>JAZHRO010000065.1:26393333-29384166 GCA_037157565.1 Thalassia testudinum
ATGCTATAATTAGACGTCTGATAAGCCTGTCAGAACAATGATTGTTCCTGATTTCGGGCTGATTCACTTGGGCTTTGTTCCCAACGGCTATAGAACCTTTCTTAAGCCTTCCAAAGCCTTCCTAAGGCCTCTATAAATAGAGGGGAGCCTTTACACACCTACATACACTAAGAGACACACAAGATACACACCTAGAGAGACCAAGATACACTAAGATCAAGTATTTCCACTCTCTTGTGTCCAAGAAGCTCTTTCTCTCTAAGCTCAAGCTCCATCATCTTGAGAGCATCATTCCCTTCGCGCACCCGCTCTCTCGCCGTTGTCTACGAGAGCGACATTGCGCCGTCGCGTGGCTCACGCACCGCGTCATCGTCGACGCACTCCTTGCAAAGGGGAGTTTCCTAAATCCTATAGAAGCTTAGGTTTATTACTTTGTTGGCTCTATAGGTTGTTGTTTATTTTACCTTTGTCTTTTGGTTGGGTATTCGCTTTGCGAATTCCCGTCTCCTTCGTGGGACAAAATCTTTCTCGTGGAGAGAAGGGGTTGAGGAACGCTACCCTCGTACTCGTAGCGTGGTTGTACTGAGGTTGAATCACCCTCGTTTTAAAGTGATTCGGTTAGTGGATTTGATCAACTAGGTTGATCGGAAAATCCTAACTCGAGAGGGTTAGGTGGTGGTTTTCACCCGGTTTGGGTTTCCACCTAAAAATTACTTGTGTACATTTTGTGATTGCTTATTTTGTGAGATTGCTTTATATATTTCAATTCCGCATTTTTTTGTCACGCTGATCTCACCCCTCCAAGTAGGAAAAAATTACAAAAAAGACTGGACTTGTTCCCATTTAGGAACTCCGTGATGGAGACACTTTCGCATAAGATTCAGAAAGCAATCCCATGCCTCATGAAGCAGTTCTCCTGCATTTTGCATGAAATGCATGATCTGGTGCCTCAAAGCATTTGTTCAACCAACGAGAAAGAACTTTTTTGGAAACTCAAATTGCAGTTTAGCCCATGTGTTGATCGGACGAGTTAGGGTTTGGTACCAATGAGCAGCCTTGTCCATGAGAGAGAAGGAGAACATCTTCATAAGCAAGATATCTCAATTTTGAGCTTCTGACCCAAAGGTCTGGGTCAAATGCTTGAGTTGCTTGATATGCTGGAAGGGATCTTTATTATTAAGCCCATGAAATTTAGGAATAGCGTGAATCATGTTGGGCTTGAGTTCAATATCAAGACCTCCAGCCGAGATTTAGACTCGAGGTTTGATCACCACTGTAGCGGGATTGTAATGATCTCACATCATAAGACGCTGCGGTGAATTCATAAAAGCTTGGAATAAATCGTTGAGGTGTTGAAGCTGATTCTGGAGATTGTTTTCCTCTTCTGTTGGGTGCTCCATGATTATAGATGAAGGAGATCTAAGCTTAGATGAATCAGAAGAGATATCGATCTGGTCGAGTTGTTGCACAAATAGGGAGGTTGAGGCTTGGCCTCAACAAGAGTGAATAGCTAATGGAGGTGAAGCATCGATGACAACCGGATTTTATTGTTATAGCGTTGTAGTATAGACAGTTATTACCAACATTTCAAATATATAAATTTTTTACTCGGAAAATAAAAGAGTTCCCGAGGTCGAACTCAGGGAGCAAGTTGTATTCTAGGGGTACAAGTTTCTTTTACAAAAATAAAGAAAGAGAGAAAGAATTTGTTGTCTTTTCTTCTTTTCTCTTTGCTTCTCCTCGTCTCAGATCTTCTGTTATCTTCTTCTTCTTCAGATCTTCTTCTCTTTTTCTTCTTCTTTCAGTTCTTCCCTTGTTCTTTTGTGTTCTCCTCTGCCTCGCCTTCTTCTGTTGTTCTTCAGATCTCCTTCTTTCTTCTTTTCTTTTTCCAGTCAGGACGTCGTCCCTCCTTCTTTCTTCTTTTCCCTTCAGGACGTCGTCTGATTTTCCAATCAGACGACTTAAACTGCTTGTTGCTACAGTGTCTCCCTCAGCTTCCTTCTTCTTCCGCGGTCCTTCTTCTTCACCTGTGCCTGCACACTTCAGAGTTTACATCAGAGGACAAAACCTACTCTACCCTCCCCCCCCGCGTCTCTCTCTCTCTCTGAAACCACTCTTGGGAAAGCTCTCCCAGAGCTGCCGGGTAGTCGGGTACGGGTCGCGCCCGGGTCCAGGCCCACCGGCGTGCGTGGTGGGCGAGGACTGCAGGTCAGTCTAAGTCGGGTCGGGTCAGGTCCGCGGGGCGTGAGCGGGGACGAGACCGGGTAACCGGGAGGGTGAAGGGGACCTCACCCCGTGTGCTGAGGCAGTAAGCCTCCAGCACTTTTTCACTTTAAACCGCAGCGGCTCTTCAGACTTTTCCGAGGTGGGACTAAATGTCCCACCTCAATTGAGCGCCCGCAGCGGAAAAAGCAGCGGGCGATCGCGGCTTCATGCGAAGCCTTCGCCCCAGCTACGAGCCTGATGTTTTGTCGAAATGCCTCGCAAGGCCTGGGGGTCGAATCTGGGTGTGGCGCTGGGCGTGGCGCGCCTGCAACTGCAGGCGGAAGCAGCTCCTTCTGCACGGCAATGGCGGCGGAGGTCGGGTGGCCTGTTCACAGCAAAACGGCCTCTCGGCCTAATCAGAAGGTGCCGGGAGCTTCGCCAGAGTGCGGCGAAGCTCGTGTGGGTGGTGGCGAGGCGTGGGGCGGCGTGCAAGGGCTGCCCTAGGTCGAACAGTGGGTCGGAGGATGGGTTTGTTCGGTGGGGTTGCAGAGGGTGATGTGGGGGAAGTGGACGGTCGAGGGTTGATCAGGGTGAGGAGGCGGAGGTTCTGCGGTAGTCGGCGAGTCGTGTGGGATGCTGGGGTGATGGGAGCGGCTGGCCGGAGGATAGCCGGAGACGAAGGGGGTGACGGTGGACAGGAGCGGTCGAGGGTTTAATCAAATAAAAGACAGTGAGGAAAAGAAAGAGGGGGAGATGGGGAAGAGTTCTGACCTAGCTATGGAGACGAAAGGGGCCGGGGCAGGGCGACAATCGTATCGACTGTCGCCGGAGAAGAAGATGCCCAGGGGAAGGGGCGGCGGCGAGCAGAGGGCTGGAGATGCGCCAGCTGGGTACGGCGTGGCGTGGGAAGAGCAGGGGAAGAAGTCCCTGCTGCTGGTATTGCGGCAGAGCGAAGAGGAGGAGGAGGAGGAACCGCCGGAGCTGGTGGGCGTCTGCCGGAGTGAGAAGAGAGGAAAGTTGGGGGTTTTCTCCATCAGATCCGAGCTGCCGAGGTCGGTGGAGCGACGGGGGGTATTTATAGGGATCAAAACAGGGAGGAAGGCGGAGGGAGACGACGTGTCTCCCTCGCCGGAGGATGGCCGGAGACGAAGACCCATACCGTCCGTGCGTTCGCACGGCCGGTATGGTGGGTTACAGCGACCAGGGGGGTGTCCCTGCGACGGCTGACGACGCAGGGCACCCCCGGTTTACTTGCCAGGCTCTCCCCCTCACCCTGCGCGGCGCCATGCTCCGCGCAAGGTCGCCGGAGCATGGTGCTGGCAGGTTTTGCAGGGGGGACCTGAACGCAAAGAACGAAGGAGAGTTAGGGGCCAAAATGCGAGGGTTCAAAAGTTGAGGGCCAAAAAGTAAATATAAGAGGACCAAAGTGTAAAGTTGGTCAAGGAGGTCTCTTCTTAGGCTCAAGTTTTTATACATGACTAATTAGGACCTAAGGAATCTGATGGTGAATTTCATTTCTATATTAAACCTTGTTTGACCGGTCAATTTATGCGAAAACCCAAATTAAGTTATTAATTGGGCATGGTTCTCAATGTAGGTCAAAATGGGTTCTGAAGGCCAAATTGAAGGTTCTAAACCCTAGAGATTATTTTTCTATGAATTTTAGAGGGTTTATTCTATTTTTACTTTACCTCGAACCTCGTGAATTGAAGTGGGTTTGTTTTAGGGTTACAGATTATCATTTAGTTCCTTGGAATTGCTGTAGCCCTTGCTAGATCATCTCATCCCACTTTTATTCTTATTAAGTTGCTTTGACCTATGTTTGGGCCCTGAATTACCCTGTATGCAGATTATACTGGTAAAATTGCATTTTTACCCCTTATGACTTGTTTTCTCCTTAAACTCAGAATTCTCTGAGTTAAGCCTTTCCTTGAGTTATGTAGGAGCTTTTATCCTTTGTATTAGGTCAAAATGAGCTAGTTATGGCTCATGATGAGGTTCTCATCAGGAGGCCTCAAGGGTGGTCTTAAGGACCTCCTCCCAAACATGCACTAATGGAGAAGATGAGGGATAGAAGGAGTGATGGACCCAATCAAGACACCCATATCTTTGGATGACTATAGAGGTTCGGGGCAGATGATACCCTTAGATCAGAAAGTTGTCCACCTGAGAATTACCTGGGCAACCAGGAAGGGAGAGTCCCGTGAAGACCCCTACACGGTAGAGCGCCCCCACAGGTAATAGGGTTTCCCCCACCCGACCTTCCTTGTCACCGCAGATCCAGGTAGACCAGAATGGATAACTTGACCTCTTAAGTCTACCAATTTTAACTTTTAGAGAGAGGGTGCTTATGATTTCACTTGAACTTTACGATGTTTTTGTGAGTGGTGACCTAATTTGAAGATTAGTTGACCCCACAAGGTGGGTCAACTTCACCTAATTTGTCCTTGATTATTAGGTCCCACTTTTAGGATTCAAGTGAGATTTAGAGCTTGATTCTTAGGGTTTGCTTGTTTAGGTAAGTTCAACCAAGGCTTAGGACACACACAATTTGGGAAGATTAAATCTTTTGTAAGCAAGTGTGTCTCTAAAACCCTAGAATGGAAATCCTAATTGGCTTTAATCAGTCCAATCAATTAATTCCAAAACTGGCACCTAGGGTTCAATCAAGAAGGTGGTAGCCCTAGGTGTCTTAAATCCCTAAATAGGTGCAAGAATCAGGTTTGGGATGTTTCTAAAAATGTACCAAATTAGGCAACTTGTGATGATTAATCTAAAAATAGAATGCAAGTTGGTCCTAATCAGTTTCTTTCCTCTTTTAGCTTTTCAGAATCAGGGGCTTAACAAAGATGGATTCGCGGTTTACCTGCCCCTGGAGAGGCTGTTGTGCGGTTGATCTTGCTCCTCAGCTAAATCCCTACACAAATCACAATCAAAAGAGATAAATCAAGTTAGTATCAAGTCAGGAATCGTGACCAAGAGATCAAATTGCACGTTTCTCCCCGACAACGGTGCCAAAATGTTGTTCACTCTGAATCAGAGTTTTAAAAATGATACGTCACAGTATTACTGATAGAGCGCGAAAACAAATAGAATTTAAGCTCCAATAGAAATCCGAGGTCGAACAAAGGAAGCAAGGAGCAATTCAATCTTAAAATCACAATTCTAAATAAAATATAAAAGCAATTGCAACCAAAACTTGATTCAGAACTATTCAAGAATGATATATCAATAACTCAAGTACCAATGTGCAAAAATAATGGGTTAAAATAGTGATTTGAATTACTAAATTAACCCTAAACAATTTAATTACAATTATTTGTAATGTTTGAACAGTGAATATCAACCAATTTCCATCTCAATGATACAACAGTATCCTCGAACCAGCAATAGCGGAAAAGGCCTCTCTTCTTCTTCAAGCCTCCGTGAGAGGCACGAACATAGCACAGAGGCATGAAAGCCTCTCAGAGACTGAGTGTTGAGAGCAGAGGCGCAAAGGGCAAAACCCCCCCTCTTTTCTCTCTCTTTCTTCCCCTCTCTATCAGAAATCTAAATGGATCCGGGTAATTAGACCCACGCCCAAACCAGCGTGGTGTAAGCACAGGCGAGGGCACGTATGATGGAGCGTGTGAGCGGAACCTCACCCCTGTGCTCTCGGAGGCAACCAACGAAGATCACAAAATCAATTTATCTCCTACGCGGGCTTCAGCAACCCATGAGGTGGGACTATCCCACTGATGAGAGCCTCATCATGAGCCATAACTAGCTCATTTTGACCCAATAAAGAAGATAAAAGCTCCTACATAACCTAGAAGAAGGCCCAATTGGAGAAATAAGTGTTCTGAGAAGAAAACATGAAATAAAGGTTAAAACTGTAATTTTACCATTGCAGTACATAAACGGGATTTCTTAGAGACAAAACATAGGTCAAATGGTCTAAATGAGATAAAAAGTGGGTTGAGTCAATCAGAAATGGGATCATGTGCAATCTAGGAATTAAATGACATTTGGTAACCTTAAAATAAACCCACTTAAATCAACAAGGTTCCAGTCAGAATAAAAATCAAGTAAATCCTCTAAAAATCATGGAAAAATATCCCTTAGGGTTTAGAACACTTAATTTGGACTTTGGAACCCAGTTTGACCTAGATTAGGATCCTAGTTCATCAATTAACCTAATTTAGGTTTTTATACAAAATATCCAGTCAAACGTAGTCAAACCTAAAATCCAACTTCACCATTGGATTCCTTAGGTCCAAATTAGGTTTGTACCAAAATTTGGACCTAAGGAGAGGTCATCTTGACCTACTTTGCAATTTAGTACACCCAAATCACATTTTGGTCCCTATCTTCTAAAAATCATCGCAGAGAGCCCCTAACTTCCTTGTCACCTTTGCAATCAGGTCCTTCCACCATTATTGGGGCAGAATCCTTCTTCGACGAGGATTAGAGAGGGAATACTCTCTGATTCCTCAGAGATCCCCTCCCAGAAATGGAAGGGAGATTCTCTGAGGAATTCCCTTCCATCTGAGGCCAGTCTTGATCCCTGGTGTGAACCCAATCTCTCGTGCGAACGCACGAGGGATTTGGGTATCCACCCATTTTCCTTCTCCGGCGAGCCGTCGGAGACGGATACGTGCCCTCCAAGCTCTGAACACACGGCCCAATGCCTATAAAAGAACCCCCAAACCCGGCCGCTCAATTTCAGCTTGACTTGGCCGGACTTCCACCTCAAATTCTTCTCTTTCTTCTCCGGCCAAGGGTCCAGTGAACTCCGGCGAGCCCCCCTCCCCTCCCTCTTCGCTCTGCCACAAAACTAGTGGCAGAGTCATCTTCCTGATTCTCCTCCGCGTCGCGCAATATCCGCGCACGTTGCCTCAGACCCGTCGTCGCCGCCGTCCTCCCCCACTGGGCAGCTTCTTCTCCGACGACAGCAGGTACAGCCGTCCGCCTCTCCGTCCCCCTTCGTCCCTGTAAGTAGGTTAGAATTGTTCCACAACCTCCCCTCTTTCTTTTCCCGATTTTATTTCAATTGATTGCCCCTCGACACCGCCTGACCACCCTCATCTTCCACGTCACCGGCCGACCTCCGGCGAGTCGCCCCCACCATTCCGCCCCTCCATACGCCTCGCCGACCCTCACGTAACCTCCGCCTCACCACAAGGAACAACCTCCTCCCATCCATCATCCCTCTACGCCTCCACAACAGCCCCCTGAACACACCCACATCTCCGGTCACAGGACGACCTAGGCACGCATGCCTAGGCCGTCCCACGACCTGCGGCACCGTGCACCACCTCCGCCGTGCCACGGCGAAGGTCCTCCAGTGATCTGATTAAGCCGAGAGGCTCATTTTGTGTCTGACAGTATTCAAGCCTCTGCCGCCATTGACGGTTGAAGCAGCTTCCAAGCAGCTCTAGGCTTCAGGGCGTCCAGGCTTTAGGTGTAGCGGACTCGGGTGAGCAGTGCGAAGACATCGGGTCCAGTAAGGAGCGCAGCGACGTCTGCAACCTTGGCAATCGAAGAAGAATCTTCTGCAGGTGCGCGCGAGAGCAGGGCTGGACTAATAGTCCCACATCGGCGAAATGCAAAGCGCAGGTATGATTTAAATTACTTTTGTGTTACTGTCTATTCGCCTCCGAACGCACAGGGGTGAGGTCCCTCACCTTACCCATGCTCGCCTCGTCCGCGGTTTCATCTCGCGGATCTGGCTGGCTCCGACCCGACCCTATCTGAGCACACCTCGCGCATCACCCTCACGCCAGTGCGCCTGGTCCCGGATACGAAGCCCGACCCGATTACTCGCGGCTCTGGGAGAGCATCCTTCGAGTGAATTGCAGAGAGAGAGAGACGTGCGGGTAGAGGGACAGGGTAGGTTTTGCTTCCCCATTGTAAAGGCCGGGCTTTGAAGAAAAGAAACTTAGCCGCAAGGAAGAAGAAGAGGCTGAGTGAGGCAGAGAAGAGAAGGAAGAAAGAAGGACTGCAGAGAGAAAAAAGAAGCAGCAGAAGAAGAGGCTGAGACAGAAGAGAAAAGAAGCAAAGGCAGGAAGAAGAGAAGAGACCAAGGAAGAAGAAGCCTTAGCAGAAAAGAGAAGAGAAGAAGGAGAAGAAAGGTTGAAGAGAAGAGACAGAAGACCAAGGAAGAAGAAGAAGCCTTCGCAGAAGAGAGAAGAGAAGGAAGGAAGAGAGACTGCAGAGAAAGAAGAAGAAAGGCAAAGTGAAGAGTGCAGAAGAAAGAAAGCAAGATCAGAAGAAGAATAATAATAATCAAAGAAGGAAAACACTTTTAAGATGTCTGATCTCATGATCAGACGTCCAATTCTTTCTTTTTACCATAATTGCTTTTCAAACTCATGCATTTACATTTGAATTAAAGTTTTGAGTAATTAAAGTGTTCAATTACATTGAGATTACTAGTAAATTCCGATTGCTCCCTATGTTCGACCTCGGATACTCCGATTTTCGAGTAATAAAATCTTTATTTGTTGACGGCGCTTGATCACCTATACTACAACGTAATAACTGTTAAAACACGATCGAGTCAGTCGCCTCAACACCCACCCGCTTCGTTTCTTCATGTAGCAACAGGTGCTTCGTCGAATTGGGGTAGTGGCTGAGGTCGGCATCCCCAATTGAAGGCCTGGGAGAGTTCCTGGAGGTCACCCACACCACCTGGGGATGCAATCTGGGGCAATTGTGGTTAGGGCACCACGAACGAAGCCGGAGGGATGACGCAAAGGTGGAGGTCCGGTGAACTACAAGAAATAGAGAATACGGGCCTCTCGACCTTGTCAAAATAGTTCAAGAGGTTCACTGCAGAACGGCAAAGATGATGGTGATGTCCTCTTAGTGTGGGAGTACGTGTGGTGGTCGACGGAAGTTGGGGACAGAGTCTAGTGACGGGTTTGTTCAGTGGAGCTATGGAGAGGGTGAATCCTCAATAACCAGAAGGCTTTTGCTCGCTGGAATGTGGCGAAGCTCATGGTGGTGGAGCGGCGAGGAAGCATTGCCGGAGCTTCGCCTAAGTAGAAGAAGATGGAGGCGTAGCGGGTGTGTTGGAGGTTGATTTGGAGTATGAGTGAGGGAAAGGTGATGTTGGGAAGTAGAGGAGAAGGTAATGGGTCTTAGGGTTGAGGAGGAGACCTAGAGAGCTCCAGTCGTGACTTGACCGGAGCCGACGAAGGAGAGGGAGACGACGAGGTGGCGACGACGAGTGAAGTAGAGGAACGACCTCTCTTTAGCCGGAGAGGATCACGAAGACAAGGGGAAGAAGATAGGCCATCCAATTTGATGGTTGGACGGCCTGATGAAGGTGAACAAATGAGGTCATTGGAGCAAAATCTGAAGGTGGTCGGAGAAGGAGGGAGTTTCTCAGACCAAGACTTGCTAAGGCGGTGAGGAACTTAATGTAGGATCATTTATAGGCCATAGAACAAAGTTCTAAGCTCGAGAAACAAGCTTGCGAACTCCATGCTTTTCACTCAAGTCAGATACCCTTCCTTTCAAACAGTTCACATGAGCTTTTGAGAAGGAATTGGGATCCAAGACCAGTCATATTTGGAAGGAAAATTCACAAAGAATCTCCGGTTCAAATTTGGGATTGTTTGATTGAGAATCGAGCGAGAAAATCTCGCTCGAATCTTGCCGCAGCTCGACATGTTTACACCAATAGCGGTAGGGACCTAAATGTGCAGACAATGAAAAAGTTAGGAACCTATTTGTAAAGAATTTGAAAGTGAGGGGCCTGTGTGTAAGAGATAAGAGTTAGACGGGACCAAAATGCAAACTTGGTCAAGGTGATATCTGAATTTGGTACAAACATAATTTAGACCCAAGGAATCTGATGGTGAATTCAGATTTATGTTTTGACCAAGTTTGACTTGGTAAATTACGTAGAAACCCAAATTAGGGCAACTGTCTATTTGAGACTCTATTTTAGGTCAAAATGGGTTCCAATGGTCAAAGCAAATATACCAAACCTTATAGAATATTTTTATATGATTTTTAGAAGGTTTAGGTGAATTTTATCCTAATCAGAACTTCATTTAATTAAGCAAGTCTGTTTTTAGGGTTTCAGATGTCATTTAATTCTCAAAACTCATGAAAACCTATTTCTGTCTGCATGAAACCACTTTTTAGACATTTATGACCATTTAACCTTTAATTAGCCCTTGGAATACCCCATGGGTATTCGGTAGTTGTGAAATATTGTTAAAATTATAAAAATAATCCTAGTTTCATCTTTTCTTCTAAAAACAGAACATTAAGTATTTAGGACCTTCTGATGGTTGTGTAGGAGCTTTCATTCACTTTGAACGACCAGAACATGATAGTTAGGGATCATGATGGTGTTCCCATCACTAAGGTGAAACTAATAGGGACTTTTTGCCAAAGGATTGAATTACACCATATGCCATCACTTCCTTAGAAGGATCATAGTAGAATTTAGTTAGGCTTTCAAATGTTCTCAAAAATAATACAAGTAGTTTCAGAAAATGATATTTCAAATAATAAAAGAACCAAACCAAAAAAAAACACAAAATAAGATGCAGACACATACTTGAAGGAGAAATAAATTTATTCAATTTGTAATTTGAATATTATGTAATTTGAAAAATAAAAAGAAAATAAAGATTACATAATTTTATCATTTTTCTATCAACGTTTGTAATATCACTCAATGGAACATTCTAGATTCTACTAGAGCACTAGCTACATGGATTTTTCTGCCTTCAATCAAATGTGTCTATTCCATTCTTTGACACATCCAAGTAAGCAAGATCGTGCCTCATCATTTTCTTCCAATGTTTCTTCAGGCTTCATCAACTCTCATGTAGGGCTCAACATTGAATTTCTCGCACCCTAAGCTGTGCCATTCCTAGCCTTTTCTCTGGATGTTGCAAACCACATTGAACAAGTCTTTCTCATTTTATCTCCCAAAGGTTCTATGCCAACATTTCCACTAATGCATTTGCTAGTATCAAGCATTTAATTAAAGCTTGGCTACCACCAAAAATAGCAACAAAATGGGATTTTATTTCATGTCACATACCTGGTGGGAATTTGTTTGGAAGAAAGAATTTGCAGATATCTAAAAAGTTATCCCTCTTAAAGTCTCTGTTATGGTTGACTTCCCAAACAAGGTGTATTCTTCTTCTCCAACTATCGTATTGCCAACAGAAGTATTCACATTATTCAAAATACTCACTCGATGTAAGAGACAGTAAACAGAAGTGTAGTAGAGATGTAATGCTTCAATTGACAAAGCAATGGCATCAACTTAGCAAAGTTTGAATCATAAGGAGCAACTAGGAAACCGATTAGACGTATGATGAGGTGTGGCTCATCACAGTTAAAATATCCAAATTAAGCTAAAAACCAGGTTAAACACTATCAATTAACACAAGAAATGTGTTAAGTGTAAGAATTAAGAAAAATGACCTAAAACATCCAATTTGTGTTAAAAATGCATAATTAGGTCAATTAATGAGATATTTTATTCATAAATGCAAAATGATGATTCAATTGCAAATTAAACACATTTTTTAGCTCAAAAGTTCAAATCAAAAGTGAAATCATGTTCTTAAATGTTCAATTATCCTTCAATAAAAACTTCATGAAATTTGGACATCAATAAGATCCCATATTCATTAGATTACATTTAGGTCCTCATGCATAAGATGTTATTCATGCATAAAACCCTCAAGGACCTGTTTGAAAGTTGCAAGGGCATTTTTGAAAGCTACAGGGACCTATTTGCAAACTTCCAAGGACCTTCCAGTTATGAATCTTATCACTTATGGGTTACCTTGCAATTCTTCTACCCATTCAAACTTTAGGACTTGTGTGCAAAATATCCAAAAGACTTGATGTCGCAGGGCCACTGTAGCCACAAAGAACTTGCGCTACAGCTGTCGTTGATTCATTGACCCAATCATTTGACGATGGATCTTCTTCACCCTTTGTTCCTGCACCTTTGCGCGATGCTCTGTCACCCCCATGAGATCTCATCCAATGACACACTTTTGTCCTAGACATTCTCGCGCTCCTCTCAATCTCATCTCCAACGTACACCCTAAACTCATCTAATCACACCTAGCTAATGGAAGCACCATCATAGGCCCTAACTGGCCACTGTTAGTCAAGTTTGAAAGATAAATGCTCTTACATAACCATTTGAGAGTTATAACTCCACTCCATTCTGTTTTGAGAAGAGAACAGGAAACTAGGGTTAATTCTGTAATTTTAATAGCATATCATGAACACAGAATAATCAAGGGGTTTGTCAAAGGTAAACTAAAGGTCATGAGCATTAAAGACTAATAAGTGGGTCCATGCAGATAGAAACTAGGTTTTATGCATTTTGAGAACCAATACAGCACCCAAAACCCTAATTTCAGAACCTCTTAAAATTCATCTAAATCTTCTAAAATTCATAGAAAAATATTCCTTGCGGTTTGGTATCCTTGATTTGACCATTTGAACCTATTTTGACCTTAAACAGAGTCATAGACAGAGTTCTGCCCTAATGTGAGTTTCTACGGAAATTGCTTAGTCAAACTTGGTCAAAACTGAAATCCGACTTCATCATCAGATTCCTTGAGTCCAAATTACATTTGTACCAAAATTTAGGCCCAATCAGAGTCCATCTTGACCTATTTTACATTTTAGTCCATTTAAACTCTATTCCTCTCAATTAAGCCCTAACTTTTGAAATATTTACGATCAGGTCCCTAACTTTATCATCATTTTCGCAAAAAGGTCCCTACTGCCATTGGTGTGAACAAAGCTCTTCCGCCAAGATTCAAGCGAGGTTTTCTCACTCAATTCTCAATCAAATCCTCCCAAAATTTGAAGGGAGAATCTTTGAGAGATCCTCTATCATCTGAACCATAGTTTGGATCTTGATTTGCATTGAGAAGCCCATGCGAACTCTCACAATCTTAGGGATCTTCTTCCCTAAGTTTTTGAGCTCGCCAAGCTTCATATCCTGTTTGGACTCCCCCTGAGGCCTTTAAAAGGATCCCTCACGCGATATTGTGCTGCTTAGTGAAGTTTGGAGTCGAAAAACCCTCTCCTCTCCGGTCGTCTGCACCTTCATCTCCGGCAACCCTCTCCATCCTCTTCGTCGACCCGGCCAATGGTCAAATTGACCGACCCAACATCCTCCCCTCTTCCTCACTACCGTTGTCAGCCAATGCGCGGCTGCTCTCCACCTCTCCTTCCTCGGCGCCATGTCGTTGTCGCCTTCACCTTCTCTAGCACCAACCCATCATAGTCGGCCACCCTCGCTCCCTCTCACCCTCTCTAAATCCCCCTTTTTTCTTCCTCTCACCCTCCTGATACTCTCCAACCCCTTAGATCTTAGGTTTCACCCACACCATCGCCCGTATGACCTTCGTCTTCCCCACGTCTGGCATGAGCTCCTACTAGCTCGCGTCAGCGCCACACAGCACGAAACCACAGATCGACACATCCATAAGCTCCGCCCTGACCTCCCCTATAAAAGCCCTCTCCCAATTTGGCGTTCTGATCACTCCCACACTCCACCAAACACCACCACCTCTGCTCACCCTCTCTGACCACGATACACTAACACACGCGCCTTCATAACATGCCACGACCACCACTGCACTCGCCGTGCTCCGACGATCCACATGAGCATACTGATTGGGGCGTTTAGCCCGTATTCTGCATTTCAAGTATGCGCCGAACAACCACCGCCGCCTTCGTCTTATCCAAGCACGGTAGCTAGCGCTTCTCCGACCTTCCGACGAACTGCTACTACCCTCTGCATGTGCGGCTCCAGGTCCTGACACACATCCAGGCGATACTCAAGGCAAGGCAAGCTCCAGCTGCCTTAATTTGGTGCTCAATCCCATGGCATTCACATGCAGCTGCATGCGAAGAAGCTTTGCGGGATTAGTCCCACATCGTAGAAGATCGAAGCCCTGAAGGCGCTTAAAGGGAAAAGGTGCCTATGGCTCGTTGCCTCAGCATGCACAAGGGGTGAGGTCCCCACTCACACACGCGCATATGCATGCCCTTTCCTGTAGTTCACACCACGCGGGTCTGGGCTAATTCGATTACCCAGCTACCTGGGTCTGGTTCATTCTGAGCTATGATGGGAAGAAAAAGAATTTGAGAGAGAGGGGGTGGGTTTTGCTCTGCCTTAGGATCCATGTCCTCTCTCCTCTCTAGATACTTAGCGAAAAATCTGAGAGGCCGTTGAGCCTCTATTGTTGCTACTACTGTGTTCTTCTGAGGCTCCTGAGAGAGAGAGAGCCATGAGCTCTTGCGAGGCTCTTAAGCTTCTTTTGTTAAGGCGTTTGAAGCCTTTGGTTAACTTCTGACCCCTACCGATGCTTGATTATGCTGGTTACTATTAAACTATTTAAAGTGCCTAATACTGATTGTGGTTTATTATTGAAATATTTAAGTATATTTGTGAGCTTAAACTTAAAGGATTAATTTGGTGATTTAAATCACCATTTGAACCTAATCTTTTTGCACTGATACTCTATTCTTCATTGAAATATCATTTTGAGTATTTTTTATTTCAATTGCATATATTTCATGTTAAATTGTGATTGGTGAATTGAATTGTATAATTGTTTCCTACGAACGATCTCGAACTCCTTTCTGAATCTAAGTTTTATAAATTTAAATGTTTTGAGCAATCTTGTCAACTATACTATGACGCATTTCCTATATATCAACGATTTCGTGCGAACACTAGCGGTCACCATAATCACTCGCGTGCCTACTTAAGAAGCTCCTTTGCCCACGTACGTGATAATTAGCTCCCCCTCCTACTCTCTTGGAGTTGATCCCTTCATTCTCTCCAGTGCCTCTTCCATTTCACTCACTCCATCAGTGACAGGGTGGAGTTCTTCCTCAATTCCTCCTCACCGCTAGGAATGACGTAAGCCTGAGGGTGACCCTGCAACTCCTCTCATGGTCTCTTCACACATTGGAGATCTCCCCTACTTCATCCCCTTCAGTCGTCGACTATTAATCCAAAGGTCCCGTTCGCCTAATTAGATTACGTTTTACTACTTGCTAGGTATATTTCTCGCTTTCTAGATTAGTTAGGAGTAGGTTAGTTAGTTCAACTTGTGGATCTGATAGTGTAAGTTAGGAGTAGATTAGATTACCTTCGACTTCTCCCTCTCCGATCAATTCAGACCACAGAGGTGTTTTCACTCAATCATTTCGATCCATTATTCTTCCTCATCATCTCACGACCATCTTCATCTATTTCCCTCGCATTTTTATCGCAATCCACCTATTGACAGGGCCAAATCGATGTTTTAAAATCATTGTGTTGCAGTATAGTCGAATCGCTTGTTAACAAATAAAATTTATAACTCAAATATCTAAATAAAGTTCAAGGTCGAACACAAGAAGAAAATATGGAATTCACATATTAATCTCAATTAAATTATAAATGAGCACCGAAAATAAGCCACGAATAATGATTTTCAATGAATAACCTCTACTCAAAATTGATGTTCAATGCATAACATGAGTATTTTAAGAGTTTAATATGACAAAAAGACACCTAGAACAAAATAATGGTGATTTAAATCACCAATTATTAGTCTAAGCACATGTATATCAACTACTCAATGCATATAAAATAAATGAACAGTAATCTGATGTCTGAATATCAAGTCAGACGACTTAAATGTCGCCTGCTACAGTGCTTCTCTTCTAATCTTCTTCTGTTCTTCTGCTTACTTCTTCTCTTCTATTGCCTTTCCTTTCTCTTCTCAAGCACGACCCCTTCTTCTTTCAAGTCTTCTCCTTCACAAAGCCTTCTCTTCCTTTCTTCTCTTCCTTTTTCTCTTCCTTTCTTCCCAGCAACAAACTATCGCACAGCTGCACCAAGGAGAAAAACCCACCCTTCCCCCACTCTCTCTCTTTCCTTCCTTCCTTCCTTTCCTCTTCTCTCAGATATCTGGTTTAATTGGGTATTCGAGTATGCATAACCAAGTCCAGGGCTGCGTGTGTGGGTTCACAGTCGAGGATTGAGGGCTTTGGTTAAGCGGGTCGTGAGTGCAGGTGTGAAGGGGACCTCACCCCCGATGTCTGACATGTTAAGGCCTATTGAGAAAATCAACTTATGCAGCTTCGGTGCCTCCAAATCCCACGAGGTGGGACTAAATCAGCCTTCCTTCTTCGCGTGCAGCAACAGCAGCAAGTGGCATCAATTGGCATCGAGGGAGCAGTCAAAGCTCCCAATTGACAACATGGAGATGATCCTTAGGTGATTCCACATCACCTGGAGCGAGCACCTGGGAGTGAGGTTGCAAGAATACGCTCTAGAGCTCTTCAAAGAAGCTTCAGCAATGGCAGCTTCGACCTGTACCTGAAGACATAAATAAGGCCTTTCGGCCACATTAAACTTGCTCAGGAGGTTTGTCGAATGTTGGCGAATGTAGTGGTGGTGGTTGTGTGGCATATAGAAGTGCGTGGTGTCCGAACGAAGTCAGGGATGGTCATGCAAAGGTGGGTTGTTCAGTGGAGCTTTTGGGTGGGTGGAGTGGCGAATAGGTAGAGGGGTTTTGATGGGCATGAGCTAGCGGAAGTTTTGGTGTAGGTGGCGAGGTGTTTGGAGCGGTGGAGCATGCAGAAGACCTCACCAGAGTGCAGCCAGAGATAGGGAAGATGAAGGGCGAATGTCGGCGTCGAGGGGTTCCTTTTGGTTTTTGGATAGGAAAACTAACCTAAAACTCTAAAAGGGCCTAACTATACTAACCTAATTGGACGAAAGGGGGGATGGCACCGGTTGTGGTATGGTCGGCGTCGTGGAAGGTGAAACCTCCAATAAGGGAGAACGGCGAGGAAGAGTGGGGAAGACGGCCCTCGCTGGTATTACGAGCGGTGGAGGAGCTTGAGGAGGGTAGACGGGCTGGCTATAGCCTGTGTCGACCGGCGAAGAATGTAGAACAAGGAGCTCACCGAAGCTTGTGGAGGGATTGGCCAGAGAGAGGAGAAGAAGGTAGAGAACCGGTCCAAACCAAGTTAAGGAGGTGTGGAATGCCATGGGCATGTTTTTATAGGCATTTGGGTAAGTCTCCAGGCTTGGAAACAAGCTTGGAGAGCTCAGATTTCTTGTATAGGTTTAGGAAGTTTTAGGAGTTCGTACAAGCTTTTGAACGGATTTGGAAGGTCATGAACAAGCTCAGATGGAAGAGAAAGGTCTTAAGATCCTCCCTTCCAAAATTGTAAGGGATTGGCCGTGAAATCATGGAGTTATCCCTGATTGAAGGTCGGCACAAGGTGGGTTTAGGAGTTCTGCAACCATGGAAGCGGTGAGGACCTACTTGTGATGATGAAGCTAGGGAGGTTTTTGCAAAGATTTCAAAAGCTGAGGGGCTCTTTGTAAGAAAAAGAGTTAGAACAAGAATAAAATGCAAACTAGGTCAAGCTGATCTTTGATTAGGCCTAATTTGGATACAAGGAATCTGATAGTAAAGTCGGATTTAGGTTTTGACCAAGTTTGACTAGGTAATTTGCGTAGAAACCCAAATTGGGGCAACTGTCTGTCTGAGACTCTGTTTTAGGTCAAAATGGGTTACAATGGTCAAATCAATGGTACCAAACCTCAGAGAATATTTTTCTATGATTTTTAGAAGGTTTAGGTGAATTTTATCCTGACCGGAACCTCAGTTAATTAAGCGGATTAGTTTTTAGGGTTTCAGATGACCATTAATTCTTGAAATGAATGAAAACTCGTTTCTGTCTATATGAACCCACTTATTAGACATTTACGAACATTTAACCTTTAATTAACCCTTGGGGAACCCCGTGATTGTTCTGCATTTAGGATATTCTGTTAAAACTACAGATTTACCCCTATTTTACTATTTATCTCTCAGAATGGATTTGCAGTGAATTAAGGTGCTTTAGCTGTTATGTAGGAGAATTTAACTATTGATTACAACTAATTAAAGCTAGATATGGCTGATGATGACGTTATCATCATACCCCCATGCCTAACTTTTGCTAGTCCCTTTGCAAAATCTTATGAAATGAACTTAAATTCTAGACCATACTTTGATGTTCAAAGTTCTGATTTATTCTTCTCTTTAGAAATTAGGTCAGAATGCAAATAATAGGCCTAGAGGTACTCAAGTATCAACCAAGATCCAAACTTGACCAACTTTAGCCTCAGTCTGCTGTGAAGGTTTCTAAAGCGCACAGAAACTATCCAAAGGTTTGTTGAACCCAACAGTTAAAGCACCCATGCTTGTAACATGGTTAGTCCAGGTTCAGATTGTAATATGTTTTTGTAAGAGAGAGGGATAGAAGAATTTTTGCATTTTTGGAGAGTTTTCTTGCTCATTTTCTTTTCTTTATTTCTAACTTTAGATTGGCTCAAAAACACAATCTATGTCGGATTCCTTGCTCCCACCATCAATCCTCGCAGGGTCCCTGGCAATCGATGTTTCAGGATAGCACCACCCATGGCAACCCCCAAACCCCTGGCTTTCAACGCTTTGAGATAGTACCGCCCATGGTGTTCTGTAGCTAAATTCCGGCCCTAACGATCGACATTTTGGGATAATCCCTCCCATGGCACCTAAACCAGCACAAGGTGCTTCCATACCCCTGGTAGGATATTTAGATATCTTAGGAGACAACCACCGAGGAGAAGGTATGTTATGTGCATCTTCGAGGGGAATTTCCCGCCTCTCCGTGTCAGGAACTCGTCTAAATCAACTTGTGTTCATAGGCCGCTCCTAATCTAGGCAGTTTTTTCAGAATAGAATAAACGCTTTTCTATTCTAAACTCTTGAGGATTATCCAGATCTTAACGAATAAATGAATTTTTAAGCCTAAAACAAGCCCAAGAGACCTAGGATCAGCACTCATACTAATCTCTTTGTCTCTCTATTATTCTAGGACTTAATTTTTTTCTTTTGATTTGGTCTAGAACTTAAGTAGATTCCATAATCATTTACTAATGACTATCACTTTTTGTTTCAAATTATAGCTCCTTTTTTGACATTTAAATCACCTCCTCTTTTCTTCCTCAAGAATGATATGCAATTTAGTTCACAAAATTTCCACCCCTTCCATTTTTTTGTTCTTTGTGCAAAAAAATTTTATTTTTCTGGTTTTTTTTGATATATTTTTTTTGTGAGAACCCTTTAGAAACTTGAAATTTTATGTGTTTGCGCTTTAACACCCCCCATGCTTAAGTCTTGCAATGTCCTCATTGTAAACCGTAGGGCATGAAATCAGTTGGGTTCATGGGTTAGAATAGGGTTAAAAGGGTGGGTGAACGAGTCGCGGTGACTGTTGTGGATAATTTCAAGCTTTGATACAAATACCAAAGTTGGAGTCGGTTGTTCTAACTCTAAACTCTAGTGCAGTAGACGTGAAGTTCAAACGAATGATTAGAAGGGTCTCGTGTTTTTGGAATGACGAGTTGTCTCCTGTTAAGCGCTAAATTCAATGCCTTCAGCCAAGCAGAAAGTGGACATGGAGGAGTGGTCAAATCAGACGAATTTTGTAGAACAAGCACCTTGATCAAAAGCCTAGTTGGTCCAACCAAGCGCTTGTTCAGATCTACATGCTGTTGATGCAGCCCAAACCCAATCAGTCTAGTGGGTTGATAGATGTGAATCAAGAGATACGGAGCCCACCAGATACCTTGAAGTTCAAATGGATGTGGCAATTGGAAACACGGGTTTGACTGGATCAGATCAGCTTGGTCAGAGTAGGGATCCTCAAAAGAAAATGGATCTGTGGGAGATGTGAGATCCCTATGAGAGTGATCAGAGAAGAGTAAGACGTGGTTTGCATTCTGATCGATATTCGAATCTCGATCAAAAGATGGAGAATAATCATGTGCGACCAGATCATCGAGAGGAGAATCATAGTAGAAATTAATTTCGGTGGTGGGTAGGGGTTGGGTTCGGATTCGAGAAGGTTTTGGATGTGGATTTAAAGAGGTGGCTTCTTCGAGAACTATGTGTGTTGAGGGCTCCTCTAGAAAGGATTCAAAAGTAGGTTCATCTAGAGAGTCCTCATAATGGCCATTAAAATCAAAGTTAAATGCCTGAAGAGTGCTTATAGAGTCATGGAAATCTGAGTCAACAAAAGATTCAAACTATGGATTGCAAACACTCTTGGCACCTATTTTCGATTCCTGTAGATCAAAAAGTAATGATTTCATCTAAATGGAACTTGGTTTTGAATCAATGATCTCGGGATCAAGGACCTTAGAGTCAAAGTTGAATAATGGGTCATGGATGCTAAGGTCGTAGATTGGTTCATAATCATCGTGAAACAAAGGTTCTCCGAAATCAGAGTAGGATTTGAAATCATCAGAGAATTTGCGAGAATAAGGTTTTGAATCTGATTCTGGATCGGGAGTTCCACCACAGAGAGAATCAAGATGCGTAGAATCAGCAACCTCACTTGGATTTATCCTAATTTTAGATTCTAAGCTTAAAAAGGTGCCCTTATTAGGCCTGGGCTCGGGTTCTTGGCTCCTAGGGTAGACCCAATCAATTCCTAACTCATCCAACTTCTTGGTTTCTGTATTATAAATCGGCGTGACTTCTGAGAAATCAACTTGTGTCTCTGAGGAGGTTGGAGAGGTGTATTCATCAAATATAGGCCCAGAATCATATTCTAGATGTAAAATTTGATTCTCATCACATGGGGCCTCATAATCATCCCAATTGGGCTCATATCTAGATTCTAGGTCAAAGGTAAGCATTGGGTCACTAGGATCTAGGCTGGTATCTACAGGGATGTCAGAATTGCTCTTAAGAGTCACCTCATCATAATAAGGGGTGGAATTCACACTCAAGAGGTTCTATTTTAAGCTCATCATCACAGGTGTCGGGGAAATCTAAGCTCGATGGACCAGTTTCCTGGTTTCCTAGGGCTGGTTCAAAATCGGGAACACCTGCAATTGGATCCTCCCAACCCTCATCAAGATCAGGTATGTCAGTTGTTATAAAGTTTGAATCTGAATTCATTTGGGTTGGGGGTCCATAGCAACTATGATTATTAAACCTGGGATTTGGGAAATTAGATTGATTACTAGAATCACTCCAAAATGTTTTGTTAACTTCTGACGGGTATTTGTTATCAATGGATCTACATAACCTATTTAGCAATTCTCCCCATTTTTCTAAAAAAATCTGTAGTTCTTCCGGAACTGAAGGATTTGACCAATATTGCAGACAATCGTTGTTGTGGAATTTCACCAATTCAATGTGTTCTACTAAGAGGTCACCCCAGGTTGAATCGTGGTTTAGTCGTATCTATATTATCTCCATACGGTTCAAAATGTGGTCTATTGTTTTCTTAAATTTATCTTGAATGTCCCTTTTACAATATTCCTCGTGGTGTACATAATCATCCTCATTCATCTTTTCTTTCATGCTCATTTGGGACTCAGGTTTCCTAAACAGTCTTCCTAGATTGCCAGGTTGCATTTTTGAATCAGATAATGGAATCAAGATGTAGAATCAAACTCAGGATCATATTGGAACTTGATTAGATCTGAAAGAAATTCCCAAGAAGATCTAATGAGGTCTCTTAGGTTAAAAACCTAATGACCTTCCTGTGTATGTGCTCTAGAGAAAAGATGAGGGACTGGATATTATTTAGACCCAATCAAGGCACCCAAAGAATTTTGGATGACTGAGGCAGTTTCGATATGGATGATACCTCTGAATAAAAAATCCGCACAACCGAGAAATACCTGGGCAACCAGGAAGGGAGAGCCTTGCAAAGACCCCTACATGGTAGAGCGTCCCCACAAGTTACAGGGTTTCCCCCACCCGACCTTCCTTGTCACTGTGGTTCCAAGTAGACCGGAATGCATGGACTTAAGACCTTAAGTCTACCAATTTTAGCCTAATTTGTGCCTTGAATTTCACTTGATTAGAAATTTATTTGACTTGTCCCTAATTTAGAGGTTGATTGGCCCATAAAGTAGACCAACTTCACCTGACCTATCCTAAATATTGCAAAATGAATTCTAGGTCAAGAACTAGAAATCACCCTAGATTGATTCTTAGCTTATTAGGTCCGAGATTTAGGGTTCAAGTGAAATTAGAGTTCCTGATTTTAGGGTTCTACTTGATTAGATCTTTTCAAACAGGGGCTTGGGTAGCACACAAATGCGGGAAGGTATGTTTCCTTTTATGCAAGTAAATGTGAACTAACACTTCAAAACCTTAATGTTGAAACCCTAATTGGCTCTATTTCAAGTCCAATTAAATCTCAAATTATTCTCCCTGGACTTCAAACAAGAAATGCATAGTCCAAGGAAGATTAGAAATTACACACAATCCCTTGTAGGTACAGGAAATCAAGGTAAGGATTTCTAAATAGAATCGCCCCAAGCTTCAATCTGATATGAAATTTTTGAAAATCAAGAAAACTTGCCTTTTAAATGATGATTTACTAAGAAAATAAGGCAGGTAGTTCCTAATTGATTTCGTTTCCTTTTCTCTCTTCCAAGGATTAGGAGATTAGGAAAGAAGAGAGATTACCTGCCCTAGGAGTGGCTATTTTGAGTGGAAGATCACCTTGTGATGTACCTCACAAAATCACAAGAAACAAACAAGGGTAAGTTAGTGCTCAAATATAATCAGATAAAAACAAGAATAGCGATGAATTGCGCATTCCTCCCCGGCAACGACGTCAAAATGTTGATAGGGTGAAATCAATGTTTTAAAATCGTTGCATTACAGCATAGCTGAAATCTCTTATCAACAAATAAAATTTATAACTTAAATATCTAAATAAGTCTGAGGTCGAACACAAGGAGCAAATATGGAATTCACGTATTAATCTCAATTAAAATATAAATGAGCACAGAAAATAAGCCAAGAATAATGATTTTCAATGAATAACCTCTACTCAAAATTGATGTTCAATGCATAACATGAGTATTTCAAGAGTTTAATATAACAAAAAGACACCTAGAACAAAATAATGGTGATTTAGATCATCAATTATTAGTCTAAGCACATGTATAACAACTACTCAATGCATATGAAATAAATGAACAGTGATCAAACGTCTGAATATCAAGTTAGACGACTTAAATGTCGCCTGCTACAGTGCTTCTCTTCTGATCTTCTTCTTTTGTTCTTCTGCTTACTTCTTCTCTTCTGCTGCCTTTCCTTTCTCTTCTCTGGCATGACCCCTTCTTCTTTCAAGTCTTCTCCTTCACAGAGCCTTCTCTTCCTTTCTTCTTCTCTTCCATCTTCTCTTCCTTTTTTCCCAACAACTAAGTGTCACACAACTGCACCAAGGAGCAAAACCCACCCTTCCCTCGCTCTCTCTATCTTTCCTTCCTTCCTTTCCTCTTCCCTCAGATATCCAGTTTAATCGGGTATTCAGGTATGCATAACCGGGTCCAGGGATGTGTGCGTGGGGTCACAGCCAAGGAGTGAGGGCTTGGGTTAAGTGGGTCATAAGTGTGGGTGTAAAGGGGACCTCACCCTCGATGTCTGAGGCATTAAGGCCTATTGAGAAAATCAACTTATGCAGCTTCGGTGCCTCCAAATCCCACGAGGTGGGACTAAATCAACCTTCCTTCTTCGCGTGCAGCAACAGCAGCAAGTGGCATCAATTGGCATCTGGGGAGCAGTCAAAGCTCCCAATTGACCACCTGGAGATGATCCTTAGGTGATTCTGTGTCACCTGGAGTGAGCACCTGGGAGCGAGGTCACAAGAACACGCTCTGGAGCTCTTTGAAGAAGCTTCAGCAATGGCAGCTTCGACCTGTACCTAAAAACACAAATAAGGCCTTTCGACCACATTAAACTTGCTCAGGAGGTTCGCCGGATGTTGGCGAATGTAGTGGTAGTGGTTGTGTGGCGTATGGAGGTGAGTGGTGGCCGGATGAAGTCAGGGATGGTCATGCGAAGGTGGGTTATCAGGTGGAGCTTTTAGGTAGGTGGAGTGGCGAATAGGTAGAGGGGTTTTGATGGGCGTGAGTTGGTAGAAGTTTTGGTGTAGGTGGCGAAGTGTTTGGAGCGACGAAGCATGCGAAAGACCTCGCCGGAGGGCAACCAGAGATGGGGAAGATGAAGAGCAAACATCAGTGTCGAGGGGTTCTTTTTGGTTTTTGGATAGGAAAACTAACCTAAAACTCTAAAAGGACCTAACTATACTAACCTAATTGGACGAAAGGGGAGGATGGCGCCGGTTGTGGTATGGTCGACACCGTGGAAGGTGAAAACTCCGATGAGGGAGAACTGCGAGGAAGAGTGGGGAAGACGACCCTCGCTAGTATTACGAGCAGCGGAGGAGCTTAAGGAAGGTAGACCAGCCAACTATAATCTATGTCGGCCAGCGAAGAATGTAGAACAAGGAGCTCGCCAGAGCTTGCGGAGGGATTGGCTGGAGAGAAGAGAAGGTGGAGAACCAGTCCAAAGCAAGTTAACGAGGTGAGGAATGCCATGGGCATGTTTTTATAGGCATTTGGGTAAGTCCTTAGGCTTAGAAATAAGCTTGGAGAGCTCGGATTTCATGTATAGGTTTAGGAATTTTTAGGAGTTCACACAAGCTTTTGAACAGATTTGAAAGGTCATGAACAAGCTTAGATGGAAAAGAAAGGTCTCAAGATCCTCCCTTCCAAAATTGGAAGGGATTGGCCATGAAATCAGGGAGTTATCCTTAATTGAAGGTCAACACAAGATGGGTTTAGGAGTTCTACAAACATGGAAGCAGCGGGGACCTACTTGTGAAGAAGATGATGAAGTTAGGGGGGTTTTTGCAAAGATTTCAAAAGCTGAGGGGCTCTTTGTAAGAAAAAGAGTCAGAATAGGAATAAAATGCAAACTAAGTTAAGATGATCTCAGATTGGGTCCAAACAATGGTACAAACCTAATTTGGACTCAAGAAATATAATGGTGAAGTTGGATTTAGGTTTTGACCAAGTTTGACTGGGTAATTGTGCAGAAACCCAAATTAAGGCAACTGTTTGTCTGAGACTCTGTTTTAGGTCAAAATAGGTTCCAATGGTCAAATCAAAGGTACCAAACCTAAGGAAATATTTTTCTACAATTTTTAGAAGGTTTAGGTGAATTTTATCATGTTCGAAACCTCAGTTAATTAAGTGGGTATGTTTTTTAGGATTTCAGATGTCCATTAATTCTCGAAATGCACGAAAACCCATTTCTATCTGTATGAACCCACTTATTAGACATTTACGAGCATTTGACCTTTAATTAGCCCCTAAGAAACCCCATGATTGTTCTGCATTTAGGATATTCTGTTAAAACTACAGATTTACCCTTATTTTACTATTTATCTCTCAAAATGGATTTGTAGTGAATTACGGCTCTTTGGCGATATATAGGAGCATTTAACTATTGATTATGACTAATTAAAGCTAGATATGGCTGAAGATGACATTATCATCACCACCCCATTCACCAGAGTTGCTTTAGATCTAAAGCTCACGAGCTTCTAGATCTAAAGCACGCTCAAATCTCAATGAGAGGACTTCCCATTCAACTCATTAATCACAAAGATCTTCCACTTATGATGAATTGAACTGATTTGATCGTTTAATTCTGATTTGGTTTGAAAGCTCGATCGAAGGATTGTTTGAGCAATATGATTTCATTCAATTTAATCGACCAAATTTAGTTTATATTGGTGTTATTGGATTTGATATGATGGGACTGAGTTACTTTGATTGGTGTTTCCTTGATTAATTTGCTCACGTCTAATTTGAAGCTTGGTTCTTGATTTTGTGCTTTATTAGATAGCATTGGCTGATGAGAATTGGATTACACTAGTTTGAAGCCGTTACAATGATCTAAGTCCTTTTATAATGATCGCCTAGGATCCCTGAGCACTAAGTAATAGTGTCCAGGGTTCCTAAGATGATCATATCATGTGGTGATCATATATCAAACGCCTAGGCAGGCAGCATTACTTTCAGATTCTAAATTGTTTAAATTCACTGATGGAAGATCTGATGGTGTTTGGATTGATTTAGTGAAGAATTTGAAGGAGTTTGCAAGTGGTTTTTAAGTATAGTTTGATCCAACCTCCTCTTGTTGTCTATAGCAAAAGATAGAGATCAAACTAGGGTTTTAAGACTTGCTGGACTTTGATCCAAGTTTGATTATGTTTTAAAACACTTTAGGATTGATTGTGGTGTGTGAGATTGGTTTTAAGATGACTTAAGAAAAATATGAAAATCGGAGTTTCATTATTCATCTTTTAGGTTGATCTTGATGATTAATGATCCAATTAAACTTTTAATGCCTGGAATAAGATTTAAGAGGGATTTTTGATGTACTCACAGCAAGTTTGAATGTTTGATCACATTATTTTGAACCTTGAAATCTAATCTAAGCTTATGTCAATTTTAGCAGTAGTTGCTTAATTGCTCCTGAAAGAGTAGATAAGCAACAACAGTAGCATCAGCTGATGGAAATCCATTAGCAGTAGCATCTAAACAAAGCACGCAGCAGTGGCTACTGAATCAACACAGGAATGCAATAGATCTGTTTTTGCTGTGTAGGTCTGCTGTGCTCTGCTGAAATCTAGCTACAGCAGCAATGGACTGTCTCAAGTGGATTTAATGCTTTGAGTGAGCAATTCATGCATTGTAATGATAGAACAACATATGTAAGCATTCATGCACTATTATTTGAGCTAAATTTAATTGGAATTGATTGTAATTCATGTTTTAAATTCTTTTGTCAATAGCTTTTAAAGTTCATAAACTGTCCATATGTGTTTTTAAAGAAATTAAATGACAAAATCATGTTTATATGCTGAAACACCTTTCATCTTGTGTGATGGACATTTTTGAGTGCTTAAACACATTTCTAGCACTTAGATCTGATCATGAGGTCTTAGGTTTCATAGTCACATCACCAGTTAAGGCCTTCTTTGGGTGAACTTGTAAATAAATAAAAAATGATTAAAAAATCACAAAAAATAAAATAAACCTACCTTAAGTAAGATTAGGTATTTCTTTAAGTGTATGCTAAGTTGCAAAGTATTCTGAACCCCCGACTTAGTAGAATATACCAACTAACGATTCGATCTACTTTGAAATTTAATAAAAGAACCAAATCTAAAAACACCAAAAGAGTTTCTATTTCTCTCATCTCACTCTTTCTATCTCATCTCCTATCTCTATTATACATATAAAAATTATAAAAATAAAAAAAACCTCAAAAAAACCTAAAAATTCCATGTATATATTATTTATACTTATAAATATAATTTAATACTAAGCTATATTGAGATACTCTAGTACATGTAAATAATGTACATAAATAACTAATAATTGTATTCTATATATTTAGTTAAGAATTTAGGATGATTTACTGTATATATAACTTCATTGTATAATTATATATTAATTTATATTAAAGTAAAGGTAAATAATACTGAGTAATTATAAATACCTATATACATATCTATAACCATATTTATTACTGTACAAACATATTTAAGTAATTATTATATATTGTATGATACCTGTATATTTATTTAATTATGCATTTATTGCAGGTAATTAAGTTATTAAGTTAATTAGGTATTAAGTTAAAATAAAATAAATTAGTAAATTAAGTTAATTCTAAAGTAATCTATCGTGTATATTTGTATAGTATTATTTTAAGTACTTCTGACCTATTTATACCATATTTTTATTATATTACAGTATTTATAACTTAATTATGTGTATATCTATCTAAAACATGTATTTAAATGTAAAGAAATAAAAATAAATGCTCTAAAATAAAATAACAATGTGTAATAAATAATTTATTATATAAACTAACTATTTATATGGTCAATTTCAAGATTAATTTATCAATTTGTACTTTAATTAAGAAATTAAACCTAAATTTAACGTATATAAATCCCTAACTTTAACCAATTTTAATATATATTTAAATAACTTACTTTTGTAAATTAATTATATAATTAAGTAGCCCTTTGTAAGGGCTTTACACCCATATAATTTATTTAAAAATTAGACTTTTATTGGGCTCTCAAATCGAGACCTACAGTTGACCAATCAGAATGTGTACACTGCGCTTCGCAGCCCTCAATTGAGTCGAAGAAGGTGCCACATCGTTAACGTGTAGACGCTTGATGCCGTATAAAAGGTTTTTGTGTCGTAGCCACTTTAGTCATCAAGCGGTTGGCACATATACCCCTTATCCCCTCTCTATCCTCTCTCGAGCATTTAATGAGCATAGATTGTGAAGTGAATAGTGCATGAGTTGAGAGCCATGCATTGTGCTAAGCATACTATGGGCCTGTATTGGGCCTGAGATGAAATAAATTAAAATGTACATTAAGGAAACTAGGATCGGCTTAGTAGTGGTTTGGTCTCATCCCATGCGGTGTTATGTATCCCACAAAGGACCAGCCTGCCCATAAAAAATCAATTTTTGGTTTAAGTGAACCGAACCGAAGTACTGTGTGAGAGAGAAGACTCTAAAAAAAAACTACGTGTTGAGAGAGGAGAGTGTGAGCGTGCATGAAAATTTCTAAGTGTTGAGAGAGTTGTGAGTTGAAATGGCTAAGAGTTGGAAGTTTGAGAGGCTGATGTGTATGTGTACATATATGTATATAGTATAAGTATACAATAAATATGTATATGTAAAATAAATAAAATATGTATATATAATGTATACCTATGCTTAGGTAATATACATATATATATAATTAGAGTAGTGATATTGTTAGAGCCTTATATATATATATATATATATAAACTTTAAGGCTTTAGGGACTTATGTATCTAGCACTGGAAATATATATTTATGTTAGTAAAAGTAGTTCTTTTGCCTTAAGTTGTACATATTTTTACTAAAGCTATAACGACACATATATATATCACTGTATATATAATATATGTTATTAGAGTTAATATTATATGTTAGTATTTTTTGTCTAGTGTATATTAGTAGCTATTTTTGTACCTATTCTTAGATATTATTTAGAATAATGCACATAACTAATATAGAGTAATCATACATAGTTTTTTATGCATGTTTAGTTGTAAATACGTTTAAGACATTGTAGTGAATATTAATTGATTCTTTTGAACATAATTGACCAATTTATTCATTCTTTGATTCATTAATTCATTTTGTAAATATAATTGACATTTTTTAATAAAGGAACATTTTTAGAATATAATGACTGATGTATATCAATAATTGTCTCCTAGTGAACAACCTGAAATAAACTAGTAAAACTTATGTAAATAAATAAAATGACACAACATTTGTTTGCATTGTGACATCTATTCTAAGATAACGATAACATTAAAACATCATTTTTATTGCAACACGATATTGAGCGATCAATTTTTGATACCGTTGCTGGGGACAAAAACCCAACAATAGTGCAAAAATATGATCGATGATGTCGGTTATGTCATATTTTTGGTACCGTTGCCCAGGAGGCAACTCTCTATACGCCAAAATTTTTCTTTTATTCTTTATTTGTAAATATTTTTTATTTCTTTGTATATAATAGTTCTTTCATTCATATTCTTTGTTGTATATAGATTCTTTTATTCAATTTATTCTTTGATTTGTTTTTGTATATAATTGTCTTACTAATCATTTGGCATTTTTGCAGCACTTGAGGAGTAGTAGTGTCTTCTTTCAGGTGGAGTCTTCTTCCTGGTGGATCCGTTACAATTCAGACCTAACTTCCAGGAGGAGTTTTTCGCAGAAGTTGCATTTTCCCATTTTCTTAGTATAATATAGTGATAGTTTAGACTTAGGTATATACTTAGGGTATTTTGTTAAGTGTAAGTTGTAAGAGCTTGTTCTCACACATTTGTATAATAACTAGGACACTCTGGACTCTTTCTATTCTCTCTACTAACCTCTTTGGATGCTTGATTTGATTTTCCATATCGATTTCTTTTTCGATTTGATTTTGTTTGTTGCATTATTGAAAATCCAAAAAAATTATAAAATCAAAAATACCAAAAAGACTTCATCTCTTATCTGGCAGCAGCATGATATAAGCATCCATACTTAGGTTGCATTCTTCCTACTAGATTTAATTCAGCTAAATTGCATTCTTAAAGAATTGTTAAAGTCAGGTACGTATTTTCTATCCCTCTTGAGCTCCTGCCATCTCTTACATTTGACTAAGCTAAAAAGATCATCTTTTGCTTGAAAAAAGATTAAAAAGCGAGACCAGTTGCCTGAAATTAACATTTAAATACTCAAATCAAATTCTAAAGGAGACATAAAAATTTGTTTGAAACCCTGTCTGAGTTTTTACCGCATTATATTGCTTGATTATCATGTACACACTACACGATCACTTAAGTACACAAAACACACGAGTTTTTATCTCATCTCCTTGAGCAACCACAGGTCTAGATTTGCACGCCGGTCTTATCCAAATATCAAGTGGATTTTAGAGGTCTGCACCCCGTTAGGTTTTCTATAGGGCACATACAATTGTATTGAAACATTTGTTTACGTAATACTATTTTTGGGTAGCAGACCCTAGGCAAAATACGTGTTTTTATCTCGCTTGATTGATTGATTGGTCTTTGATTTAGATTGATTGAGATATTGGGATTTCTGATTTTTTATTGAGATTGAGATTGAGTGAGATTTCTGTTGTGAGTTGTGACTGATTTTAAAAATCATTTTCAAAAATCGACTCATGGACAGTAGGAGATCCCAGAACCCCGAGCTTGTACCTCCCTTGGGTGCTGATGCCTAAGCTTCCACTTCCACTTTTATGCCTTCCACACCAAATCCTATACCTCCTGAGCCTCAAAGTCCCATTCACCACTCCACTCATCTAAAGGATGATCATGATTCTGCATAGTTTGAGGATTTTGAAGAACTTCCTCCACATCTTTTTGCACCTCCTCCACCACCACCACTTCCACTTCATAGGTTCTAACCTCCTCCCTACCCAAACTTTGCTAACCAACCACAACCAGAGAGAGGTCCAAAACCTAACCTGCAACACCTGTTTGATACACAATTATAGATGAATACCCTAACACAACAAATGCAATAGCTTACTCAAGCTGCTAATCTTTTAGCAAACCCCCGTCCCCAGGCTCGTAGACCTCAACTACAGAATTACTATAATCCCACAGTTGCACCACCTATGCCTGCGGTACGCTATTCCGCTAGGGGTTGTGCTACTGAACTGAAGCTGAACATAATTGCACTTATCCCTTACTTTCATGGTCTTGCCTCTAAGGACCATTTTCAGCATTTAGAAGAGCTGAAAAATCTCACCTAGACCTTGGGTCTGCAGAGCCATGATCAACACACGTTGCTGATGAAAATGTTCTCCTTCTCACTTAAGGACAAAGCCACATTTTGGTTTAGAATGCTTTCATGGACGACACTAATAGAGACTTGGACTTCTTTGGAATATGAGTTCCTAAAGAAGTACTTTCCTGTAGGCCACACAAACACTCTGAGGCATGCTATCACCACATTCACCTAGAATTTAGGAGAACAAATGCATAAGGCTTGGGAGTGATGCCACGAGCTTCTATGGAAATATCCCCACCATGGTGTCCAACAGCCGAGATTAAGGCTGCCTTGATGAGAGGGGGGAGGTCGGCGACGTGGTGAGATTAGGGCCATTGGATGTTGATCCAACAGTCCTGATCATGCGCTTTAGGAATTGAGTGGTAGTCTTGGCTGGCTTCGGGTGGCTGTGATGGCACCATGTGGTGCCATCATAGCCGTCCATCTTCTTTTCTTTGTAGGTGGCACCATGAATGTCAGATTGGATTGATTTATGCACTGTTGAGCTACGATCGTTGATCCGGATCCATCTGTGCGATCAGATTTGGCATCTAATATCAGATTCGTGCTACCTTGCCACTTGGACTTTAATCTTCCTCGAACTGTATAAGGTGCTACGGGACTCTGATTAAGGCGATTTCGGAGGTGTTGGACTCCGATCGTCGTCTTAATCAGATCCATATTGTCGAATCATCAATCCGAGACCCTGAAGTAAATCTCTTTCTCTCCTAGCCACAAAAGGACGCAAATTAACCTATAATTTATACAAATTATTCTAAATGCAGAATGATGCATGCTATGCAATATTTATAATATGGAATGCATCTATAAGGATAGGAACATGCATAAATAGGCATTTTACCCTAAATGGACGTGTATACATCATACCCCCATACCTATCTTTTGCTAGTCCCTAGCAAAACTAAACTATATGCTATGTATAAAAACAGAATTAGGACTCGATTGCTTAAGCATAAGTTGTTTATTAACCAGAAGAAATTTCAACTAAGGTCCTAAACTATGAAGACTCAATAGTGCCTAAGTGCCTGTCAAAATGCAGACCACCCAAATCTTTGCCTTATTTTGAAAAGGGAAGATACATTTTTTTCTACTTTTTCTTCTTTTCTATTTTTTTTGGATTTTTTTTTGAGTTAAGAGTTTCGAGACAGCTTTCTACGGCTACCCAACCCACCAAAAACTCGAAAAAGAACTTTAAGTTCTAAGTATCTTGTGAAAAGTGATAGACTCGCTAAGCAGCCGTTAAAATAGACTTTAGGTTTCTACAACCCTAGGTGACTTAAAAGTTTCTGCCTAAAGGTTTATCTTTCTGATTGGAAGCTTTCTCCGTACTTTTAATCTTTTTATGGGGTCAACACAAGGGTAAACCCAATGTAATCTCCCCGGTATATTCTACTTCTCCGTTTCTTCCCTAAGCATTTTGAGAATTATTTGTGTATTTTTGTGAGTTGGGCTCTAGACAACCGGCCAATGGGGCATCAAACCCACGATAACTTGCCAGTTATACTCATGTGGTGAAGTGTGGCTTATTTATTTATTTTTTCTCCTTTTCTATATATATATATATCTTTTTTTTTCCTTTTTCTGAGTAGGTGGCTTCCTTGTTATGAGATTAACCTAAAGGCAATTGATGTAGATAAATCTATTTCACATAAACTATCTATTTTTGCATGTTTTTAGGTGTATAATTGCATTCATCATTATAAATATTTCATAGCATGCATCATTTTGCATTTAGATTAATTTGTATAAATTTTAGGCTAATTTGCCCTTTTTGTGGCCATGGACAGGGCAATATTTATTGGGGCCTCGGATTGAAGATCCAACTGTACGGATCTAATCAGAGCGACGATCGGAGTTCAATGACTCCGAGATCGCTCCGATCAGACTTCCGTAGTATCAAATGCAGTCTAAGAAAGATCAAAGGTCAAGAGGCAAGGTGGTGTAAATCCATACCTCAGATGACAAATCCAACTACATGGATGCGTTCTAATCGACGATCGTAACCCAACGGCATAAAAATTGGTCCAATCCGACATCCGTGGCACCACTTACAAGTAAAAGAAGATGGACGGCTCAGGTGGTGGCACGTGGCACCATCCTAGCCGCCCAAGATCACCCACAAGCTGCCACAGCCCTCCTTCTCATCTGCGCCATCGCATCTCAAATGTTGGATCACTATTTAACGACCAAGACTGATCCTCACCTGCCTTCATTTCTTTGTAGGGGTAGATGAAGATTCAACATGATCCAACGGTCCACATCCGGTCTTCATCGCTCGAGCACACGACGAGTTCTCAACACAAAAGCGCCCATAGCGCATTGGTTACGAGAGGCACTTGCAACTTATGAGCCCACGATCCAGCCACAGCAGAAGCGGCTACGTGGCAACGTGCCCACGCGCGATCTGACACCCAAGCGCACATGCGATCTAACACTGAGGTGCGATCTGAAGTGCAAGCAGGCGCACGATCTCGACCCTTTGATCTTGATCTAGTGGCTTGAAGGGTGGTCGCATCGCGTCATAACGAGTGAAATGAAACGACTGTGACGCGATCCTGGCCGTTTAATCTTTATCAAGCGATCAAGGTTGCGCCAAATCGCTTAACGCTTGAAGTAGAAGAGGCGACGACGTGGCACAACGACATGCGTCGGACCTTCATCATGCAGGAGACGTTGCACATGCGTCTTCATCGACACTTGCCTACAGCGATGTGCGCATGTGTCACTAAAGGCAGCAGAGTTAATTTTTCAAAGATAAAATGCCCTTTTTGCCCTTGTACCTCAACTATATGAAGCCCCTCAACTATATAAATCCCCTACGCCCTCCACTTTTTCTTCATCCCTTCTCTTCTTCTCTCACCCCCTTAAAAGCTCTACAAGCTAGTCCCATACCCGGGATGCTCCATTAGAGCTAGAGTAAAATAATTTTCTATCTTCTCACCCCCTTCATGGAGCATCCTGCGATTATCCTCTCACTGCCATTCAGGAAGCGGATCCCGCTAAGACGTCGCCCTGCTTCATTCTCCGTCCTTCAACTTTGTCCTCTCTCGTCCAGCATCTCACCACCCTCATCCAGGCGCTTCGTCAACACAACTCATCCTCCAAGCAGCTATCGAGGAGGATAACTTCTCACCCCCTTCTTTTACCGCTTTCTAGTGTAGATTTCTCACTTTCTAATTGTAGCAATTAGATGTAATGAACATAATATTATGGTTATGAAGTAATTGTTTATTCTCTCCCTATTTTCTTTTTATTTATATTATTCTCTCTCTCTTCCATAAATTATTCTTTAAGTAGAATAGCTAGTAGATTAATTTCAACCAGCTAATCTGCTTTCGTGACAATAATTCCTATGCGATTTTTGATCAAACATTCGCCTCCCCGTGTTCAACCTGGGACTCACCTTGAGTTTCAGTTAAATTATCTGTTTGATGGATTTCTATGCAACTATAACGATAGGGTTTTTGAACTTAAACTTTTAGCCTAAAAATTCTGTTAATCATTTTGGCACTGTTGTCGGGGAGGCAACGCTCTTTAATTTCCCACGTTTTCCACCTTACCTAACTTTTATCTCACTTTTTCTCTGATCTTACTATGATTGCAGGTACTCTTCCGAGGTGGGCCAAAACAGTTAGATTGGAGAAAAGTGCGGATGAAAGTTCTGTAAGTATATCCCCACCTCCCACCCACTAGTTTTCATTCCACCACTCAATAACACAAATCCTAATTAACCTACGAGCTTGCATAAACTCTAAGGTTAGTCTTGGTTGTTTGTTTGTCACCTCACCCTCCGCTTATAAAAGGAAAATATAAAAAAATCCCACAGAAGTACATAACCTCTTCCGATTCGTCATACTCAACCGGTAACTCGATCTTTGGAACCTGTACACTCATCAACATATAACTGAGTAGAAATCAAATTAGGTAACCACTTGTATGCCTAATTCAGTGGTGCATCAGGCCAATTGTTTGAGTTATTTGGGTCACACCACTTCATCTAAAAATAACTCATCAAGTAGCTACCTCTTAGGATTCAACTTTTGGGAATTAACCAGGCACTCCACATTCTTTTAAGTTTTAAAGGAAGACATCTTCACCTGTGCTTTCAAAACCTGGTGTGCCAACTAAACTTGATTGAATACACCTAAAGTTGAACCCTAAAAGCTACTAAACAGGATTGAAAACCTTGTTTGAAAATCATTGGTTGTGCACGCACAAACATTAAAACTAATCATTAAGGGCACAACCCAGATAAAGGGCACATCACATTCCCAAGCACATTCAAACCTAAGACTAATTAAAACAAAGTAGGCGTTGGCCTTAAGGATTGAACTTGCTCTTTAGGGCCCAAATCGAAATTATTTTCAATTAATTTTCTTCTATTGGTCAATCTAATGTCAAGCTAGGGGAGCAGAGTCAAATGACCATGGTTGGGGGATATCAAAGGAACCTGAAGCAAAAGCCAAGGGAAGAACCTTCTCCCCAACCCCTCCCTCTACCTGGTTGGATTGACTGGAAAGAAGTTGATCAAATTGTTCTTTTCATCTCAAGATGGGTTCTGAGAGTCTGTAGATCTTTAGGCTATCCCACTTAAGGACAAGTTTGATTGTTTATACTGCAGGGCACCTTTCTTCCTCCCACTTTACCATGGTACTTCCACATCCTACTCGCATTTCCACTCCTACCCTCCTAGCACTACTTATTCCCAAGATGATTATTATCCTAACTAGACTTATTCTCACCCATCTACTAGTTAGGATAATTCTGATTAGGGATACAGTTCCAAACCTTCGTGTTCAGAGTCTAACCCTAAACACCATGATTTTAATTTTTATCCTTCTCCGAACTACACTACTTATAGATCTCCACCCTTTAATAATCAATTTAATCTGATCTACAATCAGGAAGGATATCCTGATTACAACTCATACCCTCCCCCAGATTACACTGCATATGGGTCACCACCCCTTTATGAACAATCAGAAATGACCTATTATCAGGGAGGGTACCAAGAACCTCAATTCCTTGACTCCCCTGAACTGAACCCAAACCAACCCAACCCTGAACCAAGCCATTTGGTTCAGGTAAACCAGGTCCAAGATAAGGTGTTGGCTAACTTAAGGAATACCATTCATCCTTTGAAGCTCAACCAACACCTTGCACCAAAGAATTGGAGCCTTTGATTGAAATGATTAACGATCTTAACAAGTATTTGTTGGATTGGCTCCAAGATGTCAAGGATAAGGACCCGAGTGAGTTTTTACTTGGGAAGTTGTCAAAATTGAGGATGAGATTTGTAGTTACTTTAGTTCAATCTTGGGATGATTCCTATGATGAACCCCCTTCAAGAGAGCCAATGTCAGAACCCGCTTAGGCACCTGTAGGGGGACATGTTTTACGAGACCGAGGATGACCAAGTTGGTCTAGAACAACAAGTTGAGGATTAATTGATTTCTTCACCCGAGATCCCCGAACCAAGGTACGAGGAAAAGTATGTCTCCATGGACCAGGCAATGATAGATGATTTTTAGACATATATAAATGCGGATTCGGAATTCTTTGATTCTGAAGTTGAAGAATTTTTATGTGAAGTCTCACCTAAATTTGAGGGAAATGATTTTAGTGAGACGGTTGAGCCTGAGGAATTCAATGAATCATTTGATGGCCCTATAATTAAGGAAATTGATCCTATTGGGGCTAGCATGGTGGAATCAGATCCTGATTTCATGAAGGATTCAATTCATAGCCCCATTCCTCACACACCCCGTTGAGGATAATGATGATTCTATTTTTGACATCACCGAACCCAAGTCAATTCTGATTCAGCCACAAATCTTTGACTTGAATACTTTAGATGGGGTGCATAACATGCAGGAGATCCCAGAATCTGAAATCCCAATTAGGGAGGATAGGAGTTGGGAAATGAAGATTTGGGAAGCCAATTTCGGGGGAAGAAGAAGTCTAAGTCTAAGGGTTCCTATTTCCCTAAGACCGCCAACCTTCTATCAGGACCCTTATGACATTTTTTATTCTAAGGATGTGCAACCCAAGCACAAATTAACTAATTATCCTTTTGATACAAATTTTCCTATAGTCCACTTTTTGGACTCGGGTTGAATCCTCACAAACCGCAGGCTCAGCCCCACTTACACAATGATCTCCGGTTCTGGGTAATTTTTATCCAGAACCTTAGAACCACTAGACCATGGGGAATGGGCTTGCACCACAATCTCATCCACATCTGTGGACATCTCTTTGTGGGTCAAATAATCAATCTTCTTATTTTGATCCTGAACTGCACCCGTGAATTCTTGATTTCTTCTTTTGTATAGTGTGCGTAGCTGAAAGCACTAAATTCAGTACGAATACAGTCTATTTTCATCTCGGAGCCAACTGGGTAATCACAAAATTTAGGTGTTTTCTTCTCTACTCCACTCTTTTTTATGTCTTTTTAATACAATGAGGTCATTACATTCGATAGGCATGGGGGTGGATATTCATCTCTGAATCGTCTTGTTAGCTTCGTAGATTCTTTTTATTTTCTCTTTATTTTTGAAAAAAAATCAAATTAGGAAAAGAGAACTTGAGCTTTAGAAATTTGTCAACTTTAAGGAATGATACGATATGACCTGAGCACTTAGATTCTTCAAGTCTTCGAGCTTAATCAGCCCAAGTGTCTACTGAAATGTGGATTTATTTCTCAAGTCCTCGCCATTTGAAATTTTATTTCTAATTAGTTAATAAGTTGGGGTGATAAGTACATGACTTATCAATCCGTCCTCTGATTTGAGAAACTTATAGTCTAAGCATCTACACATTCTTTGCACTGACTCACTTTTTGGTGGTTTTAACGGAAATTGGGTAACTAATAAATCTTCTTGGGTGGTATGGCTAGCAAGTTGTCGATGGTAATAGCTCATTGGTCGGTTATCCATAGCCCAGGCACACGACCATTATCTTCATGCTGCCTTTAGGTAAATCTTAGATTAGAGAAGCCGCCTACTTAAAAAAAAAAGAGAAAATACAGAAAAATATCCAAAAAGAAAGAAAAAAATATTTGAGAAATAGAAAAGAAGAAAATAAAATAAAATAAATAAGCCACACTTCACTACACGTGTATGGCTGGCAAGTTGCTGTAGGTAAAAGTCCATTGGCCGGTTGTCCAAAACTCAGCTTGCGAAATGCACATATAATTCCAAACACTTAGGAAGAAGCAGAAAAGTAAAATAAGGCTAGGAGATATACACTGGGTCCGCCCTTGTGTTGACCCCATAAAAATAAAAAGTAGGGAGAAAGCTATCAGTCGGATAGATACACCTTTAAGTAGAATTTTTTTTCAAGGTTACGTAGGGGCGTAGAAACCTGAAGTCCGTTCTGATTGCCAATCAGTGAGTCTATCATATTCACACAAAAAGATGCTTATAACTTAGAGTTCTCTCGAGTCTTGGGTGGGTTGGGTAGCCGTAGGAAGCTGTCCTGAAACTCTAAACTCAAAAATCCAAAAAAATTAGAAAAGAAGAAAGAGAAAAAAATGCTTTTGCTTTTGAATAAGGAGAGGGCTTGGGCGGTTTGCATTTTGGCAAACACTCGGGCGCTGTTGAGTCGTTGTAGTTCAGGTCTTAGTAGAAATTTCTTGGTGTTGAAAAATAACTATTGCCCAAGTAATTTGATCCTAATTCTTTTATAAATAACATATAGGATTTCTAGGGACTAGCAAAACATAGGCATGAAAGTGTGATGTAGACACATCTATGTCACATAAACTGTCTATTTATCCGTGTTCCTAGGTGTATAATTGCATTCACCATTATAAATATTGCATAGCATGCATCATTCTGCATTTAGATTAGTTTAAATAACTTTTAGGTTAATTTGCCCTTTTTGTGGCCAAAGATAAGGTAATATTTATCAAGGCCTCAGATTGAAGATCCAACTATATAGATCTGATCAGGGCAACTATTGGAGTTTAATGACTCCAAGATCGCCCCAAGCGGACTTCCGTAGTATCAGATGCAGTTCAAGAAAGATCAAAGGCCAAGGGGCAAGGTGGTGTAAATTCGTACCTCAAATGATAAATCCAATCGCACGATCGGTTTGGATTAATGATCACAGCCCAACGACGTAAAAATTGGTCCAATCTGATATTCATGGCACCACTTACAAGTAAAAGAAGATGGATGCCTCAAAAGGTGCCACGTGGCACCATCCTAGCCACCCAAGATCACCCACAAGCTGCCGCAGCCCTCCTTCTAATCCGCGCTATCGCATCTCAGCCGTTGGATCACCATCCAACAGCCGAGATTGATCCTCGCCTACCTTCAATTCTTTACAAGGGTAGATAAAGATTCAACATAGACCATTGGATCTTGATCCAACCATCCACATTTACTCTTCACCGCGTGAGCACACGACGAGTTCTCGACAAAAAAGCACCCATTACGCATTGGTTACGAGAGGCGCTTGCAACTTATGACCCCGAGATCGTGCCGCAGCAGGGAAGCAAAATCCACTAAAGGTGAGCGCAAGCAAAATTCACCTTTTGGATGGCAATCGTGCGGCAGCAGAAGCAGCTACGTGGCAGTGTGGATGAGCGAGTGCACCCACGTGCGATCTGACACTAAGGCATGATCTGAAGCACGAGCGAGCGCGTGATCTCGGCCCTTCGATTTTGACCCAGCGGCTCGAAGGGTGGCCGCGTCATGTCATAACGCATGAAGATGAAGCAGCATTGGCACGATCATGGCCATCTAATCTTGATCAGACGGTCGAGGTTGTGCCAAACCGCTTAACGCTTGAAACAGAAGAGGCGGCGACATGGCTCAACGATGTGCATTGAATCTTCATCGTGCGGGCGACATTACATGCGCGTCTTCACCGACAGTTGTCTACAGCGATGTGCGCATGTGTCACTAAAAGTAGTAGAGTTAATTTTTCAAAGATAAAATGCCCTTTTTACCCTTATACCTCAACTATATAAAGCCCCTATGTCCTCTACTTTTTCTTCATCCCTTCCCTTCTTCTCTCACCCCCACCAAAGCTTTACAAGCTGATCCCATACCTAGGATGCTCCATTAGAGCTACAGTAAAATAATTTTCCATCTTCTCACCCCCTTCGTGGAGCATCATGTGGTTGTCCTCTCACCACCGTTCAAGAAGCGAATCCTGCTAAGACGTCGCCCTGCTTCATTCTCCATCCTCCAACTTCGTCCAGCATCTCACCACCCTCGTCCGGGTGCTTCGTCAACGCGACTCGTCTTCCAAGCAGCCGTCGAGGAGGATAAATTCTCATCCCCTTCTCTTTTTACCACTTTCTAGTGTAGATTTCCCACTTTCTAGTTGTAGCAATTAGATGTAATGAACATGATGTTATGGTTATGAAGCATTTGTTTATTCTCTCCCTATTTTCTCTTTATTTGTATTATTCTTTCTCTCTCTTCTATTAATTATTCTTTAAGTGGAATAGCTAGTAGATTAATTTCAACTAGCTAATCTACTTTTGTGACAATAATTCATACGCGATTTTTGATCAAGCATTCTCCTCGTGTTCGACCCGGGACTCACCTTGAGTTTTGATTAAATTATCAGTTTGACTTATTTCCACGCAACTACAACGATAAGGTTTTCAAACTCAAACTTTTAGCGTAGAAATTCCATTAATCAGCAGTAGTAAAAGAGAATTGGTCATATGGCTTGGTTCTGGACAATCGACCAATGGGGCGCCAAGCCCACGACAACTTGCCAGCCATACCACCCTAGATAGTTCATTAGCTACCTAATTTTCGTAAAAATCATCAAAAAGTGAGTCGGTGCAAATAGTGTATAGATGCATTAAACTCAAAGTCCCCTCAAATTAGAGGGTGGGTTGATAAATCGTGTACTTATCACCCCAATTTATTAGCCAAATTAAAATAAAATTAACGTGGTGAGGACTCGAGAAACAAGTCTACCTTTTAGTGGACACCCGAGCTAATTAAGCCTAAAGACCTGAAAAGTCTAAATATTCAGGTCCAATTGTATCGTTTCCTAAAGTTAACTTTTAATGCCTAAGTTCTCTTCTCCTAATTCTTTTTTTCTTTTTTAATTTTTTATTAATTTTAATTTTTTTTAATAAAAGAAATTCTACAGAGCTAACAAATATTTTTAGGATTAAGTATTCACTCCCCATGCCTAACTAATGCAATGCCCTCATTATAAAAATAAAGACATGAAAAGAGCAGAATAAGCAGAGTATCACCTGAATTTCGTGAAAATTTGGTCGGCTCCACAGAAAAAGTGGAATATAAACACGTGCTAAGTTTATTTCCTTTAGCTAGGCATAATATACAAACAAGGAAGAAATTAAGAATTCACAAGTGCAGGTCAAGATCAGAATCAAAAGATTAATCCTCAAACCTACCAGCAGAAGATGTCCACAGATGTGGACCAGGTTGTGATGCAGACCCATGCCCCAAGATCAAGTGATTCTAAGGCTCTGAATAATAAAAATCTAGAACCGAAGATATTTCAGCTTGGGGGGTCGAGTCCATGGTTTGGGAGCGTGTAACCCAAATCTAAACGGTGGACAAAAGGGAGATCAAAGCAAATAGGAATGTTTCCCCGCTTGGAATTCTGCTCTAGAAGATAATCCATTATTCCATATTTGGGTTTCACGTGCTCATAATAAAAAATGTCATAACAATCCTGGTAGAAGGTTGGTGGTTTCAGACACAAAGGAACCCTTAGATCAAGAATTTTGTTTTCCTTGGAATTAACCACCCATATCTTCATTTCCATACTCCTATTCTCCACAATCATAATTTCAAATTATAGAACATCCTACATATTATTCACCCCATCTAAATTATCCAAGTCCAATAATTGTAGTTGAATCAAGAATGACTTAGGTCCAGTGATCTTAAGAATAAAGCCAAGATTATGCTCAACGGGGTGTGTTTGGGGATTGGGGAAATTAATTGAATCATCCAATAACTCAAGATCGAATTCCTCCATGTCAACCCCAGTAGGATCAAAATCTTCATTTATCGGGCTATCAAATAATTTATCATATTCCTCAGGCCCGCTCGTCTCACTAAAATTATTTTCCTTAACTTCCAGTGAGACTTCACTAAGAGATTCCTCACCCTCAGAATCAAAGAATTCTTTATCCTCATTTACATATGTCTCAAAATCATCTATCATTTCCTAGTTCATGGAGACATATTTTTCTTCGCTCCCTGGCTCGAGGATCACGGGTTAAAAAATCACATCATCTGCAATCGGCTACTCTAAACCAACCTGGTCATCCCCAATCTCAAAAAATGTGTCCCCCCCAATAGGTGCCTGAGTGGGTTCTAACATTGGCTCTCCTGAAGGTGGTTCATCCTGAGAATCATCCCATGATTGGACTAAGGCAACCACGAATTTCATCCTCAATCTTGACAAGTTCCCAAGTAAAAACTCACCCAAACCCTTATCCACATTATCTTGGAGCCAATTGATGGGAGCACCATCATGAGCCATAACTAGCTCAATTTGATCTAATTAAGTCACTAAAAGCTCCTACATATCTATCAGAAGGTCTTAAGGGCACAAAACATTGATTTGAGAAGAAGACAAGCATACAGGGTTATTTCTGCAAATTTACCAATCTATCACAAAAATAGAATAATCGCGGGTTCTCTTAGGGGTTGAATAAAGGTTAAATGGTCTCAAGAGTCTAATAAGTGGGTTAGAACAGATAGAAAAGGGTTTTTATGCGTTACAGGAATTAATGGACATCTGAAACCCTAAAAACAGACCCGCTTAATCTACTGAGCTTCTGGTCAAGATAAAATTCACTTAAAACCTCTAAAAATCATATAAAAATATTCTCTAGGGTTTGCTACCTTCAATTTGACCATAGGAACCTGTCTTGACTTAAAATAAAGTCTCAGACAGACATTTACCCTAATTTGAGTAATTATGCAAATTACCTAGTCAACCTAGGTCAAAACCAAAATCAAACTTCACCATTGGATTCCTTAGGTTCAAATTAGGTTTGTAACAAAATTTGGGCCCAATCTGAGATTGTTTCGACCTAGTTTGCACTTTGGTCCAAGTCTGATTTTCTTTATTTCAAATGGCCCCTTAGCTTTTGAATTTCTTACAAATAGCCTCCCACCTTTATCGTATTCTTCAGAAATAGGTCCCTACTACCATGAAATCCTAATCCTATAACTCCAGCGAGCTTGATTTGGCACGTTCTCTTTGATTCCTTGACAAATCCCGCTCAGATTTGAAAAGGAAGTTCGTCAAGGAATTCTCTTCCTTTTGAGCCAGATCCTAAGCCCTACAACCTTCTCAATCTCTCATGAGAACGCATGAGAGATTCAGGTATATTTCAAGCTTCCATCTCCAGCGAACATTCCAAGCTTGGGAAGCTTTCTTCCCAAGCTCAAAGCATACTCCAGATAAAAGAATCCCTAGATGAGACCGAGTTCCTCACGCTCGAATTCGACCGGAATAACCCCAAATTCTTCCCTCCTCCTCCAGCCGAAGTGCTCCTCGACGTCCGGCGACTTCCTCCATCTTCATTCCTCATCCGTTCGTAATACTGGCGATGGATTTGTCTCCCTCAGCTTCCTCTGCATAGCACAATACCGGTCGGCGCCTCTATCTCCTTCGTCCTCGCCATCCAACCCCCACCGGAGTCACCTTCTTCCCCGGCGCCGACCACACCACAGCCGGCGTCGCCTCTACTCCCCATCATCTGCCAACTACCTAGATAAGTTCCCTAACTCCTCTACTTCATTCACACACCAACTACACTCCGTTTCAACCACCATCTCACTCGCACGCTCCCCATCTTCCACCTCTCCAGCGTACCTCCGGTGAGTTCATACGGCCACTACGCTCCACCAAATTGACCGCCGTTCATCCCGACACCTCTGCCTTGACCCAAAGGGCAAAAGCCCTCTATCTATTTCACTGATTGCTCCTTCAAACACACCCCCGAACACCCCACCTTCGCACGGACATCTCCATCACCGTCAGGCCACTTCACACACCCTCACTCCACACTACATCGGCCACAATACTCGTCGTCCCCCGATGATACTGTTGAGACATCTGACTCGACTGCGAGGCCCTTTTTCTTGAGTTTCAGGTCTCAGGTGCCACGCCATTGCCGCAGAGCTTCGAAGGAAGCTTGAAGCTCTCTTCGGCACCTGCAGCTCCAGGCAACACCTCCAGGTGACGCGACTACATCCCAAGAACCATCTCAGGTCTCCAATTAAGGTCTCCATCAGCTACAACCATCCAATTGAGTAGACACATCTTCGTTGTAGTGCACGAACATAAGAGCGGGGACTTTAGTCCCACATCGGGTGCGGTAGAACTCCAAATAGAGCATAAATTAATTTTTTGCTGTAGGCTTATCGCCTCATTCACAAGGGGATGAGGTCCCTGCTCACCCAACACTGCCTCGCCCGTGACACTGCTCACGCGGGCCTGGCGCTAACCCGACCTGCCTAACCCACACACACCTCGGCTGCGACCCACACCCGCAACCCTGGTCCCGGGTGCACTTAGATCCCCGAGGCTCTGGGAGAGCAAATCCCAAAGAGAGAAAGAAAGAGAGAGAGCAGGGGTTTAGGGGGGTTTTACTCTGAAGATCAACGACTGACACTTAGCTGTTTGAAGAAGAAATCTTCCCCCTTGTGCGTGAAGAGAAGGAAGAAGAGAAGCTAGAGAAGAGAAAGAAGAAGAGAAAAGGCTGAGGAGGGAGAAAAGTCTATGCACTGTAGCTTGAGATGGATAAGTCATCTGATTGAACGTTCAACCGTCTGATACTTGATTGGCTTTATTTGGCTGATATTGTTGAGATATTTGCTATTATTGTGAGGGGTAATTGGTGATTCAAATCACCATGTTACCCCCATTCTTTTTGCATTATTGACATTTGCTTTCATTTATATATTATTATTGTTTGGAGTTCTATTATAAATTGCTTATATTGTGCTTGAATTGCAATCTTGAGAATTATTTTGCTAATTGTTCCCTGTGTTCGACCTCGAACTTCCATTCGAGTATAACTTCTATTTGTTTTTCGCGATGATTCAATCTATACTGCAACGCATCGATTTTAAAATCCGATTTAGAGCGATTAACATTTTGGCACCGTTGCCGCGGAGCAACGTGCAATTCGATCTCTTGATTGCAACATCTAATTTGATACTATCTTGCTCTATCTCTTTTGACTATGATCTATGCAAGGGGATTCATTGGAGGAAGATCAGCCGCACATTAGAACACTCCAGGGGCAGGTAAACTCCATCCAATTTCCCCTAAGCCCTTGATTCTGAAAAAAGCTAAAAAAGGAAACAAATCAATTAGGTTCAACTTGCATTCTATTCTTAGATTAATCATCAAGTTGCCTGATTTGACACATTCTATTTAGAAAACACCCAACCCTGATTTGTGCACCTACTTAGGATTTTAAGGTATCAAGGGCTATCACCTTCTTGCTTGAGCCCTAGGTACCACATTTGGACGAATTAAATTGGACCAATTAGAGCTAATTAGGAATTCCAGTTTAGGGTTTTAGAGACACACTTGCTTAATCAAGAATTAACATTCCCAAACAGTGTGTGCCTAAGCCTTAGTTGAATTAATCTATTCAAGCAAACCCTAAAATCAAGCTCTTAATTTCATTTGAACACTTAAAGAGGGACCTAAATCTCTCAAAGAACAAAATAGGTGAAGTTGACCCCCCTTGTTGGGCTAACCAATCTTCAAATTAGGTCACCTTGCACTAAAACATCAAAAAGTTCAAGTAAAATCATAAGCACATTTGCTCTTAACTTAAAACTGGTAGACTTAAGAGGCCAAGTCCCCATTCTAATCTACCTGGATCCTCAGTGACAAGAAAGGTCAGGTGGGAGAAACCATGTAACCTGTGGGGGTGCTCTACCGTGTAGGAGTCTTCACGGGACTCTCCCTTTCTGGCTGCTCAGGTAATTCTCAGGTGAACGACTTTCTGACTAACGGTATCATCGCCCCGAACCTCCATAGTCACCCGAAATTTTTTGGGTGCCTTAATTAGGTCTATCACCTACTATCCCTCATCTATTCCATCAATGCATGTTCAGGAGGAGGTCCTTAAGACCACCCTTGAGGCCTCCATTAGCTATTCACTCTCATCAAGGCCAAGCCTCGACTTTCGTGTTTGTGCAACAACCTGATCACATTGACATATCTTCTGATTCAGAACCTACTTCCCCTTTATCAGCTATGGATCACCAAGAAGCTCAACCTAACCTTGAGCAACAATTCCATGATTTTCAAAATCAAATCAATTCCATCATCAACCCACCGTGCATCCTCAAATGCGAGATCACTATAATCCTGCAGTGGTGGAGATCGAACCCTGAATCAACATTCCGGCAGGAGGACCCGAGGTGAATCTCAAGCCTAGCATGCTTCATATGACCCCAAAATTTTATGGCTTGAACTCCGAGGATCCTTTCCAGCACATCAAAAACCTAAAACATCTGACCCACACTTTTGGGGTAGATGTACAGAATCGGGACGAATTACTCTTGAAACTCTTCTCATTCTCTCTGGCAAACAAAGCCGCTCATTAGTTTCAAACTCAACCACACACGATCAACACATGGGGAGAACTTCAGACCGCCTTCCTACAAAAATTTTACCCCATTGGTCGTACAAATACGATGCAGCACCAAATCACGCACTTCTCCCAAGGAGTGAGAGAATCTCTACACGAGGCATGGGATCGTTTTCTAGATCTCATGCATAAGTGCCCGAATCACAGAGTTCCAAAGTGGGAATAAGTCCAATCTTTTACCACAGACTCCGTGAAGACATCAAGCTCTTTGTCAATGCAACCTATGGTGGTAGCATCATGGGTCAGCATGAGGACACGATCTGGGAAATTCTCGAGAACATGTGCGAGAACTCCCTGAACAATGAGTCATTGGGTGCGTACGACAGGACGTCCACCCACGCATTGACAAACAATTGGGGGGCACACAAATCTCGAGGCCTTTCCACATCCATTAATCTGGAGTTGGTAGCCAATCAATTGGATAAGGTCTCCATTATTGAAAAGAAGGTGGACGACATCACTCGTCATCTACACAAATCCACCTCTGCACCTCAAAGCACATATGAGCACCTGCCCACGGGAAGGGAGGCTGCACACAACATCTACCACTCCTCGGGGATGGATGCGTATCCACCCCCGTCTGATTATAGCTTCGGAGGAAACTCCAAGTCAGCCCACCACAGTTGGGGGAACTCTGAACCCCCGTACCCTGATTATCTCAGAGCTCCTCAGACCTGCGAGGATCTCCACGCCGTCTAGAATAATCCTTTCTCCTACACCTACAACCCTGGAAGGCAGAATCATCCTAACTTTATGTGGTCAGGAAATAACCCAAATATGAGATCCTAATTCCAACCTCGACCACAAAACCAGCGACCATATCAACCCACTCAACCAAGGCCTAATCAAAATTTTCAATTTGGACCACCTAAAGATCAGACATCTTTGATTCTCCAGACCTTGGTTGACATGCAAAAATAGCACAAAGAAGAGATCTCTGAGCTACGTAATCAATTGGCCCATCTGGCAAGTGCTCGCCAGCCTGGTGCACTTCCTTCCCAGCCTCTTCCAAACCCGAATAACGTGCCGAACCAGAGGTGCGTTATGAACCCAAATTAGGGCCAAGCTCACTTTGTTTATCAGGCCCCTTCTACTCCATCACCTGACAGGATGGATGCTACAACTTCATACTCGGGATTTCAGTAGCAGACACCTATTTTTCCCAATCCAAACCAAAATCAAGCAGGATTAAATTTCATCACCACCCGTAGTGGCAAAGCAACACAAGACCCACCTTTTCCTAGCCACGACATGCTTGAGCCTGTAGCCCCTAACCCTAGATTGGTCATCCAGGACACACCCATCCCTGATAAAGAGCCTAAGCCAATTCTAAAGGAACCATCTAAGGTTCCATTTCCTGAGGCCTTGACCAAGGGAAAGAAGACAACCAAACCCGTGGCACCTGAGGAGGTCCTGGTCAAGATCTTTGAGTAGGTCCATATAAACATCCCTTTGATGGATGCGATTCACCACATACCTGCTTATGCAAGATTCCTGAAAGACGTATGTACACCCAAGCATAAGCTGCGAACCAAAGGCGGGGAACCCAATCGCACTATCGAAGCAAGCCAGCTCCATCATTTTGAGCAAACTCCTGCCTAAGGCAAAAGACCCAAGCACCCCTCTGATCTCCTATGCTATCGGTGATATACAGTTTGACCGATCCTTATTGGACCTAGGAGTTTCGATTAATTTGATACCCACATCCCTACTAAACCACTTTGAGGAATCTGAGCTTAAACCAACATAGATGACTTTGCAGTTAGCCGACCGATTTATTAAGTCACCAAAAGGAATTCTCGAGGATGTCATAGTTAGGGTACATGATTTCTACTTTCCCATGGATTTCATCATCTTAGACATGGATGCTCCTGAGAACTTGAAGAATACACTGATCATATTAGAGAGACCCTTTGTGGCCATAGCTAGGGCCAATATTAATTGTGAGGAGGGCCAAATTGAGTTAAAATGTAGGAGAAAGACACTGAGGATCAACATCTTTAAGGCCCAACAAGGAATTAATTACGGAGTTATCGAACAAATTTGCGATATCGAGGCTGTAGTTGATCACCCATGTATCGAGGAAAACCTGATTATTTTTTATCAACCACAGGAAGATCAAAACCCGCAATTAGAGGAGCCTAAACCTAACCTAAACACACCCATAGCTCCTTCCTTTGCTCTCGACACCCATCCTGAACCACCTACTGCTGCTGATAATCCTGTTATGGAATTAAAACCCCTCCCTGACCATCTCAAATACGTCTTTTTGAGTTCCAATCAGATGTTTCCTGTGATTATCAACTCCCGACTTATATCTGATCAGGAAACACGCTTGATTACTATTCTCCAGCAACATTGGAGAGCCATTGGATGGACTCTCGATGATCTAACTGGCATCAGCCCCTCATATTGCACACATCACATCTATACCGAAGAGGGCTCACGACCATCCTGTGAAATGCAGAGATGCCTGAATCTGAACCTGTAGGATGTCATGAAAAAGGAATCATCAAGTGGTTAGATGCAGGGATCATCTACCCGATCTCCGACAATCGGTGAGTGAGTCCAATCCAAGTTGTGCCTAAGAAGGCAAGACTCACCGTGATCACGACTGAAATCGGAGAAACCATAACGACCCGTATAGCGAACTCGTGGAGAGTCTGCATTGATTACAGAAGACTAAATTCCTCCATGAAGAAGGATAATTTTCCACTACTTTTCATTGATCAGATCCTTGAGAAACTAGCAGGAAATCAATTCTTCTGCTTTTTAAACTGGTACTCCAGTTATAACCAAGTTGCAATCCATCCTGAGGACCAAGAGAAGACTACCTTCACCTGCCCCTTCAGGACATATGCATTCCAAAGGATGCTGTTCGGTCTCTGCAATGCACCCGCTACTTTTCAACGGTGCATGCTTGCCATATTCTCAGATATGGTAGGTGAATACCTTGAGGTCTTCATGGATGACTTCTTGGTATTTGAGAAATCATTTGATGATTACCTCCTGCACTTGGTCCAAATCCTCAGGCGGTGCATCGACATGAATTTGGTTCTTTCCTGAGAAAAGAGTCACTTCATGGTACCTGAGGGAATTGTCTTGGGACATCTCGTCTCTGAAAAAGGCATCCAGGTTGATCGAACCAAGGTGAATCTGATTTCCAAGCTCCCTATGCCTAGCTCAGTCAAGGACATCCGATCATTTCTGGGGTACATCGATTTTTACTGTCAATTCATTCCCGATTTCTCGAAAATCGTGTGCCCCCTAACTAATCTTCTCTCTGAGGATGTCTCCTTCAAAATTACCGAGGAGCGCACTCAGGCATTTAAGATCCTACGTGATCAACTTACCCTGATTGGTCTCAACCCTTTGAGATTATATGCGATGCATCTGATTATGCTGTGGGTGCGGTACTTGGGCAGAAAATAGATGGGAAACCGGTAGTCATCTACTACGCTAGCAAGACACTTGACGAGGCTCAGCGTAACTACATAGTTACTGAGAAAGAGCTGCTAGCCGTAGTATTTACCCTGGAGAAATTCAGATTGTATCTTTTGGGTTCCTGTGTTATCATATACTCGAATCACACTATAGTGAGGCACCACCTCGCGAAGGCGGACATGAAACCTCAACTAATCCACTGGATCATGCTATTGCAAGAATTTGATCTCGAGATTCACGATAAGGCGGGAAAGCAAAACATGGTAGCTGACCACTTATCCTACCTTCCTTCTGACATTATTGACCCTTCCAAACCCATCACAGAGCACTTTCCTGATGAGCACCTCCTGACTATTAGTACGGGACTTCCTTAGTTTACTAATTTGGTGAACTACTTGGCGTCACGTCAAATCCCGTTCGATTGGCCGAAGGCCAAGAAAGACAAATTGCTTTCCAATGCCAAGTACTACATCTGGGAAGACCCGTACCTCTTCCACATTAGTGCTGATCAGATCATCAGACGGTGCATCCTAGAAGCGAAAATTCAAGACATTTTGTCCTTCTGCCATGACCAGGCCTACGGCGGACACTTCTCCGGACATAAAACCACAGCAAAAGTCCTCCAGTGCGGCTTTTACTAGCCTACAATTTTCAAGGACGTATATGATCACTGTAAGGCATGTACTTGTTGCCAGACCTTAGGCAACATGAGCCACCGCGATATAATGCCTTTACAGCCGATTCTCGTGTGCGAAATCTTCGATATTTAATGATCGACTTCATGGGACCCTTTCCTATCTCAGACGGCTTCGAGTACATTCTTCTCGTTGTAGACTGTGTCCAAATGGATCGAAGCCATCCCGAACCGAACCAACGATCATAAGGTGGTAATCAAATTCATTCATCAAAACATCTTTTCTCGGTTCGGTATCCCACATGCCATTATCTCTGATGGAGTGACCCATTTCACGAATGCTCAGTTCAGATCACCGATGACCAAGTACGGGGTCTCACACCGAATTTCTACTCCTTATCATCCCCAAACCAACGATCTAGCTAAGCTATCAAATCGGGAGATCAAGAAAATCCTTCAGGTCACTATCTGACCTGACAGGAAAGATTGGTCGTCCCGACTTCCGAAAGCCTTGTGGGCTTATAGGATCGCCCACAAGACCCAATTAGGCATGTCTCCCTTCAAATTGGTGTACGGGAAGGCATGTCACCTCCCCGTCGAGTTGAAGCACAAAGCCTATTGGGTTGTACAGAAGTGTAATCTAGATCTTTCTAAGGCAGGAACCCACAGATAGCTTCAAATGAGTGAGATCGATGAACTACGCAATGACACATACGAGAACTTGCGAATTTACAAAGAGTGGGTCAAGGCCTTTCACGACAAGCACATATCTAGAAAGATCTTTCACACTGGTCAGAAAGTCTTACTCTTTGATGCCAAACTAAAACTCTTCCCGGGCAAACTCAGATCGAAATGGGTTAAACCATATCTTATCCGACGGATTTTCGGAAATGGAGTCATTGAAATCAGTCAACCCAACCTTGATTCTGAACCTTTTATTGTGAATGGCCAGTGACTTAAGCCGTTCATTGAACTCACCAATACAAACTTGGCTGAGATATCTTTTGATCTCCATTCTCCCTGAGCATATTGCACCTAATTGATGGCGTTAAAATCAGCACTTAACAAGAGGCAACCCGTCATCTTTTTGAAAAAATTGAAACCCTTATTGACACATCCCGTGCTAAACTCATATTGCACTTTAGGGTTCATCCATTAGAATAGCCGACTCCACCTCTGTACCCGTACCAATGCTTGAAAGCGTCTGCGACAGTCATCCCGATCTGTCTACCCACCTAAACATGTTCTAATGTACGATCTAAGTTAAATTCGAACCCACATAATTTACAATGAGGACATTACAAATCGTAGGCATGGGGGATATTAAAGTACGAAACGCTGTGAGAATCACTTCACAAGAAAGGGTTTCATCAAAAAAGATACATATTTCAAAAAAAAAAGGAGGTTGAGGAAAAAGACGAGCCATTTTTGAAAAGGAGGAAAGAAAATTGAAATGAAAGAAAGGAGCACAAAGAAAAAGAAAGGAAAATTGAGTCCCTTAAAAATAATTTGGAACCTACCTACCTTCTAGGTTGGATTGAATGATGAACTAAGACATGAAAGGCTAAAACTTAAGGGATTAATGGCGAATACTGACCTTAGGCCTCTTGGATCTGTATTGGATTTAAACATTCACATACTTGTCAAGATCCAGATTAATCCTTAAGAGGTTGGGGAAAATGCAAAGCTTATGTATTAGGTCTAAGGCTTAGGGATTATTCAGCCCCGTTAACTGACCTCTGGTTTATGGAACTTGGTAACTTAAGCACCTTAAATCACACACAGTCTGGTTCAGTGCGCTTTAAAGTTAAAACCATGCTAAAAAGGCTTTTAATCTGTTCTTAAAAAGGTCCTAAGATCTAGATTAGGAGCGGCTTGAAAACACAAGTTGATTTGGACAGGTTCCCAGCACAGAGAGGTGGGAAATTCCCCTCAAAGATGCGCAATAACATACCATCTCCTCGATGCTTATCTCCTAGGATATCTAAATATCCTACTGGGGGCATATAAGCACCTTGTGCTAGTTCAGATGCCATGGGCGGCATTATCACAAAGTGTCGATTGCCAGGGTCTGGATTTAGCTACAAAACGTCATGGGCGGGATTATCCCAAAATCTTGAAAGCCAGGATTCTGGGGGGTGCCATGGGTGGAGCTATCTCAAAGCATCGATTGCAGGGGCCCTGCGAGGATTGATGGTGGGGACAAGGAATCCAATACATACCGTGTTTAGGACCAATCCGAGGATGGATCTAAGGAAAAATATAATAAAAATAAAAGAGAGAGAAAGCTCTCCATAAATCAAATTCTCCTTCTATGTCTCTCTCAAAATGCACTGACAAACTGAACTGGACTAACCATGTTTGCGGGCCTTAGAAACCTTCGCGGCAGATTGAGGCAAAAACTAGTCAAGTCTGGATCTGAGCTGGTACTTGAGTACCTTTAGGCCTACTGTTGGTATTAAGATCTGATTCCTAGAGATACGGCTTAGTAAAGCATCCTGACGATTAAAATCCGACCAGGATTACTGCTTCGATTCAGATGGTTTTGCTAAGGGACTAGTAAAAGCTAGGCATGGGGGTATGATGGAAACACCGTCATGAACCATAACTAGATTAGTTTGATCTGATTAAGTCAATAAAAGCCCCTACATATGCATCAGAAGGTCTTAAAGGCACAAAACATTTATTTGAGAAGAAGACAAGAATACAGGGTTATTTCTACAAATTTACCATTCTATCACAAAAATAGAATAATCACAGGTTCTTTTAGGGGTTGAACAAAGGTCAAATGATCTTAAGAGTCGAATAAGTGGGTTAGAACAGACAAAAAAGGATTTTCATGCGTTACAAGAATTAATGGACATCTGAAACCCTAAAAAGAGACCCACTTTCTGGTCAGGATAAAATTTCCTTAAACCCTCTAAAAATCATATAAAAATATTATCTAGGGTTTGGTACCTTCAATTTGACCATTGGAACCTATCTTGACCTAAAACAGAGTCTCAAACAGACATTTGCCCTAATTTGGGTAATTATGCAAATTATCCAGTCAAACTAAGTCAAAATCAAAATCCAACTTCACCATTGGATTCCTTATGTTCAAATTAGGCTTGTACCAAAATTTTTGTCCAATCTGAGATTGTTTCGACCTAGTTTGCACTTTTATCCAAGTTTGATTTTCTTTATTTCACATGGCCCCTTAGCTTTTGAATGTCTTACAAATAGCCCCCCAACCTTGTCATCTTCTTCACAAATAGGTCCCTGCTGCCATGAAATCCTAATCCTACAACTTTGGCAAGCTTGATTTGGCATGTTCTCCTTGATTCCTTGATGAATCCCTCTGAGATTTGAAAGGGAAGTTCATCAAGGAATTCCCTTTCTTTGGAGCCAGATCCTAAGCCCTACAACCTTCCCAATCTCTCATACAAACGCAAGAGAGATTCGAGTATATTTTAAGCTTCCATCTCCGACGAACATTCCAAGATTGGGAAGCCTGCTTCCCAATCTCAAAGCATTCTCTAGAGGCCTATAAAAGAATCCCCAGATGAGACTGAGTTCCTCACGCTCGAATTCAACCGGAATAACCCCAAGTTCTTCCCTCCTCCAGCTGAAGTGCTCCTCGACGTCCGACGACTTCCTCCATCTTCATTCCTCCTCCATTCGCAACACCAGCGACAGATTTGTCTCCCTTAGCTTCCTCCACGTTACGCAATACCAGCCGGTGCCTCTATCTCCTTCGTCCTTGCCGTCCAAGCCCCACCAGAGCCACCTTCCTCCCCGACGCCAACCACACCACAACCGGCATCACCTCTGCTCCCCATCATCTACCAACTATCTAGATAAGTTCCCAAACTCCTCTACTTCATTCACACACCAACCACACTCCGTTTCAACCACCATCTCACTCACACGCTCCTCGTCTTCCACCTTGCCAGCGTACCTCCAGAGAGTTCGCACGACCACTACGCTCCACCAAATCGGCCGTCGTTCATCCCTACACCTCCACCTCGACCCAAAGGGCAAAAGCCCTCTATCTATTTCACCAATTACTCCTTCAAACACACCCGAACACCCCACCTTCGCACGGCCATCTCCGTCACCATCTGGCCACCTCACGCACCCTCACTCCACGCTACACCCACCACAATACTCGCCGTCCCTCGACGATACTGCTAAGCTATCTGACGCGGCCACGAGGCCCTTTTTCTTGAGTTTCAGGTCTCAGCTGCCGTGCCATTACCGCAGAGCTTAGAAGGAAGCTTGAAGCTCTCTTCGGAACCTACAGTTCCAAGCGACACCTCCAGGTGATGCGGCTACATCCTAGGAACCATCCCAGGTCTTCGATTGAGGCCTCCATTAGTTGCATCCATCCAATTGAGTGGACGCATCTTCGCTGTAGCACATGAACAGAAGAATGGGGACTTTGGTCTCACATCGGGTGCGGCAAAACTCCAAACAGAGCATAAATTGATTTTGTGCTGTAGGCTTATCGCCTCAGACACAAGGGGGTGAGGTCCTCGCTCACCCAACACTGCCTCGCCCGTGACACTGCTCACGCGGGCCTGGCGCTGACCTAACTCGCCTAACCTGCGCATACCTCAGCTGCGACCCACGCCCACAGCCCTAGTCCCAGGTGCACTTAGATCCGAATCCGATTGCCCGAGGCTCTGGGAGAGCGGATCCTAGAGAGAGAGAGAAAGAGAGAGCCCAGGGGTTTGGGGGGATTTTGCTCTGAAGATCAACGGCTGACACTTAGCAGATTGAAGAAGAAATCTTCCCCCTTTGTGGGAAGAGAAGGAAGAAGAGAAGCCAAAGAAGAGAAAGAAGAAGAAGCGAAGAGGCTGAGGAGGGAGGAAAGGCTATACACTGTAGCTTGAGATGGATAAGCCATCTGATTGAACGTTCAGTCGTCTAATACTTGATTGGCTTTATTTGGCTGATACCGTTGAGATATTTGTTATTATTGTGAGGGGTAATTGGTGATTCAAATCACCATTTTACCACATTTTTTTTGCACTATTGACATTTGCTTTCATTTATATATTATTATTGTTTAGAGTTCTATTATAAATTGCTTATATTGTGCTTGAATTGCAATTTTGAGAATTATTTTGCTAATTGCTCTGTGTTCGACCTCGGACTTCCATTCGAGAATAAATTCTATTTATTTTTCACACTCATTCAATCTATACTGCAACGCACCGATTTTAAAATCCAATTCAGAGCGATTAACACCAATCCAATAAATAACTATTAAAATCATCAATCATTTTGATCATATATAGGCTCCAACGCTTCAGTGCATGGTGTTGGCTGAGTTTCGAAAGATTGTATGGTGTTCCTCAAGTTAGCCAACACCCTACCTTGGACCTGGTTCACCTAAACCGAATGGTTCGATTCAAGATTAAGTGGGTTTGGGCTCAGTCTAGGGGAGTCAAGGAATTAAGATTCTTGGGGCCCTCCCTGATAATAAGTCATTTCGGGTTGTTCAAAGAAGGGTGGTGACCTATATTCAACATAATCTAGGGGAAGGTAGGTGTTGTAATCATCATATGCTTCTTCATTATAAATCATGTTAGGTTGTTCATCAAAGGGTGGAGATCTATAATCGGTATAGACGTGAGAAAGATAATAATAATAGTCTTGTTGTCCAGGCTTAGGCCCTAGACACTGAGGTCCGGAATCATATCCCCAATCAAAGTTATCCCGACTAGCGGATGGGTAGTCATAAGTTGGGTCGAGATAGTAATCATCTTGGGGATAAGTGGTGGCAGGAGGGTAGGATTGGAAATGCGAGTGTGGTGTGGTATAATACATGGTGAAGTAGGAGGGAAGATAGAAGAGAGAAAGGTGCCATGAAATACAATCAAACCAAACATGTCCTTAAATTAGGTAGCTTAAGGACGTATACTTCAGAAAAGAACTTTGACCACACAACAAATTTGATGTTGTCCTTACTCCCGAAGGTGGTAAAGTTGGGCCAACGAAGAAGGGGGAGCGTGTCCCGAGGGTTGCTAATTATGCTAAACCCCTACATACTTAAGCCGTTTAACAATCGAGCCCCCCAACTTGGCACCTTTTGAAGCAAGCAGACATCACTAATTCGAAATGTGTTCGAGAGAATATCCTAAAACGAACTCTATGAATCCTAGGGCCAACATCTACTCAATTTTAATCAAAGCTTAGGATGATTGTGCTCTTGAAATGTGATGGGTCCTTTAGATGGGTTATGCCCTTAAAGATCAGTTAATTTGTGTATGCGTGCATAATCAAGCAAGATTATTAAAGATAAGGTAGATTTTAAAGTTCAAATCTTGCTTGGTAGCTTTTAAGGTTTAATATTTAGGTATATTCAATCAAAGTTCAGTGAACATTCAAAGTTTTGAAAGCACTTGTGATGATATATTCCTTTAAAATAAAAAATAATGTGGAATTCCTAGTTCAGCCCTAAAAATCAACCCTAACGAGCAAGCTACTGAATGAATCACTTTTATCTTAAGTGGTGTGGCCCAAACAAAGCAATCAATTGGCCTATTGCACCACTTGGTTTAAGGCACAAAAAAAATATTTAACCTATTCAGATTTCTAATCACATATCTATGTGTTAACCTTGAGTGTATCGGGTCCACTGGTCAAAATCCTGGTTCAGTGATTAAATCAGAAAAGGTACGCCTTAAGTTGACAAACTTGTGGGTGTGTGAGGTATGTAAATTTCAGTTATGTCCCACAATCAGATAAAGGAATACATATATGTGTATACATATATATATATATATATGCAGGGAAGTGGCAGTCAAACAATCCGATCTATCCTAGGGTTTATAAAAGCACCTAGGTTGATTTGAGTTTCAGTTATTAGGTGATGAAATGAAAATCTAATGGGTGGGTGGTGGGAATATACTTACAAAACCTTCATCCACACTTTTCTCCAATCTAAACGCTCTAGCCTACCTTGGAAGAGTACCTACAATCACAGCAAGATCAGTGAAAAAGTGAGATAAAAGTTACATAAGGTAAAAAATGCGAGAAAAACCAAAGAACATTGCCTCCCCAGCAACAGCGGAAAAATGATGAGTGAGATTTTGTACGCGATAAGATTTGAGTTGAAAGCCCGTCGTCATAGTGCGTATGAATCCGCTACCAAATAAAATTTACAACTAAAGCTCGAGATGAGCCCCAGGTTGAACACGAGGAGGCAAACGTTTGATTTTGCTAATCCATGTTTGCTTTTATTTATTTTTTGGCGTTTTTATCTTTTGTGATTTTTTTGATATTTTTATAAGACAGAATATCAAGCGAAATAATTGTTATCTAATCTAATCTAATCTACTCCAGCAGAATAAGAGAGAGAGAATATCAATATATATATATCTAACCAAAGTTTGCTAAGATAATCAAGCAATTACAACTAGACTAGAAAGCAATAAAAGATAGAGGTAAGAAGAATCCCCCTCAACGCTGCTTGGAGGACAACTCGCTTTGATGGCACTTGGACGAAGGTGGTGAGAGGCTGGACGACAAAGGACAGAATCGGAGAACGGACGGGGCAGAACGGCGTCATGGCAAGGATCTACTTCCGGATTGGGGTGAGAGGATGGCCACGGGATGCTCCACGAAAGGGGTGAGAAGTGGGAAAATATTTTACTTTTCTACTCTAAGGAGCTGATGGTAACACATCATTCGTCGTAACTAACTTGAATTAGTTTCAATCAAGAAATAAATGCTCCTGATAGATCACCTGAGGACAATAATTCCACTCTGATCTGTTTTAAGGAGAAAATAATAAAATAGGGTTAATTTTACTATTTTAACAGTATATTACAAATGCAGATTAACCATGGAATTACTCAAGGGGTTAATTGAATGTCAATTGAACATTAAAAACTAAGAAGTGGGTCCACACTGATAGAAACAAGATTTCACGAATCTCGAGAACAAAAACAGACCAAAAACCTTAATTATTAGCCCCACTTGAATCGGAAAGGTTCTAGTCAGAATAAAATTCATCTAAATCTCCTAAAATTCACATAAAACATTCTAAGAGGTTTGGTACTTTGATTTGACTGTCTGAACCCCTTTTGATCTAAGATAGAGTTTCGTACAAGATTCTACCTTAATTTGAGAGTTTATGCAAATTTTTCAGTCAAACGTGGTCAAAACTCACATCCAAGTTCACAATTGGATTCCTTGGGTCCAAATTAGGTTAAGACCAAAATGTTGATCTAATTAGAGTCCATCTTGACCTAGTTTGCACTTCAGTCCCTAAAACCTCTATTTCTTACACTCAAGCCCCTAAGTTTTGAGATTCTTACAAAATGGTCCCTAACTTTGTCGTCACTATTCACACTTAGGTCCCTACCGCCATTTTTAGCAGGTTTCCTAATTAGAAACCTAAGAACTTCATGCACCGACCTTCAATCAAAGCTTTCGCCCTCAAATTTCGACCAAATCCTTCCAGAATTAGGAGAATTGGTCGCAAGATCTCAACCAATCAATTAAGCTAAATTCTAAGCTCTGATTTTAGGACAAATAGCCCCAACAGAGCCAAAGTTTTCTAGATTTGGACTTACTAAATTCGCAATTCCAATGTGGGAATCCCTTCAATTTGAGCTTAAATTCGAGCTCTATATAAACTCCCCTATGTTTCTACATCCAAGTCAGTCCGGTTTGGCCAAAAATTCACTTCTCCTTCTTCTCTGGCCGCCTCCGCCGTGACTCCGGTGAACATCCTCAACACCTTCCTCAGGTCAGTCTATAGCCAAATTAGCTAATCCCTTTCCTTCCCCGACTTCATCTGCTCCTCATCGGTCAAAGCAGGAGCTGCCTCGACCCTTCTTCCTCGCCGCTCACCCCACCGAAGGTACCTTCATCTTTAGCATCGGCCAATCAAAGCCAACACCAACTCCTCCCCCTTTCATCCCTAATTTAGGTTCAAACACTTCCTCTCACTCCCCTAATCATTCCTAGCTTCCTCTCCTATTTCGACCATCGCTCACCTCTCTCCCCCTCCATCCTCTCCATCTCCGACGTGTACTCCGGCGAGTCTACGCCGCCACTCCTCTCCATCAAACCAACCACTTCCATGTCCAAAAGCTTCGCTGCATCACCCTCATCAAAACCCCTCAAGAAATTCCACCAAACGTGCACTCCACTACATCGTCGAACACCACGATCCACCGCCACCTTCTCCAACACCGTCCCACCTCCATAGACTACAAAACTCCTCCACACCACCACCATCACACCCTTCACACACCGGCAACTCCTCTAAGCGTTCTAATTGGGGCTCAAGGCCCATATTTTGGTTTTCAAGTCGCCAGCGGAGCTTCTTCGTCGCCGTCAATCCTCCAACTTCGTCTATCGTGCTCCGTTCACATCTACCCTCGCATCCACTTCTAGCTGGCATGAAACTCATCCACGAAGACCCTTGCTGCTTCAATTGGGCAAGAAAACGACGTTAGCAGCTGCAATCAACATTTGCTTCCACACCTGCAGCACATGAGAGCAGTGAAGGGGCAGGACCTAATTTAATCCCACATCGTGGGATACCAAGCATCAACTAGCATATAAGTTGATTCTGTGCACAGGGCTTATCGCCTCAAACACGGGGGTGAGGTCCCCTCACCCACACACTCTCTCATGCCCTCTCTCGCTCCTCGCTCACCACCCACAGCCGGTGAGCCTGGTCCCCCATACCCGAATCCATTTACCCAATTAGCGACTTGATAAGATGAGATTCTGAGGATGGTGGGGGACGGTTTTGTACTGTTCATTCCTTGAAATTCATGCCTATACGCTCAACACTTAGCATTTCTAAGGCCTTGTGCTTGGGTTGAGGTGTTGGTTCTTTAAGCCTTGTGCTTGTGCTGTGCCTTGGGCACTTAAGACGTCTGATTGAAGGTTACTGTGGTCATATTTGAGCTCTTGGCTGATATATGGTTCGAGACACTGTTGGAAAATCTGAGTTGTTTGATACATGGGATATGTGCTTAATGTAAGAGATAAGTGGTGATTCAAATCATCATTTTTAGAGTTTTTCTTATTCTAATTATCCTAATATCCTTTGAGATACAATTGTTATTATTGAATATCATCTTGAGTAAATTTCTATTATTCATTGAATATCTTATTGCACTCATTATTTTATATTGTGATTAGTGTGTGAATTCCATATTTACTCCCTGCAAACGACCTCGGACTCATTTCTTGCTTTCGAGCACTTATAAATTTAAATAATGATTTGCTTTTGTTGACTGTACTACGATGCATATTCTTAAACTGCGACGAAAGCGTGCTAACAGGAGCATTCCGGGCTTGGGACCAACTCCAAAGAGCTTTGCAGGAGGTGTGGAAAGAAGAGGAAGAGATGGTTTGCAAATAGGGGTGAAGGGGCTATTTATGTGGTGAAGGAGGCCTTTGTCATATCATTTGGCACGCAAGGCAATGAAGGCAATGCGCAAAACACACCTCTGTAGGCACCACACACACGCACATCCGTGCATCCCCCCAACCACCGTGCGCTACGCACGTGCGATCATGCAGCACCACGCTGGCTCAATTGGAAGCTCTCATAGCCGTCCATTCAAGATCGAAGGGTTGGGATCGCACGTGAGCGTTGCCTTTGGATCACGCCTCAAGCGCGCATTAGATGGCTCGTGTAGTTGCGCGTCGTATCACGCATCCACACTATTGGCGACGTGGCACTTTCGTAACCGCACGATTGAGATCGTGCAGTCCAATTTCTACCTTGGCTGTGCTGAGAGGGGGCATGGCAGGTTTCGAGCTCGTGCCCTCTCCTTGAGAGTGCTCCTCGTCGACCAACGCGCTACGAGCACTTTTGAGTCCAGAAGATGATTTTGCGGGCGTGACAAGGAGTTGTTCTCAGCCGTTGGATGGAAATCCAACAGTCAAGATTAAGGTTGCGTTGATGAAAGGGTGGAGGCTAGCAACGTGGCGAGATTAGGGTCGTTCGATGTCGATCCAATGATCCTGATCATGTGCTTTAGGAATTGAGCGGGAGTCCTAGCTGACTATGATGGGGCCACGTGGCACCATCATGGCTGTCCATTTTCTTTTCATTGTAGGTGGCACCATGAACGTTGAATTGGATTGATCTATGCACCGTTGAGCTGCAATCGTTGATCCAGATCCATTCGTGCAGTTGGATTTGGCATCTGATGTTTGGATTGGTGCCACCTTGCCCCTTGGACTTTGATCTTCCTCAAACTGCATAAGGTGCTACGGTACTCCGATAAAGGTGATTTTGGAGGTGTTAGACTTCGATTGTCGTCCTAATCAAATCCATATTGTCGATCATCAATCCAAGGCCCTGAAATAAACCTCCTTCTCTCCTAGCCACAAAAGGACACGAATTAACCTATAATTTATACAAACTATTCTAAATGCAGAATGATGCATGCTATGCAATATTTATAATATGGAATGCATCTATAAGGTTAGGAACATGCATAAATTGACATTTTAACCTAAATGGATGTGTATACATCAACGATCAAATCTCAATGAGAGGGCCTCCCATTCAACTCATTTGATCACAAAGATCCTCCACTCGTGCTAAATTGAACTGATTTGGTTGTTTAATTCTAATTTGGTTTGAGAGATCAATCGAAGGATTGTTTGAGTAATGAGATTTCACTCAGTTTTAATAGACCAAATTTAGTTTATATTGGTGTTATTGGATTTGATATGATGGGATTGAGTTACTTTGATTGGTGTTTCTTGGATTAATTGGCTCATGTCTAATTTGAAGCTCTATTCTTGATCTTGTGCTTTATTATATAGCATTGGCCGATGAGAATTGGATTACATTGGTTTGAAGCCATTGCAATGATCTAAGTCCTTTTATAATGGTCGCCTAGGATCCCTAAGCACTAAGTAATTATGTGCAAGGTTCCTAAGATGATCATATCATATAGTGATCATATATCAAACACCTAGGCATGCAACATTACTTTCAGATTCTAAATTATTTAAATTCACTAATGGAAGATCTGATGGCGTTTGGACTGATTTAGTGAAGAATTTGATTGCAAGTGGTTTTTAAGTATAGTTTAATCCAACCTCCTCTTGCTGTCTATAGTAAAGGATAGAGATCAGACTAGGGCTTTAAGACTTACCGGACTTTGATCCAAGTGTGATTTTGTTTTAAAACACTTCAGGAGTGATTGTGGTGTGTGAGATTGGTTTTAAGATGACTCAAGAAAAATCTAAAAATCAGAGTTTCATTATTCAAGTTTTAGGTTGATCTTGATGATTAATGATCCAATTAAACATTTAATGCCTGGAACAAAATTTGAAAGGGATTTTTGATGAACTCACAACAAGTTTGAATGTTTGATCACATTGTTTTGAACCTTGAAATCTGATCTGGGATGATGTCAATTATAGCAGTAGTTGCTTAACTACTGCTGAAAGAGCAGATGAGTAACAATAGCAGCATTAGCTGATGGAAATCCATTGGCAGCAGCATCTGAACAAAGCACGCAGTAGTGGCTGCTGAATCAACACGACAATGCAGCAAATCAGCTGTTGTTTTTGCTATGTAGGTCTGTTGTGCTCTGCTAAAATCTAGCTATAGCAATAATGGACTGTCTTAAGTGGATTTAATGCTTTGAGTGAGCCATTCATGCATTGTAACGATAGAACAACATATGTAAGCATTCATGCATTGTTGTTTGAGACAAATCTAATTGGAATTTGAAACGACCCATCACCTTTTGGTCGTTTAAGACGTCTGGAATGCCCACCAGACGTCTGTCCAGACATCTGGAGAGATCACCAGACGTCTGAAAATACTTTTTCTTCGGCGCGTACCGTACGCATGCCATGCCTTCTCCCTCACCCCGCGCATCACCGCACCTTTCCCTGCGATGCCACTCCACGCCACACCTCACCCATACCCTTCCCCTCACCCCCTCTCCCTTTATAAACCCTCCTCCTCCTCCTCTTCATCACACACCCCACAGCCAGACAAGATAGCGGAGAGCAGAGTAAGGGCGAGAGAGAGTCTGAGCAGAGGGCGAGAGCGAGTCTGAGTAGAGAGCGGAGGGCACTGTGCTGCTCTAATCAACGGCAAGCAAAGCCCAGGGTGGTTCCGCGGAAGTCATTTTTCCACGGAATCAGACATCCAGAGTGACCTCTAGATGTCGAGCTAGACGTCCAAAGGTAGTATGAGACGTCTGCTCTAAATTTTATATTCCGTATTTTTCTCTGCACGTTCTACAATGCACACGCATGTGTCAGAGATTGGGAAGCGAAGCAGAGCGAGGACTGAAACAGTATCAGACATCCGAAAGCATCTTCAGATGTCTAAAGGAACCCTAGACGTCGACATTGAGTTCCAGACGTCTAATAGAGGCACACCGAGAGAGGTATCCCTAAGAACTGTTTTAAGACGTCTGGGACATTTCCCAGATGTCTGATTTCTATCTGACCGCGTGTTTTTGGGCCTGTACAAGGCCCTAATGTTGTCAGTTTTCCGCAAACAAAATGTCTCTATTTTCCATACGAGTTTCTCTATGTAATGATACCTTGTCTGATACTATCGATCTATGTTTTAGGTCTCTAGTCCGTCAGGTGTACGGGACCTGCAGAGACGTCAAGAGCTACTGTACGAGTCCCCATTCTACCCGGTTACCCTGGTAGAGTGGTTATAACCATAAATCTCTAAATTAATACATGCAAGTAGTTAATCCTAGGACTTGAGATAAACCCTAGGAAGGAATAAATGCATGCTCTAGAGTATATTTTTGAACCCTAGGTTATGGCATTAACACTAGGGCTAAAAAAAGATACATGTGAATGATTGAGTAATCAAAAGCTGCCTGTATTATCTGGAATGGACCACATACTGTGATAAACATGGAAATTGAATTGCTTGTTCCGTATATTCCAACCCAGATATGGAAAAAGCTCATGTACAAACCCTACAGGGAATATAGACAAGAATACCGTAGTACGGAGAACCGGATGGTTCTGGAATTTGCCGCCGACGAGCAGCTGTTAAGGGAAGTAAGCTGACCTTCGTGTACATGGTATCGAAGAGAGCAACTATCCCTTATAGTGTAGAGGATAGCTTGCCGCCCTTGAGTTGAGACCTAGGGTGGGTTTGGCCACTCTACGTCGACTCTTGCTGGCCCTCATGTACGTAGTACCGAGGTGAGCTACTTAGTGTAGGGGGGAGCTAGCCACCCCAAGGGGCCCGGGGCTAGGTATGGCCACCCTACACCGACTCTTGTTAGCCCGTTGGATAAACCGAGATAGTCGGATGAGGGTACGCGGACTGAGGAGAGGCGAGACCACTGTTCTATTCTGTTCTGAGAGGGCAAGGCCTTATACTGTTCCGCGTTGTACGTTGAGGCATACCCGCTAGCGGAAACGACTGACCGCGTGCCAATGCGAGGTAGCTACCCGTGCGCTTATCATGTGTGCCCTAGTCACCGCTACATCACGACTGAGACCTCGGGGTGGTAGACCGGGTGTAGGACTACCACGGAGGGACTCTCCCGGCCAAGAGAGTACCACGTGTGCATCCTACATCATGGGAAGCTACAAGCAAAATTGTTCCTTTAGGGAACAAGAAGATTAAGAAATGAGATGAGCCCTGATTAGAGATCTCTACACAGAAAATCGTTATTGGATCAATTGAATCAGAAAGTAATATGTTAAATTACCTGTTAAATGCATTACTTTTTTTTTGTTTAGCCACCACTCTACTCAGCGTTAACTGATTCTAGTTATACAATTTCGTACATGTCAGGGATTTGAGCAGCCCGAGCTACCGGCTACTGATAACGTTGAGCCTAGTCGAACCCAGCTGTAGTTTCTACTGTTTAGTGTAGTGAGTTTCTATAGCCTTATTTCTATTATATGTACTTATTTCTGTTGTGATGGTGTATTATGTTCTTGATGACATTATAGCTTTACTATTCATTTCCCCTTGTTGTTGTGAATTTTCTTCTACTTAGTTACATTACTTTTATGATTGTAGATTGATGCACGTTATTTGGTTATTGCTTATTGGACAACTGGATCTTGGGATTAGTCGAAATGAGCCAGTCTCGGATCCTGTAGGGATCTGGGATCAGGTCGTGATAGAATTGATTGTAATTCATGTTTTAAATTCTTTTGTCAGCAGCTTTTAAAGTGCATAAACTATCCATATGTGTTTTTAAAGAAATTAAATGACAAAATCATGTTTGTATGCTGAAACACCTTTCATCTTGTGTGCTGGACATTTTTTAGTGCGTAAACACATTTCCAACACTTAGATCTAAACATGAGGCCTTAGGTTTCATAGTCACATCACCAATTAAGGTCTTCTTTGGGTGAACTTGTAAATAAATAAAAAATGATTTAAAAAATCACAAAAAAATAAAATAAACATGTCTTGAGTAAGATTAGGTATTTGTTTAATTGTATGTCAAGTTACAAAGTATTTCGAACCCTCGACTTAGTAGAATATACCAACCGACGGTTCGGTCTACATTGTAATTTAATAAAATAACCAAATCTAAAAACACTAAAAAGAGTTTCTATTTCTCTCATCTCACTCTTTCTATTTCATATCCTATCTCTATTATACATATGCCAATAAAAATCAGAAACACCTCAAAAATACCTAAAAATTCCATGTATATTGTATTTATACTTGTAAATATAATTTAATACTAAGTTATATGCAGATACTTTAGTACATGTAAATAATGTATATAAATAACTTATAATTGTATTCTATCTATTTAATTAAGTATTTAGGATGATTTACTATATATATAATTTTATTGTATAATTACATATTAATTTATATTAAAGTAAATGTAAATGATACTAAGTAATTATAAATACCTATGTATATATCTATAACCATATTTATTACTGTGCATAGATATTTAAGTAATTATTATATATTGTATGATGCTTATATAGTTATTTAATTATGCATTTATTGTAGGTAATTAAGTTATTAAGTTAATTAGGTAAATTATTAAATTAAAATAAAATAAATTAGTAAATTAAGTTAATACTGAAGTAATCTATAGTGTATATTTGTATAGTATTATTTTAAGTACTTCTCACCTATTTATACAGTATTTTTATTATATTACAATATTTATAACTTAATTATGTGTATATCTATCTAAAACATGTATTTAAATGTAAATAAATTAAAATAAATACTTTAAAATAAAATAAAAATGTGTAATAAATAATTTATTATATAAATTAACTATTTATAAGGGCAATTTCATGATTAAGTTATCAATTTATACTTTAATTAAGAAATTAAACCTTAATTTAACGTGTATAAATCCTTAACTTTAACTAATTTTAATATATATTTAAATAACTTATTTTTGTAAATTAATTATACAATTGAGTAGCCCTATATAAGAGCTTTACACCCATATAATTTATTTAGAAATCATAATTTTTATTGGGCTCTTAAATCGAGACCCAAAGTTGACTAATTAGAACATGTACGCTACGCTTCACAGTGCTCAATTGAACTGAAGGTGCCACATCGTTAAGACGTAGATGCTTGATGCCGTATGAAAGGTTTTTGTGCCATAGCCACTTCAATTGTCAAGTGTTCGGCGCATATACCCCTTATCCCCTCTCTGTCCTCTTTCGAGCATTAAATGAGCATAGATTGTGAAGTGAATAATGCATAGGCTGGGAGTCGTGCACTGTGATGGACCTACTATGAGCCTGTATTAAGCCTGAAATGAAATAAATTAAAATGCACATTAAAGAAGCTAGGGTCGATTTAATAGTGATCCAGTCTCACCCTATTGAAGTGCTGTGTATCCCACAAAAGGACAGCCTACACATAAAAAACCAATTTTTGGTTTAAGTGAATCGAACCGAAATGTTGTGTGAGAGAGAGAGCAAGAGGACTCTAAAAAAAACTAAGTGTTGAGAGAGGAGAGTATGAGCATGCATGAAAATTTCTAAGTGTTGAGAGATTGTAAGCTGAAATGGCTAAGTGTTGGAAGTTTGAGAGGCTGTTGTGTATGTGTACATATATGTATATAGTATAGGTATACAATAAATATGTATATATAATGTACACGTATCCATAGGTAATATACATATATATATAAATATAATTAGAGTAGTGATAATGTTTGAACCTTATATATATATATATAAATAAACTCTAAGGCTTTAATGACATATGTATCTGTCACTATAAATATATATTTATGTTAGTAAAAGTAATTCTTTTGCCTTAAGTTGTACATATTTTTACTAAGACTATAACGACACATATATATGTTACTATATATGTAATATATGTTATTAGAGTTAATATTATATATTAGTATATTTAGTCTAGTGTATATTAGTAGTTATTTTTGTACCTATACTTAAGTATCATGTAGAATAATTGTGCATAACTAATATAGAGTAATCATACATAGTTTTTGATGCCTGTTTAGTTGTAAATATGTTTAAGTCATTATAGTGAATATTAATTGATGCTTTTGAACATAATTGACCAATTCATTCATTCTTTGATTAATTAATTCATTTTGTAAATATAATTGACTTTTTTTTAATAAAAGAATATTTTTGGAATATAGAGAGTGATATATATCAATAATTATCTCCCAGTGAATGACTTGGAATAAACCAGTAAAAATTATGTAAGTAAATGAAATGACGTAACATCTATTTGCATAGTGACATCTATACTACGATAATGACAACATTAAAATACCGTTTTTATTACAACACAATGTTGAAAGATCAATTTTTGGTGTCGTTACCAGGGACAAAAACCTGATAATATTGCAAAATTATGATCGATGATGTCAGTTATGTCAAGGCATACCGATCTCCCTTGAAATATTGCTTAATTCTACCATTTACTTTGAAGTATAACAGAACACAAAACTAAAGTTTGCACAACTAAATTGGTAAACAAAGACCTTGCAAAAATTATACAAAGCAATACACTGTCAACTTAATAGAATGATTCTAAATGAAAACAAAGAACCTATGTAACCAACACCACTTAATAGAGGAAAAAACTTAGCGATGGTGGAGATGGTGGTGGTTGTCACTACCCTCTCAAATTACCATAACTACAAGGCTCTTTATTAGGAGTAAATAAAAGGCGAATAACCAATTCCCAAACCAGCTTTTTCTCAAATCAAATAAAATCAAAAATTACCAAAATACTCATGTTAAAGGAAAAAACCCCACAAGGTACAGCAAGATGTTCATTAATTGTCAACTAAAGAATGAAGACAATAACTCAGACATTAAGTGCAATGGAAAACTACACTGTCGCACTTTGATTTCTCCAATAAAAAAAGGATTCCCGTCATCAACAAGAAAGAAAGGTGTAGAAATTTTAGGGAAAGAAGGTCAACCAACTATGAAATCTAGTTTTTCTTTGTTTTTTTTTAAACATAGGAACTATAAAATTTCCTTTTGAGAGCAAAGTTTAAGCTCATGTACTTATACCATCTTCTCTCAACAAGAAGATAGCTAGCTTCATACTCAGCACACATAGGACATTTACATAGAGAACACAAGGAAACAAGAGGAACACAAAGTAGTGCAAGAGAGCACAATATGCAGAAACAAATAGCCACAATTAAAGACAGTGTTCCAAGTTCTGATAGCTACAGAGGTTGGGTATATAAGCACCAGGATCAAGGTTTTGTTGCGCTTTCCATCCACTTCTCATCCACACCTACCTCATGAAAATAACATTAAGGGAAAAAACAAAAGATCTAATCTATATAGAAGCGAAAAACGGAAGGAGGGGAGTTAGGGGGTGGGGGGGTTATACCAATACCCTCAAATCTAATATTGTCTATCTATATGGGGCTGAGGAGATCGGAGAGGGAGGGCTTGGGGTTAAAGTTTATGTCAACGACGACGACGAGGGGGATGAAGTTGCAGTGGGCGATGACCTTCACCTTCTTCATGGCGCGCGTGCTCTAGTCCTTCACGGACCTCGCCGTGGGGTTCCCCTCCCCCACCAAAGCCGCTACTTTCCCCCTCCCCTTGAAAGCAGCCCCAGGCGAGGTGGGCAAGGACGTCGACAAGGCGAAGGAGGATAGGAGGCTGATGATGGTGTGGACGAGGTGGTCGAGGGGGTCGTCAATGGCTCAGACGAGTAGGGCGAGGAGGGTGACGAAGGAGAGCGTCGGATGGCATTTGTAAGGGGTGATGAAGGGTTGGGGTTTCGTAAGGTAGGAAAGAGGGATGGAGAAGCGCATGGGTTTGCGAAATAGTTTTTCTTTTTTTCCTTGACGACGTCTGAAGGGGTGGGAAGTAGGAAACGTCACATTTTTTACGTCAATATTGAAACTTTCTTGATAATGTTTAATAACGAAACATTTATATTGGTGAAGTGAATTCAGCTAATGTTATTTTAGTTACGTTAATATATTAACGTTGCTAAATTTAATAATGTTAGGTAAAAATAAACGTCATATTAAGTTATTTTTGTTGCAGTGAACGTAAATGTTGTGTAATAATTAACTATGTATCTATTAAATCTTTTAAGTAAAGGATTACCTTTCTACTTACATAAATGAAATTGATGTCCCTCATTGCCTATGATTTTGACCTGACATGCATGACAGTTGGCTCTTCAAAGATGTTTCTTTTTTTTCTTGTAAAGAGAGATTTCATTCATCAAGGTTGAAAACCATACGAGTGATGCAAAAAACAGAATAAGAAAAAATCAACTTCCCTAGATGGAAGATACTAAGACAAAACTTTGACCTGAGTCTAAAACAAATAAAACGAAGCATCACCAATATGGAAATCAAGCAACAATCGGAGGCCCAACCATCGCAACATGCTCATAAATACGACAACGCAACTAGGAGATCCCTAACCATCAGAGCTAACGAGACATCCAGCCAAAGCCGAGCACTAGAACCAGTCCGAGCACATCTCGATCGTAAGAAGCATGGCGACTTGCATGTTCCCAAACCAAACCCCCAAGGGAAAACAACTACATCTCTCACGAGGAAAAACAAAACCAACACCAACAGAAACTAAAACAAACCACAAAATGGTCGGACCAACATTGAAACAAGAGGGCATGACCATTGCAACAAACACACCCTAAGGACCAAAAGAAGCCGGTCAAGGCCAGCCAACCACAATACGCCGGCAACGCCACCGACAACGCCTCGCATTGCAGCCAACGCCAGCCTCACAGAGCTCCATCATCCAAGCCTCGGAGGAGACTAAACCACCGCCGCAGCCACTGTTATGTGCGAAAATCGTCGTGTTTAGGAAATGATTGCGTTGTAATATAGCGAAGAAAATCGATACAGCATTTGAATTTATAAGTGTTTGAAAATAGATATGAGTTCGAGGTCGTTCACAGGGAGCAAATATGGAATTCACACACTAATCACAATTAGAAACAAAGAGCACAATAATTCACAAAAGATATGCATTCAAAATAAATATATTCAGTAATAGCAAATCGAATCTCAGAAATCATTGGGATAAAAAGAATATCAAAATCCTAAAAATGATGATTTGAATCACCACTTAATTCCCACATTTAAGCATATATCCCAAAGTATCTAATTAACTAAGTTTTGCTACAGCATTTCTCAAACACTAATCCACACCAGATGTCATGCCTCAAATAAATCAATAGTAGCCAAATCAGATGTCAGATAAGGAGAGCAAACGTCTTAAGTGACCACATGTTACGAACGCGGCTTCAAGACGGTTTTAAGACGTCTGGGATTAAATTTCTGCGGCGTACGGGGTTGCCTCTGCGCGCACATGCAACCGCCACCCTCTTTCCTCTTTTTCCCTCTCTCCTCCTGCAGGGCGCAGTGCTCTCTCTCTCTCTCTCCCTGCGCGGCCTTAAAAGGCCCTCGCCCTCTCACTCACCCTCATCCCTTCATGTCCCTCTTCCTCTTCTCCCAGCCGGTGCTAGAGCGAGCGAGCGGCGGCAGCAGCGGCCGCGGCAAGTGTGCGGGAGGAGGTGTTGCGCGAGGGAGGAGACGCTCGACCGTGAGGGCTCGAGCTTGCCGGGGCAGCTAGAGCGAGTCGGCGGGGGAGCAGCGGGCGTGGAGTGTCGCAGAGGGGCTACTGCAGCTTGAGCAGCAGGCGGACGGGGCGCGGCGCGGCCGTGCGTCGCGGGCGGAGAGCGAGAGGAGATCTAATTCTGGAAGTTTTTCCAGAATCAGACGTCTGGGCTTACGACCAGATGACGGTGAAGACATCTGGAGGATCGTCCAGACGTCTGAAAGGTAAGATATTTCGTTTTCTTCCTTTTTCGCGCGTACGGCCATGCAGCCGTCCGCCACGCCTTCGTCTGCGACCCGTCGTACTGAGAGCGGGTATGGGTGCGTGCAGGTTCTGCTCGAGAAGGGCGCGAGACTCGCCATCCAACGCGAATCGGACGTCTGGCCGCAGTGCCAGATGACGGAGAGGATTTCCAGACGTCCGGGTTGACCATCGGACGTCTGGGAATTAAGCCAGACGCCCCCGTAGGCTTCTGGACGTCTGAGAGACTGCACAGAGTGAAGGTATCATCTGAACCACCTTTTAAGACGTCTGGAATAGGTTCCAAACGTCTGATTTTGGACAGTTCATCGTTTTCGACCCGTTTAGGGCCCGTTCGGAGTCCGTTTTCTGCGTTTCGAGTTGCGTTCTTTTCGGAATAAAATCCTCTACCCGTTTGCAATAATTATATACTGTTCTAAGAAACTCCTTGTGCTTGATCCTTGTGTTAGGACCCCGTTCCATTGCAGTCTCGGGGGTTGCGAAGGCGCGCGGGAATTCCGACCACGCCCCCAGTACTCCCGTTGTAGTTGGTAGAGTGGCTTTTAATTTTATTAGCATAAATTGTTACACTTATGGAACACTTAATAGAACCTAGGGCATTGCATGAATCCTAGGGTATTGCATGAATCCTAGGGCTGGAAAACTAGATTGTATGATAGATCCTAGGGTACGGCATAAATCCTAAGACTGGAAAACCAGTGGAATATATAAATATTACAGTCTCGGAAAGGTGGAAAGGAAATAATAGCTTCCTGTAAATTGATTTAACCGCTGCCTGCTATGAATAAATAAACATGATTGAAAACATGGGTCATTTGAACGTGAAACTGGAACGGTGAAACCTAAATGTGCTGAGTTAAAAGAGCCGGAACCCTACGGGGAATTAGGAGTAGAACTCCTGGAAAGAGAATGGAATGGAACTGAGAAAGAAAGACGTGAAAGTGTGTTGCCTCTTGGATACGTAGTGCTAGGGGAAGCACCTGTTACCTGTTTAGTGCAGAGCGGAGCCAGCCGCCCCAGGGACCTGGGGTTAGGTCTGGCCACTTTGTACCGACTTTTGGCCCTCGTGTACACAGTACCGAGGAGAGCTACTAGTGTAGAGCGAGTACTAGCTATCCCACGGGCCCCGAGGTGCTGCTAGCTCACCTACACTGACTTGTTAGGCCCACTGGGCAAACCAGGTTAGTCAGGCGAGGGTGCGCGGACTGTGGAGGGGCAAGACTCCTGTTTGGTTACTGTGGAGGGGCTGGACCCCTGTTACTGAGAGGGCTCTGCCCTATACTGGTTCCGTGCTGTGCTTGGGCGCATCCGTTAACGGAAACGACTGACCGCGTGCCAGTGCAGGGTAGCTACCCGTGCATTTATCACGCGTGCCATAGTCACCGTTACGTCTGTCAGCGACCTTGGGGTGGTTGACTGAGGGTAGGACTCTCCCGACCAGGAGAGCACCACGTGCTACTTCTACTTTTCGGAAATGACTGCAATCAAGATCATTCCCATGAGGAACATTCGAGATCAAGTGAAGGATCTGAGAAATAAATAAATCGTGAAATAATAGAAAGACGTAAATAAAGAAAGTAACAAAATATAACAGCTACTGTACACTCTACTGCTTCTTTAGTTTTAGTTACCACTCTACTCAGTGTTTCGCTGACGTGTTACACTCGTTACTTTTCAGGACCAGGTGTTGAGCAGCCAGGGTCAGCGGCTGCAGAGGACGCTAGGCCGAGTAGGGTCCAGTAGAGTTACCGCAGTTCTTTTTGTACCCCTTTTATTCCACTATAGTGAGTAGTTCTTGTTACTCTCTGTACTTTTCTTTACTTGTAGCTTCATGTTATGTTATAATTGGTGTTCTACTATTGTGGTGGTACATACTGTAGTAGTTCATTTTCTTACTACTGTATTTTGTTACTGCTAGTTATATTCATGCTGAATGTGGTTTATTTTACTGCTCTTTTGGTTACTTCCTCGTTGGACGACTAGGTCTTGGGATTAGTCGAGTCGGTTCGGTTCTCGTGTCTCGTAGGGACTCGAGAATCGGGTCGTTACACCACAACCTCAACACAAGGCATAAGTCCTCTCAAAATGCCTACGTATAGAGCATAGAGGCACGAAGCTCGAGGCACATGTGCACGTATCCCAATGCAAAAATACCCCCTACCCTCCTCAAATTTCTCTCTTTCTAAATCAGATAATCAGGTTACACAATAACGGGTAATCAGATCCGACCCAGACCCGCATGCGCATGAGCGCGGGTGAGGGCGCATGCATAGGGGCGTGCATGGGAGACCTCACCCCACATGCGTTCGAGGTGAAGAGCCCTCTTATAGAATTGCCTTTATTTTCTATTGCGGAATTGGTAATCCATGATGTGGGATTAACCCACTCTCCTCCTTTGTGTACATAGCTACAGGTGTTCCTTCATTAAATCACACTGCTGCTTCGCTGTTTCCTTCTCAATTGAGGATGCAGTTGCATTCATGAGGCGTAGCTGTGTCTATTGAACGCAAAGTCAAAACAGGTGGCAACCTGATGGCAGTAGTCGAAGACGACGTGACAACGGTGGTGATGGAGCTTTGACCGAACACCTGAAACACAAAGAACGGGCTCATCGCCCCAATCAAAAAGCTCAATAGAGTCACCAAAGGATGACGAGTTCAACGGTGGTGTCGATGTGGTGATTGGAGGTCTGAGGTGGTGTGGCAAAGTCGGTAACGGTGTGGGAAGTGGGTTGTTTGAAGGGGCGAAAGAGTGGTTGAAGCGTCAAATTTGTAGAGGGATTTTGATTGAGGTGTAATGAGGAAGTTTCTGGTGGAGGTGGCATTGCGTTTGGTGGTCGGTAGCAGTTGTGCAGCCTCATCAGAGGTGTAGCCGGTGTTGGAGAAGACAAAAGGGGAGGCTGTGAAACGATGGTCAAGTTGAGGTGTAAAGGGGTTAGGATTGATCTAGGGAAGATGAGGAAGAGAGAGCCTAATTATGGACAAAGAGGATAGGGAATCATGCCACCTTGACTTACCAGCACAGAGGAAGGCGAATTCTCCAGCGAGAGGATTGGCAGCAAAGAGGTCAGAGATGACGGGGCTTTCGCTAGCCACCGTTGGAAGCGTGCGAGAAAGAGAGCTATGCCTCCAATTTGATTGTTGGAGGCACGGATGAGGGTGAACAAGGGAGCTGTCGGAGTGTAGGTTGGAGACAGCTAAAGGGAAGGAGGGAAGTGGTTTTTTGGCCTTAAACTTTGCATAGATTGGAGACAACTGAAGAGGAGGGAAGGAGAGAAGGTTTTGGGCTTCAATTACCTAAAAACCTCAAATTGGAGCAACCTCCTATGGGAACAAAAGCCCTGATTTCTTAGAGTTTGCTTGAGCTCTATGGTGTGAATTAAGACCTGAGATCAGTTTCATTGGAAAGGGATCCTCTTCCTAATCAATCCCTCCGAATATGGAGGGATTTGATTAAGAAATCAGAGAGAAAATCAAGATTGAGTTCGCACGGTTTGGGTTGGGAAGATGTTGTTCACAATCATGGTGGAAAAGGTACTTTTGAGAAGATGACAACAAAATTAGGGGGCTAAACACAAGAAACTTGAAAGTTAGATGCTTGAATGTAAGGAACAAAGATTTTAGGAACTAAATTGCAAACTATGTCAAGATGGATTCTAATTGGACCCAAATTTTGGTGCTAACCTAATTTGGATCCAAGAAATCTAATGGTGAACTTGTATTTGATTATTGACCACGTTTGACTAGGCAAATTGCATAGAAGCTTAAATTAGGGCAAAATCCCGTCTGAAACTTTGTTCTAGGTCAAAATAGGTTTAGATGGTTAAACCAAGGTACCATACCTATTAGAATATTTTTATATGAATTTTAGGAGGTTTAGATGATTTTTATTATGACTAAAGCCTCTTCAGTTCAAGTGGGGTTGAGAATTAGGGTTTTGTGTACTGTTTTCAACCTCGAAATGTGTGAAACCTTGTTTCAGTTAGTGTTAACCCACTTTCTGGTCTTGTATTCTCAATTAACCTCTAATTAACCCCTGGGTGACCCCATGGTTACTCTGCACTTGTGATGTGATGTTAAAACTGCAGAATTAACCCTACTTATTATTTTCTTCTCAAAACAAATCAGAGAGGAATTATGGTTATCATGCGATCACGCACGCCGCCGGCCGTCGTACATCGCCAACCACCGCAAACACCGCCTCCACGGCCAAGACCAACCTCAACACGTCGTGCATGTCACCGCCATCGATGAAGGAGAGACCTTGGAGGAGGGGGAGTAAATCTATCCAATAGGAAGGGCCCCGATCAACCTTGAGGCTAATCGAGGCCCTCACTGTAGCACCAAGACCTCTGCTCTTCTCAGAGAAAGGAGAAAGGGAAACGGGAAGACACATTTCTAGTAATTCAAATGTAGCACTAACTTCAATGTGTTTAACATTTGAATAATGCATTTATTGCTAATATGGAGGTTGATTAATAAATGAGAGAAGAATGGAATGAAGGTAGTGGTAGCATTAACCTTTTTGGTAGTTCATGTAAAAGGTAATAAGTCAATGGGTGTGTAGAGGAGGATGGCCAATTCCATCCCAATCTGCTCAATTGGGATTCAACGTCACAAAAAAAAAAAGGTGATAAGCTTCTTCTACGTTCTCTATTTATTATTTTGAAAAAGTTTCCTATACATTAAAGCTATCCTTGCATTAATAGCTCGAATTTGAGATTCATAGTGCACGAGAATCTTTATCCTTTTCCCCAACATATACTTTTTTTTTTTTGATGACAAGGTTCGTTCTTGTGAGGTAGTCCCTTGGAAACTGCAAGCACCCCAACTCCACAGCCTAAATTCAGCGTTAGCAAGACTAGAACTGACGACCCCATTCCCCAAATAGTAGTATAAGAGCCTTACCAGCTAAGCCACCCACTGGAGGCCAAGATGTAGTTTTGTCAAGTAGTAGAATATTGGTAAACCCTTTGTTGTTCCTTTTTTATATACTCATTGATGGATCACTTTGCATGCAGTAGTAGATCAAATCAACCCCAAACTTTAGACTTAGTACCTTTTGAAAGGATCTGTTTAAGATTTTTTCTCAAAAAATTGGGACCTTATTCATCCTTCTCTCCTTACGAGGCAAAAAGAAATCAAGGAGCATAAAGACTAAACCAATGACTGTGGATAGAAGAAAACATCCTAGCTAGCTAACTATGACCCACAGCATTACAATAATCAATAGCAAAAAAGAATCTTAAGTTATTAAACTAAGCCTGATATCCTTATAAAGCAACATAACATCAAATGAACATCTAAAATTTTAATTAGAGATTGGGGACTATTCTTTAGATTTCTACAAAAATGTAAAAAGACAGAAACACACAAGAAAACTTTACCAAATTGGAAGAGCAATGACACGGTAGTCATGATATGGCATATTGCCCTCAACACTCAAATTGGTAGAAGGCACAAGCCCAAGCAAATGCAGCATGTGGTTTGATGACAAAATAAATTGATCTTTATCAAAGATGCATGCCAAAGTCTAAGCTAGTTCATTCGCATCGATTGTCGGGGAAATAGGTCTTGATCCTTGAGTCAATCCAAGGTCAACATGTGATTTTTTCAAGGCACTTGCTCTACTAGTTGGAGTATTGGTGGTGGTGTTCCTGACTTCATCTAAAAGGTACACCTCCTAACAATGGTATTTTCTCTGATCCATCAAGGATAATAGGAAACGTACAATTAACTCATCACTTTTCAATGGTGCTAAACTAGGTATATTGGTTGTGGATATCCTTGATGCAAAATCACACTCCCCCCCCCAAAAAAATGAAAATCATAATTGAGAAAATGGTAGCTGATATAGGACTATGGTTGAGATTTTGCCTTGCTCTCCAAGCTTTCATCAAATAATGTAGACTTTGCCCTCGTATGCTTCCACATGCATGAATTCCAATTAGTGAGGTTATTATCCAATGCGAACCTACAGGTTGCCGCAAGCGACAAGTCAATTGACCACATGGGAGATCGGACCTACAACCTGAAGTAGAGCCAAGCTCGACCACTCAGGGAGGGGATAGGAGGTGAAGCAATTTTTACCACAAAGGGAGGAGATGGGAACTTAAACCCATGCCCCCTAAGAGGGAGGCACTTATGGGGAGGGGAGGCACCAAATGTGCTACTCCTCTACACCAGAATCCTTACAAAGCATATATACAAAGGGTTGTCTCTAAGAGTCGCGACCAACTGTAAGTAGCTCTAGTCTATTATGCATGCATAAAGAATATCACACTCTTATCATATAATAAGGGGTTCCACTTTTAGTGTTTGATTTTATTACAGAGTTTGAGCAAGGAGGGATGATTACTTTGGATCTAGTCACTCTTTTGCCTAGATGCATGCAATTATCTAGCCCATTAACAAGCTTGTCAAGTTAGCTTGTAATCAGGCCTTCTTATTGGCCTTTTACATGCCAAAAATTAGTAAAGATAAAAATGTTAACACAATTAAGCATCCTATGTTCTCCTAATACAAACAACAATACAAATAAAGGCTCCAAGAGTTTGAATAGAAGTTAAGAAAAATATTAGCATGCTATTCTAAAGAGATCTAGAATGCAAAAGAGCACTCTAGTTCTAACACCACTTATGATAGGAAAGAGATTCAATAAAGATTGATGTCCTAGAAAGGGCAAGAAACCATTAGATGTTCCATATGCATAAGTTATGGGAAGCTTAATGTGTACAATGATGTGTAGCAATACCTAAAATAATCTATCTTGTAAGCCTAAGAAGTATATGCTAAAATAATCCCAAGCTAGCACATAAAGAAGCTTTGAAAATGATTTTAGGATATCTGGAAAGTACTAAGCAATGAAAATTAATTTATCAAGTTGAGTCACTTAAGGCAACTCAATACTCTAACATGGATTTCAGAGGGGTGTGGATGATAGGAAATCCATATCGAGATATCTACTCATGTCTTATGGTGTAGCCATTTTTTAGAATAGTAGGAGATGGTGTTGTGTATTTAAATATACAGAAGAAGTCGAGTACTTTTGTAATATCCTGATTTTTCCAATGTAAATTTCCTATAAATAAGTAATTAGATGTGTGTATTATGGAATAATTATGATTATGAACCATTGTGAGGAAGGGGGAAATAAATGAATGAATAAACTTTTCAAAAGATCTTTCCATAAAACTAAATGGCTAAAAAAAATAAGTAATAAGTAGACAATCAATTTTCCACATTAAGGAATTAGTCATTTTTCTTTATTACATAGATTTATTCTTCATTAAGCCATTACTTATGAATTATAACTCTCCATGTTTACTCACCAATCAATGCTTCTTAATTTTCTTGCCATCTTATTACACCATAATTGTACCATCCTTAAATGCCAAGAATAGTTGTCATGGGCATCATTATCGATTGTCATCACCCATGATTGCTCTCACTATGTCCTTCCATCTCTTTATATTTCTCCATTTTAAAATCCAACAATACTTCAATAAGTCATAAGCATCTTCATACGTGGTCTTGCTTATCTCCATCTTGAAAGCAAACATGGCCTCCATACATGGCCTTTTCCATCCAAGCTACCAACATGCTATTAATTTCACACCCATGTGAAGGTTGAATCTAGATTTGATGCTGATCGAGGTGATGGATGTCATTTACAGTAGGATATACCAATGTTGTTGAATCCATCATTTCAACATCATTAAGAGGTGATGAGTTGCGACTCAGATAGCTAAATAGCCAAAGTTAAGCTAGAAACTAGGTTAAGCAATATCAAATTAACACATAAAAAGGGTTAAGTGTGGGAATTAGAGAAAAAGACCTAAAACATCAATTCTGTGTTAAAAACGCATAATTAGGTCATTAAATGAGATATTCTATTAAAGAAGATTAAATGGTGATCCAATTACAAATTGAACACATAAATGAGCTCAAAAGTTCAAATCAAAAGTATAATTAACTTCTTAAATGTTCAATTTAGTTTATATAAAAACTTGGATGCATTTGAACATCATTAAGGCCTTGAAATTAAAGATTTACATTTAGGTCCTTAGTGCATTACATTTCATTCATTAGAAAACCTCCTAGGATCTATGTGTAGGCCACAGGGACCTTTTTGCAAGCCCTGAAGGACCGTTCTGTTATAGCTTTTTACCACTTATGGGCTTCTGTGTAATTTTTCTTCCCCTTCGCAGAAGGGTATACCCTGCAAAATCACCAAAAGACCCAAGCCCACCTGCAGCCCGCACGCGCACTGTAGCATGCGAGGAACTCAAGCTATCCTGGCCGTCGATCACCCTTACCTCTTGATTTGTGGCTCGATTTGATTCGAAGCTTCATGTGAATCGACGCGTGCAGTCACCACCTCTCCTAGATCCCATCCTACGGCCCATTTTTAATTTAAGTTTTCACTCGCTCCTCTCCTTGAATCCTCACCGTGGATGACCTAAGCGCCTAATTTCAGCCTTACGATGAGGGGAATCACTGCCAAGCTCTACTTAAACACCTACCCTGATCGCGTGCGCGCCATCGACTCCCTCCCCTTGAGTCGATCCCTTTGTCCACCTGCAGCTTCTCCTCAACCCAATTTCCTCCACCGGCTATGATAGAGTTGGCAATTCCCTCTTGAATTTCACTCGCTGCCAGCCAACCGAGTGGCAGACCTTGGACATCTTCATCAACTGCTGGTCTCCTCTCCCCATTCGTCATCATCAGCTAACCGGCAGGTGACCTACAACATCTTCCTCCATTTAGATAGATTTACTGCTTTCCTAGTGTAGTTTACTTGCTTTCTAGGAGTAGTAGTTAAAGCTGATCTGATGATTGTTAGTGTAGTTTAGGAGTAGATTTAGAGTAGAGTTCACATTTCACCTCCTCTAATCCTTTCATATCAGAAAGGACGAATTCACCCACACACTAATCATGTTTTTCTCCCTCTACATGTGTCCATTTTTTCTTCTGATTTCTCACAATTTTATTCGCAATCCACCCATTCATTTGGAGTCAAATCCCCATCTCTTTGCTTTCAAGCTTTGAAATGAGGATTTGCGCTCAAATCCATTTTAGGGGTCTCCCACCCACTTCATTTTGTTCACAAAGGCCCCTTATCTGAGTTTAAAATTGAATTAGTTTGTTTGATCTACTATGAATTTGGGTTTCACACAAGATCACAAGATTTTGTATTAATTGAGTTTTGAATTGCTTTGATCGAGCAAACTGAGGCATTTTTGTGTAGTTCATTGGATGGTCGTGAATCTGAGATGATCCTGATGTCAAATTCATCTAAGATGAGCCATGATTAGATCTGTTCTTCATGAGGTTTTAATGTTTTGAATGCTTTGTAGAGCCAAGGATGATCAATTATGTTGATTGGAGGCTCTATTAAGGATTTTATCCATGGATGCGTTTTCCAAGATTCTGATTTTCACCTAAGGGATTTTCAGTATCTCTTAAGATTTTTAGCACAATGGGATTCAAGCTGAATTTATTGGGTTGAATCCAACATTTTCTACATGCTGTATATAGCATTAGAAAGTGTTAGATCAGTTTTTTTTTTATCTAATTTGAAGTGAAAACACTGACAAGGGATTTAGATTTTAAAAAAAGAACACCTGAGAATGATTTTAATGCCATCTTTTTAGCCCTTGTCAGATTTGGTTTTAGTTTGTATCTCTAATCAGGCTTTCTCAAGTCTGATTCGAGATAGAGATGACAATATCAAGAGATACTTTGCTGATTTGGAGTTCTTAATTTGCTGCAGATCTGTTCTCTCTGAATTTTTGAACATTGCAGCAAAGTTCTGATGATTTAAGATGTTTGGGCTTTGCCTAGACCGTCTGGAATTGTCCTTGCAATTTGCTGCTGTCTACTGCTGCTGCAACTGTCATCCATATCTGAATTTGGTTTGAGTTTATTAGGACAATGAGCTAGGTTTTAAGTTCTTTAAGTGGCTGACACATACTATAATGTGTATTGTATTTGTACAAGCTTTCATGTAGTTGAAATAATCTTTAAATCTCAGTTGAATGGCTTGTAATCTCATTAATTGAACTCTCTTGTCACCATTCATGTATTTCAACTGTCCAAAATTAAAATTAATGGAAATCCAAGCTGAATTTCATGCTTAACTGGAAGCATCTTTTCCATTTCATGTGTTGAGCATACCTAAGGTAGTTCACTGCCTATCCAGCCACTAGAAAGCCATCTAGGGCCTTAGGTTCTTTTTGAAAACCCTTTTAAGGCCTAGAATGAACTTAATTTGTAAATAAATAAAAACTTGAGAAAAAATCCAAAAAAATAAAATAAACCTATCTTCATGAAGATCAGGTATATTTTCAAGTGTATACCAAGTTTCATGGTATTCTGAACCCCCAACTTGGTAGAACATACCATCTAACGGTTTAGTCTACCTTAAAACTTAATAAAAGACCTGTACATATAAAAACATTAAAAATAATCTAATCATCTCATCTCTCTCTTTCTTTCTCATCCCTTATCTCCACAAAATATACAAAACCCAAAAAAAGTGAAAAAACCCTAAAAATACCTAAAAACCCATTGCATACTATGTAAATACTTATAAACATAAGGTATATAGTAAGCTATATGAGTAAATATTGTAAAATAGACATATATAGAGTATAAATAACTTATGAATATACTATCTAATGTAATTTAACTATCTAAGTTAACTCAAACTGTACCTAGCTTATTTATATAATTATTTATTAATTATACTAATTTATATGTACTAATAAGCTATATAAATTAATGAACCCTATAAATAAATATATTTAGCATTGATATTGTACATACATATTTATATGTATATTATGTACATTAGGAACCCTGTACCATAATTTAATTATATATACAGAATAAATAATGAATTTATTAAGTTACTAGTTAAGTTATTAGAATAAATTAAAATAAATTAGTAATTTAAGTTAAAACTAAGATAACCTATACTGTATATTTGTATTAATGTATTTTAGGTAAATTAAGCTAATTTAATTATATTTATAATGTATTATACTATTTAAATCTAATTTATATGTAGAATGATTCGAAAATAGGTAGTTACATGTAAATAAAATCGAAATAAAACCTGTAAAATACAATAAAAATATTTATTAAATACTTTATTATATATATTACTACTGTAATAGGTCAATTAGACCATACATTCACTAATTTATACGTAATTAAGAAATAAAACCCAAAATACAGTATGTATAAACTGCAGACTTTACTGAATTTATTTATATAGTAAATATAATGAAATTTCTAAATTAATTGTACAATTATATAGTACTATGTCAATACTTTAAGTCCCCATAATTTAATTTTAATTTACAATAAATTATGACCCTCAAATCAAGGGCTAAAATCCCAAATTCTGTATAGCTGCGCTGGGCGTGGCGAAGATAGTGCCACATCGTGTGGCACGAAACATCCAGAGTGCTTTATTACTAATTTGTTACACTGGCTATTTAGCCGTCATGCGCTGGGCGCACAACATAACCCTTATCCTCTAACCATTGATCTAAGCATATATTGTGATGATATGTGATGTTTACAATGTGGACCGGGGGCTCGACACTGTACGTAGGCTTGTATGGGCCCGGTATTGAGCTTAAATCCAGATTAAATGGGTAATTAAATGAACTAGGGTGGCCCTAGTAGAGTTCTGGTCCCACCCGAGAGGGTGCTGTATATCCCTTGAAAAGGTTGCCCGCCAATTAAAAAAATCTAATTTTTATATTAAGTAAGGCCTAATAAAGGGTTAATGTTATGACCCAGTTCCCAGATCCTACAGGACCCGAGACTGGCTTGCCTCGACTAATCCCAAGACCTAGTCATCTAACGAAAAATAACCAAAAGCAGGAAATAATACCACATCCACACATGCATTATAACTAAGCAGAATGAACAACGAAACGGTAAAGGAAAGTAGAACAAACTGTCTCAAAATAGTATAAGCCACCACAACAACAACAGCGGAAAGAAAATAGAAAGTAACAAGAACAGTAAAATAGATGTCTACTACTCACTACAACAGTAGAAAAATGAAAGAGCTGGAAAGAAACAACTACGGCTGTGATGTAAACACATTTACACTACTTAAAATGTCTATTTATGCATGTTCTTAAGCATAGGATTGCATTTCATGATATAAATATTGCATTACATGCATCATCTTGCATTTAGAGTAGTTTGAATAAAATGGAGGTTAATTGTCTCCTTTTATGTGCTTGGACAGGGCAAATATTTTATCGGGGCCTCGGATCAAAGATCCAACCGTATGGATATGATCAGGGCGACGATTGGAGTTCAACGACTCTAAGATCGCCCTAATCAGGCATCCGTAGCATCAGATAGAGACCGGGGAACCCTAGAAGATCAAGGGCCAGGATGGTGTAAATCCGCACTTCAGATGGAAAATCCGACCACACGGATGAATTCGGATCGACGATCGCAGCCGAACGACACAAAAATCAAGTCAATCCGACATCCGTGGCACCATCTACAACTTCTAGAAGATGGACGGCCAAGATGGCGCCACGTGGCGCCATCCCAGCCGCCCAATCGGCCGCAGGAGTCCTGTGAAGATCGCGCAACGTCTCCTCTCCGCCGTTGGATCTCGATCCAACGGCTGCGGTCGCGCGCGTTTAAAAACGTCCGCGCGACCATTTCGCCGCGTAGCGCAGCGGCTACGCAGCCGCGGGCGAAGCGGAGGTCGCGGGTTCGAGCCGCGGAGAGGGGGGCGAAGGCGCGGGCGAGCGGGCGCGCACGAGCGTCGGATGAAGATCCAACGGCCGCGCGCGCCCGATAGCGCCGACGCGCAATTAGACGCCCTGGTGGGCGCGCGATCGCACGCGGGCGGCGCGCTACGCAGCGGGCGCGGGCGCGATCTAAGCCGTCCGATCTCGCGATCGGACGGCTGAGACGACGCGGACGTGCGTCTGCGTTACGCGCGCAGGCCAGCCGAGCGGGCGCGCGTGGCGCGGCGGCGACGGCGACGGCGGGGCTTTAGCGACGGTTTTATCCGTCACTAAAGACCCCTTATTTATTATTTTGAAGATGTAATGTCCATTTTGCCCCCACTCCTTGCAACTATAAAAGGAGACCCCCTCCATACGAAATTTTCATCCCTTCCTTCTCCTCTCTACCTCTCCAAAGCTCAAGAGAAGCTTGTCCCACACCCGGGATGCTTCTCGCGAGATAAAGTCCAAATTTTCGTCCCCCTTCGGAAGTGGATCCCGCGACGACGACGGCGTGCTGCTTCGTTCCCGTTCTTCTGCTTCGTCCTCCTTCGTCCCGCTTCGTTCTCCTTCGTCCAGGCGTCGTCCCGTCCGGCTCGTCCTCCAAGCAACCGTCGAGGAGGATTTCTCTCTCCCTATTCTTTTTACTGCTTTCTAGTATAGATTTACTGCTTTCTAGAGTAGTCTATTCGTCCTCCGAGCGATCGTCGAGGAGGACATTTCTCCCTCCATTCTTTTAATGCTTTCTAGAGTAATTGTTTTATGTTTTCTAGTTGTAATGAAAGAACTCTTTTATGATAAATTCCTTGTCTATTCTACATCTCATTTTGATTTCCATGTATAGTATTCTTTCTCTCTCTCTTACTCCCTCTGTATCTTTTATTTGTTGTAGATACTTAGATAGTTTAAATTGAATTTCTTTGTGACAAAATAAAAAGAAACGCGGAGTTTTTAAATCAAACGTTCGCCTCCCTGTGTTCGACCCGGAATTCTTATTTCGGTATAAATTTTATTTGTTGAACACGAATCCTTCGCTTTCGAACTACAACGACGGGTTTTCCAAAACCAAACACGTTAGCGTAGATTCTCGCGCTCAACATTTTGGCGCCGTCTATTCGTCCTCCGAGCGATCGTCGAGGAGGACATTTCTCCCTCCATTCTTTTAATGCTTTCTAGAGTAATTGTTTTATGTTTTCTAGTTGTAATGAAAGAACTCTTTTATGATAAATTCCTTGTCTATTCTACATCTCATTTTAATTTCAAAAAAAAAAAAAAAAAAAAAAATCTCACAGAGGTACACAACCTCATCTGATTTTCTAACTCAACCGGTAAACCAATCTTAGGAGCCGGTACACACATCCAAACACATAATTGAGTAGAAATCAGATTGGGTAATCATTTGTGTGCCTAATTAGGTGGTGCATCAGGCCAGTTGTTTGAGTTGTTTGGGCCGCACCACTTCAAATAAAATCAACTCATCAAGTAGCTGCCAATTAGGTTCAACTCTTAGGGATCTACCAGGCACTCCACATTCTTTTTAAACTTTAAAGGAAAATATCTTCACCTGTGCTTGCAAAATCTGGTGTGCCAATGAAACTTGATTGAAAACACCTAAAGTTGAATCCTAAAAGCTACTAAGCAAGATTTGAACCTTAAAATTCACCACATCAAAAATAATCTTGCTTGAAAACCACTGGTTGTGCACGCACACACAAAGCAATCAATCATTAAGGGCACAACCCATTTAAAGGGCCCATCACATTCCAAAGCACATTCAAACCTAGCCCTAAATAAAACAGAGTAGACGTTGGCCTTAAGGATTGGACTCGCTCTTCAGAACTCAGAACGAGATTATTTTCGATTAGTCTGTTTCTACTGTTCAATCTGATGTCTAGCTAGGGGAGCAGAGTCAAACGATCGCGGCTGGGGGGTACACTAGGAACCGGAGGCGCAAGCCGAAGGAAGAACCTTCTCCCCAGTCCCTCCTTCTAACTGGTTGGATTGAACAGACAGAAGTAGATCAAATCGTTCCTTTATCTCAAGACGGGTTTTGAGAGTCTGTAGGTCTGTAGGCTAACCCATTTAAGGAAAGGTTTGATTGTTTGTATTGCAGGGCACCTTTCTTCCTCCCGTGTCTCATGAATCCTTCCACATATTTCACGCATTCCCACTCTTTCCCTCCTGTTGTAAATTATCCTCAACATGACGATTATCCCAACTCGTATTGTAATCGACCATCAGTTAGTTGGGATAATTCGGATTGGGGATACAATTCCGGACCCCCGTGTTTAGGGTCTAACCCTGAACACTTTGATTCTCAATTCTATCCTTCTCAGAGTTGCATCGATTATAGATCGTCCTCCTTTCATGAACAACCTAATGCGATCTACAATCAAGAAGGATACACTGATCCTTACCCATCCTCTGATTTCACTGCCTTTAGGTCATCTCCATCTTATGAACAATCTGAAATGATCTATTATCAGGATGGGTATAACGAATCTCAATTCGTTAATTCCTCTACATTGATGTCAAACCCGCCCAACCCTGAACCAACTCATTTGGTTCAGGTTAATCAGGTTCAAGATAAGGTTCTGGCTAACTTGAGGAATATCATTCAATCTTTAGAAGTTCAGCCAATACCTTGCATTGAGAGATTGGAGCCCCTGATTGAAATGATTGATGATTTAAACAAGTCTTTGTTGGATTGGCTCCAGGATGTTAAGGATAAGAACCCGGGTGAGTTTCTACTTGGGAAATTAGCGAAATTGAGGATGAGATTCGTGGTTGCTTTGATTCAATCTTGGAATAATTCCCAGGATGAACTCTCTTCAGGAAAGCCAATGACAGAACCCGCTCAGGCACCTGTTGGGGGGGACATGTGTTACGAAGCTGACCAGATTGAATTAAAACAACCAATTAAGGATGATTTGATTTCTTCACCTGAAACCCCTGAGCCGGGTTACGAGGAAACGTATGTCTCCTTGGAACGCAAAGTGACAAATGATTTTGGAACATACATTGATACGGATCCTGATGGTGAAGATTCAAGTTGCGAAGTCTCACACGAGTTTTCAGATCACGATTTTTGTGAGACGATTGGGCCTGAGGAATCTGATAGATCATTTGATAGCCCAATAACTGAGGAAACTGATCTTATTAGGGCACACGATACGGATCCAGAATCGCATTTTCTGGAGGAATTAATTCAATGCCCTGATTATCAGTTACACCCTGTTGAGCTTATTGATGATTCTAATTCTGAGATAATTAGACCCAAGTCAATTTTGATTTTGCCACATCATCTAGACTTGGAGATTTCAGACGGGGTGATGAATATACAAGAGGTCATGGAATTTGATATGCCGAATGAGGAGGATAGGAGCTGGGAAATTCTGATTTGGGAAGTCAATTTTGGAGGAAATGGAAGATTGAGTCGAAGGGTTCCTTTTAAACTGAAACCATCAAATCAGAACCCTTACGACATTTGTTTCGAGGATGTCAAACTCAAGCACACATTTAACGATTATCCTTTTGAGCTTCAATTCTCTGTAACCCGACATTTTGGCCTTGGGTTGCATCCTCACAAATCGCAGGCCCGACCCCGCTTGCATTCTGATTTTAGGTTTTGGGTAATTTTTATCCAGAACCTAAGATATTCTCGATTATGGGGTGTGGGTCTGCACCACAATCTGGTCCACATCTGTGGACCTCTGCTGACAGGTCAGAGGATTCTTCTGTTCATTCTAATTCTGACCTGCACATGTGAATTCTTCATTTCTTTTCTTTGTATAGTGTGCCTAGCTGAAGGCACTAAACTCAGCACATATACAGTTCTTTTTCATTTTCATCTCGGAGCGGACCCGATATCCACGCAATTCAGGTGCTTTCTACGCTTTTCCACTCTGTTTTATGTCTTTTTAATACAATGAGGACATTGCATTAGATAGGCATGGGGGGGTGGATATTTATCTTTGAATTCATTCGTCAGCTCCGTAGATTTGTTTTATTATTAAAAAAAAAAAAAAAAAAAAAAAAAAAAAAATCGAAATTAGGAAAGAGAATTTGGGTTTAAGAAAATTTTCGGTCTTAAGAAATACTATATTATGGTTTGAACACAAAGACCCTTCAGGTCTTTGGACTTAATCAGCCTATGTATCCACTAAAATGTGGATTTGTTTTTCGAGTTCTCGCCAACCTGAATTTTATTATAATTGGAGTAAATAAGTTTGGGTGATAAGTACACGACTTATCAACCCGCCCTCTGATGTGAGGGAATTTTGAGTCTTAAGCATCTACACACTTTCTTTGCACTGACTCGTTGTTTGGCGATTTTAACGGAAATTGGGTAGCTAATGAACCTTCTAGGGTGATATGGCTGGCAAGTTATCGTGGGTAACAGCCCATAGGTAGGTTGTCCAGAGCCCAGTCACTGGACCTTTCTCTTTTTGCTGCCTTTAGGTAAATCTTAGACCAGGGAAGCCACCTACTTAAAAAAAAAAAAAAAATCAAAAAGGAGAAAAGAACAAAAAGAAATAAGCCACACTTCGCCGCACGAGTATGGCTGGCAAGTTGTCGGTGGTAACAGCTCATCGACCGGTTGTCCAGAACCCAGCTCAGAGAATGCACTAAAAATTCCCAAAACACTTAGGAAGAAGCGGAGAAGTAGAATAAACCGGGGAGATATACACTGGATTCACCCTTGTGTTGACCCCGTTAAAAAAATAAAAGTAGGGAGAAAGCTACCGGTTGTAAAGATACACCTTTAGGCAGAATTCTTTTTGAGGTCACCTAGAGGCGTAGAAATCCGAAGTCCGTTTTAATTGCCGGTCAACGAGTCTATCACAATCACAATAAGATGCTTAAAACTTAGGGTTCTCATCAAATCTTGGGTGAGTTGAATGGCCGTAGAAAGCCACTCTTAAACCCTAAAATTTGAAAATCTAAAAAAAGAGAGTAAAAACAGAAAAAGAAATTTTTCTTTGAATAAGGCGAGGCTTGAGGCGGTCTGCATTTTGGCTGATACCCGGGCACTGTTGTGTCTTTGAAAGTTCAGTTCTTAAGTAGACAATTTCTTAATGATTGAAAATAACTCAGGTCCAAATAATCTAACCTAATTCTTTTATAAATAGCATATAGTTTTTGCTAGGGACTAGCAAAAGATAGGCATGGGGGTATGATGTAAACACATTTACACTACTTAAAATGTCTATTTATGCATGTTCTTAAGCATAGGATTGCATTTCATGATATAAATATTGCATTACATGCATCATCTTGCATTTAGAGTAGTTTGAATAAAATGGAGGTTAATTGTCTCCTTTTATGTGCTTGGACAGGGCAAATATTTTATCGGGGCCTCGGATCAAAGATCCAACCGTATGGATATGATCAGGGCGACGATTGGAGTTCAACGACTCCAAGATCGCCCTAATCAGGCATCCGTAGCATCAGATAGAGACCGGGGAACCCTAGAAGATCAAGGGCCAGGATGGTGTAAATCCGCACTTCAGATGGAAAATCCGACCACACGGATGAATTCGGATCGACGATCGCAGCCGAACGACACAAAAATCAAGTCAATCCGACATCCGTGGCACCATCTACAACTTCCAGAAGATGGACGGCCAAGATGGCGCCACGTGGCGCCATCCCAGCCGCCCAATCGGCCGCAGGAGTCCTGTGAAGATCGCGCAACGTCTCCTCTCCGCCGTTGGATCTCGATCCAACGGCTGCGGTCGCGCGCGTTTAAAAACGTCCGCGCGACCATTTCGCCGCGTAGCGCAGCGGCTACGCAGCCGCGGGCGAAGCGGAGGTCGCGGGTTCGAGCCGCGGAGAGGGGGGCGAAGGCGCGGGCGAGCGGGCGCGCACGAGCGTCGGATGAAGATCCAACGGCCGCGCGCGCCCGATAGCGCCGACGCGCAATTAGACGCCCTGGTGGGCGCGCGATCGCACGCGGGCGGCGCGCTACGCAGCGGGCGCGGGCGCGATCTAAGCCGTCCGATCTCGCGATCGGACGGCTGAGACGACGCGGACGTGCGTCTGCGTTACGCGCGCAGGCCAGCCGAGCGGGCGCGCGTGGCGCGGCGGCGACGGCGACGGCGGGGCTTTAGCGACGGTTTTATCCGTCACTAAAGACCCCTTATTTATTATTTTGAAGATGTAATGTCCATTTTGCCCCCACTCCTTGCAACTATAAAAGGAGACCCCCTCCATACGAAATTTTCATCCCTTCCTTCTCCTCTCTACCTCTCCAAAGCTCAAGAGAAGCTTGTCCCACACCCGGGATGCTTCTCGCGAGATAAAGTCCAAATTTTCGTCCCCCTTCGGAAGTGGATCCCGCGACGACGACGGCGTGCTGCTTCGTTCCCGTTCTTCTGCTTCGTCCTCCTTCGTCCCGCTTCGTTCTCCTTCGTCCAGGCGTCGTCCCGTCCGGCTCGTCCTCCAAGCAACCGTCGAGGAGGATTTCTCTCTCCCTATTCTTTTTACTGCTTTCTAGTATAGATTTACTGCTTTCTAGAGTAGTCTATTCGTCCTCCGAGCGATCGTCGAGGAGGACATTTCTCCCTCCATTCTTTTAATGCTTTCTAGAGTAATTGTTTTATGTTTTCTAGTTGTAATGAAAGAACTCTTTTATGATAAATTCCTTGTCTATTCTACATCTCATTTTGATTTCCATGTATAGTATTCTTTCTCTCTCTCTTACTCCCTCTGTATCTTTTATTTGTTGTAGATACTTAGATAGTTTAAATTGAATTTCTTTGTGACAAAATAAAAAGAAACGCGGAGTTTTTAAATCAAACGTTCGCCTCCCTGTGTTCGACCCGGAATTCTTATTTCGGTATAAATTTTATTTGTTGAACACGAATCCTTCGCTTTCGAACTACAACGACGGGTTTTCCAAAACCAAACACGTTAGCGTAGATTCTCGCGCTCAACAGGCTGGGCTCAGCTGGGCCCAGCACCCTTTGTAGCCGGAAACTCGAGCTGCTCAACTCCTGGTCATGAGCAGGGTTACGAAAAGACAAAGTCAGCGAACGCTGAGTAGAGTGGTATTTACATTAATTATGTGCAAGTAAGGTAAAACAAGTAACCAGGTTTTATTCTCATTTCTATTTATCTCATTTATGTATTTCTACTTCATTTATTTCACGAAGGATCCAAGTATTTCTTGATCTTGCTTGTTCCTCGTGGGAATGATCTTGATTGCAGTCTTTTTCATGGAGTAGAAGGTACACATGCTGCTCTTCTGGCCAGGAGAGTCCCCTGCGATAGTCCTACTCCCAGTCAACCACCCTAGGGTCACTGTCGCGACATAGCAGTGACTATGGCACACGTGATAAGCGCACGGGTAGCTACCCCGCACTGACACGCGGTCAGTCATTTCCGCTAGCGAGTACGCTTAAAGTACAGCATGGAACAGTATAGGGCCTTGCCCTCTCAGAACAGGGGTCTCGCCCCTCAGAACTAAACAGGGGTCTCGCCCCTCCACAGTCCGCGTACCCTCATCCAACTACCCCGGTTTGCCCGAAGGGCCTAAAAGTTGGTGTAAGTTGGCTGGTCCTTACCCCGAGCCCTATGGGGTAGCTAGCTCCCTCCCTACACTAGTATCTCACCTCGGTACCACGTACACGACGGCCAACAGGAGTCAGTGTAGAGTAACCAATCCTACCCTAGGCCTCAACCCAAGGGGCGGCTGGCTCCCCTTCTACACTAAAAGGGACAGTTGCTCTCCTTGGTACCGCGTACACAAGGGCCAGCTCACTTTCCATCTACATACCAAATTCCTTTCATACACAGGAGTTTTACTCCTAGTTCCCTGTAGGGTTCATGCTCATATTCATCTTATTATCAATATTTGGGTCATACTATCCAATTCTCAATTTTCCAACACATACAGGCAGCTCGTGTTTTCATGTCTAAAACAGTATCTCATACACATTGCTAACAATTTAGTTAAACATGCATCTCAAGTGAACAGTATAGCTCAACATCAGGCTCATACATTTCTACCGTAGGGTTCATTCCACATCCTAGATTCTCAATTAATTTAACTAAGTAGGCATGTTCTTTATTTACATCTTAGCAAATGAATTAAACCACTCTACCGGGTATCACTGGAGGAATGGGGGCCTGCACCGCAGATCTCATCATCTCCGCAAGCCTCGAACATGCCATCAACAGGTAACCTGTACCAGTGACTAATTTACATCAGATGATCTCAAAACAGTAGGTACTCAACACTAACATGTAGAGAAACTCGAGTGGAAAACAACGGTACTTCATTTGTGGAAATCCAATTCCGTTTGGGCCCTGAATGGGCCAAAAACATAGTTACTGTCCAAAATCAGACGTCTTAAAAGACGTCAGATCTTACCTCTCACTTCCTACAGCTGCCTCAGACGTCAAGACTCCTCTGCAACTGTCTGGGGAGTGTTCCAAACATCTTACCCTCCTTCCAGTCGTCTAGAAGTGCCATCAGACGTCCAGCGAAGTGGTCAGACGTTCAAAAGTGCCTAGAAAGGCACACCGTGCGCCTTTCCAATGCCCTGCAGCTGCGTACGAAGACACAGACCCATTTTCAACCAAACCTCCCTGTGCTACGGTCTGCATGCCGGAAAGTAGCGCAGGAAACACGTACCTTCACGCAATCTTATGCTTTCAGACATCCGACTTCAGCTCCGGACGTCCTAATGCCTCTCCAGTTGTCTGGTTGACCCTCCAGACATCTGATACTAGAAAATTTCTAGTACAAGAACCTCCTCCGTGGTGCTGCCTTCCTCACAGTGCCGCCCGCAGCATGTCGCAGCAGCCTCAACAATAGTAGAGGGCTAGGAAGTCGCCTCCCCGAGCCCCTCCTCCTCGCGCACATGTCCGTCGTCGCTCACGTGAGCTCCTCTAGGCTTCTGTCGAAGCTCTCCAACCTTCCGCTTGAGCTCCTCTGAGTTTCCGCACGAGCTCCTCCGACCTTTCGCATGAGCTCCTCCAAGCTCCACCGAAGCTCCGCCGACCTTGGTCCAACCTTCACGTTCTTCCTCTCTCTCCCTCTCGTTCACCCTCTCTCTCTCTCTCACTCTCCCTCCTAACCCTCGCCGCGGCTACATAGGGATGACGGCTGGAGGTAGCAGTGGCTGGTGGTGAGTGACATGGGTGAGGGGAAACAGGCGTTTAAATAGAAGGGGGTTAAGGTTTAGGGGTGAGGAGTGTAGAGGAGAGAGAAGCTCTACGCGCCACCCGCGCACAGAGCGCAAGGAACGTACGATATTTTCCCACTTTCGAACGTCCGAACATATGTTTAGATGTCTGGACAGACGTCTGACCGACACTCCAAACGTCTTATCCGACAAAAAGGGCGGCGAGTAATTTCAACATAACAAACTTGAGGGAAGTTTCATCCCTGAAACTTAAGCTACGTAGGGTAAGGAAAAGGTAACGTAAAAGCTCATAACAAACTTAAAGAGAACCAAAGTAGGTCCGAAGAGACGTACCCTCAAAAAGCTCCGGGTACTGCTCCCGCATTGTCGCCTCAGGCTCCCAAGTCTCCTCCTCGTATCGCTGGCTTCTCCATAGAACCTTCACCAGTGGTACCTACTTCCGTCTCAAGCTCTGGACAACTCTGTCTAATATCTATACTGGCCTCTTGGGATAGGTCAAGTCATCTCCCAACCTCGATGCTCTCGTGGCTCAGAACGTGACTGGGATCGGCGACGTACTCCCTGAGGTTAGACACGTAGAACACGTTGTGCACTCTAGAAAGCTGGGGAGGAAGGGCAAGCCGGTAAGCAACAGGTCCTACCCTCTCCAGGACCTCAAAGGGCCCCACAAATATCAGCGCAAGCTTTCCCTTCACCCCAAAGCGCTGCAAACCCTTCATGGGCAAAACACGGAGAAAGACGTGATCCCAAACCTCGAACTACACTGATGAGAACCTCATCATGAGCCATAACTAGCTCATTTTGACCTAATACAAAGGATAAAAGCTCCTACATATCTCAAGGAAAGGCTTAACTCAGAGAATTCTGAGTTTGAGAAGAAAACAAGTCATAAGGGGTAAAAGTGCAATTTTACCAGTATAATCTGCATACAGGGTAATTCAGGGCCCAAACATAGGTCAAAGCAGCTTAATAAGAATAAAAGTGGGATGAGATGATCTAGCAAGGGCTACAGCACTTCCAAGAAACTAAATGATAATCTGTAACCCTAAAACAACCCACTTCAATTCACAAGGTTCGAGGCAAAGTAAAAATAGAATAAACCCTCTAAAATTCATAGAAAAATAATCTCTAGGGTTTAGAACCTTCAATTTGGCCTTTAGAACCCATTTTGACCTACATTGAGAACCATGCCCAATTAATAACTTAATTTGGGTTTTTGCGCAAATTGACCGGTCAAACAAGGTTTAATATGAAAATGAAATTCACCATCAGATTCCTTAGGTCCTAATTAGTCATGTATAAAAACTTGAGCCTAAGAAGAAACCTCCTTGACCGACTTTACACTTTGGTCCTCATATATTTACTCTTTGGCCCTCAACTTTTGAACCCTCGCATTTTGGCCCCTAACTCTCCTTCGTTCTTTGCAATCAGGTCCCTCCTGCAAAACCTGCCAGCACCATGCTCCGGCGACCTTGCGCGGAGCATGGCGCCGCGCAGGGTGAGGTGGGGGACCTGGCAAGTAAACCGGGGGTGCCCTGCGTCGTCAGCCGTCGCAGGGACACCCCCTGGTCATTGTAACCCACCATACCGGCCGTGCGAACGCACGGACGGTATGGGTTCTTGTTTCCGACCATCCTCCGGCGAGGGAGACACGTCGTCTCCCTCCGCCTTCCTCCCTGTTTGATCCCTATAAATACCCCCCGTTGCTCCACCGACCAGGGCAGCCTGGATCTGACGGAGAAAATCCCCAACTTTCTTCTCTTCTTCCTCCGGCAGACGCTCACCAGCTCCGGCGGTTTCCTCCCCCTCCACCTCTTCGCTCTGCCGCAATACCAGCAGCAGAGACTTCCTCCCCTGCTCTTCCTGCGCCACGCCGCACCCAGCTGGCGCCTCTCCGGCTCTCTGCTCGCCGCCGCCCCTTTCCCTGAGCATCGTCTTCTCCGGCGACAGTCGATACGACTGTCGCCCTGTTCCTCCCCCTTCGTCCCTGCAAGTAAGCTAGAGCTACTCCCCTTCTCCTCCTCTTTCTTTCCCCACTTTCAATTTATTCAATTAAGCCCTCTACCGACCCTGACCACCTTCACCCCCTTCGCCTCCGATCACCCTCCGGCGAGCCGCTCCCATCACCTCAGCAACCCACACGGCTCGCCGACCCTCACCGAACCTCCGCCTCATAACACTGAGCACCCCCCACCCCTCCACTGCCGCTCCACACCTCCGTAACACTCCCCCGAACGAACCCATTCCTCCGGTTGCAGTCCGACCCAGGGCTGCCGCCAGACACCACCTTGCGGCCTGCCGCGCAGCTCCTCACCTTCGTCGTGCCACGGCGAAGGTTCCCCAGTGGTTTGATCAGGCCGCGAGGCCATATTCGTGTCCGACAGGTTTTGAGGTTCGACCGCCATTAACGCACATTGAAGCAGCTTCTCCCGCGCTCCAGGCTTGAGGACTCCAGGTCTCCAGCTGCTGCGGAGTACGGGGAGTCTTGCGAAGGCAGCCAGCCAGCAACCTATGCAAATCGAAGCCGCAGCTACAGAAGCCAGGCCGCGGTCTCCCAGCAGGCGCACGCGAGGAAAGGTCTGCGTTTAGTCCCACATCGGTAAGCCTCACACCCATTCCACTGTTTAAATTGATTTTGTGCAGTAGCCTTACTGCCTCAGTACACGGGGTGAGGTCCCCTTACACCTGCCCGGTTACCCGGTCTCGTCCGCGCTCACGCCCCGCGGACCTGACCCGACCCGACTTAGACTGACCTGCACTCCTCGCCCACCACGCACGCCGGTGGGCCTGGACCCGGGCGTGACCCGAACCCGATTACCCGGTAGCTCTGGGAGAGCTTTCCCAAGAGTGGTTTCAGAGAGAAAGAGAGACGCGGGGGGGGGAGGGTAGAGTAGGCTTTGCCTCTGACGAAAAACTCTGAAGTGTGCAGGCACAGGCGAAGAAGAAGACCCGCGGAAGAAGAAGGAGCTGCACTGTAGCAAATGCATAGTTAAGTCGTCTAAGCACCGGGTCAGACGACGGAAGGTCAGCAGCCAGAGCAGGAAAGAAGGCAGTCTGAAGAAAGAAAGAAAAGAAGAGCAACGGCCAAAGCAGAAGAAGAAGAAAGGAAGACTTAGTAGCTGAAGGCAGAAGCTCTGCAGCCATAAAGAAGAAAAGGGAAAAGAGAAAGGGTCACCACAATTGCAGAAAAAGAAGAAGAGAGGCCAAGACAGAAACCAAGGAAGAAGAAGAAAGAGATCTGAAGAGGAGCATCACCTCTGCAGAACGAAGAAGAAGAAGAAAGAGATCTGAAGAGGAGCATCACCTCTGCAGAACGAAGAAGAAGAAGAAGAAGGAGCTCTGAAGAAAGAAAGAAAGAAGAACATCACGAGGAGAAAACGAAGAGAACAACAAATTCTTTCCCTCTCTCTTTCTTTATTTTGTAAAAGAAACATGTATATCTCTAGAATACAACTTGCTCCCTGAGTTCGACCTCGGGAACTCTTTTATTTTCCGAGTAAAAAAATTTATATTTGAAATGTTGGTAATAACCGGCTTTACTACAACGTTATAACAAACTAAAACCCGGCTGTCGAACTTCATTTTGGCGCCGTTGCCGGGGAGCAACGGCTATTCTAGAGGTAAACATTCCTGTTTCTTTTAATTTCTGATAATCTCCTCTCTTTTGTGCAGCTACAGGAACTCAAGAAGACAAGCAACCACACGACAACCACTCCAAAGACAGGTAAATCTTTCCTCTCACTATTAACCCCTAAACTCTAAAGAGGAAGAAAAGAAAAGAACAAGCAATATAGGGCTAACCTGTCTTCCATACTTAGTAACCATAAAGAGTTGCATGTTTTCAACTCATCACTCCTGCACACTATTAAGGGTATTTAAGGGCTAACACATTCTTGCTTGAGCCCTAATTGCCCAACAAAGAGTTAAATGGACCAAGTAGAGCCAACATAAGGTCAAACATTAGGATTTCAGTAGAGACACACCCCTTAATCAAGAATTGAGGAAATCCAAAAGAGGTGTGCCCAAGCCATTGATTGAAAATAATTAACAAGAAAAATCCTAAACAATTGGCTCTCTCTTTAAACACTTGGACCCTAAAAGAAAGGACCCAAAAAGCTCTCAAAGAAAACAAGAGGTAAAGTTGACCCCTTTGGGTTAACCAACCTTAAATTAGGTCACTCTTTGCACTTAAAAAGACTAAAGTTCAAGTGAAACCTTAAGCACCCTGATCTTAAAATTGGTAGACTTAAGAGGTCAAGATCCCCATTCTGGTCTACCTGGAACCGCAGTGACAAGAGAGGTCGGGTGGGGGAAACCCTGTAACCCGTGGGGACGCTCTACCGTGTAGGGGTCTTCGCGGGACTCTCCCTCTCTGGCTGCCCAGGTAATTCTCAGGTGGGCGATCTTTCTGATCAAGGGGTCCATCTGCCCCGCACCTCTATAGTCACCCAACACATTTTTTGGGTGCCTTGATTGGGTCCAGCACCTTCTAACTTACCTCTCCCAACTGTGCATGTACGGAAGGAGGTCCCTAGGACCACCCTTAAGACCTCCATTAGAAATTCACTCTCGTCAAGGCCAAGCCTCGACGCCCGTGTTTGTGCAGCAACACCCTCACATTATTCTCTCTTCTGATTCAGAACCAAGTTCTTCTTCTTCCCCCATCATGGCTCAGCCAGTTGAGGAAGAAAATAATCTGGAACACCAGCTCCAGCGACTCAATGACCTCTTCCAAAACTTCGTGCACCCACCACAGCGTCCTATGATGCGGGACCACTACAATCCTGCTGCGGTGGCCATTGAGCCTCGAGTCAGAATCCCGACTGGAGGACCTGATTCCGAACTAAAGCCCAACATGATTCATGCTATACCTAAATTCCATGGGCTTAATTCTGAAGATCCCTTCCAGCACATCAAACAGCTAAAGCATCTGGCCCACACTTTTGGATCAGATGCGCAAAATCGAGATATTCTTCTCATGAAGATGTTCTCCTTTTCTCTTATGGACAAGGCCGCCCATTGGTATCAAACTCAGACCCGGCCGATCAACACTTGGGAAGAACTTCAATCCGAATTTTTGAAAAAGTTTTTTCCCGTTGGTCGGACCAACGCCTTGCGCCATCAGATTACACACTTCACTCAACAATCAGGAGAACCTCTCCATGAGGCATGGGATCGTTTTCAGGATCTCATGAGAAAGTGCCCCCATCACGGAGTTCCTAAATGGGAACAAGTCCAATCTTTTTACCAGGGACTCCATGAGGACATCCGCCTTTTCGTCAATGCAACTTGCGGAGGAAACATCATGGGTCAACATGAAGACACCGTATGGGAGATTCTCGAAAATATGTGCGAGAACTCCATCAACAATGACTCCATGGGATTATTCGACAGGACGAATACCCGCGCAGCGACGAATCTTAAGGGGGCACATGAGACGCAGGGCCTGTCCGCATCAGTCGACCTGGAATTAATGGCCAGTCGATTGGACAAGGTCTCAATCATTGAAAAGAAGGTGGATGAGCTGACTCAGCACTTGCAGCGAGCCACCTCTGCGCCTAATGTTTGACCTTATGTTGGCTCTACTTGGTCCATTTAACTCTTTGTTGGGCAATTAGGGCTCAAGCAAGAATGTGTTAGCCCTTAAATACCCTTAATAGTGTGCAGGAGTGATGAGTTGAAAACATGCAACTCTTTATGGTTACTAAGTATGGAAGACAGGTTAGCCCTATATTGCTTGTTCTTTTCTTTTCTTCCTCTTTAGAGTTTAGGGGTTAATAGTGAGAGGAAAGATTTACCTGTCTTTGGAGTGGTTGTCGTGTGGTTGCTTGTCTTCTTGAGTTCCTGTAGCTGCACAAAAGAGAGGAGATTATCAGAAATTAAAAGAAACAGGAATGTTTACCTCTAGAATAGCCGTTGCTCCCCGGCAACGGCGCCAAAATGAAGTTCGACAGCCGGGTTTTAGTTTGTTATAACGTTGTAGTAAAGCCGGTTATTACCAACATTTCAAATATAAATTTTTTTACTCGGAAAATAAAAGAGTTCCCGAGGTCGAACTCAGGGAGCAAGTTGTATTCTAGAGATATACATGTTTACCACCATTCCAGGATCAGCCAAGGCCCCTCCGCGATTTCTACAATCCTTCCGCTATTAGAGTCGAGCCACACCTTAGGATCCACGAAGGGGGAGATGATTTTGAGCTAAAACCAAATGTCTTAAGTCTGATCCAGAGCCACTTTCATGGAAGCTCAAATGAGGACCCCTTCCAGCACCTAGAGGATCTCAACCGGATAGCACGAACTGTGAAACCTAGGAACATTAGCCTTGACATTGTTCTGATTAAGATGTTCCCCTTCTCGTTGAGAGACAAGGCTTCTCACTGGCTTAGAACCCTAGGTAGACCCATCACCACCTGGGAAGAATTGAGGCATGCATTTATAAAGAAATTCTTCCCCATAGGAAAGACCAATGCCTCAGAAGGGCTATTACTACCTTTACACTCCAGGGTAGGGAACAGTTCCATGAGGAGTGGGAAAGATTTAATTAACTCTTGAGGAAATGCCCACACCACGAAGTACCAAGGTGGCATTTGGCCCAGATTTTCTATCACGGTCTGGACAGAAACCTACGGAACTTCGTTGATGCCTCATGCAGGGGGAACTTCCTAAACAAGGACGAGGAGAGAGTGTTTGAGCTCTTTGAGTCTATGAGCGAAAATTCGCTCAACAATGCCTCCATGACCCAGTTTAACCGATCTAATCAACCCCGTGGTGGGATTTATGAGGTACAAGCAAATTCTAGAATGGTTGACATAGACATCATTGCCAAGAAACTAGATCGAGTGGAATTGTTGGACAAAAAGATTGATGAGCACTGAACCAGACCAGGAATCCGTTACAAACCTTCTCCATAGCAAAGGGAGCACATAATGTTGACCTGGTCCAGCCCTTAAGCCAACTAAACCTGAAACAACCCCTGACCACATTCCAAGGAGGGACCTTTGCTCCCTCAACCCTTGATTACTCTCTTCCCTCCCCATCGACATCTACTATCCTTGAAGATGTACAGGCTGTACAAGGTTATGCTAAACCTAACCCTTTCTCCAACACTTATAACACTGGCTGGCGTAATCACCCCAACTTTGGTTCGACAAACCAGAAATCACTGCCATTCCAAAACCAGCCCAGGCCAAACCAGCAGCTAAACTTACCCCCTATCAGTAAGGACCACCAATTAGACCCCCATATAATCAAAATAGGGCAGCCCCTCCCCACAAAACGAAATGGACACCCTAATAAAGATGATGGCTGAAATGAACCAGAAACATCAGAAGGAAATGGCCTTAGTAAAGGGACAGTTAAGCCAACTTCTGGACTGTAAACAACAAGGATCCCTACCTTCCCAGCCACAACCGAACCCGCGAAACAATATTAACAGAGGCTCCAATTCGCAAGAGCTCTAGGGCAATCCCAGGCAGGCTCACATGGTCCAGCCAGTCCCACAAACACCCCCTGGGTTTGGTGCTTCTTCGTCCTCGTCTTCTCAAGGATCAACCCATGGTCCCAATGCCTCTGCGAATGCGGTAACCTTGAGAAGCGGCACCAAAACCCAGAATCCCAAATGGCTGACTCTCCTCGAAACTTCACCCGCTGAAATACCCGGCTCAGAAGAGGCACCAGAAAAACCCAAGGACCCAGAAATAGATCCGATCCATGTTCAGACACCCTACCCTGAGGCCTTGGAGACAATCAAGAAGAAGAAAAATGTTGTGGAAACTGAGGAGCTTTTGGAGATCTTTAAGCAGATACAGATTAATATTCCGTTCCTCGAAGCCGTTAAGCACATCCCAGCTTACTCCAAGTTTTTAAAGGATGCCTATACACCCAAACGTAAGCCAAGACCTCAAGCACCTAGGAAGGTTGTGCTCTCCGAGCAAGCAAGTTCTGTAATATCAAGCAACCTTCCGCTCAAGCGAACTGACCCAGGAGCACCCCTGATTTCCTGCAATATCGGGGACATGACATTTGATAGAGCTCTCCTGGACTTAGGTGCTTCTATCAATCTGATTCCAACAACCCTATACCACCAATTTGGTTTCAGAGAGTTGACACCCACACTGTCACCATCCAGCTAGCTGATAGATCTGTAAAGACCCTGAAGGGGGTTGTCGAAGACGTGATTGTGTAGGTCAAGGACTTCTATTTCCCGATCGACTTCTTGGTGCTCGACATGGAAGTCCCTGAAAAATTACAGAACGCACCCATAATCTTAGGCAGACCTTTCTTAGCTACGGTTAAGGCAAACATTGATTGTGACACGGGATGTATGGAAATCGTCTTAGGAGACAAGAAAATGCAGTTGGATATCTTCCGAGCAACAAAGTCTTTTGATTGTGACTGTGTTGAGGAACATGATCCCGTGGAAACTCTGGTCGAGGAATGCCTCACCCTTAGTTCTGTCTCAGACCACCAAGCCTGTAACGACTATTCTAACCCATCACCATCGCTATCTGTGGACCTCTGTAAGGCTGATTACCATCAAACAACACCATTTGAGGAGATCAATGTTGATCAACTCCCGCCTTTCCCTTTTCCGTCGACCGTTGTTCCACCTGCACCCGAACTTAAGCCACTACCCGAAAATCTCAAGTATGTCTTCTTGGGACCTGATGAGACCTTCCCTGTGATTATTAACTCTCATCTAACCAAGGATCAAGAACTCAAGTTGACCACGACCCTTTTAGAACATCGGGCCTCCATTGGATGGACCATTTCGGACTTGAGAGGAATTAGCCCCGCCTATTGCACCCATAAGATTTACCTGGAAGACGGGGCACGACCCTCCCGCCAGATGCAGAGACGATTAAACCCAAACATGCGGGAGGTCGTTAAGAAAGAAATTATCAAGTGGCTTGACACCGACATCATCTATCCTATCTCTGATAACCCCTGGGTGAGCCCCACTCAAGTGGTTCCAAAGAAAGCCGGGCTCACCGTTGTCACCAATGAGCATGGCGAATCCATCCCCACCCGCACCACCATCACATGGCGGGTGTGTATTGATTATAGGAAGCTCAATGAAGCCACTAAGAAGGATCATTTCCCCTTTCCATTCATTGACCAGATCCTTGAAAGATTGGCAGGGCAAAAGTATTTTTGCTTCCTGGATGGATATTCAGGATATAACAAAGTCGCAATTGCTCCGGAAGATCAAGAAAAGACCACATTCACTTGCCCGTATGGCACGTTTGCATTCCATCGAATGCCGTTCGGGTTATGCAACGCACCTGCTACCTTCCAGCGTTGCATGCTAGCCATTTTTTCAGAAATGGTGGGTGAATACTTAGAGGTCTTTATGGATGATTTCTCTATATTTAGGAATTCATTTGACCACTGTCTAAGCAACTTGGAGAAAATCCTGAAATGATATATCAAGGTTAATCTGGTGTTAAGTTGGGAAAAGAAACATTTTATGGTTCAAGAAGGAATCGTCCTCGATCACATCGTATCGCATAGGGGCATTGAGGTGGATTGGGCTAAGGTTGATTTGATTTCCAAACTTCCTCCGCCTAGCTCGGTCCAGCAGATTCGCTCATTCCTGGGACATGTTGGCTTCTACCGAAGGTTCATTAAGGACTTCTCCAAGCTTTCCAAACCCTTAACTGACCTTCTGGCCAACGATGCCATATTCCACATGTCCTCTGATTGCATCCAGGCTTATCACACCCTCCGGGACTTAGTCTCCACAGCACCTGTACTTCAACCCCCGGATTGGTCCCAGGACTTTGAAATTATGTGTGATGCATCAAATTTTGCCATAGGCGCTATCCTGGGACAAAGACAAAACAAGAAACCTGTGGTGATCTACTACGCGAGCAAAACATTGGACGAGGCCCAACGAAATTATATGGTCACAGAGAAAGAATTGCTCGTTGTAGTCTTCGTACTTGAGAAGTTCCGACCTTACTTGCTGGGATCCCACATGACCATTTATACTAACCATTCAGCCATCCGGCACCTGTTGGCTAAAAAGGATGCAAAGCCCAGGCTCATCAGATAGATCCTGCTCTTGCAGGAATTTGACCTGGAAATCTGCGACAAGGTCAGATCAAAGAATGTGGTGGCTGACCATTTGTCTAGACTTCACCCAGACCACATTGCACCCTCCCTGCCTCTATCTGACACCTTCCCTAATGAACACATTATGGCTGTGCAAGACAAGAAACTGCCTTGGTATGCTGACTATGTCAACTACCTAGTTGTAGGACAGACCCTGCACAGCTGGTCCAGACAGCAACGGGACAGGTTCTTGGCCGAGGCCAAGCACTATTTCTAGGATGATCCTATGCTGTTTCGCCTCTGTGCCAACCAGATCATCAAGAGGTGTATCCCCGAGAATGAAATTCAGAGTGTGCTATCTTTCTGTTATGACCAAGCTTGTGGTGGCCACTTCTCTAGAAAGAAAACGATTGCGAAGATTCTGCAGTCTGGATTTTACTGGCCTTCCCTATTTAAGGATGCACACAACTTTGCCAAGACTTGCTCACGCTACCAAACGCTGGGGACCATGACCAGAAAAGATATGATGCCCCTCCAGCCCATTTTGATTGTCAAAATTTTTGACGTTTTAGGTATCGATTTTATGGGCCCCTTTCCACCATCCAACTACTTTGAATACATCCTAGTCTCAGTAGACTATGTTTCTAAATGGATTGAAGCCGTCGCCACCCGTCGATGCGATCACAGGATTGTCATGGACTTTGTTAAACAGAACATTTTTTCCCGATTTGAAATACCAAAGGCCATGATCAGTGATGGTGGAAGCCATTTTATTCACTCCCAATTCTGGGCCCTTCTTAGAAAATACGGGGTTAACCACTGTTGGTGCCAGAGCACCACGATCATTTGTTTTGATGATAACAAAACACGTGTCATTTAATATTTGCACTTTGAGTCCTAGATTTCAGGTCAATCGCAAATGGATACGTGATTAGACGGAGTTCGAGCTCGCATCCAGGACGGATTGGACGAGCTTGATGGAAAACAGAGGAGATTCGCGAGGAGCGATAGATTGAAGAAGGAAGGAGATGAAGAATAGGATAGATTTCCTTCTCTTGTACTCCTTGTATTTTTCCTTATTTCTATTGCTCTTTATTTTTGTTACTTAGATTTCTGTTAAAGAGCCTCAAAGTACCCTAACAGTAGTCCTAGGAACATCTGCACAACCCTAGGATACTTAGGTTTTCTGTAGAACACTTAGAAAACCAATATAGGGTTCAAACAGAGTTTCCAGACGTCTAATTACCAAATCAGACGTCTGATAAAGTATTTTAAGACGTCTGACTGTTGTTTCAGACGTCTGATAACTATTAGGCTGGACATAGCTAGTTCTGTCTGATGAAATCAGACGTCCAGACCTTAGACCAGACGTCTTAAGAGACGTCTGATGGATTTGCCAGACGTCCAATTAGTGGACCATTGGCTGGCTTTGCAGACAGCGTTGAATATGACCGTCAGAGCCTTATCAGACGTCCATAGGACTGTCCAGACGTCTGATAATTGATCGTTTTTCCTCGACTGACCCAAAATCTCTTCTCAGAGATTTTCTAGCCGTTGCAACGTTTGGAAAATCCATTCCCACAGTAAAAGTAGGTTTCCAGACGTCCAGACATAGTGCCAGACGTCCTGTATGTTGTCTGATGGACTTACACAAAAGCCCTGTTTAGATCTGATCCAAGTCAGGAAGCAACCCGCCCAAAATCAGACGTCTTAAAGTGGTCTTCCAGACGTCTGATAAGCCTGTCAGAATAATGATTGTTCCTGATTTCGGGCTGATTCTCTTGGGCTTTGTTCCCAACGGCTATAGAACCCTTCCTAAGCCTTCCAAAGCCTTCCTAAGGCCTCTATAAATAGAGGGGAACCTTTGCAACACATACATACACTAAGAAACACCTAGAGACACCAAGATACACAAGAAACAATTTGTATTACACTTTCCACTCTCTTGTGTCCTAGCTAGCTCTTGCTCTCCAAGCTCAAGCTCCATTCTCTTGAGAGCATCAAGCTGTTGCGCACCCGCTCTCCCGCCGTTGTTCACAAGAGTGAAGTTGTGCCGTCGCGTGGCTCACGCACCGCGTCATCAACTCGACGCACTCCTTACAAAGGGGAGTTTCCTAATTCCTATAGAAGCTAGGTTTATAATTACTTTGTTGGCTCTATAGGATTACTTGTTTAGTTTATCTTTGTTATTTGGTTGGGTATTCACTTTACGAATTCCCATCTCCTTCGCGAGACAAAATCCTTCTCGTGAAGAGAAGGGGTTGAGGTACGCTACCCTCGTTTAAGTAGCGTGGTTGTATTGAGGTTGAATCACCCTCGTTTAAAGTGATTCGATTTAGTGGATTTTGATCAACTTGGTTGATCGGAAAATCCTAACTCGAGAGGGTTAGGTGGTGGTTTTCACCCGGTTTGGGTTTCCACCTAAAAATACTTGTGTACTTGTGTGATTGCTTATTTTGTGAAGATTGTTTATTTTATTTCCGCAATTATTACGTCACCCCCTCTTGGTAGGGCTCGGAAACCTTTAGCATTGCTACCCCGTTTCATCCGCAAACAGATGGGCAGACTGATAACTCAAATAGACAAATCAAGAACATTTTACAAAAGACTGTGAGACCTGACAGGAAAGACTGGTCCACACGACTAGATGATGCCCTGTGGGCATACAGGACCACTTTTAAGACCCCGATAGGCATGTCTCCTTATCGCCTGGTCATTGGGAAAGCCTGGCACCTTCATGTCAAATTATAACACCAGGCCTACTGGACTGTCAAGCAATGTAACATGGATTTCCAGTTAATCGGTGCACAGAGGACACTCCAACTCTCTGAGCTCGAAGAAATTCGTCGAGACGCCTTTGAGAATAGTCGACTGTATAAGGAAAAAATGAAAGTCGTCCACGACCGACTCATCCATAGAAAGACCTTTGAGCCTAACCAGCAAATCTGGCTGTTCGATGCTCGCCTAAAACTCTTTCCGGGGAAACTCAGGTCCAAGTGGATAGGACCATTTAGGGTGGTCAAGCCTCACTCCAATGGGGCGGTTGAAATCGCTGATCAGAACACTGGGCACACTTTTACAGTTAATGGTCAAAGATTGAAACACTTCCTAGCCCAGGTTCCCCAAAAGGAGAGTGTCACCCTCATTGAGGGATGACACGAAGCACCGCCCAGCTGGAGGCGTTAAACTCAGCACTTCCTAGGAGGCAACCCAGAGGATTCAGACTGAGCCGGTATTTTACGTCACTCAGGTAATATCTTTTTGAACCCCTGTTGCATCCATGTATTTGCCAATGAGGACATTGTCCAACTTAAGCATGAGGGGGTGGTAAATTGCACGATCCTGAGCTCATTTAATTAGTCTAAATAAAATAAAATAAAAAAATTGAATTTAGGAAGAAACGTAGGCATTAGAAATTTGTCAATATTAGGAAATAATACAAAAAGAACTTGAACACTTAGACTTTTCAGGCCTTCAGGCTTAATCAGCCCTGGTGTCCGTTAAAATATGGATTTAGCTTCAAATCCTTGCAACCTTAAGCTACTCTAATCCACCTACTAAATAAGGTGATAAGTATACGACTTATCAACTCACCCTCTAACTCAGAAGGACTTTGAGTCTAAGCATCTGCACACATTTTTGCACAGACTCACTCCTCGAAGATTTTGACAGAAATTGGGTAGCTAATGAACTCTCTAGGGTGGTATGGCTGGCAAGTTGTCGTGGGTAACAGCCCATTGACAGGTTGTCCAGAGCCCAGCCATGGGACCACTTCTTCGTTGCCTCTAGGTAAATTTGAGATCAGGGAAGCCACCTACAAAAAAAAAATAGAGAGGGAAGAAAACAAAATAAACCACACTTCACCACACGAGTATGACTGGCAAGTGATCATGGGTAACAGCCCATTGGTCGGTTATCCAGAGCCCAGCTCAGTAATTGCACAAAAAGAACCAAAACACTTAAGGAAGAAGCGGGGAAGTAGTACAAGCCGGGGAGATATACACTGGAAAAATCCTTGTGTTGACCCCAAATTAAAACAAACGTAGGGAGAAAGCTACCAATCGAACAAATACACCTTCAGGCAAAATACTTCCTCTTCCGGTCACCTAGGGGCATAGAAACCCGGAGTCTGTCTAAATTACCATTGAGTGAGTCTATCACAATCTTCACACCAAGATGCTTAGCACTTAGAGTTTTGTCCGAGTTTTGGGTGAGTTTGGTAGCCGTAAAAAGTTACCAACCAACTCTGAAATACAAAAATCTAAATATATATATATATGTATATTTACAAACATTAAAGCAAGGATTCAGGCGATTCGTATTTTGGCAGACACCCGGGAGCTGCTTAGTCTTTGTAGATTAAGATCTTAGTATATTTCCTCCTGTTGACAAGTGACGAAGTATCTAAGTAATTACTTCTTAAATTCTGACAGAAAATAAAGGCTAGAATAAACCTTGTTAGGGACTAGCAAGGAGTAAGCATGGAGCTATGATAACACTGCATCTTGGGGTGATAATTCTGTTAAAGAAGGCCCATCTTAAGAATAAAAGGCACAGATAACACAACATAAGTAGAATGGGAGCATTGCATACATCATATGTCAAGATTGCTTATAAAATAGTATTAATGGCCATTTGTAATAGCACTTGTCAAAGCAGGCCTCAGATGAGTAATCGAATCGCACGAATGGATTCAGAGCGACGAACGGAGTCCAATGGACTCGAAATCGGCTAAATCCGACATCCGGACCTCCTATAATGGGCCTAAGAAGTTCTGACCGTTGATCTGATGATCAACGACCCACGGCACGCCACGTGGGGCCCGCTCACCGCATCCAGATTGCCGCCCACTTCCACCTTCACCCGGAGGACAGATCTCAGCCGTCGATCTCCGATCGAACAGCTGAGAACCGCACGCACGCCCGCACTAGCCACGACAAAGCAACGGGCGCAGTGCAGCGGTTGGAGCGCACACTCGCGCTCACGCGACGCGAGTTCAAGTCGTGCGGAGCTGAATTGCGGAGATGACGATGCGCGCGGGCAAAATTGGGCTACCTGATCAACAGTGAACGGACGAGATCGCGAGACGTGGCGCCCGCAGATGTGCCCTGGCCAGACATGTGCGATGACGTGAGCGCAAGGGCACAATCCAGGCAAGCGCCTCGCGCGAGATCCCAGCCGTCCGATCTTTGATCGGATAGCTTGTGGCACGTGCACACGGATCGGGCCCGAGAAAGCACAACTGCGGGCGAGCGACCGTGGGCAGGGGTCTTCACCGACATTTTGGGATGGGTTTTAGCGACGTCCCGGACATCACTAAAACCCCTTCTTCATTTGGAAAGCCCTTCTCCCTATTTAAACCCCTTCCAACCACCCATTCAGGGCATTCACTCCACTTGCAACTACTCTACCCCCCTCCTAGCTACCTTTAAGCCCTTTTGTAATCGCCGGAGACGACGAGCCGCCGATGGAGCCCTCTCCACCACCGTGGCTGCCTCGTCGCCCTCCCTCTCTCTCTCTTTCTTCCCTTCTTTGAAGCTTTACTTTACTTATGTTCAAGCATTTATCTAATGTTGTAATTATGAACTAAAGTTGCATGATTAATGAAGTTGTTTTCTATTCAATTGCTTGCTCCATTTTCTATTCAAGTTGCATGTTGCAAATGAAACAATTCTAACCCTTATCTCTCCCTCTTGCTCTCTCTCTCTCTCTCACTTTTCACTCGCGCTTTTTTGTAAGCAAAACCCCACGATTTTCGTGACAATAAGTGACAAGAAGAATCTGATTTTTATGCCTCCCTGAGACAAACACTCGAACTCACATCTATTTCTTTACTTTAAAATCGACGTCGCAAGTGCAAACTATAATGACACTTCCAAACACACGCGCACGCACACGTCACCCTACAATACCCCCGTGACTCCCAGGGTTGCCAACTACCCACCTCCTCCATGAGTCTCCAACTCTGTGCCTGTCAGCTGGCCAAGTGGGCAGACGCCTGCCGGCTCAAGGCGTCGACCACCACATTGGCCTTCCCTAGGTGGTAGGAGATGTTGCAGCCGTAATCCTTCGAAAGCTCTAACCAACGTCTCCGTCTCATGTTGAGCTCCTTCTGGTCAAACAAGTACCTGAGGCTCTTATGATCTGTGAAGATCTCGAAAGTCTCACCGTAAAGGTAGTGCCTCCATGTCTTCAACGCAAAGACAACTGTTGCCAGCTCTAAGTCATGGGTAGGGTAGCTATGCTCATGGGGCTTCAGTTGCCGCCAAGCGTAAGCAACAACGTGACCCTGCTGCATGAGCACACCCCCTAACCCGTGCAACGAGGCGTCGATGTAAACCACGAAACCGCCACTGCTATCTAGAATGGTAAGTACAGGAGATGAAGTTAGTCTCTCCTTCAACTCTTGAAAACACGCCTCGCACTCGTCTGTCCAGGCAAAGGACACGTCCTTCTGAGTCAGCTGGGTCAGAGGACGTGCAATCTGAGAGAATCCTCTGATAAACCGCTAGTAATAACTTGCCTGTCCCAAAAAGCTACGTATCTCTGTCACTGTGTATGCCCTCTCCCACCTGAGTACGGCCTCTACCTTGGCTGGATCCACAGCTAATCCATCTCCTGAAATCACGTGGCCCAAGAAAGTCACACATCTCAGCCAAAACTCGCACTTGTTGTACTTGGCATACAGCCTAGGTCGCCTCAAGGTATCCAGGACCATGCGTAAATGCTGTCCATGCTGTGCCTGATCCCGCGAGTAAACGAGTACGTCGTCGATGAACACCACCACAAACTGGTCTAAGTACAGTTTGAAAACACGGTTCATCATATCCATAAAGGCAGCAGGGGCATTGATCAACCCAAACGGCATGACCAAGAACTCGTAGTGCCCGTACCAGGTACGGAAAGCTGTATTGGAGACGTCGATCTCCCTAATCCTCAACTAGTGGTAACCTAACCTCAGATCTATCTTAGAAAACACTGTGGGGTCTCGCAACTGATCGAAGAGGTCGTCAATCATTGGCAGCGAATACTTGTTCCGACGATGACTCGATTTAGCTGCCGGTAGTCGACGCACAATCGAAGGGTACCGTCTGACGAGTCAATTGTTCGCTTTAAAGTCATTTGTAGTTTTATGTGGTGGAAAAATCGACTAATCAATATTTAAAAAAGAAATAACCACTCGCAGAAGAGCGGGTCGTATCCACAGAGAGGCAATGATGCAATAATATCTCACTTATTTCGTATTCGTTCAATCTCATGAGAAATCCAAAGTCAAATCTGACATGAAATGCGACGGAAAGAAGATGCACAATATCTTGAAAACATAAAGGTAGATGTGCAATTTTTCCTCACTGAAATATTCAATAAACATGTAATGATTTTATGCAATTTTCCATTGACATGTATTAAAGAAAATTTGCGCACATTTAAATTCCAAAACCAATGCCAAACAATGTTAATTACAAAAGCCACGCAATTATAAGAGAACTTGAGTATGAAGTTGTAAATTTTACCACAATAAAATATTCATAAACCAAAATTCTTTTTCCTGGCAATGGCATGAAATGTAATAACTAATTAACTCCATAACAAAGAATTTTACCTCTCTCCTCCTTGCGATCGGGAGAGAGGTTCAATCGAGGAGAGGTTTGCACATGCGGGTGGTTGAAGCGAGGCCGTCGCGGTGGTGGCAGCCACACGTCGAGCGGTGGCCAGAGCCGGCCGGACGGAGCTCTGATGAAGGTGGCTACCAATAGTGCTGCAGCTGCTGGAGGTGAAGTGAGCGTGCGCAGGAACGGGAAGGCTGCAGGCGGGTGCGCATGGGACTGCGCGTGCGTGGAGGTGGCGTTGTTGGCGAACACGGCTGCTGTTGCTGTAGGGTGAGCACTGCAGCCGATGCTGCACGCTGGCGGGCGCGTGGGGCGCGGGAAGGCTGCAGCTATTGGAGCGGAAGCGGGATGCGCACTGTTGGTGGAAGGCATGGCGTGGGAAGGCTGCAGGTGCTGGCGAGCGCGCGCTGGAAGTGGTGGTGAGGCGCAGCAGGAGCATGCGCAAGCGGAGGACGTGGCGCGAGAAGCTGCAGTTGCTGGCGAGCGCGTGCTGGCCGTGCCTGCCTTGCACGCGGCTGCAGGGGTGCGAGGGAATGCTGTAGCTAGTGCGGCCCTGCTGCAGGCGTGCGGCCAAGTGCGGGAAGGCTGCAGGGGCGTGCTTCTGCAGATGGCAGGGAGCGTACATGCACGGTTGGTGTGGGATGGAAATGGAGGTTTCTGCTGCAGATGTGCGGCAGGAAGGCCTGTGTGGGCTGGGGATGGCGTTGGAGGATGGAAGGGTCGTGTGGTGTAGCTGTGACCGGTGGCTGGAAGAAGAACTAAGGACAGGGAAGGAAGATGAAGGTGTGATGTAGGAACTTCAAACGTCCGAGAAATTTCCCGGACGTCTTAACTGACTGTGAAGTGGAATTACAGTGGCTGCGACAGTGGTTGTTGGTGACGACGGCGAGGGAGATGCACGTTGAGGTGCTCACGGTAATGCAAACGAGCTCCGGATGGCGGTGTGGCCTGTCACACCACACTCCCACGGTGGTGGAGACTCGTCGCCACGGTTGAGGCCGACGGTGTGGAATGGAAAAGAGAAGAACTCTTTGCACAGTGGTGGGTCGGTTGTGGAAGCCTCGTAAGCTCGTTGCCTCCTCCTCTCTTTTGAAATCAGTTGCCCGACCAGATCCAACACATCTGCTCCTTGATTGGGTTCTTCACTGCGGCAGCTGGAGGAAGAAATGCAGCCGTTGCACGTAGAAGAAGAATAAAAAATAATGATAAAATATTATGATTATTTATATACAAACCCTCAACTTTTATGTTAACCTAAATTAATGCATGCAATGTACCTAATTAGTTAACTAATGCAATTCTAAGTTAATTCTAAATGCATTTAAATATGAATAAGATGCATGAATTATGTAATTGAATTAGAAATATGAATTAATCTATTTACATCCTAATTTATGCTAAATAAATGTTAGAATTAACCTAATGTCTAGGCACTTAAATACTTAAATAGCTCACAAATATGGGCTAATCAAATACCCCCATGCCTAGTTTTTGCTAGTCCCTAGCAAAATTAAGCGAAACCTAGCACTTGAAGTAGACTAGTCAACCCAATTGGTCTTCCTTCAGAAACATATTAAGTTCAAACTCTAGACCCAAGGTTCCAAGTAGTTTCTAAGTTACAGACTAGGTCGGCTAAAGACGAGTTGTAGGCACAAGTTTCCCTGATTTCTGACTCTACCCTAAAGTTTATTGATCCCTGAGATTAAAGCATCCATGCCTGTGCATTGGTCTGAGTTATTTGAGTTAAAGGAAAAAGTTTTTTTTTATTTTTTAATATATATATATATATATTTTTTTTTTTTATTTTTTTTTTATTCTTCTAAGTGTAACCTTAGATCAGTTATCAACACGGTCTGTGTTGGATTCATTGTCCCCATTACCATACCTCGAAAGGTGCCTGGCTTTCGATGCTTCGAGATAGAACCCCCATAACGACCCCAAGAACTCCTGGCAATTGACACTTCAAGATAGTATCGCCCATGGATTTCTTAAGCGAATTTAGGCCTATGGCAATCGACACTTCGAGATAGGGCCGCCCATGGTACCTGAACCGCGCAATGCACTTACATGCCTCCAGTAGGATGGATATCCTAAGAGACAAGCGCTGAGGAGGTAATATGTTATCATCGCATCCTCAAGGTGAGTATATACTCCACCTCTCCTGCGGCGGGACCTCTTCCAATCAAAATGTGTTTTCAAGCCTTTCCTAAGTCAAAACTAAGAGAACCAAATCTCTTTTCAGAAAGAAAGAAATTAAGTTAATTACCAAACCAAGTGTGTGAAATTTGGATGCTTGGGTTACAAGGACCCGAAACCAAAAGGTAGAACAAGACTCCAGGTACTACCCCACCTTTTAACTCAAACCCTAGCTTCCCTTCCTCAACCTCTTAAGGAATGGTCCACAACTTAACTCCTACTTAAGTTTTTAAGTCCACAAAGGACCCTAAAGGTTTAAAGCTAGCAGCTCATTTAGCTTCTAAAGTTTGACCCTAGAATTAATTTAATCTACCCTAGAGTTCCGATTTGCTTAAGAATGCAGGACTTAGCCAGTTAAGCTCAAAATTCTTTTTTTTTTATGCAAATGTATGCAATGAATGCACTATGCTATGTATATCCCCAAGCACACCCCCCCATGCCTAAAATCTGCAATGTTCTCATTGCATAGAAGGATATTACCTAGGTCAGAGCTGGGCTGAATAGCCAAAGAACCTGCAAATCAAGTTCAAGAATTACAGAAATAGGCCCTAAAAATGAGCAAAGCAATGTTGGCCTAGAAAATAGGTAACCTAGGATGTTGGTGAGCTGATGATGAATCTCGATAGCAAATGCTCGCCCAACTAAAATGGGAATGAAATCTTCCCAGGTCACCAGAAGAGGTTCTAAAGAATAAACAGGTATAACAACCTCCAAAGGGGTAGGGGGAGGATAAGATGAATCCTCCAAAAAGAATGGAGAAGGAATGGTGCAGAGATAAACCCCCAGGGTAATGGACTGACTAAAGAAATCATCAATCCATACCCGATACTTCATTACGGGAAATATTGGTCTGTTAAGCCCCCTGGTCAGAACAAAAGTGAGCAATTCTCTAAGGCAAGGATCGTCTAGGGTGTCCAAGTTACGAGGTTGCGAGATGGCCATAAGATCTAGGTTGGGTTTAATCAGCTCGGTGTCCATCCCAAACACTCTTTCTAAATCCTCAATTTCATCCCTAGCATTCCTTGCACCATCACAAGTATCTTCCTGCTCTTCATCAGGAGTCACAATTTCGCTTTCAGATATAAGCGAATCAAAGGGTGACTTCGAAATGAATGAAGGCAGGTTGGAAGCAACAGATTTAGGGATTATTCTATCAATGTCATCCCCGAGTTTTTGTTCTTTACTCAAATCTTCCCCAGAGTCTATATGTGAATCCACATATATCTTAGAAATTTCTTCCAAATGTTCCATAATTTCATCATGAGGAGAAATATCATCAATAGTTGTGATAAGGAAACCTAATTTGGTCAAATTTGTGATGGCTATCCTAGTTATATGCACATGAGTGGTTATTCTCGGACCAATTGGTTCATTTCTCGGGATGACCTTGCTCTGATACCATCTTGTTACGACCCTGTTCCTAGATCCTTATAGGACCTAAGATCGACTGGCCACGACTAATCCTAAGACCTAGTCGTCCAACGAGAAATAACCAAAAGTAGGAAATAATACCACATCCACATATGCATTATAACTAAGCAAAAGGAAAAGTGGAACAATAAAGGAAAGTAAAACAAACTGTCTCAAAATAGTACATGCCACCACAACAACGACAGCGGAAAGAAAATAGAAAGTAACAGGAATAGTAAATAGATGTCTATTACTCAATACAACAGCAGAAAATGAAAGAGCTGGAAAGAAACGACTACGGCTGAGCCCAACACCCTCTACAGTCGAAAACTCAGGCTGCTCAACTCCTGGTCCTGAACAGGGTTACGAAAAGATAGAGTCAGAGAACGCTAAGTAGAGTGGTGTTTACATTAATTATGTGCAAGTAAGGTAAAACAAGTAACCAGGTTTTATTCTCATTTCTATTTATCTCATTTATGTATTTCTGGTTCATTTATTTCATGAAGGATCCAAGTATTTCTTGATCTTGCATGTTCCTTGTGGGAACAATCTTGATTGAAGTCTTTTCCGTGGAGTAGAAGGTACACGTGGTGCTCTCCTGGCCGGAAGAGTCCTCTGCAGTAGTCCTACACCCAGTCAATCACCTCGGGGTCACTGTTGCGACGTAGCGGTGACTATGGCACACGTGATAAGTGCACAGGTAGCTACCCCGCATTGACACACGGTCAGTCGTTTCCACTAGCAAGTATGCCTAAAGTACAGCCCTGACAGTATAGGGCCTTGCCCTCTCAGAACAAGGGTCTCGCCCCTCAGAACCAAACAGGGGTCTCGCCCCTCCATAGTCCGCGTACCCTCGTCCAACTACCCCGGTTTGCTGAGAGGGCCTAAAAGTCGGTGTAGGTTGGCTAGTCCTAACCCAGGGCCCTGTGGGGAGACTAACTCCCTCCTTACACTAGTAGCTCACCTCGGTACCATGTATGCGAGGGCCAACAGAAGTCGGTGTAAAGTGATCAGTCTTACCCCGGGCCTCAACCCAAGGGGTGGCTGGCTCCCCTTCTACACTAAAAGGGACAGTTGTTATCCTTGGTATCGCGTACACAAGGGCCAGCTCACTTCCCGTCTACATACCAGATTCCTTTCATACACATGAGTTCTACTCCTACTTCCCCATAGGGTTCATGCTCATATTCATCTCATTATCAATATCTAGGTCATACTATTTGATGTAAACATGTTTACACTACTTAAGATGTCTATTTATGCATGTTCTTAAGCATAGGATTGCATTGCATGCCATAAATATTGCATAACATGCATCATCTTGCATTTAGAGTAGTTTGAATAAAATGGAGGTTAATTGTCTCCTTTTATATGCTTGGACAGGGCAAACTTTTTATCGGGGCCTCGGATCGAAGATCCAACTGTACGGATGTGATCAGGGCGACGATTGGAGTTCAACGACTCCAAGATCGCCCTAATCAGGCATCTGTAGCATCTGATAGTGACCGGGGAATCCTAGAAGATCAAGGACCAAGATGGTGTAAATCGCACTTCAAACTACAAATCCGACCACACGAATAAATTCGGATCGACGATCGCAGCCTAACAACGCAAAAATTGAGTTAATCCGACACCCGTGGCACCATCTACAACATCCAAAAGATGGACGGCCAAGATGGCGCCACGTGGCGCCATCTCAGCGGTCCAACCGGCCCCTAGCACCGCCGCACCTTCTCTTCTTCAATCAGAGCACCGCTTCTCCGCCATTGGATCAAGATCCAACGGCTGTGGATGTGGCGCCTTGAATACGTCCGCACGACCATCCATGCTCCGCAGCGCAGTGGGCTTGGGAGTTATCACGAGCAGCTGACGTGCGATCGAATCGCGCGAGAGGGTGAGCGGCGCGGAATCGCGCGAGCAGGCAAGCGTCAGATCTTGATCGGGTGACTGCGGGCGCTCAATAGCGCCCACGCGCTATCGCAAGCCTGCGCCTCATGCAGGATCGCACACGGGCGGGCACGCAGCACAGCGGGCGAAGGCGCGATTTAAGCCGTCCGATCTCGCGATCAGATAGCTGAGGATCGCTGAACGTGCGCAAGCATTGCGCGCACGAGCAGACGAGTGGGCGCACGCGGACAGTGCCCACTACGCCCACGATGGGGCTTTTGCGACGGTTTTATCCGTCACTAATGACCCCTTATTTAATGTTTTAAAGATGTAATGACCAATTTTCCCCCACTCCTTGCAACTATAAAAGGAGACCCCCTCCACACGAAATTCCCATCCCTTCCTTCTCTTCTCTACCTCTCCAAAGCTCAAGAGAAGCTTATCCCACACCCGGGATGCTTCTCGCGAGATAAAGTCCAATTTTCGTCCCCCTTCGGAAGTGGATTCCGTGACGATGACGACGTGCTGCCCCGTTCCCGTTCTCCTGCTTCATCCTCCTTCGTCCTCCTTCATCCTCCTTCGTCCAGGCGTCGTCCCATCCGACTCGTCCTCCAAGCAACCGTCGAGGAGGATATCTCTCTCCCCATTCTTTTTAATGCTTTCTAGAATAGATTTACTGCTTTCTAGAGTAGTTCAGCTCGTCCTCCAAGCGACCGTCGAGGAGGATATTTCTCTCTCCATTCTTTTACTGCTTTCTAGAGTAGATTTACCACTTTCTAGTGTAATCATTTTCCTGCTTTCTAGTGTAATGAACAATCATTCTAATGTTGAAATTCTATGTTTATTCTACATCTCATTTTGATTTCTGTTTATAATATTCTCTCTCTCTTACTCTCTCTCTCTTCTATTTATTATAAATAATTAGATAGTTTTAATCATTTGAATTAATTTGTGACAAATAAAATCAAACGTGTAGTTTTTAAATCAAACGTCCGCCTCCCTATGTTCGACCCGGAATTTTCATTTCGGTATAAATTTTATTTGTTAAACACGAATTCTTCGCTTTAAAGCTACAACGACAAGGTTTTAAAACCAAACATGTTAGCATAGCAATTCGTACGTTCAACACTATCCAATTCTCAGTTTTCCATCACATACAGGCAGCTCGCATTTTCATGTCTAAAACAGTATCTCATACACATTTCTAGCAATTTAGTTAAACATGCATCTCAAGTGAACAGTATAGCTCAACATCAGGCTCATACATTTCTACCCTATGGTTCATTCCGCATCCTAGAGCTTCAATTAATTTAATCTAAGCAGGCATATTCTTTATTTACATCTTAACAAATGAATTAAACCACTATCGGGTATCACGGGAGGAATGAGGGCCTGCACCGCAGATCTCGTCATCTCCGCAGCCCCGAACATGCCACCGGCTAGTAACCTGTACCAGCGGCTAATTTACATCAGGCGATCTCAAAATAGTAGGTACTCAACACTAACATATAGAGAAACTCGAGTGGAAAATAATGGTACTTCGTTTGCGGAAATCCAATTTCGTTTGGGCCCTGAACGGGCCCAAAACACGGTTATTGTCCAAAATCAGACTTCTGGGACTAGTCCTAGACGTCTTAAAAGATGTCATATCTTACCTCTCACTTCCTGCGGCTGCCTTAGATGTTTAGACTCCTCTGCAACCGTCTGAGGAGTGTTCTAGATGTCTTACCTTCCTTCCAATTGTCTGGAAGTATCGTCGGACGTCCAGCGAAGTTGTCAGACGTCCAAAAGTGCCTGGAAAGGCACACCGCACGCCTTTCCAATGCCCTGCAGCTGCGTACAAAGACGCAGACCCATTTTCAGCCAAACCACCCTGTGCTACAGTCTGCATGGTGGAAAGTAGTGCAAGAAATACGTACCTTTGCACGATATTATGCTTTCAGACGTCCAGCTTCAGCTCCGGACATCCTGATGCCTCTCCAGTCGTCTGGTCGACCCTCTAGATATCTGATACTGGAAAATTTCCAGTACCAAAACCTCCTCCGCAACGTTGCCTTCCTCGCAGTGCCGCCAGCAACACGTCGCAGTAGCCTCAGCAGTCGCAGAGGGCCGGGAGGTTGCCTCCCCGAGCCCCTCCTCCTCGTGCACATGTTTGCCGCCGCTCACACAAGCTCCTACAAGTTTCCGTCGAAGATCCTCTGACCTTCCGCACGAGCTCTTCCAACCTTCCGCACGAGCTCCTCCAAGCTCCGCCGAAGCTCCGCCGACCTTGGTCCTCCCTTCACATTCTTCCTCTCTCCCTCTCGTTCTCCCTCGCTCACCCTCTCTCTCTCTCACTCTCCCTCCTAACCCTCGCCGCGGGTGCACAGGGACGATGGCTGGAGGTGGCGGTGGCTGGTGGTGAGTGAAGTGGGTGAGGGGAAATGAGCGTTTAAATAGAAGGGGGTTAGGGTTTAGGGGTGAGGGGTGTGGAGGAGAGAGAGAAGCTCTATGCGTCGCCCGCATGCAGAGCGCAAGGAATGTACGATATTTTCCCACTTTCGGACATCAGAACATATGTCCAGACGTCTGGACAGACATCTGACCGACACTCCAGACGTCTAATCCAACAAAAAAGGCAGCGGGTCATTTCAGTTAAGAAGAGAGAATAGGGTGTTTTGTGGCTAAGTGTTGAAGCCCTCAGTGAGTAATTAAGAAGAGAGAATGAGAGCTGTGATTAGGAAGAGAAAGAAAAAGAACCTGATGAAGAAAAAGTGAAAGAAGAGTTGCAAAAGAGAAAGAAGAGTTAATGTAAAGTATACAAGTATATATATCATATATAGAGTATACTGTAAATAAATAATATGTATATTAAGTATACGTAGTATAACAAACGTTTGAGCTATATATGTATATAAATAACAGTATAGCTTTACCAACAGAATTATCCGTCACTGTAGATAGAATAAGTGTCACTATAGACCCTAATTTTTACCCTAGAGTCTGTGCATAGTTTTGTTGTGATTTAGCGACATTTTTATCTATCACTATACATAATATATATGTTACTGTATATGTTAGTATATTAAGTTATGTTAGTATAGTATATATTATTATGTATTATTGTATATATGTAAGTATTAGTATTATAAGTTATAAGTATACAGTGTATAGTATTTAGTTATAGTGTTTGATGCTTGTTTGTTTATATTTTTTTACAAGCATTTCAATATATTCTTTTGTGTATAAAATAGTTTAAGTCTTTTATTCATTAATTCATTCATTATGATTGTACATAACTTTGATCTTTTTAGAATTTAAGAGTAATATTGGACTTAGAGAGTGATGTATATCAATAATTGCCTCCCAGTGAATGACCTGGAATAAACCAGTAAAAATTATGTAATTAAATAAAATTGACACGATACCGATTTGTATTTGTGACATATACTACAATGACGACGATGATTTTTATACGAATAGTGATCGATCGCTCCAAGAGGTAAGCTGGAATAAACCATGTAACCTATAGTTATTGCAACCAATTCCTCCCATGTTTTGTCATGACACTGATATGTAGAGAAAGATGACTTTGGTACTATAAACTGAAGGTTCTGATGGAGGGGGTGAGATTTGCATGAAAGGAAATAATACAGAATAAACAATCTCATAAAATGCAATCACACAAGTACACAAGGATTTTTAGGTGAAAATCCAAACCCGGGTAGAAACCACCACCTAAGCCTCTCGACTTAGGATTTTCCGATCGACCTAGTCAATCAAATCCACTACCTAAACTACTTAACACAAGGGTAGTTCAACCTTTTACAATCGATGCTACTTTGAACTCAAGGGTAGCATACCTCAAAACCCTTCCTCTTCATGAGTATTTTGTATCACGAGGGAGACATGAATTTGCAAGGAAAATAGCCAAACAAAGATAATATAACAACAGTTCTATAAAGCCACAAAGTACTAATGTTAATCTAGCTACTATAGAAAAAAAAACTTCCCTTAGATGGAAGTCAAAGTGCATGAACCACGCAAGGCACGAAGACACTCTCAAATGTGCGGAGATGGGAGAGTGATTGTGTAGCTAAAAGGGTGCTCTTGGATGATTGCTTAGAAGCTTGAAGAGCAGGGTGACTTTCCTTCTTGATTCTCTCTTTTCTTTGACACAATATGAGTGGAAGAAGTATTGCTTTGGTGTGTATAGCTTAGGAAGCTTGCTCCTCTATTTATAGAGGTCCTAAGAAGGCTTTGGAAAGCTTTGGAAGGCTTCTATAGCCGTTGGGAATAAACCTAAGGCAAATCGGGCCGAAATTATGGTCATTTATGATTCTGACAGGCAGACATCTGGTTATAAGGTCAGACGTCTGGGACATCGTCTGATCTAGGGATCAGTCATCTGATCTAGAAGGGTGGAAGAACTGGACTGAGTTAGATCAAGACAGATGTTTAAGATTTAATTATAAGACATCTGGGCCAATAATCAAACGTTTAATCCTAAGAAGGTTTCTTTCTTATTTTCACAAGATCGAAACAGGGTTCTAGTGATAAGTTCCACAAACACCAGGTCGGACGTTTAGAAATAGGATTCTTGCGAGAATTAATTTCTTGAGGCAAAACGGCTATTAGGTCTGACAAGAAGTGATTTGGGTCAGATTTTAGCCTAACGTGTATTTATCAAACGTCTGGGATGTAGCACGGACGTCTAAAAGTAGATGTAAAATATATTAAGGATTAATTCTCAACGAAGAAGTCTGACAAGCCAACGATCCTCTAGTTAGACGTCTACCAAAGTCCTCAAATGTCTTCCAAGATGTCTGGACTAAGAGCTGGACATTTGAAAGTGGCAGACAGAGAGTGGGCTTCTAGCCTAAGTGATTTGGATGTCTGATCAGACAGTCAGATGTCTTAAAGTCTAAGATCAAACGTCTGATGTCCAGATTGGACATCTGATTAGGCGATCTAATGCCTACTTTAATTTTCTAAGTTCTCTACGCGATGTCTAAGTATCCTAAGGTTGTACAAGTGTCCTTAGCACTACTGTTTGTTACTTTGAGCTCTTTAACAAATAATCTAAACAAGAAAAGAGCAAAGAACAAAAAGATACAAATACAAAATACAAGACAAAAAGTCATCTATCATATTCTTCTTGTCTTCAAGCTCTCGCTCAATGCGAAGCTCCTTCTCTATTAAGTTCCTCCAATCTGCTATGGATGCGATCTTGAGCTCCTTCACACTTGTATCCATTTGCATTTGTCCTGAAATATAAAACTCAATGCAGTTGTTAAATTACAGGTATTTTGTTATCATCAAAATTAACGATCGTGGTGCCCTTGCGCCAACATAAACAAATACTATCCCAACTATATTCCCTATAAGTGATTGATTTTTATACTCGTGCAAAAAATTTCAAATATTTCTTAGATTATCATGCAAGATCTCTTTAAGATCTTATTGATACATTTTCTTTTAATTTCATGGATTATATATTTCATATGTGACAAATGCATTGCACCCATTCTAAAGTACATCATGATCTATTTTCTTCTTTTGTCTCTAATTAGTACAAATTCATGTATAAGCATTAACTTACATTTATACTTTCTTTTATGAGAGTGAACAATAAAAATGACAATGTAAAATGACAATTGTTATTAATATGCATGGTTAAACCTAATTCCAATGTTAAATTATTAGGACTAAAAAAATGTCAGTGGCATGTCCTCCTATGTCCCATTGTTAAGTGTAGGTAAATTAGAAAAAGTCAAATATGCAACCCTTTTTATTCTTACATCATAGCTAATCTAGTAGAATAAACAATGACTCAAAGATGTTTTGCATTTTCTTTAACATATGACAATAGTTGACCGGTGTAAATAGATTGGGCTTTACATATTTCTTTTATGCTTGCGAGTAATTGCTTGGTATATATAGAAACCTCTTTTTTTACCTTAAATGGTTTATGTTTAGTCTTATTCTAATGAATTGTTATTAACATATGATGGTGATACTTATAAATTCGTGCATGAGACAACTAGGTAATTACATGTGTTTGAATGTAAGTTTTCACAACTTGATAATAGTACTACTTTTATTATAAGATCTTATAAGTTAAACTAATATTGAATATTGACCTCTTTTATATATGCATTACTTGAATAATTATCAACATGTCCCTTGGGATGTGTGATGACGAACTAAGTATATAAAAACTAGTGACTATGTAATATCCTTCTTTTCCGAAGGTATATATGCAAGTTATACGGTATATAAGATATTGGTATAAAGAAATGAATTAAGATTAAAGAGGTGTGTACAATTGAATATGGTATACAAAAAAGAAAGGGATGAAATCAGTATTTATAAAGTATTAAGATAATTAAAACTAAAAGAATAAGCTTTTCTTGAAAAGTATGAAATTATGATTCATAAATATGTCAAGGAACTAACTCAAAGGAGTTTCATGGGCCCTAAGAGGGGCAATGCCTTCCGGGGGTGTATGGTTCTATGAACCATGGTAGCAAAAGATAAGCCCACCTCAGTTGTAGTTATACTAGCATGCATGTTATTGTTTCATGGACTGCTTGTACCGACAGTTAAGCTATCAAAGCCACCTAATGATATGTGAATTAAGGCAAACGTCTCTATGCAAGAAATGGTTTAATAAAGTAAGTCATTGCCATGAAATTGTTATGAAATGCAATATGTATACTAAAGCAAATGTCTATATTCAAAATGATTTAATAGAGTAAGCCATTGCCATGAAATTGTTATTGAATGTCATGCAATAAATCATTAAAAATGAATACTGGCATAGAAATGCCATGACATGTGTTATGGAATGAATTTCCTTTGAATGTGGTTGCAAAATCATGGATAAGGTTATGGAATATTTTTATGCATGCAACATGGTCATTGGAATATTGTTTGTATAGAAAATGAAGTACAATTATTCAAATTTATATAAGGGAAAAGTTATGGATTTCTTATATTTAAGTAAACTTTTGAAGGGTATAAGTTTATAATATTGAAAGATTGAACGATTACATGAATTATGACATTAATGGTGACTTGTTACTTGTGTTATTATGAAAGAATTATTTATGAAATAATGTCTTTCGTGTGTTATGTGTTATCTTTTGCTTCATATAAGTTTAAGACAACAATGCAATATAGAAAAAAAGAAAAAGGAATGTAATTAGTGTAAAGCACCATTATGACTCATGTCTTTTATGTAATGGAAATTAAGTTCGGATGTGAGATGGTCATTATTTTTGATAATATACAATTGGATATGGAAAGATATATATTGCAATTATAAGCTTATGTTATTTAATTATGTTAAAGGTTTTAGATCATTAATTGTTTCTTTTAATATTAGTTCCTATGATTATTAAGTTTCACAACTCATAGGTTTCATTTGAAATCCTACGAAATCGAGCACCGTAGGTTCCTTGAAGGATTTGGGTTTCTTTCTATAGTATACCAGTTCAACTATGCGAATAGAGGTACGTAGTCTTTGTCTAAATTTATACTCATTGAAACTTTACTTTTTACTATTATTAAGTCATTGTATGTAATGTTTCACGTTGCATGAATCGGTAAATACAAATGATTTACAAAGAGAAAATTCTATGCAAACATGGATTGTTACAACTTTGGATGTAGTGTAGCTATCACTCATGTTGTTCCGATTAAACACTTTCTTGAGAACCTAGGCTTTTAATTAGTAAAGGGATTAATAGAAATGTGACATAAAGGTCTAAGTTGTAACAATCTTGACTATAGTGTGGAAATAGGTCAAAAAGAAAGTAAGTACTTTGAGATCAAATATCATTACATTCAAGGTACCGTTGCAAAGTAAGAAATCAAGATAATCTGTACACCTACAGAATGATTTGTTGGTTGACTTTCTTATAAAGAGAGTTATAACGTACACCTACATTAAATATGATGGTTTAATAGAACTCAACAATGATTGAGTTAAACAGGAGATATTCATAGATAACAAATCTAAAAATTACCAAATTAATAATGAGGATGCAAAAGCGGGAGACGTTGGACGCTACAAATCCATATAATAATTGGTAGCCAATAAACATCAAGAAAAACTAATGCCAAGATATTGGCATGATTTGAATACTCTAAGGTGCACCAGGGTGGACACGATCTGTAAAATGACCAAGAAATCTTTACGATCTATGCTAGTATACTACAGTAGGGTTTTACCATGTCATGTGTAGATCCCTCTCTTGCTCTTCCAACTCCTCGCTGTCCCTCTCGATATCTCTCCGTTCCCTTCTCTCCCAATTCCTACCCCACTACTATATCCTTTCCCTTTCCCGCAAAACATTTCCTCCTTCCCCAAGATGCTCCCTCCCTTGTCGACCACTACACCACTTCAAAATCCTCTCCCTTCTCCTACCGTCCACCCAAACCTCCCCTCTCCTCAATGAAAATCATCTCTCCAATCCTCCCCACATATGTTTCCCACCACTCCTCCTTAGCCACCACCACTGCCACCACCTTCATTCCGTTCCTTCTCACCCGATGATTGACATACGATCATCACACCCAACCTCGACAAGGAGAGTCCTAACTTGGCTATGTCGCTCGACCTCCAAAAGGTTCTTATTCTTCTTCTTCCTTGCCATTGTCTTCGTCTTCTTCTCTTTTTCTCTCACTGCCAACTCCCTCACTCTCTAAACACTAAACCCTAAACACCCAATCTGAGGCTAGGATGATGGACCTCTTCTGATGACCCCCCTCTTCCTCTCCTATTGACACCTTTGGTTGTTCATTTTTCCTACTCCCCTTCCCTTCCTTGCCACCTCTACTTGCCTTCACTCCAACAAAATGCAATGTGTGTACGTATAAAAGCATGTGAAAGAAGGAATTTCTTTGTGCTTTTTTTTACAAAAAAAAAAGGAATTTCTTTGTTCTGGACCGGTCCTTTGATTTGGAATTGTGAATTTATAATTATATTTAGATTGTTATTTTTGTGGATGAGAAGTTTGTTGTTATGGGCATACCTATCCGATCTCATTCTCTCCTCTATTTACCACATTGGATAATTCCAGGTTACTCAAGGTGAACCAACAAAAATCATCAATTTTTTTCTTTTTCGATTTTTGAAGTATAAGATTCAGAAACTCGAATTATCTATCAAAAATGAGGCAAGGGTGATGGGCCTCTTTTGATGACCCCCCCTCTTCCTTGCCTAATGGTGAGTTGACTATGAGGTCCTATTCTCTCTCGCTGTAGGAAACCAACTTGCAGCCTTTTGGGTTTGCTGGAAAGGGGGCATTATCAAATTGCAGGTATGCTTATTGTGTCTATGATATATATCATGATTATCCATGAAGCTGTGAGGATCTGAACCTATCCCGATGCCCCATCTTCTTCAACCAATGGCGAGGGGACATGTTTGTAACTACTGTATTCCTCTTTTTTGATGACTTTTTAGGTAAATTTCATCTAGATAATGCAACAAGAGGGTGCAACCATTTGCATGCTGGATTAAATCCTGATCGAGGCCCTAACTTTCTTCCCTCCATTGTGATGATCTTGATTTGTGTGTGTCATCTTTACATAGGGTCCATGCTATTGTTCCAATTTTGAGTTCGAGTAGTAGTGCACGATATTCAATCTTCTCAACATTCGCATGTGCAACAAGGCAGATTGTGAATTTCAAGGTTCGTTCCTATGGTGTTGAAAGGTTTGTTCCTTACTATCCTTGGGATTTTTGCATGTGCCCCTTTTAGTTTTTTCACTTTTTGCTTTTGCCCATCATTTCGAATCTCATTAAGGAATCACGTGGTAACAATAAGCTTTGTGTGACAAAACTTATTCTGTTTCCTTGATCAATAAGTTGGATAGAAGCAGGGAAGCATGGACTTATCCCTTGATTTGATATCCTCCAATGTTTGGAAAGTGATGAAAAAATCAGGATAAAAAGATGTTGGAATTTCGTGCTCTTAACGAGTTGTTTGATTATGTAATTAATATATAAATTAGATGTGTCATCTTTATTTACCTGGATAAATAAATTTTGAATACACATATGTGTAATGTAATTGTAATCACAAGTTTGATAAGCTATATTCTAATTTTGTTATTTAAGATAGGATACTATTCTAATTATTGAAATAAAAATGACGATATATATTAGATGGTTTAATAAATTATATTATATATTTTTTATATTTTTCATCTATAATAACATTATTTCCACCACGAAGCACAATCTAATTTCCTAGTGGTCACTCAAGAGAGGTGGAATATCTCAAATGGGAGCCCTAAATCAATTCCCAGAAACAATCCCTTTCTCATCCCTCTCTTTGTAATGAGATACAAAACATGGCAAGTGATTTTTGCTAGGTATGCGCTCTTACTCAAGCAATATGCCTTAGGAAGCATCTCTAATACACATGCAGTATTGAAAAGAGTAGGTAGGTTATCCAAGTCAACCAAAATAATCCACCTAAATCATTGGAAATCAATCATTTGGTGTGAGTCCTTTGAGTTATGAGTTGGGTCAAGACCCAAACCGTAAGGCTCATGTGGATTTTGAGTTGGTAGATCATCTAGTATATGTAATCTAAATCACTCAAACAACTTGAACTAATAAATCGGGTGATCTGTGAGGTTATACTCACCCACTTTATCTAAATCCAAATGTGTAGGTGAATTGATTTTTAAGTGATATTTACATATTTTCTAGGATCTTTCTTTTCATAATTACATATGATATTTAATATTCTTTAAGATGGATGAATCATTTACTCGCTATTATATTACAAAGTATTTCACAAATCAAAAAGACCTTCCTTTGCTAACAAACATGCAAAATTTGAGTATCCCTAGATCCAAATCGACCCAAACCCAATTCAAATTAACCCAACCTAAATCAATCCAAATCTAATATAATTTAATTGAATCATAAATAATTATTTTATCAACCCAAATTGAAAAATCTAAATCCACCTAAACCAATGGAATGCCAGGTATATATAACCACCATATGAACTTACCGAAAGCTAAAAACAAGACAAATCACGGTTAGGCTTATGTTACTAATTAAGATTTTCGGCAAAGGATTTTTCATTTTTCTTTTTCTTTCTATAAACTCGGCAGAGGATAAGTGACATCTTATGCATTGAGAAATAAGGTTGATAATAATTTATAGATAATTTTTAACCCACATCTTACCTAGGAGTAGAAAGGTCAAAATCATATCAAAATTTTACTGCATAAAAGACTATTACAATAAAAAAATCTCAAATTTTAATTTAAAAAGGAGATATTTTTTATTTATTATCATATGAAAGTTTACTATAAATGCCATATTCATTATACATATTTCTTTAAAAAATAAGGACATTCATATAGATAGATAGATTAGATGACTTCAATATTTTTCATAACTCTACTATTTATAGTTAGTTGTACTTGCATAAAAGATAAAAAATTTTAATAATGAGAGGAAGAAAATTGGAAATCACGATAGAAAATTCTACCCAATTTGACACCAAAATAAATAAATGTTGCACCTTTAATATCCACCATCTCTTATGACATAATTAAGTATAAGAAAAAGAAAAAAAATGATTGATAATCCTTGACAATTAAACTCCACTAAATTCTTCTAAATTTTCACGAGAACTCTATCCGAATAAAAATAATTAAAAAAGGAGAGAAAAAATGAAAAATACCCGGTATCAATTCTCTTTAAATCCATCATCTATATTCTACCGTAACAAAATGAATGAACGAAAAGAAATAACTTTGGAAATGTCTCTCAAACAAAAATAAGGGAGTCAGATTTTTAGAGAGAGAAAAAGTATCTGGCATCGGACAAAAAAAGAGAGAGGGAGGGAGAGAGAGGACATGTGCGAGGGCGAGAGAGAGAAATGAGAATAGATAAAGAAAACTTTTAAAAAATAATTTTATAGTACTTTGAATGCTCATGAAATTGATAGCTGGGACGACTTTAATATTTTTCGTGACTCCATCATTCCTGGTCAGTTGTGCTTGTGGAGAGAATCGACAATTTTGCTAATGTGAGTGAGACATTCAAAAATCACGATTGTAAATTCCACTCGATTTGATGTCCGTACTCATATTAGCAGAATAAATAAATGTTGTACTTCTGATGTCTACCATCTCCTTTACCATAATTAAAAAATAATAATAATAATTTTTAATAATCAATTTCTTTGAACTCTCCTACATTTTTTTCGATGACTCCACACCAACAAAAATAGAAAAATTAAAAAAAAAAGAACCCAACAAAAATAGAAAAATTGGAAAAAAAGAAAGAAAAAGTTACAATATCAATTTTCTCTTTAAATCTATTATCTCTATTCTATTTATAAAAAGATAGGACACGAGTTTATAAACGTACAAGGTGACGCAAAAAGTAACGCGCACACCTCATATGTGAGATGTTCGTGCCTCGGATGTGAAATTTTATTAAATTGAACTAAGGGCCCGCACAAATATCTACCAAAAAGGCCCTCCGCGCCTCCTCCACTCCTAAATACACTCCTCCCCTGTGACATTCCCGCTTCTTCGGACATCGGACGTTGCTGCAGCATCATCAAGCCTTACCACTAGTAGAAAAGGAGTTTTTCTCGATGGTAAATTTTCAATTATTTTACAACAGTTGCTAATAATAATATTTTCGACCATTGTAAGGTAAAACAGTTGTCAAAACACCAGGCATTAAGTTTCCCACCTACTGCGCGAGGGTTTCCATTGAGGTTATTCTTGACCATTTATAACTGTCAAGAATACGAGATTTATTAACCGTTAATAATAAAACAGTCGACGATGAGCTTTTCATGAACCACCAGGCTAAAAAGTTAATTTAAGGTCATTCTCGAACGTTTATAAACGATCTAGAATAAGATATTTGGCGACCATTCATAAAAAGTGGTCGACAATAAACTTTTCATCAACCACCATATTCACAAGATAATTTGAAGTCATTCTCGACAATTTACAAACAGTCGAGAATAAGATCGTTGTCGACCGTTAATCATAAAACGGTCGACAATAAGCTTTTTATAGCCTACCTCCTTGAAAAAGTTAATTTTCAAACGCCATCATTGACCATTTATATGGAATGATCGAGAAAGGTCGACTAAAACCCTCGCATAGCCTCGACTCCCTCCCCCTTCCTCCCAAATCTTTTTCTCCTTCAAGCTTCCTCCTCCGTGACCCCCTTCCTCCACGACACCCCCAGCCTCTCCTCTTCATCGACTGACCCTCCTCCTCAGGTAGCCGTCCTCCTCCCTCGCCTCCTCTGCCCGACTCCTCCCTCCGCCACCACCACAACCGGCCAACTGCCACCACCATCAGCACCTCACCACCACTAGCACCTTCCCCTTCCCCTAGTCGCCGGCCCCCGCCACCACCACCAGCACCACCCCCTATCGCCACGACAGCCACCACCAGCACCTCCTGCTGCCACCCCCACCAGCACCACCACCACCCTGCTGCTAGCCCCGCTACCAGCGTTGTAACGAGCGCGTACCCCAGACGTATTTTAAGACGTCTGGGAGGTGGCCCAGACGTCTGTCAAGACGTCTGGGATCACATCCAGACGTCTGACCAGACGTCCGGGATAGTTTACAGACGTCTGACGAACAGTTATACTCGCACGGGATATTCGTCTGCGCGCCTGTGCGCGCAGACCTGCGATCCGCATCTTCTCTGCGGCTGCAGGCGACTGCGGCCGTCTCTCTCTCCTCTCCGCGCGGCGTTAAAAGGGGGAGGGGGCGCGCCTCCCCTCCCGTCTCCACCATCTTCCTCCTCTCCTGCTGCGGGCGGAGCGAGCGGACGCGAGGGCGCAGCGACAGCGGCGCAGCAAAGGCGCGGAGGAGCTGCGGCGTGCGAGGGCGGGACTCTGCCGTGAGGGCGAGCTCGCCGGGAGCGGCTTGGCCGGCCGGTGGAGGGCGCAGGGGGCGCAGAGCGTCGCGAAGAGGGACCTGCTGCGGGCGGAGCAGCGGACGCGCGAGGTGCGACGCGGGCGGCGTCGCGAGCGGAGGCCGAGCGAGGTTCTGATTCTGGAAAAATCTCCAGAATCAGACGTCTGGACTGATATCCAGACGGCAAGGTCGACGTCTGTGTGATCATACAGACGTCTGAAAGGTGAGTTCCGCTTTCTCCTTCTTCTTTTGTCGACTGACCGTACTGAAGGAGGAGGGCTGGCTGTGCGCAGGTGTTCGGATTCGTCATCCTTTGCGAATCCGACGTCTGGAAGTTGTACCAGACGGCGGGAGCGACCTCCAGACGTCCGGAGAGACCATCGGACGTCTGGGATCTAGGAGAGACGTCGCCACAGACTTCTGGACGTCCGGGGAACCACGCCGAACAGGTAATTCTCTGATCCACCGTTTAAGACGTCTGGAAGGAGTTCCAGACGTCTGATTTTTGCACAGTATTGTCTTTCTCGACCCGTTTAGGGCCCGTTTGGGCTCCGTCTTCCACGATTCGAGTTGCGTTCGATTCAGAATTTATTCCTCTACCCGCTTACAGTAGCTATACACTGTTTTGAGACACTCCTTGTGTTTGATCCTTGTGATAGGACCTCGTTCGATTGCCGTCTTGAGAGTCGCGGAGGCGCGCGGGATTCCCGACCACGCCCCCATTACTTCCGTTGTACCTGGTAGAGTGGTTTTAAGCATTAATAAAATCTGTTAAAGTATGGAACCATAACTAGAACCTAGGGCATTGCATGAACCCTAGGAATGAGAAATGTATGGAATGATAGCTCCTAGGTGTTGCATAAATCCTAGGGCCGGAAAACTAGATTGTATGATAGATCCTAGGATATGGCATGAATCCTAGGATGGAAAAACTAGTGGAATGTATATTACTGCAGTCTTGGAAAAATGGAAAGGAATATATAAGCTGCCTGTGAAATTAATTAACAGCTGCCTGTTATGAACAAAGAAACATGTTTGAGATCATGGAAATTGAGAACGTGAATCTGGAAAGTGAAACATATGATGTTCTGAGATAAAGGGCTGGAACCCTACGGGGAATTAGGAGTGGAACTCCTGGAAAGAAAAGGAATGGAACTGAGATGTAGTTGTACTGTCTCTTGGGTACGCAGTACCAAGGGAAGTACCTGTACCTGTTTTAGTGCAGAGTGGGGCCAGCCGCCCCAGGGACCCGGGGTTAGGCTTGGCCGCTCTGTACCGACTTGTTGGCCCTCGTGTACGTAGTACCGAGGAGAGCTAGTAGTGTTAGGAGAGTACTAGCTACCCCACGGGCCCCGGGGTTCTGCTAGCCTCCTTCACCGACTTGTTAGGCCCACTAGGGCAAACCAGGGTAGTCAGACGAGGGTGCGCGGACTGTGGAGGGGCAAGGCCCCGGTTTGGTTACTGTGGAGGGGTTGGACCCCTGTTACTGAGAGGGCTCTGCCCTGGTTCCGTGCTGTGCTTTGGGCGCACCCGTTAACGGAAACGACTGACCGCGTGCCAGTACGGGCTAGCTACCTGTGCGTTTATCGCGCGTGCCGTAGTCACCGTTACGTCTGTCAGTGACCTTGGGGTGGTTGACTGAGGGTAGGATCACCACGGGGGACTCTCCCGGCCAGGGGAGCACCACGTGCTACTTCTACTGTTGGAAAAGACTGCAATTAAGATCGTCCCACGAGGACATTCGAGATCAAGTAAAGGATCTGAGAAGTAAATGAAATAGTGGGAAAAATTGAAAGATGTAAATAAAGGAAGTAATAGAACATAACAGCTACTGTACACTCTACTGTTGCCTTTAGTTAGTTTGCCACTCTACTCAGCGTTTTGCTGACGTGTTACACTCGTTACCTTTTTCAGGACCAGGTGTTGAGCAGCCAGGGTCGGCGGCTGCAGAGGACGCTGGGCCGAGTAGGGTCCAGTAGAGTTGCCACAGTTTTGTACCTTCTTTTGTTTCTGTTCTAGTGAGTAGTTTTGTTTCCGCTGTACCTTCTTTACCTGCAGTTTTTGTTATATGATATATGTTGTTTTACTGTTGTGGTGGTGCCTACTGTAGTAGTTTCTTTCCTTACTGCTGTACTTTTTACTGTTAGTTATATTCATGCTGAATGTGGTTTATTTTACTGTCTTTTGGTTACTTCCTCGTTGGACGACTGGGTCTTGGGATTAGTCGAGTCGGTCCGGTTCTCGTGTCTCGTAGGGACTCGGGAACTCGGGTCGTTACAAGATGGTATCAGAGCAAGGTCGTCCCGAGAAGTGATCAACTGACTGGAAAATAACCAATTCACATGTTTATAGCTAGAGTAGCCACCACAACATATCTCTTGACATGAGCTCTTAGAAGTGTTGTTAGGTACCGTCTGTTTTGACGTTTCCGTTTTGTTTCGCGTCTCCATTGTAGGAGATGCCGCGTCGTGGAGCTAGGAGGGTGAGCCGCAGGCGCGGCCGAGGTCAGGGCCCGGGGGACAGATATGTCGGGCTTGGAATACATACTACCCCTCCTCTTCTCCTGAGTATACCGTCTCGGGACCTCGTCCAACTGATTCGAGAGGTGGTTCGAGAAGAATTTCAGCTTCCACCCACGTCGCCACCCCCCTCCCCCTTCCGAGCGTACGACAGGGGAGTTAGTGGTGGAACGAGATTTCCGCCGCCACACCAGGCGTGTTAGGAGAATTCAACGGAGGCACGTGGCGTCCGCAGGAGAGCCGTCACGTTGTGCAGGGCCATCACTGGCCTTTGGGGGCCCTCGACAGGGGCCAGTCGCCAGCACCGGACCCCCGCCTAGCCGACAGCAGGGACTCACTGAGGGCGGGAGTCGGGTTCCCCTCTGCTACCAGTGTGGCCAGCCGGGCCACGTCAGGAGGGACTGCCCATCTAGGGCAGGAGGTCAGCAGATACTTCCCGCGCAGAGCACTGGAGGGCGCGCAGGAGGCCGCGGTTTCCAGGCGCGAGGAGGAGGACCGCAGTCGCGAGGAGGGTACCGGCCAGCACCTACCCGTCCGACGCAGAGTGTGGCTGCTTCGTCCGCACCTAGAGCTGAGGGGCGTATCAACGCCCTAACACACAGGGACGCCAGAGCTTCGGGATCCGTGGTAGCAGGTATGGTTTCAGTTTCTGGCAGACTCGTTTACACGCTTTTCGATTCCGGCGCTACGCACTTGTTTGTCGCAGACAGTTTCGCAGTTAGTTTGGACCAGGATTATACATTGTTAGAGAACCCGTTCGTAATCAGAGGTCCGAGTGGTCAGCTGTTTGTAGCTGAGGAGGTGTACACGGGTTGCGGGGTCAGCATCGGGGGACACAGCCTGCCAGCTGACCTGATTATGATACAGATGGAGGACTTTGGGGTGATCCTGGGGATGGATTGGCTGTCCGCTTACCACGCATTGGTGGACTGCTTTGAGAGGAAGATTGTCTTCTCCATTCCGGAGTTGCCTTCCTTCGAGTTTCACGGGCAGCCAGTGGACGGAGGTTTCAGGTGCATTTCGGCACTTCGGGCGGCGAGACTTTTGAGCCAGGGGTGTGAGGGCTTCTTAGCTTGTGTGGTGGCAGAGCACAGCCCCGTGGCAGACTTCCAGAGCATCCCGGTGGTCAGAGAGTACCCCGACGTGTTTCCAGACGAGTTACCAGGACTACCGCCCGAGCGTGAGATCGAGTTTGAGATCTCACTAGTACCAGGGACCAACCCCATCTCCACCGCGCCATACAGGATGGCACCGCTTGAGCTGCGAGAGCTCAAGTCTCAGTTGCAGGACCTTTTGGAGAAAGGTTTCGTGAGGCCCAGTGCGTCTCCCTGGGGAGCCCCGGTACTGTTTGTGAAGAAGAAGGATGGGACCCTACGCCTTTGTGTGGACTACAGACAGCTGAATAGGGTCACCATCAAGAACCGATATCCGCTGCCGAGGATTGACGATTTGTTTGACCAGTTGCGGGGTGCCACGGTGTTTTCCAAGATCGACTTGAGGTCTGGATACCACCAGTTGAGGATCAGGGAGACCGACGTCTCCAAGACAGCTTTCCGCACCCGGTACGGACACTACGAGTTTTTGGTCATGCCGTTTGGGCTGACCAATGCCCCCGCTGCTTTCATGGACCTGATGAACCGGGTGTTCAGACCGTACTTGGACCAGTTTGTGGTGGTTTTCATAGATGATGTACTCATCTATTCTAGAGATCGGACGCAGCACGGACAGCACTTGCGGATGGTTCTGGACACTCTGAGACGACGCAGGCTGTACGCCAAATACAGCAAGTGCGAGTTCTGGTTGAGGGAGGTGACCTTTTTGGGTCATGTGATCTCTGGAGACGGCCTGGCGGTGGATCCCGCCAAGGTCGAGGCAGTGCTCAGGTGGGAGAGACCGCGTTCAGTCACTGAGATTCGCAGTTTCCTGGGACTGGCAGGTTACTACAGACGGTTCATCAGAGGGTTTTCGCAGATTGCACGTCCTATGACACAGTTGACTCGGAAGGATGTGCCTTTCACTTGGACAGACGCCTGTGAGGCGTGTTTTCTGGAGCTGAAGGAGAGGTTGACCTCGGCTCCCGTGCTCACCATTCCTGACAGTAGTGGCGGGTTCGTCGTGTACACGGACGCTTCCTTGCAGGGGTTGGGAGGTGTGCTCATGCAGAGGGGTCACGTGGTCGCTTACGCTTCGCGGCAACTGAAGCCCCATGAGCATACCTACCCTACCCATGACCTAGAGTTGGCAGCTGTTGTCTTCGCGCTGAAGACATGGAGGCACTACTTGTACGGTGAGACCTTCGAGATTTTTACAGATCACAAGAGCCTCAGATATCTTTTTGACCAGAAGGAGCTCAACATGAGACAGAGACGTTGGTTGGAGCTCCTGAAGGACTACGACTGCAGCATCTCCTACCACCCGGGAAAGGCCAATGTGGTGGCTGACGCCTTGAGCCGTAAGGCGCCCGCACGCTTGGCCAGTCTACAGTTACAGAGTTGGAGCCTTTTGGAGGAGGTGGGTAGTTGGCGACCTCTAGAGTTACGAGGAGCTGTTGAGAGAGCTCCTGACTGAGGCACACGGTTCCAGATTCACCATACATCCCGGAAACACGAAAATGTACCATGACTTGAGACGCGAGTTCTGGTGGAGAGGGATGAAGCGGGATGTGGGTGAGTTCGTGCAGCAGTGCTTAGTGTGCCAGCAGGTGAAAGCCGAGCATCAGAGGCCTGCAGGGCCGCTTCAGCCGCTTCCAGTGCCAGAGTGGAAGTGGGAGAGCATCACCATGGACTTGGTGGTGGGTTTACCTGTTACCCAGCGAGGACACGACGCGGTCTGGGTAATAGTGGATAGGTTGACGAAGACGGCACGATTCTTGCCGATCCGAGTCACTTGGGACCAGCACAGTTGGCAGAGAGGTATATCCGTGATGTGGTGCGACTACACGGAGTTCCGCGGGAGATCGTATCCGACCGGGATACCCGCTTTACGTCCCAGTTTTGGGCTGAGTTTCAGCAGGCTTTGGGGACGAGGTTGAGGTTTAGCACGGCTTACCACCCCCAGACGGACGGACAGTCGGAACGCACGATACAGACACTTGAGGATCTTTTGCGTGCCTGTGTACTAGACTGGAGGGGCTCTTGGGAGGAACACCTGCCCCTGGCAGAGTTTGCATACAACAACAGTTATCACTCGAGCATCGGCATGGCTCCCTACGAGGCTCTGTACGGACGGAAATGCACGGCACCCTTGAGTTGGGTTGAGGTGGGGACCAAGTGGGAGGTTGGCCCCAGGTTGATCCGGCAGAGTCAGGAGGTAGTTGAACAGATCCACAGACGACTCCGCACTGTCAGGAGCAGACAGAAGAGCTACGCAGATCGCAGACGCAGAGAGGTGCAGTTCGAGGTTGGGGACCACGTCTTTCTTCGTGTTTCGCCCATGAAGGGCTTACAGCGGTTTGGGGTGAGAGGGAAGCTCGCGCCGAGGTTCGTGGGGCCCTTCGAGGTCCTGGAGCGGGTTGGACCCGTTGCTTACAGACTTGCCCTTCCCCCGCAGCTTTCTGGTGTGCACGACGTGTTCCACGTGTCCAACCTCAGGAAGTACGTAGCCGATCTCAGCCACGTACTGAGTCACGAGAGCGTCGAGGTGAGCGACGACCTGACCTACCCCGAGCGGCCAGTGCAGATCCTAGACCGAGCAGTCCGCAGGTTGAGACGAAAGCAAGTACCCCTGGTAAAGGTTTTGTGGAGGAGCCAGCGGTACGAGGAGGCTACCTGGGAGCCTGAGGCGGCAATGCGGGAGCGGTACCCAGAGCTTTTCGCGGGTACGTCTTTTCGGACCGGCTTCGGTCCTCTTTGAGTTTGTTATGGTTATTTGGACATCCTTTTTCCGCACCCTAGTTGGCGCAAGTTTCGGGGACGAAACTTCCTTTGAGTTTGTTATATTGTAACGAGCGCGTACCCCAGACGTATTTTAAGACGTCTGGGAGGTGGCCCAGACGTCTGTCAAGACGTCTGGGATCACATCCAGACGTCTGACCAGACGTCCGGGATAGTTTACAGACGTCTGACGAACAGTTATACTCGCACGGGATATTCGTCTGCGCGCCTGTGCGCGCAGACCTGCGATCCGCATCTTCTCTGCGGCTGCAGGCGACTGCGGCCGTCTCTCTCTCCTCTCCGCGCGGCGTTAAAAGGGGGAGGGGGCGCGCCTCCCCTCCCGTCTCCACCATCTTCCTCCTCTCCTGCTGCGGGCGGAGCGAGCGGACGCGAGGGCGCAGCGACAGCGGCGCAGCAAAGGCGCGGAGGAGCTGCGGCGTGCGAGGGCGGGACTCTGCCGTGAGGGCGAGCTCGCCGGGAGCGGCTTGGCCGGCCGGTGGAGGGCGCAGGGGGCGCAGAGCGTCGCGAAGAGGGACCTGCTGCGGGCGGAGCAGCGGACGCGCGAGGTGCGACGCGGGCGGCGTCGCGAGCGGAGGCCGAGCGAGGTTCTGATTCTGGAAAAATCTCCAGAATCAGACGTCTGGACTGATATCCAGACGGCAAGGTCGACGTCTGTGTGATCATACAGACGTCTGAAAGGTGAGTTCCGCTTTCTCCTTCTTCTTTTGTCGACTGACCGTACTGAAGGAGGAGGGCTGGCTGTGCGCAGGTGTTCGGATTCGTCATCCTTTGCGAATCCGACGTCTGGAAGTTGTACCAGACGGCGGGAGCGACCTCCAGACGTCCGGAGAGACCATCGGACGTCTGGGATCTAGGAGAGACGTCGCCACAGACTTCTGGACGTCCGGGGAACCACGCCGAACAGGTAATTCTCTGATCCACCGTTTAAGACGTCTGGAAGGAGTTCCAGACGTCTGATTTTTGCACAGTATTGTCTTTCTCGACCCGTTTAGGGCCCGTTTGGGCTCCGTCTTCCACGATTCGAGTTGCGTTCGATTCAGAATTTATTCCTCTACCCGCTTACAGTAGCTATACACTGTTTTGAGACACTCCTTGTGTTTGATCCTTGTGATAGGACCTCGTTCGATTGCCGTCTTGAGAGTCGCGGAGGCGCGCGGGATTCCCGACCACGCCCCCATTACTTCCGTTGTACCTGGTAGAGTGGTTTTAAGCATTAATAAAATCTGTTAAAGTATGGAACCATAACTAGAACCTAGGGCATTGCATGAACCCTAGGAATGAGAAATGTATGGAATGATAGCTCCTAGGTGTTGCATAAATCCTAGGGCCGGAAAACTAGATTGTATGATAGATCCTAGGATATGGCATGAATCCTAGGATGGAAAAACTAGTGGAATGTATATTACTGCAGTCTTGGAAAAATGGAAAGGAATATATAAGCTGCCTGTGAAATTAATTAACAGCTGCCTGTTATGAACAAAGAAACATGTTTGAGATCATGGAAATTGAGAACGTGAATCTGGAAAGTGAAACATATGATGTTCTGAGATAAAGGGCTGGAACCCTACGGGGAATTAGGAGTGGAACTCCTGGAAAGAAAAGGAATGGAACTGAGATGTAGTTGTACTGTCTCTTGGGTACGCAGTACCAAGGGAAGTACCTGTACCTGTTTTAGTGCAGAGTGGGGCCAGCCGCCCCAGGGACCCGGGGTTAGGCTTGGCCGCTCTGTACCGACTTGTTGGCCCTCGTGTACGTAGTACCGAGGAGAGCTAGTAGTGTTAGGAGAGTACTAGCTACCCCACGGGCCCCGGGGTTCTGCTAGCCTCCTTCACCGACTTGTTAGGCCCACTAGGGCAAACCAGGGTAGTCAGACGAGGGTGCGCGGACTGTGGAGGGGCAAGGCCCCGGTTTGGTTACTGTGGAGGGGTTGGACCCCTGTTACTGAGAGGGCTCTGCCCTGGTTCCGTGCTGTGCTTTGGGCGCACCCGTTAACGGAAACGACTGACCGCGTGCCAGTACGGGCTAGCTACCTGTGCGTTTATCGCGCGTGCCGTAGTCACCGTTACGTCTGTCAGTGACCTTGGGGTGGTTGACTGAGGGTAGGATCACCACGGGGGACTCTCCCGGCCAGGGGAGCACCACGTGCTACTTCTACTGTTGGAAAAGACTGCAATTAAGATCGTCCCACGAGGACATTCGAGATCAAGTAAAGGATCTGAGAAGTAAATGAAATAGTGGGAAAAATTGAAAGATGTAAATAAAGGAAGTAATAGAACATAACAGCTACTGTACACTCTACTGTTGCCTTTAGTTAGTTTGCCACTCTACTCAGCGTTTTGCTGACGTGTTACACTCGTTACCTTTTTCAGGACCAGGTGTTGAGCAGCCAGGGTCGGCGGCTGCAGAGGACGCTGGGCCGAGTAGGGTCCAGTAGAGTTGCCACAGTTTTGTACCTTCTTTTGTTTCTGTTCTAGTGAGTAGTTTTGTTTCCGCTGTACCTTCTTTACCTGCAGTTTTTGTTATATGATATATGTTGTTTTACTGTTGTGGTGGTGCCTACTGTAGTAGTTTCTTTCCTTACTGCTGTACTTTTTACTGTTAGTTATATTCATGCTGAATGTGGTTTATTTTACTGTCTTTTGGTTACTTCCTCGTTGGACGACTGGGTCTTGGGATTAGTCGAGTCGGTCCGGTTCTCGTGTCTCGTAGGGACTCGGGAACTCGGGTCGTTACAAGCGTGCACCATCACTACCCCTTGTCGCCACGCTCTTCCACCACCAGCCCCACCACCACCTCCTTCTGCCGGCATTAATTTCTCATTTGTACTATAGTATTTAGTTATAGATTTAATTATGAATGTAATTAAATTGTATGTTTAAATGCATTAATGTTTAGCTAAAATGCATCATTTTAGCTTCAATGCTCAATGAACTCTTCCATTTTTCATTATTGTTATGCGATGGTGTGCACATGAAATGTGGGGTGTGCCCACTTGTTAGTTGCTTTTTTTATTTGATTTGAATGTAGGGTGAGCCTACATAATATGTTTTACATGCAGGAATTAGAGAATGTGCATATTATAAGGGAAACTCTGTTAAAATTTATTCAGCTTTGAGTTTACTTTCTAGGTTTAGGGTTTAGGATGTTGGGTTTAGGTTTTTGATTGATAATGGAATTGGATTTTAAGTTAAAGTGTTGGGTTATGGGTTTTTATTTTAGGGTTTAAAGTGTTAGGTTCAGGGTTTTACACTTTTAAATTTAGAGTTTAGGATTGGGTGTTGGGTGATGAGGTGTGACTCATCATAGCTAAAATACCTAAGTTAAACTAGAAACTATGTTAAACACTATACAATTAACACAAGAAATATGTTAAGTGTGGGAAATAACAGAAATGACCTAAAATAGCAAATTTGTGCTAAAAATGTAAAATTAGGTCATAAAATGAGTTAGTCTATTCATTAATATAAATTGATGATCCATTTGCAAATTGAACACATTTTTGGGTTCAAAAGATCAAATTGAAAGGAAAATTAACTTCCTAAATGTTCAATTAGGCTTCAAGAAAAACTTGGTGGCATTTGGACATCACTAGAACCTCGCATTCATGATATTACATATAGGTCCTCAGGGCATAACATTCCTTCATATAAAAACCATCTAAGGGACTTGATTGAAAGCCGTAAGGACCCATTCGATAGATTTTAGGGACCACACTACAACATTTCTCGCCACTTATGGTCCTCCTTACATTTTATCTACCATTTCACACCTTAAGGGCCTTCATGCAAAATTCCCAACATACCTACAGGTGCACTTGCACTGTAGCGGCTTAAGAACTCAACCTATCTCCGCCGATCATCTCATGCATCATTGATCTACAACCAAACCAAATCAAACATTCACGCGACTTCACACGTGTAATCACCATTCCTCCCAGATCCAATCCAACGGCCGTGATTTGAGTTGACCTTTTTGTGCACCCTCTCAAGCTCTATCCACCGCCCAAGCCCTAATCGCTTAATCACACCACTGCGATGCATACTCACTCTCAGCTATTTAAGCACCTCCCCTGAGCCCTACGCACGCGATCGACTCCCCTCCTACTTCCTTGAGCCTATCCTCTCCTCCCTCTCCAGCAACTTCTTACCAGTTCACTCGATGGGCCTATGATAGGGGCGTGGCTTCTTCTTCTTCAATTTCTCCTCGTCAAGCTGGATCTCGTAACACCAGGAGACTACCCTAGAGCTCCTCTTGTGGGCTTTTCACTCACTGGAGACCTCCCACCCTTCTTCCTCCTCAACCACCGACTTTGGATCCACGAGTCCCATTCGTCTGATTAGATTAAGATTTTCTACTTTCTAGATTAGTTTTAGTATTTGTTAGTGTAGTTTAGATTAGCTTAGGAGTAGATCAGATACCTTAATTCATGGATATTGTGGTTTAGGTTAGAAGTAGATTAGGATAATTCCTCACCTCCTCTGATCAATTCAGACCAGAGGAGACGAATCCACTGCCATCCACATGTTCATAGATCTTCCTCTTCATCTCACGATCCACGTTCAATGTTCTGCATATGGTTTCAGTCGCCTAATCACTCCATCCATGTTAGTTGATTTAGATATGAAGTTTTCTGGCTTTCAGATCTAAATTACGCTAAAAATCACTTGAGGGTGATTTCATCCATATCATTAAGTCACAATCACCCTCACTGCGCTTTGATTTGTGCTTATTTGGTCGTTTCAATCTTATTTAAGTTTTGAGATTGAATGAGGATTTTTCTGATGCAATTATGTTTTAATCATATTTTAAATGATCAAATTGAGCAAATCTTTGTTTGATTGGACTAATGGAGATGGGCATGGACTGTTTTAATTGGATTTGTTACTGAGGATAGTGTTTATGCCCATTTTATATCTTAGCTTATGAGTTTTGCTTTTTAATGATAGCTAGAGCCCAGGAAAATCAGTTGCATTGATTTGAGGCTCTAGCAATGATTCAATTGCTTTTTAAGGATCACCCAACCTTCCTGAACACCAATTAATGGTGTGCAAGAGGTATAGGTGATCATATCAGCTTAGCAATTCAAGATCAAAAGCCTAATATGGGCAACATTATTCTCTGATTTTAAATTATTTCAATTTGCTAACTGATGGCTGATTGATGCTTGAGTTGATATAAATGAAGAATGGAGTTGGTTTTATGAGGATTTGAAGTCCTAATTTAACTCTCATGTTCAAACTGTTTATAAAATGAGTTGAGAATTGTGTTGGTGCTAGAGCACCACGATCGTTTATTTTGATAATAACAAAACACGTGTCATTTAACATTTGCACTTGAAGTCTTAGAATTCAGGTCAATTGTAAATGGAGACGTGGTTAGACGGAGTTCGAGCTCTCATCCATGGCAGATTGGAGGAGCATGACGGAGAACAGAGGAGCTTCGCGAGGAGCGATAGCTTGCAGAAGGAAGGAGATGAAGAATAGGATAGATTTCCTTTCCTTGTACTCTATGTATTTTTGTTTCTTCTGTTGCTCTTTATTTTGTTACTTAGAATCATGTTAAAGAGCCTCAAAGTACCCTAACAGTAGTCCTAGGAACACTTGCACAATCCTAGGATACTTAGGTTTTCTGTAGAGAACTTAGAAAACCAATATAGGGTTCAAACAGCCTTTTCAGACATCTAATCTGAAAATCAGACATCTAATAATGACTTTTAAAACGTCTGACTATTGACTCAGACGTCCGATAATGCTTAGGTTGGACGTAACTAGTTCTGTCTGATGAAATCAGACGTCCAGACCTTAGTCCAAACATCTGATGATTTTGCCAGACGTCCAATTAGTGGACCGTTGGCTGGCTTAGCAAACAATGAAGGAAATGACCGGTAGCCTCGTATCAGACATCCGTAGAGGACCCCAAACGTCTGATATATGACCGTTTTGCCTCGGCTAACCCAAAATCCCTTCTCAGAGATTTTATAGCCGTTGCACTCTCTTGGGAATCCATTTCCACAGAAAAGTAGGTTTCCAGATGTCCAGACATCAGTCCAAACGTCCTGTATGTCGTCTGATGACAATTCACTAGAACTCTGTTTAGATATGATTTAAGTCAGGAAGGAAACTCTCCTATAATCAAACATCTGACTTTGTTCCCAGATGTCTTAAACTGGTTTTCCAGACGTCCGATGCCAGGATCAGACGTCTGATAACCCTGTCAGTGTAATGATTAATCCTGATTTCGGCCTGATTTTCTTAGACCTTGCACCCAACGGCTATGGAAGCCTTCCAAGGCCTTCCAAAGCCTTCCTAGGGCCTTTATAAATAGAGGAGAACCTTTGCCACTCAAAATACACACCAAATACTAGCATTTCCACATCCTTGTGTCAAATTGATCTATAGAAGAAGCTCTAGCTCTACAAGCACTCACTTCACCTAAGAGCTTCGTCCTGCTATGCACTCGCTCTCCCACCGTAGTTCGCGAGAGCGTCGTTGTGCCATTGCTTAGTTCACGCATCCGCGTCGTCAACGCACTTCCACCAAAGGGAAGTATCCTTGCTCCTATAGAAGCTTAGTTTTTGAATATCTTTGTGGCTTTATAGGATTATTGTTGTATTTTACTTTGTTATTTGTTGGGTATTCGCTTTGCGAATTCCCGTCTCCTTCATGAGACAAAATCCTTCTCGTGAAGAGAAGGGGTTTGAGGTACGCTACCCCCGTATAAAGTAGCGTGGTTGTAATTGAGGTTGTACTACCCTCGCTTAAGTAGTATATTAGTGGATTTGATTAACTTGGTTGATCGGAAAATCCTAACTCGAGAGGGTTAGGTGGTGGTTTTCACCCATTTTGGGTTTCCACCTAAAAATCATTGTGTACTTTGTGTGATTGTCTTTTTTGTGAGATTATTTTATCTTTAATTCTGCATTTTTTACGTCACGCTGATCTTACCTCCTCCTAGTAGGGATTTACAAATTGATTTGGGGTTTTAGGATTTGCTAAACTTCAATTGGATTTTCAGTGAGTTTAGGACATTTTCAAAGAGTTTTTACAATAGCAGATATGTGGTTTTGATGTGAATCTAACCTGATTTAATGTTTGAGTTGCTTTTGTCGATAGCAGCTCTTATATGTCTGGATATGGAGTTTCTATGGGATTCTAATTTAGGCTAATAATGATCAATCTAAGCAGCAGCTGATTAGCTTCTTGTTTTTAGCAAACACAAGCAGCTATTAGCTGCTGAAATGGCTGCAGCAATAGCTACAACATGATTTTAAGACATCTAACCAGCAGCTTCATTGTCTGATTTTAAATGAAGCAACAGCAGCAATAGTTGAGATCTGTCAGCTGTTGCTGTTGCTACTGTCTTCAAGGTGAATTAACTTCAATTTTGAGGGATTCTCGAGCTTCAGACTTGTGTATATTATTAGAACATATGTATAAGCATTCATGTACTATTATGGACTTTAAATCTGTTTTGAATGTCTTGTAAATCATATTTCCAGCCATTGTCAGCTCATTCATGCATGCAACTATCCAACTAATGCTTTTAATGAAAAATCTGGGTGAAAATCATGTTCAAATGTTCATATATCTTTCATGTGATGTGTTGAATGCTTTGACTGACATATTTAGAGGCCTTAGTTTCATGTTCCAAACACACTTTAAGGCCTAAATTGGTTTGCTTTGTATATAAATAAAAAATATTTAAAAATTTTCAAAAAAATAAAATAAAGGTATCTTGAGTAGGATGAGATATTTTTCTAGGTATAAGAAAAGTTTCAAGGTAATCTGAACCTCCAACTTGGTAGAACATACCAGCCAACGGTTTAGTATACCGTGGAACTTAATAAAAGAACCAAAATTTAAAAACACCAAAAACAATTCTCTCTCTCTCATCTCACACTACCTCTCTCATCCCCTATCTCCCCTAAATATATAAAAACTATAAAAATCAAAAAAACCCCAAAATTACCCGAAAATACCCTATACACTATGTGTATACTTGTATATATAATTTAAATCTAAGCTATATGTACATATTATATAATATGTACATAATAAGTATATATATCTTATATATGTATTCTATATATTAAATTAAGTATTTAAAGTGATTTATTATATATATAACTTTATTGTATTATTAGATATTAATTTATATAAACAAAATGTATACTAAACGAAGTAATTATATAAACCTATCTATATGTATATGATTAAGTCTAATACTGTATATACATATTTAAACATGTAATATATACTGCACAGTACCTATAATTTAATTTAGTTATATATTTACAGTAAATAATTAAGTTATTAAGTTAACTAAGTAAATTATTAACTTAAAATAAATTAATAATTTAATCTAATACTGAAGTATGTTATAATGTATATTTGTATAATGACATATTAAATATTTTGAACGTATTTATATTATATTTTTACTGTGTTATAGCATTTATAAATTATTTATATGTAAAACTAACTTAAACCAATATTTAATTGAAAATAAATTAAAATAAAAATCCTAAAATGTAATAAAATGTTGATAAATAATTTATTATGTAAATAAACCCTGTATAAGGTCAATTGTACTATTACTTAACTAATTTATACTTTAATTAAATAATTAACATCTAACTTAACATATATAAACTGTAAAATTTAGCTAATTTTATTATATAATTAAATAACTTATTTTTGTAAATTAATTGTATAATTAGGTAGCCTTATATAAAGGCTTTGTAACCCTATAATTTATTTTTAATTTAAAATAGTTTATGGCCCTCAAATCGAGGGCCCAAGGTAGCAAATCAGAATGCTACATAAGGTAGAGCAATGTCAATTGAGCAGCTTAACTTAGTGCCACATCGTGGCTAGAAAAGGCGACAGAGCGGTATAAAATGATTTTGTCTCGTAACTGCTTCAGTCATCACATGCGTCGGATGCACATCACCATTGTACCCATATCCTCTCTGATACTCTTGAGCATATATGATACATTTGTGAGCAGTACCTGGGCTGGGGCCCACGCGCTGTAGCAGGCCTATTATGGGCCTAGTATTGGGCTTAAACGAATCAGATAAAATGCACAATAATGAGCTAGACCCAGGTTTAGTAGTGGTCTGGTCCCAACCATATGGGTGCTGTGTATCCGATAAAAGGTCGGTTCGCAAATTAAGAAACCGAAATTTTTGGTTAAGTGAACAATGGTTGAACCAATTGTATGAGAGTCCCTAGAAAATTGGTTAAGTGTTGTGAGTGCCTATGTGTGTGCGTGTGTTGTACTACATGCATATGTATATATATGTATAATATATATAGTATAAGTGTACAGTATAATAATATATGTATATATAATGTAAATAAGTATAAGTATGTATACGTATACTGTAATATGTATATGTATATAGTAGTACAAGTAGAATAGATACCTGTTTGAGCTATTATGTATATAACTAACTAGAGCTTTAGTGACAAATATATATGTCACTGTATATATGTATATATGTTAGTGTAAGTAACAATTTTACCTTAGGTTATGTAAATATGTTACTAAGGTTTTAGTAATGTATATATATGTCACTGTACATAGCTATATATGTCAGTATAGATAACTAGTTTACCTTATGTCTAGTACATATTTTTAGTAAGGCTACAGCAATGCTTGTATATGTTACTATAGATATTAGTATATTAATATAATTTAGTATAATAGATATTTGTAGCTATTTTTATACCTATACTTAGGTATTACCTATATTAGTTGTAAATAATTAACATAGTGTAATATTAGTTGGTTTTTTATACTTGTTTGTTGCATATATGTTTCACGCATTGTAATACATATTAATTGATTCTTTTTGTAAATAATTAACTAATTCTTTCATTGATTCATTCATTCATTTCGTAAATAAAATTAATATTTTTTGTAAAAAAAGAACATTTTTGAAATTAAAGAGTGATGTATATCAATGACTGCCTCACAATGAATGACCTGGAAACAAACCAGTAAAAATTGTAAATAAATAAAATTGACGTAACATCGGTTTATATTTGTGACATTTATACTACAATAACGACACTTTAAACACCGTTTTTATTGCGAATCGAAAGTCATCGATCATATTTTTGGAGCTAATAGTGCTTTCTTATGATTGTTGACGTCGCAACCAACATTGGGTGTTGGGTTTGGATTTTAGGATTTTGAGTTTTGATTTTAGAGTTTAAAGTTTTATTGTTTAGGTGTTGGGTGTTGGGTTTTGGATTTAGGATTTAGGGTGTTCGATTTATGATTTAGGTTTTAGGATTTAGGATTTTAGATTTTAGGGTGTTAGGTTTTGAGTTTCACTATAAAGGTGTTTGATTTATGGTGTAGGATTTAGATTATAAGGGACTTGTTTAATAGTTACAAATTAGGCTAGGGTTTAGTGCTTAGAGGTTAGGGTTCAAGTTACGATTTAGTGTTTAGGGGTTAAGGTTTAGGTTAGGGTTTAGTGTTTAGGGATTAAAGGTTTAAGTTTTTGTAGATGAGGTTTGTAATAAAGGAAATATTTGAAAATAACATTTTTTATTATCAATTTTTTGTATTATATCAATTAGTTACATACACACAAATTTGGAAGCACTTCATGACAAACAATAGGAATTTTAACCCTAGGTAATAGGTTGTGGGAGGGATATAATTGTGTCAAAATACTAGCCTATCAAGACTTATGATCATGTTATACGGACAATGCAAAGTGTATATATACCTCATTTACATGCACGATGCGTTGTCTTTATAACATACCATAAGTGTCATCGTCTCTGAACTAAGGGGGGTTCTTGAAGATTTGATCACAACTTAGGGTTACTTCTTGCATGTAGCTAGTGTTTGGAGAAATTTTGGTCACATTTTCTCACTCTTCTTCGGTATACCAACTAATCTTAGCTCTGTTCCCGAAGCACCCTTTTGTGGGGTCTATTGGGGATGTAGTTAAGGTTAGTCTTGGGAGGTATACTGGAGAAGTGCGGAAAAATGCTGTCGAAATTTCTCCAAACACTAGTGTATGTAAGAAGAAATGTTGTGATCAAATCTTCAATGATGGGCTATCAAGTGAAATCTTCTTAAAAGGCACATTTTTTCCTCATTCATGTCTAACCTATGAGTGGTTGTCATTGACATTCAGGTTAATTATTATGGATAAGTCATGGATTAGTCTAAGGAATGCGAATTACCACGAATATAAGAGTGGAGTGATTTCATTTTTGGAGTGAGCATTTAATGATGATAGGAAGACATTTTGATGAGGAGAATTCCTTTAGCTGATTTTATGCCCATGTAGACACTGCTTGAATGGATTTTTCCATGACCACGACATAGTTTTCAAGCATGTAATATGTAATGGTTGGTGACAGCATTACCTAAATTGGACAGCTCATGGTGAGCAAATCAGAAAGGTCAGAAATGAGAGAACTGAAGCTTTTAAAGAAAATGATGATAATCAAGGAGATGTAGATGACAATGAGGCATTACAAGATTGTAATGAGTTTTACGATGCAATCAAGGCAACAGAGGATTCTATTGCTCCTGGAATAACATCAATGTCGAAGTTGTCATTCCTTCTCAAACTGTTTTAAATGAAAGTGATGAATAAAGCCATAGTGAAATCAATGTTTGAGGTTCGTAAATTCATTGGGGAATTGCTGAATAATCCTATTGGGTACCCTAAGTCATGGTATGATGCAAAGAAGCAAATACGTGGGCTCGAACTGAAATGCGAGAAGATTGATGCCTGTCGTAATGACTATGTCCTGTACATAAATGAGTACTTAGGGTTGACTAACTATCCTAAATGTGGTGAGGAGAGGTATAAGGTAGATAAGTCAACAAACACAGGCGAGAAGAAACAGCTGGAGAAGGTTCTCCATTATTCTCCACTGATCCCTAAGCTACAATGCCTATTCATTTCCAATAAAATAGCAAAACTGATGACGTGGCATCAGAAGAATAAATCGAAAGATTGACGCATCCGTCATCTAGCAGATTTTGATGAGTGAAATAGATTTAACAAGTATCATTCATTATTCGCAGAAAAGGCACGGAATGTGAGACTGAGGCTTGCAAACGATGGATTCAACCCATTTAAGAAGATGTGTCCATCATATTCCATATGGTCGGTGGTAATGTTAACTTACAACTTACCCCCATGGCTATGCATGCGATCCGCATTCATGATGTTGACCCTCCTTATCCCAGGACCCAAGCAACCAGGAAATGCGATAAATGTTTATCTCCAACCATTGATTGATGAACTGAAAGTCTTATGATACAGTGGTGTTCAAACATATGACGCAGAGAAGAAACAATTCTTCTAGTTGCATGAAGCATTACTGTGGACAATCAATCTAGCATATGCGAATTTGTCAGTCTGGAGTATGAAGGAGAAGTTCACCTATCCAATATGTATGGATGATATTCATCACTTAAGATTGCCAGAAAGTAAGAAGTTCTATTATTTAAGGCACCGTAGGTTTTTGCTCATTGAACACAGATGGCGAGCATCACAATTCAAGGATAGATTTGATGGTAAAGCATGTCAGTATTTATCGAGGAATCCGAAAAATAAACTCAATACAAGTTCTGTTAGGTTGTCGGGGATGAGAATCATGGAGACATTGCAATAGCTTGGTGAAATACGTTTGGGTCATCTTTTCAAGAATGACTTGACTTCCTTGCGACATTCAGGGTTTAAGAAGAAAAACATATTTTTTATGGAGCTTCCATATTAGAAGTATTTAACTGTGCAACACAATTTAGATGTTATGCACATCAAGAAGAATGTAATGGACAACATTTTTGACATATTAAACCTAACAGACAACCTAAAGGATATAGTTAGAACAAGGAATGATATGAAAATTTTGAATATTTGTCTTGAGTTGCACGTTGAAGGAGGGTCTCACTCTTCAGAAGCTATATACAATCTTACCAGAAAGCAAAGACAAAAGATTTTCTCATTACTTAAAGACATTCAGGTTCTAGATGGGTATTCATCGCAGCTTTCACGTTGCGTAAATGTAGCACAGAAGAAGATTACTAGGTTAAAAAGTCATGATTCTCATGTGTACATGCAAATGTTATTTCCACTAGCGATATGTGGAGTGATGCTTGATATGATAGTCGATTCTTTTACGAAGATGAGCAGATATTTTAAAGTAATCTGTTCAAAGACATTAGTTCCTAAATTGCTGGAGTAATGGGATAAAGAAATTGTGATCACACTTTGTAAAATGGAGTAGATTTTCCTGCCTGCATTCTTCGACGTGATGGTTCATGCCACGCTTCATCTTGCAAATGAAGTGACAATTGTTGGACCCATGCAGTACAAATAGATGTATCCAATTGAACGATATTTGAAGAAGCTGAAATATTGTCTTGAATAAGGTAAAGCCAGAAGGGTCAATCATAGAAGGACATCTTGTAGAGGAATACATTAACCTCTATGCCATGTACATGCATGAGACAAACAATCGATTTAATCATCTTGAACATAATTATGATGGAGGATTTAATGGTAATGATGAAGATTGCCTATCCATATTTAACATCAGAGGAAGGTTGATCATCTGGACGAAGTTCAAGCCCATCTCAGAAATGGACCGACGATTGGCACACTTGTACATTTTGAAGCAAATTCCAGAAGTTGATGAATTTTACAATGAATTCAAAGAATCCTCTATGCCATCTACACGCGACTTGCAATTCATTGATTGGTTCAAGGATCGTGTAAATAAACTGAAAGAACAAGGGGATCTATGGTAGGTACAGGATTTTGATGTAATTGCTGATACACCTTTGACATACAGGCGTTACCATTCGAGTTACGTAATTAACGAATTCAGATTTAGTGTATGGTCCATTGATAATGCGAAGGCCATGCAACAGGCGAGAATCGCCATCAGTTGTGACATAACACTACTAGAAAAATGGTTTTTCGCAACACTTTTGTAGTGTTGGTTTTTGTTAAAACCATCGTCTATAGCAGAATATATAGGCGACAGTTTCTAAACCGTCTTATTGATGATATAGACGATGGTTTTAATTAAAATCGTCGTTTATATTAACAGTCAATACCCCATCTTGTGTGCAGAGGTCCCCGCATTGATGTACACGATGGTTTTATATTATGGTTTTATATAAAACCATCGTGTATATCATTCTCCAAAATTCCCTTCAGCACGAAATCTCGTGCCCTAACCTGACTTTAGATGACGATTTTATATAAAATCGTCGTTAAATGTGCAATATTAGCCCACAGCACTCGATTCCTCAGAACCCTCCCCTTTCTTTCCATCCTCTCCTTCCCCAAACTCAGCATCCGACCTCCGACCTCATCGCCGCCTCTTCCTCGATGAGCACCACTCCTCTTCCTCCCATGGTCATCCTCCTCCTCCTCCCATTGTACTCCTCCTCCAATGGGCATCCCCCTTCTGCTCGCGCTCCTCCTTCCACATCGCCGCCCACCTCCTCCTTCCACGGCGCTGCCCTCGACTCCTCCTCGGCCACCATCCTCTCACCTCCTCCCCCATCCGCCCCTTCCTCCTCCCACTGCCCCCTTCCCCATCCGCCCCCTCTCCCATCTGCCCCTCCTCCTCACACTACCTCCTCCCCCTGAATCACCTCCATCCGCCCCTCCTCCCCCCATCCGTCCATCCTCCTCTCCCTGCCTCCCCCAATCCCTCCTCCCACTCTCAAACCCACTCTCATCCCCAAACTCTCATCCCATCATTTAAATTTTTAAATTAATTTTTATTACAAATTAATAATTATCGTATTTGATTTGTGATATTTGATTTAGGTTATAATCGTCATTGGACACGTGCATGTCGATTCACATGTTTCGCAATGTATGAATGTGCGCATTTTTGTATTAAATATAATGTTATATTTATATGCATGAATGTGAGGTGTACCCACTTTAATTTCAATGTTTAGAATGTGGGGTGTGCCCACTTAGTTTTAGAATGTGAATTATTTTTATGATTGTGGAGTGTACCCACTTGATTTAGTAAATTAAATTTATTTTATTGATCATAGGGTGTACCCACTTTCTTCTAAATGTTTATTTGATTGTATTATGTATGTTTGGTTGATTTAGCTAATTAACAAATTAAACCCACATTTCACTTGTCACAATCACTCTAAGAATAATCTGAAACTCACTAAAAATCAAATTAGAGGTTGGCAAACCCTAAAACCCTAATTTCGTTTTCACATCATGCTATAGACAGCGTGAACATGAGAGCTTAAATCAGGCCTTGAATTCTTTATAAAACCATCTCCAAATCTTCATTTAAACCTTCCAAACATCAATCACCCTTCGATCTTCAGATTAAACTCTTTTTGGATTGAAGCACAATACTACTCAGGTTGGGCTTTTAATTTGAATCTGCCCATGTGATTTAATCTCCTAGATCTCCTAAACACTAACAATCGATGTTCAGGAACTCAAGGCAATTCTAAGAAAACCAGATGGGTCATGACTAAGTCTCATCTCAGTGCATCTGAGATTCCTTAGCCCAAAATAAGGAACAAATTGGGCGTATGCTCATCTAAGACTAGAAATCCAATTAGAACCCCTTAGATTCATCGTAATACATCCAATTAAGCGAATAAAAACTCAATTCACTCAATTAAATCTATTTCAAACCAAATTAAATCCCAAACTCTCAATTGGACATAATCTCTCAATTCACTCTTGATTGTGTGGTGTACCCACTTTCTTTTAACTATTTATTTGATTTTATTATGTATGTTTGATTGATTTACCACTTTATATTTGTTTGATGTTATTATTTTAATGAATTTATAAATACACACATTTGCACAAATCTAGATGCACTTGAGACCAAACAATAGATATTCTAACCCCTAGGTTACAGGTTTTGAGAGGGGATAATCGTGTCAAAATACTTGCCCGTCAACACTTATGATCATGTTATACGGACAACGCAAAGTGTTTATATACCTCACTTACATTCACAAAGCTTTGTCTTTATAGCATACCATAAAAGTCGTCATCCTTTGTTCAGAGAAGTTCTGAGCAAAGGGGGGTCCTTGAAGATTTAATCACAACTTAGGGTTACTTGTTATATGAAACCGATGTTTAGAAGAATTTCGATAGTATCTTTTCACTCTTCTCCGGTATACCAACTGATCTTATCTACGTTCCTAATGCACCCTAAAATGAGAGTTATTGGGAATGTAGTTAAGGTTAGTCTTGGGGGATATACTAGAGAAGTGCGAGGAAATGCTACCGTAATTATTGGGTGATTTTATTTCATTTTTGAAGATTATCATGGATAAGTCTTGGATTAGTTGGGGGATACAAGAATGGAGTGAGAGAGTTCTTTGATTGGGCATTTCATGATGATAGGAAGTCATTTAGATGGGGAGACAAGTTCGACAGGATATTTTGCCCATGTAGGAGGTACTTGAATGGATATTCACATGATAGGAACACTGTATATGAGCACACGATTTGCAACGGATGGTGGCAGCATTATACTAAGTGGATTGCTCATGGAGAGGATCTTACAAAGGAAGTCAAACGATCTCCGATAGATTTCGATGAGACAGCTGTTGATATTGAAGCTGATGACATCGATACATGAGACATACCACCACCAACGATGGGCGAACATGGATACATGAGACATACTAGACAAAGCATGTAAGTAACAATTATTTATCAACTACTTTAATTTTTATACTTACTTTAATATGACATTAAATTATTGTAATTTATGGGGAGAAATGATGAACTTAATCAACCCCCCTATAGACACTGCTTTCGGCACTCAACAGCACCCACCTATGACACCTGAGGAGGCTTTTAGGAGCGTCATGCCTCTGGATCACAGAGGCTTCGTTCGTAGTGAGGGGAGGAGTCAGACGATCTCCAGCTGGTATGGGTGAAAGGGGTCAGCAACAATAGTCGTCCAGTAAATGTAAACATAGCTCCATGATGTCACCTCACAGTTCCACCAGCAAACTCAAGCTTGGCAAGATGCCAAGAAATTCATGGAGGAGCAAAGGAAGGAAATGCAGCGGAGATGAGAGAGATGATGGCATTATTATGGGGTAGCGGTTGAGATCACACTTCCTATCACTATCCGCCTTGTAGAGACGACGACGACCTTCGAGGTGGTGGAGCAGGACAGAGGGTAGGAGCTGAGACATAGGTTTAGATTATTTATCTTTTCGTTAGTTAGCATTTGTATTTTTCTTATGTATATTTTGATATTATGACATACTCTTTTCATTAGGTTTATATATATATATATGTATATATATATATTTGTTGTATGTTGAATGTTTTATGTTGCATGTTGTATGTTGATGAAATTTTTATATTGTGTATGTTGCATATGTTTAGCAATATTATATAACGAAAAAAAAATACACATATATACACGACAGTTATATTAGAACCGTTGTTTATATATACATGGTGGTTATGTTCCAAACCGTCGTGTAGTTCAATACACGATGGTTTAACAACCACCGTGTATGGTTCGCGTGTATCATACACTACGGTTATCAAAACCGTCGTTGAATGGTACTTAACTGTCATTTGTAAAAGAGAGACAACGGTTTCTAGAACCGTCATGTAAAATACGATGGTTTAAAATCAAAATCGTCGTGTATACACTAACGTGACACACACTTTCGCGACGACGGAATACAACAGTTTTGACTGAATAGGCAATAGTTTTTAACCATCGCGAAAAGCAATCGTCCTAGTAGTGTAAGCACTGGTTTTGATGGGTATTACGATCAAATTGAAGAGATTGTGGAAATAAGTTTCAAGTTTGATCGTAGGATGATTCTATTCAAGTGTGATTGGTTTGATGTTTTCAGAGAAGATGTTAGATTCAAAGTTGATAAGAAACACGGTTTCTTGAGTTTATGTAAGAACCATCGCATTCTTCAGTCATCAGAACCATTCACATTAGCTTGTCAAGTAGCAAAAGTATCTTACGTGCTTGATAATAGCAGAAATGGATGCATAATACTTGTTAGAGTTCTACCGCGTGAACAATACGATGCAGAAAAAAATCTCGACCTAGATGTTGAATCTGAAGCATATTAGGAAAACCCACAAAATGGAGAAGTCGACCCTTGTGCAATGGACATTGATATATAAGATAATTTCGTATTCGTATTAATTTGTATCCCAGAAATGAAATTATTAATGAAACTGAGTTTTAAAGCTTATATTTAATTGTTCAACAAGATTATATTCATCATTTTTTTTCAAGCTTATGTTTTTTTATTATTTCAAACTGAGTTTTATTTTATTGCCATGTCATATAGGTTTCTCGGATTCTTTGAGGCACTTCCCTATGTTCTCCACTATGGTGAGATTCTTCTGTCATTTTGTTTAAATTTTTTAAGAGTTCTTTTCCTTTTACATGTGGGGTATGCCCACTTTTCTTGATTGGATGTTTAACTTTTATATGTTGTTTAATGTGGAGAAGTGGATGTGAAGAGGAAAACAAGAAGAGGGAGTGAAAGGGGAAAGAGGAATGAAGGGGGCAAAGGGGAAGGGAATGTGAAGAAGAGAGAAGGGAAAGGGGAATGGAGGGGTGAAGGGGAAGAGGGGAATGTGAAGAAGAGGGAGGGGAAGGGGAATGGATGTGGGAAGGGAAATGTAAAGAAGAGGAAGGGGAGATGGATTGTGAAGAGGGAGGGGAAAGGGAAATGGAGGGGTGAAGGGGAAGTGAATGTGAAGAAGTGACAAGGGAAAGGGGAATGGAGGAGCGAAGGGGAAGAGGGGAATGTAAAGAAGAGGGAGGGGAAGGGGAGTGGATGTGGGAAGGGGAATGTAAAGAAGAGGCAGGGGAGATGGATTGTGAAGAGGGAGGGGAAAGGGAAATGGAGGGGCGAAGGGGAAGGGAATGTGAAGAAGAGAGAGGAGAAAGGGGAATGGAGGGGTGAAGGGGAAGAGGGGAATGTGAAGAAAAGGGAGGGGAAGGGGAACGGATGTGGGAAGGGGAATGTAAAGAAGAGGCAGGAGAGATGGATTGTGAAGAGGGAGGGGAAAGGGAAATGGAGGGGCAAAGGGGAAAGGGAAATGGAGGGGTGAAGGGGAAAGGAATGTGAAGGAGGGAAAGGGGAATGTAAGGGGAGATTGAAATGGAGGGGCAAAGGAGAATGGAATGTGAAGAAGAGGGATGAGAAATGGGTTGTGAATTTATTTTTTTCCATGCTTCTTTATTTTCATTTATTTCAAAATTTGTTTCATACAGAACTTTTGGAAAATCAAAATATATAAGGGAAATGTTGTTGAATTTTTTTTAAAATATCTGATTATTTGTTATGTTTTTACGGAGGTTATATTCAAGAAGAAGGCTAATAGGAGTGGCAGAGATGATGCCACCTCCTAGCAGCTTGAGGCTCCCCGCTAGCAGCCATAGCCTTAGGCACACTGCCAGCAGCACTCGGCTTAGCCCCCCCATGAGGAGCCCCAGGCACCTCAACAGTTGGCAATAGTGAATATTCTTGTAGTGAACATTCACTCGAAGAAACTCCTTCAACATCAAGAAAGCTCCGCAATGGAAGAAGGCAACAAGATCAACAAAAGGAGAGGATCAAAGAGGTATGTCTCTGTTGGAGTGATCTATCGGGGATTTAAATCAAAGTATTGTCGTCGTAGTTTGAAATCCATAATAAATCGAACAACAAATAAAATTTATAATCTCATAATCAAGAAATGAAGTTCGAGGTCATTCACTGGGAGCAAATATGGAATTCACACACTAATCTCAATTAATATATATATAAGCACAATAACTAAGCCAAGCATGATATTTCAATGCATAACAATTATTCAAAATTGATCATCTATGCAGAACATGAGTATTTCAACAGTTTGAAAAAACAAAAAGAGATCTGGAATAAAAGAATGGTGATTTAGATCACCAATTATTTAATCTAGATACATATATACTATTTACTTAATAATCTAAATAAATGCACAGTGCCGAACCACTTAAATATTTCAACAATAACCACTTCTTTCTCTACCTTAGCTCTTCTTTCTCTGGCTTTTCCTGTTGGTGCTAGAGCACCACGATCATTTGTTTTGATGATAACAAAACACGTGTTATTTAACATTTGCACTTGGAGTCTTAGATTTAAGGTCAATTGCAAATGTAGACGTGATTAGACGGAGTTCGAGCTCGCATCCAGGACGGATTGGAGGAGCTTGATGGAAAACAAAGGAGATTCGCGAGGAGCGATAGATTGAAGAAGGAAGGAGATGAAGAATAGGATAGATTTCCTTCTCTTGTACTCCTTGTATTTTTCGTTTCTTCTGTTGCTCTTTATTTTTGTTACTTAGATTCATGTTAAAGAGCCTCAAAGTACCCTAACAGTAGTCTTAGGAACACCCGCACAACCCTACGATACTTAGGTTTTCTGTAAAGAACTTAGAAAACCAATATAGGGTTCAAACAGAGTTTCTAGACGTCTAATTCCCAAATCAGACGTCTGATAAAGTGTTTTAAGACGTCTGACTGTTGATTCAGACGTCTGATAACTATTAGGCTGAACATAGTTAGTTCTGTCTGATGAAATCAGACATCCAGACCTTAGACCAGACGTCTTAGGAGACGTCTGATGACTTTGCCAGACGTCCAATTAGTGGACCGTTGGCTGGCTTAGCGAACAGTCAAGAATGTGACCGTTAGAGCCTTATCAGACGTCCTTAGGCCTTTCCAGATGTCTGATAATTGACCGTTTTGCCTCGGCTGACCCAAAATCTCTTCTCAGAGATTTTCTAGCCGTTGCAACGTTTGGAAATCCATTCCCCCAGAAAAAGTAGGTTTCCAGACGTCCAGACATAGTGCCAGACGTCCGATATGTCGTCTGATGGACTTGCGCTAAAACCCTGTTTAGATCTGTTTCAAGTCAGGAAGAGACCCGCCCAAAATCAGACGTCTAACCTTGAAATCAGACGTCTTAAAGTGATCTTCCAGACGTCTGATGCTAGAATTAGACGTCTGATAAGCCTGTCAGAACAATGATTGTTCCTGATTTCGAGCTGATTCTCTTGGGCTTTGTTCCCAACGGCTATAGAACCTTTCCTAAGCCTTCCAAATCCTTCCTAAGGCCTCTATAAATAGAGGGGAGCCTTTACACACCTAGATATACCAAGAGAAACACAAGACACACCTAAGCAACTTTGTTCCACTCTTTTGTGTCTAAGAGAAGCCCTTGCTCTCCAAGCTCTAGTTCCATTCATCTTGAGAGCATCAAGCTTCGCGCACCCGCTCTCCCGCCGTAGTTCACGAGAGCGAAGTTGCGCCGTCGCGTGGCTCACGCACCGCGTCATCAACTCGACGCAGTCCTTGCAAAGGGGAGTTTCCTAATTCCTATAGAAGCTAGGTTCATAATTACTTTGTTGGCTCTATAGGATATCTTGTTTATTTTATCTTTGTTATTTGGTTGGGTATTCGCTTTGCGAATTCCCGTCTCCTTCGCGAGACAAAATCCTTCTCGTGGAGAGAAGGGGTTGAGGTACGCTACCCTCGTTTAAGTAGCGTGGTTGTATTGAGGTTGAATCACCCTCGTTTAAAGTGATTCGGTTTAGTGGATTTTGATCAACTTGGTTGATCGGAAAATCCTAACTCGAGAGGGTTAGGTGGTGGTTTTCACCCGGTTTGGGTTTCCACCTAAAAAATTCTTGTGTACTTGTGCGATTGTTATTTAGTGAGATTGTTTCTATTTTATTTCCGCAATTATTACGTCATCCCTCCTTGTAGGGACATACCTTCATTTCCTTCCTTTCTTTGGCTCTATCTCTTTTCCTCTTCTTCTCTTCACACACAGGGCACAATTTCTCAAACGTCTAAGTGTTAGCTGTTGTTCTCCATAGCAAAAACCCCCCATGACCCCGCGCTCTCACGCTCTCTTCCTTCCTTCTCTTTCTCAAGGGACAACTGAGTATTCGGGTAATCGGGCATGAGCACACCTAGACCAAGGCTGTGTGTCTGTTTCACAGCCAAGGTGTGAGATGCTTAGGCGAGTAATCAGGTTCGGACCTGGCCTGCATGCAAGTGTCACGGGTGAGGTGTGAAGGGCTACGGGGGACCTCACTGATGGGAACACTATCATGAGCCATAAACTAGCTTATTTTGATCTGATTAAGTCAGTAAATGCTCCTACATAACTGCCAGAGAGCCATAATTCACTGCAAATCCATTATGAGGAAAAGACAAGAAAACATGGTAAAAGTGTAATTTTACCATCATATCTTGAATACAGTACAACCATGAGTTTTCTCAGGGGTTAATTAAAGGTCATATGGTCCTAAAAGGCTAACAAGTGGGTTAGAACAGACAGAAAATGATTTTCGTGTGTTCTAGAATTAAATGACTTCTGAAATCCTAAAAATAGACCTGCTTAATTAAGTGAGGTTCTGATTAGGATAAAATTCACCTAAACCCTCTATAATTCATAGAAAAATATTCTCTAGGTTTTGGTACCCTCAATTTGATCATCAGAACACGTCTTGACCCAAAAGAGTCTCAGACTGACTTTTACCCTAATTTAGGTTTTTACATAAATTACCCAATCAAATGAGCTAAAAAACTAAATCTAACTTCACTATTGGATTCATTGGGTCCAAATTAAGTTTGTACCAAAATTTGGGCTCAATCTGAGATCATCTTGACCAAGTTTGCATTTTGGTCCAATCAGACTCTTTCTATCTCATTCAGACCCTTGACTTTTGAATTCTATTACAAATAGCCCCCCAAATTCTTTGTCTTCTTCACAAGCAGGTCCCTGCACCATTTTTGGAAGGTTAAACCTTCACTGTCAAGTTTCGAGCGAGGATTTCTTGCTCAATTCTCAATCAATCTCTCCTAAAATTGATACGGGGATTCCTTGGGAAGTTGCCTTCCATTTAAGCCATTCCTTGGGCTCTAATTCTTTCCCAAAAGGTCATGCGAACCTTTCAAAGGTTCAGGTATCCTATTTCGCAAAAACTTTTCAAGCTTGGAAGCTTCTTTCCAAGCTTGGAAGGGCTTCCTATGGCCTATAAAAGATCCCATGGTGCACGACCACACTCTTCAGTAAGTTTTTGGGAGCCAAATCACCCTAATTCCCCTCCTCTAGCTACCAAAAATCCCTACTCCGGCGACCTCTCTGGATCTCCTCCTCCGACCATCCAAGCATCAAATTGGACGGCCTAAGCTCTTCCTCTCTTCGTCGCGACCCTCCCCAGCCAAAGGGAGGGCGTTCCTCTGTCTACGTCATTGTTGCCGCCTTGCCGCTTCTTCCTCCTTCTCCGACTCCAGTCGATCAACACCGGAGCCCACCGCCTCCCTACCACATTGCTAAGTCCCTCTCTTGCTCTCTCTCTCTCTTTCTATTTCGCTTTCCCACTATCTACACATACGCACGACCACCGCTTCTCCCTAAACGCACTTCATCTTCTCCGCCTTCGGCGACGCCTACTCATCGCCACACTGCACGAATCACACCGCTATCAACTCCATAAGCTTCGTCGTGCTCCACCATACAAAATCCCTAGCATCTCTCCTATTACTCATCCTAACACCCCGACGACCTACCCACTGCCACACCACCATCTTCAACCTCCACACACCACCATACGTCCTCTCACGGCATGCCACTACCACCGTTACACTCGATGTGCTCTGGCGATCATTCCTGATCTTTCTGACGCGACCAAAAGGCCTTACTGTTGTTTTCAGGTATTCGCTCCTTCTCCGCCATGAACGCAAGCTTTGAGCTTGCTTGAAGCCCTCTTCAACAACTACAGCTCCAGGGGCCACTTCCAGGTGACGTGGCTACATCCCAGGACCGCTCTTGGATCATCAATTGGAGAGGTTGACCACAACTTGAACGGAATTAGAAGACCTCCCCACCAGCTGCTGCAAGCTGCACGAAGAAGAAAGCAGTGGGATTTAGTCCTACCTCGGATAGGGAAGAGCAAACGTAGTGGCATAAGAGGAAACAGTTGCATCATCTTACCACCTCAAGAAACACAGGGGTGAGGTTCCTCACGCCTCTCACCTACACCTCACTTGTGACCCGTTACCCCGCGGGCCTGGCGCAGATCCGACTACCCGCCTACGCTATCCACTCCTCGCTCACCACCCACTGTCGGTGAGTCTGGACCCGGGTGTGCTTAGATCCGAATCTGATTACCCAATACTGTGCAAGGCTCGGGGAGAGCGTGACCCAAGGAGAGAAAGAGAGGAGAGTCTGCGTGGGGTAGGGGAGGGTTTTTCTCTGAGAAGGATTGGCTGACACTTAACCAAAATTGAGGATCCTTCCCCTCTACATGAAGAAGAAGAGCAAGAGAAGAAGAAGAAGAGTAAGAAGTGCAGAGAAAGAAAGAGAAGGAAGAGAAAGCAGCAAAAGAAGAGTCTGTGAAGGAGAAGGAAAGCAAGAGAAGAAGAAATCAGAGAAAGAGGAAGCAAAGAAAAGCACTACTCATTAGATGTCTAAGACGTCTGATTGAATAATCAGGCGGCTGACTTAAGCTTATTTCATACATAGCTATTGAGTTCCATTAGATATTATTGTAGGGAGTAATTGGTGATTCAAATCACCATTTTACTCCATTCTTTTTGCAGTCTGACACTTGATCTTATTGCCACATTATTCTGAATCAATTTCTGATTATAATTTCTTATCTCTATTATTTAAATTGTAATCTTGAGAATTGAATTCCTACTTGCTCCCAACGAACGACCTCGAACCTTTTCGAGTATAAATTTTATCTATATTTCGTGAGATTTCAACTATACTGCAACGCAACGATTTAAAACATGATCTCAAGCGAATAACCTTTCGGCGCCGCTGCTGGGGAGCAGCGCATAATTCAGATCTCTTGATTGCAATATCAGATTTAGCACTAACTTGCTACATCTCTTTTGATTGTGCTCTATTTCAGGGACTCGTTAAAGGAAGATCAGTCATACATCAACCACTCTAGGGGTAGGCAAAACACAAATCCAAATTCCTTCTAAGCCCTTTATTCTGAAAAGCTAAAAAAAAAAAAATCAATTAGGGCTACTTGCATTATATTCTTAGATTAATCATCAAGTTGCCTGATTTGATACATTCTACTTAGACAACATTCAAACCCTAATTTGTAAACCTACTTAAGATCTTAAAGTATCTAGGGCTATCACCTACTTGTTTGAAGCCCTAAGTACCACATTTGGACAAATTAAATTAGACCAAATCAAAGCCAATTATGGATTCCAGTTTAGGATTTTAGAAACACACTTGCTTAATCAAGAATTGATCTTTCCAAACAATGTGTGCCTAAACCTTGATTGAATTGATCTATTCAAGCAAAACCCTAAAATCAATCTCCTAAATTCATTTGAACACTAAAAGAGGGACCTAAATTTCTCAAAAGGACAATACAGGTAAAGTTGACCCACCTTGTTGGGTTAACCAATCTTCAAATTAGGTCACTTTGCACAAAAACATCTTAAAAGTTCAAGTGAAATCATAAGCACCCTTGCTCTTAATTAAAACTGGTAGAGTTAAGAGGTCAAGTCCCCATTCTAGTCTACCTGGATCATCAGTGACAAGAGAGGTCGGGTGGGGAAAATCCTGTAACTCGTGGGGGCGCTCTACTGTGTAGGGGTCTTTATGAAACTCTCCCTCTCTGGCTGCCCTGGTAATTCTCAGGTGAACGGCTTTCTGACTAAGGGGTATCATCCGCCCTGAACCTCTATAGTCATCCAAAAATTTTTAGGTGTCATAATTGGGTCCATTGATGGGGTCACCATCATAAGCTATAACTAGCTCAGTTTGATCTGATTAAGTCAATAAATGCTCCTAAATAACTAGCGGAGGACTGTAATTCATTGCATAATCATTCGGAGAGAAAGACGAGAAAATAGGAGTAAAACTATAGTTTTAACAGCATATCCCAATTGCAGAACAACCACCATTTTTCTTAAGGGTTAATTAAGGGTCAAATGATCCTAAAAGGATAACAAGTGAGTTAGAACAAATAGAAAAGGGTTTTCATGTGTTTTGAGAATTAAATGGCTTTTGAAATCCTAAAAACAGATCTGCTTAATAAATTAAGGTTCTGGTCAGGATAAAATTCACCTAAACCCTCTAAAATTCATATAAAAATATTCTCTAGGGTTTGGAACCTTCAATTTGACCATCAGAACCCGTCTTGACCTAAAATACACTCTCAAACAGATATTTGCCCTAATTTAGGTTTTTGCATAAATTACCCAGTCAAACGTGGTCAAAAAATAAATCTAACTTCACCATTGGATTCTTTGGGTCCAAATTAGGTTTGTACTAAAATTTGGGCCCAATCTGAGATCATCTTGACTAAATTTGCATTTTGATCTAATCAGACTCTTTCTATCTCATTCAGACCCTTGACTTTTGAATTCTCTTACAAATAGCCCCCCAACTTCTTTGTCTTCTTCACAAACAGGCCCCCACGCCATTTTTGGAAGGTTAAACCTTCACCGTCGAGTTTCGAGCGAGGATTTCTCGCTCGATTATTAATCAATTAATCCCAGATTTGAAACACAGATTCCTTGAGAAATTTCCTTCCAAGTAAACCCATCTAAGGATCCCAACTCCTTCCCAAAAGCTCATGCGAACCTTTAGAACGAATGTGTATCATTCGTTTACGTAAGCTCCAAGGTTTCCAAGCTTGTTTCCAAGCTTGGAACCTCCTCTTATGCCCTATATAAGTAGTGGCAGTGATGAGAGCCTCATCATGAGCCATAACTAGCTCATTTTGACCCAATAAAGAGAATAAAAGCTCCTACATAACCTAGAAGAAGGCCTAAATGAAGGAATAAGTGCTCCGAGAAGAAAACATGAATTAAAGGGTAAAACTGTAATTTTATCATTGCAGTACATAAACGGGATTTCTCAGAAGCAAAACATAGGTCAAATAGTCTAAATGAGATAAAAAGTGGGTTGAGTCAATCAGAAATGGGTTTATGTGCAATCTAGGAATTAAATGACATTTGGTAACCCTAAAACAGACCCGCTTAAATTAACAAGGTTTCGGTCAGGATAAAAATCAAGTAAACCCTCTAAAAATCATGAAAAAATACTCCTTAGGGTTTAGAACACTTAATTTGGCCTTTGGAACCCAGTTTGATCTAGATTAGGGTCCTAGCTCTTCAATTAACCTAATTTGGGTTTTTACTTAAAATGTCCAGTCAAACATGGTCAAACCTAAAATCCAACTTCACCATTGGATTCCCTAGGTCCAAATTAGGTTTATACCAAAATTTGGACCTAAGGGGAGGTCATCTTGACCTACTTTGCAATTTAGTACACCCAAATCATAATTTAGTCCCTATCTTTTGAATATCTTTGCAGAGAGCCCCCTAAGTTCCTCGCCACCTTTGCAATCAGGTCCTGCCGCCATTGTTAGGGCAGAACCGATCTCCGGCGAGGTTTAGAGAGGGATTACTCTCTGATTCCTCAGAGATTCCCTCCCAGAAATGGAAGGGAGATTCTCTGAGGAATTCCCTTCCTTCTGAAGCCAATCACAATCTCTGGTGTGAACCCAATCTCTCGTGCGAACGCACGAGAGATTTGGGTATCCACCCTCTTTCCATCTCCGATGAGCCGGCGGAGGTGATTGCGCGATCTCCACACGCTAGAAGGTTCGGCCAACACCTATAAAAGGATCCCCATACCCGGCCGTAGATCCTCAGCCTTGTTTTGACGGAGATTCCCCCAAGTTTTCCTCTCTCCCATCTCCGGCCAAGAGACCCGCAAGCTCCGGCGACCTCCTCCCTTCCTTCTCGTCGCTCTGCTGCCATACCAGCAGCAAAGTCAACTTCGCCTCTTTCTCCTGCGTCGCGCAGTACCAGGCGCGTGTTCTCCTGACCTCGTCCTCGTCGCCGCTCTCTCCCTCAGGGTTCTTCTTCCCCGACAACGGCAGTTACGCGCCGTCCACTCCGCTGCCTCCCTTCCTTCCAGATCACTCCAGATACCTTCTCCATCTTCCCCTCTCTCTTTTCCCCCTATTATTTCATTGAATTGCCCCTCGACATTGCCTGACCACCTCCATCTTCCTCGCCTCCGACCGACCTCCGGCGAGCCGCTCCCACCACTCCGCCCCTCCACAGGGCTCGCCAACCATCTCGTAAGCTCCGCCTCACCACAAGGAACACTTTCCGCCCCTCCACTGCCACTCCACACCTCCGCAGTAGCCCCCCGAACAACCCCACACCTCCGGCCACAGGTTGACCTAGGCACGCATGCCTAGGCCGTCCTGCGGCCTGTAGCACCGTGCACCATCTTCGCCGTGCCACGGCGAAGGTGCCCAGCTGGTCTAATTAGGCCAATAGGCCGTGCTTGTGTTTGACAGGTTTCAGCTCCTGCCGCCATTGACGGTCGAAGCAGCTTCACAGCAACTCCAGGCGCAGTAGCTCCAGGCTCCAGGTGCAGCAGACTCGCGCGAGTGTTGCGAAGTGATCAGGGCCAGCAAGGAGCGTTGCGAAGCTCCCAGCCTTGGCAATTGCACAAAGAACTCTCTGCAGGAGCACGCGAAATTGGGGCAGGCTTGATAGTTCCACATCATGGAAATGCGAAACACAGGTGCGCCATAAATTGTTTTTGTGATATTGTCTTACCGCCTCCGAAAGCACAGGGGTGAGGTCCCTCACCTGACCCACTCACCTCGTCCACGGCTTCACCTCGCGGATCTGGCGGGATCCGACCTGACCCTAACCTGAGCACTTCTCGCGCATCACTCACCTGCTGGTGCGCCTGGTCCCGGGTGCGAAATCCGACCCGATTACCCGTGTGGCTCTGGGAGAGCCTCCTTGAGCGAATTGCAGAGAAAGAGAGAGACGTTTGGGTAGAGGGAAGGGGGTAGGTTTTGCATTGGCTGTGGTATGCGCAGGGAAGAAGGAAGAGAGGAAGAAGCAAACATTTAGCCGCTGCAGCAAGGGAAAAGAAGAGAAGGAAGAGGCGAAGGAAAGCAAAAAGAAGAACTGAAGAAATAGAAGAGCAGGAGCAGAAGAAGAAGGAACTCTGAAGAAAGGAAGCTGAGCAAGGCAGAGATCTGAGAGAAGGAAGGACTGCAGAAAAGACAAAAAGAAAGAAGAAGACAGAAGGGAAACAAAGGCAAGAAGAAGAAGTCTTCGCAGGAAAGGAAAGAGAAGAGAAAGAAGTTCAAGGAAGAAAAAAGACCTGTGGATCAGAAGAAAAGAAGAAAAGGAAGGCAGAAGAGAGAAAGAAGACTACTTTTAAGACGTCTGATAAAGAAATCAAACGTCCAATTCTGTTTTCTTTTAGAAATTCTTTTTATAACCCTCTCTCTTTGAATCAATTATTTTTCAGTTAAAAGTTGTATTCTTTGGTTTTGAAAGTACTGAGATTGCTCCCTATGTTCGACCTCGGATACTCTAGTTTTCGAGTAATAAAATTCTCTATATTTGTTTGAACGTTTTATCGGCTATATTACAACGTGTTATCTCTTTAAACCCGAACAAAAGCGTACGAACAGGCAGTAAGACTAGGTTTTGTTGTTTGTTATAGAAATGGCGTTGTAGTACAGATAGTCATTGCCACTATTACAATTTTACTCGGAAATAAAAGGTTTCCCGAGGTCAAACTCAGGGAGCAAACTATAATTCTAGAAGTATAATGTTTCTATTACAAAAAATAAGAGAGAGAGAGAGAGAGGTAGATTGGTCTCTTGGCTTTTTCTTCTTCTCTTCTTTCTCTCTTGTCTTTGTCTTCTTCTTTCTCTTCTCTTCTCTTTGCTTGATCATCCTTAGTTCTTCTTCTTCTTTGCCTTCTTTCTTTTTCTTTCCTTCTTCTCTCTTTGATCTTCTTCAGCTCTTTATCTTCTTTCTTTTCTTTGCCTTCAGCTGCGGCACCTTCTCTTCTCTTCTTCTTCTTTACTTTGTCTGCAGAGCTTCATCCGTAGTCTAATTTCTTAATCAGACGGCTTAAGTAGTGTCTGCTACAGTGCTTCTTCTTCTTCCTCTTCTGCGGTCTTCTTTCTTCTTCTTCTTGCAATCGTCTTTCTTCTTCTCCTTCATCTTCTGCGGTCTTCTTTCTTCTTCTTCTCTGCCTGCACACTCACATAGCTTGGTCAAAGCAAAAACCTACCCCTACCCTCCCCCGCGTCTCTCTCTTTCTCAGCTTTCTCTCAGAGGATCGCTCTCCCAGACCCGGGTACTCGGGTACGGATTCGCGCCCGAGACCAGGCCCACCTGCGTGCGGTGGTGGGTGAAGAGTGCAAGTCGGGTATACGGGTCGGGCCAGGTCCGCGGGGGGTGGTCGCGGACGAGGCCGGGTGAAGCGGGTAAGAGGGACCTCACCCCGTGGTCAGGAGGCGAAGAGGCTATGTCACTTTTCCAATTTATGCGCGGGCGGCGTTTCGAAATCCCACGATGTGGGACTATCCTCTGTGCCTGATGCTCAGCTGCAGATGCTGTCGATGTCAACTGATGAGGCGGAAGTCTTCGCAGACTTCGCCCCAACCTGCAGCACCTGGGAACCTGGGGCTGCAGGGCCTGGAGCTCCCCCCGAAGTTGCTTCAGTAGTTGTTAATGGCGGCTGGGGTGGCGACCCTGTCAGATAGAAGCACGACCCTTCGGCCCAATCAAACTAGTGGGGGACCTTCGCCGTGGCATGGCGAAGGTGGTGCGGGGTGTAGCAGGTCGTGGGGCGGCGTCTGGCAGCGGGGCTAGGTCGGACAGCGACCGGAAAAATGGGTCTGATCGGGGGAGTGTGGTGGGGGTGTGGAGCGGCAATGGGTGGGCGGAGGCTGTTCAGCGTGATGAGGTGGAGGTTCTGTGAGGGTCGGCGAATCATGTGGGGCTGCGGAGCGACGGGGGTGTCTCGCCGGAGGGTGGCCGGAGACGAAGAGGGTGACGGCGGACAGGAGTGGTCGAGGGTTCAATCGAATGAAAAACAGTGAGGAAAAGAAAGAAGGGGAGGTGGGGAGTAGTTCTGACCTAGTTATAGGGACGAAAGGGTCCGAAGCAGGGCGACAGTCATATCGACTGTCGCCGGAGAAGAAAATGCCCAGAGGGAGAGGGCAGCGGCGAGGAGAGAGCGGGAGGGCGCGCGCTGGGTACGGCGTGACGCGGGAAGAGCGGGCGAAGGTGGCTCTGCTGCTGGTATTGCAGCAGAGCGACGAGGAGGGGGAGGAAGAACCGCTGGAGCAGGTGGGCTTCTGCCGGAGTGGGAAGAGAGGGAAAATGGGGGTCTTTCTCCGTCAGGACCGAGATCCCCTCTTCTGCAGGCGGAGGCGGTTTTTATAGAGGCGAAGGCGGAGAGGTGGGCGGAGGGAGGCGACGTGCCTCCCTCGCCGGAGGATGGCTGGAGTAGGGACCCATACCTTCCACGCGTTCGCACGGAAGGTGTGGGCTGCTGCAGAGATCATGGAGGTGTCCCTGCGACAGCAGACGTCGCAGGGAACACCCGGTTGAAAGGGCAGAGGGCCTCCCTCACCCTGCGCGGCGCCATGCTCCGCGCAAAGTCGCCGGAGCATAGCGCTGCTCAGAGTTTTGCAGGGAGGACCTAAGTGCAAAGAATGACGAAGACTTAGGGGCCAAAATGCGAGGGTTTCAAAAGTTGAGGGTCAAAAAGTAATAGATGAGGACCAAAATGCAAAGTTGGTCAAGAAGGACTCTTCTTAGGCTCAAGTTTTTATGCATGACTAAATGGGACCTAAGGATTCTAATGGTGAAATTTATTTCTAGATCAGACCTTGTTTGACCGGTCAATTTACGTAAAAAGTCAAATTAAATCATTAATTGGGTATGGTTCTCAATGTAGGTCAAAGTGGGTTCCCAAGGCCAAATTGAAGGTTCTAAACCCTAGAGATTATTTTTCTATGAATTTTATAGGGTTTAGTAGATTTTTACTTTGCCTCGAACCTCGTGAATTGAAGTGGGTTTGTTTTAGGGTTACAAGATGTCATTTAATTCATTGGAGTTGCTGTAGCCCTTGTTGGATCAAATCATCCCACTTTCCTTCTTATTAGGTTAGTTTGACCTATGTTTGAACCCTGAGTCACCCTGTTTACTGATTGCGTTGGTGAAATTACATTTTTACCCCTTAGTTCCTATTTTCTTCACAAACTCCGAGTCAAGCATTTCTATAAGTTATGTAGGAGCTTTTTGTCGCAAATCTAGGTTAGATGGTGCTAGTTTAGGGTTCATGATGAGGTTCTCATCAATAAGCACCTCTGAGGCCTTGTGCAATTTTTCAGCAAGGTTTTGGGAGCCAAATCACCTCAATACCCCTCCTCTGGCCACCAAAAAACCCTACTCCGACGACCTATCTGGATCTCCCTCTTCCAGCCGTCCAACCATTAAATTGGATGACCTAAGCTCTCCCTCTCTTCGTCGCGACCCTCCCCAGCCAAAGGGAGGGCGTTCCTCCGTCTGCGTCGCCGTCGTCGCTCCGCCGCATCTTCCTCCTTCGGCTCCGATCGATCAAAATCGGAGCCCTCTGCCTCCCTATCACCTCGCTAAGCCCCTCTCTTGCTCTCTCTCTCTTTCTATTTTGCTTTTTCACTCTCTACATATACGCACGACCACCGCTTCTCCCTCAACGCACTTCATCTTCTCCGCCTTCGGCGACGCTCTAGCAACGCCTACTCACCGCCACACTGCTCGAAACACGCTGCTACCACCCTCATTAGCTCCGCCGTGCTCCACCGCACAAAAGCCCTAACATCTCCTCTCCTATTACCCATCCTAACACCCCGACGACCTACCCACTGCCGCATCACCATCTTCGACCTCCACACACCACCATACACCCTCTCACGACACGCCACCGCCATCGTCACACTCGCCGTGTCACGGCAATCCTGCTAAACCATCTGACACGGCCGTAAGGCCCTTTTTCTTGAGTTTTAGGTAACAGGTCATCGACGCCATTGGCAAATAGTAATTGGCTGGCGGTTCTGTTTATTATAGTTTAGTTACAGTCGTTATAGTATGTAATAAGACAGCTACCAGATTACTACAAATTCTTACTCGAAATGCAAAGTTTTCCCGAGGTCGAACTCAGGGAGCAACTAGAATTCTAGAAGTAAAAGGTTCTCAATTAGGTTACAAAAATGAGAGAGAGAGAGAGGGCTAGAGTTCTCTTGGCTTCTTCCTCTTCTCTCTTCTTTTCTTTCTTTCTTTCTTCTTTCTTCTGCAGAGTCTTCTTTTCTTCTTGCCTGCTCTGCTTGCTTCTTCTCTTTTCTTCTTTTCTTCCTGCCTTCTTCTGTTCTTGTCTTCTCTTTCTCTTTTTCTTCTCTGCGACAGTGGTGATCTTCCTCTTCTTTTTTCTTTCTTTCTTCTTTCTTCTTTTCCTTCCTTGCTTGCGGTTGTGCCTTCTTTCTTTCTCTTTTCTTCTTCTTCTTCTTCTTCTTCTTCTTCTTCTTCTTCTCTTCCTTCTGCAACTGTGGTGATTCCAACATCTGATGCTGTGCTCAGACGACTTATCTATGGCTTTGCTACAGTGCCTTCATTCTTTTCTTCTTCTTCTGTTTCTCTCCTTCCTTCCTTCTTCTTTTCCTTCCTGTCTTCTTCTTCTTCCTTCCTTCCTGCACGCTCACACAAGGGTCAGAGCAAAACCTACCCCTACCCTTCCCCACGTCTCTCTCTTTCTCAGATTTCTCTCTTAGGACCACTCTCCCAGAGCCGAATAATCGGGTGCGGGTATCGCGCCTGGGACCAAGCCCACCGGCGTGCGGTGGTGGGCGAGGAGTGCGCGATTTGGGTAATCGGATCCTGCCCAGACTCGCGGGGCATGAGCGCGGGCAAGGGCGAGCGAGCACGTGGCGCGCTGCGTGCGGGAGAGGGACCTGACCCCTGTGTTCGAAGGCGATCAGCCTTAGGCACGTTTTCAATTTAAGTGTGGGTGCTTGGCCACGCACTTCCGAGGTGGGACTAAAGTCCCACCTCCCAAATTGGTGTCCGCAGGCGAGCGATCAGCCGCCAATTGAGTCAGCCCGTGAGGCCTTCGCCTCAGCTGCGGGACTGGGTGTCTTCGCGACTCCTACCCGCGCGACCTGGGATGCGCACCTGGGCTGGAGGGTGCCTGCAGCTGCAGGTGAAGCTGCTGCAGCTCGTCGACAATGGCGGCGAGGGGAGCGAACCTGAAATCACAGCTACGGCCTCTCGGCCCAGTCAGAATACGTAGGAAGCTTCGCCGGAGTGAGGTGAAGCTTGTGCGGTGGTCGGCAGAGTGCGGGAGTGCGTGGAGAGGCTGACCTAGGTCAGACTGTGGCCGGAAAGGTGGGTTTGTTCGGGGGGTGGTCGAGTGGCGCTTGGCAGTGAATGGAGAGGGGGGATCGGTGGAGTGGAGTGTGAGGGAGCTTCTGGGCTGGTCGGCGAGGTGTGAGAGTGTATGTGGTCATGAGATGGTCTCGCCGAAGGGGGTGATCGGAGGTGGAGAAGGTGGTCTGGACAGTGGCGGTTGGGTGGTCGAAAGGGCAGTTAAAAAGGGGGAAAATACAAGGGAAGGAGAGAGGAAGCTATCTACCGAATTACTTGACGAAGGGGGAGGGCAGAGCAGCCAGCTCGTATCTGCTGGAGCTGGAGAATAAGATGCCCTGGAGGAGGGTTTCGGCGACGAGGAAGCTAGAGGAGGACGCCAACGGGTACAGCCTAGCGCGGACGACGGAGCAGGGCAAACCCTACTGCAGGTAGGGCAGCAAAGCAACGAGGAGGAAGAGGAAGAGTTCGTCGGAAGCTTTGGACCCTCTGACGAAGGAGGAAGGGATGAAGAGGAGGTGTTTCTCTGCCAAAGAAAAGCTTCAAGGAGCCGGCAAGGTCTGCTGGTCCTTATAAAGGGCTTGGCGCGCAGAGAGGGGCGAGGTGCGAAGGGGTCTGCCTCGCCGGAGTATGGCCGAAAGGGACACCCATACCTTCCGCGCGTTCGTACGAAAGGTATGGTGGTCGGCAAAGGGCATGGGCGAGTCCCTACAACGGAGGACGTCGCAGGGAACCCCGCTTCTGTTCTAGAGGACGGTAACTCTGCTCTGCGCGGCGCCATGCTCCGCGCAAGGTCGCCAGAGTATGGTGCTGCGCAGAAGTTGCAAGGAGGATCATTTTGCAAAGAATGATGAAAAGTTAGGGGCCTAAATGCAATAGTTTCAAAAGATAAGGGTCAAAAAGTAAATGAAGAAGACCAAATTGTAAGGTCAGTCAAGGAAGTCTCTTCTTAGGATCAAGTTTTTATACAAGAATAATTTGGACCTAAGGATTTTAATGGTGAATTTTAATTCTAATTTGGACCATGTTTGACTGACCAATTTGCGTAAGAACCCAAATTAAGTTATTAATTGGGCATGGTTCTCTTTTTAGGTCAAAATAGGTTTCTAAGGTCAAATTGAAGGGTCTAAACCCTAGAAAATATTTTTATATGAATTTTAAAGGATTTAGTTGATTTTTATCCTACCTCGAACCTCGTGAATTAAAGTGGATTTGTTTTAAGGTTACAGAATGTCATTTAATTCCTAGAAGTTGCTATAACCCTTTTCAGATCAGATCAACCTACTTCTCTCATTGTTAAGCTTGTTTGACTTGTGTTTGGATTCTTAATTACCCTGTTTGCAAACTGCATTGGTGAAATTGCAGTTTTACTCCTTATGATTTGTTTTATTCTTAAACTCAAAATTCTCTGAGTTAAGCCTTTCTTTGGGTCATGTAGGAGCTTTTTCTCACATATCTGGGTTAGATTGTGCTAGTTAGGGTTTATGATGAGGTTCTCATCATACCCCCATGCCTAGCTTTTGCTAGTCCTTTAGCAAAAATATTAAGGTTTCAACCTTTATTCTGGACCATGAAGTTCTTAATGATTTCAAATACTTGCTTTTTTCTTTTGCACACTAGATTAGGTCAGAATGCCAACCATAGGCCTAAAAGGTACTCTAGTACCAACCAAGATCCAGATCTGTCTAGCCTCAGCCTCAGTCATTAACAAAGGTTTTTAAGGCCTACAAGAACTAACCTAAGGTTTATTGGACTTTGTGGTTAAAGCACCCGTGCTTGAGATAATTTTAGCCCTGGCTCAGTTCGCAGTGCATTTTGTGAGAAAGAGAGATAGAAGATTTATCTGTTTGGAGAGTTTTCTCTCTCTTTTTCTTTTTAATTCTAGCTTAGGATTGGCTTTTCAACACGGTATGTATCAGATTCCTTGTCCCCATCATCAATCCTCAAGGGTTCCTAGCAGTCGATGCTTCAAGATAGCACCGCCCATGGTAACCCCCAAAACCCTGGCTATTGAGATTTCGAGATAATCCCATCCATGGTGTTCCGTGGCCAAATTCAGACCCTGGCAATTGACATTTCGTGGAATCTGCCCCCGGTAAGATATGTAAATATCCTAAGAGACAAGCACCGAGGAGATGATATTTTGTTACGCATCTTCGAGGGGAATTTCCCACCTCTCCGCGCTGGGAACTCGTCCAAATCAACTTGTGTTGATCGGCCACTCCTACTCTAGGTGCCACTTTCAGAATTTTTGCAACGCTTTTGCGTGATTTTGATTTTTATGCTTACTGAACCAGGCTGTGTGCGAAGTTAGGGTACTTAGGTTACTGAGTCCCGTAAACCAAAAGTTAGTTACCGAGGCCAAATACTCCCTAAGTCTTGGACCCAATACTTAAGCTTTTCATTTTCCTCAACCTCTTGAGAAATGTCTAGATCTTAATGGGTACTAAGAGTCTATCCAAGAATGCCTAAAGTTCGCGTTCTTACTAATCTCACTGTGCACTTTCCATTTCTTTTCCTGAATGAGGTCTAGAACTTAGGTTAATTCCTTAATTTCTTACTAATGACTTTTCTTTCATTTTGTGCTCCTTTTCATTTTGTTCCTTTTTCTTCTCCTCTTCCTTTGTAGAGTCCTCAAAATTTTCTTTCCTCCTCTCATTTTATTATTCTTTTTCCAAAAAAAAAAATTTAATTTTTATGGTGTTTTTGGCATATGTGAATTTTTTGTTTAAAACCTTTTCTTACAAGTTTTGCACTTTCATACCCCCCCATGCCTAAGATTTGCAATGTCCTCATTGTAACCTAGGGGATTTTTATTCAACTTAGTTCATACATTAGGACAGCTGTTTTGATGAGTGAATGGGTCGGGGTGACTGTTGCGGACGATTTCTAATCTCAGGTGTAAGCACTTGAGGTGGAGTCGGCTGTCCTAAAGGGTGAACCCTAAGTGCGAAGAGGTGTCAGAAAAGGTTTCGAGTTTTTTCAAAAAGAATGACAGGCTGCCTCCCGTTAAGTGCTAAATTTGACGCCTTCAGCCGAGTGGGAAATGGGATGGAGAGGGGATGGTCAAATCAACGGAGTTTTGTAAGACAAGCATCTTGATTAAGAGCCTGGTTGGTCCAACCAGGTGCTTGTTCAGATCAGTAGGTTGATGATGTAGCCCAAACCCAATCAATCTGGTGGGTTGAAAAATGCAGATCAAGAGGTGTGGAACCCACCATATACTGTGAAGCTCGGACGGATGTGAAAGTGTGAATGTGGGGTTTGGCTGAGTTGAATCAGCTTGGTCAGAGTAGGGATTCGTAAAATAATCAGTGAATGACGCGGAAACCCTACAGGGGTGATCAGAAGATGATGGAGCATGGTCTTTAGTCTGATCAGTGTTCGTAACCCAATAAAGATGTGGAATTGCAATTGGCTCGGTGAGAGGTGAATCTGAATAGAAATTGAGTCCGGTTGTGGGTCGGGGTTGAGAAGAGGTTTTGAGCAGCTCTGTGAGTGTGGAAGAGGTGGCTTGAATGAGAACTGTGTATGAGGGCTCTTCTAGAAACGAATGACAGGTGGTCTCCTGTAGAGAGTCCTTTGGGTAACTATCAAATGCCTGAAGAGTGTCTATAGGAAGCAGAAAATCTAAATTGAGAAAAGATTCGACTTCAAGGTTGCAATCACCCTTGGCATTTTGTGGTTTTGTTTTCTGAGGATCAAAAAGAATTGCTTCCATGTCACTGGAACTTGAACTTTCTTCAATGATCCCAGGAAGCGGGACCTCAGAGTCAGAGTCAGAGAATGAGTCATGTGGGCTGAGGTCGTAGATTGGCTTGGTGTGTTTAGGAAGGAGAGTTTCTTCGAAATTATAATCAGATCCGAAGTCGTTGGAGAGTTTGCGAAGATCTAGTTCTAAATGAGATTCACGATCATGAATTCCACCAAAGTATAAATCACCTGTTGTCGAATCAGCAGCCTGATTGGGTTCTAGCCTATGTGTCAATTCTAGGTTTAAAAAGGTGTTCTGTCTAGGCTCAAGTTCCAAGCTGGTAGGATAGACCCAATTGAAACCCCACTCATCCAACTCCTCTATTTCTGTATCGTAAATTAGCATATCTTCTGAAAAATCGATCAGATTTCCTGAGGATGTTGGAGAGGGATATTCATCAAATAAAGGCCCGGAATCATATTCTTTAAAAATTTGATCTTTATCATATGGGGCCTCATAATCTTCCCAATAAGTTTCGGATCTAGATTCTAGGTCTAGGATGTGGGTAGAATTACTAGAATCTAAGTCCGAATAACCTTCGAAGGTTACCTTATCAAAATAAGGGGCGGAATTTATACCCTCAAGAGGTTCAGTTCTGATCTCATTATTGCAGGAATCTTGGAATTCTAAGCTTGGCGATTCATGATCTAGGGTTGGCTCAGCATTGTGTTTTCCTACAACTTCCTAACCTATTTTAATGTTGTCTTCTATCTGGGTTGGGAATCCACAACCACCTTGTGCCTGGGTCCCAAGGTCTGGGAAACCGGATTGATCCTTAATACTGTTCCAAGATGGTTCATCCTCTGTTTGTGGTATGTACGGGTATTTCTGGTCGATAGTTTGTTCTAGTAATCTCATCATCTCTACCTGTTTTTCAAGAGCATCTTGGTGTTGTTTCCACAGTATAGGATTTATCATGCATTGAAAGTATTCAGATTTGTGTAATTTTTCTATCTCAATATATCATGTTAGGAGCATTTCTCGGGTTGATCCTTTTATGGCTTCTATCAATAGAATTTGGGCACAGTCTGTGATGAAGGTTTCGGTTGTTGGGACATCAACCTGAATGTTTTCTATTGGTGTTGAGGGTTTATATTTGATTTCATAGAACTCAAGAGCATCCTCAATCATCCTATCTCTCATAGATCTTTGTGATTCAGGTTTCTTGAAGGGTAATCCTAAGTAACTAGGATGCATTTTTGGATCAGGTGGTGGAATCAGGATGTAGAATCAGAAGTTGGATGTTATGTCATGATGGAAGAAGAGAGAGAACTAGGTTTTGAATCAGAAGTGGAGGGGTTATAGCACAAACAAGGGAGCTGAGGTTTGGCCTTGGGGAGAGTAGATTGTTAGAGGAGGTTTCAAGGGCCTCCTACCAAACATACACTGATGGAGAGGATGAGTTTAGAAGGTGCTGGACCCAATCAAGACACCCAGAATGTTGGGTGACTATAGAGGTTCGGGGTAGATGGACCCCTTGATCGAAAGATCGTCCACCTGAAAATTACCTGGGCAACCAGAGGGTGAGTCCCGCGAAGACCCCTACACGGCAAAGCGTCCCCACGGGTTACAGGGTTTCCCCCACCTGACCTCTCTTGTCACTGAGATTCCAGGTAGACCAGAATGGGGATCTTGACCTCTTAAGTCTACCACTTTTAGTTTAAGATCAAGGTGCTTAGGTTTTCACTTGAACTTTAGTCTTTTGAGTGCAAAGAGTGACCTAAGTTGAAGGTTGGTTGACCCAAGGGGTTAACTTCACTTGCTAGTTCTTTTGAGAGCTTATTAGGTCTTGTCTTTTAGGGTTCAAGTGTTTTTAAGAGCCAAATTGCTTAGGGTTTCTCTGAATAGGTATTTTCAGACAATGGCTTGGGCACACTTCTTTTGGGATTTCTCAATTCTTGCTTAAGAAGTGTGTCTCTAAAACCCTAATTTTGAGTCTTATGTTAGCTCTACTTGGTCCAGTTAGCTCTTTGTTGGGCAATTAGGGCTCAGGAAAGAAGGTGTTAGCTCTTAAATACCCTTAATAGTGTGTGCAGGAATAGTGGGTTGAAATTTAAAACATGCAGCATTTGATGATTTACTAAGTATAGAAGACAGGTTAGACCTATATTGCTTGTTTTTCTTTTTCTTCCTTTTAGATTTTAGGGGTTAATAGTGAGAGGATAGAAAAATTACCTGTCCTCGGAGTGGTTGTTGTGTAGCTGCTTGTCTTCTTGATTTCCTGTGCCTGCACACAAAAAGAGAAGAGATTAATAGGAACTCAATAGAGAATTTATGACTTCTAGAATAGTCGTTGCTCCCCGGAAACGGATTGGCAAATAGTAACTGGTCGGCGGTTCTGTTTATTATAGTTTAGTTACAGTCGTTATAGTATGTAACAAGACAGCTACCAGATTACTACAAATTCTTACTCGAAATGCAAAGTTTTCCCGAGGTCGAACTCAGGGAGCAACTAGAATTCTAGAAGTAAAAGGTTCTCAATTAGGTTACAAAAATGAGAGAGAGAGAGAGAGAGGGCTAGAGTTCTCTTGGCTTCTTCCTCTTCTCTCTTCTTTTCTTTCTTTCTTTCTTCTTTCTTCTGCAGAGTCTTCTTTTCTTCTTGCCTGCTCTGCTTGCTTCTTCTCTTTTCTTCTTTTCTTCCTGCCTTCTTCTTCTGTTCTTGTCTTCTCTTTCTCTTTTTCTTCTCTGCGACAGTGGTGATCTTCCTCTTCTTTTTTCTTTCTTTCTTCTTTCTTCTTTTCCTTCCTTGCTTGCGGTTGTGCCTTCTTTCTTTCTCTTTTCTTCTTCTTCTTCTTCTTCTTCTTCTTCTTCTTCTCTTCCTTCTGCAACTGTGGTGATTCCAACGTCTGATGCTGTGCTCAGACGACTTATCTATGGCTTTGCTACAGTGCCTTCATTCTTTTCTTCTTCTTCTGTTTCTCTCCTTCCTTCCTTCTTCTTTTCCTTCCTGTCTTCTTCTTTTCCTTCCTGTCTTCTTCTTCTTCCTTCCTTCCTGCACGCTCACACAAGGGTCAGAGCAAAACCTACCCCTACCCTTCCCCACGTCTCTCTCTTTCTTAGATTTCTCTCTTAGGACCGCTCTCTCAGAGCCGGGTAATCGGGTGCAGGTATCGCGCCCAGGACCAGGCCCATCGGCGTGTGGTGGTGGACGAGGAGTGCGTGGTTTGGGTAATCGGATCCTGCCCAGACTCGTGAGGTGTGAGCGCGAGTGAGGGCGAGCGAGCGCGTGGCGTGCTGCGTGTGGGAGGGGGACCTGACCCCTGTGTTCGAAGGCGATCAGCCTTAGGCACTTTTTCAATTTAAGTGCAGGCGCTTGGCCACACACTTCCGAGGTGGGAATAAAGTCCCACCTCCCAAATTAGCGTCCGCAGGCGAGCGATCAGCCGCCAATTGAGGTAGCCCGTGAGGACTTCGCCTCAACTGCGGGCCTGGGTGTCTTCGCGACTCCTTCCCGCGCAACCTGGGATGCGCACCTGGGCTGGAGGGTGCCTACAGCTACAGGTGAAGCTGCTGCAGCTTGTCGACAATGGCGGCGAGGGGCGCGAACCTGAAATCACAGCTACGGCCTCTCGACCCAGTCAGAATATGTAGGAAGCTTCGCCAGAGTGAGGCGAAGCTTGTGCGGTGGTCGGCAGAGTGCGGGAGTGCGTGGAGAGGTTGACCTAGGTCAAACTGTGGCCGGAAAGGTGGGTTTGTTCGGAGGGTGGTCGGGTGGCGCTTGGCAGTGAATGGAGAGGGGGGATCAGTGGAGTGGAGTGTAAGGGTGCTTCTGGGCTGGTCGGCGAGGTGTGAGAGTGTCTGTGGTCATGAGATGGTCTCGCCGGAGGGGGTGATCGGAGGTGGAGAAGGTGGTCTGGACAGTGGCAGTTGGGTGGTCGACATGGCAGTTAAAAAGGGGGAAAATACAAGGGAAGGAGAGAGGAAGCTATCTACCTAATTACTTGACGAAGGGGGAGGGCAAAGCAGCCGGCTCGTATCTGCCGGAGCTGGAGATGAAGATGCCCTGGAGGAGGGTTTCGGCGACGAGGAAGCAGGCGAAGGGCGCCAGTGGGTACAGCTTGGCGCGGACGACGAAGCAGGGCAAACCCTGCTGTAGGTAGGGCAGCAGAGCGACGAGGAGGAAGAGGAGGAGTTCGCCAAAAGCTTCGGGCCCTCTGACGGAGGAGGAAGGGATGAAGAGGAGGTGTTTCTCCGCCAAAGAAAAGCTTCAAGGAGCCGGCAAGATCTGCCGGTCCTTATAAAGGGCTTGGCGCGCAAAGAGGGGCGAGGTGCGAAGGGGTCTGCCTCGCCGGAGTATGGCCGGAAGGGACACGCATACCTTCCACGCGTTCGCACGGAAGGTATGGTGGTCGGCAGAGGGCATGGGCGGGTCCCTACGACGGAGGACGTCGCAGGGAACCCCGCTTCTGTTCTAGAGGACGGTAACTCTACTCTGCGCGGCGCCATGCTCCGCGCAAGGTCACCGGAGTATGGCGCTGCACAGAAGTTGCAGGGAGGACCGTTCTGCAAAGAATGATGAAAAGTTGGGGGCCTAAATGCAAGGGTTTCAAAAGATAAAGGTCAAAAAGTAAATGAAGAGGACCAAATTGTAAAGTCGGTCAAGGAGGTCTCTTCTTAGGCTCAAGTTTTTATACAATACTAATTTGGACCTAAGGATTTTAATGGTGAATTTTAATTCTAGGTTGGATCATGTTTGACCGACCAATTTGCGCAAAAACCCAAATTAAGTTATTAATTGGGCATAGTTCTCTTTTTAGGTCAAAACAGATTTCTAAGGCCAAATTGAAGGTTCTAAACCATAGAGAATATTTTTCTATGAATTTTAAAGGGTTTAGTTGATTTTTATCCTGTCTCGAACCTCGTGAATTGAAGTGGGTTTGTTTTAGGGTTACAGAATGTCATTTAATTCTTAGAAGTTACTGTAACCCTTTTAAGATCAGATCAACCTACTTCTCTCATTGTTAAGCTTGTTTGACCTGTGTTTGGACCCTTAATTACCCTGTTTGCAAACTGCATTAATGAAATTGCAGTTTTACCCCTTATGATTTGTTTTATTCTTAAACTCAGAATTCTCTGAGTTAAGCCTTTCTTTGGGTCATGTAGGAGCTTTTTCTCACATATCAGGGTTAGATTGTGCTAGTTAGGGTTTATGATGAGGTTCTCATCAGTAAAGCTTCAAGTGAAGCTTGAAGCCTTGCTCCAGGCATCGCGAGCCTTAGGCAACTTCCCCAGGCTGTGCAGAAGGCTTCCAAGCACACGCCCAGGCGGTCAATTGGGCACCACATCATCAGCTTCAGCTCCAATTGAGGAGACTTCCACCTGCTGTCGGTCATGCGAAGAAGGGTGGGACTTTAGTCCCACCTCGAAAGTTCACAAGTGCTTGCGGCCACATAAGAGGAAAAAGTGATAGAGGCTTATCGCCTCAAATCACTTGGGGGTGAGGTCCCCTGCACCCTCACTCGGCCTCGTCCGTGACTCTGACCTTGCGGATCTGGTAGTGACCCGATAACCCGCCTACGCCTTACACTCGTCAGCTATGACCCACGCTCGCAGCCTTGGACCCGGGTGCGCTCTAGGTCCGATAACCTGGTACTATTGGAGGCTATGGGAGAGCGTGACCCAAGGAGAGAAAGAGAGGATAGTGTGTGGGGGCAGGGGGTTTTGCTCTGAGAAGGATTGGCTGACACTTAGCCAAATTGAGGATCCTTCCCCCTCTACGTGAAGAAGAGCAGGATAATAGAAGAGTAGAGAAAGAACGAAGAAGAAGAAAAGAAGAGGAGCCGCATAAGAAGAGCAGAGAAAGAAAAAGAAGGAAGAGAGAGAGTAGCAAAAGAAGAAGAAGAAGAGAAGAAGAGCCACACCAGAAGAAGAAATCAGATCATCAGACGTTTAAGACATCTCATTAAATATTCAGACGGCTGAGATCATTTCATATATAACTATTGAGTTCTATTTTCCATTATTGTAGGAAGTAATTGGTGATTCAAATCACCATTTTACTCCATTTTTCTTACAGTCTGATACTTGATCTTATTACTACATTATTCTGAATCAATTTCTGATTATAATTACATATCTCTATTGTTTTAAATTGCAATTTTTAGAACTGAATTCCTACGTGCTCCCATCGAGTGACCTCGGACTTTTTCTAGTATAAATTTTATCTGTTTTTCGTGAGATTTCAACTATACTACAACACAACGATTTAAAACCTGATTTAGAGCGAGTAACATTTTGGCACCGTTGCCGGGGAGCAACGTGCAATTTAGATCTCTTGATTGTAATATTAGGTTGGATTCTAACTTGCTACATCTCTTTTGATTGTGATCTGTTTTAGGGACTCATTAAAGGAAGATCAGCCGCACATCAACCACTCCAGGGGCAGGTAAACTCCAGGGGAAGGTATCTAGGGCTATCACATTCTTATTTGAGACCTAGGTACCACATTTTGACAAATTAAATTAGACCAAATCAGAGCAAATTAAGGATTCCATTTTAGAGTTTTAGAGACACACTTGCTTAATCAAGAATTGATCTTTCCAAACAATGTGTGCCTAAACCTTGATTGAATTGATCTATTCAAGCAAAACCCTAAAATCAGGCTCTTAAATTCATTTGAACACTAAAAGAGGGACCTAAATTTCTCAAAAGGACAATACATGTGAAGTTGACCCATCTTGTTGGGTTAACCAATCTTCAAGTTAGGTCACTTTTCACAAAAATATCTTAAAAGTTCAAGTAAAATCATAAGCACCCTTGCTCTTAATTAAAACTGGTAGACTTAAGAGGTCAAGTCCCCATTCTGTTCTACTTGGATCATCAGTGACAAGAGAGGTTGGGTGGTGGAAACCCTTTAACTTGTGGGGGCACTCTACCGTGTAGGGGTCTTGCGGGACTCTCCCTCTCTGGCTGCCCAGGTAATTCTTAGGTGGATGGCTTTCTGACTAAGGGGTATCATCCACCCCGAACCTCTATAGTCATCCAAAAATTTTTGGGTGTCATGATTGGGTCCATCACAATCTATCTCTCATCTACTCCATCGGTGCATGTTCGAGAGGAGGTCTCTAAGACCATCCTTGAGGCCTCCATTAGCTACTCATTCCCGTCAAGGCCAAGACTCGACCTCCTTATTTGTGCAACAACCCAATCTGATCGATATCTCTTCTGATTCATCTGAACCTAATTCTCCTTCATCCAACATCATGGCACAACCAGCAGAAGAAAACAATCTTGAGAATCAGCGTCAACACCTCAATGATCTATTCTAAGCCTTTGTGAACCCATCACAGCGTCTTATGATGCGAGATCACTATAATCCCACTGCGGAGGCAATTGAACCTCGAGTACAAATCCCCGCTGGAGGTCCTGATACTGAACTCAAGCCCAACATGATTCATGCCATTCCCAAATTCCATGGGCGTAATTCCGAAGATCCTTTCCAGCATATCAAGCAACTCAAGCATCTGGCCCAGACCTTTGGGTCAAAAGCTCAAAATCGGGATGTTTTACTCATGAAAATGTTCTCCTCTCTCATGCATAAGGCTGCTCACTAATACCAAACCCAAACGCGTCCAATCAACACCTGGGCAGAAATTCAATCCAAGTTTTTGAAAAAGTTCTTCCCTGTTGGTCGGACAAATGCTTTACGGCACCAGATCACGCATTTCACACAGTAAGCAGGAGAACCGCTTCACGAGGCATGGATCATTTTCTAGATCTCATGCGAAAGTGCCCCCACCACGGAGTTCCTAAATGGGAACAAGTCCAGACTTTTTACCAGGGACTCTATGAGGATATTCGATTATTCGTCAATGAGACTTGCGAAGGAAACATCATGGGTCAACACGAAGACACCGTGTGGGAGATTCTCGAGAATATGTGCGAAAACTCCATCAATAATGAATCCATGGGCATGTTCGACCGAACGAATGCCTGTGCATTGACGAATCCAAAGGGAGAACATGAGATGCAGGGCTTGTCCTCTTCCATCGACTTGGAACTGATGGCCAATCATCTGGACAAAGTCTCTATTATTGAGAAGAAGGTGGACGAGCTAACTTGACACTTGCAGCGAGCCACCTCTGTGCAAAACCCGTTCGTGCAACCGCCCTCTGGCAGGGAGGTTGTGCATATCATCGATTTTCTCAGGGGATGGACCCGTATCCACCCCTGTCTAATTCAGGTTTCGGAGGAAACTCTGAACCCACCTACTCTAGTTGGGGGAACTCTGAACCCTCATATTCTGACTTTTCCGAGGCTCCTCAGACCTGCGAGGACCTCAACACCATTCAAAATGATCCATTCTCAAACACCTACAACCCTGGATGGCATAATCATCCTAAGTTCACGTGGTCAAGGAATAATCAAAATCAGAGACCTCAATGTCATCCCCGACCACAAGCTCCTCGTCCATATCAGCTACTTCAGCCTTGGCCTAACCCAACTTATCAATCTGGGCCGATTCACGCAGATCAAATGACTCTTATCCTTCAGACTCTGGCTAACATTCAGAAAACGAATGCGGCTATGCAAAAGCAGCACAAAGACGAGATCACAGAGGTTTGCAATCAACTTGCCCAAATGGCAAATTCCCACCAACCTGGTGCACTTCCTTCATAGCCTCTGCCTAATCCGAATAATGTGCTGAACCAGAGGTGAGTTATGAACCCAAATCAGGGCTAAGCTCACTTTGTTTATCAGGCCCCTTCTACTCCATCACCTGACGGGATGGAGGCTTCGACATCATATGCGGGTTATCAGCAGCAATCACCTCTTTTGCCCACACCAAACTAGAACTAGGCAGGACTGAATTCTGTTACTACCCGTAGTGGCAAAGCAACACAGGACCCACCTTATCCAAACCACTCCCAGTCTGGTAATGCAAACTCAAACCCTAGGATAGTCATCCAGGATAACCCTATCCCAGATCAAAAACCTAGACCCATTCTAGAAGAACCATCTAAGGTTCCATTTCCCGAGGCCTTGACCAAGGGAAAAAGGATAGCCAAATCAGTGGCACCTGAGGAAGACCTGGTTAAGCTCTTTGAGCAGGTTCATATAAACATCCCCTTGATGGATGCGATACGCCACGTATCAGCTTACACGCGATTTCTAAAAGACATGTGTACACCTAAGCGTAAGTCGTGAACCAAAAATGGGAACCCGATCGTACTGTCGGAGAAAGCCAGCTTCGTCATTTTAAGCAAACTCTCGCCTAAGGCAAAAGACCCAGGCACCCCTCTGATCTCCTATGTAATCGGTGATATACAGTTCGACCGAGCCTTACTGGACCTAGGAGCTTCCATAAATTTGATACCTACATCCCTACTAGACTACTTGGAGGAATCTGAACTTAAACTGATAGAGATGACCTTGCAATTAGTTGATAGATCAATTAAGTCACTAAAAGGAATTCTCGAGGATGTCATAGTTAGGGTACATGATTTCTATTTTCCAGTGGATTTTATTATCCTAGACATGGATGCTCCTGAGAATGTGAAGAATACACCAATCATACTAGAGAGACCCTTTCTAGCCACTGCTAGGGCCAATATCAATTATGAGGAGGGCCAAATTGAATTAAAATTTAGGAGCAAGACACTAAATATCAAATCTTTAAGGCCCAACAAGGAATTAATTACGGAGTTATAGAACAGATTTGCGATATCAAGGTTGTGATTGACGACCTATGTATCGAGGAAAACCTGACTATTTCTGATCAACCACAAAAGGATCAAAACCCACAATTAGAGGAGTCTGAACTCAACCTAGACACACCCATAGCTCCTTCCTTTGCTCCTGACACCTACCCTGAACCACCTGCTGCTGCTGACAACCCAGTAATGGAATTAAAGCCTCTTCCCGATCATCTCAAATACATCTTTTTGGGTTCCAATTAGATGTTTCCTGTGATTATTAACTCCCGACTCACACCTGATCAAGAAACACGCCTGATTTCTGTTCTTCGACAGCATCGGAGAGCCATTGGATGGACTCTCGATGATCTGACTGGTATCAGCCCTTCATACTACACACATCACATCTACACTAAAGAGGGCTTATGACCATCCCGTGAAATGCAGAGATGCCTAAATCCAAATCTGCAGGATGTCGTGAAAAGGGAGATCATCAAGTGGTTGAATGCAGGAATCATCTACCCATCTCCGACAGTCGGTGGGTGAGTCCAATCCAAGTTGTGCCTAAGAAGGCAGGGCTCACCGTCATCATGACTGATATTGGAGAAACCATACCGACCCATATAGCGAACTTGTGGAGAGTCTGCATTGATTACAGAAGACTAAATTCCTCCATGAAGAACGATCATTTCCCACTACCGTTCATTGATCGGATCCTTGAGAAACTAGCGGGAAATCGATTCTTATGCTTTTTGGATGGGTACTCCGGTTATAATCAGGTCACAATCCATCCTGAGGACCAAGAGAAAACCACCTTCACCTACCCCTTTGGAACATACGCATTCCGAAGGATGCCATTCGGTCTCTACAATGCACCTGCTACTTTTCAGTGGTACATGCTTGCCATATTCTCAGATATGGTAGGTGAATACCTTGAAGTCTTCATGGATGATTTCTCGGTATTTGGTAAATCATTTAATGGTTGCCTCTTGCACTTGGTTCAAATCCTCAAGCAGTGCATCAACGTGAACTTGGTTCTTTCCTAGGAAAAGAGCCACGTCATGGTACCTGAGGGAATTGTCCTGGGACATCTCATCTTTGAAAAAGGCATCCAAGTTGATCGAGCCAAGGTGAATCTGATTTCCAAACTCCCTATGCCTAGCTCGGTCAAAGACATCCGATCCTTTCAGGGGGCACGTCGATTTTTACCGTCAATTCATTCTTGATTTTTCAAAAATCATGCGTTCCCTAACTAATCTTCTATCTAAGGATGTCCCTTTTGAAATCTCCAAAGAGTGCACTCAGGCATTTGAGATCCTACGTGATCGAGTTACCCAAGCACCTATCCTACAGTCCCCTGATTGGTCTTAACCCTTTGAGATCATGTGCGATGCATCTGATTATGCTGTAGGTGCGGTACTTGGACAGAAAATAGATGGGAAACCCATGGTCATCTACGACGTTAGCAAGACACTTGATGAGGCTCAGCATAATTACATAGTTACTGAGAAAGAGCTGCTAATCGTAGTATTTACCCTGGAAAAATTCAGATCATATCTTTTGGGTTCCTGTGTTATCATATACTCAGATCACACCGCAGTAAAACATCCCCTTGCGAAGAAGGATGCGAAACCTCAACTAATCCACTGGATCTTGCTATTGCAAGAATTCAATCTCGAGATTCGCGATAAAGAGGGAAAACAGAACATGGTAGCTGACCATTTGTCCCATCTTCCTTCTTCCATCATTGACCCATCTGGCCCAATCACCGAGCATTTTCAAGACGAGCACCTGCTTGTCATTCGCAGTCTCCCATGGTTTGCTAATATTGTAAACTACTTGGTTACGGGGAAGGTTCCGCTAGATTGGGCAACTTCCAGGCGGGACAAATTGATTACCGAGGCTAAGTACTATATTTGGGAGGAACCATACCTTTTCCACATTAGCAATGATCAGGATCCAGAGATGCATTCCTGACGACGAGGTCAATGACATAATATCATTCTGTCACGACCAGGCCTGCGGTGGCCATTTCCCTGGGCGTAAAACCGCAGCGAAAATTTTCCAGTGTGGGTTCTTTTGGCCCACTTTGTTCAAAGACGCACAGACATATTGTAGGGCATGCGCTCGTTGTCACACCCTCGGCAACATGGGCCCACAGGATATGATGCCCTTGAACCCGATTATTGTGTGTGAAATCTTTGACATATGGGGAATTAATTTCATGGGACCCTTTCCCGGATTTAACAGCTTCGAATACATTCTACTCACTGTTGATTATGTCTTTAAATGGATCGAAGCCGTCCCCACGAGAACTAGTGATCATAAAGTTGTCCTCTGATTTATCCAAGAGAACATCTTTACTAGATTTGGGGTTCGTAAGGCCATCATCAACGATGGCAGGTCTCATTTTACCAATGTGCACTTCCAGTCCCTGATGAAAAAGTATGGGGTGTCGCATCGTATCTCGACTCCTTACCACCCCCAGACTAATGGACTGGCAGAATTGTCAAATAGAGAGATCAAAAAGTTCCTTCAGGTCATTGTTCGGCCTGATAGAAAAGATTGGTCTACTCGCCTTCCGGAAGCCTTGTGGGCCTATAGGACTACCCACAAGACCTAATTAGGCATGTCTCCCTTCTGATTAGTGTACGGTAAGGCATGTCACCTTCCCGTCGAGATGGAGCACAAGGCTTATTGGGTAGTACGGAAGTACAATCTGGATCTAGTGAAGGCTGGAATACACCGATGGTTGCAATTGAGCGGGATCGAGGAACTATGCAAGGATGCGTATGAGAACTCGCGTATCTACAAAGAGAAGGTTAAAGCCTTCCATGACAGTCACATTGTACGAAAATCTTTCCACCCTGGTTAGAAAGTTCAACTCTTTGTTGCCAAACTCAAACTATTCCTAGGAAAACTCATATCAAAATGGATTGGACCATTCTTGGCGAGACAATCTTTGGAAATGGAGCTATTGAAATAAGCCAACCTAGCCTTGATTCATAACCCTTTGTTGTGAACGATCAGTGACTTAAGCCATTCATTGAACTCACCGATATGAACAGAGCTAAGGTATCTTTTGATTTCCATTCTCCCTGAACTCATTACGCCCGGCTGATGGCATTCAACTCAGCACTTAACGGGAGGCAACCCGTCATTTTGAAAAACCCAAAACCCTTCTTGACACATCTTTTGCTGAATTCATATTGCACTTTAGGGTTTGTCCATTAGAACAGCTGACTCCACCTCTGGTACCGATACCCGAGCTTGAAATCGTCCGCAATAGTCACCCCGACCCATCCACTTACCCAAAACCTATTCTAATGTACGATCTAAGCTAAACTCGAACCCACCAACTTTATAATGAGGACATTGCAAATTATAGGCATAGGGGGGTATTAAGTGCAAAACGCTGTGAAAATCACTTCACAAGAAAGGAATTTCATAAAAAAAATTACATATTCCAAAAAGCCAAAAAAATAAAAAAATTAAAAAAGAGAAAAAGATGGAGAAGGGAGGAAGTTTTGAATGAATCAATTGCATATCATTTTTTAGGAGAAAAAGGGAGGTGATAAAAATGTCAAAAAGCTGCACAATTTAAAAAGAAAAAAAATATAGTCATTAGTAAAAGATTAAGGAATCGACTTAGTTCTAGACCAAATCAAAAAGAAAGAAAATGAAAGATAAAAAGTGCTAAGAGACAAAAAGAGATTAGTATGAATGCTAATCTTAGGCCTCTTGGGCTGTGATTCTAGGCTTAAAAATTCAAGTATTCGTTAAAATCTGGATAGTCCTTAAGAGGTTGGGAAAAAAGCGAAGCTTAAGTATTAGGTCTAAGGCTTAGGGATTATTCGACCTCATTAACTGACCTCTAGTTTACGGGACTCGGTAACCTAAGCACCCCAATCCACACACAGTCTGGTTCAGTGCACTTAAATATCAAAATCACACAAATGCGTTAAATCTGTTCTAAAAAAGTTACCTAGATTAAGAGCGGTTAATCAACATAAGTTGATTTGGACGAGTTCCTAACACGGAGAGGCTGGAAATACCCCTCAAAGATACGCAATAACATATCGTCTCCTCAGTGCTTGTCTCCTAGGATATCTAAATATCCTACCGGGGGCATGTAAGCACCTTGTGCTGGTTCAGACGCCATGGACGGCATTATCATGAAATGGCGATTGGCAGAATTTAGATTTACCTATAGAACGCCATGGGCGGATGTTGAACATACGAGTTGCTACGCTAATGTGTTTGTGAAAAACTTGTCGTCGTAGTATGAAGCGAAGAACTCGTGTTCAACAAATAAAATTTATACCGGAATGGAAATCTCGGGTCGAACACAGGGAAGCGGACATTTGATTTAAAAACACGCGTTTGATTTATTTGTCATGAAGTAAATTAATTGATTAGAATTATCTAACTATTTACAATAAATAGAAAAGAGAGAAAGAGAGAATAAGAGAGAGAGAATATTACAAACAAAAATAAAAAGGAGATGTAGAATGAACATGGAATTCATCATCAAAAAGATTGTTTGTTACACTAAACATTATGACTAGAAAGCGAGAAAATGATTAAACTAGAAAGCAGTAAATCTATTCTAGAAAACAGTAAAACTACTCTAGAGGGCAGTAAAAGAATGGGGAGAGAAATATCCTCCTCGACGGTCGCTTGGAGGACGAGCCGGACGGGACGACGCCTGGATGAAGGAGGACAAAGTAGGACAAAGGAGAACGAAGCGGGAAGAACGGGAACGGGGCAGCACATTGTCGTCGTCGCGGGATCCGCTTCCGAAAGGGGAAGGAAAAATTGACTTTATCTCGCGAGAAGCATCCCGAGTGTGGGATAAACTTCTCTTGAGCTTTGGAGAGGGAGAGAAGAGAAGGAAGGGATGAGAATTTTGTATGGAGGGGGTCTCCTTTTATAGTTGAAGGAGTTGGGGTAATTTGGTCATTACAACTCTAAAAATATTAATTCAGGACCTTTAGTGACGGATAAAACCGTCGCTAAAGGTTCGAACATGGCCTTCATGGGTGTCGCGTCTGCCTGCTCACCTCCTCACGCGTAACGCACGTGCACGTCTAGCTGATCTCAGTCGTCCGATAGCGAGATCGGATGGCTTAAATCGCGCTACCTTCTGCCTCCTTTGCGCGCCCGCACCCGTGCGATTCCACGTGACGCGCAGGCGTGCGTGGGCGCGTCATCTTGATTGAGCGCACGTGGCCGTTGGATCGCGATCGTGCGATCGATTGGGCGCGCGCTTCTGCTCCAATTGCAGCGCAGCGCAGATCGAACGCACGCCTGCGCTTCGTGTTAGAGCGCTCGACCAATGTGCTATGGGCACATTTATGTTGAGCGCCTAATTTAAGCGTGGGCGCATCGCAGCCATTGGATCTTGATCCAATGGCGGGGAAGGGCTGGTGCAGAGGCCTTCAGCAGGTGCATGCGGACGATTGGGCAGCTAAGATGGTGCCACGTGGCGCCATCTTGGCCATTCATCTTCTGGATGATGTAGATGATGCCACGGGTGTCGGATTGACTCAATTTTTGTGTCGTTAGGCTGCGATCGTCGATCCGAATCCATCCTTGCAGTCATATTTGTCGTTTGAAGTGTAGATTCACACCATCTTGGCCCTTGATCTTCTAGGGTTCTCCGGTCTCTATCTAATGCTACAGATGTCTGATTAGGGTGATCTTGGAGTCGTTGAACTCCAATCGTCGCCCTGATCACATCTGTACGGTTGGATCTTCGATCCGAGGCCCCGATAAAAAGTTTGCCCTATCCCTGAACATAAAAGGAGACAATTAATCTCCATTTTATTCAAATTACTCTAAATGCAAGATAATGCATGTTATGCAATATTTATAGTATGCAATGCAATCCTATGCTTAAGAACATGCATAATAGACATCTTAAGTAGTGTAAATATGTTTACATCAGCGAAACTATCTCGAAATCTCAAAAGCCAGGGTTCTGGGGGTTACCAAGCCCGCGCGCCTCCGCAACCCCCAGAGCCACAACGGAATGGGGTCCTAACACAAGGATCAATTACAAGGAGCTACTCAGAATAGTATACAATTACTGTAAACAGGTAGAGGAACTAAATCTAATAAGAACGAGACTTGAAACGTGGAAAACGGACTCCGAACGAACCCTAAACGGGTCAAAAACGACAAGTCTGCCCAAAATCAGACGTCTGGAACTGCTTCCAGACGTCTTAAATGATAGCTCAGGTCATACCTTGATCTACGCAGTCCTTCAAACGTCCAGAAGCCCGCTGAACCGTCTGGACTTAGTTTCCAGACGTCCGACTACTACTCCAGACGTCTGGAGACCCTCTCCGTCATCTGGTGCTGTGCCCAGACGTCCGATCTGTGTGGGATGGCTTGCCCTTGCGCCATCCCGAACAAGTCCTGCACACATATGCAGCCGTCCTCAACACAAAGCGATGCAGAAACCTTCGGCGGAACGGCTGCATGGCCGTACATGCGAAAGAAGAAGATGAAAATATCATACCTTTCAAACGTCTGGACCTTCCTCCAGACGTCTCCTGTGTCGTCTGGGTGTTTGTCCAGACGTCTGATTCTGGGAAAATTTGCCAGAATTAGGACCTCCTCGCCCTCCACCTGCAGCAGACGGACGTGCCGCGCCGCGCTCGCCTGCTGTCTGAGCTGCAGCAGCTCCTCCCCAGCACCACACGCTTGCTGCACACCCGCTACTCAGCTCTGGCTGCTCTGGCGAGCTCTCACCCTTGCGGCCAAGCTCTCTCTCCCTCTCGCAGCAACCCCTCCTCCCCACACACTCGCAGCAGCTGCTGCTGCCGCCCTCGCCTGCTCACTCTCTCGTTGACAGGAAGAAGAAGAAGGCGGTGGAGTGAGGGTGAGGGAGAGAGAGGGATGTATTTGAAGGAAGCCACGGGGAGAGAGAGAGAGAGAAAAAGGGCAGTGTCTGCAGGGAGGGAGGAAAGAGAAGAAGGAGGGCGGCGGTTCAGTCTGCATGCGCATGCGCGTTGACACGAACCTGTACACAGAAAAAATTTAATTCCAGACATCTGGAAAGGCTTCCAGACGTCTGATCAGACGTTTGGACCACTTCCCAGATGTCTTAAACGACGTTTGATGCCCTGGTTATAACAATATAACAAACTCAAAGGAAGTTTCATCCCCGAAACTTGAGCTAACTAGGATGCGGAAAAGAATGATATATGCATAACAAACTCAAAGAGGATTGAAGCTGGTCTGAAAGGACGTACCCGCGAAAAGCTCCGGGTACCGCTCCTCCATCGCCGCCTCAGGCTCCCAGGTAGCCTCCTCGTACCGCTGGCTCCTCCACAAAACCTTCACCAGGGGTACTTGCTTCCGTCTCAGACTACGGACGGCTCTGTCGAGAATCTGCACTGGCCACTCAGGGTAGGTCAGGTCGTCGCCCACCTCAACACTCTCGTGACTCAGGACGTGACTGGGATCGGCGACGTACATCCTGAGGTTGGACACGTGAAACACGTCGTGCACACCAGAAAGCTGGGGAGGAAGGACAAGCCTATAAGCAACGGGTCCAACCCGCTCTAGGACCTCAAAGGGCCCCACGAACCTCGGCGCGAGCTTCCCTCTCACCCCAAACCGCTGCAGGCCCTTCATGGGCAAAACGCGAAGGAAGACGTGGTCCCCAACCCCAAACTGCACCCCTCTACATTTCCGATCTGCATAACTCTTCTGCCTGCTCCTGACAGTGCGGAGTCGCCTGTGAATCTGCTCGACTACCTCCTGACTCTGCCGGATCAGCCTGGGCCCAACCTCCCACTTGGTCCCCACCTCAACCCAACTCAAGGGTGCCGTACACCTCCGTTCGTACAGAGCCTCGTAGGGTGCCATGCCGATGCTCGAGTGATAACTATTATTATATGCAAACTCGACCAGGGGCAAGTGCTCCTCCCAAGAGCCCCTCTAGTCCAATACACAAGCATGCAAAAGGTCCTCAAGTGTCTGTATCGTGCGCTCAGACTGTCCGTCCGTTTGGGGGTGGTACGCTGTACTGAACCTCAACCGCGTCCCCAGGGCCTGCTGAAACTCAGCCCAAAACTGGGACGTAAAGAGGGTATCCCGGTCGGATATGATCTCCCGCGGAACTCCGTGTAGACGTAACACGTTGCGGATATACCTCTCTGCCAACTGTACTGGTCCCAAGGTGACTCGGATCGGCAAGAAATGCGCCGTCTTCGTCAATCTGTCAACGATTACCCAGACTACATCGTGTCCTCGCTGGGTAACAGGTAAGCCCACCACCAAGTCCATGGTGATGCTCTCTCACTTCCACTCTGGCACTGGAAGTGGCTGTAGCAGCCCTGCAGGCCTCTGATGCTCGGCTTTCACCAGCTGGCACACTAAACACTGCTGCATGAATTCACCCACATCCCGCTTCATCCCCCTCCACCAAAAGTCGCGTCTCAAGTCATGGTACATCTTCGTGTTTCCGGGATGTATGGTGAATCTAGAACCGTGTGCCTCAGTCAGGAGCTCTCTCAACAGCTCCTCGTCTCTGGGAACGCACAAATGTCCCCTCATGTGTAGCACCTGGTTAGTAAAAGAGAAGCCTCCAGGGTCTCCTGACAGTACTCTGTCACGCAAGGACTGCAAGTACGGGTCGGCCATCTGTCCTGTGATGATGCGATCTATCAGCTCTGGCCTCGCCTGTCGCATCACAGTCACTGCCCCACAGTACCCCCGTAACTCTAGGGGTCGCCAACTGCCTATCTCCTCTAAGAGGCTCCAACTCTACACTTGTAAACTGGCCAAGTGTGCTAGCACCTTCCAGCTCAAGTGGTCAGCCACCACGTTGGCCTTTCCTGGGTGGTAGGAAATGCTGCAGTCATAGTCCTTCAGGAGCTCCAACCAACGTCTCTGTCTCATGTTGAGCTCCTTCTGATCAAACAAGTATCGGAGGCTCTTGTGATCTGTGAAAATCTCGAAGATCTCACTGTACAAGTAATGCCTCCAGGTCTTCAATGTGAAGACGACAGTTGCCAGCTCCAGGTTGTGGGTAGGGTAGCTATGCTCATGGGGCTTCAGTTGCCGCGAAGCGTAAGTGACAACGTGACCCCTCTGCATGAGCACACCCCCTAACCCCTGCAAAGAGGTGTCCGTGTACACAACGAACCTGCCACTACTGTCTGGGATGGTGAACACAGGAGCTGAAGTCAGCCTCTCCTTCAGCTCCTAAAAACATGCCTCACAGGCGTCTGTCCAAGTGAAGGGCACGTCCTGCCGGGTCAACTGTGTCATAGGACGAGCAATCTGTGAAAAGCCCCTAATAAATCGCCTGTAGTAGCCTACCAGTCCCAAGAAACTGCGAATCTCAGTAACCGTACGTGGTCTTTCCCACCTGAGCACTGCCTCGACCTTGGCTGGGTCCATAGCCAAGCCATCCCTAGAGATCACATGACCTAAGAAGGTCACCTCCCTCAACCAGAACTCGCACTTGCTGTATTTGGCGTACAACCTACGTGGTCTCAGTGTGTCCAGAACCATCCGCAAGTGCTGTCCGTGCTCTGTCTGATCTTGAGAATAGATGAGCACATCATCAATGAATACCACTACGAACTGGTCCAAGTATGGTCTAAACACCTGGTTCATCAAGTCCATGAAGGCAGCGGGGGCATTGGTCAGCCCAAACGGCATGACCAGAAACTCGTAGTGTCCGTACCGGGTGCGGAAACCTGTCTTAGAGACGTCTGCCTCCTTGATCCTCAACTGGTGGTATCCAGACCTCAAGTCGATCTTGGAGAATACCGTGGCACCTCTCAGCTGGTCAAACAAGTCATCGATCCTCGGCAGCGGATATCTGTTCTTGATGGAGACCCTATTCAGCTGTCGGTAGTCCACACAAAGGCGTAGGGTACCATCCTTCTTCTTTACAAACAGTACCGGGGCTCCCTAGGGAGACGCGTTGGGCCTCACAAAGCCCTTCTCCAAAAGATCCTGTAACTGAGACTTGAGCTCTCGCAGCTCAAGTGGTGCCATCCTGTACGGTGCTGTGGAGATGGGGCTGGTCCCTGGTACTAGTGAGATCTCAAACTCGATCTCACGCTCGGGCGGTAGTCCTGGCAACTCGTCTGGGAACCCGTCGGGGTACTCTCTGACCATTGGGATACTCTGGAAGTCTGCCACAGGGCTGGGCTCTGCCACCACACAAGCTAGGAAGCCCTCACACCCCTGGCTCAAAAGTCTCGCAGCCCGAAGTGCAGAAATGCACCTGAAGCCTCCGTCCACTGGCTGACCGTGGAACTCGAAAGAAGGCAACTCCGGTATGCAGAAGACGATCTTTCTCTCAAAACAGTCCACCAAGGCGTGGTAAGCGGACAGCCAGTCCATCCCCAGAATTACACCAAAGTCCTCCATCTGTATCACAATCAGGTCAGCGGGAAGGCTATGTCCCCCAATACTGACCTCACAACCGGTGTATACCTCCTCAGCTACAAACAGCTGACCACTCGGACCTCTGATCACGAATGGATCCTCTAACAGCACACAATCCTGCCCCAAACTAACCGCGAAACTGGTGGCGATAAACGAGTGCATAGCGTCGGAATCGAAATGCGTGTAAACGAGTCTGTCGAAAACTAAAACCATACCTGCCACCACTAATCCCGAAGCTCTGGCATCCCTGTGTGTCAGGGCGTTGATACGCCCCTCAGCCCTAGGTGTGGACGAAGTAGCCACACTTTGTGCTGGACGGGAAGCTCCTGGCCGGGCCCCTCCCCGTGACTGCTGTCCTCCTCCTCGTGCCTGGAACCTGCGACCTCCTGCTCGCCCTCCAGTGCTCGACGCGGGAAGCATCTGCTGACCTCTTGCCCTAGACAGGCAGTCCCTCCTGATGTGGCCCGGCTGGCCACACTGGTAGTAGAGGGGAACCCGACTCCCACCCTCGGTGGGTCCCTGCTGTTGGCTGGGCAGGGGTTCGGTGCTAGCAGCTGGCCCCTGTCGAGGGCCCCCAAAGGCCACTGATGGCCCTGCAAAACGTGACGGCTCTCCTGCGGGCGCCACGTGTCTCCTCTCTCGCTGGCCCTGTGAGAGTCGGCTGATAGGGCATCTTTCGCCCGCTGTCAGTATCTCGCGCAGACAGGTTGGTCTCTTCGTATGTCATAGCTGCCTCCACCACCCTCGAGAACGTAGGCAGCTTTAGGGGTTTGACATACCCCCAAATCGCAGGTCGGAGGCCCTCGGTGAACCTCTAAAGGCACTCCCCCTCAGTGGCCACTGCTGTCGCTGCGAAGCGAGACAGCTCTAGAAAACGCGTGCAGTACGCGCTCACGATCATTGTCCCCTGGCGGAGAGTGTGGAACTCCCGCCTCCTCTGGTCCTGCCACATTTGGGGAAAGTACTGCTCGCAGAAGAGGGTGACAAATCGATCCCAGGTTGGCTCGTCCCTCTCCAGTCCCCTGACTGCCCTCCACCACCTGTGTGCCGCGCTCTCCAGCTGGTACGTGGCAAAGGCCACGCGGCACTCCACCGGGGGGCAAAGGGTGTCAAAAACCTTCTCAATCTGCTCGAGCCAGTCCTCCACCTCGGTCGGGTCCTATCCCCCTTGAAGGAGGGGGGCTTCAGCTTCCGGAACTGTCCGAAAAGCTTGAAGTGGCGCTGCAGTGGAGATGCTGGTGCACCTCCAGGTAAGGAAGCCTCATGCACAGAAGTGTCGGAGGAAGGTGGGGGCGGTGGCAACCCATCCCCTCCCCCGCATCCAGCGCCACTTTCGTCGCGTGGTTCCACAGAGGACTCCCCCTCCGCAGCCCCAGGGAGAGGCGCTCGTGGCGGCGGGTGGAGCTCCTCTCGCACTATGTCCCGTATCAGCTGAGCGAGGTCCTGGGCCTGAATGCCCGGGTGCAGTGGCTGGTCCCACTGAAACGTCGACCTCAACACACCCACCCCTCTGACCTCGTCCTCGGTCGCGCCTGCGGCCCACCTCGCTAGTCCCGCATCGAGGCATCTCCTACAAGGAGACGCGAAAACAGAACGGAAACACGTTGATATAAAACGATATCTAACGAAAAAGTCTAAGAGATTATGTCAAAAGAAACGTTGTGGTGGCTACTCTAGTTACAGACACGTGAATTGGTTATTTTCCAGTCAGTTGGTTCACTTCTCGGGGCGACCTTGCTCTGATACCATCTTGTTACGACTCGATTCCCGAATCCCTACGAGACACGAGAATCGGATCAACTCGACTGATCCCAAGACCCAGTCGTCCAACGAGAAAGTAACCAAAAGAGCAGTAAAATAAACCACATTCACCATGCATATAACTAGCAGTAACAAAATACAGCAGTAAAGAAAAGAACTACTACAGCATACACCATCACAACAGTAAAGAAATAAACATGTACATAAACATGATTCTTACAATAAAAGAGTATAGGGGTAACAGAAACTACTCACTACAACAGAAGGAAAAGTACAGTGGGTACTACACAAGTAGAAACTACTGGGCTCTCCTAAGCCCAGCACCCTCTGCAGCCACCGTCTCTAGCTGCTCAACACCTTGTCCTCAAAAGGTGACAAAGGTGACACGTCAGCGAAACGCTGAGTAGAGTGGCAACTAAAAGGTAAGAAACAGTAAGGTGGACAGTAGCTCTTATATTTTTAATCTCTTTCCTTATTTTTCCACTTATTCATTACTGAATTATTTCTCAGATCTTTCTCTTAATCTTGATTGTTCCTCGTGGGAACGATCTTGATTACAGTCTTTTCCGAAAAGTAGAAGTAACACGTGGTGCTCTCCTGGCCGGGAGAGTCCCCCGTGGTGGTCCTACCCTCAGTCAACCATGCCAAGGTTGCTGACAAACGTAATGGTGACTATGGCACGTGCAATAAACGCATGGGTAGCTACCCCGCACTGGCATGTGGTCAGTCGTTTCCGTTAACGGGTGCGCCCAAAGCACAGCACGGAACCAGTATAGGGCAGAGCCCTCTCAGTAACAGGGGTCCAGCCCCTCCACAGTAACCAAACAGGGGTCTTGCCCCTCCACAGTCCGCGCACCCTTGCCTGACTACCCTGGTTTGCCTAGTGGGCCTAACAAGTCGGTGTAGGAGGGCTAACAGAACCCCGGGGCCCGTGGGGTAGCTAGTGCTCTCCCTACACTAGTAGCTCTCCTCGGTACTGTGTACACGAGGGCCAAAAGTCGGTACAAAGTGGCCAGACCTAACCCCGGGTCCCTGGGGCAGCTAGCTCCGCTCTGCACTAAAGAGGGGGATAGTTGCTCTCCTTGGTACTCCATACTCAAGGGTCAGCTCACTTCCCCAATTTTATTCCATTCACTTTCCAGGAGTTCTACTCTTAGTTTCCTGTAGGGTTCATGCTCTTTTAACTTAGCTCATTTAGGTTTCATCGTTTCAGCTTTATATTCATATAGCCCATGTTCTCAATAGTAATTTTTTATTCATAAACAGGCAGTTGTTAACCAATTACAAGCAGTTATCGTTTCCTTTCTACTTTTCCAAGACTGCAATGTATATATATTCAATCTAGTTTTCCAGTTCTAGGATTCATGCCATACCCTAGGATCTATCATTCAATCTAGTTTTCCAGTCCTAGGATTCATGCAATACCCTAGGATCTACCATTCAATCTAGTTTTTTTCCGTCCTAGGGTTCATGCAATACCCTAGACTCTATTAATTATTTCACAAGTGCATAATTTTTGATACATAATTAAAAGGGCCACTCTACCCGCAAAATCGGGAGTACTGGGGGCGTAATCGGGAAGCCCGCGCACCTCCGCAACCCCCAGAGCCGCAACGGAATGGGTTACTAACACAAGGATCAATTACAAGGAGCTACTTAGAATAGTATACAATTACTGTAAACAGGTAGAGGAACTAAATCTGAGAAGAACGAGACTTGAAACGCGAAAAACGGACTCCGAACGGACCCTAAACGGGTCAAAAACAAGTCTACCCAAAATCAGATGTCTGGAACTTCTTCCAGACGTCTTAAATGATAGCTCAGGTCATACCTTGATCTGCGTGGTCCTTCAAACGTCCAGAAGCCCGCTGAACCGTCGAGACTTAGTTTCCAAACGTCCAACTGCTACTCTGGATGTCTGGAGACCCTCTCCGTTGTCTAGTGTTATGCCCAGATGTCCGATCTGTGTGGGATGGCGTGCCCTTGCGCCTTCCCGAACAAGTCCTGCACACATACGCGACTGTCCTCAACACGAAGCGATGCAGAAACCTTCGGCGGAACGGCTGCATGACCGTACACGCGAAAGAAGATGAAAATCTCGTACCTTTCAGACGTCTGGACCTTCCTCTATACGTCTCCTGCGTCATCTAGACGTATGTCCAGATGTCTGATTCTGGGAAAATTTCCCAGAATCAGGACCTCCTCGCCCTCCGCCCACAGCGCAAGGCCGTGCCGCACCGTGCTCGCCTGCTGTCTGAGCTGCAGTAGCTCCTCCCCAGCACCACACGCTTGTTGTGCACCCGCCGGTCGGCTCTGGCTGCTCCGGCGAGCTCACACCCTTGCGGCCAAGCTCTCTCTCCCTCTCGCAGCAGCCCCTCCTCCTCAGACACTCGCAGCAGCAGCTACTGCAGCCCTCGTCCGCTCACTCTCTCGCTAACAGGAAGAAGAAGAAGAAGGCGGTGGAGTGAGGGTGAGGGAGAGAGAGGGGTGTATTTGAAGGTAGCAGCGAGGAGAGAGAGAGAAAAAGGGTTGCGTCTACAGGGAGGGAGGAAAGAGAAGAAGGAGGGCGGCGGTTCAGTCTGCACGCGCATGCGCACAGACGCGAACTCGTACACCGAAAAAATTTAATTCCAAACGTCTAGGAAGGCTTCCAGATGTCTGGACCACTTTCCAAATGTCTTAAACGACGTTTGATGCCCTGGTTATAACAACCGCGGAGTTCAAAGAACTTTAGGTTAGTTCCTGTGGGCCTTAGAAACCTTCGCGACAGACTGAGGCTAAGTTGGTCAGGTGTAGATCTTAGTTGGTACTTGAGTACCTCTGGGCCTATTATCGGCATTCTGACCTAATCTATAAAAGAAAGCACACATCAGACTTCTGAGCATAAAAAGGCATATGGTCTAGAATTAAAGTTAATACCATGAGATTTTGCTAAGGGACTAGCAAAAGCTAGGCATGAGGGTATGATGGGAACACCATCATGAGTCATAAATTAGCTCATTTTGATCTGATTAAGTCAGTAAATGCTCCTACATAAGTGCCAGAGAGCCATAATTCACTGCAAATCCATTCTGAGGCAAAGATAAGAAAATATGGTTAAAACTATAATCTTACCATCATATCTTGAATGCAATATAACCACGGGTTTTCTCAAGGGTTAATTAAGGGTCAAATTGTCCTAAAAGTCTAACAAGTGGGTTAGAACAGGCAGAAAAGGGTTTTCGTGTGTTCCGAGAATTAAATGACTTCTGAACCCTAAAAACAAACCCACTTAATTAACTAAGGCTCTGATCATGATAAAATTCACCTAAACCCTCTATAATTCATAGAAAAATATTCTCTAGGTTTTGGTACCCTCAATTTGATCATTAGAACCTATCTTGACCCAAAAGAGTCTCAGACTGACTTTTACCCTAATTTAGGTTTTTACATAAATTACCCAATCAAATGAGCTCAAAAACTAAATCTAACTTCACTATTGGATTCATTGGATCCAAATTAGGTTTGTACCAAAATTTGGGCTCAATCTAAGATCATTTTGACTAAGTTTGCATTTTGATCCAGTCAGACTCTTTCTATCTCATTCAGACCCTTGACTTTTGAATTCTCTTACAAATAGCCCCCAACTTCTTTGTCTTCTTCACAAGCAGGTCCCTGCGCCATTTTTAGAAGGTTAAACCTTCACCATCGAGTTTCGAGCGAGGATTTCTTGCTCAATTCTCAATCAATCTCTCCTAAAATTGATTCGGGGATTCCTTGGGAAGTTGCCTTCCATTTAAGTCATTCCTTAGGCTCCAATTCTTTCTCAAAAGGTCATGCGAACCTTTCAAAGGTTCGGGTGTCCTATTTCACAAAAACCTTCCGAGCTTGGAAGCTTCTTTCCAAGCTTGGAAGGGCTTCCTATGGCCTATAAAAGATCCCATGGTGCACGGTCACGCTCTTCAGCAAGTTTTTGGGAGCCAAATCACCCTAATCCCATTCCTCCGGCCACCAAAACTCCCTGCTCTGGCAACCTCTCTAGATCTCCCTCCTTCGGTTGTCCAAGCATCAAATTAGATGGCCTAAGCTCTTCCTCTTTTCGTCGTGACCCTCCCTAGCCAAAGGGAGGGCATCCCTCTGTCTACGTCATCGTCGCCGCCTCGCCACTTCTTCCTCCTTCTCCGGCTCCGATTGATCAACACCGGAGCCCTCCACCTCCCTATCACCTTGCTAAGTCCCTCTCTTAGTCGCTCTCTCTTTCTATTTTGCTTTCCCACTCTCTACACATACGCACGACCGCCGCTTCTCCCTCAACGCACTTCATCTTCTCTGCCTCTGGTGATGCTCCGGCGATGCCTACTCACCGCCACACTGCACGAATCACGCCGCCATCAACTCCATAAGCTCCGTCGTGCTCCACCGCACAAAAGCCCTAACATCTCCTCTCCTATTACTCATCCTAACACCCCGACGACCTACCCACTATCGCACCACCATCTTCGACCTCCACACACCACCATACGCCCTCTCACGGCACGCCGCTGCCACCGTTACACCCGTCGTGCTCCAGCGATCATTCCTGAGCTTTCTGACGCTGCTGAAATTCCTTACTATTATTTTTAGGTATTCGCTCCTCCGCTGCCATGAACGTAAGCTTCAAGCTTGCTTGAAGCCCTCTCCAGCAACTGCAGCTCTAGGAGCGACTTCTAGGTGACGCGGCTACATCCTAGGACCACTCTTGGATCATCTATTGGAGCGGCTGACCACAACTTGAACGGAATTAGACGAAGACCTCTCCACCAACTGCTGCTAGCTACGCGAAGAAGAAAGTAATGGGATTTAGTCCCACCTCGGATAGGGAAGAGCAGACGCAGTGGCATAAGAGGAAAAAGTCTCATCAGCTTACCGCCTCAAGAAACACAGGGGTGAGGTCCCTTACGCCCCTCACCTGCGTCTCGCCCGTGACCTGTTACCCTGCGGGCTCAGCGCAGATTCGACTACCTGCCTACGCTATCCACCCCTCGCTCACTATCCACTACCGGTGAGTCTGGACCCAGGTGCGCTTAGATCCGAATCCGATTACCCGGTACTGTGTAAGGCTCTGGGAGAGCATGACCCAAGGAGAGAAAGAGAGGAGAGTCTGTGCGGGGTAGGGGAGGGTTTTGCTTTGAGAAGGATTGGCTGACGCTTAGCCAAAATTGAGAATCCTTCCCCCTCTGCATGAAGAAGAAGAGCAAGAGAAGAAGAGTAAGAAGAGCAGAGAAAGAAAGAGAAGGAAGAGAAAGCAGCAAAAGAAGAGTCTGTGAAGGTGAAGGAAAGAAAGAGAAGAAGAAATCAAAGAAAGAGGAAGAAAAGAAAAGCACCGTTCATCAGATGTTTAAGATGTCTGATTGAATAATCGAGTGGCTGACTTGAGCTTATTTCATACATAGCTATTGAGTTCAATTAGATATTATTGTAGGGAGTAATTGGTGATTTAAATCACCATTTTACTCCATTCTTTTTGCAGTCTGACACTTGATCTTATTACCACATTATTCTGAATCAATTTCTGATTATAATTTCTTATCTTTATTGTTTAAATTGCAATCTTGAGAATTAAATTCCTACTTACTCCTAGCGAACGACCTCAGACTTTTTCGAGTATAAATTTTATTTGTTTGTCATGAGATTTGAACTATACTGCAATGCAACGATTTAAAACTTGATCTATAGCCGTACCAACCGATGCCCCCTTTGCTGTCTTCCTCATCGTTTCCTATCCACCGAAGCAGCCTCCTTCTCCAGCGCCGGCCATACCACAACCGGCACCATCTCCGCTGCCCTTCGTCCGCTACCGCTCTCAATTGACTCCTCAACTTCTCCTCATCACTCCAGCATATCCAACACACTGCTTCGACCCCCGCACAACCGTCTGCAACTCCATCTTCCATTTCGTCGGCATACCTCTAGCAAGCACTAGCGACCACCATAGACCACCTATGCCACCGCTTCCACGCTTCACACCTCCGCCTCATCACGATGATCAAAAGGCCTCACTCACTAAGAGCTATTGATCCCCCTACAACTCCCCTGAACACACCCACTGTCACATCACCTCTCTGACTTCACCAGCACCCACAGATTAAGCTCGCACCATGCCGACCCCCTCATTAAGTTCGTCGTAGTCCGGTGAAGCCTCTAAGCTTTTTTGACTGGGCCATTAGGTCGTATTTGTCTTTTTAGGTGCCAGCCCCCAGCACCATTAATGGACCTCCTTCAAAGCAAGCTTCAAGGTTTGTTCCTCGCCTGCAGACCCAGATAGCTATCCCAAATCGCGTAGAATACTCCTAGGCAGGATCTCAAGACATCAGTTGCAGGCATTGTCCTCCACAGTGGTGCGAATTCAAGCCATCGTCACTGCGGCATTAGACGTGCAAAGAAGGTGGGACTTTAGTCCCGCCTTGGAAGCGAAGGAGAAACCGCTACCACATAAGAGGAAAAAGTGATAAAGGCTTATCACCTCGAATCACTTGGGGGTGAGGTCCCCCGCAACCTCACTCGGCCTCGTCCGCGACACTGACCCTACGGATTTGGTTTGGTCCGACTACCCACCTAAGCCCTGTACACTCCTCGGTTATGACCCATGCCCGCAACCCTGGACCCGAGTGCACTCTAGGTCTGAATACCCGATAACTCGGTACTGTTGGAGGCTCTGGGAGAGCGTGGCCCTAGGAGAGAAAGAGAGGAGAGTCTGCTGGGGTAGGGGAGGGTTTTGCTCTCTGGGAAGTTGGCTAACACTTAGCCAAAATCTGAAGACCCTTCCCCCTCTGTGTAGAGTAAGAAGAGTAAAGAAAGAAAGAGAAGGAAGAGAAAGCAGAAAAAGAAGAGGAAGAGAAGAAGAGCTGAAGCAGAAGAAGAGTCTGTGAAGGAGAAGGAAAACAAGAGAAGGAAAGAAGAAATCAGAGAAAGAAGCGAAGAAAAGCATTGTTCATCAGATGTTTAAGACATCTGATTGAATAATCAGACGGCTGACTTGAGTTTATTTCATTCATAATTATTGAGTTTCATTTGATATTATTGTAGGGAGTAATTAGTAATTCAAATCACCATTTTACTCCATTCTTTTTGTAGTCTGACACATTAATCTTCTTGCCATATTATTTTGAATCAATTTCTGACTATAATTTCTTATCTCTATTATTTAAATTGCAATTTTGAGAATTGAATTCCTACTTGCTCCCAATGAACGACCTCGGACTTTTTCGAGTATAAATTTTATCTGTTTTTCGCGAGATTTCAACTATACTGCAACGTAACGATTTAAAACCTGATTTTGAGCGAACAACACTCACCCCCCAAGTGTCTTGAGTCACTAAGTCGTATGCAGAAGTTCAACTTATGCACGCACACCGCTTCTTCTCTTCACGAGGTGGGACTAAATCCCTCCCTCTTCTTCGCGCACGATTGTTGCTGGAGTGGCTTCCAATTGAAGCTAAAGGAGCGCACGATGCTCCCAATTGGAGGCCTGGGTTGTTTCCTAGGATGAGTCTGTAGCGCCTGGAGCGAACTCCTAGCGTAAGGATCTCAAGAGCGTGCTCCGAGCTTGCTTGGGAGTAGCTCGTTCATGGCGGCCGAAGGCATAAACTTGAAACAACAAAGTACGGGCTAAACACCCCAATCAGATGGCTCAAAAGCTTCGTCGAAGCACGGCGAAGGTGGTGGCGATGGTTTCATGGCGAGGCAGGCATGTGGTGGCCTGACGGAGGCGAAGATGGCTGAAGGAAGTGGGTTTGTTCGGTGGGTGTTTTGGGTGGATGGGAAGGAGAATAGAGAGGGGTTTTGATGGGTGGAGTACGGTGGAGGTTAAGGGCGTGGTGGCGAGGCATGTGGATTTGTGTAGCGATGGAAGCGCCTCACCAGAGGTGTGGCCGGATGTGGAGAAGATGGGGGTGAACGGCGGTGTCAAGGACTTGTGTTTGGGTTTTTGATAAGGGAAGTTTATCTAAAGAACTAGAGAGACCTAACTACCTACTTTAAGGGTCGAAAAGGATAAGGAGGACGTCGGGTATGGTGTGGCCGGACGCGGAGAAGACGGGGGTGAATGGTGGTGTCGAGGACTTATGTTTGGGTTTTTGATAAGGGAAGTTAATTTAAAGAACTAGAGAGACCTAACTGTAGTTTTCCTACTATGAGGGGGTGACGTAATAAATTGCGGAATAAAAATATAAACAATCTCACAAAAAATTCAATCACACAATGTACACAATTATTTTTAGGTGGAAACCCAAATCGGGTGAAAACCACCACCTAACCCTCTCGAGTTAGGATTTTCCGATCAACCAAGTTGATCAAATCCACTAAATGAATCACTTAAACGAGGGTGATTCAACCTCAATTACAACCATGCTACTTTATACGAGGGTAGCATACCTCAACCCCTTCTCTTCACGAGAAGGATTTTGTCCCACGAAGGAGACGGAAATTCACAACACGAATACCCAACCAAAGAACAAAGTAAAATAACAATAATCATATAGAGCCACAAATATTTGAACCTAGCTTCTATAGGAATTAGGAAACTTCCCTTTGATGGAAGTGCGTTGGCTTGACGTGGATCCGTGAACCACGCAGTAGCGCTTCGTCGCTCTCGTAATCGTCGGTGGGAGAGTGGGTGCGCAATCGGATTAGCTCTCTAGATGTAGCACGTAAGCTTGGAGAGCAAGAGCTTTTCTTCTTAGGATCAAGAGACACAAAATGATGTGAAAGTGTATTACTAGGTGTGTCTTGGTGTGCAAGAGGTTCTCCTCTACTTATAGAGGCCTTAGGAAGGCTTTGAAAGGCCTTGGAAGGCTTCCATAGCCGTTGGGTGCAAAGCCCAAGAGAATCAGGCCAAAATCAGGATCAATCATGACTCTGACAGGGTTATCAGATGTCTGATCATGGCATCGGACGTCTGGAAAACCAGTTTAAGATGTCTGGGAACAAAGTCAGACGTCTGATTTTAGGCAGGTTTCCTTACTGACTTGGATCAGACTTAAACAAGGTTCTAGTATAAGTTAATCAGACGACATGCTAGACATCTGGAAACCTACTTTTTCTGCGGGAATGGATTTCCAAGAGATTGCAACGGCTATAAGATCTCTGAAAAGAGATTTTGGGTCAGCTGAGGCAAAACGGTCATTTATCAGATGTCTGGAAACACTTACGGACGTCTGATAAGGCTCTAACGGTCATATCCTTCAGTGTTTGTCAAGCCAGCCAACAGTCCACTAATTGGACGTCTGGCGAAGTCATCAGACGTCTTCTAAGACATCTGGTCTAAGGTCTGGACGTCTGATTTCATCAGACAGAACTAACTAAGTCCAGCCTAAACATAATAGGACATCTGAGTCAATAGTCAGACATCTTAAAAGTATTCATCAGATGTCTGATTTTCAGATTAGACGTCTGAAAAGACTGTTTGAACCCTATTTTGATTTTCTAAGTTTTCTATAGAAAACCTAAGTATCCTAGGGTTGTGCAGGTGTTCCTAGGACTACTGTTAGGGTACTTTGAGGCTCTTTAACATGAATCGAAGTAACAAAATGAAGAACAACAAAAGAAACAAAATAACATCGATTACAAGGAAAGGAAATCTATCATATTCTTCATCTCCTTCCTTCTTCAAGCCATCGCTCCTTGCGAATCTCCTCTATTCTTCATCAAGCTCCTCCAATTCATCCTGGATGCGAGCTCGAACTTCGTCTAATCACGTTTCCATTTGTAATTGGTCTGAAATCTAAGACTCCAAGTGCAAATGTTAAATGACACGTGTTTTGTTATCATTAAAACAAACGATCGCGGTGCTCTAGCACCAACACTAACTACCTACTCTAAGGGTCGAAAAGGATAAGGAGGATGTCGGGTATGGTGTGGCCGACGCCGTGGAAGAGAATGCTCCGGTGAGGTAGAAGCAGCGACGGCGATGGGAAGGAGGCTCCTGCTGGTACAGCCAAGAGCGGAAGAAGTTGAGGAAGGTAGATCCATCGCCAGTATTGCGAACATATGAGGAATGGAGTCGGAGGAGATCACCGGACATCGAGGAGCTATTTGGCCAGAGAGGAGGTAGGAATTGAGGGTGATTCCAGTCGAATTCGAGCATGGGGAAAACAGTTTGCCATGGGGATCCTTTTATAGGCCTCAGGGAGTCGGTTCAATCTTAGGAATCAAGATTTGCAAGCTTAGAGAGCTCGACGGAGTTGGAAACTCAAGAGATACCCGAATCTCTCATGCATTCGCATGAGAGATTGGGAAGGTTATAGGATTCAAGGTCGGGTGCGTTGGAAAGAGAACTCCATAAGGAATCTCCCTTCCAATTTTGGAAGGGATTCATTGATCAAAGAAGTTCTCTTCAATCAAAGGTTGTCGGAGAAGGATTCCTCCGTGATAATGGCGGAGGGACCTATTTACAAAGAGTGACGACAAAGATATGGGCCTGTTTGTAAGGATTTCGAAAGTTAGGGGCATGTGAGAGAAAAGAGTCAGACATGATCAAATTGCAAACTAAGTCAAGATGATTTCTGATTGGGTCCAAATTTTGCTATAAACCTAATTTGGACATAAAGAATCCAATGGTGAAGTTGGATTTTGGTTTTGACCTAGTTTGACTGGGTAAATTGCGTAGAAATCTAGATTAGGGCAACTGTCTGTCTGAGACTCTATTTTAGGTCAAATGGGTTTTGATGGTCAAATTAAGCATATCAAACCCTAGAGAATATTTTTATATGATTTTTAGAGGGTTTATGTGAATTTTATCTTGACCAGAACCTCAATTAATTAAGAAGGTCTGTTTTTAAGGTTTCAGATGTCATTTAATTCTCGAAAACGTGCGAAAACCCGTTTCTATCTACACGGACCCACTTGTTAGACATTAAGATTATTTGACCCTTAATTAACCCCTGAAGAAACCCGCAATTATTCTGCATTCATGATATGATGGTAAAATTACAGTTTTAACCTTGATTTCTTGTTATTTTCTTAGAAAGGATGTGCAATGAATTACTGTCTTCTGGCGGTTATGGAGGAGCATTTAATGATGGAATATGACTAAATAAAGTTAGATATGGCTGATGATGACATTATCATCAGCCTCTAAAACCTTCGAAATAAAGGATGGGTTTATCATCGAAGATATTTCACTCTAGTGATATTTCTTAATCTCCGGTCATATCTTGTAATCTTCAATAATGTGTCATAATCTCCGATGATATCTCCTTAAGATGAGTGATATCTCATCGAAAAATGAGAAAAAACATCGGTGATTTTTCATTTTGCACCTGTGCTTTATAATCCTTCAATTTACCTACTATTATTATATAAAAATATTACTACAAAATTTTATTTTGCATCGGTGATAAGTCATTTTGCAGTGGTACAAAATAGTATTCTTACTTTATTAATTTTATTTTTCACTAATGCAAAACGTCATTCTCATTTTTTTAACTTTTATTTTACACCAGTGATAATGTCATTTTGCACTGGTGAAACTAAATTGCATCGGTACAAAAAATTATTCTACTGGTGCAAAGTTGTATTACATCGATGCAAAATGGCATTTCCACTTTTTTAATTTTATTTTTCATCGGTGATAAGTCATTTTGCATCCGTATTTTTGACTTCTATTCTTGTAGAAACTAAATCACACCAATGAAATATGTGTTTAGATCGGTGCAATGTTAAACACTTCCTTTATTTTGTTTTCATAAACATGCACTATTAGAAAAAGTTGTTTACCGTTGGTTATTTGCCATCGATTTTCAAAATAACTGTAAAAATATTTTTATCATCCTTATTTATATAAGTGACGGTAAATATATTATTAAAACTAATTCCTTCCCCTCTTTGAAAAATTAATATATAATAAATATTTATCATCATTTATTATAAAAAATAATGGTAAAAGTATGGATAAAAAAATCACCAAAATTTAAACGCGAGAATTGATATAAAGTTAGATATTTACCCCCACCGCCCCCCGGCCCACACACACACTCCGCGCAAACCCTCCTCCTCGTCGCCACCCCTCCTCCTCGATCGCTGCCTCTCCTCGTCGTCGCCCCTCCTCGATCGTCGGCCGTCGTCGTCGATCATCCCTCGTCGTCCTCCTCCTCGGGTAACTCCTCTTCGCTGCCCTCTTCCTCATCGTCTTCCTCCTCCTCGTCCACACCGCCTCCTCTTCCTCCTCCCCGCAGCCCTCCGCCTCCTCGACTTCCTCCTCCTCCTCGCCCCTCTGCTCTTCCTACTCCTCCTTTTCCTCGCCGCTGTCCTCTTCCTCCTCCTCGCCGCCCTGCTACTCCTCTTCCTCGTAGCCGGCCTCCTCCTCCTCCTCCCTGCCCCCTCCTGGCAACCCCTCGACCACCACCACCACCTATCTTCCAGCACCGCCCATCACCACCACCCCCTCCGCCTCTCCTCCTGCACCTCCGATCCTCCTCCCTACCCCCCTCCGCCAGCGGCCCCCTCCCCCTCCTCCTCCCTGCCTTCCTCCTCCCCGCCCCCTGCCCCTCCTGAAGGTTTACTTCTTAGCAAATACTTCTTAGCAAGTTGAGAGTTTACTTGTATTCTATAGCTACCTTTACAAGGGATGTTTGTAAAATTTCTTCCATAACCATATAGTTGATCTTATGCACGTATAAAGCATTTTTGAAGTCTTCATGATGAGAGTGGAAATTGTGACATGGTTAATTGCAATGGTTAGAACTCTCGACTCATGGTAGTTGGTTTCAAGTTGGATGCTCTCCCAACCTGATAGAGTGCCCAATTTTTGGTTTTATGATAATCATATCAGATATCTATATACAAATATTTAAATAAGCTGATAAAGTTATTTGATCATTATTTTTAGAGCCTTCCTAAAGCTCTGATAAGTTGATAGATCCAAAAGGATGTTCCTTTAATTTATGGTAGCAATTGGTTATTTGTAATCTATCATGATGTTGGAACACTTTCTTTTTTTTCTCTTATAATTCTTCAATGACATGAGAAGCAAAACTTATGGCAGATTAGATACAGTCGAAGATATCTTATGTAGCTCTTTATTCCGCCCTGACGTTTTTGTCAAGGATAAAGTGAAACACTGGCTAATTTGTTTTGTTGTTTGACAAAGTATAAGTGAAAGCCTAGAGCAAATGCCTATTCAGAAACAAAGATTCACTTTGCATGGCCAAGCTGCTTACACATTACATTATTGCTAATATAGATGGTCTGATTTCATTTTGCTTTATTACAGATTACAACATGAATTGCAGAAATATCTATCTCTTCAACTATCATATCAGGTTAGTTTTTATTGTACAACACAAAACACTTCTAAAGCTCCAAAAGAAAATAATTCTTCTTTTTCAACACACTTCACATTGGATGCATTTCAACTATATCATAATTTATCTCATTTTCACCATTTTTTATCTTTCTTTCTGGTGTAGGTTCCCTCTAGAATTCCTGTGGCAAACGAGTACAGTTTGCTTTGCTATGCAAAATCGCAAAGTGAGTTTCTCTTAACATTCATGTGTTTAATTGTTAATTGAACAATGTAATTTTTTGTTATATTTTGGTAACTTTTGATTTGTCAAGTATCTTAAGCCCAAACATACACAAACATATCCCACTGTAAGTCCATATCCAAGGTGGTGCTTCTTGTTTAAAACCTGTAGTTTTGTTAAGCAAACTACAAATCGGAAGTAATGGTTTTGTTGGTTCCATTTGGCTTCCTTTCAACCATTTCAAATATTCTATTATGAATCTTGTGAGAGGAATCTAATTTCATGTTATTAATGGATTGATTTTTATGTATAGGGAATTGCTGGAGGGGCAGTGGCTGCCTTATTTTTCTACGATGTTACAGACCTACTGTATTCATGGTACTGGTGGTTTTAAATAATTTTTCTGGAGCAATTGGAGTGTTATCAACTCTTGTTGGTACTATACTAAATGAACGAGAATGGTAAAAATTTCCTTTACAAGTAGATTTATCTAAATTTTTCACTGCTTACTGTCCAGTGCAATAGATTTGTTATGCAAGCTTCTAGACCTTCTTTTTACTGGCTTTAATATGAGCTTCATATCGCTCAAAGCATCTGCTTTGATTTTGGCATTACAAAACATATTATCAACGTGGTTGGAGTATTTTCTTTTGATCTCAGTATGCAAGGGAAACTGAGCTTTATGCCTCTCCCAAAAGTTGAGGTTTATACTTTTACCATTTTGAGGCTTATGCCTCGCCTGAATATTACAAAAACTCTTTGTTATGCCTGTCTTTTTGGAAAACTTACCATAGACAAATGGTCAAATGTAGCTATAGGGCACACAACACAAGCTGCTCACAAGAAAGTATGAGAAATAAGCCCCAAAAGTATATCGATCATTATTGGATAAGCCAAAGAGAGCTACCAGATGTAAATTATGATTTTTTTTGGGCATATTTGTATGTATGTTGTGTAGAATATGACTGGATTAAAAAAAAAAAAATCCTCTTTGGGAGGAACCAATATTATATGCTGTTCTTGAGGTTGGTGTATCTATAGTCTTATGTGTACCTCAAATCAATAAGTATATGTAGGTGCTAGGTATGACTAGAAAAACTTATATCTACTATTTCTTTTCGAGTATGATTTTTTTTTTTTTTTGAAAAAGCGAAGGGTGATTATCCGAAAAATAATCACCCACAAATATACATTCCATCAAAAAACAATTATATCATGAGTTGCAAGATGGACCTCCAGGTCTCACTCTGGGAAAAAATAGCGGATACAAAATTCTCCACATAAGGTCTCTCCCCTCTAAATACCACCCCATTCCTCCCTAGCTACACCCCCCACAAAATAGCCAGGATCTTGGCCCGATCATGCCTGGAGTGAAAGGTGAAAGTACTGCTCCCCACATTTCCTTGCGAAAGGAAGACCAGAAATTGTCTGCATCCTGGTGGGAGATCCATCCTATCTCCATCTTTTGTCAAATCTGCTTCACAAACGGGCACTAAAGTAAAAGATGCTGCACATTCTCAACCGCCCCCTGCACAAAGGGCATGCCAAGTCGTCGGTGTCGGCTCATCTCGCTCTCCACTGCTTTGTCATGATCCGTCCTCTTCTCCCCAACCAGGCAAAAATCTTTATCTTCAGCGGGTACTTCGCTGCCCATATCAGTCTACAATCCTACATGAGATCAACATCTACCTCCGCCCCTCCCGTCCTTAACCTGCGATAAACCTTTGCCACCGAGAAGTCACCTTCATCCCAATGAAAATTGTCAATGCCATCACCCGACGCCCAACCAACTAACTGCTGCAGCAGTCGCTGGAACTCATCACACCTTTGGTCGAAGAGACCCACTTGGAAGATAGGACACCAGGATCTGTCCCAGTACTCTTTGACTTTCGTCGAGAATCTAACACACTGCTCACGAGGTGAGGAAACCTCTCCCCTAGAGTGGATCTAGCCCCCTGCCAGTCGTCCAGCCAGAAGCGAAAGTAGTCTCCCGCACCAAGCACTGGGTCAAAAAAACCCCGCACCCTCTCAGCCACCGTCGCCAAGCCCTTGAGGAAGGGAGACGCCCCTGGGGGGGAGCACAGAGGTCCCCACGACAGGAAATCTTCGTAGTAGTGCCGCATAACCGCTCCGAACAGCCCTTGTTCCTGCCTCACCAGCCTCGCAATCCATTTTGTGAGGAGGCTGATGTTCGTTCTGTCCACCTCCCTGACTCCAAGGGCCCCCTCCTGTGCCGGCTGACACATTCCTTCCACGCTACTAGCCTCGCCTCCCTACCCGTGGCCCCTGTGGTGGACCAAAAAAAGTCTCATCAGTCCTGCAATCTTCTTCTCAACCTTGCGTAGTAGATGGAAGACTGAAAAAAAGTAAGATGGCATGGAGGCTAGCACCGCCTTCACCAAGGTCAACCGCCTACCTCTAGATAGGAGCCTGGAGGACCACCCAGCCAACCTTCCTTCCATCCTTTCTAGCAACGGGAGCCAGTCCTGCAGTTTCAACCGATGGTCCGACTGGGGAAGGCCTAGGCACACCAATGGCAATGAGCCCCTCTCTGTCTCCAGAGTAGCCCCCACCCTCTCTGTGTCCGTAGCTGGTAGATTAACCGGAACAAACTTCGACTTCTGGTAGCTAATCCGCAGCCCTGACGCCTCCCCAAAAAGCTTAAGTAGGATCCTCAGTCTTTTTGCCTCTAGTCTCGTTCCTTCTACTAGGAATAGCGTATTATCAGCATACTGCAAGACCACCACCTCCCTTCCTCCGCCAAGGTCAAAGCCTCTAAACAGCCTCCTGCTGCAAGCCCTGTGTGCTGCCCACGTCAGCGTATCTACCGCAAGAACAAAAAGCATGGGTGCAAGAGGGCACCCCTGCTTGACCCCTCTTCTAGACTAAACCCAACCTCTCGCCGGGTTTCCATTGATAAGGGTTGAAAAGGATGTTGTCGTCACACACCGTTTCATTTAATCAATCCAGATCTAGGGGAAACTCCTCCTCTGCAAGGACATCCACAAAAAGTCCCACTAAACCGAGTTGTATGCCTTGGAGAAGTCCACTTTCCATAAGAAGGCCTGCTTCTTCTCCCTTCTTCATGCCGCCAACGCCTCCATTGCAATCACAAATCCGTCCAGTATGCCCCTCCCTGGAACAAAGGCCGTCTGGACCGATGAGACCAGATCCCCCAGGACTCCCCTCAGTTTGTTCGCCAAGACTTTGGCCACAATAAGGTAAACTGCATTGGACAAGGCAATCGGCCTAAATTCCTGGATGTCCTCTGCCCCTTCCTTCTTTGGCAGCAGAAACAAATAGTATTTATTTAATCTATCAAAGCCTCTATTGTCCGACGCAAACTCTTCCAACACCTGCATCACGTCTGCGCCCACTAAGTGCCAGAACTCTCTGAAAAAGAAGATAGGGAAGCCGTTTGGGCCAGGGCACCCTTTTGCATTGAGCTCCCACACCGCCACCCTCACTTCCTCCTCTGAGAAACCCGCTGTGAGACCCTCCGCCTGGGACTCCGAAATATGTTGCACATCCACCCCCTTCCACCTCCATCCTCCTCTTGCCCGCTTCCCAGTGAACTCTCTAAAGAACTTTGTCGTTGCCTGCCCCACCTCCTCCCTACCGGAAAAAGAGTCTCCGTTAAGCACCATCCGGTTTATCCAATTCTTCCGCTTCCTGGCCAAGGCCACTTGGTGGAAGAACTTGGTGTTGGAATCACCTTCTCTCAGCCACTTCTGTCTGGAATTCACCTTCCATTCCAGCTCCGTCCGTCTATCCTCCTCCTGGATCACCTTCAACATCCTCGCCCTAAGCTCCTTATCCTCCAAGGATATAGGAGCCTGGTCCTCCTTCCTGTCCACTCTGCTAATCTTTGCCAGTGCCGCCTCCTTCCTTCCCCTCTTTGATGCCTTGATCTTCTTCCTAACAAGCTTCAGGTAATCGCGCAACATGAAAAGTTTCTTCGCCAGACACACGGTCGTCGAGCCCTCCACCTCCATCGCCTTCCAACTCTCCACCAAGGCCTTGAACCCCTCCTCCAGAAGCCACGACCTGTCGAACTTAAAGTATGTGCCGAAACGTACCCCCACTCAGTCGCCACATCAAGGGAGTGTGGTTCGAAAAAAGTCTCTTCAACGCACAAACATCTGCCATCGAGAAAGCCTCAGCCAGTTCCACATTGGAAAGAAACCATCAATCTTGAACATCTGGCCATTTTTATTCCTCCAAGTGTAAGCGCAAGCCATGGGGGACCAATTCACAAGCCTATGAGCCTTAACGAAATCGACAAAGAGATCTAACCCGGGGTCCTGCCTCTCCCGTTCACTTGGCCTGTCCTCCACCTTTAATGTTACATTGAAGTTCCCCCCCAACAACCAAGGACTTCCAGCGTAATCTGCCGTCGCCGCTGTCGTAAGCTCCTCCCACATTACCCTCCTCGCCTGGGCGTCAGTGGGACCGTATACCCCAGTAACCCTCAGTCTGGTTCCTCCAATCCTCCTGACCAAGCACACTGAGATGATATGCTCTCCACATCGGACGTCCTCAAGGGCGAATACATCCTTTCTCCAACCAAGGATCTGTCCTCCTGATCTACCGCTCGCGACTAGGGCCCGAAACCCCTCCATCCACGACCCTCCAATCTCTCTTCGAACCCCTGCTTCGCATTCCGCTATCTTAGTTTCCTGCAGCAGCACGACATCCGCCCTCCACTATTTAATGTATCTCCCCAGAGCCGCCCTCCTCGTGGGGTCGTTGAGGCCTCGCACGTTCCAGGTGATCACTTCGTTCATCTAACAGATGTACTCTCCTGTGTGGCCTGCCTGAAGACACCAGCTTCCACCGTCTTTCGCACCTCTTCGTCGTCACCGTTTAACACCTCTTTCGTCTGTGGGTGCTAAGGATCTCATCCACGTCTGTCCACTACCACCCTTGGTCTTTGCCTGCCCCAAAATGACCACCTCAAATAACGGAGGCCACCACTGTGCCCCCTGCTCATCAACCGAGGTGTCCACCCTGTCAAGGCAATCTCTACCTGGTTATCCCCCAGGTTCCTATCTGGTTGCTGCCTTGAGTACACCTCTGCGACCTCCGAGTTGCCCCCTCGCTGCTGCCTCATCTTGCCTATCATAGGCCCACAGCCATCTTTCCCCAATACCACCAACAGTCGAGTTGCCCCTGGTAGGGGCCATTCCTCATCATCGGCTCCTCGCATCGCCAAGGATCGGTTCCCGGACACCACCTGTCTAGCGCCATCCACCTCCTACGTCGATCCTAGGGGTCGGCGAGGCCCCAAAGAGGTCTTCGCCTTGAAGCTGCCGTCCCAGATCCAGGTTCGAAGGAGAGCTCTCGAACCGAAGCTTCGGATCCGTGTTCCTGCCGCCTTTAGGTCTGGGCCACCTCCTGGGGTCCGGATCCCTGCTGTGTGGGCCGAAATGCAGCTTTGGATCTCGGCGAAGGATCTGGAACGGCTTCCTCTTCGTAGCTCCGTGCCCTAGACGCAACTGGGTTTAAAAGTCCACCCCCTTCGCCTGATCGACCCTCCCCAAACGCAACTGCCGACCTTTCCTCTTCCGACGCACCCTGAATCTTGCGGATCCTGGTCGTCCTCCGTGAGATCTCTCGGGTGAAGAGACCTCAACTACGGCGTGACCCTCGGGCTTCCCCCACGCAAACTTTGCAGACCCCTCAAGGGTCGAGTCCACGTCAACGACTCCTCGACTCATACTCCGCTTCTTTTCGAGTATGATAAATAAACGTTGATAGTAAGATTCTTCTTTTTCTTTTTCTTTCTTTAGACCCACAACTTTTAGAGGGGGATATTCTATGTTTCTTTGGATAGGATATTGACAATCATTACAATTTTACTTCAAAGATAAAAATTGATTTCAAAAATGTTTTTTTGTCATAAACTATGTATTGCCGAGGTGATTTGTTTACCAAATTGCGGGAACTAATTTTGAATCTTCTGTTTTCAAATTTACATTGAGGTGCAAATAGCTAACTTTTTACAGTTATGTGAGGGTTTAAAAAAAGTATGTCACTGTGTAATTCTTTTTTTAGAAATAATGCTATAAATTTTATAGTTGATTGATATAATTTACTGCCATGAATTTGGCCATAAGTACCTTTCAAAAAAAGAATTTGGCCCTTAGGAGCGCATTATGTGAATTTGTGAGGATACAACAGATTCTCGTTCCCTTTTTTCCCCCTTCTTTTCTCCCTGTTCTCCCAAATGACAAGTAATAGGCTATAAGTGAATAAAATTTGAATATCAACCTGTGTATGAGTAAAACTTAATCAGTTGGTAGGCTATTCCCTTTAGAGTTGTAGCCATCTTCAATGGGCATGATACATGGAAATTTGATACGTATTGGTGGGTGTTGGACTGAAACAATTAAAGTAAGATTTAGACCATAGATACATTTCGTTGAAAAAAGATGTGATATATGTGGATGGTCAAAAAGAAAATGTTACTGAATTACTATGTGGAAGCTCCTTTGACTCCATGGTAGGAGCCCCACATCCAATATATGTAGGCACAGTTTTGGAGATATGCTGCACATTTGCATTTTTGGAAGGTATATGTGTCCATAAAGAGGTTTCGAAAATAAAAGCTCATAGAGATATGAAAAGCGTCTTTATTTTATATATACTGACAGAATATTGCAATCTTTTAATTTTATTTTTGGGTTTGGTTTACTCAGGAAGGGTGACTACTACCGTTATTTAGCTGAGTTTAAAACTGGGAATGAGAGAAAAGAAGCTGCAGAACAATCACAGAAAGCTTATGAGGTATGGCTTAATTATATCTAGTTGGGAGATATGATTCATACTCTTCCTATATGTATTAAATTAAGATTGAAAGAATAGATACTCAGTATCGAGTGGTTAAGGCCTCTCTTTTAATTGAAATTTTAAATTGGTATTAAGCTCCGGGAATTGGTAATTGATATTCAAGTGGCATGGTCATTGTACTAATCAAGGTTCCAAAAATCAGTACTCAGTATTCTTGTGGTGCGAAAATTTGTAACTGGTATTCAGGTGGGAAGGTCACTGATGTAGGAAGTAATCAGGAACAAGCTAGCTAGTTTATTGGGTATACCTATTTTCTGAAGGAAGACGGGCATATGGCTACAAATTACACATTTGAAAATTTTTAGTTGATAATGTCAACTATTCTAAACATTTAAGAATATATCTTGCTGGTTAATCATTAATGTAAAGATTCAAAATTATTTACATAATACCATGATCTGATAGCAGATTTTTTCCAGCCCATTGTAAATCACCTAATGACCATATATGGCACAGGTGTGGTACTCTTCAAGTGAATGATTCCAAAATGGTGCATAGAGCCTAATTTCTTACTTAGTCAATTGCAGCACAGTTGCTTTGTTTGGAGATAGTTTGCAGTGGGTTCCATTAGTTTGAAGGATTATAGGCAACTATCTGTCTTGATTTGGTTCAGGACAGTTTGTATTAGGTTCCTTTGGTTTTGTAGAATTATAACTGCCTATCTCCATATGGATAATCAACCTTCTTAAGTTACAATATTTCACTAACTGCTCCTGGCAACTTATATTGAGTAACATCTTTTTCTCTAAAGGATTTGTATAGAGTAACATGATTTAACCTTGATAGCATCTTTTTGAAAGATTTGCATGTTTGCTTTTCCACATTTTTTCTACTTTGTCATTTAAAAATTCAACTTTTGATGACAATCATAACTTCATTCACCTTTTCAATAAAATCTAAAAATTACGAGGTTACGATATGGCACCTGTTAATTTTATTGAATGTGAATTTAGATTTGAATGCATATTTCATTTTCACTTTGTTAACTTCATAAGCTTCCATGGAGTTGTATGCTGTCACTCATCCTATAGCATGATATGGAAAGGATGCTGTCTTAACTCCAAATGTTGTTGTTTGACTGGTCATAGTGACTTGTAAAAGAAAAAGTGGATTCATCTAGTTATGTTATTATTATTATCTTTAAATGGATATTTAGTCATGTTATTAAAAAGAAAAATTCTTCCCTTGTGTATCTTGAACAAGGTCCACCACATGCTTAGTTTGTATGCTCTCAGGCATTTTCTGCTTGATTTGTCCGTTAAAAGCCACAAGAATTTTCTAGGAATTATTCTCACATCGCGTGTGATGGGTAGGTAAAGGATCATGTTGTTGTCACACAGATCGTAGTGTTGTTGCACACAAAACACAAGCATATAAGGGTTCTTTCTAGTTTTATTATGTTATATGATCTTGGTCTGATTTCTATTTTTATGGGTGTATCACAACTGTTCTGCATAGCCATGTAAAATTGGAATGATAAATCTTGCTAACATGGCATTCCAATGTACAGACTGCTACTACCACAGCCGAAAAGGATCTGACACCAACTCATCCTATTCGATTAGGCTTGGCATTGAACTTCTCTGTGTTCTTCTATGAGATTATGAACTCTCCTGAAAGGTACTCTGCAATTCTTGTCTCTAGCAAGCACGAGGTGTTTTCTGTGGTAACCTTATACTGGAAGCTCATGTATCTTATCTATTCAGGGCCTGCCATCTTACTAAACAAGCTTTTGATGAAGCCATCTCTGAGCTTGACACACTTAGTGAGGAATCCTACTAGGATAGCACTTTGATCATGCAACTATTGAGGGATAATTTGACACTTTGGACTTCTGACATTCTGGAGGACGGAGGTAGGCATTTATCAAGCTTAGCAATTTGTAAATTTCATACTGATTCTTTGCTATTCAGGGAATTCATGGTTTCAAATTTTAATATATCTTTCTGATTTTATAGATTTACCGTCGGCATTTGCAATAACCGATGACATTAAAGGTAATTTTTTTCAACAAAGGTGATTATTTACCGTCGCTTATGTAAGTAAATAATAATAAACAATGTTTAAGTTTTTATTTTTTTAAAAAAATTATTATTTGTCGTCACTTATCTACGAGAAGATGATATAAATATTTATATTGTTGCTTTTTGAAGTGACAACAAAAATCCAAAAGTGACGTTAAAGCGAGAAAATGTGACATACAATTCCTGTTGTTTATTTTCTAAATGACGGGAAATACAAAAAGCCATGTTTGATGGATACACAACACCTAAGAGGGTGGGATTAAACTTCTACTAATAGCCAGCCCTAGTTCATATTAGGTGATTTTAATCTAATTTTAGGCCCATTTCGGACCTGCTACAGTGCATGGCACTTGGCCCACCACTGTGTACACAAATGCTCATTAGTATCAGTATGCTTAGAGAGGAGATGAATGTATATGGGTATGCTGGCACCATACATCGTGACGACTGGTTAGCCGACATCACAAATGTCTTTTATACCGCTGCGACCGCTTCTCCATAACCGATGTGACACTAAAGGAGCGCCTAATTGGCACTACTGCTGTGTTGTGCAACGTTCTGATTTAATGATTTTGGTCCTTGATTTGATGGTCATATCTTATTTTAATTTAAAATTAAATTATAGGGCTACCTAATTATACAATTTATTTACAAAAATAAGTTATTTCAATATATAATAAAATTGATTAAAGTTGGTTATTTATACATGTTAATTTATAGGTTAATACTTAATTAAAGTATAAATTAGTTAATGAATAGTACAATTGGCCTTATACATTATTAATATACATAATAAATGATTTATTATACATTTTTATTATATTTTAAGAAACTTTATTTTAATTTATATACATTTAAATATTAGTTTTAGTTAGTTTTACATATAAATAATTTATAAATACTATAATACACTATAAAAACAGTATAAATACATTCAAAATATTTAATATATCATTATACAACTATACATTATAACTTACTTCAATCTTAGATTAAATTACTAATTTATTTTATTTTAAGTTAATAAATTAACTAATTAACGTAATAACTTAATTACCTGTTATAAATATATAATTAAATTAAATTACAGGTATATATATATATATATAGTATTAGACTTAGTTGTGTACATATAAATAGGCTTATATAATTACTTAGATTTTTATACAATTAGTTTATATTAATTAATATTTAATAATACAATAAAGTTATATATATAATAAATCACTCTAAATACTTAATTTAATATATAGAATAGATATATAAGTTATATATACACATTATATACATATCATACATTGTATACATATAGCTTAGGTTTAATTTATATACACAAGTATGACATTATATGGGGTATGTTTGGGATTTTTTTTTATTTTTTTGATTTTTATAGGTATAATAGAGATAGGGGATGAGAAAGAAAGTAAAATGAGAGACAAAAGTTCTTTTTGTGATTTTTTTCAAGTTTGGTCTTTTATTAGATTCCAAGGTAGACTGAACCGTCAGCTGGTATAATTTATCAGAGGGTTCAAAATACTTTAAAATTGGACACACACTTAGAAAAATACTCATCCCTACTCAAGACACCTCTATTTTATTTTTTTTGAAAATTTTTAATGATTTTTATTTATATTACAATCTAACACATAAAAGGCCTAAATGAGTGTTTAACTACGAACTTAAGGCCTCAAGTTTAGTTTGAGGTGCTGAAACTGATATATCATCATTCAAACACATTCAACACACATCATGAAACATGAATAAGAAATAAACATGATTTTTATCATTAAGTTCTTCAAAGTTTATAATTAAGATAGTTAAATTCATTTTGTGCAATTGACAATAGAGTTAAAACATGGATTACATGTCATTTTGAGATCAGATTCAATACAAATATTTGTACATGAATGCTTAATATCAGAAATTTTATCAATGTGCACAGAGTCAGCTCATCCAATCCTTCTAAACCAACTCAAAACTTAGCTAAATAGTGGCTAAATTGCTGCTCACAATAGCTTAAAAGTAGCTGTAGCCAAAAGTGCTTCTGCTGTGAAACTGGTAGCTGGAAGCTGCTGCTGCAGTTGAAAACAAGCAACTAATCAGTTGTTGCTTTGCTTGAAAATTATCAGCCCAGATCAGACTTTGAAACCTAATTTGACTATCAAGAAGAACATCCTTAGATCTGATAAATCAGATTTAAGGATCAATAAAGCCCAAAAGACCATTTCATCTCCAAATCATTTGAAATCAGGGATTAGATGCATTTCAAAATCAATGTTGGAATGAACATGTCAGATCAGTCTCTTTAATTTGTCCATCTTTGAATTCAGATCTAGCTAAATTCTTTCATTGAAATCAGAAAAATATTGCACTTTGAAAATCTGAAAATCACGGTCTAAAAAACCTCATGATGGAGATAAAACTTTCTAAAATTAGATCAACCATTCCAAACTACTGCAGAGAAATCTTTCAACTCTGATTTGCCTTGAAAACTCATTCATAAGCCAATTCAATGATAGAATCAGATTTAAAATAGTGCTAGAGCCTCAAATCACTATAGTGATTCTCCTTGGCTTTAGCATCTCAATTAGAAACTAGAACTCAGGTCTTAAGATGGACATTTGACCTCTCAAATCCAGACAATCAATGAAAATCGATTTGAAATCATGAAAGGGTTATTTATGATTGAATGGAATGAACGAGGTAACCCTTAAATTCTTTTGAGTGGATCCAATTCTGAAACTAGAGTTTCCAAATCTGAATCCAACTCTCATGGGGGAGGTGAAACATGATGTAAACCATCGAGGCCAGAAAGCAATCGTGATGTGTAGTGATGGGGGAGCTATATGGATTGATGCAAAAATGTGAAAAACTCCTCTCTGATTTGAATTGATCAAAGAGGTCGGAGTGGCTCTAAACTAGTTTACTCCTAGCTAATACTAAATCAGATTAAATCAATCAGTGGTTACTATTTTAACTAATCTAAACTAAACTAGAAAGCAATAAATCTAGCTATCAAAGCAAGAAAGCTATCTAAGAGAAGAAGTTGACTCTCTGGGATCTACAGTCGGTGGATGAAGAGGACAAAATGGGAGGAACCTCTAGCGGAAGAAGGTGACTCTCATGGGCCAGCAGTCGGCGACGAAAGGCGATGAACAGAGGGAGAAAGTGGTCCCTGTCGCCCCACGACGATCAACTCAATGGGGAGGGAGTCGATGGCGCGCACAGGTCTTAGGGGAGTAGCTTAAGTAGACTCTAGAGTGATTGCAATCACTGCAGTGGTGAGATTAGGTGCTTAGGTCATGGGCGGTGGATTTGAGCTAGAGAGGGCACGCGAAGGTTTAAATCAAAGATCAGTCGTTGGATGAAATCTGACACAGGTGATGATTCCACGCTCAGGTATGCGAGAAGAATTGATTTGGATCAACTGTAGGATCAAAGATGCATAGGATCGACGACCCAGATTGACCATATTCCTCGGGTGAACAGCACAGTTCTTCATCAAGTGTGTTGGAGATTTTGCATACAAGCCCTCTACGAGTGAAGCGGTAGAACGATTGCTCAGAGACCCATAAGTGGTAAATAGTCTTGCAGCGCGGTCCCTGTGGTTTACAAAGAGGCCCTTGGAAGCTTGCAATTAGGTCCCCAACAGCTTGAAATGTGAAGAAATGTATATGCTTATAGGACCTAAATGTAATGTCAATGATGGAAGGTCCTAATGATGTTCAAATGCAACCAAGTTTTTATTGAAGCCCAATTGAACATTTAGGAAGTTGATTTCACTTTTGATTTGAACTTTTGAACCCAAATGTGTGTTCAATTTGCAATTGGATCATTAATTTATATTTTAAATAGAATATCTCATTTTATGACCTAATTTTGCATTTTTGATATAAATTTGTTGTTTTAGGTCATTTCTGTTATTTCTCACACTTAACACATTTTATATGTTAATTATGTAGTGTTTAACATAATTTCTAACTTAACTTGGACATTTTAGCTATGATGAGTCACATCTCGTCAATTCTCACTCCAAATCACATAGAGGGAATACTTGGATTAAAGAATGAGGGAGAGAAAATCATCACACATGATGGAAAGAAAAATGCAAATGAGAGACTTGCGATTTGGAGTGAGAACTTCACATCAATGAAGCCCAAGGTAAGAAAGATAGTTCAAAAGATTCAAAAATACAATAAAAAAATGAGAAGGAAGGAAAGGAAAAAAAGAAGCACAACAAATCTGGAGCTCAAGAAAGGAGAAACCAGGTAAAAAAAGAAACAAAGATATTGGTTTTCCTAACTTTAGGTCATTTCTTCTATCATATGGAGACCAAGAGATTATAACTTCATTATTTGACACGGTAGAAGATCTAGAGTCCTTAAGCAATTACAATTGGGCTAAATTGGTGTGTGATTATATATATGAGGGCCTAAGGGAAAAGAAGGAAAAGGAGAAACAAACATACATCAAATGTATCATTGCATTGCACTTATGGACAGCTGAGATGTTTAATGTCTTGGAACCCACTAATAATAAGGCAGCAACAGTTGAAAGGTACAACTATGAATTCCCATTTGCAAACCACGCAACGGCAATGGGTCTAAAATTAGGGAGGCAACTAAGAAGGACTTGAGGAAAGATCCATTTGGAGGAGTTAATCCCCCAAAAACCAATAAAAAGAAAGAAAAAAGATGGAAGAGAATGAAGAGACTCCCCAAAAAAGGAGAAAGCATGAATAAGAGGAGAAAGGAGGAGAAGAAGAGAAAGAAATCAGGAGAAGAGGAAGAGAAACAAAAAATGGTTAAAAGTTGGAGAAATTACTTAAACAACTTGAAAAAATAAAGAAAATTAAAAAGAAAATTAAAAAAAGAATAAAATATTGAAGAGAAGAGATGGGGAAAATGCTGCTTTAAAGAATCAAATTGAAGAGTTGAAGGAAAATTTGACTGATTTCCTTCGTCAAACACAAAATAGTTAAAGTTATAAAACTCAACAATCTCAACAGTAGCAACAGCATGAAGAGGAGAGAGAAAGGGAGGAAGAAATGGTGGAGCAAGAGGATGAGCAGCAACATCAATAGTAACAAAATGATGGAATGGACGAGGGGCTTGAGAACCAAGAGGAGTAGCAGTAGCAACATTGGAGCAGAGAGGCAGCAGCAACAACAGTAGCAACAATGCAGGCTAAGAAGCAACATGAAACTGTGCAAGAAGCAACATGAAGGAGACCAGCAGCAGCAACATGAAGGAGACCAGCAGCAGCAACATGGAGGAGGCCAATAGAAGCAGTAGCATGTAGGAGGAAGGCAGCAGCAGCAGCACCACCACCACCATGAAGGAGACGAGCAGCAGCAACACTAGTAAATTGAGGTTTTATTTACATATCACCGATGCAAATATAGGTTTTCACTGGTGATGACACATTTATCACCTGTGATAAGTGACACCGGTGCTATTCACTTAAATATCATCGGTGATAAGTGGCACTGGTGCTATTCACTTAAATATCGCGGATGATATATGCCTTATCACCGATGATAACATATTTTACATCGATGTATTTCAATTAAAAGAAATACTTATTCCTTTTTTTGTACAAAACAGAAAGAAGGAAACAAAGAGGACCAAAACGAAGATAAGAGGGAAGAAAAGTAAAAAAAAATCGTTAGGTCTCCAGCGAAGAGAGTGATGCTTAGGAGAATAAAAAATTTGTATTCAACTCTCTTCAAGTGCGTTAATGAGTTACAAAGAACACTTCTTTCAAGATTAACAGAGCTAAGAAAGACAAAACACCAAAATTTGTGGAGAAAAGGAAAATATTTTGTTGAAAGAGTATTTATGCAAGAAGTGCTACAAATAAGTGGATTCACCGAAAGCCATGTAAGCTAAAAAGCATATATAATCTATATATCATACGCTTGTCATAATTTATATCATTAACATGTCACAAAATTGCAGGTTATAGATGCAATTGCAGATATCAACGAAAAAATATAAAATGAAAGGGTATTTTCGACGACCCTTACATTAGACACATTTTTTTACTTATATAGGATTCAATAACATGAAAGAGGTAGATGCATACTTTGATAGAACCATCGCATCTTTGAGTAATTATACAAAGATACTTGTACCAATAAACATTGAGGTTGCTGCCCATTGGATACTTGCGGATGTCGACCTTGAGTACAAAAGATTGACAAAATATGATAGCTTTGTTGGATACTACCTAAAGCACATCAATAGAGATGTCAACAAACTGGTAATAATCATTTTTTATCACCAGTGCAAAGTTATTTAGTTTAACTCTTTGCCTTTCTCTATATTTTTGGCTTTTTAGATACTAACTAGAGGAAAATATTTTTCTCTTTTAGTTTGAAGTGATGAAAGAATAACTTTACAAAAGCTTCTCCATTGACAAAGAGGGATGGCAAAAAGAATTTAAATTTGATGTACCACAACAAGGAATGACGATTAATAACTGTGGCATCTTTGTAATAAGATGGATAGAGTGCTTGTTTCGTGGGTTAGATTCAATTCAAACCATAAGGAATAAAGACGTTCACAAGTTTTGGGCATATTACATAGCAATGATTTTAACTGATAAAAATACATATGAAGGTTTGATATAAGTTTGTAAAATATTTTTGATGAACTACACTCCTTTTTTTTTTTTTTGAGAAGGGAACTACGTTCCTTTTGTGTAAATATAATATATTTTTTGAGAAAGTGAACAATGTTCCTTTCGTGTAAATATATGATTTATGTTTTTACTCTATAATATGTGTTCCTTTTGTATTTTTTCTATATGATTTGTGTGATCACCGATGCAAAATGTACTCATCATATTCACATAATAATGGCATGAAACAAATATCATCGGTGTAATGGATATCACTGGTGCAAAGTATATTATCGGTGTAATATTGGATACCATCGGTGCAAATCCAAAAGCACCTCTGATCATTGGTGTAATATTGGATATTGCCGGTGCAATTTATATTATCATCGGTGCAATCTATGCTATCACTGGTGCAATATAAATCATTACACGTATAAGTTGTATTATCATTGGTACAAAGTCTTTTATCACCGGAAATATCCTAAAAAGCAACGGATATAAAACAAACCAATGTATTACAATGAAAATTTTTTTGATGTATCTATTATAATGAAAGTTAACTATAATGTTGAAGCCCCCAAGGATGACGATGGGTAACCATTTGTCGTATTCTTTTTCTTCTTCTTTACATGTTAAATCTCACATGGTTTCTTGAATCTCTTCTCACGAGACCTACCACGACATCTTGTTTGCTTTGGATCATGAATTGTTGAAGAATTTGATACACCCTAAAAAAAAAAAAAATTAAAAAAATCTATTACAAAAGAAAACATAAAAACAATAAAGACATAAAAAATAACTATACCTGCTTGTCAAACCCTATCAAAGATACTTATTGCTTGAATGCATCATCAAGTACCTTCAAGCATATATCATAGTTGGAAGAGAATATAGCATCAACATCAGCAAATTTCATCATCCTTGAATATATATTCTCATATCTATCCGTAGAATTATCAAGAGAATAGCTTCAAAACTACTTGTCACAGAGAGATGCTTCACACCTTTTCTCCAACGATCAATAATGTATTTAGATGAAAGATCATATATGTCAAATTTCATTAAAACAAAAATTCAATGCCTGCGGATGATCCCTTCAATCTCAAACAAACAACATGAACATGATATTGATTTTGAAGACTTCTTAAATAGGACAGAAAAAGGCAAAGAGCTTGGTGAATCAAACTCAACAATGGAATAATTATCACCAATTTCATTCTCAAAAGTTAAAGTTTTTTTGCAATAGGTGATGTTCTGCAACTTCTTCTGAAATTGAAAAAACTTCGTAATAATATAGGCATCCATTACTTGAGCCTTCATAGGAAACTTAGAATGTAAAATAGGTGACTTGAACCGAGATTAATTAAAATTAGCTTTACGAGTCTTCTCTTGTTTCGTTTGAAGACCAAGCTCGTATTGCCTCACAAATTACTTCAAAGTAGTTTTTGAATTAACATATCCATCAAAAAATGCATTAATCTCTTCTCTTTTTTGACTATCAGACATGCCAACCCAAAATATGTCATTAAAAAGACAAGGGATCCGCATATGTCGAATCTCAAACAAATCATAAAGTTATTTATTACCTTCTAAATGTCTGTCTCTAACTATTACAGCCCACTTCTCAAAATTTTTCTTTGATCTCTAATTATGAACAACTTGATTAAAGACTTCCCTAATATGATCATCTTGAGGAAACTTCTGAGGAAAATTATCTTTGATGTATCAAATACAAAGTCAATGATGAATACCATGTGGTTGTCGAGTAGAGTTATGTATATTTGTTTTTATTACTCGAAAATAGAAAATTTCTGAGGTAGAACTCATGGAGCAACACTTGATTTTAGAAGCGTATAAAATCACAATTTACAATATAGATATATATTGTTTTACAAAAACAATAAAAGAAAGGAAAATTTGTTCTTTTCTTCTTCTGCCTCTTTCTTTCTCTCTTCAAACGTCTGACTCCAGGGTCAGACGACTTAAGCTCCATTTGCTACAGTGCTTCTGGTTCTTCTCTTGGCTTCTTTTCTTCTTCTCTGCTGCTTCTCTTTCTCCTCTTCTTCTGTGCAAGGCCTTCTCTGTCTTTTTCTTTGCCTTAGGCTTTAGCTGCGTCTTCAGCTTCTTCCTTGGCCTCTCTCTGCTTTTGCTTCCTCTTCTGTTGCAGCTCCTCCTTGGCTTCTTCTCTTTGCTGCACTCCCTCCTCCTTCAGCTTTTGCTCCTCTATGCGGCTAAGTCCTCAGCCGCTCCTCTTCCTTTCTTTTTCTTCTTCTCCTGCTTCCCTGCACAGTGTAAGATTAGGCAAAACCTAACCCTCTACCCACACCCGCGTCTCTCTCTCTGTATCACTCTCTGATACGCTCTCCCAGAGCCGGGTAATCGGGTCAGGTCGCGTGCCTGGGTCCAGGCGCACTGGCGTGGGTGATGCGTGAGGAGTGCTGGGTAATCAGGTCAGGCAGTGAGGTCCGCGGAGCGTGAATCGCGGACGAGGCGTGATAGGTGAGGGACCTCACCCCGTGTACTGGAGGCAAAGAACCTAATGCACTTTTTCAATTTATTCGGTTGCGACGCTTCAAGGATTTCTGAGGTGGGACTAAATGTGTCCCACCCACTTCTTCGCACCCGCAGGTGAGGTGTTCTGCTCAATTGGGGCAGCAGGGCTCCTCACAGAGCCTGCTCTTAGGCTGGATGCATTCGCGCACTCAACGCGCGTCACCTGGAGCGTAGCACCTGGGTGGATGTGGCTTGGAGCGCTGCTTGCAAGCTCCTTCGTTCTGCTTCCATGGCGGCAGGGGCTCAGATCTGAAACCACTCAATACAACCTTGCGGCCTCATTAAACTAGAGGGGGAGTTTCGCCGTGGCACGGCGAAGGTGCCTAGGTGGGTGGCTGGCCGCGGGGTGGCCTAGGTGTGCGTGCTTAGGTTGCTATGTGGCCGTGAAGATAGGTTAGGTCGGGGGAAGGCTACAGGGGTTGGCGTGGTCAGTGGAGGGTCGTAGGGTGATTAGTGGGTGGTGGTGATGCTCAGGGATCGGTTGGCGAGGCGGATGGAGGTGTGGAGCGGCGGGGACGCCTCACCGGAGGTCTGGCCGGAGGTGGAGATGGCAATGGTGGACAGTGGAATCGAGGAGTCGAAAGATTAAATTAACAGAGGGGAAATAGAAAGGAGAAGAGGAGCTTATCTGGAGTACTTGGAGTGAAGGGGGAGGCGGAGGAGACGAACGGCATGTTTGTCAATAAAAGAAAGGAAAATTTGTTCTTTTCTTCTTCTACCTCTTTCTTTCTTTCTCTCTTCAGACGTCTGACTCCAGGGTTAGACGACTTAAGCTCCACTTGCTACAGTGCTTTTGGTTCTTCTCTTGGCTTCTTTTCTTCTTCTCTGCTGCTTCTCTTTCTCCTCTTCTGTGCAAGGCCTTCTCTGTCTTTTTCTTTGCCTTAGGCTTTAGCTGCATCTTCAGCTTCTTCCTTGGCCTCTCTCTGCTTTTGCTTCCTCTTCTGTTGCAGCTCCTCCTTGGCTTCTTCTTCTTTCTTTTCTTTAACCACGTCTCTTCTCTTTGCTGCACTCCCTCCTTCAGCTTCTGTTCCTCTGTGCGGCTAAGTCCTCAGCCGCTCCTCTTCCTTTCTTTTTCTTCTTCTCCTGCTTCCGTTTACAGTGTAAGATTAGGAAAAACCTAACCCTCTACCCACACCCGCATCTCTCTCTGTATCACTCTCCGGTACGCTCTCCCAGAGCCGGGTAATCGGGTCAGGTCGCGTGCCCGGGTCCAGGTGCACCGGCGTGGGTGGTGTGCGAGGAGTGCTGGGTAATCGGGTCAGGCAGCCAGGTTCGCGGAGCATGAATTGCGGACGAGGCGTTATAGGTGAGGGACCTCACCCCGTGTACTGGAGGTGAAGAACCTGTTGCACTTTTTCAATTTATTCGGCTGCGGCGCTTCAAGGATTTCCGAGGTGGGACTAAATGTGTCCCACCCACTTCTTCGCACCCGCAGGTGAGGTGTTCTGCTCAATTGGGGCAGTAGGGCTCCTCACAGAGCCTACTCTCAGGCTGGATGCATTTGCACACTCAACGCGCGTCACCTGGAGCGCAGCACCTGGGTGGATGTGGCTTGGAGCGCTGCTTGCAAGCTCCTTCCTTCTGCTTCCATGGCGGCCGGGGCTCAGATCTGAAACCACTCAATACGTCCTTGCGGCCTCAGTAAACCAAAGGGGGAGTTTCGCTGTGGCATGACGAAGGTGCCTAGGTGGGTGGCTGGCTGCGGGGGACCTAGGTGTGCATGCCTAGGTCGCTCTGTGGCCGTGAAGATGGGTTAGGTCGGGGGAAGGCGATGGGGGTTAGCGCGGTCAGTTGAGGGTCGTAGGGTGATCAGTGGGTGGTGGTGATGCCTAGGGATCGGTTGGCGAGGTGGATGGAGGTGTGGAGCGGTGGGGATGCCTTGCCGGAGGTCTGGTCAGAGGTGGAGATGGCGATGGTGGACAGCGGAGTTGGGGAGTCGAAAGATTAAATTAACAGAGGGGAAATAGAAAGTAGGAGAAGAGGAGCTTATTTGGAGTACTTGGAGCGAAGGGGAGGCGGAGGAGACGAACGACACATTTGTGCCATCGTCGGAGATGGCCTTGAGGGGGAGATAACAGCGACGAGGACAGGAGGACGTGCGCTGGTGCGGCACAACGTGGAAGATCGAGGCGGAGTGAACCCTGCCGATGGTACGGCGGCAGAGCAACGAAAAGGAGGAAAAATCATTGGAGCTTGCGGGCTACTTGGCTGGAGAGAAGGGAGACGAATTCTGGGGGGAGTCTGCGGCCAAATCAAGCTTGAAGGAAGCGGTAGCCCCTGTCGTTCCTTAAATAGGTGTTGGCAGGGAGGGAAACGCGAGGAGGCGTGGGCTGGTCGCCGGAGGATGGTCGGAAAAGAGACCCATACCTCTCGAGCATTTGCACAAGAGGTATGGTGGCCAGCAGGGCATGGGAACCGGTCCATGCAGAAGAGGACAACGTAGGGGATCCTCCTCTCGTTTCTGGGGTTGGCTCCCATGCCCTGCGCGGCGTCATCCTCCGCGCAAAGTCGCCGGAGGTATGGCCTGCTACTGCGGGTGGTAGAGGGACCGGTTCGCAAAAAATGACGGGAAAGTTGAGGGGGTGAATGCAAGAGTTCAAAAAGTTAAGGGTCAGAAAGTAATTATTGAGGACCAATTTGAAAAGTGGGTCAAGGCAACCTTTCCTTAGGTTTGAATTTTGGTATAACCTTAATTTGGACCTAAGGAATCCAATGGTGAGGTTGGATTTTAGGTTTGACCATGTTTGATCGGATATTTTGCACAAAAATTCAAATTAGGTTAAAAATTGGGTATTGTTCTCAATCTAGGTCAATATAGGTTCCAATGGTCAAATTGAAGGTTCTAAACCTTAGGGAATATTTTTTCATGAATTTTAGAGGGTTTAACTGATTTTTATCTTGCCTGGAACTTTGTGAATTAAAGCGGGTTTGTTTTAGGGTTACAGAATGTCATTTAATTCCCAGATTTTATCATAACCCTTTCCTGATTGAATCAAACCACTTTTTCTCTTATTAAGCCCGTTTGACCTGTGTCTAGACCCTTAGAAATCTCGTTTATGTACTGCATTGGTAAAATTACAATTTTACCCCTTGTGAATTGTTTTATACTCAAATTTGTAACTTCCTGATTTAGGTTTTCCCTTAGGTTTTGTAGGAGCCTTTGTATACTTATTTAGATCAAAAATGTGCTAGTTAGGGTTTATGATGAGGTTCTCATCATACCTTCATGCCTAGCTTTTGCTAGTCCCTTAGTAAAATTTTAAGGTTTTAACCTCTGTTCTAGATCATGAATTTCTTTCATCAATTTTGATAAGTGTCTTTTCTCTTGTATCCTTGATTAGGTCAGAATGTCAATCATAGGCCTAAAAGGTACTCTAGTACCAACCAAGATCCAGATCTGTCTAGCTTTAGCCTTAGTCTTTAGCAAAGGTTTTTAAGGCCTACAGGAACTAACCTAAAGTTTATTAGGTTCCGTGGTTAAAGCACCCGTGCTTGAGATATTTTTAACCTTGGTTTAGTTTGCAGTGCATTTTGTAGGAGAGAGACAGAAGGTTTATTTGTTTGGAGAGTTCTCTCTCCTTTCTTTTTAATTCTAGCTTAGGATTGGCTTCACAACCTGGTCTGTATCGGATTCCTCGTCCCCATCATCAATCCTCAAAGGTCCTTAGCAATCGATACTTCGAGATAGCACCACCCATGGTAACCCCCAGAACCCTGGCTTTCGAGATTTCGAGATAATCCCGTCCACGGTGTTCCGTGGCTGAATTTAGACCCTAGCAATTGACACTTCGTGATAATGCCATCCATGGAATCTGAACAAGCAGAGTGCTTACATGCCCCCAGTAAGATATGTAAATATCCTAAGAGACAAGCACCGAGGAGATGATATGTTACGCAGCTTTGAGGGAAATTTCCTACCTCTCCACGTCGGGAATTCATCCAAATCAACTTGTGTTGATCGGCCGCTCCTAATCTAGGTGACATTTTCAGAATATTTGAAATGCTTTTGCGTGATTTTGATATCTATGCTCGCTAAACCAGACTGTGTATGAATTTGAGTGCTTAGGTTACTGAGTTTCGTAAACCGAAGGTCAGTTAACGAGGTCGAATGCTCCCTAAGCCTTGGACCTAATACTTAAGCTTTTCATTTTTCTCAACCTCTTGAGGAATATCTAGATCTTAACGGGTACTAAGAGTCTAGCCAAGAATGCCTAAGGTTCGCGTTCTTACTAATCTTGTTGTGTACTTTCTCTTTGCTTTCCTTAATGTGGTCTAGAACTTTGGTTAATTCCTTAATTTTTTACTAATGACTATCCCTTTTTTTTTCATTTTGTGCTCTTTTTTAGCATTCTGCTTTTTTTCTCCTCCTATAAAGTTTACCAGCATTTTCTTCCTCTTTCAAAGTTTTTTTTTTTTGAGACATTTTCTTGTTATGTCATTTCATTGTACTTTAATACCTCCTATGCCTAAGGTTTGCAATGTACTCATTGTTCATTAGGTGGGTTTTTATCTGGTCAGGTTCAAGCATTAGGACAAATTTGGGTGAGTGGATGGGTTGAGGTGACTGTTGTGGACGATTTCTAATCTCAGGTTCGAGTACCTGAGGTGAAGTCGGCTGTCCTAAGGAATGAACCTAGACTGCAAAGAGATGTCAGAAAAAGGTTTTGATTTTTCAAAAAGAATGACGGGCTGCCTTCCGTTAAGCGCTGAGTTTTACGCCATCGGCTAGGCGCAATAAGCTCAAGGAGAATGGAGGATAAATGGTGACAACCAAATCTGTAATGGTTGCGTCAATGAACGGTTTGAGTCTCCAATCGTTCACGACGAAAGGTTCGGAATCGTGGCTGAGTGGACTGATCTTGACGGCTCTATTTCCAAAAATCTGTCGGACAAGATATGGTTCGACCCACTTGGATCGCAGTTTCCCAGGGAAGAGTTTGAGTCGGGTATCGAAGAGTAGGACCTTCTGACAAGGGTGGAAGATCTTTCTAGATATGTGCATGTCATGAAAGGCTTTAACCCGCTTTTTGTAGATTCGCGAGTTCTCATACGCATCAAGGCGTAATTCATCAATCTCGCTTATCTGAAGCTTTCTGTGGGTTCCAGCCTTAGAAAGATCTAAGTTGCAGCTCCGTACTGCTCAATAGGTTTTCTGCTCTAGTTCGACAGGAAGGTGACACGCCTTCCTGTACACCAATCTAAAAGGAGACATGTCTAATTGAGTCTTGTGGGCGGTCCTATAAGCCCACAAAGCTTACGGAAGTCGGGACGACCAGTCTTTTCTATCAAGTCGAATAGTAACTTGCAGGATTTTCTTGATCTCCCGATTTGAAAGTCAGCTAGACCATTAGTCTAGGTGTGATAAAGAGTAGAGATTCGATGCGACACCCCATATTTGGTCATCAGTGACCTGAACTGAGCATTTGTAAAATGGGTCCCTCCATCAGAGATGATCGCACGAGGGATCCCGAACTGTGAGAAGATATTTTGATGGATGAATTTGATGACGATCTTGTGATCATTAGTTCGGGTCGGAATGGTTTCGATCCATTTGGACACGTAGTCCACAGTGAGTAAAATGTACTCGAAGCCGTCCGAAATAGGGAAAGGGCCCATAAAATCAATCCCCCAAATATCGAAAATCTCGCATACGAGAATCAGCTATAAAGGCATCATGTCGCGATGGCTCATGTTGCCCAAAGTTTGGCAACGATTGCATGCCTTATAGTGACTGTATGCGTCTTTGAAGATAGTGGGCCAGTAAAAGCCACATTGGAGGATTTGTAATACGGTTTTGTGCCTAGAAAAATGGCCACCGCATGCCTGGTCATGGCAGAAAGAGAGAATGTCATTGATTTCACCCTCCGGGACACATCGCCGGATGATTTGGTCAGCACCTATACAGAATAGGTACGGGTCTTCCTAGATGTAGTACTTGGCATCGGAGCGCAACTTGTCTTTCTTGGCCTTTGGTCAATCAGACGGGATCTGGTGTGATGCCAAGTAGTTTACTATATCAGCAAACCATGGAAGCCTAGTACCAATAGTCAAGAGGTGCTCATCGGGAAAATGCTCCGTGATGGATCCATAAGGGTCGATGATCTCAGAAGGAAGGCGAGACAAGTGGTCAGTTACCACGTTCTGCCTTCCCGCCTTGTTGCGAATCTCGAGGTTGAATTCTTGCGACAGCAAGATCCATCGGATTAATCGAGGCTTCGCGTCTTTCTTTGCAAGGAGATGCCTTACAGCTGTGTTATCCGAGTAGATTATGACGTGGGAACCCAGGAGAAGATCTGGATTTTTCAAGGGCAAATACTACAGCAAGCAGCTCTTTCTCCATAATCGTGTAGTTACGCTGAGCCTCGTCAAGTATCTTGCTAGCGTAGTAGATGACCATGGGTTTCCCGTCAATCTTCTGCCCCAGAACCTCTCCTATAGCGAAGTCAGATGCATCGCACATGATCTCAAAGGATTGAGACTAATCAGGGGACTGTAGTATCGGTGCTTGGGTGGCTCAGTCACGAAAGATCTCAAAAGCTTGAGTGCATTCCTTGGAAATCTCAAAGGTTACATCCTTGGAGAGTAGTCAGGGGGTGTGCAATTTTCGAGAAATCAAGGATGAAACTGCGGTAAAATTCGACATGTCCCAGAAAAGATCGGATGTCCCTGATCGAGCTAGGCATAGGAAGTCTAGAAATCAGATTAACCTTGGCTCGATACACCTGGATGCCTCTCTCAGAAATTAAGAGTCCCAGGACGATCCCCTTAGTCACCATAAAGTGGCTCTTTTCCAAGGAAAGAACCAGATTTACGTCAATGCAATGCCTGAGTATGTGAACCAAGTGCTGGAGGCAATCATCAAATGATGCCCCGAAAATTGAGAAGTCATCCATGAAGATTTCCAGATAATCACCTACCATATCAGAGAATATGGCAAACATGCACCGCTAAAAAAGTAGCAGGTGCATTGTAGAGACCGAAAGGCATCCTTTGGAATGCATATGTCCCGAAGGGGCAGGTGAATGTGGTCTTCTCTTGGTCCTCTGGATGAATCGCCACTTGATTATAACTGGAGCACTCGTCAAGAAAGCATAAGAATCTATTTTCCACTAATTTCTCGAGAATCTGATCAATGAACATTAGGGGAAATGATCCTTCTTCGTGGAGGAATTGAGTCTTCGATAATCTATGCAGACTCTCCACGAGTTGGCTATACGGGTAGGTATGACCTCTCCGGTTTCAGTTGTGATGGTGGTGAGCCCTGCCTTCTTAAGCACAACCTGGATTGGGCTCACCGAACGACTGTCGGAGATTAGGTAGATGATCCCTGCATCTAACCACTTAATGATCTCCTTCACGACCTCCTGCAGATTGGGATTCAGACGTCTCTGCATTTCACGTGAAGGTCGTGCACCCTCTTCAGAATAGATGTGGTGTGTGCAATAAGAGGGACTTATTTCAGTCAAATCATCGAGAGTCCAACCAATGGCTCTGCGATGTTGCTGGAGAATAGCAATCGATGGGATTCCTGATCAGGTGTGAGTTTCGAGTTTGTAATCACAGGAAGCGTCTGATTGGAACCCAAAAAGATGTATTTCAAATGATTAGGAAGGGGTTTGAGTTCAAGAATGGGGTTATTAGTAGCAGCGGGTGGTTTAGAGTGGGTGTGGGGTACAAGGGTAGGAGTTATTGGTCTGTCTGGGTCAAGTTCCGACTCTTCTAATTACGGTTTTAGATCTTCTTGTGGTTGATGAGGGGTAATTATGTTGTCCTCAATTTGTGGTTCATCAACCACGGCTCTGATGTCACAAATTTGTTCAATGACACCGCAATTGATCCCTTGTTGGGTCTTAAAGATATCAATTTTGAGAGTCTGATTCCCAAATTTCAGCTCTATTTGGCCCTCTTCACAACTTATGTTGGCCCTTGCAGTGGCCAGAAAAGGTCTCCCTAGTATGATTGGTGTATCCCTTGGGTTTTCAGGCACGTCCATATTTAAAACTATAAAATCCACAGGGAAGTAGAAATATCGTACCCTAACAATAACATCCTCAAGAATTTCCTTAGGTGACTTGATAGATTGATCTGCTAACTGGAATGTCACCTCAGTCGGTTTCAGTTCAGATTCTTTTATATGGTTAAGTAGGGATGTGGGTATCAAGTTTATGGAGGCACGTAGGTCCAGTAATGCTCTATTAAACTGGGTTTCACCGATCTTACATGAAATCAGGGGAGTGCTTAGGTCTTTTGCCTTGGGTGGGAGTCTACTTAGGATTACAGAGTTGGCTTGCTCTGATAGTACAATTGGATTCCCACTCTTGATTCGTGGCTTACGCTGAGGTGTACACAGGTTCTTTAAGAATTGTGCGTAAGCCGGTACGTGGCGGATCGCATCCATCAAGGGGATGTTTATTTGGACTTGCTCAAAGAGCTTGATCAGGTCCTCAGGAGCCATGGGTTTAGTTGTCCGCTTTCCCTTGGTCAAGGCTTCGGGAAATGGAACTTTGGTTGGTTCCTCTAGGGTAGGTCTAGGTTTTTGATTTGGGTCAAGGATAGGAACATCCTGAATGACTGTCCTAGGGTTTAGGTCATTACCAGGCTTGAAGTGGTCTGGATAAGGTGGATCTTGGGTTGCCTTACCACTACGGGTTGTTACAGAATTTATTCCTGCCTGATTCTAGTTGGGGGTTGGTAGGATGGGCTGCTGCTTTTGGTAACCCGCATAGGAGGTTGATGCTTTCATCTCGTCAGGGAACAGAAGGGGCCTGATAAATCAAGTGTGCTTGGCTTGGATTTGGGTTCATAACGTGCCGCTGGGTCGACACGCTATTCGGGTTAGGAAGAGGCTGAGAAGGAAGTGTGCCCGGTTGATGAGAATTTGCCAACTGGGCAAGTTGATTTCGGATCTCTGTGATTACGTCCTTATGTTGCTTTTAGATAGCTGCATTCGTTTTTTGAATGTCAGCCATAGTTTGGAAGATAAGGGACATTTGATCTTGGTTGGGCCGAGGCTGAGGCTGCTGATAAGGACGAGGGGCTTGTGGACGGGATTGAAAGGGTGGCCTTGGATTCTGAGAATTTCCCGCCCACTGGAAATTGGGATGGTTTCGCCATCCATGATTGTAGGTGTTGGAAAATGGGTCATTCTGGATGGCATTGAGGTCCTCGCAGGTCTGAGGAGCCTCAGAAAAGTCGGAGAATGGGGGAGTAGGGCTCCCCCGGCAAGAATAGAAAGGATCAGAGGTCTCTCCGTTCCTGGAGTCAGATGGGGATGGATAAGAGTCCATCCCAGGAGAAGGTCGGTGGAAATGTTCTGCACAGTTTCTCGTGCGGGAGGGGGCTGTGTGAAGGAGTTCTGTGCAGAGGTGGCTCGCTGCAAGTGCTGAGTCAGCTCATCCACCTTCTCAATAATTGAGACATTGTCCAATCGACTGGCCATTAATTCCAGGTCGACTGATGCGGATAGGCCCTGCGTCTCATGTGCTCCCCTAAGGTTCGTCACTGCGTGAGTATTCGTCTGGTCGAATAATCCCATGGAGTCATTGTTGATGGAGTTCTTGCACATATTCTCGAGAATCTCCCACACAGTGTCCTCATGCTGACCCATGATATTTCCTCCGCAAGTTGCATTGATGAACAGTCTAATATCTTCACGGAGTCCTTGGTAAAAAGACTGGACTTGTTCCCATTTAGGAACTCCGTGATGGGGGCACTTTCTCATGAGATCCTGAAAATGATCCCATGCCTCATGAAGAGGTTCTCCCGTCTGCTGCGTAAAGTGAGTAATCTGATGGCGCAAGGCGTTTGTCCGACCAACGGGAAAGAACCTCTTCAAAAACTCGAACTGAAGTTCTTCCCAAGTATTGATCGGGCGGGTATGTGTCTGATACCAATGAGCCGCCTTGTCCATAAGGGAGAAAGAGAACATCTTCATGAGTAAGATATTCCGATTTTGTGCATCTGACTCGAAAGTCTGAGCCATATGCTTAAGCTGTTTGATATACTGGAAGGGGTCCTCAGAGTTAAACACATATAATTTAGGTATGGCATGGATCATGTTGGGCTTCAATTCAGAATCAGGTCCTCTAGTCGGGATTCCAACTCGAGGCTCAATTGCCACCGCAGCGGGATTATAGTGATTTCACAGCATGGGGCGCTGCGGTGGGTTCATGAAATTTTGGAAGAGATCATTGAGTCGCTGGAGCTGGTGCTTAAGATTATTCTCTTCAACGGGCTGAGCCATTGTGGAAGAAGGGGAATTAGGTTCAGAATTAGAGATGTCTATGTGAAGCGGTTGTCGCACAAACAAGGGTACTGAGGCTTAGCCTCGGGGAGAGTGAATTTCTAGAGGAGATTTCAAGGACCTCTTACTGAACATGCACTGATGGATTGGACGATGTTAGAAGGTGCTGGACCCAATCAAGACACCCAAAATGTTGGGTGACTATAGAGGTTCGGGGCAGATGATACCACTTAATCAGAAGGTCATCCACCTGAGAATTACCTGGGCAGCCAGAGGGTGAGTACTGTAAAGACCCCTACACGGTAGAGCGCCCCCACGGGTTACAGGGTTTCCCCCACCCGACCTCTCTTGTCACTGAGATTCCAGGTAGACCAGAATGGAGACCTTGACCACTTAAGTCTACTACTTTTAATTAGAATCAAGGTACTTAGGGTTTCACTTGAACTTTTTAACCTTTTGTGTGCAAAAAGTGACCTAATTTAAAGGTTGGTTGATCCAAGGGATCAACTTCACCTATTAGTTCCTGTGAGAGCTTATTAGGTCATTTCTTTTGTGGTTCAAGTAACTTAAGAGCCGGATTGCTTAAGGTTTCTCTTTATTAGGTCTTTTCAAGTAATGGCTTAGGCACACTTCTTTTGGGAATTTTTGGTTCTTGATTAGGTGTGTCTCTAAAACCCTAGCGTAGAATCCTAGGTTGGCTCTAATTGGTTCAGTTAGTTGCCTCAGGATTAGGAAACTAGGGTTCAAGCAAAAAGGTTTTAGCCCTAATTACTCAGTGGATATACAGATAGAATGTGTCGAAATTAAAGAGCAGGCAACTCTTTACTACGTATAAAAGACAGGGAACCCTAGATTAATTTTCTTTTTCTTCTTCCTCTTTAGAATTTAAGGGGCTTAAAAGAGAGAAGATAGAAGATTACCTGTCCCTTGTTGTGGTTGTTGTGCGGCTGCTTGTTCCTTCTTGTCTTCGTGTGCATGCACAACAAAAGAGAGATTAAGTCAGTGGTCAATTAGAAATTGTGATTTAATAGCTTTTAGAATGCTCGTTGCTCTCCGGCGACGGCGCCAAAATGGTTGTCGAGTTGAGTTATGTATATTTCTTTTTATTACTCAAATATAGAAAATTTCCAAGGTCTAATTCAGGGAGCAACACTTGATTTTAGAAGCGTATAAAATCACAATTTACAATATGGATATATACTGTTTTACAAAAATAATAAAAGAAAGGAAAATTTGTTCTTTCTTCTTCTTCTACCTCTTTCTTTCTCTCTTCAGACGTCTGACTCCAGGGTCAGACGACTTAAGCTCCACTTGCTACAGTGCTTCTGGTTCTTCTTCTCTTGGCTTCTTTTCTTCTTCTCTGCTGCTTCTCTTTCTCCTCCTATGCAAGGCCTTCTCTATCTTCTTCTTTGCCTTAGGCTTTAGTTGCATCTTCAGCTTCTTCCTTGGCTTCTCTCTGCTTTTGCTTCCTCTTCTGTTGCAGCTCCTCCTTGGCTTCTTCTTCTTTCTTTTCTTCAGTCGTGTCTCTTCTTCTCTCTGCTGCACTCCCTCCTTCAGCTTCTGCTCCTCTGTGCGGCTAAGTCCTCAGCTGCTCCTCTTCCTTTCTTTTTCTTCTTCTCCTGCTTCCCTGCATAGTGTAAGATTAGGCAAAACCTAACCTTCTACCCACACCCGCGTCTCTCTCTCTATATCACTCTCCGGTACGCTCTCCTAGAGCCGGATAATCGGGTCAGGTCGCGTGCTCGGGTCCAAGCGCACTTACGTGGGTGGTGCGCGAGGAGTGCTGGGTAGTCGGGTCAGGCAGCCAGGTCCGCGGAGCGTGAATCGCGGACGAGGTGTGATAAGTGAGGGACCTCACCCCGTGTACTGGAGGCGAAGAACCTAATACACTTTTTTAATTTATTCGGCTGCAGCGCTTCAAGGATTTCCGAGGTGGGACTAAATATGTCCCACCCACTTCTTCGCACCTGCAGGTGAGGTGTTCTACTCAATTGGGGCAGCAGGGCTCCTCACAGAGCCTGCTCTCAGGCTGGATGCATTCACGCACTCAACGTGCGTCACCTGGAGCGCTGCTTGCAAGCTCCTTCCTTCTGCTTCCATGGCGGCAGGGGCTCAGATCTGAAACCACTCAATATGGCCTTGCGGCCTCATTAAAGCAGAGGGGGAGTTTCGCCGTGACACGGCGAAGGTGTCTAGGTGGGTGGCTGGCTGCGGGGCGGCCTAGGCGTGCGTGCCTAGGTCGCTCTGTGGCAGTGAAGATGGGTTAGGTCGGGGGAAGGCGGTAGGGGTTGGCGCAGTCAGTGGAGGGTCATAAGGTGATCAGTGGGTGGTGGTGATGCTCAGGGATCGGTTGGTGAGGCGGATGGAGGTGTGGAGCGGCAGGGATGCCTCGCCGGAGGTGATGGCGATGGTGGACAGTGGAGTCGGGGAGTCGAAAGATTAAATTGACAGAGGGGAAATAGAAAGTAGGAGAAGAGGAGCTTATCTGGAGTACTTGGAGTGAAGGGGAGGCAGAGGAGATGAACGGTGCGTTTGTGCTATCGTTGGAGAAGACGGCCCTGAGGGGGAGATAACGGCGATGAGGAGGACAGGAGGACGTGCGCTGGTGCGGTGCAACGCGAAAGATCGAGGCAGAGTGAACCCTGCTGATGGTATGGCGACAGAGCGACGAAAAGGAGGAAAAATCGTCGGAGCTTGCGGGCTACTTGGCCGGAGAGGGGAGACGAATTCTGGGGGGAGTCTGCGGCCAAATCAAGCTTGAAGGAAGCGGCAGCCCCTGCCATTCCTTAAATAGCTGTTGGCAGGGAGGGAAACGTGAGGCGTGGGCTAGTCGCCGGAGGCATGGTTGGAAAAGAGACCCATAGCTCTCGAGTGTTCGCATGAGAGGTATGGTGGTCGGCAGGGTATGAGAATCGGTCCATGCAGAAGAGGACAATGCAGGGGATCCTCCTCGTTTCTGGGGTTGGCTCCCATGTCCTGCGCGGTGCCATCCTTCGCGCAAAGTCACCGGAGGTATGGCCTGCAGCTGCGGGTGGTAGAGGGACCGGTTCGCAGAAAATGACGGGAAAGTTGAGGGGGTGAATGCAAGAGTTCAAAAAGTTGAGTTTAAGAAAGTAATTATTGAGGACCAATTTGAAAAGTGGGTCAAGGCAACCTTTCCTTAGGTTCGAATTTTGGTATAACCCTAATTTGGACCTAAGGAATCCAATGGTGAGGTTGGATTTTAGGTTTGACCATGTTTGACCGGATATTTTGCATAAAAACTCAAATTAGGTCAAAAATTAAATATGGTTCTTAATCTATGTCATGATAGGTTCCAATGACCAAATTGAAGGTTTTAAATCCTATGGAATATATTTTCATGAATTTTAGAGGGTTTAATTGATGTTTATCTTACCTAGAACTTTGTGAATTAAAGCGGATTTGTTTTAGTGTTATAGAATGTCATTTAATTCCCAAATTTTGTTATAACCTTTTCCTGATTGAATCATCCCACTTTTTCTCTTATTAAGTCCGTTTGGTCTGTGTCTGGACCCTTAGAAATCCTGTTTATATACTGCATTGGTAAAATTTCAGTTTTATCCCTTGTGAATTATTTTATACTCAAATTTGTAATTCCCTGATTTAGGCTTTTCCTTAGGTTTTGTAGGAGATTTTTTACACTTATTTAGGTCAAAAATGTACTAGTTAGGGTTCATGATGAGGTTCTCATCACTATGGAACATAATTGATACAACATTAATAATAGCTTGATACTGATCTGTAATGATACCTTTGGGATGTATACCCCACATGTAAGATAAAAATGCCTGAAATAACCACAAAAATTTTTGTTGTCTCATCTCCCAGTAGAGCACAACCAAATAAAATTCTATGATCATGATTATTTACTCCAACAAAAGAAGCAAAAGATATGTCATATCGATTAGTCAAGTATGTTATGTTGAATGAAACTACATCACCAAAAAACTTGTAGGTCAACTGGTTACTAAAATCACACCTAAAAAATGTTACGGATGCAACTATCATCGTCAAGATTTATAGAATAAAAGAAAAAATGTTTTTTGATTGCATCCTAACGAAATAACTTTAAACAACTACTACATCACCTACACCAAACTTCAAATTCCTTGTTTTACGTATTGCATTCCTCACATCTTAAGTGGTAAATGTCAAGTTTTCAAGTCCATTATCCTCAATAGCAAAGGAAGTAACTGACCTTAACAAACTAATGCTTGCTTGATCATTTAACACCATCGATTCGACATTTCCTTTCCAATGGTACTTCTTTGATCAAAGATACTTCATCATAGTTAAACCACAAAACTCATAGTTATGGTCATTGCAATAAGAAATAACGATATACTTGTTAGAGACATCACAAAATCGAAAACGAACATGAGCCTTGCATCCAACTTTAGATGTTACTCTTTGAATAGTAAAAATTGCATGACTTCTTAGGAGGTTCACCCCCTCTTAAATAAATAAGCTTCGCTCTACATATAAAATTTTTATCAGCCTCATCATAATTTGTGCTCTTTAAAGAATATTCAAAGTAACTACGTTAAATAAAATCTTTACAAAAGGAAACAACAGCCTCAAAAGAATCAAATTCCATCCTAACTTCAATATTTTGTTTACGAACAATACCTAAAAGCATGTCAAAGCAACATAGATGAGTTAAATAATTGCAAAGGCAAATTGCACCGGTGCAAAATAATTGGAAAGTTAAATTATACCAGTGCAAAGTGTAATTACACCGACGCAAAAGAAATATTATATACACCGATGCAAAAATATATATTAATTGCATCGATGCAATGTACTGCTACAAAAATGTAATTATACCGTGTAAAATAATACGAAATAAAATACAATATAGAATTGCACCGATGCAAAAATATAATTGCACCGGTGCAAAATAATACAAAATGGAAATACACCGACGCAAAACGTAATTGTACTGATGCAAGAAGTATTGCATCGGTGCAAAATTATAAAATCCTACATAAACCTTAAAATATAATTGTACCAATGAAAAATATTTCAAAAATAGATAGAAAATAAAAAATAACATATAGACCTTTATCTCTATCACTAATAGAGTTATCCTAATCATTCATACGAGAAGATGAAGAGTCAAAGGAAGGTTTACGATCGTCTCCATCAAAAAAATCTAAATCACATACAATATTCAGATCTATACAATAATATTATCAAAAATAAAAAGTAAAAAATTTAAAATAAATCGAAGAAAAAATCTCGACATGCCAGCAATCACACCAAACAAGGAAGGTGGAGAGCTCCAAATGAAGAAGATGAGAGTTGCAAAGAAAGAAATGAGATTCGTAGAAGGAGAAGAGAAGATGAAATTTATATAGTAACAGTTGTGTGGAGACAACACGTAACAACCGGCCATGCAGCGGAACCCACAACCTAAGGGTGACCCAGTAATGTACACCTTCCCACCTTAACTTACCACACCGGTCAGGGAAATATAAGAACCACTCCTTCTTTATATAATAGACGTCATTACCCTAAGGGTCAGGAATACCCCCTGTGCACAACCGGCCATGTAGCGAGACATCACATAATCGATCATGCGTATTGCCTTTTGCATCGTTTGCTGCGTACGTGCTTTTTGGCAAAAAGATAATAAAATAGATGAATGAAAGGAAATAAATTTTAAAATTTCTCATAAAGTAAAAAAAAAGTTAATTTTTTAGAGAGAGAGAGAGAGAGAGTGTGTGTGTGTGTGGAGCCAAACGTTGGAGGAAAAGATGAAAAAAAAGAAAAAAAAAGAAGAAAAAAAGAGAGATGAGAGAGAGATACGAGGGCTCAGCTGCAGCAGGACAAAAAAATTTAAAAGAATAAAATAAGTAAATAAATAGTTCTTTGAATGCACGTGAACAGTAATATAAACGGTGCCAGTATAGAGATAAGGACACTCACGAAAGGGTCTTACCTTACCATCCATCCAACCCAATTGGGGAGGTGTTCGACCCCCTGTGGACGACGCTGGACCTGTTTATGGGCCAACAGATCCTTCAAGAAGGCTGCCCAACCTATTAGAAGATTGGGCCTCTGACGAAGGTTGCTTGACCCTTTAAAAGATAACCTCGGACCGTTAATTGGTAATTGAATCCTTCCGTAAATAATCCCATAAATGGTACTCAGATGTTTAGACGTTACTTGGATGCTGCCCCATGAATTCATCCCTAGAAAAACCGATCTCGTAATTGGAATCAATTTGAATACAGCTTTTCTTGTAACATAATTTTAAAAGCAGGCAAACTTGAAGACGAGAGCTATCTAGAAAGACACGGTAAGAATGAGAAATTTTTTTTTTAAAAAAACCCAATCTATAATATCTACGATTGCCCATGGAGAAGGCACAGTTTCAGTTATTGTAGCAGCATCTAACAATGACATCTAAAAAAATTTTAAGGACATCATACTTCATTTCATTCGTCCCTTTTCTTCCTACCGGTGATCCCATCCATCCTCTCGACTCCTCCGCGTGTCCTCATTCCACCTTCATAGGTCCCCACAGCGAGGAGTATGGGAAGCGGAGCTTGTGGTTTAGGGTTGGTTGATTAGGAAAGTGGTGTTAAGAAATATAAAATTAATGTTAATCTGTAATTATGTTTACTTACAAAGTAATATTAACATCAATTTATGTTTACTTAAATTAGTATTAAGTTGTGATGCTAACCCTTATGGTGTTTAATTGATAGTAATGTTAAGTATATAAAATATAAGGAATGTTGGAGATGTGAGTGGTGTATAATTTTAACACGAGTTTGGCTAATACCAATTGACACTGGTGTTAGATAAATTCGTGTTAAAGTGACTAAATCCAGGTTAGCAAATTAAAGATTAAGTAGTCAAATGAAAGTTAATCCCTCTTCTGAGGGATTAACATCTCAAGTAAACTAAGTCTTAAGGTACGTGCCGCAACAATTGTCGTCCTCCGTTCCGCTTCAATTGCAAAGCTTCTGCTTATGCTATGTCGGAGAGGTGCATGCAACGATGCTGGAAATCCTCGCCCCCACCCCCCTTCTCTCTCTTCCCTTCCCCTTCTCCTTTCCCTACCCTTCTCTTCTTCCTTCTTCCTGTGGCTAACCCAATATCGTCGAGCAGTCTTCGGCCTGCCGACGATCACGCACTCCCACGTCGGCGACTGCCAACTTCATGCAATCTCCCCGTGGAAGACCTCTCCCTTGCCGCCATCTCTCTCTAGAATGCCACTGATGACCATCGATCACCGCTTCTCTCCTCACCGAAACACTGCCACACCGCTCCTCCTCGAGGTTAGTCAAATCCTCTCCTCTTCCACCGACCTTCCTCCTCACCATTCACTGCCTATCCTCCTCCCCTTCAACTAGCCACCTCCTCCCCCCCAACCCAAGCACCACCATAACCCTCTTTCTATTGTTGTCTAATATTTGGCAGAGGTTGAGATCATCCCCCTTCTGAAGGGGGATCGGATGGCTTGTGCACAGCAGAGAATCCGTGATTGCACGAACCATCATTGGATGGAATTGCTATTCTGAAGTTATTGATCGGTAAGATGAGATTGACTTGCTGAACTACGTGGCATAATTTTCTTTTTGTCCAAGGAGTTAAGGGATGGATTTTAAGGCGAAGTTGGTTTGATTTATGTTGAGGTGCATCTATTGATGTTTGAAGTGTTCTCCTCCGGGTGTGAACTGGTCTTGGTGTTTGCTTTTCAGTAAGATATGTGTCCCCCACTTTGTCTTTTTAATTCTCAGGAATTTCAACCTTTTTTGTTTAGGAGAAACGACAAGGAATGTGCATCTCTAGATATGATGTCTTATACATATGATCTTACTTCTTCCCCCTTCAATATCAAAGTTCTTGATGTCCCTGTAGCCTCTGCTTTTGCCAACTGATTTCGCTCCTATTAATGCAGTTCTTGGCCCTCGCACCATTCACCATGAAACTCATCATCATCAATCAATTTGTTCCTCTGGCCGTTGCTGCACCAACAGGCACTTTGATCCTCCCAAGATTACATCAGTAGCAATGAAAGTGATAACGGCAAGTGCTAGTTCTATCTTAACATGCTGGATGAGTGCTGCAAGAGGTCTGGTTCTACATTGGGCTTTTAAGCATTATAGTCTCTCTTGCAAAATTTATAGGAGGTTTGTTTCCCAATTGTAATGACCCATTACGTTTTAGCCATTTAAGATGTCTGGACCCGTTCCTGGACGTCTGAAAGTGGATTATTTCGTACACGCGGGCGGCGTGCAGTGGACCCATTCCCTCATCCCCCCCCTGAACCCTAAACCCTACACCCTCCTATTTATACCCCTCTTTCCCCTTCTCTCCTCGCACCACCAGCCACCACCACCTCTAGTGTTCCTGTGCGGTAGCGGCGAAGCTTGAGAGAGAGGCACGAGAGGGGGCAAGCGAGGGAGAGCGAGAGGGAGGAAGGAGGAGAACGTGGAAGGTCGGAGGACCTTCGGGAGCTCGGCGGCGCTCGCATGGACAACAGCGGGTGTGTGTGCGCATGGAGGATGTCGGCAAGGAGATGTCCAAGCTCGTGCAGCGGCTGGAGCTACTTCAGCGGGCGGAGGCGCGAGCGGAGTGAGCTGCAAACAGGTTTTGATACTGGAAGTTTTCTAGTATCAAACGTCTGGCGTGACATCTAGATGACAGGCAAGGGACCTAGATGTCTGGAGCTAAGCATGGACGTCTAAGAGTACGTATCGCGCGAGGTACGTACGTTCCTACGCTAATTTCTCCCATGCAGATCTCAGCGTAGGAGGTGTTGTCGGCTGACTGTAGCTGTGTTTGCGTGCGCAGGTGCAGCTTTGGGAAGGTGCGCGGGACATTTTTCCACGTGCTTTTGGACATCTGATCACATCACCAGACGTCCGGAAGTGCTTTCAGATGATCAGAGACATTGTCTAACACCTGGAACTGTCTTCAGACGGTCGCAAAGAAGGTCTGGACATCTGATCAACCGTAAGAGACACAAGGTAAGTTTTAACATCTTTCAAGACGTTTAGGATTAGTCTCAGACGTCTGATTTTGATCAGAAATCGTGTTTTTGACCTATTTGAGGCTCAAATGGAATCGGATTTCTGCAAACGAAGTACCGTTGTTTTCTACTCAAGTTCCTCTACGTATTTGTGTTGAGTACATATTGTTTTGAGCTTGTCTAATGTACATTCGACGCCGGTACAGGTTACTAGCCAGTGGCGTGTTTGGGGCTCACGGAGACGATGAAATCTGCGACACAGACCCCTATTCCTCCCGTGATATCCGGTAGAGTGGTTTAATTCAATTAATAATATTTAAATAAGAATGTGCTTGGTTGAAATAGTCAAATGGAACTCTAAAATGTGGAATGAACCCAAGGGTAAAGAAATGAATGAGCCTGTTTGTACTGTATTGTTTACTTGCATGCGCGGTTAAGAAAATTGCTAGCAAATGCCTGTATTATAATTACGAGTTGCCTGTTAGAATATGAGCAGCCTATATTTAATGAATAATTGCCTATGAAACCACCAGTTGTATGTTATTGATAATTAAACTATGAAAACACGAGTTGCCTGTATATGGATGAGAAATAAATTATAAAACATGAAACCTGGATTTGGATAGATGAGGTGAACATGAGCATGAGCCCTACAGAGAATTAGGAGTAGGACTCCTGTGGATAAACGGAATCTGGAATGTAGACAGGAAGTGTGCTAGCCCTTGAGTACGTGGTACCAAGGAGAGCAACTGTTCCCTTTGTGTAGAGCGGAGCTAGCCTCCCTTAGGTTGAGACCGAGGTTAGGATTAACTACTCTACACCGACTCCTGTTGGCCCTCGTGTACGTGGTACCGAGGTGAGTTACTAGTGCCGGGAGGGAGCTAGCCACCCCACGAGGTTCAACTAGCCACCCTACACAGACTTGTTAGACCCTCCGGGCAAACCGGGCTAGTCAGACGAGGGTGCGTCGACTGTGGAGGGGCGAGACCCTTATTCTGAGAGGGCAAAGTCCTATATTATTCCATGTTGTACGTTGGGCGTACTCGTTAGCGGAAACGATTGACCGCGTGTCAGTGTGGGGTAGCTACTCGTGTGCTTATCACGCGTGCCATAGTCACCGCTACGTCTTGACAGTGACCTCGGGGTGGTTGACTAAGTGTAGGATTACCACGAGGGACTCTCCCGACCAGGAGAGCATCACGTGTACCTTCTACTCTACAGAAAAGACTACAATTAAGATCGTTCGAACGAGGAATATGCAAGATCAAGAAATATCTGGATACTTTGAGAAATGGGTGAAACAGAAACATATAAAATAGATAAATAGAAATGAGAATTAAAACTGTTGTTTTTATTGTTTTGTACTTAGATAATATAAATGCCACTCTACTCAGCGTTCGCTGATTCTTTCTTTTCATAACATTGTTCAGAACTAGATGTTGAGCAACCCGAGTTTCCGGCTACAGAGGGTACTGGGTCCAGTCGAGTTCAGCCGTAGTCTTTCTTCAGCACTTTCTTTTTCTCTACTGTGGTAGTATGTAATGGCACTTTACCGTTTCCGCTATTTTTGTTTCCTTTTCGCTTTCAGTTGTTGTGGTGGCATGTACTGAGACAGTTCTCTACTTTCTTTACTGCTTTATACTTTTCTCCTGTTTAGTTATATTACATGCGTAAATGTGATTTATTTTCCTACTTTTGGTTTATTCTTGTTGGATGACTAGGTCTTGGGATTAGTCGAAGCGAGCCGGTTTCGGATTTTATAGGGATCCGGGAACTGAGTCGTAACAATATGGTATCAAAGCAAAGTTGTCGTGAGAAATGAATCAATTGACTTGAGAATAAACACTCGCGTGCAAATAACTAAGATAGCCACTACAACGTATCACTTGATATTTGTTTTGAGTCTTTTTCTCGATGTAATTCGGTATCGTTGACCCTCTTGTTCTATCTTTTGCGTCTCCTTGCAGGAGATGCCTCGTCGGGAAGTTCTTGAGGCAGTCCATGGTCACGGCCGTGGACGAGGTTGGAGGGGCGGATGTGTTGGATCTGAGGTACCAGTTGACCCACCTCTTCTCCCAGACGTTAGACCCAGGATCTTGCCTAGTTGATCGAAGATATCGTGCGAGAGGAGCTCCACCAGCCTCCACGAACACCTCTCCCTGAGGACGAGGGGGAGTCGGTGGGATAGAGAGACTGTTGCAGCGTCGGATGAGGAGAAGGGGAACGGGGTGGTCCTCCATCGCCCCCACCGCACTCTGACACTTCCGAGCACGAGCTCTCCTTGCCTGGAGGCATGCCCGTTCCCCACTGCAGCTGCATCACGAACTTTCCGGACAGTTCCGGAAGCTGAAGTCCCTCTCCTTCAAGGGGGATGAGGACCCGCTTGAAGTAGAGGACTGGCTAGAGCAGATAGAGATGTTCGACACCCTTCGCCTTCCCGCAGAGTGTCGCGTGGCCTTTGCCACGTACCAGCTAGAGAGCGCAGCACACAGGTAGTGGAGGGCAGTCTGAGGTCAGGAGGTGAGAGAGCCGACGTGGGATCAGTTCGTGACTCTCTTCTGCCAGCAGTACTTTCCGCAGACCTGGCAGGACCAAAGGAGGTAGGAGTTCCACTCTCCGCCAGGGGACGATTGTTAGTGCGTACCGCACGTGTTTTCTGGAGCTCACGTTGTCTCGACAGTTGTCTACGGAGGAGCATCTGTGAAGGTTTACTGAGGGATTACAACCTACTATTCGGGGGTATGTCAAACCCCTGAAGCTACCCACTTTCTCACGAGTGGTTGAGGCAGCCATGACCTACGAGGAGACCAACCTGGCCGCGTGAGATACTGATAGCGGACGGAAGAAGCTCTACCAGCCAAAGTACTCTCAGGGCCGTCGGGAGAGGAGGCACATAGCACCCGTAGGAGAGCCTTCTCGTTTTGCGGGGATATCAGTGGCCTTTGGGGACCCCAGATAGGGGCCAGTTGCTAGCACCGGACCCCCGCCCAGCCCCCAGTAGGGACCCCTACTGAGGGAGGTCGTGTTCCTCTTTACTACCAGTGTAGCCAACCGGGCCACATTAGGAGGGACTGCCTATCTGGGGCTGGAGTACAGCAGATGCTTCCCGCACCGAACGCTGGAGGCCGAGCTGGTGGTTGTGGTCACTAGGCGCGTGGGGGAGGGCAGCAATCAGGAGGAGGGTACCGGCCAGCAGCTGCTCGCCCGACCTAGAGTGTAGCTGCTTTGTCTGCACCGAGAGCTGATGGGCGTATCAACATCCTAACACACAGAGACACCAGGGCTTCAGCTTCAGTGGTGGTAGGTGTGGTTACTATTTCTGGCAGATTAGTCTACGTACTTTTTGATTCCGACGCCACGCACTCTTTCGTCGCTACGAGTTTTACCATAAGTTTGGGGCAAGGTGATGTACTGTTAGAGGATCCGTTGTTATCAGAGGCCCAGGTGGTCAGTTGTTTGTAGCTGAGGAAGTCTACAGGGATTGCGAGGTCAGTATAGGGGGACACAGCCTCCCCACTGACCTGATTGTGATACAGATGGAGGATTTTGGCGTAATCCTGTGGATGGACTGGCCGTCTGCCTATCATGCCCTGGTGGACTGTTTTGGGAAGATCTCTGGAGGTGCCTCCCTTTGAATTTCACGAATAGCCAGTGGACGGAGGTTTCAGATGCATATTCGCGCTTCGAGCAGCGAGGCTTTTGAGCTAGGGGTGTGAGGGCTTTTTGGTCTGTGTAGTGGTAGAGCCTAGTCCCGTGGCTAACTTTCACAATATTCCGGTGGTTTGCGACTATCCCAACGTTTTTCCAGAGGAGCTGCCAAGACTACCGCCTGAGTGTGAGATCGAGTTTGAGATCTCACTGGTATCGGGGACCTGCCCCATTTCTACTGCATCATTCCAAATGGCACCACTTGAGCTGCGAGAGCTCAAGTCACAGCTGCAGGACCCGTTGGAGAAGGGCTTTGTGAGGTCTAATGCATCCCCTTGGTGAGCCCCTGTGCTGTTTTTGAAGGACGGTATCCTACGACTTTGTGTTGACTACCGACAGCTGATTAGGGTCACCATCAAGAACAAGTATCCGCTGTTAAGGATTGAAGACCTCTTCGACCAGTTGTGAGATGCCATAGTTTTCTCCAAGATAGATCTGAGGTCGGGTTACCACCAGTTGAGGATCAAGGAGACCGACGTCTCCAAGATAGCTTTCCCTATCGATATGGGCACTACAAGTTCTTGGTCATGCCGTTTGGGTTGACCAATGCCCCCGCTACTTTTATGGATTTGATGATCTGGGTTTTCAGGTCGTACTTGGACTAGTTTGTGGTGGTATTCATCGACGATGTGCTCGTTTACTCGCATGATCAGGCGCAATATGGACAACATTTACGCATGATCCTAGACACCTTGAGGTGACGTAGGTTGTATGCCAAGTACAACAAGTGTGAGTTTTGGTTGAGGGAAGTGACTTTCTTGGGCCATGTGATTTCAGGGGTTGGTTTGGGTGTGGACTCAGCCAAGGTTGAGGCCGTACTCAGGTGAGAGGCTACATACAGTGACGGAGATACGCAGCTTTTTGGCACTGGCAGGCTACTATCGGCGGTTTATCAGAGAATTCTCTTAGATTACGCGTCCTATGACGTAGCTGACTCGGAAAGACGTGCCCTTTACCTAGACAGATAAGTGCGAGGCATGTTTTCAGGAGTTGAAGGAGAGATTTGACTTCAGCTCCTATGCTTATCATCCCAAACAACAGTGGTGGTTTTGTGGTTTACACAGACGTTTCGTTGCAGGGGTTAGGGGGTGTGCTTATGCAGTGGGATCACGTTATTGCTTACGCTTCGCAGCAACTGAAGTCCCATGAGCATAGCTATCCTACCCATGACTTACAGCTGGCAGTTGTCTTCGCGCTGAAGACATAGAGGCACTACCTTTACGGTGAGACTTTTGAAATTTTCACGGATCATAAGAGCTTCAAGTACTTGTTTGACCAGAAGGAGCTCAACATGAGATAAAGACGTTGGTTAGAGCTCCTGAGGGACTACGATCGCAGCATCTCGTACGACCCAAGGAAGGTCAATGTGGTGGCTGACGCCTTGAGCCGGAAGGCACTTGCCCACTTGGCCAGTTTATAGGCACAGAGTTGGAGAATTATGGAGTTAGGCAGTTAGCGACCCTGAGAGTCACAAGGGTATTGTGGGACAGTGACAGTGACGCAGTAGACGCGACCAGAGCTGATAGATCGCATCATCGTAGGGCAGATGACAGATCCGTACTTACAGACGCTGCGAGATAGGGTATTGACAGGAGACCTCAGAGACTTTTTCTTTATAGACGAGATACTACGCATGAGGAGACTCTTATGCATTCCTAAGGTTGAGGATTTGTTGGGAGAGCTCCTGACTAATGCTCACGGGTCCAGGTTCACCATACATCCCGGGAACACAGATGTATCATGATTTGAGACGCAAATTTTGGTGGAGAGGGATGAAGCTGAATGTTGGTGAGTTTCTGCAGTAGTGTTTGGTGTGCCAGCAGGTGAAGGTTGAGCATCAGAGGCCTGCAGGGTCGTTGCAGCCACTTTCTGTGCCAGAGTGAAAGTGGGAGAGCATCACCAAGGACTTGGTGGTGGGTCTACCAGTTACCTAGTGGGGACACGACGCAGTCTGGGTGATAGTAGATAGGTTGACGAAGACGGCGCGTTTCCTACCGATCCGAGTCACCCTTGGACCAGCATAGTTAGCAGAGGTACATCCGAGATGTGGTATGCCTGCACGAAGTTCCACGTGAGATTATATCCAACAGCGATATCCGTTTTACTTCCCAGTTCTGGGTTAAGTTTCAGCAAGCTTTGTGGACACATTTAAGGTTCAGTACCGCTTACCACCCCCAGACGGACAGACAGTCAGAGCGTACCATACAGCACTTGAGAACTTTTTACGCGCTTGTGTACTAGAATGGAGAGGCTTCTGAGAGGAGGATTTACCCCTGGCAGAGTTTGCATATAATAACAGTTACCACTCAAGAATCGATATGGCAGCTTACGAGGCTCTGTACGAACGGAGGTATACTGCACCCTTGAGTTGGGTCGAGGTGAGGACCAAGTGGGGGGCTGGCCCCAGGCTGATCAGGCAGAGTCAAGAGGTGATAGAGCAGATTCACAGACGACTCCGCACTATCAGGAGCAGGAAGAAGACTTACGCCTATCGGAAACACAGAGAGGTGCAGTTCGAGGTTGGGGATCATGTCTTTCTCCGTGTTTCGCCCATGAAGGGCCTGCAACGTTTTGGGATGAAAGGGAAGTTTGGGTCGAGGTTTGTAGGGTCCTTTGAGGTCCTGGAGCAGGTAGGACCCGTTGCTTACCAGCTTGCCCTTCCTCCCCAGCTTTTTGGAGTGCACGTGTTTCACGTGTCCAACCTCAGGAAGTACGTCGCTGATCCTAGTCACGTTCTGAGCCACGAGAGCGTCGAGGTGGGTAACAACCTGACCTACCCTGAGATACCTATACCGATACTAGACAGAGTCGCCCGGGGCTTGAGACGGAAGCATGTGCCATTGGTGAAGGTCCTATGGAGAAGCTAGCGGTACGAGGAGGCAACCTGGGAGCCTGAGGCGACGATGCGAGAGCGGTACTCGGAGCTCTTTGAGAGTACACCTCTTCGGACCTACTTCGGTCCTCTTTAAGTTGTGTTTTTACATTCCTTTTTCCGCACCCTAGCTAGCTCAAGTTTCGGGGACAAAACTTCCTTTAATTTTTGATGTAATGACCTACTACATTTTAGCCATTTAAGACGTCTGGAATTTCAGTCAGGTGTCTGAAAGTAGATTATTTCGTACGCACAGGCGACGCGCAGAGGCCGCTCTCTTCTCTCTCCCTCATCCCATCCCCCCCCCCCAAACCCTAGACCCTACACCCTCCAATTTATACCCCTCTTTCCCCTTCTCTCCTCACACCACCAGCCACCACCACCTCCAGTGCTCTTGCGTGGTAGCGACGAGGGCTGAGAGAGAGGCGCGAGAGGGGGCGAGCGAGGGAGAGCGAGAGGGAGGAAGGAGAGCGTGGAAGGTCGGAGAACCTTCGGGAGCTCGCACGGCCGGCGGCGGGTGCATGCGCACATGGAGGACGTCAGTGAGGAACTATCCAAGCTCCTGTAGCTGCTAGAGTTGCCGTCGTGGGCGGATGAGCGAGTGGAGCGAGCTGCGAGCAGGTTCTGATACTGTAAGTTTTCCAGTATCAGACGTCTGGCGTGACATCCAGATGACTGGCAAGGGACCTAGACGTCCAGAGCTAGTGTTGGACATCTAAGAGCACATATCGTGCAAGGTACGTACGTTCTTGCGTTGATTTCTCTCATGTAGATCTCAGCATAGGAGGCGTGGTCAGCTGACCGTGCCTGCATTTGCGTGCGCAAGTGCAGCTTTGGGAAGGCGCGCGGAACGCTTTTCCACGCGTTTTTGGACGTCTGATCACATCGCCAGACATCTGAAGGTGCTTCCAGACGATCGGAGATATTGTTCAACGTTTGGAACTGTGTTCGGACGGTCACAGAGAAGGTATGGACGTCTGATCAGCCTCAGGAGACATAAGGTGAGTTTTGACATCTTTTAAGACATTTAGGATTAAGTCCCAGACGTCTGATTTTGATAAGAAACCGCGTTTTTGGCCTGTTTGAGGCCTAAATGGAATCAGATTTTCGCAAACGAAGTACCGTTGTTTTCTACTCGAGTTCCTCTACGTATTCGTGTTGAGTACCTACTATTTTGAACTTGTCTAATGTACACTGGTTGCTGTTACAGATTACCAGTCAGTGGCATGTTTGAGGTCCGTGGAGACGACGAGATCTGCGTGGCATAGGCTCCCATTTCTCCCATGATATCCGGTAGAGTGGTTTAATTCGGTTAATAATATTTAAATGAGAATGTGCTTGGTTGAAATAGCCGAATGGAACTCTAAGGTGTGGAATGAACCTTAGGGTAGAGAAATGAATGAGCCTGTTTGTATTGTATTGTTTACTTGCATGCGTGGTTAAGATAAATTGTTAGTAAATGTCTGTATTATAATTATGAGTTGCCTATTAGAATATGAGCTGCCTGTATTTAATGAATAATTGCCTGTGAAACCACTAGTTGTATGTTATTGATAATTGAACTATGAAAACACGAGGTGCCTGTATATGGATGATAAATGAATTATGAAACATGAGACCTGGATCTGGATAAAGGAGGTGAACATGAGCATGAACCCTACGGAGAATTAGGAGTCGAACTCTTGTAGATAAACGGAATCTGGAATGTAGGCGAGAAGTGTGTTGGCCCTTGAGTACGTGGTATCAAGGAGAGCAACTGTCACCTTTTTGTGTAGAGCGGAGCTAGCCTCCCTTGGGTTGAGACATAGGGTTAGGATTGGCTACTCTACACCGACTCATGTTGATCCTCGCTTACGTGGTATCGAGGCGAGCTACTAGTGTAGGGAGTGAGCTAGCCACCCCACAGGGCTTAGGGTTCAACTAGCCACCCGACACCGACTTGTTAGACCCTCCGGGCAAATCGGGGTAGTCAGACGAGGGTGCGTGGACTGTGCGAGACCCTTGTTCTGAGAGGGCAAAGTCCTATATTATTCCATGTTGTACTTTGGGCGTACTCGCTAGTGGAAACGACTGATCGTGTGTCAGTGTGGGGTAGCTACCCATGCGCTTATCACGCGTGCCGTAGTCACCGCTACATCTTGACAGTGACCTCAGGGTGGTTGACTGAGTGTAGAACTGTCATGGGAGACTCTCCTGGTCAGGAGAGCACCACGTGTACCTTCTACTCTATGAAAAAGACTGCAATCAATATCGTTCCCATGAGGAACATGCAAGATCAAGAAATATCTAGATACTTTGAGAAATTCGTGAAACGGAAATATATAAAATAGATAAATAGAAATGAGAATTAAACATGTTTTTGCTATTTTGTACTTAGATAATATAAACATTACTCAGCATTCGCCGATTCTGTCATTTCATAACACTGTTCAGAACCAGAAGTTGAGCAGCTCGAGTTTCCGATTGCAGAAGGTGTTAGATCCAGTCGAGTCCAGCTGTAGTCTTTTTCCAGTACTTTCTTTTTCTCTACTGTGGTAGTAAGTAATTGATACTTAATTTACTGTTTCCGTTATTTTTGTTTTCTTTCCGCTTTCAGTTGTGATAATATGTACTGAGACAGTTCTCTATTTTCTTTATTGCTTTGTATTTTTATCCTATTTAGTTATATTACATGTGTAAATATGGTTTATTTTTTTGCTTTTGGTTAAATTTTGTTGGATAACTAGATTTTGGGATTAGTCGAGATGAATTGATCTTAGATTTTGTAAGAATTCAGGAATCGAATTGTAACACCAATAGAGGAAGAAGCTTATCCTGTGGTGTTATGTATGTCAAATTGAGATGAATTTTGAAGCAAGCTTCCTGCATTTTCCACGTAAAAAATGGGATTTTCCAAAATTGATTTATTCAATTTTGATGTTACCCTCGATCTTTGCTGTGTTTTGAATCGAAAAGAGGTTTCTAAACGCCGCTGTCGATTTTCTCTTTGGTTGCTTGATACGAATAGGTATTTTTTTTATTTACAATTGTGCTTGCTCCTAGACAGCGTCCCATCTCTTATAATGATGCCCTTTTTATATTTAAAGGTGGATCCATCGTTACTCTTTGTTTCAATTTGTAGGGGAGTTGGGGACAGGGAATTACCATCAAGATTGCAGTGCTTAAGTTGGAGATTACATTGATGTAAGTAGTGGAGCCGGTTTGGACCAGCTAAAAGAGGGGGAATCAAGGCATGATTCATCAGCACAACTGCCGGAAGGGAATATGGTGTGCCAGGTAAATTGAGGGAAAGGAATGGAGGCTGTGATGAGAATTTATTATCCAAATTGATTGAGTTATATAAGCCATTCACGAATAACATTCAATTGCAATACGTGCTATACCTAGGTATGATGATGATGATGTGTTTTGCATAGTTGCTGTGGTTGGTTATCTTAAACAATCATGTTTTAAGTATTTAGAGTTTGCTAGAGGTCTCCATTATGTTGGTGTATGTGTAGCTTGTGTATTTTGTTGTGTAATGTATTTTGAGTTATCGTAATCATAATTTTTGGGGAACAGATTTTGTACTCCAATTTATCATGAAAGGAACCACATGTGAATTATTTGTTGTGGCAAAGATATACTTCAAAGTGTAATTCTAGGAAGTATTTTTATCCAATTTAATCTTTACCATCATCTTATTCTATTTCATGTTCTTTTTATGAAATTGGTATTAATTAATAAATTTTTTCTTATTTTATCTAAATTTTTCTATCATAGTTCTTGTCTTTTGTATCTATATGTTTATATTATGTCTCGTTCTTTCCTACGTGCCCATTTAACAATGTGTGGACTAAAGTAAATCATTCATTTATTCCTTTTTTCATGGACTTAGCTCGGTTGATGAGCGGTGCTTTTCAAACAAATATTGGACTCACCAAGAGTAGGGAAAGTGGGTATCGTTGCTGGAATTTTTTTTCTTTTCTTTGAAAGCTTTTGCATGGCTTATGACTCTGAGGACCCGACAGTAAAAGGTGGTGCGGGCGTCGTCGTCTTCTACTTTCTTTTAAGTTTTCAGCTCTCTATTCATATTAATTACCTAAAAATGATTTGGTAATAGATTTTTACTTAGTGGCTTTGAAGGTTTTATGTACAAATATTAGATTTAGTGGTTAAATTTGAGTTTGTAGCTTATATTCAAGCTAATTATTTTCGTGTTATTTGCTAATTGACTTTTAATTTATAATTTTCAATGAAATTATAATTGAAGTTAGATCAATCTTCATGTATTTTTTTATTATTTTTAACATGTACATGTTACGTCCTCTTCTTTCAAGCTTTCTATGTTCTTTTTCATTCCTCCACCATTGTGTGGGTTACAAACTAATTTACTAAATGAAACAAGTACAATATATACTCCGAGCAATTCTTGTAAATAAATTAATCTCAATGTCTGATTAACAAATTAAACTTAAAATGAGCAGTTCGTACTAACTAGGTTGAGTTTGGAAAAAAAACAGGGTGATATGTACAATGACGTGTTTTATACCGGAAAGAGTCGGAGGTAGCTAAAAAAGTAAATTTATATATAAAGTTCACATATCTTTCCGAACACAGGTAATGTCATGAAGTACCGATCTAACACACATCAAAGAAACCATCATCACATTTAAACTAAAATTATATAGGTATAAAATAATTTTATATCGTTGTAAATTTATGAATTTAATGATTTTATATAAATATAAAATCATCAAAATTATATTTAAAATTATTTTACATCAATATAAAAATATAAAAATTACTATTTACATTTTTTCGTGTCAATGTAAAATCATAAAAATTATCTTTAAAATTCTTTATAGTCATATAAAATTATTTTACATAAATATAAAATTATCAAAATTATCTTTAAAATTATTTTACATATGTATACATTTTTAACCGATACATTTTTTTTTTTTAAATAAAAAAAGCATTCCCATGCCCACGGACTCGTACAGAGTTGATTAATTTTTTAAGTAAACCTTAACATTTAACGAAACTTACATTACTTTTTAAATTTTTTTTACGATAAATATGAATTGTACGGTAGGAATCACGTCTTTCACGCTCGTACGTTGCAAACTGCGTCTAAGTTTTATATTTTGTACATTTTGACAAGCGAAAAAAAAGACCGGGTGAAGAGGATGGAGAAAGTTAAAAACGGCATAGGTAGGGGGTGGTGCTGGAGCACTTGTGCTGCAAAATTCCAAATTGCCACGCTACAGATATGAAGCTATAGTATTATAATATCTCACCAGTGTTGTTGAACAAACGCTACCATAGCAACGATGACAATAGCACAGGTGGAGGAAGCAGGAAACGTGTGTGTGCACGCGATTCTCAATATCACCTTCCCCAAATATAATCAACATCCAGCTAAGATCTAGTTTAAGGTGAGGGTTAACTTATTTTTTGGAGTTTAATCTTTGTTCACCAAGGAAAATAATCCAACCTTTATTTGTTCTTAACATGGGTTATCCTAACTTAGATTCGAAGGGAAGTTAGCTTAATCTCCGTTTCAACCCTTATTTTCTCTATCCTCGAAGTACTGTCTCCTTCACAATCAATTTCTCGAGTTGTCATTTTCCGTCATCTTCACTCTTGCGATGACTTGTTTTACTGCCTATCTGCAAAGTAAGTATTGTATTTATAGATTGTTTTCAAGGCGATGATCTGTGATTATTTGACTGCAACGTATCCATACCATATTTATATTGAAGTTTTCATCTCATTTAGACTTTAACTTGGTTATATACGAATATGATTACTACTTATATATGAGTTTTTCTCATTATGAGATTGGTACAATTTTTCTTGTGTTTGGAGGATAATGGGAGGTTTTTTTTTTTTCAATTGACATATGAACTTTTTCATGGGTTTTGCGATAAACATCATTTTCTTTTCATATGTGGATTTGGTTAGATCTTTGACTCTTTCTCTGTGTCATTTGTAGAGTAAGTCGTTCTTCTATTATGAGTTGGGTTATCTCCTACTAACGGTTCTGCCAGCCAAGGGAAGCCTTTTAGTGTAGGTAATTCTTGGATCTCCTCGACAAAATTCATCCTATAGATGCTATGTTCAAATGTACTGGTTTACGTGTAATGGGAATTGTAAGATGGATTGAGAATGAGGCTTTTGGCAAGAACAATTCGTTTTTCCTTAGCCTTGTATTTTATGCCATATAAAAAACTACCTCAACTAACTTACCTATCATTCCAAAAACAATCATGTCTTTATCACCTTATCCTTGATTCTAATCCTCACTCCCAATTAAATATCCTCTCCTTTCACATCACATGATAACTCTCATTTCTAAATCTCATTCACTAAACACAAATAAAGATTAATCCATATTTGCAAATAAACAAAAATAACTTCATTTACAAGTAAATAAAAATAGAAGTTAACCTTTACTGTAACCTTACTAACCCAAGTTAACTAACCTATGTTGTAAACTAACCGTAAGAGTTTTGATTGCTTACAACATACCCATGTCATGGCAGAAAATGCTAACACCTCCTAATATTGTTAAACATATCCTACAGCAACGGTGACGTCAGCATAACCGGGGCTTAGACAGAGAATTATATGCATGGTTATTCTCATTGGTATGCAATATTTGATGGATTGGGTTATCCTATAAAAAGTATGCGATATGAGAGTATATACATAAGTACGTAATGCTATATTTTTTATTTAAAAAATATAAATAATTAATTAACTTACTAAATTAAATTTCTACTGTACATTCCAAACATGCAAACAAGAAAAAAAAAAAAAGTCAAAATTATAAACATAAAATTGTCTCAGATAGCATAACGGGAACAAAAACACATTAATCGTTAGAGAATAACATCCTGAAAAAATCGACATATTTAAAAATTAGGCGTACTTAATCACTCTTGGCCAATTTGAAAATTACCCTTGCAATACTCAACCGAACATATATACGTGTATTCGATTTGAGCCTATTATTGTATCGTCTCATGATATGTGATTCAAGAGAGCAACCACATACCGACGCATATATGACCTATAGGGTTGATTTCCTGGACGGTGATTCTCTTGCCAACCTCCCAAAAGAATCAACGTAGGAGTTTGTATAGCTTCACAAAGCTCGACAATCTACCAAAAATAGCAGACCAAATTTGGGTTCCCTTATTTGGCGTCGATCTTACCGTTTTAACTCAAATTGCCCTCATCGATGAGGCCTCGCGAAGATCAAAACGTGGGGAACGTCTACGTGTCTCGTGGGAAGATCCAAACTCCGCCACGTCACGCCGTTGTTGACCCTTTCCGGAGACCTTACGACGTACGCCCCCGCGTGCTCTCCCCACGCTCGTCCGCCAGCGCCTCGTGTTACCCCGCACTCTACCCCGCGCGTGCAAGAAATACCGAAACTACCCTCGTCGCTAGAAAACATTTACTCACACTCTCCACGCGCGGGAAAACCCAATACTCAGAAGGGCATTTCCGTGAAACCACTCACTTTCCAACTTCTCCTTCCGTTTTGACCTCGGAAGCAGCACGAACGAGGGAGCTCGTATATAAATTGTAGTCCCCCACAGACCTTTCAGTAACTCGAATTCACTGCCATCACATCTATAAAATCCAAGGGTACAGGACCCTCCCCACACACTTGACAAGGAGGATCGAGGGGAGAGAGAAACGGAGGAGATTGGGCCATGGCACCTTTCCCGAGGTCTCTCGTGCTCGTGTTCACGTTCTCGTCGTTGGTGGCGGGATCAGAGGCGGTGGTCAAGTCGGGCTGCGACACGGGCCACTACGGCCAGTGCGAGGACCGGACGGAGGCCCTCCGGCTGAAGCTGGTGGCGATCGCGTCGATCCTCGTCGCCAGCACGGTCGGGGTGTGCCTCCCGCTGTTCTCGCGGTCGGTGCCCTTCCTGAGGCCCGACCGCGACCTGTTCGTGGTGGTGAAGGCCTTCGCGTCGGGTGTCATACTCGCCACGGGGTTCATGCACGTGCTACCGGACTCGTTCGAGATGCTCACGTCTCAGTGCCTCCCCGAGAACCCGTGGCACAAGTTCCCGTTCACGGCGTTCATCACCATGCTCTCCGCCGTGTTCACGCTCATGGTGGACTCCTTCATGATGACCTTCCAAAGGCAGAAGGGGAAGAAGGAGGGTGGCCACGCGGATGCCGTCGGCAACGGTGCTACCAAGGCAGCCGGTAACGTGCCCTTACCAGTTATCGAGAACACGCACGGGAACGGGGGCGGACACTTTGTGACCGTGCCACCGGTGGACCCCAAGTCGGCTGAGGAATCCACCTTGTTGCGCCATAGGATCGTCGCACAGGTATCTGATCAGTACCCATATGGCTTTTGATTAAGCTGTCGGTTAGCATATACGAAATTATCAACGTTTGCATCTGTCGGTGTTTTAATTTGACAGAACCTAACACTTTTATGTATACATATCATGTCGTGGAATGAAGAAAGGTAGGAAGTAATCACGAGTTTAGTTGATATATGTTCTATTCGGGCGATGTTTAATATACTCAAAACCTCAACAAACCAAGAAAAAAATAAAATGAGAGATGCTTTCTTTTTGTGACTTAAGAGTATAAAAATCAAATCTTACGTTGCTCTTTTTGAGTATGAAAGACGGCCAATTAGGTTGTTAGAGACTTAAATCAATCTGAGAACGGTCACCAATGAGACGAAAGGGGTGAAGTAGAGGGCGCAGTAATGCTTAACGGGCCCCATATGTTTATGTCATTAGTAAAATTCTTAGCTAATGGAAACTTACGGAGTCAACTTCTACGGTGAGGTCCACATTTAGGTAGGGAGATGGGGATAAGGACATTGGTTTCAATGCTCGATCCCCACTTATATATAGATACCAACAAACCCCAAACTTAGTCCGAAAGCTTCCTTCTTTTCTCTCTACCTCCGTGTTGACCCCATCTAGAGGTTGACTTCGCTGAGGCACCATTCGTTTCAAGGAGTGTGGCGGAAGAAGCCCACTTTTTTGTTTGGTAATAAATGGTGGAAGAAGCTGTTCTTAGGTGTAAATGGCGATTCTGGGGGTCAAGATGGACCCAGATGCAAGATTACAGGCACAAACCTACCAAACAAACACTACCTCAAGGAGTGAGATAGGATACATAGGAATGGTGGGTTAAATGTGATTGGGTATGAAAATTACTTTCCTAATGACGGTCATCTTTGTTCTTTTTGTATTACATCTTTACTATCGAGTGATTGTAAACTTACGTAAGGCCGAATGCATGCCTCATCGTAAGCAACAAAACCCAACCATCAAATAACTCCCTTCTTTCCTCCATGGTCTCCATTTTCTTATTTAGGATGTGTGTTGCAATGTATTCTTTATTTTTAATCGATTTAAAATTAAAATACATACGTTAAAAATTAAAAAAAATATATATTTTTTTATTTTCAATCGATATATTTTAATTTTTATTTGATTTTTCACTAATTAGAAGTAATTTCTCAAATCTAATTTTAAAGTTTAGTGTTTATTGTTTAAAATTTAAGTTCCATAAACCTTAAATCTAAAGATGAAGAAATTATTTTTTAAGTAAAAAAATTCACTTTTCATAAATCCCAAACCTAAAATCTTAAGCTTTAAATCCAAAACCTGAAGAACCACGTTCCACTTCCTGATTGAAAATCTATTTTCTACCGTTGAAAAGTTAAAATACATCGATATATTTTTATTTTTAACTAATATAATTAAAAATCAAAATAAATTGATTAAAATCATCACATATAACGGTCTATTACATTTAACGTATATTTCATTACTTTTTCATCCCTATAAATGAAGATGCATCTCCATTTTTCTGATGGTAGCAGCCAGGAAGGCAAGTAGAAAAGGCAGCCATGTATTCGATCATTGTTTTTAATTAATATTTGGCTAATTCGATAAGACGAATTTTAAAAAATTTTATGCCCACGAGAGACGAAGAACTTTCCACGTTGATCACATCAAGCTTTCCATGCTCCACGCTAGCCAGTGGATTTATGTAGAATTATGGATGGCCTTTGACTGTAGTCAACATCCACGGAGGGCTTTGTCCTTAGCCATAATACAGGTAACTTGATTGTCACAGAACCATGGTCGCAAACTTACCTTCCCTTCCAGATACGACAATTTGATAACATCTTCTCTGACTTTGCTTCAACGGATGCCTTTGCCCTCTCTATTCTTCTCTCCATTTTAGTCAAAAAAAAGATTCTTTTTCCCACGATTTTTCGAGTTATATTCCTGAGTCAAAAAAGTTGCTGTGGGAACAACTTGTTATCTGTCCTTGTCGGTCGTTTACATCTCTCTCTCAATAATTTCGTGCACATAATTGACCAAATACAAGTTATGGTTAAAAATAAAAAAAATGAGGACATTCTGTAAATTTATTCTTCTAAGTTAATTCAAATCCAAATTGAAATCTATTGTTCCATAAATAGGAGTCTACCTTAAATGATATGAGTCTATTTATCTTCATTTGATAAGGAAAATAAATTTATAGAATAAATAAAGGAATAGGAAAGAAGTAAAATAAATTATAGAATAAGTGAATTAATTTGTTTGGATATTTTGACATATTAAACTTATTTCATGAAAAAAATAAAACAACTTTATCATAAATCAACATAAATATAGGATATGTTGAATGACGAGTTAAATAATTAACTTGATATAAATTCACTTAATTCATCAACACAAATCATGATTGTAACAAGCTGTACGTTATGAAGCACTTTAATAGCCTAATTATTGTCGCTAGTAAATAGAAGTCATGCACTATGCTTAGAAAATAAAAAATTAATGTCAAAAATGTATAAAAACGTTGCATGTGATGTGTTTCTCAAATGCGATATCGGCTGTATAATTAATATTTAATGTAAAAAAATTAAAAAAGATAACTTAAATTTTGTTATATAAATGGTTTATGCCACTTTAAAAATTAAAGTCACTTTTTAGTGCATGTAAGATGGTTTTTTATTTTAAATTAAAAATGCATCAAAGTTTATATCAGTATAAAATAATTATAAAAATAATTTTGATAATTTTATATCAAGATAAAATAATTATGTTCTTTATTCAGAAGTGATAAAAACCTTTTTAAATTTCTTATACATTTTTACGGCCGCATCCTTAATCACGTAGCCTCAAAAGATGTTTTCTTGGGATGGATGTCTTTTCCACTCTATTCTTCCCTCCATTCTAGTCAAAAGAAAAAGACTTCTGTCTGTCCTTCTTGTCGGTTGGGAACATCTGTCTTTCAATTAAACATATGGATGGTGACAGATTCACATCCGCTTGGAGAGAGTAAAATATGAAGTATTAAAGAAAAAAAAAATCATCCACATAATTGACCAAACAGACATCATAATTATAACAAGTTGTACCTTATGGATCAATTTCCATGCAGTGAAAGTACCGCCGGTGGTGAATTGAAGTTTCACAATGTTTGGAAAAAAAAGTTAATTGAATAACCCCTATATGTATTCTTCGTTGCAATACTTAAACAGCTCTGAGTTTGTGTCTATAACCCAAAAAGATAGCCATGAGTTTAGACCGTTTCATGTCCCCACTTGCTTTTACCAAAGGGAAAAAAGAAAGTACCTAAATATGAAATATAATGACAAATCTTTTCCTTCCAAGAAAAAAAAGTGGTTAGATTGTTTCTTTCACTTGATTGTCATACCAACTTCATCGCTGGAGTAATTAATTAGTTGGGTGATATTTGGTAAAAAAATTAAACTTGTGAAATCAGTAAATGAATATGAAATGAGTAAAATAAAATGATGGAAAAAGTGGGTTAATCTATTTGAGAGATCTAAAGATTTATTTCACAGATGAGGTAAAATTACATGGGTTAAGTCTCCTTTAATCCAACACAAGTGATAGGTAAGTTCAACAGGAGTCGAACAGGGGTTAAGCCTATCTAACCCTCCTACCAAACAACTCTTAAGGATTAGTTTACTTAAGGTCTAGTTTACTTGAAGAGTTAAAAGGGGTTAACCTCCATTTACTTGATTACTTAACCCCTTAGTTACTAACCCAGGTTTAGTAACTTTAACAAGAATTTGTCTAATGTCAGTTTCAACTGGTGTTAGTCAAATGCGTGTTAAAATTCTACACCACCTATGTCTCTGACATCTCTTATGTTTTATATACTTAACACCATTATTAAGTAAACATCATAAAAGTTAAGACCACAACTTAACAACAATTCAAGTAAACATCGCAAGTAAACACAATTACGGATTAACATCAGTTTCACATTTCTTAATACTAATTTCCTAACCCCTCAAGTAAATTAACCCTAAGGGGTTAGAAAAGTAGTGTTAAGAAATGTGAAATTGGTGTTAACCCATAATTATATTTACTTGCGATGTAGTGGTAACACAAGTTTGTGTTTATTTGAATTAGTGTTAAGTTGTAGTGTTAACTCTTATGGTGTTTAATTGGTAGTGGTGTTAGGTATATAAAACATGAAAGATGTCAGAGAGATAAGTGGTGTAAATTTTTAATATGAATTTGGCTAATACCAGTTGAAGTTGGTGTTAGACAAATCTGCGTTAAAGTTGCTAAATCGGGGTTAGTAAATGAGAAATTAAGTAGTCAAGTAAACGGATGTTAATCCTTCTTTTGAAAGGTTAACCATCTAAGTAAACTAGACCTAAAGGTTAATATATTACATCACCATACTTTAGAGAACATTTAACAAACTATAGTGCCTTCTAATTCTACATGACTTTGATGCATATTGAACACAAACAATAAGACAACCCTTCCACCTATCAATCTTTTTGGGGAGAAAGTATGGATATGCCCAACGACAGATAGCATCACCATGTTGGCAATTGCAACTTAGTTTAATGGAAAGCATGCATAAACACGGTGGGAGCAGTGAGGTAAGAGCGTGAGATCCCACATGCCTGATCGTATTTATAAGGTAAGGAACCACCTAAAGTCCCACTTGTGATAATTTTATGTATGGTATACGTATGTTTGCAAGTATATATGTCGTCCCCTTATAATAATTCTGTCTTCTTTTTTTGTCCTTCCCTTAGAAAAGCAATGGTTCGCCGTGCATGGACATTACAGGTTGATGGTGGCATGGGTTTTTGGGATTTCCAACAGAGGGAAGATTGATTGATTAAGGGGACGATCATTGTTAAGACTAATATGTGAACATATGCATGCAGGTGTTGGAGATGGGAATTGTTGTGCACTCTGTGGTTATAGGCTTATCCATGGGCGCATCCGAGAACCCTTGCACCATCAGGCCTCTTGTGGCTGCCCTGTGCTTCCACCAGCTCTTTGAAGGAATGGGCCTGGGAGGATGCATACTTCAGGTTGTTATCATCTCTAAGATTAATGATGCTTCTCTCTTGATAAACATGTTTGAAACTATGCTTATACGTGCGACTTCATGATAAATCATCCAGGCAGAGTACAACTTGAAGATCAAGGCGATCATGGTCTTCTTCTTCTCCGTCACCACTCCCTTTGGAATTGCGCTCGGCATCGCCTTGACGAACGTCTACAGCGAAAACAGCCCCACCGAGCTAGTCGTGGTGGGGGTTCTCAACGCAACCTCTGCTGGACTTCTGATCTACATGGCTTTGGTTGACCTCTTGGCTGCGGACTTCTTGGGGTCCAAGCTGCAGAGTAAGGCTGGTCTGCAAGGATGGGCATATGTCGCTGTGTTGTTGGGCATGGGAGGCATGTCGTTAATGGCGAAGTGGGCGTGAGAGGGTCAAGGATTGTTGCCTTTCCTTCTGATGCAGTCAAGTCGTTGTGAAATTCCCTGAGAGAATGAACCACTTTTGTGTATGCCAAATCATAAGTTAAATGGAACCAATTTGATTACATAAGATGAGGAGATTGAATCCAACGGACCAGTTAGTTCAATGAGGCACATGATATTATAACATGAATGTATATGGATGATTTAGGACAAAAGAATGGCTCAATGGTGCTCATATTAATTGGGAGGGTACGAGTTACAAAGTGATGCCAATTAGAAGACAATGCCAAGGGTGGGTAAAAGACAAGAATGTTCGATACATCTTGAATCCTAGACCCTAAATTCCAAGGGGGGATAATGCCAAGGCTAACTTAGGTTAATAGTAAGGACTTGAGGTCTAAAAAGGGCGTACATGTGTGTTCATATTATATGATATATTATAAGTACTACAACTTAATGCTTAATAATATCATAATAAAAGCACAACTTCTCCATCATCCACAGACCTTATCTGATCATTTCTCATATCTCCTTCTCACACCCTCCACCACTTAATACTCTTGTACATTGGACAAAACCCTAGGACCATCTTGCCATCCAACCCAATGCCCAAACCATCGCCACCACCGACCATCGTGCCACTTAACACCCATCATCAAACATGTTGTCGTTATCACACCAACTATTCAGTGGTGTGTTTTTCGATTTCCAAACATGCAACCTTTACACATATAGAAAGCTTATCAAGCTCTCGTAGGAGTTTAATAAACTCAATAAAGATCAAACCCAATAAAAGGTTTGACAAAAACTTAAGCTCGCCGAGGGGACTCCTGACTTTGGCAGGAGAGACCCACGTTCAAGTCCCTAACCTTACATTTACCTAGAGGATTGGTGTACGAAGAATGTTAAGTTTCCCTAGTTTGCTTAAATGAGCTTCTAGGTTATTCAAAAAAAAAAAACTCAACCCCAATCTAGCTCAAACAAGGCCAATAGGGTTTAAGTCTAAGCTTGAGCACAACTAGCATTATCAAGATCAAGCCTTCTCTAGGTTGCACTGTATAGATGGCCCAAACTAAAGGAATCACATAGCTAGCTCATGTCAAAGAGTTGAAAAACCTACTAGCTAGTATGGAAAAAAGCTATCGACGAATCCATTACGATAGATCAAATCGAGACATTTGGATTCCCAAGCAAAGAGTGTTGTAGGACAAGACCTATATAAGATGTCTAACAACCTTGGATCTTAATTCCAAGCCTAAATCAAAATCCCTTACAGAAAAACAAATTAGATGGGCTAACATTTCATCCCAATTAAAGCTTCAAAGTTGGAACTGTACGTCTTCATATAAATCAAGGGCTTTCATGTAATTATTTCCTTTTTGCTTCTAAAATCTATCTTTTTTTAAAAAAATGTATATAGATTTATACGCACATACAGTAACAATAATAATAACACTTAAAGGTTATACATAAATCCATTATCATAGGTACATATTGCCTTACATGTAAATGTATGCATTACATAAGTTAATTATTTTCCCCCTTTCTGTTTACTTTTCTCTCCAATCGTTTATATTATATTATTCATAGAATAAGTTACCTTCTCCAACGGATGGACCCCAACTATCACCCTTTTAAAACCTCCCCCCAACCGTTTTGGATTCATTAAAGTAATGTGTGTATACAAATTCTAAATCTCATGATACAAATATCGTACCTTTCCTTTCTCCCTAATGATAAGTGAATAACATTATAAGAGGAAAAATGGAAAAATCTTATTATTTGTGTGATCACATACAACCTTGTATATATGCCTCCATTATATAGAGACTTATTTGCCTAAAGAGGAAAATTAAAAAATAGAAGCAATTGAAAATTTTATAGGCATTAGAGGCCAAATAAGTGAATAAGAGGAACAACAGAAAAATCTTATTATTTCTGTGATCACATACAACCTGTATGCCTCAATTATTTGGAGGCTTATTTGCTAAAAGCGGAAAATACAAAAATAAAAATGGTTGAAGATTTTCTAGCTGACCAAAGTTGTTCCTAGCCTTTGTTGCTCCAAATATATATATAGTTAACACTCCACAACAAAACTCTTTTTACTTGACATCAATTTTTAGGGGTAGGCATTCAATCGATTTGAGTGGGCTCGAGTTATTTCATTAAGGCCATTTCAAGTTTGGATTAACAAAATGATCACTCATGACCCGATCGAATTAAATAGGATCAAGCTATTCAGATCATCGGTTTAGGTCGATCAAGTTAAGTGGAATCCAAATTTCTTATACATGTTTGTTAACAAAACTAACATGTCATGTTCTTTACAACTTTTTTTACATTGGTTGGTTGGAAATAAACTAAACAATAATATTAATGCCACCTATAAGCAACAATTATATTTTAAAACTAACACTCAAGGCAAAAATCAATGATATAATTAACAATTATTCTTGGAACATTGGTTTGGGTTGGGTGGGTGGATCTGACCCATAGGTCACCTATGATAAATTTCAAATTTTTAGGTGGATCAGGTTGGAAGTGTCGGACTCATGAGTCGACTCAATACTTTTATTAATCTTACGGTTTGGGTTGTTGACCCAACCCATAATCCAAATAACCTAAATCAAATGAGCCATTTTCATTAATTTGGGTGGATTAGTTGGGTTGGCCCATATAATTGCGATCCCTATCGACTTTCTCCCTATCCCTTACTCCCTCAACAAGCACTCTCCCTCGTCTACATGAGATAGCGGTGTACTCATCCTCCCTCCCTCATTTCCCCCTCATATTCCTATTCCCCCTCCAATCTCATGACGACACACCACACCACCAGTAATTGTGTTATGCCATCAACCACTTGTAGCAACCATCTACCACTGCTATCCTCACAACTACAGTGCCACCTTGATGATTGTAATGACCCAAGCCTAGATTTGAGTCTAATTGAAAGAAATTAACCTTGACAACTTGTTGTGTATGGGTCCAATGGATCCAAAGTAATCACCTAAAATGCTTAAGTTTAAATTGTCAAGTATTAATTTTCAATTGTCTTATATATTCCATCACTTATTTTCATGAGTTTACTATATGAGACTATTCTTGGGGATGGCACAATGACTTTCCATCACAATCATCGTGTCGCCATAGAATATTCCTCACATCAAGCTCTATCATCGTCGCCTTCTTTCCCAATGCCACAACCATGTCATTGATGTGTCGCGACACTTGCATGAGCTAGAAACCTTCCTAGGTTCAAGTTGATAGAAGAGAGAAACGGCATGGATATAACTTTTAAGATATGGAATTCGAGTAAAAGAATCTAAGTTTTTGCTTGTTTGCACTAAAAACAACTTGGTACGAAAGATTTTAACTCCATGGGCATAGAAGTAAGGATTGCAAGAATTTTATGTGTCAATATGAAATGACTAAGAGATACATGTATGATAATTTCCCATTCTTAATGTGGTGTAGGGATCCTAAGTGAAACAACCCATCATCTTTTGATCCTTTAAGATGTCTGGGATGTTTACCAGACGTCTAGAGAGAGAGCCAGATGTCTGAAAATGCTTTTCTTTTCGGAGCATACCGTGCGCACGCCACTCCCTCGCTCACGCCTCACGCCTCTCCCTATGATAGCCATCCCCGCACCACTCCCCGCGATGCCATACCTCTCTTCCCTCACCTCCTCTCCCTTTATAAACCCCCTCCTCCTCCTCTCCATCTCACACCACCACCGCCGAGCGAGAGAGAGAGAGAGAGCAAGGAGCTGGAGAGAGAGAGCAAGCAAAGAGCGAGCGGAGAGCTGATCGCAAGTTTGAGCGCGAGAGCGGAGGGTGCTGTACTACTCTACTGCAACCCCTGCGGCAAGGAAAGCCAGAGCGGTTCCGCGGAAGTCATTTGCCGTGGAAGTAGACGTCCGGAGAGACATCTAGACATCTTACCGAACGTCCGAAGGTAGTATGAGACATCTGGTAAAGATCTATTTTCCGTATTTCTCCTCTGCCAAAGTCTTGACAGTGTACGTATATATGTCAGAAGTTGGAAGGCGAACCGAGGTAGTTTCAAATGTCCGGGAGCACCTCCAGATGTCTAACAGAACCCTCGGACGTCGGCACTGCATTCTAGACGTTTAATAGAGGCGCCCCGAGAGAGGTATGCCTAAGAGTTAATTTAAGACGTCTGGGATCTCTCCCAGACGTCTGATTTCTGTCAGAACCCTTGTTTTTGGGCTCGTTTAAGACCCAAACGATGTCGATTTTCCATAAATGAAACATCGTTGTTTTTCGTACGAATTTCTTCACGTAATGGTAGCTTGTATGTATCTTTTGGAATCCTTTTAACCTGTCCAACCACGTCTTAGGTCTCCAGTCTGTCAAGCATACGGGACCTACGAAGACGTCGGGAGCTGCTGTGCGAGCCCCAATTCCACCCAGTTATCCTGGTACAGTGGTTCTAACTAATTATCCAAGTTAAATAAAATGCATGCAATTAGTTAAAACCTAGGATGTGAGATGAATCCTAGGAAGAAATAAACGCATGCTCTAGAATACAGCTATTCAAGTAAACCCTAGGTTATGACATAAACACTAGGGATAGAAAAGACGCATGTGTAGAAAGATGGATGATTAAATAAATCATAAGCTACCTATAATGAACTACATTATTGATAGAAAGAAAAAGAACTTGTACTGTGGAAACTGAGATGCATGTTCTGCATGTAACAAACCAGATATGGAACAAAGAATAGTTCATGTACAAACCCTACGAGGAATGTAGAACGAGATAAGAACACTACCGTAGAACCGGATGGTTCTGGAATTGCCGCCCAGGGCGACCGTTAAGGGAAGTGAGCTGACCTTCGTGTACATGATACCGAAGAGAGCAACTATCCCTTGTAGTGTAGAGGGGAGCTTGCCGCCCTTGGGTTGAGACCCAGGGTGGGTTTGGTCACTCTACGTCGACTCTTGCTGACCCTCGTGTAAGTGGTACCGAGGTGAACTACTTAGTGTAGGGGGGAGCTAGTCGCCCCAAGGGGCCCGAGGTCAGGCATGGCCACCCTACACCAACTCTTATTAGCCCGTTAGGCAAACCAGATAGTCGGACAAGGGCACGCAGACTGAGGAGGGGCGAGACCCCTATTCTGTTCTGAGAGGGCAAGGCCCTATACTATTCTCCGTTGTATGTTGAGACATACCCGCTAGCGGAAATGACTGACCGCATGCCAGTGCAGGGTAGCTACCTGCGCGCTTATCACGTGCGCCATAGTCACCGCTACGTCACGACCGTGACCTCAGGGTGGTAGACCGAGTGTAGGACTACCACGAAGGGACTCTCCCAGCTAGGAGAGTGCCACGTATGCATCCTACATCATGGAAAAACTACAAGAAAAATCGTTCCTTTAGAGAACAAGAAGATTAAGTAATGAGATGAGCCCTGATTAGAAATCTCTACACAGAAAATCGTTATAAGATTTTTGGATCGAAAAGTAATATGTTAAACTACCTGTAAATGCATTTTATGTTTAACCACCACTCTACTCAACGTTAGCTGACTCCAATTATATAACTTTGTACAGGTCAGGGATTTGAGCAGCTCGAGCTACCGGCTGCTGAGGACGCTGAGCCTAGTCGAGCCCAGCTATAGTTTTTATTGCTTGTTGTAGTGAGTTCCTGTAGTTATATTTTTCAGCACTTTCCGTTATGTTCTCTATCTGTACTAGTTCTGTTGTGATGGCAATATTCCTATTCTTGAAGGCATGTAATATTCTAGAATTACTATTCTATTTCTCCCTTCGTTGCCATTTTCTTTCTGCTTAGCTACTGTACTTGTGTGGTTGTGGATTGATGCATGTTATTTGATTATTTCTCATTAGACGACTAGATCTTGAGATTAGTTGAGGCGAGCCGGTCTCGGGTCCTGTAAGGATCTGGGTTCGGGTCGTGACACTAAGTATTCAATTGGGTAGACAATCTATTGCAAAGAGTTATTGGGAATGTAGGTTGAGGAGAGTAAGAAAGAAGTAGGCATACTCAAAGATGTTGAGAATCTTTTATAGGTTCCATTCAGAAGTAGGTATGCATCTCAAGAGAGGATTTAACCATCAAGTTACACTATGTCAAAGAAAGGTGATTATAATGGAAGGCTCTCTTACTCTTAATAGTACGAAGCATAGTAAGATCCATGCTTGGATGTCATTCCTTCAGTACTGCTCTTGATCTCCCTCTATAGGTGCTAGAACAGACCTTCCAAAAGACCATCAAATCTCTAAATGTTGAGGATGGTTTTCCATTGAATTGAAGTCAACCCAATAGCTAAGGCTCATGACCTAGGGTTTAATTTTGCAACCTAGTTAGTTAGAGCACGTGTGTTACAACCCGATCTCGGCTGCCTACAGAAATCGAAATCGATTCGCCTCAACTAAATCCCAGGACCCAGTCGTTCAACGAGAAATAACCAAATGCAGAAACATTCCAAAACCACACATGCAATGTAACTAAGTAAAAATAGATAATAGACAGCAATGGAACTAGAACAGAATATCTCAAAGATATTACATGCCACAAGCGGAAAAGTACTAGTACAAACATGGCCATCACAACTAGAACAGAGAGAAATATAACATAAATATAGCAGAAACAGTTACTACATGCTAATGGTACTCACTACAACAAAAAGTCTCTACAACGGGAAGTGAGAGAACAACTACAGCTGGGCTCGACTGGGCCCAACACCCTCCGCAGCCGGTGGCGCTGGCTGCTCAACTCCCTGACCTGAACATAGGTATATGTATATTTGTGGTCAGCTAACACTAAGTAGAGTGGTGATTAAGTCATTTACAAGCAATTAAACATAAAGGAAAACAAGCAGCTAATTAACCATCAAATTTCCAATTATGTATTATTATTTATTTCCGTTTAAACAACCATGCGTTTTTTATTCAGTTTCTAGCAAGGATCCACAACATTTCTAAAATTCACTTGTTCCCTAAGGGAATGATCTTGATGTAGTTTTCCCGCGATGCAGGATGTACACGTGGCATTCTCCGGGCTGAGAGAGCACCCCGTGGTAATCCTACACCCAGTCTACCACCTCGGGGTCATGGCCGCGACATAATGGTGACTACGGCACACGCAATAAGCGCACGGGTAGCTACCCCGCACTGGCACGTGGTCAGTCGTTTCCGCTAACGGGTACGCCCAAACGTACAACACAGAACCGAGCAGGTGCCACACCCCTCAACAACTTGTGTACCCTTGCCCAGCTATCTCGGTTTGCCCAATAGGCTAAAAAAGAGTCGGTGTAGGGGGCCATTCCTAACCCCCGGATCTCAACCCAAGGGCTGACTAGCTCCCCTTACACTAAAGTGACAGTAGCTCTCCTCGGTATTATGTACACAAGGGCCAGCTCACTTTCCATACCCAAAACCGTACAACCAACCAGCCCGTAGGCAACATGTTCCACACACACTAGATTTCCATACCACAATATTTGATTCCTCTTCTAATTCCTCGTAGGGTTCATGTTCGTAACGCTTTGTCGTATTTTAAATCAGTCTCATTGCAGAATAGTCGAAAACGCATTTTGAACAAATAAAAATTTATTACTCGAAGACCTAAGTATCCGAAGTCGAACATAGGGAGCAAATGAAATTCATACTAACCACAATAAATGTAATTTTAACACTTAAATTACTAAAAATCTAATTCAAAATATAAAGCATAAATTTATGAATATTAACATGCAGCAATAAAAGAGAAATTGAGAAGAATTGGATAAAAAAAATGTTCACCTTTTCTTCCATTCTCTGCCTTCTCTTTCTTTGTGAATCAGACGTCTGATTCTGTGAATCTAATGTCTTAACTTGCGATTGCTACTGTGCCTTCAACTTTGATTCTCTGATCTCTGTCTTTCTCTTCAGCCAAGCCTTCTTCTTCTTTCTTCCTTCTCCTTGGCTTCTTCTTCTTCTTCTCTGCCTGCTTGCCTTTTCTTTCTCTGCTTCTTCTCTCTTGGCCGCACCTCTGCTTCCTTCTTCCTTTTGCACTTAGCTTTCCTCAGCTCCTGCCTTCTCCTTCCCTTGCCCTTGGTCTTCTTCAGCTACGCCTCCATGTCCTTCCTTCTTCTTCAAGCGCCTGCCCTTAGCTTGCCTTCGAGCCCTTCTCCTTCAGTTGCTCCTCTTCTTCTTCTCCGCGCACACACACAGAAGCAAAACCTACCCCTACCCTCCCCCGCGTCTCTCTCTCTCTCTCTATTTCACTCTTAGGTACGCTCCCCCAGAGCTGGGCAATCAGGTTGAGTGTGCGCACGGGTCCAGGCGCACCGGCGTGGGTGATGCACGAGTGCTAGGTTTAGGTAATCGGGTCGGGTGCCAGGTCCACAGGGGCAAGTCGGAGACGAGGCATGAGCGAGTGAGGGCGAGGGACCTCACCCCTGTGTCTTGAGGCGATGAGAAGAAAGCACAAAATCAATTTATACTACACACCTGTGGTAAAGATTTCCAAGGTGGGACTAAAGTGTCCTACCCGCTTCGCTCACGCACCTGCAGGGTGTCGCCTTCAATTGCCACAGCTGCGACTACTCTCCATCCAATTGCATAGCTACGCGAATGTGCAAGACCAATCCGCATGTCCTGGAGTGCAACACCTGGGTGGATGCGGCCTGGAGCGACCTTGCAACCTTCTTGCTTCAGCGTCAATGGCGGAAAGGGGGTCGACCTGCATTTCACTCAATACGGCCTTGCGGCCCCATTAAAACATAAGAGGAGCTTCACCGTGTTTTGGCGAAGGTGAGACAGTGGGTGGCAGTCCTCAGGGCGACCTAGGCATGCTTGCCTACGTCACTCTGTGGCCGTGTTTATGGGTTTGTTCGATGGGTGTTCAAGGCAGCGATGGCGGTCAGTGGATGGGCGGAGGGTGATCAGTGGACGATGGCGAAGGTGGTGAGGTGTCTGGCGAGGCGTGTGGAGGTGTGGAGCGATGGGAGCGCTTCGCCGGTGGGCGGTCGGAGATGGAGAAAATGGTGGTGGACAGTGGCTACGAGGGGTCGAAAAGGGGAAATAGAAAGAGGGGAATTGAAGAGGGGATAGAGAGGAGTAATTCTAACCTAACTAAGTGGACGAAGGGGGAGAGGTGGCAACTGGCTGTACCTGCTGTCACCGGAGAAGATGTCCAAGGAGGGGTGACGGCGACGACGATAGGGCTAGAGGCGCACGTGCGGGTGATGCACGACGCGGAGAAAGGTGGTGAGGGCGGCTCTACCACTGGTATTGTGGTAGAGCGATGAAAAAGATGAGGAGGGCTTGCCAAAGCTCGCTGGACTCCTGACCGGAGGAGGAGGAGACGAAATTGGGGTGATTCTTCAGCCAAGTCGAGTTTGCCCCATTCGGCCGGACCTGGTGCTTCTTATAAAGGCATGGGCCGAGGATCAAGCTCATGGTGGCGGCCAAAAACCCTCACCGGAGGCATGGTCGAAAGTGATACCCATACCTCTCGAGCGTTCGCACGAGAGGTATGGGGCGATTCAGGGCATGGGGAGCTGCTCAGGCGGTAGGGGGTTTCGCAGAGGACTCCCTTTCCAAATCTGGGAGCAGCTCCCTGGGGAAGTGAGGAGAAATCCTCCTCGAAACCTCATCGGAGGTATGGGTCTCTGCTGCAATGGAAGAGGGACCAGAATGCAGAAAGTGACGAGAAAGTTGAGGGGATTTTCGCAAGGGTTTTCAAAAGTTAGGGGCTAGAATGTAATTGGGTGGACTATTTTGCAAAGTAGGTCAAGATGACCTTCCCTCAGTTCCAAATTTTGGTACAAACCTAATTTGGACCTAAGGAATTCAATGATGAAGTTGGATTTTAGGTTTGACTATGTTTGTCTAAACATTTTGCACAAAAATCTAAATTAGGTCAAATATTGAGCTTGGACCCCAATCTAGGTCAAAATAGATTCCAAAGGCCAAATTGAAGGTTCTAAACCCTAGGGGATATTTTTCATGAATTTTAGAGGGTTTAGTTGACTTTTATCCTTCCTGAAACCTTGTGATTTTAAGTGGATTTGTTTTAGGATTACAGAATGACATTTAATTCTTAAATTTCATGATAACCCTTTTCTGACTGAACCATCCCACTTTTTCTCTTATTAAGTCCAATTGACCTATGTCTAGACTCTGAGAAATCCTGTTGATGTCCTGCAATGGTAAAATTATAATTTTACCCTTTGTTTCATGTATTCTTTTCAGATCAGTAATATCTTAAATTAGGCCTTTCTCTTGGTTATGTAAGTGCTTTTGTTCTCTTTCTTAGGTCAAAATAAGCTAGTTATGACTCATGATAAGGTTCTCATCATACCCCCATGCCAAGTTTTTGCTAGTCCCTTAGCAAAATTCAAGGTTTTAACTTATGTTCTAGACCATGAATTTCTTTCACCAGTTATGATAAGTGTTTTTTCTTCTTTGATTAGGTCAGAATGTCGACAATAGGCCTAAAGGTACTCTAGTACCAACCAAGATCCGGACCTAACCAGCTTTATCCTCGATCCTCCGCGAAGGTTTTTAAGGATCGTAGGAACTACCCTAAGGTTCATTGGACTCCGCGGTAAAAGCACCCGTGCTTGAGACATATTTTAGCCTTGGTTCAATTTGCAGCACGTTTTTGTAAGAAAGAGACAGAGGATTTATTTGTTTGGAGAGTTTTCTCTCTCTTTTCTTTTTATTTCTAGCTTCAGATTGGCTTCTCAAAACGATCTGTATCAGATTCCTCATCCCCATCATCAATCCTCAAAGGTTCATGGCAATCGATGCTTCGTGATAGCACCACCCATGGTAACCCCCAGAACCATGATTTTCGAGATAATCCCGCCTATGGCGTTCAGTGGTCGAATCCAAACCCTGGCGATTGACATTTCGTGATAATGCCACCCACGATATCTAAACCAGCAGAGTGCTTACATGCCCCCGGTAGGATATGTAAATATCCTAAGAGACAAGCACTGATGAGATGATATGTTGTTACGCATCTTCAAGGGGAATTTCCCACCTCTCTGCGTCGGGAACTCGTCCAAATCAACTTGTGTTGATTGGCGACTCCTAATCTAGGCAACATTTTCAGAACATTAAAACGCTTTTGCGTGATTTTGATAGTTATGTGTACTAAACCAGACTATGTGTGGATTGGGGTGCTTAGTGGTCGTGTCCCGTTTCGCGGTGTATTAAAATTATGTTCGTTGCAGTATATTGCGAAAAGCGATCACCAGTTTATTACAATTTATTACTCAGAATTTAAAATTTCCCGAGGTCGAACTCAGGGAGCACACTGTGATTCTAGAAGCTTACAAATTCACAATTACAAAATACAAAAATTTAAGAGAGAGGAACAAAAGAATCTTTTCTTCTCTTCTTTCTTTCTTCTCTTTCCCTTATCTTCCTTTTCCCGTCTCTTCGTCTCTTTTCCTTCTCTTCTTTTTCTGCCTTTCCCTTTTTTGGACGTCTGATTCTCTGAATCAGATGCCTTATCGGCCTCGTTGCTACAATGCCTCCTTTCTTCAGTTGTCTTCTCAACCTTTCCTTCTTTCTTCTTTGGTTGCTGTGGCTCTTCTCCTTCTCTTTCTTCTCTCTGTAGCTTTCCTTCTTCCTGGCTTCAGCTCCTTCTTCTGCAGCAGCTCCTCCTTGGCTTCTTCTTCTTTTCTTCTTGCTGCTACGTCTCCTCCGCCTTCTTCTTTCTTCTTCTTTTGCGGCTGAGTCCTCGCCGCTTCTCTTTCTCTTCTTCTCTACCTGCTCCCTGCACACACAAATGCAAAATCTACCCCTACCCTTCCCCGCATCTCTCTCTCTCTCTGAATCTCTCTTTGGTACGCTCTCCCATAGCTGGGTAATCGGGTCGGGTCGCGTGCCCGGGTCCAGGCGCACCGGCATGGGTGGTGCACGAGGAGTGCACAGGCAGGATAGTCGGGTCGCGGGTCAGGTTCGCGTGGGCAGTGCTGCGAACGAGACCGAGTGAGGGCGAGAGACCTCACCACTATGTGACTTGAGGCGAATAGCCTCAGTCACTTTTTCTTCTTATGCAGGTGCGGGCGTGCGTCAGCTTCCGAGGTGGGACTAAAGTCCCACCTGCGTCTTCATGCACCTACAGGAGAAAGGTGCGACCAATTGAGGCAGCAGTTGAGGCCTTCAACCCCAATTGAGAGCCTGAGTGTGTGCGTGAGCGTGTTCCGCACCTGCTGGCCTGGGGACCTGGAGTGTTGCAACCTAGAGCAGCTTGCGAAGCAACTTCAACCTGCTCGCTAATGGCGGCTGGAGCTCGGACCCTGCCTGACACAAAAAGAGCCTTGCGGCTCTATCAGTCTACAGGAGGACCTTCGCCGTGTCACGACGAAGGTGAGGCGGTAGAGGATAGGCTGCGGGGCGGCCTAGGCATGCGTGCCTAGGTCGCTCTGTGGCTGGAGTGATGGGTTAGGTCAGGGGGTGATTGTGGTGGTGTAGGTGGTCTGTGGACGGGTGGACGGTGTTCAGTGGAGTGTGGCGGAGGTTGTGCGGTGGGTGGCGAGACGTGTGGGGTAGCAGAGTGACGGAGACGTCTCGCCGGAGGGTGGCCGGATGGTGGAACTGATGGTGGTGGTAGTGGCAGTCGAGGGATTGAAACCAAAAATTGTTGAGGGGGAAATAAAGAGGGGAGAAAACTGAAGAGCTTTTACCTAACTAAGCGGATGAAGGGGGGCAGGAGGAGGATGGCGCAATTCTGCCATCACCGGAGACGATGCCCTGCGGGGAAGATGACGACGACGAGGAAGATAGACCAGAGGGTGCCTACTGGTACGGCGAGGCATGACGAATGATGGTGGAGCTAACCCTACCCCTGGTATGGTGGAGAGGAAGCGGAGAGTTGTCGAAGACTGCAGGTGAATGGCCGGAGGAGGAGGAGACAAAGTTTGGGGATTTTCCTTGGCCAAAACAGGCTTAAAGCAACCGGCGACCCCTGTCGTTCCTTAAATAGCAGTTGGCGAGGAGAAGATCTCGAGGAGAGAGCGTGGGCAGCTTGTTAAAGAATGGCCAAAGAAGAGACCCATTCCTCTCGCGCATTCGCACGAGAGGCATGGGCAATGGCAGGGCATGGGAGGGGGTCCCTGCAGAAGAGAACGACGCAGGGAACCCCCCTTTCATTTCTGAGAGCGGTTCCCATACCCTGCGCGGTGCCATCCTCCACGCAAAGTCATCGGAGGTATGGGCAGCTGCGCGGGGTGGCAGAAGGACCGTTCTATAAAGAACGAAAGGAAAGTTGGGGGGTAAAGTGCAAGGGTTCAAAAAGTTAAGGGTCAAAAAGTAATTCATGAGGACCAATTTGTAAAGTATGTTAAAATAGCCTTCCCTTAAGTCCAAATTTTGGTACAAACATAATTTGGACCTAAGGAATCTAATGGTGAATTTTGATTTTAGGTTTGACCATGTTTGACTAGTCAATTTGCACAAAAATCCAAATTAGGTCAAAAATTGGGTATGGTTCTCAGTCTAGGTCAAAACAGGTTCCAATGGCCAAATTGAAGGTTCTAAACCCTAGGGGATGTTTTCCATGAATTTTAGAGGATTTAATTGACTTTTATCTTACCTGAAATTTCGTGAATTAAGGCAGGTTTATTTTAGAGTTATAGAATGTCATTTAATTCCTAGAAATTGCTATAACCCTTTTCAGATCAAATCATCCCACTTTCTTTCTTACTAAGCCCATTTGACCTGCGCTTAGATCCTTAGACATCCCATTTGTGTACTGCATTGATAAAATTGCAGTTTTACCCGTTGTGTGTTGCTTTATATTCAGATTTATAGTTCTTTTATTTAGGCTTTCCCTTAGGTTTTGTAGGAACTTTTGTATACTTATTTAGGTCAAAATGTGCTAGTTAGGACTCATGATGAGACTCTCATCACTTAGGCTACCGAGTCCCGCAAACCGAAGGTCAGCTAACAAGGCCGAATACTCCCTAAGCCTTAGACCTAATACTTAAGCTTTGCATTCTCCTCAACCTCTTGAGGATTATCCAGATCTTAGCGGGTACTAATAGTCTAGCCAAAAAGGCCTAAGGTAAGCATTCCCACTAATCTCTTTTTGTGTCTCTTTAGCACTTTTCTTTACTTTTCTTGATGTAGTTTAGAACCTCAGTTAATCCCTTAATTTCTTACTAATGACTATCTCTTTCTTTTTAATTTTGTGATCCTTTTTGTCTTTTTGCTCTTTTTCTCCTCATGATTATGTGGCTCACAAAATTTCCTCCCTCTTTTTTTTTTTTTTTGAGAATCCTTCTGACTTTTTCTTGGTTCTGTATGTATGCACTTTTACCACCCCCATGCCTAAGTTTTGCAATGTCCTCATTGTAAACGGAGGGTGTGAAATAGTGTTGGGTTCGGGGGCTTCGAACAGGATACATCGGGTGGGTGAATGGGACGGGAAGTGACTGATGTGGACAATTTAAAGCTCTGGTGCGTGTAGTAGAGGTGGGATCGACTGTCTAAGGCTGAACTCAAGGTGCAATAGACGTGGAGTACAGATGGAGAATTAGATGGATCTCTATTTTTGGAATGACGAGTTGCCTCCCGTTAAGCGCTAAATTTGACGCCTTCAGCTGAGCGGGAAATGGTATGGAGAGGGAGTAGTCAAATTAGCAGAGTTTTGTAATACAAGCACCTTGATTAAGAGTCTGGTTGGTCCAACCAAGTGCTTGTTGAGATCAATAGGCTGATTATGCAGCCCAAACCTAATCAATCTGGTGAGTTGATAAATGTAGATCAAGAGGTGTGGAACCCACCATATAGTATGAAGCTCGAACGGATGTGGAAGTTTGAATGTGGGGTTTGGTTGAGTCGAATCAGCTTGGTCAGAGTAGGGATCCATAAAATAATCAATGACTAGCGCAGAAACCATACAGAGGTGTTCAGAGAATGATGGAGCATGGTCTTCAGTCTGATCAATGTTTGATACCCAGTGTATGTGTGGAGTTGAATCATCTGCAAATGGCTTAATAAGAGTTGAATTAGAATAGAAATTGAGTCAGTTGCAAGTCGGGGTTGAAAACGGGTTTTGATTGGTTCTGTATGTTCGGAAGAGGTGGTTTCAATGAGAATTGTGTATGAGGGCTCTTCTAGAAAGAAGTTATAGGTGGTTTCATGCAGAGAGTCCTCATAATAGCTTTCAAAATCAAAAGTGAATGCCTGAAGAGTGTCTATAGGATGAGGGAAATCTGAATCGAGAAAAGATTTGAATTTTGGGTTACAATCACTCTCGGCATTTTCTGGTTTTAGTTCCTGAGGATTGAAAAGAAATGATTCCATGTCACTGGAACCTGAACTTAAATCAGTGATCTTGGGAACCGGGACCTCGGAGTCGGAGTCGGAGAATGAGTCATGTGAGCTGAGGTCGTAGATTGGCTTGGTGTATACAGGAAGTAGAGTCTCTTCGAAATCATAGTCAGATTTGAAATCATCGAAGAGTTTGCGAAAATCAAGTTCTGAATGAGATTCGAGATCATGAGTTCCACCACAGAATAAATCACATGATGTGGATTCAGCAGCCTGATTGGGGTCTAGCCTATATGTCAATTCTAAGCTTGAAAAGGTGTTCTTACTAGGCTCAAGTTCCAAGATGGTAGGACTGACCCAATTGAAACCCACTCGCCCAACTCCTCGATTTCTGTATCGTAAATTGGCATGACTTCCAGAAAATCGATCTGATTTCCTGAGGATATTGGAGAGGGATATTCATCAAATAGAGGTCCAAAATCATATCCTTCACTGAAAATTTGATCTTCATATGGGGCCTCGTAATCTTACAAAGACATTTCAGATCTTGATTCTAGGTTTAGGATATGGGTGGAATCATTAGAATCTAGGTCCGATTTACCTTCGAGGGTCACCTTATAAAGGTAAGGGGCAGAATTTACACCCTCGAGAGGTTCAGTTCTAATCTCATCATTGCAGGAGTCTCGGAATTCTATGCTTGGTGATCGAGGGTCATTGTGTTCTCCTGCAATTGGAACTTCCCAACCTTCATTATCAAGCACATTGTACTCCATCTGGGTTGGGAATCTACAACCACTCTGTGCCTCAAACCCGAGTTTTGCAAAATCGAATTGATCCTCAATACCGTTCCAAGATGATTCATCATCTGTTTATGGCATATACGGGTATTTCTGGTTCATAATTTGTTTTAATAATCTCATCATTTCCCCCCGTTTTTCAAGATCATCTTGGTGTTGTTCCCATAGTACAGGATTTGCCATGCATTGAAGGTATTCAAAATTGTGTAATTTTTCTATCTCAATGTATCCTATGATGAGCATGTCTCGGGTTGACCCTTTTGTGGCTTCTGTCAATAACACCTGGGCACAGGTTATGATGAAGGTTGTAGTTGTTAGGACATCAACCTGAATGCTTTCTACTGGTGTTGAGGTTTTTTTCTTCATTTTCATAGAATTTCAGGGTATCCTCAATCATCCTATCTCTCATGGATCTCCAGGATTCAGGTTTCTTGATGGTAGTCCTAAGTGGTTTGGCTGTATATTTGGATCAGGTGGTGAAATCAAGATGTAGAATTGAAGTTTGAATCAAGATGTAGAATCAAGTTATGAAGTGAATAGATCTTAATAGAGAGTTCCACTGAAAATGTATGTGTGTGCTCTCAAGAGAAGGGATGAGAGACTGGATGTTTTTAACCCAATCAAGGCACCCAAAGATGTTTGGATGACTATGGAGGTTTGGGGCGGATGATACCCCTAGATCAGAAAAGTCGTCCACCTGAGAATTACCTGGGCAACCAGAGAGGGAGAGTCCCGCAAAGACCCCTACACAGTAGAGCGTCCTCACGGGTTACAGGGTTTCTCCCATCCGACCTCTCTTGTCACTGAGATTCCAGGTAGATCAGAATGGGGACCTTGACCTCTTAAGTCTACCACTTTTAAGATCAAAGGTGCTTAGGGTTTTCACTTGAACTTTAGATGTTTTGATTTTGTGACTTAATTTGGAGGTTGGTTGACCCAAGGGGTCAATTCACCTGACCTGCCCTAAAGATGGCAAAATAATTCTAGGTCAAGACCCAGAAATCACCCTGATTTGACTCCTAGGTTATTAGGTCCAATGTTTTTAAGATTCAAGTGATTTTAGAACTCAATTTTAGGGTTTGTCTATCTTAGATCTTTTCAATCAAGGGCTTGGGTAGCACACTGATGCGAGTGGGTTTGTTTCCTTTTATGCAAGCATGTGTGAACTAGCACTCCAAAACCCTATTGTTGAAACCCTAATTTGGTTCTATTTCCAATCCTCTTTGTCTTTCACAAAAGTTCTCTTTAGACTTAAAAAATAAGAAGTGTGTAGTCCGCAGAGATTCAGAAATTAAGCGTGATCACTACTAGGCACAGGAATTTGTAGGGTAGGATCTCTAAAAATTGCTTCAACTTCAATAAGCTTTTGAAAAATTTTCACAAAATCAGGAAACTTTTGCCTTAAAGATGGTAATTACAATAAACAGAAGGCAAGTGATTCCTACTTTGATTGCTTCTTTTTGTCTTCCCAAGATTAGGAGATGGATTAGGGAAGAAAATAGAATTTACCTGCCCTTGAGTGGTTGATTTGTGCGAGAGATCTTCTTGTGAAATACCTCGCAAAATCACAACAAAACAAATAGGGCAAGTTAGTGCTCAAATATAATAAAAAATAATGCAGAGATTAGTGATGAATTACGCGTTACTCCCAGGCAATGGCGCCAAAATGTTCATAACGCTTTGTCATATTTTAAATCAGTCTCGTTGCAGTATAGTCGAAAAAACATTTTGAACAAATAAGAATTTATTACTCGAAGACCTAAGTATCCGAGGTCGAACACAGGGAGCAAATAGAATTCATACTAACCTCAATAAATGTAATTTTAACACTTAAATTACCAAAAATCTAATTCAAAATATAAAGCATAAATTTATGAATATTAACATGTAGCAATAAAAGAGAAATTGAGAAGAATTGGATAAAAAAAATGTTCACCTTTTCTTCCATTCTCTGCCTTCTCTTTCCTTGTGAATCAAACGTCTAATTCTGTGAATCAGACGTCTTAACTTGTGATTGCTACAGTGCCTTCAACTTTGATTCTCTGATCTCTGTCTTTCTCTTCAGCCGAGCCTTCTTCTTCTCTCTTCTTCTCCTTGGCTTCTTCTTCTTCTCTGCCTGCTTGCCTTTTCTTTCTCTGCTTCTGCTCTGCTTGGCCGCACCTCTGCTTCCTTCTTCCTTCTGCATTTAGCTTTCCTTAGCTCTTGCCTTCTCCTGCCCTTGCCCTTGGTCTTCTTCAGCTGCGCCTCCAAGTCCTTCCTTCTTCTTCAAGCACCTGCCCTAAGCTTGCCTTCGAGCCCTTCTCCTTCAGCTGCTCCTCTTCTTCTTCCCTGTGCACGCACACAGAAGCAAAACCTACCCCTACCCTCCCCCGCGTCTCTCTCTCTTTATTTCACTCTTAGGTACGCTCTCCTAGAGCCAGGCAATCGGGTCGCGTGCACGCCCGGGTCCAGGCACACCGGCATGGGTGATGCACGAGGAGTGCTAGGTTTAGGTAATCGGGTCGAGTGCCAAGTCCACGGGGGCAGGTTGCGAACGAGGCGTGAGCGAGTGAGAGCGAGGGACCTCACCCCTGTGTCCTGAAGCGATGAGAAGAAAGCACAAAATCAATTTATACTACACACCTGCGATAAAGATTTCCGAGGTGGGACTAAAGTGTCCCACCCGCAGGGTGTTGCCTTCGATTGCCACAGCTGCGACTACTCTCCATCCAATTGCCTAGCTGCATGGATGCGCAAGACCAATCCACATGTCCTGGAGTGCAACACCTGGGTGGATGCGGCCTGGAGCGACCTTGAAACCTTCTTGCTTCAGCGTCATTAGCAGAAAGGGGGTCGACTTGCATTTCACTCAATACAGCCTTGTGACCCCATTAAAATATACGAGGAGCTTCACCGTGTCTTGGCAAAGGTGAGACAGTGGGTGGCAAGCCTCGGGGCAACCTAGGCATGCATGCCTAGGTCGCTCTGTGGCCGTTTTTATGGGTTTGTTCGGTGGGTGTTCAGGGCAGTGATGGCAATCCGTGGATGGGAGGAGGGTGATCAGTGGATGATGGCGAAGGTGGTGAGGTGTCTGGTGAGGCGTGTGGAGGTGCAGAGTGGTGGGAGTGCTTCGCCGATGGGCAGCTGGAGATCGAGAAAATGGTGGTGGACAGTGGCTGCGAGGGGTCGAAAAGGGGAAATAGAAAGAGGGGAATTGAAGAGGGGATAAAGAGGAGTAATTCTAACCTAACTAAGTGGATGAAGGGGGAGAGGTGGTGACTGGCTATACCTGCTGTCACCGGAGAAGAAGATGTCCAGGGGAGGCGTGAAGGCGACGACGATGTGGCTAGAGGCGCACGCGCAGGTGATGCATGATGCGGAGGAAGGTGGTGAGGGTGGCTCTGCCACTGGTATTGTGGCAGAGCAACGAAAAAGATGAGGACGGCTTGCTGGAGCTCGCTGGACTCCTGACCGGAGGAGGAGGAGATGAAATTGGGGTGATTCTTCGACCAAGTCGAGCTTGCCCCATTCGGCCGGACCTGGTGCTTCTTATAAAGGCATGGGCCGAGGGTTAGGCGCATGGTGGCGGCCAAAAACCCTCGTCGGAGGCATGGTCAGAAGTGATACCCATACCTCTCGAGCGTTCGCACGAGAGGTATGGGGCGATTCAGGGCATGGGGAGCTGCTCAGGCGGTAGGAGGTTTCGCAGAGGACTCCCCTTTCAAATCTGGGAGCAGCTCTCTGGGGAAGTGAGGAGAAATCCTCCTCGAAACCTCCCCGGAGGTATGGGTCTTTGCTGCAATGGAAGAGGGACCAGAATGCAGAAAGTGACGAGAAAGTTGAGGGGATTTTAGCAAGGATTTTCAAAAGTTAGGGGCCAGAATGTAATTGGGTGGACTATTTTGCAAAGTAGGTCAAGATGACCTTCCCTCAACTCCAAATTTTGGTACAAACCTAATTTGGACCTAAGGAATCCAATGGTGAAGTTGGATTTTAGGTTTGACCATGTTTGATAGGACATTTTGCATAAAAATCTAAATTAGGTCAAATATTTATCTTGGACCCCAATCTAGGTAAAAACAGGTTCCAAAGGCCAAATTAAAGGTTCTAAATGTTAGGGGATATTTTTTCATGAATTTTAGAGGGTTTAGTTGATTTTTATCCTGTCTGAAACCTTGTGATTTTAAGTGGATTTGTTTTATGGTTACAGAATGTCATTTAATTCTTAAATTTCACGATAACCCTTTTCTGACTAAACCATCCCACTTTTTCTCTTATTAAGTCCAATTGACCTATGTATAGACCCTGAGAAATCCCGTTGATGTACTGCAATGGTAAAACTACAGTTTTACCCTTTGTTTCATGTATTCTCCTCAGATTAGTAATATCTTGAATTAGGCCTTTCTCTTAGTTAAGTAGGAGCTTTTGTTCTCTTTCTTAGGCTAAAATAAACTAGTTAGGGCTTATAATGAGGTTCTCATCAGTTCGTACATCAATATTCATCTTTTTCATGATATGTCATATGTTTCCATTCACATTCCGATTCTCGATCGTATAATAGGCAGCTCGTGATTTAATAAATGAAGAAATCACCACATCACTTAACTATTCAATTGCTAGCAATAAAGACTTTAACATGCATTTCAGAGTATAACAACGTGGCTCAAGTAATGTACATTCATTCCTTTCAACCTTAACGTTCATTTCAAATCCTAGGGTTCAATCAAATCATTCTAATATGACATGTAGTTTCATCATTTAAACTGCAATATTAAAGAAGACCACTCTACCAAGGTATTCGGGTGGAATGGGGGCTCAAACAATAAATCTCGTCGTCTCTGCGGGCCCCGTATACACGATGGACTGGAGACCTATACCATTTACCAGTCATGTCAAATGAGTTCAAAATCATGTAGGTGTGACACTAACGCGTAGAGAAATCCGAATGAAAACCAACGATATTTCGTTTGCGTAAAACCGACTCCGTTTGGGCCCTGAACCGGTCTAAGGCGAGTCCCAGACGTCTTAAACGAACGCAATAGCTCACCTTGCTCTCCTGCGCCTGTATTCGTCGTCTGCTACCCCGCACAGCCATCTGAGGGGGTCGCCAGACATCTGACACTGCTTCTGGTCGTCTGGAAGAGCAGACACATATATATGACGCACATGCACACAGGCTCGTACATGGTACATGCCTCACACCCTGCATGCTGTCAGACATCCGGTGTCAGCTTCGGACGTCCTGCGGCTCCGTCAGACGTCAGTAGAGCGTTACAGACGTCTGATACTGCGGAAAAATGATCCCGCAGAACGGCTCGCGAAGTTTTTCCTTGCACTCAGACTGCTGCAACCGCAGCAATGGCGCCTTCCACACGAGCTCTCCTTCCTACATGGCTTCCCCTCTCCTCGCGCCTCCTACTCCTTCCCTCGCCCACTCTCTCTCTCTCCCTCACCCACGCTTCTCTTACTTCCCTCCTCCTTCTCCCCCACTCACAGCTGCAAGGGGGACGGGGAAGAGGAGGGGAGGTCATCGGTGCAAGGTGGTGGAGTGAAGGTGGAGGTGGTGGTGTGGAGATGGAGAGGGTGGAGGGGGTGGAGGGGTTTTAAAGGAGAGGGTTAGGGTTGGGTTGTGTGTGTGCGTGGGTGGGTTGTGGAAAAAGGAGAGGGGAAATTGCAGGGTTGCCCCTGGAAGGTTTCCTTCTTCCCCACATAGCCCACAACTAAAACCCACGGGGTTTACAATTGCACTCCCCTACCCTTTCGTGAGAAATCTCGAACGACCCTTGGGAAGGGTCATTTCAACATAACAAACTTAGAGGAAGTTTCGTCCCTGAAACTTGAGTTAACTAGGGTGCAGAAATAAACGTAAATGCACATAACAAACTTAAAGAGGATCAAAGTAGGTCAGAAGTGGCGTACCCTCAAAAAGCTCTGGATACTGTTCTCGCATCGCCGCTTCGGGCTCCCAAGTCGGCTCCTCGTACCATTGGCTTCTCCATAGGACCTTTACCGGTGGCACCTCCCTCCGTCTCAAACTTCGGACAGCTCGGCCTAGTATCTGCACGAGCCTCTCAGGATAGGTCAAATCGTCTCTCCCTCGATGCTCTCGTGGCTCAGAACGTGGCTGGGATCGGCGATGTATTTCCTAAGATTGGACACATGGAACACGTCGTGCACTCCAGAGAGCTAGGGAGGAAGGGCAAGCTGGTAAGCAATGGGTCCTACCCACTCCAAGACCTCAAAGGGCCCCACAAACCTCGGCACGAGCTTCCCTTTCACCCCAAAATGCTGCAAGCCCTTCATGGGCGAAACACAGAGGAAGACATAATCCCCAACCTCAAATTGCACCTCTCTGCACTTCCTATCAACATAGCTCTTCTGCTTGCTCCTGACAGTACGAAGTCGTCTGTGGATCTACTCTATCACCCCAGATCAGCCTAGGACCAACCTTCCACTTGGTCCCCACCTCGACCCAACTCAAGGGTGCCGTACACTTCATCTCGTACAGAGCCTCATAAGGTGCCATGCCAATGCTCGAGTTATAGTTGTTATTGTATGCAAACTTTGCCAGGAGAAAATGCTCCTCCCAAGAGCTTCTCCAATCTAACACACAAGCGCGTATGAGGTCCTCAAGTGTCTGGATGGTGCGCTCCGATTGTCCGTTGATCTGGGGGTGGTAGGCTGTACTAAACCTCAGACGAGTCCCCAAGTCCTGCTGAAACTCTGCCCATAAATGGGAAGTGAAACGAGTATCCCAATTGGATCCGATCTCGCAAGGGACTCCATGAACGTGCACCACATCTCTAGTGATCGCTCTGTTAGCTGTGCTGGCCCAAAGGTGACTCGGATCAGTAAAAATCGCGTCCTCTTCGTCAACCTGTCCACTCTCACCCAAACTACATCGTGTCCCCGTTGTGTAACTAGTAGCCCCACTACCAGGTCTACGGTGATACTCTCCCACTTCTACTTTGGCGTAGGAAGTGGCTGTAGCGGCCCTACAGGCCTCTAGTGCTCGACCTTCACCTGCTGGCATACCAAACACTGCTGGACAAACTCACCAACATCACGCTCCATCCCCCTCCACCAGAAGTCACGTCGCAGATCGTGGTACATCTTTGTGTTCTCGGGATGTATGGTGAACCTGGACCTGTGTGCCTCAGTTAGGAGCTCCCTCAACAGCTCCTCTTATCTAGGAACGCACAAATGTCCCCTCATGCACAGGATCTCGTCAATAAAAGTAAAGTCTCCTGGGTCCCATGTCAACACCCTGTGTTACAGTGTCTATAGATACGGATCGGCCAACTACCTCGTAAAGATACTGTTTCTCAGCTCTGTTCGTGCTTGCCTCGTCACTGTCACTATCTCGCAATATCCCCGTGGCTCTTGAGGATGCCAACTGCCCACCTCCTCCATAAGTCTCCAACTCTATGCCAATAAGCTGGCCAAGTGGGCGAGCGCTTTCCAGCTCAAGGCATCAAGCACCACATTGGCCTTCCCTGGGTGGTAGGAGATGCTGCAGTTGTAGTCCTTCAAGAGCTCCAACCAACATCGCTATCTCATGTTGAGCTCATTCTGATCAAACAGGTACCTGAAGCTCATATTGTAATGACCCGTTACATTTTTAGTCTTTCAAGACGTCTGGAGTTTCAGTCAAACGTCTGTCCAGACGTCTGGACCCGTTCCCGAACGTCTGAAAGGGAAATCTTTCGTACTGCACTTTGCGCTCTGTGCACAGGCGTCGCGCAGAGGCTACTCCCCCTCACCCCTAAACCCTAACCCTCTCCTATATAATCCCCTCCCTTCTCCTCTCATCTCCTCCTCACACCACTCAGCCACCGCCACCTCCACCTTCTCCAGCCAGCCAAGTTCCCCTCCGCCCCTGCTGCAGCCATAGCAAGGAAGGAGATTCACTGACGAGGGGAGAGCGGGGAGGAGCGAGAGTGAGAGAGTGTGAGGGAGGAGGAAGGCAACTGTGAGAGCTCGGTGGAGCTTAAGGAGGAGCCGCAGGAGAGAGGAGGACGTCGGTGAGGAGCTGCTCAAGCTCCTGCAACGGCTGAAGCTGCCACTGCGGGCGTAGGACAGCGCAGCGAGCATCGTGAAGAGGTTCTGATACTGGAAGTTTCCAGTATCAGACGTATAGCGTGACGTCCAGATGACTGGCGAGGGACCCAAACGTCCAGAGCTGAGGCCGGACGTCTGAAAGTAGGATATCGCGAGGTACGTATCTTCTTGCGCCATGCAAATCATAGCATAGGGGATGTCGACTGACCATGCCTGCATTTTCGTACGCAAGCGCAGCTTTGGGAAGGCGCACGGTACGCTTTCTCACGCACTTTTGGACGTCTGATCACATCATCAGACATCCGGAGATGCTTCCAAACGACCGAAGATCTTGTCCGACATCTGGAACTATCCCTAGACAGTCGCAGAGGAGGTTTGGACATCTGATCAGCCGCAAGAAACACAAGGTGAGTTTTTGACGACTTTTAAGACATCTGGGATTAGTTCCAGATGTCTGATTTTGATTAGAAATTACGTTTTTGGCTTGTTTAAGCCCAAACGGAATTGGATTTCCGTAAATGAAGTACCGTTGTTTTCTACTCGAGTTCCACTACGTATTCGTGGAGTATCTATTATTTTGAGCTCATCTAATGTACATTAGTCGCTGGTACAGGTTACCGACCAGTGGTATGTTCGGGGCTCGCAGAGACGACGAGATTTGGGACATAGGCCCCCATTCCTCCCATGATACTCAGTAGAGTGGTTTAACTCAGTTGATATTTAAATAAGAATGTACTTGGTTGGAATAGTCGAATTGAACTCTACGATATGAAATGAACCCTAGGGTAGAAATGAATGAGCTTGTTTGAGCTGTACTATTTACTTGAATGCATGGTTAAGATAAATTGCTAGCAAATGCCTTTAATATAATTACGAGATGCATGTTAAAACACAAGCTGCCTGTATATAATTGAGAAATTGCTCGTGAAACCACAGTTACATGTTTTTGAGAATTTAATTATGAAAACATGAGTTGCCTGTATATGGATGAGGAATGAATTATGAAACATGAAATCTGGATCTGAATAAATGAGGTGAATATGAGCATGAACCCTATGGGGAATTAGGAGTAGAACTCCTGTGGATAAACAGAATCTGGAAAAGTAGACGGGAAGTGTGCTGGCTCTTGTGTACGTGGTATTGGTACGACTCGAATAGGTTTTGTTAATATGGTGATATTATCGTTGAAGTTAGTATAGTGAGTTAACCTAAATCGAGTCTAACCAGCTTCACAAAATTTTTTTAACCTGGCCTACTTGATTTTACCTTGGTCACTTTTAGACCCAGGGTTGATCTCAGGGAGGCAGGAATTTAAAGGTCAAGGAGTTTCTACGCCTTTCCTAAAATGTATCTCTTCCTTGCAATGATTATGTTTTTAGTTTTTTCTATTTTTAGATTTTTGTTGGTGATAATGTTGTCCTTGAGGTACACCCTCAAAATTCAGTCCTTGACCTTGAGCCAAATGGTTCTTGGCTTGTAGCCAACTTGGGGTTTCCAAAAATTGATCCTGTTATTCGCAAGACCGAGTACCTGCAAGACAAGAATTATCTTTTCTTTTTTACTCTTTTTTTATCATTTTAATAGCAAGAAATAAAAGATAACTAAAAACAAGGTAGGTTGCTAGAAAAGAAAGAAATACTTAGCTTAGTATATGTATAAATATATAGCAGATACAGTATGTATATATATATGTGTGTATAGTTATATATTATATATAGGGGTGGAGGTGGAAGTGGAAATGGAATGTAGGACAATGTCAAGTTATTCCACGTCTAGTAAGACGCAACCAACAAGACGGAGTGCCGCGTGGAATGTGAGCGGATGTGTGGTAGTGTGTGTGGAAGCGCTTGCTTTGCACGAATATCGAGGAATATCAGCAACTGGTGCAGATATTCCCGCGATATGAGGCGCGGTGGAGTGACTAGTGCACAGGTATATGGGTAGTGCACGTGAGGTGAATATGTGTGTAGGGGAATGTGGATAAGTGGATATATATATAAGCATATATGTATATATATATATATATATATATATATATATATATATATATATATATATATATATATATATATATATATATATATATGTATATCTCTATAACTATATATGTATATATATGTGTGTGTGTGTATATATATATGTAGATGTAAATATATGTAAGGGTAAGTGAATGTGTATATATATATATACGTATATGCGTGAGTATGTGAGTGTCTGTGTGTATGTGTCATGGTGTGTGTGTGCATTAGTGTGTGTTAGCGCATGCTGGAGAAGGAGCAGCCATCTGCGTGTGAGAGGGGTGAGTGGTTTAAGACATCCGGGGGCTGCAACCGTCGTCTAGGCGCGTGAATGCGCAGGCACGCAACGCTGAGTGCAGGAGCACAGGCGGGTGACTGGATGGAGGCGGTCACGAGGAGGAGAGAGAAGGAGCGGAGACCGGATAACAAAGAAACAAACCGGTCACCACACTGTAGCCTCGTGAGGTCGCAGCTACAGTGCGAGGGCAAAAAGGTTACCAGCTAATCCGCGAGGAAACCGGCTGGGCAGTGCGCGGGGAGGTGCGACTGGGCGCGCGGAGAAGGGAGAGGACTGGCAGTGGACGCACGCAAAGCACGCGGAAAGGACGCCTGAGGCGCACGAAGGCACACAGACGTGGCTGAGCGCGACAGTGGTTGTGCGTGAGCTTCAGAGCTTGAAGCTCTGCTGCTCTAATGGCGACAGAGAGGAACCTGAAAACGAAAATCAAATAGAGAACAGAAAGGAAAATATGTAAAATAAAAAATAAATAAATAAATAAAACAAGAACCCACCACGCCCACCTGCTCACGATGGAGTTAGGCGGTGGTGGAGCTCATAATGGGGTCTTGAGCCCACTGTAAGCTTCTCCTGCACTCAGCGTTCCTCTTCTCAACTAGTGAGAAGAGGTGCTGTGTATGGAGAGGGAGAGGGGAAGAGAGTGGCCGGCAGTGAGTGGTATGTGTGGTGCGCAGGTGTTACGACCCGATTCCTGAATCCCTACAGAACACGAGAATCGGACCGACTCAATTGATCCCAAGACCCAGTCGTCTAACGAGAAAGTAACCAAAAAGCAGAAAAATAAACCACACTCACCATGCAAGTAACTAATAGTAACAAAAGTATAGCAGTAAAGAAAAGAACTGCTACAGAACACACCACCACAACAGTAGAGAATTAAAAACAGATACAGAAATACGAAGTTAGCAATAAAAGAGTACAAAAGTGTAGCAAAATACCCACTACTACAAAAACGGGTACAACACAAGTACAACTACTTGACTCTACTAAGCCCAGCACCCTCTACAGCCGTGGGCTCTGACTGCTCAACGCCTAGTCCTGAAAACGATGGTAAGTACGACACCTCAGCGAAACGCTGAGTAGAGTGGCAACCAACTAGCTAAGAGAAACAGCAAAGGTGGACAGGTAGCGGTTGTTTTTAACTTCTTTCTTTATTTATCTGTTTACTCTTTCTTGGTTTATTTCTCAGGTCTTTGTTTTTATCTCGAATGTTCCTCGTGGCAACGATCTTGATTGCAGTCTTTTCCGAAAAGTAGAAGTAGCACATGGTGCTCTCCTGGCCGGAAGAGTCCCCCGTGGTGCTCCTACCCTCAGTCAACCACCCCAAGGTCGCTAACAGACGTAACGATGACTATGGCACGCACGATAAACGCACGGGTAGCTACCCCGCACTGGCTCGCAATCAGTCGTTTCCATTAACGGGTGCACCCAAAGCACAGCACAGAACCAGTATAGGGCACAGCCCTCTCAGTAACAGGGGTCTAACCCCTCCACAGTAACCAAACAGGGGTCTCACCCCTCCACAGTCCGCGCACCCTCGCCTGACTACCCTGGTTTGCCCAGTGGGCCTAACAAGTCGGTGTAGGAGGGCTAGCTGAATCCCGGGCCCCGTGGGGTGGCTAGCTCTCTCCCTACTCTAGTAGCTCTTCTAGGTACTGTGTACGTGAGGGCCAAAAAAGTCGATATAAAGTGGCCAGTCCTAACCCCAGGTCCCAACCCTAGGGCGGCTAGCTCTGCTCTGTACTAAACAGGGGGACAGTCGCTCTCCTTGGTACTCCGTACTCAAGAGCCAGCTCACTTCCCCATTCACCTTTCCAGTTTCATTCTATTTATTTCCAGGAGCTCTCCTCCTAATTCCCCGTAGGGTTCATGCTCAAGTTTCTTAGGCCAAGCCATACTAGGTTTCATCATTTCAGGTTTATTTGCATATAGCAGATGTTTCCAACATTCAATCTTCCTTTTCCAATTTATATACAAGCAGCTCGTATTTAATGTCAACCAACAGAAATTACATGTAGCAGCTACTAACAACATTACTCTACATTTCACAGGCAGCTGTTATCCAATTACAGGCAGTTATTATTCCATCTACTCATTTCAAGACTGCATTTCAGGCATTTAATACAATCGTTACAGTGTTTCTAATCCTAGGATTCATGCCATACCCTAGGATCTATCATTCAATCTAGTTTTCAGGTCCTAGGATTCATGCCATACCCTAGGATCTATCATTTGTTTCAGATATGCATTTATGTTTGTAATTAACTAAGGGAAGCCACTCTACCCACAAAATCGAGAGTAATGGGGGCGTGATCGGCAGGTCCACGCGCCTCCGCAACCCCCAAGTCCGCAACAGAACGAGGTCCTAACATAAGGATCAACCACAAGAAACTACTCAGAACAGGATAAAAGTATTTCAAACAAGTAGAAAAACTCATTCTGAGAAGAACGGAATCTTAAACGCGGAAATCGGACCTCGAACGGATCCTAAACGGGTCAAAAACGACAACTCTGACTCAAATCAGATGTCTGGAACATCTTCCAGACGTCTTAAAAAGGGGTCCAGGTCATACCTCACCCTGTGCTGCTCTTCAGACGTCCAGAGATCCTGCTGAACCATCTAGACCTAGTTCCAGACGTCCGACTATCTTTCCAGATGTCTGGAGAGACTCTTCACCGTCTGGTGACTCGTCCAGATGTCTGAACCGCGTGGGAGGGCGTGTCCCACGCCTTCCAGAAGCGAATCCTGCACGCGTATGCAAAATCTCTCAACACGGCAAAAGACAGAACTTCGGTGGAACGGCCTGCATGGCCGTATCCGCAAACAGGAAGCACAAGAGGAAATACGTACCCCTCAGTCGTCTGTAGCTCCCTCTAGACGTCGCCCACGACGTCTGGATGTAGGTCCAGACGTCTGATTCTGGGAAAAATCCCAGAATCATAAGCTCCTTCGGCTTCTTCCCGCTGCGCGCGAACTCGCCACACAGCCGCTCGTCTGCTGTAGCAACGTCGAGGAAACCTCCCCGACACACACTCCGCCTTGCGCACGTCGGAGGCCCCTAGCTGCTCTGGCGAGCCCTCTCTCCCTCATGGCACGCGCACTCTCTTCTCTTCCCTCTCGCTACACTTCTCTCCGCCGCTGCACTCGCCCGCAGCTGCTGCTCGCTCTCACCCTCGCTGAAGGAAGACAGGGGATGAAGGGATGTGGGGTGGCGAACGAGAGAGAGGGAAGGGGTATTTGTAGGCATGGGGAAAGGCTTCTGCAGGTTGGAGAGGGAGAGTAAGAGAAGAGGGCGGTGGGGTTTCACAAAAATTAATTTCCAGACGTCTAGAAAGGCGTCCAGACGTCTGACCAGACGTCTAGACCAACTCCCAGACATCTTAAGTGTTTTGATATCACGGGTCTTAACAACATAACAAACTCAAAGCAAGTTTCGTCCCCGAAACTTGCGCTAACTAGGGTGCGAAAAAGAATAATATACGCATAACAAACTCAAAGAGGACCGAAGTCGTTCTGAAAAGACGTACCCTCAAAGAGCTCTGGGTACCGCTCCTGCATCACCTCCTCAGGCTCCCAGATAGCCTCCTCGTACCGCTGGCTCCTCCACAAGACCTTCACCAGGGGTACTTGCTTCCGTCTCAGACTCCGGACGGCTCTGTCGAGAATCTGCACTAGCCGCTCGAGGTAGGTCAGGACGTCACCCACCTCGACGCAACTCAAGGGTCCCGTGCATCTTCGTCCATACAAAGCCTCGTAGGGTGCCATGCCGATGCTCGAGAGATAGTTGTTGTTGTATGCAAACTCCGCCAAGGATAAGTGCTCCTCCCAAGAGCCCCTCCAGTCCAGTACACAAGCACGCAAAAGGTTCTCAAGTGTCTGTATCGTATGCTCAGACTATCCATCTGCCTGGAGGTGGTATGCTGTACTGAATCTCAACCGCGTCCCCAAGGCCTACTGAAACTTAGCCCAAAACTAGGACGTAAAACGGGTATCCCGGTCGGATACAATCTCCCACGGAACTCCGCGTAGACATACCACGTAGCAAATATACCTCTCTGTCAACTGTGCTGGTCCCAAGGTGACTCGGATCGGCAAGAAACGTGCCGTCTTCATCAATCTGTCAACGATCACCCAGACTGCGTCATATCCTCGCTGGGTAACGGGCAAGCCCACCACCAAGTCCATGGAGATGCTCTCCCACTTCCACTCTGGCACTGGAAGTGGCTGCAACGGCCCTGCAGGCCTCTGATGCTCAGCCTTTACCTGCTGGCACACTAAACACTGCTGTAAGAATTCACCCACATCCCGCTTCATTCCCCTCCACCAAAAGTCACGTGCAAATCATGGTACATCTTTATGTTTCCGGGATGTATGGTGAACCTAGAACCGTGTGCCTCAGTCAGGAGCTCTCTCAACAGCTCCTCGTCCCTGGGAACGCACAAACGTCCCCTCATGTGCAGTACCTGGTCTGTAAAGGAGAAGTCCCTAGGATCTCCTGACAGCACTCTGTCACGCAACGACTGCAAGTACGGGTCGGCCATCTATCCTACGATGATGTGGTCTATCAGTTCTGGCCTCGTTTGTCGTGTCAAGGTCACTGCCCCACAGTGCCTCAATAACTCCAGGGGTCGCCAACTGCCCATCTCCTCCAAGAGGCTTCAACTCTGCGCCTGTAAACTGGCCAAGTGGGTGGGTGCCTTCCAGCTCAAAGCGTCAGCCACCAAGTCAGCCTTTCCCAGGTGGTAGGAAATGCTGGAGTCATAGTCCTCCAGGAGCTCCAACCAATGTCGCTATCTCATGTTGAGCTCCTTCTAATCAAACAAGTATCTGAGGCTCTTATGATCTATGAAAATCTCAAATGTCTCACCGTACAAGTAGTGCCTCTAAGTCTTCAACGCGAAGACGACAGCTGCCAACTCCAGGTTGTGGGTAGGGTAGCTATGCTCATGGGGCTTCAGTTGCCGCGAAGCGTAAGTGATAACGTGACCCCTCTACATGAGCACACCTCCTAATCCCTGTAAAGAGGCGTCCGTGCACACAACGAATCCGCCACTACTGTCTGGAATGGTGAGCACGTGAGCCAAAGTCATCCTCTCCTTCAGCTCCTGAAAACACGCCTCACAAGTGTCTGTCCAAGAAAATGGCACGTCCTTCCGGGCTAGCTGTGTCATAGGACATGCTATCTGCGAGAAGCCCCTGATAAATCGCCTGTAGTAGCCTGCCAATCCCAAGAAACTACGGATTTCAGTAACTATACGTGGTCTCTCCCACCTGAGCACTGCCTTAACCTTGGCTGAGTCCACAGCCAAGCCACCCTCAGAGATCACATGGCCCAAGAAGGTCACCTCCCTCAACCAGAACTCGCACTTGCTATATTTGTCGTACAACTTACGTCGTCTCAATGTGTCCAAAACCATCCGCAAGTGTTGTCTGTGCTGCGCTTGATCTCGAGAGTAGATGAGCACATCATCAATAAATACCACCACAAACTGGTCCAAGTACGGCCTGAACACCCGGTTCATCAAGTCCATGAAGGCAGCGGGGGCGTTGGTCAGCCCAAACAGCATGACCAAAAACTCGTAGTGTCCGTACCGGGTGCGGAAAGCTGCCTTGGAGACATCTGTCTCCCTGATCCTCAACTGATGGTATCCAGACCTCAAGTCTATTTTGGAGAATACCGTGACACCTCACAGCTAGTCAAACAAGTCGTCAATCCTCGGCAGTGGATACCTGTACGGTGCTGTAGAGATGGGGCTGGTCCCCGGTACCAGTGAGATCTCAAACTCGATCTCACGCTCGGACGGTAGTCCTGGCAACTCATCTGGGAACACGTCGGGGTACTCTCTAACCACTGGGATACTCTGAAAGTCTGTCACAGGGCTAGGCTCCACCACCACACAAGCTAGGAAGCCCTCACATCCTTGGCAAAAAAGTCTCGCCACCCGAAGTGAAGAAATGCACCTGAAGCCTCCGTCCACTGGGTGCCCGTGGAACTTGAAAGAAGGCAACTCCGGTATGGAGAAGACGATCTTCCTCTCGAAGCAGTCCGCCAAGGTGTGGTAACCGGACAGCCAGTCCATCCCCAGAATCACACCAAAGTCCTCCATCTGTATCATGATCAGGTCAGCGGGAAGGCTGTGTCCCCCAACACTGACCTCACAATCCCGATAAACCTCCCCAGCTACAAACAGCTGACCACCTAGGCCTCTAACCACGAACGGATCCTCTAACAAACTGTAACGAACGCGTGCCCCAGACGCCTTTTAAGACGTCTGGGAGGTGTCCCAGACGTCGGACAAGACGTCTGGGATCACATCCAGACGTCTGACCAGACGTCCGGGATCGTTTCCAGACGTCTTGAGAACAGTTATGTTCGCACGAGAGATTCGTCTGCGCGCCTGTGCGCGCAGACCTGCGATTCCTCTCTCTCTCTCTCTGCGGCTGCAGGCGCGCTGCGACCACCTTCTCTCTCCTCCTCGCGCGGCCTTAAAAGGGCCACGCCTCCCCTCCCGTCTCCACCGTCTCCTCCTTCTTCTCCTTCCTGTGCGCGAGGGCGGCAGCGGCAGCCGCAGTGAGCGCGGAGGAGGTGCGGCGTGCGAGGGCGGGGCTCTGCCATGAGGGCGAGCTCGCCGGAGCGACTTGGCCGGCCGGTGGAGGGCGCAGGGGGCGCGGAGCGACGCGGAGAGGGACCTGCTGCGGTCGGAGCAGCGGACGCGCGAGGTTTGACGCGGGCGGCGTCGCGAGCGGAGGACGAGCAGGGCCCTGATTCTGGAAAAATTTCCAGAATCAGACGTCTGGATTGATATCCAGACGGCAAGGTCGACGTCTGTAAGATCATACAGACGTTTGAAAGGTGAGTTTCCGCCTTCTTCTTCCTTCTTGTCGACTGACCGTACTGAGGGAGGGGGTTGGCTGTGCGCAGGTTCGCTGATTCGCCATCCTTTGCGAATCAGACGTCTGGAAGTTGTACCAGACGGCGGGAGTGACCTCCAGACGTCCGGAGTGACCATCGGACGTCTGGGATCTAGGAAAGACGTCCCTGCAGACTTCTGGGCGTCTGGGAAACCACGCTGAACAGGTAATTCTCTGATCCACCGTTTAAGACGTCTGGAGGGAGTTCCAGACGTCTGATTTTGCACAGTATCGTCTTTTTCGACCCGTTTAGGGCCCGTTCGGGCTCCGTTTTCCGCGATTCGAGTTGCGTTCTCTTCAGAATTAATTCCTCTACTCATCTACAGTAGCTATACACTGTTTTGAGACACTCCTTGTGTTTGATCCTTGTGACAGGATCTCGTTCAGTTGCAGTCTTGAGAGTCGCGGAGGCACGCGGGATTCCCGATCACGCCCCCATTACTCCCGTTGTACCTGGTAGAGTGGCTTTAAGTATTAATAAAATCTGTTAAAGTATGGAACCATAACTAAAACCTAGGGCATTGCATGAATCCTAGGAATGAAAAATATATGGAATGATAGCTCCTAGGTGTTGCATGAATCCTAGGGCCGGAAAACTAGATTGTATGATAGATCCTAGGATATGGCATGAATCCTAGGATGGAAAACTAGTGGAATGTATAATACTGCAGTCTTGGAAAAATGGAAAGGAATATAAAGCTGCCTGTAATTTGAATTAACAGCTGCCTGTTATGAATAAAGAAATATGTTTGAGATCATGGATTTTGAGAACGTGAATCTGGAAAGTGAAACATATGATGTTCTGAGATAAAGAGCTGGAACCCTACGGGGAATTAGGAGTGGAACTCCTGGAAAGAAAAAGGAATGGAACTGAGATGTAGTTTGTACTGTCTCTTGGGTACGCAGTACCAAGGGAAGTACCTGTACCTGTTTAGTGCAGAGTGGGGCCAGCCGCCCCAGGGACCCGGGGTTAGGATTGGCCGCTTTGTACCGACTTGTTGGCCCTTGTGTACGTAGTACCGAGGAGAGCTAGTAGTGTTAGGAGAGTACTAGCTACCCCACGGGCCCCGGGGTTCTGCTAGCCTCCTTCACCGACTTGTTAGGCCCACTAGGGCAAACCAGGGTAGTCAGGCGAGGGTGCGCGGACTGTGGAGGGGCAAGGCCCCGGTTTGGTTACTGTGGAGGGGTTGGACCCCTGTTACTGAGAGGGCTCTGCCCTGGTTCCGTGCTGTGCTTTGGGCGCACCCGTTAACGGAAACGACTGACCGCGTGCCAGTGCGGGCTAGCTACCTGTGCGTTTATCGCGCGTGCCGTAGTCACCGTTACGTCTGTCAGTGACCTTGGGGTGGTTGACTGAGGGTAGGATCACCACGGGGGACTCTCCCGGCCAGGAGAGCACCACGTGTTACTTCTACTTTTGGAAAAGGCTGCAATCAAGATCGTTCCCACGAGGACATTCGAGATCAAGTAAAAGACCTGAGAAATAAATGAAATAGTGAGAAAAATTGAAAGATGTGAATAAAGGAAGTAATAGAACATAACAGCTACTGTACACTCTACTGTTGCCTTTAGTTAGTTTGCCACTCTACTCAGCGTTTTGCTGACGTGTTACACTCGTTACCTTTTTCAGGACCAGGTGTTGAGCAGCCGGGGTCGGCGGCTGCAGAGGACGCTGGGCCGAGTAGGGTCCAGTAGAGTTACCACAGCCTTTTGTACCCCTTTTGTTTCTGTTCTAGTGAGTAGTTTTTGTTTCCGCTGTACCTTCTTTACCTGCAGTTCTTGTTATATGATAAATGCTGTTTTACTGTTGTGGTGGTACCTACTGTAGTAGTTTCTTTCCTTACTGCTGTACTTTCTTACTGTTAGTTATATTCATGCTGAATGTGGTTTATTTTACTGTCTTTTGGTTACTTCCTCGTTGGACGACTAGGTCTTGGGATTAGTCGAGTCGGTCCGGTTCTCGTGTCTCGTAGGGACTCGGGAACCGGGTCGTTACAAGATGGTATCAGAGCAAGGTCGTCCCGAGAAGTGAATCAACTGACTGGAAAATAACCAATTCACATGTTTATAGCTAGAGTAGCCACCACAACATATCTCTTGACATGAGCTCTTAGAAGTTTTGTTAGGTACCGTCTGTTTTGACGTTTCCGTTTTGTTTCGCGTCTCCATTGTAGGAGATGCCGCGTCGTGGAGCTAGGAGGGTGGGTCGCAGGCGCGGCCGAGGTCAGGGCCCGAGGGACAGATGTGTCAGGTTTGGAATACATACTACCCCTCCTCTTCTCCTGAGTATATCGTCTCGGGACCTCGTCCAACCGATTCGAGAGGTGGTTCGAGAAGAATTTCAGCTTCCACCCACGTCGCCACCCCCTCCCCCTTCCGAGCGTACGACAGGGGAGTTAGTGGTGGAACGAGATTTCTGCCGCCACACCAGGCGTGTTAGGAGAACTCAACGGAGACACGTGGCGTCCGCAGGAGAGCCGTCACGTTGTGCAGGGCCATCAGTGGCCTTTGGGGGCCCTCGACAGGGGCCAGTCGCCAGCACCGGACCCCCGCCTAGCCGACAGCAGGGACTCACTGAGGGCGGGAGTCGGGTTCCCCTCTGCTACCAGTGTGGCCAGCCGGGCCACGTCAGGAGGGACTGCCCATCTAGGGCAGGAGGTCAGCAGATACTTCCCGCGCAGAGCACTAGAGGGCGCACAGGAGGCCGCGGTTCCCAGGCACGAGGAGGAGGACAGCAGTCGCGAGGAGGGTACCGGCCAGCACCTACCCGTCCGACGCAGAGTGTGGCTACTTCGTCCGCACCTAGAGCTGAGGGGCGTATCAACACCCTAACACACAGGGACGCCAGAGCATCGGGATCCGTGGTAGCAGGTATGGTTTCAGTTTCTGGCAGACTCGTTTACACGCTTTTCGATTCCGGCGCTACGCACTCGTTTGTCGCAGCCAGTTTCGCAGTTAGTTTGGACCAGGATTATACACTGTTAGAGAATCCGTTCGTAATCAGAGGTCCGAGTGGTCAGTTGTTTGTAGCTGAGGAGGTGTACACGGGTTGCGGGGTCAGCATCGGGGGACATAGCCTGCCAGCTGACCTGATTATGATACAGATGGAGGACTTTGGAGTGATTCTGGGGATGGATTGGTTGTCCGCTTACCACGCTTTGGTGGACTGTTTTGAGAGGAAGATCGTCTTCTCCATTCCAGAGTTGCCTTCTTTCGAGTTTCACGGACAGCTAGTGGACGGAGGTTTCAGGTGCATATCGGCACTTCGGGCGGTGAGACTTTTGAGCCAAGGGTGTGAGGGCTTCCTAGCTTGTGTGGTGGCAGAGCCCAGCCCCGTGGCAGACTTCCAGAGCATCCCGGTGGTCAGAGAGTACCCCGACGTGTTCCAGACGAGTTACCAGGACTACCGCCCGAGCGTGAGATCGAGTTTGAGATCTCACTAGTACCAGGGACCAGCCCCATCTCCACCGCGCCATACAGAATGGCACCGCTTGAGCTGCGAGAACTCAAGTCCCAGTTGCAGGACCTTTTGCAGAAAGGTTTCGTGAGGCCCAGTGCGTCTCCCTGGGGAGCCCCGGTACTGTTTGTGAAGAAGAAGGATGGGACCCTACGCCTTTGTGTGGACTACCGACAGCTGAATAGGGTCACCATCAAGAACAGATATCCGCTGCCGAGGATTGACGATTTGTTTGACCAGTTGCGGGGTGCCACGGTGTTTTCCAAGATCGACTTGAGGTCTGGATACCACCAGTTGAGGATCAGGGAGACCAACGTCTCCAAGACAGCTTTCCGCACCCGGTACGGACACTACGAGTTTTTGGTCATGCCGTTTGGGCGGACCAATGCCCCCGCTGCTTTCATGGACCTGATGAACCGGGTGTTTAGACCGTACTTGGACCAGTTGTGGTGGTTTTCATAGATGATGTACTCATCTATTCTAGAGATCGGACGCAGCACGGACAGCACTTGCGGATGGTTCTGGACACTCTGAGACGACGCAGGCTGTACGCCAAATACAGCAAGTGCGAGTTCTGGTTGAGGGAGGTGACCTTTTTGGGGCATGTGATCTCTGGAGACGGCCTGGCGGTGGACCCCGCCAAGGTCGAGGCAGTGCTCAGGTGGGAGAGACCGCGTTCAGTCACTGAGATTCGCAGTTTCCTGGGACTGGCAGGTTACTACAGACGGTTCATCAGAGGATTTTCACAGATTGCGCGTCCTATGACACAGTTGACCCGGAAGGATGTGCCTTTCGCTTGGACAGACGCCTGTGAGGCGTGTTTTCTGGAGCTGAAGGAGAGGTTGACCTCGGCTCCCGTGCTCACCATCCCTGACAGTAGTGGCGGGTTCGTTGTGTACACGGACGCTTCCTTGCAGGGGTTAGGAGGTGTGCTCATGCAGAGGGGTCATGTTGTCGCTTACACTTCGCGGCAACTGAAGCCCCATGAGCATACCTACCCTACCCACGATCTAGGGTTGGCAGCTGTTGTCTTCGCGCTGAAGACATGGAGGCACTACTTGTACGGTGAGACCTTCGAGATTTTTACAGATCACAAAAGCCTCAGATATCTTTTTGACCAGAAGGAGCTCAACATGAGACAGAGACGTTGGTTGGAGCTCCTGAAGGACTACGACTGCAGCATCTCCTACCACCCGGGAAAGGCCAACGTGGTGGCTGACGCCTTGAGCCGTAAGGCGCCCGCACGCTTGGCCAGTCTACAGTTACAGAGTTGGAGCCTTTTGGAGGAGGTGGGCAGTTGGCGACCTCTAGAGTTACGAGGGTACTGTGGGGCAGTGACGGTGACACGGCAGACCAGGCCAGAGTTGATAGACCGCATCATCACGGGACAGATGGCCGATCCGTACTTGCAGTCTTTGCGCGACAGAGTACTATCAGGGGACCCAGGAGACTTCTCTTTCACAGACCAGGTGTTACGCTTGAGGGGACGGTTGTGCGTCCCCAGAGACGAGGAGCTGTTGAGAGAGCTCCTGACTGAGGCACACGGTTCCAGATTCACCATACATCCCGGAAACACGAAAATGTACCATGACTTGAGACGCGAGTTTTGGTGGAGAGGGATGAAGCGGGATGTGGGTGAGTTCTTGCAGCAGTGCTTAGTGTGCCAGCAGGTGAAAGCTGAGCATCAGAGGCCTGCAGGGCCACTTCAGCCGCTTCCAGTGCCAGAGTGGAAGTGGGAGAGCATCACCATGGACTTGGTGGTGGGCTTACCTGTTACCCAGCGAGGACACGACGCAGTCTGGGTAATAGTGGATAGATTGACGAAGACGGCACGATTCTTGCCGATCCGAGTCACTTTGGGACCAGCGCAGTTGGCAGAGAGGTATATCCGTGATGTGGTGCAACTACACGGAGTTCCGCGGGAGATCGTATCCGACCGGGATACCCGCTTTACGTCCCAGTTTTGGGCTGAGTTTCAGCAGGCTTTGGGGACGAGGTTGAGGTTTAGCACGGCTTACCACCCCTAGACGGACGGACAGTCGGAACGCACGATACAGACACTTGAGGACCTTTTGCATGCCTGTGTACTAGACTAGAGGGGCTCTTGGGAGGAGCACCTGCCCCTGGTGGAGTTTGCATACAACAACAGTTATCACTCGAGCATCGGCATGGCTCCCTACGAGGCTCTGTACGGACGGAAATGCACGGCACCCTTGAGTTGGGTTGAGGTGGGGACCAAGTGGGAGGTTGGCCCCAGGTTGATCCGGCAGAGTCAGGAGGTAGTCGAGCAGATCCACAGACGACTCCGCACTGTCAGGAGCAGACAGAAGAGCTACGCAGATCGCAGACGCAGAGAGGTGCAGTTCGAGGTTGGGGACCACGTCTTCCTTCGTGTTTCGCCCATGAAGGGCTTACAGCGGTTTGGGGTGAGAGGGAAGCTCGCGCCGAGGTTCGTGGGGCCCTTTGAGGTCCTGGAGCGGGTTGGACCCGTTGCTTACAGACTTGCCCTTCCCCCGCAGCTTTCTGGTGTGCACGACGTGTTCCACGTGTCCAACCTCAGGAAGTACGTAGCCGATCCCAGCCACGTACTGAGTCACGAGAGCGTCGAGGTGAGCGACGACCTGACCTACCCCGAGCGGCCAGTGCAGATCCTAGACCGTGCCATCCGCAGTTTGAGACGAAAGCAAGTACCCCTGGTAAAGGTTTTGTGGAGGAGCCAGCGGTACGAGGAGGCTACCTGGGAGCCTGAGGCGGCAATGCGGGAGTTGTACCCGGAGCTTTTCGTGGGTACGTCTTTTTGGACCAGCTTCGGTCCTCTTTGAGTTTGTTATGGTTAGTTGGACATCTTTTTCCCGCACCCTAGTTGACGCAAGTTTCGGGGACGAAACTTCCTTTGAGTTTGTTATATTGTAACGAACGCGTGCCCCAGACGCCTTTTAAGACGTCTGGGAGGTGTCCCAGACGTCGGACAAGACGTCTGGGATCACATCCAGACGTCTGACCAGACGTCCGGGATCGTTTCCAGACGTCTTGAGAACAGTTATGTTCGCACGGGAGATTCGTCTGCGCGCCTGTGCGCGCAGACCTGCGATTCCACTCTCTCTCTCTCTGCGGCTGCAGGCGCGCTGCGACCACCTTCTCTCTCCTCCTCGCGCGGCCTTAAAAGGGCCACGCCTCCCCTCCCGTCTCCACCGTCTCCTCCTTCTTCTCCTTCCTGTGCGCGAGGGCGGCAGCGGCAGCTGCAGTGAGCGCGGAGGAGGTGCGACGTGCGAGGGCGGGGCTCTGCCGTGAGGGCAAGCTCGCCGGAGCGGCTTGGCCGGCCGGCGGAGGGCGCAGGGGGCGCGGAGCGACGCAGAGAGGGACCTGCTGCGGTCGGAGCAGCGAACGCGCGAGGTTTGACGCGGGCGGCGTCGCGAGCGGAGGCCGAGCAGGGCCCTGATTCTGGAAAAATTTCCAGAATCAGACGTCTGGATTGATATCCAGACGGCAAGGTCGACGTCTGTAAGATCATACAGACGTTTGAAAGGTGAGTTTCCGCCTTCTTCTTCCTTCTTGTCGACTGACCGTACTGAGGGAGGGGGTTGGCTGTGCGCAGGTTCGCTGATTCGCCATCCTTTGCGAATCAGACGTCTGGAAGTTGTACCAGACGGCGGGAGTGACCTCCAGACGTCCGGAGTGACCATCGGACGTCTGGGATCTAGGAAAGACGTCCCTGCAGACTTCTGGACGTCTGGGAAACCACGCTGAACAGGTAATTCTCTGATCCACCGTTTAAGACGTCTGGAGGGAGTTCCAGACGTCTGATTTTGCACAGTATCGTCTTTTTCGACCCGTTTAGGGCCCGTTCGGGCTCCGTTTTCCGCGATTCGAGTTGCGTTCTCTTCAGAATTAATTCCTCTACTCATCTACAGTAGCTATACACTGTTTTGAGACACTCCTTGTGTTTGATCCTTGTGACAGGATCTCGTTCAGTTGCAGTCTTGAGAGTCGCGGAGGCACGCGGGATTCCCGATCACGCCCCCATTACTCCCGTTGTACCTGGTAGAGTGGCTTTAAGTATTAATAAAATCTGTTAAAGTATGGAACCATAACTAGAACCTAGGGCATTGCATGAATCCTAGGAATGAGAAATATATGGAATGATAGCTCCTAGGTGTTGCATGAATCCTAGGGCCGGAAAACTAGATTGTATGATAGATCCTAGGATATGGCATGAATCCTAGGATGGAAAAACTAGTGGAATGTATAATACTGCAGTCTTGGAAAAATGGAAAGGAATATAAAGCTGCCTGTAATTTGAATTAACAGCTGCCTGTTATGAATAAAGAAACATGTTTGAGATCATGGATTTTGAGAACGTGAATCTGGAAAGTGAAACATATGATGTTCTGAGATAAAGAGCTGGAACCCTACGGGGAATTAGGAGTGGAACTCCTGGAAAGAAAAAGGAATGGAACTGAGATGTAGTTTGTACTGTCTCTTGGGTACGCAGTACCAAGGGAAGTACCTGTACCTGTTTAGTGCAGAGTGGGGCCAGCCGCCCCAGGGACCCGGGGTTAGGATTGGCCGCTCTGTACCGACTTGTTGGCCCTCGTGTACGTAGTACCGAGGAGAGCTAGTAGTGTTAGGAGAGTACTAGCTACCCCACGGGCCCCGGGGTTCTGCTAGCCTCCTTCACCGACTTGTTAGGACCACTAGGGCAAACCAGGGTAGTCAAGCGAGGGTGCGCGGACTGTGGAGGGGCAAGGCCCCGGTTTGGTTACTGTGGAGGGGTTGGACCCTTGTTACTGAGAGGGCTCTGCCCTGGTTCCGTGCTGTGCTTTGGGCGCACCCGTTAACGGAAACGACTGACCGCGTGCCAGTGCGGGCTAGCTACCTGTGCGTTTATCGCGCGTGCCATAGTCACCGTTACGTCTGTCAGTGACCTTGGGGTGGTTGACTGAGGGTAGGATCACCACGGGGGACTCTCCCGGCCAGGAGAGCACCACGTGTTACTTCTACTTTTGGAAAAGGCTGCAATCAAGATCGTTCCCACGAGGACATTCGAGATCAAGTAAAAGACCTGAGAAATAAATGAAATAGTGAGAAAAATTGAAAGATGTGAATAAAGGAAGTAATAGAACATAACAGCTACTGTACACTCTACTGTTGCCTTTAGTTAGTTTGCCACTCTACTCAGCGTTTTGCTGACGTGTTACACTCGTTACCTTTTTCAGGACCAGGTGTTGAGCAGCCGGGGTCGGCGGCTGCAGAGGACGCTGGGCCGAGTAGGGTCCAGTAGAGTTACCACAGCCTTTTGTACCCCTTTTGTTTCTGTTCTAGTGAGTAGTTTTTGTTTCCGCTGTACCTTCTTTACCTGCAGTTCTTGTTATATGATAAATGCTGTTTTACTGTTGTGGTGGTACCTACTGTAGTAGTTTCTTTCCTTACTGCTGTACTTTCTTACTATTAGTTATATTCATGCTGAATGTGGTTTATTTTACTGTCTTTTGGTTACTTCCTCGTTGGACGACTAGGTCTTGGGATTAGTCGAGTCGGTCCGGTTCTCGTGTCTCGTAGGGACTCGGGAACCGGGTCGTTACACAAACACAGTCCTGCCCCAAACTAACTGCAAAACTGGCTGCGACAAACGAGTGCGTGGCACTAGAATCGAAAAGCGTGTAAACAAGCTTGCCAGAAACTAAAACCATACCTGCCACCACTGATCCTGAAGCTCTGGCATCCCTATGTGTCAGGGCGTTGATACACCCCTCAGCCCTAGGTGCGGACGAAACAACCACACTCTGAGTCGGAAAGGTAGCCGCTGGCCGGTACCCTCCCCGCGACTGTTGTCCTCCTCGTGCCTGGAAACCGCGGCCTCCAGCTGGTCCTCCAGTGCTCGACGCGGGGAGCATCTGCTGGCCTCCTGCCCTAAACTGGCAGTCCCTCCTGATGTGGCCCGGCTGGCCACACTGATAGCAAAGGGGGACTCGACTCCCACCCTCAGTGGGTCCCTGCTGACGATTGGGCGAGGGTCCGGTGCTGGCAGTTGGCCCCTGTCAGGGGCCCCCAAAGGCCACTGACGGCCCCGCAAAGCATGACGGCTCTCCTGCGGGCACCACGTGCCTCCTCTCTCGTCGGCCCTGTGAGTAGTCTAGCTGATAGGGCCTCTTCCGCCCGCTATCAGTGTCGCGTGCGGACGGGTTGGTCTCTTCATACGTCATAGCTATCTCCACCACCCTCGAGAACGTAGGCACCTTCAAGGGTTTGACATACCCCCGAATAGCAGGCCGGAGCCCCTCGGTGAACCTCCAAAGGCGCTCCTCCTTAGTAGCCACAACTGTCGCTACAAAACAAAACAGCTCCAGGAAACATGTACAGTACGCACTCACAGTCATCGTCCCTTGGCGGAGAGTGTGAAACTCCCGCCTCCTCTGGTCCTGCCATGTTTGAGGGAAATACTGCTCGCAGAAGAGGGTGACAAATTGGTCCCAAGTCGGCTCGTCCCTCCCCTGACCTCTGACCGCCCTCCACCACCTGTGTGCTGCGCTCTCTAGCTGGTACGTGGCAAAGGCCACGCAGTACTCCACAGGGGGGCGAAGGGTGTCAAAAACCTTCTCGATCTGCTCGAGCCAGTCCTCTGCCTCGGTCGGGTCCTCATCCCCCTTGAAGGAGGGGGGCTTCAGCTTCCGGAACTGCTCGAAAAGCTCGTAATGGAGCTGAAGTGCAGAAGCTTGTACGCCTCCAGGTAAGGAGGCCTCGTGCTCAGAAGTGCCGGAGGAAGGTGGAGGCGGTGGAGGCGCACCCCCTCCCCTACGTCCAGCGCCGTGTCCATCGCGTGGTCCCACAGAGGACTCCCCCTCCGCAACCCCAGGGAGAGGCACTCGTGGCGGCGGGTGGAGCTCCTCTCGCACGATCTCCCATATAGCTGGGTGAGGTCCTAGGCCTGAATGCTCGGGAGTAGTGGCTGGTCCACTGAGGCGTCGGGCTCAACGCGCCCGCCCCTCCGACCTCGTCCTCAGTCGCGTCCACGACCCGCCTCGCTACCTCCACGTCGAGGCATCTCCTGCAAGGAGACGCGAACATGGAACAGAAAAGACGTCAATACCAATCGTCATTCAACGAAAGAATCCCAGAACAGATGTCAAGAGATACATTGTGGTGGTTACTCTAGTTACAAGCACGTGAATTGGTTATTTTCCAACTAGTTGATTCACTTCTCGGGACGACCTTGCTCTGATACCATCTTGTTACGACCCGATTCCCGAATCCCTACAGGACACGAGAATCGGACCGACTCGACTGATCCCAAGACCCAGTCGTCCAACGAGAAAGTAACCAAAAAGCAATAAAATAAATCACATTCACCATGCAAGTAACTAACAGTAACAAAAATACAGCAGTAAAGAAAAGAACTACTACAGTACACACCACTACAACAGTAGAGAATTAAAAATAGGTACAAAAATACGAAGTTTACAATAAAAGAGCACAAAAGTGTAACAAAATACTCACTACTATAAAAATGGGTACAACACAAGTACAACTACTGGGCTCTACTAAGCCCAGCACCCTCTGCAGCCGTGGGCTCTGACTGCTCAACACCTGATCCTGAAAAAGGTGGTAAGTAAGACACGTCAGCGAAACGCTAAGTAGAGTGGCAACCAACAAGTTAAGAGAAACAGTAAAGGTGGACAGGTTGCTGTTGTTTTCAACTTCTTTCTTTATTTATCTGTTTACTCTTTCTTAGTTTATTTCTCAGGTCTTTCTTTTGATCTCGAATGTTCCTCATGGGAACGATCTTGATTGCAGTCTTTTCCGAAAAGTAGAAGTAGCACGTGGTGCTCTCCTGGCCGGGAGAGTCCCCCGTGGTGGTCCTACCCTCAGTCAACCACCCCAAGGTCACTCATAGACGTAACGATGACTACGACACATGCGATAAACGCATGGGTAGCTACCCCACACTGGCTCGCAATCAGTCATTTCCATTAACGAGTGCGCCCAAAGCACAGCACGGAACCAGTATAGGGCATAGCCCTCTCAGTAACAGGGGTCTAGCCCCTCCACAGTAACCAAACAGGGGTCTCGCCCCTCCACAGTCCGCGCACCCTCGCCTGACTACCCTGGTTTGCCCAGTGGGCCTAACAAGTCGGTGTAGGAGGGCTAGCTGAACCCCGGGCCACGTGGGGTGGCTAGCTCTCTCCCTACACTAGTAGCTCTCCCCGGTACTATGTACGTGAGGGCCAAAAAAGTCGATACAAAGTGGCCAGTCCTAACCCCGGGTTCCAACCCTAGGGCGGCTAGCTCCGCTCTACACAAAACAGGGGGACAGTTGCTCCCCTTGGTACTCCGTACTCAAGGGCCAGCTCACTTCCCCATTCACCTTTCTAGTTTCATTCTATTTATTTCCAGGAGCTCTCCTCCTAAATCCCTGTAGGGTTCATGCTCAAGTTTCTCAGGCCAAGCCATACTAGGTTTCATCATTTCAAGTTTATTTGCATATAGCAGGTGTTTCCAACATTTAATCTTTCTTTTCCAATTTATATACAAGCAGCTCGTATTTAATTTCAACCAACAGAAATTACATGTAGCAGCTGTTATCCAATTACAGGCAGTTATTATTCCATCTACTCATTTCAAGACTGCATTTCAGGCATTTAATACAATCGTTCCAGTATTTCTAATCCTAGGATTCATGCCATACCCTAGGATCTATCATTCAATCTAGTTTTCAGGTCCTAGGATTCATGCCATACCCTAGGATCTATCATTTGTTTCAGATATGCATTTATGCTTGTAATTAACTAAGGGAAGCCACTCTACCCGCAAAATCGGGAGTAATGGGGGCATGATCGGCAGGTCCACACGCCTCTGCAACCTACAAATCCACAACAGAATGAGGTCCTAACACAAGGATCAACCACAAGAAACCACTCAGAACAGGATAAAAGTATTTCAAACAAGCAGAGGAACTCATTCTAAGAAGAACGGAATCTTAAATGCGGAAATCGGACCTCGAACGGACCCTAAATGGGTCAAAAACGACAACTCTGACTCAAATCAGACGTCTGGAACATCTTCCAGACGTCTTAAAAAGGGGTCCAGGTCATACCTCACTCTGCGCTGCTCTTCAGACGTCCAGAGATCCTGCTGAACCATCTGGACCTAGTTCCAAATGTCCGACTATCTTTCAGAACATCTGGAGATACTTTCCGCCGTCTGGTGACTCGTCCAGACGTCTGAACCGCGTGGGAGGGCGTGTCCCACGCCTTCCCGAAGAGAATCCTGCACGCGTACGCAAAATCTCTCAACACAGCAAGAGACAAAACTTCGGCGGAACGGCTTGCATGGCCGTATTCGCAAAAAGGAAGCACAGGAGGAAATACGTACCTCTCAGCCGTCTGGAGCTCCCTCAAGAGCTCCCTCCAGACGTCGCCCACGTCGTCTGAATGTAGGTCCAGACGTCTGATTCTGGGAGAAATCCCAGAATCAGAAGCTCCTTCGGCTTCTTCCTGCTGCGCGCGAACTTGCCACGCAGCCGCTCGTCTGCTGCAGCAGCGTCGGGGAAACCTCCCCGACACACACTCCGCCTTGTGCACGTCGGCCGGCCTCGAGCTGCTCTGGCGAGCCCTCTCTCCCTCACGGCACGGGCACTCTCTTCTCTTCCCTCTCGCTGCACTTCTCCTCTCCGCCGCTGCACTCGCCCGCAACTGCTGCTCACTCTCACCCTCGCTGAAGGAAGACGGGGGATGGAGGGATGTGGGGTGGCGAACGAGGGAGAGGGAAGGGGTATTTTTAGGCATGGGGAAAGGCTTCTGCAGGTCGGCGAGGGGAGAGAAAGAGAAGAGGGCGGCAGGGTTTCAGTCTGCGCATGGCACGCACGCAGACTCGCGATCGTACGCACGCAAATATTAATTTCCAGACGTCTGGGAAGGAGTCCAGACGTCTGACAAGACATCTAGATCAACTCCCATACTTCTTAAGTGTTTTGATGTCACGGGTCTTAACAGCAGGAGAGGGTGGAAGTGAGGTGTCTGAGCGTGGAAAAACCTCTGCCAACGCAGGGGAGGGTGCATGGTGTTTTATAGAGGAACAGCTTGCACTTCCCCATGATGCTAGCAAGAGAAGCGGCGAGGAGGGGATGCTGCACCATGCCGTGCTACCGCATGAGAAAAATAAAAAAAGAAATAAGAAATGGTGAAATTGCGATGCCACACTAAAGGAAAATGTTAATTAATAGATGGCCAATTATTCACACTCTCCTCCCCTCTCTATAAATGCATGCAGGCATCTATTTACAAATACAATTACAGCTACATAAGATGCAATGGCAGTGCTAGGAAATAACACAAGATGGCATCTTTACTGGTGTATTTTTGCTGTACAAATAGGTACGAAGGAGAGCAACAGTCCCCTTTTAGTGTAAAGCAGAGCTAGCCACCCTTAGGTTGAGACCCGAGATTAGGATTGACTACTCTACACCGACTCCTATTGGCCATCACATACGTGGTACTGAGGCAAGCTACTAGTGTAGGGAGGCAGCTAGCCACCCTACACCGACTTTGTTAGGCCCTCTGGGCAAATCGGGGTAGTCAGACGAGGGTGCGTGGATTGTGGAGGGGCGAAACCCCTGTTCTGAGAGGGCAAGGCCCTCTACTTTCTGTGCTGTACTTTGGGTGTACCCGCTAGCAGAAACGATTGACTGCGTATCAGTGCAGGGTAGCTACCCGTGCGCTTATCACGCATGCCATAGTCACCGCTACATCTCAACAGTGACCCCGGGGTGGTTGACTGGGTGTAGAACTACTACGGGGGACTCTCCTGGCCAAAAGAGCATCACGTGTACCTTCTACTCTACGGAAAAGACTGCAATCAAGATCGTTTCCACAAGGAACATGCAAGATGAAGAAATACCTGGATACTTTGAGAAATAGATGAAACAAAAACACATAAATGGGATAAATAGAAATGAGAAATAAATATGTTGTTGTTTTTACTGTAGTTGTACTTAAATAATACAAACACCACTCTACTCAGTGTTCGCTGACTCTTTCTTTTCATAACATTGTTCAAGACCAGGAGTTGAGCAGCCCGAGTTTCCAGCTGCAGTGGGTGCTGGGCCCAGCTGAGCCCAGCCGTAGTCGTTCTTTCAACACTTTCTTTTTCTCTACTGTTGTAGTAAGTAATGGATACCTAGTTTATTGTTTCTGCTACTTCTGTTTCCTTTCCACTTTCTGTTGTTGTTGTGGCGGCATGTACTAAGACAGTTGTTCTACTTTCTTTACCGCTTTGTACTTTTCTTCTGCTTAGTTATATTGCATATGTGAATGTGATTTATTTTCCTGCTTTTGGTTATTTCTCGTTAGACGACTAGGTCTTGGGATTAGTCGAGGCAAGCCGATCTCGGGTCCTGTAGGGATCCGGGAATCGGGTCGTAACACTTATGATCTGTGAAGATCTCAAAAGTCTCACTGTACAGATAGTGCCTCCCTGTCTTCAATGCGAAGACAACTACTGCCAGCTCCAAGTCATAGGTGGGGTAGTTATGCTCATGGGGCTTTAGTTACCGCAAAGTGTAAGCGACAACGTGGCCTAACTGCATGAGCACACCACCCAACCCCTGCAATGAAGCATCAATGTAAACCACAAACCCGCCACTACTGTCTAGTATGGTGAGTACAGGAGCTGAAGTCAGTCTCTCCTTCAACTCCTGAAAGCATGACTCACACTCGTCTGTCCAGGTGAAGGGCACGTCCTTCCAGTCAGCTGGGTCATAGGACGCGAGATCTAAGAGAACCCCCTAATAAACTGCCGATAGCAGCCTGCCAGTCCCAAAAAGCTGCATATCTCTGTCACCGTACGTGGCCTCTCCCACCTGAGTACGACCTCAACCTTGGTTGGATCCACAGCCAATTTGTCTCCTGAAATCACGTGGCCCAAGAAAGTAACCTGTCTCAACCAGAACTCGCACTTGCTGTACTTGGCCTACAACCTGTGTCGTCTCAGAGTATCCAGAACCATATGTAGATGTTGTCCATGCTGCACCTGATCTCAAGAGTAGACTAGCACGTTGTCAATGAATACTACCGCAAACTGATCCAAGTACGGTTTGAAGACGCAGTTTATCAGGTCCATGAAAGCAGCGGGGCGTTGGTCAGCTTAAACGGCATGACCAAGAACTCGTAATAACCATACCACGTACGGAAAGATGTCTTGAAGACGTCGGTCTCCTTAATCCTCAGCTGATGGTAACCTGACCTCAGGTCTATCTTGGAGAACACCGTGGCATCTCTCAGCTGGTCGAAGAGGTCGTTAATACGAGGTAGCAGATACTTATTCTTGACGGTGACCCGATTTAGTTGTCTATAGTCGACACAAAGATGAAAGATACCATCCTTCTTCTTTACGAACATAACAGGAACTCCCCATGGGGACGTATTGGGCCTCACAAAGCTCTTCACCAACAGATCCTGCAACTGAGACTTGAGCTCTCGCAGCTCAAGTGGGGCCATCCTGTACGGTGTAGTAGAGATGGGGCTGATCCCCAGTACTAGTGAGATCTCAAACTCGATCTCACACTCAGGCGATAGTCCTGGCAGCTCCTCTAGAAAGACGTCAGGGTACTCGCAGACCACCGGGATACTCTGTAAATCGGCCACGGGGCTAGGCTCTGCTACAACATAAACTAAAAAGCCCTTACACCCCTGGCTCAGTAGCTTCGCTGCCCAAAGCATGGAGATGCACTTAAAACCTCTGTCTACTGGCTGGACGTGAAACTCAAAGGGAGGCAACTCCAGTATGAATAAGATGATTTTCCTCCCACAACAGTCCACTAGGGCGTGATAGGCAGACAATCAGTTCATCCCTAGGATCATGCCAAAGTCCTCCATTGGGATCAAGATCAGGTCGGCGGGAAGATTGTGTCCCCCTATAGCGACCTCGCAGTCTAGGAAGACCTCGGCGACAAACAATTGTCCACTTGGACCTCTAATCAGGAACGGGTCCTCTAACAGTATGCTGCTCGACCCCAAACTGACGGCAAAACTCGAGGAGACAAAAGAATGCGTAGCACCAGAATGAAAAATACATAGACTAGTCTGCCGGAAACTGTAACCATACCTGCCACCATTGAACCCAGAGCTCTAGCATTTCTGTGAGTCAGGATGTTGACACGCCCCTCAGCCCTGGGTGCAGACGAAGCGGCCACGCTTTAAGTCATACGAACAACAGCTGGCTGCTACCCACCTCGTGACTGTTGTCCTCTTCCTCATGCTTGGTAACCACGGCCACCAGATCGACCTCCAGTACTTGGTGTTGGGAGCATTTAGTGTGCTCCAGCCCTAGATGGGCAGTCCCTCCTCATGTGGCCCGCCTAGCCACACTAGTAGCAGAGAGGGGCACGACCTCCTCCCTTAGTCTGTCCCTGCTAGTAGCTGGGTGGGGGTCCGGTGCTGGTAGCTAACCTCTTCTAGTTCCCCATAGAGTTCGTGCATCAGTATTCATCTTTTTCATGATATGTCATATGTTTCCATTCACATTCCGATTCTTGATCATATAATAGGCAGCTCGTGATTTAATAAATAAAGCAATCACCACATCACTTAATTATTCAATTGCTAGTAGTAAAGACTTTAATATGTATTTCAGAGTATAACAGCATGGCTCAAGTAATGTACATTCATTCTTTTCATCCTTAGGGTTCATTTCATATCCTAGGGTTCAATCAGATCATTCTAATATGGCATGTACTTTCATCATTTAAACTGCAATATTAAAGAAGACCACTCTACCAGTGTATTCGGGTGGAATGGGGGCTCGAACGGTAGATCCCGTCGTCTCTGCGGGCCCCGTATACACGACGAACTGGAAACCTATATCATTTACAAATCATGTCAAACGAGTTCAAAATCGCATAGGTGCGACACTAACACGTAGAGAAATCCGAACGAAAACCAACAATACTTCGTTTGCGTAAAATCAACTCCGTTTGGGCCTTGAACTAGCCAAAAACACGCGTACTGACCAAAATCAGACGTATGGGGCGAGTCTTAAACGTCTTAAACGAACGCAGTAGCTCACCTTGCTCTCGTGCACCTATATCCGTCGTCTGCTACCCCGCACAGCCATCTGAGGGGGTCACTAGACGTCTGACACTGCTCCTGGTCGTCTGGAAGAGCATTCAGACGCCTGCCATGATCTTCAGACATCCTAAAGTGCCTCGAAGGGCACACCACGCGCCTTTCCAAAGCCTCGTACGTGTGCATGCACGCATAGGTTTAAAAACGCAACACATATATATGACGTACATGCACACAGGCTCGTGCAGGGTACATACCTCGCACTCTATGTGCTATCAACGTCCGGTGTCAGCTCTGGACGTCCTGCGGCTCCATTAGATGTCTGTAGAGCGTTACAAACATCTGATACTGCGGAAAAATGATCCCGCATAACGCCTCGCGAAGTTTCTCCTTGCTCTCCAACTGCTGCAACCATAGCAGTGCGCATTCCACACGAGGTCTCCTTCCTGTGCAGCTTCCCCTCTCTCTCGAGCTCCTCTCCTCTCCTCGCACCTCCTGCTCCTTCCCTCGCCCACTCTCTCTCTCTCCCTCGCCCACGCTCCTCTTGCTTCCCTCCTCCTTCTCCCCCACTCACGGCTGCAAGGGGAACGAGGAAGAAGAGGGGAGGCTACCGGTGCAAGGTGGTGGAGTGAAGGTGGAGGTGGTGGTGTGGAGATGGAGAGGGTGGAGGGGGTGTGGGGGGTTTTAAAGGAGAGGGTTAGGGTTGGGTTGTGTGTGTGCGTGGGTGGGTTATGGAAAAAGGAGAGGGGAAATTACGGGGTTTCCCCTGCAAGGTTTGCTTCTTCCCCACATAGCCCATAACTAAAATCAAGGGGGTTTACAATTGTACTCACACCCCTACCCTTTCGGGAAAAATCTCGAACGACCCTTGGAAATGGTCATTTCAACATGCTTCTCTATAAATGGCATGTCGCAATCATAAAGAAGCATGGGATACTGCAAAAGAGAAAGTAATAAAAAAAGCAAGGAGATGAACAATGCAGAGAACAAGGCAAACTTGTAAGGTTGAATCTGGCCTAATTTTAACTTCAAAGATCAAGCCATACGAGGTTTCAGCCTAACTTTGAGCTCAATGACTTATTTCCCTTGATTTCTTATACACCAAAGAGTATCGAGTCATCAAAGGGTCAGCCTAATGATTTACAATCAGGTAGATTAACTTTAAAGGAAATTCTCCAAGATTTCCAAAAAAACTCAGCCTTCTGAGCCTAAACTATCAGAGATTTGGCCAGAATTGAGTTGTCCTAATTCTGTGGCTTAATTTACCCTTATTTGCTTGTTCCTTGAAGATTAAAGGCTCCCAAGGGATCTCAAGGAACGTCTCAGGTTATGCAAGTTGATGTTCACCTTAAGGGATTACTAGAGATCTCCCTTAAGGGACTATTTAGTTCACAAGATATGGCCATGTATCGCTTGTTTGGTAAACTTTATCCGAAGATAAAATTATCACAAGTGGAAGGGAAAAATTTTGGGAGAAATTTATTCTAAGGAGGGTGGAATAAACTTACCTCTCCCTCTTACAAGACAACATCCCCCACTTACTCCTGAGGTTTTAAGTAGATTGCTTGTGTTCAATGAGAAGTAACATAAGAATTATTACCCCCATTGATCGGTCCAATTTATTGGGCTAGACAACATAAACAAGAGGCCCATCAAATTTTCTAACCCTAAAGGCTCACCCCTTCATGCTTGTACGTGTGCCGCTCAATCTTCAAGGATTTATCTTTGTCGATGCGTAATATTAAAAACTTTGCAAGGATACATGTGGAACAAAGGATAATCTTAAAGAATAATTTTCAAAAGTAGACTTGCTCCTCCCTCGTTACAAAGATCGTCACTTATATGTAAGAACTTTCAAAATTACTAAAATATTATAAGAAAATTCATATTTACAATAATTAAAGTAAAAAAATCTACTTCATTGGCATAAATATCAATTTCTATGCTATTCCCATGTCAATAAAGATGAAATCTGGATCTCGCGAATGTAGAAGTGTGAGAATCGATGCTGGTATTATCCTTCATGTAAACAATGTGACTTTCTATCACATTTACGAAAACATAGATTTTCCCAAGTAATTTCAAGAATTTTTTGTGACATCACGTAAAATCCTAAAAAGGAAAAAGAATTACTTTGGAAGATGTCGTACGTACTCCTGGGAGAATCCAGACAAAGCACTCCACTCCAAAGTCCAAGCAAACTCCCACTGACCCCGCCGGACCTGAGTTCAACCACCGCCTCCTCCTCCCGATTTCCCATGTCACCACCACGCCCACGTTCTCGTCACCGCTCCCCTCCAGAAGCGGTATCCCCACCCCACCGGCGTTTCCCCATGCCCCGCCCTCTCATCATCGCGATGAAGGGCCACCCGGGGAGCGGTAAGTCGACACTCGCGCGCCGCATCTCCGCCTCCCTCCGGTGCCCCCTCCTCGACAAAGACGACGTCCGCGACCACACCCTCCCCCTCCAGCAAACCCTAATGGTCCCCCCGGCCCTCCTCAACGACCTCGCCTACGCCGTCCTCTTCCGCCTCGCCGAGTCGCAACTCGCCTCTGCGGGCCTCCCGGCCGTCGTCGTCGACTCCCCGCTCTCCTCCCGCGGCCACCTCGACCGCCTCCTCGAGGTCGCCCGAAGGGTCGGAGGAGGGGTGGCGGTCGCCGTCGTCGAGTGCCGCCCGGGGGATGAGGACGAGTGGAGGCGAAGGCTGGAGGAGAGGGGAAGGTGGACGGAGGAGGAGGGGGAGAAGAGGGGTTGGCATAAGCCCAAGACGTGGGAGGAGCTCAGGAGGCTTGTCGACGGGTGAGGACTACTCGGACTACATGATAATCGTTTCGTATTTTGGGCGCAATTCGTAAAGATTCGATCTTTGGAGGGGTGTTTCGGTTATCAGCACAAAAGTGGTAAGAGTAGCACTAGGGCTGCACGACTCGGTTCAACCCCCCACCCATCTCGAACTGAACCGGTCGGGTTAGGACTTTTGGGCCTAGTTTAGGATGAGGGATAGAATTTTGTCGATTAAGAGCACCGAACTTTTAAAGATATCATTTATTTTGTGGGATTAATTTAATAACTGGTGCAATTGTGGGATATATATGGAATTGTGAAGTTTTGTATTTGGAGTAAATATGAGTGAAATCATAGTGTTTGGGGGGATAAGTGTGAATGTTCTCTCACACAATTTCAAGATAAATTCATCCCACCTTCCCCCTTGAATTGGATCATCCCAAGATTGAGGATTTTATCACAGGACTATTATAACCCAAGATTGAAAGATCCAAACGCAGCATAAACGGCTCAATCCCTATAAACAAGCAGTGCCTAAAAGTGTTATCTTGCATTTTTATTTGGAAGTCAAAAGGATTGTCCTGATAGATTAATCTATGACCGTTTGAAATACAGTGAGATAACCTGAAGGGTTATTCTATTTGTACAGTGGGATAACCACAACTTGCTTCGTTTCTATGGGAACGGATAACCTATCCCTCATTAACCTTGAGATAAATTATCCCTGGGCAACCTTTTGTAGCCAGGGTTAACCTAGCCTGACAACCAAATATTCTCAATTAGAAGTTAATAGGTTGGATTGGGTTATATTTGGCCAATCCATAAAAATATGGTTTAGGTTAAGTTAGGGAAGCATATCTAATCCGATCCAACTCACAAGAGCCACAACTCGTGCATGTTTTTTGGATTACCACTTCTCAAAATATCATTTTGGTATAATGTATTAAATGATCCTAATTTCTACTGTTCATTAAAAAGTAGATAATTATCTCATTATGCAAAATCCACTGGGCCATTCCTATTGGAAACCTCAAATGTAGGTACCTCCATTTTAATTGTTGCTGATTTTTAATTCTCCCGAGCCCCCCTGATTGATTGATCCCATTCCCCAACTTCTTGAGATAAAATAGAAATATGTATATAGCCTAGTAATTTATCCAGTCAATTACTTGATTAAAAGTAACTCAACTTGACCACTTCTATGAATTGGGGTTTGATGAGAGGCAAAAAGCACTCTCGAATCAGGAAGTCCAAGAAAGGGTATGGTTGCCCGGATGTACCTAATTAGGCAGATCCAACCCTACTCAACCCGATTATGTTCATCCGAGCTTGAATCCGCCGACATCTAGGCATGTCCGGGCAAACCTGACCCGCCAAGATATCCAGGTTGATTGAAATCAGAAGGTAGTGAGAAAGTCCACGATACCCACGTTAGCGGTAATGATAGCCTTACTAACGTCAATAATCTGACAACGGATGTGCCCTGACAACAGACATATCCTGACAGAAGATCCTACGACGAGATCTTCTTCCAACACATAAATAGCAAAGAGAGGCCTTAAGGCTTCATGCGATCCAAGGGGAAGAAAGATTATATTACCATTATTTACTAGTAAATATTTGGGAGCAACGCCTTCCCCTCAGACGTACACCTTTCGCGATGGAACTGGACCACCAATCTCTTTGCCTTTCTTGTAATTGCTTACTCGATATTCGTTGAATCGGACCATCCGAGTACTTAGGAGGTCCGATCAAGGTTTGGTCGATTAAGGAAGAAAATGGGTTGGGTTAGGTTGCGTTTGGTTGGCGAATTCCCAACCTATGGACATTGTTTTTTGGCTGTGGGTTAGGTTCTAATGCGACCAATGTGCAGCCCCAAGTACGCATGAAATGCTCATGATATTCCGGATTCTGTTCCTCAGTTCGCATATCAAATCAACCTGGATTCTTGACAAGATGTAACTTAGTAGAGTGAATTTTTATTGGCATCCAATAATTAGTCAAGATCAATAAATTCTTATATTGCAAAAGAAACTAAGAAGGTGCTCATCTAAAATAGTAGTCCTTTAATTAATACTGTCTTTTTTTAATTCTCAAGACTGGGTTCAGGATTTCTCTTTTTCTCCTTACATGGAAGGGTATGGTTTTTAAGATGGTTTTGACAGTCCTAAAGTTGTGTTGAGACGAGGGAGATAATCTGCTGGTTTTAAATGCATAGCAAAAGAACCTAAACTAACCTGTTCTTCTTACGAAAATTGTTATGCATGATTGTTGGTGATTCAGTTACACAAAAGATACCATACATCATGCCTTTTTAATATTTAAGGTGCTTGTGCTCATAATATAATTATCCTTGACAGCACATAAACAAAGAGCTAAAATGGATGGTCATCATGAAGTTCATAACACCTTTGAAATGAATGGGAAAAAAAAAGGCAAATGGTTGAACATTGTGAAGTTCGTAACAGTTGTAAAATGTATGTTTCACAGATATGGAGGGCGGACAGATTATGATGTTGGAGGAGTGCCAAGACTGGTGGTGGACACCACAGCACCTATGACGGATGGTAAGGATGGGAGTGACGAGATGATGAGTGAGATAATGGAATTTATCAGGTCAATCAGAGACGTTGAAACAGAGGTGAGGATTTTATTATGTCTGCAGTTCATCTCATTTTCCACTGTAATCAGCTAAGAAATCTGAAATTCATTGGAGAGTTCTTTTATATTTTGATTGAAAATATTTGGTTAGGAACAATATCTTGGTCATAATAGCAGTCATGAATGGAATTATCTCAATGCAGCTCAAGGCAGCAAAATTCAACATAGCCAATCTCTACCATTTATCAGAATTTATTACTAAAGGCGTGTTTAAGCATTTGGCTCCATCTGCTTGCTGGTATGTTTACGAGCAATCAATTGGAACTTGGCATTTTTTGAAAGTCATGTGTGCTTGCCTTGGGGATGTTGGCAACTCTTTATGAGGACGTCATCCGAGAAACTTTCTGTTGTGAATTACAATAGTTTGTCCCTTTGAATATATTGATCACATAAATTATTAGCAGAACTAATGTAATATCAGATACTTTCCTTGGATCAAAAAAAGAACATATCAAATACTTTCCTTTCTCCATTTAAACTCTCCAGGTGCATGACTAGAGCAGAAGTATCACTAGTACCCTCATAGTTTGCAGCATCCACATGATGCATGGTGCAAGATATAATTACGATTTTTCTAGACATGATACTTTGTAACTGTAAGTTTTTTGGGATATTATTTAGTTTATGTTAATCTATAGGGAGCCATTGGATTCAAAGCAGTGCAAGAGAAGAACCTGTATCAAAAAGTGCGAAAATATGTCACTATTACTTATCAAAGATAAATGATGGAAGTAACCTAAGAAGAGATAAAGTGATTGATGCTTTCTCTTGTATGTCTCCATGTTCTCTTGCATACTACTATGAAATCAAGTACTGGTGGACGTTACTGACGAAAAGTGAAAAGTGAATCTATATGGATTCTCATGAAATGCAGAGTTAAATGAAAGGTGGTTGATGCTATATAATATATAATCAGATGCAATATGTAGCTTGCTTTATCATTCTAGGAAAAAAAAAAACAAGTTCTGGGAAGCAACTGATAAACTGACTCATTCTATACTTGAATCTTGAGTAAAGTGTGAAATGAGTTGGCAGTAGAAATGGCTAATAATTTTCTTATAGTAAGTGTTCGAAAAATCATTGGTGATATCTTCTTAGGAATAAGATTAGGATATTTTAACAAGTTAAGTTAGCATCAGTATGTCTAATCATAGCTCTATTTAAAGTTTAGAAGAACTTCAGAAACCATTACATGAAATGTAATAACTATTTCTTCATTGAAAGCTATATGGCTTGGGATGATAGATGACATTTTCTTCAAGTTTGTTGGCCCATATCAGACAAGAAAACAGCCAACTCTAGAAGGCTCGATGGTGCAAAAATGATAACTGTTTCAAGTATCTTCAGAGGCTCAAGTAAAACTTTTTTCCTCCAATTTTAACTCATGGAACTGTAGAAACAAAAGAATAAAAGAATAGGTATAACAAAAAGAAAAAGAAAAGAAAACATCAACATGCCATAACTTTAATCAGCATATTTTCTATGTAGGGGACACATTTATAAACAAATATATTCTCAAAAGAGTCCTAGCTCCAAAGAACCTTTGACAATAAAATCCAACCTACTTGAAGAAATCTTTCATGGAAAATAATTTTGCTTGACCAAAATATTTTTTGCATATTATATGGGTTGAATGGTGGTGAGAAACCAACTTGGTTTTGAAGGGAAAATTAATAAAAAAAATGTAAAGTTCAATGTCTCAACTTAATTTGGGACTCCTTGTAGTCTCACATGACTGAGTAGAGAAAACTCTGTAGTGGGATATAAGCTGGTGCCCCTAGAATCCATGTGGCCATAGTTTGCAGGGTGGGTATGTGTACAATCACGTATGGACGTCTTGCTGGACTTGTCCTCAAACTTGGCTGTGGAAACAGGTGCTTTTTTCCCCCCGAAGTTGTTTCTATTGGAATAAATCATGCATGCCTCTTTTAGGACAAGAATCGTGTCTTTTTATTGGCTTATATCTGTTTCGCATACGTGATTGATGCATTGGAATCAACATATTCTTGCTCTTGGCCTCAAACACCCAAAGAAAGATCTACTTTCTTACACATGGGTGCATAATAATTCTTCATAAATTTGGAAAGCACAGAATGAATGTGATACTTTTTATTCATAGGTGGAAACTTTCTGACTATGCACTTCAACCGTCAAGTTTATCAGATCGGGTTTCCAATTGACTTCCCTGATTCTATGTAGAAAATCTTGACCAAAGTTTCCCTTTTCAACCTACATGAGCCCAAGGAATTTCTTGGATGGTTTGCATTGAAATTGGAAGTGTAGGGTACATGATGGGGAACATCCACCACTATCAGTTCTATCAAACTAGTGTGCTCTACATTCTAGCAAAGAACCTTTTTAATGACTGGGAGTCTAAATTTGATGAATCAGTCAGTACTCCAGGACTCTGAGTACAACTGAAGTTGCAAATGGCATGTTTGTGAAATTGCATGCTTATCGAATCTCTTGTCCTGACAAGGTGACAATTTAGAAGCAACCAGCTCTACAGCGTGCATTTAAGAAATTCATGCAACAATCGCGGGGCATTCCACAGGATTTCAAAATATGACTTTTAGTTTCACTTGCAAATACAAAACCCGAATATACTTACGAATGGAATGAAATCTAGCTGATTGTTTTTTATTAGAATGAATTAGTGGGTCTGAACTATTTCAGAAGCTGCATGGTCAATCAGTCATATGCTGCATAAGACATCGTTAATGTTTACTTTAAGCAAATTCATTATGCAGGTTAACTCCTAGCGGCTGATTCCACTCATTTAACTCTTATTCCTCCACGTTGAACTCTGTGCCCTTTGAGGAAGCTGACACCTAATAGAAATTTCAAAACATCCATGGGTTTCTAAACGGCTTCATGAGAAGGGCATCCATATCCACAAGTCAAAATCTGCAACAGAAGCTTGATCAAGCAAGCTTTGCTATGGTGAGTTTGTGACACTGCATATTGTAACATTGACTCTCAAAACTACTGAAGAAGGAATCACGATCTTGTGACATTGTTGTTTCACATTTTCTGTGAAATCAAAGGTGAGTGTTGTTGCCAAAAAAAAAAAAAAACCGTACCTAATATTTTGTCAGGTACCATATAACGTTATAAATTAAATTAGTTGCAAGCACCTGTCTCCTTATGGAATATCTGTGTTTTCAGAGTCTCTGTAATCCATTCAATCTTTGGCATCTGATTGGAGGCTTAATGATTTTTGCCTGCTTAGAGGTTTCTGTAAACTTGGTATATTTCTGAATATTTCAAGTGAGTCTAGTTCTAGATGTAACCCTGCAAGTTGGCTAACCAACAAGCTTCAGAAGGCTTCGTCACACCATCTTCCTCTCTTTCGCAGAGTTGCTGCAAATTGATGGGTAAGCATCCCATGAGATGATTAGATCCATGTGATTGACATGGAATAAAGGTTCCATGGATGATGATCTCGAGCAAAAAGTTGTGCTTAGCATGAGAGCAGCAGAGAGGAGAAATTGCATTGGCCAGAATAGAATGCACACCCTTTATTCGTCTGAGCATTTCATCCTTAATGCATTTGGTAAATTAGGGAGGAATTGATCATCTCCTAGATACCAATCCTTCAGGTTGGAAATTTAAATTTGAATCACTCCGGAGTTTCCACCGTCTGAGCATACCTAGGTGGGCCCCACCTCAAGAATTTCATGAATGGAAATGGATGTTATACTTGCCACCATGAGAACGTGCAAAAAAAGATCTTGCTACCTCTGCTCGCACAGTTTTGAATTTGTGATCCGTGTGATGTTGAATTGAGCTGTTGGTTATCACCAATCTACCGGTTTACGGCGTGACAAAAATGATAGTGGTGATGGTTGTGGCGATGGGGGTTGTGTGATGGTGATGGTGGCAGTAACGCCTTGTTTAAGAGATTTATTGTGAAATTACGTAGAAATACAGTTTTATTTCACAATAGACATTCTAAATTTAAATAGAAAGGCAGAATAGGAATACTTTTTTGGTTATAACATAGAAATTCATAATATGGAGATTTTTTTTTTTTTTTGTCAAAATGTAGGAAATCGTAGCAAGTAACGTGTTTTATAATGTAAGATGGTATAAACATAGTTTCCATTTGATAATTGGTATTTAATGTAAATAAATAAAAGAATGTAAAGTCTATTACATGATGAATTCTATCACATTAAAAAAAATCATCACATCATTTCGAATTAAAATACTCAGGTGATAAATTATTTTAGATAGGAGATAAATTATTTTATATTAGTGATAAATTATTTTTTACCGGTGATTAATTGTTCTTGATGATTTTGCATAGGTGTAAAATAACTTTACACTAGTGATAAATTATTCTAAATGATTATGCGTCGATGATAAATTGTTCTGGTTGATTTTACATCTATGCAAAATTGTTCTGGATGATTTTGCATAGATGGAATGTCATTTTGCACTTATGCAAAGTTCTGAAAGTGTAAAGTGTTACAACTCAACCCGAACCCATACATAGATCAAGCCAAACTACGTCATTAATCCTAAGAACTATTTATCCATCGAGCAGCAAATTAAAACAACGTACATTTCCACACCATCATAAAGAAAGAAACAACAGTAGTAAAAGACAACTAAGCTACCAATAGTGCAAAAGATAAAGCATAGTGCTCAACATAGCCATCACACAACTGCAAACAATACAACGAATAAAGAAAACTAAAGCAGTTTAAAAGATAACATACTATAGCCAAAGAAAAACATAGCTAAACTACGATTAGGTGTGGCTAGACCCAGCTTTGTCTCTTTCTACAATCGATGAAGTTGGCTACTCAACTCCCCAACCTGATGCAAGTAGAGTAGGCATTAACAAAAGCTGAGTAGAGTGACATTACAAAAATGAGTGTGTAAAAGATAAATAGTAAAAAAAAAACTATTTTACGAAGGCATTTAATATTTTCACAAAATTGTCACACTCATTTCCAGTCTTATTTAGTTTGTTAATCACCCATTAGCTCATTAGGGTTCTCCCCACGAGTCGCACTAAGACTGAGTCGCCTCTCCTTTTTATTCATACATCCCTTATCTTAGTTCGCCTTAGGGTTCAAGTAGATCCCTAATTAGTTGCTAACGGCTTGAGTGTCGTCAACCCCAGTGATTCATACGTCACAAGTGAGTATCTAGTTTCACCTTAGGGTTCAAGTGAATTCCCTACTTTGGTTGCTAACTAGATCGAGTGACGTCAATCCCAATGTTTTGTATGTTACAAGCAAAGTCTAACTTTTTCCTTAGAGTTCGTGATCATCCTTACGTGGTTGCTAACAAATCCTACCAACATGGCTTGTCGCGACCATTAACATGGCTAAGAATGGCTATGACCTTAGCCAAACTAGATCATGGCTAAGAAAATGCTCATTCTCAATGGACTATATATATATATATATATATATATATATATGAGAAGATTTAGTCAAACATGTATTTATTTCAAAGATCCAGTCTTACACAAGATGGGGTCATGTTATAGGGCATTTAGAGCTAAAAATAGTGTAGAGGAACACCATTGTACCTCGAGGTATCGGGAGGATTGGGGGCACGATAGTTGACCAAGCACCTCCGCAAGTGTTGCACGCCCTTCGTCATAAGGTGCACCCATCTTGGACTCAAAGCCTATGTCAAACAAAGTGTAATAAACGGTGTTAGGGGGCTTAAATCAAATTTTTCAGTAGTATAATGTGTGCTGACAGGGTCAAAATTAGCATCAAAATGTAGAGAATTTCAATACCTTTCCAACAGATCCTTTCGGGCAAAAACTCGACATCATTCGGATCTTGAATCGGCCCAAAAACTCCATCTGGTCACGTAAACCGGCTTGGACCAGTCCGATCTAACCGATTCACATGAACCGGCTCGTGTCATCCCCGCCACTCCCCTAACGCCACATGGCACGTGCGTAGCCACGGACCTTGTGGCCCGCACATGCTCGCCTCAACCCTCGCATGCACCTCGACCCCTGCAGGCCCACTCGCGCTCCCTTTTCTCTCTCTCTCGATTAGGATGGGTGGGGGGAGCACTCTCGAGGGCACAATGGGGAGAACAAGGGGTGGGGCGCCACTACCAAGGGGAGGGTTTTTTTTATAACGGTGGATTTAGGGTTTAAAGGTTACATGGGGTCGGGAAATTTGTGGATTAGGCCCCACAAAACCAGATCTTTCATATGGGATCAGCAGGACAAAACTTAAGGGTGTAAAAAGTGAGCAACGCCCCCCTTCACGAAGTGGAAACTCGCAAGAAGGCCCCTACATGGGTCTCCTAGTGTGCAGAGTTTACAAAAAAGCCCCCTGAGTTTATGAACACTTCCTAGGACTATTAGACACTATAATTAATGCATAGAAATTACAATAAAACCCCTGGAGTCTATAAATTTTAAAAAACGACCCTCGAGAGTTCGCTTTCACTCGTGAAAATGACAAAGATCACTCTGAGGAATCGAAAATCCCGTGATGACCCATAGGGCCATTTCAAAAAATACGAGAAAGGGTCATTTCACAAAATGATTCCAAAGATGATCTAGTAGTTTTAAAGAAGTGCAAAATGACTTTTTCACATGTACAAAGTGATTTCGAAGATTATTTAAGTAATTTGCACGTGTGTAAAATAATTATTGATTTGAATAGTAGTAGACACTATCACATGTCATTACTTTTTTACATAAAAAAAAGACATATCAAATATGAACCACATTTGTACCTCCGTATGCTACATTTTAAGTCACCTTTTACACTTGCATACCTACGTCCTCTTTTTTCTTTTTTCTTTTGAATTTCTTTGACATATCACCATAGCATAAAAAAGTACCTACATGTTATATAAATTTAAAATCTGACCTTTTTTCTTCTTATAAAGATAAACACATTCATTTTCCCTAACCAATTCCATTTTTCAATTTGTTATAGCATTCCTATAAACATAAACATGGCTTCGAATAAGACTAACCAATCCATATGAATAATTTTAGATTCTTTATTTGTGTAGGACATGCGAAAAATAAGATGAAATAAGAAAAAATAAAGATGCTTAGGAAAGCCTTTTTAATCAATCCAAAGCCTCTTCCAAATATTGTTCCACGAAATGTATGTATGTGAACTTATATACACACACATGCACGCACGTATACATGTACGTGCACGCAAATAAATATTTCGAATGAACATACAATGAGAGCATCAATGCTATGAAATTCCATAATAACTGCGTTAGTGTTTCAACACCAATATTGTGAAGTTATATTGCATCCGATGCTATGAGATTGCATATCTTTGATTTATGTACATAAATGTTGTAGCATTGCTACAAGGTTATATGACACTGGTGCTACATCTTTAAGTATTATAGCGATGGAATAGCCTTGGTGCTTAGCGTACATGTACGTGTACACCAAAAGGGATTTGAAACGTGAATGGCCTACAATGGTGATCTCATAACACTAAATATGCATGCAAAAACCATGAATTTTGTGCATGGAAGGCAAGAAAATAAGGAGCCGAACTATATCTTCATAGTACATTGCAATTACCTCTGTGCGACGAGCGGTCACATAGACTTCCATATATTCTCTGGAATTAATGATGTTGTTCTCCATCTGCCTCAATACAATTCTACTCAGTTCATCAAGGTTTCGTAGTTAATTCAGTGGACAACATAGGCAACAACGTTCGTTACTCACATGCAACAAATCATACCTTTCAAATACATACATGCACGTATGTGCATTTGCAAGCATGAATAAGTTCCACAGCTTTCGCATGGTTAGTTTAGGCTTTCAAGTCAAAAGACCTAGACTAGAATTGCATGCCCACCAAACTTTGAACAAGAGTTTACTCAACCGAACGTCTCCTCTTAGAAAAATGTGTGGCTGCACAGAACAATAAAATGGATGGAAAACGACAATACAAATTGTTGCATGTCTCCTACTCTCAGGGTGTGTTTGGTAAGTCCAGAATTGCACCATTTAGAAATTGAGGGAGTAATTTTGGATTTCAACAATTCCTTCACCCCCTTTGAAATTATCTAATTTCACTTGTTAATTCCTGCTACTCATTCTTTTCAACTAATTTTCTCCTTATTCCACTAACTTATTTCACCAAATAAACACCCCAAGTGGATTGAAACTCCCTAATTCCTTTAACAAGACAACAAATCCAACCAAACACTTAAATGAAATAAAATCTTTTAATTCCTCCATTTTTATACTTCTAATAATTCCCCTTATCAAAAAGCACCTTGAAGATTTCACCATCCAATGTGTTTAAGTGAAGAAGAATAATTAAACACCTTGTGGTCATAGAAAGAAAGAGCACTTGATTTCAAATCTGGTGGTTTGCAGTAATGAAAGGCATGCAAAAGGCTTCAGGTTTTGGTGCAACTTATGAAGTTTTCTTCTTTTTTTTTTCATGACCCAGAATTCCGTTTAGACAAATCGAGGTGAAATTAACTATCTCTCACACCAATCTTTCAAAGTAATATAGGAATGAGGACTGAAACTTAGGTCTCTCCTACAAAGATATCCCAACTATTCAACCATGGGTAGACTACAAAGTCATTTTCATTTGCAACAAAATAGTTACATGCAACTCAACGTAAGTGAATGACATAGTGAGACAGAGATGCCAAACCGTATCATCTGTGGGGATGTCAAGGGGTATCAAGGCTGCAGGATGATGAATAATTACCTTCTTTTTTATACAGACAAGCTTGGTGTCTCACAAATTTAAAGATTTAGATTTTAAATAAATCACGCACACAATACTGCAATACATATATTGATAGAGGCCTAACTGCTAGCTCCAAAAATGCACTAGGGTTTTGCCTAGCTTGAAGTTACATACAACATGGAGACTGGAGAATGGCATCGTAATATCGGCCACCTCTCCCATGATTTTACAAAACCCTAATGCAGACGACGACTTCAGCAGATATATCATTGAACCTTGAAGAGAATCCTACGAAATTGCAGACTAAAAAATGCTCATTTAACAGTTCATTTTTGTTAGAAGAAACGGGCACCACAACTGCAATTACATTGTAAACTCATATCTTGATGTTTGTATAACAAAAGAGGAGACAATAATGACAAATAATAAAAAACAGAACAGCACAGTAAGCAGAAGTCTCAGAAATGCATCAACAATTTTCTGGGCAACCTATAAGAGAGAATTCTGCAACCACAGCCACAGATACAAGTAAGTTGACATTTTTTCATCACTAAGCCAAGAACCATCGAGCATACGGTCATAACCTTCTACACAATGAACAGTATAGCAGTAAATTGCTGAATGTTCTCTTGACAGGAGACGGTTTTGCCCTATTTGCTTGTTCACACTTGTTTATTGACAAAGCGACCCTATGTACCACAATATTAAGGGGATAATTGGTACACAAACTTATCCACGCAAAAATAAAAGAAAATTTGATGTGATTTCTCCAGTATATACACATTATAAGCATCAAATATAGAAAAATGCCCTATAGAACCTAGCAGCATAACAAAAGAAAAAAGGATTCAAAGTGAATCACATGACTCCATCCATTGACCCATGATTCGGAAATAAGCTGCTGAGTGTTCCGTTCTCTCATCATGTAGCTGGTCTTTCCCTTGAGTTTAGGGTGGGTGATCGATAACATGCCAGCAACCATATCCAACCAGGCAGTTGAGTGGCATTTCAGTGTTTCATTTGATGACTCTTGAATTAGCTTCTATGTGATGGGTTCATTTCCATCCTGGTGCTCAACATAAACAGGGTTTTGATCACGCATGTCCCTAAACATAGAAAAGAAGGAAACAAGACCATCTCCAGAAGTGCCACCCAAAATCCATAAAAGCAGTGTAGCAAAGGGGTTGAGAGCATTCCAACTCAGGTTTGTATCTCTTTGCTGTCTGTTCGATTCAGGAATCAATGGAGATCTCTCTGTGGAATCCAGGTTGCCCTGAGCAGACTGCTGAGTGCCTGCACCTTCAGCTGTTCCCACAGGATATGGTGTTGGTCCTGATTGATCACTATTTCTAATATCACTATCACCAATAGTTGGATTTGCCATATTCACTCTTGCAATGTGGAGTGTTGAAGTTAGAATGGTAGAAGAGGTGATCTGAACGCCTGCCTGTTGCTGCAGTTGAGATCGGTTCCTCATGAATCTTTGCAAAGCAGGAACCTGAGAATTTTTAACAAGAAAGTTCTGAATATTCACAAGGATAAAATAGCAGAGAAAATCAAGTGGTTGCTAAATGATCCTCTAAGATTGAATGCTTTAGCATTATTTCTCACATTCAAACAATCAGCCCAGATAATTGAGTGCTAGTCGCATGTCATGCCTAGGCAGTCACTTTGCAAACACAAGGCTCTGAGGTCCACACAATGGTCATTGTGTGCATCTAATTTACATTAATATCTCATGTATATTTAAAAACATGATGCATCAATATTAATTACATTCATATAGTATTCAGTTATTGATAAAATTTACGAGACTAAAACTAAAATCAATCCTGAATAATTGATAAAAACGTGAGGAAAATTAGCAATCAAAGAAGCATGGTTGCAATACATCTTATTTTAATATAAACCTGCAAACCTCTTAACCTGAGATTGGTAAAGTTGAGGAGAAACTTGCTGATGAAGCAAATTATGTCACTAAACACTATATCTTTCTTATACTTAAAATACTAGTCTACAAGTAATATTGTTAGAAGACTTTGAACATAAAAGATGGCAAATTAATTACCTCATAACGATTCCAGAAGAACAGGATCAAATGTTGCATAAATGCTGCTGTTGCAGAGAAGGCCAAATAGGAAAATCCTGTTTAAGAAGAATATCTTATTCAACATGAACCGAGATTGAAATCCATGTCCATAGAAACTCTTGAACAATAGAAGCATACAGAAATTATCTTAAAAGATGCAACCTGGAAAAATGTCAGATGTTGATGAGAAAAAAGCCATACCATATGCATAGGAAAAGAAGTAGATATGGAAGACTAGGAAATACAGGAGGAAGAACCGAGGGAAGAACTGCATGGATATTGGCGTGCGAACACTGAGAACAGAGAACATGGTTAGACATAGTAGTAGGGCAAGTATTTGTTGTTTGATCAAATGCAACCTGTAACCGATCCCATTACCTGATCATTGTAAATAATTCACACAGCCACACAAGAGTTAACACCAGAAAAGCAAGTAGCTGGTCGTCATAAAACTCGAAAAGGAAAAACAAGATCCCGATCATGATCTGTAAAGGCAATGATGCACATCCATTAGATGCTCAGAACAAGTGCTTGCCTCCCCAAAAGTAACTCCTACAGAATCCAATTTCATCAACTCACAAGCAATTGACCATGTGTGCGTACATGTGTGTGCATGAAGGCATTGCATGTGTTTGCAGGTGTGCATGTGTAATCAAAAAGAGAATCATGCTCATTTCTTCTAACTGTACTCATATGTAACAATAGATTCATTGAGTCAAAATGTATAAAAATTAAGCATTCGAGGGATTATGATTGGAGTTTTTACAATTGAAAGGAAAAAAGAATGAAAATATAATAAACATGTTTCCTGTAAATATCATATGTATAATTTTAGGGAAAAAACTGAACTAATTTTCTTGTAAAAATGCCATGTATAACTTGTAAAAATTGATTGAGGACCACTGACTTGTAAGATTTGCTAGGCTGCTTCACAGAGAAAGTAATTCTCCTGCCCAACATGCTATAAATAACACGAATTGTTGGGCTTGGATCCAAGATGGTGGTTAGAATCAATACATTCTACAATCTCGCCAGATTCCTTGATAAGGAGGATCATCCATGGGATCGGGTGCATGCCAACAGCAGCATAGATTTCAATAGTAACTCCAATAGCGTATAATATCGCAGCAGTTGCCTTGGTTATTGTCCAGATAACCACCCTTCTCCCTTTCAAAAAAAAAAAATATGGCAGTAGTTGCAAAAAACTCATACTTGTAGCTATCTCTGAATAGCTACAAGTATGGTTTTGTAAGTAGCTTCTGTCAAAAGGTTAGGGTTGGCTATCTCTGAAGTGCACTGTTCCTCTCATCCATTTGACTAGTGGCATGCACTTTCAATACTTGCTAATAGGCTTTTCTACCCTGTCTTACTACTTATAGTACTCGTCAAATAAGCCGTCCTGTGTGAAAATAAGAGAGGAACTTGTAGAGCTCATTTTGGGAGCTCATTCCATGAGTACCATTATATACGTATTATATTATATCATATCATATCATAACATCATATATATATATATATATATATATATATATATATATATATATATATATATATATATATATATATACACACCAAAAAGAAGTGCATAGGTATTTCTTCAGCGGTGGATTGCACGAGAGCCTACTTGTAAAAAAATCAGTTTGACGATACTTTAGCTCATTAATAACCCTAGGTTGCACAACTAAATGCCTGAAAATCATTTTCATACCAGCATCACATCAATTATACCTTGAGAAAATGGTTGGGATACATGAAATTTCGGAAAGCTTGAGGAAAGTGGAGAGTCTACAGTAAATGGCCAGTTGAATATGGGTGATCAGTGCATCTTCACCGCTGCCAACCGCACTATTTTATACTCCCGGTAATTCTATGTCCTCAGTTGAACCCATCCTAATTTAAATCCATATGTTTACGATATGCAAATAAAACACATATACACATGCACAATATGGGTATAATAGTATGAAGATACTCTTTCATGATAAGCATGTAGTAGGTGTACCCCTTAGGAGACAACTGAATTATAGCATTACATCACACATTAAATTTTTTTTTTAAAAGAACACATTAATATAAAATGTACAAGAGAAAACCTTGAAAGGCATTGTTGATGATTTAGCTATGAGTAGCAATTCCAAATATTTAAAACAAAAATTGAATTAAAAAGAGAGAATAGGGTGATGAGGATAGAAAATGTAAGACAAGCTCTAGGCATAACCACCTTAGGCTAAAAATCAATGTTAGCCACCCATTTACTCTTAGGGAAGAGTAAAACAAGAACCAGCCTACCACCTTTATTCCTACAGCAGCCAGGCTTCAGTGGAGACATGAAAATAGAGGAATTTGACTTACCGGTACGAAAACAAGCGATTCAATTACATGCACAAATATCAACTTGAATGTGGGGAGATGATGGCGAGCATGGTGTTGAAGCTGAACTGCAAAAATAGATAACCTAGACCATCAAATATCCTAGAGATGACAGAAAATTTAAACTTCAAGAAGACTAGGAAGAGTAGGAAGCAACTAACCTGTGAATTTGAGCATTCGAGATTGTGTCTCTCTAAGGGTGAATGAAACAGACATCGTAGTTGTAAAGAAAACAAACAGTGACATAAGCAGCACACTGCACTTGGTTACAAAGTAGTCTGCATGGAAATGGAACCCACAATTCAAAATATAAATCCAGAAAATTTCCTAGCATCATTGGTTCAGAGAACAAGGCATCGGTGAATTTTTTTCACTAATTATCCAAAAAACAGACAGGTAAATCCACATATAAAATTTACTATTATGTTGCCTCCAGTACACACCAGCAATATGCCATCCATTCAGCCCATAACATGTATCTACCAACACCCTGATAAGGTTAAATAGCATATATACACAGAATTATCATGATGCCAACCTGCCCTTTATGTATCTGGATAATGTTGAGTCCCGTCCCTTAATATGAGTCTGTTTTTTGTTTTGTTATCATCACTTTATTTACGGACTTGTTTGTAATTTTCCCTAGCCTCCCCCCGCACAAATAAATAGAGGCATAGAATTTTCCTTTTGAAATCACATGATATTAAAGCAACAGTCCGAGGCGGGAATCCTCTACTTTCTTGATCTCTACCCTTTTTTCTTCCACCAAATAATTTGTTAGGCTCTCTTTCTATTGTTTCAGTATTCTAAATCAACACCCAAAGGAAGAGAACACAGCTCTTGTGAAAAGAAGGCTTATGCCCTAATGGCATTCAGCCCATTGACCAAGAAATTTAGCCGCCAAGACCATCAGCAGTGCCTCCCCCCTTCAGCCAACTGGCAGCAGCATCGCTGGCCACAGCGACGCTGCTAGCAGCTGTTCCTCCAACTGTGGGAAGGAACTCCATCGTCAAGCCCTAGGGTTGACTCCAGCTGCAGCGTTTTCCACAACAGTGTGGAACTCCCTTCTTGATCATGGGTGTGTTTTTCTTTCAACAGTGTTGCTGTGGTTCCTTCATGCTGTTTTTTGCACGGTTGTGAGTTGCCCAGATCTGGTTTTCGGTTCCAGTTGTTCACAGTTCTTTGTGCTGTTAGCTCGGTTTATACCTAGACCAATAGGAACTGGAGATCATATTAGCATTCTGACTTTTAGTTGCAGGTGTCCAATTGCATGAGATATGGTCTTGAAGACAGTTGATTTGCCCAATCAAGGAGATGGGAGTCATGAAGAGTTCAGCAACACCATATTTGACCAAATTCCTAAGCCTAACTAGTCCAATCATGTGATGTGTTCGCAGCCAAACCTCTATGGTGTCAAGGTACATGAAGAGGAGAATATTTCCACCAAATCAGAGTCCAAGGAGTGTTGCATATTCCCAGGAGCAAGCAACTACCATGTAAGTCTCTCAAGGAGGAGGCAAGGGTATCTCAACATCCACACATGGCTGTGAATGTGGAGGGGGGGTGTTAGTGGAAGGGACACCCTAGACTTCAATGCACGGTCTCTGGGAAAGCTTACATCGAGTATCAAACCTGTGCTGCACCAGGGTTGGTGCATGAGACTATCACCATCCTCCAGATCAAGTGTGATACACTAATTCAAAGGCTCCACCAACGTAGTGCATCCCAAGTAAGCATTGCATGTCAATCTAAGGCAGAGAATACAGAATAACTAGTTGAGTCAAGTGCTTCTCGACGTATATGTGGTGATGCTAAACAGTTCTCTAAGTTTAGGCCAATCCCATCAAGCAGAACCATATTGGTAGTTAATAGGAGCGAGGAAGAATAATGAGCAATTCTTGTTCTTGCTGAAAAGAAATTAACCCTTCTTTATATATAGAGAGAGGGTAACAATAGTAATCATAATCCTAACTAATTTTGAAACAAACTCAAATCAAATCAAATTCTAACAAAATAAAAAGAGATTTCAGGAATACCAAAACAAACTAATTAGCCTAACTCAACTAATCTAAAACTCTTTCCTAATTCTCTAACAACCCCCCCAAAGTTGGAGCATGCAATGCACAACTTGCAAAAGTGATAGCAAAACTAAGACTCCCCACTAATGAAGGCATCCGAAAGAGTAGGCAATAGGGCAAACTATAGCAGAAATAGCGGTCGCAGCAGAAAGCCAGTGGTAGCAGCAATATTAAATGTTGTAGCAAAGTACCAGTACTAGATGAAAATAGTAAAGTTGTATCACTAGTGGTAACTAAACACAAGCAAACATTCCTAAGCAAGTACTAGTAGGGGTGGGAGGGTCTTGCTCAAAGTCCCCCACCAGTCATCACCATTATCATGATGGGTAGTAATAGGATTGAATGCTCCAAACATAGTAATTCGATTAGAACAATAGTTAAAAGTAATCAATGTTCTGAATGCTCACGACATGCCGGTGAAATGACCTTTTTCATATGTGAGTTCATATCGACATACACGTAATGTCAATATTTAGATGTGAAAAATATCTGCGAAATGGACAGTACTAGGTACGATACTTAGGCTATTACCATATTTAAAGGTTGACATAGACGACTCATTAACCCATTTCTACTCATTACTGTTACTGCATGCTTATTGGAGTGATAAGAACTCTTACAAGTATTCTCTCTCAATTTGTTTGATCTTTAAGGTTTTTTTTTGTAAAGTGGAAAGGCCAGTTATCAGAACGATAACCACCTAAAATTGTATTGATCAAAAATCAAGCCCCACAGCACAGCAAGGGGCCTCGCTCTCTCCTTCGACCTGAATACATTGTGTCCTCCCCTACTGCTAGATCTGTATGAGCTCCAAAAACCATCAAAAGCCTAGTACGTCCACCATCCATCATCAAACCAACTCCAAATTTGGGCTACAAATGAACATGTGAAAAACAAGTGCTAAACATCCTCCTCTCCCCCTGGCACATAAGGCGCCTCGTATCTGCCTTGTAGCCCACCTCAACCTCCAAACCCTAGTCATGACTCTACCCCTCCAGAGCAACTAGCTGAATGTCTTCACCTTTAAGGGGCAAGCCACCGCCAACACCTAATTACATTCTCTAACGAGATCAATGTCTCCCATTCCAACTAAGGGACCAAACCTCCTATAGAGCACACGAACCGAGAAGTCTCCCTCCCATCCAAAGAAATCTATCCCACCCTCCTCTGGGTGAAAACCCTCCAACTGCAAAAGCATCATCTAGAGCTCATCAAACCTCTAATTGGATAGGTTTCCCATGAAGGTCAGACACCAACACCCATCCCACAACTTTGCCACCGTGCTTCCCCTGTCTACTGCCATCGCCGCCAACCTAGGGAATCGGCCACAAAGCTTCCCCTATCCTATCCAATCATCTGACCAGAACCTGAACACTCTGCTTAATCCTAACATCGGTGTGAAGAAACTTTGTACCCTCGGTGCCACCAAGGAAAGCCCTCTAAGAAAGTGTGAAGCCCCCCGAGGAGGGGAAGACATCAATCGCAAGGCATTGGACCACCATAACACGTCTTCCAAACCCTCCCAACAAGGCAATCACTCACCCCCAGCAACCTGGATATCCACTTCGTCAAGAAGCCATCATTCATCCATTGCAGCTCTCAAACTCCCAATCCTCATTCATTAATTGGTTTGCAAACCTCCTCCCACACCACCAGTTTCTCCCCCTTCCCTACTAAACCATAACTCATCCAGAAAAAGTCCCTCATCAAAGTCACCGCCTTCTTCTCCACTTGCCTGAGCATCTTGAGAACCGATGCAAAATAGAAGAGCATGGCACCCAACACCACTTTCAAATCACCAGCCTCCCCCCTAGACAAGAGTCGTGACGTCCAGCCTGCCAACCTCCCTTTAATCTTCCCAACTAGAGGAGACCACTCCTACACTGAGATCCTCCTATCTATCAATGATAGGCCTAAATACGAAATAGGTAGCGCCCCTACTCTATACCCAAAGCCGCACTGGATCTCGCAGTTTCTTCTCTGGACATGTGAAAGGGAACAAATGTGGATTTGGAAAAATTGATCATTAGCCCAAATGCCTCACCAAACAAGTCTAGTATGAGCCGTATCCTTCTGGCCTCCACTTGAGAACCTTCCACAGAGAAAAGGGTGTCATCTGCGTACTATTACACAAGAATTGATTCCCCTCTATCCACCCAAAAGCCTCTAAGCAAGCCGCCCTTACAAGCTATGATAGAAGACCTCGCAAAGGATGTCACCGTAATGCACTATCCATTGAACCCAAAGAGGCGGGAATCCCCTCCTCAACAAAGCTACCCACAAGAAAAACCACTTAACGGAATCATATGCCTTACTGAAATCCACCTTCCACAAAAAGCATGTCTTCCTCTCCCTCTTCCAATATGCAAGAATCTCCGAAGCTGCAACATATCCGTCAAAGATACACCTCCCCAATACAAATGCAGTCTACACCAGAGAGATCACCCCATCCAACACCCCCCTTAATCTGGATGCCAGCACCTTCCCTACAATCAAATAAATCACATTGAAGAGAGCAACTGGTTTGAAATCATCAATAGATTCTGCCCCATCCTTCTTAGGAAGTCGAAACATAAAAAATGTGTTCAACCTGTTAAAGCCAAGATTCCCCTCCATGAAGTCTGCTAGCACCTGCATGACCTCATCTCTAAGCAGCCCCCAAAACACCTTGTAAAAATGTACAAGGAAACCATTCTGGCCCAGACAATCATCTGCATTCAGGTCCCAAATAGCCCTTCTGACCTCTTCTGAAAAAGGCCCCACCAAACCAACTGCCTATGCCTCGCAATGGCGAGAACGTCCCGACCCAACCGCCTCCACTGCCCTCCTCCTACTAGTAAACTCGTTGAAAAAGTCCAATGTTGCTCTACTTATCTCATCCCACCCAATAACCTACCTATCCCCCACCACGAAACAATCAATTTGATTCCTCCTTCCAGACGCCACTATGTGAAAGTACCATGTATTGGAGTCCCCCCCCCCCCGAGCCATTTCTACCTCGATCTGGTTTTCCACTCCACTTCAGCCTTCTTATCCTCTGCCTGCACTGTCTTCAAGTGCTCCAACCTTAAGGCCTGGTCTTTTGCAGACAAGAGACCAAGGTCCTTAACCCCATCCAACCTCCTGATTTCACCTAGTGCCTCTTCTCTCCTCTTGCTTTGTTCTACTCTAAGCTGCCTCTTGTAGTCCCTGAGGGAAGCTCTGAGCTTACAAAGTTTCATCTCCAACCTAGTTGTTGCCAACCCCTCAAGTCGGAGAGACCATCTCTCCTCCACCTTCTCCCTAAAGCCTTCTTCCAACAACCACGACTTCTCAAACTTGAAATAAGTGCAACACGAGATACCCTCATTGGAAACCCACAAGCGAAGTGTGGTCAAAGAAAGGTCTCTCCAAGGCTCTAACTTCTGCCAATAGGAACAACTTTACGAGCTACCAAGAAAACTCTATCCAGCCTTGACATCTGTCCACCTAAGCTCCTCCAAGTGTAGGCACAGGAAGATGGATGCATGTCCACCAACCCATGAGCCTCCACAAAGTTCAAGAAATCCGTAGATCCAGGATCCTAGCCCCGTGCCTCCCGACCTGTCTTCTAGCAACAACATGACATTAAAATTCCCAACAATCATCCACGGGCAATCCTGGAACTTCAACGCGACCTGGCTGAGGTCCTCCCAAATGGCATGTCTAGCTACATCATCATTTGACCCATTGACCACCAACACAACAGATGTCTCCCCAACTTGACGGGGAGGACAAAAGAACCCCCGCATTGAGTGTTCCAGGAGAAAAACATCCTCCTTCCAGCTCACCACAATCCCCCCCCCCCCCGACCAACCCACTGCATCAAGCACCAGAACCTCTCTAAGAAAAGAAACCCCAATCTCCCTCCACGTCCATTGGTTGCACTGGTGGAGCTTTGTCCCCTGTAACAACACCACATCCGACCCCACCTCTGCAAATACGACCTCAACGTCACCCTTCTAGACGAGTCATTCAAACCCCTCACATTCCAAGGACTTTTAACATGTGGAAACCATGCTACCCCCCCCCCCCCCCCCCCGGTTGTTGCACCTAAAACCCACTACCTCTGCAACCCTGTCGTCCTCCATCCAAGCTGCACCCAGACCGAAACCCCTAAGCCCACCACCTTCCTCCTCGGCCCCTTCTGCAAGAGTCTTATCCCCCCCTGCGGCCAGTTCACCCAGAACCGTCCTAGGCTTCACCCAACCAACACCCTCCACCGTACAATCCCAAGGAGATCAGGACTACACCACTTCCTTGCTGCCAGCTCTAACCTCCATCGTCTGAACCGACGCTGCCCCCTCTCCATCAACTTCCATAGCCACCATCGAGTCAAGATGTGCCCTTTCGTCGTGCTAGCGAGCGTCTGCCATCAAAGTGGACCTTAGCTTACAACCCTCTTCTTCGGTGGTCTCCTCCGACGCCTCAAAGAGGAGACCACCAGTAATCCTTCCTCGCCACCATCCCACACTGTATCTGCACCACCTCTCATCGCACCCCTCCGACATAGCAAAGGGGGCTTCCTCACAGCACCATCCCTAGATGCTCCATCCGCCATCGGTCCCATACCTCCACCCAAGAAACCCCACCATCGAAGGTACCTGAGGTACAAGGTAATTTAATTTCTCCAATTAATAATATTTGTTTCTTATTCTCTAAGTTAAATTTAAGCTACAATCATTAAACTTAGATCTTTTTGTGGATTTTAACAAATTACATTTGCAAATCCATGTGTTCAAGATAGATCAACTAGTTCTATGATTGTTTGATCTACATATTTTATAGAGTTAGATTTTTAGATCACATGATCTAGTGTTTAAATATTTTTTTGATAGGATTAATGTTTAAATGTTTATCAAGTTTTTCTAACACAATTATATAAATTTAATACAATCCTAATCATTCTAATAGCAATGATAAAGATGTCGTCGACATGATAGTAAAATGAGAGGTTTGGGACGAAGGACCATATTGGCAAAGAACGGGTATCAAAATACATGGGTGTCGGTGGTATGTTGACAATTTCAACCATGTTGACTATTTTAATGATATGTCTGTCGGCATGACCATTTCAAGACATGCAACTGCCTGCTAGCTGCTTCGTGTAGGAGTAGCTGCAACGATGGTTGGAGTGGCAAGATCAATTACTTCAATGGTGGTAGACCTGTGGCTTGTGCCTTGCGGGGAAGAGGAAGGAGAGGTGGCAAGTCTCTATTGGATCACACAAAGGAGAGGGGAGAAGGTTTAAGGTAGAGGGCCTCTTGGTGATGAAGGGGGAGGGTTACAGTAGGGAAGGAGATGAAGTGAGGAGAAGAAAAGGAAAAAGATTAAGAGATGCCATTTTTGTCAGCATGTATCGACATGCCATCAACATGCCCTCAGTTTGCCTCCAAAATGGATTATTTTCAGAGCATCAAATCGTCGAAGTCTATCGTCAAAATGCGGGTGTTTCAACGACATCTGAGCGTGCCGCTAGAATACATACCTAGACATTTTATCAAAACGATGTCAAAATCGACACTTATAACCTTGGTAGCAGTATTGGCCACAAGACTGCGACAACAGCAATAGTAGAGGGCTCGCTAATCAATAAATATCTCAAATGCTCCAGTTACACACGATTGCGCACAAGAGGTAGTAGAGGCCATGCACAAGAGCCATGTAGGCAAGAAGGGACCTTGTGCAATGACACACAAGGGCAGTAGGACCTATGCATATGGGCACTACAGCCAATTAGGATGCGCATGGTATGGCGTGCAAGTAGGCACACATTGGCATGTGCAATGAGAGAGAAGACCCTAGGACCAGCAATAAAGGAAGAGTGGGGCCCATATGATTGATCATGCTCTAATACCATATGGAAGAATAATGAGCCATTCTTGTTCTTGATGAAAAGAAATCAACACCTCTTTATAGTAGAGAGGGGATAATAATAGAAATCTTAATCCTAACTATTTGGCAACAACCATAAATCAAATCAAATCCTAATGGAAGTATAAAGAGATAATAGAAATACCAAATCAAACAAATTAGCCTAACTCAACTACTCTAAAACTCTTTTCTAATTCTCTAATGAGGAGTTCTTCCCAACTACATGTCAAGGGGAGGTACAAGTTGCACCTCACATGCGACTAGAAGATGTTCATCCTCGCTCATGATTTTCCCTTGAGTCTGCTCTCTATTAAAAGAATTACAGAAGAATTGAATTGCAGAGTAGCGTTTACTCTAGTCTCACCTTTTAAGACAAACTGACAAGGCAAGTGATTATTCATAGTCGTGCGGAAGGGAGTGTCCACTGCCTTCTACAGTCACTAAATGCAGGCCATGTATTACCCACTTCTGAAGGATCTTCTAATTACATGTGGCACCTCCGATTCAACCATCTTCCATCATCTAAACTTAGACGAGTGATAAGCTACCTTCCAATGTGAGGCTTGCCAATTAGGAAAACATCATAAGAGTGCTTCGTTTCAAGATGGCAATACCAAAGCTCAAAGCCAATGTTCCAATTACTCCATTTAGATATTTGGGGACCCAATCGTACTCCAGATCATGCCATTCTCTCACCTGACATGGGTATTCCTATTGAAATATAAATTTGAAGCAAGTAATGTGATCAAACTTTTCTAGTGGAGATAAAGAATCAATTTGAAGCCAATATGATCATCTGCTCCAACAATGCTATGAAGTTTTGCACCTACTATCCCCCATGCCTTCTACCAAGAGTGTAGAATTATCTACCAAACTTCTTGTCCCTACCCATCACAGCAAAATGGTGTGATCGAGAGGAAGCATTGCTATATTCTCCTTCCAAATCATGTAAAATGGGATTCTTCATAATGGAAAATGGGATTCTTCCTAATGGAAAATGAGATTCTTCCTGGTGGATTTCTCCTCCTTACAAAAATTTACAATACTACATCAACCATGTAAGATAGGATTCTTTATAATCCTCCCCATTAAAAGTCATTCAATAGCTAGAGAAATGAATGAATGTGATGCAACATTTTTGATCTAGAATAGTGTCCCAGTCTCATACTAAGGAAATGCGGTACCTATTGTGTGATACCTAATCAATCGGATGCCATCCACAATTCTCAATAGATAGATTCCCTATTCGATTCTTTTTCCTAATCGCAAGCTCTTTGGGGTTTCATCCAAAGTGTTTGGGTGTGTGACCTTTGTGCACCTCCATGGTCCCAACTAAGGTTTCCAATATCGATATCAACATTGTATTGACAACTCAAAAATGGGATATAGCAAGGATATATCGTTGATATATCATCGATATCTTGAAATTTTGTGAAAATAACTCTAAGGGCTTAAAATCGCTCAAAATGTCAAATTTTACAAAATTATGATTTTAATTAATACTACACGCATGAAGAAATGTCTATAAAGACCAAAATCATAAATTTTGAGTGAACACTATAAATATGCAATAATTAAATAAATCTACCTAAAGACTAAAATTTAAACAGAAGATTAATTCATTATTTGACTAATAGAATAGATAGAGAGCCTTAATTTACCAAATAATTGGAGAAATCTCTCTAATAAAATTTGAAACGAACAACAAATTTGGTTTTAAGACAAGATTTAGCACAACAAAATCATGATGAAATCAAACATTATTTTGTCTAATACAATATGTAGAGAATGTTAATCTACTCAACAAATGAAGCGATCAAACTTAGAATAACCAGTAACACATGTTTTAAGCTTGAGATTAAGACTCAAAAGGCTAAAAAAAGAACACAAAAGAGTTCATATCGAGATTAACAAATTCAGAAACTCAAATCACAAATAAAATTAATATTTCACTGAAAGATTTGAGTTGAAATGAGAAATCTGAGATTTGACCGCGAGCAAAGAGGGTAATGAGACTAAAGAATACTAACAATGCCAATCCAAAGGGATAAATTTGAGAATAGTGGCATTTCCACATATCGACAATATATCCACCAATATATGGACTAGAAGCTTGTCGATATCTGCGATATCCTCAATATCATCGACACATCACCAATACATCAACGATATCCTAGAATAACAATATTCCATGGGTATCGATATGGGCCCTATTAGCAATATGAGATATGTCGACATTATGTCGTGACATTTGATTCCTTGGTGCCAATAGGGATAACTTAGCACCTTAAGCAGTTAAGTGCATCTTTGTTGGTTACATAAGGACTCAGAGAGGCTAACATACGTCATGAACCAACCAGTAGATGCTATTATGTAAGCATTAATGTCACCTATAAATACATTCCCTACTATTCCACCTCTACCTTAAGGATAGCTACACCAGCTCCAAAGTATCAGACAGTTATTCCCATTTATGTTCCTGATGATAGTTCAAAGCTTTTTTTCTTTTGAAAAGGAGTCCAGAGAACAAATTCAAGATGATTTATTCTCACCGTTAGACATTTGCTCAAACAGGGCTTCGACCTCCAACACTATGCCTCTATCTACACCATAGGGGACCTCAATACCTAATGACATTGATGCTTTATTTCCTAGTTCTCCAGGCATTCCTATTATTCCAATTACTCCAAGGCCTACGCAATTCTGGCATATCTCCACAATTTGAGCCTACCACAACAAATGAACCTGAGCCAAACTCTATTGAGATAAATAATCCTCTAGACGACAATTTTGTTATGCCCATTGCCTTACGAAAGGATACCCGATCATGTACTATGCATCTAATCTACACGTCCATGGCAAGCTTGTCTCCTCAATATAAGAAATTGATTTATCACTACTCTCTCAACTATATAGGTATACATGCTACCCATCAAGAGGCACTTCCATATCCATAATGGCAACAAGATATGGAAGATGAGATATCACCACTACTTTCCCGCAACACTTGGGAGTATTGTAGAGCCACCTTCAAATGTAGCAGTGGTTGAATGTAAATAGGTCTTTACTGTGAAGTATCATCCAGATGAATCTGGGGAGAGGTACAAGGCTTATCTTGTTACCAAAGGACACATCTAAATGAATGGCATGGATTACTTTGACATTTTCACCCCTATAGCACGACTACCTATAATCCGAATAGTTATTTCCATGGCTATTCGTTGGGACTGGCCACTCTATTAGCTTACTGTCAAGTATGCATTTATCTATGGTGATCTCTAGTAGTAAATGTGCATGCAACCAAGGTTCGAAATGCCAATTTTAACGCCGTGCCGATAAAATTCTAAGTATGCATTTCGTGGGCATGTCGAGGGCACGCCGTGGAAATGCCTGTTTTTTGATAGCCATGCCGATGGGCATGCCAAGGGAACGCCGTGGAAATGCCGAGGGCATGCCGACAACATGCTGACAAAAAATTGCATAAATAATCAAAATGATATCATTTTCAAAAAATAATGATTGTGTAATAATAAAGGTATTTCATAATGACCGTGTGTGTCCTTAAACCCTTACATTCCTCAATATGCCCTTAGGATTCCAGAAATCGGCCTGTGGCAGCAGTACCTTCGCCCAGCAGCATCAGACTCGGCACCACCATCGGCATGCCATCGAAATCATCGGCATGCCGTCAGCACACCTGTAAACCGATACTATAAACATCTCGGCATGGCCCCCTCCCCAAAATAGCCTTGCCGACGGCATGCCGACGACATTTAAATCACTGCATGGAACAACCCCCTTCATTTGAGGCTAAGGGAGAGTCTACCAAGCTTTGCAAACTACATAAGGCAACTTATAGGCTCAAGCAAAATTCGAAAGCATGGTTTCAAAAGCTCTCTGATGTCATTGAGAAGATTGAGTTCAAGGGGTCAACTACAAATCAATCTCTTTTTCTACAAAAAAGAGACAAGGGGATTGTTCGGTAGATAATATCATCTTGACTGGGTATGATACGCAAGAAATTAAGGTTACCAAGGAGTTTCTGGCTAAGCACTTCATTACAAAAGACTCAGGGTTATTCCGATATTTTCTCAGGATTAAGGTAGCCAAAAATGGGCATGGAAAAGTTCTATCTCAAAGAAAGTAGGCAACAAACCTTCTTTAGGAGATTAGCATGTTAGGGTGCGAAGCCTACCTCCATTCTTATGGATCCAAGATAGGTAGATGCTAGGCAATTCAAATGTCTAATTGGCAAAGTGTTGTAATTGTTACCTAGCCTAACATTGCTCTTGCAATGAGCAAGGTGAGCCAATTTATGGATAAGCCCAACAAAGTAGTACGAGTACAAAGCAATGTCACAAGCTACCTTAGAACTTATGTGGATTTACTTTGTATTAAAGGATCTACATATTCCCTTGGCCGATGCAATGGAAATGAAATGTAACAATAAAGCAACTCTCTTCATAGCCACCAATCCAGCTTTCCACGAAAGAAAAAAGCATGTGGAAATGGACTGTCATAACATCCAAGACATGATTCAAAAGGGATTTACTAACACATCTCATGATGCCTTAGGAGGCATGTTCACTAAGGCTCTTCTCTACACTGCATTTGACAAATGTTGTTCCAAGCTGGGCATGACAGATATCCACTCTCCAACTTGAGGAAAATGTTGCGAGTCTTGTCCTTTAGTCCGAGTCTGGTTTTTTTGTTCTGTTATTCTCACTTTTATTAGGGACTTGTCTATAAGTTTCCCTAGCGCCTCCCTATAAGAGGCCTAAGGTTTTCCTTTTGATATAGAACAACTTATTCTCTTCTCATACATAATTATGTCCTTTTTTCCAAAATGGAATAGATAACATCTGTGACATTGGTAATCAACTATAGAGGCAGCACATGCTTAAACTACTTCTGCCCAAAATCCAACAAAAAAGCATTTTGTACAGCCAACCACATTTTTATATGGTCTAGATCCTTTAAGCAGCACTTAATGTTTGGATGAGGCTAACCCAGGGGATAAAAAAACCAGGGTCTCGCACCCTTATCCTAGGATAAAAAGTTCCATGGGGTAGGTGGAACTTTTTTATCCCAAACTTTGCCCTTCACATTTTTATAGTTTACCCCCTCTTCCAAACTGGATATCCTGAATAATTCCTATTCCTTCTTTCTAACAAGAAACAAGTGACTTCCAAGTTCTATTCCATGGTAGAAAAGTCATCTCCTCTGTGTTATCCCCTCTTCCGAACCAAGATTGTAATCCTCTTTTGAAAGCACGTGTGTGTGAGTGGCCATTGCAAAAGGACAACAGAAAAGGGCGGGTGATGTCTAAATATTATTGCAGAAATGATCATTCTCTAACAAAACACTCACCTCGTCTATGCCTCTTCAGCATACATGGAAACTTTCTTTTGCAATATGCACTCAGGCATCAGAAAAGCGAAATGGGCTTCTTCTATATTACAAAGAACAGTTGCACGTATTTTAAGTTTTAGGAAACATAATTGATCTAAGAATGTGCAAAAACATGTATGCACCAAGATCCTAAACTCTAGTCTCTAGCAAAAGACGGCATCATCTAAACATATTGCTATCCAACCAATGGACCCAGCAATCAGGAGCGGCAGAGTAAACAGAGTGGAGAAAAAAAGAACCATGCAATAAACTCATCATTAAGTGTTCAGTGCTTCATTCATGGTAACAAAGACCCACCAACGCAAGCATCAACGTGCAAACCATTCTCTCCCTCCCTCCTTTAACTACATATGCCGAATTGGTTAACTTTAATACATCTAAACGCCATCAATAACTTCGAGCTCGGTTAGCGTATGAGAACATATTGCAGATCAGATAAATAAATAGTGCTTGAATAGTGAACAATATCCATAAACTATCAAAAAAAGTCTACTTATAAGATTTTTCGAGAAAGGATAGTAGGTAAGAAAACATGAACTTTTAGGCACAAACCTCCAAATCTTGCAGGACCATCAGTTGGTTCAGGAAGAAAACTAAGATGGAAGAACTCCTTTGTTTGGAAGTTGTAAAGATAGCCTGCATAGAGCATCAAGTGCTCAGTGCAACAAAGAGAATCAGATTCAACCACTATTTCTAACTATTTTCAGAAGAACATCAAATTTGAGCTATGTTATAGAAGTAGCTGCAGGTCAGCAGGAACAACTCAAAACTTGACCATGTTACTCGTTAAGAAGGACCAAAGGTTGAATTCCTATTAGGACTTCCAAATTATTATTGTCAAAATAGTTACTTGCTCTTTCCGACTTTCAAAAACAGAATATTTTTCAATGGGTAGAAAAACAAAGATTAGTAGGGTACTTCCACTTCCTAATCCAAGCAGAAAGTTTTGAAGAGAAATAAGATATATAAATACATCTTTTACACATAATAGACAAACAGAAAGTGCAACCTATGTTAAAAATCATAAACCATATAGCAGGCAGACACTCAGATTTTTATCTCATTTCTGCTATCTTTAAACTTCTTGTATATGGTTGTCATCTTAAAGACAATGCTCAAGGCAGGCATACACCTAGACTTCTATCTCAGGTCTGCTGCATATGGTTATCTTCTTAAAGGCAATGCTCGACAGTCAGTTGCTGTAAAGAGCATAATAGCACCTCAAAAAAAAAAGAGAAATTACTTTCGTAATTTCATGTTGTTGACCAGAATTTTTCTCTCAAGGCATAACGTATGTGGATGAAACAGCAGCTTGAGCTTAAGAATGCTTTTTTTCCCTGTAAGCATAATCCTTTCTATCATATATATAACTGCGGAAAGTTTTTTGAGACATATCAGCACCGGAAAAAATATTAGCAAATGCAGTCCACTGTCTTTCCAACAGACTATTATTAGAAGTATTTCTGTAGATTAGCTTGCCCCTCATGCTATTAGCTAAATTGAAGTAGAGCCAAAAAGCTACTGATGACAAGCCATTGTCTACTGTGAAACAGCATTAGAGAATATCAACAAAGATAGCAGATTGTACAATAAAGTCACATACTTTACTGGTTAGATACTAATTTGACATAAGACATTAATTTGTCAAATTCCCCATGTACTAGATATAGGAAATTGATGATCTGTGATCAAAAAAAAAAAGTGGCAAATCTCATAACAAAGCATAGCAACTCGAAGATAGTGATGTAGCTTTGAACAAAGTGAAAATAGTGATGATGGCTTTGATTGAATTCCTTGGTGTTCCTTGGTTGGCATGCAATCAAAGAATTCAACATGAATCTGCAGATGCTTATTGAGTCTATTATGGCAATCATGCAATAACATCTGTGCTAAGCAATTGATAGCAATCACGAAGCACCAATATGATCTCTGGGATGAATGCAAATTGAAATATACAAAATAAAGCAATTGCATAAAAAATGCTATAATATTCACCATAAACAAATGAACCAACCTGGGCCAGGAGAACTCAATACACCATTCATTAGGATTGTATCATAACCAACAAATACATTTATTAAAATCTGCTGCCACCTGCATACGAAAAGTAAAGCACATGAATCATTTATAGTCTCAAAATTAGATTGCTATGCAATAAATAAAGATATATTGCAATAGAGAACTCAAATTGGATGGCACATACAGAAAAGAAGAAAGTGCAATCACCATCATGGAGCACTAAAAGGCATTTTATGTTTTTCTATAAGAATTCCCAATGCACACTCAACGCTGTTGATTGGTAATGGATGTGCACATAAATAAGTCCACAAAAGAAAAGAAAAAAGGTGTACACCAAGAGAACAAAACCGAAGAATTTAAAAAAGCAGCAAGAAAGTTTAAAGATAATGTTGGAACAAAACGCTTAGGAACATTATGAAAGTGCAAATGCTATGTTGGAGAACGTGGCAACTTCTATTAGAAAAAAAAGTCAGAGGTATGAAGCACGTCCAAAAGACAAGTGCCTCGCAAAAAGATGCCCGGTGGTAAAGTGAGGATGTACATGACAAGCTTAAAGTTACAAGTGCTTGTTTTAAGGCCTTTCATCCAGATAAAAACTGCAGAGAGCTTGGCAAGATTATAAAAAGATAAAGAAAGAAGCATAAAAACAATTAATGAAGCAAAGGACAAAGCCTGGGAGCACCTTGACACAAGATTTGGATACCAAAGAAAGGGAAAGGGGTATCCTTATGTTAACAAAAGCAAGGAAATGTGGGGGGAAAAGATCTTATAGGGGTGTAGGGAGGACAAAGAGAGGGTGAACCTAAATAGTGAAGATTTTCAAACAAAACAGAGTTACTTTCAAAAGCATTTTAATGGAAATAAATGGGATGATCATCACAGTAGCTCCAAATTGATTCTTTATCTCCACTAGAAAGGTTTTGATCACATCACCTACTTCATACTTGGATTTTAATAGGAACATCCATGTCAACCAAGAGAAATCACCTTCAGCATCCAAGTAAAATATGTGGCCTATGTGGTCTGGAGCATGGTTGGATCCCTAGATTTAAGTAACCAGAACATTGACTCTGAGCTCCAGTAGTGCCATCTTGGAAAAGAGCTCCTTTGTTGTTTCCCAAGTTGACAAGCTTTGCATTGGAAGGTACCTGTAGGAGAAACCTGTGGTATCACCCATCGAAACTTGGACAATAAGAGATGGCCAAATGAAGGTGCCATAAGAAACTAAAGGAACCCCTTGACATAATTGTTATATGAGCTGCATGTGGTGACCGTAGAAGACAGTAGACACACCCTTCCTCATGGCTACAACCAATCACTTGCCCTGTCAGTAGGTATTGAAAGGTAAGCCACACAGGGTCAAACACTACCTGGCAATTCAACTCTTTCATAATTCTACTAGCAGAAAGTAGGCTTAAAGGAAAATAAGGAGCAAGAAGAACATTCTCCAAACAAATATGTGGTGCAATTTGCACCTCCTCGTAACCAATAATAAGAGAATGCATCCCATCAACTACCAATATGGTTTTGCTTAATGGGACCAGCCTTAAGTCTGGAGAATTACCTAGCATCACCACATATATGTCAAGATGCACCCGAGTAAACAAGCCAATTTATGTCTTCTACATTGGACTAACATGCAATGACCACCTAGTAGGTGCCACACTAAATCTCCAAATTAGTGTATTATACTCAATTCAGGGAATAGTCATAGAGCATGGTCTCATGTACCAACTCTGATGCAACAACAGCCAAGTGTGCACAAACATGCCTCTGACCTCCACATTCTCATCCACAATCACAAGTGGACAATGAGATACCTTTACCCCTTTCCTTTATGGCAAACACACACTCTCGAGAGTTTAAAAGCTTCTTCGTGTGCTCCAATTCCATGAGTATGGTTCTTGTTGAGCCTCTCGATGACACGATCGTTATCCAACACTACAACTACACCAATGTTGAGGTTCTTAAACTACCCCTAATTCCCATCTCCTTGAGTGAGTTTAACTATCCCGAAAGCCATACTCTAACCCAACTGAAGTCCGTAAACTCAAGCGCAGCAATAGATTGCAAGGTTCAGGAAGTCGATATGCAATCTGCAGTCAGTTAGATTACCATATAAAGAGTATGCAGTCTTCAAACGAGTATGCAAGCGAGTATGCGATTCTGTATTTTTTAATTTTAAAATATAAAATAGCTTATTAAATTTTGTGTTATATATAATATTATAGCTATATAGCATCTCCCCTACTCTTTAATTACTATACAACCTAGAATCAAAACATATTATCAAGAATCTAAAATAAAACCTATATCAAAACCCTAAAATCAGACACTAACTGCCTCTATCGACGATATCAAACAAAATGACACCTAAATCAAAACCTAGAATCTAAAATGAAACCTAAAACAAAATCCTATAACCAAAGCTAATTGCCATTGAAATCAAATGTAACTCAAATGTAAAAACTCAAATTAAAATCATGTAACTTCCACTACCAACCAAATCTACTCATATCAAGATTCAATGCTACCTTACAAGCTTGGCTTGCTTCCACTGCCAATCAAAAGAGTCCTCCCACCGACGCCACCTCCAGTCGAAGAAGCTTGACACAACCGCCAGCCAAACAAGTCAACGATGCTTGCTAGTTGCTCCTCATCACTGCTATCATGCGATGGGCTTCGATAGGCGATGGCTTTAGCGATGCACAACGAGGGGTGGGGATTTCAACTGTCATGCGATGAGTTCTGCTAGTGCAACCATGTGAGGGTTTTGGGGATTCCGAGTGTGGGGAATTTGGCAATGCACAATGAGGATTTTGGGATATCAAGGGTAGGGGTTTAACAAGTAACAAGGGGTATCGAGGTGGGGTCTAGTGTTTACGTGGGTTTTTTTTAGAAAGCCCACCAAGGGCTCTACCTCAAAAACAACTATGTGGTCGAGTAAATGCCTGCTCGACCTGCCTACTCATCCAGACCTGACTATAGGACTGCATGGCATTACTTGATTCAAGAAGGGGTCCACTAATGCCTATGCAGGTGCCTACGTGGCCTAGGCAGCCGACTTCCTGAACACTGGTAGATTATATCGAAAATCAGTTCATTGAGACTAAAAGCTAATCACCAAGCATGAGAATTGAAAAAATAAAATAAAATGACCAAACAACTAGGCCAATGCACATTAAGACTTCAACAAGGATACCAACACAAGTTTATCCCCAACACCATCCAATAACAGCAAAGGTCAGCAAAGGAGTTTAAGGATACACTTTACCAAGAAAAACCACAGTTGCAGCACGAAACCCCTAGAGGTAGGGCCTCTAAACCTCTAAGGTCCACAAGGATTTTGCTGCAACCCTAAAGGTGGGTAGACCAAGTGATTCTGACTACTAGGTTGGTTGAAGCAACCAAAGAACATCAAAAAGAAGATAAACAAAAGTCTGAATCCATCCATCAACGTTCTATATGATGTCGACAAAGACTGGCTGAGGGATCTGCAGGTTCCGATGAGGTCGTTGGTGGCTAGAGACCATGGTGGCGACCAACGGACTGTGCTTACGCTTAATCCCTAAGGTACATCCCCAAAAAAGGGTTCTCTCTCTCTCTCTCTCCCCCCCCCCCCCCCCCCAAAAAAAAAAAACTTGCATAAATTACAAGAACAAAAGAGAGAAATTCTAAAGAATTATTTAGTGGGGAAGGGAAATGAGGAGATCAAGTAGGTATAGAGTTTTGGCCTAAGACCATGACCATTACTCTAATACCATGTTAATAAGATGATGTTCTATTTCTAAATGGAAACCCTAAACCCCATACATAAGGACAAGCTAGGGGACAACTACATATAGCCTCTTAGTTAAATAAGAAAACATAAAACTGACAATAAACAAGTAGTAATGCTCATCTCTCTACTATCTTCACCTCCACCAAGCAGTCGCCTATGAGGGCCTTCAAAGGCTTCAAATTGCATTGTCGGTCGTACAGGTCGTGCTCAGCTCCCGACAAAGTTGCAAATCCATGCTCAAATAGCATTGTAGAGCTACCTCTTGACAAGGTTTAGCAAAGACAGAAGCAAGGCAAGGAGCACAAGGGTGGAAAGGCAGCAAAAGAGATGCAAGGCGGAGCGAGGGGAAGGAGGGAGCATTGTAATCAATCGTCAAGGGTAGAGAGGATAAGGGCACAGGTAATCAAGGACAAGGGAAGGGAAGATAACGATGACAATGGCGATGGTTCTATTTGGGTTGGTGAGGGGAAAGGGGAAGCAATGTGGTCAATCGTCAAGTATGAAGGGGATAAGTGAACAAGCCATGAGGGACGTGGAGCAAGACGAGCTAAAGGAGGCAAAGGGGACAATAAAAGGGGGGGTCTCGGGGGAGGAAGAAGGTAGGGAAGGAGGAAGAAGAGGAGGTAAAGAAAGGAGCTTGGAGTAGATAAAGGAAACTTAAAGAGGGTAAAGATAAATTTTCCTATTTTTTAATCCTCTTTTGTTAAGTTCAGTGTTGTCAAAATCGACTAGGTAGTCGTAGTCACCCCCCCCCCCCCCCCAAACCCCTACTAATTCGAGTATACATACTCGAATTAATAGTCAACCAACCCAACTACTCAACCTAGTTAGCCTAGTTGATCGAGTAAGCAGCAAATTTCTTCATACAAGGTTCCAAATCAGGTCACAAATACCCAACCTGATTAAGTAATAACAACCCACCCCAACCCCACTACCCGTAACCCTAAGCAAAGCTCCACCACAGTGGAACCATGAACCCTCTAAAATATATGTTCGATTTGTATTCGATTTATTGGTTGATATGTGTTTGGTTGGTTGATATATATGTATTGCTTGATATATCAGTTGACACATATGCAGTGACTTCAATGCCGACGGCATGCCAGTGAAATGGCAGGTTTTGCAATAGGACCATATCAACATGCATTACGTCGACATGCAGGTGTTTCGCCAGCATGCCAACGAAATCGTTGGCATGTCGTTGGTAAGGTCAGCATGCCACTGGCATGCTGCTACTATTGTTTTTGCTATTGCTGTTGGTGCTACTCTACTATTATTAGAGCACAGGTTATGTATCAGCATATCGCATATGAAGTAAAAGATATGATTTAGGACTTAAATGAAAATATTTATCCATAAAAATAGTTATTTTTAAAATTCTAATCATTTTGACTACTTCTGCCATTTTTTTCGGCATGCGCCCGCATGTCGGCAAAATGCGCATTTAAAATTTGATAGAAACGACGTCAAAATCAATATTTTGAACCTTACACATGTATTGGTTCATTTATATTGGTTTGATTTTTACTTTTTATTTTGTTCACTTATATTGGTTAACAAATATGTACCAGTTGATTTAAGATTGTTGGTAAATCAACTTCAAAATGGTTGATCCTTATTTGATAGTATGTTTTACTTGTTAAACCATGAATTGTATAAGTAAATGCATCTTATTAATAATATTTTATGAAAATATATATATTTAAATATTTAAATATTAAGAAAATACCCAACCAAATACTCCTCGACTACTCTCGCACATATCCTATACTATAGGTGCACATGGGTCGAGTTGGGACCTAACCTAGACCTAGCCCATGATTTGCAGGTACACTATTGAACCCGACCCAACCCAACCCATAAAATTAGGTCAAGTGGAGCAAGTTGTTAACAAGTCAATTTGTTTGTTTCCGACATGTTTCTTACATACCTTTCCTATTTAATAAAAAAAATAAACACAAACAACTTATATCTTGTAACAAAGTGAATAAAATAAGTAAAAATTAAAAATAACTTCAAAGAAAAAATAAAGATACAAGTTTTGAATCAAGGGAGCAGCAGAGAGGATAGCAAGAGGTCGATGAGCGAGTAAGCAAGGTGGCAAGGTTAAGGAAGGGGTGGCAAGGTGTTGATGGAGGGAAGGAGTACCTTACAAGGAGAATCAACCAAAGTTGATGAGCGGTGCTGGCGAGACGTAAATGAGAAGGTGGCAGCAAGAGCAAACGAGGTGGTAGCGATGAAGGTGATGGGAACATGGGAAGAAGGTAGGATTTTGTTTAATCGAGAGGGGAGAAGATTGGGAGAGGAGGGAGAGGAATTGGGGGAAAGTGAAATTTTGAGAGAGGAAAACGGACATATTCAATCCAATCCTCTCTTATTTCTCACCTTAACCGCAATACTTTTCAAACTAAAAAATATTAATATATATAATATAAATATATATATCGACTTGTATCAGGTTGCAAATTAAGTCAAATTGGTTGAACCTTAAAGCAAAGCCAACCCAACCCATTTTTTATCAAGTTGGGAAAGTTCCAACCCAAACCAACCCATTATAACTCTTGGGTCGGGTCATGTTGGACCCAACCTGTATGCACCCCTATCATATAGTCCTTAGTCAATGATCCGATCAATCGAATACCAACCACCGAGTTTTGTAACACTGGTTAAGTTTAACGGCGTAGGGACATACAACCATAACTGAGGAAATTTCTATGAAGATATACATATATATCGTAAGCATGGGGTTATATAAATATTATCCAATGTCTCTAAGGACATATTTATTGAAAAATTTTAAAGAAAAAATCAATAATCTTTCAATCTGGCTAGTTTCCAATATATAGCCTTATAAGGAAATGTTATGTTTTATTTAGGGCTTTTTATGTTCATTGTTTCTACATGATCTTAGGTCAAAAGTTTGTCTAGTTCATGGAGTTGGACACAATTTTTTCAAAATTTTTGCATTAGTAGAAAAACATCTATCTGTGACTTGCATTATAGACCCCCTCTCAACATAGCCTCCGAGCCTTGCCAAGAATTTGACCTAATTGCTACGTACTTTGCTTATTAATTAATTGGATTTCAACTCTACACAAAGACAGTAGTGTACCACCTAGCAAGTCAAATCTCGTTAACTCTAGGTAAATATCCAAGTAGTGTAGCATTAACCTCTAGATAATGAAGATGCAACGGTGATCTTTTAAGCTCAATTTTCATGACAAGATGTGAAAATGTTGGAATAGACCCATCAAACTCTGTTGGTAGCCTCCAATGGGTAAAGCCCCTTTAAACTTCATTTTGTAGATTAAGCCCCCTACAACCTTCTTGCTCTTCATGTGCAAAAGAAATTTCCCTAACACAAAAAATGACAACTGAAAGGTGGATGCATCTCCCAACTCATTGAATCATTATCAAGTAAATTTTCTCTACATGTACTCAAAGCAAGGTTCTAAGCGCCAATATCAATGTTGTACCAATAAATTTCCAAGTGTGGTTATCGAGGGCACATCGTTGAAATGCCCGTGTATCAACGTCAAGTTATCGAGGTAATCGATGGCCCAAAATTATCCGTATCGAAGGCACGTTGACGGCATGCCAACGCATGCCGACTGAATTCACTTAAAATGATTAAAATTGAAACTAAATCACAAATTACTAACTAAAAACCTTAAAAGGTTATCCAAAAATGGCATACATGTAAAAACACGAACTTTAAATCAATACATACTCAAATAAAGCACACAATGCATATCTAAACTAAAGTAATACAACAACCATTCGACTACCATTGAATAATAACTTAATGCTCCACACCATCAATCTCCTCTATTACCTTTCAAACATCAAGGTCTAACACATGCCTTAATTGGCATAAATAATAAATGCAAAACCAGATAGGTAATACAGAGAGACCCTAAAGGAGTCCTTAACATAAAAATTTTAAATATCGATATCATATCGACAAATCAAAAATGAGATATATCACTGATACCGGAAAATTTTAGGAAAATTGCTTAAAATGACTCAAAATGTCACGAATTTAATGAAATTATCATTTTAATAACCAATACATAAAGAAATGCTTAAATTACCAAAATCATAAATTTTGAATAAAAACATAATGTAAACACGTTACTAGTGATGTTTACCTGGCTACAAGAAATGACCCTAAGTAGTTGTAGGTGGTTCATGTTGGTGAAAAATCCTTCTCTTGAGGAAAAGATAAAATTAGAACGAGGCATTTAAGTAGAGGGGCGAGAGAATAATGCTTAGTTTTTTCATTAGTCAATAGAGTTGTTGAAATCAATTAAGCATGGGGTGAAGCTTTAATTGAAATTTGGATCTTATTTGATCTAAGTGTAAATAAAAAATAAATTCCAATTTTTAATCTTAATCCATTGCAAGCAGCAGCAGCAGTTACCATCAGGCATCGACACAGGCATTGGCACGAGCATCAGCACAGGCGATACACCGACGATACACCTGCATGTATGCCCTCTACCCAAAATTGGTAGTATCAACGACATGTCGTCAGTATTTTAAACATTGACTCAGTCTCAAACCAATGAGCTTCTACTTCCAATGCCAACAAACCTTCATGGATATTGTCCTCTACAGTACTTTGTCCTTCCTACCTTTACATGCTAATTACCCAAAGAAGTCTCACATAAAGATGAATTGTGTTGGTTGAGAAGATACCCCACATTGTGACAATCACAACCAACTGATTGCTCTCCATGCACCAAAGCTAAGAAGAAGTTTGGTATCCGTACATTGCATGTTGGGAGATAAGCCACAATCTGGCTCCAGAAAAAGGCATTTAAAGCTTTTCCTTATATCTTGTTAAAGAAGTGGTCTAATTCTACTTGTTATGGAATTGCCAAACAAACTACTTTCTGTGAGGCGCCAACTTTTGTGCTAGAAGAGCCTTGGTTACAGCCAGTTCCACTTGTGATCTAGTATTGCATACCACTAAGCGTTATACCACTTCTCTCTTTGGAAAAGCATAAGTTGGAAATTCCCCTCCCAACCAAGACACTCCAAAAGGATTGATTTTGGTAAAGAGAACACAACAATTTTGATGTGCTAGCAACCTTATTTTGATAGATTCCGGAACTTGATTTCCCAACAGCTAAGCTAATCGCATAAAAGACATCCCAATCAAGGATATAACAAAATTGATATGCTGTCTTAATCCTTCTTTTTTAAAAAAAATGTCATTGATCTTGCTTTCTTGGTTATCTAAAAGGGAATTGTTTGAAGGGTGCCAGAGCTATAAGGAGATGCAAGATCCTGCCTGCAACTAGTAGGTAGTCCAAAATCATCCCAAGCCAATGTCACCATGATATTATGGTCTTCTTTTTTATAAATTCTAATTTACAACTGCAAATCATGCCTTTCAAGGGGCACCTCAGACACACCTCCACGAATCACTTATCACATCCCAATATCTGTGCATTGCAATTCCAAAGACCCCAAGGGACACCAAACTTGCTAGTGGTTCACCAGGAAGTAACTGAAACTATTTTACTTGAATAACACCTAACTGAATTAATTTTTATGAATCCAGGGATCTTCAAACTCAAGACATCAAATCCAAGACATGGCAATAATGCCATACTGAATGAGTATCACACAAGCCAAGGCTAACTATTTATGGTTACATGAGTGCTCTTATCCCTTGTTCCAGATCCCTTTTTTTTAAGAGCCCAGGTTCTTGTTTTTATCTTTTCTCGGGGCAGAGATCTGCATAAAGTGTGCAGTTTGTTTGAGGCTTTCAACCCAGAAGGTTATTAATGTACCTCACCCCGCCCAAAAAGCAAATTAACATGACATAGTTGGTCCACAGTACTACCAAGCCCGCTTGAGCAAGCTCTCCAAGCAAGAAGCTTATCTGTTGAATGTTGCAAGCGATTGGCCAAAAGCTTCAGCAAATAAGTTTAGCTGTCTTCTGCATTTTTTTAACTAGAATCGAACTATGTCAGGTTGCTGGTGTAGTCCTAAGAACATGGAGAGCAAATAGATTCCACACCCTTTTCCATTGTTGTGTCTTGTTTGGCACGTGAACCTAAAAGCCTGCAACACACTGATGTGGCTCCTCACTACAGGAATTAAGAGGATAATCTAATCTCTTTAATCTTATTGTCAAAAAGAAAACGATATCTCCATAGGCAACATATACAATAGATTCCCCAAAAGAAAATGCAGTGCACCTTCAAGCCTCTACTGACCACATCGTTAATGACCTTTCTCACATGTTGCATAAATTAGATTTCATTTCAATCACTTGTAGAAGGTCAATCCCTCCTAACACTTAAGGACCACAACAACTGTGGTCCAACCAGGCCAACTAGGTATTGTCATCATGGGAACAGAAGTGCAACTAAGATGCATGCAGGCAGGCATACATAAATGAATAACTAGGAAATGATAAGCTCAACATTTCTATTTAATAAATATTCAATGGTTCCTATCAATCTACTCGGTTGACAGAAAGAATTTCAACCATGATGTACTCTTTGAAAATTAAAATACAAGCTCCATCATTTTCAAGAGATTTTCTGCAAACTAGCAACAGCCAGGGAAACTAAACAGAGAGTTTACAACTATATAAAGAGTGGCTCCTACAGAAAAGGTGTAATTGGAACTCTTTCGATCAACAGTGAATAACTTTTATCTTATTCAAAAGAAGCTCAACCATTCAACTAACTATTGAAGAGCTAAACTAAAAGATATAATGAGTTCAACCTATTCCCAAAACAGGGGTCACAAGCAGAGATTGTCACGTTGACTGTGCGTATATTATGCCGAGACTTGGCTGCTTCAGGAAGCAAAAAATAGCCCTGAAAATTCCAGAGAAAATACACATGTATAACTTATAAAGCACAACTCCAGAGCTAAACATTTTCCTCCTCAGAAGAACGAAAAAAGAAAGAGAGAGAAAGATCAAATATTCCAAAGCTAAACAGGATGAAGCTGAAAAAAAGGCACTACCTGCCCAAACAAACAAAAGAAGGAAAAAAGGGAATGAAACAGCACTAGCTTCAAAAGGATTTCTAAAGAAAAAAAAAAAAGTCCTTGACTTTTCCAATAATCTCAATTTGCAAATGGCTAATGCACACTAACTTTACATATTTGAACAGATAAAGATAACTGATGACCATTGAATATTGACAGGACACTGGGAAAACTATTTTATTAATGAGACAGAATTCTTCAAAAAAGTTAATGACACAAAAAGGTTCAGATATCAACAATAAAAGATTTAAATCTTCCTTGAAGCAAGATGAGATGTGGATATAGATGTAAATGGAAATGTCAAAATTAGATGATGTGTGGCATGAAAATGGATCCATGTTTGGGTTAGTGATGAGTTTAAATTTTGTGGTCAAACATGATGTGCTCTCTTGTTACTTCTGCTTTATATGATTATTATTACTATTATTATTGTTCAAGTTTTTATCTTTACCTACAAATAATATTATCATAAATATTGTTTATTAGTTGATTTTTTTTTAAGAAATAAACAGCAACCAAATTGATTTTATATGTAAGAGATAGTGACTTTTTTAATTATACTAAAGATGAGAAACATTGAAGGTACCCTTGTAATTTTTCAAAACTACACTACCCTGTATTTTTCATATTTACATAGGTACCCTAAAAAAGATTATACCTCTCTTTCAACTAATATGTCATCTTAAAAAGGAATCCAGATTAAAATATGAATATATTTTCTGGAGAGACCATCATTTTTCTGCTCATTAATTCTTCCATTTTTTTTCCTCCTTCCTCCTCCTCCCTCATCCATGCTCCACTCTTCCCTCCTCGGTACTAGGGTTTCTTTACTTGCATTGCCCATTACATGGCTGCCACCATCAATAGTAGGTGGAGCAACCACGATGAGACAATCATTGCACACCCCCCCCCCCCAAGCTACACCCCAGTAGCAAAATTTAGAAAGTCGATATCCAGCATGCAATTGGACAGATCACTGCATAATGAGAACTTGGTATGCAGGTGAGTATGCGTGCCTTTTTTAAGTTAAAAATATAAAATATTTAAATTTTAACGCTAATTAAACAAATACAGTGATATTAACATAAAACAACTAACCTTCAAAAAACTTCAGCACTAAAACTGAAACATTAGTTCCTAAAACAAGGTGAATCATGACATAACAGCATATTGTCTTAAAGAAAAATTAGTCATTATATGGTTCATTACAAATGCAACCAACCATTAGGCCTTATGTGCGGAATACTCAGTTCACATACGCTCCTTGCATGTGAGGCGGCATATCAATATGCGGTGCCATCCCCTTTCCACACAGGAGTATACGACCAAGTACTCGATTTAGGCAGCCGACTTTATGAACCTTGCCAAGTGGTACCCTCTGGGGGCAGCTCTGCCTTCCTCATCACCTGGATGCTCCCATGAGCTCCTTTGACACTCACATAGTCACCCTCTACAAGATCCCGTTGCCCATCCTCACAAACAATGTCAAGGCCACTTCACCCACTTTGGCATCCCCCACACTGCTGCCCTCGTCAAGCCTGTCCTCCACCTCTCGCACTTCTGCCTCAGTGCCTTGTTGCGGACACTCGATTCTTCTGCTTGCCACAATCTCCACCCACACTCAGCCTCCTGGAACCTCATGATCGACTTTCTCAATCGCAACTCCCTCTTCAAGGCAATGTATGACACCATTCACTCCATGTGCGATGAGCCATCTCACCTCTTCTCTCCCTCCATCTTCGTCTCCACCTTCTCCAGTTGCTACCTCACCAACTGTGTTAAGGAGGCCTTCTTGACCTTTGAGGCCATGGACCGCTATGACATACCCTTAGATGCCTTCATCCTCAACTCCCTACCCTCCATCATGTCTCCAGTGTTTTAAATGCAACTTACATGCCATCAATATAGGTATTTTTTGGGGAAAGCCATATCGATACGTAAATAGTATTCAAACACAAGGGTACCAGCGAAATCTCACCTATACAGATGGCCCATTTCAAGGGTAATCTTCATAAAAATCCACCATTTCACCAATAATTATCAGCACATCAAAAAGATGCCCCATTTCGCTGGATCTTCTATCTGTGGGTGTTGATGTTGTTCGTGCTTCCTCAATTCCTCCTACTACTACCACTACGTGATACCATTGCTACTCCCACTACCGCTTCCTCGCACTACAAGCCTACAACTCCCAACTCCCAAGCCATGCTTCACCTGATCTCTGTTGGAATCTCCAACTCCACCCATCTTAGTATATTATCAATTTATCATCTTAATAGTTAATTGGAATTTAGAATCTATGTTTAAGGTGGTTTGGACATTTACAAAGAAGGCCACTAGATGCTCCAGTTAGGAGATGCGAGAAGTTGGATGCTAAACCCGCTGAGAGGGGGCGAGGAAGACCAAACAAGTATCGGAAGGAAACTATTAAGTATGACTTCAATTACTTTAATTTAAGTCCTGAAATGGCTGAAAATCGATCTGTGTGGAGGCAAAAAATCCATATAGCCAACCCCACTTAGTGTGGGAAAAGGTTTGGTTGTTGTTGTTGTTGAATAGTTAATTGGAATTTAGTACTTGGTGTAAATTGGTAGGTGGCCTGGATCTACATTAGATGTAGTGTTTATTACTTAAGACCTATAATTCTACACTAGATCTAACTTATATATAGTAATTAAATATTGTAATTGCAATAAATGGTATCCATGCACCTAATTAAAGTTTGCATTAGCTATTTATAATTATTAGAGTAAATAAATCTAAATTTTTCATAAAAATAGATTAAAAAATGAAATTTGTATGTATGCATCTTACATGGATGTGTACATGTATAAGTGAATTTCTAAAAAAAATAGTGAACAAAAACGATTTTTTACATAAAAATGAAGAAAAATTCATAGTTTAAATTAGAGGATTATAACCTAGGTAAAAATGGATTATAATATATTATATAAATTATTATTCATGTATTAAGTAGTTTATAATGAAATTAAAAATAAAAACAATTTTTTGCATAAAAATGGAAAATTCATAATTTTCAATAAATGCTATAATATAAGTAAAAATACATTAAAATATATTACATAGATAGCTATTCACATAGAAAGTAATTTCTAATGGAAATTAAAATGAAAATAATTTTTAATAAAAAAGAAAAAATTCTAGCTTCAAATTACATTATTATATGATTATAAGTTTGGTAAAAATGCGCTGTAATGTATTATGCAAATTGTATTTTAATTTTTCGAAACACCATGTCTCGAAAGGGAAACGCCCTTACTAAAGGAAATGGGAAGCCAAATACCAAGATGACAACAAAGATAATATTAGGTGGTTGTACTGCACAAAATTGGAAGGAAGCAAATATATAACAAAGTATAACTTTTGTGAGATACAGTTGCATGGTGGTGAAATAACACAATTCAAATACCACCTAGTTGGAGATGACAAGAATGTGGCAATGTGTGAAGATCGTCCTAAGGGTGTGTGGAAAGTGACTGTTGAGTCAATGATGTCAAGGTCGGAAAAGGAAGCTATGTAGCAAAGAACTAAAGAAGCAATATGAGAAGCCTTATTTGGCTGACAGCATTGCAAAGATGTTGACTCAGATTCTGAAAGTGATACGAAGGATGATCCAAGTGGGAGGTGAAAATTTAGACAAGTTATGAGAAACTCACTAAGAAGTGAGCATTAACAGTAAATCTTCACCGGTGACAAAAACATAAAGCATGAGATATGCAAGTGCCCGTAAAAGCAAAGCAAAACATGCCAAGAAGCAAAAGGGTGGCATCCCCGATTTTTTTCGATATGGGAGTGTTAAGGTGAAAGATGATGATAAATAGAAAACGATAAAGGATATTTAAGGTGATGCAAGGGAGATAGTTGGTAAAGCGACAATGAACCTTCTTAATGCTCAAGCAATTCCAACTCATGTAGTAGAGGGTTCATAGTTACAAAATGTTATCAATGCCGCCACTCAAACTAGGATAGGAGTTATGGCTCCCACAGCCTACGAGTTAATAGCAAGTACATTCTTATGGAGAAGGAAAAAATACAAAGGTAAATCAATAATTTAAAGGCACTATGACCACAATAAGGGTGCACAATTATGGCTTATGGGTAGACTACCTACACAAAGAAACATATTATTAACTTTCTTGTGAATTGCAACAGTAAATCCATTTTCATCAAATCCATGGATGCTTCACACAAGGTGAAAGATTTTAAGTATACTAACAAATTGTTGAAGATCCTATCGATGAGGTTGGGAAAGAGCAAGTGGTACAAATAACCGTGTATAATGGCAATAACTTCAAGAAGGCAAGTGAGAAAATAATAAAATTAAATAAATATGGAATCTTTTGGATCACACGGACTACACATTGCATAGATCTCATTTAAAAGACTTTTGGCATCGAAAGCCTATGACTTCAGATGTTGGAAAGGCAAGAAATGTTATGTCATTTATCTACAATTATGGACATGCATTATCCTTGATGAGAGGACATTGCAATGGTGAATTGATCTATCCTGGAATTATGTGCTTCACTACCAACTACATTGCCTTACAAAGCATTTTAGATAATAAGGTTGGTTTAAAGGCAATGATGAACTCACAAAGGCGGTTTAATATATCTAAGAGTAAAACGCGTCAGAAAGGACATAAAGGGTCTAAGATAATTGTAGCCAGATGCTCGCATGATGGAGCCCATCGTCTTATCATTAAGAATGGTGGACGTAGATAAGAAGTTAACAATAGACTATATTTATGTAGCAATGGAAATGATAGAGAATGTGGTAAAAAATGTGAAAACATCGAAAGCACCTTTTATAAAAATAATAAGGGAAAGAAGGGGTAGCATGTTCACACCCACTCTACTTTATTGGCAAGTATACTTATTAATTTCTAGAAATTCTAAATATAGAAGATTAAGTGTCGTTATTTACAAATACAATTTAGTTATTAATCATTTTTTATTTAATTTAGGATACTATCTGAATTCCAAATATTTCTACAAATACAACCTTATCTTATCGACACTTTGCAAGAAGTGATAAGAGAAGCTTATCCCTATCACGAAGGAATTACAAAGGAACCTGTATTATGCATGAGGTATGTACATTATATATATAATGAATTTAAACCTTTAAGGCATATGTTAATAAATAAATACAATGTTTGACCAAAATATGATGTTCGTGATACAATAAAAAAAAAATTGAAAGGAAAAAGGAAGATTGCTGGAGATCGGTAATCATCCAAATATCATTAATATCAAAATAAAAGAAATAAACTTATAGTAAATCATGCCACAACTCTAACAGGCTACACTCCTCACTACATTCTTAACCCATACCCATTCCTTTATTAAAATCACAACGTTCCACTAACACCAAATAGCTCACAAGGTAGCCACGGCTTTAACCCAACCAGCTGTTTCAATATGGACTAAGGACCTGAAAAAAGCCCAAGCACGTGTCTAAGGATGTAAGCACTGCCATCCGAACATAAACACATCACCAAACCTCCCTCAAAAACTGACAAGTGAAGAGGTGATCCAACGACTCCTCTGTAGTACCATAAAAAGGACACGACAAATCTGAATCCAAAGTCCATCTAGCTCAAAGGACCTTCGTAACTAACTTCTCCCTTTTAAAAAGCCACAAAAGAAATCTTCCAAAACAACAATCAGTCCTCCCACATCAAAAGCAATAGACCCTCCTCCAAGATAAAATCTTAAAGGCTCTTGAAACAGAAAACTTCCCCTCCTTCCAGGTGAATCCATCAACCATATTCCCACCAACAGAAATTCCATGCAGCATCTCCAACAAGCTCTACAACTAGCCTATAGAGGATTCTAAAAGACCAATCTCCAAAATAGGAAACCAAGCACCTGAGGCTGCATCCCAAACATTTGAGATGAAAGCATCCTTGGTAGGGATCAAGCAAAACAAACATGGTAACATATTAGAAAAAATCCCAGATCCTATCCAGCTATCCTTCCCAAAACGGAAGGAACAGCCATTACCAATCCTCAGAGCAAAGAGATTCGAGGCAACTCCTTGTAGTACAGAAGGCTCCACCAAGCTCCAAAAGGCAAATAACCTAACCCTTCTAGAGCAACCACAAATCACATCAGCAAAATCTCTAGAAGAATCCCTCAATAGCTTCTCCAAGAGGCAAGCATCAACACACAAAAATCTTACCACCCACTTCACCAGGAGAGCCTCATCAAATCTCTCCAAACTTCTAATGCCAAGGCCACCTCTCCTCTTTGATTTGCAAATCTCCTTCCACGAGACCAACTGCAAGAAGCGACCATCATGATCCGACCCCTTCCAAAAAAAAACTAATTCCTAGCAATCTCAAGCTTGGAAATAATCTTCTTAGGTGGTCAAAACATAGGAAGGTAAAAAATCGGTACAACCGACAAAATCGACATAATCAAAACCAACCTCCTAGCATAAGAGAAAAGCTTCCCACTCTAACCAACCAGCCTTTTATTCAACCTATCCTCCACCACGCTCTAGTCAACTACCACCAACCACTTTCCCTTCAACGGAAGGCCCAAATAAGTAATCAAAAGTCAAAGTAGAGAATCAAGAGCCTCAGAAATAACATCCTCCCCTGCTCCGTCCATGTGAAAGGGAATAACGGCATATTTTCTTCTATTCACAAAAAGGCCAAACATATGTCCAGGCATTCTCACCCATTGCACCACATGCTCAGTGTGACACAAGCCCCTTCAATGAAATAAATTGTATCTGCATACTGCAACAAGGGGGTAAGCAATGAACCGTCAGATCTGAGAGAAAATCAGAGAACAAGCCTTAAAAGCAATGATGAACAACATAGGCACTAATGGACAACCCTATCTCACCCCTCTGTGGCTAGGTCTAGGATCTACACGGCCTTCCATTAACCAAAACAGAAAAAGAGGTCGCAATACACCTTTTCATTATCCGAACCCAAGCCTCCAGGAAGCCCCTCCTAAGAATCACCCACAAATAAGCCCAGGCCAAAGAATCATATGCCTTAGAGAAATCAGCCTTCCACATAAAGGCAGGAGCGGAACCTCTATTCCAGGCCACAACCATCTCTTCAGTTAACACAAAAGAATTCACATAGAGACCTTCCAAAAATGAAAGCAGACTATACTGGGGATATCAAACTAGGGAGAACTAAACACAACCAATTAGCAAATACCTTTACCACAATCAAATAAATAGCATTCAACAAAACAATCGACCTAAAACCATCCAAAGTATCGATACTCTCTTTGGAAGCAAAAAAAGATAGAAACGATTGAACCTCTCAAAACCCATATTACCATGGAAGAATTCACGGATCATTGCTATAACATTTGAACCAACAACATCCTAGAACTCCTTATAAAACAACACTTGAAGGCCGTCTGGACCAAGAAATCCCTCTGCCTTAAGGCCACACGAGGCAACCAAAATCTCCTCAGAAACCTCTTGAATCAAATCTACCCCCAAAACAATCATCCAACCTCACCATATCTTAAGATATCAACCTCCACTCCCCAAGAGTTCGCCTCTTAGTAAAAGCATGAAAATGACCCATGACCGCCTAGCAAATCTATTCTCTATTATCGAAAACCTCATCACCAACACAGAGAGGAAATCATGTTGGCTCTCCTTCTAAAATTGGCTGACAAATGAAAGAACCTCATGTTAGAATCACCCCCCTAAGCCAAAGCTACCTGTATTTCTATCTCCAATACATTTCCCTTTTGCAGTCCTCCTCCCTAATAACATTCTAAACATGTATCCTCTCTTGCTACGCACTCTGCCCCATCTACCCCAAGACTTCTTTCTCATCCAACCTAGCCAAAGTCTCCAAAGCATTTCTCATGGTACCCTCACGTCTCAATGTAATCTTTTTAAATTCAATCAAAGCCTATCTAATCGCCAAAAATACAAGCAACCAAGGTGCATGTAGCCAACGTGGAGGTAGTAACTCCATACCACCTCTGCCTAACATAGTCACGAAAATCAGACTCCAACAACCATGACTTCTAGAATTTAAAGTATGTCGAAAAGGATCCCCCCTCACCGCTATCCCATACCAAACCATGTGGTCTGAAAATGATCTCATCAGAGCTGAGACCGCAGCCCCATGACAACCCTCTGGCAAGGAAACACTAAACAAGAATCGATCTATGTGAGAAGCCTGACCAAAGCCATTCCTCCAAGTACACTACACTGCCGAGACCGGAAGATAAATCACTTCGAGCTCACCAACAACTTAACGAAACTCAATCGAAGAACCATCCAACCTACTACCAAGTCTATCTGCCAGAGTTACATTAAAATCACCACGTATCAACTAGGAGCACCCATCAACAAAATTCAAAGCCTACCTCAACTCCTCGCACAAAATAGTCCTAGAAGACTCATCAAAAGGTCTATAAACATAAAAAAAGGCCCAACTTACCTCATCAAATACCTGAGAGAAGATTCCTGTAACCACTTGTGCAGCCACCAAGGTTCAAAACGTTGATTTTGACGTCGTTTCAATAACTTCCAAAGTGTGCATTTGGCCAACTTACCGAGGGCATGCCTAAGGCATGACGAAAAAATTTCAGTAGTCAAAGTGATGGCAGAACATATAGCAACAGCAGCAGCAACAAAGATTGGCAGCCATAGCAGCAACTATCGAAATGTGGAGTGCATTTCGCCAATGCCTACCAAATCTCAAGAGAGGAATGAGAGCAGCAACGGCAATGATAGAAAAGAATCGGAGTACTAGTAGCAATGGCGGAGAAGAACGAGAGAAAAGCAGTAGTAGTAGTGGTAGTGGTAGTAGTAGAAACAAAGGTGAGAAGTTAAAAGAGCAGCGAAGGTCAGAAAAGAGATATTGTTGATATTTGCGGGAATTTTGGCGAAAGCACTCAAAATGGCTTAAAATGTCATGACATGAAAAAAATGCCTTGGCCTTAGAAAATCAAAATCATGATTTGAGATGTGAAAAAAAAAAACCAAATTTCAACTAGAAAATCTGAGTTGTTCGAAGACTTTCCAATGCCTACCAAATCTCAAGAGATGAATGCAAGCAGTAATAATAATGATGGAAAATAATGGAAGTAGTGGTAGCAATGGAGGAAAAGAAAGGACGGGGAGAAGTTAGAAGGCCAGTAAAGGTTTTAAATATTGATATCGATATTGTATAGATAACTCAAAAAAGAGATATATTGTTGATATTTATGTGTGTTGGGCAGGGGACCTTTGGTGAAATCACTCAAAATGGCTTAAAATGTCATGACGTGAAAAAATGCCTTGGCCTTAGAAAATCAAAATCATGATTTGAGATGTAAAAAAATAAATAAATTCCAAATTTCAACAAGAAAATCTGGGTCTTCAGAGACTTTCCATGACCCCCCACGCAATACGGATCACCAGAAAATGGTACATGACTCGTATCAATATATTCCATGTTGGCAATATGCAATACATCGGTACATAACATGTGCAACAGTAGCAGCAATGCAACAGAGCAAAGCAGGCAGCAGCATGTATACTGCAACATGGCAACACTAACATAGCTAACAGCAACTACAACGCAACAACCTGCAACAGTCGAAATGCCGTCACACCAACCTTACAAGTGTTATGTCGGTAGATCGCATGTATGCCAGTGAAATACTTGCATCTTGACATCTATTAGATGTCAATATGGGTCACCTGCAAAAAGTGTCATTTCGACAACATGCCGACGGCATTTAAATCACTGGCAACCACTACGAAGCTCGAGAGGAAAAAGACATCACCCCTTCACATTAGGACTTAGCCCCCCAATCTACCAATAGCCTCAATAACCAACATATTTGAGAAACAGTCACTGCACAAACTCCTCTTTGTAACCTTGTCAAGCTCCTCCACGTGATTCTCTTGTAATAGTGCAACATCAACCCTCCACTCATCAAATACCTCCTCAGAATAGATCTCCAACCTAGATCCCAAAGACCCCTTACATACCACGTTACTCTGACCACGAGTATCAACAGAAACTCTGGCAGAGGACGAACATGGCACCTTCTTAAGATTGAGGACCTTAGCAACCCAAAGCTCCAAATTCATCCCTTTATCATTTCCCACCGCAGGCTTAGCCTTCAGAATTTTTCTCTTATAACAAGATCAATACCGAAACCACTCCACACTGATATGGTTCTGCATGCACCAAACTTCACAGACCCCAGCATGTAAGACATAGCAGTTCTGCTAGCCATAGACAACTTGGAGGGATCATGCTAAAAAATCATAGACTTCTACACAACACGCTAACCCTGACCGACAATATCGCCAGCAATACCTTCAGCAACATCACCAACAATATCCCCCGCAACAATTGACCTCGAAGATCGTGCAGACTCCAACCAGATCTAGGTGAGCTTCATGTCAACACCAACAGTGGTTGAAGCTGCAGCATCCCCAACAACAGCAAGCCTCGGGAATCGCGCACCAACGGTTGAAGAATCAAACTCACACTCATCAGCATCGCAACCATCAACAGTATCATCATGCCTACACGTGTGGAGAGCAAGCAAGCCTAGCAGTAGGAGAAGATATCTAAGTTATCGAGCCCAAAAAGATGGTCAGGAAAGGGCTTAAATGGATATTGAGCAAGTCCAAATCCAAAAACGGACCTAGAGGAACCCTATTTAGCACAAAAATTAATGCCACATGGGCCCACACTTGACACTGTCACGTCAACAACGACATCAATGTTGGGAACAGTGCTAGCCACGTCCTTCTTAGCACCCACGATATGGAGAATAACATCTGTAGCACTGAAAACCACAGTAGTACTAAGCGATTATTAAACCATCCAAAATTGGTTCCCCAATTTTAGAAGGTCCAACCTTTGCCAATTACAAATTTCGAATCACTCCTGATATTTTTCGACATTCAAATCTTGCAAGCAGGCTGCCCACCACAAGGAGGAGGTCGACCACCACCACCTCCAACCAAAGCTTCGACCACAAAAGATGAACCAAGGAAGGCCCCAAAGCGTTCATATCAGAAAAGACCATCTAAGAAGAACCATCAATCCTAACAACAACATTTGCAGGCAAAGAACAACCACAAAGAATCTTCACTTCAACAAAAACCCAAGACATATCGTCATCAAGAAGATCCACACCCTTGCACCATCTAACCCACGCAAATGAGGCGCACACCTTCTCCACAACTTCTCAACTCCTCAAACACAACAGAATACCCACAATCGAAAACCAATCATCAATCTCACAAGTGCACAATTACCAACAGCACCATCATACAATGAAGGATACCTCCAACAAATTGCTCCCCCAACCTTTGTCTCAACAAAATGCAAGCATTCAACATCTTCCTCCAACAATCCAAATAAAAGCAACCTAGATGATGAGAGTTTCCACTCACCAAAAACACAACCAAACTCCTCTAAAAAACTCCTCACGCCCCCTAAAGAGAAGTGACTGCTAATCAAAACACCAACAATCGTAAAACGAAAAACCTCATCAAGGCAACCACCTCCAGAGATCCTATCAAGCACCACCTCGAGAGACGAAGGAGATGGAGGAGGTAAAAGAATCTTCCTCCTCGGGCACCTCCACTGACGATGACCCACACCTTTGCACACCGCAGACAACCAAATCCCAACACCCCGCTAACATGACCGCGGCACCTACACTTGAAGCACACCACCACATGGCGAGCCCTCTCCAGAGAGGACCATCCCCCTCTAGTCGCCCCCCTCATTCTCCAAGATGCAACCCATCCATAGTATTCCTTTGGCAGCTAATATGCCCGCAATACAGTATGATGCAACTTAATTATTATAAAGACAAGACAAAGTCCTTTGGGACTAGTTTGACACAAGAATTCATTAAGAGAATCCATCCTGCTAGTAATCAACCTCTTTAATATTTGTCGATTTTGCAACACTTATAGTCGATTAATGACCGCAATATTTTCCTTTTACAACTTAATGGTGGAGTTGTTATGAGACAACTCCAAGCTTGCAAAAGATGACTATTAGGGTGCTATCGCAAACAGCATCTAGTAGTGGATGTAAAAGGAATTGGAGTATATTCAACCACATCCATTTAATAAGAACAGATTAGGCAACGAAAGAGTTAATGGCCTTGTATTCATCCATTACAGCACAATGTTGATGATAAAACATTATTAGAAGGGCTATAAAACCGCTCAAGCTGATCCAATTGATTTAGCATACATTTTCAAAGGAGATGATATATTAGAGAGCTAGACAAACGATGTTAGTTGAAAAATATGAATAAGCAGAAGCCAATCAACAAAATATCAAAGCATAAAAAAGAAATAACACCTGGATTTACGTAAACCCCACTCACAAAGAGTCGAGAGAATACCACGGGAGAAGGCTCTGAGAGGGTTGATTTCTATATTACTCTTCTCAAGTGAGGGGTACATGCCTATTTATAAGCCACCACACACTCTGAATTCTCACAACACACAATGTGGTACCAAATGGCCACTACACACAATTTTCTCAACACCCCCCCTCAAGTTGGAGCATGAAATACTCAACTTGTAACATAAAGAAACCCCTCTACACAGCAGAACAAACAAAACTCTCGATTGGTCCAACTGCCTCTCCTCTGCAGACAACCGCTACACTCTTGTCCATGCCTGTTAGCAAGGCTGAAGTATGACAACGAATTGTTGTAGTCATCTCTGACAAGGGCCTCTCCTCTGTAGACCTCAACTAGTGCTGATGACTCCTCATTTAGTATCCTTAACATGGATCTTCCTCTAAAGGCCTCGAAACTAGATCTCCCTCTTTAGAGTCCATGAAACTGGATCTTCCACATAGAAACTTGACATGGGCCTTTCCTCTGAGAACCTCAAAGCTGGATCTCTCTCCTCTAGAGACCTTGAAACTATAGACCTCCCAGAGCTTTGGTCTCATGTGGTGACCCCGAAGAAAGAGGCTCCTAAATGGAGGATGACTATAAAGGGATCTACACACCTTTCTCCCAAACTCTATGGGAGAAGAAAATAACAAACAGAAGAAATAATAAGACTAGAGAAGATCTTCTCCCCCTCTTCTCTTAAACATAATCATCATCAATTTTTTTAATCATTTTTTCTTATTTTTTTAATTTTATTCCCTTCCTTTTTCCTTTCGATATCCTTTTTTTTCCTTTCTACTGTCCTTTTTTTTCTTTCTGATTTTTCCTCTCCTTTTTCTTACTTCACCTTATTTCATTTTTTCTCTTTTTTCCTTCCCCTTTTTAAGGCTAACATGAAGCAAATGAGTGGGTCAAGATATTAAACAAAAATCAAACCTCTCATAAAATAAAAGCACCATCTCCAAAACCACCACCTACATTGCCGAGTTCATCGCGGAGTTCGTACGATCTCTTACCGCGATCCTTGCTACCATCTTCCTTGCAATTTCCAACGAGATCGTCGTCGAGACTTCATGCGAAATCTGCTCGTGGAGAGGATAATCGCCACATCTTCGACCTCTAAGGCCTCCTTCAAGGGCGTCCTCCATGTGTTGATCTCAACGCTTCTCGAGAACACAGGGATCCCGCGATCCTCGTCGTCTCCAATCTCACGTAATCGACTCAATCTCCATCGTCAATGTCATTGCCAATCTCACGCGAGATCTCCACCGAGATCCTCGCCACGATCTTTGTCTTCATCGCTGCTTTTAATCGCCACTACACCCAATCTCGCATGAGATTGCGAGATTAGCGCCACCATTGCTAATCACAACAGCAGCGATTCCTCTAATCGCTGATCTCCGTCAATCGCAACCCAATGTCTCGTCATCACCATTGCTCGACTCCTACTTGGTCACCTCCAATATTGCCTCTAGATCAAGCAAAATCACGCGCTTCTTTGCCTCAAACCTTCAAGAGGATCGATCTGCACAATGGCCTTTTTCCTCCAATGAACGACACAACAACAGTAACTCCTCTAGCACCGCCTGTCGTTGTACCCAATAGCATCGCCACCTCGTTCAGTGGTGATGAGGTTGCCTTCCTTTTTTTCTACTTCTACTGTGCCAATAAAGATCTACAACACCACAGACATCACCAGCTGGCCCAACAGGTCAGCATCGCCCCTCACCATCAACAACACCTCATAACGATCTCTTTAAACTTAGTAGAACTTCAAGAAATTAAAACTCCAATAACAATATGATAATAAACCAAACCCAAGAAACAAATTGCTCTAATACCATATGGAGATTTTTAAGGAAATAATTTTTCTTATTCAATAACCAAACCAAGCCGAGCCTCTCTTTATATAGAGAGCGGGTTTTGTACAATAAGGGAAAACACCCCAACCTGCTAAAAATAACATGGACCAAAATGAGTAAGACAACTAACTAATTGAATCCTTAACAACTAACTAATTAGATCATCATTTATTTCCTAACACTCCCCCACAAGTCGAGATGCAGGAGACAGCCAAGACTTAGATCCCGTAGACATTCATGATGGTAGAGATCAACGATCGCTGACGTAGTAGCCCCTTATTGGCATCTTCAAACTCGGGTACCTCTCCTTGTATGCCCTAGAGTCAAGGTCTTTTGCTTGGTGTTCCCATGGTGTGCGAGAGTGCTGCTAATCAACTTAATATCTTAAGTAGACTCCCATCTTCTTCGCTTCTCTCGCTCATTCACACATAAGGACCAAAAAAAGGAAAACAAGACTCTAAAAGGGCACACACAATTCCCCCACAAAAAAACATAACTTTTAAAAAAAAAAATAGCAAACCCACACAAATAACCCTAAGACCCTTTTTTTTTTTATTTTCTGAACTGATTGAACGAAGGGGGGTTCTCCCCCATAGGTGATGGCAGTAGAGTTGGTGGCTTCAATGGTGACACTCCGGTGAGTGAGAGGTCGCCCGACCACCTCAATCTGGTAGCCCAACCTTCAAGGAGTCATGTCGCCCCTTAGATCCTGAATTGAGCGAGATTTGAGGGGTCAAAAGCGAAATCCGAACTTCCATTGTTGCAAGCGACGTAGATCAAAGATGGGAACATTGACGGTGCGTATATGGTCCAATGACCCTTAAAGGTAGTGGATATGAAGGTTGGGACCCGACGACCACTCCCACAGTGGTCTCTCGCTGGTGGTGGGCCGGTGACGACGCAAATGGCACCTTCTTCGCCAGCGATGGGAGAGCAGCAGCAAAAATAGAAGAAAAGGAAGAAGAGATAGAAAGAGAAGAGAGCCTCTTCGGTGGCTCATCAGAGAGCCTCCCCCTCTAGATCTTCTTCATTAAACCTTAGACCACCAGAATTGGTGGCTCGGATACCAAGTTGAATAATATAAGCAGAAGCAAAATAACAAGATATCAAAAGCATCACAAAATAACACTTGGATTTACGTGGAAACCTCACTCAAGAAGAGCAGGGAGAAAACCACGGGAGAAGGCACCTGATAGGGTTGATTTCTATATATTCTTCTCAAAGAAACAAGTAGGGGGTACATGCCTATTTATAGGCCACCACACACTCCACATCTCACAACATACGTTGTGGAACTAAATGGCTAGTACGTGTAATTCTCCCAACAATAGTGGAGAACTTGCGATGGATGTCAGGGCAAGACTAGATCCGAAACTAGCACAGAAAATTGGTGTTAATATTAAAGGACATAAGACTAGATCTGGTCGGTATACTTTCCCCATTAGAGTAATTGATGGAGACATTGAAGAAAGACCAAGGTTCGAAATGCCGATTTCGACGCTGTGCCGATGAAATTGTAGTATGCCGTGGAAATGCCCATTTTCCGATGGCAGATTTCAATGGCCCGAAAAAATGACATTTCGAGGCACGCCGAGGGCATGCCGATGCATGCCGATAGAAATGACAAAAATGATTAAAATTTGAAAGACAAGTAAATCAAGATGTTAGAAATATATTTACAGTTGTATATGACAAAAAATAATCGTTACTTAAGCCTATATGACAAAAAATCAACGTGTGTGTTGTGTGTGTGTGCGTGCTTTCCCTCCAATTCCCTCCTTATATCGAAATCGACACCATCCTTCTGTCGGCATGGCCCTGCTCCGAAAACCCCCTTGCCGACGACATGCCTCACTGAAAAAGACGATCATCACAGTCTAGATCGAAGATCGACTCGAATGACAGAGGCAATGATGATGCAAATGCACAAATGGCGATAAGTGGATCTAAATATGAACAATCATTCGATATAAGGAGAGGAAGCTAAATGAGTAGTGGTGAATACCAAAATGGTAGAGACTACGAAGAACTATACACCAATGTGCATGGTCAACATATTCCCAGTTCCAATCCAGTATCCATGGATTATAAGGGATATGGAGCTTACGGGGACGATTTCAACTCATCCATGATTTCCATAAGCTTCGGTAACCAAATTTTTGGCATGTCATAGCCACGACACAGGATCATATAGTCAAAGTTGTTGCTCACAGTCTTTTGCACCATTACCACCTTCATATTCATTTTATCAATCTTACCCAAAGTCAAGAAATGAAGGGTATGCCAACGACACCTACTCCTCCAATGCATCTAGGTATGACTTGTTCCCATATTATCAACACCTCAACCTTATCATCATAGCCCAAAATCAAACAAACAATTGAAATGTCGTCGTCATCACAAGGAACTTCAAGGCAGGCAGGATCCCCGCATCAATCTTTTTACAGCCAACACACGGATGGTAGATATCCTCATATTAACATATTAGTTAATGCCAGTGATTAAGAGTCCAGGCAAGCAGTGATAAACTACCAAACTATGTATTCATATATGGATTAGAACATCTATTGTGATTACCTTCTAGCCTTATAAAGCCACAATAGGAGATGGAATCAACAAAGTGACAACGATGGTGAGGAAATGCATCCCGTATGACAACCATGGTTTTTTTGATATCCAAAAATCTCCGCAATTTGATGTACTTAAAATTTTCATTTTATTTTTAAACTTTTAATTTGTTTGTACTATTTTAGAAATGCATCTTTATCTAAGTATATATTGATTCAACACTTGTGTTTTTACATATATGCCTCTCTTGCACGACGTTTTAAGGTTTTAAGTTAGTAATTTGTGATTTACTTGTAATTTTAATCATTTAAGTGAAATTGTCGGCATGCGTCGTCATACCCTCAATATAGAGAATTTTTAAGGCATCGATAACCTAACATTGATACACAAGCATTTCCACAACGTGCCCTCAACGTGCCTCTAATACCAGATTTGAAATTTATCAGCACGGTGTTAGTATCAGCACTTAAAACCTTGCACGTGTCATGCCCACCACACTGCTAACAATGACGACTTCCTCAATCACATCAAGTGTTACACCACCCCCAATGCTGACATGGTCACTATCCTTCTTAAGGGCTAGGAGCACAAGGACAACATCACCATCGCCAATTGCACGTTCAACAAGGTGGTCACCTTGCTTAATTAGGATCCCACCTATATGATCACCCATGACGTCTCCCTCTCAATACTAATGTGTAGCAAGGCGGATAGGAGGCTGTCAAGCTCCTGTTGATCCTAAGGGGGAGGACAAGGAAATCGGCTGAGGAGATAAGAGGGTGGAGGAAGGAAATTGGTGGCAGGAGGAGGCAAAAAGAAATAAGAGAGTAAATGAAAAAAATTATAAGGGTCTCTATGTAAAATTATATTCATATTTTATCTGAGACTGTAAAAAATAATATATTGGTAGAGGAAGACTACAGCACATAAATTACATGATGATTTGGAGTGCCTATGTAAATATGAAAAAGATAGGAGCATAGGTGTAATTTCAAGAAACGGGGTCATTCCAACTGATAGTCTCCTGTACAAGTTAATCCATGGCCATAAATATTATAAGTTATTTTGTCTATTTATGTTGACGAAACCAATTAACTTTTTGTCTAGTTAGTATATAAATATTTGCTCATTGTGGTATCCCAAAAGGTAAACATATATGTAAACTCCATTATATCCGATCTCACCCACATACATGACCAGATTTCAAATGGAACCTGATGGCTCCCAAGTAATCATATAATTATATTAAGCCCAAAAAAAAAATGGAATTACAGATATTAGCCCAAGATCGCTGCTTAGATTCGTTCAGGAAATTATGTATAGTATTAATTATGCAATCACCGTAGCATCCTTACAAGTTTTCATAAATCAAAATACAATAAAACACATGGCATACAATGACCTTTACAAAAATTTTTTAGATGTGCATTTAAGAGATAAAGCAGCATTCAGATGAAGCATGATCCAAACTTCTTTGCCAGATACAGATATTGTGTCCTCTGACCTCTCATCAATTACGCATGCAAGGAGAGGGCATTTACCATCAACCTTCTCCATCTAATTTTAAGGTAAACCAGAATTGAAAAAAAGAAAAAGACAAGTGTTACCTAGTGAACATAGGTCCTTCTGAATTCCAATAAATTAAAATACAGCCAAAAAAAAAAAGACCCTGAAAAAATCACCAATGATGCATTGCTAATGTTACCTTCTCTTTAGCGTACAGATAAGTAGGATCATTTGCCATGCTACTTTTCTCAAGCCACTGCACTGAGATTGAACAAACAGCTTTAGATGCACGCAAGGTAACTCAATTGTCAAATTTACAAGCAAATGCATAGTACAAACTCATTTGTTATCCAGGACGTTTATGCGTATTTATGCTGGTGTTATTGTTAATTTGCTATAGTTATTCCAACTTATATCTGTTCCCCATCACTGCATTAAAAAGTGAAGAAAAACAATGGACCACATGCATTAACTCCATATTCCCCAGCACTGACTGATGTGGATTGTGACAAGTTGGAACTAGCAAAAAAATAGACAGGCAAACATGAATCTAAGTTGAGAATCAAATCATACAGAAAGCTGCCTGCAGGATGGGTAAAGCATGTTAGTATAGGTCACAAGTGGAATTTTGCAATCCAAAACAAAAGAGTCATGGAAATAAAGATGGCAAAACAGTTCACCAACCAATTGCGTGGAAGGCAACAAAAGCATAGGATACAATATTGCGGACAGGAGAAGCAGCATGGATTGATATATCAGTGATATATCACCAATATATTGATATCGTCAGGTCATCACATATCGATATCAGCCTTAATATCTTTCTTCCATGATATCACCGATATATTAGAGATATATCGTCTATATCATAGACTTTTATTGAACTTTACAGCTGTACATACTATGGTTCTTGCTTCTTTGTAGTCCATCAAATATGTCAACTTTAGAACTGTACATCATCTGTCGACAATTCAGTCATTGCACTTGGTTTTACTTATTAAAAATAAGAAGATTCTAAAATATCGGTGAGAAATACATTAGCATCTTCAAACCTCTCTAAAAAGATGCATAAAACTAAGTACTTTGATGATCAATGGGAGTATTAAAAGGACTATCTTGTCATCTTCCTTTGATTAAAGAATGTCATCCATAATGGTTCTTCTTTCTTTCCCCTACAACAACCTAAGGTTGACAGGCTCACTTGTTTCAGCATGGTTTATCTAAGTACTTACATACTAGTGCTTTGTTGATCTCCACTAATCTTGCAAATTGTGCATTATGCTATGATGAGCACAATTTCTCTACAGTTATTTAAGCATTTATAATTATCCATTATATATGTTTGTGTTATCTAAACCATGTCTTGTTTCACCAAGTACATCTTTGTTGGTAGAAGATGTGATTTCATGTGTTGAGCTCATAATGAGAAGAGTAATAGGGTGATTCACAAAATGTGAGACAGATCAATGAGAAAGAGAAGAATATTGGAATGGAGAATGTGTTAGAACTAATAAGAAAATCAGAACTCTAATTATTTAACCATTTATATTTGTTCATTATATACTCTTGTGTAATCTAAATCGTATCTTCTATCACCAAGTGCATCTTTGGTGATAGTATTTGTAATTTCATATCTTGAGATCGTAATGAGAAGAGTAATAGAGTGATTTACGAAATCTGAGACAGGTCAATGAGAAAAAAAAGAGTATTGGAATGAAGAGCATGTTGAAACTGATAAGAAAATCAGTACAACTAAGGCATAATTTCAATTGTCAACTAATATGCAACAAAAGTTATTATGAATTTTTGCAATTATTATCATATACTGTATAATTTCTTTTCAATATACAACTTTGTTAATATACGACTTTGTCAACATACAATTAGTGTATTTCTATTATATTTTCATTCAAAATTTATGATTTTCATCTGTTAGGCATTTTTTCATGATATATTAGTTATTAAAATGTAAATTTTCATAAAATTTGTGATATTTTAGGATATTTTGAACCCTTCTGAGCGATTTTCCTAAAATTCACCGATATATTTCTTTTTTGACTTATCGATACGATATCGATATCGATATTTAAAACTTTGAAAGACAGGGAGAGGAGAGTCAATGAAATGGTAGGAGAGAATATCATATTACCTATAAATGACTTAACATGATCCAGGGGAAGCATCTTTAGGGACTTGGAATTATTCCAATCCAACCTCAATCCTGCAATATCCTGCATACAAATTTTCGCCCAGGCAAATTTAAGGTGCAATGGAAACGGCTATTCTGCATTTCAGAATATAAAAAAAGGAAACTAAATCTGCAAAACATTTAAAGTTCATTTGACAGGATATTACTTATCAATACACCAATTATAGTTAGTCTTACACATGATATCTATAAATAATACAGCTCATGCAAACTGTCTGGAAAAGAAGTCAAAAGGAAAAAGAAAGTAACGATGGAACCTTGCGATGCAATTTGGAATGAAGTCAAAGGAGTACTAGGAATATTCCACCAAGAACAGCTCTAAATGCCTCACATCAAGATTCCCAAATGCTAAATGCAGACTCAAACATCAATTTCTAGCCTTTCCTAATGCATGTAAAATTATTGCATTAATAAATCTTCTTACCCCTACCCAGGCAGACTTCCAGGAAAACTGCCTCAAATTTCTCCAGAAAGAGGCAAGGTTCACGCGCCACACATTGTACAAACGAATAAATGAAGCTTTCAGAGACTCCTTTTGAGATATAAGAAAACCCACATGTCGTTCTTCAGTATGCTGTTCATTTAAATTAGCTTTGCTTTCATAATCATCAGGAGTAGTCCTCAGCATGTTATTGCTAGCTCCAGGTTCCATCTGGCGTTCAAGAAAACCTTTATCACTTTTCCATGATTTGAAATTCCACTTGCTCCTTTTAGTGCCTGAAGAAACCCATGAGGAGAAAAGGTTGACAATTGAAAATGACAAGCCATCTCCATTACCCTCTGGCATCTTCAACTTCTCCATCACATGCCAATCTACTTGACCATCTATCACATTCTCTACAGATGCATATTGCGACCATAACCCAGCACTACTTATCTGCAAGAATAATCATACGTATATAACACTCAAAAATAACTCCTAGTACGAAAGCACAAAAAATAAAACGATAGCAACAGTATCATGATAGACAGATGACATTTTGGCTGAGATTTTGCACTTCATTTGGGTTTTCTTAAATAATCCAAATTTATAAACCAAACTTTGACATTTGTGGAGCCATCAGACACGCTTACTAAGGAGATCTTCATTAAAGAGCATATCTTGACAATGCCATACGATTGGGATGAAAGAAGAACTAGTTGGATCAACACTGGAGTCTGGACGTCCTATCCCTGCCTGACAAGTTCTAGACTTGACCAACCCATTCATGGATCATAGAAAACAACGAAAAAAAAAAAAAAACGGAAGTGCCAATGAACAACCTTTTAACCTTACATCCCTGAGGCTGTACCGACAACGCAGAGGGGCATTCATTAACCTGTAGTTAAAAAAGAAACTGTTGTGGACCTTTTCATGAAAGAGATCCCTTGATGAGGAAAACCTATCAGGAGACAGAAGATCACAGAAAAGAGAAGCAACATTTTTTTTTTTGAACAGGTAAAGGATAACTACTGGAAGTAGTAGCAATCTGGAATTCATTAATACTTCTTCAAATATATGTCAAGAAATTATATTACACCGTAATATACAATCAACTCTTGAGCACCCAAAACAGCATTCTCCACATAAGGCCCATCACTTCTAAAAATCACAGCATTCCTTTCCACATCGATCAGGGTTGCCGCCCTTGCATACCTGGAGCAATACATGGCCAGACAGTTTGTAGGCGTCCCCCTCCTGAATGACCACCAAAAGGCTTCAAATGATGAAAGATCTACCCAACCTATAGCCAACTCAGCCTAATATTCTCTACAATCTACCACAAAGAGGACACAAAGGATCTGCATTCGAGATCCACCTGACCCGCTGTAGCGAGCCTTCATCACCGAACTTTGTCTTCTAAATTCACAAGCGAAGAATCAAACTTTCAATGAAGCCATCACTTTCTGTAAGAAGAGGTAGTCCCTCAAGAACTCATCACCATTTCCCAAGGTAGCCTCAAGGCATGGAAAGCACATCACACGGAGAATTCACCATTCACCCATTTCCAGCCATCAACTCTGTCCTCTACTAGGTGAACATGCTAATAGCTTCATAGCTGTAAGAGCTCCTCCATCCTCACCTCTAAAGCCTAGTTTGAATGGAGGAATAGATTTTGTAGGTTAACTTTTTTGCATATGAATTATCCTGCATTTCTATTTGGAAGGCATAAGGATTATCCTGGAGAGTTGACTTGTAATTCTTTGGAATGCAGAGGGGGTCATCCTGTGTGTGGAAATTATTATTTGGGAGTTTGTTGATGGGATAATTGTTTGTTGTCGAAGTAAAGGGGTAGGTTTCAGTGGAGAAGGCGATGAGGTGAGGATAAAGGGAAAAAGTTGAAGAGTTGCCATTTTTGTCAGCATGCCTTCGGCAAGTCCTTGGCGTGACTCCGAGATGGACTATTTTTTAGGCATCGAAATCATCGAAATCTACCATCTAAATATGAGTGTTTCCACGACATAACCTTGACATGCCTCCGAAATATATACTTAAAAATTTATCAAATGACACTAAAATCGACATTTAAAACATTACTCTATGCTCTTTTTAATTTATGGTGATAATTGTTAATATACAACTTTTATATCTCTCTAGTTAAGGTGATAAAGCAAAAACAAAATAGCAAACAATCATAAAGCCATTGGAAGGAGGGATTCAAATTGTACAGAAATGGTTAACCCCATATATTTTCTTTTTTTTTCATTCCTTTTTTGATCTTTGAGGTAAGTTGCTAAATGATTGAGAAGCTGGAAAAGGCAACTCCAATCAGTGGATTATTAACGTTGGTAAAGATGGTATTTACCTCTAACAACCACTGGTTGGGAATGATGGAGGGATAAGGTCCCAAGGATTAACCCATGCAAATTCATGAGATAACCCTCTAAAATCCTTATCCCATAAGAACCCAAGAATAACTTATCCCAGGTTAAATCCCCTTAACTTAGGTTAGAATGTCCCATCTACCAAACAGGGATAACCCTCATTTTTATGAGTTAACATGTTTGCCAAACTAGGCCTAAGAGTCCTGAAATAAAGGAAAGCATCCTATTCAATTAACCCCTTGCTTAATGGTCCACTCAAACAATCAATCAATAGTGCTTTCGTCTACTGTGCCAAGGTGTAAAGCATGGGGTAAAGCTGTTCTAAGAAAACCTAGCAAGCACCAATCATCTAGCCAAAATCTAGAATTTTGTCTCTTGCCAACCACTGGCGAGAATTACCTCATTAACCACCGAAAAACCTCCAACAAACCCTTCCAAAAAATATGGCTCCCATTCATAGGGAAGACACTACTACACCCAATTAAGCATGTAACTATTAGCATCATGTTATTTTTAATTCTTTGCTATTTTCTATTTTTCTATGGATATATATACAATTTTTGTATCCCCTCCTCTTTATATAAGAGAGGTTAAGGTTTTCTTTTAGAATAAGACGCTTCATTCTCTTCTATGTGGTTTCAACGCAACGATCCTACGCCAGTGTTCAATACCTCCATGATTCCCATACCCCCTTCTCCTCTATCAATCCACCATCATCACTCCCTCTCTCGATGCCTCACACCACAAGCAGCACCACACACATAATTGTAGCACAACCCCACATTGCGCCCAATGCCATAACACAGTTGCATGCAGGCATTCGCATGTAAGTCCTCCCTCTGTTAGTTCTATGTTGTTCTCTACACCTCAAAGATGACTCTATGCTCTCTATGGCATGTTCATGTTCTACTTGCTTCTCCAAGGGAGACTATAGATGATCTAATCTCTCTCTGTTATGGCAACTCAAATCCTCTCTTCTTTGCTAATTAGGATTGTTTCCCAATTCCCGCTTGGGATCGTCTCCCATTACTACTTGGAATCATTTTCCACTGTACCCTCATCTTGGTATGCTACCTTCTTGGAAGGTTTCTATTTAGATGGTCCCTGTGCGCTTGTTGCTCTCACCAATGCCGATGGTGCTCAAGCAAATTTGACATCTACCACTGTTAGCAAGAGGGTGATTGACTTGGGCGCATCCACTCATCTCATTGGCGATCCTTATTTTCTGTGTGACTCAGCTAGCCAAAGTAGTGAAGTTGGCCAATGGCTCTTATTCCCCAATGGCTGTAGTTGGGGAAGTTTAGTTTTCTTCCAGATTGCAGTTGTCAAATGTTCACTGTGCACCTGAGTTCCCTATGAGTCCCCTCTCGATGAGCAAGTTGTACAAAGATCTAAAGTGTCATATCATCTATGATGAACACCACTGCTACTTTCAGGATAGGTAGACCAATCAAATCATTAGTGGTGGATATGAGAGGGATGGACTATACTACCTTAATATCCCTACTCGTTTTTCCAAAGGTGCCTTTATTTCTACAGATCCTCTACTTTGCCACAATCGACTTAGTCATCCTTCACTGGTTGTTCTCAAATTTACTTTCGCCTACCAAATTTGATTGTAAGGCTTATTAATTGGGCAAGCATCATCGATCTACCTTTCCTCCATGGAATGAGTGCAGCAGATCACCCTTCCAGTTGATTCATTGTGATATTTGCGAATTATCTCACATCACTAGTACCGCATGCCACAAATACTTTGCAATATTTATTGATGATTAAAGTCAATCCACCTAGGCACTCCTTTCATATAGTAAAGTGATTCCTTATTGAGGTGTAGAATGTCTACTATGAATCCATCAAGACATTTCATAGTGATAATGCCCTAAAATTTATACAGGAGGAACTAGAGTCATTCTTCATCATAAATGGCAGCTTACATCAAATGTCTTTTGCCTATACCTCTCAGTAGAATGGCATTGCTAAGAGGAAGTTAAGATATATACCAAGCATCGCTAGGACCCTCCATGTCTTCATGCAGGTGCCAAAACAATTCTATGGAGATGTTATGCTTATTGCTACTTATCTGATCAATAAGATCCCTCCATCTATCCAAAATGGGGAAATCATGTTCCAGTTACCCTAATGTGAATCAACCATTTACTCTCCCACTACATGTCTTCAAATGTACATGCTTTGTGCATGCCTTTGGACAACAAGACAAGCTATCCTCATGAGCACTGATGTGTGTCTTCCTTGGCTACTCTCGCACTCAAAAGGGATACCAGTATTATGATCCAAGTAATCGACCATATATAGTTACTACAAATGTGACCTTCTTTGAGAAGGTTCCATTACTTACCATGTCAGCTCCTCTTAATGATAGTTATGACATGCCCACGCAGACAAAGAGCCAAAATGAGGAAGACGATGGATCGCTTGCTCTGAGTAAAACCATTTGTTCCTGCACACTCTTATCCTATCTCTCATTTTACATTCACGACACATCTGAAACGTTCTATACAACAGCCTCCCAAAGTATTGCTCAATGTTGTCATTCCACATGACTACTCAGAAGCCTCCCAAGATCCTCAATGAAAGACTGCTATGGATGCTGAAATGGAGGCCCTTACTACTCATGACACATGGAAGCTTGTGCCATGCCCACAGGGCAGACTAATTGTTGACTGCAAGTATACATAATCAAGTATCTTGCAGATGGCAGCAGTCATAGATTCAAGGCAAGATTGGTGGCCAAGGATTTTACACAAGCCTATGAAGTGGACTACTTTGAGACCTCTCTCGTGGCTCAAGTTGCCTCCATACATGTCATCCATCGGGTTGCTATCAACAGGAACTAGCCACTATATCAGCTTGACATCAAGAATGCCTTCCTCTATGGAGATCTAACTAAAACGTATATAAAGCAAATGCCTAGTTACAAGGTTAAAAGGGAGCATGTATGTAAGCTGAAGAAGGCCATATATGGCCTCCAGCAGAGTTCTCGAATATAGTTTGCGAGATTAACAAATGAGGTGATGAAGATTGGATTGACAAGCCATATATGATCATTCTATCTTCATCATGACAGCTTCCTCTAGTCCTCTGCCACTATCATTCTTGCTAAGTACATTAATGACATGGTCCTAACAAGAGATATCAGTGCAGATATCAGTGCAGGCATTCTTTCATAAGGTCTTTGTGACAAAAGACCTACGAGAGCTACAATATTTCTTGGGAATAAAGGTAGTTAGTTAGAGACAAGCCCAGCATAACACTTTCGCAACAGAAGTATGTCCTAGAGAAACTTGAGGATACTGGACTACTTAGCACAAAGCCCTCTGCTATTCCAGCTAAGTAGAAAAGAGATATGGGGAGATCGAGGATCCACCCTTTGAATATGTCCACAGATATAAGAGCATTCTAGGCAAAGTGCTATACCTGACTATTACTCACCCAGATATCAGTTTTGTAGTCAACAAGGAGTCAATTTGTGGACAAACCATACTATAGTCATTAGCATGATGTTTGTCTTATCCTAAAACATCTCTCCAGGAAAGGGGTTGTCCTACAAGAACAACGGGCATCTAGATTGTGTTCCTATTCTAATGCAGACTATGCATGGTCTATTGAGGATAGAAGATCTACCCCTAGCTATGTTGTATTTCTTGGAGGAAATCTTTTTTCAGGGCGTAGAAAGAAGCAAATTATTGTAGCTTGCTCCAATGCTGAGGCAGAGTATAGGGTAATGGCAAATACTGCATGTAAGGTCATGTAGGTCACTTCCTAGCTAATGTTGGAGTTTGAGTGAAAAGTTCAGTTCCTATGTTCTGTGACAAAAGTCAACTACCTACATTGCCCCTAATCCTATTTTTCATGCAGATAAGCACATTGAGGTGATCTACCGCTTCATTCGAGATGCTTTGATGAAAGGGAAAATAGTCACTCATGCATTCTTCGAGCTTCCGCTTGTAGATATTCTCACAAAGGCATTGACAAGGAAAAGACGTGTTCCTATGTGACAAGTTGGACTTAATAGACATCTATGCTCCAACGTAAGGAGTGTTAGCATCATGTTATTTTTAGTTCTTTACTATTTTCTATTTTTTATGGATATGTATGCAATTTGTGCATCTCATCCTCTCTATATAAGAGAGGTTGCTTACATTGATTGAAAGATTAGAAAGGAGGTTGGCAGGGTGGGCCTCAAAGATATTATCCAGAAGAGGTAGACTAGTTCTTCTAGGGGTGATGTTGGCCTCCATGCCATCTTACTTTATCTCTATTTTTAAGATTCCACAAAAGGTTGAAAGCAAGATAACTGGATTAATAAGAGATTTCTTTTGGATGAATTATATATCAATAGGGAAATTAGCAATAATGATGGTGTGAGAGCATGTATGCAAAACTACAAAGGAGGGGGGCTAGGGGTCAAGGAGTTAGGGACGATGAATGAAATTTTCTTGGCAAAGTGGGTCAACAAGATTCTTAAGCGGAGATAGGACCTTCTAAGGAGGATGGTGGAGGCATGCTATGGGCAGTTGATAAATTGGGAGCTATTGACATCCCCACAGTGCGGAACATCTCACTTCTTCAAGGGTACGTCTTCAATGGTGCCAAAGGTGCGGGGCTTCTTCTTACCTTACCTAGCTCGAGGTGACACATTCCACTTTTAGATGGATGATTGGATGGGACATGGGAAGTTGAAAGACCTGTCTCCAAGGCTTTTTGCGATGGCTGCTAATAGAGAGGCAACGATGGCTAATTGCTAGGACGATTCTTGGTGTCCTACATTTACAAGGAACCTTTCAGATGAGAGGATCCAGGATCTGCAAACTATGTTATAAGAGCTATATGGCTATCACTGGATGATGGACTAGATGCCTTCTATTGAGATGGAGGGGACTTTTCTATCTGTGAAGCTTATAATAGATTGAGCCTGGGGGGACCACTGACGGACATTGGTTTCATCAAAGACTACAAACAAATTTGGACAGCCTCATGCCCTTTGAAGATCAAGATCTTTGAACGGAAAGGGAAAACTGCTAACAAGGAAATGGAGAGCCAGATGGTTTCCAGGGTGGATATGAGCTGCCCGCTTTATTGTGCGGCTGACGAGGATGTCAACCATTTGTTTTTTGGGTGCCCCTTCTCTACGCAACTTTGGAGGCATTTCTGCTTGGAGTGGATCGCACACTCCACCAAGGGGGACTTTTGCAGATCATTTAGGAGTGGAAGCCAATGTATAGGGCAAAATGCTTTTATAACTAAGAAAGAGAAGGAAAGAGCCCTCGTGGTACTTTGGGGCATATGGCTTGGAAGAAACGTGGCCATCTTTAAAGGGCAGCATCCACAATTGAGAATTTTATTTGTAGCATCACATCTGTAATTAATTTCTAGGAGGATACTATGTAATCTGGCCTCTTTCCTATCTCCACCTTTTAATTAATTATTTTGGGTGGTTATCAGTAGGATAACCACCCTTTCTCTCTTCAAAAATAAAGACACTTCATTCTCTTCTACAACAACCTTAGGTATATAGAATAAGGCCTAGTTCTCCATCCATTATTTTCGTGCACGCTTTGAAAGAAAGGTGATATTCCTATCCATACCCTTCTTATCCGTCCACCTATCCTTGGCTAGCACACCTCCATCTACGATACCAAATATCCTCATCTAATATCCCTTATTACCCCCTTCAATAGGAATCTCCATATGTGGCTTTAGTCCTACCAATGATGTTTTGTGATAGCCAAAAGAAAAACATGAAAAATATAAGTATAGTTACCAAGATCACCTCCAAGAGAGTCAAGTAGTCACCCTTTGATAGAATCCTTGCCTTTCAACCTTCTAATTTCCTCTCTATATCAAATCTTGGATCGGTAGAGAAGGGGGTGAGGCTGGTGTCCTGAGAGGAGGTTTGCAGATCTATGCAGGAAGGAGGTCTCAGGGTCAGAGATGTGGAGGCTGTCAACTTAAGTCTTCTCATGAAGTGAATTGTCAAGCTGGTGGGGTGGGAGGAGGGCCTTCTTGGCAACACTCTTCAATAGTGCTATGGCTCCCTCCTCTCCTGGGGGGCTCGAGTCCCATGTTCCTGGTGCATTGCATTTCATGCAGGGGTTAGCGACAGTGGTGCCGAAGGTGTGGGATTTTTTCTCGCTTACATGGGAGATGGGGACACTTTCAGGTTCTGGACGGATGACTAGCAAGGTAGTGGTCGCCTCTATGACAGGTACCTGCGACTCTTCTCATGAGCTATAAACAAGGAGGAAATGGTGGGGAGCTACTGGGACAATGTATGGTGTCCCACCTTTAAGGGGGTGATGTCTGATCAAAGGTGCGTGGAGTTCCAGCACTTGTTGGGTGATCTAAAGGGATGGGAGCCAGAAGATGGTTGGGACACCTTTTGCTAGGAGGAAGGGGGTTTCTCTATTGCTAAGGTTTTTTGCATATTGTGTTCATCCCCGCAGACAATGGATATTGACTTCCTGAGGGATTGCAGGTTACTCTAGTCGGCGAAACGCCCATTGAAGTTCAGAATTTTTGCCAGACTTGTCAGAAGGGGCAAAATCCTTACCAAGGCTTGGAGGGCAAAGTGGGCAGCAATGGATGACCTTAGCTACCCCCTGTGTAAAGGGGCAAACGAGAGCATTCAACATCTTTTCTTCTTGTGCCCCTTTCTAACACTAGTGTGGAGGATGATAGGAGATTGACTACATTGCAGTTGACAGTTTTAAGGGGTTCTGGTCCTCATTCAGGAGAGGTGTAATACCAACAAAAGTGGTAAAATCTTCAGATCAAGGCAAGAAAGGGTGAAGGAATTGGCGGTGTTGTGGGGCATTTGGCTAAAGAGGAATGGGGTTGGTTTTAAGGGTGAAAAGCCGTATGTGGAGAATGTTGTTTGCTCCATTTCCTTCCAAGTGGTGTTTTGGGAGTCTACCTTGTAATTTGGGCAATGACCCTATAATGCTTTATTTTGAGTAATGAATCCGAGTGGTTATCATACAGATAACCACCCTTTACCATTTCAAAAAAAAAAAATTCCTCTCCAGTCGTATCAACAAGGCAAGATCTTGCAACTCAAAAAGGAGATGGACAATATCAAACCTAAATATGTGATCAGCAAAGACCCAATTGATGAAGATTGCATAGCTGCACCAACATTTGCCTCCTCCATCCCAAATGAGATAATAACCCACTTATTAAATAATGGAGAGACCTAACGCCTCTAACTAATGCCGCCACATTTTCAAGAATAGAAGGATCGTTAGCTATGAACTTTCTACTCCAGACTCAAGAGAAACCCAAGAATAGCATTGTAGGACATGCCAAAAAAGAACTAATCACCAAGGCAACAACAGCAGGCGAAAAAAGAAGAGGTGTAAGAGAATACCCCTAATGCACATCCATCCCAAGTTGAACCCATTTACCTATTGAGTTCCCATTCAAGAGGACAAAAGACATTATAATGATATATCTCTTTTTTCATTGTATCCAAATGTCCAAAAAACCCCACTTGACCAAAGATGCCCATAGAAACCTCCAAGCAACTAAATCCTAAGCCTTTGCAAAGTCAACTATCCACATAAAAGCTTTCTTCTTCCTTATATCTTAGGCTGAGACAATCTATGAGGCTTAAGAAGAAAAAAGCATATTTACTTTTATGAATGCAACATATACAAGATGTACCAACAAATCTAGCACCAGTTTTAGACAATTGGCAAGCACCTTGACGACAATCAAGTATGTTGCATTTGATAGAGCTACAAACCTTAAATCATTAACTAACTTCACTATATCTCTCTTAAGTAGCAGAAATAGGAAAAACCTATTTAATCGTGCAAACCCCCTATTTTCAAACATGAATTCTAAATTATTGTGATGACATCACTGCCAACCACATTCATCAGGCACAAGGAACCCCTCGGCATTTAGCCCTTCCAGGGGCTTCAACACTTCTTCCTCCATCAAATCTGCAACCAAGCTTGCTTTCTACTCCTTCGACGATGAAAGAACTTTCGGTCCCCTCCAATGCCATGCACCTATCTTCTCTCTCTCATAAAATCTTTTAAAATGCGCTGCCAAGGAATCTCCAACCGCTTTCCTCCCCTTTATTTCTCGCTCCTTGTTAACTACTCACCAATAGAATTCTTGTGCCTCCTTCCATTGGTGTAAGCAATGGAAAAGCTTCATATTCACATCTCCCTCCTTTAACCACTTCTATCCAGAGTTCCATTTACAGCGGATCTCCATTTTCTTATCCTCGACCTGCAAATGAATGATTAAGTCACTCTACTTTCCATAAGTAATCATAAGCCCTATAAGTTGCAAGAAAGTAACAACAAAGTTTCTGAATAAGAAATACCCTATCAAACATCTCCTATACATTAAATTTGACTTGAGATATGAATAATATCTCCCCAAATTCCCTGAAATCACTTTTGAATCTTGCCTGCAATTGAATGAAGCAGCATCAGGGTGGGAACAGTCTATAAACATGAATCTACTCACCAGCAGTGTCCTTGAAGAGGAGGATAATAGCTAAGAAAGCATGTTAATAAACTTGCATGGTTCAACTTTCATAACCTGGAATTACCCTCTAAGAACTCCTACCATCGCTGCCATAACACTAGCACCCATCAATGAAAAAGCCACTAGAGAAAAAGAACTGGAGAACAACCAGGGCCAGATAAATCTTCAACATTCAATCTAGAGCTGCATTTTATTATGTGTTGAATTGTCCAAAGGGCTTTCTCAGAGGCATCAATTCATACATCTTGCCAAAGCTACCTTGGGTAGCCCCATAATTCAATGACTTATCACCAACATCAATAACATATATTCTGGATCAGTCCAGGATTTTAGATCCAAGCAAAACTAATCAGGTCCAAATGACTTAACAAGCAATTTCTTTATATTTCTAGAGAAAAAAGGAAGTCAGAATTCAGAGCATCTATACCTCCTTTTTTTATTCGGGCAGGGGGGGGTGGGATGGGGTGGGGTGGTTAGGCTATGGAACTACCTGTTAAATCAAGTCATATTTATAAATCAGGTTATATTTATATTGACAAAAGGGGGGGATTTTTTTTTGCGAGGTAAAAGGGGAGAAGTTTTAAGATCAAAGTGAAGTCACATTGAAAAGCAGACCTCATGAACAAACACAAATGATTTGTTAGGGGAGAAAGCATATCCAGGTTAGAAAGTAGTAATCAGCTACATACCTTGATTTGAACAAGCTGAGCTTCTGAAATCTCTAACCCAGTTAGTTGATTTGAGCACCCAGGCTTCAAGAAAAAACATGAAGTTAGCAATTATTGGGGAGACAAAAAGTTAATCGTGCCAACATTCATAATTTATGCTCTATACAGAGAAAATTATGGATTGAAAAATTTAACAACAGTTTACAGTCCCAAAAGTTGCCACAGAAAATTTTTTGGGGAACAGAGTTATGGTAAAACAGAATCATATAACAAGAAAACAAAGAAAAAACATTAAGCACGTAGAAACAATCCAACATCCAAGACTTGGATGTTTGTCATCAATTTTCCCCAAGAAAAGAGAGTACCTGCACTTCCACCACCACACCAGTGAGATTATGCATACCCTTTGGGTGGAAGGGAGGGAGCAACATGAAACATTCTCCAAAGCTAGCCATTATGATTCCAACCTCTCGTATTGTTTCCCCCCAAGGGTACAACCTCTCATTATTGTTTCAACGGAAAGAGTAAAGTCAATAGCACCTACTATTCAGAACAAAGAAAAAATGACTGTGCATCAAACTTCTCTTGCCATCAATTCTTGCAAACTATAATAAGACGATACAGTCCAACATGACATGACATTATGAAGCCATTTATGAGTGGTTAAAAAATCCTCCCCATAAATGACCACAAGTTATATAACTCCTTACCCTCTCCATTCCCAGTCCATTCTCTTTTATCTTTTTTATTTTTAAAGGAAGATGTCATGATCATATGAGGTTAGTGATCATCCATTTTGTTAAGAAAATGGGTCATAAAATACAAGCAACAAATTACAAAGAGTTCAACAACTCTTTAAGGCACATCACATCCCTACAAACATTGTCAAGTAACGCCCATGCCCCCTTAGGCTGCGTTTGGACGAAGGATATCCCTTTCCTGGGATAGAATAGGTTTGGAATAAGTTGTGCTGGTTGTTTGGTTGGAGAGATAGGATAAAATGATTGGTATGCTGATATGGTGTTAGTAAGAAATATTTTAATATTATGATTGATGACGAAGAACAAGATAAGCCCAAGACAATGGGCCCACGAAAGAAAAAAGTGCACCAAGCCCAGGAAACTTGGAGACCAAGGAAAGGGGCCCAAACAATGGCCAACCGAGTCCACCAGAAACAGTGCCCAAGGATGATCATATTGCCGCCAGATGCACCGGCCTGAACGACAGTGAAACCTACCCAAGGATCTTGATCGACAAGGAACCACCCAGGTGAGGCCACCCAAGAAGGTGAAGCGACACAAATATAGGAGGCGCCTTTGAGAAGCAAGAGAGACAATCACGCTTGTCCAAAAAGGTGAAATTACATATAATAATTATACCCTTAAATGCCCTATAAAAGGGGTTTCATGTATACTGTTAAGAGGGTAATTGAACCCATTGTAATCAAGCTTACATAGTGCATGCTTGAGGGTTAGATCTCCTCCCCAGATGTACATTATGCAAATGAAACTAGGTTACCGACTCTTGCATTTTGTATGATTGTGTGCATTTATGATTGATTATATGGTCGAGTACTGTTCGAACACGATCAATGACATTGGAGATGGATAGGTTGATGTAGTGTAGTAAATATATGTTAATGGATATAATATGTTAGAGTGGGTATATTTTAATGCATGTTGATGTTGTTGTGATGTAGTAGGCTAGTTCAATAGTGAGTATATTCTAATACATGCTGATGTTGATGTGATGAAGGTGGGATAAGTTGTATCCCACTCATTGGAGGAGTTATCCCATTGGATATCCCTCTGACCAAGATATCCTCCCAACTCCGAAAGGCATCACAAGAGAAATAGTCCACCCAAGTATCTCCCATTCTCCTCCAAACCTCTGCAAAGAATAAGCAAGTAAAGAACAAGTGATACATCCCTTCCTATGCTCCCACACGCAATGAACAAGTAATATCATCTACAAGTGCAATCTTCCTCCCATATATTTTCATCATTAACTTCTTTCTTTACGCCTGCAGCAAAATCTGTAACTTTAGAGTCATCTTAGCTCACCAAATCAACTAACAATCTCTAGATAAGTGTGAGTCCCTCTCCAGTGGCAGCACCAATAGATGTCTATAGGCATATTTAACCGCAAAAGCACCTCTGCACAGCTAGAAATCAAAAGCACTTGGTAAAGGTCTGTAACAGGAAAGCTCCATTTGATACCCCAAGAAATCAACTCTCTTGTCTGATAAAGGGCTTATGAGCAAAGGGATACAAACATTCCCAACATGATCCTAGTAGTATGTCATCATTGTTAACAAACGAGGGAATCCATTAGCAAGAACACCCCATGTAGACCAATCGTCTAGCCGAAACCTACAGGTTTCCCATTACCAACCTCTGCAAAGAAAAATTGCCTCACAAGTAGTACAACTCTTACAATACCCTTACAGAAAATGGATGCCCCTCTAAATAGAAGCAATCTATCTGCCCAATCCAATTTCCTATCAAAGTAAACATCCATGATCATGGAAAAGAGATTCCTCTCCCATCCTACGACCCTCCAAATCCACTATGTCAAGAGAGCATCATTCATGAAATGCAAATCAAGAACATCAAACCCACCCTCCAAAACTAGTCTACAAATCTCTTCCCAAGTCACCATCGCCATTGCTCTGTTAACTTCACCAGGACCCTTCCAGAAAAATCTTTGCCTCATTTTATCAAACTCAGATCCTGCCTTCATAGGCATCAAGAAAACTGACAAGTAAATCAAAAGTACACAAAACAACATTGACCTTAGCAACACTAGTAGTCCACCTTTTGATGAAAGATATGACCTCTAACCAGCAAGATGCTGCCAAACCTTTTCAAGGATGGGCTGCCAATCAACAACTCACAAAGGGCCATCAGGAAGTAACCCCAAGCATTTGAGTAGAAGAAAAGCCCTGGGTATCTGCAAAGTGGTGGCTCATCTACATGATTCCTACTCATCCATGCCAAACGGGACAAAGGTAGATTTGACTCTATTAACCTCCAAACTGGATAAGTCCACAAAGAAGTCCAGAAGGATGGGCACATTCTCTGCCATCTTAGTGGATCCCTCCACAGAAAGGCCATATCATCTGCATATTGCAAAAAAAAAGAATGGTATTCTAGCAATCTCCTAGGTTGAACCTCCTTTGGAAGCCTCAATTGTGCGCTTCAAAAGTACATGTTTCTAAAGCATCAATCACCAATAGACAGCTTCAATCATTGCTCAATAAAACCATTTTTTCAATGAGGTCAAGGAAGATCAATGACACTTTGATACGAAATAATGCAATGCCATCTGATAGTGGATTTCATTTCATTTTATGTTCATAATGGCATCATGTTTACATTCCATACTCCCAAGAAACAAACTATACTTATAGCTAAAGTCAAGACCGTAGTTCAAGTTCACACTTGCAGGAAATTGTGAAAGTAACATACCAGACACGTGGCATGCCAATGATTCCAACCAAAACTAGAACCCAAGAATCTTCAAGATCCAAAGTTCACCCCAATCTACAAATCCTTTATCCAAAGAGCTCCATTCGAACCCATACTTTTCAAGATCAATCCCATGTTCTCACAAAAAACTCTCCATTCTAACTAATATTTTTCTAAAAATGTCCAAGTTACAATTTGCGCAAAAATAAAACAAAATATTAGGTGGTACGAATAAGGGAATAGAATTTAGGCTGGATGACTTTTAGAAAGTTTTAGGCCGAAAAAAGTGCTCGGTTTGAAGGTGAGTCAAGAATTAGGTTGATGCACTAGGTGATCGATGTATTGCAAGTAGAGAATTGGAGCTTGTACTTTATTCATTTCATAGGTACCGTCGAGTTAGTTTTTTTGTTGCCAGTCACAATGTAAATAGTGGATCAAATGCGATATGTAGTTGATATCTCATACGTAGAGACATGAGACTAGTAGTTTATTTTGACTTTTACTATAAGTATTGCATTGGAAACATCGCCAACTTCATCTTAATCCATGTGCATAGTAGCTAGAAACCCACCTAAGGAAGAATAATCCATCACTTGACCCTTTTACCAACATGGCCTTAGTAACAAATCCAACATGCATAACATAGCCTGATGAAGAACAAAAACAAAAAAAGAACAACTCTGTCGGAGATTTGGGGGATAGGAAATATTATTATGAATCTCAAGAAACAAAAGAAGGAATTGGTCCCTTTATATAGAGAGGGTCATTCATAATTGTAATCCTAATACAATCAAATTAGATCTAATTAATCTCTAACTACCTAAAACATCTCAATGATTTGAGAAGAAACAAAAAATGAAAAGTACTAAAATAAGGAAGAGATAATTCTAAATACTATTTCCTAATTTTCTCTAACATTACCCACCAAGTTGAAGCGTGCAATGCCTAACTTGTTACAAAAAATAAAGGTTAACTCAGCCACAATGTAGACACTCAGAGGAGCAAGCAACAGACTGGAAGAGTAGTAGCGACCATAGTAGTAGTAGCAACCTCAATAGACAAAGTGCAATAGCAGTCAGGCAATAGGAAACAATTCTAAGTAGCATCAGATAGTAGACAGAGACGGGAGACGATCTCAAGCAATAATAAAAGTAGCAACAACAGTTGAGAGACAATCCCAAGCAGGAGTAGAAATAACAGCAATAACAAGCAGTAGAAGACAGTAGTAGAATTAACAGTCATGGACGACAATAGTATGCTTGTAGTAAAAGTAGTAGCAACATTAGACGGTTGTAGCAGTAGTAGCATCAGTAGACGAGAAAATTTTCCCAAGCAACAATAACCAATAGGCAGATAGTCAAGAGTGAGAGATGAGGACCCTCGCTCGGATCCCCTACTAGTTCTCACCTTCATCATGTGGGCAGTAAACAGTTGTAGCAATAATGGCAACATAGACAGTAACAAATGCGTGTTTTCATGCACAGAAGCATCCACATGCACACAGAGTAGAAACAAATCAGGTCTAGATCATGTGCATAGGCAAAATGTCACGCAAGGAGAAACCACCAAAGGTCACCGAATCCAAGACAGTGGCCTAAGGATCTAGATCCTTTTCATCCTACAGTACTACACCACACATTGTAGCGTCGGTATTGCAGTGGTACTAGAGCGAGTACTATAGCAGTACTATAGTTGATACTGTAGCAACGATACTGTAGCAACACGATAGCACTAGCACTACTGTAGCGACGATACTGTAGCAATATTGCATGCTAAAGTGCTGCACATACTAGGAGAGCAAGCACGCAAAGAGGGTCATGTGCAAGGAAGAGGGTTGGCAATCTGAGGAATTCCCTAGGACCATTCCCGCTCTGACACCATGTTGGATATGGAGAATAAGAAATATTATTATGAATCTCAACAAACAAAAGAAAGAGTTGGTCCCTTTATGCATAGAGGGTCAATCCTAATTGTAATCCTAATACAATCAAATTAAACATAATCAATCTCTAACTACCTAAAACATGTCTCTATGATTTCAAAAAGAAACAAAAAATGAAAAGTACTAAAATAAGAAAGAGGTCATTCTAAATATTATTTCCTAATTTTCTCCAACAAACTCCAAGAGGCATGTCTATATACTATGGAAACTAGAATTCTAAAGAACATTATGTGCCATAGGAATTGGATCTCTAGAAATGTTTTGTCCTCAGAAAACATAGTCAGAATTTGAACAAGAGAAACTGGCAATTGCAAGCCTAAAGAGGAAAGCACAAAAACACATAAACAAAGAAATCCACCCTCACATATATTGGTCTATGTGCCCCTTATTCCTATTTTCCTTCCTTGACATTTTGAAATCGGAAGTAGCCTATACTTGAGTAGATCAATACCAAACGGATAGATATCTGCATCCACTTTTGTTTGCAACACAATAAGACTCAGTATACCACGAGCTCTATTCAAAGAGAAGGTTCGTTATGGAAAGAATTAAGAAGAGAAACTTAGAATGTAATAACCATTTCGAAACCAGTTGTACCTCCCCTCCTTGCCTCCTCTCTCAAAACATTCTAATCACCCGCACCCTCTCCCTCCCCAATAGGCCACCTGCATGGCTCCATCACTACCAGCTGCCTCTGCAATCAAACTATTCCATCCCACCACCCCAACTCCATTGTCCTCTTCCCACCTCATATCCTACCCTCTAGCCCACCTTTTCCCCCTTCCACCAACAATTCCAAGGATAAAGTCGCACAAGTGCCCCCCCTTCTCAAGTTGCATCTCTTACCACCAACCACTCCGTCAATGCAATCCACCGAACCCATATTCCCTTGTTCGGTCAAGCACACTGCTCCCTAATACCAAAACCACAATCCTAAGGCTTGCAGTGAATCTTCTCCCCTCTCAAGCCCCCCTTATCTATCGCCAACAATCCTATGGCTTGTGTTGTAAGATGTAACAAGTGGGTCAAGGTGTCGACACACAACTTTTCGTTACTAAAACTTCGAAAAAGTTGTGGCGGTGGAGAATATTACATTGCATTAGATAAGATAAGCCCAACTTTATTCCCCTTTTACGCGAAAAAAAAAAAAACCACAACCTCTGCCAAAGGACCGCACACGCACATCCGAAATTGGCAGGATTTCGTCGATTCCTACGGAACGCCACAGCAAAGAATCGATCTTTTTCGTTTGAACGGAAAGGGGAAAAGGAAGGGCGGGGGGTAGCTTTTCACCTGCTGGACGAAATTGGTGTGCATGACGACGAGGAGCGCGAAGGAGGCGACGGCGACGGAGAGGTAGATGTACTCGAGGGCGGTGCGGATGCGAGGGGTGAGGAGCTGCGAGAGCATCCCCGTCACCCTCGCGTGGACCCTCAAGAAGGTCTGCTCCGGATCCATGGCGATCGCAATTCTAGGGCTTCCTACTTCACATCCGGGGGAGGGAAGGGGAGAGTCGAAGGGGTTTGATTCTTTTTTGTGTGGGCTTGGAGAACGGGATGTTCGAGTGCTTTACTTTTGGAAGGGGGAGGTGTGGGTGATGATTTGATGATGACGAGGAGATGGACGGAGACGGGGAGTGGGGGCAGTGGTTATCCTTTGTGTTATTGTTAAAAAACAGAAAGAAAAAAACAAAGGAGTGGAGGGATGATTTTGGATTTTTGTTTTGTCTCCTTTTTCCTTGACAAATCAGTGTAAATTGTTCTCGTTAAACGACAGGAGAGATTTTTTTCTAGCTATCTAGGACCACATGGAGTTTGAAGAGGATAGGTATCGAATGTGGGAGGATCAGTGTCTTATTAAAAATTATTTATGAAAATGTATAATTTTTTATGATAAAAAAAAAAGTACTCACCCCGATGATATTTGACGAAAAGATTTGCTACTTAAAGATTTGAAGTCTGCCAATCTCCGGAGAAAGGAGCTAATTTATCAGGGCATTTTAAGTAGGGAGATGGTGGCAATTTTATCTGAGAGTCACGAATTTTTGCATTGGGGAAGAAGAGAATGTCGCTTTAGTAGATTATAAGCGAGAGAACTTAGGCTGCATTTAGCTTCAGTATTGAGAGTGGGATAAGGTATTGCAGGTAGAATTGGAGAAGAATTGGATATTGGGGATGTGGGTTCCAAGGTGGGGATGAGGGGGCGGTTACCAAGGGGATGGGGGTTGGAGAGAAGAAATCGAGGTAGAGAGGGAAAAAAGAGGCTTTCTAATCTTTTAAATTAAAAAAATATTAACAACTATCCCATCAAAATCACTCTCTCTCTTCTCTCACAAAACCAGCATATCAATCATTAATAATCCCACCAATCATGACATTCGTACCAACCAAACACCTTCTTATACTTATTCTACTCCAATTCTATCCCGGTATAGTATTATTCCCCTACCAAACGCAACCTTAGCCTCGCAAAAGAAGTTTCAAGAGGCTTACAAGCCTATTATAACGAGCCTAGGTCCAAAAAGGGTTCACAAACAAATAAGCACAAATAACCCCTTCTTGGATCCATCCAAGGATCCAATAGAGGGTGGAGAAGCCTTGGCAGAGCCCTAAGAATCCACCAAAGTGACCCAATAGAACTTGAGGTGAACTTGTCGACAGAGGTCCCAACCAGGAAAATTTGATAACTCTAGCGATGAGCAGTTACGCACCTGAGTAAAAGTTGTTGAAAGATATTACAACAATTACAATAAACATTGCCAAATAAGAAAAGCTAGGATGGTAAGTCAATGCATCGGAGACATATCTTGCAACCAGCACTATTATAGAATTTATATTTTTTATCAGGAAAATAGAATCCTAATGACACAAGGATTAGTTGTTCACTCTAAAAAGGGATCATGAGATTGTATTGAGCATTCTACATACTCTAATTGTTATTTACTACTACTAGTAGATTCACTCTTTAGAGGCACACCTCTTACGGTAAAATTTGGTTACGAAATCTCATATTCTTTGTGTGATTACGTTTTCATTTTTTGCATTTTCTCTATTAGGTGATTTGCACTTCAATCCACAAGTAAGCTTAGCTTTTAATGAGCATCCAATTAAATTTTTTAGATTTTCAAAATTAAAGTAGTGAGCAAGAAAAGTTAAAGGTCTTATTTATAAATAAGTGAGAGGAAGACAAATAAACTTCAGAGAAGATTATGTTGCACCTCCCTTTCCAAAAAACCCGAAGGCAAGTTGCGATGGTTATGAGTCCAATTAAGTTCTTTTTTAAATTCCTTCTAAGACTATCTTGTGATGTTAAAAAAGGAAAAGATATTATCGAGCCAATTAATATATTGAAAAAGGAAATTCATTTATTAAGATAGCAATTAAGAAAGTCACTCTTTCATACACTTCCATAAGCAAAAACCCACCTTGCTAATGAAAGGGTAGAAGAACGTATGAGGCGATGCCAACAAAGAGGATGAACCATGCAGAAGTATGGCATTGATGTATTTCCCTAAGAAGCATTAGTTCTAGTAAGAAGGGTGGAGGGTATTATTCCGAGGAAAGTGAAGGAAGAGGAGGCACTAAGGAGAATGGAAGTAAGGAAAAGGATGTTAAGCTCCGGTTATCAATGGGGTCCCAATGGTTATAGGGGTAGGGATGTTGATCAAAGCACGAGCACTCCAATAGAGAGTTAAAGCAGTAAAACATAAAACACAATCACACAAAGTAGGCACAGGCAAATTGGTAACCCAGTTCCACTTCAATGGATATGCATCTCGGGAAGAGATCTAACCCTCAAAGTTCCACTAATCAAGAATAGGGGAAAGTAGATGTATGTAGAATACCTTATACAATGCCTGTAAGCCATATTTATAACACAACAAATCTTTCAACAATTAGAATTCTTGACTGGGAATGAAAACTCATGATTCTCAGTGAATCCTATAGTGGCCTTGCATGTAAGGATATTTCCTTTTTTGTACTTTCTCCCTAAATTTTTGCCACATGGACTTTCCTTATCAGTTTGCTATAGAAATCTTGGAGGATCTCAAAGATCTTGCTTGTTATAACTATCACAGTATCTCTTCGCAAGATCCTCCCAAGTGGGTGATTTCTTCCACTAGGGTTTGTTGGTTGCCATTAATAAGTGATTTTCATGGATGATTCCAGGTGGACCTTTATTGCTCAAATGAATCTTGGTGAGTTCACCTTGTCCTCCTGATCGGGCCTTCTACATTCGATTAAGCCTAAGCAAGGCATCCTTGATGACAACTTGACAGGTTCCCCATCAAGCATCTTACCGAATCCTTAGGTGGATCTCTAGCTAGGTTGCTTAGGCTGTTGGGCTTGTAAGCCTTTTGGGCCTTGGATTGTAGGCTTTTTGGACCTATTTTGTAAGAGTTGAATTTCTCCCTCGTCAAAGGTAAAATGTAATGATTATGCTAAAAGTGAACGTTGTAGTGTACTAATCTTTACAAGAATTAAAAAGTCAACGAGGTGACTGTTTCCACTTGTTCAACTCTATTCTTGGCAATCATGCTATAACGTTGCACAAGCACTGCAAGGACCTCAAACCCAAGTATCCTAGTTGTTTCAAAGTTATGCACATTGATTCAAACCACTCAACACTAATAAATCACAAATTACAATACCAAATCAAACTAAAAATGTATTAGCTCAATCCTAATTTATGACTCATCCTAGGTTTATAAAGTGACAAATGTCACAAACTCCCCTCAATTGAGAAAGTGATGTACAAAACCTCATAAAATGGGTAGAACTAATCAAATTGCATCAATAATGATTTATTTTATACTTCAATGCAAGGTGTCAAGGAACGCAAGGGGGACTAGAGTTGGATTGAAAAAGAAGAGAGGGAGTTGATGCCAAAGGAACTTGATCGAAGCTTCCTATTGCAAAAAGAATGAGATATAAGCAAGTAAAGTTAATGGGAATTGTTATAACCAGGGCATCAAACGTCGTTTAAAACATCTGGGAAGTGGTCCAGACGTCTGGTCAGACGCCTAGAAGCCTTCCCAGACGCCTGGAATTAAATTTGTTCGGCGTACGGGTTCGCATCTGCGTGCATGCGCGCGCAGACTGAACCCGCCGCCCTCCTTCTTCTCTTTCCTCCCTCCCTGCAGACAGCTTTTTCTCTCTCTCTCTCTCCCCTCGGCAGCTTCAAATACCCCTCTCCTCTCCCTCACCCTCACTCCACCGCCTTCTTCTTCTTCCTGTCAGTGAGAGCGTGAGTGGGCGAGGGCAGCTGCAGCGGCTGCTGTGAGTGCGTGGGAGGAGGGGCTGCTACGAGAGGGAAAGAGAGCTCGATCGCGAGGTTGCGAGCTCACTAGGGCAGCCAGGGCCGGCTGGCGGTTGCGCAGCAGGCGCGTGGTGCTGGGGAGGAGCTGCTGCAGCTCAGGTAGCAGGCGGGCGCTGCGCGGCACGGCCGTGCGCTGCGGGCAGAGGGAGAGGAGGTCCTAATTCTGGGAAAATTTCCCAGAATCAGACGTCTGGAGGAAGGTCCAGACATCTGAAAGGTACGCTATTTTTTTTACCTTCTTCTTCTTTCGCTTGTATGGCCATGTAGCCGTTTCGCCGAAGTCTTCTGCATCCTTTCGTGTTGAGAACGGGCGCGTGTGTGTACAGGACTTGTTCGGGAAGGTGTAAGGGCACGCCATCCCATATAGATCGGACGTCTGGGCACAGCACCAGACGACGGAGAGGGTCTCCAGACGTCCGGGGTGACAGTTGGACGTCTGGAAACTATGTCCAGACGGTTCAGCGGGCTTCTGGACGTCTGAAGAACCGCGCAAATCAAGGTATGACCTGAGCTATCATTTAAGACGTCTGGAAGAAGTTCCAGACGTCTGATTTTGGGCAGACAGATCTTTTTTGACCCGTTTAGGGTCCGTTCGGAGTCCGTTTTCCGCATTTCAAGTCTCGTTCTTCTCAGATTTAGTTCCTCTACCTATTTACAGTAATTGTATACTGTTCTGAGTAGCTCATTATATTTGATCCTTGTGTTAGGACCCCGTTCCGTTGCGGCTCTAGGGGTTGCGGAGGCACGCGGGCTTGCCGATCACGCCCCCAGTACTCCCGGTTTTGCGGGTAGAGTGGCCCTTTCAATTATTTATAAAAAATTATGCATTTGTAAAATAATTAATAGAGTTTAGGGTATTGCAGGAACTCTAGGATTGAAAAACTAGATTGAATGATAGATCCTAGGGTATTGCATGAATCCTAGGACCAGAAAATTAGATTGAATGATAGATCCTAGGGTATGGCATGAATCCTAGGACTGGGAAACTAGCTTGAATGCATATACATTGTAGTCTTGGAAAAGTAGAAAGGAAACAATAACTGCCTGTAGTTGGTTAACAGTTGCCTGATTATGAATGAATAATTGCGATTGGGAACATGGGCTATATAAATATAAAGCTGAAATGATGAAACCTAAATTGGCCGAGTGGAAAGAGCACGAACCCCACGGAGAATTAGGAGTAGAACTCCTGGAAAGTGAATGGAATAGAATTGGGGAAGTGAGCTGGCCCTTGAGTACGGAGTACCAAGGAGAGCGACTGTCCCCCCTGTTTAGTGCAGAGTGGAGCTAGCCGCCCCAGGGACCCGAGGTTAGGTCTGGCCACTTTGTACCGACTTTTGACCCTCGTGTACACAGTATCGAGGAGAGCTACTAGTGTAGAGAGAGCACTAGCTACCCCACGGGCCTCGTGGTTCTGCTAGCCCTCCTACACCAACTTGTTAGGCCCACTTGGTAAACCAGGGTAGTCAAGCGAGGGTGCGCGGACTGTGAAGGGGCAAGACCCCTGTTTGGTTACTGTGGAGGGGCTGGACCCCTGTTACTGAGAGGGTTTTGCCCTATACTGGTTCCGTGCTGTGCTTTGGGCACACCCGTTAACGGAAACGACTGACCGCGTGCCAGTGCGGGGTAGCTACCCGTGCGTTTATCGCGCGTGCCTTAGTCACCGTTACGTCTGTCAGTGACCATGGGGTGGTTGACTGATGGTAGGACCACCACGGGGGACTCTCCCGGCCAGGAGAGCACCACGTTTTACTTCTACTTTTCGGAAAAGACTGCAATCAAGATCGTTCTCACGAGGAACATTCAAGATCAAGAGAAAGATCTGAGAAATAATTCAATAGTGAATAAAGGGAAAAAAATTAAAGAAAGAAATAAAAAATATACAGCTACTGTCCACCTTACTATTTCTCTTAGCTTTTAGTTGCCACTCTACTTAGCGTTTCGCTTACGTGTCACCTTTGTCACCTTTTCAGGACCAGGTGTTGAGCAGCCAGAGCCGGCGGCTGCAGAGGGTGCTGGGTCTAGTAGAGACCAGTAGTTTCTACTTGTGTAGTACCCACTGTACTTTTCCTTCTGTTGTAGTGAGTAGCTTCTGTTACCCCTGTACTCTTTTATTATAAGCATCATGTTTATGTACATGTTTATTTCTTTACTGTTGTGGTGGTGTATACTGTAGTAGTTCTTTTCCTTACTGTTGTATTTTGTTACTGCTAGTTATATGCATGGTAAATGTGGTTTATTTTACTGCTCTTTTGGTTACTTTCTCGTTAGACGACTGGGTCTTGGGATTAGTCGAGTCGGTCCGATTCTCGTGTCTCATAGGGATTCGGGAATCGAGTCGTAACAAGAATGATCTGACATAAAGAACCAAGCATCATACATTGAACCTAAGCCATCAAAGATTGTAGGATGAAATTTACATGCAAATCAAGTTCATAGCAAACAAACGAGTCTCCAAAGGCTTATTAACAGCTTAAAAAGGCGAAAATGGGTCAACTCAAATGTGTACTAGGTTCATGAATATATGCAAGTATCAAATAGTCCATGTAAGAAATGGAGAATGAATGAAAGGTGTCATTGTAACTCGAACACATCTTGCAAACCCTACAAGACAGTAAAAACCCCTATATAGTATATACACCTGACGGATTAAATTAATAAGTGTAGAAATGCAAATTTTCCACCCAAGGGCATCAAAAGATCCCTAGGTTATGCACAAGATAATCACTAATGTTGAAAAACACAACAATCTATGAAAATGCACAAAGGAAAGTTTAAATGCACACTCATGCACAATAGCTCTCCTATGCACCCTACCAAGCACACACCCCTGTGGCTTGCTTGGATCCTACAAGTGCACATTGCATGCTCATGGGTTGCATGCAAAGGCAAAAGTAGAGCCTTTTGCAAATATTTTTCATGAACCTTTGAACATTTATGATTTTTTACTACTTTTGGTCAAATTTTAAGATATTTTGATTGTATTTCTACTCTTGATCCCCATGCAATGCACATATGGATATTCTCTATTTATTTAGTTGGTAAAAAATTATTTTGAGTATAAAAAGGCAAGAATGGCCCCTTTTATGCCACTCCTAGCCTCTCCATTCCCTTTCATTCCACATCCTTTAACAAGTGGAGAGCCTCTTCGTGAGGAGAAACTCATCCTCAAGGCTCTTTACAAGTGGAGAAGCCTCTCTATAAGAGACACTGCTACCTTGAGGCTCTTTATGAATTGAAGGCTCTCTTAAGCCTTCTACCATAAATAAATTTTCTTCCTTGATCTTCTTTAAGTTTTTCCCTGTGGATCAACCTCTAGCCTTCTTTCATTTAATTTAGGTGTAATTTTAACTTTAGATTAACCTTAGCCTTAGCATCATCCTACTACCCCTAGCTACAACCTCCACAGCCTCTAATGTAACCTTCACCACCCTATTTGCCACATATTCTCGTGATCAAGTAAGTAGAACTGTGGGTTGCTTACTAGGCACCTTACTACATTTTCTCTTCTTCAATGACATCATTTCTATTTTATCTCTTTTTTGTACAAGTTTTATCATTGGAATTATTCTTAACAACATTATAATTGCCTTTCATTTATGCAATAAAGCTTCAATTCCATTTCAATATTTTGCAATAACTCCTCATATTAGCTTAATTCTTGCATTACTTTAGTTATGTTTATGCTATCTTCTCTTATTTGCAACTTAGTATAGATTAATATAGTTAACATTAACACAGTAGCAAGTCTACTTAATTTGCATCATCGCTCTTGTACTTTATAATGCTTGCATCAACTATCGTAGTTCTCATAATTTTAAAAGTCAACACTCACACTTTACCATAATTGCTTTAACTTACTTTAATGTGTCATGATTCGACCCCTAATAATTCCATATTGAGTAGTGTTCTATAAAATGCCTCAAGATCTTTTCTCAATTGCTTTCATCAAAGTATAAGATTATCATCATTAACAAAACTAAAGCATGCAACAATATTATAAAGATTATGGAAAAAAAAAGATTGAAAGAAAGTATCTACTTTGAAAAAAGAAACAATAACTAATATGTCTCTACAAGAATACCTCCTTTAAAGATTTTTTTACTGTACCATTGATAGCTTTAGATATCCTGAACTTCCCTACAATATCTCTATTAGCTATTTTTTAAGCAAATAGGTCAAAAGAAGTGTAATTAATTTGAAATGAAGCTTAAAAAGCTTGGCAATGAAATGCCCTTGATGAACTAAGAGTTTGGGTTAGTTCCATGAAAGTTGCGAATTTTGGGGTGTTTTGATGTGGGCCGAAAATCGAAGGGGGAAATCTACAATATTTCCCTTAATGGAGGACATTTGGCAATGAGATCTGGGACCAAGTACATGCTATAATATCTCCATATCGTCATTGCAAATATGTAAATGGATCATGCAAATTTAAACACATTTTCATTATTAAGAAGATCAAAGGAGATCATTTTATTTTCTTTTTCTTTTTCTTTTTTTAAAAGGGATGTGTATTTGAATTATAAAATGTAATTTAAAGACAAGAATTGAAGCATAGATCCTTGGTATTAGTAAAGGGGTGATTTTGTGACACATTCCACTGTGAAATTATGCTATTCTAAGATTAAGAAAATTATTTAAATAATTATTCCTAAAATTAAAATTTAATTTTGAGCCAAATTAATATAATGAAAAGTTGTGAATAAAATAAGAATATAAATACTAACCCATGCTATGAATTGATAGATGTGAATCAAAATGAGAAGTCAAATTATGCTAGATTATAGGAAAAAAAAAATGAGGACTTAAACATGAATTTTGTTAGATCTGAAATAATGTTCTTCAACAATGACAAGGACAATATTGATGGTGAAATAAAATTATTCTAATCTCAAATGAAGTGAACTATTACAATGAATAACTAAAAAAATAAAAACAAGAAAAAGGTAAATTAAAAGGTTTAGAGCTTAAATATCTTGCACACCCATCCCCATGGTTGGGTTGTTGATGGTTGGTGATGTTGAAGTGAACCAAAGAAGGAGGTGGTGTTGCAGTGGACAAGGTGGCATTGTGCAATCCAACAACGAAACTTGCATAAGGAGTGACGATGGAGGCAGAGTTACACAATGAGCACTCGACTAAGTGGGAGGAAAACTTGTCACGAGAATTGGATGCCCTCATGAGGAGGATCTTGGTCTTATTTATAGATGGAAAATAAAGCATTAAAGGATATAATCATGGCATGAGTATGAAATAAAGGAAATTAATATGAGATTTTAATTTAAATAAATAAGGATGAATAATCAAAATTCAAAGACATTGATAGAGATCTTGTGGATGTAGGTTAGAAAAATTAAAGGCATCTAATGGTGATTGCATGGTTGGAAGGCAAGATTGGTAGGGAATTATTGCAAGTGTGTAGGGCAACATTAAAGTTGTGATAATTTAGATCTCATAAAGATATGGTGAGAATCAATGGATATTATGTGAATGGCTTTAACCATTTAAGTTGAATGCCTTGCAAATTAAATGCACTTCATAGCCATGGCATTGAGTGCATAGCCTTAGGAAAAATTATACATTTGTTTTGACTTTCTCTAGAATAGGATTTAGATAATGCGAGTTGTTGTGGGCTTAGGTGATATGGGTATGTTAGCAGCAATTAGGCTTGTTCACTCTAGCATTTTCAATCTTTATTTCCATCTAGCTTTAAACATCTTTATTACCTTTACCAATGCCCCTATTGAATGCATTAGATCATTTAAACTTATCCTAACAAGTCATAAATTAGGACATTAGAAGTGTAAATCAAAGAAATTAAGTACATTGAGTTTCGACTTATTAGGTTGCAATCCCTGTCAAGGCTTCCTCTCCATTTCTCCTCCTCGTCAATCCCTCTTCACCCCCTCATCGTCCATCGTCATCATCAGCTCCACTAATCGCCTCCTCCTCTCACACATAGCAAAAGGGGTCTCTCTCTTGCGACCCTCCTTATCGATCTCTTCTTCTTCCCCCATCACGCTGCCATCTCGCTGGCAACCTCATCAAAGCACTTTCGTGCACCAACTACTATTACGAGGGTTGTAGTTATGTGCCCCTAACAAGCCAACCTAAGTGAAATCGCTTGATCAGTGATTCGAATCTGATTGTTAGATCACATGGCACATTAATGTGGTTACTTGGGTCCCTCAATACAAGTAGGAGAATGTATTGTAGCCATGTTAGATATATTGGTGACAACTATCGAATATCAAAATGGTTTGAATTGATGATTTTGATAAGTTATTAAAAATCATCATGATATCCAAAAGTTGTCTCCAGTCTGACAAGAGATGGCAATCTTCTCGAGAGGTTTTTGCCTGATTGATGCCCTTAATGCACATCCTCAACATAGGAATTGAGATTTTTTACTGTCACAGAGGTTGAGTTAAGGAGTTGACTCAACGGGACAGGAGATGCGGAAGTTCTATTATCATTATCATAGAGAAGGTATATCATTTGACCTGAAATAGATATGCGCCTCTGTGCTTGAATATGAAAATCTAGTGTGTTAGAATCTAGTTCCACCTCTCTTTTTTGTTTTGATGTTAGTAAAACTTTTTTAAATCTAACGAGTTTGTGAAGTGATATTTACAAGGAAAATCACAGGATTATATATAGGAAATGTGAATAATGACAAGGAAGAAGATTAAAGTGGATGAAGATTTGGTTGGTGTTTATTTGTTGTATTTTATAAGTTTATATATCTCCTAAATAAGAAAAAATTGACTTACGAAGTTAAATCAAAATAGAGATAATTAGGTATTAAACTCACATATAATCGTTCGTTTGATAAATTAAAATCGTTTCTTAGTTATACTAATAGTTTAATTGAGTTTGAAAAACACTAAAATTGATTAAAAGTGTTAATATTGGGTACTTGTAGCAAGTACCGATATTGCTTATAAGTACCGATACCTATAAGGCATAGGTTTGAGCCATAGCCTCAAACTATGAACAATAAGTACCGGTACTAATCATAAGTACTGGTATCAGGTGCTTACAGTTTGTGCACACTAGTGGTTCCTAAACCTTACAAGTACCGGTACTCATCATTAGTACTGGTACATGTAGGTCGCAGTGCTTATTTGACCTCAAACTTGTGAGTCACAAGTATTGGAACTCATGATAAGTACCGGTACCTGGTGACTTAGTTGGTACTCAAACTAGAAGCACTGAGTACCGGTACCTATGATGAGTACCAATACCCAGGCTCTGTTGTGTTGGTTGCTGAGTAACTGTGAGCAGCTAGTACCGGTACCACAACTTTAGTATCGGTATCAACTCACCGTTGTGCCAAATCTAAACGGCTATTTTGTGATTAATCTTAACTTTAACATTCTAACCCAACGACTAGGGAGCGTAGGAGGGTTGCTTAGTGGTCTATAAAAAGACCCTTGAGAGCCATCTTTACAACATACAAGAATCAAAAGACTTCCTTGCTTCCAGAATTCATATTCTCCCCATTTTAGCAAAAAGGGTGATAGTGCTTATTACCTTAAGATTTGAAGATGATTTCTGAATTGCAGCAAATTCTTTTGGTGCATTTTTTTTAGTTCTCTACAAATTATTTTTACGCATTGTTTTTCACACTAGATCTTACTATAAAATATCGTTAGAGATATTCATGTTGGAGACTTAGGATTCTAGTTGTAAGCTTTTATATTTCTTACTTACACTTGTAATATCTTATTCTTATTTCTTCTTGTAATTGGGTTGAAGTAACTCGTTAATTGTCTTGTATTTAGTAAATTGATTCCCTCTGGGTTGAGGGAATCAGGTTAAAAATCCTAAGCTGGGAGACTTAGGCAATGGAGTATCCAAGTGAGGAGAGCCACTATATATTTAGTGTTCTATTTATGTGGCTTGTATTATTTGCAAATTTTTTTTACCACACTATTCATCCGCCCTTCTAGTGTGCTTGTATTCTTAAGATCCTACAGGTGGTATCAAAGCGAGGTTGCTAAAAGACATAACAACTCGACTCGCAAATGACATCATCTTCAACTAAGTGCATTGAAGGCCAGTCATCCACACGCCCTCCCTACTTTGATGGGATGGACTATGGATACCGGAAGAAGCGTATGTGAGTATTCCTGAAGTCCATGGATGAGGATGCTTGGACGCTCATTCAAATGAGGTATTCAGATCTGGAGCCACAAGGAGTAGCATGGACGGCATATCAGAAGAAGATAATCGCTAGCAATGCGAAAGCGATGAATGTACTTTATTGTGCATTATCCAAGGAGGAGTTAAACCGTATCTCAACTTGCGAGTCCGCATTCGAGAGATGGAACATGCTTCAAGTCACATACGAAGGAACCAATAACATAAAAGAAACTCGCATCTCTATTCTAACGGAAAGTTATGAGTGTTTTAGGATGGAGAAAGGCGAGACGATCAACTCTATGTATACAAGGTTTGGGAAAATCGTCAACCCCATAAAGAATTTTGGAGTGAAGTTCACGAAAGAGCATCTTGTAAGAAAGATCTTGAGATCTCTTAGAAGAGATTAGTTTTCGAAATCCACTGTGATTCAGGAAGCAAAGAATCTTTCAATCCTTCCTCTTGATAATTTGATTGGAAGCCTCATGGCCTATGAGGTTCAGTTGGAGAACATGAAGAAAAATGAGGGGAAACCAAAAAGCAAGAAGAAAGAGATTGCTTTCAAAGCCTTAAGGGAAGATTTAGACTTCGACAACTCCGACTCCGACAAAGAAGAGCTTGCTCTTCTAATAAGGAGATTTCGATGATTTATTCGAAAGCAAGGTAAAAGAGTGAATAAGTTTCCAAATGATATAGTTTGTTTTGAATGTAAGAAAAAGGGACATGTACGAAAGGATTGCCTGTTGATAAAGAAGAACAAAGAAGAAAAGAAGAAAGAAAAAGAAATTGACCACAAGAAGAAGAATATCTAAAGAAAGGCGTATAAAGCGACTTGGGACGACAGCGATTCCAACAATGAATCCTCTTCTGAAGAATCTGAGGAAAATAAAGTCGCCCATCTATGTTTGATGGCACATGACAATAGCTCGAAAAATGAGGTAGAATATGAAATTTCATTTATTAAATTGTTGCAAGCATATGAAGATGTATTTCATAAGGCTAAGTTAATTAAAAAAGAAAATAAAGTTTTGCATAGTAACTAGAAGACCTTGGAAATAGAAAATTCATGTTTAGAAATAAAGTTAGATATAGCAAAAGATATCAATTCGCAATTGCATGCAAAAATAATAGTTAAAAGATATTTATGAGCATTTTGAACGAACTTTAAATAATCTTAAAATAACTACTAGATTAAATATTGAATTTTGTGATGCTTTAAAAACAAAATTTCAAAGTAAAAAGAACACATAAAATAAATTACATGCACTTAGGTATGCATAGATTTATCAAAAAGTCAAAAATCCTAAGAATTATAGATTTAACACAAAAGAGCGCTACAAATCTCAAGATTTGAAAGGAACTAATTGTCAAGGACCCAAAAGAAAATGGGTACCTAAATCAGATTTATTAAACTATTTTGCAGGCCAAGAAAGGCAAGTGGATCCTAGACAGTAGGTATTCCAAGCACATAACAGGACACTCCGACCTATTTATCGAATAAACGAGAACTCAAGATGATGGACACGTCAAGTTGAGTAATGATAACACTGCACAAGGAGGTGATAATTATGTTGAATATGGCCCATCTTAAGAATAAAAGGCACAACATAAGTAGAATGGGAGCATTGCATGCATCATGTACTAAGATTGCTTATAAAATTGTATTAATAGCCATTTGTGTAAGCATTTGTCAAAGCAGGCCTCAGATGAGCAATCGGACCGCATGGATGGATTCAGAAAGTGGAGTCTTTTAGTGGTGTCTTTCAAAAGCACACACCTTGAAAGTGGAAAATTAAGAGGTACCACCCCAATCAACGCCTCATTACATAACCCTAAGCACAACACTATCCTAGCCCTTTAAAACTGAGTAGACGTGCCCTAGGCAGGACTGAGTTAAGTCTCAAAAGGTGAGATTTTGTTCGCTAGGCACTTGGCTTTCATTCCCTTGGTAGAATCTAGTGACTAGGCTGTGGGGCAGTGTCAAACGACCGTAGTTGTGGGGTCTACGGAACCGGAGGCGCAAGCCAAAGGAAGAACCTTCCCTGCAATCCCCTCGTAATCAACCTGGCCATATTAGCCTTGGGAAGGGGAGTCCAGTGCTTACGGACTTAATCACCCTTTGTGAGATTTCTAGGTCTCCTAAGAAATACACCATAAGGACTAGGCTTGTGTACTTGATTGAAACACATTTCTCTCATCTGTCGCCCTCCGCATCCCTTCCTATTCTTCTCTAGTGTATGCACGGGAGATGCTCACTGCATCCCGAGTTGTGTATTTTGGGGCAGGAATTTAGGCGACATAATTCTGTTAACATAGCAGAACCTAGGGTAGATGATGTAACGACCCGGTTCCCGAGTCCCTACGAGACACGAGAACCGGACCGACTCGACTAATCCCAAGACCCAGTCGTCCAACGAGGAAGTAACCAAAAGACAGTAAAATAAACCACATTCAGCATGAATATAACTAACAGTAAGAAAGTACAGCAGTAAGGAAAGAAACTACTACAGTAGGCACCACCACAACAGTAAAACAACATTTATCATATAACAAAAACTGCAGGTAAAGAAGGTACAACGGAAACAAAACTACTCACTAGAACAGAAACAAAAAGAAGGTACAAAGCTGTGGTAACTCTACTGGACCCTACTCGGCCCAGCGTCCTCTGCAGCCGCCGACCCTGGCTGCTCAACACCTGGTCCTGAAAAGGTAACGAGTGTAACACGTCAGCAAAACGCTGAGTAGAGTGGCAAACTAACTAAAGGCAACAGTAGAGTGTACAGTAGCTGTTATGTTCTATTACTTCCTTTATTTACATCTTTCAATTTTTCTCACTATTTCATTTACTTCTCAGATCCTTTACTTGATCTCGGATGTCCTCGTGGGACGATCTTGATTGCAGTCTTTTCCAAAAGTAGAAGTAGCACGTGGTGCTCTCCTGGCTGGGAGAGTCCCCCGTGGTGATCCTACCCTCAGTCAACCACCCCAAGGTCACTGACAGACGTAACGGTGACTACGGTACGCGCGATAAACGCACAGGTAGCTAGCCCGTACTGGCACGCGGTCAGTCGTTTCCGTTAACGGGTGCGCCCAAAGCACAGCACGGAACCAGGGCAGAGCCCTCTCAGTAACAGGGGTCCAACCCCTCCACAGTAACCAAACCGGGGCCTTGCCCCTCCACAGTCCGCGCACCCTCGCCTGACTACCCTGGTTTGCCCTAGTGGGCCTAACAAGTCGGTGAAGGAGGCTAGCAGAACCCCGGGGCCCGTGGGGTAGCTAGTACTCTCCTAACACTACTAGCTCTCCTCGGTACTACGTACACGAGGGCCAACAAGTCGGTACAGAGCGGCCAAGCCTAACCCTGGGTCCCTGGGGCGGCTGGCCCCACTCTGCACTAAAACAGGTACAGGTACTTCCCTTGGTACTGCGTACCCAAGAGACAGTACAAACTACATCTCAGTTCCATTCCTTTTCTTTCCAGGAGTTCCACTCCTAATTCCCCGTAGGGTTCCAGCCCTTTATCTCAGAACATCATATGTTTCACTTTCCAGATTCACGTTCTCAATTTCCATGATCTCAAACATGTTTCTTTGTTCATAACAGGCAGCTGTTAATTAAATTCACAGGCAGCTTATATATTCCTTTCCATTTTTCCAAGACTGCAGTAATATACATTCCACTAGTTTTTCCATCCTAGGATTCATGCCATATCCTAGGATCTATCATACAATCTAGTTTTCCGGCCCTAGGATTTATGCAACACCTAGGAGCTATCATTCCATATATTTCTCATTCCTAGGATTCATGCAATGCCCTAGGTTCTAGTTATGGTTCCATACTTTAACAGATTTTATTAATACTTAAAACCACTCTACCAGGTACAACGGAAGTAATGGGGGCGTGGTCGGGAATCCCGCGCGCCTCCGCGACTCTCAAGACTGCAACCGAACGAGGTCCTATCACAAGGATCAAACACAAGGAGAGTCTCAAAACAGTGTATAGCTACTGTAGGCGGGTAGAGGAATAAATTCTGAAACGAACGCAACTCGAATCGCGAAAAACGGAGCCCAAACGGGCCCTAAACGGGTCGAGAAAGACGATACTGTGCAAAATCAGACGTCTGGAACTCCTTCCAGACGTCTTAAATGGTGGATCAGAGAATTACCTGTTCGGCTTGGTTCCCCGGACGTCCAGAAGTCTGTGGGGACGTCTCTCCTAGATCCCAGACGTCCGATGGTCTCTCCGGACGTCTGGAGGTCACTCCCGCCGTCTGGTACAACTTCCAGACGTCTGATTCGCAAAGGATGACGAATCCGAACACCTGCGCACAGCCAACCCTCCTCCCTCAGTACGGTCAGTCGACAAAAAGAAGGAGAAAGAGGAAACTCACCTTTCAGACGTCTGTATGATCTCACAGACGTCGACCTTGCCGTCTGGATATCAATCCAGACGTCTGATTCTGGAAATTTTTCCAGAACCAGAACCTTGCTCGGCCTCCGCTCGCGACGCCGCCCGCGTCGCACCTCGCGCGTCCGCTGCTCCGCCCGCAGCAGGTCCCTCTCCGCGACGCTCTGCGCCCCCTGCGCCCTCCGCCGGCCGGCCAAGCCGCTCCCGGCGAGCTCGCCCTCACGGCAGAGCCCCGCCCTCGCACGCCGCAGCTCCTCCGCGCCTACTGCGGCCGCCGCTGCCGCTGCGCCCTCGCGTCCGCTCGCTCTCGCGCACAGGCAGGAGAGAAGGAGGAAGATGGTGGAGACGGGAGGGGAGGCGCGCCCCCCCCCTTTTAACGCCGCGCGGAGAGGAGAGAGAGACGGTCGCAGTCGCCTGCAGCCGCAGAGAAGATGCAGGATCGCAGGTCTGCGCGCACAGGCGCGCAGACGAATATCCCGTGCGAGCATACCTGTTCGCCAGACGTCTGTAAACTATCCCGGACGTCTGGTCAGACGTCCGGATGTGATCCCAGACGTCCTTACAGACGTCTGGGCCACCTCCCAGACGTCTTAAAAGACGTCTGGGGCACGCGCTCGTTACAGATGAGGTTGAGGATCAACCCCCACCAGACGCTATGGCCATCATCCAAGCTCAAATCAATGCTAACCATCGGCTTCAGCAACAACAAATCCACACCATCATGCAAGCCATACAACGGTTACAGAACCCACAAGAATAACCACCACCACCTTTCCAAAACATACCAGGACAACCACCACTTGATTTACCGCCATTTCAGGATCAGCCGAGGCCCCTCCGCGATTTCTATAATCCTTCTGCTATTAGAGGCGAGCCACACCTTAGGATCCCCGAGGGGGGAGATGATTTTGAGCTAAAATCGAATGTCTTAAGTTTGATCCAGAGCCATTTTCATGGAAGCTCAAATGAGGACCCCTTCCAGCACCTAGAGGATCTCGACCACATAGCACGAACTGTGAAACCTAGGAACATTAGCCTTGACAGTGTTCTAATCAAGATGTTCCCCTTCTCATTAAGAGACAAGGCTTCTCATTGGCTTAGAACCCTAGGTAGACCCATCACCACCTGGGAAGAACTGAGGTATGCATTTTTAAAGAAATTCTTCCCCATAGGAAAGACCAATGCCCTCAGAAGAGCTATCACTACCTTTACACTCCAGGGTGGGGAACAATGTCATGAGGCGTGGGAAAGATTTAATGAACTTTTTAGGAAATGCCCACACCACGAAGTTCCAAGGTGTCAATTGGCCCAGATATTCTACCATGGTCTGGACAGCAACCTACGGAACTTCATCGATGCCTCATGTGGGGGAAACTTCCTGAACAAAGACGAGGAGAGCCCGTTTGAGCTCTTTGAGTCTATGAGCGAGAATTCGCTCAACAATGCCTCCATGAACCAGTTTAACAGGTCCAGTCAATCCTATGGTGGGATTTATGAGGTGCAAGCAAATTCTGGAATGGTTGACATGGATATCATTGCCAAGAAGTTGGATCAAGTGGAATTGGTGGACAAAAGATTGATGAGCTACTGAACCAGACCAGGAGCCCCTTGTAGACTTTCTCCCTAGCAAAGGGAGCACATAATGTTGACCTGGTCCAGCCCTTCACCCAACTGAACCTGGAACAACCCCTAACCACGTTCCAGGGAGGGACCTTTGCTCCCTCAACCCTTGATTACTCCCTTCCCTCTTCATCAACATCGGCTATCCTAGAAGATGTGCAAGCTATCCAAGGTTATGCAAAACCTGACCCTTTCTCCAACACTTACAACACTGGCTGGCGTAACCACCCTAACTTCTGTTGGACAAACCAAAAACCACCGCAATTCCAAAATCAGCCTAGGCCAAACCAGCAGCCACACTTGCCACCCTATTAGCAAGGACCACCAGTTAGACCCCAATATAATCAGAATGGGGCGGCCCCTCCCCCACAAAATCAAATGGATACCCTAATAAAGATGATGGCTGACATGAACCAGAAACATCAGGAGGAAATGGCATTGGTAAAGGGACAGTTAAGCCAACTCTTGGACTGTAAACAACAAGGATCCCTACCTTCCCAACCACAACCGAACCCATGAAACATAATTAACAGAGGCCCTAATTCGCAAGGGTTCCAAAGCAACCCCGGGCAGGCTCACATGGTCCAGCCTGCCCCGCAAATACCTCCTGGGTTTGGTGCTTCTTCGTCCTCGTCTTCTCAAGGATCAACCCATGGCCCCAATGCCTCTGCGAATGCAGTGACCTTGAGAAGCGGCACCAAAACCCAGGATCCCAAATGGCCGACTCTCCCCGAGACTTCACCCGCTGAAATACCCGACTCAGAAGAGGCACCAGCCAAGGACCCAGACATGGAACCAATCCACATTCAGACACCCTACCCTGAGGCCTTAGAAACAATAAAGAAAAAGAAAAATACTGTGGAAACTAAGGAGCTGTTGGAAATTTTTAAGCAAGTACAGATTAATATTCCGCTCCTTGAAGCCATCAAACGCATCTCTGCCTATGCCAAGTTTTTGAAGGATGCTTGTACACCCAAGCGTAAGCTAAGACCGCAAGCACCTAGGAAGGTTGTACTCTCTGAGCAAGCAAGTTCCGTGATATCAAGCAACATTCCACTCAAGCGAACTGAACTAGGAGCGCCCCTGATTTCCTGCAATATCGGGGACATGACGTTTGAAAGAGCGCTCCTGGACCTAGGTGCTTCTATCAATCTGATTCCAACAACTTGTACCACCAATTTGGTTTTGGAGAGCTAGCACCAACCCCTGTCACCATCCAGCTGGCTGATAGATCAGTGAAAACCCCGAAGGGGGTTGTCAAGGACGTGATTGTACGGGTCAAGGACTTATATTTCCCGGTCGACTTTTTGGTGCTCGACATGGAAGTCCCTGAAAAATTACAGAACGCACCCATAACCTTGGGCAGACCTTTCTTAGCTATGGCTAAAGCAAACATTGATTGTGACACAAGATGTATGGAAATCGCCTTCGGAGATAGGAAAATGCAATTGGATATCTTCCGGGCGACAAAGCCTTTTGATTGTGATTACATTGAGGAACATGATCCCGTGGAAACTTTAATCGAGGAATGCCTCACCCTCAGTTCTGTCTCAGACCACCAAACCCGTAGTGACTGTTCTGACCCGTCACCATCATTACCGATGGACCTCTATAAGGCTGAGTACCATCACACGACACCTTTTGAAGAGATCGATGTTGATCAACTCCCGCCCTTTCCCTTCCCATCGACAGTGGTCCCACCTGTACCTGAACTTAAAACCATTGCCCGAGAATCTCAAGTACGTCTTCTTGGGACCTGACCAGACCTTCCCAGTGATTATTAATTCTCATCTAACCAAGGATTAGGAACTCAGGTTGACTGCGACCCTTTCAGAACATCGGGCTGCCATTGGTTGGACCATTTCGGATTTAAGAGGAATTAGCCCCACCTATTGCACCCATAAGATTTACCTGGAAGACGGGGCCCGACCTTCCTGCCAGATGCAGAGACGTTTAAACCCAAACATGCGGGAGGTCGTTAAAAAAGAAATTATCAAGTGGCTTGACGCCGACATCATCTACCCTATCTCCGATAGCCCCTGGGTGAGCCCCACTCAAGTGGTTCCAAGGAAAGCTGGGCTCAACGTTGTCACCAATGATCATGGCGAATCCATCCCCACCCGCACCACCACCGCATGGTGGGTGTGTATTGATTATAGGAAGCTTAACGAAGCCACTAAGAAGGACCACTTCCCCTTGCCATTCATTGACCAAATCCTTGAAAGATTGGCAGGGCAGAAGTATTTTTGCTTCCTGGATGGATATTTAGGATATAACCAAGTCGCAATTGCTCTGGAAGATCAGGGAAATACCACATTCACTTGCCCGTATGGCACGTTTGCATTCCGTCGAATGCCGTTCGGGTTATGTAACGCACCTGCGACCTTCCAGCGTTGCATGCTACCCATTTTTTCAGAAATGGTGGGTGAATACTTAGAGGTCTTTATGGATGATTTCTTTGTATTCGGGAATTCATTTGACCATTATCTAAGCAACTTGGAGAAAATCCTGAAATGATGTATCGAGGTTAACTTGGTGTTAAGTTGGGAAAAGAGCCATTTTATGGTTCAAGAAGGAATTGTCCTCGGTCACATCATTTCGCATAGGGGCATCGAGGTAGATCGAGCTAAGGTTGATTTAATTTCCAAACTTCCTCCACCTAGTTTGGTTCGGCAGATTCTCTCCTTCCGAGGACATGTTGGCTTCTATCGAAGGTTCATTAAAGACTTTTCCAAGCTTTCCAAACCCTTGACCGACCTTCTAGCCAACGACGCCATATTCCACATGTCTCCTGATTGCATCCAGGCTTATCACACCCTCCGGGACTTAGTCTCCACTGCACCTGTACTTCAACCCCCAGACTGGTCCCAAGACTTTGAGATTATGTGTGATGCATCAGATTTTGCCATAGGCGCTGTCCTGGGACAAAGGCAAGACAAGAAGCCTGTGGTGATCTACTATGCAGGCAAAACGTTGGACGAGGCCCAACGTAATTATACTGTCACAGAGAAGGAGTTGCTCGCTGTAGTCTTTGGACTTGAAAAATTTCGATCGTACTTGCTGGGATCCCACGTGACTATTTACACTGACCATTTAGCCATCCGGCACCTGTTGGCCAAAAAGGATGCAAAGCCCAGGCTCATCAGATGGATCCTGCTTTTGCAGGAATTTGACCTCCCTACCTCTATCTGATGCCGGATCAAAGAATGTGGTGGATGACCACTTGTCGAGACTTCATCCAGACCACATTGGACCCTCCCTACCTCTATCTGATGCCTTTCCTGATGAACACATCCTAGCCGTGCAAGACAAGAAAATGCCATGGTATGCGGACTACGTCAATTACCTGGTTGTAGGACAAACCCCGCACAGCTGGTCCAGACAGCAACGGGACAGGTTCTTGGCTTAGGCCAAGCACTATTTCTAGGATGATCCCATGCTGTTTCGCCTCTGTGCTGATCAGATCATCAGGAGGTGTATCCCTGAAGACGAAGTTCCGAGTGTGCTTTCCTTTTGTCATGACCAAGCGTGTGGCGGCCACTTCTTTGGAAAGAAAACAGTTGCAAAAGTTTTGCAGTCTGGATTTTACTGGTCGTCCCTATTTAAGGATGCACACATCTTTGCCAAGACTTGCTCACGCTGTCAAACGCTGGGGACCATGACCAAGAAAGATATGATGCCCCTTCAGCCCATTTTGATTGTCGAAATCTTCGACATTTGGGGTATTGATTTTATGGGCCCCTTCCCACCATCCAACGGCTTCGAGTACATCCTGGTCTCGGTAGACTATGTTTCCAAATGGATTGAAGCCGTCGCCACCCGACGATGCGATCACAAGACTGTCATGGACTTTGTTAAGAAGAATATCTTTTCCCGATTTGGAATACCCAAGGCCATGATCAGTGATGGTGGAAGCCATTTTATCCATTCCCAATTCCGTGCCCTACTTAGAAAATACGGGGTAAACCACCACATTGCCACCCCATATCATCCACAAACAAATGGGCAGATTGAGGTTTCAAATAGACAAATCAAGACCATTTTACAGAAGACTGTGAGACTTGACAGAAAAGACTGGTCCACACGACTTGATGATGCCCTGTGGGCATACAGGACTACTTTCAAGACCCCGATAGGCATGTCTCCTTATCGCCTGGTCTTTGGCAAAGCCTGCCATCTTCCTGTCGAATTGGAACACCGGGCTTACTAGGCTGTCAAGTAATGTAACATGGATCCCCAATTAGCCAGTGTGCAGAGGATTCGCCAATTATCTGAGCTTGAAGAAATTCGTCGGGACGCCTTTGACAATAGTTGACTATATAAGGAGAAAATGAAAGCCATCCACGACCGACTCATTCATAGAAAAACCTTTGAGCCTAACCAGCAAGTTTGGCTGTTTGATGCACGCCTAAAACTCTTCCCAGGGAAACTCAGGCCCAAATGGACAGGACCATTTCGGGTGGTTAAGCCCTACTCTAATGGGGCGGTTGAAATCACTGATCTAAACACTGTGCACACTTTTACAGTTAATGGTCAAAGATTGAAGCATTTCCTGGCCCAGGTTCCCCCAAAGGAAAGTGTCACCCTCGTTGAGGGCTGACACCGAGCACCACCCAACTGGAGGCGTTAAACTCAGCACTTCCTGGGAGGCAACCCAGAGGATTCAGACTGATCTGGTAGTTTACGTCACTCAGGTACTATCTTTTTGAATCCTTTTGCATCCATGTACTTACCAATGAGGACATTGTCCAACTTAAGCATGGGGGGTGGTAAATTGCATAATCCTGAGCTCAATTAATCAGTCTGAATGAATAAATAAATTTAAAAAAAAAATAAATTTAGGAAGAAAACTTAGGCATTAGAAACTTGTCAATAGTGGGAAATAATACAAAAAGAACTTAAACACTTAGACTTTTCAGGCCTTCATGCTTAATTAGCCCTGGTGTCCGTTAAAATATGGATTTAGCGGCGAATCCTTGCAACATTAAGCTATTCTAATCCACCTACTAAATAAGGTAATAAGTATACGGCTTATCAACTTACCCTCTAACTCAGAAAAACTTTGAGTCTAAGCATCTGCACACATTTTTGCACAGACTCACTTCTCGGAGATTTTGACAGAAATTGGGTAGCTAATGAACTCTCTAGGGTGGTTTAGCTGACAAGTTATCGTGGGTAACAGCCCATTGGTAGGTTGTCCAAAACCCAGCCACAGGCCATTTCTTCTTCATTGCCTCTAGGTACATTTGAGATCAGGGAAGCCACCTACGAGAAAAAAAGGAAGAAGAAGAAAAGAAAATAAAACACACTTCACCGCACAAGTATGGCTGGCAAGTGATCGTGGGTAACAGCCCATTGGTCGGTTGTCCAGAGCCCAGCTCAATAATTCCACAAAAAAGATCGAAACACTTAAGGAAGAAGCGGGGAAGTAGTACAAGCCGGGGAGATATACACTGGAAAAATCCTTGTGCTGACCCCAATTAAAACAAACGTAGGGAGAAAGCTACCAATCGAACAAATACACCTTCAGGCAAATTTATTTCCTTTTCTGGTCACCTAGAGGCGTAGAAACTCGAAGTCTGTCTCAATTACCGTTAAGTGAGTCTATCACAACATTCACACTAAGATGCTTAGCACTTAGGGTTTTGACCGAGTTTTGGGTGGGTTGGGTAGCTGTAAAAAGTTACCAACTCACGCTGAATTTCGAAAAAATTCTAAAAAATATATATATACATATACATATGTATAGTTATATACATTAAAGCAAGGATTTTGGCGATTCGTATTTTGGCTGACACCCGGGCGCTGCTTAGTCTTTGGAGATTAAGATCTTCGTATATTTCCTCTTATTGACAAGTAACGAAGTGTCTAAGCAATTACTTTTTAAATTCTGAAAGGAAATAAAGGCTAGAATAAACCTTGCTAGGGACTAGCAAGGAGTAAGCATGGGGGTATGATAACACTGCACAAGGGGGTGATAATTATGTTGAATATGGCCCATCTTAAGAATAAAAGGCACAACATAAGTAAAATGGGAGCATTGCATACATCATGTACCAAGATTGCTTATAAAATTGTATTAATGGTCATTTGTGTAAGCATTTGTCAAAGCAGGCCTCAGATGAGCAATCGGACCGCACGGATGGATTCAGAACGACGAACGGAGTCCGACGAACTCAAGATCGGCCAAATCCGACATCCGGAGCTCCTACAATGGGCCCAAGAAGTTTTGACTGTTGATCTGGAGATCAACGGCCCATATTGTGCCATGTCAGCCCCCCACTCCACCGCACGACGCGCCTTCATCAGCCGAGATCAGATCGCGGCTGTCGATCTTCGATCGAACGGCCGAGACTTGCGCGCCTTCCCGCAGTCGCTGCGACAAAGCGCGGGCATGGCGCAACGGTTAGTGCGCACGCTTGCACGCACGCGACGTGGGTTCGAGCCGCACAGAGTCGAAATCAAAGACGGAGGTAGCACGCGGCGAAATTGGGCCGCCTGATCAGCAGCGGGCGATCGAGATTTCGCCACGCGGCGCAATCGCAGCTCACGGGCGCCCACGCGCGCGTGCACCTCGGGCGATGACGCCCGCGCAGACGCGCGCCCAAGGCGCTATCCCAGCGCAGCCGAGGAGGGATCTCAGCTGTCCGATCTTCGATCGGACGGCTGTTGTGCAGCAGCCGCGGATCGCACGAGAAGAAGAAATAAGGCGGGTGGCTGACCAACGGCTGGAGGGCTTCATCGACGCTTTTGGGAGTGGTTTTAGCGACGCTCTGGACGTCGCTAAAGCCCCTTCTTTTAGAAAGCCCTTAACCCTATTTAAACCCTGTCCAACCACTCATTCAAGGCAATCACTCCCCTTGCAACTACTCCACCCCTCTCTTAGCTAGCTTTAGGCCCTCTTGTAATCGCCAGAGACGACGAGCCGTCGACGGAGCCTCCTCCACCGCCGTGGCTGCCTCGTCGCTCTCCACACACTCTCTCTCTCTTTTAAGCTTTCCATTACTTTTGTTTGAAGCATGTATTTAATGTTGTAAGCTAACTACAAGTGCATGATTAATGAAGTTATTTTCCGTTCAATTGTCATTTTAATTTCCGTTCAAGTTGCATGATCAAACAAAGAACTTTCTAACCCTAAACCCTCTCTCTCTATCTTTCTCTCGCTTTTCAAAACCGCATCTTTCGCAAGCAAAACTCTGCACTTTCCGTGACAACAAGTGATAAGCAAAAATCCGATTTCCACGCCTCCCTAAGACCGACACTCGGACTCACCTCCGTTTACTTATTTTAAAACCGACGTTGTAAGTGCGACTATAACGACACTTCTTAACATACACGCACAAATGACACGTCAAGCGACAATAAGCGTTATCGCATTATTGCTGAAGGTATAATAGGTAATTCAACTAAGCAAGTACGAAATGTACTTTTAGTAGAAAATTTAAAATATAACATGCTTAGCGTTAGTCAAATTTGTGACAAGGGTTGTGATGTATTGTTTACACAAATTGGATTTAAAATATTAAAAGAAGGATCGAATACGATTTTAATTAAAGATTTCAGATATGAAAATATCTATGCTCTTCACTTTTAATAAGAGAAATTTGTGAAATGTCTGTTTACTACTCATGTTGAAGTGGATTTATGGTACCGTAGGCTAAGTCACATAAATCACAAACACCTAAATAAACTAACAAAAATTGAGTTAGTAAAGAGACTACTTAAACTAACTTATAAAAAGGATGTATTGTGCAAATCTTGTGAACTCGAAAAAATGCACAAGGCTTCTTTTAAACCAAAGGACTTAGTTTTAACCGCACCTCATTTAGAATTGTTACACCTTGATCTATTTGGGCTAACACGATTTGAAAGTCTAAATGAATCAAAATTTTGCCTAGTTATTATTGATGACTTCTCAAGGTTCTCTTGGGTCATCTTCTTGAAACATAAGGATGACTCATTTGACTCCTTCTTAAGTCTTGCTCAAAGACTTCAAAACGAAAAATCATCTTCTATTCTTAGACTTCGGACTAATCATAGGAGTGAATTTGAAAATGAAAAGTTTTCAAGGTTTTGTGTTAATTCTGACAAATCCCATGAATTTTCATTCCCTCGGGTACAATCTCAAAATTGTGTTGTTGAGCGTAAGAATCGCACTCTACAAGAATGCGCCCGAACCTTGCTTTTGGAGTCTGGGCTTCAAAAAAAATTCTAGGCTAAAACTATCAATACGGCCTGTTATGTTCTTAATAGAACTCTTTTAAGGCCTATTATTAAGAAAACTCCATATAAGCTATATTATGAGAAGTCTCGTAAGATTTCATATTTTGCGGTATTTGGAAGTCGGTGTTATTTATTAAACACCTGAGATCGACTTGATAGATTTGATGCTAAAGGTGATGAAGGCATCTTTAGTGGTTATTCAACCAGAAGCAAAGCTTATCGAGTCTTTAACAAAAGGACTTTTGCTGTAGAAGAATCCCTGCATGTTTCTTTTAATGAAACATGCTTAACTCGCTTCGATTGTATTATAAAATTGTCACATCATAGTATAGTGATCAAATCGAATTATGCATTTAAATTTACAACTAGAATAAAAAGAAATCCGAGGTCATCTCTTGGAGCAATTATTCTCACAATTTATTACTATCAAAAGGTAATATATGCTGAGTAAATAAAGTGCTTCTTTATAGAGATAAAAAAATAGAGTAAAAGTGGTGGTTTAAACTAACCAAGTTCACTATATTCAGCACAACTATCAATTATTAATGGTTAACTCAGCACTTTACCCTCAAACAACAGAGAACAAGCACAGTCACCTTAAGTATTGATAGCGAGGGTGTACTGGGTACTGTTCCACACTGCAAAACCCCCCTCCCCCTCCTCCAGTATCTCTTTCAAACCCAGTCGGACCTGGTTTATCGGATATGAGCGCACCTGGGACCAGAGCTGCCTGCAGTGGGTAGCAGTTGAGGTGTGAAGCTTAGGTAGCTAATCGGGTATGAGCCAGACCCGCGTGGAGGTGTCACGGGCAAGATGTGAAGGGGTGCGGGGGACCTCACCCCCTGTGTATCTTGAGGCACTAAGGCCGGTGCGACAAATTCAATTTATGCGCGCACACCGCCTCTTCTCTTCACGAGGTGGGACTAAATCCCACCGCTCTTCTTTGCGCAGCTGCTGCTAGAATGCTCTCCCAATCGAAGCTAAAGGAGTGCATGACGCTCCCAATTGGAGGCATGGGTCACTTCCCAAAGCCCTTCCGCACGACCTAGGGCTAAAGCCTGGGATAGACGTAGCAAGAACAAGCTTCAAGCTTCGCTCAAAGCTATCGTCAATGGCGGCGAAGGAGGTACTTGAAATTAAAAGATGGCCTCTCGACCACGTCAAAACAACTCAGGAAGCATCATTGGACGATGTGGAGTGTAGTGGTGGTGGTTTTGTGGCGTGGGAGTCGGTGTAGTGGCCGGACGGAGGCGGAGATGGCCGGAGGAAGTGGGTTTGTTTGGTGGGTGTTTTGGGTGGATGGGAAGGTGGGTAGAGAGAGGGGGTTTGATGGGTGGAGTACGATAGAGGCTATGGGCATGTTAGGGAGGGGGATGGAGGTGTGTAGCGTGCGGAAGTTCTCGTTGGAGGGGTCACCAGAGGTGAAGACGAAGGGTAGCTCCAGCGGGTACCTATGCACAGCAAAATGGACCTCTCAATCCTAGATCAGTCCATGAGCTTCAGGGAAGATCCTCGAAGCTTTTCCCTATTTCTACGTGATGTGCGAAGGGGCTCGGTGCGGCAAGCTCCCCTCTACTCAGAAGGGATAGTTGCTTTCCTCGGTACTACGTACGTGAGGGCCAGCCCACTTCCCTTAACCAAGTCTGAATAGCCGCCCGTAGGCGACATATTCCAAAACCTGCAGGTTTTTCGTGCTATAGTTTTACTGGTTTCTTTCTAAATTTCCGGTAGGGTTCGTACATGGACTTTCTTATTCCTATATCTGGTTCATTGTACGAAAAATAGGCAACTTCAAATTCCATCGTCATTCATTTAGTACAAGTATGTATTTTTATTCATGACGTATTTCATTTCAGGCAGCTCATGATTTTATTACGATGATCCAATCATTTATTAATTACGCATACATTTCTTCTAGCCCTAGTATTCATGTCACAACCTTGTGTTCAATCGACTATATTGTATGGCAGCATGCATTTATCTCTTCTTAGGATTCATCTCACATCCTAGGTTCAATTTAATTCTACGCATGCAACTTATTAATTCCAAGATTTGGGTGAGAACCACTCTATCAGGATAACCAGAAGATGTGGGGGCACAGTCGACGGAGTTTGCAATCCCTACGGGTTTCATGCACACCACGAACGGATGACCTATCACATTGACCCATAAGTCATAATGAGCTTAGAATGGCAAGGACAATGTATCATTACGTAGAGACTCGATCGGAAACCAATGACATTTCGTTTGAGAAAAACGGACACCGTTTAGGCCCTGAATGGGCCCAAAAACACAACTTTGACCAAAATCAGACCTCTAGGAAAAGTTCCACACGTTTTAAACGAACTCACAAGCATACCTTACTCGGGGCGCCTTACTTTGGATGTCTGAAGGCACTTCCGGACGTTTGAAATTGCCTCAGTCCTCGCACCAACACGCTTCCCCCCTCTTTGACACACGTATGCGCATGGTCAGAAATTTGGTAGGAAAAATAAACAAAAATATGTTCTGTCAGACGTCTAAGATTTACCTTTGGACGTCCGACCTAACGTTTGGAGGTCACTTACGGACGTCCGATTCTGTGGAAAAATGATTCCGCAGAACTGTTTGCGAGCTTTTCTCTCGCTGTAGAAGTTGCAGTAGCGGCATCACCTTCTTGTCTCCTCGCAGCATTTTGCCCTCCGACTCCCTCCCAGGCCCTCCTATCTTCTCTGCTCTCCGCTCTCTCCCTCTCACCCACTCAGTTGCCGTTGGTGTGGGAATGAAACAGAGGAGGGGGGTTTTATATGAGTGGAGGCATAGGGAAAGGTATGGGGCAGCAGTAGGGTGTAAGGTGGGGGGCTGCAGGGAATGGCGCGGCGGTCGTGCGTGAGGGGTAAGGGGGTGGTACGGGTGGTAGGGAGATGGTGGTGGTAAAATTGCAAGAACACCCCTACAATTTTCCTCTCCCCTTACAAACCCCAAAATAAAAACCTAGGGGGTTAAAAACTATACAAAAACCCCTACAAATTTCCAGAAACGCCAAACGACCCTGGGAAAGGGTCATTTCAGAGAGGTGGAGACCGATGGCAGTGGCAGGTTGCCGACGAAGAATCAGAGAAGGAATTGAGGCCAATGAAGGAGGTAGAGAACCAACTGCTGGGCCGAGAAGCTCGGCAAGAGTAACGAAGGTAGCTGTACCCTCGTTTGATGGCGAGAGGCAGTAGAGCGAAGGGGTTGAGAAGACCTCAAGGTTTGGCAATGGCGGTGCAAGGTGGAAGAGGAGAAGGCAGTGATTGCACTCGGATTCTAGACGACTCGACTCGGAGGAGCATCGTGAGGCTTTATAGAGCCTCGGCCGTGCGTGAATTTGTTGCAGGAGATAGTGAGAAGTCCTTGCAACAACTCATATCTTTACGTTTGTTTTTGACTGGGGATCATGGGTTGTTGCAACGATGGAAGCCGACGAGATGTATATTGATCTATGCGGAGCGGAACGTCAAACAACTTCGCCTTAGAGGTCGAGCTTATAGCCGATGCTTGAAGCGGCCGTAAATGAAGTTGGAAAGTCGTTGATCAGTTCGGTCAACGGTCCCGAGGCTGCATGAGGAAGATGATGTCGGGGACCAGTTCTCAAGAAGAGAGGGACCTAAGATTAATGAAATTGGACCTTCTTGCAAACATTTTTAGGAATTTAGGGACCTAAATGCAAAGTAGGTGAGAATATTATCAAATTAGGTCCAACTTTTTATGGATACTCAATTAAGATCTAGGGAATCTAGTGGTCATGTCAATTTTGAGTTTTGAGGCTGTTTGGTTGGTAAATCTTCCATTTAAACTCATTTGACATTAATTATTCACCTAGGTTATTATTTTAGGTTTAATTAGCTTCTTTGACGTATCTGATCAAATTAAACCTTGTGGGATATTTATTTATAATTTTTAGAAGGTTTAATTTGCAATCATTAGAATCCTATCAAACTAGGTCAGATCAGACATAGGGTTTAATTATTCTCTTTAATAGCATAATTTCAAAGGAAACCCTAAATTGGTTATTTTGACTTGCTTTGCAGTCTTTTGGATTTATTCTGATGAATCTTCCTCCATACGATATTGTACCCATTTTATGTATTATTTAGGTCAATTTACCTTAGGACTTAGCTAAATTAGGTGAGTTATAGAGCATGATGGCACTGCATCAAAACAACTTTAGGAGAACCTTAACCAAATCAATTAGAGTATGATGATTAGGATACCCCCTTCATTGATGTATCAAAAATGGAAGATACACGAAATATACATGATCTTCCAAAATAATGAGTACACCACAAGGATCACCCTCAAGATCAAATTATTAGCAATATTGAACATGGTGTAAAAACCTGATCTCAATTAAGGGCTGACTTTGTCCTTAATGCCTTTGTTTCTTAACTTGAACCCAAGAAAATTCATGAGGCATTAAAGGATGAGTCTTGGGTTGTAGCTAGGCAGGAGGAGCTACTCCAATTTACAAGGGACAATGTATGAGACTTGGTACCCATTCCTGAGGGTAATTCGATTATTGGAACTGATGCTAACATTATCATGAGCTATAAATAGCTTTATTTAGTGAAAATCAAGTGACAAATGCTCCTACATAGTCGCTTAAGAGCCATAATTCCATGCAAATCCATTTTTAGAAGAAAACATTAAATTAGGGTTAAGACTGCAATTTTAACATCACATCATGAAAGAATAGTAACCACGAGATTTTCCAGGGGTTGATCTAAGGTCAAATGAGCATTAAAGTCCAATAAGTGAGTCCATACAGACAGCAACGTAGTTTCACGTGTTTCGAGAACTTAATCAGAACCTAAAACCCTAATTTTAGACCTGCTTGAACTACAGAGGTTTTGGTCAGGATAAGATTCATCTAAACCTCCTAAAAATTATAGAAAAATATTACTAGAGGTTTGGTGCCCTTGGTTTGACCATTTGAATGTATTTTGACCTTGAATAGAGTCTTAGATGGAATTCTACCGTAATTTGGGTTTCTGCATGAATTGACTAATCAAACTTGGCAAAAACTCAAATCCAACTTTACCATCAGATTCCTTGGGTCCAAATTAGGTTATTACGAAAATTTGGATCCAATTAGAGTCCATCTTGACCTAGTTTGCATTTTAGTCCCCAAACCTTTATTCCTTACATTTAACCCCTTAGCTTTCAATACCATGGGTGAACTCAAGTTCCTTACATTCTTCGTTTTCAGTTCGTGTTCCTACGGTTGCATATTTTTTTCATCGAGTACCAACAGGTACCGGTACCCATTATAGGTACAAGTACTCGTTGGTTGCAGTAGTGCCTGCTATAGGCAACAGGTATTGGTACTAATGTTCTGTACCATACCCGCTTGATTTTTTGGTTGGAACTGGACCCAACAAATACCGGTACTCATGACCAGTACCAGTACATGTAGATTTATGTGTGTTGTGTAAGAACGCATGAATGGAATTATTTTTGTTCTTGATTCTTAATATAATTCTTCTGCTCATTGTTGCATGTTCACAGATGGCACCTAAATCTAAGAGTAAGGGAAAAGCACCTCAAGATGCATTCTACAAATTTTGCATAAATGAGGATGCAAGATCTAAATTTGATTCATATACGGGCCTTAAGACCCATCATTGTTTGCCTGTTGAATGGAGAGATTTTTCCTTGCATTATTATGGTTTTGCTACCCATCTATTTGAATAACATCTCGTGCATTTCTTTGATGAGTCATTCTTTGCTGATGTTCCTGGAGTTTACTTTGATGTCAATTGCCTATTTTTTGCTAACCTCCAAGAATAAGAGAGTAGAGGTCATCTAGTCTTAACCTCTACTATCTTTGGTCAAAAAGTAACTGTCACACCAAAATTTCTTTCTACTAGCACACAATGTCCAAACAAAGGCCATGCATTCGATACCCTTAGAGAAAAATATACTACCTCTCAAATGCATGAAACACTTTTGCTCCCAAATTGTCAGGGAAAGTCTTTGGTTGCACCTAACATGACTTTATTTCCTAAAGTCTTATTTAGAACATTGGCATGGAATTTAAGGCCAAATATTTGGGAATTCACAAAATTTTCATAGATATTTTACCTTTAATCTATACTATCAGTACAAGTTTCCCTGTCAACTGGAACATGATTTTCATTCATTTCCTTAGACCTCATTATTGTGCTTCTGCCCTTCCTCTTGATATACTTGTTTCTCATATTCTTATCAAGAGTAGGGTTGATCTCTCCAACTTTACCCCGCTTAGAAAGGTGGTCTACTTCAAGTGGTCCGCACTCAGGAAAATGGGAGTAAAGCCTATTGGAGAAGAAACCTCAAGTGACGATGAAGAAGAAGATGAAGTTGATCCTAAGGCTCAATCTTTTTCTTGTCAAGTTCCTGGCTTATCTTCTGCATTTGTTCCAATGAGTTATCCTTATCTCGAAGCTGAAATGCCTTGGGTTAATTTGTCTCATGTACTTGGAACCGACCCCACCATGATTAACACATTCAACTGTATTGGTCAAAATCTCACCAATCTTAACTTTGGCATCCGTCACATGGAACACAAGTTCCATAAGCTTTCTCTTTCTATTGAGTCCTCATGTTTTGCTTCTTCCACTCAACAACCTAAGCAACGAAAACGATCTCAACCAAAGGCACCCAAAGAATACAGTAAAAGAAGGCAAAAGCATTTTCAAGACCCATCTCAAGTCTCTTCACAAATGGAGGAAGAAGAACCTATTCTTAGTCATGACGAAGGGGAAGAAGACAATGATGAAGATGAATATATTCCATATGTTGAAGATGAAGAAGAAGCTGGAGATGATGAAGATGAAGGAGATGAAGAAGCTGAAGATGAAGATGATAACAACGACGGGGATAGTGGCAATGATGACAATGGCGATGGAAACGTTGTTCAGAAATAAATTAGAAAAAGAGCTCGCAATTAGTTTAGTTTCTACTTTTTTGTTATGTAGTTTGATGTATGAATCTTTATTTCAACTTGTTGTATGAGACTATTTACTTTGGGTGTTTGTTATGATGTATGAACTTCAATTCCGATTGAATGCTTTAGACTTGTTTTTACTTACTAATTTCTTCACATAATTTATCAATGATTGATCATCATCTATGCATACTTCTATTCTTTTTGTTTGCTTGACAAAAAGGGGGAGAAATGGTAGTAGTCATATTTAAAAGAGGAAGCTTAGTTTAAGGGGGAGGTTTCACTCCTAGTGGAGTTTTTTGTATTCCTTCTCTTATGAAGTTTCTATCTTTAATATACGTATATTTCTTTTGTTTTGTCCACCAAAAAGGGGAAGATTGTTGGAACCTAGTTCCACCTCTCTTTTATGTTTTGGTGTTAATAAAACTATTTTAAATCTAATGAGTTTGTGAAGTGATATTTACAGAGAAAATCACAGGATTATAGGAAATGTGGATGATGACAAGTGTTCACGCGCTAAATCGATGTTTTAAAATTGTCTCATTGCAGTATAGCCAAGATAGCACTCAAACAAATAAATTTATTACTCGAAAAAGTTCCGAGGTCAAACACAAGGAGCAATATGGAATTTAGATCTCAAAATTGCAATTTAAGATAAGAAAGCTATGAAATTGGAAACAAAAACTGTTTCAGAATAAAGTAGCACTAGGATCAAGTGTCAGACTGCAAAAATAATAGAGTAAAATGGTGATTTAAATCACCAAGTACTCCTTACAATAATAGCTAATGAACTCAATGTATGTATGAAATGAAATGCAATCAAACCAATCGTCTAATTAACTAATCAGACGGCTTAAACTGCTCAAGCCTCTCTGTTCTTCTTCTTTTCTCTTTCTCTGTCTTTCTTTCTTCTCTTCTTTCCTTCTCTATCTTTTTTGCCTTTGCAGCTCTTCTTCTTTTGCTGGCTTTCTTCACACAATAGCAGGGGAGAGGCTTCTTGAATTCGGCTAAGTGTTAGCCGGGTCTCACCAAGAGCAAAACCCTCCCCCTACCCGCGCAGGCTCTCCTTCTCTCTTTCTCTCCTTAGGATCCGCTCTCCCAAAGCCACAGGGGTAATCGGGTTATCGGACCTAGCGTACCCGGGTCCAGGCTCACCGGCAGTGGGTGGTGAGCGAGGAGTGAAGCTTAGGCGGGTTAACGGGTTAGGCCAGGTTCATAGGCAGAGGTCACAGATGAGGCGATGCGTGGGTGAGAGGGGCCTCACCCTGTGTTTGGAGGCAATAAGCCCTATTGACAAATTCAATTTATGTGTATGCTCTGCTTCAATGGCTTCCGATGTGGGACTATCTGCATCCCTCTCCTTCACGCGTGGTCAACGCATGAATCCCATACAGTTTTTTTATTATTTCGTCGTAGTATAGTATAGAGAAGTGGTTACCAGTTTAATACAATTTGTTACTCGGAAAAAGAGTTCCCGAGGTCGAACTCAGGGAGCAAGTTGTATTCTATAAGTACAATGTTTCTATTACAAAAATAAGAGGGAGAGAGGGAGAAATAAATCTGAGTCTTGTGGCTTCTCCTCTTTCTTAGCTTATCTTCTTCTTCTTCTCTGCCTTCAGTTCTTCTTCTGCTTCTTATTTCTTTTCTTCTTCAGAGCTTCTCGTCTTCTTCTCTTTATCTTCTCTTCTTTCTGCCTCAGCTGCAGAGCTCTTCTTCTTGCGGTCCTTTGCCTTGCTCAGCTGCACGGCTTCTTCTTTCTTCTTCTTGTCTTTTCTTTTCTGCGGCAATAGTGATCCTCCCCTTCTTTTTCTTTCTTCAGGGCGTCGTCTGATTTTTCAATCAGACGACTTAAGTAGCTTTTGCTACAGTGTGTCTTCTTTCTTTCTTTCCTCTGTGGCTTTCTTCTTCTTCTTGTCTTCTCTTTTCTCTTCTGTGCCTGCACACTCACAGTTTGGTCAGAAGGCAAAAACCTACTCTACCCTCCCCCGTGTCTCTCTCTCTCAGAATTCACTCGTAGGATAGCTCTCCCAGAGCTGCCGGGTATTCGGGTACGGGTCACGCCCGGATCCAGGCCCACCGGCGTGCGTGGTGGGCGAGGAGTGTTCGAGTCAAGTCGGGTCGGGCGGATCCGCGTGATGAGCTCGCGGACCGGGCGGGTGAAGCGGGTGAGAGGGACCTCACCCCGTGTGCTGAGGCGATAAGCCTACAACACTTTTACAATTTATGCAGGCGTGCCGCTTCAGAGTCTTCCGAGGTGGGACTAAATGTCCCACCCCAATTGGGCGCCTGCAGCTGAGAAAGCTGCAGGCATTTGCGGCTGTTGCTAGGTCTTCTCTTCAGCTGAAGGCCTGGGCAGCTGCGAGGTCGCAATCCGCGTGTCCTGGAGTGTAGGCCTGGGCGAAAGCGCAGCTGCAGCTGCAGGTTGAAGCAGCTTCACCTGTTCGGCAATGGCGGCGAAGGACAGGTAACCTGATCACAGAGATACGGCCTCTCGGCCTAGTCAGAAGGTGCGGGGAGCTTCGCCGGAGTGCGGCGAAACTCCGGCGAAGCTCGTGCGGGTGGTGGCGAGACGTGGGGCGGCGTGTAGGGGCTGCCCTAGGTTGGACTGTGGTCAGGGGAATGGGTTTGTGCGGGGGAGTGATGTAGAGGTGAGGAGTGGCAGTGAAGGGGCGGAAACGGTTTAGTGGGACGAGGTGGAGGTTTTGGGTCGGTCGGCGAGTCGTGTGGAGTGGCGGAATGATGGGAGCGACTCGTCGGAGGTGGGCCGGAGGCGTGGAAGATGATGGTGGTCGAGTCGGTCGAGGGTTTGATTGAGCAAATTAAAATAGGGAAAAGAAAGAGGGGAGGAAGAGAAGTAACTGTTACCTACTTGGAGGGACGAGGGGGACCGGAGCAGGGCGACAGTCGTATCGACTGTCGCCGGAGAAGAAAGTGCCCAGAGAGAAGGAGCGGCGGCGAGGGGAGAGCGGGAGAGCGCGCGCTGGGTACGACGCGACGCGGGAAGAGCGGGCGAAGGCGGCTTTGCTGCTGGTAATGCGGCAGAGTGACGAGGAGGAGGAGGAAGAACCGCCGGAGCAGGGGGGCTTCTGCCGAAGTGGGAAGAGAGGAAAGGGGAGGAGGTTTCTCTGTCAGAACCGAGCTATTGAGTTCGGTGGACGAGGGTGGTTTTTATAGAGGTGGAATCAGAGAGGAGGATGGAGGGAGGCGACGTGCCTCCCTCGCCGGAGGACGCCGAAGATGGAGACCCATACCTTCCGCGCGTTCGCACGGGAGGTATGGGTGGTTGTAGAGACCATGGAGGTGTCCCTACGACGGCAGACGTCGTAGGGAACCCTCGGTTGACTTGGCAGAGGGTCCCCTTACCCTGCACGGCGCCATGCTCCGCGCAAAGTCGCCGGAGCATGGCGCTGCTCAGGGTTTTGCAGGGAGGACCCAAATGCAAAGAACGAAGAAGAGTTAGGGGCCAAAATGCGAGGGTTTCAAAAGTTGAGGGTCAAAAAGTAATGGATGAGGACCAAAATGCAAAGTCGGTCAAGAAGGTCTCTTCTTAGGCTCAAGTTTTTATGCATGACTAAATGGGGCCTAAGGATTCTAATGGTGAATTTTATTTCTAGATCAGACCTTGTTTGACTGGTCAATTTACGTAAAAACCCAAATTAAGTCATTAATTGGGCTTGGTTCTCAATGTAGGTCAAAATGGGTTCCTAAGGCCAAATTGAAGGTTCTAAACCCTAGAGATTATTTTTCTACGAATTGTAGAGGGTTTAGTCGATTTTTTCTTTGCCTCGAACCTCGTGAATTGAAGTAGGTTTATTTTTAGGGTTACAGGATGTCATTTAATTCCTTGGAGTTGCTGTAACCCTTATTGGATCAACTCATCCCACTTTTCTTCTTATTAGGTTAGTTTGACCTATGTTTGGACCCTGAGTTACCCTATTTTCAGATTGGATTGGTGAAATTGCATTTTTACCCCTTAGTTTCTATTTTCTTTACAAACTCAGAATTTCTCTAAGTCAAGCCTTTCTATAGTTATGTAGGAGCTTTTTCTTGCAAATCTGGGTTAGATGGTGCTAGTTTAGGGTTTATGACGAGGTTTTCATCATACCCCCATGCCTAGCTTTTGCTAGTCCCTTAGCAAAAACCTAAGGTTTTAACCACTGTTCTAGACCATGATGTTTTTAACAACTTCAGATAAGTGCTTTTTCATTTGAACCTAGATTAGGTTAGAATGCTGACCATAGGCTTAAAAGGTGCTCTAGTACCAACCAAGATCCAGACCTGTCTAGCCTTAGCCTCAGTCTTTGGCAAAGATTTTTAAGGTCCACAAGAACTAACTTAAGGTTTATTGGACTTTGTGGTTAAAGCACCCTGTGCTTGAAATGATTTTAGCCCTGGTTCAGTTCTCAGTGCGTTTTGTAAGAGAGAGGGATAGAAAGTTTTTCTGTTTGGAGAGTTTTCTCTCTCTTTTTCTTTTTAATTGTAGCTTAGGATTGGCTTTTCAACACGGTCTGTATCAGATTCCTTGCTCCCATCATCAATCCTCAAGGGTTCCTGGCAATCAATGCTTCGAGATAGCACCGCCCATGGCAACCCCCGGAACCCTGGCTATTGAGATTTCGAGATAATCCCATCCATGGTGTTCCGTGGTCGAATCCAGACCCTGGCAATTGACACTTCGTGATAATGCCATCCATGGAATCTGAACCAGCAGAGTGCTTACATGCCCCTAGTAGGATATGTAAATATCCTAGGAGACAAGCACCGAGGAGATGATATTTTGTTACGCATCTTCGAGGGGATTTCCCGCCTCTCAGCGCTGGGAACTCGTCCAAATCAACTTGTATTGATCGGCCGCTCCTACTCTAGGTGTACTTTTCAGAATTTTGTGACGCTTTTGATTTTTACGCTTACTGAACCAGGCTGTGTGTGAGGTTAGGGTGCTTAGTTTACTGAGTCTCGTAGACCAAAAGTTAGTTAATGAGGTCAAATACTCCCTAAGCCTTAGACCTAATGCTTAAGCTTTTCATTTTCCTCAACCTCTTGAGGAGTGTCTAGATCTTAATGGGTACTAAGAGTCTATCCAAGAATGCCTAATCCCATTGTGCACTTTTCAGTTCTTTTCTTGAATGGGGTCTAGAACTTAGGTTAATTCCTTAGTTTCTTACTAATGACTACCTTTTTCTCATAATTTTGTGCTCCTTTTTCATTTTGTTTCTTTTCCTTTTCCCACAAAATTTCCTTCTCCTCTTATTCTCTTTTTCTTTTTCCGAAATTTTTTTTAACTTTTATGGTGTTTTTGGCATATGTGAATTTTTTTGTTTAAAACCTTTTCTTACAAGTTTTGCACTTTTATACCCCCCCATGCCTAAGGTTTGCAATGTCCTCATTGTGACTAGGGGGTTTTTTATTTACTTAGTTCATTCCTTAAGACAGAAATTTGGATGAGTGAATGGGTCAGGATGAATTTTGCGGACGATTTCTAATCCTAGATGCAAGCATCTGAGGTGGGGTCGGCTGTCTATAAGGGTGAACGTTAAGTGCACAAAAGTGTGAAAAAGGTTTTGGATTTTTAGGAAAATGACGGGTTGCCTCCCGTTAAGCGCTGAGTTTTACGCCATCGGCTAGGTGCAATAAGCTCAAGGGGAATGGAGGATATAAGATGATTCAGCCAAATCAGTAGAAGTCACATCAATGAACGGCTTGAGTCTCTGACCGTTCACGATGAAAGGTTCGGAATCGTGGCTGAGCGGACTGATTTCGATAGCTCCATTTCCAAAAACCTGTCGGAGTAAATATGGTCCAACCCACTTGGATCGCAGCTTTCCTGGGAAAAGTTTGAGTCGGGCATCAAAGAGTAGGACCTTCTGATCAGGATGAAAGATCTTTCTCGAGATATGCTTGTCATGGAAGGGTTTAACCCGCTCCTTGTAGATTCGCGAGTTCTAATACGCGTCTAGGCGTAATTCATCGATCTCGCTGATTTGGAGTTTTCTGTGGGTTCCAGCCTTTGAAAGATCTAGATTACAATTCCGTACTGCCCAATAGGCTTTATGCTCCAGTTCTGCGGGAAGGTGACACGCCTTCCCGTATACCAGTCTAAAGGGAGACATGCCTAATTGGGTTTTGTGGGCGGTCCTATAGGCCCACAATGCTTCCGGAAGTCGGGACGACCAGTCCTTCCTGTCAGGCCGAACAGTGACCTGCAGGATTTTCTTGATCTCCCTATTTGATAGCTCAGCTAGACCATTAGTTTGGGGGTGGTAAGGAGTAGAGATTCGGTGAGACACCCCGTATTTGGTTATCAGTGACCTAAACTGAGCGTTCGTAAAGTGGGTCCCTCCATCAGAGATTATGGCACGGGGAATCCCGAACCTTGAGAAAATGTTTTGATGAATGAATTTGAGAACAATTTTGTGATCACAGGTTCGGGTCGGTATGGCTTCGATCCATTTGGACACGTAGTCCACAGCAAGCAGAATGTATTCGAAACCATCCGAAACAGGAAAGGGGCCCATAAAATCAATCCCCCAAACATCAAAGATTTCGCATACGAGAATTGGCTACAAAGCATCATGTCGCGACGGTTCATGTTGCCCAAGGTCTGGCAACGACTGCATGCCTTGTAGTGACTACCAAACAGTAATATTATATCATATTACAGCCATCACAACAAAATGAGTACATATAGCAGAAGACAAAGCTCTAGAAACTCACTACCAAACAGTAGAACTAAAGCTAGACTCGACTAGGCCCAGCGTCCTCAGCAGCCGGTGGCTCGGGCTGCTCAAATCCCTGACCTGTACAGAATTTATTTAACTGAGTCAGCTAATGCTGAGTAGAGTGGCGGCTAAGAAATAACATGCATTTAACAAGTAGTTATTGTAAAACTCTCCATTTTCTAACTATATTATTCATGTGGGTACGTAGAGATCTCTAATTAGGATTTGTTAATTAATTAATCTTCTTGTCCCCTATAGGAACTATTTGGCTTGCAGCTTCCCGTGATATAGGATGCCCACATGGCACTCTCCTGGCTGGGGGAGTCCCACCATGGTAGTCCTATATTCGGTTTATCACCCCGAGGTCACATTCGTGACGTAGCGGTGACTACGGCACACGTGATAAGCCCATGGGTAGCTACCAACACTGGCACGCGGTCAGTCGTTTCCGCTAGTGGGTACGCCTCAATGTACAGTGTGGAACGGTATAGGGCCTTGCCCTCTCAGAACAGAATAGGGGTCTTGCCCCTCAAGGGTCTCGCCCCTCCTCATTCCGCGTACCCTCGTCCCACTACCCCAGTTTGCCCAACAGGCTAACTAGAGTCGGTGTAGGGTGGCCATACCTAGCTTCGAGCCCCCTTGGGTGGCTAGCTCCCCCCTACACTAAGTAGCTCACCTCGGTACTACGTACACGAGAGCCAGTAAGAGTTGTAGAGTGGCCAAACCCACCCCGGGTCCCAACCCAAGGGCGGAAAGCTCCCCTCTACACTACAAGGGATAGTTGCTCTCTTCGGTACTACATACACAAAGGTCAGCTTACCTCCCTTAACAGCTGCCCATGGACAGCAAATTTTCAGAACCATTCGGTTCTTCATATTATAGTGTTCTTGTTTACATTCCCCGTGGGGTTCGTACAGGAGTTTCTTTTTCACATCCGGGTTGGAATGTACGGAACAAACAGTTCAATTTCCATTTTATCACAATAGGAGTCCATTTTAGATAGAAACAGCCAGCTTTTGATTACTCAATCATTCACATGCAGTTTCCTTTAATCCTAGTGTTCATGCCAAAGCCTAGGGTTCAAAAATTTATTCTCGAGTATACGTTTATTCCTTCCTAGGGTTCACCTCAAGTCCTAGGATTACTTATTTGCATATATTAAATTAGAGATTTAAGGTTGTAACCACTCTACTCAGCGTTAGCTGACTCAGTTAAATAAATTCTATACAGGTTAGGGATTTGAGCAGCCCGAGCCATCGGCTGCTGAGGACGCTGGGCCTAGTCGAGCCTAGATTTAGTTCTACTGTTTGGTAGTAAGTTTCTATAGCTTTGTCTTCTGCTATATGTACTCATTTTGTTGTGATGGTTGTAATATGATATAATATTACTGTTCCTTTTTCCCTGTTGTAAATTCCTTTCTGCTTAGCTACTGTACTTGTGTGATTGTGGTTTGCTGAATGTTATTTGGTTATTTCTTGTTGGATGACTGGATCTTGGGATTAATCGAAGCGAGCCGGTCTCAGATCCTGTAGGGATTTGGGACCGGGTCGTGACAGGAGGCAACCAGCTAAGGGTAGCGATTCAACTTATGTCATGCTTAGGCTTCAGTATCTTCTAAGGTGGGACTAAATGTCCCCTTCTTTCCTTCGTGAAACCCCGTGTGAGCTACAGCTGGAGGATGGTTGAATTTAAGGTGCTATAGGCGCCAATGTCTTTGATTGGATGTCTGGAGAGCTTCCTGGACATCTTCTGCAGCGTCTGGAGTTGTCAGCAAGGATGAACACGGCCTGATGGCTGTTGACGGAGTCGGAGATGGAGGCGGCGGCGAAGGACCTCCGGCGTACACCTAAAAACCAAAGTACGGTCTTTTGACCTTATCAAAATAGCTCGGGAGAATCGTCGGATGACGGTGAAGGTGCTGGTGGTGGTGATGTGTCGTGCAAGTGTGTGTATGTGCATAGCAAGGTCGAAGACGGTGAGGAGAGATGGGTGTGTTCGACAGGGGTGTAGAGCGATCAATAGCCCTAATTAAGTTAGGTCTTTTGACCAGGAGGTCGTGGCAAAGCTAATGGAGGCGGTAGCAGCTAGGTTCATGCGGTGGAGCAGTGGATAGGCGTCGCCGAAGCAGAAGAAGGCAAGGGCGTCGAGGGCAGTAGTGTGGTCGTTTGGAAGTGTAGGTGAGGGGGAAGTGTAGTAGAGTGATAAAGGAAGAGAGAAAGGGGCTTAGAGGAGAGAATTGAGGCTGGGATGCTCTGGTCGTAGTTGACCGGAGCCGGAGAAGACGAAGAAGGCAGGAGGACGACGACGACGAACGAGGCTGGAAGACATCCTCTCTTTGGCCGGAGAGGATCGTAAGGAAGAGAGGAAGAACTTAGGTCGTCCAATTTGATGGTTGGTCGGCCGGAAGAAGGAGAACAAAGGTGGTCACCAGAGCGAAATCCGAAGATGGCCGGAGGAGGAGATGATTTCTCAGGCTAAGATTTGTTAAGGAGGTGAGGAACACAATGTAGGTCCATTTATAGGCCTTAGGACGGAGTTCCAAGCTTGGAAACAAGCTTGTGAACTCTGAGCTTTTCACGCAAGCTGGATACATGTGGTTTCAAAGAGTTTGCATGAGGAATCTGGAAGGTTTTAGGATCTATGAATGGTCTCATTTGGAAAGGAATTCTTCAAGGAATCTCCCTTTCAATTTTGGGACCAATTGATTGAGAATCGAGCGAGAAATCCTCGCTCAAATCTCACGGTGGAGGTTTTGAGTTTCCATTAATGACTCAGGGACCAGAATGTGAAGAATATGGAAAACCTATGGGCCTATTTGCAAAGAATTAGAAAAGTTAGGGGTCATTGTGTGATGAAAAGAGTCTGTTTGGACTGAAATGCAAACTAGGTCAAGGTGATCTCTGATTGAGCCCAAATTTTGGGACAAACCTAATTTGGACCCAAGGAATTTAATAGTGAAGTCAAATTTTGGTTTTGTCCAATTTTGACTAGGTAATTTATGCAAAAATTTAAATTAGGGTAATTGTCTGTCTGAGACTCTATTTTAGGTCAAAATAAGTTCTGATGGTCAAATCAAAGGTACCAAACCTTATATAATATTTTTATATGATTTTTAGAAGATTTAGGAGAATTTTATCCTGACCAGAACCTCTGTTATTTAAGCAGATCTTTTTTTAGGGTTTCAGATATCTGTTAATTCTTGAGACGCGTGAAAAACCCGTTTCTTTTTGCATTGACCCTCTTTTTAGACATTTATGACCATTTGACCTTCAATTAGCCCTTGGAATACCTTGTGGTTATTATATAGTTGTGAAATGCTGTTGAAATTGTAGAAATAACCCTGGTTTCATCTTTTTTTCTTAAAACAGAACATCAAGCATTTAGGATCGTCTGATGTTTATGTAAGAGCTTTTATTACCTTTTTAGGACTAAAATAGGCTAGTTAGGGCTTATAATGGTGTTCTCATCATGTTTCTCGCACCATGGACCACTCAGGTTCACAAGGAGAGTACCCTATCTATAGGGTGATGATTTTTGTTGCTATCACATCAAGAAGTCCTTCTACTAGCTATTAATAAGTAGTAATAACTGGAATAGGTGGTGGCCTAAAGCAAGAAAGACTTCAGGTGGGAGTCGATTGCAACGATCACTTTGGATCGTCTACTAGTGTCAGAAAAAATTACTCTAAGCAAGAAAATGAGAAATTAACGGAATATAGGAAAAAGTGGAAAAGGTAGGTGTATAAGGAAAAAGAAAGGTAAACTGCATCCCCTTAGAAATGCACATTCCTTGATGCATTTAAAACTTGATCTTTCGTTCCCTTACACACGTTTTTATGCCCTACTGAGTCTTTTGACTCATATTGCGTTGTTGCCCAACTTTTCAAGATAGGATGCCGCACCTATTCACTATGTGGCTCACACTCGACAGTAGGTGTTGTACCAGCATGTGCAGCAACTAGTTCTACGCACTTGCCTTGTTAGAGACTTGCTCTACCAGATACTTTACCTAGGGGAGTTCCTCCTTAGTGAGAGCATCCTCACCTACCTCAAGGCCATACTAAATGGGTAGACCGAGCTTCTACTGGCCCTAGTTGACTTGAGGATGCTGGGGTGGCAAGGCAATCGAGGGAAGCAAGGGTATTTTGGTTTCTTGTTGGTGATGTTCTATACAAGGTTGATATGTATAGTTTAGAATAGGAGTATAACTTGGACTTTCTCGCATATTTTGAGGTTGGTAGCTCCTTTTTCTTGGCTCCCCACTTTTGTATATGTTTTATTATATAAATGATGTAATTTAGAGGGAGCCATGTTATGTAAATGTAAAGAACAATCATGATGTGTAGTGTTTTATTTCAATTGTGGTGGATTGTGGCCGGGTGTGCTCGCCTTGTAAATGGTTATATATATTTATATATTTTGGTTGTGACTAGATGTTGAGGTGAGGTGTACCCACAAAGTTATTTGTTTATATCTTGCACACGTCATTTTTAATGTAGGTATAAGTTTTGGGAAAATGTGATAAATAAGGGAAAGTTCTATCGGATTTTCGATAGAAATATGCCCCTTAATAATATCAGATTTCCCTTAATCTGTCACTAGGTAAAATAAACACAATGTAGTAGACAGTTAAGGAGGTGAATAGTGGATGACTACATGCCTATGACACCAATCTCGAGGGATCGACATTGCAGGGCATGACATGTTTAGGGCAAGAAAACTTGCAGGAGGACCTTTTAATAAAGTGTGTTTTAGGGTAGAGGGGTCTAGGAAAAAAATTTCTAGCTCATATAAAATGAAAGGAATTGGAGGAGGGAGCACCAACCCTTTATTTGCTTCATCCCTCTCCACCAACCTCTTCACCTCTCTCAATTCCCTACTTCCCTAACTCCTCTCCTCTTTATTCCCATTACCATAATCAATCTCCTCCTCCCCTCTCCTAGCCATTTCTCTCCTTTTCACCTCACTTGGGCAACAAAGGATATTGTTGCTATAGCTACCATTAGTTTCAACCAAGATAAAGAAGAGAAGGAGGGGGAGTTAATGTCATTGCTAAGCTCTTCTACCCTGAAGTTATGGCCAAGGAGGAGCTTTTGTGCAAAGAGAAGAGAAGGAAATCAAGGGAAGAAGGACTCAAGGGCTAAAGGGAGAAGGCATGCACCACTAAAAATTCAAGAAAGAAAAATCCAAAGGCTAATTTGAGCTAGGGTCAAATCCTCTCTTGAATCCTTTTATATAAGGAATGCATGTTAAATAAAAGCAAATTAGTCAAAATATTTGATGATGTTGCGTTTATTATGCATGCATGGGAATTGATTGGTGTATAAAGGTGAAATGAGGATCAAAAATTACAAGTTTGACAGTAATAAAACCTCCTTTTTTGTTTCCTCTTAAATTCCTAATGCTAATGAGGTTAATTAATATGACGATGAAGTCATTTAATGGCTGAATGTAAGAATCTAGCTTGTCATGCATGGGTGGGTTATGCATGAAGATGAAAAGAAAAGAAAGGATAAAGATTAAGGACAATTTTCCCTTAATATGTGGTTTTCTTATGATTCTTGCATTAGTAAACTAATTGATAGGTGTTGCATGTAGGGGTTCATGCATGGATATGGATGTTAGGTTGTCAACGCATAATTAGATTTGTAGCATGAGTTTTCTAGGTATTCTTGCCATAACCATTAGGTGTAAAATATTATATTTGATGTCCTTTGATCACTAATGATGATGGTTGGAAATAATTTATGTGGGACTGTATTATAAATGAAATTCTCTTTGAAGTTCATTCATATTTTTAAGTTTGTCATGAAATTATGAAATTAAACATTTAATAGGCAACTTTAGATGTCTAATTTCCTTTATTTTCGATTGAGAGTATATTAAAGTAGAAACTAAATGATCAAGGGACTTGTTTAATTGAGTAATTGTATAAATCCAATTTTACTAGAATCCAGTTGATTGATTAACACAGTGGGTTAGACATTTGATTTTAGACCAATTCAATTTATTAATGTTATTTCTAATTAAATTGAATTAGGATGACCTTCAGTGATGGAAAATTAGTGTAAGTGATATTTTAACCCTAAATAAGAGTTAAGGGCATGAGAAGTCTTAGGAACAACCTAGGAATTTGGGGAAATGGCCATTGTGGCACCTAAAATCTAATCTAGTATACAAACCTGTAGATTAACCTATAAACTTATACTTGTACACGTCACCTCTAAGGACCACCTATGCATGTGTGTGTGTGTGTGTGTTTCCCATGAACAAGTCTATCACACACATGTCGTTTGTGTGTGTGTGTTCATACATTCCATCCTAGCCTAGCAAGCACAAATATGACCACAATTTAGCAATTACATACCATGCTTCATGATATTTACAAATTACAAAATAGTGATTCTTTACTACAATTAAATGCAAGCAGAGTGTAAAAGAACAGTCTAATCAACTCACAGAAAAGACTACAAAGAGGAAAGTGGTAAGCAGCCCCAACTACGCCATCCCACATTCCTCAAAAAGCTCCACTATGTCATGCAAGATGGCTAAAATCACCTATATGCATATACGAAATAGCTCCTCAAGCCTTGCATTGGAGAAGTAGGAATCTACCCCCTAGGAACTAGAAACAGGGTCTTGACCACCTCTAATTGCTCCCTCAACACTTGTGTGTGTTGTTGTAATGCCTAGATCTGCAGTCGTCGTGGCACCCCCATCCCTAGCATCCTATCTTGAAGATGGAATAGATAGTGGGGATGGGCCAAGTGGCTCATAAGGGCCATATCCTAAGGTACAACAAAAGGTATGTGGTAGTGTGCCAATTAATCTTCTCTTATTTCCCAACTCCATTATGAAGAATTTATTAATTGTTATTAATATTATTCGATTACTAATATATACTTATTCTCCAGTCAAGAATCTCTATCTATGGAATCACCCCTTGCGTTCATCGAAGAAGATTTCAATGTGTACTCCTACTCTCGAGATGTGGGGATGCACCACCTTGGCCTTTGAAGACTCATATGCCTAAGGCTTGGTTGCTAAGAGTCACCTTGGGTTAGTGTGAAATGACCCTCTCCAAGGGGTCCCTATGGATTCTTGGGTTTTCCAAGGTGTCATGGAAACTTTAACATCCCCAAACCATGTTTTATGGGCTCTGCAAGGAAAAACAAGTTCTGCAGGGTCAAACCCGCAATTTTCTCGACCCTAAAACCCTACCCGACACCCGTTAAAACCCTCACCCCTCGCAATCCCACTCAACCCCACACCACCTCGGCGACGTGCCCTACTTCCCTTTTGCAAACCAAGAGTTGGAGAGAGAGAGAGAGAGAGCAAAGAGAGAGGGCAAGAGGAGAAGAGAGTGAGGGATCGAGAAAAGGAGACGAGGGAGAGAGGGGTTGGGCACGGCTCACGAGGCAGAGCGACATGCGAGTCGAGGCATGTGAGAGGCTCAAGGAGGCGCTAGTGTTGAGGTCGCGACACAGTGTGGCAAGTGAGTGACACAATGAGCGAGGCCATGTGGAGTATGATGCACACAAAGATCGGGTGAGCCCTAAGGCCATTGGACGTTCGCAACACCCCGCGGACGATCGAGAGACTTTGCGGACGGCCGAGGCACACTTCGGACGCCCGAAGACAAGCGAGGCACAAGGAGCAGCCTGCACAAGGTGATTGCAGCAAGGACGGGCTCAAGGAGCGGGCTTGCGTAGGGAAGTAGCACTCGCATAGGGGCATCTGCAAGGGTAAGTGTGCATGCGCGACACCCGAGGCATTTTCGAATGTCTGAGGGTGGTGCCAGACGTCTAGATAGAGCCTCAGACGGCTGGGTGAGGCAGTAGACGTTAGGAGGGGAGCGAAGGCACTAGGAGGGCTTCTTTGCTAGCTTAAGACGTCCGGGACGCACTTCGAACGTCTGATATCGGTGTGAGGCACACACTCGCTGCACACAGGCAACTAGTCCAACCATATCATGCCCACATGGTCTGGTTCAAGTAAACCAGGACCTTTCCGAGGCCGGTTCAGGGCCCATTCAGTCTTCAAATCTCGCAAGTAAGGTATCGTCGGAAAGCTAGTGAAATTTCCCACTTTTTGACATTTGTTTCACCACTTTTTGAGTCTATTAGCCTACTAAAAAACCAAATTTAAACATTTGATGTCCATTGGGACTTTGGTTGACACAAGTCTCTAGTTTGGGGTGCATGCGGGGCCTACGGAGGCATCAAGATTAGTCTCGCGTGCCCCTATATCTCTTGTACCCCTAGGTAGAGTGGTCCTTCCCGTCTCGGCGTGTTTAGTTCTCATTAAATGCATGTTACAAGTAGTGAATTAATCAAGTACCGAGCTTTTTTATGAATGTGCCTAATGAATGAAACAGATGGTTGCTTAGACTTACAAGTGTATTTACATACATGCATGCCCTAAGTTTAAAAGGATAAACTCTATACTTGAGTTGCATGTGTGATTGATTAATGTTTGACATGAAGAAATGTTAACCCTAATGGTTGGGAATAAGGTTTTATGATGATGCAACAAATTGTCTATTCCATGCTAAATGCTAATCATGACTTGTTGATGATGACATAATCATAAGCCATAACTAACTTTAATTGGTCAGAATTAAATGACAAATGCTCCTACATAGTCGCCTGAGTGTTATAATTCTCTGCATATCCTTTCTAAGAGAAGAACACTAAAATAGGATTAATTCTGTAGTTTTAACATCATATCATGAAAGCAGAGTAACTACAGGGTTTTTCAGGGGCTAATTTAAGGTCAAATGACCATTAAAGTCTAATAAGAGGGTCCATGCAGACAGAAATGGGTTTTTACGCATTTTGAGAACCAATACAGCACCTAAAACCCTAATTTCAAATCCGCTTAATAATACAGAGGGTCTGTTCAGGAAAAAAATCATCTAAACCTTCTAAAATTCATAGAAAAATATTCCTTGAGGTTTGATAACTTTGATTTGACCTTTGGAACCTATTTTGACCTCTTCGTGACTTCATCACTTGTGATGCATGAAATCTCTGATGCTTGAACAGAATTTAAGGGATTATGAATGCTCTTAGTGACATCTAGAAAATAATTTATCTATCGTGGTATGGAACTCAAATAATGATGGATTGTTTTCGCCTAATATGAGGCACGACTTTTGTTTAGGCTTTAGTATGGGGGCGAGCTGGTCCTCGTGTACGCACATACCGAGTAGAGCTATTCACCCCTTGTGTAAGGAGCGAGCTAGCCTTCCCTTGGGTTGGGACCCAGGGTAGGAATGACCTCCCTACACCGACTCCTGTTAGGTCCACAAGGCCAACTGGGATAGTCGGGCGTGGCTATGCAGATTGATGAGGGGCGCTACCCCTTTTCCGTTTTGTGCTGTACGACTTTGAGCGTACCCGTTAGCGAAAATGACTGACCGCATGCCAGTGCATGGTAGCTTCCTGTGCGTTTATCGCACGTGCCGTAGTCACTGCTACGTCGCGATCATGATCCTAGGGTGCTAGACTGGGTGTAGGACAAACACAGGGTGTTCTCTCAGCTAAGAGGGCACCACGTGCACGCTCCACATCGCGGGGAAAACTGCAACAAGGTCGTTTTGTTAGGGAACGTGAACCAAGAGAAAGTGGGACCTTTGCTAGAATAATCGAAATCACAAAACAACTAGTAGTTAGAAATATAAAAAAAAGTGAAAGTATTTAAAATGCTTATTACTGCCTGAAATGTTTACTTTTTTCTCCTTAGTTAAATTGTGTTAGATTAATGTTTCCACTCTACTCAGCTTTTTGCTGACGACTACCATTGTAACGAATGCGTGCCCCAGACGTCTTTTAAGACGTCTGGGAGGTGGCCCAGACGTCGGACCAGACGTCTGGGATCACATACAGACGTCTGACAAGACGTCTGGGATCGTTTCCAGACGTCTGGAAATCCGTTAAATTCGACACACGCGGGTCGTCTGCGCGCCTGAGCGCGCAGACCGGATATTCGCTTATTCCCTCTTTCTCTGCGGCTGCAGACACCTGCCGTGTCCTCTCTCTCCTCCTCGCGCGGCCTTAAAAGGCCACGCGCTCCCTCCCGTCGTCTCCACTGTCTCCTCCCTCTTCTCCTTCAGCCAGTGAGCGTGAGCGCGAGCGTGAGGGCGGCAGTGGCGGCCGCAGTGAGCGCGGAGGAGGTGCTGCGTGCGAGAGCGAAGCTCTGCCGTAAGGGCGAGCTCGCCGGGGCTGCTAGGGCCAGCCGACGGAGGGCGCAGGGGGCGCGGAGCGACGCGGAGGGGGGACTGCTGCGGTCTGAGCAGCAGGCGCGCGAGGTGCGACATGGGCGGCGTCGCGAGCGAAGGCCGGGTGGCGCCCTGATTCTGGAAAAATTTCCAGAATCAGACGTCTGTGTTGATACCTAGACAGCGAAGGCGACGTCTGGAAGACCATCCAGACGTCTGAAAGGTGAGTTTTCCGTCTTCTTCTTCCTTCCTGTCGATTGACCGTACTGAGGGAGGGAGATGGGTGTGCGTAGGCTCGGTGATTCGCCATCCAACGCGAATCAGACGTCTGGCTGTTGTACCAGACGGCGGGAGCGACCTCCAGACGTCCGGGGTGACCATCGGACGTTTGGGAGATAGGCCAGACGTCCCCGCATATCTCCCAGACGTCCCCGCAGACTTCTGGACGTCTGGGAAACCACGCTGAACAGGTAATTCTCTGATCCACTTTTTAAGACGTCTGGAAGAAGTTCCAGACGTCTGATTTTGCACAGTGTCGTCGTTTTCGACCCGTTTAGGGCCTGTTCGGGTTCCGTTTTCCGCGATTCGAGTTGCGTTCTTTTCAGAATTAATTCCTCTACCCGTCTACAGTAGCTATACACTATTTTGAGACACTCCTTGTGTTTGATCCTTGTGATAGGACCTCCTTCAGTTGCAGTCTTGGGAGTCGTGGAGGCACGCGGGATTCCCGATCACGCCCCCATTACTCCCGTTGTACCTGGTAGAGTGGCTTTAAGTTATTAATAAAATCTATTAAAGTATGGAACCATAACTAGAACCTAGGACGTTGCATGAATCCTAGGAATGAGAAATATATGATAGCTCCTAGGTGTTGCATGAATCCTAGGGCTGGAAAACTAGATTGTATGATAGATCCTAGGATATGGCATGAATCCTAGGATGGGAAAAACTAGTGGAATGTATAATACTGCAGTCTTGGAAAATGGAAAGAGATATAAAGCTGCCTGTAATTTGAATTAACAGCTGCCTGTTGTGAATAAATAACGTGGTTGAGAACATGGATTGTAAGAATGTGAAACTGGAAAGTGAAACCTGGATGTTTGAGTAAAAAGGATGGAACCCTACGGTGAAGTAGGAGTAGAACTCCTGGAAAGTGAATGGAATAGTATTGGGGAAGTGAGCTGGCCCTTGAGTACGGAGTACCAAGGAGAGCGACTGTCCCCCTATTTAGTGTAGAGCGGAGCCAGCCGCCCTAGGGACCCGGGGTTAGGACTGGCCACTCTGTACCGACTTGCTGGCCCTCGCATACGTAGTACCGAGGAGAGCTACTAGTGTAGGGAGGTACTAGCTACCCCACGGGCCCCGGGGTTCTGCTAGCCTCACACACCGACTTGTTAGGCCCGCTGGGGCAAACCAGGGTAGTCAGGCGAGGGTGCGCGGACTGTGGAGGGGCAAGGCCCCGGTTTGGTTACTGTGGAGGGGTTGGACCCCTGTTACTGAGAGGGCTCTGCCCTGGACTGGTTCCGTGCTGTGCTTTGGGCGCACCCGTTAACGGAAACGACTGACCGCGTGCCAGTACGGGTTAGCTAGCTGTGCGTTTATCGTGCGTGCCGTAGTCACCGTTACGTCTGTCAGTGACCTTGGGGTGGTTGACTGAGGGTAGGATCACCACGGGGGACTCTCCCGGCCAGGAGAGCACCACGTGCTACTTCTACTTTTTGGAAAAGACTGCAATCAAGATCGTTCCCACGAGGAACATTCGAGATCAAGTAAAAGATCTGAGGAATAAATGAAATAGTGAGACAATTGAAAGATGTGAATAAAGAAAGTAATAGAACATAACAGCTACTGTACACTCTACTGTTGTCTTTAGTTTTAGTTGCCACTCTACTCAGCGTTTTGCTGACGTGTTACACTCGTTACCTTTTCAGGACCAGGTGTTGAGCAGCCAGGGTCAGCGGCTGCAGAGGACGCTGGGCCGAGTAGGGTCCAGTAGAGTTACCACTGTCTTTTGTACCTCTTTGTTTCCGTTATAGTGAGTAGTTCTTGTTTCCGCTGTACTTTTCTTTACCTGCAGTTCATGTTATATGATAAATGTTGTTCTACTGTTGTGGTGGTATATACTGTAGTAGTTTCTTTCCTTACTGCTGTACTTTCTTACTGTTAGTTATATTTATGCTGAATGTGGTTTATTTTACTACTCTTTTGGTTACTTCCTCGTTGGACGACTAGGTCTTGGGATTAGTCGAGATGGTCTGGTTCTCGTGTCTCGTAGGGACTCGGGAACCGGGTCGTTACAAGATGGTATCAGAGCAAGGTCGTCCCGAGAAGTGAATCAACTGACTGGAAAATAACCAATTCACATGTTTATAGCTAGAGTAGCCACCACAACATATCTCTTGACATGAGCTCTTAGAAGTTTCGTTAGGTACCGTCTGTTTTGACGTTTCCATTTTGTTTCGCGTCTCCTTGCAGGAGATACCTCGTCGCGGGACTGGCGAGACTGGCCGCGGGCGCGGCCGAGGGCGAGGTCGGCGAGGTGGACGTGCTGTTGTTGACGTCTCGATGGACTAGCCACCACTCCCGGGCACCCAGGCCCAGGACCTCGCCAGACTGATACGAGATATTGTACGAGAGGAGCTCCACCCACCTCCCCGAGCACCTCCTCCTGGGGCTGCAGAGGGGGAGTCCTCTGTGGGACCACGCGATGGACATGGCACTGGACACGAGGGAGGGGATGGGCCACTGCCGCCCCCACCTTCCTCCGACACTTCTGTACACAAGGCACCTTCGCCTGGAGGTGCGCCAGCACCTCCCCTACAGCGCCACTTCGAGCTTTTCGGACAGTTCCGGAAGCTGAAGCCCCCTCCTTCAAGGGGGATGAGGACCCGACCGAGGCAGAGGACTGGCTTGAGCAACTGGAGAAGATCTTCGACACCCTTCGCCCCCCGGTGGAGTGCCGCGTGGCCTTTGCCACGTACCAGCTGGAGAGTGCGGCACACCGGTGGTGGAGGGCGGTCCGGGGACAAGAGAGGGTCGAGCCGACGTGGGGCCAGTTCGTCACCCTCTTCTGTGAGCAGTACTTTCCCCAGACGTGGCAGGACCAGAGGAGGCGGGAGTTCCACACTCTCCGCCAAGGGACGATGACTGTGAGCACGTACCGCACGCGTTTCTTGGAGCTGTCCCGCTTTGCAGCGACAGCGGTAGCCACTGAGGAGGAGCGCCTTTGGAGGTTCACCGAGGGGCTCCAGCCTGCGATCCGGGGGTATGTCAAACCCCTGAAGCTGCCTACGTTTCCGAGGGTAGTAGAGGCAGCTATGACTTACGAGGAGACCAACCCATCCGCGCGAGACACCGACGGCGGGCGGAAGAGGCCCTTCCAGCCAGACTTCTCACAGGGCCGGCGAGAACGGAGACATGTGGCGTCCGCAGGAGAGCCGTCACGTTGGGCAGGGCCATCAGTGGCCTTTGGGGGCCCTCGACAGGGGCCAGTCGCCAGCACCGGACCCCCGCCTAGCCGACAGCAGGGACCCACTGAGGGCGGGAGTCGGGTTCCCCTCTGCTACCAGTGTGGCCATCCAAGCCACGTCAGGAGGGACTGCCCATCTAGGGCAGGAGGTCAGCAGATACTCCCCGCGCAGAGCACTGGAGGGCGCGCAGGAGGCCGCGGTTCCTAGGCGCGAGGAGGAGGACAGCAGTCGCGAGGAGGGTACCGGCCAGCACCTACCCGTCCGACGCAGAGTGTGGCTGCTTCGTCCGCACCTAGAGTTGAGGGGCGTATCAACGCCCTAACACACAGGAACGCCAGAGCTTCGGGATCGGTGGTAGTAGGTATGGTTTCAGTTTCTGGCAGACTCGTTTACACGCTTTTCGATTCCGGCGCTACGCACTCGTTTGTCGCAGCCAGTTTCGCAGTTAGTTTGGACCAGGATTATACATTGTTAGAGAATCCGTTCGTAATCAGAGGTCCGAGTGGCCAGCTGTTTGTAGCTGAGGAGGTGTACATGGATTGCGAGGTCAGCGTCGGAGGACATAGCCTGCTAGTTGACCTGATTATGATCCAGATGGAGGACTTTGGAGTGATTCTGGGGATGGATTGGCTGTCCGCTTACCACACCTTGGTGGACTGTTTTGAGAGGAAGATTGTCTTCTCCATTCCGGAGTTGCCTTCTTTCGAGTTTCATGGACAGCCAGTGGACGGAGGTTTCAAGTGCATTTCGGCACTTCGGGCGGCGAGACTTTTGAGCCAGGGGTGTGAGGGCTTCCTAGCTTGTGTGGTGGCAGAGCCCAGCCCCGTGGCAGACTTCCAGAGCATCCCGGTGGTCAGAGAGTACCCTGACGTGTTTCCAGACGAGTTACCAGGACTACCGCCAGAGCGTGAGATCGAGTTTGAGATCTAGTACCAGGGACCAGCCCCATCTCCACCGCGCCATACAGAATGGCACCACTTGAGCTGCGAGAGCTCAAGTCCCAGTTGCAGGACCTTTTGGAGAAAGGTTTCGTGAGGCCCAGTGCGTCTCCCTGGGGAGCCCCGGTACTGTTTGTGAAGAAGAAGGATGGGACCCTACGTCTTTGTGTGGACTACCGACAGCTGAATAGGGTCACCATCAAGAACAGATATCCGCTGCCGAGGATCGACGATTTGTTTGACCAGTTGCGGGGTGCCACGGTGTTTTCCAAGATAGACTTGAGGTCTGGATACCACCAGTTGAGGATCAGGGAGACCGACGTCTCCAAGACAGCTTTCCGCACCCGGTACGGACACTACAAGTTTTTGGTCATGCCGTTTGGGCTGACCAATTCCCCCGCTGCTTTCATGGACCTGATGAACCAGGTGTTTAGACCGTACTTGGACCAGTTCGTGGTGGTTTTCATAGATGATGTACTCATCTATTCTAGAGATCGGATGCAGCACGGGCAGCACTTGCGGATGGTTCTGGACACTCTGAGACAACACCGGCTGTACGCCAAATATAGCAAGTGCGAGTTCTGGTTGAGGGAGGTGACCTTCTTGGGTCATGTGATCTCTGGAGACGGCCTGGCGGTGGACCCAGCCAAGGTCGAGGCAGTGCTCAGGTGGGAGAGACAGCGTTCAGTCACTGAGATCCGCAGTTTCCTGGGACTAGCTGGCTACTACAGACGGTTCATCAGAGGATTTTCGCAGATTGCGCGTCCTATGACACAGTTGACCCGGAAGGACGTGCCTTTCGCTTGGACAGATGCCTGTGAGGCGTGTTTTCTGGAGCTGAAGGAGAGGTTGACCTCGGCTCCCGTGCTCACCATTCCTAATATAGTGGCGGGTTTGTTGTGTACACGGACGCTTCCTTGCAGGGGTTAGGAGGTGTGCTCATGCAGAGGGGTCACGTTGTCGCTTACGCTTCGCGGCAACTGAAGCCCCATGAGCATACCTACCCTACCCACGACCTAGAGTTGGCAGCTGTTGTCTTCGCGCTAAAGACCTGGAGGCACTACTTGTACAGTGAGACCTTCGAGATTTTTACAGATCACAAGAGCCTCAGGTATCTTTTTGACCAGAAGGAGCTCAACATGAGACAGAGACGTTGGTTGGAGCTCCTGAAGGACTATGACTACAGCATCTCCTACCACCCGGGAAAGGCCAATGTGGTGGCTGACGCCTTGAGCCGTAAGGCGCCCGCACGCTTGGCCAGTCTACAGTACAGAGTTGGAGCCTTTTGGAAGAGGTGGGCAGTTGGCGACCTCTAGAGTTACAAGGGTACTGTGGGGCAGTGACGGTGACATGGTAGACTAGGCCAGAGCTGATGGGCCGCATCATCACAGGACAGATGGCCGATCCTCAGGAAGTATGTAGCCGATTTCAGTCACGTACTGAGTCATGAGAGCGTCGAGGTGGGCGACGACCTGACCTACCCCGAGCGGCCAGTGCAGATCCTAGACCGAGCCGTCCGCAGTTTGAGACGAAAGCAAGTACCCCTGGTAAAGGTTTTGTGGAGGAGCCAGCGGTACGAGGAGGCTACCTGGGAGCCTAAGGCGGCAATGCGGGAGCGGTACCCGGAGCTTTTCGCGGGTACGTCTTTTCGGACCGGCTTCGGTCCTCTTTGAGTTTGTTATGGTTATTTGGACGTCTTTTCCCGCACCCTAGTTGGCGCAAGTTTCGGGGACGAAACTTCCTTTGAGTTTGTTATATTGTAACGAATGCGTGCCCCAGACGTCTTTTAAGACGTCTGGGAGGTGGCCCAGATGTCGGACCAGACATCTGGGATCACATCCAGACGTCTGACAAGACGTCTGGGATCGTTTCCAGACGTCTGGAAATCCGTTAAATTCGACACATGCGGGTCGTCTGCGCGCCTGAGCACGCAGACCGGATATTCGCTTATTCCCTCTTTCTCTGCGGCTGCAAACACCTGCCGCGTCCTCTCTCTCCTCCTCGCGCGGCCTTAAAAGGCCACGCGCTCCCTCTCGTCGTCTCCACCGTCTCCTCCCTCTTCTCCTTCAGCCAGTGAGCGTGAGCACGAGGGCGGCAGCGGCGGCTGCAGTGAGCGCGGAGGAGGTGCTGCGTGCGAGAGCGGAGCTCTGCCGTGAGGGTGAGCTCACCAGGGCTGCTAGGGCCAGCCGGCGGAGGGCGCAGGGGGCGTGGAGCGACGCGGAGGGGGGACTGTTGCGATCTGAGCAGCAGGCGTGCGAGGTGCGACGCGGGCAGCGTCGCGAGCGGAGGCCGGGTGGCATCCTGATTCTGGAAAAATTTCCAGAATCAGACGTCTGGGTTGATAGCCAGACGGCGAAGGCGACGTCTGGAAGACCATCCAGACGTCTGAAAGGTGAGTTTTCCGTCTTCTTCTTCCTTCCTGTCGATTGACCGTACTGAGGGAGGGAGATGGGTGTGCGCAGGCTCGGTGATTCGCCATCCAACGCGAATCAGACGTCTGGCTGTTGTACCAGACGGCGGGAGCGACCTCTAGACCTCCAGGGTGACCATCGGACGTCTGGGAGATAGGCCAGACGTCCCCGCAGACTTCTGGACGTCTGGGAAACCACGCTGAACAGGTAATTCTCTGATCCACTTTTTAAGACGTCTGGAGGAAGTTCCAGACGTATGATTTTGCACAGTGTCGTCGTTTTCGACCCGTTTAGGGCCCGTTCGGGTTCTGTTTTCCGCGATTCGAGTTGCGTTCTTTTCAGAATTAATTCCTCTACCCGTCTATAGAGCTATACACTGTTTTGAGACACTCCTTGTGTTTAATCCTTGTGATAGGATCTCCTTCAGTTGCAGTCTTGGGAGTCGCGGAGGCACGCGGGATTCCCGATCACGCCCCCATTACTCCCGTTGTACTTGGTAGAGTGGCTTTAAGTTATTAATAAAATCTGTTAAAGTATGGAACCATAACTAGAACCTAGGACGTTGCATGAATCCTAGGAATGAGAAATATATGATAGCTCCTAGGTGTTGCATGAATCCTAGGGCTGGAAAACTAGATTGTATGATAGATCCTAGGATATGGCATGAATCCTAGGATGGGAAAAACTAGTGGAATGTATAATACTGCAGTCTTGGAAAATGGAAAGAGATATAAAGCTGCCTGTAATTTGAATTAACAGCTGCCTGTTGTGAATAAATAACGTGGTTGAGAACATGGATTGTAAGAATGTGAAACTGGAAAGTGAAACCTGGATGTTTGAGTAAAAAGGATGGAACCCTACGGTGAAGTAGGAGTAGAACTCCTGGAAAGTGAATGGAATAGTATTGGGGAAGTGAGCTGGCCCTTGAGTACGGAGTACCAAGGAGAGCGACTGTCCCCCTCTTTAGTGTAGAGCGGAGCCAGCCGCCCCAGGGACCCGGGGTTAGGACTGGCCACTCTGTACCGACTTGCTGGCCCTCGCATACGTAGTACCGAGGAGAGCTACTAGTGTAGGGAGGTACTAGCTACCCCACGGGCCCCGGGGTTCTGCTAGCCTCACACACCGACTTGTTAGGCCCGCTGGGGCAAACCAGGGTAGTCAGGCGAGGGTGCGCGGACTGTGGAGGGGCAAGGCCCCGGTTTGGTTACTGTGGAGGGGTTGGACCCCTGTTACTGAGAGGGCTCTGCCCTGGACTGGTTCCGTGCTGTGCTTTGGGCGCACCCGTTAACGGAAACGACTGACCGCGTGCCAGTACGGGTTAGCTACCTGTGCATTTATCGCGCGTGCCGCAGTCACCGTTACGTCTGTCAGTGACCTTGGGGTGGTTGACTGAGGGTAGGATCACCACGGGGGACTCTCCCGGCCAGGAGAGCACCACGTGCTACTTCTACTTTTTGGAAAAGACTGCAATCAACGAGGAACATTCGAGATCAAGTAAAAGATCTGAGGAATAAATGAAATAGTGAGACAATTGAAAGATGTGAATAAAGAAAGTAATAGAACATAACAGCTACTGTACACTCTACTGTTGTCTTTAGTTTTAATTGCCACTCTACTCAGCGTTTTGCTGACGTGTTACACTCGTTACCTTTTCAGGACCAGGTGTTGAGCAGCCAGGGTCAGCTGCTGCAGAGGACGCTGGGCCGAGTAGGGTCCAGTAGAGTTACCACTGTCTTTTGTACCTCTTTGTTTCCGTTATAGTGAGTAGTTCTTGTTTCCGCTGTACTTTTCTTTACCTGCAGTTCATGTTATATAATAAATGTTGTTCTACTGTTGTGGTGGTATATACTGTAGTAGTTTCTTTCCTTACTGCTATACTTTCTTACTGTTAGTTATATTTATGCTGAATGTGGTTTATTTTACTGCTCTTTTGGTTACTTCCTCGTTGGACGACTAGGTCTTGGGATTAGTCGAGACGGTCCGGTTCTCATGTCTCGTAGGGACTCGGGAACCGGGTCGTTACAACCACTTGTGACTAGGACAAGGAGGTGAGCAGTCAGTACCACCAACAGTAGAGGGAGCTAGGCCTAGCCGAGCCCAGCCTTAGTTTATTTCTATTTCCATTTCTGCTATAGTGTGACAGTTTCCTTCACTTGTCATGAGTATCCATTCCTGGAACTAGTAGTTCTGTTTCTGACTTTCTATTATGGTTGTGATGGCTATGTTGAGAACCTTGTTATTCTCTTGTGATACTTTACATTACAGTCTACCTTTCAGTTTACTGTCTTTTATTTAATGTTTCTAGCTATGTTGCATGTGTGGAATGATTTCCTTTTTGGTATATTTCTCGTTGGACGATTGGGTCTTGGGTTAGTCGAGGCGATCCGATCCGGATTCTATGTGGAGCCAGGTTTACTGTCGTAGCATAGTGTGACCCGTTGACTTCTTTCTTGGCAAATGATCACCACACTCTTTAATGTCTAGGTGATTCCCAATAGTCTAATCATCGAATGTCCCCAACTGGACTGCCCCTTTGATCTTGGATTATTATGACCTGAAATATGAGTACGAGCCCTAATTGAGACTAAGCATGCTAAGACATACCCGTCGATGCTTATTGAGCATAAATTAGGACAACATAGCCCAAAAATGAAGAAACATAGGGTTTGGACAACAATGGTCAACCCTCGACTAAAATTTGCTCAGAATGTATCATATATGGTACTATTGGATTTCTTTCGTCAACCAATTTTATGAAAATCCGAGTTGTATAGCAAAAGTTATGCAAGAAACACGTTGAATGAGAACATTGGCACACACGAATTGAGATCAAAGGGTATTTTGGTCGAAAATTGTGTTTTCCTAACCCTAACCCAACCCCTAATGCCTATAAATGGTACCTAAGGCTCCATGTCGCATCTCCGTGTTGCAGGACAGCGTCCATGTGAAAAACCCACGTAAACTTGTGTCGGAGAGGGATTTCTTGGAGGAGAGAGAAAAAAAGAGATCTCTCTCTCTTCAAGTGAGAGCAACGGGTGAAGGCCATTCAAGCACATCAGATGTGATGTCAACAGATAGGGAGGAGGACCACGCGAGCAATTGTGCACCCATGCGTGCACAAGGAAGCATCTCCAATGCGTATGATGACGCATAGAAGAATGTGCAATGAGGATCAACGCTGGGCGCAATTGGCGCGAAGATTGACTGGCCAATGTGCACATGACATGTGGCGAAGGAGAACGTGCAAGGGGAAGGGCTAACGCACGTGATCGTGCATACTCGTGTTGGGTGGCTTTGATCACACTGCGTCACAAGTCTGTGACCACGAGTGCACACCTCTTAATCAAGGGGAAGGGTCACTTTGACTGAATCAGATCGACCTGAGTCGATTCAAGTGCATCATTACTTCTCGAGGTTGGTTTAGGGGTCTATTGTGCTTTGATTCCAATGAGTCACTTGCCACTGAAATCATCTCAAGTTAAACTTAATTTGGTGAGTCCCAGATACACATCAAAAGTGATAAATTATGTTTCTACCTCCAAATACTCCAATAATCACGTTTTAAGCATGTCCTCTCTTATCTTGCATAGAGTTAGATGCCCAAAGCGTACGTGGAGTCCAAGGAGCTTCCGATCTATTTTCTTGAAGTCACTGTGACCCTACAGTGAGCCTAAGTAGAGTAGCTCTACCCTTTTTCTGGGAATGGAAATATTAGTATACATGAAGTGTTTCTTTATGTTATAAGCAATTATTAAACCTCTTTTACTGAGTATTGTGTCATATAAGGTGTTACTTGTCCATATTTGGGTACTACAATAACAAATCATGTATTAAGATTCTTGAGAATAATTATGATTGGATAATCACTTGGTATAATTGAACTAACACAATAATGAATGTAAACTGTAGTTTAAGGAACTGCATGAAGTGATTTATTATCTTCTTAACATACTGAATCAAATAAATACTATGGAATAATTAATGGAATAAATACTTATTTATATTCTAAATGATGGTGGAAATTAATCAAGAGACTATGAGGTTTGAAATAATGTGTGATATTGTGAATGAGTTGGAAAATGCATGAATGGACCAATGGCATTATGAAAATTATGAAGACAATTTAGAGGTTAGTCTCGTGCTGGGTATCAATAGCACGACTGACTATACATGATATCAACTAATTGACTATACCTATTTAGAGGCAGAGACTAGCTCAAGGAGTGAGGTAGCTTTTGTGCGACTTTTGATTAGGTTATTTGGCCAATTGGGTAACTAGGTGCACTAGGTATGTGTTATTATTGTGAGTAGCTTGTGTTGCTTACTTCTGTACCGTGTAGTGGAGACAACTAGCTCTATGCTAGTGAAAGGTAGCTCCTCACTTGTGTATCACACAAGTCATAATCACCATTTCACATAGGTTGGGACCCCACGGCAGTTAACTATGTAGCAGAGTGGGTGCCAGTGATACCCTCAGACAAAAGGGTGTACTGTATCAACTCTGTTGTTTAGGATAGCGCAATGAGATCTCCTTGAGCCTTATGAGGGAATTGATTTGGACAAGTTAACGACCAAAATATGGGAAGGCACAAATAAATGGAATTAATAACTAAGAAATCAAAATAATTGAGAATAATATTCGCTTTCCTTGCTTTCCACAATTACTTTTGGTTTTTGTGTTTTCTTTTTCTATTGTTTTTGCTACTCTACTCAGCTTTTGCTGACATTTTTTGTGGACTCTTTACTCAGATTTTGGTGAGCTACAGTCGAATCTTGCCGCAGTAGAAGTTTATGATGCCAACCCAAGTGTAGCATTATAGTCATGGTAGTTGTAGCAGTATTACAGTTCTAGTTTTTTTTTAATAGCACTACATTTCTGTTTATTCAGTGGTACTTTTACTTTTGCTTTCTTCAACTATGTACTCGTGCATGAAAATGGCTATGATTGATTTCCTTTGATAGAATTCAGTTTAGTTTGCGTCTTTTATCGTTATATGTGATGTGATACGTTGTGTGTAATTATATTGTTCTATGTTTATATGTTGACCGAATGAATCTTGGGCGAGTTAGAAATCAACTTGGATTCCTACTAGGGTAGGAGCTTGTATAACAACTTGACCTTAGGGGACCAAATCGAAACACTCAAACCTAACCAGGATCGCTACATCTTTGCCTAACAAAAAGAGTATGCACGCGTCAACCAAGTAATAATAGTGTAAAAATTAAGGAAATAATTAAAATTATTTACATTTCCATTCAAAACTAATGTAGGGAAAATAACAAAAGTGCAATACAAGTTGGAATAACATTCGTACAAGATGGAAACCTGTCACTCGACAGAGAAAAACAAAATTAGCCAACTAACAAATCATAAAAAAGAACTACTACCCCAAAATAGAATAACTTAAAAATAATCTGATGTAGTCCCATAAAATGCTAATCAAAAGTCAAAAAGGACAATTAGTAGAGCGTAAAATAAAACCCCCCATCCTCTGGTGCATCTGTGCCTCTCTCTCTCTTTCACCACCTACGTAGCACACCAACCAAAACAAAAAAAAAAATCTCACATTCCTTTCTTTATCCCTCCCACATGAGTCAATGGCCAAACCTCACGTACCACCAACAGCCACTTAAGTCATATTTGGTAAGGAGAATAAATTTATGGAATAAAGACAAAGTAGAATAAATAGTGAAATAAGTAAGTTAATCCGTTTTGATGTTTTGACATGTTAAAATTATCCTATAGAAAGAATGTAATAACTTTTACCCATGTTAAATCTATTTAACCCGTTATAAGTTCCAAACGTGTTAAATGACGTGTTAAACACTTAACACGCTAAACAAACACCACCTTAAAGAATAAGAGTAATCGTTTCTACACTCAAGATGCTATAGGAAGCTTTCCACACTCTCTCCTAGCTGCAGTTGCAGATGTGGGTGCCCTCCTGACTATAGGGACCCCTTCTCGATAAGGGGAGGTGATAGATCTAACGTTAAAAATGACCCTCTATTATCATTTATTCAAAGAGTAAACCCAAACCAACTAAAAAAGAATAAAGCATCTGCAGCCTTTCCCACACACACACTCTCTCTCTCTCTCTTTTTCTCATGTCCACCAATGGCCTAAGCCATTAATTTCCCACCCTGTTCTCTCTCTTTCTTTCTCATGCTGCCACCACTACACCTTCGGGTTGGGCAATACACACACATGCAGATCCTTACCATTTTCGCACAGCCCACCACGCACCGCCACCACCATCACCTCACTAGAGCCACCTCGCCTCTCCTCTCTCTCGCATCTCTCCCGTCCTCGCAGGCACACACACACATGCAGTGACACCCACCGCTGGTCGTAATCTCCTCGTTTGTCGCCAGTGACACCTTGCGTCTCTCTCTTCCTCATGTGCACACACATGCACACACGTTCACCGCGAGAGAGAAAATGAGGAGGGAGGAAGAGGAACGATATGCATCGGCCTAAAGGGAAGACGGGGGTCACCGGAGCTCTGGTGGACGCGAGGTGAAAGGAGGAGAGGCGGTGTGAGATTGGGTGGTGGCAGGGACGTAAGTCAGGTGGGGGAGGGGGTAACTAAAATTTAGGTTATATATTTTAAGTGGGGGAGATCTTTGTTTTTTTATAAATGCAACAACAGAATTTGTGTTTTTTCATTTTCGGGTCCCAACAACTTTAATTTGTACGTGCTGAAATCCATTGGACCAATCTCGTCGAGAGGAACACAGCAGTAGTCTTAGATTTCAAATTCAAGTTCCGATCTATGTTCTGAAACTTTTCGAACAAAAATAAGCTTTAAAACATGTTTAAACGTCGTGAAACACAGAACACGTGTAATCATGAAAAGGTATTTAACAACCTTTGATGTGCTTAAAACTGATGTTGTTAGTTTCGAATTTTTGCAAGGATTTCGAAAATGACTTCTGATTGGGAAAGTGTTTTAATTTCAAAACGTCAGGATTTTCATGCAAAATTCCCTCAATGCAAGCTGTGATACTTTGATTCATGCAAAATGGAAGGTGTTGGATTCCTTACGAAGAGCAAACTTCCATTTGAGTGCGAAAATTTAGATCTAAGATCTCACTACTCAAGCTGTTACATGGATGTACCCTGTAGAGTAATTGTTTGATACTACGTCACCCATCTCGAGGTATCTTAAGTGGCCTATCCAACCTAACCAACTATGTCCATAACCAACCCATGAGTCAATGGCTATTCTCAAGATAGTGACCCACCTCATGGTTACTCACATGAGTTTTGATCTTGTCTCATAAGGGAGAGTGGCCATCCACTTATTTTGGTGTAACTTTATAACAAGAAAATCCTCATAATCTCAACCACTAGGTGAGTCACATCCTCCTTCTCTTAGGTTATTCCATGACTCTCATACATGGGAGTCCAACCATAGACTCCCATCTCCAAATGCCACACAAAAGCTCCCATAACCAACCCTTGAGATTGCATACTCAGATGGACTTATTGATTGATCAATTGTACCGATTTATTATAATGGCCCATTGATCAACGATCAATCGGTTCTACGAACATTTCATGCTAAGTTCCTAACTTTACTTTGATTAATCAGAGCTTCTTTCAAATTGATCGGTGCTTCTCTTCTTTGCTTTCTTTACATGATTTCACACCTTTTTGGTGAGAGTATAAAGTTGATCAATCAGAAATAAAAAATTAATTAATTAATCGAGACACCACGACTCTCACTCTCTTTTGTTACGATCTTCCTCCTTACTCTTAACCTCAAGAGCTCATCCCTTTACTTTCATAATCAAGTTAGCCATGCCTTTGTACCCCTTTTTCAAAGGTTTGAGGGGTTTCCTTGGGATCAAACCATCATTTTGTCATTTTTATTTAAGAAGCAAAACATGAATGCACTTAGAATCACCCGGATCTTCTTAATCCAAGTTTATTGTGTATGTTTCTAATCCAAGATTTCCCTACTACCCGCTAAACACTCAAGATCATCATTAAAAGCATGCCGTACCCAACATGCACAACCCATCATCAACAGAGAATTACCAAGAGATGGAGAAAGGCCCTACCTTATTTGTTCTCAATGAAACCTTGCTTCTAGCCTCTTATTGGCCCTTGTATTCCCTTCCTCTTCCTAAGTTATGACCTCCAACAACTCCCTAATTTGAGAAAGACAGCAATTAAATTCAACAAGAGTCTCATGTGTGGATCCTATTCTTGAGCTCTCTCTTTGCTCAAGAGCAACACGTGCAGGTTCTAACCCAAAAAACCTTCCATGTGCGCTCTTCCCCTTCCAAATTCTTCAACAACTCCGAGTGAAGACCCTAAGGTGTAGAAGTGAAGTATATTCTCTACCGTGTAGAGAACAAATGGTAAGAGGTGTGCCCCTTTCAGCTCTACATGGGGACTTTTTGGCTATCGGGAAATTTCTTAGTAGCCCCTCTTTTTGTGAATATTAAGTTCCACCTTACGACAAGCTCCCTTCCTCTCCCTCCACCACTCAACCTCTCATCCTATTTTAGGTTTTATCGGTCTATTCTCACTATTAATGGTGGTTAAGTACATAGTTATTGAATTAGGGTCACATTCTAGATTCAAGGGCTCACAACCATTAGACAACGAACCATTAGAGTGAAGGACCCAATATCAAACACCCTCAAAGGATGGTTGTAATTCTTGAATGCCATCAAGGGGGTGGCCATATTACTTAGAGGAAGGAAGATGGAAAGGCTAATAAGAGCATCCATGGTAAAAGATGATAGGTAGAATGAGCATACCTGGTGACTCGACGGACTACACAAACTTATGGTTTTTAGTATAAGGTGTCCATGGGGCCATCCATGTTCAATAAATGGACCACGCCAAAGTTAAGATGGGCAGCCTAATGAAAGCATCCACAATATTCCACAAGGATTTACACTCCATTAAAGGACGCTCATTGATATCAATAGCATATTGCCAATTAAATAAAAGTATGCATGCTGTACACCTATCAAATGACCACCAGTTAAATGTCCTGAATAATCTTTGATGAAAGCATAGGATCGTATGAGCTACCCATGGCTAAGGTAGCATCTCCACAGTTTGGCAATCATTGATTATCCCTAAATCACCTTGATCTGTTCTTGACTAATAATTATATTAAGGGAACAATTCTCCCTTCACACTTGTCTTTAGCATAGCAATGGATGGAGGCATTTGCTCGATGGCGCTGCACATAGGTAACTAGATAATGGGAAAAGAAAAGCAAATGGAGAACACACTACCCATTCTTTTAACATGGTCCAACTCAAAATGCCTTACCATCTCATGCCTACAATACTAGCACAAATTTGAGAGTTTATAGTCACCCTTTTCGGTAGCCTTTTTTCATTCTTAACCATTCACCTAGGAGAAGATAACCATTTCCCAACCTTTGATGTCAATTTTCAGGTATGACATTTCCCATGTAACTAAACCAACAAATGCACATAAATCATACAATTGCATGTTACAAATGAAGATAAATACGTGTAAGCATCTTGTCTATTTTCTTTCTTAAATTTTTTTTCTAGATTTATCATTGGAATCAAGTCTGTCTGTTCAAATTCTCCTCCGGGGTTTGGCTGGGGCCATGCGTGGACCTTTGAGGTATGTGAAAAGTGACATCAAAATCTTCTGGTTTCTTCCTCGTTTGTAAAAATGGCTTGAATGTCATCGCCAAAGTGACAAGCTGTATCAAGTTCAAGAGGAAGAAGACCATTTGGTCACCTGCAGGAATAGGTTAATTAGCACAAGTTGATACCCAGCCATCAAAATTAATGACATATTTAGTAAATATTCTTCATTACATGGAATATTTAGACCCGAGATTGAAAAAGGAAAGCTCCCATTGCTTGGATGAACTCAAGTAAACTAGCCCTTACAGTCTCAATTATCATTATTGTATGAGATAAAATCTTGATGAGATGACCCCTACTTGAAAGAAAAAGGTGAATTGGCAGCATCACTTTTATAGCATTTGGACTTTTCAAGAAAAAAAAGAATTAAGAGATGATACCTGGTAGAAATAAAGTGGTTTGTCGTCGTTGTGCCCAAGCAAAACTGCAGAAAGAAAATATGCTTGTCAGTTTGAATCTTTTTAGGAAAAACCCTATATCGAGCTCTGAAAGTGCAAGGTAATCAATTGTGCAATCCTTTGGCGTAGCATAAATGGCCCATGGGTTTTAAAGTTGCATTACGTTTACATTTGAATATACTGATGGTTATATGCTTATAAGGTAAACTATAAAGAATCGGACTTAAAACTGAATTTAATTAGAAAGGAATAAGCTTGATAAATTATTAAATTTACATCCAACAAACTTAAGGCAACCATCCAATATGCTCAATCCTCAATTCTTAATTTCCACTCAGTTCCCTAAGTTCATGATGGGACATCTTCCCCACAAAAATATGCAATGTCCTTATGACTCAAACTCGTCGCCATACTCCAGGTAGTAATGACCTTTTACTATTAGCATTTTGTTAATCTTTACTAGCAAGGACTACATCTCTTAGATAGCCTTTTTCTTCATATTAGAGGTCCCATGAATCTGATGCTTAACGAACTGAAAGTTGTCGAGAATATTGGTGCCACAAGATACATACATTGCACCTCCAGCAGCAGGGGCAATTGCTTTGAAGACAGACATTGTCGTCATGGAGATGCCATTGGCAGCTCCTCTTTGATTTTGGTCCTGTTTTGCATGAGAATTATTAGACAAGGTGATAATTACAAAAAGAGACATATATATATATACACGTGTTAATCCCAATCGAGCAAGAGCCTCAAAGAATATTTACCACTGCATTGTTCTGTAAGATGTAACATGCGGTGGTTATAATTACCTAAATAACAATAGCAATGGAGTTACTTTCAATAAGGAATCATAATATTGTGAAAAACAGATTCAGTTCCGCAATGCAAAAGGAAAATCCATATAAAATTGACTAAAAAAATGAGGAACAAAGAAGCTTGCATATTGTTGGCATTTGGAAAGCAAAATACATATTATGACATGGATTGAGGTTTCTCCTAAAAATAAATTAGACCTGACATGTGTAATAATTTGTTCAAATTTATTGCAGAGAAATAATAAGCATACATCTTATCAAGTATGTGAATGTGAACAAATTCTACAAAGTTCCCTATTATTATTAATAGCTTTCCAACATACGCTTTATCTTAAGGGGAACTATGTGCTGATTAATGGGTTCAGAGACCATACTTCAAATTCAATTGATTCTGTGAACCAAAAATGTGGACCTTGAGTCATATTAAATGTGCATGGGAAGAAAGAGGCCAGCAATGCATGAAAAAGATTACACATGAATGTAATGTGATTCAGTACTCAACATTAAGGACTTCTATATTAAGATGCCTATAATCTGTCTCCAGATAGAAAGAGAACATAACATTGTTTTTTGTTCCATTTTGGATAACAGGAAGCTGCATCACACCTCGAGCTACGTTAGTTTAAATGTCAAAATCGTCAATGCTTATGAGCCATCACCATAGCTTATAAAGTTTCACCAATTAATCAATCTTACTTACAGTGAAAATATTCTTCAACGCAGAAAGTGCATTCACCACGAACTTCAACACAAGTCCTGACAGGTGTGTGCAATAGGGGTAGCAGAGTAAAACTGGGATAGATAAAAGCTGCACATAATAAAAAGAAACCATTAAAGGGGAAAAATGTAATACATCTATCAGCTAAGCTGAAGCATCTTAAAAATGGCTGGAACGAATTAATATATATCTACCAATGCGATCCGGGCAGATGTTATTGGCCCAAGGAGCCTCTCTAGAGGTCGATAAAGAGAGAGCTGAAAAACACGAAGACTAGTACCTGAAAAGGTATCACAATTAAATACTCTTGTCTCCAATGCATGAATATGTATCTCAAGAAAATCATGACTCTCAATCAATGCTCAAATAAAATGGAATAACACCCATTTTTAATATATTATATGATGAAAATATAGCTTACAAGTTTTTTTTTTTTGATGACCAAGAACCCTTGCAGGAAAACTGGGAAATTGACTGTCCTACAATACCAACCCTCAGGTAATGCATGGCCAGGGCTAAAACTTGGGTCCCCTCTGTCGTAGTTAGTGGTTACCACTAGCTAAGTTGTACCTTGACGGGTTACAAGTTATTTTTGTCAAATGATAATTCAACAATCCTAGAACGTTGAGACTTAGGCTATTACTGACATAGATACATATACATATACATTGGAGGGGAGTTTACCTATGTAATAAGTTGAGTGTTACACGCTCCAACTTGGGAGGAAGTGTTAGGAAATAAATTAGTTACATATTTTACGGATTAATTAGTCAGGTTTAGGTATCCTACTATTTTTAGTCTTTTTTTACTTTTACTAAGTAAGTTATTGAGTGTTATCTCGTTTCCTTGTACACCTAAACCCTCTCTCCATATAAAGCAAGCTAAGGCTTTCTTTTACAAATAACCAAAACCAACTTGATCTTTTTCAACAAGTAGTATGCCATAAATCTCCTACTCAAATTGTGATTATGAAATAATTAGAACGAGAGACAATGAGAAATGAAACAAATTATCATAATAGTATTTAGTGTTGACAATCTTATGGGTATCAAACCTAGATGGTTTTATAGGTCCATTGGATTCTAACTAAGGGATTGAAGAGTCCTTTCTGAGGTAATATTATGGTGAGTCAATAGTACATGAATGTTTGCGAACCTAAGAGAGCCTATTTACACCTAGTTGTTGGGTGGTGTTGTTGTATACACCTAGTAAGGTTTAGAAAATAGGTATGAAATGTTTTAGAAGCCTTAGAAGAATAAGGCAAAAGTGAAATAACAGAAATAGAACATCATCCATCGAACAATTAGATAGAGATAGGCAGATGAACTGCTAAAGAGAATTCTTAGTGGAGAATCAATGTCGAAGGATTGCCCAGGTTATTGACAAAATTGACTAGTAATCGGTGTGAGATGAAAAATAAGAATTTGGAATGAATATAGAAATAAAGAATAACAAAGGTGAATCACTTGGATAGGAATTTAAGAATCAATAAATAGTAGATTAAATAAAAGTAATGGTTATGTTAATTCCTATTTTCCTTCTATGTTCCTCACTAAGAATTGCTTACAGCTTGTTTTACTCCTGTTTTACTCAGTTTTGAGTTAAGTGATAGGAAAGTGACCATGCAACTTCCAACAATCAACTTTAGCTTTTCTTATGCCGGCAACATTTATTTTTTCCCTTACGTTTTCTATTATTTGTACACTTATGTTGTTAGTAGTTGATATTACAAGTTGGGTCAAAAGGGGCAAAAGTTATTAGATAGTAGCTTATGGTAGAGAGTCATGACATAATTAAAAGATGAAATACTTCGTACTAACTTGCATTATACAACTGATAGAACTAAGATGTAACAAAAATAATAAAAAATAATAGTGAAAAAGGATAATCTTTGTTTATCCTAATAAACTTGCTCAGAGATAATAAAAGTAGTTACAAAGAAAAACTTACCAGATATGGTAAGGACCACACCAACATCTTGTGTCGTAAAACTTAAACCTCCAAATCTCGTCACTCTCGGCCCATAGAGAGAAAATCTAAGGATTTCACAAATTAAAGAATAAAAGATTGTATTAAAAAAAGATAATAAAATAAATATATATTTTTTAAAGAAACAATATAACTAACATTCTTTGCAAACACAATAATCATCACTAAAGTTACAAAAATGGAAAGTATACATAAAAGTACTTTATCGCTATGCATCCCATGATCTTAAATATTCATCATTAAAACTTCTTATACATTCAAAATAAAAAAGAAAAAGTATCAAAAAGGATGTATGGTGACCTTTTAATACTAAAAGCAATTCTTTTATACTGGAGCAATTTCAATGCTATTGAATGTACTTTCATGGCACACTTGTAGTTGTCTCATTTTTCATTATTTTTTGCACAAGTCTCATATTTCTCAAAATAAAGTCTAATATTAATGTATTTTCTTTTTGTTTTCTTTTATATATGCATTAAACATTACTAGTTTATATCTTTATTAACTCTATCTTACAAGAATTCACATCCAATTTTTGAGAATATCATGTTCATCTTTAAAATATGCTATATATGTGGATTGTTTCTTTTTTTGGTATTTTTGCTACCTATATGTTTAGATCTCTTTATTAAATTCTTTTTACATGCCAATTTATATATATTTTTAGATATTTTCCCTTTGAAAACAAATAAACATATTTCTTTATTTCCAATGATTGTTTGTATTTTGTTCTTTATGTAGGCTTTTGTATTTGAAGACTATCACTTACCTAATATTAGTAGGACATAATAGTTAAAAGTGAAACTTACATCTTGATTGTATAGATCCCTTAAAAAATTGTGTGGACGATGATTACTAGTTTATTAATGGAGTTTCTAGATAAAGATGAACCACTATGCGATGATATTATAACATTATTCAATATTCTACATGTAAAATTCAATAAACACAAAGCAGCAACACAATGGTGAAGGATGGGAATGAGGTTGCATTTACAAGCTCGGGTTAATGGTTTCCTTTAGCCTTCTTTTGGCTCTTTGCTTACTTTGGAGGGTAATTACATGGTAAAACAATACTTTTACCCATGTTTTTAAAAAATATTAATTGTTTGTGGGTTGTATGTGCATTAAAAAGATTACCTATTTATTGTTTGTCAACATTACTATATATATCAAGTCAATTTTACACCATAGTGATAGTTGCATGCAATATCATTCTTATTCTTGGCAAACTACATACTGACCTACATGGAGCTTTTCGAATGTTTTTTTTTCTTGGCTTTTGTTCATTTTCTCAATATTGAATTACAATTAGGTGGCTACGATTTCTTAAGATTTGATTCATATCCTTTTCGTTTAGCTTCTAAAAAAATCCACTTATAATAATATTCATTAAATGAATTTTTGGTTGTACCTTTTTATATTGACTTTTCTTATTTTTCAAGAGAGAATTGTAATGAGGAAATCATCTTTTAATATTTCATAGGAAGCTTCTTTTTAATTAGCTTCTCAAACGAAAATCCACTTGCAATCTGTACATGAAAGTAATTTCTTACATATAGTTTTTTTATGTTCTTTTTGTTGGCTTTTCTTCATTTTTCAAGAAGGAAATGCACTTAGGTGGCTGATAATTTTTTAAGATTTGGCACCTCCATTTCATTTAGCTTCGGGGCCAAAATCTACTTGCAATCTTTATATTGAAATGATTTCTAAAATCATTAACTTCAATTATATTTTTCGAAAATCAATCAAGGTACAAATTTATAGTTAACAATTCCTCATTCTATTTTTTTGCTAGATTGTCAATTATCAAGCTAAGTAAGCTAAATAATTTGACCATAATGATAGCTATTGAGTACTCTAGTCATCTTTATATTCTATTGAGGACCTTTTTAGTTATTTTATATTTTTATTTGGTTAACACATGTAATTTACCAAGCACCTCTCTATATACATAGAGGTGTAGGATTTTCTATTGGAATAAGATTGTTCATTCTATCCCACTGTAGCACTGGATCATTCCTTCGTCTCCCTCTTACAAACATTCTAATTATTATTTCTACACTTGTAAGCTATATTATTAGTGTATGGAAAAAGTGTCGATTTTGTGCATACATACAGAGGAATATATAAATACATACCTTAAGTTTATAAATAGAAAAAAAACATTAGAGTGATCTATATATACCCTACATCAAAGAGAGATCAATTTCAACAACTATTACGATGGAGGTACCAAGGTTTGCTTTCGATGGAATTTGGTGTACTTCATGCATTTATTAAATTATCTCAATGTCAAGATATTCATTTTGAGGTATTATTTATGCATAAAGATATTAATTAAGCTACATCTAGCTTACATGTAGCATTGTAGCCTGCTTATTCCTTGACCTTTTTATATAATATATAATATCTGATGACTATTTAGAAAGGTAAATGATTTCTAATAATATATTATATTATATATTATGTACGCATACATAAGCATGGATTTAACATGCCCAAGTCGTCAAAAAAACAAGTACAAATTGCACAACTAGCTTATCTATATATTATCAAAGGAGAGTGCAAATATAAGCACAAAAAGTGATGAAGGATTACCTCCGAGTATGCCATATTATGTAGTGATGAAAAACCATACAAAATCACTGAATACATCAGTGGCCAATTTTTCCAGAGACTTGGCTTAGATTCCATCTTCATTGCATTCTCAAAACTAGATTCGCAGGCTTCTAGGTCTTTTTTTGTAGCATCCCTTTCATTGTTCTTATGCATGTGAAGTGTCTCCTGCAAAAGTAATTGAGAATATCAATTGCATTTATCAATTGCCATAAATTATTGAACACAACGATCAAAATGTGCAACAACACAATACCAAATTATTCTTGTATTACAGTTAATTTCCAAATAGATTGAATACCATGCGAGATTCTTTGCATCTTTAGAGAAAGGATAGGTCTTAAGATATAGTGACTCGTAAAGAATTTGGACAACAAAGTGGTAAAATGAAGGATTTATGCCTTGATCTCTCTCCATGTATATTCAGGGAAGAATTCAAAACCTAAAGACAATTTAGTTTTTTTTTAAAGGAAAGGAATTTCAATGTTAAGAATATGAACATCTCGTAAAAGCATTAATGTGCACTTGAGCTCTACATGAAAAAGAATTCTCCTTCACCACACATATGCCATCTCACCCAAGCATTTATCCCTACACAGGGAACAATCCAAAGTGCCCAAATAAATCAAGGTCACTTGATCAATAAAATATCATTCCTTTTTGAAATTAAAATCCTTAATTGTTCGTCTTTCCTTTATATATATTCACCTCTATGTGTATTAGCAAAGAATGTGCCTAAGGACCCATATCCTGATTGTTAAGAGTATAATTTTCTATATATCTGTTATCATAATATACATTAAAATAAATGGATTCAATTTGGATTTAAATTAGGTGAGAACATGAATCTCTCTCCCACCACACACACACAAGCTTGTATCAACACATAGGACAAGGCCTATAGTGACATTTAACCCTTCATAATGCATAAAGATTTGGAAAATCTTATTTCTATTTTATGAAGTCCCATTCTTACAAACAACGAAAAAGCTGACTATTGAGAGGATGAATGTCAGGTTATTGAGTTAATGGATCTTCTGAAGATCCAATTATGTGATTTAGTTCCACCTTGTTTGAGTGGAAGTCTAAGAGACAATATGGATATAACTGCCTGTGGAGAGTGTGAATGGGCATAAATTAGTATTATAAAAAATTGGAGAAATACACATGTTCAAGTTAGAAGGCTTTAATATTCTTCATTCATGAGTACTACCTCATGCATTAAATGAGTGATGAAAGTATACAATAGTAGTAGTTATACATGTAAAATGAAAAATAAAACTCTACATAAGCACAACTACTTTTGCATATTTAAAGAATGACAAAAATGAATTTATAATAGCTAATTTTATAACTCCCATCTAACAACAATAAGGTCCATAAATGCAAACTCCATTGTCAATACCAAATAAATTAATAAGATCAATGGAAAGAAGCAATTGGAAAATAAATCACATATTGAAATATATAGAAGTTCACGATCAAACATTGCTGATAGGCAGAAATGGACACGAAACTTACGGGCATCCACAAACATGCTATGAACATGGCACCAGCAAATATTGATATACAAAGGCAAGGCAACAAGTATGGAAACCTTCAACAATAAAGAACAATAATCAGATGAGCATAAAAAATCAGTACTGTCTAAATAATGTTAAAAGTTTATATTCACATGGTATACCTCCCAAAGATGGAATCTTTTGAGAATACATTTGGAAATTTGTCAGCAGGCTGATATTAAAAGAATGAAAATTCTAATTAGTTGATGAATGCTTGAAGATTGCTGAGAACAAATATTTCAATGTATTTCCATTAATAACGTAACTAGGATAAGGATAGGAGCATTTCACGAAGTCCAATCAATATACTCAAGTTTAGAAGAGCCCTCTAAACACAACATAGTTGACGCAATTCCTTTTATCTCTAATTTCTATTTTGTGCTTATCTAGTCTTTATTAGACTAACTTAGCTAGAGTTGCTCCTACTCGCTAGAAGGCTTTCTTATTCTTACTATAAAGGTTTGAGAATGAACAACTTGTACTCCTAGCCCTCAAAAGAAAATTTTAACATCATTGCATGCCTTTTCTACTTTTTGCTTTTTTTTCTCAACTCTCATGCATTGGTTGACTCTTACTAGAAAAGTCAAGCAAGAGTTTAAATAAGTACCTAGAGAAAGGAATTACATTGTATCCTATACTTGTTGCAAACTTTGATTATTCACTATATTAGACTACCACAAACTAATAATATATAAGCAAATAGAAAGGTTAGGCTTCAGTCCTTAATGCACTCAACTCAGTATAGATTAAACCAATTGTAGAGAGAAAGGTCAAATTAGAAATAAGGAAAGAGAAAGAAAGTAGTTCAATTTCTTTGATATCAATCTTTTTCTTTGATTCATATGTCCGAAGTGATAGTGGTTAACGGTAATCATATTGATTTTAAAAAAGTGAAGGATTAATAACCCAATCTTCACCCATTCTAAGGTAGTCTTTGATGTCCAAGGTCAACTATGCTTCAAACTCCAGGAACAAGCCCAAGCAATGATCTTATACTTTTCTCATAGTTAAATTGACTATAAGAAAGAGATCAGAAGTTCTTTAACCTAGTATAAGCATGAGAATCCATCTTCAGGAGATGGAAAAGGTGAGTAAAGAATCCTAATGTAGTGTCTCACTTTAAAAAAAATAAAGCTTATGAAGTGGAAGCACTTACAAAGATCCTTTACCATTGTTGATCCTTTTATCCTCCTTAAAATAAGAAGCATATAGAATATCAACTCTCTTAGCAATCAAGTAAAAAGAAAATTGGAGAAAAGGAAACGAAATTCGGTTACAACGCAAGGAGGTAAATGAAAGTAGATGAGGGTGGTTTAAACTATTGTTCTAGGCATATATACTCTTTATGAGGGTGGTTTTGAGCCTCAATCTTGATGGGTCTTGTGCAATAAACCCCCATGAGTAGTCTTACCATCATTTTTAAGGAAACTTGTGAAGCTTTCAAGAAGAGGATATCTCATGCATAAGTGCAGAATTACTAGCTGAAATTCGTAGAAGGGAATTTCAAGAAGTATCCTGGTAGGACCTTGACTCATTTCCTGTATGAATACACTGTGTGTGTGTGTGTGTGTGTGAAAACATAAGCCACAAGGTTCCTCCCACCATTGGGGAGCGCATTGGCACGTGTCAGAGAATAGCTCCCAACAAATGCAGCAAACAAGCATTCATTCAATAGGGATCGATTGGAAAATAGAGGGAAGCTCCTTCAGCATGAAGCAAGCTAGGTTTACATTTTTGCTTGGATAGTCAGGTAAGGAAATTTTGAATTTCAAATTTTACGTAGCTTTTAATTCAGGATGCCGAATATTTTCACTAAACTACCAAATGCAAAATGGGCGGGGATTTTCCTAACTTGCTTTTATTAGCCCTTTTTTGACCTTATTGTAGTAACCGAAGAAACTCACATTAGTACTAGGCTACTAACAAAATCACTATGGAGGCTTTCCTACCATAAAAAGTCAATGTCTCGTAGAAAGAAAAATTAAGCCTTGATAAGGCATAATCTTTTGATTTGTTCTTCCAAAGTATCTAAGTTGTATCTAGAGAAATTTTTAGGGGAAAAATAGCTCTTATTGAAAAGAGTGACATTAACCCACTCTATATAGAGAGCGGCAAGAGCATACATGGTAATCTACCTAAGAGTCTAAAACCTAAAAATAGTAAATAACTAATCAAATAACCTAATTGATTTTGTCAAGATTTACACAATTCGTGGAGCATGGAGACTCCTAAACGTGGGAAAATAGTCCTACGTGGGGGCTTGGTGCATGCAAGTCAGAAGAAGCCTCGGTGGCCGGCAACCCTATGTAGTTGGTGCAGGACGGCTATCTTGTTGATGGTGGCCGATTATGATGGTGGAAGAAGAGAGAGGGAGAGGAGTTTCTTAGAATATAAAATATTATTATGACTCGAGATATTACAAGGAGGGAAGGCTCTCTTTTATATTGAGTACATATCCCTATTCTTAAAAACCAAAGATCTTATCCCATAAGGAAAGATCTTATCTCTCTACTTAAAACAAATCACAAATACTTTTCCTAAAAATGCATTTACTAAAAATAGGTAACTTGACTCTTAAGCAAAAGACTCAAACTTGGGTTCTAGAATCCATGACTGATTGCCTGAAAGCACTAGGGGGGGGTTATTAGTGCTAAAGGCAGTAAAAATAATGCTAGTTGAAATTAATGCAGATATAAAGGATAATCAAGCATTCCATAAATATATCATTAATCACAACACAGCTATATATAGTGAAAACCCAATCCCAGGTAAAAATCACTACCTTGATCTCCCAATCTAGGATTTTGTCCTGAGTCAAACACGAAAAATTAACTGGTACTTATGGGATACCAAACCCTTTTACAAACCCTCTTGTTATTCCAATCAAGAACAAACCCCTCTTACTCGAGAGGAGAGGAACCCACAACCTGGGTCGTCAGATTACAAGTAGATGAAGGAATAAAGCTGAATTAAAACAGAATTTAGCTCCTATGAATAGCCTTAAAAAGATATGCAATCAATTGCATGAAATAGTTATCTAGGAGACTAAAAAGAACTCCTTTAGTGATTGTGAGAAGATGATGCTACTGGGAGTTGAAGTGATGAAGCTTCAAGTAAGTGGGAGTTGGAGAATCAAAGCTTCAATCACTTCCAAGAACACCAAATGTGAGTCTTTGCTGAATGGGAGCTTGAATGTGCTTTTGAATGTGTTTTTGGTGTTCTTCTAATCACCAAAGAGTGGGAAATCATCATACATATATATATAGAAGGGTGTTTGGACTAATTTAGGTGTGCATAAGACCCCTCTTCAACCGCTAAAAAGTTTCCCAATTTGATTTGCCAACGGCTAACTGATTTGGTCAAAAAGTGGTTTATCTAACGTTAGGTAAAAGTGATCTAGCGTTAGGTGAACCATCTAACGTTAGGTGCTCAATTAGGTACAAAGTTCACTTGCTCCTGTTCGCACTCAAATTAGCCAAAAAGGGTTTGTTTAACTTTAGGTAAAAGTGATCTAATGTTAAGTGAACTATCTAACATTAGGTGCTCAATTAGGTACAAAATTCACTACCTCCTGTCCGCACTCAAATTGGCCCAAAAGGGCTTATCTAACTTTTAAGTAAAAGTGATCTCACGTTAGATGAACTATCTAACGTTAAGTGCTCAGTTAGGTACAAAGTTCGCTAGCTCTTGAAGCCTCTAAATGACACCAGACTATTATCTAACATTAGGTATCATATACCTAACGTTAGATGGCCTGTAAAAGACCCTCTAACTATTCAAACTAATATCTTGGGTTCTCACTAAATGTTAGGGCCATGCACTAACACCTATAGACTTAGACATATTTTAACCTATTTAGGTTGTGTGGTGTTCTTGTAAGAGTTACATATGAACCCCCTATGTTTATACTAATATGAGATCTAATTAAGACTCTACTTACATTCTAAAAAATATAAAATTACAACTCAATTCCTATAATACAAGGAGACCTAAACTTGAAGAGCATGATCTCCTCCTTTTTGGCTTCGGATTTCGTCAAGAGAGCTTCAACCTGAAAATCAAACTTGCAATATCTATGCATACGATCCAATTTTATTCTCAATTACTTGATATCTTGTTATCATCAAAACCATCATTAAAGGCTAATGTAGTGCTCAATTAGTTATGCACTTGCACTGCCCTGTTGGGCTCCATAGATGTTGCCACATGGACTATCCACGTGGCCTACTGACTGCCACGTGACTCTTATTTCACGTTCCAACACTCCCCCTCAAGTCAAAGGCCAAGAGGCCAATGACTTGGTCTTCAACTTGTGAGGCTAAATGTCCCACCACTCTTCTTATTCTTCGAGAGCAACACTCTCGGTCTTCTCCTTTGACATGTCGACGGTGAAGCCTTTTGCGACCTCCGAAGTCGTTGCCTCTGTGACAACCTGAGTAGCCATCGCTATGGCAGTTGTCGTCTTGTCTTCTCGAAGTAAAGCTTGTAGCTTCTCGATATCTTCATGAGTTAGGGAGTCCACTCGTGATGTGCTAGTAGCCCCACGTGATGGTCTCCCGAACTTCTCCTAGCACTTATCTGCGAATGGTTGTTACGTCTGCAGTGCTGTCACTTCGGATAGACACAGTAAGATCCACGTCCTCGTCTACGCCCCACACTTGCTTCAAGGATAGTAAGTGCAGAGTTCTTGCTTTTTGTCAAGTCTTCATCCTCGACGATCTCCATCTTGATAAGACGGTAAAAGATAGTCTCAAGATCCATCCTCCCATCAGAGGCTAAGATTTGATCTCGAGCAGTTCGATAACGGGGATACAACCTCGATAAAAACTTAGTGGAGTACCAAACTGCCCAAGTCTCTCCCTTCTTGTCACAACACAGTGGCTCGTAGATCTCCAACTCCACAAATAATGCCACCATCTTCTCATAATATTTTGTCAAGGAGAGATCGCCTTGATTAGCTGTCCAAATACGAGTAGAAAGGTCAGTAATACGCGCATTGCTTAAGGTTCGAGCGTACCTTTTCTCGAGGCTGTCCAAATCTCATATGAGCTTCTTTTGTAGATCATGTTTGAGACAATGGATGGGTTCATCGAGTTCATGAGCCAATTCATGAAAACATAATTCTGCTTCTTGAACTTCTTGTCGTTCAAAGCAATGGATGGGCCCATCTCTTCTTCTCAAAGCAAAATAATCAATATACGTTCTTGTTAAGCTACTTTTATAGGTGATCAAATGCTCTTCTCATTTTGAAGAAGGTATTTACTATGAAAAGATCATAAGCCATTGCAAAATCAAGGAAAGTCTTTCCTTCCTTCCTAACACCAAAACAATGATTTCCATGCACTCCTGCATACTCTAAAGTATCTTTTCCCACATGCCCATTTAAATCTCCACCCAAGAAAATCATCTCTGTGGGATTCCTTGAATTATCATATCAAGCTCCCCCCAGAATTTATTCTTTTTCTTTTCTCTAGACCAAGTTGAGGTGAATAAACTGAAATGACATTCAAGATCTCTTCTTTTAAGACTAATTTTATTAAAATAATTCGATCACCCAATCTCTTAACCACAGCCACACTCTCATTCAAATCCTTATGAATAATAATGCCCACATCGTTTCTACCTTTGTCCCTTCCTAAATACCACAATTTGAAACTTGTTCTCTCGATTTTCTTTGCTTTTTCTCCAACCCACTTAGTCTCTTGAAGATAAAGAATTTAAATACTTCTCCTTACCACTGTATCCACAATCTCCATGAGCTTACTGGTCAAAGTACCAATATTCCAACTACCGAATCTCAACTTCTTTTGTGACACACTTCGATGGTGAAGTGGTGATACTAGCTTCTTTACTTGCATGTATTCCTCATATGAGAACCCTTCCTCATTTTAGACTACATCCAGGCGACGATATAATAGAACTAACTTCTTTACTCACATACGTTTCTCATGCAAGAACCCTTGCTCATTTTGTTCTACATCCAAGTGGCGATTAGTGGAACTAACTTCTTTACTCGCATGCATTCCTCATGCGAGAACCCTTGCTCATTTTTCACTACACCCGGACGCCGATGCAGCGCGTCGCAAGTACGGAACACCTCAACGAAATCTGAGTATTTGCTAGAATCCATGTTTAAAGATCCAACAAATTTTACACTGGCTGTCGACTACCTAACGCAACCCTCCTCCTTTACCTGGGCTTGGGACTGGCAATGAAAAAGCACAAGAACCTCAACACAGGCAGAGTTAATAGTCCCACGTGCAGGCTAGGTGCACGCAAAACAGGAGGAAAAGCTTTGGTGGTAGGCAGCCCTATGTGGTTGGTGCAGGAAGCCAGCTACCTTGTTGATGGTGGCCGGATATGATGGTGGAAGAAGAGAGAGGGAGAGGAGTTTCTTAAAATAGGAAATATTATTATGACTCGAGAGATTACAAAGAAGGAAGGCTCCATTTTATAGAGAGTACATATCCATATTCTTGGAAACCAAATATCTTATCCCATAAGGAAAGATCTTATCTCTTTAATTAAAACAAATTACAAATATGCTTCCTAAAAACACATTTACTAAAAATAGATAACTTAACTCTTAAGCAAAAGACTCAAACTTGTGTTCTAGAACCCATGACCGACTGCCCTATTCGACTCCATAGATGTTGCCACGTGGCTCTTATTCCACGTTCCAACATATTTATTTCCTAACACTCCCCCACAAGTCGAGATGCGGGAGACGACGAAGACTTGGATCCTTAAGGTAGTGGATATCAACTATTGTCAACGTGGTAGTCCATTCTTCGTGTCTTCAACCCTGGGTGTCTCTACTTATATGCCCTCACAGAGTTAGTCAACACTTGGTTTCTTTAAGGTGCATGAGAGTACTGCTCGAATTTTGACATCTTAAGGTGGCTCCCGTCTTCAACTCTTATGTCTTCCACTTAACATATAAGGACCCAAAAGACAAAAAATCTAACACTTCAAGGGCTACATGCAAACGCCTAAAAATCAAAAGACAACTTCACAGGAACTGAGTGCAAAAGACCCTAAATTCCCCCCCCCCCCCCCCCTTGCTTCTTTTGACCGAAATGAGAGAACAATAACAGCAGCACTTCTGTCACTGATGCCATTGTTGTTGCTAGTGCAATCAAAGAAGAGAGGAGAGTAGAGGAGCAGAGCCATCATCAGCTCCCTCTTCTCCTTCTTCCCTCTTTTTTTCTTTTTCTCTGTGGGTGACGATGCTACAATGGCAGTGAGGAGCGTAGCAACTCTCTGGTAGGTTGGACGAGAACCGGGCCACCGTGTTCGATAGAGAAGCCACCAAGGAACACGATGGTGCCTTCAAACCCTCAATCAAGCAAGGTTTGAGAATCTAAAACCTTGATTCGATTCATTGCGTTGACTAGTGGCGCTGGAGCCTTTTTGGCTCGTCGACAGTAACGCAACCGACCAATGGTCACTGGAGATGGTCGGTGACAGAGATTTTCGCTTGAATAAGAGATCAATAAAAATAATGTCGTATTTTTATGTGATAGAAAATCTCTTAATCAAAGATAATTATTTCTAATCACGAAAATGAACAAACCAAATTAAACTCGTAAATCTATCATTTTATTATTCCAACATGATGTCAGACATTTGCCTACAATAATAGTATAACATGTAATGTATGTGAGGCTAATAGATTGAAGAGAGAGATATGCAATTAGTTAATCAGAGAAATAATGAGAACTTAAAGGGTCCAACTGCAATTCACACGATAAATCAAATATTATATTAAAAATGAGAGCTCCCACAATAAATTTTAATTCCCACCAAAACAGAGCACTTGCTTCTCCTTCCTCGTGCGCACGCATGGAGTGATGACAGAGCGAGGCACTTTCGACGGAGGTACATCTCAACAAGGGCTGCACGATGGGGATCTTGATGCGAGCCGAGAAGGACGAACGTGGTCGGTCGGAGGAGAGGCCGGCGGTGCTGCATGCGTGCCCGTGTGTGGCCGTGCATAGCCTCTACGGTCAACGAGGATGCTCCAGTAGTGCTTGGGCTCGTCGGAATGTGTTTGGGGCCGAGGTTGGAGGAGGCGGGACAGAGGTGCTGCTCGTTGCGGGCTAGGGGTTCTTTTGTTGAGTGATAGAGGATAGGTTGAAGGAGAAGAAGAGGGAAAAGAAGAGGCTTAGGCGGTGGGTGGCTGTGAGGGGTGGTATCGGCGGCGAGGAGTTGGTGGTGGTGATGGTGGTCGTGGTGGCCACGCAGGGGGGGTGCAGATGGTGTTGGGTTGTATTGGAGAAGAAGATGAACAGTCAAGAGACATGGTGTTATGGAGAAGAAGGGGAAAAAGGAGGAATGGCAGTGGGCGTGGTAGTGATGTCGATGGGGCGAGGGAGGCGTGCACGCTGTCACCATGCACGCCGCAGAGTCGGTGAAAGCAAGGCGTGGCGTAAAGGAGACGGCAGAGTTCGTGCAATCCTACAGTGTTCGCTCGAGCATCACAATGCCAGCTATCTCCACGTTGGAGGTGGAAGAGGAGATATTGTGCTCCCCCTTGCATGCGGGCGTCTTGCTCTTTCTATAAACGTTTCACCGATCTCTCTCACTCAGTTCCTTCCCAAACCTTTCTCCAACAACTTGAAGATATTGAGGCGGTTGGGAGGCGATCGCAAACCTTGTGGGAGGGTTGTTGCGAGAAGCACGACTGCCTTAGGTTGGCAGTGGAGAGGCGGTCAATTGAGGCTGGTGAGGATTAGCGCACTGTTGGCGGTGGAGACGGTGGTCGGGTATTGGATTTGAAAATTTTATACACATGACCCTGCATAAACATATATGTATCAAGTTAACAAAATATCTTCTAATTAAGATAAACTACACTTAGTTCTAATTACAATCTAATGAGGCGTGTTTGAAATTTACTTAAGCTAATTAAGTGTCCAATAAATTGGACTCATCAGTTGAAGTGGTGGTAGGGGCTCCAGTGAACACCACAATGGTGGTCCTTCATCGAAATACAATCTAGTGAATCGTCGAAGGCCGATGGCACCGTCGGAGCCCCCCCAACCCCCCCCCCCCCCCCCCCCGGGGTTTCCTTCCTCTCTCTTCTCTTTTCCAACGGGATCAAACCCACTTTAATACGATGTAAAGAATTTTTTAGGGGGAAAATAGTTGTTATTGAAAAGAGAGGCCCTATTCCTCTTTATATAGAGAGAGAAAAGGACATAAATGGTAATCTACCTAGGACCTAAAAATAGTAAATAACTAATCAAATAACCTAATTGATTTATTTCCTAACAACTATGGAAGAGATGTTCTTCCTATTGCTAAACTATGTTGCCAATGTAAAGCCAAGAAAATCAACTGGACCAATTTGTTGAGGGCAGTTGGAATTATCTCTATATGGCTCTAGAAAAAGGTTCAAAGTATGTATAATGTCAAAGATAGTTATAGGACAATATAGAACTTCTAAAATATTATGCAATTCTTTTGATGCGCAGAATGCCAAATATTTTAAGCATCTTATTACTTTGCATTCAAACCTATAAATTGTAACTCCATTGCAATTTGTTTCTTTGTTCTATCTTTACTGACCTATCAATTCAAGGGCAATTGTAACTGACAAGGCAGGATGGAATTAGAAATTTAGATTGGGGCAAGGGGAAGAGACAAAGGAAATTATTGAGAACATGATGGTTGAGGAAATGAACTACAAAAAATGCATGAACAAAAAAGTCTATTTATTGTGCTGAAAGAAATTAAAAAAGTTGGAAAAGTGAATATGCCACTCATTTCCCTGTAGCTCCACCTTTGGGGTAAGGTAAGTCCAATTGAGAATTTCCTTTTTATTCCAACTTATATTAATAAAAAAGTACTTAAATAAGAATATTTGAACTCAGTCATATTTAGTTTTAAATTTGTGATGAGAATGCAATTTTGGAGGGTAAATTTCTCATCTTTCAAGAGCCCACGAGATGAAGATGATTATAACTTGGTTGAAACAACACCTTGATTTTGATTCATTAATGCACTTATTGGCTTAATGAGAGAGGCCCATCTAAGATGGTTTGGATATTTACAAAGAAGGCCACTAGATGCTCCAGTTAAGAGATGTGAGAAGTTGGAGGCTGAACCCGCTAAGAGGGGGCGAAGAAGATCAAACAAGTGTTGGAAGGAAACTATTAAGTATGACCTCAATTACTTTAATTTAAGTCCTAAAATGACTGAAAATCGATCTGTGTGGAGGCAAAGAATCCATATAGTCGACCCCACTTAATGTGGGAAAATGTTTGGTTGTTGTTGTTGTTGAATGCACTTATTGGCTCTTAATAAAAAATAAGTAGTCTTCGCAAGAAAAGATTGACAAATAGTTGTTAACTCATAGACAGGAAGTGAAACTAAATGAATCCTTGTTGCTTTCTTAGGGACAACTAGATAATAAGACATTGGCGTGTATAAAAGATTGAAATTGATTTGTAATGATTGGGAGGGATGAATGCATCTAGGTGCAAACTAATAAGCATGTGAATTTATGAAATTACAACAACACTAGCCAGTTACCATTTAACCTAAAAAATTGGAGGCAAATTAATAGCAAAATCTTGCATCAACAGGATATATTGCTAACTTACTGTCCTAATAAATGGAAACAATTTCTTGATAAACAATCCCTAAAAGCAAGGGGCATTCTTGGCTGGATCCACCTTACAAAAATACACCCTATTACCGAGCTTTTCTTTTGCTATGACATTTTATGTCTTTGAAACAAGGTAACTTCAAAAAGGTAGTGTTAGGAAATAAGTTAAGAAATTTGATCTTCTTATTTAGTTATTATATTTTTAGTACAAGGTTATTTAGGTTGTTTCCATGTATACCCTTTCTCCTTTTTATACAAAGAGGGCTAAGGTTTCTTTTTATGAACAACAATTACTCACACCTAAAATCTACATGGTATCAGTGCCATCGATCTTGGTGGTCTAAGGTTTAGAAAAAGGAAAACCTAGAGGGGGGAGGCCTTCTGGCAGCAGTGCCGGCCTCCAGCGAGCCACTGAAGAGGCTCTCTCCTCTCCCACAACTTCTCCCCTCTCTCTTCTACTTCCTCTTCTCCTATTGCTACTCGTCAACGAACAGAAAAAAGCGACACTGGCATTGCCTCTGACCGATCTCCAGCACGGAATCGTGGAAGGAGTTATCGAACCCTTCCGCAACACACCGACCACCTTCAGCAACCATTGGTCGATGGAGTCGTCGCCAGCATGCCAAAGAAGTAGTGCCACCGGTCGACAGGGTGGTTCAAATCGAAGTTTTGACCCCTCAAACCTCGCTTGATTGAAGATTTGAGGGGTCCAATCAACTCCTTAGAGGTCAGGCCATCGAACCAAGGTGGCCCAGCCTTCCCTCGACGTCGCCGTAGCACCACCATGCTCCTCTGCCACTATAGCGTCGCCACCCACAGAGAAAAGAGAAGAGAAAAAAAGGGAGAGGGAAGACGAAGGAGAAGAAGAGGAAACTGATGATGGCCCCACTCCTCTCATCTCTTCTCTGATCACACCAGTAGGCCCACGATGAAGAAAGGTGAAGGTATTCTCCACGGCAGCAGAAAGGAGAATAAACGAAGAGGAGCCTTTTAGGTTTAGTTATCTTTTTATTAAATAAAATAAAATAAAAAAACTTAGGGTTATTTATGCTTAAGTCCACCCTTTTGTTTTCTTTAAAGACAAGGCTTTTAGTGATGGGGCATTTGTCGATAACCCCTCAAAGTTTTTGAGTTCTCAGTTGGATCCTTATATGTTGAGTTGAAGATACAAGATTTGAAGATGGGAGTTGCCTCAAGATGTCGAAGTTCGGGCAACACTTTCACACACCTTAAGAGAAACTGAGCATTGACTGGCTCTGTGAGGGTATACAAGCAGGGGCACCTAGAGTATACAAAGAAACAGAATACCACGTCGACGAGAGTGGATCTTTACTACCTTATGGATCCAAGACTTCACCATCTCCCGCATCTTGTCTTACGAGGGAGTGTTAGTAAATAAGTTAGCAGATTTTATGTCCTTATTTAGTTATTCTATTTTTAGTAAAAGGTTGTTTAGGTTGTTTCCATGTATAACTTTTCCCCTCTCTATATAAAGAGGGCTAGAGTCTCTTTTTATGGACACTAGCAATTATTCTTCCACCTAAAATCTCTACAAGTAGAAAAAGATCAATCTACCTTATTTCTTTTAACATCATTTGAAATATATGTTGAAAGCAACTACAAAGGAAAGGCAACATACCTGCGCTAAGAATCCTCCAATAGATGGTCCAATTATTAGGCCTGTGCTTAATGCCGTACTTACCTAACGTTGTAACAAAAACGATTAATATCATATCAATAACCAACTTACACGAGATAAAGAAATGTTAGATTTTCATGTATATGGAGAATAAATTCAAAGGGATAAACCAGAAAAAATGGAATTAATATAGCTCATTCACCACAAAGTGCAAAATTGTGCAAATAAAGATGTGGAAGTTTGTGATACTTCCCATTAAGCTAACGTTTACCTTTATATAAAATGAAGAACTTGAATTCTTTTCATTATAAGAGAAAGCAATGTGTGAAAGGGTAGAGAGCACGATGGAGAGGGAGAGAGAGAGCACGAACACCGTAGAGAGATAGGAAGGAGTTTTGGAGAACTCAAAATAACATAAGGGATATTGGTCTTTATATAGAGAGATCCAATCCCAAACCAAATTAAGAAAACAAATCTCTAACAAAGATTTAAATCTCAAACAACTTTTCTATTCCTACTCCTAATTCAAATAAGGAAAACAATTAACTTGCCTCTCAAGAAAACAAACTTACCCAACAAGTAAACAAACTAGACTTGCCAAGGTACTCTTGCCACTTATTCCTAGCATGACCCTGTGATCTCCTTGGAGGAGATTCATGAGATCTTCACAATCTCTAACACAATGTTTTTGGGTAACTCAATGATGATAGTTGACATGTCAATCATACAGTAATGAGTTAAGAGATGAATGAGTAAAACAGCTAGTAACTTGGTGTTGGGAATTCCTTTACCCATGACTTGTACAGATTATCCTTCCTCTTATTATAAAGAGGTACCCAGATACTTGTGTTTTATTTTTTTGAAAAGTTACTTGTGTTTAATTATCTGGTTGTACCCAGACCATTCCTGTACTGCAAGAACGATACCAAGAAAAATTCAGCCCTTTGTGTTGTTATTATTTGGTTTTCTCCTACTGCAAAGAAAATCCTTTGTGTGCCTACCAAAGTTTTCTCTTAATAAAATGAGGTACCCAATCATTATGCATTAGCTTGAATATTTTTTCCTCTATATACAAGAGGCATTTGACACAAATATGTAACTCAGCTTTCAATAATATAATAAACTTACTCTCAATTGAAATGAGAGTTAAGCTTGAAGAAAGGCCTTAGAAGTATATTTATGAATTTTATCTCAAAATTGAAGGTTTTCTTTGTGCAAGACTTCGCTTAAGCACACATGTAACAGACATGGTCCAATTTAACCTAATATAAGTTATTCCATACCTTTGGTAACCATATGAAGCAATCTTGCCTTAGTCTAAGACGAAAAAATAAATCAGGTAAATGAGTTTGAAATTTTGAAACTTGACCTAGTTTCATCCAATATTTTAGAAGCTAAAGTAAACTAGCCAACTAAGGAACTGGTTCTTATGGTTTCATCCAGCTTTCTCTAGCTACTTTCATAGTTGGTCCAATCAATGGTCCAACCAACTTGTGAAACGTACCATCACATTGACTTAGCCTAATCATTATTAAATCTAATTACTTGTGTTAACTTTTGAATATATCCCATTGCTCAAATGGCTTGTGCATGTTGCTCCAAATAACATTCACAGGGAAAAGTTGAGACAATACTATTAGGTTTCGACGAATATCATTCCACCACCCATCATCAGTCTAGTTTATCCCTTTTCTAGATTAGCATTTCTCTGAATAATTATAAAGCAAGGGGCTCAATAACATGTATCTTTACCAAATACCATGTTATGAGAAAGGAAATCCTATGCCATTACTTAACTACAAAACAGCATTCCCATAGGCATAAATTAAAAGAAAGAAAATTGAATGTATGAAAAGCCTAAGAAAGAAAATCAAATATATGAAAAAACTAAATAGTATAAAGAGGAGAAAACCTACCATGGCCACATATAATAGTTGCATCGTGGATAAATGAAAAGTATCCAAAGTGGATTTTTTGGAAATAGAGTGGAACTAATGAAAAACATAGATCAGTTACTACTGCATTCTCATACAGTAGGAAGAAGATAGATTTAATCCAAGAATAATAATCAAGAATGTCTACACTACAACATTTGTCAGCTTACAAGATAAGAAAAAAAAATCAAACCAGCGTGCACATATATAATTATCACGAAACAGAAAGGCCTAAGCAAGATGCTAAAGGATAAATTCTCTTACAAGTGATAAGCCCAAAGCTTCATATCGAGGAGGGCAAACTTCTGAAGCGTATGCCTGGGAGAAAATGTGAGCTTTAGTCATCAATTACATGATATATGTGTAGGAAATAATCTCGTCTTTCCTTCATAATCTTTCAAGATCTAAAATGCATACCAATCTTCATCTATCAAAAAGAAAAGGAAGAGATTTGAATCTTTTGCTACAAATGATATGTTTATTGAAACAGACCTTGATGGGTCCAAGTATTCCATTGAGGCACCCAAGCAAGAATCTCATAGAAATTGCCATCCAATAGTTTGTGCTGAGGCCAAAAAGGGTGTTGAACACAGTCCTGTAACCTTAAAACAGAATTAGCAATGATAGACAAATATTATTGGCTACATCTAGTTGTATGTATATGCTGACATCAATTGCAATATATGTAACAAGAAAATGCCATACTTACACTGAAATGGCACCGAAAAGTACAATTGGCTTTCTTCCATATCGATCAGCCATGTATCCCCAAAACATTGATGTTGTAGCTCTCCCAACCATAAAAGCAGAACCTTCAAGAATTAAAAATAAAAATTAAAGAAAATTAATTAGTTTTCTTGAGAAGTATAGTACATTAATTGTCGTCTGCATGAATTTTGCATTTGATACAGAGAAGTCCTGCATGATAACCAAGATCTTCCGTCCGTTTGGCTATATGCAAATCCCTTATCTGCATAATTGAAGATTTACAATGTTTATTGAAGTATTGATCGTGAATCAGTGACAAGAAAAGGAGGTATATGTCATTGCCTATGTAAGTCATATTTGCAAGTATGTTATTTTGAGGCAGGTGTTTAAAGACCACCCTCTTTGATCTTAACTATCATGTCAATGGGCTACCTTCTTCGGAATGATTCTACACTAATGTCTCTTGATTCTGTGAATTTGTACATGCATGTCTAAAAAGTTAATTCCTTTCGCTTAAATGCCTTTTGGGTTTAACTCAAACAAAAATTGCTATTTTTGATGGAATTAGTTAAGATATGAATAATTTTTATTCTTTTATATCGCAATATTAACGTAATATCATTTTTGTCTCTAGTCACCTCAACTGTATTAAATCTTTCATACCTTCAAGCTCTTGCAACATTTAGAGAACAGTAACGAGATTCTCTCTTTTTTTTATTTTCTAGTATTTGTTCTTCAACCACCAAAATCTTTTAATGGAAGGATCTTAGCTGATCCTAATATTAACCACGATTAACACAAAAATGGTTTATTTAAAATCTCAAATGAAGGGAGTAAGTGTGAAATCTAGTAATTTTATGAGGGCATCTAATTCAATGTAGCAAATCTGGGGAGCATATGTAGTATCACATATATTTATAGGAGCATCTACATGAAAATTTCTTTACTTAATTTATTAATCTAGGTTTCATATTATAGAACTTGGAAATAGGTTTTGATAATGCATACTTACCATGAAGTACAAGAAAGGAAACAAGGACTGCATTGGCAAAGCTGAAAGAAGCCACACCAAAAAGAAATATTAGAGGCACGCAGAAATATATTAACATGCATGTAAAATGTTATAGATGCATACATAACTATGATGTCATGAAAGTAGTGGAAAAAGTGAAAGAACACATTATGCCTTTTAATTTTAGGCACTTAATTTTATGTTGGTGCCTTGATGGCTTTAGCTTTGACTTGCCTCCATAATAGGGAAGGACCCAATGTCATTGAATACAACTTAGGACCTGAAAGCTGCTGACTCTGGAATGCCAAGAAATTCCTGAGACTCCAAGATCAACTACCCTAACTAGAGCTATGACTGGCCCTAGCTTCTGTGTTTCTTGTTAAGCATGAGTATGGGTGCATGGTCGCTACACCAAGTGGGGAGATGAAGAGGGTATAGAAAATGCCAATCCAACTTAGCCCGCCTCGATCAAGGACTCCCCTGATGAGAAATACCATGTTGTGTCTATTTGACCACGTATATGGCTTTTAATTTTAGGTACTTAGTTCAAATTAATGGCGATAATGCCTCATTTTCGCACCCACCACCAAGTTCTTTTTCTTTTTGGCAAATTAAAGCTCCATTAATGGGAAAAGAAACCAAAATAATGGGACAAAGACCTCGATGCATGGAGAGAATGTTCCAAGATTAGAAAGTAGGGATCTGATTTTTATCTGAAAAATTAAAGAAAATTAGGTGTTCATGCATTCCATACTTCACCTACTTGACAAATTGATTCTACATTTCCATATCAAGATCAAATGCAGTAGATGATTCCATTTTTACTTCAATTGGTGGCACCAGTTTTCTCTTGTGATCCAATGGTAATTATTTGCAAATAAACTACTTTTACTTACATGGAGACAAGTTTTTTTTTCCCGCTTCCTATGCTTTTCAAACTTTTTCAAGTAATGTATTTTGCGGTAATTTGTTATTAAACAATTCCTAGTCATTATTTTCCCAACGAGATTTCATGTGCATGTATTATTCTGTAAAGATAGATTGCTATTTTTGCCAGTCCCAGTAGAAGAATATTAAGATTTAGGCTCTGGCAAAATAAGTTGGTCCTAACATTCCATTCCAACAAGCAAGCATCCAAAAGGGTTTTGTGAGGGAATCAAAGACCGCCAAAGATCATTTTCCCGCATTTTTCTTTGTTGGAAAACAATCTCTCCCTGGAAGCAAAGTATGCATCGGAAGTTTCCCTTTTCTCTATTCTCTCTATCCTGCCCTATCTGTCCACCTAAAAACATTACCCCAAACAAGAACAACTCAAGGAATACGAATTTACATCGCATCACCCAATTTACCTTTAAACTAGCTTATTGCCCCCCACGCTTTGCACGGGTATAAATTGCGTATAACATGTACCAACTCTACCAAATAAATGATTATACATTTTACTAATATCCCCCATTGTAGTGGCTAACTGCTTGACCATCATGCGAAACACAAAAATCAATATTAATCAGTTACATTATTTATATTATCATGATATTGCCAATGCAAATATACCATCCAAATTAACGGACTCGTAGTCGTGGCGGGGAATCCGCATGGCAAGATTATGGTTACCAAACAATCGGAGTCGCACAACAGTTGAGAAACATTTGAGGAAATGGAGAGGGGGAAAAGGTGAGGGGGAAAAGGTGAGTCGTTTTATACCCAACGGAGAGTTTGTTGCGGCGACTTTGGACGCTGCGTAGCGGACGGGTCGAGTTATTGGGGGTGGCCATGGGGGCGCACCGGCGACGTACGTACGTGCGGAGGTGGGAAACAGCGATCGTAGGGGAGGGGATGCGTTGGTTCGAGGCCGCTGGGATCGGCGCGGGGCGGCGGATCGAGGTGGTGGTGTAACGGAGAGTGGTTGGTCGGGGGTGTAACGGTGGTGGTATCGGCCACGGTGGTGGTATCGGCCACGGTGGTAGCCGGAACGGCGGGGGTGTTGGGGTGGAAGAAGGCACGTGAATGTGGGGGTTGCGGAAAGTGAAGTAGACTGCTCCCAAAGGTACCGAGTAAAAAAAAAAAAAAAAATCCTATGACCCAAAAAAAAAACAAAATCACAATAATAAAATAATATCTTAACGATAGTCAAAATAAATAAACAAATAATCAAATGTCTTTGTTAGACAGTACTGGTATTTTTTTTTTTTTGAGATTGCAAATTTTTGTTGATGCCTTCAAACTTACATTTTCCAATGAACTTTTGCAACTTGCTCCTTACATGTATATATTTGGTATCACACTGCATCAACTGTTATATTATGAGGGTTAAAATTACAATTTCAGCACATATTACCATGAATTTTTTAAGAAAATCTATGCATCCTATGAAAAGCAAAAATTAATATTAATCAATTATGTGATTCATATTATCATATTATGATGGTTAAATTGTAATTTCAAAATATATTATGATGATTTATAAAAAAAAAAAAATACAAGAGATCCTCGAATTGAAGATTTTCCTGGATGGAAACCCACCAAATGAACGATTATTCATTTTATTAACATCCCCTGTACGGTGATCGGCTCGTTGACCTTTAAAGAAGCTCTATACGTCAAAATCAGCATTAATCAACTACGTCATTTATATCATCATAATGTTGTTATATTATCAGAGTTAAAACTACGACTTCAATCACGAGATTGGCTAAGGTACGGGAAAAAAAAAAGAAAAGAAAAAACCATCATTAATGAAGTGGAGTTGGGCTTCCTTGCAAGATGCCAAGTCAAGCCCCTGCAATTACATATCTCACCTGGAAGATCTCCCGTGACGTGAAGGACAGATCGAGGGCTCAACATGGATGGGAATCGTTGAAATTATTTACGGTGTTGTGAACGATTACATGCTCACCACCTTTCCCGTATACATTAAGGCAAGTTAAAATATGAAAATGTTGCACTGAATTTACGAAGTATAAGCAAACTTGGGTTCAAGAGATAAGTCTCCGAAGTCAATAATAAGCTCATCCTCGTATAACTTCGAGCAAACGAGGGTTAAGTATATGGAGGAGCCTACTTGTGCAAATCCCCGCAATCCATATGTAGAGAAATCCACGGAAGGGGATTCCCTTGTGAGACTCCATCCGACGTTTGAGGTGGCATCCGGGGCATCATTATTTACAGAATGCCCTAAAATGATTACTCTAATTTATATGGATGCAATCTAACCTAAATTACCATCAGACTAACATTAGTTAGACATTATTTAACATAAATAAATATGAAATTATCAATGTCTCATCTAAAACACAAACATTGTCGGAGATGGCTCTAATACTTATCTCTATCTTGATAAGTTTTTGGGCAATCCTCCTCTTAAGGACATGTGCCCAAATTTCTTTGCTTTTGCCTCAAATAAAAAGGCACTTCTTGGTGAGGCTATACCTACATTAAACTCTAGGAACAATTGGCTGAAAGCCGTCAAGAGAAGGGTCAGATTATCATTAAGAAGTGAACTTGAGTGCTCTAAGGCAGTTCTGAACTCCATAATTCTTACTAAGGAAAAAGATGACATTAGCCTAACTACTACTAATAAGCATAAGAGTCTAGTTAGTAACATTTATCATTTGTTGATTGATGTTCGATCGCGGTTTGTATAATAGAAATCATTGTTGTTGTAGTATATGTCACAAATACAAATCGTTATCGCGTCAATTTTATTTATTTACATAATTTTTACTACTTTATTCCAGGTCGTTCACTAAGAGACAGTTATTGATACACATCACTCTCTAAATCCAACATTATTCTTTAATCCCAAAAGGATTAATTTATGTACAATTTTGAATGAATGAATGATCAATGAATGACATAATAACTCAATTATGTATAATAAAATGAACTAAAATACTTGCAAACAAGTATATACAAACAAGCATCAAACGCTATGATTAAGTATTATATACTATCTATTTTTAACTTATAATACTAATACTTACATATATATACGATAATAAGTAATAATATATACTATGCTAACTTAACATACTAACATATACAGTAACATATATATTATGTACAGCGACAGATAAAAACGTCGCTAATCCTTAGGAAAAAGTAAATACATACCCTAAGATAAAAACTAGGGTCTATAGTGACACTTATTCTATCTACAGTGATGGATAATTCTGTCGGTAAAGCTATAAAGTTATTTATATACATATATAGCTCAAACAATATCTATACTACACATACTTAATATACATATAGTTATTATTTACAGTATACATATATATATACCCATTATATACACATATACAGGCAGTTTCTCATCTTCTTCTTTTGTTCTCTCTTCTTAGTCGTTCTTAACTTCACTCTCTCTTTTACGGCTAACACATAACCTCTTCATTCTCTTGTGTTCCTCCCTCTTCTCTCATCTCTTCTTTCTTTCTTAACTCATTACGACCTTCACTAATTCAAAAATTAGTATTTAATTGGCAGGCAGCACCGTTCGAGGGATACACAGCACCCGAGTATCGGATGGGACCGGACCTCTATTAAGTATCGCCCTGGTTCTTAATTAGGCTGGTTAATCACGTCTTATGCTCACATTTGGGCTTAATCAAGCCTTCGCACAATGTCGAGCCCCCAGCTCACACACCGCATACCATTCACAACATCACACTCAATGCTAAACATATGCTGGAGTCAGATGAACAGGTAATGGATTTTAGGTGCCCGGCGCCCGTGACGACTAAAGAGGGTAGAACACAAAAACAAAATAAGCGCCTCAGCGCACTTTGTGCCACATGATGTGGCACTAAATTAACGCCACTATTGCGCTGGAAATCCAACGCCCAGTGCTGATTTCGGATTTTTGGCCCTCAATTAGAGGGTCATATTTTATTATAAAATAAAATAAAATTATATGATAATAAAGTATTTACATAGTACTATACAATTGTACAGTTAATTTTGAAATTTAATTATATTTACTATATAAATTAATTCGGTAAAGTATGCTGTTTATACATAGCTAATTTTAGGTTTTATTCCTTAATTATGTATAAATTAGTTAATACATGGTCTAATTGATCTTATACAGAGTTAGCATATATATTAAAGTATTTAATAAAGACTTTTATTGTATTTTACAGGTTTTATTTCTATTTTATTTACAATTAAATAGCTTTTTTTTGGACTATTTTATATATAAATTAGATACAGCTAATATAATACATTATAAATTCAATTAAATTAGCTTAATTTAGTTAAAATACATTAGTACAAATATACAATATAAATTAGTTTAGTTTTAATTTAAATTACTAATTTATTTTAATTTAATCTATTAACTTAGCTAGTAACTTAATAAATTACTTATTTATTCTACATATATAATTAAATTATGATACAGGGTTAAATATGTTCATAATATATATATAAATATGTAGTTACAGTATCATAACTAAATAAGCTTATTTTTAGAGTTTATTAATTTATATAGCTTATTAGTACATATAAGTTAGTTTAATCAATAGATAGTTATATAATTAAGATATATATAGTATAATCTAACTTAAATACTTAGTTTACGTACTACAATATATACATAAGTTATTTATATTATATATATATAATTTATTCTATAGATAAATAAGCTTCCTGTATACCTTATATTTACAATTATATAATAGTATACAAAGTGTTTTTAGGTATTTTTGAGTTCATTTAGTTTTTTATGAGTTTTATATATTTTATAGAGATAGGGGATGAGAGAGAAAGAAAGAGATGAGAGATAGAATGTATTTTTGGTATTTTTATAGGTTAGTGTCCTTTATTAAATTTTAAGGTAGCTGAACCGTCAGCTGGTATGTTCTACCAAGTCGAGGGTTCGTAATGCCTTGAAACTTTACATATGTGTAGAGAAATAGTTAATCCTACTCACTACATCTTTATTTATTTTTTTTGGATTTTTTAAAGTATTTTTATTTAATTACAAAGTTGGCACATTTTAGGGTCTTCTTAGTATTTTAAAAGGAACATAAGACCCTAAATTCTAATCTATTAGGAGAATAGGTAGTGAACTGCCTCAATTAAGTCCTAGACACCATATAAAAGGATATTCACTCATATAATCATGCTTTTCAGTAAATTTCACTTTGATTTTTCAGTTCGGACAGATAGCACATCAATTACCTGACAAAGAAAGAATTAATCATGAAACAAGCCATTCCAAGTTAATTTTAATCAAGTACAAGTACATGAAGGCTTGTATACATAAGATACAACATTAACAACATGTCAACTAATTTAAACACTAAAAATTAAGCCTTCTATCCTACAAAATTTCATCCACGAGCAGGAGCAATAGCTGCAGCAACAGCTTCAGGCAGCTATAGCAACTGACAACAGTTGAAGGAGCTGCTCCAGATGTCTTAACAAGACACAGAACCTTGCTGCAGGGAAGAACAAAACCTAAATCCAGCTAAGTAATTCCTAATTTAGTCACTTATATCCCAGATCAGATTCAATAGAACCTTATCAGGGATGTAAGTGAACTAGTTAAGGGGATACCTAACTAGATTTGGTGGGAATGTAGCTGCAACTGCAGCAATTTGCTATAATTCTGGGATTTATGAACACAAAATAGAAATCACTTAAAGAATAAATCTGACAAGGGTTGAAATTCACATAAAGAACCACTTGGAAATACAAATCAAAATCCCTTATCAGTAACATTTCATCAAATCAGATAAGAAGAAGTGCTGATCTAACTCTTTCTAATGCTATAGACAGCATGTAGAAAGAGTTAAATCGGTCAATTTAATACACAAACTCAAATCCCAGAGCTCTGTAACCTTAAGGAATACTGAGAACTCCTTAAGTTAAAAAAATCTGAATTGCAAATTAAAGCAACTTATGAATACAAGGTAGAGTCTCAAATCAACAAAATTGATTTTCCTTGGCTCTACCATGCATTCAACACATTTAAATCCTTGAGAAGAACATATCATTTTATGGCTCATCTGAGATGAATTCTGACATCAAAATCATCTCAGATTCCTAGCCAATCAGTGAATCAAAATCAAAATACTTCAGTTTACTCAATCAAAAATCATTTAAAGCTCATTTGGTGTCAAATCCTTGCAATCCAAATTCAAGGTAAATAAAGTAAACTGAATCCATTTTTTTTAGCTCAAATTAGGGGCTTTTGTGAACAAGATGGAATGAGTGAGAAGCCCCTAATATGATTTTTTTATGCTAATTTCATATCTAAGGATGAAAACCATTCAGATCTGAAATTAGATCTAATGATTGGGTGAATTACGAATGACAGATCGAGGAAATAAGAAATGAGGTGAAAACATGTAGAGGAAGAACAATATGAACAATGATTGGGTGAATTTCGTCTCCTCTGATCTGGAATGATTAGAGGAGGTAAGGGGGGAATTAAAGCTAAATTCTACTCCTAAACTAAATTACCAGTACGCACAGCAGATCAACATTAATTCTAACTTTAATTATATTGCTAATCTATCTAATTAACACTACAGCTAAACTAGAAAGCATTAAAACTACTCTAACAGGAAGAATGTGACCCGTGGGTCCTTAGCCAGCGATTAAGGAGGAAGAATAGAGGGGGAGGAAGGGACTCCAGTGGAGGGAAAAGCCTTCTAGTGAAGATTTTGGGTCGTCCTCAAGCATACGTCATCCTTAGCGACGAGGAGAGTTGAAGAGAAGTCGGAGAATTCACAGCTGATGGCTGTGAAATTTGAGGATTGGTGGGGAGGGGTGGTTGGAGTAGAAGAACGATCGTTAAGAATGTAGGAGGGAGCGATCCCTTGCGTGCACGACCGCTGAGGTGTTAAGTAGCCAGCAAAGTGAATCAAGGCATCGTGAGAAGCAGGTTAGGCGACGAGGGCACCGGCGACGAGGATGAGAGGAGAGAGTGCGTGGGCTGTCAAGTCAAAATCTAACCATAGGATGAGATCTAGGTGAAAAGGTGACCATACGCGCCGAATCGCGCAAAGGTACGATTCAAATCGAGCCATAGATCAAGCGATCAAAGGAATGGATGGCCAAGATGGCCCTAGTTCATCGCGTGAACAATGCACGTGAGCTGTAGGCTTGTGTTAGTGAAATTGCAGGGCACACCCCTCAGCAAAGGGGTAGAACAATTGCAGACAAACCCACAAGTGACAGAGAATGGTTACGGAGTGATCCTTAAGGGCTTACAAAGAGGTCCCTGCAGGTTACAAAAAGGTCCTAGGAAGTTTTCTGATGAAGGAAATGGATGCATGAAGGACCTAAATGTAAATCTTTGATATCAAGGCCTTAATGATATCCAAATGCATCGAAGTTTTTATCTAAGCTTAATTGAACATTTAAGAAGTTAATTATACTTTTGATTTGAACTTTTAAACATGTTTGTATGTTCAATTTACACTTGGATCACCATTTGACCTTTTTCTCAAGAATGTCTCGTTTTATGACCTAATTATGCAATTTTAAAATAGAATTAATGTTCTATGTATTTTTCTTTGATTCCCACACTTAACTCTTTTTATGTGTTAATTTGACATTGTTTAATCTCGTTTCTAGCTTAACTTTAACTATTTAGCTATGATGAGTCACAACTCATTATTGATGGATGGGGATCTAAGGTTGGCATTACTTCAAGGAATATGGGACAAATAGCTTCCTCCTAGAACTTCTTACTTTCTATGGCTCACTTTCCACAAGAAAATGGCAACAATTGATAATCTATAAATTAGAGGGACGACAATCCCTAATTGGTGTATCCTATGTAAGGAGGGCGAGGAGACTGTTAACCACTCATTAAATAAGTGCCCTTTCACCAAAGCCACATTACTTGCTTTATGGCCTGATAAACTGCGGCAACAAAACATTCTAAATGAATTTACTTCCACATCTAGTGCTAGAAAGGAAAACAAAGAGTATTGGTGCTTCAAAGTCACTCTTGATTTGGCACTATGGATGATTCGAAAAGAACGATGCAAAGCAACTTCAGAGACAAACCCACCAATGACACTCTTCTCGCTAGGAAGATTAAGAACTACATTTTTGCCATCTTTCTTGCTAATGATATGATTTTCATAGCAGACATATGATTACTTCATTAGGTGTCATCCACTGACCATGTCTTAAGGCTATGTTTGATGATAGAATAAATTATACCTAGGACAAGTTGCAATGTAGCATTCGTGGTGCTAAAGTGTTCATTTATGTACTAGGACAAGTGATGGATTGGACGTGATTTTATATATATTAAAACTTGCAAAAACTTGGGACATAGATTGTTTTTATTATAACCCATGAAGCAACTTTATCCTCTTACATATCCTAGCATTAACCCTCCCCAACGGGTGATATCCCTCAATTGAATGTAAACCAGCGAGGCATGCCACATCCTTTGCTTTATAAATGACATCTCAATTATTAGGGATCTAATATGTTGGTTGGCTCTTATTTTTCAATTTTTTTTCAATCTTACCTAACCCAAAATAAAAAATAGGGAATTTTGGTGAGAAGACGAGTGGATCGGTTGATTATATTATTAGGTCTACCACTTTAAAGAACTAATGGCTAATTCCACTTTTTTTAGGTTTGAAATTATTGTTAGGTAATTGAACCAATAATAATGTTTTTAATGGCAAGAGTACCTAATGGTTCAATTCTCAACATAGTTAATTAAGGTTATTAGGCTTAATTCATCATGTAAAGAATAAACTTAGGTTAACTTGATCGATTAAATTATTATCTTTAATCGTAGTATAGGGTCAAGCTAACCTATATTTTATATTTTAAATTCTTTTAACTAGTTTAGTTCAGGTCATTCACTGGGAGGTATTTAAACTTAATCAATTCATCATTTTTATTCTAAGTTAATAATTAGATAATAACTTTATTAATTAAATCTATAATTACAAGATATGTTAAGCTTATAAACAATTGCATACAAAATTAAACTTGAAACATGGCAATTATTCCATTAATAAAAGGAATGTATATGAATGATTACAACATTGAATAGCAGAATATAGCATTTACAACAAGTATTTACAATATAAAAGGCTTGAAAAGAAATAATTTCATTACAACACATATGCCTTTATTCATTAAGCTCAAACACTTAATCTTAGCTTTTATCTCATCTCTGTCTTTACACGTTAACACTTAACCATATCTCACCTTAATTCCCTCTAACACTTAGTCATTATTTTTAGGTTCAAATCCTCTTCTCTCTTTACACTTAACAAAAAATGTGGTTTAACGGGCGAACCCGGTTTGTTTGCAGGATTGACAGTCCAACAGTGGACCAGATCTACCACTACTAGAGACCAGGTCCTAATTCATTTACTTACATTTTTGGTGTATTATGGTGCACAGTACTGGGTCATATCTGGCCCCCATTCATGCTCACGCCCACCTGGGCTCACGCACATGCACATGCGCTTACTCACGCACATAGATCAGATTAGAAGCTCAAGAGATGTGCCTAGCGTTGACGACTGAAGCGGTATCACACACCTTTATTTTTGTTTAGCTACAGGCGTTCCTCAACTGTCGATGTGGAACTTCTCCAGCATAGTTCCTTCGACGTAGCGTCATCGGCTATTAGACTTCGAACGAAGATTCCTAGAGACATAGAGCTCTGTTTGGGTGATTCAAAGCTCAATCGAGACCTCTTGGATTCATCTATCCAATTTCACCATCAATTTGATGGTTGGATCATGGGTGATCCAAAGATTAGAAAGATGAACATAGCACTGTTGCTATGCTAATCGACGCGCTTTAGAGGTGAAATTAAAGGTCAAATGACCTGTGAATGAGAGTGAATCTCTCAATTGAGATTCTAAATGACTTCGGGAGATCATTCCGCATGAATTGGAATCAATATCGAAGTGAGAGAAGCTCTGAAAAGCTTAGAAGCTTGAGAGCTTCTTTACTTGACTTCAGAGATATAATTTCTAGACCAAATTAGTTCAGAAGATGGAATAAAGCATTTAGAATTGATCTGAATCACTCCCAAAGATGAAGAACAATAGATATGGGTAGTTTTTAGCTTGAAAACTCAACAAAAACACTACGAATAGCTTTGGGTTCTAGTTTGAACCCAAACTGGATAGATAATGGAATCCTCCTTAAATCTTGATAAAAACTCTTAAATTCAGTTCCAGAAGATCCACAATCATAGCAAGAACTCATTCCAATCCATAAATCTAGAATTAAGACTCTTAAACACCAAAATTGAGTCAAAGTTGACCTAATCAAGTCCAAAGTTGACTTTCAAATTCAAATCGTCTCATATCAATTTAACTGCTCAGAAAGACTAAAATCAACATGAGAAATTCCTTAAACACATCAAAATAGTGTTTTGAGCATTATTTAAATGCTCTTGAGCTTATCGCCGGAGATCCAACTGGAGTTTGTTCGTCCAAACAAACAAGAGTTTGTTATGCTCAAGAAAGACTCAAGTCAAGTTCTACGTGATCTCTTCTTGTTTCCAATCCTAAAATTAGGCTCTAAACATCAATGATTCCAACTCTCCAACTCTGCCAGAGTTGAAGAAGATGAAGATTGACCTAGGCATATTCTCATAAAAACATAAGTCCAACAAGTGGATTTTAATCCTCAAATCAATAAAAGCTAATTTGGAGCTTCTCACTTTCATTCAAAGATTGAAGTACTGGTAATGACTCAAAGGAGCACGTCGGAGCTCCAGGGAGTATCAATTTATAACACTAGAGATAAAATCTTTATAAAACACTAAAAAGAGAGTATCAAAATGCTCCTGAGGTCACGAAGAACCTCCATAACATAACAAGTAAGGCAATTGATAATAATTTCTGTAAATGATTTAGGAAACACAGTAAAATCATGTCTTGACTTCGAACGAATTCAAGATAAACCCTTTCATTCAATTGAGTGAGGGGAAATGCTTATCATAGCTAGGCGATGATGATTATGTGGTCAATTATATGAATTAACCTCTTTTGAGCCACCATTGACAATGTGCTCAAAAGGTGAGGTGAAAATGAGGCATTTAGGATATAAAGCGTGATTGATCAAATTAAATCGACGGAAGGGGTCCTTGTGAGATGAATTGATGATGAGAACCCCAACTGGAGGTGATTTAGTCTCGGATACCTCCACCATAGACAACAGAAGTGATGCGGTGCATGTGAAATGGATCTAGGTGAAATAGTAATTAAATCATGCAATTGATGGTAAAAATATGATCATAGGATAGATTAGAAGGTAATCAATTTGTTTAAAAGACAAAAGAAGGCTCCGTTCAAGCTCAAAAGAGCTTGCAGAAGTCAGAGATGATGATGTGGAATCAACATGTATACTACACTAAACTAACAATCTAAATACACTAATCTAAACTACACTACTCTAGTAATCTAAATCTACTATTACCTGGACGAAAGGGGCTTTTTATCTGTTGCCTTTTTATCTGGAAGATCGATGGTGTCATCTCTAAAATCTAGCATCTCAATGATATGTCTTTTGGCTTCTCTTTGGAAATCCAATACTCCTACTGCCTCATGCCCATTTGGCTTGGTTGTAGTTTTCATTCTTGCAGCATTGTTTGCTTGTCTTGCATTATAAGAGCTTATAGTTGTGAAACATGCTCCTATCATATTTCTTGCCATCCACCTACGGGAGTCCTTTGGATGAAATAGATACCAATTTTTGGTCTGGGGTCTTGTGGGTGTGAAGTTTTGCTTCTTGTTCTTGTGGCCAAGAAGATTTCTCACCCTCCTTTTTACTTCTCGAAATGAAATTTGGAAGATAGCTCTTTCATTCTTCATGTGTGCTCTTAAGCTGGAAGGTGATTGAGGCAAAGAGTTTGAGCTACTTGCTGTCGAGGAGCTTTCATTTCGTGAAGTGGGGAGCTTTTCAAGTACCTCTCTACTTGTCACCTGTGGCTGAAGGTCTTGCATCTATCTCCTTTCTGGAATTTCTCTTTATGCCTTTTTTCTGAAGTGCCTTGTGATTGAGCGGCTCCTCGCATGCTTTCAGGCCAATACTTTGACACTCATTCCCTAGTGGCTTGATGTATTCCAGCAACTTACATGGTTCCATACTAAGAAGCTCCTTACTTTAGGCATTCCACAAATGTTGAATATGTTCTGAAAGATGTGAACCAGAACCTTGAAAAATCTCTTAAGAGAAATTCATGCCTGAATACAATGTCTCTAATGATTCCAGAAACTCCTAAGATAGTCTCTAATAACTCCACAAATGAGTGTTTTTTTAGTATATTGTGCTAAGTTCTGATTGTTGATGTTCAGTGTTGTTGCTTTGCCGCGGTTCATCTATGAGTGACAACTGTTGGATGTTGGTGGTTTCTTGATTTGTTGGCTGAGTTGAATTGGCGTCTTTTAGCATGGTGTGCTAAAGGTGGTGTTTTGATTGAGGCAGTTGAGTGCTGGTTGTGCTCCAATTTTGTTAATGTTGGGGTTTAATTAATATTATCGTAGTATGGAGAGATGGTTTCTTGATTAGGTTGTATGGGGATTGGTGGTCTAAGAGTGGGGCATTGCAATGTGATACTTGTGTGGGAGATTGGGTTGAATATGTTTTGTAATTCAGTGTGCTAAAGATAGTGGTGCATTTGGGAGTGTTTAGGGGATAGTAGTGTGAGAGTGGAGCACTGAACTGTGATGGAGCTTGAGTAATTAGGATCTCAAGTCAGGATGGTTTAGGTACGTTGTTACGACCCGAACCCAGCCCCTCATGGAACCCGAGAACGGCTCGCCTCGACTAACCCCAAGACCCAGTTGCCCAACGAGAAGTAACCAAATGCACAATTATTACGAACGCGTGCCCCGGACGTCTTTTAAGACGTCTGGGAGGTGGCCCAGACGTCGGACCAGACGTCTGGGATCACATCCAGACGTCTTTCCAGACGTTTGAAAAACCGTTATCTTCCACACGCGCGAGTCGTCTGCGTGCCTGAGCGCGCAGACCGCATATTCGTTATTCCCACTTTTTTTTCTTCTGCGGCTGCAGACGCCTACCGCGCCCTCTCTCCTCCTCGCGCGGCCTTAAAAGGCCACGCCTCCCCTCCCGTCTCCACCGTCTCCTCCTTCTTCTCCTTCAGCCAGTGAGCGGGAGCGTGAGCGCGAGCGCGAGGGCGGCAGCGGCGGCCGCAGTGAGCACGGAGGAGGTGCGGCGTGCGAGAGCGGAGCTCTGCCGTAAGGGCGAGCTCGCCGGAGCGGCTTGGCCGGCCGGCGGGCGCAGGGGGCGCGGAGCGACGCGGAGAGGGACCTGCTACGGTCTGAGTAGCAGACGCGCGAAGTACGACGCGTGCGGCGTCGCGAGCGGAGGACGGGTCGCGCCCTGATTCTGGAAAAATTTCCAGAATCAGACGTCTGGGTTGATATCCAGACGGCGAGGGAGACGTCTGGAAGCTCATACAGACGTCTGAAAGGTGAGTATTCCGCCTTCTTCTTCCTTCCTGTCGACTGACCATATTGAGGGAGGCAGTTGGCTGTGCGCAGGTTCGCTGATTCGCCATCCTTTGCGAATCAGACGTCTGGAAGTTGTACCAGACGGTGGGAGTGACATCCAGACGTCCGGGGTGACCATCAGACGTCTGGGAGATAGGACAGACGTCCCCGCAGACTTCTGGATGTCTGGGAAACCACGCTGAACAGGTAATTCTCTGATCCACTTTTTAAGACGTCTGGAAGAAGTTCCAGACGTCTGATCTTGCACAGTATCGTCTTTTTCGACCGGTTTAGGGCCCGTTCGGGCTCCGTTTTCCGCAATTCGAGTTGCGTTCTTTTCAGAATTAATTCCTCTACCCGTCTACAGTAGCTATACACTGTTTTGAGACACTCCTTGTGTTTGATCCTTGTGATAGGACCTCGTTCAGTTGCAGTCTTGGGAGTCGCGGAGGCACGCGGGATTCCCGATCACGCCCCCATTACTCCCGTTGTACCTGGTAGAGTGGCTTAAGTTATTAAAATCTGTTAAAGTATGGAACCTTAACTAGAATCTAGGACATTGCATGAATCCTAGGGCTGGAAAATTAGATTGTATGATAGATCCTAGGATATGGCATGAATCCTAGGATGGAAAACTAGTGGAATGTATATACTGCAGTCTTGGAAAATGGAAAGAGATATAAAGCTGCCTGTAATTTGAATTAACAGCTGCCTGTTGTGAATGGCTAACGTGGTTGAGAACATGGATTGTAAGAATGTGAAACTGGGAAGTGAAACCTGGATCTTGAGTAAAAAAGATGGAACCCTACGGGGAAGTAGGAGTAGAACTCCTGGAAAGTGAATGGAATAGTTTTGGGGAAGTGAGCTGGCCCTTGAGTACGGAGTACCAAGGAGAGCGACTGTCCCCCTATTTAGTGCAGAGCGGAGCTAACCGCCCCAGGGACCCGGGGTTAGGACTGGCCACTCTGTACTGACTTGCTGGCCCTCGCGTACGTAGTACCGAGGAGAGCTACTAGTGTTAGGAGAGTACTAGCTACCCCACGGGCCCCGGGGTTCTGCTAGCCTCCTTCACCGACTTGTTAGGCCCACTAGGGCAAACTAGGGTAGTCAGGCGAGGGTGCGCGGACTGTGGAGGGGCAAGGCCCCGATTTGGTTACTGTGGAGGGGTCGGACCCCTGTTACTGAGAGGGCTTTGCCCTGGTTCCGTGCTCTGCTTTGGGCGCACCCGTTAACGGAAACGACTGACCGCGTGCCAGTGCGGGCTAGCTACCTATGCGTTTATCGCGCGTGCCGTAGTCACCGTTACGTCTGTCAGTGACCTTGGGGTGGTTGACTGAGGGTAGGATCACCACGGGGGACTCTTCCGGCCAGGAGAGCACCACGTGCTACTTCTACTTTTGGAAAAGACTGCAATCAAGATCGTTCCCACGAGGACATTCGAGATCAAGTGAAGGATCTGAGAAATAAATGAAATAGTGAGAAAATTGAAAGATGTACATAAAGAAAGTAATAAAACATAACAGCTACTGTACACTCTACTGTTGTCTTTAGTTTAGTTTGCCACTCTACTCAGCGTTTTGCTGACGTGTTACACTCGTTACCTTTTTCAGGACCAGGTGTTGAGCAGCCAGGGTCAGCGGCTGTAGAGGACGCTGGGCCGAGTAGGGTCCAGTAGAGTTTACCACAGTCTTTTGTACTTCTTTTGTTTCTATTATAGTGAGTAGTTTTTGTTTCCGCTGTACTTTCTTTACCTGCAGTTCTTGTTATATGATAAATGTTGTTCAACTGTTGTGGTGGTACCTACTGTAGTAGTTTCTTTCCTTACTGCTGTACTTTCTTACTGTTAGTTATATTCATGCTGAATGTGGTTTATTTTACTATCTTTTGGTTACTTCCTCGTTGGACGACTAGGTTTTGGGATTAGTCGAGTCGGTCCGGTTCTCGTGTTTCGTAGGGACTCGGGAATTGGGTCGTTACAACAATCATTCCACAACCACACATGTAATGTAACTAAGCAGAGAATAAAAAATAGGCAGTAATGGAAAAATAGAATAGAAATCCCAAGGTGCTACATGCCACAAGTGGAAAAGTACGATTACAGACATAGCCATCACAATCTAAAAATGTAATAAAGACAGACACTATATGCTAAAAACACTCACTAACAACAGAAAGAAGCCTCGGAAACGGAAACAACGAAGGTACAACTATGTAATAAAGACAGACACTATATGCTAAAAACACTCACTAACAACAGAAAGAAGCCTCGGAAATGGAAACAACGAAGGTACAACTATGGCTGGGCTCGACTAGGTCCAGCATCCTTTGCAGCCGGTGGTGCTGACTGCTCAACTCCCTGACCTGAACAAGTTACATATATTTGTGGTCAGTTAACGCTGAGTAGAGTGATTTATGTCATTTATATGCAATTAAACATAAAGGAACAAGAAACTAACTAATCATACAATTTCTAGTTATGTATTATTATTTGTTTTCATTTAAAACATCTATGTGTTTCTGATTTGGTTTCTAGTAAGGGTCCACAACATTTTTTAATCCACTTGTTCCCTAAGGGAACAAACTTGATTGCAGTTTTCTCGCGATGCAAGATGTACACGTGGCACTCTCCTGGCCGAGGAAGTACCCCGTGGTAGTCTACACTCGATCTACCACCCCGGGGTCACGGTTGGGACGTAGCAATGACTACGGCATGCACAATAAATGCACGGGTAGCTATTCCGCACTGGCATGCGGTCAGTCCTTTCTGCTAGTGGGTACGCCCAAACGTACATGATAGAACAGAACAAGGGCCTTACCCCTCAACAGTCTACATACCCTCGCCCGACTATCTTAGTTTGCCTAGTGGGCCTATTAGGAGTTGGTGTGGGGTGGCCAATCTTAACCCCCAGGTCCCAATCCAAGGGTGCAGCTAGCTCCCCCTACACTAAAGGGACAATTGCTCTCCTCGGTACCATGTACACTAAGGTCAGCTCACTTCCCATGTCCAAGTCCGAACAACCAACCAACATAATCGTAGACAACGAGTCCCATCATACATCGAATACCCATATTACTGTACTCAGTGATTTAAATGCTGCCGGCATGCTGTCGGTAAGGTTGTTTTCAGAGCAGGGTCATGCTAACACAGATATGTTGTCGGTTTATAAGTAAACCGTCGGCATCATGAGGATTTCGCCGGCATGCTGACAGTTGCTGATGCATGCCGACGAAACCGGCGGTATGCCAGGGAAGATGGGTTGCGTTGGGTGGGAAAGGTGGGTTGTTTGGAAATTGGAGCTAGGCGGGAGGGAAAGTTGAATGGATAGGGGCAGGAGGGAAATTCAAAATCGCCACCGGAGGGAGCTGGGCGGGAGGGAAACCTGAATGGATGGACACACACACACGATTTTTTGGCCTTTTTTTTGTTATACAACTTTAAATATATTCATAAACGATTGTTTTTTGTTACATACAACTGTAAATATGTTTCTAATATGTTGATTCACTTGTGTTCCAAATTTTAATCATTTCTGTTATTTTTGTCGACATGCATTGGCATGCCTCCGAAATGTCATTCTTTCGGGTCATCGAAATCATCGAAATCTGCCATCGAAAAATGGGCATTTCCACGGCATGCCTTTGGCATGCCCACGAAATGCACACCTACAATTTCATCAGCACGGCGTCGAAATCAGCATTTCGAACCTTGACTGTACTATGATTCCTTTCTTAGTTCCCCATAGGGTTCATGCATAGTACTTGGCATGTATCTGTCTCGTAATCTGGTTTCTTATTCATATAATAGGCAGCTTGTGAATTTACAAGATAAGCAATTATCATTTACATAATAGGTGATCACCTCATCATTTAAATATTCCAATTATCACAGTATGAAGTTTAACAACATGCATTTTCAGAATTCATGCACTGAAAATAAATCATTCCCATTCTTGGTCTTAGGGTTCATCTCATAACCTAGGTTTCAAATAGATATTTCCAATTTAATATTCACTTTACTAATTCAAATCATAGAAGTAGAGAAGACCACTTCATCAGGGTATACAGTGGTATGGGGGCTTGAACGGTGGATCCCGACATCTCCGCAGGTCTTGTGTGCATCACGGACTGGAAACCTTTATTGTTGACCAATATGTCAAACGAGCTCAAAATAGTATAGGCACTACACTAATACGCAGAGAATTCCAAAAGAAAACCAACGATACTTTGTTTGTGAAAAATCGACTCCGTTTGGACCCTGAACCGGCGCAAAAACACGCATCCTTACCAAATTCAGACGTCTAGGACTAGACATCTGGGAAGAGTCCTAGACGTCTTAAACGAGCACGAGATCTCACCTTACTTTCTACGTCTTTTTTAGACATCTGAAACCCTCCACCGCCGTCTGAGGGTGTCTCCAGACGTCTGACACTGCTCCCAATCATCTGGGAGAGCAGTCGGACGTCTGACGATGCTCCCAGATGTCCTAAAGTGCCTTGAACATCGCACCAACACACCTTCCCAACGTCTCTGGCACCTTGGCACTCTGCATGCTTTCCAATCGTTCGGAGTTCATCCCAGATGTTCGGCGACCCCTCCAAACGTCTGACGAATGTCACAGACGTCTGGTAATGTGAAAAAATGACTTCGCAGGATCTCCTCGCGAGCTTTCTTCTCGCCTCAAGAGCTGCAACAGCTTCTGCAGCACCCTCAGTCTCCCCCCTCACAAGCTCTCCGCACGCACGGCCTTCTCCTCCATTCTCCTCTTGCTCCCCACTCTCCCTCTCCTTCTCCCTCTTAGCTGCTCTGGTGGAAAGCAAAATGGAGGAGGGGGGTTTTATGGGTTTCGTTGGGGATGGGGGAGGGTAAGGTGGCGTGGGGATGGGAAGGGGTAAGGTGGCATGGAGGGGTGTATTGGGCATGGGAGGTATGGTGTGGGTGTAAAGGGCATGGGGGGTATGGTGTGGTGTATTTGCATTAAACCCCTCAAGGACTAAAATATTCCGCACGAAAACCTTTTGGTGCGCATAAATTTTGATAAGACCCTTAAAGTTAAGGAAAAATCAAAACAGCCCTGGGAAAGGGTCGTTTCATACGTGGATGAGTGCTTGTGACAATATAGCCCTTTGTAACTTCCAAGTTTGTCACCTCATATTGTCAATACAGATAACTTTTCATGATTCCATGACTAGAATGCATCGCTAAACCATTGATGCTTGCATAGTTATTTTAGGCAGTCATGAACTTCAAGTTCATGTCTTGGAAATGAGATTGCTCGCAAAATTATTTAGATCTTTAGGTAGCATCTTTCTCTCATAGACATAAGAAGCAAATAGACAACTTGTAGTGCTGGTCATCCTTTGGTTCTGCAAGTGCAATTTTCACCTAGAGAGGTTGTTCTAGATGTTATTCCTATGCCCCTCATCTCATGCCTATTACCTTTTAATAGCTTCTTGATTTGAGGTGCGAGTTATTGAGAAACAGATACTTTGGAAAATAATGATTGCTTAGATGTATATATGATACATTCTTGATCTACTTTGGCCTTGATACCTCCATGGATCACCAATTGTAGTGCTGTAGTCCTATGGATAATATTAATATTTTTTGCATTTTTTATTATTTTAGATTCCATAAAACATAACTTAAACTTTGATTAATAAATCAAAAAAAGGTGATATTTAACTAGGTCTTATAATCCTTTTTTAGAGTAGATATTACGTGGTTTGATGCCAAGGTTAACAATTCTCCATTAACCTTGTTTGGAAATTTCTACTACCATCCTTGATTTTTTCTTTTTTTTTTGAGAAAGGAAATTTTCCTAGTTTCAGAGATTCTTAAACTGCATTCATTTTCCCCTTTATAGCTTTTTTAATCTTTTGAAACCTTTTTATATTCTTCAGCACATAGGATTCCAAAGAGGGTCGTGGAAAAAAAAAGGTATCCAGGAATCCATATTTCATACTCAAAATTGCAAAACTTTCATTTATATTAAATATTACTCTCTCAAAAATAGTGGTTGGTTGTTGTTGTTTGAGTGGTTTGTTGTATGAATTTTTTTTTTTTTTGAGAAAGAACATTTAACAAATTGGTGGCATTGTGGAAGCCAATTTCAGATTCTACCTATAAATAACAGTGGCTACAAATACACTTCAAAACACATTTATGTAGAACATTAATTCTAAAATCTAATAATTTTCCATATGGCAGCTCCACAAGCAGCATGCTTTATGCCCGTTGAAGGTGTTCTTGATCATGTAATTCCTTTTCAGGAAAAAAAAAGCCTTCTTTATTTGTAAAAGTCCTTTTCAATGACAAATGTTGGATGCAAAAGTTTCCAACACAAGTTGAAACTCATAAAAATTTGGAGGAGAAGTAAATCATAGAAAGCCTTCATTATGTGATGGAATGAATATCTTAGAATAATTTTTTGAATTTGATATTACTATTTTTCTTTCTCGTAAATTGCTTTACTACATTTTCTATTAGGTATCTAATATATTTCTATTCATATAGAGTTTTCTTTATCTTTTTCATGTGCACCAATAGCTTCTTCATCTCCAACTAATTATATTTAATTTTAAATTAATAATCACCAATATAACATTATATCAAAATATATTTAATAATATAATATTTATATTACCTAAACATAATTCTATATTTATCATACTAATGCATAACATTACTTATATAAATAATCACCAATATTTAATACAAAACAGCAAATAAAATTATTACAACCACCTTCATATTTAAATATATTATCTTAATAAATTTAAGTACCATTCAAATTACTTATTATGAATAATATTATGAAATAAGAGTTTATTTAGTAGCCTAATTAGATGAATTATCTAAAAATTGCATAGAGTAAACAGGAGTGCTGGTGAAGTGAAAGTATACCTCAAAGATAGATCTGTCTTTGTTAAAATCATTGTGAATTTTAGTTGAAAATTGCAAAGCATATTCCTAGTAAGGAAATTATTGAAGTCTTGTGATGCTTATTCAAATTATTATTTTGTAGCTTTCTGTGTGTGTCCAAGAACAAAAGCTTCTTGGTCCTTTATTCTTTATTTGTTTATTCTTTATTATGATTTTTGGTTACTCTGTATTTTGTTTCTAATTAGCTAGTAGGAGGAACTAGACAAGAATGATAGTTATAGCGTTTACTTTAATCTTGTGCATCTAAAATCTCAACAGCACCTTGGAATCCCCTTTTTTTTGGATTTCCTAAGCTCGAAGATATGACATTCTAGACTTAACTAATTCTTTTTTCTCTCTGGTGCTTATCAATTAGTAAATGTCTCATGTATTATTAATCCTCCACTAATAAATGATAGTATATATCGTGGACATTAATTAATTTTATTTTTGAGATTCTTATCAAGGTGGATATATGCATGATTTTTTTTTGAAAAGAGATTTTAGGTGTTGATTAATGATTAAAAAGAGGTTGTTTTTTGTTATGTGAAAAAACCATTTTCTCATAATGAAAGTGTCAGTAGTGTCCATTTTTTCCAATTTCCAACACTTATTAGAACTTATAGTAGATTGATATCCATACATATCTAATTAAGTAGGATCCAAACACCAAGACTTCAAAAAGGAGAGATGTAACATCAATGTCGATTATAAGGCCATAGGTGTAAAGGTGTAATGGAAGTTTAGGAGGCTATTTATTATGGTAGAATATGTACATTGTTTCATTTGTGGCTGTTCATCTGAAGCAAATGAGAGTGATATGATTTCTACTCATAACCCGATTGATTTGTGGAATAGTATCGTACACAATTTTATAGTTAATTATTATAAATTATGTTGAAATTATGTTTAGGTAGAGTGTTCATGGATTTTCCACCAGATTTTTTGAGACAAGAATTGGTTGACGAATCTAGTCGGGCCAGCCATTGTTTGTACCCTAAAAGGAAGAGGACCTTTGAACATGAACATAATTACATAGCCCAAATGATCGTTGCAACTACTGTAATGTTCCTTGATTGGGAGATGCAAGATGATCACAACCTTGAAGCGGATAAACGATTACCTAAACAAAGGTATAGAGTGAACATTTTCCAGAGGATTAGTGCAACTTCGTTTCAGATATGGTGCCTTACTTACAAAGTGCAATGGGTGACGTACTTATCATTTTGCTTGTAGGATGAACGGAGAAGGTTCTAATCGGTGGAAAGGTGTCCAGCAAGTTCCTAATAGGAGGGGAGCTCCACGGATTGGCAACTGGATACCTGACCGAGATAGGTTGTTGATAAGGCTTCTTAGGGACCACTACGAGAATGACTTCGTTAATGAGTCATTCACTAGAATAGGGTGGCTTGAGATTCTTTAGGAGTTCAACTAAGAGAGTGGTTTGACGTATGTGAAGGAGCAACTACAAAATCATTTCAAGAATCTCAAGAAAGACTACAACGCTTCCATTGCATTAATCAACAGAAGTGGGTGGGGATGGGATGATCGTCGGAAATGTCCCATCCCGTATGATGATAGTGCATGGGATGAGGTTAGTGTGCTTTTGATTAAAGTATTCCAACTTCACTAAGGCAATCTAATAACTGCAATGCATGCTATATACATGTAGATTCCTGAGCATTTGAAGAAGTTGCGAGGGAAGACATTTCCTTAGTACAGGGAATTGGAGGTTATTTTGCGAAAGGGAGATTGCTAGGGGGGTCAATGCTACATCTAGTATGAGGCATAAGGACAATGACGAATTTGGTGAATACAAAGGTGAAAGCGATGTCAATCTCCCTCAAATGGAATTCTTTGTTAATAACAATGCGATAATGTCCTCGCAAACTCCCAACATGAGGAATAACAACAGTACGCAAGATGCATCGTTAGAATTTAGGATGGCCCGTGACCCTGAGGTCCCTCAAATTGGTATTGATAGATCACCGTCATTGAAGGTCGACACCCAATCCATCGGAGAACACATCGAGGAGCAATGGGAAGCATCGATGCAGTGGGGCCTCTACTTCTGATGGGGTTGATAAAATGGCAACAATGATGGAGGAGTTCCTCACGTTTAGCAAGAGTAAAAGACTTCGTGAATTTGAAAGGGAAGAGATTGGCAATTGTGTTGTTGGGTTAGCCTCAATGCTATTGGACTTACCGGTTGGTCTAAGATCAAGGATGGTTGCACAGCTTTCTGATCCATCTTTTAGAGATATCATGAGGGTCTTTCTGCACAGTAATGCAAAGCATATGATGGAGCTGGTGAAGATGGTAATGAATGGTGATGTGTGATGTCATTTCGTAGCATCCATTCTCATTTGAAGATTGTCTCATTTTGTTCTACTCATCATTGTGCGTTGGTCCGTTTAGTATGTATCTTCGATTGGTCATATGTTTTATTATAGACATTGAAATGTGGCATGTTGTCGTAATTTTTGTGGTGTTATGTTTCGTTAATTATAACGATGCCGTCTTCATTAATTTCTTATGGGTGCATGAAAGTTATCTTCAATTAATTACTTACTCAGTCGTATTCTTCATTTCGGAACTACCCATTAGATGCAAACTAGTAGACGTTCTGTTGACAGTGATGAGTTGGGAGAGCAGATCGTAGAAGTCATGTTGGAAGAAACCATACATTATGTTGCCGATGCCATGAAACGATCTACACGTGTTCCACGCGTACGAAAGCACACTGTGGATTTGAAAGGTTTGGTGTGGGTAAATAGGATCTTAGAAGGACACCACGAACACTCTATGGATATGTTTTGAATGGAAAGCTCTCAATTTATCAAGTTATGGGACCTGTTAACGGAGAGGAAGTACTTTAAATCGACAAAGGGGACGCACCTGAATGAGGCCCTTGCTATCTTCTTATATGGTGCTAACCAGGGGGCTACAAATCATAACATGCAAAGACGATTTGAACGATCATCTAGAACTATAAGTAATTGATACAAAGAAGTTGCCCGAGCTGTGAAGAAGCTTCAATTTGAATTCATTGCCATGCCCAATGATTCCACACATGTCCTAAATAAGATAAGGAGGAATAGGGATCTCTATCCCTACTTTAAGGTAAGCTTTTTAACATATGTAATCATTGTTTTCTTACATTACACACAACATCATCTCTAGGATCCAATCCTTACAGGATGTCGTTGGGGCTATAGACGGAACACATGTTGAGATATGTGTCAACCCTACGGAAGCTGGGAGATACCGAAACAGACATGGTTGGTGTTCACTAAATGTGATGTGTATTACATCTTTGGATCTCTCTATACAGGATGTCGCTAGTGGATGGGAAGGATCCGCTACTGATATGACGGTACTTCGATGGGCGGTACAAGAGGACAATATCCCCATACCACCTAGTCCGGTGTATCTTATAAATTGCGGGTATGCTAATACCCATCAATTCCTAGCACCATACAAGCTATCATATCACTAGTATAATTCAAGATCAGCGCACAATAGGTATCGCAATAAAAAGGAATTATTCAACCACTACCATGTGAATATCCGGAATTGTGTTGAAAGGTGTTTTGGAGTGTTGAGGAAGAGATTTCTTTGCTTAAGTACCCCTCATTCTATTTTGTTGAGGTCCACCGAGATGTGGTTATTGCATGTTGCGTGATTCATAACTTTTTGTTGAGAGATGGGGGAAGGGATGAATTTTACACAAAAACCTTGAAGAGACACCATATGTAGATTCCATTGGAGAGATACGACCACCTCCTAGGACTGATAACCCAGGCGACACAACACCAGAGGCATCTGCCAAATTGAGTCAGGCAGATATTCGGAGGGGCGGGTAGGTAAGGGAGTCCATAGCTGATGTAATGTGGGGGGATATCAAAATGAGAAATGCATGAGGATAATGTAATGTGGGGTTTATCACCTTTTTCCACTCCTTATATCCTCTTGTAGTGCTTTAATTATTGATGTAATAGGTTGTCTATTTTATGCAAAGCTAAATATATTTTTTGACTTGCGTGCAATTTGTCAACTTCCAATATTAGATGTCTGAGGACACAATTTCAGGGATAGAGATTGCTCCTTACTACAATGGAAGAGACTGGTATCACGGACATCGATGCTTATGTTATGAACCATGAAAGTTGGTTTTCAAATTGGAAAACGTTCGAACTACGAATCCTCTAGATCGTTTGTTTTATTTGTGTCCTTGTGGGGATGGAGTAAGTAAATCGAATTGTCTCTTCAACCTTATAATACGAGCTTAATTATGATTATGGATTATTATTTATTTCGATCTAGGGTTGTAACTACAGACAACCTACATGAGCGAACTTCCCCAACTTCCATACGCTCAAGGCTGAGCGTAACTTCATGGCTTGCTTGTATGCTAAGCTGGAGGCAAGAACTACCTTAAGGCAGCATGCGGAATTGCAGAGTGCATACGCGAAGGTGCAACGCCTAAAGCTTGAGTTGGAGGAATTGAAAGCGAAGACAGACATAGTGGTTAATGATCTGGTATCTTCCATGGAACGCATTAACTGTGTTTAGGGAATGCATCCTCCTCTTCCATAGAGTAGTCCTGTATCGACCTTATTATCCATTTCTAATGTCTTAGTTTTCTCCATGATCAACATCTTCTTCAGGATTTGTTTTCGTGATCTATTGGGAAGTACCTTTTTGCAATCATGTTTAATTCCCTATTTTCAAATTAGTTATTCTTAGCTCACAGGAATATCTACGTCACGAGAATTAAGAACAGTTGAAAGGAGATACAATTATGGATACTTGACGGAACTTGTCTTTGAGGAAGAAACAAGTATACATAATATTTTAGACAGACTAAATTACAATTGTCCTTATGGGAATAGCATAAGATGCAACTTTCAAATTACTACCATTCGATTGAAGTTTTCGGTGAAACCCCACGTTGAGCAGCGTGAGGAAAAAAGGAAGAGGCTTGAATTGGAGTAGCAGTTACATATGTTATGAAAAAAATTAGAAAGCATTAATTATGCAGGTTAATTGTACCATCAAATTATTATTATTAGTTTATTATAAATTACCATATGCAAATCTCAAAGTACTCGATAATGTCACTTACTGTATGATGAAGAGGTTTCTGTAAAACACAACCAATGTTTGGGAGGATGATTTTTTTACAAATATTTTCTTCATGACTATTTCTCGACTATTATCTAAGTTCAATGCCATTTTCAATACTTTTCGTTGTAGGAATGGCATCTTTTAGGGGTTGGACCATTCGAAAAGATATATGCCTCGTCACAGCATTACGAAATTTAAAAGCGGATGAAGACTATGTTAATGGTACTTTCACAACAAGTGTCTGACACTATTTGAGGGATCATATGGAATATCATTTCAATAAGGAGATCCTACACATTAAAATTATGAACCGTTGAAAGTTCCTGAAGAAGAGCTATTAGTTGGTCATGAAATTGTTAGCTGAGGAGATATGGACATGGGATATTGAATAACATATCATCATCCCAGATGATCCAACCCAATGGAAAAATGTAAGATTCCTTTCGTCTACCATTCTTCTCTTTATTTACCTTTTTGCAAAGATAAGTTTTCATTTTTTTCCACTTTGTAGGTTAATGCCAAGTAGAAAAGGTTACGAGGTCTTCAATTTTCATTCTTGGAAATTATGGATGAGCTCGTCGATTAGTTTTCATGTCCGTTCGATCGTTGCTGGGATCTATTCATCTGTCTACAGTTCGATGATATAACTCTATCTTAATTTGGTGGTTATTATGTAATAAGCATGGTGATTAATAATTTCTTATCAGTAACTTTGGATATTATTTTTTATTTTTATTTATTTTGCTTCTTAGATGATTGTAAATGTTATGTGCTTTCTTTGGATATTGTTTTCTTTGGATGTTGTTTTCTTTTATCTCGCAAGTTATGTGATTTTCTTTATATATATATATCTCTTTTTTGAAATCATAAAGATTAATAACATATAATCTTCGTAAGATTTCTAATATGGCTGTAGGATGCATTGCAAAAAACTTTACGAGGGTTTTATAGGCAATGATAAAAGTTTCCAATGGTTGAGGGAAAATCTATTAACCAATTGGATGGTGTTGGTTTGGTTGCATGGTGAAAATTAAACCAGGCAACCCTAGTGAACGTATTTGCATATGTAGGACGGCTGTAGTGCAGCAACCCTATGCAACACAGAAAATAACGGTTAATTGTATTTCCATGGCATGGATGGCTGTAACGCAACAACCCCATGCAATACAAAATTTGAGGGCTAAATTTTTTAGGCCATCCATAGTTGATAGAATTTGCCTAATGACTATTGTTACAAATTTCTACAATGAAGCAATCTGAGCCTATTGCAAATTTAACAATCCACTTTTATTGCCTACCTAGATGTGCCATTACAAGTTAGTAATTTTATACCTACAATTTCTCTTATACATCCATGAATGAAGGTCTCTGTTAATTCACACATAATGCATTTTACTTTTTTCTACAAGTTTGATTTTCTTATTAATTACAAATAACCATCACTTCTTTAAGACGATACTAAAACTTCTCATAATTTCCCAGATACATTAATAAAAATATTCATTATAATTGCTCAGCTTTCCATTTATTTTGGATTTTGAGGGAAAATCTCATAATATATTTCTTCTTATTTAAGGTCGTGAATTGCAACACTTGCCTGATTGAAAGAATATCCCATATTTGCTATGCCAAAGATGAAGACCTCAGATGTAGATCAGATATCCTCATAACTTAGATTGTTGAAGGAAAATCCAAATCAATTATTGTAAAGGAATAATATCTTATTCTTATTTAAGTTATTTTTATTTTTCAATGTAAGATGTCATGCAGCAATATCATTTGTAACAAACTTTATGATTCACATGAATTGAGTACGTAGTGTGTAATTATAGATATTTCTTTGAAATTGTTCATTATCTTTTTCTTATTTCTGATATTTATATTTGGCAATGTAATATGTGATAATGTAATATTTCTTGTAACTAATTTGATTAATCACATGACAATAGAATAAAAAATTTCTCCAATACAAGTTAATTTTCTTTTCTATTTGCCATTCAACCTTGCTATTTAAAATATTATTACTTAAAAAAAAAAAACAACCACAACTAACTTATTTATCATCTCAAGGGCAAATATGTCTTCTGCCACTTTATCCCCCGTTCAAACCCCAATTCCCAAGTAAACATCCTTTTGTCATATCATAGGATAACCCCCCTTCCTAACCCCCATTCAGTAAATACAAACAGGGGTTAACCCATGTTACAAGTTTGCTAACCCGAGTTAACTAACCCACACCGTAAACTATCCCTTAAGCTTACATCAAATGAGGTACATCAATATGGGGGCATATGGGCCTTCAAACCTACCATCAAGAACCTCCTTGCTGTCAATGACCTCGACATCCTTACATCTACCCTCAAATTAAGAGGAGAATCCCTAAGATGGTAGCAAAAACTAATAGTGGTTTGAACCCTTGGTCATTGGTGACGCTTGATGGACCTCGGAAGTCATCGTCAAGGTTGTCAATAGCTATCAAAGAATTTATAGATGTGAGAAACATAAAATAGCCACAATAAATAAAAAAGAACCTACATCCAAATAGAATAAAGGAAATTGTTGACCTAGTTTCATCTAGTATCAGTGTACGTCCAGGAAGGAGAATTGTGGAGCATTTGGGTTACCCCCATTGAATGTGTCACCTTTGATCCTCTTTCCATGTGAATTGAGAACTAATTTATATAATACAAACGTACAAAGTTACACATTTTGAGGTGTAACCATTATAGTAATAGGAAGTTGGAGTTATTGCGTTGGCTCGTAACCTCTCAGTAGACTTACATCTCTTTGCATGCCTGCAAATATTAAGTCCAAACGAATTCTATTAATCTGATCAAGAGTCGATTAAATTTATCTTACGAGAGCAATATCTTCCCTCATCGATGCCAATATGAGATATCAAATGTACCATCAATTAATTGTTGCTCCACGACAACCCGCGTAGAATGTACTTTAACTTTTTGCTTCATAGCAGCCCTTTCGGAATTCATCCTCTCAACTGTAAACATCTTCATTTCAGCAAGCTCAAGACTACGCTATTTGTGTGTGATTTTCCTATGGCTCTCTTTCTTTCTTACTGACTTTTATCTCAATTTTATGACTCAAAATATGCATTTCCAATCACATGATGTTTTATACTTTTTGAGATTACCAATGGATTTGATTCCGTTCCTTTTTGTTCGTGTGCATGTGTGTTTGCACGCGTGAATGCATTTATGTAGAAGATGAGAGACATATAGTTGAATTGGAATCCTCGTACGAAAATTGAGTGTGTATTTTTATGTTTTTCCAAAAGGAAAACTATTAGAAAAACATCTCATTAGTTGGCAAGCACTCCCTCTTCTTGCCTCTAAAAAAATATAGATGTTTGAGTTTTCATGTTGGCAAGTAAAGGTTTTTATCTCCGTATGTAGACTAGTACTAGTAGCGGTAGATAGAATTTTGATTCTTGTTAAGTGTAATTAAATTTATTCAATGGAAAAAAATTGAAGAATCTACATTAAGATAATTAATATTTTCATGGACTATTTTTACTTTGTAGTGGTAATAGATCTAAGTTCGATTCCTATAAGTGTAATTCAGATTCATTCTATAAGAAAATTGGGGAATTTATATCAAAATAACTGATTTCTAACCACATTTTTCAATGTAGTTATATACTATCCAATTAAAATCAATATTTTGAAAAGAAGAAGGGGTATAAAAAGTAAAATGGATTTTATCGAGCTCCTAAGACACAATCGAACCAAGTTGAATCAGGAGACTTCAAATCTCCTGTAAAAAATCTCGATTGAATATATGAAATGAAAAAATGGAAGCATACATACTAGGTTATAAGATTTTTACTAGGTTCCAGCTTTCGAGGTGTATGTCCAAGAAAAATTTGTACTTCCAAGTCACTAAGTAAGAATTGTTACAAGTGGTACATGTGCCTTTTTGGTAAGATCTTGGAGATGCCAACCCTTATAACAACCTCCTTTATAATAAGAGGTTCAATGATAAATACCTATGCTAAGGGTAAAAATTTGCAAGGTGGAGATTATTTCTTAGGATTTAATTCATCATTGGATGTTTCGTATCTTCCTTGCAACTATTGTCATGCTCAAGAGATAAAGATCTTCTTCATGTGCTTGCCGGAGAAGAATATTGAGGGTAATATTCATGACATGGTCTACGTGTAAAGATGTGCTCATACACATGTTGGAGGTTTTGCATGAGAACTTCCTAGCAACTAATTCCTAGCTAACACTTTACGGGACATCGATCTTACAAGCTTATATCACTTTGAGTGGCTTTTGCGTAGCAAGCCCTTGTTAAGTGTTATATTTCTCACTAGGCTACTAAAGCTTACTTTATCATTAGATATGATGCCATATCCATTTTAGCTGGGTTAAGTCTTTTAATCGAGTCATTTGGAGACTTGTCAAATCCTTCGATGGATCTTCTCTCATCAAATGTCTTCACTCTCTTAATTTAGGTATAAGGACGAGAAGAGCAGTTTGACTAGGAAAGCTAATGTGGAAGGGGTCATAGATGGCTAGCCACTTATAGAAATCGCATAAATGATTAGACTCTTGCATGAGAAGACATGTAGGGCTTGTTTGGTAAAGGGAGGGTTTATCCTACATGTCAACATTTCAAGCTATGGTATATGAACAGTACAAAAGATATTATTCCCCATCCATTACATCTACCACCATCTACCCCTCACCAATTATATCTACCCTCACTAATACACTCTCACCCATCATACCTACCTTTACCAACACTCCTGCTTATCACATCTACTTCTACCGGCACACTTTTATCAATCGCATCTATCTTATTAATTATCTACTCTCTATACAAATAAAAATAAAAATCAATAATAACATATCAACTCAACTATCACATCCACACCTACTAACCCTCCTTTCACTCACCCACTTGTTTCGTCTTAAAACTTCATAAGCTTTACCTAGTCTTCAACTTAAAACCTACACCAAATTGACCGTAGGCTACGTATGCTCGCAGAAATTCATGGGACATCCACGATCAAAAAGATATCTCATGGGATATCTAAAGAATTAAGAATACCAATCCCCCCACTCCATTACACCAGCACTAATATACATTAAAATATGAGAAATGGTTAGTCAAAGCCTTTTTCCACAAAGTAATACACGTCTCTGCCCCCGCATTCAAAATGGGGCATACACCCAAATGGTAACCTGTTGCCTCAGTTTTGTCGTGATCAATGGAATCAATGGATAAGATTTTGAGCGTGGGATGAGGCGTCGAATGCGACTTGGAGAAATCAGTGCTCTTAAAACATGCACACTTTAACATACTATCTATTCACTTCATCACACTAACTCATCTCATTCTCATATAATAATATTAAAATATTATCCACTAACATTATATCAACATACCAATCATTTTATCTTACTACACATTCTATTATCGAAAACAAATACCCACATAACTTATTTCACCACCTATTCTATCCCAGAATAACCTTATTCCTTAAGCAAACACAACTTTATAGTCTCAACTGCATTGTTAGGTTTTTGGATTTTCCTATTTTTCTTATAGTATCCCATCACTACAGTGGAGCAGGGAAGACGCTTAAGTCACTCTACTCTGTTTCTCCATCTCTCGCTTTTTATATTGACTGGGTGGCTTTTGTCCTTACATTTGCTAGATTGCTATTTTTCTTTCAAAAAATGATAATGCACACGCTCTTAATGGAAACAAATATGTAGACCAAAAGAAAATAATGGCTAGGGATAATAGACATTGAAATTTTAATAAAGCTTTCTTCGCCAAATTCCTTCTTTGATTGTTGAACAATAAGACTGCTCTCCTGGAAAACATCATAAAGGCACAATACTGCAAAGGCAGACAAATTGATTTGATGAGGAGTACAAATAAAAATCCCTTGTCATTTTCAAAGGCTCTCCTAAGTTAATCTAAAATGGTGTCTATTCTACACACAGAGATGATAGCAAAAAATATGCTTTCGTCATAATATAAGCGCGTAGAAACTCTTAAATTTATTTCAAGTCAAACTTGTAAAAATATGGAAATTGAATTTTAAAGATGGAGTCCGAGTCGTTCGCAGGGAAGTAGTCAAAATAATTTCGCTTTCCTAATGGACGCCTAAGTAAACATAATCGCAAATGATACAAAAACTAGAACTAAAATCTACTAGAAATACTAGCATGAAATTACTAACTAAAGAAATTGAACTATAATAACTATTAAAAGGAAACAGATAACTTGAAAGCAAGTTGAATCAAAGGACTACAATTTTATTGAAAACTCAAATGTCAGAACATGATTACAACTAGAAGAATGTTTGAACTCAAATCTAATTACAACTAGAGCTAGAAAATAAAGACTAGGAACTAAGCTCTTTGAAGGCAAAGTCTGGAGCGACGACACAGTATCGAATGCGAAGGCGTACCTGAGGTCTCCAAGGTGAGGAAGAAGAGGTAGAGGACTAGTTGTAGTTAGTGTTACTATTTGGAAGTAGGAATACTACGTAGGAAAATTGATTCCTAAGGGGGGAGTGCCTAGGATTTTATATAGGAAGTAGGAAGGCTTCCTATTGGTTGGTTTAGGTTGCCTAGGATGACTAAGGTGTAAGGCTAGGATTTAATCCGTGGGGGGGGGGGGGGTGGCTAAACTAGGTAGGAGGAGGGCCATAGGATCTAGAATGGAGGGTGGATATTATGACATTTTTAGTTGAGTTTTATTAACCTAATATGGCCAGCTATACTAGGGTTGTTTCGAGGATCAAGGCTTAGTTTTTAGGTGCTCTGGTGGCCTTGGGATAGGTGATAGAGGGTTAAGATTTGGGTTGGTTTTGGGTGACTATTAGGAAGAGGATGTAACGACCCGGTTCCCGAGTCCCTATGAGACACGAGAACCGGACCGACTCGACTAATCCCAAGACCTAGTCGTCCAACGAGGAAGTAACCAAAAGACAGTAAAATAAACCACATTCAGCATGAATATAACTAACAGTAAGACAGTACAGCAGTAAGGAAAGAAACTACTACAGTAGGTACCGCCACAACAGTAAAACAGCATTTATCATATAACAAGAATGGCAGGTAAAGAAAGTACAACGGAAACAAAAACTACTCACTAAAACAGAAACAAAAGAGGTACAAGGACTGTGGTAAACTCTACTGGACCCTACTTGGCCCAGCGTCCTCTGCAGCCGCCGACCCTGGCTGCTCAACACCTGGTCCTGAAAAAGGTAACGAGTGTAACACGTCAGCAAAACGCTGAGTAGAGTGGCAAACTAACTAAAGGCAACAGTAGAGTGTACAGTAGCTGTTATGTTCTATTACTTCCTTTATTCACATCTTTCAATTTTTCTCACTATTTCATTTATTTCTCAGGTCCTTTACTTGATCTCGAATGTCCTCGTGGGAACGATCTTGATTGCAGTCTTTTCCAAAAGTAGAAGTAGCACGTGGTGCTCTCCTGGCCGGGAGAGTCCCCCGTGGTGATCCTACCCTCAGTCAACCACCCCAAGGTCACTGACAGACGTAACGGTGACTACGGCACACGCGATAAACGCACAGGTAGCTAGCCCGCACTGGCACGCGGTCAGTCGTTTCCGTTAACGGGTGCGCCCAAAGCACAGCACGGAACCAGGGCAGAGCCCTCTCAGTAACAGGGGTCCAACCCCTCCACAGTAACCAAACCGGGGCCTTGCCCCTCCACAGTCCACGCACCCTCGCCTGACTACCCTGGTTTGCCCTAGTGGGCCTAACAAGTCGGTGAAGGAGGCTAGCAGAACCCCGGGGCCCGTGGGGTAGCTAGTACTCTCCTAACACTACTAGCTCTCCTCGGTACTACGTACACGAGGGCCAACAAGTCGGTACAGAGCGGCCAATCCTAACCCCGAGTCCCTGGGGCGGCTGGCCCCACTCTGCACTAAACAGGTACAGGTACTTCCCTTGGTACTGCGTACCCAAGAGACAGTACAAACTACATCTCAGTTCCATTCCTTTTTCTTTCCAGGAGTTCCACTCCTAATTCCCTGTAGGGTTCCAGCTCTTTATCTCAGAACATCATATGTTTCACTTTCCAGATTCACGTTCTCAAAATCCATGATCTCAAACATGTTTCTTTATTCATAACAGGCAGCTGTTAATTCAAATTACAGGCAGCTTTATATTCCTTTCCATTTTTCCAAGACTGCAGTATTATACATTCCACTAGTTTTTCCATCCTAAGATTCATGCCACATCCTAGGATCTAGCATACAACTAGTTTTCCAGCCCTAGGATTCATGCATCACCTAGGAGCTATCATTCCATACATTTCTCATTCCTAGGATTCATGCAATGTCCTAGATTCTAGTTATAGTTCCATACTTTAACAGATTTTAAAAATAACTTAAGCCACTCTACCAGGTACAACGGGAGTAATGGGGGCGTGATCGGGAATCCCGCGTGCCTCCGCGACTCTCAAGACTGCAACCGAACGAGGTCCTATCACAAGGATCAAACACAAGGAGTGTCTCAAAACAGTGTATAGCTACTGTAGACGGGTAGAGGAATTACTTCTGAAAAGAACGCAACTCGAATCGCGGAAAACGGAGCCCGAACGGGCCCTAAACGGGTCGAAAAAGACGATACTGTGCAAAATCAGACGTCTGGAACTCCTTCCAGACGTCTTAAACGGTGGATCAGAGAATTACCTGTTCAGCGTGGTTTCCCAGACGTCCAGAAGTCTGCGGGGACGTCTGTCCTATACCCCAGACGTCCGATGGTCCACACGGACGTCTGTAGGTCACCCCCGCCGTCTGGTACAACTTCCAGACGTCTGATTCGCAAAGGATGGCGAATCAGCGAACCTGTGCACAGCCAACCCCCCCTCCCTCAGTACGGTCAGTCGACAAGAAGGAAGAAGAAAGCGGAAACTCACCTTTCAGACGTCTGTATGATCTTACAGACGTCGACCTTGCCGTCTGGCTATCAACCCAGACGTCTGATTCTGGAAATTTTTCAGAATCAGAACCCTGCTCGGCCTCCGCTCGCGACGCCGCCCGCGTCGCACCTCGCGCGTCTGCTGCTCAGCCCGCAGCAGGTCCCTCTCCGCGTCGCTCCGCGCCCCCTGCGCCCTCCGTCGGCCGGCCAAGCCGCTTCGGCGAGCTCGCCCTCACGGCAGAGCTCCGCCCTCGCACGCCGCACCTCCGCGCTCACTGCGGCCGCCGCTGCCGCCCTCGCGTCCGCTCGCTCTCGCGCACAGGAAGGAGAAGAAGGAGGAGACGGTGGAGACGGGAGGGGAGGCGCGCCCCTTTTAACGCCGCGCGGAGAGGAGAGAGAGAAGGCGGCAGGCCGCCTGCAGCCGCAGAGAAAAGAGGGAATATGCGGTCTGCGCGCTCAGGCGCGCAGGCGACTCGCGTGTGTCGAAAATAACGGATTTCCAGACGTCTTGAAACTATCCCAGACGTCTTATCAGACGTCTGGTTGTGATCCCAGACGTCTTGTCCGACGTCTGAGCCACCTCCCAGACGTCTTAAAATACGTCTGGGGCACACATTCGTTACAATATAACAAACACAAAGGAAGTTTCGTCCCCGAAACTTGCGCCAACTAGGGTGCGGGAACAAGATGTCCAAATAACCATAACAAACTCAAAGAGGACCGAAGCCGGTCCGAAAAGACGTACCCGCGAAAAGCTCTGGGTACCGCTGCCGCATTGCCGCCTCAGGCTCCCAGGTAGCCTCCTCGTACCGCTGGCTCCACAAAACCTTTACCAGGGGTACTTGCTTTCGTCTCAACCTGCGGACGGCTCGGTCTAGGATCTGCACTGGCCGCTCGGGGTAGGTCAGGTCGTCGCTCACCTCGACGCTCTCGTGACTCAGTACGTGGCTGGGATCGGCTACGTACTTCCTGAGGTTGGACACGTGGAACACGTCGTGCACACCAGAAAGCTGCGGGGGAAGGGCAAGTCTGTAAGCAACGGGTCCAACCCGCTCCAGGACCTCAAAGGGCCCCACGAACCTCGGCGCGAGCTTCCCTCTCACCCCAAACCGCTGTAAGCCCTTCATGGGCGAAACACGAAGGAAGACGTGGTCCCCAACCTCGAACTGCACCTCTCTGCGTCTGCGATCTGCGTAGCTCTTTTGTCTGCTCCTGACAGTGCGGAGTCGTCTGTGGATCTGCTCAACTACCTCCTGACTCTGCCGGATCAACCTGGGGCCAACCTCCCACTTGGTCCCCACCTCAACCCAACTCAAGGGTGCCGTGCATTTCCGTCCGTACAGAGCCTCGTAGGGAGCCATGCCGATGCTCGAGTGATAACTGTTGTTGTATGCAAACTCCGCCAGGGGCAGGTGCTCCTCCCAAGAGCCCCTCCAGTCCAGTACACAGGCACGCAAAAGCTCCTCAAGTGTCTGTATCGTGCGTTCCGACTGTCCGTCCGTCTGAGGGTGGTAAGCCGTGCTAAACCTCAACCTCGTCCCCAAAGCCTGCTGAAACTCAGCCCAAAACTGGGACGTAAAGAGGGTATCCCGGTCGGATACGATCTCCCGCGGAACTCCGTGTAGTCGCACCACATCACGGATATACCTCTCTGCCAACTGTGCTTGTCCCAAAGTGACTCGGATCGGCAAGAAACGCGCTGTCTTCGTCAATCTAACCACTATTACCCAGACTGCGTCATGTCCCCGCTGGGTAACAGGTAAGCCCACCACCAAGTCCATGGTGATGCTCTCCCACTTCCACTCTGGCACTGGAAGCGGCTGAAGCGGCCCCGCAGGCCTCTGATGCTCGGCTTTCACCTGCTGGCACACTAAGCACTGCTGCACGAACTCACCCACATCCCGCTTCACCCCTCTCTCCACCAGAACTCGCGTCTCAAGTCATGGTACATTTTCGTGTTTCCGGAATGTATGGTGAATCTGAAACCGTGTGCCTCAGTCAGGAGCTCTCTCAACAGCTCCTCGTCTCTGGGGACGCACAACCGTCCCCTCAAGCGTAACACCTGGTCTGTGACAGAGAAGTCCCCTGGGTCCCCTGATAGTACTCTGTCGCGCAAAGACTGCAAGTACGGATCGGCCATCTGTCCCGTGATGATGCGGTCTATCAACTCTGGCCTGGTCTGCCGTGTCACCGTCACTGCCCCACAGTACCCTCGTAACTCTAGAGGTCGCCAACTGCCCACCTCCTCCAAAAGGCTCCAACTCTGTAACTGTAGACTGGCCAAGCGTGCGGGCGCCTTACGGCTCAAGGCGTCAGCCACCATATTGGCCTTTCCCGGGTGGTAGGAGATGCTGCAGTCGTAGTCCTTCAGGAGCTCCAACCAACGTCTCTGTCTCATGTTGAGCTCCTTCTGGTCAAAAAGATATCTGAGGCTCTTGTGATCTGTAAAAATCTCGAAGGTCTCACCGTACAAGTAGTGCCACCATGTCTTCAGCGCGAGGACAACAGCTGCCAACTCTAGATCGTGGGTAGGGTAGGTATGCTCATGGGGCTTCAGTTGCCGCGAAGCGTAAGCGACCACGTGACCCCTCTGCATGAGCACACCTCCTAACCCCTGCAAGGAAGCGTCCGTGTACACAACGAACCCGCCACTACTGTCAGGGATGGTGAGCACGGGAGCCGAGGTCAACCTCTCCTTCAGCTCCAGAAAACACGCCTCACAGGCGTCTGTCCAAGCGAAAGGCACGTCCTTCCGGGTCAACTGTGTCATAGGACGCGCAATCTGTGAAAATCCTCTGATGAACCGTCTGTAGTAACCTGCCAGTCCCAGGAAACTGCGAATCTCAGTGACTGAACGCGGTCTCTCCCACCTGAGCACTGCCTCGACCTTGGCGGGGTCCACCGCCAGGCCGTCTCCAGAGATCACATGACCCAAAAAGGTCACCTCCCTCGACCAGAACTCGCACTTGCTGTATTTGGCGTACAGCCTGCGTCGTCTCAGAGTGTCCAGAACCATCCGCAAGTGTTGTCCGTGCTGCGTCCGATCTCTAGAATAGATGAGTACATCATCTATGAAAACCACCACAAACTGGTCCAAGTACGGTCTAAACACCCGGTTCATCAGGTCCATGAAAGCAGCGGGGGCATTGGTCAGCCCAAACGGCATGACCGAAAACTCGTAGTGTCCGTACCGGGTGCGGAAAGCTGTCTTGGAGACGTCGGTCTCCCTGATCCTCAACTGGTGGTATCCAGACCTCAAGTCGATCTTGGAAAACACCGTGGCACCCCGCAACTGGTCAAACAAATCGTCAATCCTCGGCAGCGGATATCTGTTCTTGATGGTGACCCTATTCAGCTGTCGGTAGTCCACACAAAGGCGTAGGGTCCCATCCTTCTTCACAAACAGTACCGGGGCTCCCCAGGGAGACGCACTGGGCCTCACGAAACCTTTCTCCAAAAGGTCCTGCAACTGGGACTTGAGCTCTCGCAGCTCAAGCGGTGCCATTCTGTATGGCGCGGTGGAGATGGGACTGGTCCCTGGTACTAGTGAGATCTCAAACTCGATCTCACGCTCGGGCGGTAGTCCTGGTAACTCGTCTGGAAACACGTCGGGGTACTCTCTGACCACCGGGATGCTCTGGAAGTCTGCCACGGGGTTGTGCTCTGCCACCACACAAGCTAGGAAGCCCTCACACCCTTGGCTCAAAAGTCTCGCCGCCCGAAGTGCCGAAATGCACCTGAAACCTCCGTCCACTGGCTGCCCGTGAAACTCGAAGGAAGGCAACTCCGGAATGGAGAAGACAATCTTCCTCTCAAAACAGTCTACCAAGGCGTGGTAAGCGGACAGCCAATCCATCCCCAGAATCACTCCAAAGTCCTCCATCTGTATCATAATCAGGTCAGCTGGCAGGCTATGTCCCCCGATGCTGACCTCGCAACCCGTGTACACCTCCTCAGCTACAAACAGTTGCCACTTGGACCTCTGATTACGAACGAATTCTCTAACAGTGTATAATCCTGGTCCAAACTAACTGTGAAACTGGCTGCGACAAACGAGTGCGTAGCGCCGGAATCGAAAAGCGTGTAAACGAGTCTGCCAGAAACTGAAACCATACCTGCTACCACGGATCCCGAAGCTCTGGCGTCCCTGTGTGTTAGGGCGTTGATACGCCCCTCAGCTCTAGGTGCGGACGAAGCAGCCACACTCTGCGTCGGACGGGTAGGTGCTGGCCGGTACCCTCCTCGCGACTGCTGTCCTCCTCCTCGTGCCTGGGAACCGCGGCCTCCTGCACGCCCTCCAGTGCTCTGCACGGGAAGTATCTGCTGACCTCCTGCCCTAGATGGGCAGTCCCTCCTGACGTGGCCCGGCTGGCCACACTGGTAGCAGAGGGGAACCCGACTCCCGCCCTCAGTGAGTCCCTGCTGTCGGCTAGGCGGGGGTCCGGTGCTGGCGATTGGCCCCTGTCGAGGGCTCCCAAAGGCCACTGATGGCCCTGCACAACGTGACGGCTCTCCTGCGGATGCCACGTGTCTCCGTTGAGTTCTCCTAACACGCCTGGTGTGGCGGCGGAAATCTCGTTCCACCACTAACTCCCCTGTCGTACGCTCGGAAGGGGGAGGGGGTGGCGACGTGGGTGGAAGCTGAAATTCTTCTCGAGCCACCTCTCGAATCAGTTGGACGAGGTCCCGAGACGGTATACTCAGGAGAAGAGGAGGGGTAGTATGTATTCCAAGCCCGACACATCTGTCCCCCGGGCCCTGACCTCGGCCGCGCCTGCGGCCCACCCTCCTAGCTCCACGACGCGGCATCTCCTACAATGGAGACGCGAAAGAAAATGAAAAGCGTCAAAACAGACGGTACCTAATGAAACTTCTAAGAGCTCATGTCAAGAGGTATGTTGTGGTGGCTACTCTAGTTATAACATGTGAATTGGTTATTTTCCAGTCAGTTGATTCACTTCTCGGGACGACCTTGCTCTGATACCATCTTGTAACGACCCGGTTCCCGAGTCCCTACGAGACACGAGAACCGGACCGACTCGACTAATCCCAAGACCTAGTCGTCCAACGAGGAAGTAACCAAAAGACAGTAAAATAAACCACATTCAGCATGAATATAACTAACAGTAAGAAAGTACAGCAGTAAGGAAAGAAACTACTACAGTAGGTACCGCCACAACAGTAAAACAGCATTTATCATATAACAAGAACGGCAGGTAAAGAAAGCACAGCGGAAACAAAAACTACTCACTAAAACAGAAACAAAAGAGGTACAAGGACTGTGGTAAACTCTACTGGACCCTACTTGGCCCAGCGTCCTCTGCAGCCGCCGACCCTGGCTGCTCAACACCTGGTCCTGAAAAAGGTAACGAGTGTAACACGTCAGCAAAACGCTGAGTAGAGTGGCAAACTAACTAAAGGCAACAGTAGAGTGTACAGTAGCTGTTATGTTCTATTACTTCCTTTATTCACATCTTTCAATTTTTCTCACTATTTCATTTATTTCTCAGGTCCTTTACTTGATCTCGAATGTCCTCGTGGGAACGATCTTGATTGCAGTCTTTTCCAAAAGTAGAAGTAGCACGTGGTGCTCTCCTGGCCGGGAGAGTCCCCCGTGGTGATCCTACCCTCAGTCAACCACCCCAAGGTCACTGACAGACGTAACGGTGACTACGGCACGCGCGATAAACGCACAGGTAGCTAGCCCGCACTGGCACGCGGTCAGTCGTTTCCGTTAACGGGTGCGCCCAAAGCACAGCACGGAACCAGGGCAGAGCCCTCTCAGTAACAGGGGTCCAACCCCTCCACAGTAACCAAACCGGGGCCTTGCCCCTCCACAGTCCGCGCACCCTCGCCTGACTACCCTGGTTTGCCCTAGTGGGCCTAACAAGTCGGTGAAGGAGGCTAGCAGAACCCCGGGGCCCGTGGGGTAGCTAGTACTCTCCTAACACTACTAGCTCTCCTCGGTACTACGTACACAAGGGCCAACAAGTCGGTACAGAGCGGCCAATCCTAACCCCGGGTCCCTGGGGCGGCTGGCCCCACTCTGCACTAAACAGGTACAGGTACTTCCCTTGGTACTGCGTACCCAAGAGACAGTATAAACTACATCTCAGTTCCATTCCTTTTTCTTTCCAGGAGTTCCACTCCTAATTCCCCGTAGGGTTCCAGCTCTTTATCTCAGAACATCATATGTTTCACTTTCCAGATTCACGTTCTCAAAATCCATGATCTCAAACATGTTTCTTTATTCATAACAGGCAGCTGTTAATTCAAATTACAGGCAGCTTTATATTCCTTTCCATTTTTCCAAGACTACAGTATTATACATTCCACTAGTTTTTCCATCCTAAGATTCATGCCACATCCTAGGATCTAGCATACAACTAGTTTTCCAGCCCTAGGATTCATGCATCACCTAGGAGCTATCATTCCATACATTTCTCATTCCTAGGATTCATGCAATGTCCTAGATTCTAGTTATAGTTCCATACTTTAACAGATTTTAAAAATAACTTAAGCCACTCTACCAGGTACAACGGGAGTAATGGGGGCGTGATCGGGAATCCCACGTGCCTCCGCGACTCTCAAGACTGCAACCGAACGAGGTCCTATCACAAGGATCAAACACAAGGAGTGTCTCAAAATAGTGTATAGCTACTGTAGACGGGTAGAGGAATTACTTCTGAAAAGAACGCAACTCGAATCGCGGAAAACGGAGCCCGAACGGGCCCTAAACGGGTCGAAAAAGACGATACTGTGCAAAATCAGACGTCTGGAACTCCTTCCAGACGTCTTAAACGGTGGATCAGAGAATTACCTGTTCAGCGTGGTTTCCCAGACGTCCAGAAGTCTGTGGGGACGTCTGTCCTATACCCCAGACGTCCGATGGTCCACACGGACGTCTGTAGGTCACCCCCGCCGTCTGGTACAACTTCCAGACGTCTGATTCGCAAAGGATGGCGAATCAGCGAACCTGCGCACAGCCAACCCCCCCTCCCTCAGTACGGTCAGTCGACAAGAAGGAAGAAGAAAGCGGAAACTCACCTTTCAGACGTCTGTATGATCTTACAGACGTCGACCTTGCCGTCTGGCTATCAACCCAGATGTCTGATTCTGGAAATTTTTCCAGAATCAGAACCCTGCTCGGCCTCCGCTCGCGACGCCGCCTGCGTCGCACCTCGCGCGTCTGCTGCTCAGCCCGTAGCAGGTCCCTCTCCGCGTCGCTCCGCGCCCCCTGCGCCCTCCGTCGGCCGGCCAAGCCGCTCCGGCGAGCTCGCCCTCACGGCAGAGCTCCGCCCTCGCACGCCGCACCTCCGCGCTCACTGCGGCCGCCGCTGCCGCCCTCGCGTCCGCTCGCTCTCGCGCACAGGAAGGAGAAGAAGGAGGAGACGGTGGAGACGGGAGGGGAGGCGCACCCCTTTTAACGCCGCGCGGAGAGGAGAGAGAGAAGGCGGCAGGCTGCCTGCAGCCGCAGAGAAAAGAGGGAATATGCGGTCTGCGCGCTCAGGCGCGCAGGCGACTCGCGTGTGTCGAAAATAACGGATTTCCAGACGTCTTGAAACTATCCCAGACGTCTTATCAGACGTCTGGTTGTGATCCCAGACGTCTTGTCCGACGTCTGAGCCACCTCCCAGACGTCTTAAAATACGTCTGGGGCACACATTCGTTACAGAGGATAAGGGGTGGTAGAAAATGTTGTTGGGGTTTGGTTTATCCTAAGGTGGCCAACCACTATAGGTGGGTTTTTGGGTAGATAAGGTGGTGGTTAGGGAGTTTTTAGGGTTTAAGTTAAGGGGGCGCCACCTAAATGTTCTTAAGAAAGGATAAAATCTAAGGTTTCCTAGGTTTTGTTGGGTGTTTTCCTAATTAGTTTAGCTCCTAGCTTGGCTGGCCATATTGGTTAGAAATCCAGCCTCATGGCTGGCCAATTGGGTCGACTACGGTTAGGTGTACGGTAAGGGTCTAGACTAATTAAGCTACTAATTAGGCTAAGATATTGGGTCAATTAGGTTACCAAATAGGTCCACCAAACTAAGTCTAGTCCTCTTCCTGATGAGCTTAGATTCAGAAGTCTCTTAAGTCATGCTCCAATCAACCTAAAATTTCGTACTTACACACATATGAACAAACACATCAAGGTACCAGACATGGCTAAAGGAAATATTCCATAAAAAACCAAAGGTATGCATTATTTACAGAATGCCCTAAAATGATTACTCTAATCTATATGGATGCAATCTAACGCAAATTACCATCAAACTAACATTAGTTAGACATTACTTAACATAAATAAATATGAAATTATCAATGTCTCATCTAAAACACAAACATTGTCGGAGATGGCTCTAATACTTATCTCTATCTTGATAAGTTTTTGGGCAACTCTCCTCTTAAGGACATGTGCCCAAATTTCTTTGCTTTTGCCTCAAATAAAAAGGCACTTCTTGGTGAGGGTATACCTACATTAAATTCTAGGAACAATTGGCTGAAAGCCGTCAAGAGAAGGGTCAGATTACCATTAAGAAGTGAACTTGAGTGCTCTAGGACAGTTTTGAACTCCATAATTCTTACTGAGGAAAAAGATGACATTAGCCTAACTACTACTAATAAGCATGGGAGTATAGTTTGTAACATTTATCATTTGTTGATGGATGGAGATCTAAGGCTGGCATTACTTCAAGGAATATGGGACAAATAGTTTCCTCCTAGAACTTCTTGCTTTCTATGGCTCACTTTCCACAACAAAATGGCAACAATTGATGATCTATAAATTAGAGGGATGACAATCCCTAATTGGTGTATCCTATGTACGAAGGTCGAGGAGACTGTTAACCACTCATTAAATAAGTGCCCTTTCACCAAAGCCACATTACTTACTTTATGGTTTGATAGACTGCGGCAATAAAACATTCTAAATGAATTTACCTCCGCATCTAGTGTTAGAAAGGAAAACATAGTGTATTGGTGCTTCAAAGTCACTCTTGATTTGGCACTGTGGATGATTCGGAAAGAACGATGCGAAGCAACTTTCAGAGACAAACCTACCAATGACACTCTTCTCGATAGGAAGATTAAGAACTACATTTTTACCATCTTTCTTACTAATAATCTTATTTTCATAGCAGACAGATGATTACTTCATTAGGTGTCATCCATTGACTATGGCTTAAGGCTACGTTTGATGGTAGAATAAATTCTACCTAGGACAAGTTGCAATGTAGCATTCGTGGTGTTAAAGTGTTCATTTATGTACTAGGACAAGTGATGGATTGGACGTGATTTTATATATATTAAAACTTGCAAAAACTTGGGACATAGATTGTTTTTATTATAACCCATGAAGCAACTTTATCCTCTTACATATCCTAGCATTAACCCTCCCCAACGGGTGATATCCCTCAATTGAATGTAAACCAGCGAGGCATGCCACATCCTTTGCTTTATAAATGACATCTCAATTATTAGGGATCTAAGATGTTGGTTGGCTCTTATTTTTCAAATTTTTTTGAATCACTCAAAATCTTACCTAATCCAAAATACAAAATAGGGAATTTTGGTGAGTAGACCAATGGATTGGTTGATTATATTATTAGGTCTACCACTTTAAAGAACTAATGGTTAAATCCACTTTTTTTAGATTTGAAATTATTGTTAGGCAATTGAACCAATAATAATGTTTTTATGACAAGAGTACCTAATGGTTCAATTCTAAACACAGTTAATTAAGGTTATTAGACTTAATTAATCATATAAAGAATATACTTATGTTAACTTGATTCATTAAATTATCATCTTTAATCGTACTATAGGGTTAAGCTAACTTATATTTTAGATTTTAAATTCTTTTAACTGGTTGAGTCTAAGTCATTCACTGGGAGGTATTTAAACTTAATCAATTCATCATTTTTATTCTAAGTTAGATAATAACTTTATTAATTAAATCTATAATTACAAGATATGTTAAGCTTATGAACAATTGCATACAAAATTAAATTTGAAACATGGCAATTATTTCATTAATAAAAGGAATGTATATGAATGATTACAACATTGAATAGTAGAATATAGCATTTACAACAAGTATTTACAATATAAAAGGCATGAAAATAAATAATTTCATTAACACATATGCCTTTATTCATTAAGCTCAAACACTTAATCTTAGCTTTCATCTCATCTCTATCTTTACACGTTAACACTTAACCATATCTCACCTTAATTCCCTCTAACACTTAGCCATTATTTTTAGGTTCAAATCCTCTTCTCTCTTTACACTTAATCAAAAATGTGGTTTAACGAGCGAACCTGGTTTGTTTGCAGGATTGACAGTCCAACAGTGGATCGGATCTACCACTACTAGAGACTAGGTCCTAATTCATTTAGTTACATTTTTGGTGTATTATGGTGCACAGTATTGGGCCATATCTGGCCCTCATTCACACTCATGCCCACCTAGGCCCATGCACATGCACGTGCGCTCATGCACGCATATAGATCAGATCAGAAGCTCAAGAGATGTGCCCAGCTGTAATGACCCGTTGCATTTTTAGCTGGATAAGACGTCTGGAGTTTTAGTCAGACATCTATCCAAACGTCTTGACACATACTCGGACGTCCGAAAGTGAGATTTTTCATAATGAGCTTTACACTCTGTGTGCGGGCAATGCACAGAGGTTTCTCTCTCCCCGCACCCTCACCCCTCAAACCCTATTTCCCCTCCTATTTAAACCCCTCCCCTCCTTCTCATCCCCTCACCACCAGTCACCACCACCTCCAGCGCCCCCTGTGCTGCTGTGGCCAGGCCAGACGAGAGTGGCGAGAGGAAGGCGAGCGAGGGAGAGCGAGAGAGAGGAAGGAAGAGAGCATGGAAAGTAGGAGGGCCTTCGAGAGCTCAGCGGAGCTCGCACGGCCGGCGGCGGGCGCGTGCGCGAGGAGGATGTTGGTGAGGAGTTGCTCAAGCTCCTGCAACTGCTAGAGCTGCTGCTGCGGGTGGAGGTGCGAGCGAGGCGAGCTGCAAGGAGGTTCTAATATTGGAAGTTTTCAGTATCAGACGTTTGGAGTGAAGTCCAGACGACTGGTGAGGCACCTGGATGTCCGAAGCTGAGGCTGAACGTCTGAAAGCACGTATATCGCAAGGTATGTATCTTCCTGCGCCATGCATATCGCAGCGCAGGGGATGCCGACTGACCGTTGCTTCTGTGGGTGTTCGTACGCAGGTGCAGGCTTTGGAAAGGCATGCAGTGTGCTTTCCCAAGTACTTTTGGACGTCAGATTACGTCGCCAGACGTCCGGAGGTGCTTCGAGACGACCGGAGACCTTGTCTGACATCTGGAACTGCCCCCAGACGGCCGCAGAGGGAGTCTGGACGTCTGAATCAACTGCAGGAAGGGTAAGGTGAGTTCTGACGTCTTTTAAGACGGCTGGGATTAGTCCCAGACGTCTGATTTTGGTCAGTAACTACGTTTTTAGCATGTTTAAGGCTCAAACGGAATCGGATTTCTGCAAACAAGGTACCGTTGTTTTCCACTCGAGTTCCTCTACATATTCATGTCGAGTATCTATTATTTTAAGCTTGTCTAATGTACATTGGTCGCTGGTACAAGTTACCAGCCAGTGGCGTGTTCGGGGCCTGTAGAGACGACGAGATCTGCAGCACAGGACCCCATTCTTCCCGTGATACCCAGTAGAGTGGTTTAACTTAGTTGTTAATATTTAAATAATAATGTACTTGGTTGGAATAGTCGGATTGAACTCTAGGATATGGAATGAACCCTAGGGTAGAAATGAATGAGCTGTTTGAGCTATACTATTTACTTGAATGCGTGGTTAAGATAAATTACTAGCAAATGCCTTTGATGTAATTACGAGATGCATGTTAAAATATGAGCTGCTTGTATGTAAATGAGAAATTAAACTGTGAAACCACAAGTTGCATGTTTTGATTGAGAACTGACTAATGAAAACATGAGCTGCTTGTATATGGATGAGGAATGAATTATGAAACATGAGATTTTGATCTGGATAAATGAGATGAATATGAGCATGAACCCTACAGGGAATTAGGAGTAGAACTCTATGGATAAACAGAATCTGGAATGTGGATGGGAAGTGTGCTGGCCCTTGTGTATGCGGTACCAAGGAGAGCAACTGTCCCTTTTTAGTGTAGAGCAGAGCTAGCCTCCCTTGGGTTGAGACCCAGGGTTAGGATTGGCCACTCTACACCGACTCCTATTGGCCCTTGCGTACGTGGTACCGAGGCGTGCTAGTAGTGTAGGGAGGGAGCTAGCCACCACACTAGGCCCGAGGTTCAGCTAGCCACCCTACAACGACTTTGTTAGGCCCTTTGGACAAACCGGGGTAGTCAGACCAGGGTACGTGGACTGTGGAGGGGTGAGACCCCTGTTTGGTTCTGAGAGAGTAAGGCCCTATATTGTTCCGTGCTGTACTTTAGGTGTACCCGCTAGTAGAAACGACTGACCGTGTGTCAGTGCGGGATAGCTACTCGTGCGCTTATCGCGCGTGCCATAGTCACCGCTACGCCTTGAGAGTTACCTCGGGGTGGTTGACTAGGTGTAGGACTACCACGGGGGACTCTCTCGGCCAGGAGAGCACCACGTGTACCTTCTACTCTACGGAAAAGACTGCAATCAAGATCATTCCCACGAGGAACATGCAAGATCAAGAAATACTTGGATACTTTGAGAAATAGATGAACCAGAAACACATAAATAAGATAAATAGAAATGAGAAATAAACCTATTATTATTTTTACTGTACTTGCACTTAATAATGTAAACAGCACTCTACTCAGCGTTTGCTGACTCTATCTTTTCATAACACTGTTCAGGACCAGGAGTTGAGCAGCCCGAGTTCCCAGCTGCAGAGGGTGCTGGGCCTAGCGGAGCCCAGCCGTAGTCGTTCTTTCAGCACTTTCATTTTCTCTACTGTTGTAGTGAGTAATGGACACATAGTTTACTGTTTCGATTACTTTCTGTTTTCTTTTCGTTTTCTGTTGTTGTTGTGGTGGCATATACTATGTTTTTAGATTGTTGTTCTACCTTCTTTACTGCTTCGTTCTTTTCTTCTACTTAGTTATATTGCATGTGTGGATGTGGTTTATTTTCTTGCTTTTGGTTATTTCTTATTGGACGACTAGGTCTTGGGATTAGTTGAGGCGAGCCAATCTCGGGTCCTGTAGGGATCCGAAAATCGGGTCGTAACACCAGCGCTGACGACCGAAGCAGTATCACATGCCTTTATTTTTGTTTAGCTATAGGCACTCCTCAACTCCCGATGTGGAACTTCTCCAGCATAGTTCCTTCGATGCAGCGTCATCGACGGTCAGACTTCGAATGGAGATTCCTAGAGACTCAGAGCTCCGTTTAGGGTGATTCAAAGCTCAATGAAGAGCTCTTGGATTCATCTATCCAATTTCACCATCAATTTGATGGTTGGATCATGGTTGATCCAAAGATTAGAAAGATGAACGTAGCACTGTTGCTATGCTAATCTATGTGCTTCAGAGGTGAAATTAAAGGTAAATGACATGTAAATGAGAGTGAATCTCTCAATTGAGATTCCAAGTGACTTTAGGAGATCATTCTGCACGAATTGGAATCAGTATCAAAGTGAGAGAAGCTCTGAAAAGCGTAGAAGCTTGAGAGCTTCTTTACTTGATTTCAGAGATCTAATTTCTAAACCCGATTAGTTCAGAAGATGGAATAAAGCATTTATAATAGATCTGAATCACTCCAAAAGATGAACAATGGATATGGGTAATTTTTAGCTTGAAAACTCAACAAAAACACTACGAATAGCTTTGGGTTCCAGTTTGAACCCAAACTGAATAGCTAATGGAATCCTCCTTAAATCTTGATAAAAACTCTTAGATTCAATTCCAGAAGATCCACAATCACAGCAAGAACTCATTCTAATCCATAAATCTAGAATTAAGACTCAAAACACCAAAATTGAGTCAAAGTTGACCTAATCAAGTCCAAAGTTGACTTTCAAATTCAAATCATCTCAAATCAATTTAACAGCCCAGAAAGACTAGAATCAACATAAGAAATTCCTTAAACACATAAAAATAGTGTTTTGAGCATTGTTTAAATGCTCTTGAGCTTATCGCCAGAGATCCAATTGGAGACTGTTTGTCCGAACAAACAAGAGTTTGTTATGCTCAAGAAAGACTCAAGTCAAGTTCTACGTGATCACTTCTTGCTTCCAAACCTAAAATTAGGCTAAAAACATCAATTATTCAAACTCTCCAATTCTACCGGAGTTGAAGAAGATGAAGATTAACCTAGGCATATTCTCATCAAAACGTAAATCCAACAAGTGGATTTTAATCCTTAAATCAATAAAAGCTAATTTGGAGCTTCTCACTTTCATTCGAAGATTGAGGTACTGATAATTACACATCGGAGCACGTCGGAGCTCCAGTGAGTATCAATTTATAACACTGGAGATAAAATCTTCACGAAACACTAAAAAAAGAGTATCAAAATGCTCCTGAGGTCATGAAGAACCTCTGTAACATAACAATTAAAGCAATTGATATTAATTTCTGTAAATGATTTAGGAAACACGGTAAAATCATGTCTTGACTTCAAACGAATTCAAGATAAACCCTCTCACTCAATTGAGTAAGGGGAAATGCTTATCATAGCTAGGGGATGATGATTATGTGGTCACTTATAAGAATTAACCTCTTCTGAGCCATGATAATATGTAGCAATCGATTGCAGTTCGTATAAAAAAATGCCGATGTTGTTGTAGTATGCATCACAAATATAAACCATTGTCGCGTCAATTTTATTTAATTACATAATTGTTACTGGTTTATCACAGGTTGTTCGCTGGGAGGCAATTATTGATATACATTACTCTCTAAGTCCAAAACTATTCTTTAATTCCAAAAGGATAAGTTTTATGTACAATAAAGGATGAATGAATGAATGAGTGGTTTAATTATGTACAAAAAGAATCAATTTAAATGCTTGCAAATACTAATTACAAACAAGCATCAAACACTTCATAGACATACTCTATATTATCTACTTATACATTATACTACTAATACCTACATATATTTACAATACTAAGTTATAATACATACCATATTTACTTAACTTAATATAATATCATATACATATATAATCGCTACAACAACAGATATAAACGTCGCTGAACCTCAGAAAAACTATATACAATTTTTAAAGCAAGAACTAGGGTCTATAGCGACAGTTTTCTTATCTTTAGTGATACTTGATTCTGTCAGTAATGATATGTAGTTATACATATATATAAATAGCTATACGCTTATACATATACTTATTATTTGCCTTATGCTTATTTATTTACATATACTATCCATACAAATATACGTTATATACTATACATACACATATCTTCTTTTTCCTTTTAAGTATCCACTGTGTTCTTCTTCTTTTGTTTTCTCAGCTCTTTCTTCTTCTTCTATATGTTATCTTGTGACACTTAGCCGTATTTTAGCACTTAGTTTTCTTCAGCTTACTCTCTTCTTATCTGTGTTTAAAGAGTCATTAGGGTCCTTAACAAAATTTGATTTTAATTTGCGGGCACCCTTTTCGAAGGATACACAGCACCCAAGGACCAGGTGGGACCAGACCTCTACTAGGCGCACCCTAATTTCTTAATTAGGCTGCTTAAGTACGTTTTTGGCACAGATTTGGGCTTAACCAAGCCCTCACACAGCACACACCGACCCCCGGTCCATACATGCTCAAGTATGCTCAGAATCATGGGAATGTTCGGTTGTTTCGGGTGCTCGATACCCGTGATGACTGATCGTTGCCTATCACTTTTCAATGATATACCGCTCAAAGCGATCCAACGCTCACGATGTGGCACCTTTTAGGCGCCGATTTTGCGTTGAAGTTCAGATGCGACTGTGTTGATTTTCAATGTTTGGCCCTTGATTTGAGGGTCATAATTTATTAGAAAATAAAATCAAATTATAGGATAATAAAGTATTTACATAGTACTATACAATTGTACAGTTAATTTAAAGTTTTAATTATATTTACTATATAAATAAATTAGATAAACTATAAAGTTTATACATAGACAGTTTTAATTTAAAGTTTTAATTATATTTAGTATATAAATAAATTAGCTAAAGTATACAGTTTATACATAGACAGTTTTAGTTTTAATTGTTTAATTACGTATAAATTAATTATTATGTGGTTTAATTGACCTTATACTGAGTTAGTATACATATTTAAATATTTTATAAATGTTTCTTTTGTATTTTACAAGTTTAATTTTGATTTTATTTACATTTAATTAGTACAATTTTAGATCGCTTTATGTATAAATTCAGTTTATATAGTATAATACATTATAAATGACATAAATTAGCTTAACTTACTTAAAATACATTAGTGTAAATATAAAATATAAATTAACTTAGTTTTAACTTAATCTACTAATTTATTTTAATTTAATCTAATAACTTAACTATTAACTTAATAAATTAATTATTTATTCTAGATATATAATTAAATTAAGGTACAGCATTTAATATGTTTATTATATACTTATAAATACGTATATACAGTATTATAACTTAATATGGTTATCTATAGAAGGTATTAATTTACATAGCATATTTAGTACATATAAATTAGTTTATTTAATAATTAGTTACAGTATAATCTAACTTAAAGACTTAATTTACATACTACAATGTATACATAAGTTATTTATATTATAAATATGTATAATTCACTTATAGGTTAATAGCTTACTATATAGCTTAAATATACACTTATATACATATTATACAAGGGATTTTTAGTATTTTTAGGGCTTTATCACTTTTTATGGTTTCTATATATGTTATGGAGGTAGGAGATGAGAGGGAAAGAAATGGATCAAGAGAAAGATGTGTTTTTGGCCTTTCTATGTTTGGTTTCTTTTAATGAATCCCATGGTATACAGAACCGTCGACTGATCAATTCTACCAAGTCGGGGGTTCGGGTTACTATGAAACTTGGTGTACATTTAAAGAAATACTTAATCCAAAATCAGACAGGTTTATTTTATTTTTTTATTTTTTTAATCTAATTTTTATTGAATTTCAAATCTCACTCATCCTAAGCCTTTCAAATGGTTTCTAATGAGTCCTAAAGGCTTAGGATGGAACTTAAAGGGGTCTAAAAGGGCATTGACTGCCATAAAAACATTTAGTATGAAATATGGAAAGAATTTAAACATTTTAGCATCTAATTCAGTTTAGATGTTATTTAATTCATGTGCTTGGACAGTTAGGCTTAAAAACAGCTAGCTGACAAACATTTAAAACAAAGATAACAAACATTCAAAGGAATAAAAATCAATTGCAATATAGGAAAGCTTATATACAAGGAATACAACATGAATAACATGTGAGTTATTTACAGAACTGAAATCTAAAGCCTACAGTCCACAAGGTTTCAGATCAGATATTGCTGCTACAAAATCAAAACAACTAGAACAATAGCAACAAGGTAGCTGCTAGAATCTCAGATCTGCAGCTAACACTCACACTCTCAGAAAACTACTGCAAACAAAAGAAGGAGCTTCTAAACACAAGCCCTGTGATGAGAACCTCATCATGAACCCTAACTAGCACAATCTAACCCAGTTATGTGAGAAAAAGCTCCTACATGACCCAAAGAAAGGCTTAACTCAGAGAATTCTGAGTTTAAGAATAAAATAAATCATAAGGGGTAAAACTGTAATTTCACCAATGCAGTTTGCAAACAGGGTAATTAAGGGTCCAAACACAGTTCAAACAAGCTTAACAAGAAGGAAAGTGGGATGATCTGATCTAAAAGGGGTTGTAGCAACATCTAGGAATTAAATGACATTCTGTAACCCTAAAAAAAACCTACTTCAATTCACAAGGTTCAAGGTAGGATAAAAATCAATTAAATCCTCTAAAATTCATAGAAAAATATTCTCTAGGGTTTAGAACCTTCAATTTGGCATTAGAAACCTATTTTGACCTAAAAAGAGAACCATGCCCAATTAATAACTTAATTTGGGTTTTTACGTAAATTGGCCGGTCAAACATGGTCCAACCTAGAATTAAAATTCACCATTAAAATCCTTAGGTTCAAATTAGTCTTGTATAAAAAATTGAGCCTAAGAAGAGACCTCCTTGATCAACTTTACAATTTGGTCCTCTTCATTTACTTTTTGACCCTTATCTTTTAAAACCCTTACATTTAGGCCCCAAATTTTTCATCGTTCTTTGCAGAACGGTCCTCCCTGCAACTTCTACGTAGCGCCATACTCCGGCAACCTTGCGTGGAGCATGGCGCCGCGTAGGGTAGGGCTGCCGTCCTGCAAAGCAGAAGCGGGGTTCCCTGCGACGTCCTCCGTCGTAGGGACCTGCCCATGCCCTCTGCCGACCACCATACCTTCCGTGCGAATGCGCGGAAGGTATGGGTGTCCCTTCCGGCCATACTCCGGCAAGGCAGACACCCTCGCACCTCACCCCTCTCTACGCGCCGAACCCTTTATAAGGACCGGCAGATCTTGTCGGCTCCTTCAAGCTTCCTTTGACAGAGAATCACCCCCCTTCTTCATCCCTTCCTCCTCCGTCAAAGGGCCCGAAGCTTCCGGCGAACTCCTCCTCTTCCCCCTCGTCGCTCTGCTGCCCTACCTGCAACAGCGTTTGCCTTGCTCCATCATCCGCGCCGGGCTGTACCCGCCGGTGCCCTCTGCATGCTTCCTTGTCTCCGAAACCCTCCTCCAGGGCATCTTCGTCTCCAGCTCCGGTAGATACGAGCCGGCTGCTCTGCCCTTCCCGTTCGTTGAGTACTTAGGTATATAGCTTCCTCTCTATTTCCCTTGCAGTACCCCTGGTGGCGGGAACTTATGACTAGGTTTTGTTATAAAAGTAGCGTTGTAGTACAGCTAGTCATCGCCATCATTACAGATATTTTTTTTTACTCGGAAAATAAAAGAGTTCCCGAGGTCGAACTCAGGGAGCAAGTCGTATTCTAGGGGTACAAATTCACAGGCTTAGTCGGGTCGGGGCCAGGTCCGCGAGGTGTGAGCGCGGACGAGGCCGGGTAATCGGGCGAGTGAAGGGGACCTCACCCCGTGAACTGAGGCAAACAGCTTAAGGCACTTTTTGCCTTTAAGCGTCCGTTCGCCTCAGTGGGTTTCCGAGGTGGGACTAAATGTCCCACCCCAATTTGGATGCCTGCGCGGAGGAAGCAGGGCTTCGCCTCAACTACGGCCTGGCACTTCGCGAAGACACCCCACGCAGCCTGGGAGCCTGATCTGGGCGTGGCGTGCCTGGAGCAGCAGGTCGAAGGAGCTTCTTCACCTCAGCAATGGCGGCGGCGAGCGAAGTTCCTGTTTACAGAGAAAGGGCCTCTCGGCCTAATTAGATACGTGGAGGACCTTCGCCGTGGCACAGCGAAGGTGGTCGGAGGGTCTGCAGGTGGCGGGGCGGAGCCTAAGGGCCGCCCTAGGTCAAACTGCGGGTTGGGAAATGGGTGTGTTCGGTGGAGTTGCAGAGGGCGATTTGGGGGAAGTGGAAGGGCGGAGGATGATCAGGGTGAGGAGGCGAAGGTTCTGCGGTGGTCGGCGAGTCGTGTGGGTTGCTAGAGTGATGGGAGCGGGTCGCCGGAGTGTGGCCGGAGGTGGAGAAGGTGAGGGCGATTGGTCGGAATCGAGGGCGACAGTAAAGGTTTAAAGTGAGGAAAAGGAAGAGGGGAGGAAGAGGAGAAGTTATACCTACTTAGCAGGACGAGGAAGGGCCGGAGCAGGCGACAGTCGTATCGACTGTCGCCGGAGAAGAAGCTGCCCAGTGGGGGAGGACGGCGGCGACGACGGGGCTGAAGCAGCGCGCGCGGGTATTGCGCGACGCGGAGGAGAATCAGGAAGGTGACTCTGCTGCTGGTATTGCAGCAGAGCGACGAGGAGGAGGAGGAGGAACCGCCGGAGCAAGGGGCGTCTGTCGGATTGGGAAGAGAGGAAGTGAGGGGTATCTCCGTCAGATCCGAGCTGAGGAGAACGGCAGAGCTTGTGGAGTTTTTATAGAGGTATAGACGGAGAGGAGGGCGGAGGGAGGCGACGTGCCTCCCTCGCTGGAGGACGCCGAAGGAAGGAGACCCATACCGTCCGTGCGTTCGCACGGCCGGTATGGCTGGTTGAAGCACTCAGGGGGGTGCTCCTGCGACGGCTGACGACGCAGGGCACCCCCATTTGACTTGGCAGGCCCCCCTTACCCTACGCGGCGCCATGCTCCGCGCAAGGTCGCCGGAGCATGGTGCTGCTCAGGTTTTGCAGGAGAGACCTAAATGCAAAGAACGAAGGAGAGTTAGGGGCCAAAATGTGAGGGTTCAAAAGTTGAGGGCCAAAAAGTAAATATATGAGGACCAAAGTGTAAAGTTGGTCAAGAAGGTTTCTTCTTAGGCTCAGGTTTTTATACATGACTAGCTAAGACCTAAGGATTCTGATGGTGAATTTTATTTCTAGATTAAACCTTGTTTGACCGATCAATTTACGCAAAAACCCAAATTAAGTTGTTAATTGGGCATGGTTCTCAATGTATGTCAAAATGGGTTCCCAAGGCCAAATTGAGGGTTATAAACCCTAGAGATTATTTTTCTATGAATTTTAAAAGGTTTATTCCATTTTTACTTTGCCTCAAACCTCGTGAATTGAAGTGGTTTGTTTTAGGGTTACAGAATGTCATTTAATTCTTAAATTGCTAATGAATCCATTTCTGATTGATTCAACCCATTTTTTATCTTATTTAGATCATTTGACCTATGTTTGGTCTCTGAGAAATTCCGTTTATGTATTGCAATGGTGAAATTGCAGTTTTTAACCTTTATTTCACGTTTTCTTCTCAGAACACTTATTCCTCAATTAAGCCCTTTGCTAAGTTATGTAGGAGCTTTTATCCTTTGTATTAGGTCAAAATGAGCTAGTTATGGCTCATGATGAGGTTCTCATCATACCCCCATGCCTAGCTTTTGCTAGTCCCTTAGCAAAACTTAAGGTTTCAACCCTTGTTCTAGACCATGACTTTTTCAACAACTTAAGATAAGTGCTTTTTCATTTGAACCTAGATTAGGTTAGAATGCTGACCATAGGCTTAAAAGGTACTCTAGTACCAATCAAGATCCAGATCTGTCTAGCCTCAGCCTCAGTCTTTAGCAAAGGTTTTTAAGGCCTACAAGAACTAACTTAAGGTCTATTGGACTTTGTGGTTAAAGCACCTGTGCTTGGAATGATTTTAGTCCTGGCTCAGTTCGCAGTGCGTTTTGCAAGAGAGAGAGATAGAAAGTTTTTTCTGTTTGGAGAGTTTTTCTCTCTCTCTTTTTTTCTTTTAGTTCTAGCCTAGGATTGGCTTTTCAACACGGTCTGTATCGGATTCATTGCTCCCATCATCAATCCTCAAGGGTTCCTGGCGATCGATGCTTCGAGATAGCACCGCCCATGGCAACCCCCGAAACCCTGGCTATTGAGATTTCGAGATAATCCCATCCATGATGTTCCGTGGCCGAGTCTAGACCCTGGCAATTGACATTTCGTGATAATGCCATCCATGGAATCTGAACTAGCAGGGTGCTTACATGCCCCCAGTAGGATATGTAAATATCCTAAGAGACAAGCACCGAGTAGATGATATTTTGTTACTCATCTTCGAGGGGATTTCTCGCCTCTCCGCACTGGGAACTCGTCCAAATCAACTTGTGTTGGTCGGTCGCTCCTATTCTAGGTGTATTTTTCAGAGTTTTTGCGACGCTTCTGCGTGATTTTGATTTTTACGCTTACTGAACCAGGCTGTGTGTGGTGTTGGGGTGCTTAGGTTACTAAGTCTCGTAAACCAAAAGTTAGTTAATGCGGTCAAATACTCCCTAAGCCTTAGACCTAATACTTCAGCTTTTCATTTTCCTCATCCTCTTGAGGAGTGTCCAGATTTTAATGGGTACTAAGAGTTTATCCAAGAATGCCTAAGGCTTGCGTTCTTACTAATCTTATTGTGCACTTTTCAGTTATTTTCTTGAATGAGGTCTAGAACTTAGGTTAATTCCTTGGTTCTTTACTAATGACTATCACTTTTTTCTCATATTTTGTGATCCTTTTATCCTTTTGTTTCTTTTCCTTCTCCACAAAATTTCCTTTCTCCTCTTATTCTTCTTTTTATTTTGAAAAATTTTACTTTTTATGGTGTTTTTGGCATATGTGATTTTTTTTGTTTTAAAACCTTTTCTTACAAGTTTTTGCACTTTTATACCCCCACATGCCTAAGATTTGCAATGTCCTCATTGTAACCTAGGGGATTTTTATTCAACTTAGTTCATACATTAGGACAGATGTTTTGATGAGTGAATGAGTCGGGGTGACTGTTGCGGACGATTTCTAATCTCAGATGCAAGCATCTGAGGTGGAGTCGACTGTCTTAAAGTGTGAACTTTAAGTGCAAAAAGGTGTCAGAAAAGGTTTTAGGTTTTCAAAGAGAATGACGGGCTGCCTCCCGTTGAGCGCTAAATTTGATGCCTTCAGCCAAGCAGGAAATGCGATGGAGAGGGGATGATCAAATCAGCAGAGTTTTGTAAGACAAGCACCTTGATTACGAGCCTGGTTGGTCCAACCAGGTGCTTGTTCAGATCGACAGGCTGATGATGCAGTCCAAACCCAATCAATCTGGTGGGTTGATAGATGTAGATCAAAAGGTGTGGAACCCACCATATACTATGAAGCTCAGATGGATGTGGAAGTGTGAATGCAGGGTTTGGCTGAGTCGAATCAGCCTGGTCAGAGTAGGGACCCGTAGAATAATCAGTGATTGATGCAGGAACCCTACAGGGGTGATCATAGAATGATAGAGCATGGTATGTAGTCTGATCAGTGTTCGAAACCCGATGTGGAAATGCAATCGGCTCGGTGAGAGGTGAATCTGAATAGAAATTGAGTCCGGTTGCGGGTCGGGGTTGGGAAGAGGTTTTGATCCGTTCTGTGTGTGCGGACGAGGTGGCAACCGTGTATGAGGGCTCTTCTAGAAAGGAATGACAGGTGATTTTCTGTAAAGAGTCCTCTGGGTAGCTATCAAATGCCTGAAGAGCGTCTGTAGGATGAAGGAAATCTGATTTGAGAAAAGATTTGAATTCCGTGTTGCAATCACTCTTGGCATTTTCTGTTTTTGGTTCATGAGAATCAAAAAGGAATGATTCTATGTTACCAGTGATCTCGGGAATCAGGACCTCAGAGTCGGAGTTGGAGTCATGTGGACTGAGGTCGCAGATAGGCCTGGTGTGTTGAGGAAGGAGAATCTCTCCGCAATTATAGTCGGATCTGAAGTTGTCGGAGAGTTTGCGAAAATGAGATTCATGATGATGAATTCCACCGCAGCATAAATCATCAGATGTGGAATCAGCAGCCTGACTGGGGTCTAGCCTATATGTCAATTCTGGGCTTAAAAAGGTGTTCTGTCTAGGCTTAAGCTCGAAGATGGTAGGATAGACCAAATTAAAATCCTGCTCATCCAACTCCTCAGTTTCTGTATCATAAATTGGCATGTTTTCTGAAAAATCGATCAGATTTCCTGAGGATGTTGGAGAGGGATATTCATCAAATAGAGGCCCAAAGTCAGATTCTGTAAAAATTTGATCTTTCTCATAAGGGGCCTCATAATCTTCCCAATAAGTTTCAGATCTAGGTTATAGGCTTAGGATGTGGGTAGAATTATTAGAACCTAAGTCCGAATAACCTTCGAGGGCCACCTTATCAAAATAAGGGGCGAAATTTATACCCTCAAAAGGTTCAGTTCTGATCTCATTATTGCAAGAGTTTTGGAATTCTAGGCTTGGCAATTCATGGTCTAAGTTCGACTCATCATTGTGTTCTCCTGCAATATCCCAACCTAATTCAATGTTGTCTTCTATCTGGGTTGGGAATCTACGACCACCCTGTGCCTCAGTCCCGAGATCTGGGAAACTGGATTGTTCCTTAATACTATTCCAAGATGGTTCATCCTCTATTTCTGGTATGTACGGGTATTTCTGGTTGATAATTTGTTCTACTGATTTCATCATTTCTACTCGTTTTATCAGGGCATCTTGGTGTTGTTCCCAAAGTACAAGATTTGTCAAGCATTGAAGGTATTCAGATTGGTGTAATTTTTCTATCTCAATGTATCCTGTCATGAGCATATCTCGGGTTGATCCTTTTGTAATTTCTGTCAACAGAATTTGGGCACAGTTTATGATGAAAGCTGTGGTTGTTGGGACATCAACCTGAATGTTTTCTATTGGTGTTGAGGGTTTACTTTTGATTTCATAGAATTCAAGGGCATCCTCAATCATCTTATCTTTCATGGATCTCAGATATTCAGGTTTTTTTGAATGGTAGTCTTGCTAGGTAATTAGGCTGTATCTTTGAATCAGGTGGTGGAATCAAGATATAGAATCGAAGTTTGAATCAAGATGGAAGAAGGGAACTTTGTTTCAGAATCAAAGAAAAAGGGTTGTGTGAATAATTGGTTGCATAATAAGGGCAGCGAGGCCCGGCCTCGGGGAGGGGGGAAATAAATTTCTGAAGGAGGTTTCAAGGACCTCCTGCCAAATACTGAAGGACTGGATGAGATAAGCAGGTGTTGGACCCAATCGAGGCACCCAAAAATTGTTGGGTGACTATAGAGGTGCGGGGCAGATGGACCTCTTGATCAAAAAGATCTTCCACCTGAGAATTCCCTGGGCAGCCAGAGAGGGAGAGTCCCGCGAAGACCCCTACACGGTAGAGCGTCCCCACGGGTTACAGGGTTTCCCCCACCCGACCTCTCTTGTCACTGCGGTTCCAGGTAGACCAGAATGGGGATCTTGACCTCTTAAGTCTACCACTTTTAATTTAAGAGCAAGGTGCTTAGGTTTCACTTGAACTTGTTAGGTGTTTTGAGTGAAAAGAGTGACCTAAGTTGAAGGTTGGTTGACCCAAGTGGTCAACTTTACCTGCTAGTTCTGTTAAGAGCTTATTAGGTCTTGTTTTTTAAGGTTCAAGTGTCTTTAGAGAGCCAACTTGTTTTAGGTTTTCTTTGAATAGGTATTTTCAGACAAGGGATTGGGTACACTTCATTTGGTTTTCTCAATTCTTGCTTAAGGAGTGTGTCTCTAAACCCCTAATGTTGAATCTTAGGTTGGTTCTACTTGGTCCAGTTAGCTCTTTGTTGGGTAATTAGGGCTCAATCAAGAAGGTGTTAGCCCTTAAGTACCCTTAATAGTGTGTGCAAAAATAAAGGGTTGAAGACATGCAACTTTTGATGCTTTACTAAGTATAGAAGACAGGTTAGACCTATATTGCTTGTTCTTTTCTTTTCTTCCTCTTTAGAGTTTAGGGGTTAATAGCGAGAGGATAAGAAAAATTACCTGTCCTCGGAGTGGTTGTCGTGCGGTTGTTTGTCTTCTTGATTTCCTGTAGCTGCACCAAAGAGAGGAGATTATTAGAAACTCAAGAAAAAAGAATGTTTACCTCTAGAATAGCCGTTGCTCCCCAGCAACGGCGCCAAGAAATGGTGGCGGGAACTTATGACTAGGTTTTGTTATAAAAGTAGCGTTGTAGTACAGCTAGTCATCGCCATCATTACAGATATTTTTTTTTTACTCGGAAAATAAAAGAGTTCCCGAGGTCGAACTCAGGGAGCAAGTCGTATTCTAGGGGTACAAATTCTTATTACAAAAATAAAGAGAGAGAGAGAGATGAAAATTTTGGCTTCTTCTTCTCCTTTCTTCCTCTTTGTCTTCTCTTCTCTTTGGCTCTTGGTTTCTTCTTCTTTGTCTATCTCCTCGTGGTCTTCTCTTCTGCCTTCTGTTCTTCAGATTTTCTTCTCATGCTCTTCTTTTCTTGCTTCTCTTCTTCTTGGTTCTTCTTTTCCTTTCTTCAGATCTTTGCAGAGTCTTCACTTGGCCTCTCTGTGTTCCTCTCTTTCCTCTGCCTCGCCTTCCTTCTTCTTCTTTGCCTTTAGGACGTCGTCTGATTTTCCAATCAGACGACTTAAACCGCTTGTTGCTACAGTATCTCCCTTAGCTTCCTTCTTCTTCAGTCCTTCCGCAGTCGTCCTTCTTCTTCACCTGTGCCTGCACGCTTAAGAGTTCAGAGTCAGAGGACAAAAACCTACTCTACCCTCCCCCCGGCGTCTCTCTCTCAGAATTCGCTCTTAAGGAAAGCACTCCCAGAGCAACCGGGTAATCGGGTACGCGGGTCGCGCCCGGGTCCAGGCCCACCGGCGTGCGGTGGTGGGCGAGGAGTGCAGGTCGGGCTTAGTCGGGTCGGGGCCAGGTCCGCGAGGCGTGAGCGCGGACGAGGCGGGTAATCGGGCGGGTGAAGGGGACCTCACCCCGTGAACTGAGGCAAACAGCTTAAGGCACTTTTTTCCTTTAAGCGTCCATTCGCCTCAGTGGGTTTCCGAGGTGGGACTAAATGTCCCACCCCAATTTGGATGCCTGCGCGGAGGAAGCAGCGGCAGTCGAGGCTTCGCGCGAGGACTTCGCGCAAGGGCTTCGCCTCAACTGCGGCCTGGCACTTCGCGAAGACACCCCACGCAGCCTGGGAGCCTGATCTGGGCGTGGCGTGCCTGGAGCAGCAGGTCGAAGGAGCTTCTTCACCTCAGCAATGGCGGCGGCGAGCGAAGTTCCTGTTTACAGAGAAAGGGCCTCTCGGCCTAATTAGATACGCGGAGGACCTTCGCCGTGGCACGGCGAAGGTGGTCTGAGGGTCTACAGGTGGCGGGGCGGAGCCTAAGGGCCGCCCTAGGTCAAACTGCGGGTTGGGAAATGGGTGTGTTCGGTGGAGTTGCAGAGGGCGATTTGGGGGAAGTGGAAGGGCGGAGGATGATCAGGGTGAGGAGGCGAAGGTTCTGCGGTGGTCGGCGAGCCGTGTGGGTTGCTAGAGTGATGGGAGCGGGTCGCCGGAGTGTGGCCGGAGGTGGAGAAGGTGAGGGCGATTGGTCGGAATCGAGGGCGACAGTAAAGGTTTAAAGTGAGGAAAAGGAAGAGGGGAGGAAGAGGAGAAGTTATACCTACTTAGCAGGACGAGGAGGGGCCGGAGCAGGCGACAGTCGTATCGACTGTCGCCGGAGAAGAAGCTGCCCAGTGGGGGAGGACGGCGGCGACGACGGGGCTGAAGCAGCGCGCGCGGGTATTGCGCGACGCGGAGGAGAATCAGGAAGGTGGCTCTGCTGCTGGTATTGCAGCAGAGCGACGAGGAGGAGGAGGAGGAACCGTCGGAGCAAGGGGGCGTCTGTCGGAGTGGGAAGAGAGGAAGTGAGGGGGTATCTCCGTCAGATCCGAGCTGAGGAGAACGGCAGAGCTTGTGGGGTTTTTATAGAGGTAGAGACGGAGAGGAGGGCGGAGGGAGGCGACGTGCCTCCCTCGCCGGAGGACGCCGAAGGAAGGAGACCCATACCGTCAGTGCGTTCGCACGGCCGGTATGGCTGGTTGAAGCACTCAGGGGGGTGCTCCTGCGACGGCTGACGACGTAGGGCACCCCCATTTGACGTGGCAGGCCCCCCCCTTACCCTGCGCGGCGCCATGCTCCGCGCAAGGTCGCCGGAGCATCGTGCTGCTCAGGTTTTGCAGGAGGGGCCTAAACACAAAGAATGAAGGAGAGTTAGGGGCCAAAATGTGAGGGTTCAAAAGTTGAGGGCCAAAAAGTAAATATATGAGGACCAAAGTGTAAAGTTGGTCAAGAAGGTTTCTTGTTAGGCTCAGGTTTTTATACATGACTAATTAGGACCTAAGGGTTCTGATGGTGAATTTTATTTCTAGATTAAACCTTGTTTGATCGGTCAATTTACGTAAAAATCCAAATTAAGTTGTTAGTTAGGCATGGTTCTCAATGTAGGTCAAAATGGGTTCCCAAGGCCAAATTGAGGGTTCTAAACCCTAGAGATTATTTTTCTATGAATTTTAGAGGGTTTATTCCATTTTTACTTTGCCTCGAACCTCGTGAATTGAAGTGGTTTGTTTTAAGGTTACAGAATGTCATTTAATTCTTAAATTGCCCATGAACCCATTTCTGATTGATTCAACCCACTTTTTATCTTATTTAGATCATTTGACCTATGTTTGGTCTCTGAGAAATTCCGTTTATGTATTGCAATGGTGAAATTGCAGTTTTTAACCTTTATTTCACGTTTTCTTCTCAGAACACTTATTCCTCAATTAAGCCCGTTGCTAAGTTATGTAGGAGCTTTTATCCTTTGTATTAGGTCAAAATGAGCTAGTTATGGCTCATGATGAGGTTCTCATCAACCCCCCTGGTGAAGCTTCCTGCGTATTCTAACTGGGCCGAGAGGCCGTTGTTGTGATTTCAGGTGTGCGCCCCTCGCCGCCATTGCTGACGAGCTGCAGCAGCTTCACCTGTAGCTGCAGACGCCCTCCAGCCTAGGTGTGCATCCCAGGTCGCGCAGGCAGGAGTTGTGAAGACGCCCAGGACTGCAGCTGAGGCAAAGGCGTTGCAGGCTGCATCAATTGGCCGCAGGTCGCTCACCTGCGGGCGCCAATTTGGGTGGTGGGACTTTAGTCCCACCTCGGAAGTGCGTGGCCAAGCGCCTGCACTTAAATTGAAAAACTGCCTAAGGCTTATCGCCTTCGAACACAGGGGTCAGGTCCCTCTCCCTCACGCTGCGCGCGACGCGCTCGCTCGACCTCGCCCGCGCTCACGCCCCGCGGGTCTGGGGAGGATCCGATTACCCAAACCGCGTACTCCTCGCCCACCACCGCACGCCGGTGGGCCTGGTCCCGGGCGCGATACCCGCACCCGATTACCCGGCTCTCGGAGAGCGGTCCTAAGAGAGAAATCTGAGAAAGAGAGACGCGGGGAAGGGTAGGGGTAGGTTTTGCTCTAACCCTTGTGTGAGCGTGCAGGAACAGAAGAAGAAGGCAGGAAGGAAAAGAAGAAGAAGGGAAGCGGCAGAAGCCTTAGCCGCTCAGGGCAGCTCAAGAAGAAGTAAAGGAGAGAAACAGAAGAAGAAAAGAAGGAAGGCACTGTAGCAAAGCCACAGATAAGCTGTCTGAGCACAGCATGAGACGTCGGAATCACCACAGCTGCAGAAGGTAGGAAGGAAAAGAACTGGGAAAGTCGGCCAGGGAAGAAAAGATGAGAAAGAAGAAGAGAATCACCACAGCTGCTGGCTAAAGAAAGAAAAGAAGAAAGAAGAAGGCAGGAAGAAAAGAAGAACAGAAGGAGAAGGCAAGAAGAGAAGAAGAAGAAGAAGAAGAAAAGAAAGAAAGAAAAAGAAGAGGAAGATCACCACTGCCGCAGAGAAGAAAAAGAGAAAAGAGAAGACAAAAATAGAAGAAGTAGGTAAGAAGAAAAGAAGACTCTGCAGAAGAAAGAAGAAAGAAAGAAAGAAAAAAAGAGAGAAGAAGAAGAAGCCAAGAGAACTCTAGCCCTCTCTCTCTCTCTTATTTTTGTAACATAATAGAGAACTTAATTAGACTTCTAGAAGCATAGTTGCTCCCTGAGTTCGACCTCGGGAAAACCTTGTTCCGAGTAAAAAATTTTGTAATAGTAATCTGGTAGCTGTGTTGTCTTATACTATAACGACTGTACTTAAACTACAAAGATGAATGAAACACAGAACAACATTACAACCCTGCCGCAGGCCAGACCTAATTCCAGACGGCTTAACTGCTGCTGCAGTTAATCCATCTGAAATTCGGTTAAGTTTACAGCAGAAACAAAACTAAATCAAACTTGTGTCTCCTGATTTAGCCATTTCTTTCCCAGATCAAATTCAAGACAGCCTGATCAGGGATTTAAAAGAGCTAATCAGGGAACACTTAGCTGGAATCGAGAAGGGGAATGTAGCTACCTCTGCAGCAGATTACTCTAGTTCTAGGATTCAAAAACGCAAAAATAAAAAAATCACTAAATTAAAGTCTGACAAGGATTTAAATTCACATCAAAACCATGCTCAGATGTTCAGCATCTTGCTGGTCGAGCTAGTTCCATCTTTATGTTTATTTATGGTTTACAATCGTTGTAATATATAACAAAACAGCTACCAGATTACTGCAAATTTTTACTCAAAATAAAAAGTTTTCCCGAGGTCGAACTCAGGGAGCAACTAGAATTCTAGAAGTATAAAAGTTCTCAATTATGTTACAAAAATAAGAAGAGAGAGAGAGAGGGAGAGGGAGAGAGAGAGAGTTTTGTTGGCTTCTTCTTCTTCTCTCTTCTTTGTTCTCTCTTTTCTTCTTCTTGGCCGTTCCTCTTCTTCTTCTTCTTTCTTCTTTTCTTCCTGCCTTCTTCTTTCTTCTTTAACCTGCGGCTGTGGTGATCTTCTTCTTCTTTCTCCTCTCTTTTTCTTTCTTTCTTTCTTTCAGCTGCAGAGTATTCCTTTCTTCTCAGCCTGCCTTGTTCTTTTTTTTCTTTCTCTTCTCTACTTCCCTCTTTCTTTTCTTCTCTTTTCTTGCGGCTGTGTCTTCTTTCTTCTTTTTCTTCCTTCTTCTTGCTCTGGCCACTGCCCTTCCATCGTCTGACTTGATGCTCAGACGACTTAACTGTAGGTTTGCTACAGTGCGGCTTCTTCTCTTCTTCTTCAGCTCCTCTCCTTCCTTTCTTCTTCAGCTGCTCAGTGCGGCTAAGGCTTCGGCCGCTCCTCCTCTCTTCTTCTTCCTTAGCTTGCTTCTTCTTCTTCTTTCTTTCTTTCCTGCGTGCTCACACAGTGGTCAGTGCAAAACCTACCCCTACCCCTTCCCCGCGTCTCTCTCTTTCTCAGAATCTCTCTTAGGACTGCTCTCCCAGAGCCGGGTATTCGGGTTCGGGTAGTGCGCCCGGGACCAGGCCCACAGGCGTGCGGTGGTCGGGTAGTTGGATCCGGCCCAGACCTGCGGGGCGTGAGCACGAGCGAGGGCGAGCGAGCGCGTGGCGTGCTGCATGTGGGTGAGAGGGACCTGATCCCTGTGAATCGAAGGCAACAAGCTCGATGCACTTTTTCAATTTAAGTGTGGGCGCTTGGCCACACACTTACGAGGTGGGACTAAAGTCCCACCTCCAAATCACACGCCCGCAGGCGAGGGAGCTGCTGCCAATTGGGGCAGTTGCGAAGCTCGCGACCCAATTGCAGGCCTGGGTGCCTTTGCAGCAGCTGTCCGCACTACCTGGGACTCGCGCCTAGGCTGGAGAAGGCTTGGAGCTGCGAGTGAAGGTGCTGCAACAACTCAACAATGGCGGCGAGGGGTTGCTGACCTGCAAACACAGTGACGGCCTCTCAGCCAAGTCAAATAACGTGGGAAGCTTTGCCGGAGTGTGGCGAAGGCAGTGCGGTGGTCGGCGAGGTGCGAGAGCGCCTGTGGAGGTAGCCTTAGGTCAGACTGTGTGCGGGAAGATGGGTTTGTTCGGGGGGTGGTCGGGCGGTGATTGGCAGTGAATGGAGAGGGGGGATCGGTTGAGTGGAGTGAGGGGGAGCCTCTGGGCTGGTCGGCGAGGGGTGAGGAAGTCTGTGGAAGTGGGGTGGCCTCGCTGGAGAAGGCGACCGGAGATGGGGAAGATGGAGTTGGGCAGTGGCAGTCGGGTGGTTGAAATGGCAAATTAGAAGGGGGAAAATACAGGGAAGAGGGAGAGGAGACTTTTTACCTATTTACTCGACGAAGGGGGAGGGAGAAGAGTCCGGCTCGTGCCTGCCGGAGCTGAGGACGAAGCTGCCTGGGAGGAGGGTATCGGCGACGAGGACGCGATCGGAGGGCGCCAGCTGGACGGCCTAGCGCGGACGACAGGGCAGAGAAAACTGTGCTGCAGGTAGGGCAGTAGAGCGACGAGGAGGAGGAGGAGAAGATCGCCGAAAGCTTCGGGCGCTCTGACCGGAGGAGGAAGAGATGAAGTGCGAGGTATTTCTCCGCCAGAGGAAGCTTGAAGGAGTCGGCAGACCTTGCTGCTCCTTATAAAGGCCTTGGCGCGGAGAGGGGACCGAGGTGGCGACGTGCCAGCCTCGCCGAAGAGTGGCCGGAGAGGATACCCATGCCTGTCGTGCATTCGCACGAGAGGCATGGTTGATGGCAGAGGGCAGGGGAGGGTCCCTACGACAGAGGACGTCGCAGGGAACCCCTCGTCTGTTCTAGAGGACGGCCGCCCTACCCTGCGCGGCGCCATCCTCCGCGCAAGGTCGCCAGAGGCATGGCGCTGTGCAGAAGTGGCAGGGAGGACCGTTCTGCAAAGAACGACGAGAAGTTGGGGGCCTAAACATAAGGGTTTCAGAAGATAAGGGTCAAAAGGTAAATAAGGAAGACCAATTTGTAAAGTCGGTCAAGATGGTCTTTTCTTAGGCTCAAGTTTTTATACCAGACTAATTTGAACCAAAGGATTTTAATGGTGAATTTTGATTTTAGGTTGGACCATGTTTGACTGGTCAATTTGCGTAGAAACCCAAATTAAGTCATTAATTGGGCATGGTTCTCATTTCAGGTCAAAATAGGTTTCAAAGGCCAAATTGAAGGTTCTAAACCCTAGGGGATATTTTTCTATGAATTTTAGAGGATTGAGTTGATTTTTATCATGCCTCGAACCTCGTAAACTAAAGTGGATTTATTTTAGGGTTACAGAATGTCATTTAATTCTTACAAGTTGCTATAACCCTTTTCAGATCAGATCATCCCTCTTCCCTCATTGTTAAGCTTGTTTAACCTGTGTTTGGACCCTTAATTACCTTGTTTGCATACTGCATTGGTGAAATTGCAGTTTTACCCTTGATGATTTATTTTATTTTTTAACTCAAAATTCTCTGAGTTAAGCCTCTCTTTGGGTTTTGTAGGACCTTTTTCACACATATTTGGATTATATTGTGCTAGTTAGGGTTCATGATGAGGTTCTCATCACATCTTAAATCCAAGCTCCTTGTCACAAAAATCACAACCATTCAGTTCATAAAAACTGTTGATCTAACTCTTTCTAATGCTATAGACAGCATATAGAAAGGTTAAAATCAACACAATAAATCCATCTGAATCCCAGGATGTTACACATCTTAAGGGATATTGAGAATCCCTTAAGTGAAAATTAAGATTCTCAGAAAAACAATTCAGATTAGAATCCCTAATAAAGCCTCAATCAACATGGTTGATTTTCCTTGCCTCTACAAGGAATTCAACACATTGAAATCCTCAAAATTGACAGATCAGATTATGGCTCCACTGAGGTGAATGCTGACTCCAGAATCATCTTAGATTCCCAACCCATCAGTGAATCCAAATCAAAATTCTTCAATTTTTAAGATAAAAGCATTCAAAACCCAAATGAATGAAAATCTTTGAAATCAGAATTCATAGAAAATCTGACAAACTGATTCACTCTTTAGCTCAGATCAGGGGCTTTTGTGAAAAACATGGGATGAATGGGAAGCCCCTAAAATGAATTTTGACGCTAATTTCAGATCTGAGGTTAGAAACCAATCAGATCTGAAATTAGGTCTTATGAGTGGATGGATTGCGAAATTCATCAAGGGAATCAGAAATGAAATGGAAACATGTAAAGAAAGAACAAAATGAACAGTGATTGGGTGAATTTCTTCCCCTCTGATTTGAGATGATCAGAGGAGGTGAGGGGGAAACATTGCTATGCTAAAACTACTCCTAATGCTAAGCTAATCAGAACATAAAATTGACTACTATTTCTACATCTAATTCTACTCTAATCTACTCTAATATATCTATCTAATGCTACAACAAATTTAGAAAACATTAAAACTATTCTAGCAGGAAGAATGGGACCTATGGGTCCTTAGCCGGTGGCTAAGGAGGAAGAAGGGTGGGAGGTGAGCTCCAGCGGAGTGAAAAGCCTTCTAGTGAGACTTCTAGGTCATCCTCAGGTGCTATGTGGTCTTTAGCGATGAGGAGAGTTGAAGAGAAGTCGAGGATTTCACAGCCGGTGGCTGTGGAATCAGAGATTTGGTGAGGAGGGGGAACTGAAGTGGAGGAATGATCGCTAAGAAAGTAGGAGAGAGCGATCCCTTGCGCGTGCGACCACTGAGGTGCTTAAATAGCAATCTTAGTGGCTCAGATTATCGCGTGGGTGAAGATAGACGTCGATGGCACCGGTGGCAAGGATGAGAGGGGAGGAGCGCGTGGGCTGCTAAATTGAAATTTGACCATAGGATAGGATCTGGGGAGTTGGGTGAGCATACGTGCCACTTCGCATGAAGCTTCGATTCAGATCGAGCCGCAGATCAAGATCGAAGGAGAATGGACGGTTGAGATGCCGCGAGTTCTTCGTGTGCCTAGTGCGTGCGTAGAGGCTCCTGTTAGTTCAACCACTCATATATGATATTTTGATGATTTTACAAAATAAAGAAAATGAAATAATAAATAAAGTGTAGCATATTGTTTTCTCTCTATAATAACATATTTGCAGGATTTCAAAAAGCTTTCCAAGACGGGAGATTAAAAGCGTGAAGATGAGTAGCATAAGTATTAGGTCTTAGGCTTTTTCATGTAAACTTTCAAATGTTGTAATTTTCATCTTATTTGAGTCTAGAAATATTGTAAAGAGCCCCCAAACATAAACTATAAATAGCTAACTTAGGCTCTCTACACTTAGGATAAATTAGAAACAAAAACCCAACACTTATACTTTTATCAGACGTCCAGGACAAAGTCCAGACGTCTGATTTTCCAATATAAGACGTTTGACATGTGTATCAGACGTCTAATTTCAAAGATTTCTGCCTTTGTTCATCTCCTCATAAACATCAGTCGAAGGACTTCACTTTCAGACGTCGATAACCTTTAACAGACGTCTGAGTCTTTACCCAGACGTCCTCATACTTACCGTTAGACTTTGTGTAGGAAAAAGAATTTCCAGACGTCTTGACTCACTTACAGACGTCTGCCTTTGAACCGTTGGCCATGATTTTCTGTGCGTATCTCTCTACGGCCACATAATCTTTTGGCAGAAGGAGGGAGGAAGAGTATTTAGGTTTCCAGACGTCTGGTAATTCTATCAGATGTCCATAACGACGTCCGATCCTCTAAACCTAGAACCCTGTTTGGATCTGATGATAACAGGAACGAATGCATCATTCATTAGACGTCCAATGAAGTAATCAGACGTCTTATGATATAATATCAGGCGTCCTTCTTTTGATCCAATAAAGTCAGTTAAGGATGTCCTGCAATATTAGACGACCATAGGAAAAATCAGACGTCCTGTAAGACGTCTGATAGTATAATTAGACGTCTGATGTTGCTGTCAGACTCATTATTGCCCTGATTTTGTATGGATTTCGTCCTAAACTCTTGGGATTTGTTTCCAACGGCTAGAAGAGCTCTCCCAAGTGTTCTTGAAGGTTCCAAACTTGCCTATAAATAGACTACAACTCCTCTTAGGCAAAAGACACCTCTTGAGATACAATTCCATTAGAAAAATCTCTTGCTCACTACTCTAAGCTCCATCTTGCCCTTGTGCTGTACTAATACTCTGATCAAAGGGCAAATCCATACTCCCGGCTCGCTCCGTTCTGCAAATCATCAGGGAGTTCTTTTCATGCTTAGTAGATAAGAAAGCAACTAAATTATTGGGGTGCTCTATAGGTGTTATTTTTACTTCTTAATTTCTGTATTTTGGGTATCCGGCCTGTCGGGTCCCCGTCTCTTCATTTTGAAGAGAGAAACCTCCGTTTAGGGATCGGAGGTGAGAATTGTAATTGAGGTACACTACCCTCGTTTAAGTAGTGTGGTTAGTGGATTGATCACCTTGTGATCGAAAATCCTAAGTCAAGAGATTGGCTTAGGTGGTGGTTTTCACCCATCTTGGGTTTCCACCTAAAAATAATTGAGTATATTGTGTGATTGAATTTGTTTTTGTATTACAATACTCTATAATTTCACTATTCACCCCCCTCTAGTGCAATTTCAGCTCCAAGTAGCCGGTTTCTAAAGGGAAAATTGCAGGGAGGCCCTTTTATGAAGGGGTAGAACATTTATAGGCAGGCCCATAAGTGGTAGAGAATGATAGCTGAACGGTCCCTAAGGGCTCTCAAAGAGGTCCCTGCAGGTTACAAATAGGTCCGAGAAAGTTTCCTAAAGAAGGAAATGTGATGCATAAAGGACCTAAATGTAAATTCTAAGTTTTAAGGCCTTAATGCCCTCAAGTTTTTATATGTGCTTAATTGAACTTTTAAGAAGTTAATTGTAATTTTGATTTAGACTTTCAAACTTGTTTGTATGTTCAATTAACACCTGGATCGCCATTTGACCTTTTTCTCAAGAATATCTCGTTTTATAACCTAATTATGCAATTTTAACACAGAATTAAGGTTTAGGGTCTTTTTCTTTGATTCTTACACTTAACCCTTTTTATGTGTTAATTTGATATTGTTTAACCCAGTTTCTAGCTTAACTTTAACTTTTTAACTATGATGAGTAGCCACTCATCAAGCCACCATTGACAGTGTGCTCAGAAGGTGAGGTGAAAATGAAGCATTTAGGATATAAAGTATGATTGATCAAATTAAATCGACTAAAGGGGTCCTTGTGAAATGAATTGATGATGGAGAACCCAATTGGACCTGATTTAGTCTTCGATACCTCCACCATAGACAACGGAAGTGATCCAGTGCATGTGAAATGGATCTAGGTGAAATAGTAATTAAATCATTCAATTGATGGTAAAGAAATGATCATGGGATAGATTGGAAGGTGATCAATTTGTTTAAAAGACAAAAGAAGGCTCCGTTCAAGCTCAAATGAGCTTGCTGGAGTCGGAGATGATGATGTGGAATCAACATGTATACTACACTAAACTAACGATCTAAGTACACTAATCTAAACTACACTACTCTAGTAATCTAAATCTACTATTACCTGGATGAAAGGGGCTAAAGATCTTCGTTAAAGTCCATAACGAAGGAAGAAATTAGAGGGGAAGAAGAATATCTCCGGTGGAGGAGGAATACAGCGTGTAGGAAGGGACATTGGACGCGTAGCCTCACCTAGAGACGCGGTGGAAGACGTTGAAGAAGAAGGAGAAGTTGTTCTCGTCGAAGAAGACTGGAAGAATGTGGAAGAAGTCGCTGGAGTTGTTGAATGAATAGCCTATGAACAACCACAGTGGAAGAAGTGGGAAGGGGGTTGCTCTCGGAGATCCAAGGTGAGTTGGGGCATTTATAGGTGGTGGCGAAGGTAGAGGGGAAGAATTTGGACGGTATAATGGCTAGGTGCAAGGTAGCCACTAGAGTCATCTCTACTGCCTGGTAGGTTAAACACCTATGCTAAATAGGATTAGAGAGACATCCGGATCGTGGGGTGTGGAGGAGAAGGTGAGTTTAGCAACAATGACCATTGCGGTGACTTTCTAACACCATATGGGAGGTGATCGAAAGGTTTGGAGACTGGAGGTTCTCAACCGTCCATGATTGAAGACGAAGAGGAAGAAGACTATATGCACAGGGATTGATTCGCAAATAAGGAAGGACCTAGTCCTTATAAAGGGACTCGATTGGATGATAGTTAAGGGCATAAATGCAAACCATGGATTTAAAGGCTTATTTTAATTTATTTATTTTTTCAACTTTTTATATATTATCATAAATTAGGTAAATAATATATTTATGTCTTGAAATTACATTTTTACCCTTTTTAGCTATATTTATTAAATTGATAGTATTAATTAAGTTAATTACTGATGAGAACCTCATCATGAGCCCTAACTAGCTCATTTTAACCTAAGGAAGTGAACAAAAGTTCCTACATAACCTAAAGGAAGGCCTAATTCAAGAGATTACTATTTTAGGAAGAAAACATGTACTAAAGGGTAAAATTGTAATTTTACCATTGCAGTACATCAATGGGATTTCTCAGGGGCTAAAAATAGGTCAATTGGACTTAATAAGAGGAAAAGTGGGATGATTTAGTCAGAAACGAGTTATTGAAAGATTTAAGAATTAAATGACATTATGTAACCCTAAAACAAATCCACTTAGTTTCACAAGGTTCTGGTCAGGATAAAAATTAAATAAATCTTTTAAAATTCATGGAAAAATATCTCCTAGAGTTTATAACCTTCAATTTGGCCTTTGGAACCTATTTTGACCTAGATTGGGGTCCTAGCTCAATATTTGACCTAATTTAGGTTTTTATGCAAAATATCCAGTCAAACGTGGTCAAACCTAAAATCCAACTTCACCATTGGATTTCTTAGGTTCAAATTAGGTTTGTACAAAAATTTGGGCCTAAGGGAAGGTCACCTTGACCTACTTTGAAAAATAGTCCACCTAATTACATTCTGACCCCTAACTTTTGAAAACCCTTGCCCCCCTCTCTTCCTTGCCACTCTTTGCATTTAAGTTCCTCTGCCATTTCAGCAGAGGAGCCATACTCTGGCGAGGTTTCAAGGAGGATTTCTCCCCGTTTCCCTAGAGATCTCCGCTCAGATTTGGTATGGGGGTCCTCTAAGGAATTCCCTATCGTCTAAACACAATCCCAAGATCTGATTCGCACCATATCTCTCATGCGAATGCTTGAGAGACATGGGTGTCCTCTGCACCTTACTTCTCCAGCGAGATTCTTGCGCTTGGAAGCTTGCCTTCCGAGCATAGGGACCTCTGCCAGCAGCTATAAAAGGACCCCCGGTCCTTGACGCATCCTCCAAGCTTGTTTTTGCTGCGGATACACCCCTAATTTCTTCCTCCCTCGTCTCCAGCCAACTGCCCGCAAGCTCCGGCGATCCCTCCTCCCTCTTCTTGTCACTTTGCCACCATACTACTGGCAAAGTCATCTCCATCGTGCTCCTCCGCGTCGCGCTGTACCCGCGCACGCCTCCGACCCTTTCCTCGTCTCCGTCATCCTCACCTCAGGGCCTTCTTCTCCGACGATGGCACCTATGCGTCGCTCGTCCTCTGCCTTCCCCCCTTCATCCAACTACTCTCAGTAAGTTCCTCTCTCGCTACTCTCTATTTTCCCCCAATTAATTTTAGAAAACTCCCCTCGACAGCTGCCAATCACCTCCGTCTCCTTCACCTCCTGCCGACCACTAGTAAGGCGAATCCGACGCTTCACCCCTCCACACGCCTCGCCACCCACCTCAGAACCTTCGCCATCACTCACTGATCACCATCCACTCCTCCACTGACCGCTACACACGCCCTACACCCTCATCCGACACATGCACCTTCACGGACACAGAGCGACCTAGGCACGCACTCCTAGGCCGTCCTGCGGCCAACCAACCCCCGTCTCACCTTCGCCGTGACACGGCGAAGCTTCCTAAGTTGTTTGACAGGGCTGCGAGGCCGTGTGCGTGCATTTCAGGTTTGCGCCTCCGCCAACATTAGCGAAGGCGTGAAGCAGCAAGCTCGCGAGCTCCAGGTCATTCCCTTCAAGGTTGAGACGCCCCAGGTGCGCGAAACCCTCCTACAAACATTCCGCAACTGGCAATCAAGGCCTGCATCGCTTGCAGCTCCTCAATTGGATGGGTGTCTTCCTTGCGGGTGCGAAGAAGCGGGTGGGACACTTTAGTCCCACCTCGGAAACTCAGGCGTGCGGTAAGTCGTTTAAATTGTTTTTGTGTTTCTTTCTCATCGCCTCAAGTGACATGGGGTGAGGTTCCTCGCCCACTCCACTTGCCTCGTCCGCGACCACTCCTACGTAGACTTGGCTGACCCGTTTACCCTTCACTCTTCTCGCACCACCTACGTTGGTGCGCCTGGACGCGGGCGCGTGTAACTCGACCCATATACTCGATTGTCTGGCTCTGAGAGCGAAAAGAGAAATAGAGAGAGAGCGACGTGGGGGAGGGTAGGGGTAGGTTTTGCTTCGGTGTGCAGGGAAAGAAAGAAGGAGCTGAGGAAGCGAAGGCAAGTTGAAGGCAGAAGAGGCTAAGGAAGAAAGCTGAAGGCAGGAGCGTGAAAGAAAGAAGAAGGTGCTGCTGAAGAAAGGACTTAGAAGCTGAAGTCAAGAGCGGCTAAGGAAGGAAGGAGGAAGCACTGTAGCCACACAAGCAGAGGTTGAAGAAGAAGAAAGACTTGAAGGCAGAAGAAGCAGAGGCTGAAGAGAGAAGAAGGAAGGAGAAGGAGCGGCCAAGTAGAGAAGGAAAACTGAAGTAAAGAAATCAAAGAAGAAAGCTAAGGAAACAAGAGAAGAAAAAGAAGAAAGAAGAAGGCAGAAGAAGAAGAGTGGCTGCAGAGAAAGAGAAAGAAGAGAAAAGAAAGAAGAAGCCCAAAGTCAGAAATCAGAAGAAGAAGAATAGAGAAAGCTCTACACGGTAGCATCAATGATTTAATCAAAAGTCCATTTTTGATATTTTTTAGCTTCTATATATATTAACCTCATTTTTACTTCATAACTTTGATTGGTTTGGTCATTGCATTTTATAAAATTGAAAGTTGTGATTTTAGCTTTTAAAATACCAATTTGCTTCTTGTGTTCGACCTCGGATACCTAGGTTTTCGAGTAATAAATTCTTATTTGTTTTCGAGGCGATTTCATTTATACTACAACGCAACATCATTTATCTTTTAAAAAATTAATTTCTCCTTTCATTGAAAATAATTACATACTTAAGTCATTAAATTAATTAAGTTATATTAAATACCTAATACATAGTTAAATGATTGTAAATTGAGTCCAAATTATTAATTAAACTTATATTAAGATTAATTGAACTTTAATTATGTATTTTAACTTATTTTATTGGTCCTTACTATTTTACCCATCTATTATAATTAACCCTATATTTAGTGTATTCTTAAGTAATTAACTAGGGAAAATAGCTAATTAGTATTAATTAGGAGCCATGATGAGTCTCTCATCATACCCCCAAGCCAAAGTTTTGCTAGTCCTTAGCAAAATTAACCAAGAATATGATGATTTAAGCACCATGGTGATTAAATAATTATAAATAATTCTAAAGTAGATGAATGCTTAGGTCAGAATGTTTTTAATATTTGTATTTTTATATTTTTTTTGTGTTTCAAATAAATAACCATAAATAAACAAAGCATTAAAGAGAATCCTCTTAAGATGGACTCAAATCCTAAGTACCTTTCAGAAATAGTATTCCTAAAAATAGAATCTCGATGGAAATTTCTTTCGAATCATAACATCGAAAACTCGTTTATTCTCTATATCCACTCTAAACTCTAAAGATCAAAGAAGTCAAGATGAATAAAGTAACAAGTCTTAAAGATTGGAAGTTAAATTCCAACTCAAAAATTAATAGATACAGGTTAGTCCTTAAGCTCGTGAAATCCGATTTTTACCAACCTAAGCTTTTGTAATTCAACTAAACATCCTTTATTAACCAACTTCATTAACACTAATTAGCTATTTTTCCTAGCTAATTACTTAAGAATATATTAAATATAGAGTTAATTATAATAGAGAGGTAAAATAGTAAGGACTAGTGAAATAAGTTAAAAATACATAATTAAAGTTCAATTAATCTTAATATAAGTTTAATTAATAATTTGGACTCAATTTACAATCATTTACCTATGTATTAGGTGTTTAATATAACTTAATTAATTTAACGACCTAAGTATGTAATTAACTTAATTAATACTATCAATTTAATAAATATAGCTAAAAAGGGCAAAAATGTAATTTCAAGACATAAATATATTATTTACATAATTTATGATAATAATAAAATTTTGAAAAAAGAAATAAATTAAAAGAAGCCTTTAAATCCATGGTTTACATTTATGCCATTAACTATCATCTCAATTGAGTTCTTTTATAAGGACTAGGTCCTTCCTTATTTGCGGATCGATCTCTATGCATATAGTCTTCTTCTTCCTTTTCGTCTTCAATTATGGATAGCTGAGAACCTCCAATGTCTAGACCTTCTAACCACCCCCCATCTGGTGTCAGAAAGCCGCCGCGATGGCCGCTATTGCTAAGCTGACCTTCTCCTCCACACCCCACAGCCTAGATGTCTCTTTAATCCTATTTAGCATAGCATGATGAGTCTCTCATTAGTACCCTCAATTAAACTTTCTTTTTCCTCCCTCGATCCAAAACCCTCTTTCCTATTACATTGCCTCTACAACCTCTATCGATCTTATCTCCTACATTGAAGCTCTCGCCAATGTTGGTCGCGTGCTTGCCCTCTCCTTGCCAATCACTACATCTTGACTTGTCGACAAATTCCCAAGTAGGTTCTCTAGTACACCTTTCCCTCTCCTCTCCGCTTCTCCCACCCCCACTTCCCACTCCCCCGATGGCCGTCCACCCCCCACCCACATGCTTACCCCATTGTTTCTTCATGTATGGAATGGACTCAGAAGTGTTATGCTCTTGATTCTACCTTGGAGGATCAAATTTGAGAAAAATTGCATTTAATTAGAACTCATGAAACTGGCACTAAATTATCCACTTATGTAAATGGCTTCTCTGGATAACCTTTGTTTGTGAACAAAGAAGCAACTACTTACTACCTAGTTAACACAACATTTCTTCATTGCATTTGATGCAATCATAAACTAGAAAATTCTCATTTTCATCTCATTCCAAGAAGGCTTTAATCATCTTTCTATAATTGGAAGTCACATGATCTTTTTTTTGTTCCTTTGATTTTCTGATCCAAATCTATACTCTTTGTGTTTAAAGAAAATATCGTTTTGAATGTAATGGATTAAAATGAGTCTAAGAATTAATGCTTATTTGAATCTTAGCCTATTTTCATTGGATTCCAATTTTTTATTTTATGTCAGAATAGGCCCTAGGCCACAGTTTTGAATAAGATGAGGTATTAGGGTCATCGATATCTTCCATCAATTCATTAGGAAACTACCAGTAGCACTAAGAGAGCCATCAAAGAATAGCATGGAATCATATGTGAAACTGAAATTTTTTGAAAAATAATGAAACTGAAATTTCTAGTGTACTTGAAGGAATTTAGTTTGGGGGGAATATTTCTAGTGTACTTAGAGGAATTGAAATGGCAATGAGATAAGAAATGGGTTAGTTGAAAATTTTAGATGTGTTGCTAAATAAAAATATATTGCTATTATCTTTTTATGCACTTCATTACTTCCAAGCATAAGTTTTAACTTGATCTTTTGGTCATGGATGTCAACTTATCAATTCTTTCTTATATTTTAGAATGATGGGAAAAGGAGGAAAGAACAATAGGTAGAGGGAAAAAGATATGGAGCAATACATTCATGATCTTGAGCCTTTTACATCAAATATTGTTAAGGATACACCATAAGGAGAATCAAAAAGCTCCTATTGAACAAACAAAAGAAAATAAAAAAGACAATGTTTCGACAAGAATTTGTTTAATAGATGATTTTTGAAATAATGTAGCAACTTTAGGCTTAAAGAATAAACGCTACACAAGAATCAATTGGAAACCTCAAGCTTATTGTAGGGGGAAGGGTCGCAAGTGGGAGGTGCGGTTGGTGGAGTGGGATGTTGAGGGAGGCATGGGTGGAGGAGGAAGGGGGAGGCTAGGTCAAGGAGTTAGGTCCCTGGGGAGAGAGGGAGTGAGGGGTGGGTGTCCTGGGAGGCTTGTGTGGAGGAGGATGCAGGTTCGACTACAAGACAAGGCCAGTGGGAAGGTGCGAAGGGGTTGTGAAGAGTGAGAAGGACAAGTAAGAGCGGAGGAGGTTTGTTGTTGTCGGAGGATGGTGGAGAAGAGAAGTGGGTAGTGAAGAAGGTGTGCAAAGAAATGTATTTGGAAACGCTGACGAATTGAGACATGATGATTTGCAGGAAGAGAACAAACGCACTGTGATAAAAACTTCGACACAAGATATAAGATTAATGTATGTTTGGGAGGCAATAAAACATGAAAGAGGATTTTGGACCTAGGAGGAGAAAATAAAATTTAATCGAAGATATTCTTAACATAAAAAATATTATTATTAGTTCCGTGGATCCGACTATTACTCCCAACATAGAAAAAAGTGAATCTAACAATTAATTATTCAAAGTGGTGGATCTAACAAAATGGTCACCCGGACCACTGGACCTCTCGTCCAATTTCCCAAAAAAATAATGTCAACTTAATTCGCCGGTCGTCCTCTTTGTTCTTTCCGGTGTCCAGAACCCATACCAGCAGCTTCTCCACTCTCCTTCCCTTAACCCCAAAATCTCCACTCCACTGCCGCCCTCACCACCGGTCACCCCAAGATGGTGGAGGAGAGGCGGAGAAGGGTACCACTCGTCCTCGCCTCCACCAGAGCCCTCCTCGGCTCCATCCTCCACCACGAGGAGACACCCCGCGGGGGACGAACGAACGGTCCGGAGCCCCCGATCGCCGTGCGATTGAAGGCGGGGATCCTCCGCAGGGAACAGGCAGACGATAACGCGACCGAGGTCGGCGTCTCCGCCGACGTCCTCAAGAGGCTCGCCCTCACCTCCGGCTCTCTGGTAATTTACCTCCAAAGGCGCTCAATTTTTCACGTCTGTTAGTTCGTTCGCGCTTAGGAAAACGAAAGGAAAATATGTGTGTGTGTGTGTTTTTTTTTCCTTTTTGGAGTGAAATGGAAAATCTGCGAGATGAAAGTAAGCATATCGAATTTCAGATAAGGCTATGAATGTAAGCAAACATATCGTGTTGATCAAGGCTTAGGAAGTTGGTATGCGGTATTTGGACAAGCATGTGGACGAGTATACTATTTTGTATTGGTTTTTATTTTAAAAAATATAAAATAATTAGTTAACCTATTAAAACTTATGTTATATGTAATATTACAACTATACAACTACCTCAAGGAGTACAGTAAAAAAAAGATATAGTTAATACTGCTAGTCTTTAATTACTATAAAACTTAGAATATAAAGGATTAGAATTATACCTAAGTAAAAACATATTATCAAGAATCCAAAATAAAATCCAAAACAAAAAATTGAAATCAAACCTAAATCAAAACATATCATTAAGAATCTAAAATGAAACGTAAAGCAAAAATCTAAAATCACACCATACATCTGATAGTCAATCATATCAAAACCACCCACCTTGATTTCTATCCCAAAAATGGTTGATTCCTTGGCTGAGTATTCGGATATTCGGACTACTTGTGCAGGTCGGCCAAGCTGCCTAGCATTATTCGGTTTGGTTTGGTGCCCACGCATGCATATGCGGCCAAGTATGCATTTTACTTGGTTGTTTTCTTGAACCATAGTGTTGATTGCTTAAGTGTACTTTGATTCAAAGCTCAAGTACGATCTGTTTGCCTTTTCTCCTCAAATGTCAAGAATTGATTGATGGAGATGGGGGGCATCGCTTTTTCCTTTCTCCTTCCTTTTGCTCTTTTGCCCTTCCATCCATTTTGTCTCATTCTAGTGCCTCATACAAATGTTACTTATCTTATTGTAATGAGTTAGCCCTAAACTGGTGTCTAATTAAGAAAAATTGACCTTGATAACTTGTTAGGTAGGGTCCGGTGGACTAATATTAACCACTTAAAATGCTTAAGTTAAGTTGTCAAGTAGTAATTTTTAATCCTTTATATCCTACTAATTTTTCTGAATTTTTCATGTGGGACTATTTTTGAGGTGTTACAATAGTTGGTGTCAACAAAGGAGCAATGGGAATTAGTTCTATGCGTTCTCCTTGACAAACCTGCCTGGACATGAAATCCCCTTTTCTTATCTATTACTGTTGTAGGAAGGGAAGCTCAAGATGGACCTTAGTATGGGTCTTGACTTTGTTGGGTAAAAGCAACCTATCTTTATTGCTCTATTACTTGTTGCATAGGATGGATTGATGGATAGATTCTTTAAAGATTACTTTCATGCACACATGGAGCTCATTCAACATGGTCCTCTTAGTGAGTTATGGTATATTTTACTCTTAATCGGTGTTGGCTTGGGGTATAATTAGTTCCAATTACCTCCATAATTCAAAGTTTTTCATTTGAATTTTGGAGAGAACCCTCCTTGAAGATGCTAACTTGAAGAGAAGGCATGGCTTTAGATGTTGGTGATGTGCTGGTGAAATGTTCCAAAATAGGGAACTTTGACATGTAGTTCATTTTGGTAAATGGTCCACATTGATATAGTAGGACTTTAGTGGAGTGTTTCCCATATTTCACCATTTCAAGGACTTGCCGACGAGATGACCATTTTGATTGTAATTTTGCCAATATTGCCATGTTACAACAATGTCAATTTGCACCTAACCTCACTTCATCCTTGTTCTATGTTCTTGTAAATTCTGCATCACCACCTCTCACCTTTGTTGGTGTATTCCAAGCTTTCTATAGTCTACTTGATGTGCAACAAACTTTCTTTAATCTTAAATCCTCTTCTTAAATCTTGATTTGATAATTGATACTCTCTTTCCTCCATTTTATTCTTCTTTTAAGATAAAACTAGATTTAAGGCTAAAATTTAACTTCTAACTTCCTCTTAGGTTACTACATAAGCCTCATGTAGTACATATAAACCTGACATAACTAGATCTATGCTCAAGATAGCTCCACATACCTATCTAATTAGCTAAATGCTTAAATCGATACTTTGCTTAGGTAGGCTAGATGAGATCTAAGCTCTTATTAGCTATTAAGCTTAGCTACATAAATAATTTATTTTAAAATGCTAACTACATATATATACTAAGGCTTTTCAAAAAACTACATATATATACTAAGTTTCATGATGAAGCCAATGCCTGTCGTATGTCGAGGGTGAAGGACAAAAGTATGTCACATTTGTAGGAAGGAGAGGATGATTGGCGGGGTTGGGGGGGAGGGGGGGGGGGGGGGGGTGGTGTGTGGTTGTTGGACCCTTTGGTTATGATGGGTGTTGAAGTTAGGGAACATGAACTTTGATTGATGATTGGAGAGGTGGAAGAAAAAGCTTAAGATTGGTGACGATCGTTTTGTGCAAGCCCTTTGCAATGAGAGTTGGATGTGTCTTAACAAGGTGGTTGTGGGGCCTATCTCTCTATTTGTTCCATTATCTGCAGGTCTACTAGGGCTACCCACTTTGATCAATTAGCTAAGATTTTGATTGGTTTCATTAGCACTTAGTTTCTTAATCTCAACTTTTGTACTTTTATTTGTTTAGTTGTTTATGACATGATTAGGTTATTGTAAGCTATTGTAAGTTATTAAATGGACAATTATATGCAAGTTTATTTAAGCATATCCAAACCAATAGGAATATATTAGGCATACGCATTTATGTATGATTAAGTATTTATGGAGCATTAGTCTCAATTCTGTGAACATTATCCATTTTTGATCATTTGTTGATATTCCAAGATTTCCTTGGCGTGCCTATGAAAGTCCTATTTCCAAGTTGTCGAAGTCATTGAAATTGAAATTCCATGTTTTCCTTGATGAAATCATTGAAACGACATCAAAAGCACACTTAAAACTAGGGAAAAGGCCAATGGTGGAGGTGGTGGTGGTAAAGATCCCAAAGCCCTCTTACCATGTAGAGATGAGGAATATGGGAGAAAGGACTTGACTTTATTGCTATGCCTTAGCATCCCATACAAAAGAGATTAGTGAGATGGTAAAATTACATAAGAGCCCATAAGAAAGGAGAAGCTACAATAGGCTAAGGTTAAACTTGTCGATTTTGACATTATTTTGGTAGTTCTGAAAGTGCACATTTTGGAGCCATGCCGGAGGCATTATGAAGAAATGGAAGTAAACACATGCTGCCTTTTCAGTGCTTTCAGTGATAAAAAATGGAGGCATGCTGAAGCACGCCAATTAAACTCTAAAAATAAGAAATTTACTCATAAAAGAGAGAAATGATATATTTTGTTGCTATAACACATAAGTAACATGCAAGCATTTAATTAATACTTTCTTGATGGTAACAAAATTGCTCATTTCAAATTTCATACATAACACAAACAATATATCCCCACTTTCCCAAGCCAAGAATTTAATATTTATTAATTATTATCAAGTTAGTTAGTAGTTTCTATATACTAGTTATTTACTTAATTGGTAAATTCCATGCTTAGTAATACTTGATTAATACTTATGTTTGTTGGGAATCAGAGAAGATGCCACGTGGACACTGCCACGTGGCAGCAGCAGCAGTAGCCATCCAGGCTGGTGACAAGGGGTCCTTTGGACCAAGTTTGGTGCTTTTCTATGTTTAGTAAATTAGTTTTGTTAGAAATATATTTGGGATTTATTTTAGTTAAGAGATAAGATCTTTCCATATGAGAAAAGATTTTTCCATATGAGAAAAGATCTTATCTCTAGAAATAGGAATATTTGTTTACTATTTTTAGGGGATATGCACTCTCTATAAAATAGAGAGCCTTCCCGTATACTTTCTTTGAGCAACAAAGTTAATTCTTCCAAGTATAGTGCTCCTCTCCTCTCTCTCTCTTCTTCCAAGTACAGTCGGCCACCAATAGAGGCAGGAGGCCTCTCAGTCAGCCACCAGCAGATCTCCAGTCGGTCCTTGGCCTGCTGCAGGCCGGTCCACAGCAGACCAGCCACATCTCCTTCCCCAGCAGACTGGTCTGCACACAGCAGACCGATTCCAGCCCCTGCAGGATCTTCTCTTTAGTCCACAGGACTGGCTGCACCCTGCAGCTGGTTCTCCGTGGTCAGACCGGTCCCCATCAGACCGGCTTAACCACTGCAGGTCGAAGTCAGAGTGGTCACACGCTGCTCTCCTGCTTCGTGCATTGACAGCCCCTTGTTTGGGCCATTTTCCCGCGTACGTGAGTCTCCACGCTCCGCTTCGGTGCCAATTCTCGGCATGGTACCAGAGCAGGCGATCTAAACTTGCCGTTCGCGTGGTCCAAGATCTTGCGGTAGAGCCTCACTCCTCCAGAGAAATTCCTCCTCAACACCGGCGCCTTACGTGGTGAAAGAGGTACAAGACTAGTGCCTTATGCGGTCAAAACTAGCGACTTACACGGTTAAGATGGCAGAGGCATCATCGACAATTAAAGAAGACACTCTTGACTTAGGAGAGGGTGAGGTGGTTGTCATCGACACAAACATCAAGGAGAAGAAATTTGAACAGAAGATTTATCAGAAGAGGTGTAGTGTAGCCTCTAGAAGAGCATCAAAATATATTGACTTCTCTACTTTCTCTTAGTGACCTTAGCTCGAAGAAAAGCCGAAGGTCTTTGTCGGCTTAGGAGCGAGGCACCATACTTTTCGAGGAGACACGTGGAACTTTATGACACATCGAGCAATGTCGAGATGAAGAGCTCGACTGTCGAGCGTAGAAGAAGAGGCACGAAGATCATCCTCAAAAATCTCAAGAAGAAGAACGATGCATCAATTTCATCAAGTCATCAACTTCCCGACCTTCGACTTGAGGGGGAGTGTTGGGAATAATAGAAGATGCCACGTGGACACTGCCATGTGGTAGTAGCAGCAGCAGCCATCTAGGCTGGCGGCAAGGGGTCCTTTGGACCAAGTTTGGTGCTTTTCTATATTTAGTAAATTAGTTTTGTTAGAAATATGTATGGGGTTTGTTTTAGTTAAGAGATAAGATTTTTTCATATGAGAAAAGATCTTATCTCTAGAAATAGGCATATTTGTTTATTATTTTTAGGGGATATGTACTCTCTATAAAGTAGAGAACCTACCCATATGTTTTCTTTGAGCAACAAAGCTAATTTTTCCAATTATAGTGGTCCTCTCCTCTCTCTCTCTTCTTCCAAGTACAGCTGGCCACCCATAGAGGCAGGAGGCCTCTCAGCCGGCCACCAGCAGATCTCCAGCCGGTCCTTGGCCTGCTGCAGGCCGTTCCACAGTAGACCGGCCACATCTCTTGCCCCAGCAGACTGGTTCGAGCCCCTGCAGGACCTTCTCTTTGGTCCACAGGACCGGCTGCACTCTGCAGCTGGTTCTCCGTGGTCAGATCGGTCCCCATCAGACCGGCTGAACCACTGCAGACAGAAGTCAGAGCTGTCACACGCTGCTCTCCCTCTCCGTGCGTTGACAACCCCTTGTTTCGACCATTTTCCTGTGTACGGGAGTCTCCATGCTCTGCTTCTACGCCAATTCTTAGTAATGTAAATAACCATTCATAACCCTTTTCCAAAAATATACATTCATAATTCATAATGCTCTTACTTTGTTTGTATCCGCAAGTCATTCATACTTACAAACTAAATTGAGCTGAGATCAAAACAATCAACCTCAAATACATTGATTTTAGTCAAATAAGACCTCCTAACCTTCCGGCACCTCCTGGACTTTTAGAGGCCAAAAAGTAGAAAAAAATTACAAAATTTCTACAAGGACAATATAATGTTGACATATGTCAACATTTGGGTCTATATCAACCAAATTTCGTTAGTATACCTTGATTTGACAATGTAACATCGTATTGACAGAATTTCGTCAATATGTAGTTGATTTCTTGTAACCTCAATATGGATTGAAATTGCAAGTGCTGAGGGTATGTGGCAGGCATGCTGCTGATGTGAGAATTCATGCAATAGGCATAGAGGATGAGCAATAACGAACTATCTTCAGCTGGCGTGGTGATGACATGACCTACGCTGTTGCCTTTGACATAGCTTGGACCCTTTTCCAAATTACTCTAAAAACAATGTTTGCATTTATATGTCTCAAGTGATGAAAATTGACACATTACATACAAGCAGATAGTATAGTTAATGGTGATAGATCTTAATCCAATCAGAGGCTTAAGGATAGTGAAAGCTGTCTTTTTCATTTCAGAAATGGATAGAAATCAGAAATGCTAGTTTTGGGTTCGTGCCTCGCCCTTTCAAGCCCATGAATGAGTTACCAAAAGATCTCTGGTATTTTCATTGCGATTTTTTTCTTTGAGAGGGTAAGGGATGATTACTTGAGATTAGTAGTCATCCAGAATTTAAATGATTGCAAAAATATTGCTGCTTATTTTCTATGATGGAAGGTGTCAACCAACATTGTAACCTTGATGAAAGGCATTCAATGGGTCATCTGTATGTTGGAATAAGAGAACCTATTAATATTTGTAACAAAAACCTCTGTAGAGCACATTTGCTTATCTGGCTCAGTTTTCAAACATTTTCTGATAGTGACAAAGCATGTAATTATCTTACTAGTCAATATACTTGTTGCTGGATGAGGTTAGAAATATTCTGTGGGGGTTACATGCTCCTGAGATGTTCTTCACTCATAGCTGGTTGGAGTAAATTTTTGAGTATAATTTTCGGGAACCATATCCCTAAATAATACCATGGATGTGAATGCCAGGCTTCCATTAGTGATCTCTCTGTTTCTTATTTTAATAATTTTTCTCCTTGAATTAAATCTGCAGTGTTTTTATATGGCTTCAGAAATAACATTTTATTGCTAAAAAAAAAGGTAACAGCACATGCCTGATCATTCCTAGGTTCTTGTCAGGAATGCCAGAACAAGCGTCAGAAGAATTGCTAAAGTTTTTGTCTTGGACAAACCACGCATATCCAAAGAATGCTCTAGTCATTCTCAGCCATCTTCTTTTGACAGTAAAATGGGTGTCTTTTACTCATATACTCACAAAGCAGACAACCATTTCCTTGTAAATCAGGAAGTGGCTTATCTTGATCCACTATTAGCATTTAACATGGGTGTACACATCTCTTGCCTTGAACTACTTATTCGTGAGGGACGGGAATCCATAAAGTATCTACTTGAAGATAAGGATGCCAACTTGGAAAGAACGTGCAGTCTTATAGACATTGAACTACTGCCATGGTTAGAGATGCCTAAGCATGCCTCTCACTTGAGGGTTTCCTATGTAAAAATACCAGAATGTGGTGTGCTTGGTTCATTGAAGGGAAAGTCCCGTATTGAGGCTGAGGAACGCCAGGAAATGATTGATGCTGCATTAAAAGATTACTTCAATGTTGACAGAATTCTTGCCGGCGGTGATATCTTTTGTGTTCAAATACACTGGAACTGCAATTCTGAGGCCTGTGTTGCTTGTAACCAGAACAATTCCAAACAATCCTCTGACAATTTGATCTTCTTCAAGGTAAGTTTTCTATTGACTGGTCTTCATTTATGTAGGGTGAAAAACTGTTTCTTTGGCCTTTATGTTTGACTCAATCTATACCATGTTGTTAGTGTAGAGGAAAAAAATAGTTCATCATCGTCAAAAGAAACCTTAACCTTTCTTTTATATTAGAGAGGTTTGGGTAAATTACATAGTCATCCAAGAAAGCCACAAAAATAACAAATATATCCCTAGTTTCAACACTCCTCCTCAAGTTGAAGCGTAGATATTAGCGAGACCTAACTTGTCGCACAGAAAATCAAAACGCTTCTTCCTCAGAGCCTTAGTGAATAAATCTACCAGCTGAAGCTCAGAGGAGACATAGGAAGTACTAATCTTTCCTGTAGGGACGACATCACGAATAAAATGGCAATCCACCTCGATATGCTTGGTTCTCTTATGAAAAATCGGGTTCGAAGTAATATATGTGGCTGACTTGTTATCACATAGAAGTGGAACTAGCATAGCGGCCTAAATGGCTAAATCATGTAGAAAATCAACAATTTATATAATCTCATAAGCAACTTGGGCCATCGCTCGATACTCAACCTCTATATTAGAGCGAGCAACAACGCTCTGCTTCTTGCTCTTTTAGGAGATAAGGTTCCCACCAAGATAGATTGCAAAACTTGAATTAGAACGCTTGTCATCCACAGACCTAGCATAATCTACATCAGAGTAGGCTAGAATAGTTAGACTACCACTATCTTTGTAATATAGCCCTTTGCCTGGTGACCCTTTGAGGTACTTAAGAATGAGGTAGACCTCATGCCAGTGACTGTATTGTGGTGCCTGCATATACTGGCTGGCTTTGCTCACTGCGAAGCTAATATCAGGCCTCATGATAGTAAGATACAGGAGGCGCCCTACTGTGCTGTGGTATCTAGTGACATCTTCAAATGGTGGATCGTCTTTACCAGAAGAACTTGTAGACATAGGCTCAACAGGTATAGCGGAAGGCTTGGCCCCAAGCAAACTGGCCTCTTCAAGAATTTGCAGTGTATACTGTCTCTGTGACAAGGAAAGATGCGATTCTCGTCGAATGGTTTCAATTCCCAGAAAATATCTAAGATCACCAAAGTCCTTGATGGCAAAAGTAGACTATAAGAAGGGCTTGGTTTGAGTAATCCCTTCATTATCATCACCTGTGAGAATACTATCATGTACATAAACAACCAGGATAACTACACGAATAGAATCACCATACCTAGTCTTCCTGATGAAAACAGAGTGGTCAGAAGTAGAATGCTGAAACTTAATTTTCTCAACCTCAGAGCTAAGCCGCTCAAACTAGGCACTAGGACTCTGCTTTAGGCCATATATGGCCTTCCTTAGGTGACAAACAAACTCCTCCTGACTACTGTAACCTGGTGACTGTCTCATGTACACCTCCTCAAATAAGTCACTATACAAGAATGCATTTTAATATAAAGCTGAAATAAAGACCATCCTCTAACAACTGCCATAGATAGAAGAATCCTGAAAAAGGTAATACGAGCTACAAGGGAAAAAGTCTCAAGATAATCTATCTCGTAAGTTTGGGTGAAGCCTTTGGCCACTAACATAGTCCTATATCTGTCCACAGTCCCATCAGCTCTATACTTAATGGTGTAAACCCATCTGCAATCAACCATTGTAACATCAAGAGGATATGATACAAGATCCTATGTCTTTTGTGACTGTAAGGCCTGCATCTCTTCATCCATCGCTACATGCCACTTGGAGTCCTGAAAAGCTTGAGTAAAATCTCTAGGAATAACAGCTGTAGAGATAGTGGAGGCAAACTGATGGACACCATCCTCTAGATGGACAACCTTGTTATACTATGTAATGGGGTGGAGAGTACACCCTCTACTAAATCTCCGCGGAATTGGTTGCTTCTCTGTATCTGAACTGCTCTCATCTGTTAGGATAGGACACGACACTGCATCTGGTGAAGTTTGTAATTTTTGGTGATAAACCTGTGTCTCCTCTAAGGTAGGCTGAATAGAAGTTCCATCTTCTGAGAAATAAGAGACTTTCTCAAAGAAGGTGACATCTATAGTAACAATGTACCTCCTATGAACTGGATCATAGCACTTGTATCTCTTCTGTGTCCTGGAATACCATAGGAAGACATATTTGGATGTGCGGAGTGAAAACTTGTTTTGCTTGCCATATGCCTGAACAAAATAGGTGCACCCAAAAACTCTCGGTGGAAGAGCAAACGACTTGCCACAATTTGGATGGATTTAAAAGGAAATCTGTCCCCCAAGAGCTGAGGAAGGCATCCGATTAATCAGTTAGGCTGTAGTAAGTATGGCATCCCCCTAGAACTGCTTAGGAACCTTAGTATGGATCATCAAGGTCCTAGCAATATCGGGGAGATGTCCAAGCTTGCGCTCAGCCATGCCATTCTGCTGAGATGTGTTAGCACAGGAAACCTAGTGAATAGTGGCCCTGGAAGAGAAGAAACTCTGAACATCTCGTTTCATGAATTCAAGGGCAGTATCACTGTGAAAAGTTTTGACTGTACTAGAGTATTGAGTTTAAACCTCTGACAAGAACTGCTGAATAACTTGAGGTATCTCTGAGCGTGTCTTCATCAAGAAGACCCAAGTCAGGTGACTATGATCATCCACAACAATAGTATAGTACTGATGGCCTCCTGGGGTGGGAACTCTGGATGGTCCCCAAACATCACAATGCACTAAGGGAAAAGGAATAATACTCACCCCATCAACTCCCTGTGAGTAGGTACTTTTGTGATGCTTTCTAAGCTGGCAGTTCTTAGACCGAAAGGTCAAGGAGTCTGGCAATTTAAGATACATTTGTCTCATCTTTTTCGGTGACGGGTGTCTAAGTCTCCCGTGCCACAGCCAAGGATTAGAGGCTATGGACACGGCCCCGGCAAACAGTGTAGGTGTGTCTAGGTGATAGAGACCATCTCGTTCTATACTTCCACTAATGATCACTCCTATCTATCAATCATGAAAATAGCAATGATCTTCATCAAACACAACACGACATCTGTGGTCTTTGCAGATATGACTTATGGATAATAGATTCATTGGAAACTCTGGAACACAATGAACCTCTTTAATCATCATCTTCTGAGAAGTGCGCACACTTCCAATGGCTGTGATTCGAGATGTGGCTCCATTAGCCACTCTAACATCACGGATCCCGCATGGTTTAATGGGATTCTCGAATCTCTTCATAACCCCTGTGAGGTGTATGAAAGCACTGGAGTCAACAACCCAGATTTCTCTGGCCCTTATCTTCTTCTTTGATCCTTCTTGGGCTACACACGTATGCCCCTGTTGGACTGAAATAGACTCTCCAATCAGTCCAAAAACATCCAACTTGCATGAGATAAGACTCATTGTGCTTGAAACAAAAAACTCCAACCATGGTGAGAAAAAACTCATCACCATGCATACTAGGCATGAGAGAAGGCTTATCACGCTACTCAGAAGACCACCAACGGGAGAGGTCGGTTTGTTAGCCTACTGGGTCGCTGGCAGATCGGCAGCGACGGCACTGCCAGTGGCTGCGACAGGCCCTGCGTGGCAACTGGCAGGGGTGGCGATGCTGGGAGAAGCTTCTCCCATGTTGCTACTGCTGCGTCTTTGATCCGGTCTTGTTTCTTTCATTGAATCACCCTCCAGTTGGTGATTCAATCATGTTTTAGGGTGGGTATTTGGTGGGATATCGAAGCATCGGCTTAGGACCGTTGCTTTGATATCATGTAGAGGAAAAAAATAATTCATTATCATCGAAAGAAACCCTAGCTTCTCTTTTATATTAGAGTTGTTTAGGTAAATTACATAGTCATTCAAGAAAGTCACAAAAAAAAACAAATATATCCCTAATCTCCAACGGTTAGAGTTGATACGTTTGTCCTCAAGTGGATTTTGTAACAGAAGGTCACTAACTGGGCTTTTTATTAAGGAATCAAGGGGCACTTACATGTTGCAATGGGGAAAAGTGGCTTTTTAATTAATTTATCTGGTAATTAAGCTTATTTTATTTTAAAAGTCACTGATATATTTCTTCCGTAAATAATTTAGTATCTATATGACTTTCTTTTGTTAGACTGTAGCAGTAGAACCATCAAATCAACTGGCTGTTCTAGTAAATTGCAAGGATACAGCTCTTGTGCTTGGTGGAAGTGTGGCTTCTCCCATTCTTCCAAAAATATTGACAGGAGACCCAGATGAGTGTAAACCGTTGCAAGGAGATGCTTTGAAAAGCTTGGCATCCATTATTGCACCTGCTCTATGCCCATCTATTATTTCCTTGAAATTTCGGGTTACCATACTTCTAATGGGTCCAGAAGGTTAGAGTGCTTTAGTCTCTTGATCCATAAAGAAAAAATAATACCATGCCATCATGCTTGAATAATAAATTCTTTATCATTTTTGTCAGGATGTGGAAAAAGAACTGTGGTTAGGTACCTTGCTCGTAGACTTGGGTTGCATGTAGTGGAGTATAGTTGTCATGAACTTATGACTTCCTCAGACAAAAAGGCTTCTGCTGCAGTTGCTCATACCTTTCAAACAGCTCGCAGGTATTTAACCAATTTTTCCTTGTACTTTCATCTTATGCTATGGACTTTATGCCAATATAATCCAATTGCTCCGGTATGTGGGTGGTTTGTTGCTAGTGCTTCTTGACATTTGGATGGGCTCTTTCTTGAAAACAGAGGGAGGGAGAGAGCGACTCTTGTAATTATTATAACAGCTATACATGCTAAAAAAAAGTTTGGTGCTGCTCAAATTCATCTTAGAGATCCCTTGCTTCAAGGGCATTTTAGGACAATTTTACATAAAATTTTCCAATCTATTAGGCCCTCCACGAGTAGCTTTTTTTTAGCTCCCAAAAAAAAGTTTTCATTTTGTTGGAGTTATTTATTTCTTCTCACGATATTTTGCCATTTTTTTTCCCTTTAACCACTACGTTGTAATTTTTTTTAGCCACCTCCTCTATATAAGAGAGTTGGAGTTCTAAATAAATCTATGTCATCTCATTCTCAACATGATATCAGTGCAATGATCTTAAATCGGTGGCTTATACCATCCTCCATTCTTTCATCTCTCTTCTTTCTTTCCACAAAAAAAAAGAAAGGAAAAAAAAAAGGGTTTTCACATTGAAAACCCTCCACCACCATCACTGGGTCTTTAGACTGCAGGCATTGTTGCTGCCATTGGTTGGTCATTGACTAGTGACCCTTGCGGCGGTCAAAGGGTCACTAATGATCATTGCTGGTGGTGTAGATCGGTCGGAGAAGACCCTGGGTAGTGGCAACAAGCCTCTTTTGTCCCTTTTCTTGCTGAGGTTGATGCCACTAACCTCCCTACTTGCCAACAATGTGCCGGTGACCCCTTTAGAGATTGCTCGTGACCAAGTGTGCTAAGAGTTAATTCTTGCATGTTTGAGTGAAGGTTGGATATAGTGATGTGATGGACTGTATTTTTTGAAAAGGAAAATGATAGTTATCCAAGTGATAGCTACCCAAATAATTAATTAATGAAAAAGTTACAAAAGGGCAGTCATATTATAAATGCTTATCCCAAAATGAAAAAAGGGACGAAATGGAAGAGACAATTTTCAATGGAAGGTCTTTGACAAAATTGTCAATAGGTGATCTCCCTTGAAGATGATGCTATTCCTTCCCAGCTAGATGCCCTAAAGGATAGCGAAAACTTTAGCCCTTTCATTTTTAGATCTAAAGACATAGGGTTTAGGTTGATTTCTTCCTCTCTTAAATGAAGTTATCCGTGCAATAACCACCCAATTTCATTACTCCAAAAAAGGATTACAATTACATAGTCGACTCCCAAAACATCACCTGGGATGAAATGGAGCAAACAATATTTTCAACATAGGGCGTCTCGTCCCTGAACATGGCTCCATTCTTCCCCAACCACACACCCCACAGGATTGCCAACACCCTCGCCCTCTCCTTAGATCTGAGAGTGTTCCCCCTACCATGAGAACTCCACGCTCGGAAAGAAGACCAAAAGTCATCCATGCTTCCAATGGCAATCTAGTCAAGACCCGTCTTCTGCCAAACCTGCGCAACGAAAGGACATTGAAAGAACAAGTGTTGCATATCCTCATTTGCCCTAGTGCAGAAACGGCAACCCAGGTCATCCGTCGTGGCCCATCTCTCCCTCCAGGTCTTGGTCACTGATCTTCCTCTCCTCAGCAGCCATGCAAAGATTTTGACCTTCAGTGGGCACTCAGCCGACCAAAGCAACCTACAATCCCTCATTAAATCCACATCCAACGTTTGTGGCATGGTACACAATCTACGGAACGCCTTTGCCACCGTAAACTCCCCTTCATCCCAATATTAAGTTTCTCCCTCCTTCCGGCTCCCAACCCTCCAAGGAACCCATCAACTGTTGGAATTCTGTGCACCTTTGATCTGATAGCACCCCCTGAAAAGTGGGGCATCACGTCCCATCCCATAGCTCCCCACAGTTGCCTCTCGGTCCATTGCTCTCAAGAAAAGGAGAGGGTAACTGTCGCGAAGATTGCTCCCTTCATCCTGCTAATCATCCAACTAAAATCTACAGATGCCCCCCTCTCCCACTGAGGGCGAGAAGAAGGCACACACCTTCGGAGCCACCATTGCCAAACCTCCCAAGTGTGAAGCTCCTAACGGTAGAGACTCAAAAGGCCCCCATGATAGGAAGGGGCTGTAACAACCTCGTAAGATATCTCTAAACATGCTCTACTCTTGGCCCACCAACCTAGCGATCCACTTCGTGAGAAAGCTCATGTTGACCCCATCCAAGTCCTTGACCCCTAGTCCACCTTACTTCAAAGGCTGACACACTTCCTTCCAAGCCACCAATCTCGTCCCCTTCCCGACTGATCCCACATTGGACCAAAAGAAGTCACGCATCAAACCTGTAAGTTTCTTCACTACTTGCTTGGGCATCCTAAAGATAGAGAGGAAATAAGTTGGCATGGAGGATAGGATTGCCTTCACCAGAGTCAACCTTCCCCTCCTCAAAAGTAGCCTAGAGGACCATCTTGCCAACTTCCTCTCCATCCTCTCCAGTAGCGGCAACCGGTCCTGCAATCTCAAGCGGCCAGTAGACAAAGGTAACCCTAAATACGACAAAGGTAGTGCCCCAACAGCAGTCCTAAGAGCGGCAGCAGATGCCTCCACATCCTTGTCTTACATATTGAATGGAATAAAGCTCGATTTCCCATAGTTAATCTGCAGCCCCCAAGCCTTGCCAAGTAACTCCAAAAGTATACGCATCCTTTTAGCTTCAAGTTTTGACCCCACCATGAGGAATAATGTATCATCCGCATACTGTAACATCAGTATCTCGCTGTCATCTCCCACCGTGAAGCCTTTAAGCAAACCCCTCGAACATGACCTATGAGTCACCTTTGCAGGAGCATCCACTGCTAACACAAATAGCATAGGGTCTAACAGATAACCCTGCTTGACTCCCCTCCTGGGTTACACCCAACCTCCCGAAGGATTGCCATTCAGTAGCATCGAAAAGGATGTCGTCGTGACACACTTTTTCATCCAGTTAATCCATACCTAAGGGAAGCCCCTCTTAACTAGAGAGGTCAATAAGAAATCCCACTGAATCGAGCCATAAGCATTACTAAAATCGACCTTCCAAAGAAAGGTTGTGTTCTTCTCTCTCCTTCAAGCTGCCCGGGCCTCCAGAGCCACAACAAAATGGTCCAGGATGCCTCTCCCCGGGACGAACACTGTCTGCACAGGTGAAATCAACTCCCCCAAGAGTCCACAGAGTTTATTGGCCAAGACCTTTGCGACAATGAGATAGATTGCATTTGACAATGCAATCGGCCTAAACTCCTCAATGAACTTGGCACCCTCTTTTTTAGGCAAAAGAGGTAAAATTTATTGATCCTATCAAAAGCCCCTATGCCCTGTCGCAAACTCCTCCATCACCTGCAACACCTCCTCCTTAACCACATACCAGAACTCCTTATAGAATAATACCGGGAAGCCATATGGACTCAGGCACCCATCTGCATTGAGACCCCAGATCGCTTTCCTCACGTCCTCCTCCGTGAAATCGACAGTGAGCTCCAAAGCTTGCTCCGCCGAGATGCTCTGCATGTCTTCTCCCCTCCATTTCCATCTTCCCCTCTGGCGTCTTCCGGTGAAATCTCTAAAGAACACCGCCACCGCTCTCCCCACCTCCTCCCTACCTAAGTAGGTCAACCTACCGATCAACAACCTCTCAATCTAGTTCCTCCTCCTTCTAGCCGACGTCGCCTGATGAAAGTATTTGGTGTTGGAGTCCCCCTCCTTTAACCACTTCTATCTAGATCTTGTCTTCCACTCAACCTCAGCCTTTCTGTCTTCCTCCTGCACTACTCGCATTTGTCTCACCTTGTGCTCTCTGTTCTCTGCAGTTAGTGTACCGCCATCCTCCTGTCTTTCAATCTTGGTGATCTCAACAAGTGCCTTAGTTTTCTTTCTAAGCCTAGACTCCCTAAGCTCCTTCCTAAACCTCCTCAGGTAGTCCCGCATGCTGGCTAGTTTCCTGGCCAATCAAACTGCAGCTGACCCCTTGACCACCATGGATCTTCATTCCTCCTCGACCTTTTCTCTAAATCTTGCCTTCATTAACGAAGATCTATCAAATTTAAAAAAGTGCCAAAGAAAATACCTTCATTCGACTTCCTCGTCAAGGGTGTGTGATCTAAAAAAGGTCACTCTAATGAAGAGACTTTTGCCAACGAATCTCTGTCGTCTTAACACTGGAAATGAATCTGTCAATCCTGGACTTTTGACCATTTGTGGACCTTCATGTATATGTGCATGAAACCGGAACCAACTCAATTAGCCCATGTAGTGCCACAAACTCCACAAACTGTGTAGACCTAGGGTCCTGTCTCCCTCATCCATCAGGCCTATCATTCAATTGCAACGTGGTGTTGAAGTCTCCCCCAATCAACCATGGCACTCCAACACTGTCCGCTACCACCGCTACCAGCTTCTCCCACATTAGACCTCTCGCTTGCACTTCAGATGGGCCATACACTCCAGTTACAACCATCTTGGCCCCATCTCCTCTTCTTAATAGCCTGGTGGAGATAACGTGGTTCCCTAGGAAAACATCCTCGAGAGCGAAGATATCCTCATGCCATCCCAGAATCTGTCCTCCTGCACGGCCATTTGCATCAACAGCTCGAAATCCCTCCATCCAGGAACCCCCAACCTCCCTTCATACTCTGCTATCAAAGCCAACCAACTTCATTTCCTGTAGAAGGACAACATTTGCCTTCCACTGTTGGATGTATCCCCCTAGAGCCGCCCTCCTAGAGGGGTCATTAAGGCCCCTAACGTTCCACGAAAGAATCCCTGTCACTGGGAAATCGTGGTTCCTGCCCTCTCCATTTGACGGAAGTTGGATGTTTTGCCATCTTGCCAACCTCCACATCGCCCCCATCCAGCACCTCTGACACCTGTTGCTGCGGTGCTTGAGGCCTCCTCTCACGGCCATCCACCACAACTTGGGCCTTGGCTCCGCCGCGCCTAGCGGTCCAGTACCCAAACCTCTTCTTATATCAAAGCCCCTTACTGCGGCCCCCCCTTACCACTCGTGGGCGCCACCTGGTCAGTGGGAGCTCGCCCTGGTCGCCACCACTCCGATCACCTCCTAATGGCACCGCATCCTTACCTCTCGCTGTGGCCCAGCGATGTACAATGGAGGAGATTGGGTATCCACCAGCCTCCACAACGCATCTCGACACCCCCGCCGACCCCATCGATCTGGTTGTGCGAGACGATTGCGCCATCGTGGACCATCTCGGAGCTCCTCAGGGGGACCATCTTGAAGCTCCTCAGCCCCCTTCTCGCTCTGTAGGGCATAGAGTGAAGGTAAATTATTGAACTTCGTCTGAGACCATGCGAGAGCCCTCCCTGAAGGAGGCCTTACCCAATTGGCCCGCATCCATAATCTCCGCTTGGTAAAGCCCATTCGTATTGAAAGGGGTTTTGGGAATGCTCGGGTCCTAAGGGCCTGACCCAACTCCAATCGGATCTAGATTCGCATTGGCTGTGTGCAAAGAACCAAAGTGGTTCTTAAAAGGCGCCTCTGTCTTCTCGGCTCCCTCAGTCCCTTTGGATTCCCTGCTCTTTCTTCCCCCTAAAGCCACCATCAATGGCTCCGCATTCAAAGCGTCGTTAGTTGCAATTGTCACAACCGAGGCGTTGCCAGCTGCAATCATCGCGGCACGCTCGGAGGGTGAGTCCATGTTAGCCTCCGGTCGCTTCGGCTCTTGTCTTGGTTGCCAAACCCTAGCGGTGTGACGTGGGGCTGCTAAATGACGACTCCGATCAGCGAAGGCGTTGGTTCACCTGACCGCCTCCACGTACGTGCCAACAATCGACGAAGGTGAAGTCCTTGTGGGTTTACAAGTTACAACCCACGAGAGACCCCCATGGCGGAGAAGCACCCTCTCCATCAGCGAAACTACCACCTTCATCTTGACAACAACCACGAGTGGGTCCCTGGAGAGGCCAACACCTCTGCACTCCCTGAGCTGCATAAATACAGCCACCACAACCTCAGCCACCATAGAACCTTGCCAGTTACCACCTCAATCGGAGGTTTTTTCGGCGGGCGTTCTCTTAACGCGCCATCATGGACACAGGGCCTCCATCTTAGGAGCGCCATCCCCACCCGGGTTTCCGTAAAGTAGAGCCTGTCTTGCTCAGGCAGATTGAGGCCCAAGACCAGAGCCTGTCTCGCTTAGGCAAATTGAGGCCCAGGACTAGAACCTTGCCGTCGCTAGCGGAGAGGACCTCCACCTTTCTCCCAACCATGAGACCGCTAAGCTTAGCAGCAACCTCCTTTGATTGGGGTTGCCTTTCAAGCTCCTCCCCCACTAGCCTACCATCTATCACTGCTTGCAAGGCGATCGCCCCCTCGAACCACGACGCATCCACCTCCGCCTGGGGCACTGTGATCACCGGCGGTGGTGGCAAAGCACCCCCCTATCTCGCCCACGGACGCAAGCAGCACTCTGGTGGCCAGCATCGCCACATCTCCAACACTGCAGAGGGTCGCAACACTCCCTCACCTAGTGGCCAACACCAAGGCACTAAAGTATCTTGTTCCAAGTCCTCCATCGCTAGGTCCGGTGGAGGTCACCTTGATTTCCTCTGGGCAACCAGCGTCCACCGCTCGCCCTTACCCCTCTCTCCCCTTTCCCCTCTCTCCCCTCTCATTCTCCTCCATCTGTTGGGAGTTGTCTGCAGTCCAAAAAATTTTGCTCATTAGAATAGTCAATCCGACATATGTTGAATCTTTCTCGTATCTTTTGTTAGAAATTGCAACAAAAAAAAAGGTGATTAATGACTTCTTGCCCATCATTGCACAGACAACATGAGATATGTGCTCCCAACGCCTATCTAGATCTCCACATTCGTGCCATTATTCTTCCTCTTTGCAACAACCAAGTGAAATTTTTTACCTTGAGAGGTATGCAGTAGACCAAATAAGTTTACAATCTCTATTGAAATCAATGTTTATAACATTTGAGGAACCCCTCAAAGCATCACTGTTGAGTTAGGTTTTGTAGTAAGGGTAAGGGGCATTTTGTTACTTTTATTTTCGTAGTGGGTTTATGGTGTAACTTTTCCTTCTCATATATATATAGGTGTAGGGATGGCTTGGTAAATTAATAAAACTCTTTTTCTTTAACTTGGTATCAGAGCCAAGTTGAGGATTCTACCAAGAAAAACCCTAACCCCACTATCGAGCCCACCGTTGCTGCTGCTGTAGTCGGTAGCAGTGCCGGCCATCGTCACCACCACAGGTAGTAGCGTCGCCGGCGGCGGCGGCAGCTGTAGTGTTGCTGTCGCCGGCAAGCATCGTCGTCGATCAGCCCCATTGCTGGTAGCAGTAGCAGCAGCATTGCCGGCTACAGCAAGAAGAGTTGTAGAGGGCTGCTGCTGGCAGCAGCAGCAACAACGTCGAGTCGCCGTCGCCGACTGCGGCAGGAGTTGTAGAAGGGCCCAATCGCCTCCTCTCCTCTTCTCCACCTCTCTCTTGCTATTGGGCACCTTTCGACAGTAAGGAAAGGGTTGTAGACCCCTATCTCCCTTGTTTTGGGGTCTAGGAAGATCCTCCACGTGTTGGTGATGGAGTTCTAAAGCGAGGATCTTCCGGAAAGGAATGTGAAAGGACCACTTGGATGGTATAATCAAATCAGATCTCTGTTTCTGTCTGTTTTGGGGTGTGTATTCCCCTTGAGTATTGACTGCGCGTGAGTGGAGATTTTTAGGGTGTGTATTTCCTGTTTGGTGCATTTGTTGGGGTGTGAATTTCCCATTTTCTGTCAATTTTCAGATCTGATTGTGAACTTCAGGGGTGTGTACTGATCGGGCGTTTTTCGCTTGCAAAAATAACGTGTATCAGAAAAATATGTCATCGTAGTGAAATCACTGGTGGAAAAATCCCAAACAAAAATATTTTAATAAAATTAACCACGAAGAGTTAGGTTGTATCCACAGGGAGGAATAGATCAATAAAATCACGAATAATTTTGCCTTGTATTCGTCCAATCAGGTATGGAATCTGTGCCCAAATCTTTTGCGAAACGAGATGAGACGAAGGATGGACATACTAACTAGAGAATGTAAGGTTATGGGTGCAGTTTTTCCTCAATAAAATATTCATTAAAAGGTGTGATCATTAGTGGCATCTCATGTAATTTCCAACGGTATTCATACGAGAGAGGAATGACGCAAATCTGAGTCACAGTTTGATGTAATCACAAGTGAAAAACATGCATTGAATGATAACGAGAAAGTGTAAGTGTGCTGATGTAATTTTACCTCAATAAAATATTCAAAATCAAATTTAAGTTGGCAATGGCATTAGATGTAATTATTAATGTGACCCAAAACAGGGGATCCCTTCCCCTTGTGCGTGCGTGAAGAGGGAGCGACGGCGGAGGATGAGAGCTTGAGGAAGGTTGAGCGCGACGAGAGCTTTTCGATGGCGGTGGTGGCACTCCAAACAGTGGCCGGAATTGATGTCGGCAACGAGGAGCGGTGGCTCGCCGGTGGGCGTGGTTGCGGTTGGCGTGTCTGAGGGTGTGGCCGAGCTCGTGAGGTCGAGGAGAGCTCAACGGAGGTGACGACGTGGAGAACGGTGGCGTGTAGAGGTGGTTGCATGGAGGGGGATCGGCGTTGATGTTGGGTTCCCTTCGGTCTGTGGGAGAGGAAGACGAAGAAGACATAGGCCGTTTGCGTGTAAGGAGGGTCCGCTGCTGCTGGCCGTGTGCACGAGGGCGCTGCTGCGTGCGAGGGAGGTGTAGTACTGGTGGTGGCGCGCGTGAGGCAGGTGCCCGCAAGGGAGGTGGGCGCGCAAGGTTGGCACGTAAGGGGGCCGGCTCTGTACGTGGCTGGTGCGCACGAGGGCGCTGCTGCTCGAGGACGTGAAGGAGGCTAGCCGTGCGCGGTGAGACAATGCGCACGGCTCTGTTGAAGAGAAGATGGCACGGCCTTGAGTCTGAGATGATGGAGAAAGGTGCTGTATGTGGTGTGCGCTGGAGGGAAGGAGAGGCTGTGGAATGCACGGTCGAAGAGGAGACGTCGAGGTCGCAGTAGGGTTGCGATTGCGTGGTGATGTGGTGGCTAGCGGTGGTGGTCACGGCATAGGCCACACGCTGTCACCGTGTGGCTTGCTGTGGGAAGGAGATACGAGGAGCGGGACGTGGTCGGTGGCTCGCGGTGGTTAATGGAGGCACACGGTGGTGTTTTGTTGGGGAGTGGATGTCGGTCTTTGTGATTGGCACGCGGTGGTTGCTTCGGTCGTGTTCGGTGGAGCAGGAGTGGCAAGGAAGAAGTCGTGGTGTCGACGGAGGCTCGCAGTTGCGGAGAGGAGGCATACGGTCATGGGAACGTTAGGGCTGCACGGTGAGGTGGTGGCTCGCGGTGGTGAAAGGCACATGGTTAAGGTTGCCTGTGGAGAGGAGAGGTGGAGAAGGAGGGCTTCCTCCCTCTGGAGGGAATCATCTTCTCGTTGTCCTGATGTCCTTGTTATATAAAGAGAAAATGAGAGAGAGAGAGAGAGAGAGAGAGAGAGTCGAAGAGAGAGAGATTCTTCACTATGTTTCCAAATAAAGAATAGAGAATTGAGGGAGAGAGAGATTCGTGAGGGAGATATTTAAGCAAACTAAATAGGAAATGTGCTTGAATAATTGAGAGGCATATAAGGATGTCTCTAAAATATATTTCCTTGCTATATTTTGCTAGAGCAAAATCCCACATATCTCAAATTAAGCTTTGATGTGATGCCCTTGCCTTTTAAAGTGAATAATCAATCCCTCCATATCAAGATTAATGCAATTAATACATGAAACGATAAATCTAGTGTTCACATGATTTTCTCATTAACATGCATGCTTTATTAGTCCACTAAAGTGGACCCATCAAATACCTCCATGCCTAGGTTTTGCTAGTCCCAAGCAAAATCATATGAAACAGACCAAGTCTTCAGGCCAGATTTTACCACCAGGATGCCTTATCGTGCCACACTCCAGAAATTAGATTGAAATACCAACTATAGGCTTAAAGGTACTCAAGTACCAACCAAGATACGGACCTGACAACTGCGAGGTAAATGGAGATTGGGTTCCTCTGAGTTGGGCAGGTTGGATGATGCGATGAAGATGGATTTGCTTTGACTTGTATTTGGTGAGGAGGTTTTGGAGGCGGTTCGTGTTTTAAAGGCTGAGGGCTCCTCGGGTTCGGATGGGTTTCCTATCTTATTTTTTAGGGAGTTTTGGGATGTGGTTGGGGATGACGTTTTGGCAATGGTTAGGGAGGTTTTCTAGGGGAATCATGACTTTGAAAGGCTGAATTTATTCTTCTGTTTCTTACTTCCTAAGAAGTCAGGGGCAAATACTATTGATGACTTTCGGCCTATTGCTTTGTTGAATGCGATCTACTTGATTGTAGCTAAGACATTTGTGAATCATCTATGGTTGGTGTTGCCTTTATTAATCTCCTCGGTGCAGTCTGCTTTTATCTTTGGGAGATCGATCATGGATTCTTTTGTTTTGGCTAAGGAGATGATGGTAGCTTGGAACCGATTTGATATTCCTGCTTTCATGTGGAAGGTAGGCTTCTCAAAAGCCTATGATTTTATCTCTTAGGCCTATTTATGGGAAATTCTTAGGAGAAGGGGATTTTCAGAGGATCGGGTCAAACTCATGAAGAGATGTCACAACAATATCCTTTTTAGTGCTTATCGATAGGAGATCCTTTGGGACTTGGACGTAGCCGCAAAGGGGAGTTAGGCAGGGATGCCCACTTGCACCCTTGCTTTTCAATGTGGCGGTTGACACCTTGGCTTTCTTGGTTTATAGGGGCTGTAGAGAGAGGCTTTTCTTTGGTTTCACTTTGAACGGTGATGGCTCTTTGCTCACTCCGCTTTTACAGTATGCAGATGATACAATGCTCTTTCTACAAGGTGGTATCCGTTAGGCTAAGCATATTGTGCAGTTGATTAGATTATTTGGTGATATCTCTGGTCTTTTAGTTAATAGGAGAAAGTCAACCTTCATTCCCTTCCATTTGGATTGGAGAGTAGAGGAGAGCATCTCTGGTGTCCTTGATACGTTGGTTGTTAGACTACCAGTTACATACTTGGGTTTGCTTCTGAAGGGGAAGCATTTGGTGGTAGCAGACTAGAGGTTTGTGGAGAAGTTATCCAGGAGGTTGAATGGTTGGAGTAAGAAACTTTTATCCAGAGGTGGTAGGCTTGTCCTGGTTAAGGCGATGTTGGCAATTCCTATTTTCTATCTCTTTATTTAGACCTCCAAAGAAAATCCTATCAAACATGGATGTGTCCTATAAAAGATTCTTCTGGAAGGGACCTGATCATCAAGGCCATTTCTTGCAGCTGGTTTCTTGGAGGGAGGTCTGTAGACCAAGGAAAAAAGGTGGTTTGGGAATAAGGTGGTTTGATGATTTTAATGTTGTGCTTCTTTTGAAGTAGGTGGTGAGATTTTTGGTGGAAGGAAGTGGACTTTTGGATAAACTGTTGATAGACTTTTATGGGCCCCCTGTTGATGTTGCTTTTAGGTGGTCTCGGTCGGTGCGATCGTTAGGCTTTTGGGCTTCTGTTGAGCTTTTCATTGGATGCGGTATGTCTTCTGGTTTCTTTGGGCCAAGGCTTGGTGGAAGCTGTTCCTTTTGGTTCTGGAAGGACGATTGGATGTGAAGTGGTAGTTTCTAGTCTTTTTTCCCATTCCTTTTTGTATTGGCTTGGGACAAAGACCTTTTGTTTTAGATGCGTGGGACAATATGTCCAGATCTTGGCCTTTGGTCTTGTAGTCGAGTCTTTTGATGCGTCCATGGAGGAGTTGCAAGAATTGTTGGAGTTACTTCATGGGATTTCTGTTGGCGAAGAGCCTTTGGATAGTTTCAGGTGGAAGGGTGGTATTTCTCAGTTGCTTAGGCTTACATGAAATTGACGTTAGAGCTGGGGGCGGCATCTTTGGTTTGAAAGGATTATTCCTTGGTTTGGAGGTTACCTATTCCTTTAAAGGTTAAAATTTTTATGTGGCTGTTAAGGAGAGAAAAGTTGGTGACGGAAGATTTTCGTTCTAGATGGGTTGGCAATGATGATTTATATTGCATTTTTTTGAGGGTTGCAACGGGAAACCTTGAGCACCTGTTCTTCTAGGGTTACCTTCCTTCGGAGGTTTGGGTGAGATGTGATATACAATGGGTTGATATGTCTTCTTTTGTTGCTTGGAGGGATTCTTTCTACTTTCTGGTGCATATGGATATGATAGGATGGGTGAAAGTTGTGGCAGTGTTATGGTTGATTTGGTTGCAGCGTAATGATTCCATTTTTTGAAAGGAGAGGGGTGGGTTGAAAATGCCATTGTAGTAAGAAATAATATTGAGATATATAAAAGCCTATCCCCTCATATCATAAAACAAACATAACATAGTGTACGCCAACACGTCATTCTTTGTAGAGAAAATAAATGAATCAAAGTTTAGTATAGATTCAATCAATTAACAAAATCATACATATAAAACTATTTATATCTTCTTTCGAAAGAAAAGTATTCATGTTTTATTTACAAATAACAACATAGATAGTGTATTATACATATATTGTTTTATGTATTGAGATCACAAGATTGATGATTTTTACAAGTAACTTGCATTTCATTACTACTATAACCAAAATATTACTTTAAGTAACAAAACTTGAGGTTGAATAATATCCCAGTAGTGACAAACTAGTACTTTATTTTTGTATAATATCCATTGCACAAGATACTAAATTTGAGAATCGGAAAGTTTGAAATAATATCAACCAGCCAAGATATTTTTTTCTTATAGAGGGTAAGAAACATGCCTTACTCATGAGTAGCAGGATGAGTCAAACTACATATTATCTCATTGTCATAAGATCTTCTAATTATCATTAACAACCAACTTGTAAATCAACAATTTTAGGGATAGAAATGTCACTTTGCACTTCATCCCATCAACAAAGCCCCAAACAACAAACTTCCTTACACAGGATAACCTCCAGGCCAACCCAACCTGTTATACTACCGAACCCAACCCATAAAAATCTGGTCAGGTTGAGCGAGTTGTTGACTAATCAAAAGATTCAAAACTTATATTTATCTTCTACGTATATTCTCTGTCTTTTATATTTAATAACAAAATATTTTAAACCCATAAATAACTTCTATATTCTAAAAAAGTGAATAAAATAGGTAAAAACAAAAAAATCAGATCGTGGATGGAATTTGGGATAGGGGTGGGGGAACTTTAAATTTGAGACATGGGAGAGGTAGGTGTAGGATAATGTGGTGGGAATTTGGGACATTGGGCTTGGGTGTGGATGGATTTTGGTTTGGTGGTTAAGTGGGTTGTAATTGGGGAAGATTTAAGTTTGTTTCCCTTATATATATATATATAGGGGACGAATCCTATGGGCACAGTGGTTAAAATAAACTAAAAAAGCACTAAATCTACACATCCAATGAAAATCCAATGTTACATAAAGAAACCACAAAAAAAAACATGGTGGTTTCACACTATGTATTAACAATGAACTTTCTTTTTATAATTGAAAAATTTCCATCATTAATGATGCTTTCTAAATATATGAATCAATTAAAGATCTTCATTGAGTAGAGTATTCCAAATGCGGTGACAAAATATTAATTGCATTCGCAAAAGAAAATTGTATATGTAGTTGCAACTACTCAGAATTGATTGTAATGCAAACTTGTATTACAAGTATTTCTTATAATAACAATGCTAAAATTTGTATTACAAGTGAAAACTGAGTTATATTACGATTATACGTGTAGTTGTAATACAAGTAATAAGTCAGAACTGCTTGAAATACAAACTTGTATTACAAGTATTCTTTGTAATGGAAGTGTTAAAATTTCTATTACAAGTGAAACTGACTTGTATGACAGCTGCATGTATAGTTGTAATACAAGTAACATTTCAAAATTACTTGTAATACAAACTTGTATTAGAAGTATTCTTTATAATAAAAGTGTAAAAATTTGTATTACAAGTGAATTGACTTGTATTAGAACTACATGTGTAGTTCTAATACAAGTAGTAACTCAGAGCTGTTTGTAATACAAACTTGATTAATTATATTCCAAAAATGGTATATGAATAGATTTGTAATACAACTTGGCATTTATGTGAAAAGACACTTTCTAGAAGTAATGTAATAATTTGTTGAACACATTTCAAATACGAAGAGTGATTTTCTAAACCACCGTTTAACTTGTGTGGTGATTTCCATCAACGGAGAATATTATTGAACAGACACAATTGTATGCTCCTTTTGGATCTTTTGAGTGCAATGCTCAAAAGATATTTTTCCTATATATATATCGGGTTATATTGGGTGGTGGTTGAGTTGGGTTAGTTAAACCTCAAATCTAACTCAACTCATTATAACTCACAACCCAACCCAACTCATTCGAGTGGGGTTCGGGTTGAACTCGACCTGTGTACACCCCTAGTTAACCTAACAGAATAATCCTTTTGACTTTCAAACAAAAATGCAGGATAACCCTCCTGCATAAAAGCTCTCTCCCAAACTAACCCTTATGGCTTTTATATGCGACATCGTGCATCGCTCCATTGCCAAGATATTCATCTCGGTTCTCTTTCTCCTCTCTGCGTCGATCTTCATCTCGCTTGAAGCATTGCCAAGCATCAATGCTTGGCCTATCTCTGATGCAGCCTTGATTGAGGGGACCCAATCCGATCGTTGCATCGCTGCGTGGACCCGTATCATGCGGCAAGGGATGTTGCATAATCGGGCGACGCTACATGAGAAGACTGAAACTGGCTTGGGCTTGGTTTAGCAATTTAGTCATCCTCTTTGACTGGTTTCTAGTCTTCTTGGTTGGTGAAATTTTGGTTGCCGCAATGGCGGACAGAGAGACTCCGATGGATTGTCTTTGGAATCTTCTAATGGGCAAAGAGCCCTCTCCTATAACTGTTGAAGTGCGATTGCTATTGATGTTACACAAGTACTCTTTGTCCAACTTGCAACTGGCTCAAAGGACTTTGCTTAAGCCTTGAGCCACACGATCGACACTGAAGATGTCGATGAGTGGTAGGATAATTGAGCCACATGCTCAACTCCATCTGTAAAAGTCCTATCATTTTTTTGTTTTCTAACGTGGAGATTTTTTGCTGGTGTAAGGTGACCATCATTGCTTGGGATCGTTTCCCGTATCAGTATCAGTGCTTGGGACCTTCTCCCTTATCAGTATCAGTGCTTGGGATTGTCTCCTGTATTATTTTCAATTCTTGGGATTGTCGTCCATGTGCTGCTTGGGATTGTGTTTTGATTAAAGGTCTCCAAGTTAGTTTTTTGTACTAACTCAAAGGAAGTTAGGTATTCACTGGTGAAGAGATAACTATCAGCATGCTTAAATATTTGTTCATTGACATGCCCAAGTATTTGCATGCAAATTTGCTTCCATGCCTCCTACCTACCCCAACCCCAAACTACGTTAGATGAGGGTAGCTCTCCTGCTGTTGCACTACTCCTACAAGTTGGGTGTTGTACACTTTCGCCTAAGGGAGTGTTAGAGATTAATTTGGAAATAGTATTTAGGAAAATAGAAATTATCTCTTTCTATGATTTTTTTTGAAAGGGATCTCTATGTTTTAGGAATTATCTTTTTTCAAATTGTAGGAGATATGTTTTACCTTGTTTAAGATTTGATTCATTTCCATATTTAGGATTAAGATTGGAATCACGATTAATTTCTCTCTATATAAAGGGATGAACTCTATTTATCTTCTTTGAGATTTGAGATGAATGAATTTTAGTTACAAAAATCTTCACACCTACTATGGTGCCTTCTTTACGGGAAGAAATCTCTTCTAATACATTCCCCATACAAACATTTACACCTCTTGCACCAATGTAGATACACTTGGGCTTACCCATTGCTTCACAGAAGTTAGTATGATCATGTACTTTACACCTATTGTCTCATTGTACCCTCATTGATAGATTGAGTCCTATGAGGCTATGTAAGATACATGATGGAAAATGGTGATGGATGCTTTTTTGTCACAATGGACTTGGAAGTTTGAACTTGGTTCATCGCTTACCAACCTTGACTGAGGTAGATTACATATGGGTGTGTATAATAAAATATCTTCTAATGGTACAATTAATAGGTTAAAAGTGCATCTGATTGCCAAACGCTTCACATAGACCCCAAGAGTGGACTACTTTGAGACATTTTCTCCTGTTGCATATTTAAATGTTGTTAGGATTATTCTATTTGTTGCCATCAATAAAGATTGGTCATTGTATCGGTTGTGTATCGAAAACAAACTCTATGGCTACGTTTGGCAAGGGGATAAGGGTTATACTGGCATTCTAGGATAAAGTACTACAGGGATAAGTGGAGAAGGGTGTTTGGTTGAGATATAAGAATAAGTGGTGGGATAAAATGATTGGTATTGTGATGTGATGCTGGTAGATAATTTTTAATATTATGATATATGTGTGAGTGGGTTGATGTGATATAGTGAATGTATTTTAATGTATACATTATATTGAAGTGATATATTTTAACATATATTGATGTTGATGTGATGTAGTATGATAATTATATGTTGATGTTGATTGATGTAGTGGAATAAATTGTATTCTTTGACTTTAGAATTAATTCCTTTAACATTTCTTTGGTAATCCTTTGATCGAGGGATAACCCTTGAGTTATCCTCCAGCCAAACGAAGCCTATATGTCACAATCTTTTGGTTATGAAGTTAAATGCGAGTATCTATGTGGATTGGCAAAGGCTATCTTTGTCTTTAATAAGAGCCCTAAAGCATGGTTTGAAAAACTAAGTGGTTAGAGTATGAAGATTGGATTCACTAAATCCACATCTAAACATTCCATTTTCATTCAACGGCATGACTTTGGAACTATTATTTTGACAGTCTATGTTCATGATATGATTTTAAATGATGATAACCATGCAAGTGCACACGGGAGACAAAGGCCTCTTTACATAAAACATTTGTGACATAAGATCTTTGGAAATTTAGATACTTCTTGGGCATTGAGCTCGTTGCCCTCATCTATTTCCATCAAGCCAAGGGAGAGACATAGAGGCAACAACAATCCTCCTTTTGATGATCCAAAAAGGTACAAAATTATTGGTCATAAACTTTTGGATTTGATTGTCACATGACTAAATGTAAATTTTCCAGTAAGTAGGGTGAGCTAACACATTGATAAGTCATGTTATGGTGATTGGTATGATGTATATCTTATTCTTAGATATCTGAAGGGGTCCCAGGTAGAGGTATTTTCTTAAGAAAGAATGGAAATCTTGATCTATGTGCCTATTTTGATGTCAATAATGCATGATAGAAGATCTACCACTGGGTATGTCACATTTCTTGGTGGCACTTTCATCACATGGCATAGTAAGAAACAATTAGTTGTTTTATAATCCAATGCTGAGGCTGAGTATAGGGCTATTGCTCATATAACATGTGAGGTGATGTGGATTGCCTCTTTCATGAAAGATCTTGGACTTCGTGTCACGTAGCCCATTCCCTATATTGTGAGAACAAATTAGCTACTTATATTGTTTCCAACCCAATGCTTTATGAGCAGACCAAATACATTAAGGTGGATTGTCATCTCATTTGCAATGCAATAATCAATGGAAGGATTGTCATGCCACTTGTCTCCTCTGAGCTACAAGTTGCAAATATTCTTACAAGAGCTGTATCGAAGAAGAGATGTTGCTTCTCATGCGACAAGCTAAGCACGATTGACATCTATATTCTAATTTGAGGAGTATTGAAGTTATCTCTTTTTGCATATGTTTTTTTTCCATTTTTCTTTTCTTTAAGCACTACCTTGTAATTTTCTTAGCCGCCCCTAATATATAAGATAGGCGAGAGTTCTAAAATAAAATCGATACCATTTCATTCACCATACATTTTATTAGGCATTTGAAGATTGACTTGAATATTTCTTTGGTCATATTGCCAATAGGGCTACTAATAGAATCAACTTATTCAAATTTGATTTGATTTTCTTTTAGAAGGAAAAAGGGTGGCTATTGGAGGTCGATAGTCATTTAGATCAATTCATTAAGTAAAGGAATGGACTTACATAGCGTGTAGCCAAGAATCATAAAAATAATTTGCCCTTCTTATAGCATTTTCCACTCACAGCCTTTTACTTCTACATACAATGTAGTTACGTTGCAACCAATGGACCATAACATTGTTGCCGCCTTAATCCACTCCATTATGCTTGTCTGCACTCCACTTTTGAAGCTACTCTAGAATCTCTCAAGGGTGGAAATGTCGGAAAAATTATGAAAAAGTTCAATTCAAGTAAAATGAATTGAATTTGAGTTTCATATTTGAACTTAATGGCTTGATTTTTTTTTGTTATTGAAGAAAAAGAAGGAAGATTATCGGATATTGGTAATCATCCAGGTAATTTCATTACAAAAAAGAAACTAAATTACAAAATTTGTGACCAAAAATCAGAAAGAGCAATAACCTCCCTTACAACGTTATTAACCCATGCTCGTTCCCCTTTAAACACCACACCATTTCGTTGTAGCCAAATAGACCATAGAGTGACAAGTGTAGAAACCCAACCATTATTATTTACATGAATCGTACTTTGGAAAGAAGCCTAAAGAGTATCAAATGAAGAACAATCAACACCCTACACATGGGTTCCCTCCAACCTCTGTAAATCGACATGAGAACAGGTGGAAGCCATCCCCATCCTCATCGTTGCAAAATGGGCATCAAGCATCCATATCATCAATGAATTGAATATTAATTTTCTTCAATTTGATTTAAAACTATTTGATTATGTAGAAGTTGTTCTATCATTAATGGAAACCTTGGCCCTTTATATATAGGAGAGGTTAGGGGACAAATACAAGCATGCGCTCATAAATAAAGGAACCACTTATCTTTCTACACTCCCGCTTTGGAGTATAGATGTCTGTCATGCTCAACTTGAAACAACATTGATTAAAGTATAAGTGAGGAAGAGCATTAGTGAACATATCTATAGTTTATTCTCTAGAGGCCACATGCAAGTGGAAATGAATCCCTTCTCGATCATGTCTCGAGTATAATGATAATCAGCCTCCGCATGCTTTGTTCTTTCATGAAAGATCGAATTGTTAGCGATAAAGAGGTCTGTCTTCGTATCATGTTTCATCTTTATCGGGACAGTAGTACAGATATGATCTAAAAGAATAGAAGGAATCCACATCAGCATAGCTACGGTATGAGCCATTGCCTTGTACTCAAATTGTGCTCTAGATCTAGCCATCACTACCTACTTGCTCCTTCAGTTGACTAGGTTTCCCTTGCAAAGGTGCAGAAGCTAGTGGCTTGTCCTTTGGGCATCCAATATAGTCAACACCAACATAAGCCACTGCATCTAAGGACTTCCGATGAGCGAACAAGCAACCCTTTCCTAGATATGACTTAAGGTACCTGAGAATCATTATAATTGCATTTCAGTGTACCCTCCTAGGCTTGTCCATAAACTGGCTCACCTTGCTCACTCCAAGGGCTATATTTGGGTAATAGTGACATACTAAAGCTTTCCCACTAAAGACTTGTATTGTCTGGCATCAACATGCCTATGTTGTCATCATACAAATGCACATTAAAGTCCATATGTTGAGGTTGGCTTAATACCAAACATGCCAATCTCCTGAAGTAGATTTTTGGTGCACTTCCTCTAAGAAAATACAACTTTATGGCTATTCTTGGCTACCTCAGTCTAAGGAAGTATTAGAATAACCCAAGTCCTCTATAGCAAAGTGCTTTGTTAGAAACTCCTTTATAGCCTTGATGCCCTATGCATCATCACTTGTCAATTTGATATCATCTATGTATACTAGCATTGCCATAGTTCCCCTATACATTTGTTCGATAAAGAGAGAATGATCAACTGAAGACCTCTAAAAGCTAATTTTCTTAATGACACTGATGGCTTTTGGAATAAAGCTCATGGTCTCTACTTGAGCCCATAGATTGCCTTTTGAAGCATGCATACTTTACTTTAGCATACTCCCTTTAGCCACAAACCTAGGAGGTTGCTGCAAGTATACTTCCTCATGGAGGTCACATAAGGTTGATATAAGGCCCAATAAAAGTGAGCAATAGAAATGAAAATCTTGATGGTGGACAGACATGCTATTGAAAAAAAGTTCTCAAGATAATAGCACCATAAGTCTAGGTTTGCCCCCTGTCAATAAGACAAGCCTTTTCTCTCTCAACTGAGCCATTTGGTCGATACTTGATTGTGAATACTCATTTGCATCCTACAATTGCATTAAGAGAGGCTCGATTAGTCTCTAAGTGCCTAAGTTAGGGTGGATATTTCATCCATCATGGCTTATCACTACTTGGAATTAAGTGCTTCTTGATGAATAACTAGGATAGATATAGTGGTGTGAGTATTGGTAAATTTCTTGTACTGAGGGGACATGCTTGCCATTGACAAATGCTTGGAGATCAAGTGCATGGTGCATGAAGGAGTGTCCTTGTACAATGTAATAGGAAAAGCAAGATCATCATCTTCACTATCATCTCCATCATCTTTGTTTGGCTGGTATGGATTAGGTTGAGGTGTGCTTGAACCATCTTGAGTAGTTGGTATATTTGTAGTTCTTAGTACATTAGTACTAGGAGAAGCATTAGTAATATTAGGGGCTTTTGTTACTTTAAGTGTAGGAGAAAGCGTAGGCTCAGGAGTAGGGGGTTTGGCTTGGGACAACAAAAGTAAACCAGCCTGAACCTATTGTTTGACCCTATATTGGCATTGGAGGGAAAAGGATAGCCTTACTCTTATTTGTAGACATGGTGACACATAATCCAGGCATGGAATAGTAAGGGATCAACTCAAAGAATGCGATATTAGCACTAACATAGTGATAATAAGCAATGGGATCATAACATTTGCCTTTTGATTCTTGGAGTACCTAGGGAAGATACACTTGACGGCTTAAGAAGAAAGTTTATCTCTATTGGGGTTAAATAGATGCACAAAAGTGACACACCAAGCACCTTAAATGGAACCCCAAAGAGGTCATGCTCAAGAAAGAGGATAGAGTAAGGGACCTGATCATCAATAACCATTTAAGGGCATCCTATCGATGAAATAGCAAGCCATGAGCACGTCATTCCTCCGATAAAACCAAGGTGCGTAGTTGTGTATCAAGAGGGTTCTCGCCACATCTACGATATTACATCTTTTTTTGTTGCAATACCATTTTGTTGGGATGTATAAACACAACTAATTTGATGAATAATACCTCATGTCTAGTAGAAAAAACAAAAAGATTCGGAATGAAAGTGCACAAAACTCTAAGGCATTATTAGACCTAATAGTTTTCACATTGGCACCTGTGAAGAATTGGAGCGCTTTGGTGACCCATGTGGAAGGGAAGGTCCATGCGTGGAAGAAGATGATGTAACGGAGTAGATGGCGCGTAAAGAGGTAGAGAAGAGAGTAGTCATGGTAAAGATGAAGAATTTTTATTATTGGACTCAAGGAAAAGAGCAAGAGGTGTTGGTCTCTATTTAAAGAGATCCAATCCCATTATTGATGCTAATCACAATCCCAACAAACTTGGGATTAGGATTCTATTAATCTTAATTCTAATTGACTTTTTCCTAAATAACCCAGTCAATACAATTAACTATAAAGAAAACTTGCACCCTAGGCAACAACTCACACGCACACATACATGTGCACATGCGCACACATGGACATGCACACAAGTTGCCACGTGGCACTGCCAGTCTGCCATGTGGCTGATTTTTTCAAACTTCACACTCCCCCCCCAAGCCAAACTCTGGAGAGGGTGAAGACTTGCCGTCAAAACTTCTTACGGTGATAGAATGGTGAGCGATCCCATGCATGATATTTGACAGTTTTTCTTCAGGAATATCTCCCCTTTTGGAGGAGAATAAAAAATTGCATATGAAAGCTCCATTGGTGAAGCACAAAAATCACAAACCTCTTTACAACTTGATAGATCTTCCTCTCTCTCTTCTTAACTTTAGGTCCATCTTGTATCTCCGTGGTGATTTGAGTCTCTGCCTTTGCCATAGTCCCAACTTTGGAGACTGTTCGTGCCTCTATTTGGATACCTTGGAGTCAAAATCTCTTGTTTGACGTTCCCAGGTGTGTGAGGGGTTCATGTGCCTCTTTTTGGTCTTGGGCTTGGCTTTTGTGTTCGACCTCTTGTCACTCCATGCCAAAAAGATCCTGTGCGTGAATCTTTTGATCTCTGGGCTGTAGGAGTACTTGCTCTGATATCATGTGAAGAATCAGAGCGCTTTGGTGAATCCATGTGGAAGAGAAGGTCCACGCATGGAAGAAGAAGATGGCGTAAGGGAGAAGATGACACGTGAAGAGGGAGAGAGGTGAGGAGTCACGGTAAAAATGAAAGAATTTTTATTATTGGACACAAGCAAAAAAACAAGAGGTGTTGGTCTCTATTTAAAGAGATCCAATCCCATTATTGACGCCAATCACAATCCTAACAAACTTGGGATTAGGATTCTAGTAATCTTAATCTCATTGATTCTTTCCTAAACAACTCAATCATCATAATTAACTAAATAAAGAAAACTTGTATCCTAAGCAACAACTCACACAAATTCAATCACACATACGCGCCCATATGCATACACATGGACACACGCACACAAGTTGCCACCACTCATTTCCCCTAGCCAAGGGTAAACTCGCTTCATTTCATTTCACGAGTTAATTGCGAGTGTTCGTTAGTTATTCGAATTCGAATTTCACTTCATATTCGCTTCACTCATATTTCGAATGAATTCGAATAACTAACTCATTTAATGTAATGCATCATCCAGGCGAATGGGGCTTGAGGACACGTGGCATTGCCATGTGATTGATTTTTCCAAACTTCATAGCACTAAATTGATTTTCTGTTTCTGCAATATGGAAAATCCATAACAATAACTAGATAATATCCAGTTTCTCTTGATCTGGGACCAAAATATACGTATGAAGCAACTAAAAAAGTAGGCTTAAAACTTTGACTTTGTTGACTTGGAAAGTAACTCTTGTGGTGTTTTTCCAATTGATGGGCCTTAACATTGAAAGTTAGTAGTGGGTGGAATCTATGGGATCATCCAACAAAGTTTCATAATAGAAGATGACCAAATAAGAGGTTTCGTACATAGCTATACAGGTCTCTTAAAACATGAGTAGCATATGGTGATTGTAGAGGACAATGTACACCTCATTTCTTAGGGCTACAATCAATTACCTGCCCCATCAATATATTTTTAAAAGTAAGAGACATGGGATCACTACTGCCACGTGGCATGCAGTAGAGGGTCCACAGGGGTCAGTGGTTTATGGTCCAAAGAACCAATTTTGGTATCTTTTCTTAAGTTGCAAGTTTTGTTATTTTAGTAAAGTTGTTTTTAGGAAAATATGTTGGGATTTATTTTTTATTAGAGATGAGATCTTTCCTTAAGGGATAAGATCTTTTCTTATTAGGGATAAGATATTTTGTTTCCAATTGTAGGAAAATGTTTTCTCTATAAAAAACAGACTCTTCCGTTGTATTCTATTTTGTGCAATAATAATATTTCCAACGACTCAAAGCTCCTTTCCTTTCTCTTCTTCCAATAGTCGGCCACCATCTTGGCTGACCATCACCACCAATGTTGGCCACCCAGCCATTCGGTGGTGCTCCTCCATGCCTCCAGACCATCACACGTGGATAGGAGTCTCCACACTCCAAACTACGTCAAATCTTGACACTACTAATAGGAAGCAAGTTCAAAGGAAAATCAGGGGCGAACAGAACATTCTCCAGTATTATGTGTGGGGCAACTTGCACTTAACTAGTAAAGGGGGAATGCTTGTCATCGACAACTATTGTGGTTCTACCAGGATAGGCCTCAATCTGATGTACTGTCTAGCCTCACCACAGATATTGGTATGCACCAGAATCAACTAACCAATTCGTATGCTCAGTATTAGTTGATAAGAAGCAAGCAACTTGCTTGAGATATACCTGAAGGACCAAAAAAAGCTGCAGTATAAGAATTTCTTGTGGAAGTGCTCAAAGTGGTTGAGGTAGGAGCAACAAATACGCCATGTTGATTGAGCCTCTAAATGAGCTCATCATAATTAGCTTTGGTGATGGGGGTAGTCTTGATCACTAATTCAGGAGAAGAAACAACATGATGTGCACTAGTAGGCCTTTTTTGGTGTCCTCCATGTGGCCAAACGTCGCACAATGTGACTTGTGTACATCCCTAACACACATGACCTTGTCTTTGGCCATGAGTGGATGACGAAGTACCTCTGCCTCTTTCTTGGGAGACAACCATAGCAACCTTGTGCTCCATGCGAGGTAAGGAAGAAAGATTAATTGCAAGCTTGCTCAACTGACTGTAGGCCTCCTTTTCCTCTGTAGTCAGTATCTTCAGTAATGTGAGCATTTGAGCCCTTGCTGGCTTATATGCTAGGTCCAAACTAGCAAGAAAGTGCCCAGCCATAGTCTGAGTCTTGTACATCTTTTGTCTCGTAATAACATGCATGAGTTATTATTTTTTTTAAAGAAAAAGGAACATACAAAAGTATAGGCATTTTGTCTTTCAAATGTGGACTTGAGACTTGAATAGTATTGAATGAAGGGTTTGCCATCTTTCTTCACATGAGCAATCTCATGATGAAAGCTGAAGGATATGACAGGCATTCTTCTCCTGCAAATAGGTCTGGCAAAGGATATCCGACATCTTCAAAATCTTGTAAGACATTATCTAGGTGTCAATGCATTAGATGGTTTTGTTCCTAACACATTCCTTAACCTTGTCATTGTCTTCCAAGTAGCATAATTTCCAGTTTTTCCAGTAGCCTCCAGTTCGGTGAGTACATGTTCTTTGTCATGTCCTTCAATGACATTCAAAATAGATTGCAACTATAGTACATAGTTGGCCATCTAGGTGGCAATATGTTGGATGGTTGTGTTCATGATCCACTCCTTAACTTGGCACTGTCTTCCAAGTAGCATAATTTTGGGTCTTTTTAGCAAGCTCCAATTTGGTAAGTATATGTACTTTGTTATGCACCTCAATGACATTCAAATTAAATTGCAATCACAACCCATAGTTGGCCCCATCAAACTTTACTATTGGACCTCTTGAATTTCCCATGGTTTCTATCTCCCCAAGCCGGTGAATCAACTATCTTGGATGTCGTACTCATAACCAATCGGAGGCCCACGGCCTACAGTAGGAAAACCAATTGAAAACAAGTGCCATGTAGCGATGATCTATCTCATGTGCTATCTATTATACCTGAATCATGAACTAAAAGCATCGATGTAGTTAATAAATGCACAACCTGAATAGGGCACTTGATTACCTCTTGGAGTAACCATATCGCAGTGGCTGCAACGACATTAGAAGGCACTGCTGGGTGGTCCAACTACCTTGTGTATGGTTCACATACTTGTTATGGACTGCAACACGGTTGAGCTGTGGTGTTGATGGCTTCAGATAACCTCCATTGGTGATCTGTAGGCTCTTAATGCTCTGTCAAGAGTCTTAGATGAGTCTGGCAATAATGCTTTCTGGAGAGGGGATGTGGAGTAGCAAGAACAACACTGTTAGTGGCTGCTACCATGGTTGCAACAAACTGGTTGAGCGATGTTGTAGTCGGAGTTGGTGGAGAGCCAGTTGAGTGAAGAAGCACCAATAGGTGGTGCTGGCTGCCACCAGTTGGACTTTGCAGTGGCTAAGGCCATATGTGCCTTAGGGCACAAGCCCCATGGGTTCAGTTAGATTTCTGCTTCCCCCTTGAGAAACATGAATCCTGAAGAGAAGGAAAACCTAGATTCTTATTTGGTGGAGAAAGAAAGTGGAAAGCCAAGGAGGTATAAAGCTTTGATCTAGGACCATCACTTTGATACCATATTGAAGTTGTTCTATCATTGATGGAAACCTGAGCAATCTATATTGAGAGGCTAGGGGACAAAAAACAAGCATGCTGTCATAAAACATAAAAATGTCAAGACTAGCATAAAGAGAAATAAAGGAACCACTTATCTCTTTGAATGTTTGTATATATGTAATGTATGCATGCATGGGCAAAATGATAATATGATAACTAATTAATTATCCAATCACAAGCTACCACTTAAAAAAGGAAACAAAAATCCCCCTTTCTACCTTTGACCTATGTAACCTACTCTTTTCCAATCCATTCATTGATGCCCCTCAAGCCATTCTCTCCTCCTGTTAAGTCCTGTACCCCCTCAAACCTTGATGCATACCTAAATTTTTCTTGACTACTTTTGTCCAAGGAGGCAAAGATGCCGCTTGTGTCCATATCATAAGCCATACAAAAATCCTTTTTAAAACATAAACCAAACTACAAAGAAAAATCAACTTATAAATAAAGAAAATTTGTCTGATGAATTAATTTTGAACTATAGGACCTTTATATTGGATGAAAATGACGAATCTAGACTTAGAATAGAATTAATGAATCCTTCTTAAATAATTAAAGAATTGAAACTGAATATTCAACGGCATATTCAATCAAATTCAAATTTGGGCCTTTTTCTTCTTTTTGATTTTGAATCAAAATCAATTTTTTCTTATTAAATCAAATCTAAATGTGGCTATACTCGTGAGATTTAAATCATCCAATCCAATCAACACCCCTAATTGCCAATTTGAATATGTGAATGCAAACAATAATGCATCTTAGAAAGATCATTCAGGTGAAATATTGCTTGCTAACGGAAAAGTTGGATATAAGAGAAATGATTTGTGTCAGTTTTAATATTTTGATTGCGACATGGTCATATTGTTGCATATGAGCTTCTGTTGGTGTTTTGTGCTGCAGCTGTCAATACAAAAAAGACAAATCTCCATTTTTGTGCTTACCGAGAAAAGAACAAAAAGCAATGGAAATGGTAAGGCAGAATTCTTGATGACTTATGATATTAAAGATGGCCAGGTAGTTGACCTTTTTATTCTTTGTTACTTCATTCCACATTCTCATTTAGCTTTACCGGAAAAGTGTTGGAGGACGTTTTGTCTTTGGAACCTGGATAGCTTGAAACCAATATCTCAGAAAATCACATCCTGAATGTTCCCTACCAGGGATGTCAATTTAGGTTTACCTTACCTGATTGGAGTAGGTAAAAACCCAATCTACTTTGTTTATAAATGGGCATGGATTTTGAATTACAAACCCAAACTTATACGAATATGGGTTTGGGAGTTTACTCATTTGCCTAAAACATTTAGTCAACATTTTTGTTATTCTATTTTTCTTGTTGGACTTATGTTGTTATTTTTCCCTCACCTCTATTTATATAAAGAGGTGTAGGGATGGCTTGGTAAATAGGAAGAACTCTTTTCTTCAACTTAGTATCAGAACACCAGGTTGGGGACACCACCAAAGAAACCCTAACCCTACCTCAAGCCTCACCGACAGATGCCACAGCCACCACCATCGGTGGTAGCGTTGGAGCCGCATTGCCGCCGTAGCAGCAGCACCACCACCACCATTTGTCGCCGCCGCTACAATAGATCGCTGCCCTCGCGTAGGGTGCTGCACATCGGCTTGAAGCTATTGTAGCACGCCACCGTGCCTTGGTGTGCATGCTATAGTAGTACGCTTCGCCACCGTAGCGCCCAGCCACCATCGCCTCCTCTCCTTGCCGTCGCTAGGTTGCTGGTGAGGGGGGCTTTTGCCTCCAAGAATTTCGTAGGAAGGTTCTTGAATATTGTGGGATGAAGTTTTGAATCAAGAACCTTCTATGTATGGTATGACTTTCTTTGATCTTGTGGTCTGATTTGGGGTGTGTATTTCCCTTTGTTAATAGTTCTTTTTGGGGTGTGTATTCTCTAGTGAAGTTTTTGGAGATATTGCTTGTTGACTACGGGGTGTGTATTCCTCGGGTTTTTCGTGTTTGATCAAGGATTTCAGATTTGTTGTTTATGTTTGTTTTTGTGTGTCTGGAGTTAGCATGGCCTCATTCGATGCTTCTGAGGTGTCTTCAGGACAGAGTATAGAAAGTGGGTTGTACAAGAGCCCCTTCTTTGCTTCGATTACAAAATTGGATGAGACCAATTACCCTCGTTGGTCTCAAACCTTCCTTGTCATTGTGGAAGGTCATGAGAAGAAGCATGTGCTTATGGAAGCACCATCGGAGTAGAAAACGGGAAAATATGCAACTTGGAATCGAGTTGATGCTATGGTGAGAGCCTGGATCTTGAATAGTGTTATTCCTCGGATTGGAGATGAAGTTATTTATTACACTTCTGCCAAAGAGATGTGAGATGGCTTGAAGACTGCCTATTCACATGAGTTGAATTCAACTCAAGTATTCCAAATTCACTACGATCTATGTCATCTCAAGCAGGAGGAGATGAGCTTGTCAAAGTATTACTCCACTATGAAGGAGCTATTGGAGAAATATAATGCATGTATGCCGATGTGTACTTCTGCTACACGTATGGATCACGGAAAGGAGTTTGCAGCCCACATGTTCCTTGTAGGGCTGAATGATCACTATTCTATAGCTCGCTCTCAGATTCTGACTCTCTCCGAGCATCCTCCTATTGAGGAAATTTACAGGAGGCTGAGTAGGATGTAGATTCAGCATACTCATGATGCGATTGTCACCAACACATCTTCAGCTCATGCAGTTGTTAGCACTTATGGTGGTTGAGGTGGCATCTTTCGTGGCAAAGGCAAGGGTCGAACTGATGGTGGTCATGGCAAGCCTACCTATACTTATTGTGGTAGACTTGGCCATGTTGAGGTCAGGTGTTGGAATAAACTTGGCCGACCTACTGCTGCCAACCAAGTTTCTGTTACAGCATCTCCAATTGTGACCATTGAGGCAGTGTCCCTTGCAGAGGCAGACTATGATGTAGTTGTGCAACGGCTAGCATAGTTAACCCACAAGCAACCTCAGTCTTCTAGCACTGCAGCCTATACATCCACATCAGGTACGAATAGGTTATGGTTGGTTGATTCAGGTGCATCCGATCACTTGACAGGAAATTTCCAGTGCTTTAGGGAATTACAGAAGATACCGCAGGATCATTTAGTACAGCTGGCAAATGATAGCCATGCCCTCATTTGTGGTAAGGGAGGGGTATTTGTTACACCCTCTGTGCATCTTGCTGATGTATATTATGTGCCTGATATGACAATGCAACTGCTGTCTGTTAATTCTATTACTAAGTAGTTGAATTGTCGTGCTATTTTTGATATTGTTGGATGCACGTTTTAGGACCACATGACGGGGAGGACGATTGGTGGTGGCTGAGGAGGGGGGTGTGTACCGGCTGGTTTAGAGTCCAGTTGTAGTGGCCTGTTAGACGACTACTGTGTGGAGTGCCTTACAGTGGCACAAATGACTAGGTCACCCTTCACTGAATAAGCTACGCCGTATAATCCCTTGTCTCCTGCTATGAAGATTCAGTATGATGCTTGTCAGCTGGGAAAGCATCACCGTGCCAGCTTTCCAACATCTATCCAATCTAGAAGTTGTGCTTGTTTTGATTTGTTGCATTGTGATGTCTGGGGTCCTAGCCGTGTGGGAGACTGCTAGAATTTTTGATATTATCTGTTATTTGTGGGTGATTTTTCGCGCTTGTTATGGACCTTTTTGATGAGGAATAAATCTCAAGTGGTTTTCTGATTCAACAATTTGTGATATTTGTGAAAAATCAATTTGGTGTGTGCATTAAGAAAATTAGAACTGATAATGCATTAGAGTTCTGTACAAAGAAATTAGCTGATTTGTATGGATCACTAGGTATTGTGTATCAGACATCATGTCCTCATACGTCGCAGTAGAATGGAATTTTTGAGAGGAAACACCGTCATATTCTGGATATAGTTAGAGCTTTACTTATCCAGAATAGTGTTTCACATGGTTACTGGGAAGATGTGGTTCTTACTGCCTGTTATCTTATTAACATGCTTCCTTCCTTTGTGTTACATGAGCAAATTCCATGGAGTATCTTATATACTGATGCAGATTTGTTTCTTGTGCCGCCAAGGACCTTTGGGTGTGTGGCATTTGTACACCTCCTTAGGTCTGGTTGTGACAAATTGGCACTAAGGGTGGTTAAGTGCGTATTCCTGGGGTACTCGCACACGCAGAAGGGATGCAAGTGTTTTGATCCCATACACCAGAGACACTATGTGAGTGCGGATGTAACTTTTCATGAGTTTATCCCGTATTTCTCTACCTTAGGTCATCAGTTGAGAGAGGTGGAGGTGACTGCTCCTATGCCTGTACCTCCTATAGTCATGGAGGATTTTTCTCAGAGTAGTAGTATATCTACTACAGATCAGACTGTGGGCACTTTCAAACCTGTACAACCTAATGAGAAGACATTTAAGGGTGCTACATATCAGCTTCCAGTCACCTATATAGAGGACACACACCCCTTCCCTTTCAGTTTCTACTGAGCCACCATTGTCCTCCGCTTAGGTATGTGTTGAGGGTACTGACAATTCTTCTGCTGATGTCTTCAGGGTCTCTTTCTATGCCCACAGATGAGGACATTCCCATTGCTGTCAGGAAGGCTCCACGATCTTGTGCACAGTATTGTGTTGTTGGCAGTGTTGTCTCTCCGGGTCCTCTGGGATCGGAATTTCATGCATTCACAGCTACAATCTCTACTATTGAGATCCCTACCTTCTATCAGCAGGCTCTACTACATTCACACTGGGAGGCGACTATGGAAGAGGAAATGTCTGCTCTTACTGAAAGAGGCACCTGGGAGCTGTCCTATCTATCTTCTGGCGTGCACTTGGTTGCGGTCAAATGGGTCTTTGCCCTGAAATATAATCTTGATGGATCTATTTTCTGGTATAAGGCTCGCCTTGTGGCCAAAGAATTCACTCAGATTTATGAGGTGGATTTCTTTGATACTTTCTCTCCAGTGGCATGGCTTTCCATGGTACACATACTTGTCTCTGTTGCAGCTCATTATGGGTGGCATCTACACCAGTTGGATGTCAAAAATGCCTTCTTATATGGAGACTTGGAGGAGAAGATCTACATGCAGCAACCACCTGGCTTTGAGGTTCAGGGGGAGTGTGTGCAGGCTTTGTAAGGCCATTTATGGCCTTAAACAGAGCCCCCGAGCCTGATTTCAGTGTCTGTCCAAGGCACTCTATTATTCGGATGCAGAGATTCTCTTCTGATCATTTCTTGTTTGTTAAGAAGACCAGTACTGGCACTGTGGCTTTATTGGTATATGTTAATGACCTTATCCTTTTAGGTGATGATGTAGATGGCATTATTCAGGTGAAGGATTATTTGGCACGCCAATTTTTCTTGAAGGGCCTTGGGAAGCTGAAATATTTTTTAGGCATTGAGATTGCCACAAGCAAGTAAAGCATGGTGATGTCTCAGAGGAAGTTTGCACTTGATATTCTTCAGGAGACAGGCATGCTAGGATCAAAGGAAGCCAATATTCTTATGGACCCTAAAGTTCATCTATTTGAGGATACAGTGAAGCTGAAGGATAAAAAGTCCTATTGACAACTGGTTGGGAAGCTATTGTATCCGACCATCACCAGGTCAGACATCAGTTTTGCAGTGGGTGAGCTAAGTCAGTTCTTAGACAAGGTCACTAATGTTCACTGGTAGGTTGTTATGCAGGTGTTGAGGTACATCAAGGGATGCCCAGGCAAAGGCATTCTATTCCAAAAGAAGAAGGCTCCTATGTCTGTAATTGCTTACTTGGATGCAGATTATGCAGGAGATGTTGAAGATAGGAGGTCTACTACTGGTTTTTGTACATTTGCTGCTGGGAACTTGGCGACTTGGAGGAGCAAGAAATAGAGTGTTGTTTCACGCTCTAGTATTGAGTTAGAGTACACGGCCATGGCACCTATTGCAGTTGAAATGATATGGATTAGATCTTTGCTACGAGATCTTCATGTTGATATTCAGGAACCTATAGAGATGCACTATGACAACCGGGCTGCGACATATGTTACTAATAATCCCATGTTTCATACGAGGATGAAACATGTGGAAGTGGACTGTCACTATATCAGGAGCTTGATTCAGTATGGTCTACTTCGTATTATGTATCTTGCCTCCACCGACTAGATTATTGATGTTTTTACCAAGTTGTTGCCTCGTCCCCAGTTTGAGAAGTGTAGAAACAAGCTGAGTATGATGGATATAAATGCTACAGCTTAAGGGAAAGTGTTGAGTTACATTTTGTTGTGAGGGGCTATTTGTTATTCTATTTTTCTTGTTAGACTTATGTTGTTATTTTTCCCTCACCTCTCTATATAAAGAGGTGTAGAGACGGCTTGGTACAACAACAACAACCAAGCCTTTTCCCACACTAAGTGGGGTCGGCTATATGGATTCTTTGCCTCCACACAGATCGATTTACAACCATTTCAGGACTTAAATTAAAGTAATTGAGGTCATACTTAATAGTTTCCTTCCAACACTTGTCTGGTCGTCCTCGCCCCCTCTTAGCGGGTTCAGCTTCCAACTTCTCGTATCTCCTAACTGGAGCATCTAGTGGCCTTCTTTGTAAATGTCCAAACCATCTTAGACGTGTCTCTCTCATTTTATCCTCTATCGGTGCCACCCTAACCCTTTTTCTAATAAACTTATTTGAAATACGATCCTTTTTTGTATGACCACGCATCCATCTTAACATCTTCATTTCTGCTACAGATATCTTCTGTATATGCCTATAGTTTATAGCCCAGCATTCAGAACCGTACATGGCTGGTCTTACCACAGCTCAATAGTATTTCCTTTGACTTTTAAAGGAACCCTCTTATCACAGAGAACACTAGAAGCGCCCCTCCATTTCAACCACCCTGCATTAATTCTATGTGTAACATCTCCATCAATTCCAACATCATGTTGGAAAATGGATCTCAAGTACTTAAAAATATCTTTCATTGGAATGCACTCTTCTCCAATTTTTACATCAATCCCTTCATTGTTCCCTCTACTACTAAACTTGCATTTCATATACTCAGTCTTCGTCCTACTTATGCGTAATCCTTTATCTTCCAGGGCTTCTCTCCAAAGCTCAAGTTTTTTGTTCACTCCATCTCTTGTCTCATCAACCAACACAATGTCATCAGCAAAAAGCATACACCAAGGCACTTCAACTTGGATATGCTTCGTCAACTCATCCATGACTAAGGCAAAAAGATAAGGGCTTAAAGTCGAACCTTGATGCAGACCAATGGTGATATCAAAGTAGTCCGTCAAATCATCCTTAGTCTTTACACAAGCTGTTGCTCCATAGTACATATCCGTTATGAGGTTGATATAAATAACTGGCACTTGTCTCTTCTACAAAGTTCTCCACAAGATATCTCTTGGGACAGAATTATAGGCCTTCTCCAAATCAATAAAAACCATATGTAAATCCTTTTTCTTCACTTTGTATGTCTCCATCATACGTCTATAGAGATGTATTGCTTCAATAGTAGACCTGCCAGCATAAAGCTAAACTGATTTTCAGTTACCATAGAGACTTGCCTCACCCTTCTTTCAATTATTCTTTCCCAAAGTTTCATCGTATGACTCATCAACTTAATACCTTTATAGTTGGAACAATCTTGTATGTCACCCTTGTTCTTATATAAAGGTACCACAAACTTTTCCTCCATTCCTCTGGCATCTTCTTTCCTTTCCATACAGAATTAAATAAATTTGTGATCCAAGTTATACCCCGTTCTCCCGTCATTCTCCAAACATCTATAGGAATATCATCAGGCCTAACAACCCTCCCACTTTTTATCATCTTCAAAGCCTCTACTTCTTTCTTTATATCCTTCGATAACATGCCCAATTCACATACTCTTTTGAGTTGGCTAACTCCTCTAAGATGATATCATTATTTTGTTTTTCATTAAATAACTTATGAAAATATCTTTTCCATCTTGTCTTTATATCCTCCCTAGCTATAAGCACCATTCCTTCTTCATCCTTGATGCATCTTACATGTGTAAGGTCCTTTGCTTTCCGCTCTTTTGCTTTAGCTAACTTAAAAATATCTTTTTCACCTTCTTTAGAGTCAAGTCTCTTATAAAAATACTCCCAAGCTTTTGCTTTTGCTTCACTAACTATTTTCTTTGCTTTTTTCTTTGCTCTTTTGTAGTTTTCCATATTTTCATCGGTCTTATCTCGATAAAAGTCTTTAAAGCAGGCTCTTTTAATTTTAAGCTTCTCTTGCACTTCCTCACTCCAGCACCAAGCCTCCTTTTGTCCTGGAACATCTCCTTTAGACACGCCTAACACCTCCTTTGCCACCTTCCTAATATACTTTGCCATATTTAACCACATTTCATCATCACTACCATCAAGATCCCAAGTCTTTTGTTGCATTATCTTCTCTTTAAATCTCACTTGCTCTTTCTTAAGATTCCACCATTTAATTCTCGAATTCTTAGACATTAATTTTCTTTTCTTTGCCTTCTTTAAATGAATATCCAACACCAAAAGACGATGTTGAGTAGTTAAACTCTCCCCTGGAATAATCTTGCAATCTTTACAAGATAAACGATCCATTCTTCTCAAAACAAAGTAATCGATCTGCGTTCTTGTAAAGCCACTTTATAGGTAATCAAATGCTCTTCCCGTTTTCTGAAGAAGGTATTTGTTATGAAAAGATCCTAAGCCATAACAAAATCAAGGAACGTCTTCCCTTCTTCATTCCTAACACCAAAACCATGATTTTCATGCACTCCTGCATACTCTAAAGCATCTTTTCCCACATGCCCATTTAAATCTCCACCCAAGAAAATCATTTCTCTCTGTGGGATTCCTTAAATTATCATATCAAGCTCTCCCCAAAATTTGTTCTTTATTCTTTCCTCCAGACCAACTTGAAGTGCATAAACTGAAATGACATTCAAGATCTCTTCTTCTAAGATTAATTTTATCAAAATAATATGATCACCCAATCTCTTAACCTCAACCACACTCTCTTTCAAATCCTTATGAATTATAATGCCAATGCCGTTTCTACCTTTGCCCCTTCCTGAATACCATAGTTTGAAACCTGTTCTCTCGATTTCCTTTACTTTTTCTCCAACCCATTTAGTCTTTTGAAGGTAAAGAATTTGAATCATTCTCCTAACAATTGTATCCACAATCTCCATGAGTTTGCTGGTCAAAGTACCAATATTCCAACTATCGAATCTCAGCATTCTTTGTGACACACTTCGATGGCGAAGTGGTGGAACTAGCTTCTTTATTCTCATGTGTTCTTCATGCGAGAATCGTTGCTCATTTTGAACTACATCTGGGCGGCGATGTAGCGAAATTAACTTCTTTACTCGTATACGTTCCTCATGCGAGAACCCTTGCTCATTTTGGACTACATCCGGGTGGCGATGTAGTGGAACTAACTTCTTTACTCGCATGCATTCCTCATGCGAGAACCCTTGCTCATTTATCACTACACCCATGCATCGATGCAGCGCGTTGCAAGTAGGGAACGCCCCAACGAAATCTGAGTGTTTGCTAGAATCCATGTTTAAAGATCCAACAAATTTTACGTTGGCTATCGGCTACCTAACGCAACCCTCTTCCTTTACCTAGTCTTGGGACCGGCAATGAAAAGGTACACAAACCTCAACATAGGTGGAGTTGTAGGGATGACTTGATAAATAAGAAAAATTTTTTTCTTCAACTTTCTATGTTCCACAATTCACGTTATTAAATGGGTTTACATTGTGATGGAAAATTCACGATTCTTTATTTGGTCTAAACTCATGGTTATCTATTTTTGTTTGGCAAATTCTACCAAACTTCTTGATATTTTATCTAAAAATCATATGTTTTATATTTAGAATGGCTGATATAATAAGATAGACGATAGTGTTTTTTTATTTAAAAGATGGATATTACATCCCATCATTGTTAAATGGGTATCAATAGATAAATGGAGGCCGTATGGTTAAATGGTCGTATGGGTTTGAACTTAGATACCTGATGAATAAATTCATAGGATATGATGGGTCTATGCCACAAATCCGACCCAAACCTAACTTATTGACATTCCTATTATCGATGTACATATCGAAAGTGCATCCCATTTGTGTACAAAATATTGGAAACTACATGCTAATGAATTGACAACATTTTCAATTGTTCCTTATGCAAGATAGCTACTTATTTCGACTGATTGGGGTAATTTGTGAATTATATTTATGATGGCAGATATGCCCCTTCGATACTTCTTTTACGGCACTTTGAAGTATTTGGATCATTATCTTCCAATGAAGCGCCATCAGCAGATCATGTTGGCATTACTTCTGAATTGGCATCTGTAATTAGGCAGTTTACTGAGCCCAGTCCTCAAGAGGAAGGAAATAACTTAAATATGATGGAAACTGGTGGTCTTGTAAGCTATTTCAAAATTCACTGACAATTGACACTTTTTTCCTCCTCTGTGCTTATAAATTTACTTAATAAAAAACTTTTTCTGTCTGCTTGTCCCCTGTTGTTCCAAGTCTGCATCCGGGACAAAGAACGAAAGCATGCATCAGGTGTTTCTGATTGCAGCAAGTGAAGACTCTGATGATCTTCAACCAGCCATTAGGCGTTGCTTTAGCCATGAAGTAAGCATGGGTGCATTATCTGAGGATCAAAGACAGGAATTGCTGTCACAATCACTGAAAGGAATTGAAGATGTGAAACAAGATGTACATGGACACACTGCCTCTTTTTCCTCTTTCTATTGGTTGACTTATGTTTTTGGATTTCTCGTATGTTACAATGATATTTTTTGATAGAAAGGTTGTTTGCAGTTTGACGTGTCAGGGTTGATAAAAGATATCATTGGACTGACATCAGGCTTCATGCCTAGAGATATCCGAGCTTTGGTTGCTGATGCAAGTGCCATTTGCCTAACTCATATGCATGGCGGTAAAGAAGCAAATACCCCAACAAATATAGATAAAACCAATGAGATAGTCCCTGACAGAACGGATCAAGAGTCAGTAGTTTTAAACATTGACAGAGAAGACTTCATCAAAGCTTTAGAGCGATCAAAGAAAAGGAATGCATCTGCTCTCGGAACTCCAAAGGTGAGATATTTTTCCTTTACAAAGAAGGCATATTATACATTGATCCATACTTTTATTGTGAAATGATGTTTTAAGTCGAAGGTATCATGTTATGGTTTGCATCAGAAGACCTCTAAGCTACTTAAATGTTGTATAAATTTTGGTGCTTGTTGATTCTTCAGTGCAATCTTTTGATTATAACATGGGCTTTGAGTTAATAGTACTACTCTTGCAGGTACCTAATGTGAAATGGGAAGATGTTGGTGGTCTTGAAGAAGTGAAGAAGTCAATCTTGGATACAGTTCAGGTAAGCCTTTCATTTCTATTTGAGCTATGTTAGCTTTTATATATTTTCTTTATTTTCTAGCTTCCTTTGCTTCCAACTAGCCTCATATATTGGACACTATTTTTCTAGCTGCTTTTGACTTCTCAATGTGCATGAGACACCTATCTTTTTTTTTGTAATTTGGTAGCCAGCCAGTACCAGACTTCTATGTGGGTTGGAGATTGTGGTACTTTTGAGATATATATGTTGAGAAAAATGGGTTATTGAGTTGCATAAATGGATCCTATAAAGACCCAATTAATTTTAGTACTGGGCATGTTTGGCTTCACATTCTCTGGTGAGAGGAAATAGTATAAAGACCCAGTTACCCACTACTAAGACATTGGATTTTGACATGGTCCATTTGTGCAACAATTCAATAACTAATCTTTCTCAAGTCTCGACAATATGCTTATGCTTTCATATCTGCTTTGTTTTGCATCCAAGAACCTGATCCTAATTTTTAGCACGGATTCAGACTGACATAAGATAGCATATAGCCTTGAAATTTTTGTATTATGAAATTGATTATAGCTATTGGCAGTTCTATGGTCTTCCATTACCTATGCATGTGTATACCCGAATATCTTGCCTGTCTATTCTCGTTTGTGTTGACATGTGAAATAAGATTTAGTGGAAATCTATAGAAATAAGTATATGATAGCTTGTGAGATTTTGCCTTTTCACCTTTTACTAACATATTTACATTGAAAGTTCTTGATGTTACATTGGCAACCTAATTTGAAGATTTAGTTGATATTTCATAGTCTAAAAAAAAAATTAATCTCTTGCAGTTGCCTCTCCTTCATAAAGATTTATTTTCATCTGGATTGCGCAAGCGTTCTGGTGTTCTTTTATATGGACCCCCAGGTACTGGAAAGGTAAGCACATTAGGTTATGCATAATTTAGATGTCTAGTAGTGTAGTCTGTAGACATTAAGCTCAAGCAGTTGGCAGTTTCTTTATCGGAGTGCACTTTGAAAAATCAAGTTGTAACTTTTTGCTAGACTGTGAATGTTTGTTTTTAACAATTTTTTTTTGTTGTGGGACAGAAATGCTTATTAATCAAAACCATTTTCAACTAATCTGTAGTATAAGTTTCAACTTCATGCTGCTAGGGAAATGCTGAGAGAGTAGGATTTGGCAAAATTGGCCATCTTCCTTCATCATTACATTATTACAATTGGAATACAAAATGATCTCTGTCATTCATTTAACCATACATATGAAAGTCTTCATGAAAGCAGCAGCACATTCTATCTGAAATCATGAGGTTGAGTAAATGCTCTTGTCATCATTGTCCACCATAGATTTCACTGTCTTAAAAGGCTAGTTATTGCATAAAAAAGACAAGACTTACTGGCAGTTATTTGCTTTTTATGTTTTTTTGAAAAGACACGTTTGCTTTTTATGTTGACAGACCTTATTGGCTAAAGCTGTTGCAACTGAGTGCTCTTTGAACTTTCTTAGTGTCAAAGGGCCTGAACTAATTAACATGTATATAGGAGAATCAGAGAAGAATGTACGTGATATCTTCCAGAAGGTACATAATGGATATTGAAGCTATTGCTTTTGTTCTGGATTTCTCAGGAAGCTACTCCTTCCATTCTTCATCCACATTACCTAATTTTATACACCACTTTAAAAGGCTAGGTCAGCCCGCCCTTGTGTCATCTTTTTTGATGAGCTTGATTCGCTAGCTCCTGCTCGAGGTGCATCTGGCGATTCAGGTGGTGTAATGGACAGAGTTGTTTCTCAGGTAGGCATGTAGTAAGAATGAAAGTCTGACTCATTTGAAGTCTTATTATGTTGTTGCATTCATATCGTATTTTTGCAGATGCTGGCAGAGATTGATGGTCTAAATGATTCATCACAGGTCCTTTTTTGCATCAAGAGTTTATGGCTTCAAAATTTTTGCTTGTACTTACTTTCCTTTTACGTCTTCATGTTGTTTTCATCTTTGTTCTTGGATATGTTGGAGCAGGACTTATTCATCATAGGTGCAAGTAACAGACCTGATCTTATTGATCCGGCTCTTCTTCGACCTGGCCGGTTTGATAAGCTACTATATGTTGGTGTCAATGCCGATGCTGCTTACCGTGAAAGGTTGCTGTAGTTAGATTCTTGCCTATAGTGATTACCATTGCTATATTTAAGTTTTAACTGAGTTGTACTCTTTTGACAGGGTTCTCAAAGCACTTACAAGAAAGTTTAAATTGCATGAAGATGTATCTTTGTATGAGATAGCTAAAAGATGCCCTCCGAATTTCACTGGTGCAGACATGTATGCTTTATGTGCGGATGCTTGGTTTTGTGCTGCAAAGAGACAGGTAAGTTTGTTCCTTTATATATGCAGCAGCTTGTTGGTGACTAGATTAAATTTAAACGTTGGATAGAGGAGATCTTAGGGTCTAGAGTAACGCACACTATGGTACCTTGATGCATTAAAATTTGCTTTTAAATGTTTTAGTAATGCCAAAAAAACGTTTCGGGAGATTTGAGATAAAACCTAAGTGGTAATCTGCAGGGCGCCAGTTCTGAACCTCAGAATCTACTGTCAGAAGAATCAGGCTAGAACCACCAGGACCAAAACTGACAAACAGGTCTATTGATTGCAAACCTGCCTGAAAATGCACCCCTTCTCAAAACTACCCTTAGAAAGGCAGTTGATTCTAAAGATAAGGGTTTTGTCTCCCATGAGGTTTAAAAACTCAGCCAAATGATTTGTGTATGAATCAGATGAAGCACAGAGAGACATTGCCCCTTTCCCTCAGAAGTCGGAGTGTCACCTTGAATAGGATGATCCAAATGTGATGTATCCTTGGATATCCTGCTATTAATGGATTCACATAATCTCACAACCGTGAATGGACACATCAATTCTAGACTTGCATATATGATGTAAAGGCCATGAACCTTACTTGCTTCAGGAACAGTAAATGCCGTTCATTGTGGACTGTTCAGGAATCACCTATATAAGGCCCTTGAGAGCATTTCGAGAGGGGCATAGTATCTAATGTGAACAGTCCCATTGAGAACTTGTACTCCAATTTGCTTAAGCTTCATGGTGCATTCTAAGGACTAAATCTCTCCTGAAAAAATAGTGCAAGTTCTGCATGGACTCGGTCATCAAATCTCCTATCACAACACCACCCCACCACCCACCCACCCACACACACACACAAAAGGAAAAAAAAAACCCTAAAATCTGGACTGCTGGTACATGCTTTTCATGTATCAATAGATGCTTGATACAGTGGAAAAAAAGAGAAATCTGTGCCTCATGGTAGAGTATCCAATGGGTTTATTCACATGGGTATAAATAGGAAGGTTAAACTGAATAAATGATGTTTCCAGTAGGGGTGTGCATGGATTGAATTGGATTTGATTTTTTGCAATCCAACGATGCATTTCAAGGTCTAATCCAATCCAATTTAATCAACAAAAATTTTGGATTGGAACATTTTTTTTTTCAAAGTGTATGTGATTTTGTAGTTTGTACATGGTTTCCTATTAGTTAATGCAAAATTTCAAAATTTTTTCCTTATTATCTTCAATATATAGACAAATCTACGAATAGCATCAAGAAGATCTGACACCCGAAAATCCACACTTCTCGTTGTTATTTATAGCGTGTAGGGTAGGGGTGAAGTCGGGGTAAAGGATGATGAGAGGGCGGAGAATGGTGGTGTTGTGAGGAGAAAAAGGGTTGGAGGATGAGGAGGGCCAGTTGAATAGCCGCAGGCTCACACAACAGTAGGGGAGAGGGGGTGAGGTGCTGGCATTGAGGACTTGTGGAGGGGGCGGGAGGTGGTGCTCGACAATGGAGGGCGTCGCTTGACTTTGACTTTGGGATGAAGGGGCATGGAGGTGGAGCCGTATGATAAAGGGGCAACCAACGTGAGTGGGGTGGGAGGTAGTGCTTGGCAAGGGAGGTTGGAGAGGAGAGGTGGTGCTCAACCATGGAGGTGGAGAGGGAAGTTGGGGGTTGGAGAAGGCTCAACAATGGAGGTGGGGGGTCGATGCTCTCCAGTTGGGAGCAGGTGGAGTTGGGGAGGGGGTGGGGGGGGGGGGGGGGTGGTTGTGTTGAAGTTTGGGGTTAGGGTGAATAACGATCGGGAAGGAGAGATTGCAGGTTACAAGACTCAAAAAATTAAAAAAAAAGAAGATTGTGGCGGTTTATTTTGGGAGGAAGTGGTGGGATGTTGGAGGAAAACTGGGAATGGAGTTTTTTGAAACTTGAGTATTAAGAATTTATTTCTTCTTCTTATATATATATATATATCTACAAATGTTATTTCTTTTATGGATTACAGATTGGGTCGAATCGGATTATATATGTTATAAATTTAACAGATTACATATTGGTAAAGGTCTCATTGTCTCAAGCTAAATCTAATTCAATTAAAACGGACCGAAAATTTTATGTATATTATAAATTTTACAGATTACATAGTGGTAAATGTCTCATTGTCTCAAGCTAAATCCAATCCAATTAAAATGGATTAAAAATTTTCTAATATGATCCGATCCATAACAGTAAAAAATCTAATCCAATCCAGTCCAATTGGATTGGGATGGACTGGATTATGGATTTATCCAATCCATGTGCACCGCTCGTTTCTGGTGCAAGAAAGCAAATCCTGATACAAGTTTCTCCACTTTTTGACTAGCAAGTTCAGTTGATGTCTATTTATGATTATACTAAATTGCATCTCTTGCTGAAGGTTTCACTCCAGGATTCGGGCTCTGCAGATGCTTCCAATGACAATCAAGCCGTAGTTGAATTGAATGATTTCATCAAGGTATGATCTTTCGTCTTTCAGGTACTACATGTTCTAACTCTTGCCAGTTAGATCCTTGGAAGCTATTATTATTATAATCGCAAGTACCAAGCCATAATAACTGTTCTAAATCATTCCAAACAAATGTTTATGGAAATCTTATTGAATCACCAGGTCTTGGGAGATTTGTCGCCATCTCTGTCCATGGAGGAACTCATAAAATATGAACTACTAAGAGAGAAATTCGAAGGGGCAACCAAGTGATCATATTTGCATCCATTCCGGTTTCCACCTATTTGGTGCTTCAGCCGTGTCCACCACGCCATCGAGCTTCCTTTCTTACGAGGCCCTTTGTCTTCCTCAGCTCTGAGGGTTTTATTTGACGACACGGAACTACAAATTGGCATGAACATAGCCAATGAATCAGGTACATGAAATCTGAAGGATTACCGTCCCAACTTCAACTCCGCCTGTATCAACACACGAGTCCCATCGTATGCGTGTGATTAATGATGGGAAGCGGGGAATAATACAACGAAATCTTTGCACCATGGAATTGTATTTTTTTTGTAAAATAGGGAATCATATATAATAGCTGGTTATATTTAAATAGCTCATTTCTTCTACTTGGGATTGAGAAAACTATTCATAGCATGTAACCATGGGAATCTCAAAAGCTATGGCTCCATGCTCATTATCCTTCTCGAAGAGCAAGGCTCAATACAATATGGAAAATAGATTGACACTTGCCATGGGTTTCACGTGTTGTCCGTGCGTCTTTCTATGTATACACTGCATGGAAACCTGATTCTTGTTTCTCCACATGTGGTGTACCCTTGTTTGATCCCAGAACAAATGGTGGGTGTGACCCTTGTTTAGTCTTGAGTATGAAGTATGTTGTAAACTACCTGCAGCGTGAAGAAAAATGCCTAATGCAAAGGAATGATCTATAGAACTGCAAAGGGCATTGGGAACATCAGCATCAATGTCAGCCCTAGCCTAATGCAGAAGGAAAGCCTAATAAAACCCCAACTTCCTAGGAAGGGAAAAGAGGGGCCCTCCGTCACCAACTTGCTCAACTACACCATGACGGCATGGGGGTATCTCCTTTGCATCCCTTGAGAAAATTCCGAGTAGTCATCTCTTCTTGTCCTTCATATTGTTGCCATGTAGTGGGTCTCCGAGTGAACGTCCATAAGCCAGTGCCCAATGCAAAATTAGTGCTTTGTTACATGAAAGTTGAGTTCGTATTGTATACATTTGGACTTGTAATTGGTTTGGACAGCAACCGGACTAGGGTCCGTATTGATGCACTTTGAGGTTCAAGATGAGATTCAAATCAGGATGCAAGTCCAAGGTCTTTTGTGTTCATTTTAACATTTTCTTGAATTTAACAAGGACAAAACCGCCCCACCTAGCCACCCCCCAAAAAAAACCTAGAGGCCTCTTGCATTGCCACCCTCGCTCCCCTGACTGGCCATCAGGAGGTGGACTGCATTCCCTTTCTCCACCTCTTATCTTCACCCTTCACCTCCGTTCGATGGCTTGAGGTCAATTCCTCTTTGAGCGTGGCTTGCTCAAGTGGAGGCTTGTGGACTCTTCTATGCTTGGCTATGGTGCTCGAAGCTTGGGGTGCTATACATGGAGTGCTCATTGTAGGAGTGCTCAAAGCTTGGGAAATGGATCGCTCAAACCATGCTCGGTTGTGGTGTTCGCAGCGTGTGTGCTAGTCGTGGGAGTGCTCCCTACATGTGGTGCTTGCAATGTGTGTGCTTGTTGTGGGTGTCGAGTGCTTGAAGCTTGGGGCATGAACTTGGCTGTGCGCGTAGCATGGAGTGCTCGATGCTTGGATCACTTGGCAGTGAAATTTGCTCCTTGAGTCGAAGGTTTTTGCTTTGACCCTCAAAAGGAGTCACCATTCTCTTATCATTGGCCATGGATCCTCCTCCCCTTGATGCCTCTTCTTAGTTCGTTAGGTTTGGTCTTCTCTTGTGCTTCTCCTGGTAGGGTGGCTACTACATGATCCCTTTCCACTCTTGGCAACTCCAGATGGTCTTGGCGTAGGTTAGTTTGTCCCTTGTCAATCTAACCTCATGAGTTGTTGTCTGCTTATTTTGATGTTTTCATGATGGAAGTCATGGGCAAGGTGTCATAGATCTCGAATGTTTTTTGTGGAAAGTCTGATTTGGTTGAGTTCAGTTATGAAGTTGAGATTAAAAGTTGATTAGTAGTGTAGTATGGGTACTACAAGAGTTTCTTTGTTTAAGGTTGAAGTTGAAGAAAGCTCTACCTAATGTTCTAAGGTGTGTGGTGCTTAAGTTACGCCCATCACAACTCGACCTCCTTGCTTTTGTTGTGGGGACCATGCAAGACAATATACCTTCACACAATCGAGATTTAGCCAGCCTTATTCTACCTTTCGACGTTTTTCAAATTTCTTGTTTGCGAAAATTGGGTAGATCGCCAAGAGTTCCTCTTGGTGGCATAGTTAGCCAAATGTGTAGCAGCAGCTAGAGATCTTGAATGTTACTAGGAAACCTTGCTTTGTGGGTGGCTTCTTTTCTAGTTTACTGTTTTTTTCCCTTTGTTGTTTTTTTTTCTTATTATTTATAAATTTTGCTGTTCCTCTGTTGTGGAGGTGTACAATCTACTCTTCCTCTTGCCCTCTTAGGATTGTGTCTCATTGTAATAGTCTCTTTCCCTTTTAAACTATTTTCTTAATTTAACATAATAGAGGGCTATAAAAGTAACATCGGTAACAATTATATTATTATGTCTAGCAAGAATAATATTTCTATTCTCGTTAGTTGGAGTTTTCAACAAGTGTGGATATGAAGACCAATAAGAGGAAATATGTTGATTTTATACTCCTATTTAAAATTCTTTACATCCCCTCATAACATGGGTAACATTTACATTATTATTTCTATCAAAAATAATATTTTTTCTTTAAACATTAGAATTTTCAACAAGTGCATATATGGGACCAATTAGAAGAAAGATGTTGGCTTTATACTCTTATTTAAAATCTATTACATCTCTCCTCTAGAACAATCTTCTATTCGAAGATATTCCATCATCATATTTTTTAAATTAATAGCATTTTATGTAATTTTTATTATGTCATGTACCTTTTTGCGAAAGTGTTATATTTTTATAAGAACACTTTGAGAGTTTAAATATGAGTTCATAAGTATCATGGATGAATCAAAGAGGATATTTATTTTAAAATCTCGGATGGATACTATCTTCTCATTTAACTTTGTTATTTCGATTAATTCTTGTAACAATTAATCAATTATTTCATATAGAAGAGGCAACAGTACCACTATGCATAATTTGATGGAGATGTCCCCGTAAGTATGAAAATTCGACGGTAAAAAAATATACAATAACATTTACTTAGAAATTCCAAAGAAGAAGAAGAACTGCAAAATCCAATTTCTCTTTTCTCCCTCTTCTTGTAAGAACTCACGAAAATCCAAAGTTTCCTGCAAGATCAAATTTCCCGCACGGCGTCGGCACAGACACCAAAAAAGGAGGAAAGAAAAAGATGCATCTTTGCACAATTGGGCTCTCCCCATCACCTCCCACCAAAGTGGTTCCTTCCTCGGGCCATTCCCAGCCTTTCCCAACTCCCTTCTCGCCGCCACCACCACCACCACCCCCACCAGATCCTTCCGTCTCCAAGCATCGAGCTCCATGGAGGCGAAGGGGCTCGACTCGGAGGGGCGCGAGTTCTCCAGCGCGAGGGAGATGTGGGGCGAGGAGATCGGCTGCGATGAGAAGCACCGCGAGTGGTACCGCAAGGGCATCGCCTACTGGCAAGTAATGGCCAAAACAAGTAAAAAAGAAGGGTCTTGGGCCTTTTGGTGGGGTAAAAGGTGTCGCCTTTGGGCTCTTGGGGACGTCTTGGGATTTGGGTACTTATGGGTTTTGCGGGATTCTGCCTTTGGTGGGTCCTTTTTTGATCCTGCAGGGAGTGGAGGCTTCGGTGGATGGGGTTCTTGGTGGGTACGGGAAGGTGAACGACGCCGACGTGAAGGGAAGCGAGGCCTTCCTCAAGCCCTTGCTGCTGGAGAGGTTTGGTCGAGAAAGGAGGCACCTTGTTGCTCTTGGTAATCACTAATTAGGTTTTTTTAATCTTTTTTCTTTTCCTTTTAACACGTGTTGGTTACGTAGGTAACAATCCGCGATTTGACTCGAACCCGATTGAGAAAGACCGGCCTTGGTAACTTATTTGGTTTGGGCAAAATGCGCTCCAGACAACCTTCTCAAATGCTTAAGATAAACTTATTAAGTAGTAATTCTAAAAGACTTTGTTGATGTTGTGGTTGTTGTGTGCGGACGCATGTTGAGTTGTTTCAACTTCAAGTAGGGATGTGAGGAGTAAAAAGGGGTATGTTGAGGATTCATTGGAGTGTTTTGATTATGTCAAGAGGATGGCCCTCGTGTTAGCCAGATGGTGATAGTACGAGTGGCATGTGGGTAACATCACATTGGCACAAGTTATGGATAAGAAATGGGTATATTCTGTGTGAAGTGGTTGTGGTTCAAGTTGAAGAGAGAATGGCTTGAAATGGTTTTGAGAATGCAAGTTAGTTGGAAGAGTGGAAGTTGTACAGACGTAGGTGGGGCATGTTATCTTCGGGGGAAAGGTGATAATCAATGAAGGGGAAGCAGGTATGTCTGGTGTGGTGTTGGTGTGGTACAAGTTGAAGAGAGATCAGTTAAACTGTTTTTCATGTGATGGGAAACTCTTAAGTTACATGGAGGGAGACTTTTAGATGATGGTTACATGGGGGAGATTGATATGGCTAGATGTAAATGACTAAGGATAGCTGCAATAGATTCCAACAGGAGGTAAAGGATTGATAATTGAGCCTTCAATGGAGCTGAAGGGCATTGGGGTTCTACACAATTGCGCTTAGCCTGTGGAGCAGAATTCTGGACTGTGGCTTTGTCCTTGTGTTCTCTTTACCTTGTGGCATAGAGTTCTAGATTAGAAGCATGTTCTTGTATTCACTTGTATTAAGATGGATTTTTTTCAAGAGTTTGTTCAACTAGATCTGGGTGATGGACAGGTTCCTAATTGGCAAAATACTTAGTTACTCTGGTATTTGCGGATTTACAATTTCTACCAGTAAAAGAGAAAGAATCCTTTTTTGATTTGTTTCTTTGAAAAGTATCTCTATTTTCAATAATGTTGGTACTAGGAAATTCTCACTAACAAAGTTAAATGGGTTAGTCTCCCTTTTAAACTTTCAGTGGTAGAGGGTTCTTAATGGAATTTTTTTTGATTGTTACCTTTTCCGTTTAGTGAAATAATGAAATGGCTATGCCTTTTAGCTCATACATGGGAGAAAAATGTTATTCTAACTCATGGAGAGTTAAAATCATATTAGTGGTGAGATGAGATCTTTGACCTGCTCCTTAACATCAACCCTGATCAGAAGATCATGGAGGTGTAGGAGCTTTTACAGGATCTGGATGGATTTCAGCCTGAGGAGGGGGCAGATGCTTATGGATGGGAGGAGGGAGATTTCTCTGTTTGTAGTGCTTAGAGAAGGTTGGGATGTTCGGATGCACCGGGGGATATTGACCTTATCAGAGATTGCAGGTAGATTTGGGAGGCTACATGTCCCTTGAAAGTGAAGATTTTTATCTGGCTGCTGAGGAGAGGCAAAATCATGACGAAGGTGTGGAGGGTTAGGTGGGCCAGGAGGCGGATAAGACGTGCTCACTTTGTCTTGGAGCGGATGAGGATGTGAAGCACCTATTCTTCACCTGTCCTGCGGTGGTGCAGATTTGGAGTCATTTCGGTGATGGGTGGTGGACATATGACTTTTTTGACAGCTTTTGGAGGTCGTTCAGATGTGGGAGCAGGATTGGAGGACACAATTCTTTCCGGATAAAAAAGGAGAGAGCACAGCCTTTGGTAGTTTTGTGGGGTATATGATTGGGAAGGAATGTGCTGGTTTTTAGGGAGTAGTGCCCGTATGTTGAGAATTTTGTGGAGTTTATTTTGTTGGTTCTTTCTTTTGGAGCTGAAATTTGTAATATGACTTAGTGCCTTTTTTTATTAATGCAAATTCTGGGTGGTTATCAATTGATAATCACCCTTTCACCTTTCCAATAAAAAAAATCAGCCCTGAAGAATAGCAGGTCTTTATCTAATTTCCATGTTCTCTCCACTGCAATGAATGATGAAATGTAGGTTCATTTTGTCTTTGGAAATAAATGCAGACTGTGGCTCTGGCATTGGGAGGGTTACCAAGAATCTTCTTTTGAGACATTTTAATGAGGTATTTTCAACTTTGCATATCATCTTCTACAAGTAGCGCTTGCATCTGATACTAAATTGTACAATTAAAGTTGAGTAATTCTATTAGCTAACCTTGAAATTCCATGCCCAGCAGCACCTTCCATGGTGTATATTGCTGAAATTAAGTTGTGTTGGACTATTTTACATGAGCCCATGGTTAAGTTGAGTTGCTTTTTCTTTTTGTTTCTAGAAATAATAAATTGTTGTCAACTTTTGGTGATTCCTTCTTTGAACTATAATTGTCAACTTTGTACCATGTATGCTACATATTGCTCAAGTAGCATGCCTGTTCACCCAACATAGCTAATCTTAATGTGCATCGACATTCAGAGATTCTATATCAGTTTTCACACTGTGGCTTTATTATCTGAAATCTCCCCCACCATACATTTATGGATTTTATGCTGTCAATATTTGCATTTAACATACATCTATTATTTCATCAAAAAAAAAAAAAAAAACAATGAGAAAAAACTGATGTGCTTTTTGATCCATAAAAAGATGACATGCTTCTCAGAAAAATAATATTGTTATATTGTTTTGTCCAAAAAGGTTCATAAGCGAATTTCATTTTCAAGAATACTGAGAAAATAAATAATAAATAATTGCTTTGGTTTTAGTTCTAGCTTTCTTTTAGGGCCATGCATCATCATGAATGGTTACATTTTCTAATTACTGGGTTGTTTTCTAGTCAGGTTGACCTTGTGGAACCTGTACAACATTTCTTAGATGCTGCTCGTGAAAATTTGTCTCCTAACAACTCATGCAATGGTGATACCTACAAAGCTGTTAATTTTTACTGTGTCCCCCTTCAGGTAATTAATTTTATTTGCAAAATTCACACACAAATAAATCCATTCTTTTCATTTTACATAAATGAAGATCTAATTTTGATTTGTATTTTTCCTTTGCATGTTTCTTTTTCAACTCAGGAATTTGTACCAGCACGAGAAAGATATGATGTTATATGGGTCCAATGGTGTATAGGACAACTTCCAGATGACGATCTCGTAGCCTTTTTTAAACGAGCTAAGGTAGTCTATGTTAGATATCTTTAGTGCTCTTTTCCAAAAAAAAAAAAAAAATCATTGGTGGTCTTTTGTCTGATCAAGTAAACAATGACACTATTATCTTTCTTTTTTCTTGTTTTTCTTTCAACAAAGGTTAAGGATCTCCTCTGCATGCTTACCACTCATGCTCATAATACTAAACCAGTTAAAACTGCATCCAATAATATTTTGCGACAAAATGACTGTCAGGACTTGGGTCCAGACCCAAGGCTAATTAAGGAAAATGACTCTGACAGCTTCTTGTCCTTGCTCTGATGAACGTAAACCGACACTTAAAGTGACTAAGCCCAATTTATCAAGTAGCAATCCTAACCTTTTACCTATATCTCTCCTTTTATGAGGTTCCAGTTTGGTACTATTTTGAGGGTATTATATGATTATTCTTTCACCAGCTTGCAGTATAACATCTTTTATGGCTATTTTACCTTTTTCATGTTAGACATGTACCAAGGTAATCAAGTGAAAGAAAAAGATGGATAAATGTATACTTTGCAGTTCAGAAAAATAGAGCTGTTGAATTCTGCTAAATTGGAACCATCCTTCGTTTGCAGTCCTTTGTGAAAGTTTTTTTTCCAAAGCAGATTTTACAAGTTGACATTTCATGCGAAAAAATCTAAGGACAACTGGATGCCAAATGTTCTTATTAGGCATAACTCTTTTTTTGCTTATTTTCCCCCATCTTGTTTACTTCATTAATTTTCAGTTTTGTTATCTTTGTTGGAGAGGCCAATCTACTTCATTTTTTTTAACTATTTAAGATTTCTTTTTATATGTCAACTATTTAAGACTTCTAAGTCAATTCCCCTAAATACAGCCATAAATTGATTATTTTCCAGAAAAAGTTGATGGCATTCTCGATCATTGTGGTTTCTACTAGTTTTCTGGAATCCATATATCATGCATGTCAAGCAAACTATTTACTGTAGACTTTTTTTTATCCTTAAGAGAAATATCCTGTTATGCCATATTTTTCACACTCAATAGTCAAATCATCATTCAGAATATTTTTGTGGGTGCTCAGTAATCTGTTACATTCTTCCATTTTTGTAGAACTATTATGTATGTGTCATTTATTGCAGGCAGGTTTGAAGCCTAATGGATTTTTTGTCCTCAAGGAGAATATTGCTAAAAGCGGTTTGATTCTTTTCCTTCCTCTCTAGTGATCAACTATGTATAATATGCTGGACTAATAATTTGGAAGGTGCTGGAAAAGAAGAAAAACTACCAAGTGCTAAATTCAACTGAAGACATACCTAATGTTCAATCAGAACTTTTTCTGTCTTCTGTTTTCAGCAGAAAGGTGCCTTTTTTTTTTTTGACTTCTCGTGGAAAGAGTATGATACAACTTAATGTGTAGATCGTTTTCCTCTTTATTATTTGGGAGGCGTCAAGTAGGGGGATCTCAATTGCAGTTTAGGTTGGGATTGGATGACACCATCTCCATCTCCATCTCCATCCATGACGCATGCATCTTGCATTGACCACAATGATGAACGCTCTTCGGTCTAGAGTTTATCCATAGGCATATAAACCCTTCTCCAAGGTTGAATTTCATCTTGAGCAATTTTGAGAAATCATCTCAACTGATTTAGAGATAACTACCTTAGGAGGGTTAAGGGCACGTGGCTGTGTCTCTAGTCTTATCTTCAATTATCCATCTCAACCAATTTTGAATACCAGGAATGTTGACATTCAAGCTTCCCAAAAGACCCATGCATTTTTCATTGACCGCAACGACGAATACCTCTTTTTTCTAGAGATTGTCTATGGCCTCTTTTTTTCTATTATTTGCAAGGAGTTATCCATAGCCATGTAAATCCTTCTCCAAGGTTGAATTTTGTCTTGAGTGATTTTGAGAAATAGTCAGTTATCCATAACAACTGATTTAGAGATTTGCCTTGCCAGGGATAGGGGCATGTAGCTTTGTGTCAAGCCTTTTCTTTTAATTATCCATCTCGACCAATTTTGAATAGCAGTAATGTAGAAATTCGAGCTACCCAAAATCTGACAGTGTTGTCATTCTACCTAGAGAGTTTTTACCAAAAAGAAAACAGTTAGAAGACATGCAGCTAAATGGCCGCGCCAATAACAAATGCTGATGTGCATCGTTTCTGCCTTTAATAGTGCCACATAAATGATCGCAGTGCAGGGAAAGTTTTGGTTTGATTCTGGCTTTCATATCGCAAGGTCATGAACTACACGAGTGCATCAATGAGCTCTTGATGGGCGTGCAGGTTTTGTGCTGGATAAGGAGGATCGAAGCGTCACAAGATCTGATAGTTACTTCAGGGAGCTCTTCCACCGATGTGGATTGCACCTCCACAAGACGAAGGTCAGCTGGCAGAGCGCATCATTTAGAATCCTACGAACTTCGGTTTCGTACCCTCATGTGTGTTAAAACACCTGATTCCATCTGCAGGACCAGAAGGGCTTCCCTCGGGAACTTTTTGCTGTGAAGATGTATGCATTGTTGACGGACAAACCTGAAGAGGTTCGTGGAAGATCCAAGGCACAGAACCGGATGCCTGCCATCATCAAATCGTGAATTCGAGAAGTCTCTGGCCTTCCCATACCCCCTTCTTCCGTTCAACCAGCAACCTGTAGGTGGTAGAAATTGTGCAAATGGTGTTCTATCGCAGTGCTATTTGTTGTGATGTTTGTGTAGAGTAGTGCATCTTAGATGAATTTTGATTTCCTTCGTAACGTGTGAGATGCGAAGTAATGTGGGTGCGGTTCATGGAACTTGTGCTGGGCAAAAAACGAATTGAGTGTGGACCCTCTTTGATCTGGATTTCGGACTCGAAACCAAGTTTGTAAGACTCATTGGTCCCTATTTCCATGGAATTTTCATGAGATCATATTCCTTTTGGACTTTATTTTTGGGGTGCTATCTTGTAAGAGCAGTTGGTACCAAAAAGATTTGTAGCATTTGCATTGAAGCTTCCTATCAATCGATTAAATTGGATGATGCCATAAAACGATGTGTCTTTACTCGAATTTGGAAAGTCAAAAATCGTAGGATTTAATATGTAAAATTGCAGGATGTAGCTTTGTACCGAGCGTTGAACACCATGATGAATGGACCAAGTAATTTTGTTTTTCGAAGCGATTGCATCGCCCATGAGTTTTCCACTTTGTAAAGACCAAATGCCACTTGTGAATTGGAAAAGCAAATCGATATCATTTCAAGCTTTTCCAAATGATTTGTGTAAAGAAAAATCGAGGTCAATCAAGGAATTTTTCGTGGTTTTTTTATTTCTTGGAGCTTATGTTACAAGTAACTGGACTTGTGGGTTGAGGTGGGCTAGACTTGGTTCAAGACCGATGTGAGAAGGTATTGTAGTTGCGCTCAGTTGGGCTAGTTGGTCGGGGTCTCAAACTGGGCTAGTAATGCTAAGGCTGACCGGCTGAGCATAAGATCAGGCCCTTAAAGTCAAGCAAGATTCAGCCCAAACCCATTTAAACAGGCAGACTCATGAGTCAAGTTCAAGCCCTTTTAATTTCTAAGATGGCCTTGGTCAAGCTCGTTTATTATTCAAAAAAGAAAGTTGAACACCATGATTTATTGTACTCTAAGTATGTAGGTATGATATCCACCGTATGAGTTAATTAAAAATCCTAAGAGTGATGTATTTTTAATTAAAAATAAGTGTAAAAGTATTTTACTTATTTTTAGAATAATAAATTGGTTAAAGTCATAAACTTTTAATTCATATCTATATATATTATATGAGCTTTAAATGAACCTTCAAATGGATTAGGTGTTGGGCTGAGTTGAGTTTGACCTAAGTTCAACCCTAATACTTAAGGGCTTGAACTTGAACTGGACCTAGTGAGTCAGCTCAGTCCACTTAGTCTAATGGTCAACCCTAATTACAAGTATATGAAAATTTTTGGATGGGTCAAGTAACTCCTAAATGGCAAATAATGGGCGAGATGGTAATGTAGAGCCAATTATTAAATGAAATAGCTTGAAGACGACCACTGTGGCTGTTATTTTCCTTTCCATAAATTTGCAAGCTCAGTACTTTCATACCTCACTCTTCATTCTATGTAGGGCATGATGAGAAATGAGCTTTTTCTCATTTTCTATATTCACAGCACGGACTAGTAGATGATAGTTTAATCATGGAAAGGGAAAAAGGAAAAACATCAGTGCATTCTGATTCTTAAATCATACGGAAAGAAAACCTTTGCACAGTTACATCAGGTGCACAAACTTTCAAGGGACGCCAAGGAAGGATCTTAGCAAGAAGCACATGAGTCGTCCAAACATCTACCAAATTTGAACATTGATGTGAAGCATAGTATGATGAAGTCAATGATTCATAGCTATATCTTAGTAATGAGAATCTCCATCAATATCAGGGCAAATACCAACGAATGATGATGCTGAGAAAGGTCAGACAGTAGATCCTGAATACAATTCAAACAACTCAACCGATTCACAACAGTTAATGACTTTTGTAACCAAGCAAGCTGTGGTCTTCAACAATAGGGATTACCCACAACAGAACAATGCGAAGATGGAAGAAAAAAAAAAAAGGTTGTTTTAAAAGGATTCCCCCTCCTTCCAGATGTTAAAAAGAAAAGAAAAGAATTCACGCAGCAACTTCCTCCTCTTCCACCTCATCATCGTACTCGTCATCATAGGCGCTGGCTTCCTGGTACTGCTGGTACTCTGCGACCAAGTCATTCATGTTGCTCTCGGCCTCGGTGAACTCCATCTCATCCATGCCCTCCCCTGTGTACCAGTGCAAGAAGGCCTTCCTCCTGAACATGGCGGTGAACTGCTCGCTGACGCGACGGAACATCTCCTGTATGGCAGTGGAGTTTCCCACAAATGTGGATGCCATCGTCAGCCCCTTTGGAGGGATGTCACAGACGCTGGACTTCACATTGTTCGGGATCCACTCCACAAAGTAAGAAGAGTTCTTGTTCTGGACGTTGATCATCTGTTCATCAACTTCCTTGGTGCTCATCTTCCCCCTGAACATTGCAGATGCTGTCAGGTAGCGCCCGTGTCGTGGGTCGGCAGCGCACATCATGTTCTTGGCATCCCACATTTGCTGGGTGAGCTCTGGGACAGTGAGTGCTCTGTACTGCTGAGAGCCACGAGACGTCAAGGGTGCGAATCCCACCATGAAGAAGTGGAGGCGGGGGAAGGGGATCAGGTTCACCGCGAGCTTCCTGAGGTCGGAATTGAGCTGACCGGGGAAGCGGAGGCAGCAGGTGACCCCACTCATCGTGCCCGAGATAAGATGGTTAAGATCTCCAACTATAGAAGAAATAAATATAGGTCAGAAGATGCAGTGCAAAGATATTGTGGTCAGTCATTTCTTTTTGGTAAGATCAAAATCACAAATGGCAGAGTTTCTTGAGTGCCTCTAAGGAACAGGAATTGTTATGAATTAATGGAGCAAAATTAAATATGATTTATAGGCTCAGTTATATCAACTTCATGTATTCAAATTGCCTTAAATTATCATCTTAATGAATGTGCCTTGTTTTGAAATCAACACATCACAAGACAGCATTCAGGCGTTGCACATAAGAACAATTGCGAATTCAAAAGTCGATCAAGATTCCTCCGCAAGTTAGCTCCACGTGTATCTTTCTAAATTGTGCATCCAGTTAGCAGATGGTGGCCTAGAGAACTTGTGAAGCTGAATCCAACGGCAGGCAATCAGCTGAGAAAAGTTTAATGACCTATAGATTACAAATTTTAGCATGGTATTGGATGCCCTGATGACCAATTTTAATACATAGAAGATAATATTTTGTCTTCATAATTAAGATTATGGAAAATGCTTCGACATTTTGATGAAGAGCATGATCTAGGTAAACATCTGAGATACAGTCAATGCAAGGAAAAGCTCTTTGAGCTAACAGGAAGAATATGCCATGATTCTTGACATATAATTATCTAAAGAACCACCCTAAGAATATAATATCTACTTATACACATATTAGTAGAGATCCAAATATAACAGAAGAAGCTTTCTGTTCAGAAGAAAATTGAAATACGAAAGAAGGCGGTCTAATATGCTACCAAACTGCATTATTATACTGCAAGAATGTTCACTTACAGGTCGGTGTTGCAAGCTTGAGAGTGCGGAAGCAGATGTCATATAAGGCCTCATTGTCGAGAACCATACACTCATCGGCATTCTCCACAAGCTGGTGAACTGAGAGAGTTGCATTATATGGCTCAACAACAGTATCCGATACCTTGGGTGAAGGGAATACTGAAAAGGTTAGCATCATCCGGTCTGGGTACTCCTCTCGGATTTTGGAGATCAACAGTGTGCCCATACCAGACCCAGTGCCTCCACCCAAAGAATGGCACACCTGGAATCCTGCATTAAGAATGAAAAGGAATTCCCCACTTAAATTGACAATTTTGTGGAAAAAAATGCAAATAAAGTTCATTCTTGAGGAGAAAAAATATTTTATTTGAACAAGAAAAAGTGACATTGCCAATATTTTTCTAGTCTAGAAGACAAAAGAATAAATGAAGAGAGATCACTCAAAGAAGTATTAAAGTTTGTGCCACCAAGGGATTGGTAGAGCAGTAAAGCGTCCACATTAGCATCTAGAGTTCAGAGGAGCAAATCCCATGCCTGCTATAAAGATCTTACAGGTAATATGCATGCATAACTAATCATACATGACATGTACAACATGATTCCCTAATGATAATACCAGAAAAATCAAAACTGAAGGACTTGCTTCGCACTAGTACATTAAAAAAAGGACTCCAAGGATAACTTTAACAACACTAAGGTGCATCTACTACTACAAAATTTTAATTTTTAGGAAAAAAAATTCAAGTTCCATTCAAGAAAAGACTAGAAAAGGCTTATCATTAAGGTTAATACTCTAAAATTAGGATTTTTATCTCGAGAATTTCATATCCTTAGGGAATGTAAATCAAATATACAATTGAAAGCCTTTTAAATACAGTTAGTTAAACCAGCTTTTGTGGTTTGAACAGACCTAAGAAAACAGGAAATAAAAGATTAGGGCTTCCAAAGCCTCAGAGTGTGCTCACTCCTTGAGAGATCTTACAATTTGATTTCACAAGCCCAAGAATCTTAAAAATAGTTCAAGCCATTTAGATAGGATAAAACAAGTGTCTTAATCCATTTCATGGAAGCATCCTCCATTTTCTTTGAATGACAAAAAAAGATTGGATAAAAACCAATAGCCAAAATTTAGTTGAAAGAAGCAATTAACAATTGCATCGCAATCTGCTTGCAAATTGACTTTTGTATTCGAATCTTTCATTCTAAAAAGAAAATAGAACTTGGCGGTCTAATCCCGGTGGCTTCAATTCAAATAACATCAGAGTTTGCTAGCCAGGTATATTACCAGCCAGTACCAAGTTTAAGGTTACTTAGTTTTCTTTATGCTCCTACAGAGATGGAGTTGTTTCAGGACTATTTGGCTAACCAACAGGATCTCCTGTACCTTGCTTGATTTCTAGTAAGCACCTTGCCTTATATAATATTGCATCTTCTTGAAAACATTCTTCTTGTATTTTGTTCAGTTGAACATGCATACCTTCTGATTATCTCCTGTCATAAAATTCATGGAATAGATGGAAGACAACAAAAATTTATTACCCTTCTCCAGAGATTTATTTGCTGATAACTACCCCTGTCCAACAATTCAGAATCACTTTTCCTAGCCAAAATCTTTCTTCTCTTTCACCTTCCAAGCTAACATCTTCATCAATCACCATCCATCATTTTCCTCTGCATCACTTTAAATTGGGCAGGACCATGGCCATTACTTTCCTTTCCAAGCCATGCCTCACAATTGCCATTTCTTCTGACAGCCCAAAATCCACCTTCTAGTAGGTGCATGGAGCAATGGCAAGAGATCTCAAAATCCCAACATCTACTTGTATCCTGAAATTCCCAACTTTAAATAGTCGCCATTCTTTTGGTGGGAAAAAGATACTCAACATCTAGCATGCAGTTCCAACCATGATGTCCACTTTCTTGGAAGGTTCCTATTGTTCAAAAGCATGAGGACTAGTTCCTTTTGCATGTCACCTAGCACTAATTCCTTGAGAAGCAGTTCTTATCCAGTGAGCTCATCAGTTTCACGCTACCACGTCTTTAGTTTGGCAGGTCCTCAAGCTAAAGCATTTGATGCAACTCCTGTTGATCAAAGAAACAAAAGCACAGCAAGACGAGCAGAAAGGAATATGAATTGGAGCTTTGGTAAAGGTAATAATGACCGACAATTATGTGTAAACTAAGAAAAAGGGAATAAAAGAAGCTTCAAAAAGAGGACCACTCTCCAGGATTATTTTTATCACAAAGCTACGGACGTGCTTCCAAAATGCACTTAGATTTTAGCTCAACCATATTCAGTGGCACTTTTCAACCCCATTATTCAAATGTGGATGGATTTTTGTCTTAACCAAAATGATTTACCAAGATAGCATGGAAGCAAACATAATTTTTGTCAGTGTTAGACAAATGAAGTTACCAAAACAAAATTGACCAATTAAACAGCATGGACCTCCTCCAAATCAAATATGACATAAGCTGGACCAGCCAGCATAGCACATTATCTTGATACATCATGTACCCATTCTTGTCAAAAACACATCCGAAACGGTAAAAAGGGGCTCCAAAACCAACCAAATGCGGAAAGCCGACACCATATTTCAACCCATAAAATATCCTTCTTGCACCCCTCGATACATGTCATATCCATTTCCATCAATAGAAGCAGCAATATTTCCATTGAACCCTATCCAAACAATTACCAACCCAAAACACAGAATTCTGGCATCATATTCGATCCACACATCTCCTGTACCCATTCCCATCACCAAAGGAAGCAATCTTTCAAGTTTCCATCAAACCCACATCCAAATCAATATCAAAAAGACTCCAAAACAAACAAAAAATGGTCTACAGTGGATTACGTCCCATGGCAAAAGCAGCAATCTTTTCATCAACCCTAATCCAAATCAATACCAAAAGACTCCAAAACAAACCCGGAATCACGTAAACACGATACCGTATCAGATCAACACCGGACTCTTTTCTTGCCCCTCGGGTACATCCCATACCCATTTCCATCACCAAAAAGAAGCAATTTTTCCATCAAACACACATCCAAACAAGCACCCAAAGGCCTACAAAACCCAAAAACCAGCAAAGAAAACACCATATCCAATCCACATCATCAAAGAATGCGGGTTGGGAAACGCAAAGGCTGACGCAAAAGTTGACGTGCAGCAGTGTGAATGTAATCTCAACTTGAGTCCTTCCTTTTTATGTAAAAAAAGTGCTGATACAAGATGAGATCCATTATTGTTAAAACCAACAACAAACTACTTTGGTATGGGTACAAATCACTAAAATCATCTTTGAAATCACTTTCTACAGGTGCGATCTTATTTTGCACCTGTGCAAGATCACTTCACATTCAAAATAATTTTACATGGGTGTAAAATAAGGTTACACCTGTGTAATCTTATTTTGAATTACTTTGCATCAGTGTAAGTTTATTTTACACGGATGCAAAGTAAGACTACATCGATGCAATCTTATTTTGCACAGGTGCAAAGTAAGATTACACTTAAACAATATTATTTTGCATGGATGCAAAATTAAATTACAAGTGTTTCTTCATGTATGAGAAGTGATTTGTCACTAGAAAGGTGATTTTTTTTAGGGCTTAGGGTAGCTATATCCTAAACACTAAAGACTAAACCATAGATCCTAAGATGAAAAAATCACATTTCAAGTGACAAATCACTTCTTATACGTAAAATTACTTCCCATAAACCTAAGACCTAAACTTTAAATCCTAAACTCTCATAAGTCAAAATCACTTTGCACGGGTGCAAAATCACTTTAAGCAAGTGAAATTACCCTTTGAATAATTTTGCATTGATGCAAAATAAGATTGACTCGATGCAAAGACACTTTAAAATAATTTATCACCGATTAAAAATCCTTTTGTACCGATGCAAAATCACCCAGTAGAATTTATCACCGATGTAAAGTAATTTATCACCAATGTAAAACTATTTATCACCTATATGTTTTAGGTTAAAATGGTGTAATGATTTTTTTGAATGTGATAAAGATTATTATGTAATAAACCTTACATTCTTTTGTTTATCAATTATCAAGTAGATTCACATTCTCAACATTGTGTGAAGTACAGAGACAACCACACGTCACTTTTTACGTTAGTACCTACATTTCCCTATTGTTTGACCACCATCAAAAGCCACAATCTTTCCAACCCACATCCTGACCAACAACATAGAAAGCCAATGCCACAGACGATCAACAGCGCGAAAAGCACCAATCTTTCCATCAAATCCTCATCCAAACCAATACCAAAAGGCCCCAAGAACAACCCAAAAGCATACATGAAGGCGAAACCACATCCGATCAACACCAAATCATTCACTCACAAACCAATTCCCACAACCAAAAACGACCAAAAGAGGCAACCTTTCCACCAACCCAAATCGGAACCCAACACACAAACACCCAAAACCAACCATCAAACACCGCAAACGCTGACGCAATAATACCTTCACCAGAAAGAAGCGATCTTTCCATCAAACCAATACCAAAAGCGTCTAAGAACAACCCAAAGACAACACCACATCCGATCAACATCGAATCATTCACTCGCATACCCCCTATTCCCATCACCAAAAACGAACAAAGGAGCAATCTTTCCACCAACCCAAATCGAAAACCAACACAGGAACACCCAAAACACACAGAAAAAAAAAAGAACAAAGGTAAACACCGAAAGCCACGATCTTTCCATCAAACCAGTACCGATCATCTCCAAAACCCAACCGAAAACGAGAAGACCGAGGCCATACCCGATCAACACCGTCAAAATCATCGATCTTTCCATCAAACCCACATCGAAACCAATACCGAAAGCCTCCACGAACAACCCAAAAACACGCAAAGACAAACACACATACCCACCACCAAGAACGACCGAAAGGAGCAATCTTTCCACCAGAAACGGTAGCCATAATTTATGATACCTTGCAGGCAGTCGCAATTCTCGGCCTCCTTGCGCACGACGTCGAGGACGGCATCGATCAGCTCGGCTCCCTCGGTGTAGTGGCCCTTGGCCCAGTTGTTGCCGGCGCCGTTCTGGCCGAACACGAAGTTGTCCGGGCGGAAGATCTGGCCGAAGGGACCGGAGCGGACGGCGTCCATCGTGCCCGGTTCGAGGTCCATGAGGACGGCGCGGGGGACGTAGCGGCCGCAGGACGCCTCGTTGTAGTAGACGTTGATGCGTTCGAGCTGGAGGGAGGAGCTATCGCCGTCCTCGGCCACGTCTCCGCCGGCATGCTTGCCGGTGGGGTCGATGCCGTGCTCGCCGCAGATGACCTCCCAGAACTTGGCGCCGATCTGGTTGCCGCACTGGCCGCCCTGGACGTGGAGGATCTCCCTCATGGTGGTCGAGGCGGCGGTGGAGGAGGAGGAGGAGGAGGGATCGATGTGGAGACCTTAATATGGAGGGTACTGGAGGGGGGAGGGGGAGTGGTGGTGGAGGGGAAGGGAAGGGGTATTTATAGGGGAAGGGAAGGGGGTGGTGGTTTCGAATTGGAGGGTGGGGGATGGTTGATCGGTTGGGGAATGGTGTGGGGTTGTTCTTGATTTGGCCAATGGAAGGCAACAAAAGGAAGGGCTTCCTCTCTCTCTCTCTCTCTATCCCCACTTTTATTTTAAATTTTTGGTTATTTATTTATTTATCATTTTAACTACCTATCCATCTATTTATTTATTTATTTAAAAAAATATATCTCATACATCACATATCTCTCGAGTAATTATAAGGTTAAATTTGAATGTTGAACCGACACCTCCTCCCGTCGATGTGAGGGAATGTAAGTCTACCACCATCCAATTATGCCTTGACGAACTATTGATTAGTTTTTTTGTGCTTTTTATTTTTGTTCTCTTTTATTCAAAACTTTATTCATCTGTTTATTCTATCTTAAACTTTGATTGCTTGTTTTCAAATTTATCAGCTTGTCTATTTTTTTGCTTTGTAAAGTTATTTATGTATTAGGTTTTAGACAGGAGATTCTTTTTCCCCTCTTATACTTTTGTTTGATTTTAATTAATTAATTATTTATTTAATTTGATTATTTGTTTAAATTTTATTTTTAAACAATTTGGTTGTTTATGAAACTTCATTTTTATTTGTCTAATTATCTTATTTTCTATTCTAGTTACTTATTTTTAGATTTATATGCTTTTCGTATTTGATACCTTGAAATTTATTTATTTAATTATTATCAATATACTTATTTACCTTTGTAGTTGTAATTTTTTTATCATATTTTCCCAATATTACCTATTTATTGGCTCGGTGTTGGGTGCCTTTTTCTTCATTTAGGTGTTGTTTCTTGTTGATGTGCTTGTAGATCGGGAGAAGGAAGCACGGTGGAGCCATGCACTTCCACCACTTGGCATGTTAGTAAATTGGCAAGGGTATGTGTTCGAGGAAGTGAGTGAAGATGTGAAGTGTGAAGCTTTGGGTAACAGAGGGATTGTCAATTTGTTTGTTTGTTTAGTTTGGTTCTAAATTTTTTATTTTTCTTTCCTCTTCTTGACCTTTTTTTTAAAGTGGTTACTTGAAGAGGAAAAAATAGGGTAGGACTACCCCTGTACACCACTTTGCATGCCTATTTGCTCTATATGAGTGTTTGATTAAGGGCGTTTGTTTAAAATTTTTCTTCTTAGAAATGAATGAGTATATGGTACCAGCCATTGTAACGACCCAGTTCCCGAGCCCTTACGAGACACGAGAATCGGACCGACTCAATTAATCCCAAGACCTAGTCGTCCAACGAGGAAGTAACCAAAAGAGCAGTAAAATAAACCACATTCAATATAAATATAACTAACAGTAAGAAAATACAGCAGTAAGGAAAGAAACTACTACAGTATATACCACCACAACAGTAGAACAACATTCATAACTAAATATGAACTGCAGGTAAAGAAAAGTACAGCGGAAACAAGAACTACTCAATATAACGGAACAAAAAGAGGTACAAGAAATAGTGGTAACGCTACTGGACCCTACTCGGTCCAGCATCCTCTGCAGCCGCTGACCCTGACTGCTCAACACCTGGTCCTGAAAGGTAACGAGTGTAACACGTCAGCAAAACGCTGAGTAGAGTGGCAACTAAAACTAAAGAAACAGTAAAGTGTACAGTAGCTGTTAAGTTCTGTTACTTTCTTTATTTCAGTCTTTCAATTATCTCACGATTTATCTATTTCTCAGATCTTTCACTTGATCTCGAATGTTCCTCGTGGGAACGATCTTGATTGCAGTCTTTTCCGAACAGTAGAAGTAGCACGTGGTGCTCTCCTGGCCGGGAGAGTCTCCCGTGGTGATCCTACTCTCAGTCAACCACCCCAAGGTCACTGACAGACGTAACGGTGACTACGGCACGCGCGGTAAACGCACGGGTAGCTAACCCGCACTGGCACGCGGTCAGTCGTTTCCGTTAACGGGTGCGCCCAAAGCACAGCACGGAACCAGTACAGGGTAGAGCCCTCTCAGTAATAGGGGTCCAACCCTCCACAGTAACCAAACAGGGGCCTTGCCCCTCCACAGTCCGTGCACCCTCGCCTGACTACCCTGGTTTGCCCCAGTGGGCCTAACAAGTCGGTGTGGGAGGCTAGCAGAACCCCGGGACCCGTGGGGTAGCTAGTACCTCCCTACACTAGTAGCTCTCCTCGGTACTACGTACACGAGGGCCAGCAAGTCGGTACAGAGTGGCCAGTTCTAACCTCGGGTCCCTGGGGCGGCTGGCTCCGCTCTGCACTAAACAGGGGGACAGTCTCTCTCCTTGGTACTCCGTACTCAAGGGCCAGCTTACTTCCCCAATTCTATTCCATTCACTTTCTAGGAGTTCTACTCCTACTTCCCCGTAGGGTTCCAGCTCAGAACGTCTAAGTTTCACCTTCCAGTTTCACGTTATCACAATCCATGTTCTCAAACACGTTTATTTATTCAACAGGCAGCTGTTAATTCAATTACAGGCAGCTATTTGTTCCTTTCCATTTTTCCAAGACTGCAGTATTCATCTGTTCCACTAGTTTTCCCGTCCTAGGATTCATGCCGTATCCTAGGATCTATCATACAATCCAGTTTTCCAGCCTTAGGATTCATGCAACACCTAGGATCTATCATTCAATCTATTTTTCATTCCTAAGATTCATGCAATGTCCTAGGTTCTATTTATGATTCCACAATTTAACAGGTTATACTTAAAAGCCACTCTACCAGGTACGACGGGAGAAATGGGGGCGTGATCGGAAATCCCGCGTGCCTCCGCGACCTCCAAGACTGCAATGGAACGAGGTCCTATCACAAGGATCAAACACAAGGAGTGTCTCAAAACAGTGTATAGCTACTGTAGACGGATAGAGGATTTAATTCCGGAAAGAACGCAACTCGAAACGCGGAAAACGGAACCCGAACGGGCCCTCAACGGGTCGAAAACGACGACACTGTGCAAAATCAGACGTCTGGAACTTCTTCCAGACGTCTTAAAAGGTGGATCAGAGAATTGCCTTGTTCTGCGTGGTTTCTCAGACGTCCAGAAGCCTACGGGGACGTGTGGCCTAGTTCCCAGACGTCCGATGGTCACCCCGGACGTCTGGAGGTCGCTCTCGCCGTCTGGTACTACAGCCAGACGTCTGATTCGCGTTGGATGGCGAATCACCGAGCCTGCGCGCACCCAACTCTCTCTCTCTCAGTACGGTCAGTCGACAGGAAGGAAGAAGACGGAAGAACTCACCTTTCAGACGTCTGGATGGTCTTCCAGACGTCACCCCAGCCGTCTGGCTATCAGCCCAGACGTCTGATTCTGGAAATGTTTCCAGAATCAGGCCGCGACTCGCCCTCCGCTCGCGACGCCGCGCCTCGTCGCACCTCGTGCGCCTGTTGCTCGGACCGCAGCAGTCCCCCCTCGCGTCGCCCCGCGCCCGCTGCGCTCCCCGCCGGCCGGCCCTGGCAGCCCCGGTGAGCTCGCCCTCACGGCTGAGCGCCGCTCTCGCACGCAGCACCTCCTCCGCGCTCACTGCGGCTGCCGCTGCCGCTGCAACCTCGCGCTCGCTCTCGCGCTCACTGGCTGAAGGAGAAGAGGAAGGAGGCGGTGGTGACGGAAGAGCGCGTGGCCTTTTAAGGCCGCGCGAGGAGGAGAGAGAAGGAGCGCGGCAGGGGAATCTGCAGCCGCAGAAGGAATAAGCGAATATGCGGGTCTGCATGCTTAGGCGCGCAGACGACCCGCGCGTGTCAAAGATAACAGATTTCCAGACGTCTGGCAACGATCCCAGACGTCTGCTACGACGTCTGAAAGTGATTCCAGACGTCTGGTCCGACGTCTGGCCCACCTCCCAGACGTCTTAAAATACGTCTGGGGCACGCGTTCATAACACCCATCACCCGTGCTCTTATGCCTCTACAACCATAGGAAAGGGTGCCAGACAAAGCAAATTCCTCCTAACATCTCTTGGTTAAGTTAGATCCTTAATAAGTATTCGATTTAATTCATTCAAAATGAACTTGCATCTTAATTGAATTAAACTCGGACACATTTAGTTGGGTACATTTGCTTTATCAAACACATCAAATTTCTACCTAAGTTGAGGTAGCCATTCGCATCACTTGAACATGTCAAAGAGTGTGAAAACTCTCGTTGATTTATGGAATTCAAAGTTCCTAATGGAGGTTGGAAGACCTGATCAAGATAATAAATTAGAGAGTGAGAAGAATCAAATCATACCAACACCCGAGAATGAGTTACCTAGTTCCACCACGAAAAGTCTATGTTTGGGAGATGCTCTAACTCTTGTAATTTGCGCTATCTCAATATTTGTGAGAGTTCTTTGAATACAATATTACTCAACTGAGCTCCACTCCTTTTGAATACAAGATTCTCTTTTATAGGGTGTAAGGAGCGTGTCCCTTGGGAGAGCTCTCTCGAGTTGCCTCCTCAAAAGGGAACACATGAAGTGTGCAAAGGTTGGAGGGACAACTTGCACCTAACATTTACCCTTTTTTAAGCTTGTCCTACCATGGAAGGTGCAACTTTCTTAGAGGTGGCGTAGAGCACGTCATACGTCATGCTTGACGTGCAAGCCATAATAACAGGACAAAATAAGTAAAAAAGATTGGGGAGGGGGGGGGGGGGGGTGTTGGCTAGTTGGACTCTGGCATTGCTACTTTGGTTCTCCTACCATTGCCTTACTCCATTGACTCATATGGCCTCACCCCTTGGGTGCTTGATTAGCTAGGCAAGTGATCCAACCGATCAAATTAGGTGACTTGAGTGGGAATATCAGCTAGGAGGCTTTGACTCTTATCTGACAAATCCTAGCGGGCCACTTGAGTTACTCTCTCTCTCATATAAAACTCGAGTTGAGACTCACTTGGGGATCTACCTGGTAGAAATTAGATGGTTGTGTTGGTTGCTCGTGCTTAGTTCATATGGCTGGATCTTCTTCATGAGATTCTAATCTCCAGGCCTATCTCTACCTAAACCAAGGATTTTGTGAGCGTTAGCTTAATCTATTGGAATTTTCTTTTCTCGTCAATTTCCTACCATAGACATGACTTAAAAATGTAACATATAGGCGGAACTCATTAAACCCTAACCTCAATCCCAGTGTACTGATTGTGGAAGGAAGTACCAAATATATGCATGGTATGTGAAATCCTTACATGCTTAACCCATGCAAAAATGGCCTCGATTATTCGCAACTAAGTTCACGCATAACTATGAAATATCTCTCCTAATTTGGGTTATCGTACACTAATGTCCTGGATGTCGGAATTAAAAAAATGTTGTTAAAGACAACTTGTTGGGACGCGCGTCAACGTCGGCGATTGGATTAGAATATTGTCGGAATGGATGTCTGGGATTAGGCTGTCCGGTTGGTGTTAGAAAAAGAAGATTTTATGATATCAAGCTCGATATCTCAAATTTGCACCTTTGATTTAAGAACCCGGTTGTTGCACTCATGTCTTATATCCTATATATATATCAAAATCGAGCAATATTTCCAAATCCTGCAAATTGAGGACTTAATTTCTTCACGGCATCAGATGGTCTCTATTGAAGGAGAGAGGAGTGAAGGGTTCGTAACGTACCACATGTAAGTTCATGTTGCCGTTGACTTGGAGAATTGCATATCCAAAGTTTTTCTTCTCGACAAAAAGGCATTGCACTTAATCAAAACGTCGCTTCTTTTCTAAACCAGGAAAAGGTAAAGGTCTAAACTGAGATCTCCGCATCATCTCGGTTGGGAGTGAAGGTTGAGAGCGCTTTATCGTCAACTTATATGCATTTTTATCTTTATCATTGTCCCCCTGTAGTTTTGAGAGTGTTTCAAAAAATTTCTTTTTAGTTTTTTTCTTTGCAAAATATTTTCATAAATTAATTAACAAAATATAATTATTATCTAACATTATAATTAATAATTAATTATAAATCACAATGTGATTATACTTGACTAAGCACGTTAGTAAATGCTAAAAATATAATTAATGGGGTTACTATAATTTAAATTACCATATTATGTTCCACATTAAATTAATTAAATATATTGAAAGAGAAAACAATGCCAACTAATTTATGTATGCAAACATGTCATTCTCCAAGTAAATGTCCCATTCCAATATCTAAAATTAAGTAAACACACTTTTTTTCATGTCACAAGTTAACATATATTCCTAACTCATATTCAGTAAATATAAAAAAGTAAACATAAATAAACATTATCCCCGTTACAAAGATATTAACCCCTGTTAATTAACTCCTACCATAAACTCACCTTCAAGATAAATACAAGAGCACGAGGCTATTGGATGAATTGATGCGGGGCCCACAAGGGACAGTGACACAACCAAAATCAAAGGAGAGAGGAAAGTATCATTGCCCTTTTAAGGAAAGGAGGCGCATTTGCAAGAGCTTGAGAAAAGCTTAGCTACTGGAAGAAGCTTCCGTTCTACAAAGTTGAAGAAGGCAAACTCTTATGGCTACATGCAATATTAGCCTACAACTAGGTGGCACTAGAGTTGTAGGCACTAGATTAGATGGTCAACTCAAGGCCATGTCATGCCATCGGCAGCTACCAATCATAAAGGCATTTTGGACTTGTTAACGTGGAGAGACAACAGGGATATCCCCATTTACTAAGAGGGGTATCTCGTCAGGATTCAGCGTGAAAATTGGGTCTCACCTGTTGGATCTGTTTGTTTTACGAGATAAATTTTATAGATGATAAAATTAGAAGATAAATTTTTGATAAGTTAATTTTGATGTAAGAAAGTATGGGTTAAGTTATGAGATATATAAAAATATTTTTTTTAAAAAAAGGATAAATTTATCCCACTTCTTCCTTAAAATAAATTTATCTCAAAATTTTTAAGATTTCACGAAACAAACAACCCTAAGAGTTTGGAGAGAAGGTTACTCATTTTCCTTCTTTTTCTTTCTTTCAATTTATTAAATGAAAGAATTATCCCTAACTTATCCTTCCTTTCAGACTAGGGAGTCATCCTGACTTTAAAATAAACACCAAACAAGGGATTTCTTCTTCTGTTTTTTTTTCCCACGAAAAACGCAAGTTTCATTATATATATTACTCATTTACGAAGGGATCGATTAGCTCCGTGTCTCTTTCGCAACTTTATCTCCATTTTGTTAGGGGAAAACTCCGTAACATGACAAGCACCCATCTCAATCGTGAGAGTGGTTGACATTAAAATAGATTTTCCAGAGTACCCAATGAAGATATATTAGCGACTGGATAAGGACGTCAACAATGATTTGCAACGTCTCCCGCATGCAACCTTCCAAGTAGCCAAAATCCACAGATGTCACCTTCGATTGTGACAATTTTTCTACGAGAATACTTACGGAGGTAAAGTTAACATGGGGCGAAGCCTTGTTATCCCGAGATTTCCAACACCTGGAGTTCGTAATGTTCCTGAAAAATGAGGCAGATAGCCTTATTTAACAGCAGCACCGAGTGACGTCGAAATTCTTCTCCAGTAATCAGAATTTACGTTCCATCTAAATGGGCACGAGGATGAACAAGATTTCATGCTCATAATGGTCACATTCCAGGACTTCTTATGCACAAGACTTAAATCAAATCGGTCCCATATAATTTTACTTGGGTGTCCACATCCATCACTAAGCCAACCACAAGTGTGTTTGGATGAATGTTTGATCAACGTTGAATCAGACAACACACATTAATCCTAACAGTTACGACAAACATCAAAAGGAATGCCTCCTCAAACAAAATAAAGAGGCAATAAGTATGACCGAATTAATCATAAAATTGACCACTATAATATTCCATAATAGAAGAGAAATAATGTTTGATCCAAATTAGGAAATTACTGGGAAGGAAGGATTGTTTTATGCTGAAATTAAAGATCCCCTTTTGAGTAAAAAGCTGAAATCTGAAATAAACATAGAAATAAGTCAGTTCAAACTCTTGTTTAGACTCCCAAAAAAATTCCCACTAGGATATAATTTCAACATAAGCACTTTGAAGACATCCATTAATGGACATATTGACATCGCCTCCATTAGTTCAAGATGAGACCCCAAAATAGAGAATCCATCCAGGAAGAAAACATTGCAGGGTTATGCATCCTGATGGAAGATTAGTGTCCACGTAAAACTTTCATTTCTACTGCAATGTGTAGTTCAATTCTAACCAAATTTAGAAGCAAAAAAAGGTGACACCCATATCAGCCTTGCTAAAGAATCTTAGTATTGTAATATCTTACCATTCTCTGGACACAGGGCAACATCACAAACGCAATACATCGCAGAAAGACATACGAACATACTTGTAAAGCAGTACCACAAGCCAAAACATTGAGAAAACTAAGGAATGGTCTTGCCATATTGCTCAATCAAGAAACAAGTCTAACATCCACAGAAGATCGATAATCTAAGTAGCATAAAAATATAAATGGTAAAGTTGCATGACTTAAACAGCTCAAAAACACAGCAGGACTACCTCAGCGCTAACAAATTACTTAGATCGCTGCCTCATCTTTCGGCGCTTCCTCTTCAGCCTCCTCATTCTCTTCTTCTTCCACTGAAAAGCACACAGCTGAGGATCAGATTTGCTTGGAAAGATTGCAAGATCAGGAGATTACGAAATTTACAAGACAGTGCTACGATAACCAGGGTGAAAAATACACCGGGCAAAGTTTACATGCAAGAATCTGAACTCAGCGAGAACCCGTAAAAATAACCAAGTTGGAACAACTTAGGCCATACCCAAATGAAATCACTCTTAACAAGTTTCAAATGTCATATAGCAGCAAATGCATTTTCAAGGAATGAAGAGCCAATTCTCAAGATGTCTACATTTATTTCGAGATAGTTAAAAGAAAAGGAAACTCTGGTTGTAATTACCTCTTGAAGAACTGAAAACAAATATACTACAGACAACCATCCTAGACAGGTATACATATGGGAACATATAGAGGGGCCTGTGAAATCTTAAACGGGCACAAATCCATTAAGTCCCACCATCTAGTTTTAATGGAAAAGCATAAAAAAGAAAAGTTATCAAGGGGAAAAAAAGGAGGAAATTACAAGCCCTCTAAATGGATAAAAGATGCATAGAGAAAAAGATAACCATTAGGATAAACATTCAAGAACTGACTACAAGACTCCAATTGGTCATTTACCTTTGACTGGAATTAGCATACATGCACAACGGTACAGCTGCTTCTCATCCTACCTAGCCCACTTATTTCTCCATCCTACCCTTCCTAATATTCTGCTTCCAAGCATTACCGTCACATCTCACTATCATAAAAAGGAACAAAACCTCCACAACATCACATCTTTTACAGCTTTATGGCACCAAAACCATGAAAGATTGTAGCAATCAATATTTACTATTCATCAATATTTGCACCTGCCATGCCGTATAGTTCTCAATGTTAAACCATCAATTATAACCATGTGCAAAAGATGTCAACTAGAAACGAAGAAGATAGATGCAAAATCATTCAGGAGAGGATCATATTTCCAATGAGATTATTAGAGAAAATGTTTGACTGACATTAATAGAGGATAAAATTAGAGAGACATGTCTAAGATGATTTTGACATTTACAGAAAAAATCACTAAATACCCTAGTCAAGATATGCAAAGAGTTAGAGGTTAAAACAACTAAAAGGCAAGGAAGATCAAAGAATTGTTGGAAGAAAATTATTAAATATAATCTTAATTACTTCAATTTAAATCCAAAATGGATACTTCAATATAATCAACATCACTTAGTGTGGAAGAAAGCTTGATTTTTGTGTACGAGTTTCTACTAGTCAATAATTTTGCTACTACCACTTGGGGACTGAAAAATGAACAAGGTCATCTAAGCCCTTCGTAGTTATGAGGGGAAATTTAATAAAGTCATCTGAGTTATTAAAACCATAACTTAGGGCCAAGAAGAAGAACCTGATAACCATTGCACCTTGTTATCTAACTGAACCCTGCTGCCTTAAGAAGCTAAAATAATCAATTTTTTTCAAAAAGGGGAATAATCATAATTATTGTTACTTTTCTTAGTCTCAAGAAGATATTCAATGAGACAGCCCAGAAGTTAAGACACTGCTTGCAATATTGAGCATCCATGCTCTTCCAAGAACTAGGAGCATCAAAATCCTTGTGACATTTCCTAGAGCCAAGAAGACTTATGCAGCAAGGGAACTGAGTTCAAATGCTGCTTTCTATAAATATACATGCTACTCTATGTTACAAGGACTCTAAACTTTGTGGCTACAATCACTACAGAAAAGACATGCGCAACAAGACAACCCAGAAGCTAATGCCCTGCTTGCTATAAGCTTATCCATGCTGCTTTAGATTAAATGGAGGGCAGTGTTTGAGATGCAAGCCATTCCAATAGTGAGAATGATAGTTTCAGTACAGCCTATTACTAACAACCTGCACTCAGATAGAGTAGCCTTGAACGAAAGAGTCGTAAAACCTCTAAATTAATATTCCTCAAACATTTTAAAAATCTCCACACCTACTGCATCAGCTTGCCCATTTTCCAAACAAGGATTATCATCCTAATCATGCATAACCACTACATTCCCAACATTGTCTAATAACCTACCTCAAATGCTATTAAAATAACACAATCACCAATAAAAGCACTTATCTCGAACATTACTTGTCACATATCAGACAGACCAAACAAACAAAAGAAATCATCATTTGTTTAGATATGATTTATAACCATTTTTTAGCACATCATAGACAAAAGAACCTTATCAAAGTAAATGTGTTTAGACACCTCTAAATTCATCATACAGAAGCCTGTTTAGCATCTCCACACACATCGTATCTCCTAAGCCACTTCATAAATCAGTGTTCAGTTATATCCTGCCACAAGAACTTACGCAAAAACACAATTGCCAACAAAACACACAGCTCAATAACTGCTTGTGACAAATCAAATGTCCACACGAGCAAAAGAAGGGATCGTTTTGTTTACAATCTAGCTATTTCAACCAGAAGAAAAGGCTTTTTACATTAACATGACCCCAACAAAACCAAAAGCAGTCAATCACATCTTTCCGAAAACTGCTTTCACCGTACTAAAATAGACATTAAAGTAACACGTACACCATCAAAAGAACATATCAAGACAAAAGGAGCGAGCCTTTCCAATGCTCATCGTCTTTCCACCAAAAGATGCAGCCATTCTTCCAGAATAAAATCCAAAACTCAAACAAAAAATTCAACCATAGCCGCATTATTGCAAAAAATCACGGATTTCATACCACAATGTTTACTACGAAAACAGGATTGCCAACAAAAGAATGCACCCTGATCGCAGCCTGTGACAAATCAAACGCCTTAACAAACGAAAGAAGCGATCTTTTTCCGCCAAGACCTAACGAGTTTCCACAAAGAATTCGACCTTTTCCAAGAACAAGGATCCAAAGAGAGGGGTCGGATCCAAACGCGGCACTCACCACCAAGAACACAACTTTACCGAATGTATGAGGAGCTCTAACATCATGCAAATCATAGGAGAGAGAGAGAGAGAAAGAGAGAGAGAGAGGGAAGTGAAGGTGACGGTGATACCTTGGTTCTCATCGGGCCTGGGGGCCTCTCACGTCGGTTCGTTCTTCCTCTGTACCCTTTCTCGAACGAAGAGACCTGATCGGTCCAACTTCCCAATGGTCCTGTTTGTTTTGCAGGAGTGGGAGTTGGATCCTGCGTTTGCCAACTCGGGTTTTGGGCTGGAAACTTGGGTTGTTCGGATGGGGGGCGGGGGGGCATGTTGGGACGATCCCTTGGATTTGATCCCCTACTTTTCTACTTGTAACGTGTGTGAGAGGATGGAGTTGTCCTCGTCTATCGTTGCCGTTGTGTGAGATGCGACTCTGGTGATGCTTGCGGTTCTTTGCCCTCGTCTCCATCCTTTCCCTTCGTCTTCCCAACAGGAGACCTAACCCTAGTCATTGTCCATGTGGGGAGGCAATAAAGGCAAAGGCCCTACGGTCAAGATGAATCGGTTTGGAGTTAACGGTTTGTTGTCACCCTTCTGCCTTATCTTCTCCATCACACTTTTTACCAACTTGCTAGTTCGCTTTTGCATCTTCATCACCTTTTTTATCCTCGATCCATATGCTATTTGTTTGGTTGTGCTGGGATCCTCGAGACGAAACGTCTCTTTTTTGTTGATTTCCATCATTCCCAATGATGGATGACCCCATTTGACCCTGGTCAATGGATAGTTTTTTCCTATTGTTCGGTGATGGGTAGCTCCAGTTGTTATTCGCAAACCTTGGCCATTACGCGTGATGGATGGAGGAGAATAGTGGCAAGGCAGTCGCATGTTGATCCCTTCATGTGGCTCGCGAATGTGGTTATCCTTGTGTGCTTGCTATAGCAGGTCGACGAAGAGGAGGAAGGAGCTGAGAGGAAGGGTTCGGTGTCTCAGTTTGATATTTATTCCCATTGATTTCTGAAGTAGAATCCTTTGCGATAAAGTGAAATGTTCCTTTTTTACTGGGCAATGTAGGGAAAGGTGAATCCTCTTCAATTCCAAAGGGCGTTGTCAGGAGGTTGCTGGAACTCTACCTTCTGTTGTGTTGCTCAAATCTGGATTACAGGTATATTTCTGCTGCTGTTGCCTTTCTGTTGTGTTGCTCACATCTGGAACTCCATGTTTTGTTGTGTTGCTCACATCTGGACCGAGGAGATCTGGAACTCTGCCTTCTTATAAGCACCATCTTCTGAGTTAATAATGTGTAGAGGATGAACATTCGAATTCAGTATTAATCGAGTTGATATACTATACTGTTTTAGAAATATGAAACTGCTTGTTAGGTATTGCAATTTTCATATGATAATATAGGTGTCTATACATGGTAGTTGGAATAATTTCGTATGGCAGAGATGGTGGGACTAATCTACTGTCATTCCTTGGAATATAAACTTGAAAGTGATATACTAGGATCTTTGTATGACTATGAAGTAATCATATCCTTTTCACATATCTTGTCATAATTTCAGTATAACGTGGCAGTGTGTTAATACATAATTTCTAAATAATTTCAAAATTGATGCATTTAGATTTCACCAGAACATAATGTCCAGTTCCCTTTTATAGAGATATCAGCAATTTGATTTGTATTTGTATGGTTGAGTGTACGTGGAGACTGTATTGAATAAGGCAGAAGTATGGGAACTTGTATACTACATCCACAGTTTGTGTTGGAAGACCTGTTAACAGCTTCCTGTTGTTCCCAATTTCATTCTCTCCATGACATTATGATACAAATTGCTCGTTTGGTTTCTATGCACTTGTTTACCGAGTTTTATTTATTTGTAGTTCCTGTTCAAGTGTTAAGTATTTCATTACTTAATAAGTTTCTGAATATATGTTGTCTACTATTTTAAATTTGATACAAAAAAGCTAACTACTGAATAATTAGTGATTTCGAAGACATGTTTATACGTTTGTTTGTATGTAGTATAAAAGCGCATGTAGGAGGTCTTGATAAGTAAATTTATTTATCAGCAACTTCTGTTTAGAGCTTCTTTGCTTTATTGTGTACACACATTCAACGACCTTTCTTTATACTGTTAACTATGTTTCCTATGGCTTCTTAGTGCTAAAGGTTGAATTAGTCATTGTAAGTGCATGGTTGTTTGCACCTCAAAACACGCCTGTAATAACGCCTTCTTGTGCTATTTTCTAGCATTAACATTGCATAATAGGATCCTGTAATCGCATTTGTAAAAACACTTGCATGTATGCATTTAATCAAGAGAGGAAGAGGAGTGAAACAATCGCCTGCATAGTTACATTTTTCTTCAAGTGCCTCCTTGCAAAATCACCCTCTTTTCATTTTTCCTCTTGATTTCTTCTTTTCTCTCCTTCCCGCGGCTGCACTCTTCCCGCAGCTGCATGCAGCAGCCACGCAGCACTTCTTCCCGTCACTTCTCCCTGCCAACGCCGCTCCCTATAGCTGCAACTCGCACACCCTCTCCCTGCTGCAGCCGGCACGCCACTCTCTCCTCCTCTATAAGTAGCTGCAGCTTCATCCTCGCAACGGGAGCTGCTGCAAAGACCCCACGCCACCACCTTCCTCTCCACCGTTCTCCCCTCCCATACGCCGGCCCTCCGTCGAGGAGGCACCCGGCGAGCAGGAGAACCCACTGTGGTGCACACCACCACAGTGGGAGCACCACCGCCCAGCTCTTCAACGAGCCGGTGGGCGTGGTGTTTTCTTTTCTCTTCGTTTTCGTCTCCACGCCATTGCTGCCGCTTCAAGCTCCGAAGCTTGAAGCAGCAGCAGCACCCCCCGCCTCCTCCGCGACCTTCCCCGCAGGCGCGCAACCCTCCGCGTGCGCCTGCAGGCCCGTTCCCCGCCTCCGTCTCCGTTCTTTCCACCCCGCATTGCACCTGCAGCCGGCCGCCGCGCGCACTGCAGCGGCCGGTTACGGCCTCGCGCCGACCCTTGCCCTCCTCTGCAACCCTCCGCGACCGACTGCAGACTCCCCGCCGCCTTCTCCGAGCGCGCCATCGCCCGCTCTCTGTCCTCACACCCGGTCTACAGGAGACGCCTCACGTCCTCTGCGCGAAGGCGCGGTGCACCGCGATGGTCAGACGTCCGCCTTCGCCTTCAGACGACGCGGCGTCAGACGTCCGCCACCTCTTGCAGACGTCTTAACTCGTGCGTCCGCGATCTCCCTCTCTCTCTGCCGATCTCTCCCGCGTGCGTCCGCTCGATCTCTCCCGCCCGCTCTCTCTCTGTCTGGTGCTCTCTCTCTCTTTTATTTAACTCACAGCAACACACACACACACATTCACCGACGCACACACACATTCACCGACACACACACACACACTTATAGTAACATATATACATATATATATATATATACATACATATATCTATATATATATACTTGTATACATAGTATATCTATATAGTTATGTATACATACATATATATATAATATACATACATATATATATAATATATATATATATATATATATATATATATATATATATATATATATATATATATATATATATCTACTTATATATACATCTATATACTTATACATATACTTACATATATATAGACATATATACTTATATACATATATATATATAAATATCTATATACATATATATATATACATATATATATATATATCTATACACCTATATATATAAACACATATATATCTATATATATATATATATATCTATACATATATAACTATACATTTATATATATATATAGATATATTTACTATACGCTGTATCGCGGGAATATCTGCACCAGTTGCTGATATTTCCTGATACACGCGTGCAAAAAAAAAAAAAGCGTGGTCCCATACATCATCCATCCTCCATCCACACTCCACGCGGCACCTAGTCGTATTGGTTGCGTCTCTCTAGACGTCGACTGACTCGACATAGTGCTACACTCCATCGCCACCTCCACCCCCACCCCTTTATATATATACTACATATATATATATACATACTATATTTACTTTCTGTCTATTTGCTTTTCTGTTAGTAAAAAGATAAAAAAAATACATAAAAAAAGAAAAGATAATCTTTGACTTGCAGGTACCTCGTCTTGCGAGTAGCAAGACTTGTTTTGGGACTCTGTTTGGCTAAAAGCCAAGGACACAATTTTGAGGGTGTGCCTCAAGAACAAGGATTACCATAAAAAACCTAAATAAGAAAAACACCAAAAACACAATAAACGAACGGAAGAGACGCGTTTTAAGGAAAACGTAGAAACTCGACTTTAACCCCACTTCCCTGTGTTCGACCCTGGGCCTAAAAGTGATAAGATAAAATCAATTAGGCCAGGTTAAAAATTTTGTAAAGAGATGGTTAGGTCCAAATTAGGTTAACCACTATACACATTTCAACGATAAAAATATCATATTAACAACCTATTCGGGCCGACCCATCATAACTTTTCTGGCGCCGTTGCCGGGGAGGTGCGCTTTCGAGTAAGTTTCTATCCAATTCCTTTAAATTTGTCTCTTCTCTCTTCACGGGTATTGTTGTTTTTGGTGTGCAGGTGAACCTGGTGGAAGGAGGAGAAGGCTGACGAAGTCGAGAACGTGAGCAGATCCAAGGCGGGAACGAGAGCGTGAAGACGCCGACATCGCATTGGAGCTTCGCACACGTTGCCGAACAGGTAGGTTTTCTTTTCTCATCAAATTAGGGTTAACTTGCCACCACAATAATAAAAAAAAATTTTAAAACTAAAAACTAGAAAAACTTCTTGGGATTTCTTGAGGGCAAGTGGATTAAAATTCACTTGATTGATTGGTTGTCTTCACTGCCACTGCCCCGGGATTTCCCGCCTTACTTCGCATAGCGAAAATCCGAGAATCTTGAATCTTAGATTTTTCGCCGTGGGAAGTATTCTTTAAGGCAAAGAAAAAGATTGCTTGTATCCCTCTTTTGCCTCACTTATCTTTAATTCAGGATCACATTTTTGGTGGGAGACTTGGAATTGAGTTGATTCCAACCCCACCACGACTTTTCAAACTTGCCTGTAATTCGATCCTGAATACTTCAACCCCAACAATTTTATTTTCTTTATCTTTTGGTTGAAGCCTTGTGTGTGGAAATCATTTCTGGTGATTGGGAGCACTTGAATTGAAGTGCTTTGGCTCCCTGTCACATTGATATAAAACTGATTCGTGCATCCGCACTTAGAAATCTCCATTTAGGGTAGCCCATTGCATTTTAACATGCATTAACTAACTGATAATTGAAGAAGGGTTTCTTGGGTTTTAGAAGGAAAACCTGTATTTTTGCAAAAACCCGAAGATTGGTTGAATTGGTAATTCAGCAAAACCCTAAAATTCATACTACTTAAGGCTAAACTCTAAAAACCATTCGCCAATAAAAACTTCAATTCGGGGAGATTTCCCCGTTGCATGCTTGTTCTTACACACTCTTAAAATCAATCACTTGGGCATTACCCGTAAACAACGCCCTTCACATTCCAAAAGCACTTGACTCTAAGCCTCTAATTAAAACTGGTAGTAACTTGACCCTTACTAAGGATTGGAGGTCTAACTACCTGTGTGTAGCGACTACGTGCTGGTGAGAGTTCCCGCGTGTTATCGGGTGTCTAAGACTGGGGCAAACGGCCTTTCAATCTGGCCCGGTGGTTCCGCGGTGCTCGCATTCGGTTCCGTAGTTCGTGATAGTAGGTAACTTAGATCTTTAGGTCTAAAGGCACACTGTAGAGGTTAGGAACTTGACTGTATTGATTTGTAATCAAGTGTACCTTTGTGGCGTCATTTCTCTCATCCCTTTTCCCTTCTCATCTCCCCAATTCTTCCTGCGGTAGTGCATGTTTGGGAGGAGGTCACAAAACCCTGAACTATTTGAATTGACTGATAAATCTAGAAAACAAGTCGAATCGTCCTCCTCCTCCACAAACATGGCTGCATGCCCACCCCCAAATCCCGAGGGAGGAAACCGCCCTCAGAACCCACCAGGTGGTGGAGCCTTAGATCCCATAACCCGCCTCCAAGCCCAAATGGAAATGTATAATGAGCAAATTGAAGACATTCGGGAAACATTGGAGGAAATGCAGAACCCTCCCGAACGGGAGGAGCCTAGGTCTCTTAGCTCTTATCAGAATCCCGCTGCTACAGAGACCATAGGACAAATTCGGGTCCCCATGGGCGGGGACGACTTTGAATTAAAACCAAACATAATTGGCCTAATCAATTTTCACTTTCATGGTCTTGCAAGTGAAGACCCATTTCTCCACTTGGAAGACCTAACCCGACTTGCTGAAACCGTTAAACCAAGAAATGTCGGGTTATCTATAGTCCTCATGAAGATGTTCCCGTTTTCATTACGGGATAAAGCGTCGCAATGGTTACGCACCCTTGGGAGAACCATCCACTCTTGGGAAGAGATGCGAACAGCGTTTCTCAAGAAGTTCTTCCCAATCGGGCGGACCAATGCGCTTCGCCGTGCTATCACTTCATTTACGCAACAAAACGGCGAACAATTTCATGAGGCATGGGAGAGGTATAACGACCTCCTCAGGAAGTGTCCGCACCACGGTCTGCCTAAGTGGCATATAGCCCAGATTTTCTACTATGGGCTAAATGAGACTTTGAAGCAGATTGCAGACGCTTCCTGCGGAGGGAACTTTATGAATAAAGACGAGAATGGAGCATTCGAGCTGTTTGAAAATATGAGTGAAAACTCGATGAACAATGCTTCCATTGTCGCCTTTAATCGTACCAGCCAGCCCCGAAATGTCCACGAAGTTGACACGGGACCCTCCCATTCATCCACTGATCTAAGCCTTATTGCACCAAAAACTGGATGAAGTCTCCGTCGTGCACAAGAAGCTGGACGAGCTTCTGGCCAACCCCGCCCGATCTATGGCAAACACCACCTCTTCACCACTTCGTCACAATCCAAGTTCTTCTAATACCAGGCTTATCCCGAGAAACCCCGTTAGACCTTCCTTACCGAGTGTCGCGCCAAGCGACTCGGTAAGTCATGTGGAACTGGCTTCTGCGAGCCAGTATTTCGACACGGAGGACCAAGCCTCCGTGTGCTCAGATGCATATCTACATGCGGACGCGTCTTCTGGCATAGAAGATGCTTGCGTCCTGGGGAACAACCCGTTCTCTGCCACTTATAACCCAGGGTGGCGTAATCATCCGAACTTCGCATGGTCCAACAACCCGCAGCGCCAAAACCCCGCGGGTGGACCAATGCGACCGTCCGCACCCGTCATCCCAAGGGTCCAGTTTAATCCTATGGCAAATCCGCCATCAGGCCCTTGCGTACCACAAACTGAACACGCATCAAGCCCTCTTGACAAATTGATGTGAATGATGATGGAAATGTCAAAGCGCCATGAAGAGAACATGACCTCTCTTTAGCACCAATTGGCGCAGCAGAACGCCGAGATCAGTCAACTACGCATGGCGACTCGATCTCAGGGCACTCTTCCCGCCCAACCTGTTCCAAACCCGCGAAATTTCGTGCCCCGTGGTTCTCAACCACAGGTACGACCTTCTCAGGGACAGGTTAATCAAGTTCTGCAAGCTCCGAGCATTCCACCGGGATTTCAGGCTAATCCTGCTGCAGCACCACACTCTTATATCCCTATTGCAAACCCTCCTCCACCGTATGATCCCACTGGACCCGCATCGTCCAATGCTATCACTACGAGGAGCGGTAAGCAGACCGTCGATCCGCCTCGACCTGATCCTGGCCCATCTTCTTCTTCGCCCTCTCATTCGGGATGCATACCGCATTCGCGAGAGGATGATGCACCAAAACTTGTGCCAGAATCAGTCCCATTCCCTGAGGCTCTACTAAGGGAGCCAAAAGGAAAAAAGAAAAATACGCAGGCCTTTGACAACCTACGTAATTTGTTCAGGGATGTAGAAATCAAGGTACCCCTGCTCGAGGCAATCGACCACATACCTACTGTCGCTCGATTTTTCAAAGACTACACAACACCCAGGCGACAGTCAAAGAAGACTAAGAATCCGGTGGTTCTCTCGCCTCATGCGAGTTGTGCTATACTGTCAAACTTACCACCGAAGCAGAAAGATCCGGGCACACCACTGATTTCCTGTAGCATCCAAGGCTGCATTTTTAACCGTGCCTTGCTTGATCTAGGATCTTCCATCAATCTCATACCGACCATCATGCTCAAAAATTTTTCCTTGGGAAATCTGAAACCCACCCCTGTCACGTTACAGTTGGCAGATCGTTCTGTCAAAATCCCGAAGGGTGTGGTGGAAGACGTGGTGGTTAGGGTCAACAGTCTCTGTTTTCCTGTTGACTTTCTTGTTTTAGATATGGAAGTTCCTAGTTCACTTTCTGATTGTCCGATCATCCTCGGTCGACCTTTCTTGGCCACAGCCCGCACCCACATCGACTGCGAGTTGGGCTGTATTGAGATTGCCGTTGGATCTGAGAAGCTCAAGCTTAACATATTCAATGCAGCCAAGAACTTTGATTGCGATTGCATTGAGGATGAAACATCTGACGAGGACATGGCCGTCAGCGCGTGTATCGGACTAATTGGGACCTATTCGGACTGCTGCGGATTACCTATAAACACTGATAACTGCCTGACCAACGCATACTGTGACGTTCCCCAATCCCTCCCTTGTCCAGTACCTTCTCCTGGCCAGACTTCTGACGAGGTTTTCTCCGCTTCCCATACCTCGTGGTCTGAGTCATATCCGGGCTACTCACTGTCGGTCCACACTCATGAAGATCGAATTGCCCTTTCTTCCCCGCCAAATCAGGTGGATTTACAAATCCACACTGGGACCTTGAGCCCATATACTTCTCACTGGGGCTATTCATTTTTGGATCCATCTATCCAAGAAGCCCCTCTTCTTGGCCAATCTGAAGGCCAGTTTCTTCCTCCTAACTTGTTCTCCTACCCGTCTGGGACACTCTCGTCCCAAGAAATGCCAGATCCTTCCCCATCCACTCCCGAGCTAAAAGTGCTGCCTAATACACTCAAGTATGTTTTCCTGGGACCAAATGAAACACTCCCTGTAATCATCAGTTCAAAATTAACCATGGAGCAGGAGTGCAAACTAACTAAGGTCCTCCTAGAACACAAGGCAGCTATTGGATGGTCTTTATCAGACTTATCTGGTATTAGCCCCTCCAACTGCTCTCATCGTATATATACGGAGGAGGAGGCTCGACCTTCTCGCGAGATGCAGCGACGTCTCAACCCTAACATGCGGGAGGTCGTTAAGAATGAAATCATTAAGTGGCTGGATGCGGGTATAATCTGCCCGATCAGCGATAGCCCCTGGGTGAGTCCGATTCACGTTGTGCCCAAAAAGGCAGGACTCACCATCCGTGTCAATGATAGGGGCGAATCCATCCCTACACGCACTCCTACATCTTGGAGAGTGTGTGTAGATTATAGGAAACTCAATGCTGCAACCAAGAAAGATCACTTCCCGCTACCATTTATTGACCAAATCCTGGAGCGGTTAGCGGGAAATAAATTTTTCTGCTTCCTGGATGGATTCTCAGGATATAACCAGGTGGCAATAGACCCCCGAGACCAAGAGAAAACCACTTTTACCTGCCCTTTCGGCACCTTCACCTTTAGAAGGATGCCGTTCGGACTTTGTAACGCGCCAGCAACTTTCCAGAGATGCATGCTGGCGATATTTCATGACATGGTGGGTGACTTTCTCGAGGTCTTCATGGATGACTTTTCAGTCTTTGGACCATCTTTCGACGAATGTCTTGCCAACCTGACTCGCATCCTTAGGAGATGTATTGATGTAAACCTCGTGCTTTCCTGGGAAAAAAGTCATTTTATGGTGCACGAGGGAATTGTTCTTGGACATATCATCTCCGATAGGGGTATCGAGGTTGATAGAGCTAAGCTCGATATCATTGCTGATTTACCTGTGCCTGGTTCTGTCAAACAAATCCGCTCCTTCTTGGGACACGTCGGTTTCTATAGGAGATTCATCAAAGACTTATCCAAAATTTCTCGACCCTTAACTCATCTCCTATCAACCGACGTGCCCTTTGACATGGGCCCTGACTGTATACAAGCATTCACGCAGCTGCGTAATGCTGTCACCAAGGCCCCTGTTCTCCAGCCGCCTGATTGGTCCCTTGACTTTGAACTTATGTGTGACGCTTCAGACCTTGCAGTCGGAGCCATCCTGGGACAAAGACGCGATAGACACCCCTTCGTGGTATACTACGCCAGTAAGACGTTGGACGAGGCCCAGCGTAATTATACTACCACTGAAAAGGAACTACTGCCAGTCGTCTTTGGGCTGGAAAAATTCCGTTCTTACCTTCTGGGCTCTCACGTTATTGTTTTCACTGATCACGCGGCCATTCGCCATCTCATGCACAAGAAGGATGCCAAGCCTAGATTGATTCGTTGGATCCTTCTGCTCCAGGAATTTGACATTGAGATTCGTGATAAGGTCGGAGCCCAGAATGTTGTGGCTGATCACCTTTCCAGACTGGACCCTGACCATATTGGACTTACTCTGCCAATTAATGAAGTTTTTCCTGATGAGCACCTATTGGCAATAAATGTGGCAAGTGGACCGTGGTATGCCGACATTGCCAATTACCTTGCTTCTGGATCTCTTCCACGTGGCTGGCCTAAAAACCAGCGCGAGCGTCTCATGACAGAAGCAAAGTATTATTTCTGGGATAATCAACTTCTTTTTCGGATAGGTGCTGATCAAATCATCCGTCGCTGTATTCCTGACAGTGAGTTCCCCAGTGTGCTATCCTTCTGCCACGATCAGGCCTGTGGAGGCCATTTCTCTGGGAGGAAAACTGCAGCCAAGGTGTTGCAGTGCGGTTTCTTTTGGCCCTCCCTTCACCAGGACGCGCACACTTATGCCAAACATTGCACTAGGTGCCAGTCATTAGGGTCAATGGCACGTCGTGACATGATGCCCTTGCAACACATCCTAGCTGCAGAAATCTTTGACATCTGGGGAATTGACTTCATGGGTCCCTTTCCTCCATCCAACGGCTTCGAATTCATCCTCATGGCCGTCGACTATGTTTCAAAATGGATCGAGGCTATTCCCGCGCGCCGTGCTGACCATGTTATCTCCACCCGATTCGTCAAGGACCATATCTTTGCGCGTTTTGGGATCCCTCGGGCCATTATCTCGGATGGAGGAAGCCACTTTACCCATGCTTCTTTTCGGGCACTTCTGAGGAGGTACGGAGTCCACCATCGTATCGCATCCCCGTATCATCCTCAGACGAACGGCCAGGCGGAAGTTTCGAACCGGCAAATCAAGCAGATTCTCCAGAAAGTGGTTCGGCCTGATCGTAAGGATTGGTCTGACAAGCTGACTGACGCACTTTGGGCGTATCGGACCGCCTTCAAGGCTCCCCTTGGTATGTCTCCATATAGAATCGTTTACGGGAAGCCTTGTCATTTGCCTGTGGAGTTGGAGCACCGCGCTTATTGGGCGGTTCGCCAATGTAACCTCGACCCAGACTTGTGTGAACGAGAAAGGAAACTCCAACTCCAAGAGCTGGAAGAGCTCCGTCGTGAAGCCTAGGATTCTGCTCTAACCTTTAAACAGCGCACTAAGGCTTTTCACGACAGCCATGTTTGGCGGAAGGAATTTGAGCCATCTCAGCAAGTTTGGCTCTATAATGCCCGACTCAAATTCTTTCCTGGGAAATTAAAGTCCAAATGGACTGGTCCTTTTCTGGTCTCAAGACCATTCCCCAATGGGGCCGTCAAAATCGAAGATCCCAAATCTGGGTGTAAATTTACGGTCAACGGGCAGCGTTTGAAACCCTATCTGACTCATGAACCTGCCCCCGTTGGAGAAACCGTTGCCCTGCTGGAGGGTAACTAATTCTTTGCCTCATTCTGAGTCCAGCTGGGGACATTAAATTCAGCGCTTGTTGGGAGGCACCCTAACAGCACTCACCATCCACCATCACTTTTCACACCTCTATCGCAATCACTTCACTTTTCTCTTCACCACCCACCATCCACCCACCCTTCCACCCTGATCTATACCCTGAACCTCAGCTCTTGTTACCCGATCTTCCATCCTTCCTCTGCCTTTCCCTACATGCATATGAGGACATAGCATTGTTTGGCATGGGGGGGTGGATAGGCATCCATAGGATCCGGGTATGTTATGGTATCATACAGTTCCCACCTATTTATAAATATGCAAGAAAAAGAAAAAGAAAAAAAAATATATATATTATAATAAATGGTGTTTAGTAATGATCTTGAAGCTGAAACAAAAAGGCAATAAGTGTTTATGGATATTCAACCTCTGTTTTGAAGACTTTCCAGGCCACAAAAGCTTGATTCGCTCAGGCTCGGCTTAATTCACTTAAAGCATTGACAAAATAGATCAAGATCTCTCCTAACTAAGGATGTATTCTTGTACCTGAGACACCAGTACAGGATCCGCTGGTTTGCTTTTTCTTGAGAGCTTAAGTAAACTTGGTTCACACTACACATATCAGGAAAGACGAGGTGAACATAAGATCCAACCCTAGTGTTCATTAGGGAAGGTGGAGTCCTTACCTGTGCGCGCAGGTAGACTTTTTATCCCAGGCTTTAGTCTTGTGTTTAGGAGCGACTCTTTCCACCAAAAAGAAACTCTCCCACCAAAAAAAAAAAAAAAGTGTGCTTCAAAATGTGTTGTAAGAGATATACTGACACGTGTTTCAAAAAAAAAAAAAAAAAGAAAAAAAGAAAAAAAAGAGATGTTTTAAAAGAGTCAGTATATCTCATAAATGTCTGTATACTTTGTTTTTCGGTGAGCCACAAAAAAATAAAAATCAGAAAATGGGAGTTGAGTTTTCCGTCATCATCTTAAGGGTCAATTCGAAGACATGAGCAGAAACTGGGACCAACCTGTACTTAAAAATTCGTGAAACCCTGGGATTGAGTCTTAATGTTCATCTGGTCAGTCTTGATCCTTCACTATGCACAAACCATAACCTCTTGAGCTCTCGAGTACGGCAAAAACCTCCTGGGTCCTGGAAATCGTACTTAAGGTTTAAATATCAAGAGTCCTGGTTAGTTGAGAGATGATCTATGTCATGTGAGACTTAAAGTACTGGTAGTCTTCTTTACAATTGGTTCTCACAATATTCCATAGTAAACACACCTGTATCACCTCAGAAGAAAATCTTCAGCTTAAGATCATTTCTAAATACTATTTTGCTAGGGACTAGCAAAAGATAGGCATGGGGGTATATGTTTGCACCTCAAAACACGCCTGTAATAATGCCTTCTTGTGCTATTTTCTAGCATTAACATTGCATAATAGGATCCTGTAATCGCATTTGTAAAAACACTTGCATGCATGCATTTAATCAAGAGAGGAAGAGGAGTGAAATAATCGCCTGCATAGTTACATTTTTCTTCAAGTGCCTCCTTGCAAAATCACCCTCTTTTGATTTTTCCTCTTGATTTCTTCTTTTCTCTCCTTCCCGCGGCTGCACTCTTCCCGCAGCTGCATGCAGCAGCCACGCAGCACTTCTTCCCGTCACTTCTCCCTGCCAACGCCGCTCCCTATAGCTGCAACTCGCACACCCTCTCCCTGCTGCAGCCGGCACGCCACTCTCTCCTCCTCTATAAGTAGCTGCAGCTTCATCCTCGCAACGGGAGCTGCTGCAAAGACCCCACAGCCACCACCTTCCTCTCCACCGTTCTCCCCTCCCATACGCCGGCCCTCCGTCGAGGAGGCACCCGGCGAGCAGGAGAACCCACTGTGGTGCACACCACCACAGTGGGAGCACCACCGCCCAGCTCTTCAACGAGCCGGTGGGCGTGGTGTTTTCTTTTCTCTTCGTTTTCGTCTCCACGCCATTGCTGCCGCTTCAAGCTCCGAAGCTTGAAGCAGCGGCAGCAGCTAAACCGCGGCGACAGCAGTAGCAGCAGCACCCCCCGCCTCCTCCGCGACCTTCCCCGCAGGTGCGCAACCCTCCGCGCGCGCCTGCAGGCCCGTTCCCCGCCTCCGTCTCCGTTCTGTCCACCCCGCATTGCACCCACAGCCGGCCGCCGCGCGCACTGCAGCGGCCGGTTACGGCCTCGCGCCGACCCCTGCCCTCCTCCGCAACCCTCCGCGACCGACTGCAGACTCCCCACCGCCTTCTCCGAGCGCGCCATCGCCCGCTCTCTGTCCTCGCACCCGGTCTGCAGGAGACGCCTCACGTCCTCTGCGCGAAGGCGCGGTGCACCGCGATGGTCAGACGTTCGCCTTCGCCTTCAGACGACGCGGCGTCAGACGTCCGCCACCTCTTGCAGACGTCTTAACTCGCACGTCCGCGATCTCCCTCTCTCTCTGCCGATCTCTCCCGCGCGCGTCCGCTCGATCTCTCCCGCCCGCTCTCTCTCTGTCTGGTGCTCTCTCTCTCTTTTATTTAACTCACAGCAACACACACACACACATTCACCGTCGCACACACACATTCACCGACACACACACACACACACTTATAGTAACATATATACATATATATATATATATATATATATATATATATATATATACATACATATATCTATATATATATACTTATATACATAGTATATCTATATAGTTATGTATACATACATATATATATAATATACATACATATATATATAATATATATATATATATATATATATATATATATATATATATATATATATATATCTACTTATATATACATCTATATACTTATACATATACTTACATATATATAGACATATATACTTATATACATATATATATATAAATATCTATATACATATATATATACATATATATATATATATCTATACACCTATATATATAAACACATATATATCTATATATATATATATCTATACATATATAACTATACATTTATATATATATATAGATATATTTACTATACGCTGTATCGCGGGAATATCTGCACCAGTTGCTGATATTTCCTGATACACGCGTGCAAAAAAAAAAAAGCGTGGTCCCATACATCATCCATCCTCCATCCACACTCCACGCGGCACCTAGTCGTATTGGTTGCGTCTCTCTAGACGTCGACTGACTCGACATAGTGCTACACTCCATCGCCACCTCCACCCCCACCCCTTTATATATATACTACATATATATATATACATACTATATTTACTTTCTGTCTATTTACTTTTCTGTTAGTAAAAAGATAAAAAAAATACATAAAAAAAGAAAAGATAATCTTTGACTTGCAGGTACCTCGTCTTGCGAGTAGCATGACTTGTTTTGGGACTCTGTTTGGCTAAAAGCCAAGGACACAATTTTGAGGGTGTGCCTCAAGAACAAGGATTACCATAAAAAACCTAAATAAGAAAAACACCAAAAACACAATAAACGAACGGAAGAGACGCGTTTTAAGGAAAACGTAGAAACTCGACTTTAACCCCACTTCCCTGTGTTCGACCCTGGGCCTAAAAGTGACAAGATAAAATCAATTAGGCCAGGTTAAAAATTTTGTAAAGAGATGGTTAGGTCCAAATTAGGTTAACCACTATACACATTTCAACGATAAAAATATCATATTAACAACCTATTCGGGCCGACCCATCAATGGTGCGTACTCTTCTGATTGACTTCGAATTCTAAGGAGCACAACTTAGGCTTTAACTTCCATATTACATGTGAATTTGATGTTAGTGGTTTACTTCGTTATTTGTGGGTACCAAATATAGTGACCATGATGGGTAGTGCTTTACTGGTTATGTAAGGTTGGTAAATGGTGTGGATTTACCCTTTGACTTTAGCTAACCATGTCATATGTAACCGTCCCTTCACTTTGACTATAGAATGTCGACCTCACAACCATCTTCGTCATCCGCTCTGAAGAGGGTAAAGAAATGGGACTATCGTAGCACTTATGAATTGCTGAAGATTTTGACAAAGCATCAGAAGGATAATAAGTGGGAGAATGGATCTTTCAAGAAGCATGTTTGGAATGACATTGATAGGGAGTTCGTATCTGTAACGGGTTTGCCTTACCAACACTTACAAATCTTAAACAGATGGAAGGAACTGAAGAGGAAACACACTTTATATTCACAGTTGTTGAACAAGAGTAGATGGGGAATTGGCCCAATTAATGGTTGCTCACTTCCACTGGATCCTTCCATTTGGGATGAGGTATTTATGTGACCTTCGTATGTAGTAGTTACATATGGACATTCTATTTCACATATTTACGTTTAATTTTCCATCTTGTCTGTAAATGTAGCTTCCTCCTGAACTGGTGGAACTGCGTGACAAGCCATTCGTCTTTTATGAGGACGTACACAAGATTGTCGGTAACGAGATTGCTACAGGTGAGCATGCAATGTCCTCCACTCAGCAGGAACATGGTTAACATCCCGTAGAAGATAATGTTATATCCGTAAGTCAAAGTGTAGCTACTTATGTACTTGGTGGGCACCCCTTCACTTCTGTAGGATCTGCTAGCATGGCAATGTCATTTGATAGCACAACTCCAGATGATATATGGAATTTCGTCCACACTCCTCACATAGGGTCCAACCCTTTGAACCCTAGTTCTATACCGTATGTGTCGTCCAATATCCCTTAACCAATGCTGTCAACGCCACCATCAGCTTCGATAAACGAGGGAGAAGGGTCTAAGAGGGTTTCAAGGGGGTCATCCTTCAGTGTCGGGAAGTGAAAGAGGAGGAGCAAAGCGTCCATTGTGATTGAGGAGGCAAATGCTAGGTCGCATGAGTTTATTGAGCTTATGCGGACTCTGGTGAAACATCATATTGGGTAGTCAACTAAGGTAGACCCAGTAGAGGACACTCGTGACTACATGCGTGTCCCTGCTATCACACCTAACGATTTGATCATCTTGGCTATTGCCTTCACACATTCTTGTTGGCGAGGTATCTTGAAAGATGTAGTTCAATCAGATGCGGAGCTAGGAGCTTTCCTGCGTAAGCACATCGGGAGCGATTATGGGTTCTTTTGATTACATCCACAGGGTTCTCCCATCTGATGATGGTCGATGGATGATTGGAATGTTTATGTCGTATTGTTGTCGATGCTGGATGAAGTTCAAATTTACTTCTATTTTGCGGAATATTTTCATCATCTATAATATTTAGGCTTAGTCATGAACAATTTACTTCCCATTTGCTTTCAGTTGTATTATTTTACTGCATCAGTAAGGTAAGTATCCATCAAATGTGAACTTCTATGGTTGTTTATGGAAGTACTTATTGTTGTCGTTATGGTAGTGCTATTCTTGAATATAATTTTATGTTTAATCAATAGTCATTTCGCTTTATTTGAAGAAGGGATGACTTCAGATGATGAAAGGTCCATCTCCACATTTGAGGATGAAAATGAGGGGAATCATTTGCCATTGGAATTGATAGTTCCACTTGCATTTGGTTACCCACTTACTGGGATCAACTACGTGCCAAGGCAGCCCCAGAATACTTCAGCACTTCCTGGTCACTACTGGGTTCGGGAGTTACTGGAAGGTCACTTGAGTCACTGTAAGGAAGGGTTGAGGGTGCCAAAGGAGGCACTCATTGCAATTTCAGAATACTTGAAGGAGAACACTGAATTGTATGATTCCCAGAACGTCACGGTTCATGAGCAAGTAGCTATTTTCCTACATGCCTTGGCGCATGCCTCATCTAATCGACATCTCATGGAGCGTTTCCAGCATTCTGGTGAGATAATTTCTAGATATTTTAACACTATCTTGGAAGCTTTGGTTTCTCTGAAACGAAGGTTTATTCAATTGCCCAATATTCAAGCTGAGGTACCACATCAGATAAGGGATAGTCCCATATTCTACCCTTACTTCCAGGTTGAGTACCTAATTGGAAATCATATTCTTTGCATTCATCTTTGTAGTGTACTTTATTATCTAATTTGCTTTTACTTATGTGAAGGACGTACTTGGCGCGATAGATGGATGTCATGTGCGTGGCACTGTTGGATCGCTAGATCAAGCTCGTTTCCGTAATCGAAAGGGTTGGACGAGTTAGAATGTTATTGCTGCGGTTGACTACGACTTGCAGTTTGTGTATGTTGGTATTGGATGGGAGGGAACGGCGGCTGACATGAGAGTGTTGCGTTGGGTAGTATGTAATGGATTAGGTGTTCCTAATGGAAGAAGGTTCCTTGTAGATCTTGGATATGCAAATACAAACTCATTTCTTGCTCCATATCATGGTATTTCGTATCACTTGCAATAGTTCCGTAATCGGTCAAACCGATATCGGACATACAAAGAGCTTTACAATCACAGGCATGCACAACTACGAAATATCGTCGAATGGGCTTTTGGCGTTTTGAAACGACGCTTCAAGATTCAGGATGGCCAGCCATTCTACCCTTTCAACACGCAACGTAGCATTGTAATGGCATGTTGCATTATAAACAACATGATCCGACGATGGAACATTTACAATGACATGTTTGATTCCCATCTCCAGGACGAGGATGTTGGTGATACACATGTTAGGGATGATTCGGTGGACGAGACAACTGTGAGGGCTGGGGAGTTTTTGAGGGACCAAATTGCCCATGCTTTATGGGATGATCATACGTCTTAACTTTTCATTCATATTGAAATTGCGTCTTATCTTCTTCTCGTACTACTCATAGAGATGCAGTTTGCTACTATAATGTTATGTTTCGATCTGTCGTACGTAATTAGCTGAGGTATTTAAATGTGACATTTCCAATAGTTATTATGCTGCCATTTTTACTGTGAACTAGTATATTTCCTTTATATCTATGTACACTTTTGAAATGACCCGTTGCCTTTTTAGTCGAATAAGACGTCTGGAGTTTCAGTCAGACGTCTGGACACAGGCTGAACGTCTGAAAGTGGGAAATTTTGTACATTCCCTTGCGTTTTGCACGTAGGCGACGTGCAAAGCTTCTCTCTCCTTCACACTCCTCACCCCTAAACCCTAAACCCCCTTTTATTTAAACCCCCCTTCTCACCACCCTCACCCCCTCACCACTAGCCACTGCCACCTTTAGCCGTCGTCCTTGTGCAGCTGCGGCGAGCGCTTGTGTAGGTTTTCAGAGGGGCTCTGACCTGCGATTCGTGGGTATGTCAAACCCCTGAAGCTGCCCACTTTCTCTCGTGTGGTCGAGGCAGCCATGACTTACGAGGAGACCAACCCGGCCGCACGAGACACTGATGGCGGACGGAAGAGGCCCTACCAACCAGAGTACTCTCATGGCCGTCGGGGGAGGAGGCACATGGCGCCCACGGGAGAGCCGTCCCATTCTATGGGGCCACCAGTGGCCTTTGGGGGCCCCAGATAGGGGTTGGTTGCCAGCACCGGACCCCCACTCAGCCACCAACAAGGACCTACTGAGGGAGGAGTTCATGTACCCCTCTGCTACCAGTGTGGCCAGCCGAGCCACATCAGAAGGGACTGCCTATCTAGGGTCGGAGCACAACAGATGCTCCTCGCACTGAGCACTGGAGGCCGAGCTGGTGGTCATGGTCACCAGGTGCGTGGGGGAGGACAGCAGTCACGAGGAGGGTACCGGCCAGCTGCTGCTCACCCGACCCAGAGTGTAGCTGCTTCGTCTGCACCGAGGGCGGAAGGGCGTATCAACACCCTAACACACAGAGATGCCAAGGCTTCGGGTTCTGTAGTGGCAAGCATGGTTACCGTTTCTGGCAGATTAGTGTACGTATTTTTTGATTCCGTTACCACCCACTCTTTCGTCGCTACGAGTTTTGCCATCAGTTTGAGGCAAGGCAGTGTATTGTTAAAGGATCCGTTTGTGATCAGAGGCCTAGGTGGCCAGTTGTTTGTAGATAAGGAGGTCTACACGGACTGCGAGGTCAGTATAGGAGGACACAGCTTCCACGCTGACCTGATTGTGATCTAGATGGAAGACTTTGGCGTGATCCTAGGGATGGACTGGTTGTCCACCTATCACGCCCTGGTGGACTGTTTCGGGAGGAAGATCGTCTTCTCCATATCGGAGTTTCCTCCCTTTGAGTTTCACGAACAGCCGGTGGACAGAGGTTTCAGATGCATCTCTGCGCTTCGGGCAGCGAGACTTTTGAGCCAGGGGTGTGAGGGCTTCTTGGCTTGTGTAGTGGTAGAGCTTAGCCCCGTGGCTGACTTTCAGTGTATCCCGGTGGTTTGTGAATACCCCGACGTTTTCCCAGAGGAGCTGCCAGAACTACCGCTTGAGCGTAAGATCGAGTTTGGGATCTCACTGGTACTGGGTACCAGCCCTATTTCTATTGCACCATACCGGATGGCACTGCTTGAGCTGCAAGAGCTCAAGTCACAGCTATAGGACCTATTGGAGAAGGGCTTTGTGAGACCCAGTGCATCCCCGTGGGGAGCCCCTGTGTTGTTTGTGAAGAAGAAGGATGGTACCCTGTGACTTTGTGTCGACTACCGACAGCTGAATAAGGTCACTATCAAGGACAAGTATTCGCTGCCAAGGATTGACGACCTTTTCGACCAGTTGCGAGATGCCACAGTGTTCTCCAAGAGAGATCTGAGGTCGGGTTACCACTAGTTGAGGATCAGGGAGGCCGACGTCTCCAAGATAGTTTTCCGTACCTGGTACGAGCACTACGAGTTCTTGGTCATGTCGTTTGGGCTGACCAACACTCCTGCTGCCTTTATGGATTTGATGAATGGTGTTTTCAGGGTGTACTTAGACCAGTTTGTGGTGGAGTTCATTGACGATGTACTCGTTTACTCACGGGATCAGGCACAGAATGGACAGCATTTACGCATGGTCCTGGATATCTTGAGGTGATCAGGCTGTATGCCAAGACAATAAATGCGAGTATTGGCTGAGACATGTGACTTTGTTGGGCCACGTGATTTCAAGAGATGAATTGGATGTGGACCCAGCCAAGGTAGAGGCTGTACTCAGGTGGGAGAGGCCACGCACAGTGATAGAGATACGCAGCTTTCTGGGACTGGCAGGTTACTACCGGCGGTTTATCAGAGGATTCTCTCAGATCGTGCATCCTATGACCTAGCTGACTCGGAAGGACTTGCCCTTTGCCTAAACAAATGAGCGCGAGGCATGTTTTCAGGAGTTGAAGGAGAGACTAACTTCAGCTCATGTACTTACCATTCCAGACAGCAGTGTTGGTTTTGTGGTTTACACCGATGCTTCGTTGCAGGGGTTAGGGGGTGTGCTCATGCAGCGGGGTCACGTTGTCGCTTACACTTCGCGGCTACTGAAGCCCCATGAGCATAGCTACCCTATCCATGACTTAGAGCTGGCAGCAGTTGTCTTCACGCTGAAGACATGGAGGCACTACCTTTACGGTGAGACTTTTGAGATCTTCACAGATCATAAGAGCCTCAGGTACTTGTTTGACCAGACGGAGCTCAACATGAGACAGAGACATTGGTTAGAGCTTCTGAAGGACTACTACTGTAGCATCTCCTACCACCCAAAGAAGGCCGATGTGGTGGCTGACGCCTTGAGCCGGAAGGCGCCCGCCTACTTGGCCAGCTTACAGACACAGAGTTGGAGACTCATGGAGGAGTTGGGCAGTTGGCGACCCCGGGAGTCATGGGGGTACTGTGGGGCAGTGACAGTGACGTGGCTGGCACGACCAGAGTTGATAGACTACATCATCGTAGGGCAGATGGCCGATCCGTACTTACAGACACTGCGAGACAGGGTGCTGACAGAGGACGCAGGAGACTTTTCTTTCTCGGACGAGATACTGCGCATGAAGGGACGCCTATGCGTTCCTAGAGACAAGAAGTTGTTGAGAGAGCTCCTGACTAAGGCGCATGGGTCCAGGTTTACCATACATCCTGGGAACACAAAGATGTACCATGATTTGCGACGCGACTTTTGGTGGAGAGGGATGAAGCAGGATGTTGGTGAGTTTGTCCAACAGTGTTTGGTATGCCAGCAGGTGAAGGTCGAGCATCAGAGGCCTGCAGGGCCATTGCAACCACTTTCTGTGCCAAAGTGGAAGTGGGAGAGCATCACCATGGACTTGGTGGTGGGTCTACCAGTTACCCAGCAGGGACAGGACGTAGTTTTGGTGATCGCAGACCTGTTGATGAAGACGGCACGATTTCTGCCGATCCGAGTCACCTTTGGGTCGGCACAGCTCGCAGAGCGATACATCAGAGATGTGGTGCGCTTGCACAGAGTTCCTCGTGAGATCGTATTCGACAGAGATACTTGTTTCACTTAGTTCTGGGCAGAGTTCCAATAGGATGGGCAGTCAGAGCGCACCATACAGACTCTTGAGGACTTTCTACGTGCCTGTGTACTGGATTGGAGAGGCTCATGAGAGGAGCATTTACCCCTGGCAGAGTTTGCATACAATAACAGTTACCACTCGAGCATCTACATGGCACCTTACGAGGCTTTGTACGGATGGAGGTGCACTGCACCCTTGAGTTGGGTTGAGGTGGGGACCAAGTGGGAGGTTGGTCCCAGGCTGATCCGGCAGAGTCAGGAGGTGATAGAGTAGATTCACAGATGACTCCGCACTGTCAGGAGTAGACAGAAGAGCTACACTGACTGGAAGCGCAGAGAGGTGTAGTTTGAGGTTGGGGATCACGTCTTTCTCCGTGTTTTGCCCATGAAGGGCTTGTAGCGTTTTGGGGTGAAGGGGAAGGTTGCGCCGAGTTTTGTGGGGCCCTTTGAGGTTATGGAGCAGGTAAGACCCGTTGCTTACCGGCTTGCCCTTCCTCTCCAGCTTTCTGAAGTGTACGACGTGTTCCACGTGTCCAACCTCAGGAAGTACGTCGCTGATCCCAGTCACGTTCCGAGCCACGAGAGCATCGAGGTGGGGGAAGACCTAACCTATCTCAAGAGGCCAGTACAGATACTAGACAGAGCGGTTCGGAGTCTGAGACGGAAGTAGGTACCACTGGTGAAGGTTCTATGGAGAAGCCAGCGGTACAAGGAGGCGACCTGGGAGCTTGAGGCGGTGATGTGTGAGCGGTACCCGGAGCTTTTTGAGGGTACATCTCTTCGAACCTACTTCTAGCCTCTCTAAGTTTATTATTTATTTTTACGTTCCTTGATTCGCACCCTACATAGCTCAAGTTTCGGAGATGAAACTTCCTTTAAGTTTGTTATGTTGAAATGATCCATTACCTTTTTAGTCGGGTAAGACATCTGGAGTTTCAGTCAGACATTTGTCTAGACGTCTGGACATAGGCCCGGACATCTGAAAGTGGGAAATTTCATACATTCCCTTGCGCTCTGCATGCAGGCGGTGCGCAGAGCTTCTCTCTCCTTCACACTCCTCACCCCTAAACCCTAAACCCCCTTTCTATTTAAACCTCCCTTGTTACAACCCGGTTCTCGGATCCCTACAGGACCCGAGACTAGCTCGCCTCAACTAATCCCAAGACCTAGTCGTTCAACAAGAAATAACTAAACAGCAGGAAAGTAAACCACATTCACACATGAAATATAACTAAGCAGTAAAGGAAAGTAAAAACTGATGTTCCGTTACATACCACCACAACAACAGAAACAACGGAAATGAAAGTAACAGTAGAGACAACAGTAACTAAAAAGTATGATACTCACTACCGTAGTACGGGTACAACAAGAAAGTGCAGAAAGCTACGGCTAGGCTCGACTGGGCCCAGCACCCTCTGCAGTCGGAAGCTCGGGCTGCTCAACTCCAAGTCCTGAATAGTGTTATGAAAAAGACAGAGTCAGTGAATGCTGAATAGAGTTGTATCTATACTATCTAAAGTAGTAAAAGCAACAGGTTAAATTCTCTTTTCTATTTATTTTGTTTTATGTGTATTTCCTTTTCACCCATTCTTCTCAATATCCAGATATTCTTGATCTTACATGTTCCTCGTGGGGACGATCTTGATTGCAGTCTTTTCTGAGGAGTAGAAGGTACACGTGGTGCTCTCCTGGCCGGAAAAGTCCCCCATGGTAGTCCTACACCCATTTAACCACCCTGAGGTCACTGACAAGACGTAGCGGTGACTATGGCACACGTGATAAGTGCATGGGTAGCTACCCTGCACTGACACACGGTCAGTCGTTTCCGCTAGCGGGTATGCCCAAAGTAAAGTACGGAGGAGTATAGGGCCTTGCCCTCTCAGAACAGGGGTCTCGCCCCTCCACAGTCTGCACACCCTCGTCTGACTACCCCAGTTTGCCCAGAGGGCCTAACAAGTCGGTATAGGGTGGCTAGCTGAACCTCGGGCCTCGTGGGGTGGCTAGCTTTCTCCCTACACTAGTAGCTCGCCTCGGTACCGTGTACACGAAGGCCAACAGGAGTCGGTGTAGAGTGGCCAATCCTAACCCTAGGTCTTAACCCAAGGGCGGTTAGCTCCGCTTTACACGAAAAGGGGACTGTCGCTCTCCTTGGTACCACGTACTCAAGGGTTGGCACACTTCCCGTCTACATTCCAGGATTCCAACTAACCACAGGAGTTCTACTCCTAATTCCCCGTAGGGTTCATGCTCATATTTACTACATTTATTCCGATCCAGATTCCACCATTCACAATTCGGTTCTCATTTATATGCAGGAAGCTCGTGTTTCCATAATTCAAAACATGCCACTGGTGATTTCACGGGCAATTAGTTATAAAATACATGCAGCTTGTATTCTAACAAGCAACCCACAATTATTTTACAGGGAATTGCTAGTAGTTTATCTCAATTTTGCACATAAGTACCAAATAGTGCATTCATTTCTCTACCCTAAGGTTCATGCCACATCCTAGGGTTCCAGTCGGTTAATTCTACAATACATGCTTATTTGAACATTATTAAAAGCATTAAACCACTCTACCAGACAATTCAGGAGTACTGGGGGCTTGAACTGCAGATCCAGGTGCTCTGTGAGCCCCGAACAAGCAGTAAGCTGAAACCCTATACCAGGGAATACATCATAAAATGAAGGTTCAGAACAATGTACAAAGTCCTCTAGTACGTAGAGAAACTCGTAAGGAAACTATAGGTACTTCGTTTGCGTAAATCGGATCCCGATCGGACCCCAAACGGGTCAAAAATGTGTCTACAGTCCAAAATTAGACGTCTGGGAATAAGTCCAAACGTCTTAAAAGATACAAAACTTTACCTCAAGTCCCTGCGGTGTCCTCAGACGTCTAGGACTCCTCTGCAATCGTTTGAAGGCAGTTCCAGACGTCGGACCATTCCTCCAGTCGTTTGGAAGCACCTTCGGTAGTCTGGTGAGCTGATCAGACGTCCGAAAATGCGTGGGAGAGCATTCTGCGCTCCTTCCCAGGGTTGCTCTTGCGTACGACAATTGCAACCACTAAATCAGGCCCAACCAACACTTCTACGGTGAGGGCTGCATGGCTGTAACTACGAAAAAAACCTACCTTCGCGATAAATGAGCTTTCAGATGTCTGGTCTTAACTCTAGACATCCAGATGCTCCGCCAGCTGTCTGGACTCCGCTCCGGACGTCTGATACTGGAAAATTTCTAGTGCAAAAACTCGCTCTCAGCGCTCTCCACCGCACTTCTCCTCGCTCCACCGCAGCTCCAGCCGCTGCAGATGGTCGAGGATGCCTCTCTGGACTCTCTCCTTTTCCTGCACGTGCTTGCGGTGGCCGTTCTAGCTCCACCGAGCTTCCATCGAAGCTCTCCAACCTCGAACTCGTCCTCCTCTCGCAGTCTCCTCCTCCTCACTCTCTCGCTCTCCCTCGTCACCTCCTCTCGTGGCTCTGAAGGTGGGGGTGGTGGGGTGTGGAGTGGAGAGGAGAGGAGGGGAGGGGTTTTTATAGGGAGTGGGGGCGTAGGGTTCGGGCAGGAAAGGAGGAAAAAGGAGAGAGAGGAGAAGGTCCTGCACGCCGCCCGTGAGCAGGGCACAGAACCCATACAGAAATTTCATTTTCAGACATCTGGGAAAGGGTCCAGATGTCTGGACAGATGTCTAATTGAGACTCCAGACATTTTAAAAGGCTAAAAGTGGGACGGGTCTTTACATCATAACAAACTTAAAGGAAGTTTCATCCCCAAAACTTGAACTAGCTAGGGTGCAGAAAAATGAACATAAAACGCATGACAAACTTAAAGAGGACCGAAGTAGGTTCAAGAAGACGCACCCTCAAAAAGCTCCAGGTACCGCTCTCGCATTGCCGCCTCAGTCTCCCAAGTAGCCTCCTTGTATCACTGGCTTCTCCATAGGACCTTCACTAGTGGTACCTGCTTCCGTCTCAGACTCCAAACGGCTCTGTCTAGTATCTGCACTGGTCTCTCGGGGTAGGTCAGGTCGCCACCCACCTCTACACTCTCGTGGCTCAGAACGTGATTGTGATCGGTGACGTACTTCCTGAGGTTGGACACGTGGAATACGTCGTGCACTCCAGAAAGCTGGAGAGGAAGGGCAAGTCGATAAGCAACGGGTCGTACTTGCTTCAGGACCTCAAAGGGCCCCACAAACCTCGGCGCAAGCTTCCCTTTCACCCCAAAATGCTGCAGGCCCTTCATGGGCGAAACGCGGAGAAAGACGTGGTACCCAACCTAAACTGCAGCTCTCTGCATTTCCGGTCAGCATAACTCTTCTGCCTGCTCTTGACAGTGAGGAGTCATCTGTAAATCTACTCTATCACCTCCTGACTCTGCCGGATCAGCCTAAGGCCAACCTCTCACTTGGTCCCCACCTCGACCCAACTCAAGGGTGCAGTACACCTCTGTCCGTACAGAGCCTCGTAAGGTGCCATGTCGATGCTCGAGTGATAACTGTTATTGTATGCGAACTTTGCCAGGGGTAAATGCTCCTCCCAGGAGCCTCTCCAGTCGAGTACACAGGCATGTAAAAGGTCCTCAAGTGTCTGTATGGTGTGCTCTGACTGTCCGTCTGTTTGGGGGTGGTACGCGGTGCTGAACCTCAACCGTGTCCGTAAAGCCTGCTGAAACTCAGCCCAGAATTGGGAAGTAAAGCGGGTATCCCTGTCGGATACAATCTCGCGCGAAACTTCGTGCAGGCGTACCACATCGCAAATGTACCTCTTTGCCAACTGTACTGGTCCTAAGGTGACTCGGATCGGCAGGAAACGCGTCGTCTTCGTCAACCTGTCCACTATTACCCAGACTGCGTCGTGTCCTCGTTGGGTAATGATAAACGCCAGTTTATCATCAATTTTATGCTTTAAAACTAACCTAGCTCTTAGGATTTTACTCCGCAAACGGGTTTTTGGGCTGCATTTAGGCATAAATTAGGATAGGCATGCATTGCATTTTTTATTGTCGTTTTAATGTGTTTTTGTGAGTGTTAGGGATGTACAGATGCACAGATCCCTAAAACCCTAGCACTCAAGAAGGCAAATGGTGAAGGAGAAGCCCAGACTAGCTGGAACTCAGCCTAATCCAGCTCACCTCAGCTTGATCCAACTCACCTCAGCTTGATCCAGCTCACCGCAACTGGAACCTAGCTTACTTGAACTAGGGTTAGCTCATCCCAGCTCCATTCAGCTAATCTCAGCTGGATGGCAGCTCAAGAGAGTTCATCTTAGCTCACCCTAGCTCAAGTCAGTTCAGATCCAACTCAACTTAGCTAAGTCTAGCTCATCTCAGCTCCCACTAGTTCACAGGGAGCTCTAGCTAGCTCAGCTGAGTTGACAGGAGTTCACCCCAGCTCAGATCTAGCTACATTCAGCTCCACTCAACTCCAGCCAGCTGAAGAAGAATTCATCTCAGCTCAGGAAGCTCAAGTCCAGCTCCCGGGGACTCAGCTTAGCTCAACTCAGTTGAGCTAAGCTACCTTAGCTGCCTCAACCAGCTTGATTCTCCCCGGGCGCACCAGACCTAGCTCACCTCAGCTCATTTTGGTAGAAGCTAGCTCACTTTAGCTTGGCTTAGCAACTAGCAAAGAACTAGCAAGCTAAGCCAGCTAGAGTAGCCCCATGCCAGCCTCTTCAGCAGCAGCCAGCTCCAGCTCCAACTCCAGACTTCTTCTCCTCAGCTCCTTCCTCCAAACCCTAGCTCCAACATCTTCTCCTCTACTCCTCCATTAGCTAAGCTAGCTTAGCTTAGCTTAGCTTAGCTTAACTATGCTCCAATGTCCTTGGCTTGTACCACCCCAAAAACCAACCTACCAACTCCACCCAACTAGCTCCACCTAAGCTCCACATAAGCTAACCCACTTGGCACCAACCTAACCTACCCACCACCTCCAAAAGACACCTAAAAGTGGCACCAAAAACTACCCATAACCACTCCTTAATGGCGCCACTTTTCCCTCCAAAATCCCCCCTCATCTCCACCACACAATCCCCCTTGAATCCATCTCCACCATCCACCTAACTCCCCTTCTAGAAGACCCCATGTTTGCGCCAACATGGGGGTGTCTCTCCACCACCAAAAGACACCAACACCACCATAACCACCCCCTTTAACACCCCTTGGGTTGGCGCCAACTCACCCTAGCCATAGGATCACCAACCACCCTCATCCTTCCATCCTAGCCCTCCATTTCAAGGGGCACCTTAACCCCCCATCCTATTCTATAAAAAGCCACCACCTACCACCATTTTGGGGCATCCTCCCTTAGTGTATTTTCTACCTACATCCACCTATACCTACGCCCAAGGAGAAGGAGTAGAGAAGGAGATTAAAGGGGCACACCACCAGCCCTTTTGGTGCCTTCTTCTCCCCACTCTCTTCAACTTGGGCCACGCCAGGGAGGAGGACTCTTCCACTTCAAGGAGGACGGCCAGGCAAGGGAGAAGGACTTAGGGTGGACGTCCACCCTTGGAGAGAAACTTAGGGCACGCCCCCTTAGGGCTTGCCTTGGAGGTCATCACCTTGGCGGAGTTCTGCAAGGAAGGAGTTGAAGGATTCTTTTCAAGCTTGGGAGCCACCAACCTTGGAGCAAGAAGCCCTCTTCTTCACCATCTATTTAGAGGATTTGTGTTTTCTTTTACTTCAATTATCAAGTAGTAGAAGCATTCCTCTACTAGGCATTTTTGTTAAACACTTTATCACTTATCTAGTTGCCTTTTTCGCATATCTTGTTTGCATTTCTTTTTGCTTATTTTCAGCATTCTTCACTTCCTCTCCCTAATTATTCTAGGTCTCCACTTGCCTAGAGTGAGCTTAGGGAGAGGCTCTACTTGCTACTTTAGAGTTGTTTACTTAATTGGAAGTGTAAACACTTTTCCCGCCATCAGTTCGCATGTTGCCTTAGTTCAAAAATAAAGAAAAATGGTATATTGAAAATTACCAAAAAGAAAGTTGAGATATATTCCAAGCAAGAGAATCAATTTTGCAACCATATTGCCTTCTTGGACGACCCTAGATACTTCCCTATCTAGGATTATAAATTTAAGAGCGAAAGCGGATTTACGCGTTACAACGACGTATTTTAACAAACCGCGTATTTTCGCTATCAGGTAACAGGTAGACCCACCACTAAGTCCATGGTGATGCTCTCCCACATCCACTTTGGCACAGGAAGCTGCTGCAACGGCCCAGCAGGCCTCTAGTGCTCGGCCTTCACCTGCTGGCACACTAAACACTGTTGCACAAATTCACCAACATTCTGCTTCTTCCCTCTCTACCAAAAATCGCGTCTCAGATCATGATACATCTTTGTGTTCCCGGGATGTATGGTGAACCTGGACCTGTGCGCCTTTGCCAGGAGCTCTCTCAACAACTCCTCGTCCCTGGGAACACACAAGCGTCCCCCCATCCATAGCACCTCGTCTGTAAAGGAAAGGTCTCCTGGGTCTCCTGACAGCACTCTGTCCTGCAGTGTCTATAAGTACGAGTCTGTCCTCTGCCCTACGATAATGCGGTCTATCAGCTCTGGTCGCGTTTGCCGCATCACTGTCACTGCCCCACAATACCCTTGTGACTCTTGGGGTCACCAACTGCCCAACTCCCCCATGAGTCTCCAACTCTGCGCCTATAGACTGGCCAAGTGGGCGGGTGCCTTCAAGCTCAAGGCGTTAGGCACCACATTGGCCTTTTCTGGATGGTAGGAGATGCTGCAGTCGTAGTCCTTCAGGAGCTCTAACCAATGTCTCTGTCTCATGTTAAGCTCGTTTTGGTTAAACAAGTTCCTGAGGCTCTTATGATCTGTGAAAATCTTAAAAGTCTCACTGTAAAGGTAGTGCTTCCATATCTTTAGCGCGAAGACAGCAGCTGCCAGCTCTAAGTCATGGGTAGGGTAGCTATGCTCATGGGGCTTCAGTTGCCGCAAAACGTAAGCAACAACGTGACCCCTGTTACGACCCGGTTCCCGAATCCCTACAAGACCCGAGATCGGCCCGACTCGACTAATCCCATGACCTAGTCGTCCAACAAGAAATAACCAAAAAGAAGGAAAGTAAACCACATTCACTATGCTAAGCAATTAACAGTAAAAGAGTACAGCAGTAAAGAATGTAAAAGCTGCTACAGTACATATCACCACCACAACAGTAAAACAGTATCAAGGTACAAAAATGTAAAGGTACAGAAATGTAAAGGTACAAAACGTAAAAGTACAAGAGTTTGAACTCACTACAACAAAAAGGTACTACAACAAGAAGGCTACTGCTACTGGGCTCTACTGGGCTGAGCACCCTTGGTAGCCGGAGACTTGGGCTGCTCAACACCTGGACCTAAAAAGGGTTATTAGTAAGCACAGTCAGCGAACGCTGAATAGAGTGGCAACCAACTAACTAAAGCAGTAAAGCTAACCGGTAAACTAGCTATTCCAATTCTTTAATTTACAAGTTATTCCTTTTCACCCATTGGTTTATATAATTTCAAATCTCTTTCTTGAGCTCTTATGTTCCTCGTGGGAATGATCTTCATTGCAGTCTTTTCCGAAGAGTAGAAGGCACACGTGGTGCTCTCCTGGCTGGGAGAGTCCCCCGTGGTGATCCTACACCCAGTTAACCACCCCAAGGTCACGGATAGACGTAACGGTGACTATGGTATGTGCGATAAGCGCACGGGTAGCTACCCTGCACTGGCACGCGGTCAGTCGTTTCCGCTAACGGGAGCGCCCAAAATTCAACACGGAACAGTATAGGGCCTAAGCCTCTCAGTAACAGGGGTCTAGCCCCTGAGAACTAAACATGGGTCTCGACCCTCCATGTTTGCGCGCCCTCGCCTGACTGCCTTGGTTTGCCTAGTGGGCCTAACAAGTCGGCGTAGGGTGGCGAGCTGAACCCCCAGTGGTAATGGGTTTTTATGTAAAATCGCACCGGTTTGATTATATTTTATTATTCGAATACAAAAATTCTCCGAGGTTGAACTCAGGGAGCAAACATGATTCTAGAAGCGTAGAAAATCACAATTTACAATATACTGTTTTACAAAAAGATTAAAGAGAGGAAATAAAAATGTCTCTTCTCTTTTCTTCTCGCTTTCTTCTTTTGTCTTCTTTTCTCTTTGTTTTCAGACATCTGACTCCAAGGATCAGATGCCTTAAGTGGCCACTTGCTACAGTGCTTGTGCTCTCCTCCTTTTCAGCTGCTGCTGCTGCTGCTTCTTCTTCTTCCTCTTCTTAGCTTCTTCTTTTTCTCTTCTTTTCCCTTCTGTCTCTGCCTTCTCTGACTTCTTCTTCTTCTTTCTTCTTTGCTGCACCTTGCTTTCTCTCTTCCTTCTCTTTCCTTGCACTTTCAAGCCTTTCTTCTTCCTCCTTCTGCCTCAGCTTCTCTATGGCTACAGTGCCATCTTCCTCCTCCTCCTTTGCTGCTCCTGCCTTCAAGTTCTTCCGCAAGTGCCTCCTCCTCCTCCTTTCCCTGCACAGTACAAACCTACCCCTACCCTCCCGCGCATCACTCTCTCTCTATTTCTCTCTTCGCTCTCTCAGAGCCAGCTGGGTAAACGGGTCGAGTTATGTGTTCCCGGGTCCAGGCACACCGGTGTGGGTGGTGCGCGAGGAGTGCAGGGTAAACGGGTCGGCCAGGTTCGCGTAGGAGTGATCGCGGATGAGGCAGGTGTAGTGGGCAAGGGACCTCACCCCGTGTTACTTGAGGCGCTAAGAAAGAAACACAAAAACAATAAATAGCATGCACCTGCGTCAAGCATTTCCGAGGTGGCCCGCAGGGAGGAGTCTTGTCCAATTGAGGCAGGTGCAATCGCTGATGCCTCTGCTTGCCAGGTGCGAACGACTCGTAGAGGGATTCTGCGCACCTGCAACACCTCTACCTGGAGTGGGATGACTTGGAGCTCGTGAGCAAGCTCCTTCGTGCCTTCGCTAATGGCAGTGGAGGGTTCAAACCTGAAATGCACGAATATGACCTTACGGCCCTATCAAATTACCTGGGGAGCTTCATCGTGGCATGGCGAAAGTGCTGCAGTGGTTGGCTAGCTGCGGGGTGGCCTGGGCGTGCGTGCGTAGGTCACCCTGTGGCTGTGAAGATGGGTGTGTTTGGGGGAAGTGTTGGGAGCGTGTGGCGGTGAATGGGAAGAGGGGTTATGATCAGTGAGTCATGGCGGAGCTTGTGAGGTGGTTGGCGTGGTGGGTGGATGCATGGAGTGGTGGATACACCTCACCGGTGGTTTGCTGGAGGTGGAGAAGGTGGCGGTGATGTGTGAGTGATGAGGCGAAATAACAGAAATAAATGAGGGAAAAATAAAGAGCAGAGAGAGAGAGAGAGGACTTATCTATGGGTCTCTGGACGAAGGGGGGAGGAGGAGGTGGCGAGCGGCTGTGCTACTGTCATCAGAGACAAAGGTGCCTAGGAGAAGAGACGGCGACGAGGAAGAGGGGCTGGAGAGCGCTTGCTGGTACGGCGAGGCGCGGCGGAAGACAGCGGAGGTAACCCTGCCACTGGTATGGTGGCAAGGCGACGAGAAAGGAGTAGGAGAGTCGCCAAAGCTTGCGGGTAGATGACCGGAGATGAGGAAGATGAAATCAAGGGGGATTCTCAGGCTAGAACAAGCTTAAAGGATGCGGCAGAGGGTGCTGCTCCTTAAATAGGCGTCGGTAGAGAGAGAATCGCAAGGAGGAGGCGGGAATACCTCGCTAGAGGTATGGCCAGAGTGAGACCCATACCTCTCGACCGTTCGCACAAGAGGTGTGGTGGCCGATAGGGCATGAGAGCCAACCCATGTGGCAGGGGACAACGCAGGGAGTCTCCCTTTCAAATATGGGGTCGGCTCCCCATGCATGCGCGGCTCCATCCTCCGCGCAAAGTCGCCGAAGGTGTGGCCTGCGCAGGCGGGTGGTAGAGGGACCCGATTGAAGAAGATGACGGGAAAGATAGGGGGGTCCTTGAAAGGTTTTAAAAAGCTAAGGGTCAAAAAGTAATTGTTGAGGATCATTTTGTAAAGTGGGTCAAGGCGACCTTCCCTTAAGTCCACATTTTGGTATAAACCTAATTTGGACCTAAAGAATCCAATGGTGAGGTTGGATTTTATGTTGGATCATGTTTGACTGGACATTTTGCATAAAAATCTAAATTAGGTCAAAAATTGGGTATGGTTCTCAATCTAGGTCAAGATTGGTTCCAATGGCCAAATTGAAGGTTCTAAATCCTAGGGGATATTTTTTCATGAATTTTAAAGGATTTAATTGATTTTTTTCTTAGATGGAACTTCATGAATTAAAGTGGGTTTATTTTAGGGTTACAGAATGCCATTTAATTCCCAGATTTGTCACAACCCTTTTCTAACTAAACCATCCCACTTTTTCTCTTATTAAGTCCATTTGACCTGTGTCTAGACCCTTAGAAATCTCGTTTATGTACTGCAATGGTAAAATTGTAGTTTTACCTCTTGTGTAATGTTTTATTCTATGCTCAACAATTTCCTAATTTAGGCCTTCCCTTAGGTTATGTAGGAGCTTTTTGTTCGATTTCTTATGTCAAAATGTGCTAGTTAGGGTTTATGATGAGATTCTCATTATAACCCCATTCCTAGCTTTTGCTAGTCCCTTAGCAAAAATTTAAGGTTTTAACCTCTATTCTAGATCATGAATTCCTTTCATCAAATTTTATAAGTGCTTTTTTTTTTCTCTTGTCTCCTTGATTAGATCAGAATGCCTACCATGGGCATAAAAGGTACTCTAGTACCAACCAAGATCCAAATCTGTCTAGTTTTAGCCTCAGTCTTTAGCAATGGTTTTTAAGGCCTACAGGAACTACCCTAAAGTTTATTGGACTCCGTGGTTAAAGCACCCATGCTTGAGACATTTTTAGCCTTGGTTTAGTTTGCAGTGCGTTTTGTAAGAGAGAGACAGAGGGTTTATTTGTTTGGAGAGTTTTCTCTCTCTTTTCTTTTTAATTCTAGTTTAGGATTGGCTTCACAACACAGTCTGTATCGGATTCCTCGTCCCCATCATCAATCCTCAAAGGTCTCTAGCAATCGATGCTTCGAGATAGCACCGCCCATGGTAACACCCAGAACCCTGACTTTCGAGATTTCGAGATAGTCCCGCCCATGGTGTTCCGTGGCTGAATTCGGACCCTGGCAATTGACATTTCGTGATAATGCCATCCATGGAATCTGAACCAGCAAAGTGCTTACATGCCCCCAGTAGGATATGTAAATATCCTAGGAGACAAGCACTGAGGAGATGATATGTTGTTACTCATCTTTGAGGGGAATTTCCCACCTCTCCGCGTCGGGAACTTGTCCAAATCAACTTGTGTTGATTGGCTGCTCCTAATCTAGGTGACATTTTTCAGAACATTTGAAACGCTTCTACATGATTTTGATATTTATGCTCACTGAACCAGACTGTGTGTTTGAATTTGGGTGCTTAGGTTACTGAGTCCCGTAAACTGAAGGTCAGTTAACGAGGCTGAATACTCCCTAAGCCTTAGACCTAATACTTAAGCTTTTCATTTTCCTTAACCTCTTGAGGAATATCTAGATCTTAACGGGTACTAAGATTCTAGCCAAGAAGGCCTAAGGTTAGCGTTCTTACTAATCTTTTTGTGGACTTTCACTTTACTTTTCTTTAATGTGGTCTAGAACTTTGGTTAATTCCTTAATTTCTTACTAATGAATATCCCTTTTCTTTTTCATTTTGTGCTCCTTTTTAATATTTTGCTCTTTTTCTCCTCCTTTTGTGAAGCTTACCAGCACTTTCTTCCCTCCTCCCAATTTTTTCTTTTTGGTATATGTGAATTTTTTTTGTTGAAACCTTTTCTTGTTATGACTTTTCATTGCACTTTCATACCCCCCCATGCATAAGGTTTGCAATGTCCTCATTGTACATTAGGTGAATTTTTATTTGGCTTGGTTCATGCATTAGGATAGATATTAGGTGAGTGGATGGGTCGAGGTGACTGTTGTGGATGATTTCTAATCTCAGGTACGAGTACTGATGAGAACCTCATCATGAGCCATAACTAGCTCATTTTGACCCAATACAAAGGATAAAAGCTCCTACATAACTCAAGGAAAGGCTTAACTCAGAGAATTCTGAGTTTAAGGAGAAAACAAGTCATAAGGGGTAAAAATGCAATTTCACCAGTACAATCTGCATACAGGGTAATTCAGGGCCCAAACATAGGTCAAAGCAGCTTAATAAGAATAAAAGTGGGATGAAATGATCTAGCAAGGGCTACAGCAATTCCAAGAAACTAAATGATAAATCTGTAACCCTAGAACAACCCACTTCAATTCACAAGGTTCGAGGCAAATTAAAAATAGAATAAACCCTCTAAAATTCATAGAAAAATAATCTCTAGGGTTTAGAACCTTCAATTTGGCCTTTAGAACCCATTTTGACCTACATTGAGAACCATGCCCAATTAATAACTTAATTTGGGTTTTTGCGCAAATTGACCGGTCAAACAAGGTTTAATATGAAAATGAAATTCACCATCAGATTCCTTAGGTCCTAATTAGTCATGTATAAAAACTTGAGCCTAAGAAGAAACCTCCTTGACCGACTTTACACTTTGGTCCTCATATATTTACTCTTTGGCCCTCAACTTTTGAACCCTCGCATTTTGGCCCCTAACTCTCCTTCGTTCTTTGCAATCAGGTCCCTCCTGCAAAAACCTGCCAGCACCATGCTCCGGCGACCTTGCGCGGAGCATGGCGCCGCGCAGGGTGAGGTGGGAGACCTAGCAAATAAACCGGGGGTGCCCTGCGTCGTCAGCCGTCGCAGGGGCACCCCCCTGGTCATTGTAGCCCACCATACCGGCCGTGCGAACGCACGGACGGTATGGGTTCGTGTTTCCGACCATTCTCCGGCGAGGGAGACACGTCGTCTCCCTCCGCCTTCCTCCCTGTTTCATCCCTATAAATACCCCCCGCTGCTCCACCGACCAGAGCAGCCTGGATCTGACGGAGAAAATCCCCAACTTCCTTCTCTTCTTTCTCCGGCAGACGCTCACCAGCTCCGGCGGTTTCCTCCCCCTCCACCTCTTCGCTCTGCCGCAATACCAGCAGCAGAGATTCCCTCCCCTGCTCTTCCCGCGCCACGCTGCACCCAGCTGGCGCCTCTCCGGCTCTCTGCTCGCCGCCGCCCCTTTCCCTGAGCATCGTCTTCTCCGGCGACAGTCGATACGACTGTCGCCCTGTTCCTCCCCCTTCGTCCCTGCAAGTAAGCTAGAGCTACTCCCCTTCTCCTCCTCTTTCTTTCCCCGCTTTCAATTTATTCAATTAAGCCCTCTACCGACCCTGACCACCTTTACCCCCTTCGCCTCCGACCACCCTCCGGCGAGCCGCTCCCATCACCTCAGCAACCCACACGGCTCGCCGACCCTCACCGAACCTCCGCCTCATCACACTGAGCACCCCCCACCCCTCCACTGCCACTCCACACCTCCGTAACATTCCCCCGAACAAACCCATTCCTCCGGTTGCAGTCCGACCCAGGGCTGCCGCCAGACACCTCCTTGCGGCCTGCCGCGCAGCTCCTCACCTTCGCCGTGCCACGGCGAAGGTTCCCCAGTGGTTTGATCAGGCCGCGAGGCCATATTCGTGTCCGACAGGTTTAGAGGTTCGACCGCCATTAACGCACATTGAAGCAGCTTCTCCCGCGCTCCAAGCTTGAGGACTCCAGGTCTCCAGCTGCTGCGGAGTACAGGGAGTATTGCGAAGGCAGCCAGCCAGCAACCTATGCAAATAGAAGCCGCAGCTGCAGAAGCCAGGCCGCGGTCTCCCAGCAGGCGCACGCGAGGAACGGTCTGCGTTTAGTCCCACATCGGTAAGCCTCACACCCGTTCCACTGTTTAAATTGATTTCGTGCACTGGCCTTGTTGCCTCAGTACACGGGGTGAGGTCCCCTTACACCCGCCCGGTTACCCGGTCTCGTCCGCGCTCACGCCCCGCGGACCTGACCCGACCCGACTTAGACTGACCTGCACTCCTCGCCCACCACGCACGCCGGTGGGCCTGGACCCGGGTGTGACCCGAACCCGATTACCCGGTAGCTCTGGGAGAGCTTTCCTAAGAGTGGTTTCAGAGAGAAAGAGAGACGCGGGGGAGGGGGGTAGAGTAGGTTTTGCCTCTGACAAATGTGCAGGCACAGGCGAAGAAGAAGACCCGCGGAAGAAGAAGGAGCTGCACTGTAGCAAATGCGTAGTTAAGTCGTCTAAGTACCGGGTCAGACGACGGAAGGTCAGCAGCCAGAGCAGGAAAGAAGGCAGGCTGAAGAAGAAGGAAGAGCAACGGCCAAAGCAGAAGAAGAAGAAAGGAAGACTTAGTAGCTGAAGGCAGAAGCTCTGCAGCCATAAAGAGGAAAAGGGAACAGAGAAAGCATCACCTCTGCAGAACGAAGAAGAAGAACAAGGAGCTCTGAAGAAAGAAGATAACCACCAAAGCAGGAACAGCAGGAAGAAGCACCTCTGCAGAACAAAAAGAAAGAAAGAGATCTAAAGAAAGAGAGAAAGAAGAGCATCCCCTCTGCAGAACAAAGAGAAAACAACAAATTCTTTCCCTCTCTCTGTCTTTATTTTGTAAAAGAAACATGTATATCTCTAGAATACAACTTGCTCCCTGAGTTCGACCTCGGGAACTCTTTTATTTTCTGAGTAAAAAATTTATATTTGAAGTGTTGGTCATAACCGGCTTTACTACAACGTTATAACAAAACAAAACCAACGTTTCATTTTGGCGCCGCTGCCGGGGAGCAACGGCTATTCTAGAGGTAAACATTCCTGTTTCTTTTAATTTCTGATAATCTCCTCTCTTTTGTGCAGCTACAGGAACTCAAGAAGACAAGCAACCACACGACAACCACTCCGAAGACAGGTAAAATTTTCCTCTCACTATTAACCCCTAAACTCTAAAGAGGAAGAAAAGAACAGAACAAGCAATATAGGGCTAACCTGCCTTCCATACTTAGTAACCATAAAGAGTTGCATGTTTTCAACTCATCACTCCTGCACACTATTAAGGGTATTTAAGGGCTAACACATTCTTGCTTGAGCCCTAATTGCCCAACAAAGAGTTAAATGGACCAAGTAGAGCCAACATAAGGTCAAACATTAGGATTTCAGTAGAGACACACCCCTTAATCAAGAATTGAGGAAATCCAAAAGAGGTGTGCCCAAGCCATTGATTGAAAATAATTAACAAGAAAAATCCTAAAACAATTGGCTCTCTCTAAACACTTGAACCCTAAAAGACAGGACCTAAAAGCTCTTAAAGAAAACAATAGGTAAAGTTGACCCCTTGGGTCAACCAACCTTAAATTAGGTCACTCTTTGCACTTAAAAAGACTAAAGTTCAAGTGAAACCTTAAGCACCCTGATCTTAAAATTGGTAGACTTAAGAGGTCAAGATCCCCATTCTGGTCTACCTGGAACCGCAGTGACAAGAGAGGTCGGGTGGGGGAAACCCTGTAACCCGTGGGGACGCTCTACCGTGTAGGGGTCTTCGCGGGACTCTCCCTCTCTGGCTGCCCAGGTAATTCTCAGGTGGACGATCTTTCTGATCAAGGGGTCCATCTGCCCCGCACCTCTATAGTCACCCAACACATTTTTGGGTGTCTTGATTGGGTCCAGCACCTTCTAAACTTACCTCTCCCAACTGTGCATGTACGGAAGGAGGTCTCTAAGACCACCCTTAAGACCTCCATTAGAAATTCGCTCTCGTCAAGGCCAAGCCTCGACGCCCGTATTTGTGCAGCAACACCCTCACATTATTCTCTCTTCTGATTCAGAACCAAGTTCTTCTTCTTCCCCCATCATGGCTCAGCCAGTTGAGGAAGAAAATAATCTGGAACACCAGCTCCAGCGACTCAATGACCTCTTCCAAAACTTCGTGCACCCACCACAGCGTCCTATGATGCGGGACCACTACAATCCTGCTGCGGTGGCCATTGAGCCTCGAGTCAGAATCCCGATTGGAGGACCTGATTCCGAACTAAAGCCCAACATGATTCATGCTATACCTAAATTCCATGGGCTTAATTCTGAAGATCCCTTCCAGCACATCAAACAGCTAAAGCATCTGGCCCACACTTTTGGATCAGATGCGCAAAATCGGGATATTCTTCTCATGAAGATGTTCTCCTTTTCTCTTATGGACAAGGCCGCCCATTGGTATCAAACTCAGACCCGGCCGATCAACACTTGGGAAGAACTTCAATCCGAGTTTTTGAAAAAGTTCTTTCCCGTTGGTCGGACCAACGCCTTGCGCCATCAGATTACACACTTCACTCAACAATCAGGAGAACCTCTCCATGAGGCATGGGATCGTTTTCAGGATCTCATGAGAAAGTGCCCCCATCACGGAGTTCCTAAATGGGAACAAGTCCAATCTTTTTACCAGGGACTCCGTGAGGACATCCGCCTTTTCGTCAATGCAACTTGCGGAGGAAACATCATGGGTCAACATGAAGACACCGTATGGGAGATTCTCGAAAACATGTGCGAGAACTCCATCAACAATGACTCCATGGGACTATTCGACAGGACGAATACCCGCGCAGCGACGAATCTTAAGGGAGCACATGAGACGCAGGGCCTGTCCGCATCAGTCGACCTGGAATTAATGGCCAGTCGATTGGACAATGTCTCAATCATTGAAAAGAAGGTGGATGAGCTGACTCAGCACTTGCAGCGAGCCACCTCTGCGCGTAACTCCTTTGCACAACCTCCTTCCACACAGGAGACTGTGCAAAATATCCTCCACCGATCCTCCCCTGGGATGGATCCATATCCATCCCCATCTGATTCTTGGACTGGAAGATCGTCCGATCCTTTCTTCACCAGCCGGGGGAACTCCATTCCTCCTTTCCCTGATTCTCAGGAGGTTCCTCAGACCTGCGAGGACCTCAACGCCATCCAGAACGACCCATTCTCCAACACTTACAACCCTGGATGGCGAAACCATCCCAATTTTCAGTGGGCGGGAAATTCCCAAACCCAAAGACCACCTTTTCAGTCCCGCCCACAGCCCTCTCATCACTACCAGCCGCCTCAGCCTCGGCCCAACCCTACTTATCCATCAGGGCCAAATCAAGATCAAATGTCCTTAATCCTTCAGACTCTGGCTGACATTCAAAAAACGAATGCGGCTATTCAAAAACAGCACAAGGACGAGCTTACTGAAGTTAAAACTCAGCTGGCCCAGTTGGCAAATTCTCGCCAGCCAGGCACACTCCCTTCCCAACCTCTTCCTAACCCAAATAACGTGCCAACCCAGAAGCGCGTTATGAATCCAAATTTAGGCCACGCTCAATGGATTTATCAGGCCCCCACTGCTCCATCTCCAGACGAGATGGAAGCCTCAACTTCTCGTGCGGGATTTCAGCAGTAGCCACCCCTCCTACCAAACCCAAACCAAAACCAGGCTGGATTAAATTCTGTAACAACACGTAGTGGTAAGACAACTCAAGACCCGCATTATCCAAACCACTCCCAGCCTGATAACCATGACCCTAGGATAGTTATCCAAGGTACCGCTGTTCCAGACCCACAACCTGGACCTATCCTAGAAGAACCAACCAAGATCCCGTTTCCCGAGGCCCTGACCAAGGGAAAGAAGACCACCAAACCCGTGGCCCCTGAGGAAGACCTGGTCAAGCTCTTTGAGCAGGTCCACATAAACATCCCCTTGATGGATGCAATCCGCCACGTACCAGCTTACGCACGATTTCTAAAAAATATATGTACACCCCAGCGTAAGCCGCGAACCGAGGGAGGGAGCCCAATTGTTCTGTCAGAGCAAGCCAGCTCTGTAATCCTTAGTAGACTCCCACCCAAGGCAAAAGATCCTGGAACTCCCCTGATCTCCTGTAAGATAGGTGGTACCCAATTTGATAGAGCATTGTTAGACTTAGGTGCATCTATAAATCTGATACCCACATCCTTACTTGACCATCTAGAAGAATCTGAGCTGAAACCAACCGAGGTGACATTACAATTAGCAGATCGATCTATAAAGTCACCAAAAGGGGTTCTCGAGGATGTTATCGTGAGAGTGCGGGATTTCTATTTTCCAGTGGACTTTATAGTCTTAGACATGGATGCACCTGAGAACCCTAGGGATACACCAATCATTCTAGGAAGACCTTTCTTGGCTACTGCTAGAGCCAACATCAGCTGTGAGGAGGGCCAAATAGAGCTTAAGTTTGGAGACCAAACACTGAAAATTGATATATTTAAGGCCCAACAAGGAATTAATTGCGGCGTCATCGAGCAAATTTGTGACATCAAGACTTTGGTTGATGAATCACACCTCCAGAATGACTTGAGTATGCCTCATCAACCACAGAAGGATCTTGACCCGCAAACAGAGGAGTCAAATCCAGATGTGAACAACCCAGTAACTCCCACCCTTGAACCTCACATCTATACTGAACCACCCGCTGCTGCTGAAAACCCCATCCTCGAACTGAAACCCCTTCCTGCTCACTTAAAATACGTCTTTTTGGGTTCTAATCAGACCCTTCCTGTGATCATCAATTCCAACCTCAGTCCTGAATAGGAATCCCGTCTGATTGTTGTCCTCCAGCAACATCGCAGAGCCATCGGATGGACTCTCGATGATTTGACTGGAATAAGTCCCTCTTATTGTACTCATCATATCTATTCAGAAGAGGGCACACGACCTTCTCGTGAAATGCAGAGACGCTTAAACCCCAATCTGCAGGAGGTCGTGAAAAAGGAGATCATCAAGTGGTTAGATGCCGGGATCATCTACCCGATCTCCGATAGTCGTTGGGTGAGCCCAATTCAGGTCGTGCCTAAGAAGGCAGGACTCACCACTATAACGACTGAGACCGGAGAAATCATTCCTACCCGATTAGCCAACTCGTGGAGAGTCTGTATAGATTACCGTCGACTCAATTCCTCCACGAAGAAGGATCATTTCCCACTACCCTTCATTGATCAAATTCTCGAAAAATTAGCGGGAAATAGGTTCTTCTGCTTTCTTGACGGGTACTCCGGTTATAACCAGGTGGCAATCCATCCTGAGGACCAAGAAAAGACCACGTTCACCTGCCCCTTCGGAACATACGCTTTCCGAAGGATGCCTTTCGGTCTTTGCAATGCACCCGCTACTTTTCAGCGATGCATGCTTGCCATATTCTCAGATATGGTAGGTGATTATCTGGAAGTCTTCATGGATGACTTTTCAGTTTTCGGAGCATCATTCGACGATTGCCTCCAACACTTGGTCCAGATACTCAGGCGGTGCATCGATGTGAATTTGGTTCTTTCCTGGGAAAAGAGCCATTTCATGGTGCCTGAGGGAATTGTCCTGGGACACTCAATTTCGGAGAAAGGTATCCAAGTGGATCGAGCTAAGGTTAATCTGATTTCTCACCTTCCTATGCCTAGCTCGATCAGGGACATCCGATCCTTTTTAGGGCATGTCGGTTTTTATCGACGATTTATCCCTGATTTTTCAAAAATCGCACGCCCCCTGACCACTCTTCTCTCCAAGGATGTTCCCTTCGAAATCTCCAAGGAATGCACTCAAGCATTTGAAATCCTGCGTGACCGAGTCACCCAAGCCCCGATCCTACAGTCCCCTGATTGGTCTCAACCCTTTGAGATCATGTGTGATGCATCCGACTTCGCTGTAGGAGCGGTTTTGGGGCAGAAAAATGACAAGAAACCTGTGGTCATTTACTACGCCAGCAAAACACTCGATGAGGCTCAGCGTAACTATACAGTTACTGAGAAAGAGCTGCTAGCTGTAGTATTTGCCCTTGAGAAGTTCAGATCGTACCTTCTGGGTTCCCATGTCATCATATACTCGGATCACACGGCTGTGAGGCATCTCCTTGCAAAGAAGGACGCGAAACCTCGATTGATCCGATGGATCTTGCTGTTGCAAGAATTTGACCTTGAGATTCGCGACAAAGCGGGAAAACAAAACGTGGTAGCTGATCACTTGTCCCGTCTTCCTTCTGAAATAATTGACCCTTCCAGACCCATCACTGAGCATTTTCCCGATGAGCACCTGCTGACTATTGGTACTAGCCTTCCATGGTTCGCTAATATTGTAAATTACTTGGCATCTCATCAGACCCCGTTCGATTGGCCGAAGGCCAAGAAAGACAAATTATGCGCCGATGCCAAGTATTACATTTGGGAAGACCCGTACCTCTTCCGCATAGGTGCCGATCAGATCATCCGGAGATGTGTCCCGGAAGGGGAAGTCAACAATATCCTCTCTTTCTGCCATGACCAGGCATGCGGTGGCCATTTTGCCGGGCATAAAACCGCATCAAAAGTCCTCCAGTGCGGCTTTTACTGGCCCACACTGTTCAAAGACGCACACAGTCATTGCAAGGCATGCAGTCGTTGCCAGACTTTGGGCAACATGAGCCGTCGCGACATGATGCCTATGCAACCGATTCTAGTATGCGAAATCTTTGATGTTTGGGGGATTGATTTTATGGGCCCCTTTCCTGTTTCGGATGGTTTCGAATACATTCTGTTGGCTGTGGATTACGTGTCCAAATGGATCGAAGCCATACCGACCCGAACCTGTGATCACAAAATCGTTCTCAAATTCATTCATCAACACATTTTCTCAAGGTTCGGGATTCCTCGTGCAATAATTTCTGATGGGGGGACCCATTTCACAAATGCTCAGTTTAGGTCACTGATGACCAAATACGGGGTGTCTCACCGAATCTCTACTCCTTACCACCCCCAAACTAATGGTCTAGCTGAGCTGTCTAATCGGGAGATCAAGAAAATCCTGCAAGTCACTGTTCGACCTGACAGGAAGGACTGGTCGTCCCGACTTCCGGAAGCATTGTGGGCCTATAGGACCGCCCACAAGACCCAATTGGGCATGTCTCCCTTTAGATTGGTGTACGGAAAGGCATGCCACCTTCCCGTCGAACTGGAGCATAAAGCCTATTGGGCAGTACGGAACTGTAATCTAGATCTTTCCAAGGCTGGGACCCACAGAAAACTCCAAATAAGCGAGATCGATGAATTACGCATAGACGCGTACGAGAACTCGCAAATCTACAAGGAGCGGGTTAAAGCCTTCCACGACAAACACATCTCGAGAAAGATCTTTCATCCTGGTCAAAAGGTCCTACTCTTCGATGCCCGACTCAAACTCTTCCCAGGAAAACTGAGATCTAAGTGGGTCGGACCATATTTGGTCCGACAGGTTTTTGGAAATGGAGCAATCGAAATCAGTCCACTCAGCCACGATTCTGAACCTTTCATCGTGAACGGTCAGAGACTCAAGCCGTTCATTGATGTAACTTCTACTGATTTGGCTGAGGCATCTTATATCCTCCTTTCCCCTTGAGCTTATTGCGCCCAGCCGATGGCGTAAAACTCAGCGCTTAACGGGAGGCAGCCCGTCATTCTCTTTGAAAACCTGAAACTTGTTCTGACACCTTTCAGCACTCGAAGTTCACCCTTACAGACAGCCGACCCCAACTCAGATGTTCGCATCTGAGATTTGAAATCGTCCGCAAAAAAAAAAAAAAAAAAATTTTCAACCCGACCCATCCACTCACCCAAATTTCTGTCTTAAGGAATGAACTAAGACCCCCTAGATTACAATGAGGACATTGCAAATCTTAGGCATGGGGGGGTATGAAAGTACAAAAACTCGTAAGAAAAGGTTTCAAACAAAAAAATTCACATATGCCAAAAGCACCATAAAAATTAAAAAATTTTCGAAAAAGAACAAGAGGAAAAGAGGAGAAGGAAATTTTGCGAAGGAGAAAAGAAACAAAAGGAAAAAGGAGCACAAAATTATGAGAAAAAGTGATAGTCATTAGTAAGGAACTAAGGAATTAACCTAAGCTCTAGACCTCATTCAAGAAAAGTGCACAATAAGATTAGTAAAGAATGCAAACCTTAGGCATTCTTGAATAGACTCTTAGTACCCATTAAGATCTGGACACTCCTCAAGAGGTTGAGGAAAATGAAAAGCTGAAGTATTAGGTCTAAAGCTTAGGGAGTATTCGGCCTCGTTAACTAATTTTTGGTTTACGGGACTCAGTAACCTAAGCACCCTAATCTCACACACAGCCTGGTTCAGTAAGCGTAAAAATCAGAATCACGCAGAAGCGTTGCAAAAATCTGAAAAGAACACCTAGAATAGGAGCGGCCGATCAACACAAGTTGATTTGGACAAGTTCCCAGCGCAGAGAGGCGGGAAATCCCCTCGAAGATGCGTAACAAAATATCATCTCCTCGATGCTTGTCTCTTAGGATATTTACATATCCTACTGGGGGCATGTAAGCACTCTGCTAGTTCAGATTCCATGGATGGCATTATCTCGAAGTGTCAATTGCCAGGGTCTGGATTCGGCCACGGAATACCATGGATGGGATTATCCCAAAATCTCAATAGCCAGGATTCCGGGGGTTGCCATGGGCGGTGCTATCTCGAAGCATCGATCGCCAGGAACCCTTGAGGATTGATGATGGGAGCAAGGAATCTGATACAGACCGTGTTGAAAAGCCAATCCTAGGCTAGAACTAAAAAGAAAAAGAGAGAGAAAACTCTCCAAACAGAAAAATTTTCTATCTCTCTCTTACAAAACGCACTGCGAACTGAGCCAGGGCTAAAATCATTTCAAGCACGGGTGCTTTAACCACGAAGTCCAATAAACCTTAGGTTAGTTCTTGTGGGCCTTAAAAACCTTTGCTAAAAGACTGAGGCTAAGGCTAGACAGATTTGGATCTTGATTGGTACTAGAGTACCTTTTAGGCCTATGGTCAGCATTCTAACCTAATCTATGCTCAAATAAAAAAGGCACTTATCTAAAACTATTAAAAACTTCATGGTCTAGAACAAGGGTTGAAACCTTAAGTTTTTGCTAAGGGACTAGCAAAAGCTAGGCATGGGGGTATGATGAGAACCTCATCATGAGCCATAACTAGCTCATTTTGACCCAATACAAAGGATAAAAGCTCCTACATAACTCAAGGAAAGGCTTAACTCAGAGAATTCTGAGTTTAAGGAGAAAACAAGTCATAAGGGGTAAAAATGCAATTTCACCAGTACAATCTGCATACAGGGTAATTCAGGGCCCAAACATAGGTCAAAGCAGCTTAATAAGAATAAAAGTGGGATGAAATGATCTAGCAAGGGCTACAGCAATTCCAAGAAACTAAATGATAAATCTGTAACCCTAGAACAACCCACTTCAATTCACAAGGTTCGAGGCAAATTAAAAATAGAATAAATCCTCTAAAATTCATAGAAAAATAATCTCTAGGGTTTAGGACCTTCAATTTGGCCTTTAGAACCCATTTTGACCTACATTGAGAACCATGCCCAATTAATAACTTAATTTGGGTTTTTGCGCAAATTGACCGATCAAACAAGGTTTAATATGAAAATGAAATTCACCATCAGATTCCTTAGGTCCTAATTAGTCATGTATAAAAACTTGAGCCTAAGAAGAAACCTCCTTGACCGACTTTACACTTTGGTCCTCATATATTTACTCTTTGGCCCTCAACTTTTGAACCCTCGCATTTTGGCCCCTAACTCTCCTTCGTTCTTTGCAATCAGGTCCCTCCTGCAAAAACCTGCCAGCACCATGCTCCGGCGACCTTGCGCGGAGCATGGCGCCGCGCAGGGTGAGGTGGGAGACCTAGCAAATAAACCGGGGGTGCCCTGCGTCGTCAGCCGTCGCAGGGGCACCCCCCTGGTCATTGTAGCCCACCATACCGGCCGTGCGAACGCACGGACGGTATGGGTTCGTGTTTCCGACCATTCTCCGGCGAGGGAGACACGTCGTCTCCCTCCGCCTTCCTCCCTGTTTCATCCCTATAAATACCCCCCGCTGCTCCACCGACCAGAGCAGCCTGGATCTGACGGAGAAAATCCCCAACTTCCTTCTCTTCTTTCTCCGGCAGACGCTCACCAGCTCCGGCGGTTTCCTCCCCCTCCACCTCTTCGCTCTGCCGCAATACCAGCAGCAGAGATTCCCTCCCCTGCTCTTCCCGCACCACGCTGCACCCAGCTGGCGCCTCTCCGGCTCTCTGCTCGCCGCCGCCCCTTTCCCTGAGCATCGTCTTCTCCGGCGACAGTCGATACGACTGTCGCCCTGTTCCTCCCCCTTCGTCCCTGCAAGTAAGCTAGAGCTACTCCCCTTCTCCTCCTCTTTCTTTCCCCGCTTTCAATTTATTCAATTAAGCCCTCTACCGACCCTGACCACCTTTACCCCCTTCGCCTCCGACCACCCTCCGGCGAGCCGCTCCCATCACCTCAGCAACCCACACGGCTCGCCGACCCTCACCGAACCTCCGCCTCATCACACTGAGCACCCCCCACCCCTCCACTGCCACTCCACACCTCCGTAACATTCCCCCGAACAAACCCATTCCTCCGGTTGCAGTCCGACCCAGGGCTGCCGCCAGACACCTCCTTGCGGCCTGCCGCGCAGCTCCTCACCTTCGCCGTGCCACGGCGAAGGTTCCCCAGTGGTTTGATCAGGCCGCGAGGCCATATTCGTGTCCGACAGGTTTAGAGGTTCGACCGCCATTAACGCACATTGAAGCAGCTTCTCCCGCGCTCCAGGCTTGAGGACTCCAGGTCTCCAGCTGCTGCGGAGTACAGGGAGTATTGCGAAGGCAGCCAGCCAGCAACCTATGCAAATAGAAGCCGCAGCTGCAGAAGCCAGGCCGCGGTCTCCCAGCAGGCGCACGCGAGGAACGGTCTGCGTTTAGTCCCACATCGGTAAGCCTCACACCCGTTCCACTGTTTAAATTGATTTCGTGCACTGGCCTTGTTGCCTCAGTACACGGGGTGAGGTCCCCTTACACCCGCCCGGTTACCCGGTCTCGTCCGCGCTCACGCCCCGCGGACCTGACCCGACCCGACTTAGACTGACCTGCACTCCTCGCCCACCACGCACGCCGGTGGGCCTGGACCCGGGTGTGACCCGAACCCGATTACCCGGTAGCTCTGGGAGAGCTTTCCTAAGAGTGGTTTCAGAGAGAAAGAGAGACGCGGGGGAGGGGGTAGAGTAGGTTTTGCCTCTGACAAATGTGCAGGCACAGGCGAAGAAGAAGACCCGCGGAAGAAGAAGGAGCTGCACTGTAGCAAATGCGTAGTTAAGTCGTCTAAGTACCGGGTCAGACGACGGAAGGTCAGCAGCCAGAGCAGGAAAGAAGGCAGGCTGAAGAAGAAGGAAGAGCAACGGCCAAAGCAGAAGAAGAAGAAAGGAAGACTTAGTAGCTGAAGGCAGAAGCTCTGCAGCCATAAAGAGGAAAAGGGAACAGAGAAAGCATCACCTCTGCAGAACGAAGAAGAAGAACAAGGAGCTCTGAAGAAAGAAGATAACCACCAAAGCAGGAACAGCAGGAAGAAGCACCTCTGCAGAACAAAAAGAAAGAAAGAGATCTAAAGAAAGAGAGAAAGAAGAGCATCCCCTCTGCAGAACAAAGAGAAAACAACAAATTCTTTCCCTCTCTCTGTCTTTATTTTGTAAAAGAAACATGTATATCTCTAGAATACAACTTGCTCCCTGAGTTCGACCTCGGGAACTCTTTTATTTTCCGAGTAAAAAATTTATATTTGAAGTGTTGGTCATAACCGGCTTTACTACAACGTTATAACAAAACAAAACCAACGTTTCAAGTACCTGAGGTGAAGTTGGTTGTCCTAAGGAATGAACCTAAAGTGCAAAGAAATGTCAAAAAAAGCTTTCGATTTCCAAAAAGAATGACGGGCTGCCTCCTGTTAAGCGTTGAGTTTTACGGCATCGGTTGGGCGCAATTAGCTCAGGGAGAATGGAGGATAAATGATGACTCAGCCAAATCTGTATTGGTTACATCAATGAACGGTTTGAGTCACTTGTCGTTCACGACGAAAGGTTCGGAATCGTGGCTGAGCAGATTGATCTCGACGGCTCCATTTCCAAAAATTTGTCGGACAAGATATGGTCCGACCCACTTGGATCGCAGTTTTCCAGGGAACAATTTAAGTCGGGCATCGAAGAGTAGGACCTTCTGACCGGGGTGGAAGATCTTTCTAGATATGTGCTTGTCAATAATGGCTTTAACCCACTCTCTGTAGATTTGCAAGTTTTCATACGCATCAAGGCGTAATTCATCAATCTCGCTTATCTGAAGCTTTCTGTGGGTTCCAGCCTTAGAAAGATCTAGGTTGCAGTTCCGTACTGCCCAATAGGCTTTGTGCTCCAGTTCGACGAGAAGGTGACACGACTTCCCGTACACCAGTCTAAAAGGAGACATGCCAATTGGGTCTTGTGGGTGATCCTATAAGCCCACAAAGCTTCCGGAAGTCGGAATGACCAGTCCTTTCTGTCAGGTCGAACAGTAACCTGCAGGATTTTCTTGATCTCCCGATTTGATAGCTCAGCTAGACCATTAGTCTGGGGTTGATAAGGAGTAGAGATTCGATGCGACACCCTGTATTTGGTCATCAGTGACCTGAACTGAGCGTTGGTAAAATGGGTCCCTCCATCAGAGATGATAGCTCAAGGAATCCCGAACCATGAGAAGATGTTCTGATGAATGAATTTAATGACGATTTTGTGATCATAGGTTCGGGTCGGAATGGCTTCGATCCATTTGGACACATAGTCAATAGTGAGTAAAATGTACTCTAAGCCATCCGAGATAGGGAAGGGGCCCATAAAATCAATCCCCCAAATATCAAAAATCTCGCATACAAGAATCGGCTGTAAAGGCATCATGTCACGATGGCTCATGTTGCCCAAAGTTTGGCAACGACTGCATGCCTTACAGTGACCGTATGCATCCTTGAAGATAGTGGGCTAGTAAAAGCCACACTGGAGGATTTTCGATGCGGTTTTATGCCCAGAAAAATGGCCACCGCATGCCTAGTCATGGCAGAAAGAGAGTATGTCATTGATTTCAACCACTGGGACACATCGTCGGATAATTTGGTCAGCACCTATGTGGAATAAGTACGGGTCTTCCCAGATGTAGTACTTGGCATCGGAGCGTAACTTATCTTTTTCTTGGCCTTCGGCCAATCGGACAGGATCTGATGTGATGCAAAGCAGTTTACTATATTAGCAAATCATGGAAGCCCGGTACCAATAGTCAAGAGGTGCTCATCAGGAAATGCTCCGTGATGGGTCCAGAAGGGTCGATGATCTCAGAAGGAAGGCGAGACAAGTAGTCAGCTACCACGTTCTGTCTTCCTGCCTTGTCGCGAATCTCGAGGTTAAATTCTTGCAATAGTAAGATCCATCGGAATAATCGAGGCTTCGCATCCTTCTTCGCAAGGAGATGCCTCAATGCTGTGAGATCCGAGTAGATTGTGACGTGGGAACCCATGAGATAAGATCTAAGTTTTTCAAGGGCAAATACTACAACTAGAAGCTCTTTCTCCATAACCGTGTAGTTACGCTGAGTCTCATCAAGTGTCTTGCTAGCGTAGTAGATGACCACGGATTTCCCGTCAATCTTCTGCCCCGGAACCGCTCCTACAGCGAAGTCAGATGCATCGCACATGATCTCAAAGGGTTGAGACCAATCAGGGGACTGTAGGATCGGGGCTTGGGTGACTTGGTCACGAAGGATCTCAAAAGCTTGAGTGCATTCCTTGGAAATCTCAAAGGGTACATCCTTGGAGAGAAGAGTGGTTAGGGGGCGTGCGATTTTTTGAGAACTTAGGGATGAAACGACGGTAAAAATCAACATACCCCAGAAAAGATCGGATATCCCTGATCGAGCTAGGCATAGGAAGTTTAGAAATCAGGTTAATATTGGCTCGATTCACTTGGATGCCTCTCTCAGAAATTAAGTGTCCCAGGACGATCCCCTCAGGCACCATAAAGTGGCTCTTTTCCCAGGAAAGAACCAGATTTACGTCAATGCAATGCCTGAGTATTTGAACCAAGTGCTGGAGGTAATCGTCAAATGATGTCCCAAAAACTGAGAAGTCATCCATGAAGACTTCCAGATAATCACCTACCATATCAGAGAATATGGCAAGAATGCACCGTTGAAAGGTCGCGGGTGCATTACAGAGACCGAAAGGCATCCTTCGGAACATGTAAGTCCCGAAGGGGCAGGTGAATGTGGTCTTTTCTTGATCCTCTGGATGAATCGTCACTTGGTTGTAACCGGAGTACTCATCAAGAAAGCAGAAGAATCTATTTCCCACTGGTTATTCGAGAATTTGATCAATAAACGGTAGTGGGAAATGATCTTTCTTCGTGGAGGAATTGAGTCTTCGGTAATCTATGGAGACTCTCCACAAGTTGGCTATACGGGTAGGTATGACCTCTCCGGTTTCAGTTGTGATGGTGGTGAGCCCTTCCTTCTTAGGCACAACCTGGATTGGGCTCACCCAGCGACTATCGGAGATCGGGTAGATGATCCCTGCATCTAACCACTTAATGATCTCCTTTTTCACGATCTCCTGCAGATTAGGGTTTAGACGTCTCTGCATTTCACGTGAAGGTCGTGCGCCCTCTTTAGAATAGATGCGGTGTGTGCAATAAGAGGGATTTATTTCTGTCAAATCATCGAGAGTCAAACCAATGGCTTTGCGATGTTGCTGGAGAACAGCAATCAGATGGGATTCCTGGTCAGGTGTGAGTTTGGAGCTTATAATCACCAGAAGTGTCTGATTGGAACCCAAAAAGACATATTTCAAATGATTGGGAAGGGGCTTGAGTTCTAGAACGGGGTTATCAGCAGCAGCGGGTGGGTCAGAGTGGGTGTGGGGTACAAGGGTAGGAGTTATGGGTTTGTCTAGATCAAGTTCTGACTCTTCTAATTGCAATTTTAGATCTTCTTGTGGTTGATGGGGGATAATCATGTTGTCCTCAATTTGTAGTTCATCAACCACGGCTCTGATGTCGCAAATTTGCTCTACCACACCGCAATTAATCCCTTGTTGGGCCTTAAAGATATCAATCTTGAGAGTCTGATTTCCAAATTTTAGCTCTATTTTGCCTTCTTTACAACTTATGTTGGCCCTTGCAGTGGCCAGAAAAGGTTTCCCTAGTATGATTGGTGTATCCCTTGGATTCTCAGGTGCATCCATGTCTAGAACTATGAAATCTACAGGGAAGTAGAAATCTCACACCTTAACAATAACATCCTCAAGAATTCCCTTAGGTGACTTGATAGATCGATCGGCTAACTGCAATGTTACCTCAGTCGGTTTCAGTTCAAATTCTTCTAGGTGGTTAAGCAGGGATGTGGGTATCAGGTTTATGGAGGCACCTAGGTCTAATAATGCTCTATCAAACTGGGTTTCACCAATCTTACATGAAATCAGGGGAGTGCCTGGGTCTTTTGCCTTGGGTGGGAGTTTACTCAGGATCACAGAGCTGGCTTGCTCTGATAGTACAATCGGACTCCCACTCTTGGTCCGCGGCTTACGCTGAGGTGTACACATGTTTTTCAAGAATCGTGCGTAAGCTGGTATGTTGTGGATTGCATCCATCAAGAGGATGTTTACTTGGACCTGCTCAAAGAGCTTGATCAGGTCCTCCTCAGGAGCCACGGGTTTAGCTGTCCTCTTTCCCTTGGTCAAGGCCTCGGGAAATGGAACCTTGGTTGGTTCCTCTAGGATAGGTCCAGTTTTTTATCTGGGACAAGGATAGGAACATCCTGGATAACTGTCCTAGGGTTTGGGTCACTACCAGGCTTGGATCTTGGATAAGGTGGATAAGGTGGTCTGGATAAGGTGGATCTTGGGTTGCTTTACCACTACGGGTTGTTACATAATTTAGTCTTTCCTGGTTCTGGTTGGGGGTTGGTAAGATGGGCTGTTGTTGTTGGTAACCTGCATAGGAGGTTGATGCTTCCATCCCGTCAACTGATGGAACAAAAGGGGCCTAATAGATCAAGTGTGCTTGGCTTGGGTTCGGGCTCGAAACGCCCCGCTGGGTCGACACGTTATTCGGGTTAGGCAGAGGTTGAGAAGGAAGTGTGCCTGGTTGGCGAGAATTTGCCAATTGGGCGAGTTGGTTGCGGACCTCTGAGATTTCGTCCTTGTGTTGCTTCTGGATAGCCGCATTCGTTCTTTGAATGTCAGCCAGAGTTTGGAGGATGAGGGACATTTGGTCTTGGTTGGGCCCGGATGGATAAGTGGGGTTGGGCTGAGGTTGAGGCGGTTGATAAGGACGAGGGGCTTGTCGACGGGGCTGAAAGGGTGGTCTTGGGTTCTGAGAATTTCCCACCCACTGGAAATTGGGATGGTTTCACCTTCCAGGGTTGTAGGTGTTGGAAAATGGGTCATTCTGGATGGCGTTGAGTTCCTCGCAGGTCTGAGGAGCCTCAGGAAAGTCAGAGTATGAGGGATCAGAGTTCCCCCAATAAGAATAGAATGGATCGGAGGTCCCTCCGATCCTGGAGTCAGATGGGGGTGGATACGGGGTCCATCCCCGGAGAAGATCGGTGGAAAATGTTCTGCACAGTTTCCCTTGCGGGAGGTGGCTGTGCGAAGGAGTTCTGCGCAGAGGTGGCTCACTGCAAATGCCGAGTCAGCTCATCCACCTTCTTCTCGATAATAGAGACCTTGTCCAACCGACTAGCCATTAGTTCCAAGTCGACAGATGCAGACAGACCCTGCGTCTCATGTGCTCCCCTAAGATTCATTGATGCACGGGTATTCATCCGGTCAAATAATCCCATGGAGTCATTGTTGATGGAGTTCTCGCACATATTCTCGAGAATCTCCCACATGGTGTCTTCATGTTGACCCGTGATATTCCCTCCGCAAGTTGCATTGACGAACAGTCTAATATCTTCACGGAGTCCCTAGTGAAAAGACTGGACTTGTTCCCATTTAGGAACTCCGTGATGGGGGCACTTTCTCATGAGATCCTAGAATCGATCTCATGCCTCATGAAGAGGTTCTCCCGTCTTCTGTGTAAAGTGAGTAATCTGATGGCGCAAGGCATTTGTCCGACCAACAGGAAAGAACTTCTTTAAAAACTCGGACTAGAGTTCTTCCCAATTGTTGATTGGGCGGGTCTGTGTCTGATACCAATGAGTCGCCTTGTCCATAATGGAGAAAGAGAACATCTTCATGAGTTAGATATCCCAATTCTACGCGTCTGACCCGAAGGTCTGGGCTAGATGCTTAAGCTGTTTGATATGCTGGAAGGGATCTTCAGAGTTAAGCCCATAGAATTTAGGTATGGCATGAATCATATTGGGCTTCAATTCGGAATCAGGTCCTCCAGTCGGGATTCTGACTCGAGGTTCAATTGCCATCGCAGCTGGATTATAGTGATCTCGCATCATGGGGCACTACGGTGGGTTCATGAAATTCTGGAAGAGATCATTAAGACGCTGGAGCTGGTGCTCAAGATTATTCTCTTCTTCAACAGGCTGAGCCATGATGGAAGAAAAAGGGGAACTAGGTTCAGAATCAGAAGAGAGGTCTATGTGGAGTGGTTGTCGCACAAACAAGGGTACCAAGGCTTGGCTTCGGGGAGAGTGGATTTCTAGAGGAGGTTTCAAGGACGTCCTACTGAACATGCACTGATGAATTGGATGAGGTTAGAAGGTGTTGGACCCAATCAAGACACCCAAAATATGTTGGGTGACTATAGATGTTCGGGGCGGATGATACCCTCTGATCAGAAGGTCGTCCACCTGAGAATCACCTGGGCAGCCAGAGAGGGTGAGTCCTGTGAAGTCCCCTACACGGTAGAGCGCCCCCACAAGTTACAGGGTTTCCCCCACCCGACCTCTCTGGTCAATGAGATTCCAGGTAGACCAGAATGGGGACCTTGACCTCTTAAGTCTACCACTTTTAATTAAGATCAAGGTGCTTAGGGTTTTACTTGAACTTTAAGCCTTTTGTTGTGCAAAAGTGACCTAATTTGAAGGTTGGTGATCCAAGGGATCAACTTCACTTGTTTGTTCTTGTGAGAGCTTATTAGGTCCTTTCTTTTAGTGTTCAAGTGAATTAAGATCCTGATTGCTTAGGGTTTCTCTTAATAGATCTTTTCAAGCAATGGTTTAGGCACACCTCTTTTTGGAATTTTCAGTTCTTGATTAGAAGATGTGTCTCTAAAACCCTAGCTTAGAATCTTACGTTGGCTCTAATTGGTCCAATTAATTGCCTTAGAAATGGGTAACTAGGGCTCAAGCAAGAAGGTTTTAGCCCTAGTTACCTTAAGTGGGTATGCAGATAAAATGTGTTGAAATTTAAAAATAGGCAACTCTGTGAATTACTATGTCTAGAAGACAGGTAGCCCTAGATTTATTTTTTTCTTTTCTTTTTCTTCCTTAGAATGTGGGGGTTTAAGAGAGAGAGGATTGAGGGTTACCTATCCTTTGGTGTGTTTGTTGTACGACTGCTTTGTTCTTCCATGCCTTCGTTTCCTACACAACAAAAGAGAGATTAAATTATTACAAAATCAGAAATTGTGATTTTGAAGCTTCTAAAATGGCCATTGCTCCCCGGCAACGGTGCCAAAAACTGGTAACGGATTTTTATGTAAAATCGCACTGATTTGATTATATTTTATTACTCGAATACAAAAATTCTCCGAGGTCGAACTCAGGGAGCAAACTTGATTCTAGAAGCGTAGAGAATCACAATTTACAATATACTATTTTACAAAAAGATTAAAGAGAGGAAATAAAAATGTCTCTTCTCTTTTCTTCTCTCTTTCTTCTTTTGTCCTCCTTTCTCTCTATTTTCAGACATCTGACTCCAAGGATCAGACACCTTAAGTGGCCACTTGCTACAGTGCTTGTGCTCTCCTCCTTTTCAGCTGCTGCTGCTGCTTCTTCTTCTTCTTTCTTCTCTGATGCGCCTTTGCTTTCTCTCTTCCTTCTCTTTCCTTGCACTTTCAAGCCTTTCTTCTTCTGCCTCAGCTTCTTTGCAGCTACAGTGCCATCTTCCACCTCCTCCTTTGCTGCTCCTGCCTTCAAGTTCTTCCGTAGCTGCCTCCTCCTCCTCCTCCTTTCCCTACATAGTACAGAGCAAAACCTACCCCTACCCTCCCCCGCGTCACTCTCTCTCTATTTCTCTCTTCGCTCTCTCAGAGCCAGCTGGGTAAACGGGTCGAGTTATGTGTTCCTGGGTCCAGGCGCACCGGTGTGGGTGGTGCGCGAGGAGTGCAGGGTAAATGGGTCGGCCAGGTCTGTGTAGGAGTGACCGCGGATGAGGTAGGTGGAGTGGGCGAGGGACCTCCCCAATTGTTACTTGAGGCGCTAAGAAAGAAACACAAAAATAATAAAAAGCACGCACTTGCATCAAGCGTTTCCGAGGTGGGATTAAAGTTCGACCCACTTCTTCGCACGCCCGCAAGGAGGAGTCTCGTCCAATTGAGGCAGCTGCAGTCGCTGATGCCTCTGCTTGCCAGGTGCGAATGACTCGTAGAGGGATTCCGCGCACTTGCAACGCCTTTGCTTGGAGTAGGACAACCTGGAGCTCGCGAGCAAGCTCCTTCGCGCCTTCGCTAATGGCAGCGGAGGGTTCAAACCTGAAATGCACGAATATGGCCTTACGGCCCTGTCAAATTACTTGGGGAGCTTCGCCGTGGCACGGCAAAAGTGCTGCGGTGGTTGGCTGGCCGCGGGATGGCCTAGGCGTGCGTGCCTAGGTCACCCTGTGGCTGTGAAGATGGGTGTGTTCGGGGGAAGTGTTGGGAGCGTGTGGCGGTGAATGGGAAGAGGGGTTATGATCAGTGAGTCATGGCGGAGCTTGTGAGGTGGTTGGTGAGGTGGGTGGATGCGTGGAGCAGTGGATACACCTCGCCGGTGGTCTGCCGGAGGTGGAGAAGGTGGCGGTGATGTGTGAGCGATGAGGCAAAATAACAGAAATAAATGAGGGAAAGATAAAGAGCAGAGAGAGAGAGAGAGGACTTATCTATGGGTCTCTAGATGAAGGGGGGAGGCGGAGGTGGCGATCGGCTGTGCTGCCGTCGCCGGAGACGAAGGCGCCCAGGGGAAGAGACAGCGACGAGGAAGAGGGGCTGGAGAGCGCCTGCTGGTACGACGAGGCTCGGTGGAAGACGGCGGAGGTAACCCAGCCACTGGTCTGGTGGCAGGGCGACGAGAAAGGAGTAGGAGAGTCGCCGGAGCTTGCGGGCAGACAGCCTGAGATGAGGAAGATGAAATCAAGGGGGATTCTCAGGCCAGAACAAGCTTGAAGGATGCGGCAGAGGGTGCCGCTCCTTAAATAGGCGTCGGCAGAGAGAGAATCGCAAGGAGGAGATGGGAATACCTCACCGGAGGTATGCCTTGAGTGAGACCCATACCTCTTGAGCGTTCGCACGAGAGGTATGGTGGCCGACAAAGCCTGGGAGCCTGCCCATGCGGTAGGGGACAACGCAGGGAGTCTCCCTTTCAAATCTGGGGTCGGCTCCCCATGCATGCGTGGCGCCATCCTCCGCGTAAAGTTGCAGGGGGTATGGCCTGCGCAGGAGGGTGGCAGAGGGACTCGATTGAAGAAGATGATGGGAAAGATAGGGGGTCGTTGCAAGGTTTCAAAAAGCTATAGGTCAAAAAGTAATTATTGAGGATCATTTTGTAAAATGGGTCAAGGCGACCTTCCCTTAGGTCCAAATTTTGGCATAAACCTAATTTGGACCTAAGGAATCCAATGGTAATGTTTGATTTTAGGTTTGACCATGTTTGATCAAACATTTTGCACAAAAACCCAAATTAGGTCAAAAATTGGGTATGGTTTTCAATCTAGGTCAAGATAGGTTCCAATGACCAAATTGAAGGTTCTAAACCTTAGGGGATATTTTTTAATGAATTTTAGAGGGTTTAATTAATTTTTATCTTTCCTAAAACTTCGTGAATTAAAGTGGGCTTATTTTAAGATTAAAGAATGTCATTTAATTCTCAAATTTTGTCATAACCCTTTTCTGACCAAACCATCCCACTTTTTCTCTTATTAAATCCATTTGACCTGTGTCTAGACCCTTAGAAATTCTATTTATATACTGCAATGGTAAAATTGCATATTTACCCATTGTGTAATGTTTTATTCTCTATTCAATAATTTCCTGATTTAGGCCTTCCCTTAGGTTATGTAGGAGCTTTTTGTTCGATTTCTTTTGTCAAAATGTGCTAGTTAGTGTTTATTCTCAAAATGTGCTAGTTAGTATCTCTCCCCGGTATAGTGTACACGAAGGCCAAGAAGTCGGTGAAGAGTGGCCAATCATAACCCCAGGTCCCAACCCAAGGGCGGCTAGCTCCGCTCTACACTAGACAGGGGACAGTTGCTCTCCCTGGTACTACGTACTCAAGGGCCAGCACACTTCCCCACTCACATTTCCAAATCCATTCCATTTGTTCTAAGAGCTCTACTCCTAATTCCCCGTAGGGTTCATGCTCATATTTCTCATGCCATTCCATACCAGGTTTCATCATTCACATTCCCATTCTCAGGTTATACACATGCAGCTCATATTTCTATCATTCACGTTTTCATTCTCAGGTTATACACATGCAACTCGTATTCTAGCATTTAACGTATACAACAGGTAAGGTCACATGTAACTGTTTAACTAGTACAAGTAATTCATATTTCAGAGGTAGCTCTTGTTCATTAACAGGCAGTTGTTAACATTTCTATCTACTCATTCAAGACTGGAATTCAATCACGCATACAGACATTTCAAGTACTTCTCGTCCTAGGATTCATGCCATATCCTAGGTTCTACTCATTCATTCCACACATGCATTCAGGTTTATAATTTAAATTAGAGGAAGCCACTCTACCAGTCAACCCAGGAGTATTGGGGGCTCGAATGGCAGGTTCACATGCCTTGGCAAGCCCCGAACCCGTAACGGAACGAAGTCCTACAACAAGGAACGATCACAATGGGACATTCAGAACATTATAGAAAGTCTTCAACAGGTAGAGAAACTCACAAGGAAAACACTGATATCTTGTTTGCGTAAAACAGACCTCAAACGAACCCTAAACGGGTCAGAAATAGGGTTACTGACTCAAATCAGACATCTGGCTCAATGTCTAGACCTCTTAAAAGTGTCCAGAAATGCACCTCAGGCTCTACGTCGACCTCAGACGTCTAGGACCTGTTCTGGATCGTCTGGACCCAGCTCCAGACATCCAACCTCCTCTTCGGACGTCTAGGAGTGCTTCAAGCCCTCTGGTAAGTTGCCCAGACGTCTGAAATGCGTGGGAGGGTGTGTCCCGCGCCTTCCTGAAGCAAACCTTGCATGCAACAGCAAAATCTTCTAAAATTTGCACGCAAAGCGTAGCTGCTGAGTGGCCTACATGGTCGTATCCGCAAAGGGAACGTACCTTCGCGAAGATTTATCTTCAGACGACTGGAGTCGCCTCCAAACGTCCACTCTATCATCTGGACATTACTCTAGACGTCTGATTCTGGGAAAAACCCAGAACCAGAACCTCCTCCTGCTCACTCTAGCTACGCGCAGCTGTGGTTTGCGTCCTCGCCTGCAGCTCCGGCTGCAGCAGTGTCGGGGATGACTCCCCCGACGCTCTCCTCCTCCTGCATGCGCCGCTACGGCCATGCACCCTCTGGCGAGTTCCCACACGAGCTCGCGAGCTCAAACTCCTCCCTTCCTCATGTCGCCTCTCCTCCTCATCGCTGTTCTCGTGCTCTCTCTGGTGGAGGTGGCTGTGGGGTGGGGAGAATGAGAGGGGAAGAGGGGCCTTTTATAAGGCTCGTTAGGGTTCAGTGGAGGAGGGAAGAGAGAAGAATGGGAGAGAATGAGGGTACTGTCTGATGGAGGAGGCTGTGCAAAGGAGTGAATTTCTAATGGAAACCGAACCAATGTGTGGAAGGAGGCTGTGCAAAGGAATTATGCGCAGAGGTGGCTCGCTGCAAGTGCTGAGTCAGCTCATCCACCTTCTTCTCAATAATAGAGACCTTGTCCAATCTACTGGCCATCAATTCCAGGTCGACTAATGCGGACGGGCCCTGTGTCTTGTGTGCTCCCCTAAGGTTCGTCGATGCGCGGGTATTCATCTTGTCGAATAATCCCATGGAGTCATTATTGATGAAGTTCTCGCACATATTTTCGAGAATCTCCCACACAGTGTCCTCATGCTGACCCATAATATTCCCTCCGCAAGTTGCATTGACGAATAGCCTAATATCCTCATGGAGTCCTTGGTAAAAAGACTGGACTTGTTCTCATTTAGGAACTCCGTGATGGGGGCACTTCCTCATGAGATCCTGAAAGCGATCTCTTGCCTCATGGAGGGGTTCTCCCGTCTATTGCGTGAAGTGGGTAATCTGATGGCAGAAGGCATTGGTCCGACCAACGGGGAAGAACTTCTTCAAGAACTCGACTGAAGTTCATCCCAATTGTTAATCAGCTGGGTCTGTGTTTGGTACCAATGGGCGGCCTTGTCCATAAGGGAGAAGGAGAACATCTTCATGAGGAGAATATCCCGATTTTGCGCATCTGACCCGAAAGTCTGGGTCAGATGCTTTAGCTGTTTAATGTGCTGGAAGGGGTCTTTAGAGTTAAGCCCATGGAATTTAGGTATGGCATGAATCATGTTGGGCTTCAGTTCAGAATCAGGTCCTCCAGTCGGGATTCTGACTCGAGGCTCAATAGCCACCGCAGCAGGATTATAGTGATTCCGCATCATGGGACGCTGCGGTGGGTGCATGAAGTTTTGGAAGAGGTCATTGAGTCGCTGGAGCTGGTGCTCCAGATTGTTCTCTTCCTCAACTGGCTGAGCCATTGTGGAAGAAGAAGGTGAGTTGGGTTCGAAATCGGAGGAGAGGTCTATGTGAAGTGTTGGTTGCACAAACAAGGGCACCGAGGCTCGGCCTCGAGGAGAGTGAATTTCTAAAGGAGGTTTCAAGGACCTCCTACCAAACATACACTGATGGAGAGGATGAGTTTAGCAGGTGCTGGACCCAATCAAGACACCTAGAATGTTGGGTGACTATAGAGGTTCGGGACGGATGGACCCCTTGATCAAAAGATCGTCCACCGGAGAATTACCTAGGCAGCCAGAGAGGGTGAGTCCCGCAAAGACCCCTACACGGTAGAGTGCCCCCACGGGTTACAGGGTCTCCCCCACCCGACCTCTCTTGTCACTGAGATTCCAGGTAGACCAGAATAGGGACCTTGACCTCTTAAGTCTACCACTTTTAGTTAGGATCATGGTGCTTAGGTTTTCACTTGAACTTTAGCATTTTGAGTGCAAAGAGTGACCTAAGTTCGAGGTTGGTTGACCCAAGGGGTCAATTTCACCTACTAGTTCCTTTGAGAGCTTATTAGGTCTTTGTCTTTTAGGGTTCAAGTGTTTTTAAGAGCCAAATTTCTTAGGGTTTCTCTAAATAGGTGCTTTCAAACAATGGCTTGGGCACACTTCTTTTGGGAATTCTCAATTCTTGCTTAGAAAGTGTGCTTCTAAAACCCTAGTTTTGAATCTTATATTGGCTCTAATTGGTCCAGTTAGTTGCCTCTAGATTGGGTAATTAGGGCTCAAGCATGAAGGTTTAAGCCCTAACCACCTTTAATGTATGTACAAATAAATTGTGTTGAAATAGAACAGGCAGCTTTGGTGATTTCCTAAGTATGAAAGACAGGTTATTCCTAAGTTGCTTTTTCTTTCTTTTTCTTCCTCTTTAGAATTTAGGGGTTAAAATGAGAGGATAGAAAATTACCTGTCCTAGGTGTGGTTGTTGTGCGGATGCTTGTTGTCTTAATTTCCTGTGCCTGCACAACAAAAGAGAAGAGATAAATCAATAGAAACTCAAAAATTGTGAATTAATAGCTTCTAGAATAGCCGGCTGCTCCCCAGCAACGGTGCCAAAAACTGGTCACCGCTTTGCTCGTCTTTGTGGTTATTATAGTCGTTGTGGTATATAACAAAAACGGTTACCAGTCTAATACAATTTATTACTTGGAATGAAGAGTTTCCCGAGGTCGAACTCAGGGAGCAAACCAAAATTCTAGAAGCCTATAAATTCACAATATATATAAGGTTTTACAAAAATTAAGAGAGAGAGAGAGAAAGAAAGAGAAAGAGGGTAATTGGCTTTTTCTTCTTCTCTTTCTTCAGCTACTCTTCTCTTCAACTCGTATTCTTCTTTTCTTCTTCTTCTATTTCTTCTTTCTTCTTTTCTGCTTCTTTCTTCTTTTCTTCTTCTTCTGCCTCTTCTTTCTTCTTTCTTCTTTTCTGCTTCTTCTTTCTTCTTTTCTTCTTCTGCCTATCTTCTTCTTTCTTCTTTTCTTCTTCTCTGCTTCTTCTTTCTTCTTCTTCAGCCTACCTTCTTCTTTCTTCTTCTTCAGCAGCTGCGATGCCTCTTTCTTCTTCTTCTTCTTTTGTTTGCTCTGGCCCTCCTTCTTCTTTCCTCTCTTGCTACTGACTCTCCTTCTTTCTCGCCAACGTCTGATTCAGCGCTCAGTCGACTTAACTACTCGGTTGCTACAGTTCACCTCCTCTTCTTTCCTTCAGCTTCTTCCCTTCCTGTCTTCTTTCACCTGCTTCTTCCTTCTTCTTTCTTCTTTCCTACGCACACACGCAAACGTTCGCGCAAAACCTACCCTACCTTCCCCGCGTCTCTCTCTCTCTCTGAATCTCTCTTTGGGAAGCTCTCCCAGAGCCGAGTAATCGGGCCGGGTCACGTTCCTGGGTCCAGGCGGACCGGCGTGGGTGGTGCGCGAGGAGTGCACAGGAGTGGGAAGTCGGGTCGGGTCAGATCCGCGTGGGCATGTCGCGGACGAGACCCGGTGAGTAGGTGAGGGACCTCACCCCAGTGCTATCGGAGGCAACCAGCCGATAGCACTTTTTCAATTTATGCATGGGCTTGCACCCATACACTTCCGAGGTGGGACTAAAGTCCCACCTCCGCTCCGCTCGCCCGCAGGTGAGAAGCAGCCGTCAATTGGGCAGCAGCGAAGGCTTCACGCTCCCAATTGAGAACCTGGGCGCCTTCGCAGACTTGCCCCGCGTTGCTTGGAGTCCGCACCTGGCGTCGAAGGGCCCTGGAGCTACCTGCGAAGGAGCTCCTACAGCTCGTCAATGGCGGCGAGGAGAGTGAACCCTGAAAGCACGAAGACGGCCTCCCAGCCACGTCAAACAACACAGGGAGCTTCGCCGGAGTGTGGCGAAGGTAGTGCGGGGGTCGGCGAGGCGCGAGAGTGCCTGTGGCCATGTGCCTAGGGCACTCTGCGTGCGTGAGAGTGGGTGTGTTCGGGGGGGTGGTCTGGAGGTGCTAGGTGGTGAATGGAGGGAGGATTCGGTGTCAGTTAGGTGGTGCGGAGCTTAAGGGGTAGTTGGTGAGGCGGATGGAGGCGCGGAGTGGAGAGTACGCCTCACCGGAGGGCAGCCGGAGATGGAGAAGGTGATGATGGATAGTGGTGGTCGGTGGGTTGAAACAGTAAATTAGGAAGGGGGAAATAACAGGGAGAGAGAAGGGAAAGTTTTTACCTGCCTAATTGACGAAGAGGGAGGGAGGTGGCGCTCGACGCGTACCTGCCGGTGTCGTAGACGAAGGAGCCCAGGGGAGGAGTGATGGCGACGAGGAAGAGATCTGAAGACGCCAGCTGGTGCGGCCTGGAGTGGGATGATGAGGCAGAGTGGGCTCTGCTGCAGGTATGGCAGCAGAGCGACGAGGAGGAGGAGAGTTCACCCGAAGCTCGGGTAATCTGATTGGAGGGAGGGGAGACGAAATAGAGGGGTTTTCTCAGCCAAAAGTAGCTTGGAGTGGACGGCAGCCCTTGCCGTTCCTTATAAAGACGCTGGCGCGGAGAGTAGCCCGAGGGAGCGACATGCGAAGCTCGCCGGAGATGACCAGAGATGGAGACCCATGCCTTTCGTGCGTTCGCACGAGAGGCATGGGCGGTTGAAGGACACAGGGGAGGGTCCCTGTGACAGAGGACGACGTAGAGAACTCCCCATTCGTTCCTAAGAACGGGCGCCATGCCCTGCGCGACGCCATCCTCCGCGCAAGGTCGCCGGAGGTATGGCGCCTGCTCAGAATGGCATGGAGGACCGTTCTGCAAAGAACTGCGAGAAAGATACGGGGCAATGTGTAAGTGTTTCAAAAGATAAGGGTCAAAAGTAATTCAACAGGATAAATTTGTAAAGTCGGTCAAGATGGTCTTTTCTTAGGCCCAAATTTTTATACCAGCCTAATTTGCACCTAAGGATTTTAATGGTAAAATTTTTTTTAGGTTTGACCACGTTTGACCTGTCAATTTGCGTAAAAACCCAAATTAGGTCATAAATTGGGCATGGTTCTCATTTTAGGTCAAAATAGGTTGCAAAGGCCAAATTGAAGGTTCTAAACCCTAGGGAATATTTTTTCATGAATTTTAGAGGGTTTAGTTGATTTTTATCTTGCCTCGAATCTCATGAATTAAAGTAGATTTATTTTAGGGTTACAGAATGCCATTTAATTCCTAGAAGTTGCTATAACCCTTTTCAAATCAGATCATCCCACTTCCTTCCTTATTAAGCTTATTTGACCTGTGCTTAAACCCTTAATTACCCTGTTTGTGTACTGCATTGGTAAAATTACAATTTTACCCCTTATGATTTGTCTTATTTTTTAATTCAGAATTCTCTGAGTTGGGCTTCTCTTTAGGTTTTGTAGGAGCTTCTTCACACTTATTTAGATTAAATTGTGCTAGTTAGGGTTCATGATGAGGCTCTCATCACCTTTCTTGCACATAAATAATGTAAACACCACTCTACTCAGCGTTCATTGACTCTGTCTTTTCGTAACTCTGTTCAGGATCAAAAGTTGAGCAGCTTGAGTTTCCGGCTGTAGAGGGTGCTGGGCCTAGCCGTAGTTGTTTCTTTCTAGCTCTTTCATTTTTCTACTGTTGTAGTGAGTGATGGACATCTATTTTACTGTTCCTATTACTTTCTGTTTCCTTTTCGTTGTTGTTGTTGTGGTGGCATGTACTATTTTGAGATAGTTGCTCTACTTTCCTTTACTGTTTCATTTTTCTTTCTGCTTAGTTATATTGCATGTGTGAATGTGGTTTATTTCCTGCCTTTGGTTATTTCTCGTTGGATGACTAGGTCTTGGATTAGTCGAGGCGAGCCAACCTTGGGCCCTATAAGGTTCTAGGAACCGAGTCATAACAACTTTTGTTCGAGAATATTTTTTCAGAGATAGCTAGTGGATACATGGCAACAACACATGGGTGTCAATGCTCATGTCATTTGCCTTGCTCTCTAAAATTGGAGCTGAGAAACCAGGGATACGTTGAACTTATGGATTGGCTGGTCTACACATGTCCACATGGGAATGCAGTAGGTACGAATGTCAGTTAATGGTGCTTTTGTAATGATTATGACTTAACGATTTTCCTTTCGTAGGGATGCAACTACAAAGTCCACACAAACCAATTTGATCCAACATTGGAATCAGCTAGAGGTGAGTCATACTTCCTTGCTATTCAAATGCATCTGTTGGAGTGGGAACTCATAATTATTTCTCGTGCTGCCGATGGGAACGACATGTATGTCGATTTCCTTCAAGAGAGAGTTACGACATTAGAGGAAGAATTGCAAGAGTCATATGAGATAAATCAAAGGCTGAAAGAGAGGATAGATGATATTGAGGTCGAGGCTATGGTTAGAGAGGTTGAATTACACTCAAGTTATGGTGAAGTAGTTGACAAGATGAGAAACCTGACATGCTAGTCAGTTTCTAATTCCCTGCGGACTCTTTCAGGATATGTTTAGTAATTTGCTTTAGGTCATCAAATAACTTTTGCATTTATATCCACTTAATATAATGTTTAATGCTTTGTTACTGTTCACTACAGTTTATTTGCAACTTCCAATTTTGCTATTTATTACTGAATTGTGAAGTTTATTCTATTCAATGTTATATGACATCGCAAGCTTCTGCAGGTTCTCCTTTAACATAAATAAGGCAATGATGATAGCATATACGTGGGAACATATTTGAACAAGGGTCACATGCTTACATTGGAATATTGCCATAACATGATATGTAACTCAATTGCGTTGGATGGCTACAATTGATGTAAGCAACCCCAATTGAGTGATGCCATTCTCTGTAAACAGTGTATTCTTGGGATGGCCCCTAGTACTTGTTGCGGCAGAGTGCATTGTAGCATGTGTATCCGTTGAGTTCAACTAAAATTGATTATGCTACCTGAACCCACAATTTATTACTACTATCCATTACCGCAAATTACATTACGACTTGATGCAATGTGTGTAAGGTAATTCAAAGTCAATGACTCATATTTTCATTCCAATTTTACTGAAACGAACTAATATATTTCTTCTATTTTTTATGGCATTTACAGAGCAACTTTCATATTCAGGTCTGCTACAAGGCCAAAAGATAATTTACATCTTATGTTGATTTTACTAATATTAGTCTCGTGGGATAATTTCAACTGTTGTTTGCTTGGAAGATGATATTTCTTGCTGCTGTTGTTATTTTCCTTGTGAAATGGATATTTTTCTTTTGAAATTCCTCGTATTGTTATTGTTGTTATTGCTATAATTTGCTTATTTTTCTTCATACTTGATTGGAGAGGTTATGCATACTATGATTTAGTTTTGCTTGCACCATTGAGACTTTGAAGTAAATGGTGTGGTCAGAAGCTAAGTCATGTACTTGCTCTTACCCATTTTTGGTTGTTGGGATGTTGCAGCTCTTAACATTTCCTCGTTATTTGCTAAAGCCTGCTACTGTTCTTTTTCCAGATTTTAGCTGATAAGATTAAATAATTGCATGAGGAATGGATATGGAACCTTTGTAATTTCCTAACTCATTAATCCAAATATCTGCCCATACCTTTCTTCTCCATCTTATGTTGGTTTTACTGAGATTTATCTCGTGGGATATTTACAGCCAGTGTTTGCTTGGAAGATGTTCTTTCTTGGTGCTATTCTGAATTTGGTTGTAAGGAATTGAGCAATTTTGTTTTGCTGTTGTTATTGCTATAATTTGCTATACTTTACTATATTTTGCTATAATTTGTTCTACTAGGAATTTGTTTTGCTGTTGTTATTGTTGTATAGATTTAAAGATTGCTGCTGACTTTCATTTCGAACGGGTTGCTGGGAAGATTTAATGTAAGTTAATGGTGGATAGTCTACTGCTGTCTCAGTTTGCTGCGGGGAAGTCATATGGACAAATTGCTGAATTCTCGTTGATGCTAGATAGTTTCATGCTGGGAAGATTGCTGGACTTACTGCTGATTTCACTACGGCTGGATAGCTTGTTGGATTCGTTTGCTACTGGAAGTAGGATATATTTTCACATTGCAACACTTTTGCTGCTGCTGGAAAGTTCTTCTTCTAGCATATAGGGCTTTATGCTTAGTATAGATGTATGGAAGACTTTCTTTTATCAAGGCTTCGCTGATGCATTGATAGAAGATGTTCAGACGAGAATTTACCATAAGATCATTGTGTTTTGATCAAAGATAGCTTAAATTTTTTGTATCTTTGAAGTTGACGTGTTCTGATAGCAATTCACATTGGATTGCTAGAATTTTTCTTTTGTTGTAATTTTCCTATCTTTTCCATGTTCTTTTCTTCTCCTTCGGATACCCTTCGATACGAGACAATTGTACTTTACTATAATGTTCAATAAAAGGGCTAACCTTGACTTCTGATTCTATTATTTTTTCAAGAAAGTTGAGATCCATATTACTTATATGTGTTTGTGATGAGACACTCCTTTCCGAGGTAAGTAAATGTTCAAATACGTTACTTACTTGGATGTTCTATTATATGTATACATATTGTACAATAATGCATGTTTTTCCCATTTATTTGTTTCTATAGTGTTTTCAACACAACATTTCATATGTATTACCATCATTGAGGGGCCGGGGGGGGGGGGGGGGGAGGGGGATACATTGGAGAGCCATCTGATACTATGACTCTATCTGCGATCGAAAAGCTAAGTTATGTTGTTATGCATGTTATGCAAATGTATTATCACTTATTGTGCTCATTTGTCTTGTATATTACCTTGGGATTGTAAGTTAACTTGATGATAAGCATACTTAGTGTCATGTGCTCATGATCTTTTTGTTGTAATTCACCAGATTTTATCAATAATTTTATGGCTAGCATTAATTTATGTCATATCGTTGACTTATGGTATGACATTGTTTTCATATCATATACAAACTTCTTAACAATTTGACGAACTATGACATCAATTTTATTTCTTACTTTAATGACATCAAAAATGTAAGTATTGAAAATTAGATTTCTCCTCCTTCTTATTCACTATTTCCCTTACCTCATACTCTTCATATACCTACACCTTCATTTACATAATTAAATAAATAAGGGGCAAAATGATCTATTACCATTTTTCCAACTAACTTCCACCATTGACTTACACATCAACTACCAACAAATCCCACCAAACAATTCCTTCCAACCTAATCAAACACAGGATAGGTTCATCTAATCCCATGTTTTCCACCAAGACAAACGAAACAAAAAAATCATCACTCCCGGGATTACGTCCCGCTCCCATGCACATCATTTGCAATTCCTCACAAACAATCCCTTGAAACAAACAATGCCTAAATGCCCACCACTGGCCCTTATTTCCAGGTCTTGATTCGTCGAGTCCTTTCAATCGTAGTGGTCGACAGGGCGCAAACAAATGATTGGATGTCACTTTGGGAAAACGTAGAAGGAGACACCTACCCAGACGGAAGAGGTTGAGATCGTATGTGGGCATATCGAACCAAAAAAAGATCTCAGATTTACATCTTCAAACACTAATTTAGGATAATAATAATCACTGAACTTCCAGGAATTTTTCAGACAATGACTCTCTAAGGCTCTCCTTTCTTTGAGGCGGCGGCGCTCGAATGATGTGGACAATTGGGAAAGAAAGGGTCATGATTGCTGGACCATTTATAGCGGGTGGCATCGGGGCGGAAGCCCAAGCTTCCCTCGAAGGGTAGTTTGGTATTTTGATGTGGTTCAAAGCATAGTTTTTGTTGGTGCTAGAGTATCACGATCGTTTATTTTGATGATAACAAAACACGTGTCTTTTAACATTTGCTTTTGAGTCTTAGTTTTCAGGTCAAATTGCAAATGGAGACAGGTGTTTAGATAGAGTTCGAGCTCGCATCCATGGCGGATTGGAGGAGCTTGACAGAGGCGGAGGAGCTTCGCGAGGAGCAAAAACTTGAAGAAGGAAGGAGATGAAGAATAAGATAGATTTCATTTTATCATGTTCAATGTATTTTTGTTTCGTTGTTGTGCTCTTTATTTCTGTCTTAGATTTTATGTTAAAGAGCCTCAAAGGATCCTTAAAGTAGTCCTAGGAACACCTGCACTATCCTAGGATACTTAGTGTTACGAACGCGCGGCTGCAGACGTCTTTTAAGACGTCTGGGAGGTGGCCCAGACGTCGGACCAGACGTCTGGAACCCCTCCTAGACGTCTGGGATTCGGTTACGGTGGCACGCGCAGACCTGCGGGTGCCCTTTTTTCCCTCTCCTCCGCAAGCGCTGCCCCCCTGTCTCGCTCTCTCTCTCCTCCTCGTGAGGCTTTAAAAAGCCTCTCCCTCTCCCTTACTCTCACCACCTCTGCTTCTCCTTCTTCTCCTTCCAGCGAGTGCGAGCGCGAGCGAGCGGCGACGGCGACAGTCGCGGTGAGTGCGGGAGGAGGTGCTGCGCGAGGGAGGAGGCGTCGGCCGGGAGGGCTCGAGCCTGCCGGGGCAGCGGGAGCCGGCCGGCGGGGGCGCAGCGGGCGCAGAGTGACGCGGGAGGCCTGCTGCAGCTAGAGCAGCAGGCGGACGAGGCGCGGCGCGGCCGTGCGTCGTTGGCGGAGGGCGAGTGGCGCCCTAGTTCTGGAAATTTTTCCAGAATCAAACGTCTGGGCTTCCAACCAGACGACGGGAAAGACGTCTGGAGGACTGTCCAGACGTCTGGTAAGTAAGTTATTTTCGCACCTTCTTCTTTCCTTCGACTGTCCGTATTGAGCACGAGGAATGGGTACGCGTAGGGTCTGAGATTCGCATCCAACGCGAATCAGACGTCTGGCAGTGGTGCCAGATGACTGGAGCGACTTCTAGACGTCCGGGGTGACCATCGGACGTCTGGGAACTAGGCTAGATGCCCCCGCAGGCTTTTGGACGTCTGAGAGACCACGCAGAGCAAAGGTAACCTCTGATCCACTTTTTAAGACGTCTGGAAGAGGTTCCAGACGTCTGATTTTGCACTGTTTCGTCGTTTTCGACCTGTTTAGGGCCCGTTCGGAGTCCGTTTTCCGTGTTTCGAGTTGCGTGCTTTTCGGAATTAAATCCTCTACCTGTCTACAGTAGTTGTATACTGTTTTGAGAAACTCCTTGTGTTTGATCCTTGTGATAGGACCCCATTCCGTTGCAGTCTCGGGGGTTGCGGAGGTACGCGGGATTCCCGACCACGCCCCCAGTACGCTTGTTGTAACCGGTAGAGTGGCTTTTAAGTTTATTAGTATAATCTATTAAATTATGGAACCATAAATAGAACCTAGGACATTGCATGAATCCTAGGAATGAGAAACTAGAATGAATGGTAGATCCTAGGGTGTTGCATGAATCCTAGGGCTGGAAAACTACATTGTATGATAGATCCTAGGGTATGGCATGAATCCTCGGATGGGAAGAACTAGTGGAATATATGAATACTGCAGTCTTGGAAAATGTGGAAAGGAAATAATAGCTACCTGTAAATTGGTTTAACAGCTGCCTGTTATGAATAAATGAGCATGTCTGAGAATATGGGATGTATGAACGTGAAACTGGAAAGGTGAAACCTGAATGTGCTGAGTTAAAAGAACTGGAACCCTACGGGGAATTAGGAGTGGAACTCCTAGAAAGAGAAAGGAATGGAACTGAGAAAGAAAGATGTGGTAGTGTGCTGTCTCTTGGGTACGTAACACCAAGGGAAGTACCTGTACCTGTTTAGTGCAGAGCAGAGCCAGCCGCCCCAGGGACCCGGGGTCAGGACTAGCCACTTTGTACCGACTTGCTGGCCCTCGTGTACGTAGTACCGAGGAGAGCTACTAGTGTAGGAAGGTACTAGCTACCCCACGGGCCCTGGGGTTCTGCTAGCCTCCTACACCGACTTGTTAGGCCCACTGGTCAAACCAAGGTAGTCAGGCGAGGGTGCGCGGACTGTGGAGGGGCAAGGCCCCTGTTTGGTTACTGTGGAGGGGTTGGACCCCTGTTACTGAGAGGGCTTTGCCCTGTACTGGTTCCGTGCTGTGCTTTGGGCACACCCGTTAACGGAAACGACTGACCGCGTGCCAGTGCGAGTTAGCTACTTGTGCGTTTATCGCGCGTGCCGTAGTCACCGTTACGCCTATCCGTGACCTTGGGGTGGTTGACTGAGTGTAAGATCACCACAGGGGACTCTCCTGGTCAGGAGAGCACCACGTGCTACTTCTACTGTTCGGAAAAGACTGCAATCAAGATCGTTCCCACGAGGAACATTCGAGATCAAGTGAAGGATCTGAGAAATAGATAAATTTTGAAACAATAGAAAGACGTAAATAAAGGAAGAAAGAAAATTAAAACAGCTACTATACACTTTACTGTTTCTTTAATTTAGCTGCCACTCTACTCAACGTTTTGCTGACGTGTTACACTCGTTACCTTTCAGGACCAGGTGTTGAGCAGCCAGGGTCAGCAGCTGCAGAGGACGCTGGGCCGAGTAGGGTCCAGTAGAGTTACCACTGTTCTCTTATACCTCTTTTTGGTTCCACTGTAGTGAGTAGTTCTTGTTACCGCTGTACTTTTCTTTACCTGCAGTTCATTTATGTTATGAATGTTGTTCTACTGTTGTGGTGGTATATACTGTAGTGGTTTCTTTCCTTACTGCTGTATTTTCTTACTGTTAGTTATATTCATGCTGAATATGGTTTATTTTACTGCTCTTTTGGTTACTTCCTCGTTGGACGACCAGGTCTTGGGATTAGTCGAGTCGGTCCGGTTCTCGTGTCTCGTAGGGACTTGGGAATTGGGTCGTTACACTTAGGTTTTCTATAGAGAACTTAGAAAATCAAAATAGGGATCAGACAACCTTTTCAGACGTCTAAACTGAATTTCAGACGTCTGATAAAAACTTTTAAGACGTCTGACTGTTGACTCAGACGTCCAATTATTTAGGCTGGACTTAGTTAGTTCTATCTAGTGAAATCAAACATCCAGACCTTAGTTCAGATGTTTTAAAAGACGTCTGATGCCTTTGCCAGACGTCCAATTAGTGGACTATTGGCTTCCTTAACAAACGTTGAGGGAATGACCGTTAGCCTCGTATTAGACGTCCGTGGAGGACACCAGACGTCTGATATATGACTATTTTGCCTCAGCTGACCCAAAATCTCTTTTCAGAGATTTTCTAGCCGTTGTACTCCCTTGGGAATCCATTTCCGAAAAAAATATGTTTCCAGACGTCCAGACCTTGTGCCAAACGTCCTATGTGTCGTTTGATGGACTTTCACTAGAACCCTATTTAGGTCTGATTCAAATCAGGAAGGAAACCTGCCTAGAATTAGACGTCTGACTTAGTTCCCAGATGTCTTAAACGGGTTTTCCAGAAGTTTGATGCCAGGACCAGATGTCTGGTGACCCTGTCAGAATCATGATTAATTCTGACTTCGGCCTAATTCTCTTGGGCCTTGCATCCAATGGCTATGGAAGCCTTCCAAGGCCTTCCAAAGACACACCTTTGCCTATAAATAGAGGAGGACCCCTTGCCTTGAAGATGCACCCAAGACACACCTTTGCTAGAATATTTCCACTTTCTTGTGTCTAAATGAAGAAGAAGATCAAATAGAAGAAGCTCTAGCTCTACAAGCACTCACTTCACCTAAGAGCTTCATCCTGTTGTGCACTCGCTCTCCCGCCAACGTTACGAGAGCGTTGTTGTGCCAAAGCGTGGTTCACGTATCTGCGTTGTCATTTTGACGCACTTCCACCAAAGGGAAGTTTCCTAACTTCTATAGAAGCTAGGATTATATATTTGAGGCTCTAGAGGATTGTTGTATTTTATAGTCTTTGGTTGGGTATTCGCTTTGCGAATTCCTGTCTCCTTCGCGAGACAAATTCCTTCTTATGAAGAGAAGGGGTGTTGAGGTACACTACCCTCGGTCTAAGTAATGTGGTTGTAATTGAGGTTCAATTACCCTCGTTTAAGTGACTGGGTTTACTGGATTTGATTGACTAAGTCGATCAGGAAATCCTAACTTGAGAGGGTTAGGTGGTGGTTTTCACCCGGTTTGGGTTTCCACCTAAAAATACTTGTGCCCATTGTGTGATTATTTATTTTGTGAGATTGTCTATTTTAATTCTGCAATTTCTTTTTATTATGTCACGTATATCTCACCCCCTTCATCTAGGGAATTACAATTTTGGTATTTTGATGTGGTAGAATGTATGGTTCAGATCAAGGGTGAGTGTGGAAGATGTTCCTTACCGACCATGGGTACCGACAGCTCGTGGCCACGTCGGCAGTGTAGCTGTCGATGAGGTAGACACTGTCTGTCCTCACCGCGACGGCGACCTTGTCTCTAAGCTCGTGGGCTTGTATCGCATTCCTCATGGAGCCCTCATCGGCAAGCGGTGTTGATGAAGGAGCTCTTTCCGTGGGAGTGGAAACCGACGGCAAGGATGGACGGCGACGGGTCGATGTCAGAGCGGCGGATGACGCCGCGGCGAAGCCGGTAGAGGGCGTCATCGCAGCGAGCCTTCCACCGCGATAGAAGGAGCGCCGCGTCGAAGAGCGATGCGGCAGCCAACTTCAGAACTAAAATGAAGCTCCCCGCCGGCATTCTAATTCTCTTCCTTCTTGTCATATTTTTATTGATTTGCTGAGAATTCATTTACTTTACTTCGTTGTAAACTGTTGTCAGATATGTAGATATAGATATAGGTAAAGATAGAAAGATGGTTATAATGTTGCAGAGTGATGGCTTCTCCTTTTTCATGAGGGTGGAGGAAGGAATGATGAGGAGGCTAATGAGGCAAATTTTGGTGCTTTGCCCATACCATGATTAGTGGGAGGATCTATTAAATCTGTCGATTTTACGCACTGTTACGATTAGAGGACACTTAAGTCTCCTTTAGGTGCTTTATTTTTTCTTATAGTACCTCTGCGGCTCCTTCCCGTCAAGGCTACGCCAAAGATCGATGATATATACAATCGAGATGTTGTTGGATCTTTTTCGACTTCTGAGTTTTTTGGATCTCATTGACGCAGATCGCTGGAGCATCATTTTCAGCAACATTGTTGTCGCCTTACAACGTAGGGAAATCGAATTGGATTTGCACGTTTTAGTTCCAAAGACACTTTCTTTATATTTTTTTATTTTATTTTATTTTCTATTTTGTTTCCTTGTACCAAGAGTTCCCCTTCTCGTGATGGGACGTTGATTTTCCTCCATTCTTGACATCTTTGTGATCTTTACGTTCTCATTTAATGAAAATTTTTATTTCAAAAAAAGAAAAGGTAGCCAAAATCCACAAATGTCCCCTTCGATTGTGACAAGTTTTCTACAAAAATACTTTTAGAGGTAAAGTTAATAATGGAGTAAAGGTTTCTTATCGTGAGATTTCCAACATCTGGAGTAAGTAATATTTTCTTAATGCCCAGTTTGGCTAAAGGAATAAAGGGCCCTATGCTATGTTTGGTGTGAAAAATGGCCAGCTTTTGGAAAAGTTGGATTCGGCCCACTTAATCGGCCCCTTCTCTATTCCACCCTCATGATGGAATTAGGGTTATTCGCCTTTCTCGTTTCGTGCCCCTCCTTCCGATGCTATTGACTTTGCCTCCATTTGTCATGATGGATCGCTTGCTCGTCGTCGCTCCTCTCCATGCTGCACTCCTCATCAACTTCGATTGTGGTAGGCATCTGCCATTGTTGGTCGTTTTGAATGTATTAAGTTGCCTTTGGTGTCGATTCATGGTTTAGCCAATCGAATGGAGGTTGGTTCCTCGTAGGGTTTTGCAATTTTTTTTCATCGGTGAGGTTATCGATCGTTGCTGGCATTCTTAGTTGCTTGATTTCTATTCGTAATAGTGATTCGATGCTTATTGTCTTTGGTTTGCCCTAAGGGCCCCTTTTATAATTTTGTGGATTTTGGAAATTTTGTGATCCGTTGCTGCGGTACCATTGATGGTTGTGCAGTTGCTTTCTTTGACTGAGCTGCAATAAATCTTGCTGGTGCTTTTATTTGAGAGGAATAACTCCATTGACACCGGTAGCTGAGTAGTCTTTGGTCTTCGCTCGTTTAAATTTTTGATACGCATGGCTACGATCTCTTGCCATTGTCACATGTTTTTACTCCTTGCTTTCCTCATATGTTATTGTCTTCAAGATCTTTTGTACCTCCGATTTCCTTATTGCGTTACTCTACATCCAGATCACGTGCTCTCTCACATCCTGGCGTGGGATTTGGTTCATCAATGTGATGAATCCTTTGAGCTCATGTTCATCTTCATGTGGGAAGACCAGTAATGACAAATGGCTTCAAATCCGCAGGAGGATAAGGTTGAGGTCCTCCTATAAATTGGGTTCATGGTGGTTTGAAGTCATACTATGGGTTGTTCTTGACTTGTTTTTGGAGGAGGAGGGTAAAGGTTGCCCCCATGATTTCTTTCTCCTTTTGCTTGGTTGAACGACTGACCATGTTGAGTTTGCTTTGCTTGTAGGTGAGGTGACTCTGATTGAGGAGCAGTTGGTGCTCGATCGCTTGAGGTGTGTTCATGAGAGACTTACAGCTAAGGTCATTGGAAGGTTTGTAATCTTGACTAAAACTCCCATTGCTTGAGTAAGATTTACGAATCTAAGGTAATACTGCAATGCAGTATGTGCTTCAATATTTTGGTAGTAAAACTAATTTCGCGTAGGATCGAATTTATTTTTTGAAACTTCAGAACCGGAAGGTGGCCCGGTATGCTTGTATTGCTGGTTTTTATGTTGGTAGTTATTGAGGTGTGTTTCGTTTTATCTTTCTTTTTGGTTTAGGTAAGATTTGAATCAACCAACAAATCATTTTATATCATTACTTGAATATAATTTGGAAATGATAATCAATTTTTCTGGAAATTGTTTTTGAGGAACTCTTTCAGCTAGAGGTTCTAGTACGTAGAAGTAAAATGAGAAGCATACAAATAAGATGAATCGAACGAACACCTATCTAATGGTATTTACTGCAGTTAACCTATTATGTGATTGTTTCTCCCGTGATATGGAATTACTAGTTGGTGGCAAAGTCCACATTGCAACACATTACAGAAACTCAAGATTAATTACTACATTTATGTGATGGCTATGCAAGCCATCACATAAATGTAGTAATTAATCTTGAGTTTTTGTAATGTTAGTGCTAAATCGTGCTTTTAGACTGTTATTTTATGACCAAGAGATCGGTGAGGAATCTACTTGAAATTTATGGATTCTACAGCGTTTGTAGAAGTGTTGTTTTAAGTTGAAGTGAAAAAGCCTACTTTAAGAGCACTTTCCTCCAAACACCTTAATCAAAATGTGGTTACCCTCTATTGAAGCGTTCAGCTTTTTTATGGGACTCTTACGCTTAAAAATTAAAAATCATGAAACATGATTAATTAACCAAGATGTTCATGCTCAAGTGAATATGAAAAGTATACATTAATATAGACAAACTAAAAATTATATATACATATGACATAGTATATGTGTATATGTATATATATTAATATAGTCAATCTGAAAAGTATATATACATATATCATAATAAGTCATACATTAACATAGTAAGCCACAAATAAAAGTGTGTACTATTTCAGAAATTGATACACAAGTCAATCTTATTGCATAATTGAAAATTAAACAAACTTGCAACACTTGGTTAGTAAATTAGTATATAATATGATCATTCATAAATCTCATATTATTTTATTATAACCTCCTATGCTGGAGCTTACGTTCAATCTTTTATAGGAGAAGTCTTTTATAAATCTTCTTTATGCTTTCATCTTATAGGTGCTAAGTTTTTTTTTATATATATATCTTCTAAAATGTTAGGTGTTTCATTTCGATATTTATAAATTGTCTGCTTATATATGACTTTTCATGTGGCATTACTCATATGTTTAATTAGGATACCAATCTTTTTAATGCTTTCAGCTTATATGTGCCAACTTATTTTATATATCTTCTAAACTATTTCATGTAGCATTTCAATATTTATGTATTGTTTGCTTATAGGTGGCATGTCATATATCATTAGTCATACGTGTAGGACTTCAATCTTCTTAATGCTTTTATCCTATATGTCCAAATTATTTTTATATATCTTGTGAACCGTTACATGTGGCATTCCATTGTTTTAGAATTGTGTGCTCTATTGTTAGTCCATTATTTTTTTGGTATATCTGTTGTTGTCTCTAGTTCATGTAACTTATTCTTATTGTTAGTATTTAAGTGTGGGGGGAAAATTGCTGAACTCCATGGAATAGTGTGAAAGGAAATATATTTGTTACTACTATGATATTTATATTAATGATTTATTATCAAATTTCTTCTCTTCAATTCACATTTTCAATTCAATGTAAACTTCTCATGTCTACTTGTGAACCATTTTAATATATTTTTGTTATTATAGGATAGTTTACATTATTATTTTGTCAAAACTAGTCTAAAGTAAAGAAACTCACATACACGAGATTTACTATTTGTCTTTGAAATTTTTGCTAGGATATTATACAAAGACAAATCGAAAATATTTTATAGGATATGTACGGTATTAAATTTGATCATAGTAGATTAATTGGCTTATATCGTTCATGCCATTTATTTCATTCTTTGTAGAATGAATGGTAATCGAGGGCAACTTAGCTCGTCAAAGAAACGAGCTAAAAATTGGAACCCGAACAAGATGCTATCTTAATGCGAATCTTGCTAGATCATTACAACAGGAGGGACTGGAAGGATGGATCTTTCTCAAAACATGCATGGAAGGAAATCGATAATGAATTTAATGCAATGTTCTACCTAGACTACGATCACCTCAAGATCCTACACCAATGGAAGGCATTGAAGATGGAGTTTCGATTGTACCATACACTATTCAACAAGAATGGGTGGGGATTAGATCCTATCAACAACGTCCCCGTTGCACCAAGTCCTGATGTCTGGGTAGAGGTAGTTGCCTATACTTGTCCATTTTGCTTAATAGCTTCTCCTTTGTAGGTCACCATGTAGGAAGCGTCAATGTAATTAATCTTCCCTTTGATTCTTCGTAGCCATCAAAGGAGTTGCATAAATTAAGAGATCAAGCATTCCCCGACTACAATGACGTGAACATTATAGTAGGTTGAGACATTGACACAGGAGAATTTGCAATGTCCTCTCAACCTGAAGAAGAGGAAGATGATCAGTCTTTGTAGCCAGTCTCAATGCCCTACAGAAAACACTTCAAGGTCATTCTTGTTCTTTGCTCCACCATTGTTTCAGGATGGCCCGACACAAGCACACATCCCCAATCTCAATTTATTTGAAGGATCATTCAGCCTTGGTTTGCAGTCTCTTGGTATTGGCCAAGAATTCTTCCCGCTTTAGTCTAGCACACCCAATATATACCAACCTCTAAATTTTCATCCCGTTAATGTGGAGGCCCATCAAACTTCACAATTTCCTAATGAAGGAGTTCGACTAACACCAATACAGAACTCCCCTCCACCTCAAGAGCCTCCCCCCAATTCTCACAAGAGATTGTCCACGGGAAACACTAGTAGTGGTGGGAAACGACAAAAGGGATCATCATCCACAGCTGCCACAGCCGATCAAGCTGCTGAGACTAATGCTCTCCTTAAGAAAATCGTTGATTACCATATCTCGAAGCTAAGGAGGCCTGATATTTCTAAGGAGATTAAGAAACACTTGTCATTGCTAAGGGAGAAGCTACCAACGATAAAGGCAGATGACCTACTTTCATTGGCCTATTTGTTCACTTTCAAAGCACAGAGGGTAATATTCGTTCAAATTCTAGATCATAAGGACGAACTTGTCGCGTTGCTGCGGAAGCATTTGGCATTACAAGAAAATATGTCAATTGCAACAAATATTATTGTTGCAAAAACATTCACTACCATCACAAAAAGCTTTTTGGGACGGTAACATGAACCATCACAAAAATGGGCATCCCAAAAAGATTTACCGTCGCAAATGATCTATCATTTGTGATGGTTAAGAACTATCACAAAAGTCCTTACATGACATTTAACAACCATCACAAAAGACTTTAAGTGACAGTTAAAAACCATCATAAAAGACCTGAGGTGACATTTAGCAACCATCACGAAAGATATTACGTGACGGTTAAAAACCATCATGAAAGGATGTATGTGACGTTTAAAAACCATCACAAAAAATCTTACACAACGGTTAAAACCATCATAAAAGACCATACGTGACGCTTAAAAATCATCACGAAAGACCTTAAGTAATGTTTAAAAATCATCACGAAAGATCTTATGTGATGTTTAAAAACTATCATGAAAGACTTTACGTAACGATTAAAAACTATTATAAATTTACGATAATAATTTACCATCTCAAATTCTTTGAAGTCATTTCACAAAATAATATGGTGCCTAAATTTATTTAATTTATTCTTTGAAGTCATTTACGTGACCGTAGTCTCTTTTTTTTTTGCGATCATTCTTTTCAGCCTCCAAAACCTTTATAATGAATTTTGAAAAGGACATGTTATTACTGTAGGAAAAGATGGATGTTTTTGTGATGGAAAAAATTACCATTGCAAGTAACCGTCTCAAAAGCATAGTTTTTTTGTAGTGTGGGGAGTGATAGGTTATTCCGATTCAGATGATCTCTTTATGGTTATATCTAATAGTCGTCCCTACCATATTTGTCTTTGTTAGTTGTAGCTTGGGTAGACTATGTGTATGCTTTTGTTCTTTTTTCTTTTGTATTTGGTTATTTATCTCTATTTTGGCATATAATATTGAACCTTTTATCGTTAGTTACGCTATGTTATCTTCTAGCATCATAGTTTCCTGAATCTACGTTATTTCCTGAATCTCCAGTATCATAGTTTATGCTTTGTTATCTTCCTAAATTACCTTATTTTATTTAACATTAGGATGAGGACACCTCCATTTGATTGGACTAAAATAGCTGACTCCATCATCTTGAATCTCATCCATTGGGAAAAACTTGATGACCACTGGTGGGGAGGCACCCTCACTAAGAATGGATGGAGGGAAGTGAGAGATCACTTCAATAACCTATACAATGTGAATATGCAATTACTGGCACTCCGTAATAGGTGGAAAAGATTGAAACATACATACCTCCTGATCTAGCAGCTTCTAGGGAATGAAGGTTGGAACTAGGATGATGACACTATTCTTCTTGTCCCTCCTTCAGCTGAGTCATGGGATTTGGTTGCAGCTGTGTTTCATCGATCTGTTAGGGGGAAACCTTTCCTGTAGTACTTCCTTGTGGTGGACATCATGGAGGACTGAGTGGCTTAATAGCTGAAGTTAGTTGTGTGTGGTTTCCATTTGCGGTCGCACTCGTTTTGTCCTCTTTATCTCTATGTTAGGTGAACTTATCTATCTTTTCGTTGTCAGTCTTATGTTGATGCTATCATGTCCGATTAGTTTATCTATTTACTTCTCATTGGCATGTTATCTTGCCTAAAATTTTCAATTGTCTAATATATCATTTGTTTGTATGACTCAAAGTTTGAAAATCCAACTATTGGTATGCGTCTTATAATTTCTGTCATCCCATAATTTTATCTAGGGATGGATCCATATTCAATTCATGATTACTTGAGTAGTTTAGAGGAAGATGAAATGGTAATTGTTGAAATGATTCTTTCATTAGTAGTACAATTTCCTGAGGTAAACGACCACGTGTCTCGTATGCTAAGAAACACAAACCCGATGATAGGTCATATTTGGGTCCATGACATTTTGTCTGGTCACCCAAGGAGGTGTTTCTTCAAGTTTCAAATGTCGAAAGATTACTTCATTGCACTGTCTGATTCTCTGACCACCCAAGGTTTGTTGAGAGATACTAGGAACACAACACTGAGGGAGTAGGTTGGTATAGTCTTATTGATTTTGGGACATGGAGACTCTAACAAACATATAATGGAATGCTTTCAGCATTCTGGTGAGCCCATTAGCCGATACTTTAACAAAGGTTTGAAAGCTATAGTCGCTCTTAAGGAGTTCGTACGACAACCGAAAGTTGACACACCAATCCTTGAGAAGTTATTGACAAATTCAAACTTCCACCCTTATTTTAAGGTAACAAACCATCACCTTTAATGGTTTTTATGATATTTTTAAGTCAGCAGATAGTTGTTATGTTAAGTATACTACTTGTAGGAAGTAGTAAGTGCAATTGATGGTTGTTATGTACACGCAACAGTTAAAGCAGCTGATCAAGAAGGTTTAGGAACTATAAGGGATGCACTAGTCAAATTGCCCTTGCCGCAGTGGGCTTCAACCTGGAATTTCTTTTCATAGCCACTGGCTTCGAAGGCTCTGCTGCTGATATGCGTGCATTGCAATGGGCTCTTAATTCTAGTTTTTTTTGTGTGCCATTGGGTAGGAGATACCTGGGTGACCTGGGATATGCCAACACTGAAAGGTTCCTTGCTCTTTCTCAGGGTGTGTCATACCATCTCCAAGAATATAGGGGTTGGGCATACTAGAATGAGAAACAAATTTACAACCACAAACAAGAACAATTAAGACAAGTGGTGGAGAGGGCTTTCGGGGTCCTGAAGAAGCGTTTCGCCCTTTTAGACAAGAGACTGTTTTACTCTTTTAAACACAAAGACGAATTGTCATGGTTGCATGCATTTTACAGAATTTCGTTAGACGGTTCGCAAATGACGATTTGTTCTTTGTTGAAGGATTGGAAGGAGGTTTTGATGAAGGTGACTCAAAGGTTGGACATGGAGTTGATGAGGATGAGGTGAGAAGTGGAGAGTTTGTGTGAGATCAGATTGCCAGGCAGTTATGGGATGCTTATCGTCTTAAACATTGATGTAAGACGGCTCGATCTTCCTAATGATAGTTGCATATTGACATGTTTTTTGCAGGGATTACACCTCCTATATGGTTCTTGTAGGTCTTCTAATTTGTGTTGTCAAACTACGTGCCTTGTCATTCTACATAGGAAAGAAACTTATCTACATTTCCGTAGTTTCTACACAACGTAAACAATGTTGATTGCTTAGTTTTGTATTAAGACTAAGTCATTTTGCCCTTATTCACTTGTTCTCTATTAGAGTTGTCGATATCTATATGTCTATGCAATAAACAAAATGTAGATATGCAGAGGCCACATGAAGAAATTACCCATTGTTGGCTCCATGGCAGAAAATGCTTATGCCCTGACTATTGCAACCTGGTGATGGACACACCTAATCAGGGAAACGATCGTGATGACAACTCGATTCATAATCGACTATTCTACGTATGTCATCGGGGAGATGCAATAAGTGAATATACATAGACATTGTCAATTGTTTTCCTATAGTAGTAACATAGATTTGCTTTATGATTAAATTTCATATTTCCCGTGACGTGTAGGGATGTCGTTACAAGAACTTAGCTAAGACTCATTTCCCTACATTTGAATCGTTAAACGCTAAGTTCCATTTTTTATTACACCTTTATGACAAGTTAGAGAAAAATTATAAGGAGCAACAAAAGTCATATGAGGAGTATATTTAACTACTGCAATGGAACCTATTAGAAATGGGTTCTACAATCAATGAAAATTTCATGGATTATAATGCTTTGGAGGAACAATTTTGGTCGATAACTTAAAACACAAGATCGAAGAATTAGAAGAGGAAGTTGGGATCTATGCAACCGTGCGAGATAAAACCTTAGTGAGAACCATGGGTGGATTGCATCTTTCGTAGAGTTTCTCGCATTATAATTAGTTGTCGTTGTTTCTTACTTTTCACTTACTATTCCTAATATGGAGCAGGTTGCATGCACGTAGACATTTACACCTGTGGACTTTTTTTTTTTGGCGTAGACTCTAGTACATTAGTTTACTTGAACTTAATTTTCTTTCAATGAATGTCCTTGCTACTTTAGTTTTTATGATGTTCTTCTTAATTGGTTGTGCTAATATATATTCCTACTTATTTGAATAGGGTTCTTACTCAACAATGATCATAGTTCGACACATATTGAAGCAAACCTTTTATTTAATATGGGGGTCTTGTGAAAAGCATCCGATATATACCTTTCGTGGGGTGACACATTTTGAGTATAATCGGTTGGCATGGATGGAAAATGTAGGCAATCCCAACCCCTAATTTGGTCCATTAAAGGGATGGTTTGGATGGCCTTCTTTACAACCCCAACCCGTTATAATTTTTTTCCTTGCTTCAATGTACTCTTATGATATTTGGTGTTATGATTTATGATTTGGGAGTTGAGTTTTCTTATATTCGTCGATGAGGATCTGGGGGTAGCATTTTCATGTTTAGGTACGAGTTTTCCTAATTTGGGAGAACTGATTTTTGGAGTTACTTTATTTACGTATATTCATTGTGGCACTCACCTATTCTATTTCCTCCAAGGATTGCAGCATCTACTTCTGTAGCTAATTTCTACGGTTCCTTATTTGTTGGCAAACATCTGTCCTGTTTGTTGGGCTAATTTACCTACACCATCTACTGGCACATTTTCATTTTATTCTTCTTACCAATTTTAGCAGACATTTTGCTTTACACTTTCAAATTATCATTTAGTTCTTTTACTCAATTTAGTCATTTTCAATCAGAGTTAGCATATCTCGATGTAGTCGTTTACTCAATAGTCATTTTGGTCAGTTTATATGTTGTTTATCAGCTGACTTCCTATCATTGTCATTTTGTTGGTGACTGTGCTTTACTCTTTCAAATAGCTTTGGTCACGTTGAATTTCTTTTCATGTCACTCACCAGTTGGGTAACCTTTATACGCAAGGCTTGTTCTACACCCCCTATAACTGATGATATCAATGTAAACTATCTGAACTAAACTTTAAATATATGACTACAACTTCAAGATGTTGTAGTCTCCCCTCCAAAGTTATGTTTCTTTTTTTGTGAGTCCCATTTTCTTTGCTATTTTATTCTTCGAAGTTGAACTTTTTGTATAGTTATCTGCATTGATTTCATTTGCAGGCAACATTGGACTCATAATTAAAGCATCAATAGGAAGTGATTCGCGTTATTTGAAGGAAGCGGCTATTTGGTGGAGAAGATTGTTATAATTTCTCTTGGTTGTGTATTAATTTCATATGTATTTAATTTCTTATATACATTCACTGTAAGTTTGAAACATATCTCCATATGTATTGTATACATTTCAAATAAATAAAAAATTTTAATTTTTCGGGTTACTTCCAAGTCTCCCATAAAGCATGCAAACTTTATATACTGTGAGATCATCACTTTGGTAGAAAATGTCCATGTTGTATGAATTGATAATTACATTCAAGTATTTTGGAAAGATAACTCTTCGTTTTAAGGAAAATATAACTTGTGTGTTGGAATTGATTTCGGACAATAATAAACAATTCTCAGACTTGAAGAAAAATAACCAATTCTATCTAACATTCCATGATATTATATAGTGAAATTTTTGCAGAATAAATTTAATAACACATAACAAAGATGATTATGAAATACTAAGCAGATGGATTTCAAATTTTAAAATTCTAATTTATTTTCCAACGACTAAATTTTGAGTCCAAGGTATTTAATGGTATGTAATTGAAAAAAAATAACCCACAATCCTATAATGACATTTTCGTCCTTTCATTAATTTATAACTACATAATTTCTCAAACAATTTACTACATACTTTGTTTCAAAAAAAAAACAATCTACTACATACTGACAAATTTCTCACTTCCATTCCTCCTATCAAACATTTCAATTCCACCAAACAAAGAACAATGTCCACTTATTCCTCAACTTTTACACCTAAACCAAACAAAAAAATGGCCTTAGTCCTCACTTATTCCACCTAAAGGCTAATTCCATCCACAATTCCTCTAAACCTAATACCTTGAATCAAAATAGACCTAAAAGTGAGGTAGATACCCACTTCGTAGCAGTACCAAAAGATAGATAGAAACAAGAAATTGATATTATTGAAGTGAATCAGCCTCTAAGCCAGGGAGGTCTTATCCCGATGATTGGGGCATTTCAATTTGGGGTTGCATCCTCCGGGGAATTGGAGTCCATTCCAGGTTGGGAATTGGGCCAGAGTTCAAGGAAGCTTGATTAAGCAGCAAGGAACTACTCGATAGTGAGTCCAAGTCGGAGAAGTAAGGATGTAGACAAACTAAACACTAAATAGATGAGTTTCAATTTTCAAAATTTTAATTTATTTTCTAACAATTAAAATTTGAGTGTATTATAATGATATGTAATTGAAAAACGAAAACCCACAATCTTTTAAGGACATTTTCATCATTTTATTAATTTGTAACTACCAACAAATTTCTTACTTATTCCTCCTATCAAACATTTCAATTCCACCAAACAAAGAACAATGCTAACATATTCCTCCTCAACTTCCACACCTAAATCAAACAAAAAAAGGAACTTATTCCTCACTTATTCCACCTAAAAGCTAATTCCATCTACAATTCCTCTAACCCTAGCTCCTTGAACCAAACTTATCCTAAAAGTGAGGTAAATACCCTTTTCACAGCATCACCAAAAGACATAGATAGAGGTTCTCTGATATCCAATTTACATTCCAATATTCCATCTTAGAAGGCACGAGGATGAATGTAATTTCATCCTCATAATGAAGGTCACATTCCAAGACTTGCACAAGCTTCAGACTTCTTATTATTCAATCAAGTCACAACCCCATATAGTTTTACAATTTTACTTAGGTTGCTCACATCCATCAATAAATCAACCACAACCTTACTTAAAATGAATGCATGAAATTATAGCCTCTAATATTTTACAATTGAGGAGATATGATGTTAAAAAGTTACTCGTAAAGAAGGATTATCTTATGCTAAAATCAAAGATCCCTTCCCATAAAAAATGAGCAATTTGGTGGAATAAGGTTTATTTTATAGGTGCAATATAAGCTAAGTACTTGCCTAAGCATGCATAGTAGAGATGAATCTTACCGTTCATAGGAGGGTGAGGATCATAGGAAGGGGAAACCACCACCCCTTGGGATGAAGTGATTCTACTTTAATAATATACATAAGACCTCACCCTCTTATAAACGGAAAAAGAGCGAGGGCACCAACCAACTCAGGAGGAAGGATACCGACGAAGAAGGGGGACATGGGAAGTTCTCCCCCCAGATTCCATTTGGGAGTTATGAGTCCGAGTCAAATGGAGGGAGAACTCCTCAAAAAGATTTCACAATTTCCCACCCATATTACACCAATATCATTTCTTATATCATATCAACACCAATATAATATACCACCTCACATCAACTTCAATATATATATTAAAATATATCACTCAAATATAATATACCCACACTAATATAACATTAAAACATCATCCACTAAAATGATAGCATACTAAATATTACAAATCCTTCAACTAAACATCTCCTTCAACTTAAAACACTTCGAACCTCAACCCAAACGCACCCTCGCCTAAAATCTCAAATAAACATAGAAAAAAAACAGGAATAATGTGCTTCTCACCAGCAATAAAATGGCCGTATCGACTAAACAAAGAAACATGATCTCCGTACTCCAGAAAGTGCCAGCAAACCTTTCAAACTCGAGACACCAATCACGAATGCACCGCTGACAGGTCTCAGCCACTTGACCATTAAAGTAGGACCATAGAAAATAAGGGAGAAAGGATGCTTGTTACCTAATCTCATTAATCACCATATAGATCTAAACTCCAATCCACCAAAGACCAATTTTTCAGCTAACAGAAGCCTATTGTCAACACAATCGATAAAAAAGCCTCACAACTTTAACTAAAAATAAATCAGTCCACGTTCTTGTTTAGACTCCCAAGGGAATAATTTTATCTCAAGGACCTCAAAAGACATACTAACATCGCCTCCAACAGCTTGAGGTATAAGCCTGTAGGGACGCCAAAATAGAGAATCCATCGGAAGAAAACATTGCAGGGCTACGCATCCTGGTGGAAGATTAGCGTACACGTTAAATTTTCATTTCAATTACAATGAAGTTCAATTCTAAACAAATTTAGATGCAAAAGTGACGCCTATATCAGCCTTGCTAAAGCATCTTAGTATTGTAATATCTTAACATTCTCTGGACATAGAAACAACGCAACTGCAATACAACACGGAGAGACAGATGAACATACTTTTAAAATAGTTCCACGAAAACTAAGGAATGGTTTTGCCATATTGCTCAATCAAGAAACAAGTCTAACAACCACTGAAGAACGATAACCTAAGTAGCACAAAAACGCTAAAGGTAAAGTTGCATCACTTAAACAGCTCGAAAAACATGGCAGCACTGCCTCACTGCCTCAACACTAACAAATTACTTAGATCGCTGTCTCATCTTTCGGCGCTTTCTCTTCAGCCTCCTCATTCTCTTCTTCTTCCACTGAAAAGCACAAACATCTGAGGATCAGATTTGCTTGGAAAGATTGCAAGATCGGGAGATTATCAAATTTAAAAGACAGTGCTACAATAACCCGGGTGGAAAATGCACCGGGCAACATTTACATAAACATGCAAGAATTTGAACACGGTGAAATCAACACTAATAAAGTAACCAAGCTGAAACAACTTAGGAAACACCCAAACAAGATCACTCTTAACAAATTTCAAATGTTAAAAGAAAAGGAAACTCTTGTTGTAATTACCTCTTGAAGAACTGAAAACAAATAAACTACAGACACCTAGATAGGTATATACATAAGAACACATAGAAACAACTGTGAAATCTTAAACAGGCCCAAATCCATTAAGTCCGACCATGTAGTTTAAATGGAAAAGCACGAAAAAGAAAAGTTATTAAAGGAAAAAAGAGGAAATCACAATCCCTCTAAATGGAGAGAAGATGCATAGAGCAAAGAATAAACATTAGGATAAAGCTTTAAGAACCGACTACAAGACTCCCATTGGGCATTTACCTTTGACTGGAATTAGCATACATGCACAACAGAATAGGTGCTTCTCATTCTACCTAGCCCACTTATTTCTCCATCCCATTCTTCCTAATATTCCCCTTCCTAGCATTACCGTCACATCTCACTATCATAAAAAGGAACAAACCCTCTACAACATCACATCTTTTACAGCTTTATGGCACCAAAACTATGAAAGATTGTAGCAATCTATAGTTACCATTCATCAATATTTACACCTGCCATTCTCTATAATTCTGAATGTTGAACCATCAATTACAAACAAGTAAAAAAGATATTTGTGACAGGTATGAAGAGGTTGGCAGGATGTATGGTCATACAAGAAAGGATCATAATTGAAATGAAATTATTAAAGAAAATGTTGAAGTGACATTAATGAAGAATAAAATGAAAGAGACACATCTACCGTCAATTATACATTTGCAAAGAGAACCACTTAATTCTCTAGTCAAAAGATGCAATGAAATAAGTGTTGAAAGAAAATTATTAAATATAATCTCAATTACTTCAATTTGAATCTAAAAATAATTAAAAATAGATCAAGTGAAGACAAAGAATCCATATAACCAATACCACTTAGTAGGGAAGAAAGCTTGGTTGTTGTTGTAGACAAATTTCCACAAGTCTATAACTTTGCTACTACTCTAGGGGTCTGAAAAGTGAACAAAATCATATAAGCTCTTCATAGTTATGGAGTGAAATGGAATAAAATTATTTAAATTAGTAAAGCCATAACTTAAGGCCAAGAAGAACAACCCAATAGGCATTGGTCTTTGTTATATATAACAAAACCCTGCTGCCTTAAGAAGCTAAAATGAACAATTTTTCAAAAAGGGGAATAATCAAAATTATTGTTACTTTTCTTACTCTCAAGAAGACATACAATGAGACAACCCAGAAGTTAAGACACTGCTTGCGATATTAAGTATCCATGCTCTTCCATAACATCAAAATCTTTGTTACAGATACTGGAGCCAAGAGGAGTTATGCAGCAAGGGAACTGAAGAGTTAAAACGCTGCTTTCTATAAATATAGATGCTACTCCATGTTACAAGGACCATAAGGATTCCAGCTACGATCACTAGAGCAAAGACATGCCCAACAAGACAACCCAGAAGCTAATGCCCTGCTGGATATAAGCTTATCCCTGCTGCTTTATACTTACTGGAGGGCAGTGTTTGAGATGCAAGTCATTACAATAGTGACTATGGTAGTTTCAATACAGCCTATTACTAAAGATATACATTCAGGAAGAGTAGCCTTGAATGAAAGAGTCATAAAACCTCTAAATTAATATTTCTCAAACATGTTAAAAATCTCCACACCCAGCTTGCCCATTTTCCAAACAAGGATTATCATCCTAATCATGCATAATCACTACATTTCCAACATTGTCTAATAACCTACCTCAAATTCTATTAAAATAACAAAAACACCAAAAAAAGCACTTATGTCTAACATTACTTGTCACATATCAATCAGACCAAACAAACAAAAGAAATCATCCTTTGTTTAGATATGATTCATAACCATTTTTAGCACATCGTACACCAAAGAACCTTATCAAAGTACATTTGTTTGGATACCTCTAAATTCATTATACAGAAGCCTGTTTAGCATCTCCATACATATTGCATCTCATAAGCCATTTCAGAAATCAGCGTTCACTTATATCAAATGTCCACACGAGCAAAAGAAGGAATCTTTTTGTTTACCATCTAAATATTTCAACCAGGAGAAAATACTTTTTATATTAACACGACCCCAACAAAACCAAAGGCACTCAATCACATCTTTCCGAAAACTACTTTCACCACACTAAAAAAGCCATTAAGGTAGCACGTACACCAGGAAATGAGCATATCAAGACAAAAGGAGCTACCTTTCCCTAGGCTCATCTACTTTCCACCAAAATACGCAGCTATTCTTCGAGAACAACACCCAAACATCGAACAAAAGGGTCAAACATAGCGACATTATTGCAAAAAATCACCGATTTCATACCACAATGTTTACTACGAAAACACGATTACCAACAAAAGAACGCACCCTAATCGTTGCTTGTGACAAATCAAACGCCTTAACAAACGAAATAAATGATCTTTTTCCACCAAGACCTAACGAGTTTCCATAAAGAAATTCAACCTTTTCCGAGAATAAGACACAAGGATCCAAAGAAAGTGCTCGGATCCAAGCGCGCGACTCCTAATTCTTACATCCAAACACGAGGAAACGCGGCATTCACCAACAAGAACGCAACTTTACCGAACGTATGAGCTCTAATATCCTGCAGATCATAGGAGAGAGAGGGAGAGAGAGAGAGAGGGAAGGACGTGATGCTGATGATGATACCTTCGCCCTCATGGTTGGATCGGACAACGACTCTCACAGGCTCTACTTTCTCTCGTGGAAACCCTAACGGCGCTCGAACGATACGAACGATCGGGAGAGAAGTGATCGCGATTTCTGGAGTATTTATAGCGAGCGACTTCGGGGCGGAAACCTGGTTTCCCTCGAAGGGTAGTTTTGGTATTTTGATGTGATTCAAAGGGTAGTTTGGTATTTTGACGGATGGCTGAGATCGAGTGGGATTGGGTAATTTTCCACAGGTGGACCACTGTTATGATTAGAAGGCATCTAAGCCTCCTTGGGTCTTTATCTTTGCTTCTAGTATGCATGGTAAAGAAAAAAAAGGTTTAGTAAGATGACTCTGAAATTTTTTTTTCAGAAAAAGTTTTTCTTATAATTTCCATTTTACAATCTCAATCAGGTTGAAAGATGATTTGACTTTGATTAGTAAGAGTTCCATTCCTTTCGGGGTTATTACGAAAATAAATATTTTATCATTATTAGAATTGTTTCGAATAAAGATTTTATCTTAAAATCTTGTTGGCATATATGGTCCCCCTTGTAAATCTACCAAAAAGAATTTTTGGGGTGAACTTTCTTGCATTGTTGCTCAATCGAGTAGTGGGATTCAATGCACCGAGGATTTTAATGTTATGGTGGATTAATGTGATAATTGGGGAGGGAAGAATAAAGATGACTTCCACGGAGTTTTAAAGTCTTTTCTTAATTAATGCAATATGATAGATTTAAGATTTTCTGATCCAATCTTCACTTGTGCTAAAAAAGGGTTCAATATTTATCTATTAACACTAGATTTGATAGAACAATTGCGAATAATAAATGGTAAAATCATTTTCTCTCTGGTAAGATTTTGCATTTTCCTTAATTGAAGAGTGTTCATACTCCTATTCTGATCAAGACCGATAGGAATTACTCTAGAGATAGGAGACCATGGAAATTCATAGCTATACGAACTAAGCATAAAAACTTTAGAAAAGTGGCTAAAGCTTGTTCGAAGTACAAGAATAGTGATAATTCCAATATTGTCTCGAAATGTAAAACAATTAAAGAAGAGCTTAACACTTAGAGTAAAAAAGACTTTGGTCAGAATACTGAAGAAAGAAAGCCTATGAGCAAAAACTCTCTAAGATGCAGTTTAAAGTAGGTAAAAGTGAGGAGATTATGGATTAGGAGAAGCTAACTGCAAAATACAATAAGCTATTAATCATGGAGGAAAAGCTATGGGTTGAGCATGTGGGTAAAAATGGTGACAAAAATACTAAATACTTTCACCTTAAAACCTCTTAGGCACAGGAAGAAGCTACTAGTATGCTTGTCTCCCATTATAAGGACATTTTCATGGAATGCAATTCTTATCATGAATGCCCGTCTATATTTCATATTGATGAAAGATTAAGAATGAAAGATACCTTCTTGAAGCCATTCATAATGAAAAAAAGATTAAGGATGCTAACTTTTCGATGGGTTCTTTAAAATCTGAGATGCGTTGAGTTTCCATTAAAAAAAGTATTTGATAATGCTATATTTTATGGTGATAATTCTGCCAATCAAGATTTATCTTAAGGATAATATACACAAAGAATACACCGTAAATGGGCATGGAAGCATAATATGCATCTCACATCAAGATTGCTTGTAATTCAATGTTAATAGCCATTTGTACAAGTCATGTCAAAATAGGCCTCACATGAGCAATCAGACTGCACTGGATTCAGAACGACGAACGGAGTCAAACTGTAAAGACTCGTTCTGTCCTGAGCCTTTTAAGACATCTGAACTGTCGGCCAGGCGTCTGATTAGACATCTGGATCCCTTCCCAAATGTCTGAAATAACAGCCTTATAAAAGGCCCCTCTCCCCCTCCCTCTCTTCCCCACTACACCATTGCCAGCCACCTTCTTCTCTTCCTCTCCACCCCAGCGAGAGGAGCTAGCGCGAGAGAGAGAGCGCGAGAGCGGTGATGAGGAGGAGAGGCGGAGTGAGGAGAGGAGGAAGAGCCGAGCTTGTGGGAGCTCACCGGAGGGCGCACGACCGGAGCGGCACGTGTGGGAGGAGGAGTACGTCGGGGGAGTCATCCCCGACACTGCTACAACTGGAATTGCAGGCGAGGAGGCGAGACCGCGGCTGCGCGCGGCGAGGGAGAGTAGGAAGAGGTTCTGGTTTTGGGATTTTCCCAGAATCAGATGTCTGACGTGACGTCCAGACGTCGGGGTGGACGTCTGGTGACTACACCGGACGTCTGAAGGCAGATATTCGCGAAAGTACGTTTCCTTTTGCAGATACGGCCATGCAGGCCGCTTCGCAACTACATTTTGCATGGCTTATTATAGGAGATTTGCTATCGCGTGCAGGGATTGCTTCGAGAAGGCACGGGACATGCCCTCCCACGCGCTTCGGACGTCTGGACAGCTTACCAGACGACCGGAAGCACTCCCAGACATCTGAGAGAGAGGTAGGACGTTTGGAGCTGGGTCCAGATGGTCGGGAGGAGGTTCTGGACGTCTGAGGCTGATGCAAAACTTGAGGTGAGTTCCTATCTACTTTTAAAATGTCTGGACCTTGTGCCAGACGTCTGATTTGGGTCTGTAACCCTGTTTTTGACCCGTTTAGGGTCCATTTGAGGTCCGTTTTATGTAAACAAGATATCGGTGTTTTCCTTGAGAGTTTCTCTACTTGCTAGAAGGCCTTTTATACTGTTTTGAATGTTCCATTGTGATTATTCCTTGTTATAGGACTTCATTCTATTGCGGGTTCAGGGCTTGCTGAGGCACGCGAGCCTGTTGTTCGAGTCCCCAATACTCCTAGGTTGTTTAGTAGAGTGGCTTTCCCTAATTTAATTATAAACCTGAATGCATGTGTGGATTGAATAACTAGAACCTAGGATATGGCATGAATCCTAGGAGGAGAAGTACTTGAAATGTCTGTATGCGTGTTGAATTGCAGTCTTGAATGAGTAAATAGAAATGTTAGCAACTGCCTATAAATGAACAAGAGCTGCCTGTGAAGTATGAATTACCTGTGCTAGTTAAACAGTTACATGTGGCCTTACCTGTTGTATACGTTAAATGATAGAAATATGAGCTACATGAGTATAATCTGAGAATGGAAATGTGAATAATAAAAATACGAGCTGCATGTGTATAACCTAAAAATTGAAATGCGAATGATGAAGCTTGGTATGGAATGGCATGAAAAATGTGAGCATAAACCCTACCGGGAATTAGGAGTAGAGCTCTTGGAAATAAATGGAATGGATCTGGAAATATGAGTGGGGAAGTGTGCTTGCCCTTGAGTACGTGGTACTAAGGAGAGCAACTGTCCCCTATTTAGTGTAGAGCGGAGCTAATCGCCCTTGGGTTGGGACCCGAGGTTAGGATTAGCCACTCTGTACCGACTTCTTGGCTCTTGCGTACACTGTACTAGGGAGAGCTACTAGTGTAGGGAGAGAGCTAGCCACCCCACAGGGCCCGGGGTTCAGCTAGCCACCTTACACCGACTTGTTAGGCCCACTAGGCAAACCAAGGTAGTCAGACGAGGGTGTGCGAACTGTGGAGGGGCGAGACCCCTGCTACTGAGAGGGCTAGGCCCTATACTGTTCCGTGTTGTACTTTGGGCGCACTCGTTAGCAGAAACGATTGACCGCGTGCCAATGCAGGGTAGCTACCCGTGGGCTTATCGCGCGTGCCATAGTCACCGTTACGTCTGTCCGTGACCTTGGGGTGGTTGACTGGGTGTAGGATCACCACGGGGGACTCTCCTGGCCAGGAGGGCATCACGTGTGCCTTCTACTTTTCGGAAAAGACTGCAATCAAGATCGTTCCCACAAGGAACATTCGAGATCAAGAAAGAGATTTGAAAATATAAACCAATGGGTGAAAAGGAATAACTTGTAAATTTAAGAATTGGAATAGCTAGTTTACCTGTTAGCTTTTACTGCTTTAGTTAGTTTGTTGCCACTTTATTCAACGTTCGCTGACTTTGTTACTCATAACCCTTTTCAGGTCCAAGTGTTGAGTAGCCCGAGTCTTCGGCCGCAGAGGGTGTTGGACCCAGTAGAGCCCAATAGCAGTAGCCTTTTTATTGTGGTACTTTTTGTTGTAGTAAGTTTCAGACTCTTGTACCTTTACGTTATGTACCTTGTTTCCATTTTATTGTTGTGGTGGTGATATGTACTGTTAGCAGCTTTTCTTTTCTTACTGTTTGTACTCTTTTTACTATTAGTTACATAGCATAGTGAATGTGATTTACTTTCCTACCTTTTGGTTATTTCTTGTTGGACGACTGGGTCTTGGGATCAGTCGAGTCGGGCCGGTCTCGTGTCTTGTAGGGACTCGGGAACCGGATCGTAACACCAACGGACTCAAAATCGACCCAATCCGACACCAGAGCTCCTGTAATTGACTCAAGAAGTTTTGGTCATTGATCTGATGATCAATAGTCCACAGTGCGCCACGTGGCACCCGATCGGCACGTCCAGGCCACCACCCTGCCTTTTCCATCATCGTAGAGACAAATCTGAGTCGTCTGATCTTCGATCGGACGGTTGAGAGCCGCGCACCCTATGCGATAATCCGCACTCTCAGTGCAGCAGTCCGCGCCTCGACCTTGTGCTAAGAGGCGAGGGATCAAGCCGCACCACCCATCAAATCCTGGCGAAGGCACACGCAGAAGAAATTGAACCGTCGATGGGCGTGCGGACGGAGCAGATGAAGGCACGCGGCGCGATCGCGAGCACTCATTCCAGACGTGCGGGGCGTGTGCTGCGCAAGCGCGATTCGCGAGCGCGCCTTCCGTGCAATCTCAACCTTCCGATCTTTGATCGGACGATCCTCAAGGCACGCACTTGGATTGCGAAGAGGAAGAAGCACGGCATGTGCAAAGGACCAGCAGGCAAGGAGGCTACACCGATGGTTTTGGCATGGGTTTAGCGATGTCCTGGACGTCGTTAAAGCCCCTACTTTATTTAGAAAGCCCTTCATAATATATAAACCCCTTCCAACTACCCATGTAAAGCATTCAATTCCCTTGCAAGTCTTCTACCCTACTCCTAGCCTTAGCACTCTTTTGTAATCGTCGGAGTCGATGAACCACCGACAGAGCCCTCCTCCACCGCCGTGGCCGCCTCGCCGTCTCCTTTCTCTCTCTCTTTATCTTAGCATTACTTTACTTTAGCTTAAATATTTGTCTATGGTTGTATTTACAAAAACTTAAGTTGCATATTAAATGAAGACGTTTCTTTTCTAGCTATTGTCGCTCTTTTTCTTTTACCAAGTTTTCTTTTCCTTATCATGAGTTGCATGAATGACATGATCAAAAGATTCTAACCGTACTCTCTCTCTCCCCCTCACTCGTTTCTCTTTTCCCACATTTTCTCGTAAGCAAAACCCACAATTTCCGTGACAATGAAGTGATAGAAAACCCAATTTTCACGCCTCCCTGTGTTCGACACTCGAACTCACGTCTGTTTCTTTATTCAAAACTAACGTGCGAACGCAAGCTACAATAACATTCTTAAATAAACGCGTCCGGACCACGTCAGTATTTTCTTCTAATTTTTGTATTATAAAGACATTGAAATTCGACATAAACTTAGATGTAACGCATGTAGCGAAAAATATATTTGGAAGTATTTTGAGCACAATTTTGTGAATAAATGGCCGAAGTAAGAATAATGTTCAAGCACACTTAGATTTAAAAGACATGAGTATTAATGAAGAGCTTTAGACATAAATCGAAAAGGAGACACTTTTTAATGTGCTAACATCAATAAAAGTCGCATATAGCTATTCTTACAATATTTCTAAGAAGATTACCATTGAAGATGAAAGGATGATAGAACTTAAAAATCATGACTATTATGTACTCATGCAACAATTGCTTTCAATAGCATTATGAGATCTATTGCCTACAAATGTGGTTTTGCCTCTCATCAAATTTTGCACATATTTAAATAAATTCTGCTCAAAAGTTAGTAACATAGAAAAATTTTTGAAGATGGAGATCGATATTGTAGTGATATTGTGTGAGTTGGAATGAGTATTTCCACCATTATTCTCCACTATTATGATGCATTTATGAATTCATTTGGCCTCAGAGCAAAGGATTGTAGGGTCGGTATCTTATTAAGAGATATTTATTGACCCCAAAAACATACATCCAAAATATGAGTCACTCTCAAGGTTATTGAGTAGATAATGTTTGATTTTTCTCTCATGTTATCTTAAAGGGGAATCTAAACTAAATCATGAAGTTAAAATTTGAGATGGAAATACTAAAGTGAAGGGGTAAGTTATTGGCTAACTAAGGAGACATTTCAACAATCCTATCGCTACATGCTCTTTCATATCGATTCAATGGAAGAATATCAATGGTATGATTCTTAATAGTGAAAATTATTTTAGAAAAACATAATGCCTCCCCAATTTGCTCACGATGTATCATATTTTTCACAAAAAAAATTACAATTTTATGAGTTAATCATCCACAAATATTTCCCTATAATCTTGAAATGAAGCATAACCTTGAATTTGCATATTAGCTAAATAAACATGTAAGTTTAACACTTGTCCTTAAACACAATAATAAACTTAAGAATGCTTAAATCAATTTAAATTTTATTATCTTTAGTTTGAAGCTTAAAGAAATCTATGGCTAGTGATGGCATCACCATCATCCACTATACGTAGCCTAATTTGGTTAAGTTATAAGGTTAAATTCACCTAATTAACACATTAAAGGATATAACTCAATCAGGGTAGAAGAAAGAGGAATTAATAGAAAAATAAGTTAATTATGCAATTTTCAAGAACAAATATAAATGTAGAATAGCTGAAGGAAAAAATTATGATTAATCAAATGTCAATTGAGCTTAAATTTTCTAAAGGTGGGTTGATACTGAATAATTTAGGATTTTCATTCAAATTTAGTGTTAATCCTTAATTAAAATGACTAATTTCGACCCCACTTCAATTAAAATATTTTTGATGGAAATAAATGTAATTTAAACCTTCTAAAAATTATTTAAAAATATTTTATAAGATTTGGAATAGTCGATTTAACAATCAAAACTCGTTTCGACTTAAAACAGAATTGTAGGCGGGAATTTAGTCATTTTGGGTCTAAACGTAAATTGACCATGGAAATATCATAAAAAATTAAAATTGAAGTCACCATTGAATTTCTTAGGCCTAAATTAGGCTACCATAAAAATTTGGGTTCATTTAGACTTCATCTTGCTCAACTTTGCAATTGGCCCTCAATCCTAATTCCTTACATGGACCCCCCTAATTCTTCATCTTCTTCACAAAAATGCCCCTGCCAGCACCTCCACCTTTAGCAGCCATGGCATTAGAATTGGCAAGATTTGCGCGTGAATTCCTACCAACTCTCTCAACCTTTCCTCGTGAGACATGGAGGAGTTGTTCTTTAACGAATCCTACATTTGCCAGCGGTCGTTCCACCACCATTGGTCGTGACAGCCGGCCGCAATCATTGGTCAAAGTTGGCACGGCTGGTGCGAATTGTTTGTGAGTTTTTCTCACAACAACCGACGTCGTTAGCTCCTGAAATGACCCGTTGCCTTTTTAGTCGAATAAGACGTCTGGATTGTCAGTCAGACGTTTGTCCAGACATCTGGACGTATGTCGGAATGTTCAAAAGTAGGAGAATATCGCATATTCTTTTCTCTCTACGGGCAGGCGACGTGCAGAGTCCCGCTCTCTCTCCTTCACCCCCTCACCCGAACCCTAAAACCACTCTATATAAACCCCCTTTCTCTTCTTCTCACCCCCTCACACCACTTAAGCCATCGCCGCCTAGATCAAGGGTGTTCTTGAGCCGCTATAGTGGAAGCGGTGCAGCAACTGTATTGGAAGAATTGTGGAGAAGCCCTTATGGTCAAAGGGGTAGAAAGCTTACAGTGAGGCCCATAAGTGGCAAGAAAGGTATTAGAGTCATCCCTAGAATTTGCAAAGAGGCCCATGCGACTTTCAAAATGGTCCCCGGAAGGTTGTTATATGAATGTTATGTATATGACCTAAGGACCTAAGTGAAAAATTATTAATGCAAGGTCCTAATGATGTCAAAATGTAACCAAGTTTTTATTTAAGCTTAATTGAACATTTAGGAAGTTAACTGTACTTTTGATTTGAACTTTTAAACTCAAATATGTGTTCAATTTGCCAATAGATCATCATTTTACAATAGTGAATAGAATACCTCATTTAATGACCTAATTTCACATTTTTAACATAGATTTGATGTTTTAGGTCTTTTTACTATTTCCCACACTTAATTCTTTTCATGTGTTAATTTAGTAGTGTTTAACCTAGTTTCTAGCTTAACTAGGGCATTTTAGCTATGATGAGCCACACCTCATCACCTCCTCTCAAGTATCCTCTCCTATTCCTCTTCCTCCGTAGTGTAGAATAGGTCCTCAGATCTAGGTTTCGACCACTACATCCTCCTCCCCTCCTTCATCTTCTTCACACACAACGAGACTCTAGCCATGCTCCGACATTCGCTCCGGCTACACACCCTCAATGCTCTGGCCATTCTCCCTCCTCGCCAACCACCCCATGAGAACTGCCTCAACGAGAGGAGCAAAAGTCCTTTCTCAATCGAGGGTTTCGATGCCTCCATGCCTCCACCTGACTCCTCTCGCTAGCCGCACCTTCGTCGTGTCCACCAGAGTTCCACAACCCTCCTCTCGATGAATCACCACCGCCATCACTTTCAGCAAGGTGAAGTAAAGCTTTTCGACTACTCATCGGAGGTTGAAACCTCTCCCAGCATAGACCCATCATCGCCTACCGCCAGCTTCCTTCTCCAACACCAGAGACCTCCACGCCCCTCCTCACGTGGCCAATCTCCATGGGAAGCTTCGCGAAGCCACACGGAACTCGCCATGATTCTTGGCAGGTCATTCCACTCCTCAACAAGCTTGCCATGAGCACACCGAACCCACCATCTTCACCATCGTCGACCAACATCCCCGCTGTGCCGATCTTACATTGGCCACCACCGAGCAGTCAGTTAGCTCTCCTTGATCCTCCCCAGCCGCTATGCAAGAGATCCAACGACTAGATCACGTTGCCAACCTCCCACTCAGAGCTCTGTAGAAGCTCCTTCACATGGCCTGAAAGAAAGAAGAGGAGAAGATTAGGGGCCTGGTTGAAAGAAAAGAAGAGTTTCAGGGACTCGATTGCAAGACTCCAGGGACCTGAGTGTAATAAAATTAAATTCTTAGGGACCAAATTGAATAGGTTCTTAAATAAGTGATTGTTCATCTTGAATACTTGCTGATCAGGTAATCGGGGATCCGGATTAAGCAGTACCAAGTCTAGGCCTACTTGCGTGGTGTCGCACGAGAGGAGTGAGGGCTTAGGAAGGTAGCGGGTGAGTAGGTAAGGGGACCCAACCCCCGTGACTTGGGAAAAAAGGCATAATCACAAATTCCTCTTATGCGTAGCTGCGCACTTCTCATCTACCGATGTGGGACTATTCCACTCTTCTTTTGCACGTTTGCAGCAGAGATGAAGCTGCATCTAATTGGGATGATGCTACTGTTGGGGTCCTCAATTGAGGACCTGGCGGTCTTCCTAGGATGCACTCGTGTCACCTGGAGTGAGTCTTGATGAAGAACATGGGCGTGGGGCGAAGAACAAGCCGAAGAAGATGATGCGGTGGCAGTGCTCCAACGTGGAACCTGAAACACAAAGTACAAGCTAAGAGCCCTCGTTAAAAAGTTTAGCAGAATCGCAAGAATGTGACGAGGGTGTTGGTGGCAGGGCGTGTTGCGGGGGTTGTTGTAGGTGGCTGGCGAAGGCGGAGGAGATCGTGAGAAGGTGTGGTGATCGGTGGGTCATGTTGAAATGACCCGTTGCCTTTTTAGTCGGATAAGACGTCTGGAGTTTTAGTCAGACGTCTATCCAGACGTCTGGAGACAGGACCGAATGTCTGAAAGTGGGAATTTTCATACGTTCCTTTGCACTTTGTGCGCGAGCGATGCGCAAAGCTTCTCTCTCCTCCACACCCCTCACCCCTTAAACCCTAAACCCATTCTATTTAAACCCTCCTTCTCAACACCCTCTTCTCCTCACCTCCTCACCACCAGCCACCACCACCTCCAGCGTTCTCCCTGTGCAGCCGCGACGAGGGAGAACAAGATTGACGAGAGAGAGGGTGAGCGAGGGAGAATGAGAGGGAGAGAGAGGAAGGTAGAGCGTGGGAGGTCCGTGGACCTTCGGGAGCTCGCATGGCCAGCGGCGGGCATGTGCACGACGAGGAGGGGCTCAGGGAGGAGGCCTCCCGATGCTCTGCAGCTGCTGAAGCTGCTGCGGTACGCTGCGGGCGGCACTACAAGGAGGGGAGCGTCGCAGAGGAGGTTCTAGTACTGGAAAAGTCCCAGTATCAGACGTCTAGAGCATCGACCAGACGTCTGGCGAGGCACCAGGATGTCCGGAGCTGAAGCCAGACGTCTGAAAGCATATATCGCGTGAGGTACGTATCTTCCTGCGCTACTTTCGGCCATGCAGATTGTAGCACAGGAGATGTCGGGCTGAGATTAGGCCTGTGTTTTTTTATACGCAGGTGAAGGGCTTTGGAAAGGTGTGCGATGTGCTTTTCCAGGTACTTTTGGGCGTTTGATCACGTCGCCAGACGTCCGGAGGTACTTCCAGACGACCGGAGGCTTTGTTCGACGTCTAGAGCTGCCCCCAGACAGTCCTAGAGGGATCCAGACGACTAAGGATATCGCCGGAGACACAAGGTGAGATTTGACGTCTTTTAAGACGTCTTGGACTAGTCCCAGATGTTTGATTTTGGACAGTAACAGTGCTTTTGGCCTGTTTAGGGCCTAAACGGAATTGGATTTTTGCAAACGAAGTACCGCTATTTTCCACTTGAGTTTCTCTACGTGTTCGTATTGAGTACCTACTATTTTGACCTCGTTTGATGTAAATTAGTTGCTGGTACAGGTTACCAGCCGATGGCGTGTTCATGACCCACGGAGTTGACGAGATCTGCGGTGTAGGCTCGCATTCCTCCCGTGATACCCGATAGAATGGTTTAATTCATTTGTTAAGATGTGAATAAAGAATATGCTTGCTTAGATTAAATTGATTGAAACTCTAGGATGTGGAATGAACTCTAGGGTAGAAATGTATGAATCTGATGTTGAGCTACTCTATTTACTTGAGATGCATGTTAAAGTACGAGCTGCCTGTATGTGAATGAGAAATTGAACTGTGAAACCACAAGTTGCATGTATATGATTGAGAATTGAATTGTGAATAAACGAGCTGCCTGTATATGGATGAGGAACGAGTTATGAAACATGAGATCTGAATATGGATAAATGAGATGAATATGAGCATGAACCCTACGGGGAATTAGGAGAAATCCTGTGTATGAAAGGAATATGGAATGTAGACGGGAAGTAAGCTGGCCCTTGTGTACACAGTACCAAGGAGAGCAACTGTCCCTTTTAGTATAGAGTGGAGTTAGTCGCCCTTGGGTTGAGACCCGAGGTTAGGATTGACCACTCTACATCGACTCCTGTTGGCCCTTGTGTACGTGGTACCGAGGCGTGCTACTAGTATAGGGAGGGAGTGTTACGACCCGATTCTTGGATCCCTATAGGACATGAGACCGGACCGACTCGACTGATCCCAAGACCCAGTCGTCCAACGAGAAAGTAACCAAAATGCAGGAAAGTAAACCACATTCACTATGCTAAGCAACTAACAGTGAAAAGGTACAGTAGTAAAGAAGTAAAAACTGCTACAGTACATATCACCACCACAACAGTAGCAAGTAATAAGGTACAGGAACATAAAGTACAGAATGTAAAAGTGCAGAACATAAAGGTACAAGAGTTTACTCACTACAATAAACGAGTACAACAAAAGAGCTACAACTACTGGGCTCTACTGGGCCCAGCACTCTCTGCAGTCGTAGGCTCTGGCTGCTCAACACTTGGACCTGAAAAGGGTTATGAGTAAACAAAGTCAGCGAACGCTGAGTAGAGTGGCAACCAACTAGCTAAAGCAGTAAAAGTGGATAGGTAGCTGTTTATTCCATTTACTTTATTCCACAATTTATTCCTTTTCATCCATTGGTTTATTTATCAGATCTCTTTCTTGATCTCGAGTGTTCCTCGTGGGAACGATCTTGATTGCAGTCTTTTCCGAAGAATAGAAGGCACACGTGGTGCTCTCCTGGCCGGGAGAGTCCCCTGTGGTGATCCTACACTTAGTCAACCACCCCAAGGTCACGGACAGATGTAACGGTGACTACGGCAGGCGCAATGAGCACACGGGTAGCTACCCCGCACTGGCACGCGGTCAGTCGTTTCTGTTAGCGGGTGCACCCAAAGGACAGCATAGAACTAGTATAGGGCCTAGCCCTCTCAGTAACAGGGGTTTAGCCCCTAAGAACCAAACAGTGGTCTCGCCCCTCCACAGTCTGCGCACCCTTGCCTGACTACCCTGGTTTGCCCAGTGGGCCTAACAAGTCGGTGTAGGGCAGCTAGTTGAACCCCAGGCTCCATGGGGTGGCTAGCTCTCTCCCTACACTAGTAGCTCTCCCCGGTATCGTGTCCACGAGGGCCAAGAAGTCGGTACGAAGTGGCCAATCGTAACCCCAGGTCCCAACTCAAGGGCGGTTAGCTCCGCTTTGCACTAAACAGGGGGACAGTTGCTCTCCTTGGTACTCCGCCCTCAAGGGCCAGCTCACTTCCCCACTCACATTTCCAAATCCATTCCATTTTTTTCCAAGTGCTCTACTCCTAATTCCCCGTAGGGTTCATGCTCATATTCCTCATGCCATGCCATACCAGGTTTCATCATTTCTATTTCCATTCTCACGTTATACATATGCAGCTTGTATTGCTATCGCTCACATTTCCATACTCAGGTTATACACATGTAGCTTGTATTTCCATCATTCACATTACCATTCTCAATTTATATACATGCAGCTTGTATTATGTCATTTAACGTATACAACAGGAACATTACATGCAACAGTTATCTAGCACAAGTACTTCATATTTCACAGGCAGCTGTTATTCATTTACAGGCAGTTGTTATCATTCTATTTACTCATTCAAGACTGCAATTCAATCATCCAATACAGACATTTTAAGTGTTTCTCATCCTAGGATTCATCCCATATCCCAGGTTCTAATTATTCATTCCATACATGCATTTAAGTTTGTAATTAAATTAGGGAAAGCCACTCTACCAGTAAACCTAGGATTATTGGGGGCTTGAACAGCAGGCTCACGTGCCTCAGCATGCCCTAAACCAGCCACGGAATGAAGTCCTATAATAAGGAACAATCACAAAGAAACATTCAGAATAGTATAGAAAACCTTCTATCAAGTAGAGGAACTCACAAGGAACACATCGGTATCTTATTTGCGTAAAATGGACCTCAAACAAATCCTAAACGGGTCAAAAATAGGGTTCTGTCTCAAATCAAACGTCTGGAACAACTTCTAGACATCTTAAAAGTGTCCAGTATCATACCTCAAGCTCTGCGCCAATCCTCAAACGTCCAGGAACTCTTCTGGACTGTCTGGACCTAGCTCTAGACGTCCGACCACCTCTCCGGACGTCTGGAAGTGCTCCTAGCCATGTGGTACATCGCTCAGATGTCTGAAATGCGTGGGCGGGCGTGTCCTGTGCCTTTCTGAAGCAAATCCTACATGCCACCACGCAATCTTCTCAAAAGGGCATGCAACAGAGTATCAGCGGATCGGCCTGCATGGCCGTATCTGCAAAGAGGATGTACCTTCATGAAGCCCTCTCCTCAGACGTCTGGAACCGCCTCCAGACATCTACACTGTCATCTGGACGTCACTCCAGACGTCTAATTCTGGGAAAAACCCAGAACTAGAACCTGCTTCCGCTCTCTCGCGCCACGTGTGGTCGCACCTCTCCCCTCCTCGCCTGCAGCTCCAGCTGCAGCAGCATTGGGGAGGGCTCCCTCGACGCACTCCTCCTCGCGCATGCGCCACTCCGGCCGTGCGCTCACTGGTGAGCTCCCACGCGAGCTAACGAGCTCACCTCCTCTCCTTCTCACGCCGCTCTTCCTCTACGCCACTCTCGCACTCTCGCTCGCTCTGGGGAAGAAGAGAGGAAGGTGGTTGGTGGCTGGTGGCTGAGAAGTGAGGAGAACGAGAGAGGAGGAGGGGTGTTTTATAAGGTTGGGGTTAAGGTTTGCTTGGAGGCGGGGGAAGAGAGAGAAGGAGGAAAAAATGAGAGGGTACTGTCTGTACGCAGCCTGCGAGCAGACGCGAGCTTGTACCAAAAAATTTTGATTTCCAGACGTCTGGGAAGGTGTCCAGACGTTTGACCAGACGTTCGACCCACAGTGCAGACGTCTTAAAAGGCTCAAACACCACGGGCCTTAACAGGGAGCTAGCCACCCCACGGGGTTCGGGGTTAAGCTAGCCACCCTACACTGACTTTATTAGGCCCTTTGGGCAAATCAGGGTAGTCAGACGAGGGTATGCAGACTGTGGAGGGGCGAGACCCCTATTTTGAGAGGGCAAGGCCCTATATTGTTCCGTGCTGTACTTTGGGTGTACCCGTTAGCGGAAACGACTGACCACATGTCAGTGCGGGGTAGCTACCCATGCTCTTATTACGTGTGCTGTAGTCACTGCTATGTCTCGACAATGACCTCGGGGTGGTTGACTGGGTGTAGGACTACCACGGGGGACTCTTCCGGCCAGGAGAGCACCACATGCACCTTCTACTCCACGGAAAAGACTGCAATCAAGATCGTTCCCACGAGGAACAAACAAGATCAAGAAATACTTGGATACTTTGGGAAATAGATAAACCAGAAATATATAAATGAGATAAATAGAAATGAGAATAAAACCTGCTTGTTGTTTTTACTTTACTTGTATATAAATAATATAAACACCACTCTACTCAGCGTTCGCTGACCCCGTCTTTTCGTAACACTGTTCAGGACTAAGAGTTGACCAGCCCAAGTTTTCATCTGTAGAGGGAGATGGGCCCAGCCGAGCCTAACCGTAGTGGTTTCTTTTATAGTCCTTTATTTTTGCTGTAGTTGTGAGTACAAGACTTTAAATTACTGTTCTCGTACATTCCTGTTTTCTGTTGTTGTTGTGGTGGCATGTATTATTTTGAGACAGTTGTTATACTTTTGTTTACTGCTTCATTCTTTCCTTTTGCTTAGTTATATTGCTTGTGTGAATGTAGTTTATTTTCCTGCTTTCGGTTATTTCTCGTTGGACAACTAGGTCTTGGGATTAGTCGAGGCGAGTCGTTCTTGGGTCCTTGATTGCACAGCAATCATAGGTCCTAATCAACCTAAATAATGTTTAAACCTATCTTAAATTGTGGATATTGCACTCATATCTTGCATATCATGCATTGCATCAGTCTATTTAGAATAAGATGAGATATCCTGCTAGTTAATGGTTTTTATTGCTATTTACAGATAATAAAGTGATCCAGGATGGAGATAGCGGAATAAAGTAATAAAGGAAGAAGAAGACTGATCCAAATAAGTGGAGTGAGGAGGATCCCTACCCTTAGAAACCCTAGGACAGCCTTCCCAAATGCAAAACAACCTCCATTAGGGCACTTTAGCCTCAAAACCCAAACATGGATAGCACTATCCATGTTCCTATCCCTCTCCCAAACACTTAGGAACCAAAACCAACCTTAGAAAACACAAAACCCACTCTTCAGCACCTTTTAAGACGTCCAGACATCTGCCTGGACGTCTGATTTCTGCAGAGTAACAATCTAGGAAGCCAAAACTCATACTGACACAAAATTGGACGTCTAATTTAGTGTCAAGACGTCCAATTTTGTAGTATAAGACGTCTGACCACTATCCTGGACGTCTGATACTGCTGTCTGGCTCCTGATTTTGGGTGTTGGAAGCCCTAGCTTGCCTATTTTGACCTAAGAACCCCATCGGACACCCTAGGAAACCTAAGTAGAGACCTCCTAAGCCTAGTCCACTATCCATAGCCCTACTTGTCCTATCCCTAACCCAATTGAACCATTCCATACCTAATTGGGTGAATCTACAGTTGATTGGGTGCACCCGAGCCCAATTAGATCCACCCAAGATCTAATTAATTCATACTTATTAGGGTTACCTTAGCCTAATCACATGCACACATCTAATTAGACTTGACCTAGACCTAATTAGGTTCACTCCTACCCAATTAGACTTTCCTAAGCCTAATGAGGTTCACACCCACTTAATCTAGATTGACCCAACCTATTTAGCACCTAATCCCACCAAAACCCACAACCTAGCCCTATGAAAAACACACACCCACACACACACGCACACCTTCCCATTTTACTCCCACCAAACCCATGCACACTCTCTTGGAAATCCTAAAAACTTGTGTCAAACCTAGATCCAAAGATTGTGGCATTTGCTATTTTTGGAGCCACCAAAAGTGGCAACCAAATGGAGCCTTCCATAAGGGCAAAGAGAGGGCTACGAAATTAGCCAATCTCCATACACTCTCCCATCCATACTCTCCACTCTAAACTTGCTTCCACCCTCCAAAACCTCAAAGGCCGTCCTCCTCATCCTCCTCCAAGGCTCCATGGACGGCTAGCTAGAGAAGCTTCTCTCCAAAGCTTCAAGGACGGCCATTGGTAGAGAAAGGGAGCAACACCCTCCTCTCTCCACTTGGGTGCACTAGTCTCCATCTTCTTCTTTTTGGACGGCCATGAAGGCTCACCCATAGCCTCTTGTGGCCGGCCATCTCTTTTGGTAGGTGTGTAGATGGGTTTGCATACCCAAGGTCTAGCCTACACCCTCACACAAGGCCGATGGCCCTAGTGGCAACTTTCCGGCATGAGGGATTTTCTTCTATTTATCTGCTTTCTAGTGTAGATGATGTGTGATAAATTTCTATGCATAAATAATGTTTCTGTGATTGATTGTCCTCATGTTTGCTTGTTTATATGACACTTTGGTTTGTTCACACCATGCACGGCCACCATGGCCTCATTTAGATGCACATAGTCACTTAGGTTTTTGCTAGTTTATCTAGATCTAGGTTTCAATTCGCTTTTCGAAATAAAAAAAAATCAAAAACACAAAAAGACAAAAATAGTAGCTTAGGTTAGATTTAGGTTATAAAAGCCGATCCAAATCTCGATTCGTTTTCACACCTCCTAGAGACGAATGACCGGGACTCAAGTTCTAAAAGGAATAAAGATCTACGAGAGTTTCGTTATCACAAATATCTTTGACGAGTGGTTTTTGCGACTATACTACGATTTCCAACGATTTCAAAATACGTGATTTCCACGTCCGTCAGTCCTATAGGGATCCGGGAACCGGGTCGTAACAGCTCCAGAGCGCATCTATAAAGGGTCACGCATGTCCTCTGAGTTTCCTCATCCAAAAATTGCACTCATTTCCTCTCTTCTTCTTCCCCAAACGCAACTATTAATGGACCTTGGAGTTGCTTCCTTCCTATCGATCTGCTGTCCCTCGCCACCAACTAAGTGCACGGTCGCCTTCCCCTCTTCCTCGTCAGTCTCCCCATGAAAGGACACAGTTTCTTAGTCCCTTCCTCGGCTCCAAACTTCATCACCGAACTTCTCCTCCTTCACGTCCGGTGACTTCCTGTTACGACCCGGTTCCCGAATCCCTACAGGACCCGAGACTGGCTCGACTCAACTATTCCCAAGACCCAGTCGTCCAACAAGAAATAACCAAAAAGCAGGAAAGTAAACCACATTCACTATTCAAGTAACTAACAGTAAAAGAGTACAAGTAGTAAAGGAAGTAAAAGCTGCTAACAGTACATATCACCACCACAACAGTAAAGTAGAACAAACGTACAGAACAGTAACAGTAACAAAGACTGACCTCACTAACAAAAGGGAAGTATAACAACAGTAAGAACTACTGCTGGGCTCGACTGGGCTTAGTGCCCTCTGCAGCCGGTAACTCGGGCTGCTCAACTCCTGGACCTAAAAAGGGTCATGAGTAAATGGAGTCAGCGAACACTAAGTAGAGTGGTAACCAAACTAACTAAAGCAGTAAAGGCTAACAGGTAAATTTATCTTTCCAATTATTTTATTTTACAAATCATTTCCTTTCACCCATTAGTTTACTTTCAGATCTCTTTCTTGATCTCGTATGTTCCTCATGGGAATGATCTTGATTGCAGTCTTTTCCGAAGAGTAGAAGGCACACATGGTGCTCTCCTGGCTGGGAGAGTCTCCTGTGGTGATCTTACACCCAGTCAACCACCCCGAGGTCATGGACAGACGTAGCAGTGACTACGGCACGCGTGATAAGCACACGGGTAGCTACCCCGCACTGGCACACGGTCAGTCATTTCTACTAGCGGGTACGCCCAAAGTATAACACGGAACAGTATAGGGACTAGCCTCTTAGTAACAGGGGTCTCGCCCCTCAGAACCAAACAGGGGTCTCACCCTTCCACAGTTCGCGCACCCTCGTCTGACTACCCCGGTTTGCCTAGTGGGCCTAACAAGTCGGTGTAGGGTGGCTAGCTAAATCTTGTGCCCCGTGGGGTGGCTATCTCTCTCCCTACACTAGTAGCTCTCCTCGGTACAGTGTACGCAATGGCCAACAGAAGTCGGTGTAAAGTGGCCAATTCTAACCCCGGGTCCCAACCCAAGGGTGGCTAGCTCCGCTCTACACTAAATAGGGAACAGTCGCTTTCCTTGGTATCACATACTCAAGGGCCAGCACACTTCCCACTCACATTTCCAAATCTTTCCATTCATCCCCAGGAGCTCTACTCCTAATTCCCTGTAGGGTTCATGCTCATATTCACCACATTATTCCATACCAGGTTTCATCATTCACGGTTCCATTCTTGTATTATACACATGCAGCTCGTATTTCCACAAATTAACATATACAACAAGTAATATCACAGGTAACTGCTTAACTATCACAGGCATTTCATATTCCACAGGCAGCTTGTATTTATTAACAGGCAATTGTTTACAATTCTATTTATTCATTTATGACTGCAATCTCAAACACGCATACAAACAGTGCAAGTATTTCTCGTCCTAGGATTCATGCCACATCTTAGGTTTCTAGTTTTCTAACTTTCATAATTGCATTCGTGTTTTATAAATAAAACAGGGGGAAAACCACTCTACCAAACAATCCTGGAGTACTAAGGGCTCGAACGGCAGACTCACGTGCCTCAGTATGCCCCAACATGCAACAGATCAGAATCCTATACCAAGGAACATACCACAATGGTATGTTCAGAACAATATATAAGGATTTCTAACATGTAGAGGAACTCACAAAGAAACCGTAGATACTTTGTTTACGTAAAACAGACCTCAAACGGACCCTAAACGGGTCAAGAACAGGACTGCAGAACCAAATCAGACGTCTGGCACAAGGTCCAGACGTCTTAAAAGTCACCAGAGTCTCACCTCAACTTCCTACGTCGACTTCAAATGTCCAGGACCCCTACTTGACCATCTGGAGTCAGCTCCAGATGTCCGACCTCTCTTCTAGTCGTCTGAGAGTGCTTTCGGCCGTCTGTTAAGCTGTCTAGACGTTCGAAACGCGTGGGAGGGTGTGCCCCAAGCCTTCCCAAAGTTGTCCCTACGCGCGACAGACCAAATCTTCCACTTTTAGCCACACAGATCAACTCTGCGTGAGGCCTGCATGACCATAACCGCAAGAGGAACGTACCTTCACGGAACCTTGCTTTCAGACGTCCGGGGTCGTCACCAGATGTCCAACCCGTCATCTGGACGGCACTCCAGACGTCTGATTCTGGGAAAGTCCTAGAACCAGAGCGAGCTCCTGCTCCTCTCGTTGCGCGTAGCTGCAGCTCCTCGTCTGCATCTCCGGTTGTAGCTGGGTGTCGAGGATGGCTCCCCCGACGTACTCCTCCTTCCGCACGCGCCGCTCCGGCTGTGCGTCCTCCGGCAAGCTCCCACGAACTCACGAGCTCAAGCTCCTCCTCTCTTCATGTCGCCTCTCCACCTCGCTCCTCACTCTCACGCCCTCTCTCTCGCTCGTCCCTCTCGCTGCAATGGAGAGGAAGGAAGGTGGTGGTGGAGTGGAGAAGAGAGAAAGAGGGGTGAGGGCTCTTATATAGAGAGAGGCTAGGGTTCGGTGAAGGAGAAAAGAAGAGAGAGAGAAGAGAGGAAGGCTGTCTGCGTGCAGCCAGTGCGCAGACTTGACCGTGCGTACAAAATTTTCAATTTCCAGACATCTGGGAAGGGGTCCAGACGTTTGCCCAGACATCTGACTAACAATCCAAATGCCTTAAAAGGCTCAGAACAGAACGGGTCTTTACACTTCCTTTGACGTCCTCTGATCACCTCTCCTCCGGATGCACAACGGCCGGTTCGAACTAAAAAGGGGTTTTGAATGTCATTGTTGTAGTATATGTCACAAATACAAACCGTTGCGTCAATTTTATTTACATACTTAATTTTTACTGGTTTATTCTAGGTCGTTCAGTAAGAGGCAGTTATTAAAATACATCACTCTCTAAGTCCAAAAATATTTTTTAATTTCAAAATTATTGATTTTATTTACAAGAATAAATGAAAGAATCAATGAATAAAAAAATTTGGTTAATTATGTATAAAAGGTTGAATTAAAACACATTACAATGCTTGAAAACTTATGTACACTATAATGACCCGCTACGTTTTAGTCATTTAAGAAGTCTGGAGTTTCAGTCAGATGTCTGTTCAGATGTTTGGACTCGTTCCTAGACGATTGAAAGTGATTTTTTTGTACTGCGCTCTGCGCTCTGCGCGTAGGAGGTGCGCAGAGGCCGTTCCCCTCTCTCTCCCTCATTCCCCCGAACCCTAAACCCTACTTCCCCTCCTATTTATACCCTCCTTTCTCCTCTCCTCTCCTCCACACACCACCAGCCACCACCACCTTCAGATCTCCTGTGCGGCAGTGGCGAGGGCGGACGAGAGAGGCAAGAGGGGGCGAGCGAGGGAGAGCGAGAGGGAGGAAGGTGGAGAGCGTGGAAGATTGGAGGACCTCCAGGAGCTCGGTGGAGCTCGCACGGCCAGCAGCGGGAGCATGCGCGTGTGGAGGACGTCGGCGAAGAGCTACCCAAGCTCTTGTAGTAGCTGGAGCTGCCACCGCGGGCGGAGGTGCGAGCGGAGCGAGCTGCGAGGAGGTCCTGATACTGGAAGTTTTCCAGTATCACACGTCTACGTGACGTCCAGACTACTTATGAGGGACCTAGACGTCCGGAGCTAAGGCCGGACGTCTGAGAGCACGTATTGCGCGAGGTATGTACGTTCCTGCGCTGATTTCTCCTATGCAGAAAATCTCAGCGCAAGAGTTGTTGTTGGCTAATTGCGCCTGCGTTTGCGTACGTAGGTGCAGCTTTGGGAAGGCACGCGAAACGCTTTCCCACGTACTTTTGGATGTCTGATCACATCACCAGACGTCCAGAGGTGCTTCCAGATGACCGGAGACCTTATCCGACGTCTAGAACTATCCTCAGACGGTCGCAGAGGAGGTCTGGACGTCTGATTAGCCACAGGAGACGCAAGGTGAGTTTTGACGTCTTTTAAGATGTCTGGAATTTGTCCCAGATGTCTGATTTTGATCAGAAATCGCATTTTTGGCCTGTTTAAGGCCTAAACGGAATCGGATTTCCGTAAATGAACTACCATCATTTTCTATTCGAGTTCTTCTACGTATTCGTGCTGAGTACGTACTATTTTGAGCTTGTCTAATGTACATTGGTCACTGGTATAAGTTACCAGCCGGTGGCGTGTTTGGGGCCAACGGAGACGACGAGATCTGCGGTGCAGCCCCCCATTCCTCCCGTGATACCCAGTTGAGTGGTTTAATTCATTTGCTAAAATGTGAATAAAGAATATGTCTGCTTAGATTAAATTGATTGAAACTCTAGGATGTGGAATGAGCCTTAGGATAGAAATGTATGAATCTGATGTTGAGCTACTCTATTTACTTGAGATGCAGGTTAAAGTACGAGCTTCCTGTTTGTGAGTGAGAAATTGAACTGTGAAACCACAAGTTGCATGTATATGATTGAGAATTGAATTGTGAATACACGAGCTGCCTGTATATGGATGAGGAATGAGTTATGAAACATGAGATCTGAATATGGATAAACGGGATGAATATGAGCATGAACCCTATGGGGAATTAAGAGTAGAACTCCTGTGTATGAAAAGAATATGGAATGTTGACGGGAAGTGAGCTGGCCCTTGTGTACAAAGTACCAAGGAGAGCAATTGTCCCTTTTAGTGTAGAGTGGAGTTAGCCACCCTTGGGTTGAGACCCGAGGTTAGGATTGACTACTCTGCATCGACTCCTGTTGGCCCTCGCGTATGTGGTACCGAGGCGTGCTACTAGTGTAGGGAGGGAGCTAGCCACCCCACGGGGCCCAGGGTTAAGCTAGCCACCCTACACCGACTTTGTTAGGCCCTCTGGGCAAACCGGGGTAGTCGGACGATGGTACGTGGACTGTGGAGGGGCGAGACCCCTATTCTGAGATGGCAAGGCCCTATACTGTTCCGTGCTGTACTTTGGGCGTACTTGCTAGCGGAAACGATTGACCACATGTTAGTGCGGGGTAGCTACCTCTAACGACCCGGTTCCCGAGTCCCTACGAGACACGAGAACCGGACCGACTCGACTAATCCCAAGACCCAGTCGTCCAACGAGGAAGTAACCAAAAGACAGTAAAATAAACCACATTCAGCATGAATATAACTAACAGTAAGAAAGTACAGCAGTAAGGAAAGAAACTACTACAGTAGGTACCACCACAACAGTAAAACAACATTTATCATATAACAAAAACTGCAGGTAAAGAAGGTACATCGGAAACAAAACTACTCACTTGAACAGAAACAAAAGGGGTACAAAAGCTGTGGTAACTCTACTGGACCCTACTCGGCCCAGCGTCCTTTGCAGCCGCCGACCCTGGCTGCTCAACACCTGGTCCTGAAAAAGGTAACGAGTGTAACACGTCAGCAAAACGCTGAGTAGAGTGGCAACTAACTAAAGGCAACAGTAGAGTGTACAGTAGCTGTTATGTTCTATTACTTCCTTTATTTACATCTTTCAATTTTTCTCACTATTTCGTTTATTTCTCAGATCCTTTAATTGATCTCGAATGTCCTCGTGGGAACGATCTTGATTGCAGTCTTTTCCAAAAGTAGAAGTAGCACGTGGTGCTCTCCTGGCCGGGAGAGTCCCCCGTGGTGATCCTACCCTCAGTCAACCACCCCAAGGTCACTGACAGACGTAACGGTGACTACGGCACGCGCGATAAACGCACAGGTAGCTAGCCCGCACTGGCACGCAGTCAGTCGTTTCCGTTAACGGGTGCGCCCAAAGCACAGCACGGAACCAGGGCAGAGCCCTCTCAGTAACAGGGGTCCAACCCCTCCACAGTAACCAAACCGGGGCCTTGCCCCTCCACAGTCCGCGCACCCTCGCCTAACTACCCTGGTTTGCCCTAGTGGGCCTAACAAGTCGGTGAAGGAGGCTAGCAGAACCCCGGGGCCCGTGGGGTAGCTAGTACTCTCCTAACACTACTAGCTCTCCTCGGTACTACGTACACGAGGGCCAACAAGTCGGTACAGAGCGGCCAATCCTAACCCCGGGTCCCTGGGGCGGCTGGCCCCACTCTGCACTAAACAGGTACAGGTACTTCCCTTGGTACTGCGTACCCAAGAGACAGTACAAACTACATCTCAGTTCCATTCCTTTTTCTTTCCAGGAGTTCCACTCCTAATTCCCCGTAGGGTTCCAGCTCTTTATCTCAGAACATCATATGTTTCACTTTCCAGATTCACATTCTCAAAATCCATGATCTCAAACATGTTTCTTTATTCGTAACAGGCAGCTGTTAATTAATTTTACAGGCAGCTTTATATATTCCTTTCCAATTTTCCAAGACTGCAGTAATATACATTCCACTAGTTTTTCCACCCTAGGATTCATGCCATATCCTAGGATCTATCATACAATCTAGTTTTCCGGCCCTAGGATTCATGCAACACCTAGGAGCTATCATTCCATATATTTCTCATTCCTAGGATTCATGTAATGCCCTAGGTTCTAGTTATGGTTCCATACTTTAACAGATTTTATTAATACTTAAAGCCACTCTACCAGGTACAACGGGAGTAATGGGGGCGTGATCGGGAATCCCGCGTGCCTCCGCGACTCTCAAGACTGCAACCGAACGAGGTCCTATCACAAGGATCAAACACAAGGAGTGTCTCAGAACAGTGTATAGCTACTGTAGGCGGGTAGAGGAATTAATTCTGAAACGAACGCAACTCGAATCGCGGAAAATGGAGCCCAAACGGGCCCTAAACGGGTCGAGAAAGACAATACTGTGCAAAATCAGACGTCTGGAACTCCTTCCAGACGTCTTAAACGGTGGATCAGAGAATTACCTGTTCGGCTTAGTTCCCCGGACGTCCAGAAGTCTGCGGGGACGTCTGCCTAGATCCCAGACGTCCGATGGTCCCTCCGGACGTCTGGAGGTCACTCCCGCCGTCTGGTACAACTTCCAGACGTCTGATTCGCAAGGGATGGCGAATCATCGAACCTGTGTACAGCCAACCCCCCTCCCTCAGTACGGTCAGTCGACAAGAATGAAGAAGAAAGCGGAAACTCACCTTTCAGACGTCTGTATGATCTTACAGACGTCGACCTTGCCGTCTGGCTATCAATCCAGACGTCTGATTCTGGAAATTTTTCCAGAATCAGAACCCTGCTCGGCCTCCGCTCGCGACGCCGCCCGCGTCGCACCTCGCGCGTCTGCTGCTCAGCCCGCAGCAGGTCCCTCTCCGCGTCGCTCCGCGCCCCCTGCGCCCTCCGCCGGCCGGCCAAGCCGCTCCGGCGAGCTCGCCCTCACGGCAGAGCCCCGCCCTCGCACGCCGCACCTCCTCCGCGCTCACTGCGGCTGCCGCTGCGCCCTCGCGTCCGCTCGCTCTCGTGCACAGGAAGGAGAAGAAGGAAGAAGATGGTGGAGACGGGAGGGGAGGCGCGCCCTTTTAAGGCCGCGCGAGGAGGAGAGAGAAGGCGGTCGCAGCCGCCTGCAGCCGCAGAGAAGGAGGGGAGAATCGCAGGTCTGCGCCCACAGGCGCGCAGACGAATCTCCCGTGCGAACATAACTGTTCTCTAGACGTCTGTAAACTATCCCGGACGTCTGGTCAGACGTCTGGATGTGATCCCAGACGTCTTGTCCGACGTCTGGGCCACCTCCCAGACGTCTTAAAAGGCGTCTGGGGCACGCGCTCGTTACACTACCTGTGCGCTTATCACATGTGCCGTAGTCACTGCTACGTCTCGATAGTGACCTCAGGGTGGTTGACTGGGTGTAGGACTACCCGAGAGACTCTCCTGGCCAGGAGAGCACCACGTGTACCTTTTACTCCACGGAAAAGACTGCAATCAAGATCTTCCCACAAGGAATAAGAAAGATCAAGAAATACTTAAATCCTTTGTGAAGTAAATGAATAAAAAGTACATAGATGAGATAAATAGAAATGAGAATAAAACATGCTTGTTTGCTTTTACTTTACTTGCACATAAATAATGTAAACACCAGTCTACTCAGCGCTCGCTAACTCTGTCTTTTCGTAACCCTATTCAGGAACAGGAGTTGAGTAGCCCGAGTTTCCGGCTGCAGAGGGTGCTAGGCTTAGCCGAGCCCAGCCATAATAGTTTCTTTCCAGCTCTTTTGTTTCTGTTGTAGTTGTGAGTACTGGACTTTTAAATTACTGTTCCTGTTACTTTTTGGTTTTTTTCCACTGTTGTTATGGTGGCATGTACTTTTCTGAGACAGTTGTTTTACTTTCCTTTACTGTTTCATTTTTCCTTCTGCTTAGTTATATTGCATGTGTGAATGTGGTTTATTTCCTACTTTTGGTTATTTCTCATTGGACGACTAGGTCTTGGGATTAATCGAGGCGAGCCTGTCTCAGGTCCTATAGGGATCCGGGAACCGGGTCGTAACACGTGGATGGATAATCCCCTCAATTTCTTGAAGGGTTTTGTTTGCAAGGGTGAGGCGGTGCTTATGGAGTCGATGACGAGGTTTTTGGTGGATTGTGGAAGCATGGAGACCTCACTGGAGTGAAGGAAGACGGAGGCGTGCGGTGGCGTCGAAGGGTTGAAGCAAGGTTTAAGAGTCCTAAGCTAACCTACGGAGCTAGAGGAACCTAACTAACCTAAATCTAATAGACGAAAGAGAAGGTAGGCGCCGGTTGTGCTATGGCCGATGCTGAAGATGAGAATATCTCCGATGGGGGAGAACGGTGAGGATGAGGGAGGAAGACGGCGCCTGCTGGTATTACGAGACATAGAAGAGCTTGAGGAAGAGAAATAGATCGACTATAGTATGTGGCGGCTGACAAAGAAGGGAGTCGAAGGAGCTTGCCAGTGCTTGCAGAGGAATTGGCCGGAGAGAGGAGGTATTCTGGTCCAAACCAAGCTAAGTTGAGAAGGTTGTGCACGCCGATTCTTTATAATGCTTTAGGGAGAGCTCTGAATTAGGAAAGAAGGATTTCCATGGCTTGGGATTGAAGAAATAGAACCCATGATTCTCGTGCATTTGCATGAACAATTTATAGGGACTTGGAACTCCAAATTGATCCCAGATGATTCGTCTATGTGTGAATATCAATCCCACTAATTTTGGTGGGATTTGATTGCCATTTGAGTAGGATTTAGGTCGGTCAATGCTTGCGTGGAGGTCAGGTTTGACCTTAATGGTGGCAGGGGGATATTTGTGAAGGAGAGGACAAAGATGGGGGCCTCTTTGCAAGGATTTCAAAAAGCTAGGGGTATATGTGTGAGAAAAAGAATCAGATTGGATTGAATTGCAAATTAGGTCAAAATGATCTCTGATTGAGCCTAAATTTTGGTGAAAACCTAATTTAGACCTAAGGAATCTGATGGTGAAGTTGGATTTTGGTTTTGACCAAGTTTGACTAGGTAATTTATGCAGAAACTTAAATTAGGGCAACTGTCTATCTAAGACTCTATTTTAGGTCAAAATGGGTTAAATTAAAGATACCAAACCTTATAGAATATTTTTCTATGAATTTTAGAAGGTTTAGGTGAATTTTATCCTAACCAGAACCTCAGTTAATTAAGCAGGTCTGAAATTAGGGTTTTGGATGTCAGTTAATTCTCAAAATGCGTGAAAAGTTGTTTCTATCTGCAGGGACCCTCTTATTAGATATTAATGATCATTTGACTTTTGATTAACCCTTGGAATTTCCCGTGATTGTTCTGCATTTAGGATATGATGTTAAAATTACAGGTTTACCCCTGATTTAATGCATTTCTCTCAGAATGAATATACACTGAATTATAGCTCTTCGGTAGTTATGTATGAGCATTTGTCAATTGATTCAGACTAATTAAAGGCAGTTATGGTTGATGATGACCTTATCATCATACTCCCATGCCTAACTTTTGCTAGTCCCTTAGTAAAATCTTATGAAAAGAACTAGAGTTCTAGACCATGCTTTGAAGTTCAAAGTCTTGATTTTGTTTACTTTTTTAGAAATTAGGTCTTTATGCTAATAGTAGGTGTAGAGGTACTCAAGTATCAATAAAGATGCATACCTGACTAGCTTCAGTCTCAGTTTGTTGCGAAGGTTTCTAAGCTTGCAAAAACTACCCAGAGGTTTGTTGGACCCAACGGTTGAAACACCTGTGCATAAAATTAATAGGTCCAGGTTTAGTTTTCTAGTGCATTTTTTTGTAAAAGAAAGGGATAGAAGTATTTTTCATTTGGAGAGTTTTCTTTCTTTTCTTTTTAGATTTCCCTAGATTCAGCCTCGAATTGGCCCTAAACACGGTCTGTATCGGATTCCTTGTCCCCACCATCAATTCTCGAAGGGTCCCTGGCTTTCGATGCTTCGAGATATCACCACCTATGGCAACCCACAAAACCCTGGCTTTCGACACTTTGAAATGGTGCCGGCCATGGCATTTTGTAGCTAAATTCAAACCCTGGCAATTGACATTTCAGGATAATCCCGCCCATGGCACCTGAATCAATACAAAATGCTTACATGCCCCCAGTAGGATATTTAGATATCTTAGGAGACAAACATCGAGGAGACGATATGTTATTGCGCATCTTTAAGGGGGATTTTCCACCTCTCCGTGCCGGGAACTCGTCCAATCAACTTGATCTTTAAGATGATTTTTCAGAACAAAACAATTTTGGCAGATTTTTCTTTGTTAAGCGCATTGAACCAGACTAGGTGTGTGATTTTGGGTGCTTAGGTTACCAACTCCCGCAAACCAAGGGTAGGCAATGGGGTTGAATAGTCCCTAAGCCTTAGACCTAATATATCAGCCTTGCATTTTCCTCAACCTCTTGAGGATTAATCCAGATCTTAACAAATACTTAAATGTTTAAGCTCTAAAACAAGCCCAAGAGGCCTAAGATCAGCACTCATACTAATCTCTGTCTCTCTATTTTTTTAGGACTTAATTTTTCTTTTCTTTTTGATTAGGTCTAGAACTTACGTAATCTTCATAATCAAGTGCTAATGACTCTCATTTTTGTTCTTGAATGTTGCTCCTTTTTGACATTTAAACTCTCTCCTCTCTTTCTCCTCAAGAATGATATCCAATCAATTCTCAAAATTTTCCTCCCCTTTCCATTTTTGTTCTTGTTTCAATTTTTTTTTGGTTTTTTGAATATGTATTTTTTTTGTGAGAACCCCTCAGAAACTTGAATTTTTATGTGTTTGCACTTTAACATCCCCCCATGCCTAAGTTTTGCAATGTCCTCATTGTAAACCGAAGGGTATGAAATTAGCTTGGGTTTAAGGATTAGAACAGGATTAAAAGGGTGGGTAAACAGGTCGAGATGATAGTTGTGAACGTTTTCAAGCTTTGATATGAATACCAAAGGTGGAGTCGGCTGTTCTAACTCTGAACTCTAAGTGCAGTAGAAGTGTAGCTTAAAAGATGATAAGAAGGGTCTTGATTTTTTGGAATGACAGGTTGCCTCCTGTTAAGCGCTAAATTCAATGCCTTCAGCCAAGCAGAAGGTAATCATGGAGAGGAAGTGATCAAATCAGAGGAGTGTTGTAGAACAAGCACCTTGATCAATAGCCTGGTTGGTCCAACCGGGTGTTTGCTTAGATCTACAGGCTGATGATGCAGCTCAAACCCAATCAATCTGGTGGGTTGATGGGTGCAAATCAAAAGATGCGAAGCCCACCAGGTATTTTGTGGCTCAAACATATATGGAAATGAGAATCTAGGGTGTGGCTGAGTCAGATCAGCCTGGTTAGAGTAGGGTTCCTCAAAAGAAAATGGATCTGAAAAGGATATAGGAACCCTACTAATAGGATCAGAAAAGGATGGGAGGTGAATATCGATTTGATCAATGTCCGAAACCCGATTGAAAGATGGAGGTGAATCGTATGTGACCAGATCAGACAGAGGTGAATCAGAGTAGAAGTTGATTCTGGTGGCAGGTCAGGGTTTAGAACTGGTTTTGGAAGGCTTTGTATGTGGATGAGAAGATGTGGCTTCTATGAGATTTGTGCTTGTTGAGAGCTCCTCTAGAAAAGATTCAAAGGTAGGTTCATCTAGAGAGTCTTCATGAAGAACATCAAAATCAAAGGTAAATTCCTGGAGAGTGCTTATAGGATCATGAAAATCTGAGTTAATAAAAGATTCAAATTTTGGAGTGTGGACACTCTCTGCACATACTGTTTCTAATTCCTGAAGATAAAAAAGGAATGATTCCATCTCAATGGAACCTGATTTTGAATCAATGATCTCAGGATCAGGGACCTCAGAGTCAGAGTCGAAGAATGGATCATGGATGCTGAGGTCATAAATTGGTTCATAGTTATCAGGAAACGAAGGCTCTTCGAAATTAGAGTATGATTCAAAATCATCAAAGAATTTATGAAGATCGTATTTTGTACCTGATTCCAGATCTGGATTTCCACTATTGAGTGAATCATGATGTATAGAATCAGCAACCTGACTTGGATCTAACCTAATTTCTGATTTTGAGCTCAAAAAGGTGTCCTTATTAGGTATGGGCTCAGGTTCTTGGTTCTTAGGGTAGATGCAATCAATTCCCAACTCATCCAACTTCTCGATTTTTATATCATAGATCGGTGTGACTTCCAAGAAATCAATCTGTATTTCTGAGGTTGGAGAGGTGTAATCATCAAATATAGGCCCACAATCATAATCTAGATTCAAAATCTGATTTTCATCACATTGGGATTCATAATTATCCCAAATAGGCTCAAATCCAGATATTGGGTTAATGGTAAGGGTTGAATCACTAGAACCTAAGATGGGCTCTATTGGGATGTCAGAGTCACTCTCGACAGTTACCTTAACAGGATAAGGCTCGGGATTTACACTCTCGAGAGGTTCTGTTGTGAGCTCATCATTACAGGTGTCTGGGAAATCTAAGCTTGATGGACCAGCTTCAAGATTTTCTAAGGCTTGAAGTTCATACATTCCTCTTGGTTGACTAGTCCTTCCAAAGGTGTTCATAGAAGCTTGGTTGAGGGAGTTTTCACTCATGCTTTCAAATAGGTCATATGCACTATCCTCATCTTTATTTAAAAAGTTACCCCCACAAGCTGCGTCCACATAATTTCTCAATTGCTCATTAAGTCCATGGTAAAAAATTTGCACTAGGTGCCACTTGGGTATGCCATGGTGTGGACATTTTTTGGCTAAGTCAGTAAATCTTTCCCAGGCTTCATGGAGTTGTTCCCCAGATTGTTGAGTGAAGGTTGTGATGGCTCTCCTAAGGGCGTTTGTTTTTCCAATATGGAAGAATTTCCTAGGAATGGCATTCTTTAGCTCATCCCATGTGTTGATGGGTTTCCCTATGGTTCTGTACCAATGGGCAGCTTTGTCTCTTAAGGAGAAGGGGAAAAGTTTCATTATCAAGACATCAAGATTCATGTTCCTAGGTTTTATAGTTTGACCAAGGGTGGTAAGTTCCTCAATGTGTTGGAATGGGTCTTCAGTGTTAAGTCCATGGAAATGGTTTTGAATAAGACCTATCCAATGGGATTTGAGTTTAGAATCATCTTCAGGAACCCTTACATGAGGTACGGCATTGTAAGTCGCGGTATCGTAAAAGTCTCGTAAGGGTCGAGGTTGTGGTTGGTTTTGGTTTCTATTGTTGAGCCATTGCTCAAACTGTTCATGCAATTGCTCCATTAGCTTCTCCTGGTTTGGATTGGGTTGGTCAAGAAGTGGTGGATCTATTGTTGAGGGCTCACTGGAATTAGGTTTCCTCCTAGGTTTGAAGCCTAAAGGTCCCTCTAACCTTGGTTTTCTTGATCTTGTACCACACATGCACAATAGCAATCAATCAAGCGCACGCAAGACAAGAATGATTTTTACTTGCTTTTCTAAAAAATTCAATGTTTGTATGTGATCAAGCAAGTTGTCAACCAGTTACGCACCCTAAATCAACCTAAGAAGTGCCCTAGGACCTACACTTTGCTTAAGTGGTACTCTTAAGTGATTTAGTGGGAAGTTACTCTAAGGACGGAACTAAGGGATGCAAGTAGGGCGAACCCTTCCTTTGAGGCGATGCGTATGCGGTGCCTCTTAACTACCCTTTTGTTCCTTTAAGGGGTGTCCCCCTCTTTACAGTATTAAAACACTGGGTCACAAGACAATACCAATACCACAAGGCGAAGTAGGAGGGTTTGCATCGATAAAGAGATCGGTGCTTATAGCTTTAAGAGATCGAGCCTTAGTGCGATGCCTAATGTGTGTGCTCAGTGTTAGAAGTGTGCATCACACCGTAAATAATTTTTTATTTTGATACGCAGACAAGTCCCTTTGAATCAGATCAAGTGTGATTTGGTTTTAAGGTCGAATCTGATTATCAGTCCCAATTTCAGTTAGGCGACCACTAAATTAGGTTAATTCAATCAATTTGGTGGTCTTGAATTTTAATCCAAATGCAAATGCGTGAACAGGAGCTGGATGCAAAGATAGAAAAGTGTACTTATCTCTAGCAATCTTCATGCAAATATGTACGCAATGCAAGGAAAAAGATCTAATGTGCTGCTCAATCACCCCTAAATGCGTGCACCTAAGGGCATGCAACTCCTAAATATGCAGCTTGATTTTTTTTTTTATTTTAGAGGAAAGCAAGCGGAAATTGAATCACGCACGCAGAAGAATAGCCCCTAATGGCTAAAGAATGTGGGGACAGACCCCGAAAAAATCAGCCCTAATTATAAGGGTGAGAAGATAGAAATAAAATTTGCGATGCAGGAGAATCCCTTGTGAAAGCAGGATCCAAGTCTCCTGCGTATTCTCCGAGTGTGTGGGTGATGAGAGCCTCATCATGAGCCATAACTAGCTCATTTTGACCCACTAAAGAGAATAAAAGCTCTTACATAACTTAGAGGAGGGCTTAATTGGAGGAATAATTGTTCTGAGAAGAAAACATGAAATAAAGGTTAAAACTGTAATTTTACCATTACAGTGCATAAATGGGATTTCTCAGAGGCAAAACATAGGCCAAATGGTCTGAATAAGAGAAAAAGTGGGTTGGTTCAATCAGAAATGGGTTTATGTGTAAACCAGGAATTAAATGACATCTTGTAACCCTAAAACAGACCCGCTTAATTCAACAAGGTTCCGGTCAGGATAAAAATTAAGTAAACCCTCTAAAAATCATGGAAAAATATCCCTTAGGGTTTAAAACATTCAATTTGGCCTTTGGAACCTAGTTTGACCTAGATTAGGGTCCTAGCTCATCAATTGACCTAATTTGGGTTTTTATGCAAAATGTCTACTCAAACGAGGTCAAACCTAAAATATAACTTCACCATTGGATTCCTTAGGTCCAAATTAGATTTTTACCAAAATTTGGACCAAGGGGAGGTCATCTTGACCTACTTTGCAAATGAGTACACTTAATTATATTTTGGTTCCTATCTTTTGAAAGCCATTGCATAAACCCCCCTAACTTCCTCGTCACTCTTACAAGCAGGTCCCTCTGCCATTATTGGGGAGAGATCCTACTCCGGCGAGGATTAGAGAGGGAATACTCTCTAATTCCTCAGAGATCTCCTCCCAGATTTAGAAGGGAGATTCTCTGAGGAATGCCCTTCCATCTGAACTCAATCATGATCCCTGATTTGCACCCAATCTCTCATGCGAACGCACGAGAGATTGGGGTACTTAACTGTTTCCATCTCCGGCGAGGATTCCCATGCTTGGAAAGCTTGGCTTCCAAGCACAAGAGTCCCTGCCTGTGCCTATAAATTAACCCTCATCTCCGGCCGCACCTCCTCAGCTCGACTTGGCCAAAATTCTACCCCAATTTCCTCTTCTTCTCCTCCGGCTAAGGGGTCCAGCAAGCTCCGGCGAGCCCCCCTCCTCTTCCTCGTTGCTCTGCCACAAAACCAATGGTGGAGCCGTCCTGCTCATCCTCCTCTGCGTCGCGCAACACCCGCGCGAGCCGCCCTAGCCCCATCATCGCCGTCGTCTTCCTCCACTAGACGCTTTCTTCTCCGGTGACAGCAGGTACTGCCGGCCGCCTTCTCGCCCCCTTCGTCCCTTTAGTTAGGTTAGAACTACTCTTCTCTATCCCCTCTTTCATTTCCCTCATCTTATTTCACCCAACGCCCCTCGACCGCCGCTGTCCACCACCATCTTCTTCATCTCCGGCCACCCTCCGGCGAGACGCTCCCATCACTCCGCAGCCCCACACGTCTCGCCGACCACCGCATAACCTCCGCCTCACCTCACTAAACATCCTCCACCCGTCCATAGACCCTCTACGCCTCCACAACAGCCCCCCGATCACACCCATCTGGCCTCACCTTTGCCGTGACACGGCGAAGGTGCTCCTGTGGTCTGATTAAGCTGCAAGGCTCTTTTTGTGTTAGGCAGGTTTCATGCTCCAGCCGCCATTAACGATGACTCGAGGAAGCTGTATGCTTGCTCCAGGCTGCAATGCTTCAAGATCCCTGGTCTAGCTAACTCGAGGAGGCTCCGCGAAGGCATCTGTTCCAGAGAGTGGCACCGCGAAGCCTGCAGTGCTGCGATTGGAGGACGGACTCCTGCAGGCGCACGCGGAAGAACGGTGGAACAATAGTCCCACCTCGGTAAGCTGTGAAGTGCTGGAGTGATTTATATTGATTTTGTGATATTAGCCGATCGCCTCCGAGAACACATGGGGTGAGGTCCCTCACCTATACTCACCGCCTCGTCTGTGAGCTCACCACACGGATCTGGCGACTCGACCCGACATCCTCCTGAGCACTCCTCGTGCACCACACCCACGCCGGTGCGCCTGGACCCGGGCACGCGATCCGACCCGTTTACCCGGCTCTGGGAGAGCGTGCTGAAGAGTGATATACACACAGAGAGAGAGAGACACGGGTGTGGGTAGAGGAATAGGTTTTGCTCCTCTTTGGTTTGTGCAGGGAAGGCAGAAGGGAGAAGCGAAGCTGACACTTAGCCGCTGCAAGCTAAGGAGAAGAAGAAGGAAGGAGACTTTGCAGAGGGAAAAGAAGGAAAGGCCAGGAAGAAGGAAGGAAGCCTTCGCAGAGGAAAAAGAGAAAGGCAAGGCAGAGGGAAGAGGCGAATGAAAAAGAGAAGAGGAACTAAAGAAGAAAGAAGAAATAAAGAAAGGTAAAGACAAGTAGAAGAAGAAGAGAAGCTGAAGGCAAAGAAAACAGAACCAAGGAAGGAAGAAGAAGAAGAGAAAGCAGAGCCAAAGAGAAGAAGACCTGAGAGAAAAGAAGGAGAAAGATACTACAGGAGAAGAAAGAAGCAAGGTAGAAGACAGAGGAAAATAAGAAGAAAGAAGCAAGGCAACTGCAAAGAAGAAAGAAGAAGCACATAAAAGAAAGGAAGAAAATCAGAAGAAGAAGAAGAACAAGGGAAATATCTATTAAGACGTCTGATCCTATGATCAGACATCCAAATTCCTTCTTTTTGTTACAATTCACTTTTAAACTCATGCATTTATATATTTTGAATTAAGTTTTGAGTAATCAAGTGTTCAATTACATTCTTGAGATTAGTAATAAATTCCAATTGCTCCCTGTATTCGACCTCGGATACTTAGGTTTTCGAGTAATAAATTTTTATTTGTTGACAATGCTTGATCACCTATGCTATGACGTAACTAATTGTTAAAAGACGATCGAGACCCATCAACAGTGGGCATCACTCAAGGTCGACGTTACTGCTTTACTGCACCTGTCGCGTGCCTTAGTCAAATCCCGCCTACACGAACTCCTTTTCTGCGACTTGCTTTCGCAACCTGTCAAGATTTCGTCTCGCGTAGTTGGTACCTGCAAACAGATAGAGAAATATGTGAGGCTCATGAATACTATGTTAGGAAAGAAACTATATTGAATATATGTCTCTCCGTCAACGGCGCCAAGAACTGGTCGTGAAATCGCAATAATGATAAATCCATCGTCGTAGGTGCAAAAACACGTCGTTTTAAATTTATAAAACCGTCTCCGAAAAGTATGAGAATAATGTTGGGAGTACAGGTCGTCTCACAGAGAGGTAGGGATATTTAGATGATTTTCAACTTGATCAAGTAAATGAATTTTTATTATTATTTATATATTTTTATTTTTTTATAATAAAAGGAAATAAATTAAACAAACATTGAGACAAATATGAAGTGAATACATAAATGCAAGTAAGAACTTTACTACTACTAGAAAGTCAGAATAACATAGAATAACAAGAAGAAGAAGAGAAAAATAATCTCAGATAGAAATCCGGTGATGTCGTGATGGGGTTGGAGAGTGCCGTCGACGGTCGTCGGTGGACAAGGTGCACGGAGACGAGAGGTCGGAGAAGAGACGTCGTGGTTGAGGATGGTGCAACGCTCGTCAATAGCATGCGATTACTAGGGGTCGCGACCTTTATGTTGAGGACGTGCGGATGAGGGCGATGAAGAGCGTTGAGGGGGAGTTCTTGCGTGGTGCCGTGTTGCATGCACAAGGGAGAGAGAGAGTGGAGGAGGAGAGTGGGCGTGGATGTCGGACGGCGAGGGTGTTCCCGCAGGATGGAATCGTGAGAGAGAGAGAAATGAATGAGAGGGGGAGGAGTTGAGAGGGAGCGAGAGAATTGAGAGGGGAATTTGAGTAGAGAACGTGGGTGGTCAGGGAAAAGGATCGGTGGAGGAATAAATAAAATTCAGGGGGATTGAGAGAGAGAGAGAGGAATCGTAGGCTGGGAATTTGAGTGGAGATGGAGAGGGAGAGTTGGGATTATTTATAGATAGGCCGAGAGTACGTGAGATTTTTTTTTTTTTTTTTTTTTTTTGGAGGTAATTCGATTGTTGGGATATTAGATAGGTATTTTGTTGGCAAGTGTGTACGTCGGAGGAGGATGTTTAGGATTGTGCATGGGATTTACAGATAGGAGGGGTTGGTTTGTTTGGTGGAAAAGATTACGTGGGATTTTTGTTAGAAAGGGAATTGACTGGGGATGGGATATTAAGAGCGGGAGAAAATATGGTAGGATGGATTTTTCTTTTGTTTTAATAATGAGAGGGAATATTGGGTGGTGCACGGAGGAAAGGTTGTAGTATTTTATTAGTGGGTGTTGTACGTGGGATTGGAGGGGAAAAGTTTACGTGAGGGTGTGCCATGTAATAGGGAAATGACATAGATGGTGGTAGGATTTTTGGTTTAGGTGGGATAATGGGTTTTCAAATAGATTAAAGGTAAGGGTTAAATTGGGTTTTGTTATAGAAAATAGGTTTAATCTCATTAAAAAATTTGAGATCAAGTTGATTGAACGTTAATGCGAAGCTCTAGCCAAATCTAGACTTGGCACCTATATAGATAAAAAAAAAAATCAAGGAACCAGATATAAGTAACAGCAAAAATTATAATTATATCTCTAAAAATGAAATATTTATAAAATACTATAATGTGACTAATATAATATAATCTAATGCAATGTAAACTATTTTACTCTTAAACTAACAATAGTTAGGCATAAATTATGTATATAAATATGGATTTATCAATAGATTTCCTAATTACTTTTCCTAAAATGTCAAGTTGCATTTTCGAATCAAGTGGTGGAATCAAGATGTAGAATCAAACTCAGGTTTAGATTGAAGTATTCAGATCATATCAGAAATCCCTGTAGAAGATCTAATGAGGCCTCTGAGGTTAAAAACCTAATGACCTTCCTGTGTATGTGCTCTATAGAAGGGATGAGGGATTGGATATGAATTGGACCCAATCAAGGCATCCAAAGATTTTTGGATGACTAAGGCCTGTTTCGAGGCAGATGATACCTCTAAATCAAAAATCTGTACACCCGAGAATTACCTAGGCAGCCAGGAAGGGAGAGCCTCGCAAAGACCCCTACACGGTAGAGCGTCACCACGGGTTACAGGGTTTCCCCTACCTGACCTTCCTTGTCACTGCGGTTCCAAGTAGACTGAAATGTACAAATTAAGACCTTAAGTCTACCAATTTTAGCTAAGTTTGTGCCTTGGATTTCACTTGATTAGAAATTGATTTGATTTGTGACCTAATTTGGAGGTTGTTTGGCCCACAAAGTAGACTAACTTCACCTGACCTGTCCTAAAAGATGAAGGATGAATTCTAGGTCCACAATTTTTAAGGTTTTTAGGTCCACAATTTTTAATGTTCAAGTGAGATTTAGAGCTTGATTTTAGGATTGTTCTAATTAGATCTTTTCAAACAGGTGCTTGGGTAACACACAAGTGTGGGAGGGTTAATTTCCTTTAATTTAGGCAAGAATGTGAACTAGCACTCCAAACCCTAGTGTTAAAACCTAAGTGGCTCTAATCCAAGGCCAAGTTGATCTCAAAATGTTCTCCTTGAACTTCAAACAAGAAGTGTGTAGTCCAAGGAGATTAAAAATTAGGCGTAATCTCTATTTGGTACAGGAAATCAAGGATGGGATCTCTAAACAGAATCGTCTCAACTTTAATCAGATATTGATTTTGAATCGCAAATTAGGAAACTTGCCTTTTAAGTGACAATGACTATGAAAATAAGGCAGGTGGTTCCTAATTGATTTATTTCCTTTTTTTATCTTCCCAAGATTAAGAGATTGATTAGGGAAGAAAAGAGATTACCTGCCCTAAGAGTAGTTGATTTGCGCGGAAGATCGCCTTGTGATGTACCTCGCAAAATCACAAGAAAACAGGTAGGGCAAGTTAGTGCACAAATATAATCAAGTAAAACAAAGAATAGCGGTGAATTGCGAGTTGCTCCCCATCAATGGCGCCAAAATGATGATCGGGTAATCGAGGATCCGGATCAAGCAGTATCGGGTCCAGGCCTACGTGCGTGGTGTCGTAGGCAAGGAGTGAGGGCTTAGGCAGGTAGTAGGTGAGTGGGTAAGGGGACCCGACCCTCGTGACTTGGGCAAAGAGGCCTAATCACTGTTACGAACGCGCGGTTTCAGACGTCTGGGAGGTGGCCCAGACGTCGGACCAAACGTCTGGAACACCTTCCAGACGCCTGGGATTCGGTTTTTTTCGACACGTGCGGTTTCGTCTGCGCGCTGCGAACGCACCCCCCTCTCTTTTTCCCTCTCCCTCCTGCGGCCGCAGGCTGCGCCTCTCTCTCTCGCTCTCTCTCTCTTTCTCTCCCAGCGCAGCTTTAAAAAGCCTCACCCTCACTCTTACCTCCGCCCCCTTCCTCTTCTCCTTCCAGCCGATGGGCGAGTGCTAGCGCGAGTGAGCGAGCGACGGCGGTGGCAGCCGCGGCGAGTGCGGGAGGAGGTGCTGCGCGAGAAGAGGAGGTGCTCGGCCGTGAGGGCGAGCTTGCCGGGGCTGCTAGAGCCGGCCGGCGGGGGAGCAGCAGACGTGGGGTGACGCGGGAGGCCTGCTGCAGCTCGAGCAGCAGGCGGACGAGGCGCGGCCGTGCGTCGCGGGCGGAGGGTGAGTCGCGCCTTGGTTCTGGAAATTTTTCCAGAATCAGACGTCTGGGCTTCCAACCAGACGACGAGGAAGACATCTAGAGGACTGTCCAGAAGTCTGGTAAGTAAGTTATTTTTGTACCTTCTTCTTTCCTTCGACCGTCCGTAGGGAGCACGAGGAATGGGTACGCGCAGGGTCTGAGATTCGCATCCAACGCGAATCAGACGTCTGGCAGTGGTGCCAGACGACGGGAGCAACTTCCAGACGTCCGGGGTGACCATCGGACGTCTGGGAACTAGGCCAGATGCCCTTGCAGGCTTCTGGACGTCTGAGAGACCACGCAGAGCAAAGGTAACCTCTGATCCACTTTTTAAGACGTCTGATTTTGTACTGTTTCATCGTTTTCGACCCGTTTAGGGCCCGTTCGGAGTCCGTTTTCCGCGTTTCGAGTTGCGTGCTTTTCAGAATTAAATCCTCTACCCATCTACAGTAGTTGTATACTGTTTTGAGAAACTCCTTGTGTTTGATCCTTGTGATAGGACGCCGTTTTGTTGCAGTCTCGGGGGTTGCGGAGGTACGCGGGATTCCCGACCACGCCCCCAGTACGCATGTTGTAACCAGTAGAGTGGCTTTTAAGTTTATTAGTATAATCTGTTAAATTATGGAACCATAAATAGAACTTAGGACATTGCATGAATCCTAGGAATGAGAAACTAGAATGAATGGTAGATCCTAGGGTGTTGCATGAATCCTAGGGCTGGAAAACTAAATTGTATGATAGATCCTAGGGTATGGCATGAATCCTAGGATGGGAAGAACTAGTGGAATATATGAATACTGCAGTCTTGGAAAATGTGGAAAGGAAATAATAGCTACCTGTAAATTGGTTTAACAGCTGCCTGTTATGAATAAATGAGCATGTCTGAGAATATGGGATGTATGAACGTGAAACTGGAAAGATGAAACCTGAATGTGCTGAGTTAAAAGAACTGGAACCCTACGGGGAATTAGGAGTGGAACTCCTGGAAAGAGAAAGGAATGGAACTGAGAAAGAAAGACGTGGTAGTGTGCTGTCTCTTGGGTACGTAGTACCAAGGGAAGTACCTGTACCTGTTTAGTGCAGAGCGGAGCCAGCCGCCCCAGGGACCCGGGGTCAGGACTGGCCACTTTGTACCGACTTGCTGGCCCTCGTGTACGTAGTACCGAGGAGAGCTACTAGTGTAGGGAGGTACTAGCTACCCCACGGGCCTCGGGGTTCTGCTAGCCTCCTACACCGACTTGTTAGGCCCACTAGGCAAACCAGGATAGTCAGGCGAGGGTGCGCAGACTGTGGAGGGGCAAGGCCCCTGTTTGGTTACTGTGGAGGGGTTGGACCCCTGTTATTGAGAGGGCTCTGCCCTGTACTGGTTCCGTGCTGTACTTTGGGCGCACCTGTTAACGGAAACGACTGACCGCTTGCCAGTGCGGGTTAGCTACCTGTGCGTTTATCCCGCGTGCCGTAGTCACCGTTACGCCTGTCCGTGACCTTGGAGTGGTTGACTGAGAGTAGGATCACCACGGGGGACTCTCCCGGCCAGGAGAGCACCACGTGCTACTTCTACTTTTTGGAAAAGACTGCAATCAAGATCGTTCCCACGAGGAACATTCGAGATCAAGTGAAGGATCTGAGAAATAGATAAATTTTGAAACAATAGAAAGACGTAAATAAAGGAAGAAAGAAAATTAAAACAGCTACTGTACACTTTACTGTTTCTTTAGTTTAGCTGCCACTCTACTTAGCGTTTTACTGACGTGTTACACTCGTTACCTTTCGAGACCAGGTGTTGAGCAGCCAGGGTCAGCGGCTGTAGAGGACGCTGGGCCGAGTAGGGTCCAGTAGAGTTACCACTGTTCTCTTGTACCTCTTTTTGGTTCCACTGTAGTGAGTAGTTCTTGTTACTGCTGTACTTTTCTTTACCTGCAGTTTCATATTATGTTATGAATGTTGTTCTACTGTTGTGGTGGTATATACTGTAGTGGTTTCTTTCCTTACTGCTGTATTTTCTTACTATTAGTTATATTCATGCTGAATGTGGTTTATTTTACTGCTCTTTTGGTTACTTCCTCGTTGGACGACCAGGTCTTGGGTTTAGTTGAGTCGGTCCGGTTCTCGTGTCTCGTAGGGACTCGGGAATCGGGTCGTTACAATCACAAATTCCTCTTATGTGTAGCTACGCGCTTCTCATCTGTCGATGTGGGACTATCCTACTCCTCTTTCGTGCGCCTGCAGCAGAGATGAAGCTGCATTTAATTGGGATGCTGTTGCTGTTGGGGTCCTCAATTGAGGACCTGATGATCTTCTTGGGATGCACCCGCGTCACCTGGAGCAAGTTCTGATGAAGAACATGGCCACGGGTGGTGAGTTTTTTACCTCAACTCAGTAATTAAGTTAATTTTACTTAATTAAGAGTAGAGAAAAGTCACTTAGGTTAACTCAAAGTTGTGTCAATTAGTAGTATATGGTCGAATTAACCTAACATTTTAGATATTTTTACTGGTTGAGTCCAAGTCGTTCGTAGGAGGTTTACATTACTGGAGGTATACATTACTTAAAATTCACCAATCAATTCAAAACAATTCATAGGGGGTTTAATTAAGTTAATTTTAATAACATGAATTTTGCCAAATGACTTAAACTTAAGGAATATGCAAAATCCCATATGAAAACACATTTACTCAAATGATCTACTTTATTAGCAAGTAAACATATTAGTTTTCTATTTTATTTCAAAAGAAGTAATGCAAATAAGAGTTTTTCTAATTACAACATGCCTTATTACAACAATTGAAAGCAAAAAGAAATTTAACATATAGCAAGAAAAATAATTTCTTTTCTTTTTATTCTTCAGCCTCTCTCTCTCTTTTCTTCTTCTTCTTTCTTTCTTTCTTTTCCTTTTATTTATCCATTATCTTTTCTATTTTTCTTTTATTGCTCTCTTATTCTCTCGAACTTCCTTTCTTTTTCTTCTCTTCTGTTCTGCCTCTCTTCTTCCCTTAGTGATTTTCTTCTTAGTTTCTTCTTTAGACTCTTTGTTCCTTAGTGCCTACTCTTCTCCTTTCTTTCCTTTAGCTTTTCTCCTTATTTCCCTTAGCTTCTTCAACTTCAACACTTAACCTTCAGCTCTTCCTTTCTTCTTCTCTTTAGCACTTCTAAGCCTTGCCTTCGGCTGAATCGAACCGGGTTTTTCTCTTCAACCAAAAATTAGTTTATTGTTTGTGGCGAGGTCCTTTCGAGGATACACAGCACCCTGAGATCAGGGTGGGACCAGACCCTACTCGGTCCTCGCCTGGTTTCATTAGGGTTCAATTTTGGTTTATTTCTCTTGAGCCAAACCGGCCCTCTCTCGAGCCAAAGCGGCTTACGCCTCCCAGGCCTCGTCCTCCCAGGGCCACACACATCGCATGCCCACACTAGCGCACACGCCCACACACACACACGCATATGCTCATTCATTCGGTAACCGTGCATCGAGCGCTGACGACTGAATCGCCTATAACACAATTTCCTTTTGTACTAAGGCAGGCGCTTGTAAATTTTCGATGTGGGACTAACTTCTCCCCCCGCAGAGCGAACTTCAAACGAAGATATCTCCTAGCTCAGAGCTCTAAATCAAGCGAGATAAAGCTTGATGGAGAGCTCTAAGGTGGCTCTATAGGATTACAGGATCAATTTAATGTGAAGGGGAAGATTTCCTCTTCGATTTTAAGGGTGAAATTATGGGTTTTCTATGGTATTTAATGGTCTGGAAATGAAATTCAGATTAACAAGTCCACAGACTGGACTTAAGCTCTTAGCTAAGGCTCTAAATGGTTTCTACAGGTTATTCCGTGGCTGCAGGTTAAGGTTTCAAGCTCCTAGAAGCTTCAGGAAACATAAAGGAGGTTGAAGCTTCTCTGAAAGCTTCAGAGACTGTATTCAAACATAAAAAAGTTGTAACAGATGGCTAAAATCATTCTCAGTCGATTTAAACAGATTCTAAGGGTTGTTATAAGCTTATCTGGGCAGAAATCACGTTCAAATTTCATCCAAAAACCACTGCCAACAGTTTGGGTTCAAAAATAACCCAAACTGTCAGAAATCAAATTCTACAACAAAGTCCATCAGAGCTCATCCAAAACTCATCTAAATCTTTCACAATCATCTCAGAAGCAATTTGAATCCATCAATTCATCTAATTGAATCTAGAACTCAAGAGTCAGACTTAGGTTTGACTAATAAGCCTCAAGTTTTGACTTTCTGAATTTGGCTATTTCACAGGGAATTAAAACCTAAAACATCATCTCCTCAATCTCAGGAATAGATTCAAACCCTTAAATAGGTGTTTCAACTAAAGTTCCTAAGGCTCTAAGCTCATCGCTTGAGATTGAAAAGGTGTTTGTTCGTCAGAGTGAATCAAAGGTTGTTCCATTGGTTGGATGACAGAAATGAACTTAGGATAAAGTAATGGTGCTTCCAGACCTATTAATTGCAACTTAGCCCTAACTGTCAGACTTCTCCAACTCTGCCAGAGTTGGAGAAGATGAACTCCTAACTACAACTCCAGATATTAAAATCCCAAATAAATGACCTCAAAATGATCAGTGATCCATATTTTATCAATCTGGAGCTTTTCACCATCTTCTATAGGCTGAAGATCACAAATGACTCGTCGGAGCTCGCCGGAGCTCCGGTGAGTTCAGTAAAAAGTAAAACCATGTACAGAAAGATCAATCGCACCATTTTTTATTTGAAAATGTTCCCGAGGTTGCAAGGAATCTTAAGATCGTAATTAATTCTTCTTTAATTCGTTAAATGAATGATTAAACAGTAAAATCAGTCTGAATAGCTTTTGAGTGGTTAAGGCACAGGACTTGCTCTCCCACTCAGAAGAGTGGTTGAGGCAAGTCAAAGGAAGTCTGCGATCATAAATATACATTTAATTTAAAGTTTTAACTACTCTTGAGCAGCCATTGACAGCAAGCTCAAGAGCTTAATTAGATTTGGGCGTTTAAATTATATGTGGTATACATACAAATTGAAGTGATAATTAGGATCCTTAGATTGTGAATAAGTGATGGAGGACCCTATGGAGGTGGATCTAAGCTCAGATGCTGTCGTCATGGACAGCGACAGTAGCTGTGAAGGTGAAGGTGAATTAGGCAAAACAGTGATCAATTTAGAGTTTTAATGGATTAGAAATGATCGTGAGTGATAGAAGAAGGTTATCAACGAGTTAAAAAGACAAAATCAAAGCTCTGGCGAGCTCAAGGAGCTCGCCGGAGTTGAGGAAGTTGGCATCTGAAATCTGACATTACGACTAAACTACCTACCTACCTAAACTACCCTACTCCTACTCCTATCCTACTGTTACCTGGACGAAGGGGTCAACAGAGTTCCGCTGAAGGCTCATAGCGGACGACGAAATCAGAGGGATTAAGAAGAATCTCCGGCGGGTGAATGTGGATGAAGCAGAGGATCTCCTTGGTCGGCGCTTGTGTCCAGAGATGCGGCAGACCTCGGCGGATCTCCTCACCTAGTCAGGATGAACGGAGGAAGTCGGAAGATGAGATGGGGAGTTGCCGGAGTTGCGGAGAGAATAGCCTATCGAAGTCGGCTATAGTGTTAGAAGAGGGAAGGGAGCCAATTTAAGAGAAATCGGAGGGGTGAGGGGGTATTTATAGTGGATGGCGACGAAGAAGACGGTGGAGTCTGGATGAAGAAGAAGCTTGGGGAGCTTAGCCTCCGGCATTGTCTCCGACGACGGTGAGGTTAACTCCCATTAGGAATTAGGATTTCAGAGTAATCCAGACTGATGGATGAAGATGGAGTGGTGAGCGCAAGCTCCAAGAGCTTGGAGAAGGAAGGATGATGTCGGCAGGGTGAAGATCGTGCGGTGGCATACTCTTCATCGTCAGCCGTTCAATCGACTAAAGGAGAAGAAGAAGAAGAAGACGAAAAGGGACCTAAATGCAGTGAAACTTAAGGACCTTTATGAAGATTAAGGACCCGATTGCAATGAATAGTAAGGACCGAAATGTAAACCCAAGCTTTAAAGGTTTATTTTAACTTAGATTTTTTTCAACTTTTTATATATGTTAGTAAATAAGGTAATTATTATGTTTAGACCTTGAATTTACATTTTTGACCTTTTTAGGTTAATTTATTAAATTAAGTAAAGTTACTTAAGTTATTACATACTTATGTATACATTATGTTTAAGTTAACTTATTAATTAAGGAAATGATTAATAAGATTTCGAGTCCAATTATTAATTAGATTGTTAATAATATTAATTGAATGATAAAATATCATTTTTAATTTATTTTAAGATCCTTTACTATATATCCCTTATTTTATAATTAACCCTTATATATTCATAACTTTAGCTAATTAACTAGGAAGACTAATTAATTAGGGGTAATTAGAGATCATGATGAGTCTCTCATCATAGGGGTGAAGAACATGTTGGAGAAGATGACACAGTGGCGTAGCTCTGACGTGGGACTTGAAACACAAAGTATGGGCTAAAAGCCCTCGTTAAAATGTTCAGGAGGATCGCAAGAATGCGGCGAGGGTGTTGGTGGCGGTGGCGTGTTGCGGGGGTTGTTGTAGGTGGCTGGCAAAGGCAGAGGAGACCGTGCGAAGGTGTGGTGATTGGTGGGTCATGTGGATGGACAATCCCCTCAATTTCTTGAGGGGTTTTGTTCGCGAGGGTGAGGTGGTGCTTATGGAGTCGATGGCGAGGTTTTTGGTGGATTGTGGAAGCGTGGAGACCTCGCCAAAGATGTGGCCAGAGTGGAGGAAGATAGAGGCGTGCGGTGGCGTCGAAGGGTTGAAGCAAGGTTTAAGAGTCCTAAGCTAACCTACGGAGCTAGAGGAACCTAACTAACCTAAATCTAATGGACGGAAGGGAAGGTAGGCACCGGTTATGATATGGTCAACGCTGGAGATGAGAATACCTCCAGTGGGGGAGAACAATGAGGATGAGGGAGGAAGACGGCGTCTACTGGTATTGCGAGACGCGGAGGAGCTTGAGGAAGAGAAACCAGCCGACTATAGTCTGTGGTGGCCGGCGAAGAAGGGAGTCAAAGGAGCTCGTCGGAGCTTGCGGAGGAATTGGTCGGAGAGAGGAGAAGAAGGGGGTATTCCAGTCCAAACCAAGCTAAGTTGAGAAGGTTGTGCACGCCGATTCTTTATAGAGCTTTAGAGAAAGCTCTGAATCAGGAAAGAAAGATTTCCATGGCTTGGGATTGAAGAAATAGAACCATGATTCTCGTGCGTTCGCATGAGCAATCTATAGGGACTTGGAACTCTAAATTGATCCCAGATGATTCATTTATGTGAGAACATCAATCCCACTAATTTTGGTTGGATTTGATTGCCATTTGAGTAGGATTTAGGTCGGTCAATGCTTGCGTGGAGGTCGAGTTTGACCTCAATGGTGGCAGGGGGCTATTTGTGAAGGAGAGGACAAAGATGGGGGCCTTTTGCAAGGATTTCAAAAAGCTAGGGGTATATGTGTGAGAAAAAGAATCTGATTGGACTGAGTTGCAAACTGGGTCAAGATGATGTCTGATTGGGCCCAAATTTTGGTTCAAACCTAATTTGGACCCAAGGAATCTAATGGTGAAGTCAAATTTTGATTTTGAATAAGTTTGACTAGGTAATTTACGTAGAAACCCAAATTAGGGCAACTGTCTATCTAAGGCTCTATTTTAGGTCAAAATGGGTTCCAATGGTCAAATTAAAGATACTAAACCTTATAAAATATTTTTTTATGAAATTTAGAAGGTTTAGGTGAATTTTATCCTGACTAGGACCTCAGTTAATTAAGAGGGTTTGAAATTAGGGTTTCGGATGTCTGTTAATTCTCGAAATGCGTGAAAAGCTGTTTCTGTCTGCATGGAGCCTCTTATTAGACATTAATGACCATTTGACCTTTGATTAACCCTTGGAATTTGCCGTGATTGTTCTACATTTGGGATATGATGTTAAAACTGCAGATTTACCCCTGATTTAATGCATTTCTCTCAGAATGAATACGCACTAAATTATGGCTCTTCGAGGTTATGTAGGAGCATTTGTTAATTGATTCATACTAATTAAAGCTAGTTATGGTTGATGTTATTGAGATCCGAATGCAATATCTTATTCAATCACTAGTGTTATGAATTATTTAGTGCTTGATCTAGTCACATTAGATTCTTTCTTTTATTAAGCATTAAATAACAATTATTCTGATCATTAATCCCTTACACTTGAACTTTAAATTCCATCCATTTCTTTCGTACAACCAAGTGTAATGTTTGAACTTGCTTGCCTTTCTAGAAATTACCCCAAATACAAGTCTGTCAAATTCCTGAGTGTGAAATTCTCAATACTAGTAGTCTCGCATTAGCTTGCTCCCAGAGACGTCCTCAAATTTTTTTGATAATTCGAGTATTAAAAATTTAAATGTTAATTCACTTTGATCACCTATACTACAATGTATGTTTTTAAAACTCGATTGAAGCGAGATAATATTTTGGCACCGTTGCCGGGGAGCAACGAGCGATTATTACTATTATTTATGAATAATTTTTTATTTCTGACGCATCTGCCTTGTTTTGGTTGTTTTGCAAATTGAACCTGAGCACCTAACTTCTTGGATCTGAGGACAACCACTCCACAGTAGGTAAACCTTCTTCCTCTCTTCTTGATCCCCTCTTTCTTAGTCTAGGTAAGAAAAAAAAAGGATTCAACCTTGCCTTATTTTCTTAGCAATTTCATTTGTGGCAAGAATTTCTAAGATTTAACTATGGTTAAGGAAATATACCTACTTAGAGGACACAACCCAAAATTTCCTGCACCTATAGGGACTTATCTGAAATTAACTGAATCATTGGACTAACACGTTCTTGACTGAGTCCAAAGGGATCGTTGAAATTGAATTGGACTACACTTTAGAGTCAAATTAGGATTGAATTTTAGGGTTATCTAGTACACATTTGCAAATCTATAAGGGAAATTGTTATCCGCATTGTGTGCTACCTAAGCCTTGTTTGAATTGATTTACAACTTAAACCCTAAAATACAGGCTCTAAGATTACTTGAACCTTAAAAGTGGTGACGTAACAACTTGGTTGTCGAACCAAAATAGGGTGATTCGGGTGAGTTAACCCAGATTGCATCCTAAACATTAGGCCAGGTCAAGTAAAGTTGGTTCACTTGGTGAACCAATCAACTTAGAAATTAGGTCACAACTTGAATCAAACTCTAAATCAAGTGATAGTCCAAGGCACGAATAGGCTTAAAATTTGGTAGACTTAGGACCCAATTCACACGCATTTTGTCTACTTGGAACCGCAATGACAAAAAAGATCGGGTGGGGGAAACCCTGTAATCCGTGGGGGCACTCTACTGTGTAGGGGTCATCGCGAGACTCTTCCTTTCTGGCTGCCCAAGTAATTCTCGGTGGGTGGATTTGTGATCTAGAGGCCATCTGCTTCGAACCAACCTAAGCCAACCAAAAATATTTGGGTGTCTTGATTGAGTCTGATTAAAATCTAGTCCCTCATCTTTTCTATAGCGCATGCACTGGGGAGGTCCTTAAGACCATTCTTAAGACCTCCTCTATTAGTTCATTAACGTCAGGCCCAACACCCGACTAGCTTGTTTAGGTCCTCTTTTGATCCGGTTCCTATCTCCTTTAACCCATCTATAGTGCATGCACGGGAGGAGGTCCTTAAGACCATTCTTAAGACCTCCTCTATTAGTTCACTCACATCAGGGCCAACACCCGACTAGCTTGTTTAGGTCCTCTTTTGATCTGGTTCCTATCTCCTCCAACCCATCTAAATCTAACTTAGGTTCTTCATGATCTAATTCTGACTTGATGGAGAACCCCGGTTTAGAAGAAGAAGGGTGCGACATCCAGCACCTTTAGAACCAGCTTCAGACTCTCATAAATCTGATCAATGCACTGGTGAACACCCAAGCATGCCTACAAATGTGGGATCACTATAATCTCGCAAGAGTGGCTATAGAACCCAGAGTGTGTATTCCGGTTGGGGGACCTAAGACTGAGCTCAGGCTGAATATTATCAACTTGATTCCCCATTTCCACGGGATGGGTTTTGAAGACCCATTCCAAGGCATTCAAGAGTTGAAACATTTGGCTCAGACCCTCAGGCCAACTATACAAACCCAAAAGACTCTGCTCATGAAGATGTTCCCTTTCTCACTTAAAGAGAAAGATGCCCACTGGTATCGATCTCTGAATCGACCGATCAATACCTGGGATGAATTGAAAGTCGAATTTTTAAGAAAATACTTCCTAGTAAGGTTTACTAACACCCGGAAGCATCAAATTATGCATTTTTCACAAAAAGTAGGGGAACCCCTTCATGAGGCATGAGATTGCTTTCTCGATCTCATGCAGAAATGCCTGCATCACGAAGTTTCTAAATGGGAATAGGTCCAATTTATTTAGCGAGGACTCTGTGAAGATATCCGACTTTTCATCGATGCAGCTTGTGGAGGCAACTTTATGGGCAAACATGAGGACACCGTTTGGGAAATTCTCAAGAATATGTTTGAGAATTCCATAAACAATGCATCCATGAGTATGTTTGACAGGACGACTACCCGTGCATCGACAAACACACGCGGGGCACATGAGGCACGAGACCTATCCTCCTTCGTCGACATGGAGATTATGGCTAGTCAACTGGATAAGGTCTCTATTATAGAGAAGAAGCTTGACAACCTAACTCACCAACTGCAAAAGGTCACTTCTTCTCAGCAAAACATGCATGCACGACCGCTCGCAGGGAGGGAGGCCGTGCGAAATATTCACCACACTGGGATGGATGTGTATCCATCCTCTTCTGACACGATTCTCGGAGGAAGCTCCGAGCCCGTTTATTCTAGTTGGGGGTCCTCTGAACCCCAATATTTTGATTTCTTTGGAGTTGGTCAACGTTGTGAGGAACTCCACACCATCCAGAACAACCCCTATTCCAATTCTTATAATCCTGGATGATGTAATCATCCCAATTTTTCCTAGTTGGGAAACTCTTATCCTCAAAATCCTAGACCACAATATCTATCCGACCACAAAATCTGCACTCATATTAGCTAGCTCAACCTAGGCCCAATCCGAATTTTCAACCTGGGCCTAATAAAGATAATCACATGAGCATGATTCTTCAGACATTGACTGATATGCAGAAGACCAATGCTGCCATGCAGAGGCAGCATACCGCAGATATGGTAGATATACGCAACCAAATTACACAAATGGCTGGGACTCGCCAGCCAAGCGCATTACCCTTGCAACCACTACAAAACCTTAACAATGTACAGAACCAGAGGTACGTTGCGAACCCAAAATCAGGCCAAATCCACTATGCGCAACTAGGCTCGTTTGCACCCGTATATCAAGATGTGTCAGAAGCATCAACTTCTATACTTGATACATCTTAGCAGCAGCCACCAATCCTACCCACTCTGTATCCTATAGGATTTATTGTAATCGTAAATTGCATTTTTGATTAAAATAGCTTCATAGTATAGTTGCGAAGTCCAATTCAACAAGAAAATTTAATTAATGAGACGGTGGGTCCCGGTCAATCTCAGGGAGGCGTTTGAGATTGATTCTTGATTCTTTTTACGCTTAAAATCGTACGTCGGTTTCAAGCCTGCGAATGTAAGTTTTTCCCGTCACGTTGTTTACTCTAACTACATGTGTGTGTGTCAGATAAACAATAAATGTGAATGTGTGAGTACTAGTGTGCACCATTCTAACTTCACGATGGCTATTAACGAAAAACACGTCAATTGCAAGGTCATTGATATCTTCAGGAGCCGATATTTTGTTGCAATATAACAAGAAATTAAATTAGGCAACTGATGATCACAATATAGATAAAGCACATGGTGATTTCATTTCTTCGAAATATGTCATCATTACAATCACAGGTACAGGAAAGCTTATACATGAAAGCTTAAAGCAACAATTTCTAGCTAACAGAAAATGCATGTATGCATGGATCTAAGAAAGATTATGCACGTATCATTCAGGTAGAGGATTACTACACTACTACACAGAAAATTAATGCAGAAATTAACTACGAAGAACATCTATCTAGCTAATAGAACTTAGGGCATTGGAGCTGGTCTCCAATGGCCGTGTGGCTCGAGGTGGTAGGAGGGAAAGAGGGATGGCCAAGGTGGTTGACTGGCCTCTTGAGAAGGTGGTGGAGAGGTGCTCTAGCCTTGGATGTGTAGGTGGAAGTGATGGAGGTGATGGAGCTCGTGAGATGGAGTGCACATGAATGGAAGCTAAGGCTAGATGGGGATCCATGGCCGTCCAAGGGGGCCTTATATAGAATGAGGGACTGACCCTCCAGAGAAGCGGGGAATTCTTTAGTGAATCCTCTCTTGTGGCCGACCAACCCATTTGAAATGGGTCTTCATAGATCCACATTTCATGGGTTGGTTGGTGGATTCCTTGAAAGACTTAAAATAGTCTTTCAAGGTGGCGTCACTTAGAGAGAGTTCTAGAGAACTCTAGAGGTGGAGGCCAATTGCATGTCTGTGGGTGTGTGTGCATAACTACGTGGGTGTGGCTAGGTGTGTTGGGTCAAGTCCTATAGATCTAGGTGATTGCGTTTAGGTAGACTCCTAGAATTAGGGTTATAAACCCTGATGCTAATGTAAAAGTGCAATTAAAATTATTACAAGTTTAATTGAGTGGATGTGTGTCTAATTGGAAGAGAAAATACCCAATTAGGTCAGGCTTAAGTCAATTGGACTCTTATTGAGTCCAATTGGACCTGTATTGGTTGAGATCTGAGCTCAATTGAATTCTATGAGTCCAATTGAATAGGTGAAGTGTAATTGACTTAGATCTAAGTCAATTGGGTTTAGTGAGAACCTAATTAGGTTCTTAGGAGGGTCTTAGGGTAGTGTACTAGGCTTAGGGCACCTTAATTTAGGTTCCCTAGGGTGTAGAATTGGGTATATGGGCTTAGGAAATCAAGATCCAAACTTGATTTCAAAAATAGGGATTGGAGAAGGGTTCCAGACATTTGATTTAATAATCAGACGACTTATACTTCAAAATCAGAAGTCCAAAAATCTGGTTTGGACGTTTAATGTTGAGTTAGGGAGGAGTTTTGGTTCTGTCTTGGAATTCTGTAGAAATTGGACGTCTGACACCTTGTTTAGACGTCCAATATTCTAGCAGAATTGGATTCTAGGTCTGTAGGTGGTGTCTAAGGGTTCTGGACATCCAGCAACCTACCTAGACGTCCAAATATGGGCTGAAATGAGGGTTTTGAGGTATCCTAGGCTACGGTGACCTAATCTAAGGGTGGTTAGGGTTTAGGAGGGTCTCTAGGGCTATCCTAAGGTTAGGAAAGGTCCTATGTTCTTCATAATTTAACTCCTATATTAAAATTCGACTTGGTAAAGTAGTATACCTCTTTCTACATTATTTCTTCCTCTTTATTCCAGGGCTTCTGCTCCAGCTCTTGCTTCCTCCCTTCTTTAGGTCCAGCTTCAGGACATCTCCTGAGCTTCTTATTGCCTACAATCCAAATAATGCACTAATTAGTACATTATAACATTATTTCATGCATATCTAAATAAAGCAGAAAAAGATGCAATGTATGCTATTCATGCATGAATTATACTACAATTATACTAAGTTCTAACTTAATTTAGGTCATTTAAGTCCTATAATTGTTGCGCAATCAAGATTACATTCTGTAACAACTTGAAACAGTAAATGTACTAAGGATTCTGAGGCTAAGAGATATACTAAACCTAATCCTAGTACATCTCAATCCGGGGTGATTATCAAGGATAACTAAGGATCAACAAAGCCCATCCTGGGTGAGCCTAGGACCATACCTTTTCTTGAGGCCTTGACCAAGGGAAATAAGGGTAGGAAACTACCTTAGATTGATGAAGACTTGGTCAAGCTCTTTGACCAAGTCCAGATTAGCATTCCCTTGATGGATGCTATTCGTCATGTATTGGCTTATGCAAGATTTTTGAAAAATTTATGTACACCTAAGCGAAAGTTGAAAAATTTTGACGGAAGTCCTATTTTGCTATCGGAGCAAGTTAGCTCCATTATCTTGAGCAAGCTTCCGCAGAAGTTAAAAGACCCTAGCACCCCTCTGATCTCCTGCAAGATCGAAGATCTTGAATTTAACTGAGCTCTTTTAGATTTAGGTGCATCCATTAACCTTATTCTCACATCCCTCCTAAAATATTTTGAGGATCCTGAACTTAAGCCCACAGAAGTAACCTTCAGATCGATCTATTAAGTCACCTCGTGGAATTTAAAGGATGTAGTTGTAAGAGTCTGGGATTTCTATTTTTCGATTGATTTTATCATTTTAGACATGGATACTCTAGAGAACTTGAAAGAGACACCTATAATCTTGGGGAGACCATTCTTAGCAACAGCTAGGACAAACATTAATTGTGAGGAGAGCTAGATGGAAATAAAATTCGAGGATAAAACAATGAAGATTGATATCTTTAAAGCCCATAGAGGAATTAATTGTGGTGTGATTGAGGAATTAAAAGGAATCAACTCACTTCTTGAGGAACCAATCTCTGATGATTTGGATTTGATTACCCCTAAACAAGAGCCTCTAGAAGCCAAATTGCACCCTGAGGACCCAATTCTACCTAATGTTCCTTCTCATGTTAACCCCGATCTTCTCGCTGCTGCTGAGAATCAGGTACTTGAGTTAAAACCACTTCCTGACAACCTCAAGTACGTCTTTTTGGGTTCGAACAACACGTTTCTCGTGATTATCAATTCTTCTCTATCCACAGATTAGGAAACGCACCTGATTTCTATCCTTCAGGAACATCGCAAGGCCATTGGTTGGACCTTGGATGATATCATTAGTATAAGCCCTTCTTACTGTACACATCGCATCTTTATAGAAGAAGGCTCACAACTTACGCGTGAAGGACAGCGTCAACTCAACCCTAATCTTCAAGAGGTCGTGAAGAAAGGGATAATTAAATGGCTTGATGCGGATATCATTTATCCCATCTCTGACAGCCATTGGATGAGCCCAATTCATGTGGTACCTAAGAAGGTAGGGCTCACCGTTATTATATCCGAGTAAAGAGAAGCCATCCCCACCTGTGTTGTAAATTTGTGGAGAATCTGCATAGACTACAGGAAATTGAATGCCTCCATGAAGAAGGACCATTTCCCGCTACCATTATTGATCAGATTCTCAAAAAATTAGCGGGAAATTAGTACTTCTGTTTCTTGGATGGATACTCTAGCTATAATCAAGTGGACATTCATCTTGAAGACTAGGAGAAAACAAAATTTACCTGCCCCTACGTGACATTTGCATTCAGTAGGATGCCATTCGAACTCTGCAATGCACCTGCCACCTTCCAGCGGTCATGTTGGCAATATTCTCTAATATGGTAGGTGAATTTTGAGAAGTCTTCATGGATGATTTCTCTGTATTTGGAAAGACTTTCGATGAATGTTTGGGCCACTTGACAAGATCCTCCAACGATGCATTAATGTAAATCTAGTCCTGAGCTGGGAGAAGAGCCATTTTACGGTTCCCCAGGGCATTGTTCTTGGACACCTTGTGTCTAAACAAGGTATCCAGGTTGACTGAGCAAAGGTCAATTTGATATCTAAACTTCCCCCTTCCTCCTCGGTCAAAGACATTAGATCCTTCTTGGGGCACATTGGATTCTACTGACATTTTATCTTCAATTTCTCAAAAATTGCCAGGCCCCTGACTCACTTGTTATCAAAGGATATTCCCTTCAATTTCTCTAACAGGTGTGCTGAAGCTTTCAAAACTCTTAAGGATCGAGTTACCAAGGCACCAATATTGCAACCCTCTGATTGGTCACCACCCTTTGAGATCATATGCGATACTTCTAATTATGCTATGGGGGCAGTTCTTGGTCAGAAAATGGACAAGAAACTCGTAGTGATCTATTATGCGAGTAAAATATTGGATGAAGCCCAACGTAATTACACGATCACTGAGAATGAACTTTTGGTTATTGTCTTTGCCCTGGAGAAATTCCGATCACATCTTCTCAAGTCCTGCATTATCATATACTCAACCATACCGCAATTCGGCACTTACTCTCCAAGAGGGACGCGAAGCCTTCCCTGGTTCGTTGGATCTTGCTTTTGTAAGAATTTGATTTAGAGATTCACGATAAAGCTGGTAAATAGAATGTAATTGCGGATCATCTGTCCCGCCTTCCCTCGTCCATCATTGATCCTTCGACACTTATCACTGAACACTTCCTAGATGAGCATCTTATGAGCATAGATGCTGGGCTTCCTTGGTATGCAAACATTGTGAACTATTTGGCATCAAACCAGATTGATATGACCCTTCCCAAGGGTTGGTAGGCTTTTTTCAGAGACTATGGGGGTTTCGTTGCAAGTTTTAACCCCCTAGCTATTTAGTGGCAGGATGTGAGAAAAATTTTGGAGTCTTTGGGGATGCTTTGTACAATTTCCCTGAGCCCACAACCATACCCCACGCACACCACCCCTCCCCTAAACCCTAACCCTAGGCTACCCTATAAAAACACCCCAGCCTTGGAGTTCGTGTCCTCTCCCTCTCCCACACCCCTCTTCCCTGCAGCTACACACACCTACCCCGTCTCCTTCCTCCATCTATATCTTCCTCGTTCACATTGCTGCTGAGGGAGCTGCTGCGCGAGGAGTGTGTGAGCTCAGGGAGGAGGTAGAGCCATCGTGGGAGCTAGAGGGAGTTCCATGCAAGGATGAAGCAGCACTGGAGCTATTGCATCTCCTGTGCATGAAGGAGAGGACTTGGTTGCGAGGAAGAAGGCCTTGTAGCAGTTCTACGAAATCATATTTCCGTAGAATCAGACGTCTGGGAGGACCCTCAGACGTCTGGAAGGACGTCCGGAGTTGTATCTAGACGTTTGATATGGTACAAAAACTCGAGGTAAGACCCTATTCAAGGTCTGTGCGTTCATACTGTCCCTACTGTAGCCTGAGCCTTAAGTCGTCTGTCACAGAGCGAAGAGGAGAAGCCTCCCTCGAGGAGAAGAAGGCTCGCGAAGACCTGTGTAAGGGCCTTTTTTTGCTGACCGGATGTCTGGAGGTAGCATCAGATGTGTGACTAGGCGGTTTTCAAAGGTATGCACTCTGGACGACCTCTGCATGTTTTTTTTTTGAACAAACCGCTTAGAGGCAGTCTAACCGTACGACACTGTGTACGTCTACAGAGGTGTTGGAAAGGTGCGCATGTGACGACCCAGACACTTTAGGACATCTGGACATCTTCCTAAATGACTGATACCCATCCCAAACATCCGAGTGAACTGCCAGATATCTGGAAGGACCCAGGACGACTGTGAGGAGTTTCAGACATCTGGTCTCCACACAGAACGCAAGGTGAGATCCCTGCTACCATTTAAGATGTCTGGGCACTACTTTAGACGCCTGATATCGGTCTGGTTGGACTATTTCAGACACCAGGCAGTTAGTCCAGCTAGACCCACCTGCCTAGTCCGGTTCAAGTGAATCGAGAAGGGTGTTTGGGTCAGTTCAGGGCCTAAATGAAGTCGATTTTTCGTAAACAAGTTACTGTTGGTTTCCTATTGGAAATTCCCATGTGATGGAGCCTTGTTCTAGCAGTTTTGAACTCTTTTTTCTGTTTCGAGAAATATTGAAATGGTTGGTCTGACCATCTGTGTGAATAGGATGCCCGTCCGTGGTGTACACGGGACCCACAGAGGCTATGCGATCTACCGTTCGTGCCCCCACACCTCCCAGTCACTTTGGTAAGGTGGTCTTTGCTATCCCTTGTGAATTAAATGATGAAACTACATGTTATTTAGAACTAATTGGTGGAACCCTAGGATGTACAATGAACCCTAGGGATAAGATAGAAAAATGAAAAATTATACATGCCGTGAATGTTAAATTGTGGTAATGTTTCCTGAATATGATAAATTACGAGCTGCATGTTTACATTCGTTGAATCATGACTTGAACTAAAATACATGTGGTATCCTGTTTAGCTTGATTGATTAGATAAGTGTTGAATTGTGAAACCATGAGCTGCCTGTTATACTAAATTTATCATGATATGAATAGAGGCATGTGTATTATACGGAAGTAAGAAATTCCTATGCATGAACCCTATGGGGAACTAGAAGAGGAACTCAAGTGTACGGAATAAATATCAAATGTCAAAGGGAAGTAAGTTGGCCCTCGAGTACACGGTATCGAGGAAAGCTACTGTCCCTTTGGATGGAAAGTAGCTGGCCCTCGCGTACACGGTACCAAGAAAAGCTACTATACTTAGTGTAGGGGGGGAGCTAGCTGCCCCACGGGCCCGAGGTTAGGACTGGCCCCCCTACATCGACTCTTGTTAGGCCCACTAGGAAAATCGGGATAGTTAGATGAGAGCACATGGACTGTGGATGGGCAAGACCCCTGTTTTGAGAGGGTAAGGCCCTATGCTGTTCTGTATGGTACTTTTGGGTGTACCCACTAGCGGAAACGATTGACCGCATGCCAGTGTGGGGTAGCTACCCTTACGTTTATCGCGCATGCCGTAGTCACCGCTACATCGCGACCGTGACCTCGGGTTGGTAGACCGGGCGTAGGACTACCACGGGGTGCTCCCCCGGCCAGGGGAGTGCAACGTGTACATCCTACATCGCGGGAAAACTGCAATCAAGATCGTTCCCTTGAGGAATAGGAAGATTGAGAGACATTATGGACCTTTCGCTAGAAAATTGACTTGTAAACACTAGTTGTTAAATTAGCTGTTGATTGGATAATTAGATAATTACATGTATTTCTGTGGCTTTCTTTACTGCTTAAATGGTATAACTGTTGTATATACCAATCTACTCAGCGTAAGCTGACCCCCCCGTTACATATAACCATGTACAGGTCAGGGAGTCTAGCAGCCAGCACCACCGGCTGCAAAGGGTGCTGGGCCCAATCGAGCCCAGCCTTAGCTTCCAGTACTAGTTCTCTTTCATCCTTTTCTACTATAGTGAGTGTTTCTATTTCATGTTGAACTTGACGGTGTGAACTTTTGTCGTCGTGATGACTAATTGTTGGATTATGTTTAATGTCTTTTTGAGCTCCAGTTACTTTCGCTGCTTCCTTTAACTATTTCTAGCTACTTGCATGCGTGGTTTGTGTTGGTTTGATGCATATGGGTTAGTTTCTCGTTGGATGATTGGGTCTTGGGGTTAGTCGAGGCGAGTCATTTTCGAGTTCCCAGAGGGGCCGGGGGTCAGGTCGTAACATAGATTCTGTCTGATTGGCCCAAAGCTAAGGACAAATTGATTTCAGATACCAAATATTGCTTCTGGGAAGATCCATATCTTTTTTGCATTGAAGCGGATTAGATCATTCGGTGATGTATTCCTGATGCCAAGGTCAATGATATAATTTCATTTTGTCACGACCAGGCCTGCAGTGGCCATTTTTCAGGACATAAAATCGCAGCTAAAATCCTTCAAAGCAGTTTCTATTGGCCTACTTTATTTAAAGATGCACACAATTACTGTAGGGCATGTGCTCGTTGCCAGATCTTGGGCAACATGGGCCATCGCTATATGATGCCCTTGAACTCAATTATCGTGTGTGAGATTTTTAATATTTGGGGGATTGATTTCATTGGTCTATTTCCAAACTTGAACAGCTTCGAGTATATTCTTCTTGTTGTGGACTATGTGTCCTAATGGATTGAAGATGTTCCGACCCAAACCGATGGTCATAAGGTCATTATCAAATTTATTCTCGATAACATCTTCTCTCGGTTTGGTGTCCCTAAAGCAATCATCTCAGATGAAGGGACCCATTTTGTGAATGTGCATTTCCAGTCCTTGCTTAGAAAATATGGGGTATCTCATTGCATTTCTACCTCATACCGTCCGCAAACAAACGAACTGGCCGAGCTGTCAAACCAGGAAATTAAAAAGATTATGCAGGTCATTGTTCGACCTGATAGAAAAGATTAGTCAACCCAGCTTCTGGAAGCATTATGGGCTTATAGGACTGCTCATATGACCAAGTTGGGAATGTCTCCTTTCAGGATTGTTTATGGGAAGGCATGTCACCTTTCTATAGAAATGGAGTATAAAGCCTACTGGGCAGTACAAAAATGTAACCTAGACCTCGAAAAAGCTGGCATTCACCGTCGCTTGTAAATAAGCGAGCTCGATGAGTTACGCAACGATGCGTATGAAAACTCGTGAATTTACAAGGAACGAATAAAAGCCTTGCACGATAAGTACATTTCACGGAAATCATTTGGTCATGGTCAGAAGGCACTTCTATTTGATGCTCATCTCAAACTATTCCCGGGTAAGCTCAGATCTAAGTGGACTGGACCATTTATTGTAAGGAGAATCTTTTGTAATGGAGTTGTGGAAATCTCACCCCCCGAACTTGACTCTACACCATTTGTTGTTAATGGCTAACGTCTCAAACCTTTTTTGGAACTTCATGACTTGAGCCTGATTGGCAAGTCTCTTGACCTCCATTGTATTTGAGCTGCATTGTGCCCAACTGATGTGGTAAACTTAGCGCTTAATGGGAGGCAACCCGTCATTCTTTTGAAAAACCCCGTGACATTACTTAACATATTTGAAATTCACTCTTACTGCACTTTAGGGTTCCTAATTTAAGAACTAACTTGTTTTAAAATTATGAACTAAACTGAATATGAACCCATCTTGTTTGCAATGAGGGTATTGTAACACTTAGGCATGGGAGCGAATTAAAGTACAATCATCTGAAGGTCATTTCTGAAAGGTTCTCACCAAAAATATACATATTCAAAAGAGAGAGAGAGAGGGACGAAGAAAAAAAAGAGAAAAATCAATAGACATTTTTAGTTTGTCGAACCTTTGGATAGTTAGTTAGGGAATCGGGCAAACTATCTTCTATTAGATCTAGCAAACATTTGTGAGATGAGAGTATAGCGTCTACTAGTACTCTAAATCTAGTATGAAGACTCTTAAGTTTTGGATAATTAGATAATAATACTCGGAGTTAGGCATAGTTTTCCTTCTCAAGTCCTGTCTGCGAACATTTTGTGTGTGAATTCTTGAGAGCTACCAAATAAGACAAAAATGCAGAGAGTGGGTTCTAATAAAACTAGGACTAATGTGGATGGTTACGACCGTCCTTTACGGAATCCTCGATTGAAGGAGGGTATTAGTGTCAAGGTCAGAAATATGTTGTTCCATTCATTCATTTCACGGTGTCGAGAGTAGACACTTTCACCAAATATGCCACACAATATCCTTTTGAACACCATCAATCCCTAATAATGCCTCGTCAATAAAAATTTATGCTATATGTGTTGTGTTGACATATATGAGAATAAGAGAAAAAAAATAAATAGCAGATAAAAAAAAAGAAAAAAAGAAAAAAATATATTTTTCAAAAAAAACTTTGCAAAAAAAGAAAAAAAATAAAAAAAAGTGTTGCGTTATGTGTCAAGTATATTGAGGTAATAACACCTACTACTATTACAATCCACCAAATATAGCCTTAACCTACTTTTTTGTATTTTTGACTGCCCAAATACTGGTTGAGGATTTCCGACTTAGTTATAGGGTTATCAGAACTTAATTAAAGTGTTAATGCCGTGGGAGACCACCAAATATATTTATAGATCTGGTGAGATTGTGAGCTTGTATATAAAAAAAAAGAAAGAAAAAAAGAGATTGAGCACAAAGGAATTAAAAGAGAGCATAGTTTTTTAGCGTTTCTTTGAGTTGATTTGTTTGATAGTCTAGAAATTTACAGTATGTAGTACTAGACTACATGTAGCACCAGAAGGGTGTGAGCCACCAAAAATAAAACTCTTCGACTCAGACATCTTCTACCTAAGACTCAAAGCTGAGGTTAAACCATAGACTACCCGCTATGTCATCTCCGAGGGAAGAACTTTGCCAATCTTGATAAATTCCTACCAAGGGTCAAGTATAAACTTTAAATGTAAATTGGTAATTGGCAAGGAGAGATGAATATTTTTTTAGCTGAATGTCAAAAATACCCTTACGTTGAAAATCTATGCTGAATTCTAGAATTTGCTAAGCGCCTAGCAAATGGTAAGTATGGGAGTATGATGGCATCACCATCATCTGCTGTATGTAACCTAATTTGGCTAAGTTCTAAGGTTACATTCACCTAATTAACACATTAAAATGGTATAACTCAATCAGGGCTGAAGAGAAAGGAATTAATAGGTTAATTATACAATTTTCATGAATAAATATAAATGCAGAATATATGAAGGGAAAAATTATGATTAATTAAATGTCAATTGAGCTTAAATTTCCTAAAAGTGGGTTGATACTGAATAATTTAGGATTTTCATTCAAATTGAATTCTTAATTAAAATGACTAATTTCGACTTCACTTTAATTAAAATAGTTTCGATGGAAATAAATGTAATATAAACCTTCTAAAAATTATTTAAAAATATTTTATAAGGCTTCGAATAGTCGATTTAACAATTGGAACTCGTTTTGACCTAAAATAAAATTGTAAGTGAGAATTTAGTACATTTTTGGTCTAAACATAAATTGACCATGGGAACATCATCAAAAATTAAAATTGAGGACACCATTGAATTCCTTAGGCCTAAATTAGGCTACCATAAAAAATTGGATTTATTTGGACTTCATCTTGGTTAACTTTACAGTTTGACCCTTAATTCCCGATTTCCTTTATAAGGACCTCCACCTTTAGTAGCTATAGCGTGAGAATTGGCGAGATTCGCACGGGAATTCCCGCCAACTCTCTCAACCTTTCATTGCGAGACTTAGAGGAGTTGTTCTTTAATGAATCCCGCATCCACTGGCAGTCGTTCCACTGCCATTGGTCACGATGACCAGTCGCAATCATTTGGTCAAAGTTGGTGCGGTTGGTGCAAGTTGTTTGTGAGTTTTTCTCGCAACAACCGGCCGTCGCTAGCTCTAAAGCGCATCTATAAAGGGTCGTACATGTCCTCCGAGTTTCCTTGTCCAGAAATCGTGCTCATTTCCTCTCTTCTTCTTCCCTGAGCACAGCCATTAATGGACCTTGGAGTTGCTTCCTTCCCGACAATCTGCTGTCCCTCACCACCAACTGAGTGCACAGCCACTTTCCCTTCTTCCTCTTCATGCTCCCCATCAAAGGACACGGTTGCTTAACCCCTTCCTCAGCTCCAACCGCCATCTCCGAACTTCTCCCTCACGTTCGACGACTTCCTTCGACGTCCTCTCCTCCTCTCAGGTATCCTCTCCTCTTCCTCTTCCTCCGTAGTATAGAATAGGTCCTTAGATCTAGGTTTCGACCACTACATCCTCCTCCTCTTCTTCATCTTCTTCACGCAAGGCAAGACTCCAGCCACACTCTGACGTCCACTTCGGCCACGCCCTCGACGCTCTGGTCATTCTCCCTCCTCGCCAACCACCCCACTAGAACCGCCTTGATGACAGGAGCAAAAGCCCTCTCAATCGAGGGCTTCGACGCCTTGATGCCTCCACTTGGCTCCTCTTGCCAGCCGTGCCTGAAAGGACGATCTTCGTTTTCATTGAAAACTTTAACATAAAATGATGTGTCGTTGTATTTATTCGCATGGTAGAAAATTACTTTTCAAAATATTTTAATTTTCAGAATCTAACCACGAATAGTTAGGTGATGAGTGGCTACTCATCATAGCTAAAAGGCCGAAATTAAGCTAGACACTAAGCAAAACAATATCAAATTAACACATAAAAAGGGTTAAGTGTGGGAATTAAAGAAAAGACCTAAAACTTTTAATGTGTTAAAACCTCCTAATTAGGTCACAAAAATGAGATATTCTGAAAACTAAAGAACAAATGATGATCCATGCATCAATTGAACACATAAACAAGTTTGAAAAGATAAATCAGAAGTAAAATCAATGTCTTAAATGTTCAATTAAGCACATGTAAAAACTTGAAAGCAATTGGACATCATTTAGGCTTAGAAATAAATAGATTACAATTAGGTCCTTCATGCATTACATTTCTACCCTTCAAAACTCCTTCTTGGACCTTTTTGCAAGCCGCAGGGACCCTTCTGTATGACTGCAAGGCCCTTCCAGTTATAGTTCTTTTCACTTTTGGACCTGCACGCTATTCTTCTACCCCTTCGTTCAAGGGTCTTCCTGCAAGTTTTCCCTCATTTCAGAGAGAAGCCTGTGTTCTTCACGCGCACTGTAGCACGCGAAGAACACAGCCATTCTCGACCGTCCATCGCACTTTTGATCTCGATCTGCGGCTGGAATCAAATGGAGCCTTCGCGCGATTCGGTGCGTGCGTTCACCTCTCTTCCCAGATCTCATCTAACGGTCAGATCTCTCTCTTGACTCGCCGCGCGCTCTACCCATCTCATCCTCACCGCCGGCCTAATTTTGATTAACCTCACCCTTGCGGTGATCTCAATCACTGAGCTGCTACTTAAGCACCTCAGTGGTGTCGCGCGCAAAGGATCGCTCCCTCCTACATCTCTTAGCGATCAGTTCGTCCACTCCAGTCTCTCCTCCTCATCTAGACTCTGATTTCACAGCCACTGGCTATGGAATTATCGCCTGCTCTCGACCCTCCTCGTCGCTAAGGACCTCGTAGCACCTGAGGATGACCCTGGAGTCTCACTAGCAGACTCTTCCCTCCGCTGGAGTCACCCTCCTCCTTTCTTCCTCCTTAGCCGCCAGCTAAGGACCCATAGGTCCCATTCTTCCTTTTAGTTTAGGTTTTTAATTCTGCACAAGTAGTGTTAGATTTAGTTTGCAGTAGTTTAGAATAGATTTAGTTTTAATTGTTAGTGTTTAATGTTAGCTGTAGTTAGATTAGTCTTAGGAGTAGAATTAGTATTAGATCCCCTCCCTCACCTCCTCTGATCAGTCCAGATCAGAGGGGAAGAATCATCTGTTCATTGTTCAATTTATCTCCCTCTTCATGTTTTGTTTTTCCATCATCCAAATTCTGATTCTTGTTTTTTTCCCTTTTAAAGACGAATTTTTCATCAATCACCCACACATCCTGACCCAATTTCAGATCTGATGGCGCACTGCCTCAGATCTGAAAGTGGCGTCACAAGCACCATTTGGGGCTTCTCACTTACTCCATTTGTTTCACAAAAGCCCCTCTGTTTTAATTGGATTGCCTCAGTTTGTCAGAGCACTTTTGATCTGGATTTTAAAGGATTTTTACTCTCTGAAATGTTTTGACAGATCTGACAAATTGAAGGGATTTTTGATTTTCATTGTGGGCAAGGACTCTGAGAAGTTCTCTGGTGACAGAGAACCAATCAGAAGAGCCTTTCATGATTCTGTTTATACTTTGTTTTGAATGCATTCGCCAGCTTCCATTAAATTTCCTTAATGCATTCTTAGTCTCTTTTTGCTATTTCAGAACTGCCATACACTATTTGTGTTGATGATCATTTCTATATGGTGATTCTCTAACCTAAGGAGTTTTCCATACTCCTTAAGGTTGCAAGAAACTGGGATTGTGTTTCTTTGGTTTTAATTGATCGAGCTAAGTCTTCCTTCATGCTGTCTATGGCATTAGGAAGACTAACTCAATGCCATTTGAATGTTGATCTGAAAGGATGCTTCTGATAAGGTTTTTCCTAATGAGTGTTTGAGCTGAATTTACATGAGATTTTCGTGAGATTTAAACCCCTTTCAGATTTGGATTTCAACTCTGTAAATTGTAGTTTGTTTTGAATTTTATCTTACTCCCAGTTACACAGCAATATGCTGCATCTAGCAGCTACATTCCCCTCTTCTCTAAACTCCCTTCTTCTCTAAATTTCCCTCTTCTCTGTAGAATACTTCCCCCCTCTTCAAGTGGACTAACTGCAGCAGCAGTTAGCCATTTGACAATGGCTTAAGCCACTGCCACTGTAAACAACACATACTAAATACATTCTTCTTCTCTCCATCTCTTCTGACAGTAGCTGTGGCTGCTGTCTTAATTGAACACTAACACTCAATCAACTCTAATTCCCTAACTTTATACAAAAGCCTAATGACATAGACTTATTTTAAAACTGTAAATATACCTATTCATAGTATTATAACTATAGCATATCAGTTAGATACATAGTTATACTGTAAATATGTATAAAACCTGTACAGAAATTCATATACATATGTAATCTATGTAAAAATATGTATATATACTAATCTATTATGCATGTATTTACTGATTTATATATATATGTATGTACAGATTTATATTTACTTATTTAGTAGCTAAGTTAATAAGTTAGAGCAATAATCAAGTAAATAAATCTATAAACTTGGGAATATATATATATATTAAGTAATTTAAGTTAGTCAAAGTATAATTATACCTAGTATAACTTACTGTAACTTAGTTTTAATTTTAAACACCCAGAACTGCTATTTTAGCCTAAATAAAACATAAATAAATTAGTAAAAATACAATAAAAATATGTATTAAATACTTAAGTATGTAAGTTAAAACTGTTTAAGGTCAATTAGACCATTTACTAATTATTTTATAAGTAATTAACTATTTAATCACCTAAATCAACCTGTATAATCAGCCTAGTTTAGCGAATTTATTTGTATAGTAAAAATATTTAAAATTTAAAATTAATTAATCAATTATGTAGCATTACGTAAATATTTTATTTACCATATTTTATTTTATTTTTTTTTAATAATTTATGGCCCCCAAATCGAGGGCCAAAAATGCACACAGACGCAGCTGCGTCTGATTTCCAGCGCACGATGTGGCGCTGGAATAGCGCCACATCGTGTGCTGCAAACCAAACGCAGCCATATAAATACAATTTATGCTATACCTTAATCAGTCGTCATGGCGCCGGGAGCCCGAAACACCGCCTGTTATGTCTGGTCCGATTACCCGATGTGTACTGAACTTCGATATGTCTGTGGGGCTGGGGGCCCGAGCGTGTGCGAGCTTTGAAGGCGTTGGGCTGAGGCCTGACGCTGAGGTTGAAAACCGTAACTAAGCCACCTAATCTGTGATTAGGGCACGCTTAGTAGAGGTCTGGTCCCACCCGTAGGGTGCTGTGTATCCCTCGAAAAGCGCGCCCGCTAATTGAACACATTTTACACTAAGGACGTTAGCCTAACCCCGTCTCCACCGCAGCCTCTGAAATACCACACAGAAGAAAATGAAAGGACAGACGACTTAAAAAAAAAAGAGAGAACACGAGATAACAAGAACAGAAAAACTTACTGTACATAAAGTAGTAGAACAAGTAATATACATACTTATAAGTAAACCCACATAATTACTAACAGAATAAAACGACACTATAAATGTCGCTAAAGACCTCAGTTTGCTTCTTTAGGTTGTATATAGTGTTTTTTTAGATTTAACGACGTTTATATCTGTCACTAAAACTGATATATATGTCACTATAAATAAAAGACTAGTAAGTTAAGTTTTTACACTATGGTATCCTCATGTAGTATGAACTAACATATTAGTGTTAATAGTATAACTTGTAAATACATAGTTTAGAGTATAATAATAGATTGTTTGATGCTTGTTCATAGTTAGTATTTTTTGCAAGCACTTCTTAGTAACTAGGTAAATAAAACATTCATTCATTCTTTAAATGTAAAGTTTCTTTTTGAATAAAAAGACAATTTCGGAGATAATCAAAGAGTGACCGAATTAAATTCAATAAATTGCCTCCCAGAGAACGACCTGGAACAAAACCAGCAAAAATTAGATAAATAAGCAAATGATAATAATGGTTGTAATGACTGGTACTCACCCATACTCACCACTATACGACATCCTTAAGGTTATATTATACACCCTATACTACAACGACATGATCATAACAATAATCATTACACCATCATCAAACAACCATTTTCATCATCATTATTTTTGGTGCCGTTGCCGTGGAGCATCGGTGTCAACAATTCATCATCATCACCATTAGGTCGTCTCCACAGGGAGGAATTAACCTATCAAAAATGAGTAATGATGCATTAAGCAATCGGGAATTTCAACGGATGTGCATGCTAATTAGTGTTCTCATTTCCAACATAAATTCTCAATTTAGATAATTAACCAAGAATCTAAGGGTGCACATGCAAAATCACCACTATGGAAATACCAAAATGGCTATCTTAATACTGACAAGCATCATCAAATTTATCTAAATCAGAATTTGTTCCCCATAACAAAGATACATGTTAGCTGAGTCATGAGATGAATGTAACATGACTGCATGCAATTCAATTAGAATTGATGGTCATTCATACAATTCTACTACAATATAATAATAAGATAAATAAATAAATAGTATCTTTGACAATGGCATACCCCGTAATTTTTAATAGGGGAAAACAAGGGAATCTCCTCTCTTGTGCGTGCGCGTGGAGCGGCGATCATTGGCTGGCTGGAGTTCGGTGGAGGTGCGTCGCCGATGTTGGGTTCTGCCATACAGTTGTGCACGCGGCCTGTGGCGTGGCCTGCGGCTGCGCGCTCGTGCGTTGGTGCATTGAGGCATTGCGTGGTCTGAGGCTGCATGAGGTGTGAGGTGTGCTGCGTGCAAGGGTGCGGGTGCAGCTGCGATAGTGGGTTCCTCTCTTTGTTGCAGCATTGGAAGAACGAGGAAGACAGGAAGCGCAGTTTGCAGTGCGCGTCCTTGCGCACTATTAGAACGCTGCGCGGTGCGCACTTGGAGGCGGTGGCCCGTGTGGCTGCTAGCCACGTGGGGGCGTTGGTGTGTTGCACGTGCTGGGGGCTAGTGCAGCGCCTGCAGAGGGCGCAAGGGCAGTGGGGGCTGGTGCAGCGCCTGCAGAGGGTGCAAGTGTGGGCAGGCGATTGTTTGCATGCGGTGGAGGCAAGCTGGCGTGGGAGGATGAGGCGCACACTTGGGCTGTGACTGCGCGGTGTTGGAGAGGTTGGCGGTGCGTGGTGGCAGTGGAGAGGATGATGGAAGTTGGTGCGCACAGTGCCCGCCCTCTCCACGGTGGGGAAGGAGAAGAAGAGATATCCCCTCAGGGGGAAAGAAGGCGAAGACTAAGCCCTCTCTCACCAGAACCTCTTTTATCTCCTCTCCCCGCACGAGTCAAGGGATTTTCAAAATCCCTTACTAAACATGGCCGGCGCTGTTGGGTTCTGTTGAAGGAGGACGGCCGTAGGTTGAGATATTTGTGGGGGGGAAAATATCTTTTCACCCCCTATTCTTTTCCACAATTGATCCTCCTCCCTCTCCTTCCTGATTATTAGCCTGATGGAGTAGATTAAGTGGAGAAGATGAGTGCGCTGTTGCGGGACTTGCATGAAATATAATTACATAATAAGCAATAGAAGAAATGTAAACTTCAATAATGACAAATGTAATCATTTAATGACCTAATATGATTATTAACAAACATACAATGTTAGAATTTAATTACTTAGGCGTAATAATAGTCCATTAAAATGGACTCATCAGCGCCTTCATTGTGTTCGCCAGAGCTCCACAACCCTCCTCTCGATGAATCATCACCGCCATCATGTTTAGCAAGGCGAGTCAAAGCTTTCCGACTACTCGCTGGAGGTTGAAACCTCTCCCTACGCCAACCCATCATCGTCGGCCGTTAGCTTCCTTCTCTGACACAGGCGACCTCTGTAGCCCTCCCGCACGGGCAATCTCTAGGAGAAGCTTCGCGAAGCCACACGAAACTCGTTGTGACTCCTGGCGGGTCATTCCACGCCTTGACAAGCTTGCCACGAGCACGCCGGACCCACCATCTTCACCATCGTCGACCGAGGTCCTCGTTGTGCCGATCTCAAATTGGTCACCATCGAGCGGTCGGCGAGCTCTCCTCGATACTCCCCAGTCGCTATGCAAGAGATCCAACGGCTAGATCGCGTCGCCGACCTCTCGCTCAGAGCTCTGCAGAAGCTCCTTCATGCGGCCTAAAAGAAAGAAGAAGAGGAGAAGAAGGTTAGGGGCTTGACTAAAAGAAAAGAAAACTTCTAGGGACTCGATTGCAAGGATCTAGGGACCTGAGTGTAATAAAATCAAATTCTTAAGGTCCAAATTGAATATGTGCTTAAATAAGTGATTGTTCATCTTGAATACTGCTCATTGATGATTGTTATTGAGATACGAATGCGATATCTTATTCAGTCACTAGTGTTATAAATTATTTAGTGCTTGATCTAGTCACATTGGATTCTTTCTTTTATTAAGTATTAAATAACAATTTTTCTGATCATTAATCCCTTGTACTTGAACTTTAAATTCCATCTATTTATTTCGTACAACCAAGTGCAACGTTTGAACTTGTTTGCCTTTCTAGAAATTAACTCAAATACAAGCCTGTCAAATTCCTGAGTGTGAAATTCTCAATAGTGGTATTCGCACATTAACTTGCTTCCAAAGATGACTTCGGATTTTTTTAATAATTCGAGTATTAAAAATTTAAAAGTTAATTCATTTTCACCTATATTACAATGCACATTTTTAAAACTCAATCGAAGATAGGGAACAACTAGCCTTAAGTCCTCTTTAGAGGCAATTTTATATGATGGTTATACATAGTGGTTGTAGTTTTCACTGTATATACATTGATGTAAAGTGCCAAAGTTATGACAATTCCATTGGTAGAAGTTTAGCCTCAAAGAAGCTATTTATTATGACCAGCTAAAAGATATGATCATATTATCTTATGATGTTGGCATAAGAATAATGTTATTTGAATGCAACTTGGCATTACTGCGATTAAACATGGATTCGCAAGAATAGTTTTTGATATGATCTATCGGCATAAGAACCAACCATTTATCTTACACACTCAAACACAAACAACGATTTTACGTTGAGGATCGCCATCTAAAGAATTGACATACTGTAGTCAAAATCCCTCCCTAAGATCTCTATGATATGTTAGTTGATGGTGTATAAAAATATGTAGAATCAAAATGATGTATTGGGAGAACTTATCGTTTACGATTAACGAGAAAGAAGATTACCATTATCTTATTTTAAATTCTTACTTTTAGCCCAAATGAGTTCACCAATAAGTCTCAAAAAGCCTAAGAAGACCTAATAAATAATGCAAACAAAATTTTATGCAGGTCACATGCTAAAATCCGAAAACCCACCTACGCATTGTCAGGTAACTTAGGTTTGTCAAGCAATAACCTTGCATTTGCCTTTGAGAGTTGGGCGAATAGATTTACTCAGATGTGCTTGTCGGCATGTGTAAGCCAAGTTTGCCTAGCAAGCCGGATGAACTCTTAAGCAGTGCAATCTAGCAGGAAGGTAGAACCTAAGTCCACTCGACAAGTCAGACAAACTACACACTCTCCTCCTACCTTATTGATAGGTGGGCCATTTCATTGAGTCACTTGCCGACAAAGTAATGATTACCATTACACCCACAATTATGACATTGTAGGAATCGTGGCTTTACGACGGTTATCCCTAATCAACCATAAGTGCATCCATGATCTTCACTTCCCAAGGGCCTTTTGCCATGCCACGTGGGATGTGGGAGAGACAACCCATAAATATAGGGAACCTAGAAAAAAGGACACACACGCATAGAGAGTAAAGAGAAACAACAGATGTTACTATATTTTGTACTCTAATACATACTTAGCGATATTCGAGAATATTGCTGCTCTCCCTAGACGTATACTATTTTTGATGGAATTGGATAACTAACTCTTTCTCCCTTTTTGTGTGTTAAATTAATTGAATATACCTATTTCTATTCTGAACCCAATAGGGCCCATTCCTAGGGTTAGATCACTTTTGTTATTTATTTATATTTTACTTTAATATTCTTTACATCTTTTAAGTAGATATTATTTATATTTTTATTGGTGATTCTAATATAGTTGATAAATTGTGTAATCTGCAAGACGGTAAGAAAGTCAAAGAGACTATTATTTTGCTCTAAATGTGATAGGAAAATCTCACCAACACCTATAGAAATGCTTATATAATCAACATTAGAAGATCACGAGGAACAAGGTGCTAATGAATAGAAAGCTCAAGACAGTGAAGGAGGTAGGGTAGTGAAAAAGGATCAAGGACATAGCACTAACCTATTACATGAAATATTACAAGAAAAGTAATTGAAGACAAGTAATTGAATCATTTGATACTATACAAAACAAGCACGGCTTTCATCACTTGATAAGAATTGGACAAAGATCGATTAGCCAGAATTCTAAAGATAATTTTTTGGATCTTCTCAAGGTAATTTCAATTTTATGTTGTTTTAATTACATCATATTTCATAATATATTTAACACATATCATCATTTGTAAAGTGCGTAAGGTGGATTTTGACTGGGACGGCCATGAAAATGTAGAACATTATGTATTCTGTCATCTCAATGATAGACTAAAGGGATGAAAGAAACATGCCAAAGTGTTTATGGGAAGTATGCAAAAGGAACCCGATGATGCAAAGTTTATAATTAGAGAAAACCCGTGTGCTAGTGACAGTGATGTAATTATGGAAGTCAGAGGAAGTACATGTTAGATGATTCTATTACAAAGATTTCTACTTTGAATTTATACCTTAATTGAATCAAATGTATTATAGTATTTAAGTAAAAGCTGAGACCATTGCAAGAAATTGTGCCAAGAAAATATTAAATCATAATGTTGGAACAATTTTTTGTTGGCGAATGTAGCTAAAAATTATGGTAATATTTTAATAAGGTTTTGTGATGATATTAACATTTTTGGTATTTCTTATTTTTGTTAACTCTAACTTTTTAAGAGAAGAATCGGAGGATACACCAACTAGGGTGGAGTTGATGAAGAAAATATGTCCTCCAGATGGGATAGTCGTAAGTTAAAATATAAGAAACATTATCATTTATGTTATTTAAATATGCTATAGTTTTTTCTTTTAGGATGAGATTAAAGATATTGACATGGAAAAACAAAGAAATCAAAAGGATACTTTACTTTATCACAATGTCCTTTCGAAGAAAATGGGGATGAGACATATACTCAAGCTTTGAAACCTATGAGACAAGATCATATATGTAATGTTGGCTAATGAACATTAAAAACTAGGAAGACAACCCACCTTTTTAAGGTTAGGTTAGATTGCTTACTTCTCTTATCACATTATCACTTATAGATAAATAGACCTACTCATATCTTCCTTTTGTTATAGGAAAAATGGTAAAGGGAGATGATTGAAAAAATAGAGGAGCAACTTAAGTTTTTATTGCAGATGATTGCTTCTTCCAGTAATGGAATCGGGTAAGTTGTGGTAGTTAATTGATTAGTTAATTTTGATTGTTAAAGCTTGATGTTGCTTTGATGCCATTGTGTTTAGACTTTGGTAACTTTGGATATGGAAATGTTACTGGCAGTGGAAGTGATAGCATCGTAAGTCAAAATGGCACCAACATGGGCATTGAAGTGTAACCTAACAACTTTATTGAAGGGAGCCTAGATCTTAATCAGCATGCTTATCTAACACATTACCAATTTCATCTATTTTTCTTCCATTTGCAGATAGATTTTTTTCCTTTTTTTCACTCATCTTTTCATATATTATATTTAAGAATATAAAAATATTGTTTGCAGCGGGAATATCCAAATCAATGAGGATATCATAATTATACACCTATAAGTCATTGTACTCAATAGGTATTTCATTCTTATTGTATAAATATCCATACGTTATGACTCGAGTTTCCACCTTAGTAGAAACTTGGGTCGATTTTTCGATAATCACCTAAGGTCTTAGTTATCCAACATATAAACATAAAGAATAAACATGTACAAGTATTGATGTGCTCCTACTATGTTTTAAAATTCATTTTACATCGTAATATAGTCAATGGAAGCATGTTTACATTCAAAATTTATAACTCAAATTGAAAAAGAAATCCAAGGCAGCCTCTGGGAGCAATTAATGCGCAATTACCACTATTTAAATGCCACAAATTGAACTCAGAAACTAGATGTAGAAAGTTTAGCTCTCAACTGTACGCATTCTAATTTAATAAGGTTGAGAGAATAATTACTAGGATCATGAATTTCGAATATCACCCATGCAAGTTTTACAATCCATTAATAAGTAATTAAGTATGTAAATAATTCATCGAAAAACTAATTTTGCACTTAACTTTAATAATTGCTTGATTACTTCGATTATTTAATACTTGCCAAAATAAATGTTATTATTATCCTAGCACTAAATAATTCAATAATACTTAACGGATGAAATAATCAAATCAAGTTGTCAAATAATCAACAAATATTATCAATCGATTCTTAAAAACTTAAAACTCATTGATTTTCATGCATTTAGGTTCCTATGAATTTGCATTTTGGTCCTTGTAAACCTTTTTCTCGCGGATGGGTCCCTGCCTTCTTCCTCTTCTTCCTCCTTGTGTTGGCATCAAGAGGAGCAAGCCAGTGGTGGTGATGAGATCGGCGAGCTTCCGAACACGGAAACTCCTTGTTGAGGGTGGCACTGAGTTCCCTACATCTACATGAAGCTTCCCGCAAAGCTTGGAAGCTCGAGGAGATCGAAGGTGGCACTACGAAAAACACCGAGAAGTACCGGCGTGGGTTGATCGACTCCAAAGAAGAGGCATCGAAACTCGGATCCAAGGAGTTGGGAAGCTCCGCTGCGATGTACTAAAGGTGGTCGTGGCCTTGATTTGGTGCGAGGAAGCCCGGAGGTGGCCGAAGAAGGCGAGGAAGACACCAGCGGACGTGGGAGTTCGGTGGTGTTGTTGAGGCATCGAACCTTCCAATAGAATGGGGGGGTTTGTTCCCTAGAGGTTGGTGAAGGTTGTGGTTTGAACGATGACCAGAGAGAGTGGACGGAGTGGTGAGGGCGTGTTGCCAGAGTTTGATCGGCGTGGTGGCCGCTCGCAGAGGAGGAGATGGAGAGGAGGGAGTTGTGGTGGTGGTTGTGAGGTCTGAGGGGTCCTAACCTATGCTATGGAGGAAAAGGAAGAAAGGAGAGTACCTAGGAGGAGGAGGAGATGTGGGAGCGTGAAGAATGTTATAACCCGGGCATCAAACGTCGTTTAAGACGTCTGGGAATTGGTCCAGACATCTGGTCAGACGTCTGGAAGCCTTCCTAGACGTTTGGAATTTAATTTTTTCAGCGTACGGGTTCGCGTCTACGCGCATGCGCATGCAGACTGAACCGTCGCCCTCCTTCTTCTCTTTCCTTCCTCCTTGCAGGCGTAGCCACCTTTCTTTCTCTCTCCCCACGACAGCCTTCAAATACCCCCCCTCTCCTCTCCCTCACCCTCACTCCACTGCCTTCTTTTTCTTCTTCTTCCTGTTAGTGAGAGAGTGAGCGGGCGAGGGCAGCAGCAGTTGCTGCTTTGAGTGAGTGGGGAGGAGGGGCTGCTGTGAGAGGGAGAGAGCTAGACCGCAAAGGTGCGAGCTCGCCGAAGCAGCCAGGGCCGGCCGGTGGGTGCGCAGTGGAAGCGTGGTGTTGGGGAGGAGCTGTTGCAGCTCAGGCAGTAGGTGAGCACGGCGCGGCACGGCCGTGCGCTGCAAGCAGAGAGCGAGGAGGTCCTGATTCTGAGAAAATTTTCCAGAATCAGACGTCTGGACGTACGTATAGACGACGCAGGAGATGTCTGGAGGAAGGTCCAGACGTCTGAAAGTATGATATTTTTCCTCCCCTTCTTTTGCGTGTACGGCCATGCAGTCGTTCCGCCGAAGGATTCTGCTTTGTTTTGTGTTGAGGACGGTCGCCTATGGGTGCAGGTCTCGTTCGGGAAGGCGCAAGGGCATGCCCTCCCACGCAGATCGGACGTCTGGGCACAGCACCAGACGACGTAGAGGGTCTCCAGATGTCCGGAGTGACAGTCGGACGTCTAGAAACTAAGTCCAGATGATTCAGCGGGATTCTGGACGTCTGAAGGATCGCGCATGATCAAGGTATGACCTGAGCCACCGTTTAAGACGTCTGGAAGATGTTCCAGACGTTTGATTTTGGACAGACTTGTCGTTTTTGACCCGTTTAGGGTCCGTTCAAAGTCCGTTTTCCGCGTTTCAAGTTTCGTTCTTCTCAGATTTAGTTCCTCTACATGTTTACAGTATTTGTATCCTGTTCTCAGTAGCTCCTTGTAATTGATCCTTGTGTTAGGACCCCATTCCGTTGTGGCTCTGGGGGTTGCGGAGGCACGCGGGCTTGCCGATCACGCCCCAGTACTCCCGATTTTGCGGGTAGAGTGGCTCCTTTAATTATTTATCAAAATTATGTACTTGTGAAATAATTAATAGAATCCAGGGTATTGCATGAATCTTAGGACTGAAAAACTAGATTGAATGATAGATCCTAGGGTATTGCATGAATCCTAGGACTGAAAAACTAAACTGAATGATAGATCCTAGGATATGGCATGAATCCTAGGACGGGAAAACTAGATTGAATATATATATTGCCGTCTTGGAAAAGTAGAAAGGAAAACGATAACTGCCTGTAATTGGTTAACAGTTGCCTGGTTATGAATGGATAATTACTGTCGAGAACATGGGCTATATGAAAATTAAAGCTGAAATGATGAAACCTAAATTGGATGAGTTAAAGAAAAATGAGCATGAACCCTACGGGGAATTAGGAGTAGAGCTCCTGAGAAGTGAATGGAATAGAATTGGGGAAGTGAGCTGGCCCTTGAGTACGGAGTACCAAGGAGAGCGACTTCCCCCGGTTTAGTGCAGAGCGGAGCTAGTCGTCCCAGGGACCCGGGGTTAGGTCTGGCCACTTTGTACCAACTTTTGGCCCTCGGTTACACAGTACCGAGGAGAGCTACTAGTGTAGGGAGAGCACTAGCCATCCCACGGGCCCCGGGGTTCTGCTAGCCCTCCTACACTGACTTGTTAGGCCCACTGGGCAAATCAGGGTAGTCAGGAGAGGGTGCGCGGATTGTGGAGGGGCAAGACCCCTGTTTGGTTACTGTGGAGGGGCAGGACCCCTGTTACTGAGAGGGCTCTGCCCTATACTGGTTCCGTGCTGTACTTTGGGGCGCACCCATTAACGGAAACGACTGACCGCGTGTCAGTGCGGGGTAGCTACCCGTGCGTTTATCGCGCGTGCCGTAGTCACCGTTACGTCTGTCAGTGACCTTGAGGTGGTTGACTGAGGGTAGGATCACCATGGGAGACTCTCCCAGCCAGGAGAGCACCACGTGTTACTTCTACTTTTCGGAAAAGACTGCAATCAAGATCTTTCCCATGAAGAACATTCGAGATCAAAAGGAAGATATGAGGAATAACTCAATAACGAGTAAACGGAAAATAAAGAAAGAGATTAAAAATATAACAGCTACTGTCCACCTTAAGGTTTTCTTAGCTTTTGGTTGCCACTCTACTCAGCGTTTTGCTGACGCGTCACCTCTGTCACCTTTTTAGGACCAGGTGTTGAGCAGCCAGAGCCGGCAGCTGCAGAGGGTGCTGGGCCTAGTAGAGCCCAGTAGTTTTTACTTGTGTAGTACCCACTGTACCTTTCCTTCTGTTGTAGCGAGTAGTTTCTGTTACCACTGTACTCTTTTATTGTAAGCATCATATTTATGTGCCTGTTTATTTCTTTACTGTTGTGGTGTTGTATACTGTAGTAGTTCTTTTCTTTACTGCTGTATTTTGTTACTGCTAGTTATATACATGGTGAATGTGGTTTATTTTACTGCTCTTTTGGTTACTTTTTCGTTGGACTACTGGGTCTTGGGATCAGTCGAGTCGGTCCGATTCTCGTGTCTCGTAGGGATTCGGGAATCGGGTCATAACAAAGGAGGACGTCGCCGGCGTGATGGCCGGACTTGAAGAAGAAGGAGGAGACGACGTGGAGTTTTGGAGTGAAGAAGTGGATGAACTGCCTCCTTTGATGGGGAGAACGGCGACGACGAGGGGAAGCGAAGCCCTCAACTAATTTCAGCAGAGGAGCGGCGGAGGACGGAGATTGAGAAGCTCCAAGGTCGGTGTTAATGGCGGCACTTGAGGAGGAAGAAGGAGAGGAGTTATGCTCGCCAAAACTCGACGACCTACAATGGCGTAAGGCGGGGAAGGTTTCTAGCTTGTTGGTGCGTGAGGAGAGGGCCGGAGGTTGCGAGAACGGCTCGCCGGAGTTGCGTGGCTGGCAGGGTCGGAGGTAGAGATGCAAATAGGTCGAGTTTGGGTCGGGTTTGGATAAACCCATACCTAAACCCATTTACAAAATCCATACCCATACCCTACCCATTTATCCATCGGGTACAAAAATTCAAATCCATACCCAGACTCATCTACCCATCGGGTACTCATTTATAAATTGATCTTATAATCAAATCATGCCAAATTGGAGTCAAAGAAGAGGGAAAATCTATAACACAATTCATTAATTATTTATTTTTAGCAAGCTCTAAACATAAGAGCTCGGGCTACTCTAATTTTAATAATCTCTACTAAAATTATTATAAAAAGAGCCTTTCAAAAGGAATACATTAAAAATAAAAATACAAAAAATATAAAGAAAGACTAAATGCAAGTACCTTTCAAACAAAAAATCCTCATCTCTGAAATAAATGTTTAATGAGAGCTTCAAAAGCATTCCTAACTTTAAAAATCACGGAGGGAATCATGAAGAATATTAAGGTTGGGGGAATGAGGGACTTAGGGTAGGACATATATATCTCTGGTAAATGGGGATTTTATTCGGGTATTCAGGTAGGATAATCAAGTATAGATTCATACCCATACCCAAACCTGGTCGGGTTTTTAAGATAAAACCCATACCTGAACCTGATCGGGTTTGGGTTGGGTTTTACCAATCTTTTCGGGTTGGGTTGGGTCGGGTTTGGGTCAGATTTATCGAAACTTGCATCCCTAGTTGGAGGGGAAGGTGGAGGAGGTGCTGACGAGGGTATAAATGCAAAGAAATTGAAAGTTGAGGGGGCATTTGTAAGGAAATTAGGAATTATGGACCAAAATGCAAAGTTGACCAAGATGAAGTCCAAATGAACCTAAATTTTTATGGTAGCCTAATTTTGACATAATAAAGTTGATGATGACTTAAATTTTGCATTTTGATGTTGTTTTCATGGTCAATTTATGTTTAGGTCCAAAATGTATAAAATATTCGTCTATGATTCTGTTTTAGGTCAAAACAAGTTCCGATCGCCAAATTGACTGTGCCAAATCTTATAAAATATTTTAAATTGATTTTTAGAAGGTTTAGATTATATTTAATTCCATCAAAAATATTTTAATTGAAGTGGGGTTGAAATTAGGATTTTTGATTAGAATTAAACATTCAATTTGAATGTAAATCCTAAATTACTCAGTATCAACCCACTTTTAAGACAATTAAGCTCAATTAACCTTTAATTAATCATAGGTTCACCCTCCAACTATTCTACATTTATAATTGTTCGTGAAAATTGCAGAATTAACCCTAATTTCTATTAATTCTTCTATTTTCAACCCTGATTGAGTTATACCCTTTCAATATGTTAATTAGGTGAATTTAACCTTAGAACTTAGACACATTAAGTTAGTTATAGAGGATGATGGTGATGCCATCATACACCCTTGCCTACCATTTGCCAGTTCCTTAGCAAATTCTAGAGTTCAGCAGAGATTTTCAGCGTAAGGGTATTTTTTTCATTCAACTAAAAAATATTTGTCTCTCTTCTTCTTCCAACTTTATTACTCTTTTTTTTCGGAATAAAAGAAAATTGGGACTTTGGTTGTGTTTTCAGAATAATGCAGGTACGGGATTTTGTTAAAGATAAGATGTTAAAATGAATCTTTTGGATCCTAAGGTTAGCATAATCAAGACCTGCATATTAAGTCAAGAACTCAACTAATCTACCCTTTTCTGGTTCTTACAAGCCCTAAAACTCATTTTTGTAGTTAAAATTGCATAATTAGGTTCTTACGACTCATCATAGCTAAAAAGCTAAAGTTAAGCTAGAAACTAGGTTAAACAATACCAAATTAACACATAAAAAAGGGTTAAGTGTTAGAATAAAAGAAAAAGACCTAAAATCTTAATTCTGTGTTAAAATTGCATAATTAGGTCATAAAACGAGATATTCTTGAGAAAAAGGTCAAATGGTGATCCAAGTGTGAATTAAACACACAAACAAGTTTAAAAGTTCAAATCAAAAGTACAATTAACTTCTTAAAAGTTTAATTAAGAACATATAAAAACTTGAAGGCATTTGGACATCATTTAGGTCCTTTATGCATTACATTTCTTTTATTAGAAAACTTTTCGGACCTATTTGTAACATGCAGGGACCTTTCTGTAAGCCATTAGTGACCATTCAGTTACTACTTTCTACCACTTATGGGCTCTTGTGCAAATATTCTACCCCTTCGTAGAAGGGCCTCCCTGCAATTTACCCAAAAGAAACCCAGCACCTGCTGCTTCCCGCGCATGTACTGTTCATGCGATGAACACATGCCATCTCGACCATCTGTTCCTTCCTTGATCTTGATTTGCGGCTTGTTTTTATTCGAAGCTTCACGCGAATCGGCGCGTGTGCTCACCCCAACCCCCAGATCCCATCCTACGGTTAGATTTCATGCTGGCAGCCGCGCGTGCTCTCTCCTTCCATCCCCGCTGCCGGTGCCCTCTTCGAGTAATCTTACTCGCGCGGTGCCTGGAATCACTGCAATTGCTACTTAAGCACCTCAGTGGTCACGTGCGCAAAGGAACGCTCTCTCTTACCTTCCTAGCAATCGTTCTTCCACTCCAGCCACCCCTCCTCACCAATTCCTTGATTTCATAGCCATCGGCTGTGAAATCTTCGACTTCTCTCCGACTCTCCTCTTCGCTAAGGATGACGTATGCCTGAGGACGACCCAGAAGCTTCACTAGAAGGCTTTTCCCCTCCGTTGGAGCCAATCTCCCTCCGTTCTTCCTCCTTAGCCGCCGGTTAAGGACCCACAGGTCCCATTCTTCCTTTTAGAATAGTTTTATTGTTTTGTAGTTTATCTGTAGCTTTAGTTAGGTAGATTAGAGTAGAATTAGAATTAGTGATTGATTTAATATTCTGTTAGTTTAGAATTAGGAGTAGATTTAGAATTAGAATCCCCCCTAACACCTCCTCTGATCATTCCAGATTAGAGGGGAAGTTTTCACACAGTCATCATTGACCATTTTCTCCCTCTACGCATTTTTCATTTTGCTTTTGATTCCCGCGACTTGTTTTTCGCAATCCACCCACTCATTAGACCTAATTTCATATCTGAATGGTTTCCAATTTCAAATATGAAATTAGCGTCAAAGATCACATTAGGGGCTTCACATTCATCCCATTTTTATCACAAAAACCCCTGATTTGAGCTAAAAATTGAATCAGTTTGCCGGATTTTCTTGGATTTCATATTTAAAGGATTTGGATTCATGTGAGCTTTAAATGCTTTGATTCAGCAAACTGAAATTTGTTGATTTGATTCATTGTTTGGCTGGGAATTTGAGGTGATTTTGAACAACGTGAACATACCCTACTATAGGAGAGAAAAATGAGAGAGAGAGGAAGAGTGGGCGATCGGCATCGGCGGTGGTGTTGCGGAGGCACCTAGGGCTGGAGGAGGTGAATGGAGGACATGGAGGTGGAGGAATTAGAGGAGAAGGGAGCGGGTCTGGCAGGAGAGGGTTGGCAGGACGTCTGAAAATTTCCCAAGAAGGCCCTGGAGGAGGTTGAACGGCGACGTTCTTTGTTTTAGATGTCGATAAAGGGGGCATTTGGCAGCGATATGCAGGAACCCTTTGATCTGCTTGGCGTGTAGGGGTGAAGGGCACAAACGTGAGTCCTGCCCTAGGAGGAAACTGCTGTAGACAAAGATGGCATTCTCGTGCCCTGTCTGGATGGTGAAGAAAGAGGCCCGACTGCCATCGCTGCCGGCATTTGGCAGGCATTCAATTGAGGTGGAGATCCCAATTTCTGAAGAGATATCGTCTGCAGAGATCATGCTGAGGGGCGCTTTGATTAGCAAGATTATGGAAGGCAAACCATCGATTGAAAAGCTTCAAGACCTGGTATGTTCCCTAAATCTCCTATCTGCAGGCTGAAAGATAGCTATGCTTTCCCAATCTCGATTTCTGGTATATGGTTTGGGTATGATGGATGTTGAGCGACTGAGATTTCGATCGATCTCATTCGAAGAGTTTATTGTGATTTGGAGAATGGTGTCTCCCTTTGATGGGGCTCTCCCTGATCGGCCTCCTCAAAGAGTGGGTTCTAGGAGGATTCTTCTTGAGATTAATGGACTACCACTGCATCTGAGATCTAAGGGGGTTGTTACTAAGATGTTAGTAGGCTTTGCATCCATTAGTGAAGGGTTTGAAATCTTGATTGGAGAAGGGGACATCAGATCTCTTAGAATTGAGGCTGATGTCTTCAATGCTGGCTCGATTCCTGACATGGTTACAATCAGATGTGGGGGCTCCTCATGGCTTATTTGGCTAGCAGTGATTGGACAGGTACCTGGGCAGGTTGAACAAGGGCAGGTTAAGACGTCTGGAGCCAGCACTGAGGTGAGGAAATAGGATGAAAGGGTAGGCCGCATTCCACCTGTTGAAGCTCCTAAGTCCAAAAAGAGGAAGGACTGCCACCAAGACTATGCTGAGGACCTGATGGAAGAGGTTGATGCAGTTGGTGATTGCAGTCGAGCCCTGGTAGTTAAAGAGGATGGTTATATGGAGGTTGCTGAGAATTCTGTGATAGATTCAGAGGTGCTTAGCAGCAAAGAGGAGGGCAGGACAGGAAGGGAGCTGGTACTCAGAAATGACAGCAGTGTTCTCAAAGAGGCAAACCAGATGTAGCTCTCAAGTCCTACTGATCTAAAATATGGCAGTGGATCCAATCAAAAAAGAGGTGTGGGTGGATCTCCCTACATGCTTAGAAGGAGAAGGAAGGAGAACTTGCCCCCTATTGAGGAGCAGAATATTGCAAACTCAATTATGGTTGAGTTTGTGGGCAGTATGGCCCAAGGGGACCACTCTGTTATGGAATGAGAGTGATGACTTGGAATGTGCGTGGGTTGCGCAATAAGATGAGAAGGACTTCCTTGTGTAGATATCTCTCTGAGTGGGAGATTGATTGTGCTCTCATTCAAGAGACACATTTGGAGGTGGAGAATGGTCAGGAATGAAATTGCTTTAAGCAATCTGGTCACAGTGATGTTGTGGTAAAGGGTGCATCTGGAAGGTCTAGTGGAATGGCCTTTTGGTGGAGAAAGTCTTGCCTTTTGGTAACTGAAGTTATTCGTGACAGGTACATGCTTTCTTACAGATGCCAATCTCCCCAAGGAGATATGGAATGGTTTGTGTCTTGCATTTATGGCCCTTGTGTGGCTGCAGATAGGGCTGGTCTGTGGGAGGATCTCTCTGCAATGCATCAAAGAGTGCAGGAGGTCCCTTGGCTTCTAGGGGGTGATTTTAATTGTTATCTCTCAAGTGATGACAATCTTGATGGGAGGTTGGACAGCTCAATGGCAGGCTTTCAAGTGGTTGTGCAGAATATGGGATTGACAGAATACCCCATTAGTGGAGTGGAGTTTACTTGGAGAAATGGTAGTGGACAGGTTTCTAAATTGGATAGGTTTTTTGGCAATCCTAGCTTGTTGGAGAGGCATCAGTTATCAGCAGTTATGAGCCTTGATAGGCCTTTCTCTGATCACACTCTGCTTGTATGGGACAGTGGGACGAATTCAGACATTGGATCATATTTCAAACTCAAGAGAACTTGGTTTAGGGATGCAGGTTTTGTGCAAATGGTGTCTCAGTGGTGGCAGAACAAGGCTGTGCAAGGTTCTGCTGCACAGCAACTGGCTGCAAAACTGTCAGGCCTACGTGACATGCTTAAAGAATATGGGCAGGCTGTGGCTTTGATCAGAGAACAGAAAAGGAGGGAGGCTCTGGCAGTAATCAGAGACTTGGATCTGAAAGAATGCAGGCAGTCTCTGAACCTCCAGGAGCAGCAGCAAAGGCAGCTGATGTAATCTGTAGTGGGGGAGGAGGATCTGAAAATAGAAATGGACTAGCGTGAAAGATCTAGACAGCTATGGCTCAAAGAGGGTGATGCGAACATGAAGTTTTTCCATCTTGCGGCCAGTGCTAGGAGGAGATTCAATCTTATCTCATCAGTTAAAGTAGAAGAGAGAACTATTACTTCTGTTAGTGAAATCAGAACTGAAGCAGGTAAATATTTTAAAGAAATATCCAAGGCTGCTCCAAGAGGCTCTTGGAGGATGGCATCGGTGGATTTCCCTTGTTTTAGTGGTGATCAGAAGACTGGTTAGTCACTCCTATATCTGAATAAGAAGTACTAAAAGCAATTAAAGATTTAAATAATGAAGGGGCTCTTGGTTCGGATGGGTTTCAGGTTTTCTTTTACAGAGAACTGTGGAGTGTTGTCAAGGTGGATGTATTGAAGGTTATTCATGAATTTGAACTGGGCAACTCTGGTTTTGAGAGGTTGAACAAATCCTATCTGTTTCTGCTTCCTAAGAAATTAGGTGCGGAGAGGTTTTCTGATTACAGACCCATTGCACTATCTAATTCCATCTATCTTATTATTAGTAAGGTTATAGCCAACAGATTGCGGGAGGTTTTAAAGGACTTGATACTGCCTGTCCAGTCTGCTTTTCTTCCTGGGAGATCATTACAAGAGTCTTTCATTATTGCGCAGGAGATGGTCATGGGTTGGCACAGGAGAAAGACCAAGGCCTTTTTATGGAAAGTAGATTTTTCCAAAGCCTATGATTCAATCTCCTGGTCGTATGTGTGGGAGATCCTTAAAAGGAGGAAGTTTCCACCTTTATTGATACAGTGGGTGAAGAGATGCATTACGACAGCCTCTTTTTCCCCATTGATAAATGGGAAACCATGTCGCTCTTAGATTCAAACCTAGTGTAGAGTTAGGCAAGGATGCCCACTTGCCCCTCTGATTTACAATCTTGCAGTGGATACTTTGGCAAGATACGCCTGCAAACTGGCAGTGGATGGTTTTATAAGGGGGTACTCAATGTCTAATAATAGGGCTTTAGCTCCTATACTCCAATATGCAGATGACACTGTTTTTTTTGTGGAAGGGGGGAAGAGGGAAGCGCAAGCGCTTCTACATATGGTAAAGATTTTTGGGGAGATTTCTGGTCTCAGACTAAATAGAAATAAATCCTCCCTGGTCTGTTTTGGGATGAATGGAATGTTACAGAACGACATCTCTACCATTCTGGGTACACTTGTGGTTTCATTGCCTATTAAATACCTGGGTTTGCCTTTGAAATGTTCTAAAATGAAGAAAGCAGATTGGTCTTTCCTATATGAAAAGATGGCTACGAAATTGGAGGGCTGGAGCAGTAGATACCTATCAAAAGGGGGGAGGTATATATTACTGAATTCTGTCATCACTTCGATTCCAGTATTCTTTTTCTCTATTCTCAAAGCCCCGAAGTCAATCTGGAAAAAACTTGATGTGATGCGCAAAAGATTCTTCTGGAAAGGGGCCTCTCACCAAGGGGATTTTCTTCAACCTTTGAAGTGGGACTCAATTTGCAAGCCAAAAACGATTGGGGGCATGGGTGTTAGATCCCTTAAGGAATTTAATGAAGCTTTGCTTTTGAAGTGGGCTGTTCGGTTGCTGCAGGGGGAAAAAAAATATGGACAGAAATCATTCAGGACAGTTATGGGACTGCCAATGATGAGAAAAATCGTCTAAACCCCCATAAACCATCTCCCTTTTTCTCTTCAGTGGTGCGTGCCCTGAGGGACAATTGGAATTTTTTCAAATCTGTATTAGGTGATAGGAAAAGCTTCAAATTCTAGTTAGAGAATTGGGTACTTGGGGGAGTGTTTAAAGACAGGTTCCCCCTCGCTTATGCAGCGGCTTCAGATAAAAATGCTGTGGTGTCTGATTATTGGGATGTGGAATCTGAGCAGTGGTCTTTTAATAATGCTGTGTGGAATACTTATGAAACAAGAACACGAGCAGAGAATGAACGTCTCATGCAAGAACTTGCTACCTTTAAACCCATGCCTCATGAATATGACACATACAAATGGGAGGGTAAGTTTTCTACTGCGGCTGCTTATGACAAGTTGATAGTGCCTTCCAGGATGGCGGAATTTGATGAGATGGGGAAGAAGCTATGGAATTTAAAAATACCATTGAAGATACAAATTTTTCTGTGGCTCTGCAGAAGGGACGGTCTGATTACTGAAGATCTGAGGCACAGGAAAATGGATATTCCCACTCAGTTTTGCCACCTATGTGAGATGCATAATGATTCTAGCATTCATAACTTTTCTTCATGTGTGATCATTGATTATGTCTGGAGGAGAGTATGTAATGAGTCTCCCCACATGGGAGAATCTGTGGCATTATCTAGTGGATGGGAATAAGCCATGTTTACATATGACGGCTGTGTTATGGACTATATGGAAGGCTAGAAATGAGTGTGTTTTTCAAGAGACCCCAGTATATGTGGATAATATTGTAAATTTTTGCTGGAGTCTCATACAGCATTGGGGTTCGATCATGTAATTGTTTCATTTTTATTAATAAAAGCTCTCCTGGTTTGCTATCATTGATTCGATAGCATTCATTTCTTTCTCAAAAAAAAAAATTTGAGGTGATTCTAAGATCAGAATTCACCTCAGATGAGCCATAATTTGATTTGAGTTGTTTTTTTTTATGAGGAATTGAATGTCTTTAATGGATTATAGAGCCAATGAAAATCACTTAGTTGATTTGAGACTCTACTTTGGATCATTTAGTTGATTTTGAAGGGCAATTAGATTTTCTAACCTAAGGAATTCTCCATATTCCTTTAGGTTTTAGAATTCTGGGATTTGAGTTTGTGTTTTTAAAGTGACTGATTTAACTCTTTCTACATGCTATCTATAGCATTAGAAAGAGATAGACCAGCTATTTTCTGATTTGATGGGATTTTATTGACAAGGGATCTTGATTTTAAGATGCATTCCCGAGTGGTTTTTCTGTGATTTATGAGTTGAAACTCTTGTCAGATGGTGTTTATAGTGATTTCTTTGTGTGTTTAAATCCCACACTCATATCAGTTTGCTGCAAGTGCAGCTACATTTCCCCTAAAACCAGCTAAGTAATCCCTGAAACAGTCACTTTAAATTCCTAATCAGGTTGTATGTAATCTAATCTGGAATTTGTTTGGCTGATTCAAGCTATTAGGTAGTTGGATTTAGGTTCTATCCAATCCTTGTTGCAGATCTGGTTCTCTGAAGTTTGTCTTAACTGCAGCAGCAGTCAAGATGTCTGAAGAAGAATCCAATCGCCTGTAGTGGTTGGAGCTTAGCTGCTTTGCTATTGCTTGTGTTGTAGCTGTTCTTCCAGCAGAATTGCATCAGTTGCTTTGCTACTATTGTTCCAGCTGCTGTTCCTGCTATTTGCAACAGATTGTGTTCTGAGAATTCAAGGACGGTAGCTTAGTTTTAAGTTTTGTAATTGGCTGACTTGTGTATAATAATGTATTGAATGTTATACAAGCTTTCATTTATTTTCAATTCATGTTTAACATCATTTGAGTGCTTGTGTCCTTATTTTTAAATCTTTATCAGCTAGCTGTTAGTGTCTAACTGTTCTCATATCACAATGAAATGAAATTCAAGTTGAAATGTGTGCTAAAATGTTTGAATCTTTTATATATCTTGTCTGGAGGTTGTTCAAGGTGTTCACTGCCTTTTTAGACCCTTTAGGTCCCATTCTAGCCTTTAAGATTCATTTGAAAACCTTCAAAAGGCTTAGGATGGGTGAGATTTGGAATTCAATAAAAATTAGATAAAAAATCTAAAAAAATAAAATAAGCCTATCTGAATGAATATTAAGTATTTCTTTAAATGTATACCAAGTTTCATGGTAATCTGAACCACCGGCTTAGTAGAATTTACCGGTCGACGGTTCTGTATACCATGAAACTTAATAAAAGAAATTACACTTAAAAATATAAAAAACATCTCTTTCTTCTCACCCATTTCTTTCCATCTCTTCTCCTACTTCCATAAAAGAAATAAAACCCACAAAAAGCTTAAAAAACTAAAAAACACTTAAAAATTCCTTTGTATACTATGTATATAAGTGTATATATAAGCTATATTGTAAGCTCATTTATATACAATGTAAAATATACATATATAGGGTATAAATAACTTATGTATATATTGTAGTATATAAATTAAGTATTTAGGTTAGATTATACTGTATATAACTAAATTATATAACTACTTATTAATTAAACTAACTTATATGTACTAATAGACTATATAAATTAATAAACATTATAAATAAGCATATTAAGTTATAATACTATATATACGTATTTATATGTATATAATAAACATATTTAATCCTTTTCCATAATTTAATTATATATATAGAATAAATACTTAATTTATTAAGTTAATAGTTAAGTTATTAGATTAAATTAAAATAAATTAGTAGATTAAGTTAAAACTTAGCTAACTTATATTGTATATTTATACTAATGTATTTTAAGTAAGTTAAGATAATTTAAGTTATTTATAATGTATTATACTATGTAAACTATATTTATACATGAAACAATCTAAAAATGTGCTATTTAAATGTAAATAAATTAGAAATAAAGCTTGTAAAATACAATAAAAATATATATTAAATACTTTAACATATTTACTAACTCTGTATATGGTCAATTAGACCATATAATAACTAATTTATACGTAATTAATGAATAAAACCTAAAATTAGTTATATATAAACTATATACTTTACCTAATTAATTTATATAATAAATATAATTAAAATTCTAAATTAATTGTACAATTGTATAGTACTATGTAAATACTTTATTTTCACATAATTTATTTTTAATATCTAATAACTTATGACCCTCGAATTGAGGGCCAAAATCTCAAACCCAGAACTTGCCGCACCTGATTTCCAGCACGCAACCGCGGCCAGAAAGTGCCACATCGTATATCTTACACCGCTTGCAACGGTATTTTACTAAAAAGTTACTATACTGCTCAGTCATCACGGGCGCCGGGCCCCCGAAACAACCGAGCATATATACTGAGCATTATCTGAGCATTTGATGTGTGTGAAGGTCGGGGGCCATTTACTGTGTAGGGCTTGATTAAGCCCAAATTTGAGCTGAAAACATAATTAAGCGGCTTAATTAAGAAACTAGGGTGCACTTAGTAGAGGTCTGGTCCCACCCACCTCGAGTGCTGTGTATCCCTCGAAAAGTGTAAAGACCCGTTCTGTTCTGAGCCTTTTAAGACGTCTGGACTGTCAGTCAGACGTCTGGACCCATTCCCAGACATCTGGAAATTGAAAATTTTGTACGTAACTTCACGTTTGCACATTGGGTGCGCACAGACAGTCGCACTCTTTTCTCTCTCTCTCTTCTCTCCTCCACCAGAACCCTAGCACACTCCCTATATAACCCCTCTCCCCCCTTCCTCTCTTCCTCACTCCACCACAGCCACCTTCCTTCCTTCATCTCCACTGCAGTGAGAGGGGCGAGCGCGAGAGAGGGTGTGGGAGCTAGCGACGAGGAGAGGCGGCATGAAGAGAGGAGGAAGAGCTTGAGCTCGCGAGCTTGTGGGAGCTCGCCGGAGCATGCACCGCCGGAGTGGCGTGTGCGGGAGGAGTGCGTCGGGGGAGACGTCCCCGACACTTTGCTGTAGCTGGAGCTGTAGGAGAGGAGGAGAGGCTGTGGCTGCGCCTGGTGAAGGGAGTAGGAGGTCGGTCTGGTTTTGGGTTTTTCCCAGAATTAGACGTCTGGCATGTCGACCAGACGATGGGTTGGACATCTAGTGACAACACCAGACGTCTGAAAGCAGTGTTTCGTGGAGGTACGTTCCTCTTACGGTTACAACCATGCAGGTCGCATTGCAAAGCCAATCTGTATGGCTAAAAGTGGGTGATTCGCCTGTCGCATGTAGGGATAGCTTCGGGATGATGCGGGGCACGCCCTCCTACGCATTTCAGACGTCTGGACAGCTTACCAGACGACCGGAAGCACTCCCAGACAACTGGAGTAGAGGTCGGACGTCTGGAGCTGGGTCCAGACGGTCAAGTAGGGGTTCTGGACGTTTGAAGTTGACGCAGGAACCTGAGGTGAGACTCTGGTTACTTTTTGTTACGACTCAGTTCCCGAATCCCTACAGGACACGAGAATTGGACCGACTCGACTGATCCCAAGACCCAGTCGTCCAACGAGAAAGTAACCAAAAAGTAGTAAAGTAAACCACATTCACCGTGCAGGAAACTAACAGTAACAAAAGTACAGCAGTAAAGAAAAGAACTGCTACAGTACATACCACCACAACAGTAGAGAATTAAAAACAGGTACAGAAATACGAAGTTTACAATGAAAGAGTACAAGGTGAAACAGAAATACTCACTACTACAGAAAAATGGTATAACAAGTACAACTACTGGCCTCTACTAGGCCCAGCACCCTCTACAGCCGCAGGCTTTAGCTGCTCAACACCTAGCCCTGAAAAAGGTGACAATTATGACACGTTAGCGAAACGCTGAGTAGAGTGGCAACCAGCTAGCTAAGAAAAACAGTAAAGGTGGATAAGTAGCTGTTGTTTTTAATTTCTTTCCTTATTCTCTATTTACTCTTTCTTGATTTATTTCTCAGGTCTTTCTCTTGATCTCGAATGTTCCTCGTGGGAATGATCTTGATTGCTGTCTTTTCCAAAAAGTAGAAGTAGCACGTGGTGCTCTTCTGGCCGGGAGAGTCCCCCATGGTGGTCCTACCCTCAGTCAACCACCCCAAGGTCGCTAACAGGCATGACGGTGACTACGGCACGCGCGATAAACGCACGGGTAGCTACCCCGCACTGGCACGCGGTCAGTTGTTTCTGTTAATGGGTGCACCCAGAGCACAGCAGGGGTCTAGCCCCTCCACAGTAAACAAATAGGGGACTTACCCCTCCACAGTCCGCGCACCCTCGCCTGACTACCCTGGTTTGCCCAGTGGGCCTAATAAGTCGATGTAGGATGGCTAGCTGAACCCAGGGCCCCGTGGGGTGGCTAGCTCTCTCCCTACACTAGCAGCTCTCCCCGGTACGGTGTACGCGAGGGCCAGAAAGTCGGTGCAAAGTGGCCAAACTCACCCCAATCTCGACCTAAGAGTGGCAAGCTCCCCTCTACACTAAGAGGTAATATGTGCTTTCTTTGGTACCACGTACCCAAGAGACAACACACTTTCCCGTTTTACTTTTCCAGTTCCATTCCATTTATTTTCAGGAGTTCTACTCCTAATTCCCCGTAGGGTTAGTGCTCATGTTTCCTCAGGCCAAGCCATACTAGGTTTCACCATTTCAGGTTTATTCGCATATAGTACGTATTTCCAACATTCAAACTTCTTTTCCTTTCCAATTTATATACAACCAGCTCGTATTTAGTTTCCAAGCAACAGTAATTACATGTAGCAGTTTACTAGCAACAGTACTCTACATTTCACAGGTAGCTGTTATCCAATTACAGGCAATTATCATTATTTTATCTACTTATCCAAGACTGCAATTCAGGCATTCAAGACATTCGTTTCAATGTTTCTGTTCCTAGGATTCATGTCACACCCTAGGATCTATCATTCAATCTAGTTTTCAGTCCTAGGATTCATGCCATATCCTAGGATCTATCATTCAATCTAGTTTTCAGGTTCAAGGATTCATTCCATACCCTAGGATCTATCATTTAATTCAGATATGCATTAATGTTTGTAATTAACTAAGGGAAGCCACTCTACCCACAAAACCAGGCGTAATGGGGGCATGATCGGCAGGTCCACGTGCCTCCACAACCCCCAAAGCCGCAACAGAACGAGGTCCTACACAAGGATCAATCACAAGGAACCACTCAGAACAGGATAAAAGTATTTCAAACAAGTAAAGGAACTAATTCTGAGAAGAACGGAATCTTAAACGCGGAAATCGGACCTCGAACGAACCCTAAACAGGTCAAAACAACAAGTCTGACTCAAATCAGACGTCTGGAGCACCTTCCAGACGTCTTAAAAAGTGGTCCAGGTCATACCTCACTTTGCGCTGCTCTTCAGACGTCTAGGATCCCGCTGAACCGTTTGGACCTAGTTCCAGACGTCTGACTATCACTTCGGACGTCTGGAGACTCTCTCTGCCGTCTGGTGCTTCGCCCAGATGTCTGAATCGCGTGGGAGGGCATATCCTGCACCTTCCCAAAGCGAAACCTGCACGCGTACGCAAACACACTCTCAACATGGCATGAGACAGAACTTTCGGCGGAATGGCCTGCATGGCCGTATCCGCAAAAGGAAGCGGAGGAAGAAATACGTACCTCTTAGACGTTTGGGGCTCCCTCCAAAGGTTGCCCGCGTTGTCTGGACGTAGGTCCAGACGTCTGATTTTGGGAAAATTTCCCAGAATCAGAACCTCCTGGCCTTCTTCCTGCTACACGCGAGCTCGCCACGCAGCCACTCATCCGTTGCTCGAGCTGCAGCAGCACCAGGGGAGATCTCCCTCGCACGACGTCCCTCTACGCGCGTGCCGGCCGGCCTCAAGGTGCTCCGGTGGGCTCTCTCTCTCTTCCTCGCGTGCTCTCCCTCTTCTTCCCTCTCGCTGCACCTCATCCTCTCCGCATGCATCCGGCAGCAGCTGCTGCCCTCGCTCTCTCTCTCTCGTGCTCAAGCTGGAAGAAGGAGGAGATGGTGGGGTGGTGGGTAAGGGAGAGGGAAGGGGAATTTGAAGGTGTGGGGGGAGGTGTCCGCAGGACGGTGAGGGAAGAGAGAGAAGAAAAGAGGGCGGCGGGTTATAGTCCGCGTGCGGCACGCGCGCGCACTCGCGATCGTACGCACGCCAAAATTTATTTCCAGACGTCTGGGAAGGCATCTAGACGTCTGACCAGACGCCTTAAAGTGCGTTTGATGTCTCGGTCTTAACAACATAACAAACTCAAAGGAAGTTTCGTCCCCGAAACTTGCACTAATTAGGGTGCAGAAAAAAAAGAATAATATACACATAACAAACTCAAAGAGTACCGAAGCCGGTCTGAAAAGACGTACCCTCAAAGAGCTCTGGGTACCGCTCCCGCATCGCCGCCTCAGGCTCCCAGGTAGCCTCCTGATGAGAACCTCATCATGAGCCCTAAACTAGCACCATTTAACCCTGATTTATAGGAAAAAGCTCCTACATAACCTTAGAAAGGCTTGGCTCAGAGAGATTCTGAGTTTGCAAAGAAAATAGAAACTGAGGGGTAAAAATGTAATTTCACCAATCCAATCTGAAAACAGGGTAACTCAGGGTCCAAACATAGGTCAAAACAACCTAATAAGAAGGAAAGTGGGATGATCTGATCCAATAAGGGCTACAGCAATTCCAAGGAACTAAATGATAATGTGTAACCCTAAAACAAACCCACTTCAATTCACGAGGTTCGAGGCAAAGTAAAAATAGAATAAACCCTCTAAAATTCATAGAAAAATAATCTCTAGGGTTTAGAACCTTCAATCTGGCCTTAGGAACCCATTTTGACCTACATTGAGAACCATGCCCAATTAACAACTTAATTTGGGTTTTTGCATAAATTGACCGGTCAAACAAGGTTTAATCTAGAAATAAAATTCACCACCAGATTCCTTAGGCCCTAATTCGTCATGTATAAAAACTTGAGCCTAAGAAGAAACCTTCTTGACCAACTTTACACTTTGGTCCTCATATATTTACGTTTTGGCCCTCAACTCTTGAACCCTCACATTTTGGCCCCTAACTCTCCTTCGTTCTTTGCGTTCAAGTCCCTCTTGCAAAACCTGAGCTGCACCATGCTCCGGCGACCTTGCGCGGAGCATGGCGCCGCGTAGGGTAAGGGAGGGAGCCTGCCAAGTCAAATGGGGGTGCCCTGTGTCGTCAGCCACCGCAGGAGCACCCCCCTGAGTGCTGCGACCACCCATACCGCCCGTGCGAATGCACGGACGGTATGGGTCTCCTTCCTCCGGCGTCCTTCGACGAGGGAGACACGTCGTCTCCCTCTGCCCTCCTCTCTGATTCTGCCCCTATAAATACCCCCGTCGCTCCGCCGTTCTCCCCAGCTCGGTTCTGACAGAGAAAACCCCCACAACTTTCCTCTCTTCCCACTCCGGCAGACGCCCACCAGCTTCGGCGGTTTCTCCTCCTCCTCCTCGTCGCTCTGCCGCAATACCAGCAGCAGAGACTTCTTCTTGATTCTCCTCCGCGTCGCGCAATACCGGCGCGCGCTGCCTCTGCCCCGTCCTCGCCGTCGCCCCTTCCTCTGGGCAGTTTCTTCTCCAGTGACAGTCGATACGACTGTCACCCTGCTCCTCCCCCTTCGTCCCTGCAAGTAAGTTAGAACTACTTCCCTTCCTCTCCTCTTTCTTTTCCCTATTTCAATTTGTTCAATTAAGCCCTCGACCGACCCTGACCACCATCACCCCCTTCGTCTCCGGCTACACTCCGGTGAGACGCCCCCATCACTCCACCACCCCACACGACTCGCCGACCCTCATAGAACCTCCGCCTCCTCACCCTGATCCTCTTCCGCCCCTCCATTTCCCGCCACTCGCCACCTGCAGACCCCCCGAACAAACCCATTCCCCCAGCCACAGTCCGACCTAGGGCAGCCCTTGCACACCGCCCCACGCCTCACCACCACCCGCACGAGCTTCACCGCACTCTGGCGAAGCTCCCGGCACCTTCTGATTAGGCCGAGAGGCCGTTTTGCTGTGAATAGGTCACCCGTCCTCCGCCGCCATTGCTGTGCAGAAGGAGCTGCTTCCACCTGCAGCTGCAGCCTCGCTTCGCCCTGGTCAGACTCCCCAGGACGCAAGGCAGCCCTCGCACACCTGCCCAGGCTCGCAGCTGGGGAGAAAGCTCTGCAAAAGCCGCAACTGCCTGCAGCTTTCTCAGCTGCAGGCACCAAATTGGGGTGGGACATTTAGTCCTACCTCGGAAGGCTCTGAAGCGACGCGCCGATATAAATTGAAAAAGTGCTGTAGGCTTATCGCCTCAGCACACGGGGTGAGGTCCCTCTCACACCGCTTCACCCGGCCCGTCCGCGAGCTCATCACGCAGATCCGGCCGACCCGACCCGACTTGACTGGCACTCCCCGCCCACCACCGCACGTCGGTGGGCCTGGACCCAGGCGCGACCCGCGTACCCGATTACCCGGTTGCTCTGGGAGACCCTTCCGAAGAGTGAATACTGAGAGAGAGACGTGGGGGGGGAGGGTAGAGTAGGTTTTGCCCTCTGACGTGTAAACCGTGAAGTGTGTAGGCACAGGTGAAGAAGGACTGCGGAAGAAAAAGAAGAGGAAGAAAGAAGAGAAAAAGGAGAAGCCAAATTTTCATCTCTCTCTCTCTCTCTCTTTATTTTTGTAATAAGAATTTGTACTTCTAGAATACGACTTGCTCCCTGAGTTCGACCTCGGGAACTCTTTTGTTTTCCGAGTAAAAAAAATATATCTGTAATGATGGCAATAACTAGCTGTACTACAACGCTATTTCTATAACAAAAGCTAGTCGTCAATGCCGCCGCCACTTTGGCACCGTTGCCGGGGAGCAACGGCTATTCTAGAAGCTTTGAATTTCTTTTTAACAATTGCTAATCTTCTCTCTTGTGTGCAGGTAAAGGAAAATCAAGCAGCCACACAATAACCACTCCGAGGACAGGTAATTTTTATTTCTTCTATCCTCACTTTAACCCTCAATTCTAAAGAGGTAGAAAAAGAAAAGAACAAGCAATATAGGTATAACCTGTCTTCCATACCTAGTAAACCATCAAAGCTGCATGTTTTCAAATTTCAACCCACCATTCCTGCACACACTATTAGGGTAATTAAGGGCTAACACCTTCTTGCCTGAGCCCTAATTACCCAACAAAGAGCTAACTGGACCAAGTAGAGCCAACTCAAGGATTGGAAAGCTAGGGTTTTTAGAGACACACCCCTTAATCAAGAATTGAGAAAATCCAAAAGAAGTGTGCCTAAGCTATTGATTAAAAATACCTATTCAGAGAAACCCTAAGCAATTGGCTCTCTAAACACTTGAACCTTAAAATACAAGACCCAAAAACTCTCAAAGGAACAAGAGGTAAAGTTGACCCCTTGGGTCAACCAACCTTAAAATTAGGTCACTTTCTCACTCAAAATACCTAAGAGTTCAAGTGTAACTTTAAGCACCCTGATCTTAAATTAAAATTGGTAGACTTAAGAGGTCAAGATCCCCATTCTGGTCTACCTGGAATCTCAGTGACAAGAGAGGTCGGGTGGGGGAAACCCTGTAACCCGTAGGGACGCTCTACTGTGTAGGGGTCTTCGCTGGACTCACCCTCTCTGGCTGCCCAGGTAATTCTCAGGTGGACGATCTTTTTGATCAAGGGGTCCATCTGCCCCGAACCTCTATAGTCACCCAACATTTTTGGGTGTCTTGATTGGGTCCAGCACCTGCTTATCTCATCCGGTCCTTCAGTATTTTGCAGGAGGTCCTTGAAACCCCCTATAGAAATTCACTCTCTCCGAGGCTAAGCCTCGGCTCCCTTGTTTTTGCAGAAATCATTCACATAGCCCCTCTTTCCTCTGATTCTGAACAAAATCCCCTTCTTCCATCTTTATTCAAACTTCAATTCTATATCTTGATCCCACCACCTGATTCAAAGATGCAGCCTAATTACTTAGCAAGACTACCATTCAAAAAACCTGAATATCTGAGATCCATGAAAGATAAGATGATTGAGGATGCCCTTGAATTCTATGAAATCAAATGTAAACCCTCAACACCAATAGAAAACATTCAGGTTGATGCCCCAACAACCACAGCTTTCATCATAAACTGTGCCCAAATTCTATTGACAAAAGTTACAAAAGGATCAACCCGAGATATGCTCATGACAGGATACATTGAGATAGAAAAATTACACCAATTTGAATACCTTCAATGCTTGACAAATCCTGTACTTTGGGAACAACACCAAGATGCCCTTATAAAACGGGAAGAAATGATGAGATCACTAGAACAAACTATCAACCAGAAATACCCGTATATACCAGAAACAGAGGATGAACCATCTTGGAACAGTATTAAGGAACAATCCAGTTTCCCAGATCTCGAGACTGAGGCACAAAGTGGTTGTGGAATCCAAACCCAGATAGAAGACAATGTTGAATTAGGTTGGGATATTGCAGGAGAACACAATGATGAGCCAAACTTAGACCATGAATTGCCAAGCCTAGAATTCCAAAACTCCTGCAATAATGAGATCAGAACTGAACCTTTTGAGGGTATAAATTCCGCCCCTTATTTTGATAAGGTGGCCCTCGAAGGTTATTCGGACTTAGGTTCTAATAATTCTACCCACATCCTAAGCCTAGAACCTAGATCTGAAACTTATTGGGAAGATTATGAGGCCCCTTATGAGAAAGATCAAATTTTTACAGAATATGATTCCGGGCCTCTATTTGATGAATATCCCTCTCCAACATCCTCAGGAAATCTGATCGATTTTTCAGAAAACATGCCAATTTATGATACAGAAACTGAGGAGTTGGATGAGCAAGGTTTTAATGGGGTCTATCCTACCAGCTTCGAGCTTGGACAGAACACCTTTTTGAGCCCAGAATTGACATATAGGCTAGAACCCAGTCAGGCTACTGATTCCACATCTGATGATTTTTGCTGTGGTGGAATTCATAATCATGAATCTCATTTTTGCCAACTCTCCGACAATTTCAGATCTGACTATAATTGCGGAGAGACTTTCCTTCCTGAACACACCAGGCCCATCTACGACTTCAGTTCACATGACTCTGACTCCGACTCTGAGGTCCTGATTCCCGAGATCACTGATAACACAGAATCATTCCTTTTCGATCCTCAGGAACCAAAAATAGAAAATGCCAAGAGTGATTGCAACCCAGAATTCAAATCTTTGCTCAATTCAGATTTCTTTCATCCTACAAACACTCTTCAGGCATTTAATAGTTACCCAGAGGACTCTTTACAGAAAATCACCTGTCATTCCTTTCTAGAAGAGCCCTCATACACAGTTGCCACCTCGTCTGCACACACAGAACTAATCAAAACCTCTTCCCAACCCCGACCCGCAACTGGACTCAATTTCTATTCAGATTCACCTCTCACCGAGCCGATTGCATTTCCACATCGGGTTTGGAACACTGATCAGACTACATATCATGCTCCATCATTCTCTGATCACCCCTGTAGAGTTTCCGCATCATTCATTGATTATTCTACGGGTCCCTACTCTGACCAGGCTGATTCGACTCAGCCAAACCCTACATTTTCACTTCCACATCCATCTGAGCTTCATAGTATATGGTGGGTTCCACACCTTTTTATCCACATCTATCAACCCACCAGATTGATTGGGTTTGGGCTGCATCATCAGCCTGTTGATCTGAACAAGCACCTGGTTGGACCAACCAGGCTCTTAATCAAGGTGCTTGTATTACAAAACTCTGCTGATTTCACCATCCCCTCTCCATCGCATTTCTCGCTTGGCTGAAGGCATCAAATTTAGCGCTCAACGGGAGGCAGCCCGTCATTTCTTGAAAATCTAAAACCTTTTTCTGACACCATTGTGCACTTAAGGTTCACCCTTTAAGACAGCCGACTCCACCTCAGATGCTTGCATCTAAGATTAAAAATCGTCCGCAACATTCATCCCGACCCATTCACTCATTAAAACATCTGTCCTAATGTATGAACTAAGTTGAATAAAAACCCCCTAAGTTACAATGAGGACATTGCAAATCTTAGGCATGGGGGGGTATGAAAGTGCAAAACGTGTAAGAAAAGGTTTCAAACAAAAAATTCACATATGCCAGAAACACCATAAAAATTAAAAATTTTCGAAAAAGAATAAGAGAATAAGAGGAGAAAGGAAATTTTGTGAAGGAGAAGTAGAAAAGAAACAAAAGGAAAAAAGGAGCACAAAATATGAGAAACAAGTGATAGTCATTAGTAAGGAACTAAGGAATTAACCTAAGTTCTAGACCTCATTCAAGAAAATAACTGAAAAGTGCATAATAAGATTAGTAAGAACGCAAACCTTAGGCATTCTTGAATAGACACTTAGTACCCATTAAGATCCGGACACTCCTCAAGAGGTTGAGGAAAATGAAAAGCTGAAGTATTAGGTCTAAGGCTTAGGGAGTATTTGGCCTCATTAACTAATTTTTGGTTTACGGGACTCAGTAACCTAAGCACCCTACCTCACACACAGCCTGGTTCAGTAAGCGTAAAAATCAAAATCACGCAGAAGCGTCGAAAAATTCTGAAAAGTACACCTAAAATAAGAGCGACCGATCAATACAAGTTGATTTGGACGAGTTCCCAGCGCGGAGAGGCGGGAAATCCCCTCGAAGATGCGTAACAAAATATCATCTCCTCGGTGCTTGTCTCTTAGGATATTCACATATCCTACTGGGGGCATGTAAGCACCCTGCTGGTTCAGATTCCATGGATGGCATTATTACGAAGTGTCAACTGCCAGGGTCTGAATTCAGCCACGGAACACCATGGATGGGATTATCTCGAAATCTCAATAGCCAGGGTTCCGGGGGTTTCCATGGGCGGTGCTATCTCGAAGCATCGATTGCTAGGAACCCTTAAGGATTGATGATGGGAGCAAGGAATCTGATACAGACCGTGTTGAAAAGCCAATCCTAGGCTAGAACTAAAAAGAAAAAGAGAGAGAAAACTCTCCAAACCGAAGAACTTTCTATCTCTCTCTTATAAAACGCACTGCGAACTGAACCAAGGCTAAAATCATTTCAAGCACGGGTGCTTTAACCACAAAGTCCAATAGACCTTAGGTTAGTTCTTGTGGGCCTTAAAAACCTTTGCTAAGGACTGAGGCTGAGGCTAGACAGATTTGGATCTTGATTGGTACTAGAATACCTTTTAAGCCTATGGTCAGCATTCTAACCTAATCTAAGTTTAAATGAAAAAGTACTTATCTGAAGCTATTAAGAACTACATGATCTAGAACAAGGGTTGAAACCTTAAGTTTTTGCTAAGGGAATAGCAAAAGTTAGGCATGGGGGTATGATGAAAACCTCATCATGAGCCCTAAACTAGCACCATTTAACCCTGATTTGCAGGAAAAAGCTCCTACATAACCTTAGAAAGGCTTGGCTCAGAGAGATTCTGAGTTTGCAAAGAAAACAGAAACTGAGGGGTAAAAATGTAATTTCACTAATCCAATCTGAAAACAGGGTAACTCAGGGTCCAAACATAGGTCAAAACAACCTAATAAGAAGGAAAGTGGGATGATCTGATCCAATAAGGGCTACAGCAATTCCAAGGAATTAAATGATAATCTGTAACCCTAAAACAAATCCACTTCAATTCACGAGGTTCGAGGAAAAGTAAAAATAGAATAAACCCTCTAAAATTCATAGAAAAATAATCTCTAGGGTTTAGAACCTTCAATCTGGCCTTAGGAACCCATTTTGACCTACATTGAGAACCATGCTGAAAACGATGGAACGGTGTGGCTTCGAGAGATAACTGGGTTTTATTGTTATGTCGTTGTAATATAGCCAGTTGTTGCCATCATTTCAAATATAATTTTTTTTACTCGGAAAATAAAAGAGTTCCCGAGGTCGAACTCAGGGAGCAAGTTGTATTCTAGAGATATACATGTTTCTTTTACAAAAAGAAAGAGAGAGGGAAAGAATTCGTTGTCTTATTTTCTCTTTGTTTTCTCCTCGTGATGTTCTTCTTTCTTTCTTTCTTCAGATCTCCTTCTTCTTCTTTGTTCTGCAGAGGTGATGCTCTTCTTTCTTTCTTTCTTCAGATCTCCTTCTTCTTCTTTGTTCTGCAGAGGTGATGCTCTTCTTTCTTTCTTTCTTCAGCCAGGGACGTCACCCCTCCTTCTTTCTTCTTTTCCCTTCAGGCCGTCGTCTGATTTCCAAATCAGACGACTTAAACTGCCTGTTGCTACAGTGTCTCCCTCAGCTTCCTTCTTCTTCCGCGGTTCTTCTTCTTCACCTGTGCCTGCACACTTCAGAGCTTACGTCAGAGAACAAAACCTACTCTACCCTCTCCCCCCGCGTCTCTCTCTCTCTGAAACCACTCTTGGGAAAGCTCTCCCAGAGCTGCCGGGTAATCGGGTTTGGGTCACGCCCGGGTCCAGGCCCACCGGCGTGCGTGGTGGGCGAGGAGTGCAGGTCAGTCTTAAGTCGGGTCGGGTCAGGTCCGCGGGGCGTGAGCGCGGACGAGACCGGGTAACCGGGCGGGTGAAGGGGACCTCACCCCGTGTGTTGAGGCAGTAAGGCTAGTGCACTTTTGCATCTTATATCGCTGCGCCTCTTCAGGCTTTTCCGAGGTGGGACTAAATGTCCCACCTTAATTGCGCGCCCGCAGCGGGGAAAGCAGCGGGAGATCGCGGCGTCACGCGAAGCCTTCTGCCTTAGCTGCGAGCCTGGTGTTTTGTCGAAACGCCTCGCAAGGCCTGGGAGTCGAATTTGGGCGTGGCGCTGAGCGTGGCGCGCCTGTAGCTGCAGGCGGAAGCAGCTCCTTCTGCACGGCAATGGCGGCGGAGGTCGGGTGGCCTGTTCACAGAAGAACGGCCTCCCGGCCTAATCAGAAAGTGCCGGGAGCTTCGCCAGGGTGCGGCGAAGCTCGTGTGGGTGGTGGCGAGGCGTGGGGCGGCGTGCAAGGGCTGCCCTAGATCGGACTGTGGGTCGGAGGATGGGTTTGTTCGGTGGGGTTGCAGAGGGTGATGTGGGGGAAGTGGCAGGGTGGGGGTTGATCAGGGTGAGGAGGCGGAGGTCCTGCGGTGGTCAGCGAGCCGTGTGGGTTGCTGAGGTGATGGGAGCGGCTCGCCGGAGGATGGCCGGAGGCGGAGAAGGTGAGGGTGAACAGGAGCGGTCGAGGGTTTAATCAAATAAAAGACAGTGAGGAAAAGAAAGAGGGGGAGATGGGGAGGAGTCCTGACCTAGCTACGGAGACGAAAGGGGCCGGGGCAGGGCGACAGTCGTATCGACTGTCGCCGGAGAAGAAGATGCCCAGGGGAAGGAGCGGCGGCGAGCAGAGGGCTGGAGAGGCGCCAGCTGGGTACGGCGTGGCGCAGGAAGAGCAGGGGAGGAAGTCTCTGCTGCTGGTATTGCGGCAGAGCGAAGAGGAGGAGGGGGAGGAACCGCCGGAGCTGGTGGGCGTCTGCCGGAGGGAGAGGAGAAGAAAGTTGCGGGTTTTCTCCGTCAGACCCGAGCTACCCCGGTCGGTGGAGCAACGGGGGGTATTTATAGGGATCAAACAGGGAGGAAGGCGGAGGGAGACGACGTGTCTCCCTCGCCGGAGGATGGCCGGAGACAAGAACCCATACCGTCCGTGCGTTCGCACGGCCGGTATGGTGGGTTACAACGACCAAGGGGGTGTCCCTGCGACGGCTGACGACGCAGGGCACCCCTGGTTTACTTGCCAGGTCCCCCCCCCTCACCCTGCGCGGCGCCATGCTCCGCGCAAGGTCGCCGGAGCATGGTGGTGGCAGGTTTTGCAGGGGGGACCTGATCGCAAAGAATGAAGGAGAGTTAGGGGCCAAAAAGTAAATATATGAGGACCAAAGTGTAAAGTTGGTCAAGGAGGTTTCTTCTTAGGCTCAAGTTTTTATACATGACTGATTAGGACCTAAGGAATCTGATGGTGAATTTCATTTCTATATTAAACCTTGTTTGACCGGTCAATTTATGCGAAAACCCAAATTAAGTTATTAATTGGGCATGGTTCTCAATGTAGGTCAAAATGGGTTCTGAAGGCCAATTTGAAGGTTCTAAACCCTAGAGATTATTTTTCTATGAATTTTAGAGGGTTTATTCTAATTTTACTTTGCCTTGAACCTCGTGAATTGAAGTGGGTTGTTTTAGGGTTACAGATTATCATTTAGTTTCTTGGAATTGCTGTAGCCCTTGCTAGATCATTTCATCCCACTTTTATTCTTATTAAGCTGCTTTGACCTATGTTTGGGTCCTGAATTACCCTGTATGCAGATTATACTGGTAAAATTGCATTTTTACCCCTTATGACTTGTTTTCTTCTCAAACTCAGAATTCTCTGAGTTAAGCCTTTCCTTGAGATATGTAGGAGCTTTTATCCTTTGTATTAGGCCAAAATGAGCTAGTTATGACTCATGATGAGGTTCTCATCACATGCCCAATTAACAACTTAATTTGGGTTTTTGCATAAATTAACCAGTCAAACAAGGTTTAATCTAGAAATAAAATTCACCACCAGATTCCTTAGGTCCTAATTCGTCATGTATAAAAACTTGAGCCTAAGAAGAAACCTTCTTGACCAACTTTACACTTTGGTCCTCATATATTTACGTTTTGGCCCTCAACTCTTGAACCCTCACATTTTGGCCCCTAACTCTCCTTCGTTCTTTGCATTCAGGTCCCTCCTGCAAAACCTGAGCAGCACCATGCTTCGGCGACCTTGCGCGGAGCATGGCACTGCGCAGGGTAAGGGAGGGAGCCTGCCAAGTCAAATGGGGGTGCCCTGCGTCGTCAGCCACCGCAGGAGCACCCCCCTGAGTGCTGCGACCACCCATACCGCCTGATAGCGATGGCGTGAAGAGATAACTGGGTTTTATTGTTATGTCGTTGTAGTATAGCCAGTTATTGCCATCATTTCAAATATATAATTTTTTACTCGGAAAATAAAAGAGTTCCCGAGGTCGAACTCAGGGAGCAAGTTGTATTCTAGGGGTACAAAGTTTCTTTTACAAAAATATAGATAGATAGAGAGAGAGATGAAAATTTGTTGGCTTCTTCTTTCTCGTCTGTCTTCTTCTTTCTTTTCTCTTCTCTTTGGCTTTTGGTTCCTTTATCTCCTTGTGGTCTTCTTCTTCTTTCTGTCTTCTTTATCTGCAGCAGTGGGTGATGTTCTTCTTCGTCAGTTCTTGTTTCTTCTCGTCTCTTTCTTTTTCTGCTCCCTTGCGGTCCTGTTCTTCTTCTTCTTCTTTCTTTCTTCTTTTCCTTTCTTCAGACTTTCTTCTTCTCGTGCTCTTCTTCTTCTTTCAGTTCTTGTCTTGGCCTCTCTGCGTTCCCCTCTGCCTCGCCTTCCTTCTCCTTCTTTGCCTTCAGGACGTCGTCTGATTTTCCAATCAGACGACTTAAACCGCAGCTGCTACAGTGCCGCTCGGTGATCCTCCTTCCTTCAGCTTTCATCTTCTTCCACGGTTCTTCTTCACCTGTGCCTGCACACTTACACAGCTTGATCAGAGAGGGGCAAAACCTATCTCTACCCTCCCCCGCGTCTCTCTCTCACAGAATCCGCTCATGGGATAGCTCTCCCAGAGCTGCCGGGTAGCCGGGTACGGGTCGCGCCCGGGTCCAGGCCCACCGGCGTGCGTGGTGGGCGAGGAGTGCAGGTCAGTCTAAGTCGGGTCGGGCCAGGTCCGCGGGGCGTGAGCGCGGACGAGACCGGGTAACCGGGCGGGTGAAGGGGACCTCACCCCGTGTGCTGAGGCAATAAGCCTCCAGCACTTTTTCGCTTTATACCGCTGCGTTCCTTCAGAGCCTTCCGAGGTGGGACTAAATGTCCCACCCCAATTTCGCGCCTGCGCGGAGGAAGCAGCCGGTAATCGCAGCGTTACGCGAGACCTTCGCGCGAGGGCTTCGACTCGACTGCAGCCTGGTGCTTCGCGAAGGCGCCTTGCGCTGTCTGGGAGCGTAACCTGGGCGTGACTCACCTGGGGCAGCAGGTGAAGAAGCTGCTTTGCTTCAACAATGGCGGCGACGAGCGCAGGTACCTGCCCACAGAAAAACGGCCTCTCGGCCCAATCAGAAACGCGGAGGACCTTCGCCGTGGCACGGCGAAGGTGGTCGGGGGGTGTGCAGGCGGCGGGGCGGAGCCTAAGGGCTGCCCTAGGTCGGACTGTGGGTCGGGAGATGGGTTTGTTCGGTGGAGTTGCAGGGGGTGATTTGGGGGAAGTGGAGGGGCGGAAATGGATCAGGGTGAGGAGGCGGAGATTATGTGCAGGTCGGCGAGCCGTGTGGGATGCTGGAGTGATGGGAGCGGCTCGCCGGAGGATGGCCGGAGGCGGAGAAGGTGAGGGTGATTGGTCGGAATCGAGGGCGACAGTAGATGTTTAAAGTGAGGAAAAGGAAGAGGGGAGGAAGAGGAGGAGTTCTACCTACTTAGCAGGACGAGGAGGGGCCGGAGCGGGCGACAGTCGTATCGACTGTCGCCGGAGAAGAAGATGCCCGGGGGAAGGGGCGGCGGCGAGCAGAGGGCCGGAGAGGCGCCAGCTGGGTGCGGCGTGGCGCAGGAAGAGCGAGGGAGAGCAACCCTGCAGCTGGTAGTGCGGCAGAGCGACGAGGAGGAAGAGGGGAGGCCGCCGGAGCTGGAGGGCTTCCTGTCGGAGTGGGAAGAGAGGAAGTGGGGGTCTTTCTCCGTCAGGACCGAGCTCCTCAGAACGGCGGAGCGACAGGGGTATTTATAGAGGCGGAATCAGAGAGGAGGGCGGAGGGAGACGACGTGTCTCCCTCGCCGGAGGACGCCGGAGATGGAAACCCATACCGTCCGTGCGTTCGCACGGCCGGTATGGTGGGTTGCAGCGACCAGGGGGTGTTCCTGCGACGGCTAACGATGCAGGGCACCCCCGGTTGACTTGCCAGCCCCTCCCCCTCACCCTGCGCGGCGCCATGCTCCGCGCAAGGTCGCCGGAGCATGGTGCTGGCAGGTTTTGGCAGGAGGGACCTGAATGCAAAGAACAAAGGAGAGTTAGGGGTAGAAATGTGAGGGTTCAAAAGTTGAGGGCCAAAAAGTAAATATATGAGGACCAAAGTGCAAAGTTGGTCAAGAAGGTTTCTTCTTAGGCTCAAGTTTTTATACATGACTAATTAGGACCTAAGGAATTTGATGGTGAATTTTATTTCTAAATTAAACCTTGTTTGACCGATCAATTTATGCAAAAACCCAAATTAAGTTATTAATTGGGCATGGTTCTCAATGTAGGTCAAAATGGGATCTGAAGGCCAAATTGAAGGTTCTAAACCCTAGAGATTATTTTTCTATGAATTTTAGAGGGTTTATTCTATTTTTACTTTGCCTCGAACCTCGTGAATTGAAGTGGGTTTGTTTTAAGGTTACAGATTATCATTTAGTTCCTTGGAATTGCTGTAGCCCTTGTCAGATCATCCCACTTTCCTTCTTATTCGGTTTGCTTGACCTGTGTTTGGACCCTGAATTACCCTGTATGCAGATTATACTGGTAAAATTGCATTTTTACCCCTTATGACTTGTTTTCTCCTTAAACTCAGAATTCTCTGAGTTAAGCCTTTCCTTGAGTTATGTAGGAGCTTTTATCCTTTGTATTGGGTCAAAATGAGCTAGTTATGGCTCATGATGAGGTTCTCATCACCGCCCGTGCGAACGCACGGACGGTATGGGTCTCCTTCCTCCGGCGTCCTCCGGCGAGGGAGACACGTCGTCTCCCTCCGCCCTCCTCTCTGATTCTGCCCTTATAAATACCCCCGTCGCTCCGCCGTTCTCCCCAGCTCGGTTCCGATGGAGAAAACCCCCACAACTTTCCTCTCTTCCCACTCCGGCAGACGCCCACCAGCTCCGGCGGTTTCTCCTCCTCCTCCTCGTCGCTCTGCCGCAATACCAGCAGCAGAGACTTCTTCTTGATTCTCCTCCGCGTCGCGCAATACCGGCGTGCGCTGCCTCTGCCCCGTCCTCGCCGTCGCCCTTCCTCTGGGCAGTTTCTTCTCCGGCGACAGTCGATACGACTGTCGCCCTGCTCCTCCCCCTTCGTCCCTACAAGTAAGTTAGAACTACTTCCCTTCCTCTCCTCTTTCTTTTCCCTATTTCAATTTGTTCAATTAAGCCCTCGACCGACCCTGACCACCGTCACCCCCTTCGTCTCCGGCTACCCTCCGGTGAGACGCCCCCATCACTCCACCACCCCACACGACTCGCCGACCCTCACAGAACCTCCGCCTCCTCACCCTGATCCTCTTCCGCCCCTCCATTTCCCGCCACTCGCCACCTGCAGACCCCCCGAACAAACCCATTCCCCCAGCCACAGTCTGACCTAGGGCATCCCTTGAACGCCGCCCCACGCCTCGCCACCACCCGCACGAGCTTCGCTGCACTCTGGCGAAGCTCCCGGCACCTTCTGATTAGGCCGAGAGGCCGTTTTGCTGTGAATAGGTCACCCGTCCTCCGCCGCCATTGCTGTGCAAAAGGAGCTGCTTCCGCCTGCAGCTGCAGCCTCGCTTCGCCCAGGTCAGACTCCCAGGACGCAAGGCAGCCCTCGCGCACCTGCCTAGGCTCGCAGCTGGGGAGAAAGCTCCGCAAAAGCCGCAACTGCCTGCAGCTTTCTCAGCTGCAGGCGCCAAATTGGGGTGGGACATTTAGTCCCACCTCGGAAGGCTCTGAAGCGGCGCGCCGATATAAATTGAAAAAGTGTTGTAGGCTTATCGCCTCAGCACACGGGGTGAGGTCCCTCTCACACTGCTTCACCTGGCCCGTCCGCGAGCTCATCACGCAGATCCGGCCGACCCGACCCGACTTGACTGGCACTCCTAGCCCACCACCGCACGCCGGTGGGCCTGGACCCGGGCGCGACCCGCGTACCCGATTACCCGGTTGCTCTGGGAGACCCTTCCGAAGAGTGAATACTGAGAGAGAGAGGCGTGGGGGGGGAGGGTAGAGTAGGTTTTGCCCTCTGACGTGTAAACCGTGAAGTGTGCAGGCACAGGTGAAGAAGAAGGACTGCGGAAGAAAAAGAAGAGGAAGAAAGAAGAGAAAAAGGAGAAACCAAATTTTCATCTCTCTCTCTCTCTCTCTCTTTATTTTTGTAATAAGAATTTGTACTTCTAGAATACGACTTGCTCCCTGAGTTCGACCTCGGGAACTCTTTTATTTTCCGAGTAAAATAAATATATCTGTAATGATGGCAATAACTAGCTGTACTACAACGCTATTTCTATAACAAAAGCTAGTCGTCAATGCCGTCGTCACCTCCTCGTACTGCTGGCTCCTCCACAAGACCTTCACCAGGGGTACTTGCTTCAGTCTCAGACTTCAGATGGCTCTGTCGAGAATCTGCACTGGCCGCTCGAGGTAGGTCAGGTCGTCACCCACCTCGACGCTCTCGTGGCTCAGGACGTGACTGGAATCGACGACGTACTTCTTGAGATTGGACACGTGGAACACGTCGTGCACACCAGAAAGCTAGGGAGGAAGGGTAAGCCTATAGGCAACAAGTCCAACCCACTCCAGGACCTCAAAGGGTCCCACTAACCTCGGCGCGAGCTTCCCTTTCACCCCAAACCGCAGCAGGCCCTTCATGGGCGAAACACGAAGGAAGACGTGGTCCCCAACCTCAAACTGCACCTCTCTACGTTTTCAATCTGCATAGCTCTTCTGTCTGCTCCTGACAGTGCGGAGTCGCTTGTGAATCTACTCGATCACCTCCTAACTTTGCCGGATTAGCCTGGGGCCAACCTCCCACTTGGTCCCCACCTCAACCCAACTCAAGGGTGCCATACACCTCCGTCCGTACAGAGCCTCGTAGGGTGCCATGCCGATGCTCGAGTGATAACTGTTATTATATGCAAACTCCGCCAAGGGCAAGTGCTCCTCCCAAGAGCCCCTCCAGTCTAGTACACAAGCACGCAAAAGGTCCTCAAGTGTCTGTATCGTGCGCTCAGACTGTTTTTCCGTCTGGGGGTGGTATACTGTACTGAACCTCAATCGCGTCCCCAGGACCTACTGAAACTCAGCCCAAAACTGGGATGTAAAATGGGTATCCCGGTCGGATACGATCTCCCGCGGAACTCCGTGTAGACGTACCACGTCGCGGATATACCTCTCTACCAACTGTGCTGGTCCCAAGGTAACTCGGATCGGCAAGAAACGTGTCGTCTTCGTCAATCTGTCAACGATCACCCAGACTGTGTCATGTCCTCGCTGGGTAACGGGCAAGCCCACCACCAAGTCCATGGTGATGCTCTCCCACTTTCACTCTGGCACTGGAAGTGGCTGCAACAGCCCTGCAGGACTCCGATACTCGGCCTTCACCTGCTGGCACACTAAACACTGCTGTACGAATTCACCCACATCCCGCTTCATCCCCCTCCACCAAAAGTCGCGTCTCAAATCATGGTACATCTTTGTGTTTCCGGGATGTATGGTGAACCTGGAACCGTGTGCCTCAGTCAGGAGCTCTCTCAACAGCTCCTCGTCCCTGGGAACGCACAAACGTCCCCTCATGCGCAATACCTGGTCTGTAAAAGAGAAGTCCCCAGGGTCTCCTGACAGCACTCTGTCACGCAATGACTGTAAGTACGGGTCGGCTATCTGTCCTGTGATGATGTGGTCTATCAGCTCTGGCCTCGTCTATCGTGTCACAGTCACTGCCCACAGCGCCCCAGTAACTCTAGGGGCCGCCAACTGCCCATCTCCTCCATGAGGCTCCAACTCTGAGCCTGTAAACTGGCCAAGTGGGCGGGCGCCTTCTGACTCAAGGCATCAGCCACCACGTTGGCCTTTCCCGGGTGGTAGGAAATGCTGCAGTCATAGTCCTTCAGGAGCTCCAACCAATGTCTCTGTCTCATGTTGAGCTCCTTCTGATCAAACAAGTATCTGAGGCTCTTATGATCTGTGAAAATCTCAAAGGTCTCACCGTACAAGTAGTGCCTCCAAGTCTTCAGCGCGAAGACGACAGCTGCCAGCCCCAGGTCGTGGGTAGGGTAGCTATGCTCATGGGTCTTCAGTTGCCGCGAAGCGTAAATGACAACGTGACCCCTCTGCATGAGCACACCCCCTAACCACTGCAAAGAGGCGTCCGTGTACACAATGAACCCACCACTACTGTTAGGAATGGTGAGTGCGGGAGCCGAAGTCAGCCTCTCCTTTAGCTCCTGAAAACACGCCTCACAAGCGTCTGATCTCAAGAATAGATGAGCACATCATCAATAAATACCACCATGAATTGATCCAAGTACAGTCTAAACACCCGGTTCATCAAGTCCTTGAAGGCAGCAGGGGCATTGGTCAGCCCAAACGGCATGACCAGAAACTCGTAGTGTCCGTACCGGGGGTGGAAAGATGTCTTGGATACGTCTGCCTCCTTGATCCTCAACCAGTGGTATCTAGACCTCAAGTCTATCTTGAAGAATACCGTGGCACCTCGCAGCTGGTCAAACAAGTCTTCAATCCTCGGCAGCGGATACCTGTTCTTGATGGTAACCCTATTCAGCTGTCTGTAGTCTACACAAAGGCGTAGGGTACCATCCTTCTTCTTTACGAACAATACAGAGGCTTGGTCGTGTACTCTCTCTAGGGTTACAGGGTTTCGTCGTAGTATAGTACAAAGAAACGGTCACCAGTTTAATACAATTTGTTACTCAGAAATAAAAAGTTTCCTGAGGTCAAACTCAAGGAGCAAACTATAATTCCAGAAGCATATAAATTCACAATATATAATGTTTTACAAAAATTAAGAAAGAGAGAGAGAGTAAAAATTGCTCCTTTCTTTCTTTTTCCCATTTCCTTATCTTCTTTCTTCTTCTCTTCTTTTCTTTCTTTTCCTTTCCTTTCCTTTCCTTTCTTCCTTCTCTGAAGGGCTTCTCTGCTTCTTCTTCCTTTCTTTCTCTCAGCAGCTACGGTTCCTCCTTCTCTTTTCTTCTTTCTTCTGCTCTGGTCCTTCTTCTTCACTCTTCTTCTCTGTCTTTTGTCTTCAGTAGTTCTGTCCTTCTTCTTCTTCCTTCTTCTTGCTGCGGCTTTTTCTTTTCCGTCGACGTCTGATTCAGATCTCAGACGCCTTATCTGATCAGCGTCTCCTTTTCCTTTTCCTCTTGGCTTCCTCTGCTCTTCTCCTTCCTTCCTTCTTCCTTCTTCCCTGCGCTGCTAAGTCCCAGCCGCTGCTCCTCTTCTTCTTTCTTCCTTCCTGCGTACACACACAAAGGTCAGCACAAAACCTACCCTACCCCTTCCCCGCGTCTCTCTCTCTGAATCTCTCTTTGGTAAACTCTCCTAGAGCGGGGAAATCGGGTCGGGTCGCCTGCCCGGGTCCAGGCGCATCGGCGTGGGTGGTGCGCGAGGAGTGCACAGGAGTGGGAAGTCAGGTCGGGTCAGATCCACGTGGGCGTGTCGCGGACGAGACCCGGTGAATAGGTGAGGGACCTCACCCCAGTGTTATCGGAGGCAACCAGCCGATAAAAACTTTCCAATTTATGTGTGGGTGTGCGCCCACACACTCCCAAGGTGGGACTAAAGTCCCACCTCCGATCTTGGACGCCTGCGGGAGAAGGCTTCGAGCAATTGGGGCAGCAGCCGAGGCTTGTGACCCCAATTGAAGTCCTGCGTGTGTGAGCGACTCCCATCTGCGTTGCCTGGGGCTCACGCTTGAAGATGAAGAGACCTGGAGCTGCCTGCCAAGCAGCTCCTACTGCTCGTCAATGGCGACGAGGAGGGCGAAACCTAAAACACGCAAACGGCCTCACGGCCACGTCAAAAAGGTTCAGGGAGGTTCGCCAGAGCACGGCGAGTGCGGTGCGGGGGTTGGCGAGATGCGAGAGTGCCTGTGGCCGTGTGCCTAGGGCACTCTATGTGTGTGAGAGTGGGTGTGTTCGGGGGGTGGTCAAGAGGTGCGAGGTGGTGAATGGAGGGTGGATTTGGTGTCGGTGAGGTGGCGCGGAGCTTAAGGGGTAGCTGGCAAGGCGGATGGAGGCGTGGAGTGGCGAGTACGCCTCACCGGAGGGCAGCCGGAGATGGAGAAGGTGGTGATAGACAGTGGTGGTCGGTGGGTTGAAATAGTAAATTAGGAAGGGGGAAATAATAGAGAGAGAGAGGGGAAAGGTTTTACCTACCTAATTGACGAGGAGGGAGGGAGGCGGCGCTCGACGCGTACCTGCCAGGGCCGGAGACGAAGGAGCCCAGAGGTGAGTAACGGCGGCGAGGAAGAGGTCGGGAAAGCACCAACTGGTGCGGCCTGGCGCGGGAAGATGAGGCGGAGTGGGCTTTGCTGTAGGTATGGCAGCAGAGCGACGAAAGGAGGAGGAAGGGCCACCGGAGCCTGTGGGCATTTTGACCATGGGAGGAGGAGACGAAATCGGGGAGGGATCCTCGGCCAAATCAGGCTTGAAGGAGACGACAGCCCCTGCTGCTCCTTATAAAGGTGCTGGCGAGGAGAGGGTCTCGAGAGAGCGACATGGGGGACCTTTCTGGAGATGGTCGGAGATGGAGACCCATGCCTTTCGTGCGTTCGCACGAGAGGCATGGGCAGCTGCAGGCCATAGGGGAGGGTCCCTGCGACAGAGGATAACGCAGGGAACCCCCCGCTCGTTCCTGAGAGCGGTTGCCTTACCCTGCGCGACGCCATCCTCCGCGCAAGGTCGCTGGAGGTATGGTGCTTGCGCAGGGTGGTAGGGAGGACCGTTCTACAAAGAACGAAGGGGAAGATAGGGGGCTGGATGCAAGGTTTTGAAAAGAAAAGGGTTAAAAAGTAATTCAAGAGGACCAATTTGTAAAGTCGGTCAAGATGGTCTTCACTTAGGCCCAAATTTTTGTACCAGCCTAATTTGAACCTAAGGAGTTCAATGGTGTAATTTGATTTAAGGTTTGACCATGTTTGATCAGTCAATTTGCGTAAAAACCTAAATTAGGTTAAAATTTAGGCATGGTTCTCAAATTAGGTCAAAATAGGTTGCAAATGCCAAATTGAAGGTTCTAACCTTTAGGGAGTATTTTTCCATGATTTTTAGAGGGTTTAGTTGATTTTTACTCTACATAGAACCTCGTGAATTAAAGTGGATTTATTTTTAGATTTACAGAATGTCATTTAATTCCTAGAAGTTGCTATAACCCTTTTCAGATCAGATCATCCCACTTCCTTATTAAGCTCATTTGACCTGTGTTTAGACCCTTAGATACCCTATTTGTGTATTGCCTTGGTAAAATTACAGTTTGACCCATCATGACTTATTTTATTCTTCAATTCAGAATTCTCTGAGTTAGGCTTTTCTTTAGGTTTTGTAGGAGCTTCTTCACACTTATTTAGATTAAATTGTGCTAGTTAGGGTTCACGATGAGGCTCTCATCAGGGCTCCCCACGAAGACGCACTGGGCTTCACAAGCCCTTCTCCAGAAGATCCTACAACTAAGACTTGAGCTCTCGCAGCTCAAGTGGTGCCATCCTGTACGGTGCCACAGAGATGGGGCTGGTCCCCGGTGCCAGTGAGATTTCAAACTCGATCTCACGCTCGGGCGGTAGTCCTGGCAACTCATCTGGGAACACGTCGAGGTACTCTCTGACCACTGGGATACTCTGAAAGTCTGCCATAGGGCTGGGCTCCGCCACCACACAAGCTAGAAAGCCCTCACACCCTGGCCCAAAAGTCTCGCTGCCCAAAGTGTAGCAATGCACCTAAAGCCTCCGTCCACTGGTTACCCGTGGAACTCGAAAGAAGGAAACTCCGGTATGGAGAAGACGATCTTCCTCTCAAAGTAGTCCATCAAGGCGTGGTAAGCGGATAGCCAGTCCATCCCCAGAATTACACCAAAGTCCTCCATCTGTATCATAATTAGGTCAGCGAGAAGGCTGTGTCCCCCAACACTGACCTCACAACCTGTGTACACCTCCTCAGCTACAAACAGCTGACTACTCGGACCTTTGATTACGAACGGATCATCTAACAGCACACAGTCCTGCCCCAACTAACCGCAAAACTAGCCATGACAACGAGTGCGTGGCGCCAGAATCGAAAAGTGTGTAAACAAGTCTGCCGGAAACTGAAACCATACTTGCCACCACTGATCCTGAAGCTCTGGCATCCCTGTGTGTTAGGGCGTTGATACGCCCCTCGACCTTAGGTGCGGACGAAGCAGCCACACTCTGAGTCGGACGGGTAGCCGTCGGCCGGTACCCTCCCCGCCACTGCTGTCCTCCTCCTCGCTCCTGGAAACCGCGGCCTCCTGCTCGCCCTCCAATGCTCGGTGCGGGAAGCATCTGCTGACCTCCTGCCCTAGACGGGCAATCCCTCCTGATGTGGCCCGACTGGCCACACTGGTAGTAAAGGGGGACTCGACTCCCGCCCTCAGTGGGTCCCTGCTGACGACTGGGCGGGGGTCTGGTGCTAGCAGTTGGCCCCTGTCGGGGGCCCCCAAAGGCCGTTGATGGCCTCGCAAAGCGTGACGTCTGTCCTGCGGGCACCACGTGCCTCCTCCCTCGTCGGCCCTGTGAGAAGTTTGGTTGGTAGGACTGCTTCCGCCCGCTGTCAGTGTCACGTGCGAACGGGTTGGTTTCTTCATACGTCATAGCTGCCTCCACCACCCTCGAGAACGTAGGTAGCTTCAGGGGTTTGACATACCCTCGAATAGCAGGCTGGAGCCCCTCGGTGAACCTCCAAAGGTGCTCCTCCTCAGTAGCCATGGCTGTCGCTACGAAACGAGACAGCTCCAGGAAACGCGTGCGGTACGCGCTCACGATCATCGTCCCCTGGCGGAGAGTGTGGAACTCTCGCCTCCTCTGCTCCTGCCATGTCTGGGGAAAGTACTGCTCGCAGAAGAGGGTGACGAACTGGTCCCAAGTCGGCTCGTTCCTCTCTTGACCCCTGACCACCCTCCACCACCTGTGTGCCGTGCTCTCCAGCTGGTACGTCTCAAAGGCCACGCGGCACTCCACAGGGGGCGAAGGGTGTCAAATACCTTCTCAATCTGCTTGAGCTAGTCCTCTGCCTCGGTCGGGTCCTCATCCCCTTTGAAGGAGGGGGGCTTCAACTTCTGGAACTGCCCGAAAAGCTCGTAATGGCACTGAAGGGGAGACACTGGTACGCCTCCCGGTAAAGAAGCCTCGTGCTCGGAAGTGCCAAAGGAAGGTAGGGGCGGTGGATGCCCACCCCCTCCCCTGCGTCCAGCGTCGTGTCCGTCGCGTGGTCCCACAGAGGACTCCCCCTCCGCACCCCCAGGGAAAGGCGCTCGTGGTGGCGGGTGGAGCCCTCTCTCATGATATCCCGCATTAGCTGGGCGAGGTCCTGGGCCTGAATGCCCGGGAGTAGTGGCTGGTCCACTGAGGCGTCGGGCTCGACGCGCCCGCCCCTCTGACCGCGTTCTCGGCCGCATCCGCGGCCCACCTCGCTAGTCCCACGTCGAGGCATCTCCTGCAAGGAGACGCGAATATAGAATAGAAAAGACGTCAATACTAATCAACATTCAACGAAGAAACCTTAAAACAGATGTCAAAAGGTACGTTGTGGTGGCTACTCTAGTTACAAGCACGTGAATTGGTTATTTTTCAGCCAGTTGGTTCACTTCTCGGGACAACCTTGCTCTGATACCATCTTGTTACGACCCGGTTCCCGAATCCCTACAGGACACGAGAATCGGACCGACCTGACTGATTCCAAGACCCAGTCGTCCAACGAGAAAGTAACCAAAAGGCAGTAAAGTAAACCACATTCACCATGCAAGTAACTAACGGTAACAAAAGTATAGCAGTAAAGAAAAGAACTGCTACAGTACATACCACCACAACAGTAGAGAATTAAAAACAAGTACAGAAATACGAAGTTTACAATGAAAGAGTACAAGGTGAAACAAAAATACTCACTATTATAGAAAAATGGTACAACAAGTACAACTACTGGGCTCTACTAGGCCCAGCACCCTCTACAGCCACAGGCTCTGGCTACTCAACACCTGGCCTTGAAAAAGATGACAATTATGACACATCAACGAAACGCTGAGCAGAGTGGCAACCAGCTAGCTAAGAAAAACAGTAAAGGTGGACAAGTAGCTGTTGTTTTTAATTTCTTTCCTTATTCTCTATTTACTCTTTCTTAATTTATTTCTCAGGTCCCCCGTGGTGGTCCCACCCTCAGTCAACCACCCCAAGGTTGCTGACAGGTGTAACGGTGACTACAGCACGCACGATAAACGCACGGGTAGCTACCCCGCACGAGCACGCGGTCAGTCGTTTCCATTAACGGGTCGCCCAGAGCACATCACGAAACCAGTATAGGGCAGAGCCCTCTCAGTAACAGGGGTCTAGCCCTTCCACAGTAACCAAACAGGGGACTCGCCCCTCCACAGTCCGTACACCCTCGCCTGACTACTCTGGTTTGCCCAGTGGGCCTAACAAGTCGGTGTGGGACGGCTAGCTGAACCCCGGGCCCCGTGGGGTGGCTAGCTCTCTCCCTACACTAGCAGCTCTCCCCGGTACAGTGTACGTGGGCCAGAAAGTCGGTGTAAAGTGGCCAAACTCACCCCGATCTCGATCTGAGGGCGGCAAGCTCCCCTCTACACTAAGAGGTAATATGTGCTCTCTTTGGTACCACGTACCCAAGAGACAACACACTTTCCCGTTTTACTTTTCTAGTTTCATTCCATTTATTTCCAGGAGTTCTACTCCTAATTCCCCGTAGGGTTAGTGCTCACGTTTCCTCAGGCCAAGCCATACTAGGTTTCATCATTTCAGGTTTATTCGCATATAGTATGTATTTCCAACATTCAAACTTCTTTTCCTTTCCAATTTATATACAAGCAGCTCGTACGTAGTTTCCAAACAATAGTAATTACATGTAGCAGTTTATTAGCAACAATACTCTACATTTCACAGGTAGCTGTTATCCAATTATAGGCAATTATCATTATTTTATCTACTTATCCAAGACTGCAATTCAGGCATTCAAGACATTCGTTTCAGTGTTTCTGTTTCTAGGATTCATGCCACACCCTAAGATCTATCATTCAATCTAGTTTTCAGTCCTAGGATTCATGCCATACCCTAGGATCTATCATTTAATCTAGTTTTCAGGTCCTAGGATTCATGCCATACCCTAGGATCTATCATTTAATTTAGATATGCATTAATGTTTGTAATTTACTAAGGGAAGCCACTCTACCCGCAAAACCGGGAGTAATGGGGGCATGATCGGCAGGTCCACGTGCCTCCACAACCCCAAAGTCGCAACAGAACAAGGTCCTACACAAGGATCAATCACAAGGAACCACTTAAAATAGGATAAAAGTATTTCAAACAAGTAGAGGAACTAATTCTGAGAAGAACGGAATCTTAAATGCGAAAATCGGACATCAAATGGACCCTAAATGGGTCAAAAATAACAACTCTGACTCAAATCAGATGTCTGGAAAACCTTCCAGATGTCTTAAAAAGTGGTCCAGGTCATACCTCACTCTGTGCTGCTCTTCAGACGTCCAGGATCTCGTTGAATTGTCTGGACCTAGTTTCAGACGTCCGACTAGCACTCCGGATGTCTGGAGACTCTCTCCGTCGTCTGGTGCTTTGCCCAGACGTCTGAATCGTGTGGGAGGGCGTGTCCTGTGCCTTCCCGAAGTGAAACCTGCACGTGTACGCAAACACACTCTCAACACGGCATGAGACAGAACTTTCGGTGGAACGACCTGCATGGCTGTATTCGCAAAAGGAAGCTAAGGAAGAAATACGTACCTCTTAGACGTCTGGGGCTCCCTCCAGACATTTGATTCTGGGAAAATTTCCCAGAATCATAACCTCCCCGCCTTCTTCCTGCTGCGCGCAAGCTCGCCAGGCAACCGCTCGTCCGCTGCTCGAGCTGCAGCAGCACCAAGGGAGATCTCCCCCGCACGACGCCCCTCCGTGCGCACGCCGGTCGGCCTCGAGCTACTCCAGCGGGCTCTCTCTCTCTTCCTGGCGTGCTCTCCCTCTTCTTCCCTCTTGCTGCACCTCTTCCTCTCTGCACGCACCCGGCAGCAGCTGCTGGTGGGGTGGTGGGTGAGGGAGATGGAAGGGGTATTTGAAGGTGTGGGGGGAGGTGTCCGCAGGACGGTGAGGGAAGAGAGAGAAGAAAAGAGGGCGACAGGTGCCGCACGCAGACTCGCGATCGTACGCACGCTAAAATTTATTTCTAGACGTCTGGGAAGGTGTCCAGACGTCTGGACCAACTCCCAGACATCTTAAAGTGTGTTTGATGTCTCGGTCTTAACACTTTTGGACATCTGGACCTCGTGCCGGACGTCTGATTTAGGTCTGCAGTCATGTTTTTGACCCGTTTTGGGTCCGTTTGAGGTTCGTTTTACGAAATGAGATATATGTAGTTTCCTTGTGAGTTCCTCTACATGTTAGAAAGCCTTATATATTGTTTTGAACATTCTGTTGTGGTATGTTCCTTGGTATAGGACTTCAAGCCGTTGCGTGTTTGGGGCTTGCAGAGGCATGTGAGTCTACCGTTCGAGCCCTCAGTACTCTCGGATTGTCTGGTAGAGTGATTTCCCCTTGTTTTAATTATAAAACATGAATACATATGTGAAATTAGATAACTAGAAACTTAGGATGTGGCATGAATCCTAGGACGAGAACTACTTGCACTGTTTGTATGCGTGTTTGAGATTGCAGTCATAAATGAATGAATAGAATTGTAAATAGTTGCTTGTTAATAAATACGAACTACCTGTGGAATATGAAATGCCTGTGCTAGTTAAACAGTTACCAGTGACATTACTTGTTGTATATGTTAAATCGTGGAAATACGAGTTTCATGTATATAATACGAGAATGGAATTGTGAATGATGAAACCTGGTATGGAATAGTACGGTGAATATGAATACGAGCATGAACCCTACGGGAAGTTAGGAGTAGAGCTCCTGTGGATGAATGGAAAGGTCTAGACATGTGAGTGGGAAGTGTGCTGGCCCTTGAGTACTTGGTACCAAGGGGGAGCGACTGTCCCCTTTTTAGTGCAGAGCGGAGCTAGCCGCCCTTGGGTTGGGACCCGAGGTTAGGAATGGCTACTCTACACCGACTCCTGTTGGCCCTCGCATATACAGTACAGAAGAGAGCTATTAGTGTAGGGAGGGAGCTAGCCACCCTGCGGGGCTCGGGGTTAAGCTAGCCAACCTACACCGACTTTTCTTTGGCCCTCTAGGCAAACCAGGGTAGTAAGACGAGGGTGCGCGGACTATGGAGGGGCGAGACCCCTGTTTGGTTATTGGTGCGCGGTTCTCGCTCTTGGCGGTGTTTAATGATATATTCGTTGTAGTATATTGCAAAAAATGGTCACCAGTTTAATTTATTTATTACTCGAGATTTAGATTATCCCGAGGTCAAACTCAGGGAGCACACGTCATTCTAAAAACATATAAGTTCACAATTCTGTTACAAAAATTTAAGAGAGAGAGAGTGAGCAAAAATTTCTCTTTTTCTTCTCTTCTTTCTCTTGGCTTCTTCTTCTTCTCTCTTCTTCTTTTCTTTCAGCAGTTGCGGTTCTTCTTTCTTTCACTTTTCCTTCTCTTGCTTCTTCTTCTTCTCCCTTCTCTTACCGTGCCTTCTCTTCTTCTTCTTCAGTTAGCTTCTCTGTCTTCTTCTTTCTTCTTTCTTCTTTCTTCTGTTGCGGCCAAGTCTTCTTTTTCTCTTCCTTTTCTCTGCTGCTGCTTCTTCTTTCTTCTTTCTTCTGCATCTTCTTCTCCTTCTTTTCTTTCAGCAACTCCTTCCTTCTTCTTCCCTTTCGCTCTTTTTCTACCTTTCCCTATTCCGGACGTCTGCTTTTCCGAGTCGGACGCCTTATCGGCCTCGATGCTACAATGCCTCCTTTCTTCTGTTGTCTTCTCTTCTTCTTCTTCTTTCTTCTGCTGCGGCCAAGTCTTCGCCTTGCAGCAGCCTTGCCTTGGCTTCTTCTTTTCTTTTCCTTCTGCGACTTCTCCTTCACCTTCTTCTTTCTTCTTGCGGCAAAGTCTTTGCCGCTTCCCTTCCTTTTCTTCTTCACCTACTCCTTGCACACATGCGAACGCAAAACCTACTCCTGCCCTTCCCTGCATCTCTCTCTCTCTCTCTGAATCTCTCTTTGGGTACGCTCTCCCAGAGCCGGGTAATCGGGTCGGGTCGTGTGCTCGGGTCCAGGCGCACCGGCGTGGGTGGTGCGCAAGGAGTGCACGGATCAGGGTAATCGGGTCGTGGGTCAGGTCCGCTTGGGTAGTGCCGCGGACGAGACCCGGTGAGTGAGGGCGAGAGACCTCACCCCAGTGTTTCGAGGCGAAAAGCCTATGTGACTTTTTCAAGTGGGACTAAAGTCCCACCTTCGTTTTCAGGCATCTGCGGGAGGAAGGTTCGTCCAATTGGGGCAGCGGTAGAGGCCTACGATCCCAATTTCAAACCTGAGTGTGTGCACGAGCAGGTTCCGCACCTGCTGGTCCTGGGCGCCTGGAGTGCTGTAGCCTGGAGTAGCATGCGAAGCAGCTCCAATCCGTGCGTTAATGGTGGCGAGCTGCGCTGTACCTGAAACACACACAAGGCCTCGTGGCCTTGTCAAATACCTTGGGCGGCTTCGCCAAAGTGTGGCGAAGGTGCAAAGGTGGTCGGAGTGATGCGAGGGTGTCTGTGTGAGTGTGCCCAGGGTACACTGTGTGTGTGAGAGTGGGTGTGTTCGGGGGGTGTTCTGGAGGTGTGGCGTGGTGAATGGAGTGCGGATTCAGGGTCAGTGAGGTGTCGCGGTACTTAAGGGGTAGCTGGCGAGGTGGATGGAGGCGTGGAGCGGCTGGAATGCCTTGCTGGAGGGCAGTCGGAGATGGAGAAGGTGGCGATGGACAGTGGTGGTCAGTGGGTGGAAACAACAAATTAATAAGGGGGAAATAAAGGAGAGAGTAAGGGGAAGAGTATTTACCTACTTAACTGATGAAGTGGGAGGAGGAGGTGCTCGGTGCATGCCTGCCGACGCCAGAGACGAAGATGCCCAGAGGGGGGTAACGGTGACGAGGAGGAGGTCAGGAAGGTACCAGCTGGTGCGGCCTGGCACGGGAGGACAAGGCGGAGTGAACTCTGCTGCAGGTATGGTAGCAGAGCAACGAAGGGGAGGAAGAAGGGTCACCGGAGCCTGCGGGCGCTTGACCGGAGGAGGAGGAGACGAAGTTGGGGGTTTTCCTCAGCCAAAACAGGCTTGAGACAACCGGAGAGCCCTATCGTCCCTTTTATAGTAGCTGGCGAGAGGAGAATCTCGAGGAGTGATCGTGGAGAGCTTGCCGGAGTTGGCCGGAGATGGAGACCCATTCCTCTTGCGCGTTCGCACGAGAGGAGTGGGCAATGGCAGGACATGGGAGGGGGTCCCTGCGAAAGAGGACGACGTAGGGAGCCCCCTTTTGTTTCTGAGAGTGGCCCCATACCCTGTGCGGTGCCATCCTCCGGCGAGGGTATGGGCAGCTGCGTAGGATGGCAGAGGACCGTTCTGTAAAGAATGGAAGAGAAGCTGGGGGGAAAAATGCAAGGGTTCAAAAAGATAAGGGTTGAAAAGTAATTCAAGAGGACCAATTTGTAAAGTAGGTCAAGATGGCATTCCCTTAGGTCCAAATTTTGGTATAAACCTAATTTGCACCTAAGGAATCTAATGGTGAAGTTTGATTTTTGGTTTGACCATGAAACATAGAAGAGGCTAAGTTAAGAAGGAACAAAGAGAAGAAAAAGTATATGTGTATAATGTGTATCTGTATATATGTATAGTATATGTAAATAATATGTATAATGTAAATAATAAGTTGTATAGATTGTATAAGGTAAATAATAAGTATACGTATAAGCAGTACTGCTATATATATGTATATAGCTTCATATTTTTGCTGATAGAATAAACCATTGCTAAAGGTGAAATAAATGTCGCTATAGACCCTAGTTTCTACTTTAGAGTTTGTATATAGTTTTTTTTTTAGGTTCAGCGACACTTGTATTTGTTGCTATAGCTCCTATATATGTTACTATATATGTTAGTATGTTAAGTTAAGTATGGTATGTATCATTAGTTAGTATTGTATATATATGTAAGTATTAGTAATATAACTTATAAATAGATAATTTAGAGTATAACTATGTATTATTTGATGCTTGTTTGTAATTAGTGTTTGCAAACATTTCATTGATTCTCCTTTGTACATAATCAAACCATTAATTCATTCATTATTGATTCATTCATTCTTGATCGTATATAAAACTTATCTTTTTGGAGTTAAAGAATAATCTTGGACTTAGAGAGTGATGTATGCCAATAACTGCCTCCCAGTGAATGACTTGGAATAAACCAGTAAAAATTATGTAAATTAAATAAAATCGATACGATAACGATTTATATTTGTGACATATACTACAACAACGACGATTTTTGATACAAACCGTGGTCGGTCAATCGCTGTACATTTTTTGACACTGTTGCCAGGGATCAAAACCCGACAATAGCGTTTATGTGAATCAACTGACTGATTGATTAACTTGACTAAATAACAAATGTCGCAAACGAATCGATCCATCATTAGAGCCTCCTTGACCTTAGAACTCGTACCATGGCTTGCGTGACCCCAAAAATCCAAGTGTTAGTGCTTTTGTGATTAGCCAACTTTATTTATTTTGCGGTGTCTTTGAAAGACTTATTTAATATGATAGAAAAAATGCATTTTTTTGCTCCTCTATATCTAGACTCGGATCAACCTTGATACAGTTGTGTCGGGATCATCATTCCCGTCACCAAATCCTCGATGGGGGCTCTGGCACCAACACTCTTGAGAGCACTGTCCATGACGCACCCTAGAAGCTCACAACCCCAAACAAAAAGCTTTGTAAGGGGCGCTCCTAGCAGGCTCAAGTTCTCGCCCCGATACTTTGGGATAGCACCATTCGAGACACCTGAGTTGCGAAATGCACTCTATATGCTCTGTACAAAGATATGTGATTAAGATTCAGAGCGAGCGCCGAGGCGATGACGTATTTTCATCGTGTCATCAGAGGAAATTTTTCCTTCTCGGCGGCGGGAACTAAAACCAATCAACTGCGTTGGTCTTTCACCAAGATTAAAGTGTGGGAAATTGTTTATATATATATCTTTTTTTTCTGCTTTTTTGAGATGGTTGGCTTTCGTGTGTGTATCGATTTTGACACTTGGTTTCCAAAAGTCATTCAAGTTTTTGAATGAGAACCGAGCCAAGTACTATTCAGGTCACTAAACAGATTTCAGAACTTAGAACCGTTAAGGCTCAAAAAGGAGTTCTTTGAGAGATAAACTGAACTAATCTAATTTTAGACCTGAAAAGTCTAACAAAAGGATCCTTAGACTCAATCCTAAGTCTGTTAAAGATGAAATCCCTTGTGTACCTTTTTAGAAATAATGTATAACCTTAGTCCCTTTCTACTTAAAATCCTCATTTTTCTTTTTCTTCTTAAACAATATGTATTTTTTGTGAGAACCTTTCAAACATAGATTTCAGATAATTGCACTTTAATACCTCCCATGCCTAAGTTTTACAATGCCCTCATTGCAAACAGGATGGATTCACATTCAGCTTAGTTCATAATTTTAGAATAGGTTTAAAAGGGTGGGCGGGTGGTTCGAAAATGGTTGTTGCGAATGATTTCTAACTCCAATGCGAACATTGGAGGTGGAGTCAACTGTTCTTAAATTAGGAACTCTAAAGTGAAGTAGGAATGTTTTGCTTAAAGAAGATAAGAAAGGTCTCGGGTTTTTCAAATGACGGGTTGTCTCTCGTTAAGCACTGAATTTAATGCCTTCAGCCAGGCGGAAGATGTCGCGATGGAGTAATCAAATGGGAAGAATTTTGTAAAACAAGAAACTTAATAATTAGCCTGGTTGGTTCAACTAGGTGCTTGTTTAAATCAACTGGATGATTGTGCAGGCCAAAGCCAATGAGTCTGGTGGGTTGGAAAATGTGGATCAAACGATATGAAGCCCACTAGGTGTAGTTTGGTTCAGAAAGATTTAGAAGTAAAAAGCGATAATTTGGCTGCACAGGCTCAGCTAGGTCAGCATAGGGGTCCTTAAAAGATAAATTATTAGTGAAAAATATAGGAACCCTACTGATGGGATTAGAAATGATTTGTAGTTGATTCTTAGTTTGATCACTGTCCCACTCATCGTCAAACTGAGGAGGAAAATCATTCCCCACCGGATTAGAATGAAGTGATTCAGGTTACAAATGGGTTCCGGTGGAGTCATGCGGCAAGGACCGGTTGTTGAGAAGCTTAAGAAACCCTTCCTGAGATGTCTCCTGATCAAGTGGTGCAATTGCTTTGAATTTCCAATCAATGGCCTCAGAATCAGAGTCAAAGAATGGGTCATAGATATTGAGGTCATAAATTGGACTATAATTCTATGGAAACAAGGATTCTCCTGAATCAGAATAGGATTCAAAATCAACATCAGCACAGGAGACTCCAGAAGAATACGGGTGATCAAATTTTTCTGAACTTGAATCAAAATTATGATCACCACCACAAGAACAATCAAAATCCACAAAGTTATCAACCTGGAATTAGTCTAACCTAGATTTTGATGCCAAGTTAAAAGAGATTTCATCATCAGGTATAGGCTTAATTTTTGGAAATCTAGGGGAGATCAAATCAAATCCTGACTCTTCAAATTCCTCTAACTCTGTATCATAAATCGATTCTAATTCGAATAAATCGTTATGATCCTTCGAGGAATCTGGAGCAATTTTGTCATAAAAAGTAGGCTCATCAAAACCCTAATATTTCAATTATGAGATTTCATTCTCTTCAGATTGAGCCTTATCACTATCCCAAATAGGTTTGGATCTAGATTTTAGGTTAAAAATAGGAATTGGGTCACTAGAATCGACATTTAGCTCAATTGGGATATCGGAATTTCGCTCGAGGAGGAAGACCTTAACAAGATAAGGTGTGGGAGTTACATCCTCGAGGAATTCAGAATCAAATTCATTACAGGTGAAATGACCCGCTACCATTTAGGTTGGATAAGACGACTGGATTATTCATCAGACGTCTGTCTAAACATCTGGATAGATGGTCGGATGTCTGAAAGTAGAAGAACCGTACCCTTTTTCCTTTTTCCGTGCACGCACACACGCGCACACCTCCTCTCTCCTTGTCCTGAACCCTAACCCTTTCCTATTTAAACTCCATGCCCATGCCACTCTCTCCATCACCACTAGCCACCACCTCCATCTTTCCCTCTTGCCGATCGCCACCTTCCTCCCAGCCTCCAGCGCGGCGAGTGGAGAGGAAGAAGAGAGACAGGACGTGAAGGAGGAGGAGAGGGGAGCGAGAGCGTGGGAGGAGCTCATGAGGGAGCTATGGGAGCTCGGAGGAACTCGTGCGGGAGGAGTCGAGGACGCGTGCGAGGAGGAGGAGCTCGCGAAGGTGAGCTTCGCGACCTCCTGAAGCTGTTAGTGTAGCAGCTGCAGGCGGCACGGAGGGGTCCGCGATGAGAAGAAGACTTGCGAGAGTTTTGCGTACTGGATATTTTCTAGTATCAGACATCTAGAGCTCATCCCAGACGTCTGGAGTAGCAGGTGGACGTCCGGAGTTGAAGTCGGAGATCTGAAAGCACTCTAATGCCAAGGTACATACTTTTGCACAGTTTCCGGCCATGCAGGCCTTACCGCAGGAGATTTGTCCAGCCGTTTTTAGCCTGCGCATACGTACGCAGGGGGCAGAGCGTTGGAAAGGCATGGGGTGCACCCTTCGAGGTGTTTTTGGACGTCTGGACATGTCGCCAGACATCTGACCGTACCTCCAGACGACTGGAAGGAGAGTTCGACCTCTGAAACTCTCCTCAGACAATCGTGGAAGGATCCGGGTGTCTGAGGAAGCCGCAGGAAACCCAGGGTGAGTACTGATGTCTTTTAAGACGTTTGGGACTAGTCCCAGACATCTGATTTTGGACAGTGTGAGTGTTTTTGGCCCGTTTAGGGCCCAAACCGAATCGGATTTCCACAAATAAACTAGCGTTGTTTTTCGCCTGAGTTTCTCTACGAGTTAGTGTCACTTGTATATGATTTTGGACTCATTTGATGTGGTTGGTCAATTGTATAGGTCTCCAGCCAGTCGAGTACGTGAAACCTACGGAGGTGACACATTCTACGATTCGAGCCCTCATTCCTCCCGTGTTTCCGATAGAGTTGTTTACATTAATATTATGATTTAAACAAATAAACGGCATGTTTAGAATAACTTGAATGAACCCTAGGATGAGAATGAACCCTAGGGTAGGAACAAATGAGTATGGTTGAGCTACATTGTATACTTGAGACGCATGTAAAACCTTAGGATGAGAGTGAACCCTAGGGTAGGAACAAATGAGTATGGTTGAGCTACACTGTTTACTTGAGATGCATGTAAAACTCTAAATACTAGTAAATGTATTGGTTATTTTACTGTGATGCTTTCTCAGTTAGTAAATCACGAGCTGCCTGTTTTAAGAATGAAACCGATAATGTAATAGAGAGATCGGAAGGGTTGGAACACGAAATGAAAGGAATACCAGCATGAACCCTACGGGAGATTAGGAGAAGAACTCCTGTAGATGGGAAGTGAGCTGGCCCTTGTGTAAGTGGTACCAAGGAGAGCAACTATCCCCTTTTGTGTAAAGTGGAGCTAGCCTCCTTTGGATTGAGACCCGGGGTTAGGATTGGTCACTTGACACTAACTCCTGTTGGCCCTCGCGTACGTGGTACTAAGGCGAGCTACTAGTGTAGGGAGGGAGCTAGCCTCCCCATGGGGCCCGGGGTTAGGTCTAGCCGCCCGACAACGACTCTTGTTAGGCCCACTAAGCAAACCGGGATAATCAGACGAGGGTACGCGGACTGTGGAGGGGCGAGACCCCTGTTCTATTCTGAGGGGCGAGACCCCTGTTCTATTCTGAGGGGCGAGACCCCTGTTCTGAGAGGGCAATGCCTTGTACTGTTCCATGCTATACCTTTAGGCGTACCCGCTAGCGGAAATGATTGACCGCGTGCCAGTGTAGGATAGCTACCTGAGCGCTTATCACGCGTGCCGTAGTCACCGCTACGTCGCAACCATAACCTCGGGGTGGTTGACTAGGTGTAGGATTACCACGGGGGACTCTCCCGGCCAGGAGAGCACCACGTGCACATTCTATATCATGGAAAAGACTGTAATCAAGATCATTTCCGTGAGAAACAGGCCAAATCAAGAAATGATTAGATGAATAAAGGAGCAACAAATTATAACTACTTGGTTGAGTTAAATGAAAATGGATAGTTACTTAATTGCATTAATTAATTGCTTATCTTAATTACATGTAAATGGCTGAATTACCACTCTACTCAGTGTTCGCTGACTCTGGAAATTTTATAACCTTGTCCAGGTCAGGGAGTTGAGCAGCTAGCACCACCGGCTGTAGAGGGAGCTGGGTCCAGTCGAGCCCAGCCTTAGCTGCGTTTTCTTACTGTTTCCCCTAGATTCTATTGTAGTTGTGAGTATTTTGTTCTATGTAATACTATTTCAGTTACTTTTCCGCTGTACTTTCCTCTATCGTAGTTGTGATGGCCTGTAATATTGATAGACTATTCGTTCTGTTTCTTTTACGGTCTCTTGATTATTTTCTGCTTAGTTACATTGCATGTGTGGTTGTGAGTTATTTTCTGCTTTTGGTTATTTCTCGTTGGACGACTAGGTCTTGGGATTAGTCGAGGTGAGTCGGTCTCGGGTCCTGTAAAGATCTGGGATCGGGTCGTAACTGTAATTTCCCTACTTGGAGGGGTGAGATCAGTGTGACGTAAAAAATGCGTAAATGAAATATAAAGCAATCTCAAAAAGACAATCACACAATGTACACAAAAAGTTTTTAGGTGGAAACCCAAACCGGGTGAAAACCACCACCTAACCCACTCGAGTTAGGATTTTCCGATCAACCTAGTTGATCAAATCCACTAAACGAATCACTTTAAAACGAGGGTGATTCAACCTCAGTACAACCACGCTACAAGTACAAGGGTAGCGTTCCTCAACCCCTTCTCTCCACGAGAAGGATTTTGTCCCACGAAGGAGACGGGAATTCGCAAAGCGAATACCCAACCAAAAGACAAAGGTAAAATAAACAACAAACCTATAGAGCCAACAAAGTAATAAACCTAAGCTTCTATAGGATTTAGGAAACTCCCCTTTGCAAGGAGTGCGTCGACGATGACGCGGTGCGTGAGCCACGCGACGGCGCAACTTCGCTCTCGTGAACTACGGCGGGAGAGCGAGTGCGCAACAGCTTGATGCTCTCAAGAGAATGGTGCTTGAGCTTGGAGAGCAAGAGCTAGCTAGGACACAAGAGAGTGGAAAGTGTAATACAAATTGTTTCTTGTGTATCTTGGTCTCTCTAGGTGCATATCTTGTGTATGTTTTGTGTTTCTCTTGGTGTGTATAGGTGTGTAAAGGCTCCCCTCTATTTATAGAGGCCTTAGGAAGGCTTTGGAAGGCTTGGAAAAGCTTCCATAGCCGTTGGGTGCAAAGCCCAAGAGAATCAGGTCGAAATCAGGAACAATCATTACATTTGACAGGGTTATCAGACGTCTAACTCTGGCATCAGACGTCTGGAAGGCCACTTTAAGACGTCTGATTCAAAGGTCAGACGTCTGATTTTGGGCGGGTCTCTCCCTGACTTGGATCAGATCTAAACAGGGTTTTTACGCAAGTCCATCAGACGACATACAGGACGTCTGGCACTATGTATGGACGTCTGGAAACCTACTTTTACTGTGGGAATTGATTTCCAAACGTTGCAACGGCTAGAAAATCTCTGAGAAGAGATTTTGGGTCAGTCGAGGCAAAACGGTCATTTATCAGACGTCTGGACAGTCCTATGGACGTCTGATAAGGCTCTAACGGTCATATCTTTGAGTGCCTGCTAAGCCAGCCAACGGTCCACTAACTGGACGTCTGGCAAATCCATCAGACGTCTTCTAAGACGTCTGGTCTAAGATCTGGACGTCTGATTTCATCAGACAGAACTACTATCTCCAGCCTACCAGTTATCGGACGTCTGAAACAACAGTCAGACGTCTTAAAATACATTATCAGACGTCTGATTTGGGAATTAGACGTCTGGAAATGCTGTTTGAACCCTATATTGGTTTTCTAAGTATTCTACAGAAAACCTAAGTATCCTAAGGTTGTGCCGGTGTTCCTAGGACTACTGTTAGGGTTCTTTGAGGCTCTTTAACATAATTTCTAAGGAAAATAAAGAGCAAGAAAAATAAAGATAAAAGTACATGAAAGGATTAAAAAGAATCTATCCTATTCTTCTTGTCTTCTATCTTCAATCTGTCGCTCCACGCGAACCTCCTCTGTTTTCCGTCAACCTCCTCCAATCCGTCCTGGATGCGAGCTCGAATTCCGTCTAAACACGTCCACATTTGCAATTGACCTGAAATCTAGGACTCAAATTGCAAATGTTAAATAACACGTGTTTTGTTATCATCAAAACAAATGATCGTGGTGCTTTAGCACTAACAATCTCCCCCTTTTTGATGATGACAAAACCGTAAATAATGCATAAAAATCCTCCCCCTTTTTGACATTATCAAAAAGGTTTAATTGATTTTATATTTCCTATAACTCCCCCTTAAAACATGCTCTTCTATGAATTTATTTTAACAAAGGTAATGTCCTCCCCCTTTTTGTAACAATGAGATAGCTATTATTTTTCTCCCCCTTACTAAAGAAAATTTAGCTACCTTATATCTCCCCCTTAAAAATTGACAATTAGCTCATTAATTTTAACTCCCCCTATCTAAATGATTATGATAAAAAGATAGGGTAAATGGTTTTACCTCACCTACCATGGCCAATAAAATGGCCCAAATGGTGGTGGTGGATGCCACATCGGATGGGGCTCCCATCCGTAGCTTGGAGGCCCGGGCATTGGCGCCGGTCTCCAATCTGGTGGTCGACGTGCGGCGGGTCCGTCGTTTGTTCGCCGTCTCGTCGGTCTTCTTGTTCTCCTCCTTGGTCTACTCCTTGGTTCCCCTAACTTGAGTTGACCAGCCTTGAGCTTGTAGGTCCAGTCCCTTATGTTGTAATTATCCCTGAACCCTACAAAACAAGATTCTAATTCTTTTTTCGGTATCCAAGTGGGCTTGGATCCGGATTTGTTAGGTCTCCTTGATGGAGATCCTTTCTCAACCTTAGGGCTATAAAAATTATCAACTTTGTTGATTAATTTGTTAGAATTTTCCCTAAGACATGCAATTTCTTTTTCTATAGTATTCATCTTAGTCTTTAAATCAGAAATTTCTAACTTAAGACTATCATTTTCCTCAATCAACTTATTATTTTCATTGATGAGGTTATGATTTTCTAATAACAGGTTATTATTTTTAGGACAAGTTTCTAGATCCTTAAGTTTTATTTCTAACCTATCATTTTCATTTTTAAGAAAACTAAGGTTCTTTTTAATGCTTTTATTTTCTATCCTAAGTGATTTACTAATCTCAAAAAGTTCATTAAAAGCTTCTTGAAGATCGAGATTTACCTCGTTGTCTGAGTCGCTTTCGCTTTCGCTGTCGCTTCCTCTGGCCATGAAGCCGAAGCAAGCGGTTTCTTCTTCTATGGTCTTTTCTTCTTCTTCCTCCGAGCTAGAATCGTCCCAAGTGGCTTGGAACACCTTCTTCTTAGATTTCTTCTCCTTTTCCTTCTTCTTCTCCTTTTTGAGAAGAGGGCATTCTGGTCGCAGATGCCCTTTCCCGTTGCAGTGGTAGCAACGTCTCGGGCTTTCCTTCTTCTCCTTTTCCTCTTTCTTTAATTCCCTACAAAACTTGGAAAAATTTTTAAGTAAAATTCTAAAGTCTTCGTCGTCGGAACTTACCTCGCTATCCGACGCGGCTCTGAAGGCGAGAGTTTTCTTTAGTTTAGGCTCCGGTGTATCCTTCTTCTTCTGCTTCAACTTAGTCTCGTAGGCCATCAGATTGCCTAGGAGATCTTCCATGTTGAGCTCCTCCATTTCGTTCGCCTCTTCGATGGCGGTGACTTTCTGTTCCCATTCCGGTCCAAGGGAACGAAGAAGCTTCCCTTGAAGCTCCCCCTTAATGAAAGTCTTCCCTAAAGCTTTCAAGTTATTTACTATGAGAGTGAACCTAGTGTTCATCTCACTTAAAGTTTCGTTAGTTTTCATAGAAAAAGCCTCAAATTCTTGTGAAAGTAAATTGAGTTTAGAAGTTTTTACCTTAGAGGTACCTTCATGAGTTACCTCGAGTGTGTGCCAGATCTCGTATGTGGTGGCGCATTGCGAGATTCTGTTGAACTCCTCCGGGCTGAGCGCGCAATACAACGCGTTCATTGTTTTCGCGTTGAGAGAGAGCTCCCGGATCTGCTGCTGCGAGTATCCTCCGGCGGGTTTCTCTGGGATGTCGAAGGGGGTCTCGCACCTGGCCCAAACTGTGAAGTCGGTGGCTTGAAGCCACGTCTTCATCCGCAACTTCCAGTAGGGGTAGTTGCTCCCGTCGAAGAACGGCGGACGGGTTGTGGACTGCCCCTCGGAAATCCTGCTTGTGGAACAGCTTCCCTCCATGTGATCTTTCCGCGGATGTTACTCCTATCGGCGGAAAACCTGCTCTGATACCAAATGTAATTTCCCTACTTGGAGGGGTGAGATCAGCGTGACAAAAAAATGCGAAATTGAAAATATAAACAATCTCACAAAAATAAGCAATCACAAAATGTACACAGGAATTTTTAGGTGGAAACCCAAACCGGGTAAAAACCACCACCTAACCCTCTCGAGTTAGGATTTTCCGATCAACCTAGTTGATCAAATCCACTAAACGAATCACTTTAAAACGAGGGTGATTCAACCTCAGTACAACCACGCTACAAGTACGAGGGTAGCGTTCCTCAACCCCTTCTCTTCACGAGAAGGATTTTGTCCCACGAAGGAGACGGGAATTCGCAAAGCGAATACCCAACCAAAAGACAAAGGTAAAATAAACAACAAACCTATAGAGCCAACAAAGTAATAAACCTAAGCTTCTATAGGATTTAGGAAACTCCCCTTTGCAAGGAGTGCGTCGACGATGACGCGGTGCGTGAGCCACGCGACGGCGCAACTTTGCTCTCGTGAACTACGGCGGGAGAGCGGGTGCGCAACAGCTTGATGCTCTCAAGAGAATGGTGCTTGAGCTTGGAGAGCAAGAGCTAGCTAGGACACAAGAGAGTGGAAAGTGTAATACAAATTGTTTCTTGTGTATCTTGGTCTCTCTAGGTGCATATCTTGTGTATGTTTTGTGTTTCTCTTGGTGTGTATAGGTGTGTAAAGGCTCCCCTCTATTTATAGAGGCCTTAGGAAGGCTTTGGAAGGCTTGGAAAAGCTTCCATAGCCGTTGGGTGCAAAGCCCAAGAGAATCAGGTCGAAATCAGGAACAATCATTACATTTGACAGGGTTATCAGACGTCTAACTCTGGCATCAGACGTCTGGAAGGCCACTTTAAGACATCTGATTCAAAGGTCAGACGTCTGATTTTGGGCGGGTCTCTCCCTGACTTGGATCAGATCTAAACAGGGTTTTTACGCAAGTCCATCAGACGACATACAGGACGTCTGGCACTATGTATGGACGTCTGGAAACCTACTTTTACTGTGGGAATTGATTTCCAAACGTTGCAACGGCTAGAAAATCTCTGAGAAGAGATTTTGGGTCAGCCGAGGCAAAACGGTCATTTATCAGACGTCTGGACAGTCCTATGGACGTCTGATAAGGCTCTAATGGTCATATCTTTGAGTGCCTGCTAAGCCAGCCAACGGTCCACTAACTGAACGTCTGGCAAATCCATCAGACGTCTTCTAAGACGTCTGGTCTAAGATCTGGACGTCTGATTTCATCAGACAGAACTACTATCTCCAGCCTACCAGTTATCGGACGTCTGAAACAACAGTCAGACGTCTTAAAATACATTATCAGACGTCTGATTTGGGAATTAGACGTCTGGAAATGCTGTTTGAACCCTATATTGGTTTTCTAAGTATTCTACAGAAAACCTAAGTATCCTAAGGTTGTGCCGGTGTTCCTAGGACTACTGTTAGGGTTCTTTGAGGCTCTTTAACATAATTTCTAAGGAAAATAAAGAGCAAGAAAAATAAAGATAAAAGTACATGAAAGGATTAAAAAGAATCTATCCTATTCTTCTTGTCTTCTATCTTCAATCTGTCGCTCCACGCGAACCTCCTCTGTTTTCCGTCAACCTCCTCCAATCCGTCCTGGATGCGAGCTCGAATTCCGTCTAAACACGTCCACATTTGCAATTGACCTGAAATCTAGGACTCAAATTGCAAATGTTAAATAACACGTGTTTTGTTATCATCAAAACAAATGATCGTGGTGCTTTAGCACCAACAGTAACAATAGGTGTTTGGGCATGTTGCTTGAGTTAAATCAACCTAAAAATATCTGATTATTGGTTCAAAATCAAGAATACCTCTAATGTAATCCTTTCAACCTAAAAGTTCATTTTCAATATTAGGTAATTCCTTATAATCATCATTTAATTCAAATCGGGTTGGGGATTCAACATAGAACCCATCCTCTTGGTACTCGGGATTGTAAAAATCTGGGTTATCCTCAAAATTATTCCAAGATTCATAATCAAAATCCGGGTGAGGGTCTGGATATTTTTCATCAATCAATTTTTCAAGTTGATCCAACAAATCCCCATGTTGTTCAAAGAAATCTTTGTATTTCTCCCATAATTCCAAATTTGCAAGATATTACATACCCTCAATTCTATGTAGTTTTCTTATAGCTCTCATTTGTTCCAAGAGGGTCTCCCAATTCAAACCACATGAAATTTGGGTTGCAATTATTTGGATATGGTTCATAATTGGGTTCACAATATTGGGTTCGCTATCCTGATTTCCGCTAACGAGTTTTGAGGTTTTTGAAAAATTCTTCGTTACATTTAATCGCATCCTCAATCATTCTGTCTTTCATGCTCATGCGGTGTTCAGTGCTAGTGGACATTTCCTTAATTTATCAAGTTGATTCCCAGGTGATTGAATCAGATCAAGTGGTGGATCAAAAAATGAAGGTTCAAATGCAGATTTAGATTGATCAAAAGAGAATTTGACTGGATTAGACACACACACACGACAATTGGGGCTTGACCCCGATTCAGATTAGACTCTAACTGAGGTCTTAAGGTAAGTCTTAAAGACCCCCTTCTATGCACGTATTACAAAAGGATGAGAGGGACTGGAAATAAATAGGACCCAATCAAGGCATCCAAATTAATTGGATGACTATGGCTGATTTGAGGCAAATGGGCCTCTTGATCATAAATCCACCTACCCGAGAATTACTTGGGCAACCAGAAAGGGAGAGTCCCGCGAAGATCCCTACACGGTAGAGCACCTCCACAGGTTACAAGGTTTCCCCCACTCGACCTTTCTTGTCATTGTGATTCCAAGTAGATTGGATACATGTGAATTAAGCCCTAACTCTACCAATTTTAAGACCTAATTGTGCATGTGCCGTTAATTATCACTTGATTTAGAGTTTGATTCCAAATTGTGACTTAATTTTAGGTTGATTGATTCACAATGTGAACTAACTTCACCTGACCTGTCCTATGATTAAAGAATGAAATCCAGGTTAACTTACCCAAACCACCCTTGATTTGGTTCGCAAACGGGTTATTAAGCCTCAATTTTAGGCTTCAAGAGATTATAAAACCTGATTTTAGGGTTTGAATTTTTAAATCAATTCAAACAAGGACTTGGGTAACACATAATGTGGGAAGATATTTACTTTATAAAATTACAAAATTGTACTACAAATCAGAACCCTAGAATTTTGAAACCCTAATAGGCTCTAAATGGAGTCTGGTTCAATTTAAATTAAATAGCCTTTAGACTCAATCATGAAGGTGTTAGTCCAATGGCTCCAATTAATCTCAATAAGTCCTTATTAGGCACATGAATTAGGGTTTGGGTGTATCAAATCCACAATCAAATCTCTTTAATCACAGTTAATTCTCAGATAAGTCAAGAATAACTTGCCATAATTGGTATTTCTAGGAAAAATAAGGCAAGAGTGCTATCCTAGTTTTTCTTTCTTTTCTTCTTTCTTTTTTTTTTATCTATATTAAGAGGGAGGGGATTAAGAAGAAAGGAGAGAGAATTACCTGCCGCGGAGTGGTTGTCCAGAGATCAGAGAAGCTAAATGCCCCAATCAGATTCAATTTGCAAAACAATCAAAACAAGGCAGATATGTCAAAAATCAGAAATAAAATTAGAAATAGTAGTGATAAGTGCGCGTTGCTCTCCACCAACAGCGCCAAAATATTGACGTGCTCCTGCCGTGTTTTAAAATTCATTTTACATCGTAGTATAGTTGATAGAAGAGTGTTTACATTCAAATTTTATAACTCGAATTAAAAGAGAAATTCGAGGTCGTCTCTGGGAGCAATTAATGCGCAATTACCACTATTTAAATGCCACAGAATTGAACTCAGAAACTAGATGTAGAAAGTTTAGTTCTCAATTTCAGGCATTCTAATTTAATAAGGTTAAGAGAATAATTACTAGGATCATGAATTTCGAATATCACCCATGCAAGTTCTACAATCCATCAATAGGTAATTAAGTATGTAAATAATTCATCAAAAAACTAATTTGACACTTTAACTTTAATAATTGCTTGATTGCTTCGATTATTTAATGCTTGCCAAAATAAATGTTATTATGATCCTAGCACTAAATAATTCAATAATACTTAATAGATGAAATAATCAAATCAAGTTTTCAAATAATCAACGGATATTATCAATCGATTCTTGAAAACTTAAAACTCATTGATTTTCATGCATTTTGGTCCCTACAAATTGACATCGTCGAAACGTGTTAAGTTAAATCTATCGTTATAGCATGCGTTTGCGACATCAATTTTAAATAAAGATATGGATTAGGTGAGTCCAAGTGTCGAATATGAGGAGGCATGAAATCGAATCAGTTTGTCGCCTTAGGGTGTCAAAACAATGTTTGTTTTGTTTACTTGCGAGAAAATGAGAGAGAGAGAGAGAGAGAGTAGAGTTAGAGACTTGAGATTATAGCATGGTGATTACTTGTGCATGCATGAAACATGATATGATGAAACAAATGGAAATATATTGCATAAGTAAAGTTGCTTCACAACTACAATGCTAAAGGAAAGCTTTAAAATACATAACATTAAACTAGGGTAGAGAGATGCGAAATGGAGAGGCAAGGCAATTACGGTGGTGGATGGGCTTTCATCGACGACTCTGCAACTCTAGGAGAGTGTGAAAGGTGTGCTAAGTAGAGCTAAGGCGAAGCTAGGAAGGGATGCTCCTAAATGGAGTGGGTGTAGGGGTTTTTATAGAGAAGGAAGGGTTTCTAAATCAGGTAGGGGCTTTAACGACGTCCAAGACATCGCTAAACCCGTTCCAAAAGTGTCAGTGAAGGCCTCCTCCTGCCGGTCCATCACGCACGCTTGCTTCTTCCCTCACGCGATCCGTGTGCATTGGCTCAGAGCCGTTCGATCCTCGATCGATGGCCTAGATCGCGCGTGAACGCGCACTCAGATCGCACCTCAACCGCGCGTGTGATCGGGCGACAACGCGGCGTTGGCTCGTGCGTGGAAGCATCTACCTTGAGGGGGTGTCACATAGAACTTTCTGGATCACTCGATGGCGATCGGGCAGTCCAATTTGGACGTGCACTTGATCTTCGCAGATGAGGTGCGGTTAGCGTCTCGAACCCGCGCCTTCTGCGCGTGAAGTGGAGGTGCGACCATCGCGCTACACTTGTGAAAAGGTTGTGTTTCTTGAGGTCCCTCAGCTGTCCGATTGAAGATCTTCCTACCCATGATGAAGAGGAGTAGGGTGCATTGGTGAGGGCTAGGCGGCTGCCACATGTTAGCTTTTGGGCCGTTGATCAGTAGATCAACGGTTAGAACTTCCCGGACTTGTTGTGGGGGCTACGGAGGTCAGATTGAGGTGATTTTGAGTCCGTTGGACTCCGTTCGTCGATCTGGATCCATACGTATGGTTTGATTGCTCATCTGGGACCTATTTTATTACGTACTTGTACACATGGTCGTTAAACATGAATTACAAGCCCTTAACACAACATGCATGCCATGCTCTCAAGCCCATTATGATATGTCATTCATGCACATGTTCCCTCAAAATTGATTCTAATTGACATAGTTAACACTAATAATTGTAGAGTCATCAAAATTTTGCATTTTGGTCCCTGTAAACCTTTTTTCTAGTGGATGGGTCCCTGCCTTCTTCTTCCTCTTCTTCTTCCTCCTTGCATTGGTAGTAGGAGGAGCAAGCCGGCGGTGGTGATGAGATCTGTGAGCTTCTGGACACGGAAACTTCTTATTGAGGGTGGCACTAAGTTCCCTACGTCTACGTGAAGCTTCCCGTGAAGCTTGGAAGCTCGAGGAGACCGGAGGTGGCACTGCAACGAACACGGAGAAGCATCGACGTGGGTGATCGACTGCGAAGAAGAGGCATTGAAACTCGGATCAAGAAGTTGGGAAGTTCCGCCGCGATATACTGAAGGTGGTCGTGGCCTTGATTTGGTGCGAGGAACCCTAGAGGTGGTCGGCGGAGGTGAGGAAGACGCCGGCGGACGTGGGTATCCAACAATGTTGTCGAGGTGTCGAACCTTCCAATAGATTGGGGGGTTTTGTTCCCTGGAGGTTGGTGAAGGTTGTGGGGTGAACGACGACCAGAGAGTGGACGGAGTGGTGAGGGCGTGTCACCGGAGTTTGGCCAGCGTGATTGCCACTTGTAGAGAAGGAGATGGAGAGGAGGGAGTTATGGTGGTGGTTGTGAGGTCTGAGGGGTCCTAACCTATGCTACGGAGGAAGAGGAAGAAGGGAGAGTACCTAGGAGGAGGAGGAGAGGTCAGAGCATGAAGGAGGAGGTTGCCGGCGTGATGGCTGGACTTGAAGGAGGAGACGATGTGGAGTTTTGGAGCGAAGAAGAGGTGGATGAACCGCCTCCTTTATTGGGGAGAACGGCGATGACGAGGGGAGACGAAGCCTTCAACCAATTTCAGTGAAGGAGTGGCGGAAGAAGGAGATTGAGAAGCTCCAAGGTCGGTGTTAATGGAGGCGCTTGAGGAGGAATGAGAGGAGTTATGCTTGCCAAAACTCGATGACCTGCAACAGCGTGAGGCGATGAAGGTTTGTAGCTTATTGGCATGCGAGGAGAGGGTCGGAGGTTGCGGGAACATTTCGCCGGAGTTGCGTGGCCGGCGGGGTCGGAGGGGAAGGTGGAGAAGGTGCTGGAGGGGGGTAAATGCAAAGAAATTAAAAGTTGAGGGGGCCTTTGTAAGGAAATCAAGAATTGAGGACCAAAATGAAAAGTTGACCAAGATGAAGTCTAAATAAACCTAAATTTTTATGGTAGCCTAATTTGGACATAAAGAAGTTGATGGTGATTTCAATTTTAGGTTTTGATGTCATTTGCATGGTCACTTTATGTTTAGATCCAAATGTACCAAATATTCGTCTATGATTCTGTTTTACGTCAAAACAAGTTCCGATCATCAAATTGATTGTGCCAAACCTTATAAAATATTTTTAATTAATTTTTAGAAGATTTAGATTACATTTAATTCCATCAGAACTATTTTAATTGAAGTAGGGTTGAAATTAAGATTTTTTATTAGAATTAAACATTCAATTTGAATGTAAATCCTAAATTACTCAATATTAACCCACTTTTAGGATAATTAATCTAATTTGACCTTTAATTAATCATAAGTTCACCCTCAGATATTCTGCATTTATAATTATTCATGAAAATTACAGAATTAACCCTAATTTCTATTAATTCTTTTCTTTTCAACCCTGATTGAGTTATACCCTTTTAATATGTTAATTAGGTAAATTTAACCTTAGAATTTAGCCAAATTAAGTTAGTTATAGAGGATGATGGTGATGCCATCAACGAGCATCACCACACATCATGAAATTTTAAAGAAGGAAATAAGGTAAATTGGAAGTAAAAGTTTGGTCAACAAAGTTCATAACAATAGTTTATAGCCATCAATAAAGAAACAAGAGTATAAGTCCCAAACAAAACAATACCAAAATAAATAACGAGGAAAGAAAGAATTAAACTAAGTTAACGTAAGATATGTAGATGATCTTATAGATTAGCCATGGTGTATAACTTAGACCTTGTTAAGACCCGTGCTATTTGAGCCTTTTAAGATGTCTGGACTGTGGGTCAGACGTCTGGACACCTTCCCAGACATTTGGAAATCAAAAATTTTGAGTACGAGCTCGCATCTGCGTGCGGGCTGCACGCAGACAGTACTATCTTTTTCCTCCTCCTTCTCTCTCTTTTTTCCCCCCTCTAGCGAACCCTAACCCTCACCCTTATAAACCCCCCCTCCTCCTCTCTCGTTCTCCTCACTTCACAGCCACCAGTTGCTCCTGCCCTTCCCCTTCAAACCCAGTGCGAGCAAGAGAGCGCAAGAGCAACGTTGAGGAGGAGCAGCGTGAGGAGAGGAGGAGAGTGAGCTCGAGAGCTCGTGTAGGAGCTCACCGGGAGCGCATGGCCGGAGTGGCATGCACACGAAGAGGAGTGCGTCGGGGGAGTCCTCCCCGACACTACTGCAGCCGGAGTTGTAGGCAAGGGGCGAGGCGTGGCCACACGTGGCGAGAGCAAGCAGAAGCAGGTTCTGGTTCTGGGTTTTTCCCAGAATTAGACGTCTGGAGCGACGTCTAGACGACGGTGTAGATGTCTGGAGGCGGTTCCAGACGTTTAAGGAGAGGGCTTCACGAAGGTACGTCCTCTTTGCAGATACGACCATGCAGGCAGCTCCACTGCTACCCTATTGCATGGCCTTTTTGAGGAGATTTGGTGGATTTTGTGTAGGATTTGCTTCGGGAATGTACGAGGCACCCCCGCCCACCCATTTCAGACATCTGGGCGACATACCAGACGACTGGAAGCACTTCCAAATGTCCGGAGAGGTGGTCGGACGATTGGAGCTGGGTCCAGACAGTCCAGAAGAGTTCTTGGATGTCTGGGGTGGATGCAGAGACTGAGGTACGATACTGGACACTTTTAAGACGTCTGGAAGTTGTTCCAGACGCCTGATTTTGCGTCAGTAACCCTGTTTTGACCCGTTTAGGGTCTGTTTGAGGTCCGTTTTACGCAAATAGGATACCGATGTGTTCCTTGTGAGTTCCTCTATTTGTTAGAAGGCTTTCCATACTATTCTGATAGTTCCCTTGTGATTGTTCCTTGTTATAGGACTTCATTCCGTTGCGGGTTCGGACCTTGCTAAGGCACGTGAGCCTGCAGTTCAAGCCCCCAATACTCCTGGGTTTACTGGTAGAGTGGCTTCCCCTAATTTAATTACCAACCTGAATGCATGTGTGGAATGAATGATTAGAACCTAGGATATGGCATGAATCCTAGGACGAGAAATACTGGAAATGTCTGTATTGGATGAATCAATTGTAGTCTTGAATGATTAGATAGAAAGGATAACAACTGCCTGTAAATGAATAACAACTGCCTGTGAAATATGAAGTACTTGTGCTAATTAACTGTTGCATGTAACTTTTCTGTTGCATACGTTAAATGACATAATATGAGCTGTATGTATATAAATTGAGAGGGGTAATGTGAATGATGGAAATACGAGCTACCTATGTATAACCTGGGTATGGAAATGTGAATGATAGCAATACAAGTTGCATGTGTATAACTTGAGAATGGAAATAGAAATGATGAAACCTGGTATGGCATTGCATGAAGAATATGAGCATGAACCCTACGGGGAATTAAGAGTAGAGCTCCTGGAAATAAATGGAATGGATCTGAAAATGTGAGTGGGGAAGTGAGCTGGCCCTTGAGTACGGAGTACCAAGTAGAGCGACTATCCCCCTGTTTAGTGCAGAGCGGAGCTAGCTGCCCTTGGGTTGGGACCCGGGGTTAGGATTGGCCACTCTGTACCGACTTCTTGGCCCTCGCGTATATGGTACCGAGGAGAGCTACTAATGTAGGGAGAGAGCTAGCCACCCCACGGGGCCCGGGATTCAGCTAGCCGCCCTACACCGACTTGTTAGGCCCACTGGGCAAACCAAGGTAGTCAGGCGAGGGTGCACGGACTATGGAGGGGCATGACCCCTGTTTGGTTCTTAGGGGCTAGATCCCTGTTACTAAGAGGGCTAGACCCTATACTGTTCCGCGCTGGACTTTGGGTGCACCCTTTAGCAGAAACAACTGACTGCGTGCCAGTGCGAGGTAGCTACCTGTGAGTTTATCACGCGTGCCGTAGTCATCGTTACGTCTGTCTGTGACCTTAGGGTGGTTGACTGGGTGTAGGATCACCACGGGGGACTCTCCCAGCCAGGAGAGCACCACGTGTGTCTTTTGCTCTTCACAAAAGACTGCAATCAAGATCGTTCCCACGAGGAACATTCGAGATCAAGAAAAAGACTTGATAAATAAACCAAGTGGTGAAAAGGAATAATTAGTTAAAGAAAGTAATTGAAAAACAACAGCTACCTGTCCACTTTTACTGTTTTAGTTAGTTGGTTGCCACTCTACTCAGCGTTCATTGACGTGTGTACTCATAACCCTTTTCAGGTCCAGGTGTTGAGTAGCCCGAGTTTACGGCTGCGGAGGGTGCTGGGCCCAGTAGCTGTAGTTCTTTTGTTGTACTCTTTTGTAGTAGTGAGTTAGACTCTTGTACCTTTATGTTCTGTACTTTTACGTTCTTTACTTTATGTTCCTGTACCTTGTTACTTTCTATTGTTGTGGTGGTGATATGTACTGCAGCAGTTTTTACTTCTCTACTGCTGTACCTTTTTACTGTTAGTTGCTTAGCATAGTGAATGTGGTTTACTTTCCTACTTTTTAGTTACTTTCTCGTTGGACGAATGGGTCTTGGGATCAGTCGAGTCGGTCCGGTCTCATGTCCTGTGGGGATTCAGGAACCGGGTCGTAACAGACCTACATTGTCTCCATTCATAGCAGTAGGCCCTGGCTACTACTCACTTACTCTTGATTACGGAACATAGAGAGCCAACAAATGTTGAGTAGATCAATGGTAATAATATGAACACTAGAGGAAAGTAAAGAAGTAGGAAACTAGTACTTTTGATGGTATAGTTATCTTAATTTACAGTTATTATTTCATTACTTAAGTGTATATACCTTCACCTATTCTTGTCATTATTAAATAAAAAAAAAAAATTCCTCAGAAGGTAAGAGGAGATATCACTGCCATATCCTAGGCAGCAGGATTAACATAACTCACTCTCTTGGCCAAAATAATGTCTCGCACCTATCCTATGGCTTGGTTAATCGCCCTAGGGTCATAGGGTCTTAGCTTAGTTGAAGTAGTGATGATTACAAGCTTGTGTGTTATATATGTAAGGTGCTATCTACACTGACATGTGGTTAGTCCTCTCCACTACATGGTATGAAAAATGGTATCAAAACAATCCACGTCAAACAACACGTACTTGTAACACCTAGCTACCCGGTTGGCTAAGTAGCCCAACAGAAGAGCCATAGGGAGGTTAGCTCGCTTCTTGAATCAATCTTGAGTTGCTTTATACATAGATTGATAGGTCAAGGCTTTAAATTATAGGCATGAGACTAAAGCAATTTATTGTGTCTATAAGAGTTCATAAAATTCCCATAGTTTCCATTATTCATTGTCACCATGGTAGCACATGTTCATTCATTCATTATTAGATGGATTCTACCATGGTTATGCATTCTTCCCTTGTCTCATTCGTTTAGGTAGGTTATGTAGGAAACGGAGGCGCTACCAGGAGGGGGTGACGTAATAAAATGTGGAAATAAAATATAAACAATCTCACAAAATTCAAACACACAAGATACACAATTATTTTTAGGTGGAAACCCAAACCGGGTGAAAATCACCACCTAACCCTCTCGAGTTAGGATTTTCCGATCAACCAAGTTGATCAAATCCACTAAACGAATCACTTAAAACAAGGGTGATTCAACCTCAATTACAACCACGCTACAAGTGAGAGGGTAGCGTTCCTCAACCCCTTCTCTTCACAAGAAGGATTTTGTCCCACGAAGGAGACGGGAATTCGCAAAGCAAATACCCAACCAAATAACAAAGTAAAATAACAAATATCCTATAGAGCCAACAAAGTAATTTAAGCCTAGCTTCTATAGGAATTAGGAAACTCCCCTTTGCAAGGAGTGCGTCGACGACGCAGATGTGTGAACGACGGTGCAACGTCGCTCTCGTGAACTACGGCGGGAGAGCAGGTGCGCGAAGGCTTGATGCTCTCAAGATGTAGAGCTTGAGCTTGGAGAGCAAGAGCTTCTTTAGGACACAAAAGAGTTTGAAAGTGTATTACAAAGTGTTTCTTATGTATCTAGGTGTGTGTTTGTGTGCAAGAGGTTCCTCCCTATTTATAGAGGCCTTAGGAAGGCTTTGGAAGGCTTAGGAAAGGTTCCATAGCCGTTGGGTGCGAAGCCCAAGAGAATCAAGCTGAAATCAGGAACAATGATTGCACTGACAGGCTTATCAGACATCTGATCCTGGCATCAAACGTCTGGAGGATCACTTTAAGACGTCTGGGAACAACATCAGACGTCTGATTTTAGGCGGGTTTCTTCCTGACTTGGATCAGATCTAAACAGGGTTCTAGTGCAAGTCCATCAGACGACATACAGGACGTATGGCACTATGTCTGGACGTCTGGAAACCTACTTTTTCGTGGGAATGGATTTCCAAGAGTTGCAACGGCTAGAAAATCTCTGAGAAGAGATTTTGGGTCAGCCGAGGCAAAACGGTCATCTATCAGACGTCTGGAAAGGCTTAAGGACGTCTGATAAGGCTCTAACGGTCATATCCTTCAGTGTTTGTGAAGGCAGCCAACGGTCCACTAACTGGACATCTGGCAAAGTCATCAGACGTCTTCTAAGATGTTTGGTCTAGGGTTTGGACATCTGATTTCATCAGACAGAACTACCAAGTCCAGCCTAAATGTTTATCAGACGTCTGAATCAACAGTCAGATGTCTTAAAACATATTATCAGACGTCTGATCTTCGAATTAGACGTCTGGAAATGCTGTTTGAACCCTATATTGGTTTTCTAAGAGCTCTACAGAAAACCTAAGTATCCTGGGGTTGTGCTGGTGTTCCTAGGACTACTGTTAGGGTACTTTGAGGCTCTTTAACATGAATCTAAGTAACAAAAATAAAGAGCAACAAAAGAAACGAAAAATACAAAGAGTACAAGAGAAGGAAATCTATCATATTCTTCATCTCTTTCCTTCTTCAATATATCGCTCCTCGCGAATCTCTTCTGTTCTCCATCAAGCTCCTCCAATCCATCCTGGATGCGAACTCGAACTCCGTCTGATCACGTCTCCATTTGCAATTCGCTTGAAATCTAAGACTCCAAGTGCAAATGTTAAATGACACGTGTTTTGTTATCATCAAAACAAATGATTGTAGTGCTTTAGCACCAACAGGTTATTATTACAATTTAACATCCATTAATTAACTTGTTTATTCAATTATCCAAATCGATTTATCAATGTATGCGACAAGGGGCATTCTTATAAATTATCACATTCATTTATGTATGAACTTGCATCATAAGCATAGTCCATTATTAGTGTCCAAAAATCTAGATTTGTAATTTCACATATACAACACATGCATAGTCTTCAAGTCAGTAATTTATTACTCATTTACAAGGTGTAGTGAAGAAGCCAACACAAATTATTATTAATCTAGCATTAACAAGTATCTGTGGTCATAATTGAACACAAATCATAATGAACTTCAAATCCTAGCAAAAGACTAAGAAATGTAAGCATAATGAGGTGTGAACTATGCATTCATTGATGAATACGATAGAACTATTCACATAGGAAATGGAGTCATGACTACTCTACCTAAGGTCGTAAGGGGTCACAACGACTTTAAGTAATTAGGTTGGAGGCTCTCAATACTCTTTGTGCCTCCTTGAGTCTCATGAATACTCTAAGATTTGCCTCTCTAGATTTACGTGTAATAAATGTGACTAAACATGTGTTAAGAGAATATTCTAAAATTTTACAAATTAAATAAGGGTCAAAAGGCATTTTGAATTCATTGGAGTATAGTTCTTGAAATTACGATTCCAATGGTACCTTATTTGTCATATTTCAAGGTAGGGAAAGCCTCAAACTGATTGAGTGAAGCAAGATGTACCTTGGGCCAATTTAGATTAAATTAGTTCACTTGAACTAGCCATCCAACACTCCTTTGCCATGTGTCATGCCCTGATTGGGTCATCTGTGCATGCCCTGATTGCTTGCCTAATGTGGCCCTAGTCGCTGATGGATGCACACGCAGTGGATGACATGTCCAGTGATCCTCTTCATGCGTGCACTCATGCTAGTTCTCACATAAGGGAAACCTTCTCATCACCCTTTCTTGCCATGCGATAGCATTTAAGTGGGCATCGTCTGTTGTATGGCATGGTAGGCATAGGCCCCACAAGGACTCCTATCTCACGATCCCTCTCTCCCTTTATCCTCCCTTTATCCTCTCTTTCTCCTCTGTTTCCCTCCTTAATGTTCTCTCTTGAAAAACAAGGCCCCTATGGGTGAAATCATGGCATGAAACTTGAGGAAGTATTGTTACAAAGTCTTAAGGTCGAGTTAGGGCTATGAAAACTTGATTTTGAATTGAAATACACATGGTTTTGATTTGCGTGAACTCTAGTTCACATTAAATGTGTTTTTTTGCATAACTTTAGCTACACAACACAAGTTCTTGTAAATTAAGACTCGTTGGAAAGCTTGTGATGAGTTGAACCCAACAGTACATACATGACACGTTTTAAATTTTACTCGAAGGTTGACCAAAATACACTTTTTCTTATTTTTTAAGTTACATTGATCTAATTCATGCCCGACAAGTGTTGATGGATTTGTTTCGATGCCTTTAACTTTGGAATAGCTTGGGAATCCAGATTTTGGTTCGTTAGACCATAGATCCAGATCCTATTTATAATTCACTCTATATTATTGCATCTTTATCACTAAAATGGTAACGTGATAATTTTTTATATTTAAATTATATCAACAGGGTGCAAACTAGTATAGTACCACCCGTATATAGGCAAGAACTAAAAACCTAAAACCTCTCAACTTGATAATACATATTAGGCTTTTCAATATTGAATACAATAATAAGCATGTCTCTCTCAAGAGAAGAATATGAAGACACTTGACTAAAAATAAGAAAAGAAATTTTAGAATAATAGTGCCTAAAATATTGCCAATGGCAACATCCAATAACCTTTCAATTTTACATGAATAAATTGGTATCTAAACTTGATCTCAACTAGAATGTGGCTCAAGTAAGATTAGGAGAGGGAACAATGGACTTCATATGCAATCTCCAAAGAATTGAAAAGTATCATGACATGCTTTGATGTATGAAAATTTCAAAAGGACACATAGACATTTTCACATCCCTAAATAGAACACAAACTTTAAACGTTCGAATTTCCTGAGAGATAGTAAACTTACGGCCCCCCACTTTATACACGAACTTCCATCTCAAGAAACTCAAACCATTAATCACATCAAACTTGAAGCCCAATTTTGCTTCATCAGAAAGAATTAGGTCACCAAATGTATCGATAAGCTACATGTATATTTCATTTTTAACAAGTCTCACAAAAATATCCTAGAGGCTGATTTGTCTACCACACTTGTAAATCGTGAAAGTTGAGTATCCAGTAAAGATGAAGAAAAAGATGAGACAATGGATTGGAAAATAAGATAATAAAGGTGTGCTTGAAACCCTGAGAGGACAATCGTTGAAAAAGGGTGGCCATTATTCAACAATATATTATCACAAAGAACTCAAATCTCATGGCTTCTGGTCTTTGCAGGTTGAAATGTGATGTTGAAAGGACTACTTTAGAACACCAATTTTTAAAATCTATAGATCTCTCTTTTGGCATAAATCATTAAAGCGTTATTATTCATTCAGTGTGGTCGAGATGATTGGGGCTTTATTAGATACATATCGGCCTCACAAGGCGATCATCAAATTCCCCGCTGTAAAATCTTCTATGTAAATAATTATAAAAATATCAAATGCATATTTGATAAGTTCTCTCGAACTTTTTCTTTTGTTTATTGTATGGGGTCAAAATGAAAATTGATGTTCAAGGATAAAGCTAAGTTTTGAACAAGATCATTCTTGGGATTAAGAATGGAGAAGATTAAATTTAAGAGTTTTATTTTTCTTTGGACAAATTTCACTTTCATCTTTGAACTTGTACTAATGTTTGACATTTAATTGTATTTGAATTGAATTACATTGTTTGTGTTAAAAGAATGGTAACTTTATCTAATATTTTTTGTTTCAAAGTTATTATGTGTGACTAATTCAAAGTTATAATAGTGGTGATGCAATGTATCTTTTGTATGACTTATAAGCAGGTTGAAAGTGGCTACTACATATCTAGCTACAAACAAAGATTTATAGCTTTTTGACATGGCAACAGTTGATTTTTTGTCATATATTTTTAATAATAGAATCATTGTGTTTATATAATTACAGCGACGTGTAATTGTATATATTATGCAATAGGTTATCGAAAGAAAAATTAAGCTCCATCTAAAGTCAACTTATCCATGTGAGCTTGCAATTGACCAACAACCTTTCGCCCTTCACAGGACTGGTGCGAAGTTGCTTTCCCTGGTTGTTTGCTAAGAACTACAGTGAAGTAAACTGGAAAAAGACCACTTACACTTGAGACTATAGCATCAAAGAGTTTGATTGAAGCATGATCTAGCCATTCTTCCAATCCTGCAATGAAGGTCACCATCATTTGCTTCAATCCCAGTCGACATGTTGCAACATAGTTAGTCCATGCAATTTAAGCATTAACAAGGGGATGATCTAATCAAACGGTTTAATCAGATGAAGTTGAGACTTTGGTTTCATATGGTTGAATAAATGGGCTCACATAGATTAAAAGTTGGTGGGTTTTTAAACGGTTTTGTGGGCCAAATTGTAGTTATGGACTCCCTTGGGAGGGCCCATTGACTTCTCAATAGATCCAACCCCTTCACCAGGTGAGTCAAAGCCTGATATGATGGACCTCATATAAGTACCGTGGGCTTTAGGCCCATATTCTTAGTTTAAGAACTTGAGAATTATGTCAGGCAGTTGGTTAGATTGACATCCGCCTTTTCTCTTTCGACAAAAAAACTAAAGCACTGAAAATTCATTACTTAAAGGTTATTACAGATATTTTAAATACAACAGGGAAATTGCTTGGGAACCATCGAGCAGGGTTGTGTGCCAAAAATTGAGTGTTCCACAAAATTAAAAAAGAATATATATATATATATATATATATATATACCTCCACTTAGTTTATGCATAGGCATATAGCCCCATAAATATTCTTTTTTTTATTGGGATGTCCTTATAAATTATCAAGATTAAATAATAAAGAGATTTTTATATAAGACTTTTTTAATTTTATTTTTCTCACTCAAATAAACCCTCCACTTCCTATCCTGGACCCTCTCCTCCTCTTCCCAGATATGCCCTCCCTTCCATCTCTTTCGATTCCTCGCACTTGCACCCTCCCTCCATCTCCACTGACTCCTCCTACTTGCACCCCTACGTCCACCTCCTCCTCCCACTTGCCCACTCCCCCCTCACCTCCCCTTCCTCCTCCTCCTCCTCCTGTACCACACCCTCCCCTCCACCTCCTTTGTCTCTTCCTCTCCCTCATGCGATCCCCCCGTCCCCCTCCTCTCTTTTTGTTTCCCATTGCAGCGCTCTCAACCTGTGAGCAGCAGCCCTGTGAGCTCCCACTGCAATGCTAAGCCATGTCTTTGCCATAGCGCTAAGTTGCCCCCAAATGGCGAAGTTGAAGGATTTGAGGTAGATGGACTGTTTTGAATAAAAGATAAGAAACTTAGGATTTTTTTTGATAAAAATCTTCAGTTTTCATTTCAATCTTTTGTTAAGAGTATGCAACATGATAAATTGAAATTTATGAGAGTATATATGTCAATACAAAGGATGCACACATGTATATGAAATGAGTAGGAGTATAAACATCTTTTTCAAAATTCACAAGAGCATATATATATAAAAATTTCAAATAAAAACAACAGCTTGTGACCCAAAAATATACTCTTGTTGATTATAATTAATGCTTGCATGTCACAATGGATCATTAGGAAGCCCTCTGACCACTTTAACCACGTAAAGAGATTTAAACAGATAGACCAAGTAAGCTCGAGAAGGCATAAGATCACGATTAATTAAGCTAAAGCTTCACAACCAGGCACCATTTGTGCCTAGTACCTTTGCTCTACCATACCACTAGATTGGAGAGGGTGGCAGCTGGGGATATAAAATGGTGTCAGTTAGACAGAAAGGAACCAATATTGTTAGAAGTAGAAGTATGTCATACATGTAAATGAAAGACAAAGTGGTCATTAGGAAAAAATTGGTGGGTTTAATTGCAATACCTGCTTCAATATGTAATGACAAGGTTGGCTGCTACATTCGTCTTTTTGGTCTATTTCTATCAATCTTTTATTGTCTCTGTCATCAATCAATTGATCCTGTCATTTGCCATAGGTTGTCAAGATCAAACAAAGTAATGAACAAAGTAATGAGGTAATGTCTCCTCCTTTGCACTAATTTACATATGCTGCTTTGGCTGAACTCGGCGAGAGGTCATACTTGTGATTGCCTTTGCTCGTGTTATGTCTCCCATTATGACAAGCACATAGGCATAAAGAAATCCATTTGGGACATCATGCAATGGCTTTGGCATAAAAACTTTTTTTTTCGTGGAGTGAATATGCATTGTGATACGATTGATGGACCATGGAAATGTATTTTGCAATATAAATCTAATGTAGAAGTAGGTATCCTGTCAAGTATTCCTCTTATATGAGCACTCTCTTCACGTGGATGACATCCATCAATGGTATGCATTGATGCATTCCATGTAAAAAAAAAAAAGGCAATGTAAGTATTATTGGGTGGTGAGATTTATCATTGCTAAAAATGGTTAACATCACTTCTGAATTATTTTATATCCGTGTAAAATAATTTTACATCACTTTTAAATCATTTTGCACAATTGCAAAATTAAATTGAACTCAAAAATGCATTGTTGCAAAATTATTTTCTACCAATACATTTTAATTCAGAATCAAATTACATCGGTGCAGAATAAAAAATCACTTGTGATTACTTCACTCACAAGTGATGATGATTGTTTGAGTGCGATGAGTCTCATCACATGACGATTCTTATGTTGCTTTTCATGTAGAAAAAAAGTAAAGAAACGTGCGGTGCAATGTGCATCTCCGGCTCAACAAAATACATCGGTGTGTTTTATTTTTTAGCTGACGTGTTTTGATTTTTCATCATTTTCCATCGGAACACATGGGTTAAGTATCAAAATATACCGGTATATTTTAACTTTACACTGGTGGAGAAGGGGTTTTCACTGGAAAAGTAGAGAGTGATCATCACCTATGTGTTTTGGATTTAAGATTTAAAGTTTATGAAAAGTGATTTTATATATGAGAAGTGATTTTTTACTTGAAAAGTAATTTTTTATCTTTGAGTTTGGAGAGGAAAGTTACATTGATGAATAACTGATTAAAAATCAAAATACATTGTGTATATTTATTTTCAAATGATTATTTTGATTTTCAATCCATAAAAAATTAAAATACATCGATTAAAAATTAAAATACACCAATGTGTATTGTTAGGCAACATTCACACATTAAAAAATATATTACAACATATATTTTTCTACTCATATCCTTTTATAGAGGAGATCTATTTAATAAATTTATACATTAGATAATAATGTATACGGTGAAGAGTCCGTCCAATACATTTGTGTGCAGGAAAATGTATTATATTTTAAATTTTTGTACACTTTCAGAAATTTTTTCTATGCCAAGATACTCGTTGGAGCAAATAACATGCTTTCTGACCTAAACATGGAATCACGTCTCAATCCATGACTCCAAGCCTTCTCATCTACCGAAGAGATAAACACCCAATAGTTCGGAATTTCTTCATCAAGTAGTTAGGAGTCGCCAATTGGCATGATATATGTTCGATCCACATTTAGCTTGTAGGATGCTATTTCATGGTGATGGTGACACCAACGCACAAATATTTAGATGCCTTCACTCCCATCAAAGCTCTTGTCCTTCACTTTGACTGTTGTATGATCCTGTATTCCTGCAATTAATGGCCAACCCATCTTGCCACTACAGCAAAGAGGAGAGAGAATAAAGAAGAGGATATTGACACGTTGAAAAGGAGATGAACATATTAATATGTTAAAAATTGAACATGCCACTGAATCAATTAAGTGTTGATTTGATTTTTTTAGTAATTTAATTGGTGATTTGCATAAGATCTTTACATTAATTTATATTGATTTAATTAAATTTAATCAATTTTGAATCGATATTTAATAAAATATTATTAAAGATATGCAGTAGAAAAAATTATTTTACAATTTTAATTATACTAAAATTGATATCTTTATCGATACCAACAAAAAATTAAAGGTATAATAAAAGTTGCTAATCTTGAACAATACATTTATATTTGGACTTTTATTTGAAATTCTAAAGTTATATGTATTTTTTTTTTTTTAATTTTTTTAATTCTTAAAAGAATAGTTAAATTGGACGATTGATTTAACGAAATCGGTCAGTCCAACTTGTATTTGATCGGTTGGTAAGTTTAATTTTTAATTGGATTCATTGGATCGATCAATTCTGTTCAATTTTTAAAATACTAAAATACACACTTAACTTTATTACTATTTTGGTGGTAATAACTTGATCTTACCTATTAATTGGTCGGCAAGGTCAAACATACAATGGTACAATAGACTTGCAAGGAGTAATAAAGTACCATAACCCTCCACTAATCTAGAGTTCCATGTTACTTTTGAGTCCCTAAGATAGGACACTAATCGTTGCTCTTGCCAATGTTCTGTCTACCTTTGTTCAATGCAAATTGGTTATGGGTGACACCGTTTTCGGTACATGACCATGTGAGGCCCTCTTGGCATCCCCCCCCCACATGGCCAACATGAACACTGGGCAACATTCCATTCTTGATAAATCACATCAAATCCAAGACTTTTAATTTGGCAAAGTTCCATGCATGCAGAGACTCATGCTTTTGTATTGGATGGCAATAAAGACTCAAAAAGCAATCATATGCTCCCCATAGGGTAATGGAGGAGATGCCTAAGTCTAAGATTAGAGTCTACATAGGTCCACGTGGCATTTTTGTCCACTATGAATAGTAGGTATTAGGGGTTCCTCAAGACCATTTTTATAAGAAGTTAGCATTCACATGGGGCCATTATTGTTTTGTCAACAATTTACTAACCATTGCTCGAGTTTCTTGGGTTTTGGACCCTCGGATTTCTAGGTTTTAAAGTCTTAAATATTTGACTCTAATGGATTTGGGTCTTGAAGAAATAGGTAATGTTGGAACATGTTTTCCTATAATGTTAAGGGGACATGTTCTATTTGGTTGAAACGGTATGTCACAATTTGAGCTTAGGAGGAGAGAGGAACAACACCTGTGGAGTTTATATTATTCCTTATTCCACTTATATAAAAATATGGTTACCCTAAGGATCTTCTAAACAAAACCTAGTGGATTGCAACAGCTAGATCTGGATTTGGTTGGCGGAGCAGAAGATATGCAGTGTACCAGATGAGGTGCACGCGTGTAGGGTCCATGAAGATGTATAACGTGGAGATCTAAGGGAATTAGCATCCATGCTTAGTTGATTCAATATTTCGAGTTAAAGTACTCTAATGATAGACATACTTGATAGATAGATGATTGAAGAATGAAAAGATACGATAAAAGAGCTCATCGTTTATAACAAGTTAGTATTAAATTTGTCGACCATTTCAATTTAAAGTCCCGATTAATAGGTGCACTATGCTGCTGAAAAGTAGGTGACTATTAGAAGATCTTCAATGGCACGCTAAAAATATAGATAGATAGATAGATAGATAAATATTATATTTTCTTCTACTTTAATTCCTTACTGAGCAGTTGCTCACGCCTCACTTTCATCCCCCTCATCTCCCTTTAATCCTTTATTTCCTTATTCAGGTATCTTTCATCTAAACATTTTCCTCTCAATCTCTAACTTGGCTAACGTTTGACCTTTACCTATATATTACAAGGTTGCTATTAGCTAATAACAGTAGTACTAGGCCCCCATGGATACTACTAACCAAATCTTGTGCATACCTCACGCACTGGAACTTTACCATCGAATGATTGTCCTATAGTCCCACATAGACTTAGGTCTCGCATCTTATCAGATTCAGCAGTACCAAGAGTCATGTGGTCAAGCTTGGACTTGCTAAGCCTCAAGTACCATTCTAGTTAGATATCTCATTTTGGATGCAATAGCTAAGTATACTTTATCCTAGCCAGCTAAACTTCTCTCACGGCTATCTACAAACACAATTTCCCAAGCCATCTAAGGATCTACCCTAATACTTGATTTTGTCATTTATAGATTCCACACCTTAAGGGTCTATTTGTTTCATGGGATGAATTTTATAGGTGATGAAATTGAGAGATAAGTAAATTGATTTTGATGTTTGAGAGAGGTATAGGTCAGATCATAGGATAAATAGAAGTGTTTGGAGGGATAAGTGAGATTGATGTCTCACAGAGGAAGGAGTAAATTTATCCCACCTCTCACCTGGAATAAATTTATCCTGGATTTTGAGGCTCTCCCCCGAGATAATTTTATCTCGAGATTAAACTCGCCAAATATGAAATAAGTTGTTGTATCCCACATAACAAACGAGACCTAAGGATACATGCTAACCAATTGTCTGTGCTACGGTGCTAATGGAGTAGACACTTAGGCCGTGCTTGTTGGGTGGGTTAAGTATTTAATCCGCCACTTAATCCACCTCTTAGTTACGTCGGGTTAAGTAGACTTAACCTAGGGTAAAGTTATTTCACCTTCTCTGTGGAATAACTTTAACCCGTCAAAATATCTAAATGGGTTAACTCACTGTAAGGATCCATTACTTTTTAGTCTTTTAAGATGTCTGGAGTCTGTAACGAACGCGCGCCAAGACGTATGGGAGGAGGTCCAGACGTCTGAACAGACGTCTGGGATCATTTCCAGACGTCTGGAAAATAGTTATTTTCGCACGGGAGAGTCGTCTGCGCGCCTGTGCGCGCAGACCCGCAATTCCTCTCTCTCTCTTTTTCCCTCTCTCTCTGCGGCTGCAGGCGGCCTGCCACCTCCTCTCTCCTCCTCGCGCGGCCTTAAAAGAGCCACGCCTCCCCTCCCGTCTCCACCGTCTCCTCCTTCTTCTCCTTCCTGTGCGCGAGAGCGAGCGGACGCGAGGGCGGCAGCGACGGCCGCAGTGAGCGCGGAGGTGCGGCGTGCGAGGGCGGAGCTCTGCTGTGAGGGCGAGCTCGCTGGAGCGGCTTGGCCGGCCGGCGGAGGGCGCAGGGGGCGCGGAGCGACGCGGAGAGGGACCTGCTGCGGTCTGAGCAGCAGGAGCGCGAGGTGCGACGCGGGCGGCGTCGCGAGCAGAGTCCGGGTCGCGCCCTGATTCTGGAAAAATTTCCAGAATCAGACGTCTGGGTTGACAGCCAGACGGCGAGATAGATGTCTTGAAGCTCATACAGACGTCTGAAAGGTGAGTTTACCGCCTTCTCCTTCCTTCCTGTCGACTGACCGTACTGAGGGAGGGAGTTGGCTGTGCGCATGTTCGCTGATTCGCCATCCTTTGCAAATCAGACGTCTGGAAGTTGTACCAGACGGCTGGAGTGACCTCCAGACATCCGGAGTGACCATCGGACGTCTGGGAGCTAGGCAGACGTCCCCGCAGACTTCTGGACGTCTGGGAAACCACGCTGAACAGGTAATTCTCTGATCCACTTTTTAAGACGTCTGGAAGGAGTTCCAGACGTCTGATTTTGCACAGTATCGTCTTTTTCGACCCGTTTAGGGCCCGTTCAGGCTCCGTTTTCCGCGATTCGAGTTGCGTTCTTTTCATAATTAATTCCTCTACCCGTCTACAGTAGCTATACACTGTTTTGAGACACTCCTTGTGTTTGATCGTTGTGATAGGACCTCGTTCGGTTGCAGTCTTGAGAGTCGCGGAGGCACGCGGGATTCCCGATCACGCCCCCATTACTCCCGTTGTCCTGTAGAGTGGCTTTAAGTATTAATAAAATTTGTTAAAGTATGGAACCATAACTAGAACCTAGGACATTGCATGAATCCTAGGAATGAGAAATATATGGAATGATAGTTCCTAGGTGTTGCATGAATCCTAGGGCCGGAAAACTAGATTGTATGATAGACCCCAGGATATGGCATGAATCCTAGGATGGAAAAACTAGTGGAATGTATAATAATGCAGTCTTGGAAAAATGGAAAGGAATATATGAAGCTGCCTGTAAATTGAATTCACAGCTGCCTGTTATGAATAAAGAAACATGATTGGGATCATGGTTGGTAAGAACGTGAAACTGGAAAGTAAGACATAAGATGTTCTGGAACCCTACGGGGAAGTAGGAGTAGAACTCCTGGAAAGCGAATGGAATAGAATTGGGGAAGTGAGCTGGCCCTTGAGTACGGAGTACCAAGGAGAGCGACTGTCCCCCTGTTTAGTGCAGAGCTGAGCTAGCCACCCCAGGGACCCGGGGGTTAGGACTGGCCACTCTGTACCGACTTGTTGGCCCTCGTGTACGTAGTACCGAGGAGAGCTAGTAGTGTTAGGAGAGTACTAGCTACCCCACGGGCCCCGGGGTTCTGCTAGCCTCCTTCACCGACTTGTTAGGCCCACCAGGGCAAACCAGGGTAGTCAGGCGAGGGTGCGCGGACTGTGGAGGGGCAAGGCCCCGGTTTGGTTACTGTGGAGGGGTTGGACCCCTGTTACTGAGAGGGCTCTGCCCTGGTTCCGTGCTGTGCTTTGGGCGCACCCGTTAACGGAAACGACTGACCGCGTGCCAGTGCGGGCTAGCTACCTGTGCGTTTATCGCGCGTGCCGTAGTCACCGTTACGTCTGTCAGTGACCTTGGGGTGGTTGACTGAGGGTAGGATCACCACGGGGGACTCTCCCGGCCAGGAGAGCACCACGTGCTACTTCTACTTTTGGAAAGACTGCAATCAAGATCGTTCCCACGAGGACATTCGAGATCAAGTAAAGGATCTGAGAAACAAATGAAATAGTGAGAAAAATTGAAAGATGTGAATAAAGGAAGTAATAGAACATAACAGCTACTGTACACTCTACTGTTGCCTTTAGTTAGTTTGCCACTCTACTCAGCGTTTTGCTGACGTGTTACACTCGTTACCTTTTTCAGGACCAGGTGTTGAGCAGCCAGGGTCGGCGGCTGCAGAGGACGCTGGGCCGAGTAGGGTCCAGTAGAGTTACCACAGCCTTTTGTACCTCTTTTGTTTCTGTTCTAGTGAGTAGTTTTTGTTTCCGCTGTACCTTCTTTACCTGCAGTCCTTGTTATATGATAAATGTTGTTTTACTGTTGTGGTGGTACCTACTGAAGTAGTTTCTTTCCTTACTGCTGTACTTTCTTACTGTTAGTTATATTCATGCTGAATGTGGTTTATTTTACTGTCTTTTGGTTACTTCCTCGTTGGACGACTAGGTCTTGGGATTAGTCGAGTCGGTCCGATTCTCGTGTCTCGTAGGGACTCGGGAACCGGGTCGTTACAGAGTCTCAGTCAGACATCTGTCCAGACGTTTGAACCTGTTCCCAGACGTCTGAAAGTGAAATTTTTGTACTGCACACTGCGCTCTGCGCGTGAGCGATGTGCAGAACCGTTCCTTCCTCTCTCTCTTCCTCACCTCCCCTAAACCTTAAACCCCTCACCCTCTTATATAAACCCCCCTTTCTATCTCCTCTCCACTCCACACACCACAACCACGACCGCCTTCAGTGCTTGTGTGGGAGCGGTGAGAGAGGGCGAATGAGGGAGAGCGAGAGGGAGGAAGGAGGAGAGTGCAGGAGGAGGAGGAGGCCTAAGGTCGGTGGAGCTTCAGTGGAGGCTCGGCGGAGCTCGCACGGCCAATGGCAGGCGCGCATGGGAGGAGGAGAGGGCTTAGGGAGGCAGCCTCCCAGCCCTCTGCAGCGGTTGGAGCTGCTGTGGTGCGAGGTAAGCGAGCGAAGCAAGCTGCAGGGAGTTTCTGATACTGGGATTTTTCCAGTATCAGACGTCTGAAGAGTCGACCAGACGACTGTGGCAGCAGCTGGACGTTCGGATCTGAGACCAGACGTCTGAAAGCACTTATATCGCAAGGTATGTTCTTTTCTGCGGTTACGGCCATGCAGGCCTCATTGCAGAGTTGGTCGGGTCTGATTTGGACCTGCGACTTTGTACGCAGGAAAAGGCCCTTGGGAAGGTGCACGGAACTCTTTTCCACGCATTTTTGGATGTCTGATCACATCACCAGACGTCCAGAGGTGTGTCCATACGATCGGAGGCATTGTCTGACGTCTGGAGCTGCTTTCAGACGATTGCAAAGGAGGTCTGGACGTCTGAGGATACCATAGGAACATATGGTAAGATCTGACGTCTTTTAAGACGTTTAGGATTATTCCCAGACGTTTGCTTTTGAATAGTAGGCACGTTTTTTACTTGTTTAGGGTCAAATCGGGGTTTGTTTTACGAAAACAAAATACCTGTGCTTTCCTCTCCAGTTCCTCTACGTACTAGAGTCTATTTTACACTGTTTTGAACTCTCCTTTTGTGATGTATTTTCTGGTATAGGATCTCAGCTTGCTGCTCGTTTGGGGCTCGCAGAGACGTCTGGGTCTATGGTTCAAGCCCCCATTACTCCCGAGTTTCTTGGTAGAGTGGTTTAATTCCGTTAATAATTTTTAAATAAGAATGTACTTGTGGAAATAGCCAAATGGAACCCTAAGATGTGACATGAACCCTAGGGTAAAAAAATGAATGAGTCTGTTTGTACTGTATGGTTCACTTGCATGTGTGATTAAGATAAATTACTAGTAAATGCTTGTATTATAATTACGAGCTACCTGTTAGAATACGAGCTGCCTGTGTTTAATAAAACTACCTGTGAGAACACCAGTTGCATGATATTAAGAATTGAATTATGAAAACACGAGCTGTCTGTATACGGATGAGAAACGAATTATGAAAGATGAGATTTGGATCGGGATAAATGAGGTGAACATGAGCATGAACCCTACGGGGAATTAGGAGTAGAACTCTTGTGGATAGACGAAAATCTAGAATGTAGACGGGAAGTGTGCTAGCCCTTGAGTAAGTGGTACCAAGGAGAGCAACTGTCCCCTTTTGTGTAAAGCGGAGCTAGCCTCCCTTGGGTTGAGACCTGGGGTTAGGATTGGCTACTTTACACCGACTCCTGTTGGCCCTCATATACGTGGTACTGAGGCAAGCTACTAGTGTAGGGAGGGATCTAGCCACCCCATGGGGTTTGGGGTTCAGCTAGCCACCCCACACCGACTTGTTAAGCCCTCTGGGCAAACTGGGGTAGTCAAACGAGGGTGCGCGGACTGTGGAGGGGCGAGACCCCTGTTTGATTCTGAGGGGTGAGACCCATGTTTTGAGAGGGCAAGGCCCTATACTATTCCATGCTATACTTTGGGCATACCCGCTAGTGGAAACGATTGACCGTGTGTTAGTACGGGGTAGCTATTCGTGCGCTTATCACGCGTGCCGTAGTCACCGCTACGTCTTCACAGTGACCTCGGGGTGGTTGACTGGGTGTAGGACTACCATGGGGGACTCTCCCAACTAGGAGAGCACCATGTGTACCTTCTACTCTACGAAAAAGACTGTAATCAAGATTGTTCCCATGAGGAACATGCAAGATCAAGAAATATCTGGATACTTTGAGAAATGGGTAAAACTGGAACATCTAAAACAGATAAATGGAAATGAGAATTAAACCAATTGTTTTTACTGTTCTGTACTTAGATAATATAGATACCACTTTACTTAGCGTTCACTGACCTTATCTTTTCATAATACTGTTCAGGACTAGGAGTTGAGCAGCTTGAGTTTCCGACTGCAGAGGGTACTGGGCCCAGTCGAGTCCAACCGTAATTTTCTTCAGCACTTCATTTTCTTTTTCTCTACTATTGTAGTAAGTAATGAACTTTTAGTTACTGTTTTGCTACTACTATTTACTTTCCGCTTTCCATTGTTATTGTTGTTATGGTGGTATGTACTGAAACAGTAGATCTATTTTCCTTTACTGCTTTGTACGTTTCTTCTACTTAGTTATATTGCATATGTGAATGTGGTTTACTTTCCTGCTTTTGCTTATTTATTGTTGGACAATTAGGTCTTAGGATTAGTCGAGGCGAGCCGGTCTCGGTTCTTGTAGGGATCCAGAAATCAAGTCGTAACACTTATTCCACCATTTATTCCACTTATTCAACAAATTTATTCCACTTACCAAATGAGGCCTTAGGGGGTGTTTGGTTGGCGGGTTAAGTATTTAACTCACCTTCTATTTACGTCGGATTAAGTTGACTTAACCCAGGGTAAAGTTATTTTACCCTCTCTATAGAATGACTTTAACCTAGTAAAATATTCAAACGGATTAACTTACTTATTCAACCATTTATTTTATTCCTTTAGCTTATTCCCTTTTACCAAGCGGAACCTTAATTAAACAACTTAAACTCGACGCTGTCAATCAACTGAAGCCAATTTTACATGAAACTTTACCATTTAACCAGCATAGCTACGCTGCATCCCTTTTTCCATAGTCAACCAAGACTCTATAACGTAGAGTCTTCTTTGTCCTCTCTATTTCCTTCGATAGCCCAACAACACTTGTTCATAGCCAACGTATCATGACAATGTAGAGATCGTGTGCCTAATGTTACACCTAAACACCTTGTTCTTTGTTCCAATCAATTATTCCTCATCAGCTGTTATCCGATTTCGCAGAGATTTGATTACATAACAAGATCTCGAATTTTAGAATTTTAACGGAGATGGCAAGATGAAGAAGTTCTTCGGAAGCACAAGTAAACTCTTTCACGAGTAGTTCTTGGAAGTTGTTCGAACTCCAAACAACCGTAGCGAAACGTCCGAATTCACTTAGAATCAGAGTTTCCGATCTCTGAGCATACGGCCCATTCGAAGCACAGAGGGTTCTCAGGATTGCAGGAGAGATGTGGAGTCGATCGAGCAATGCGAACTTCCCTCGATCGTGGACGTGGATGTTGGGTGAGGATGATTTCTCGTGACACCTTCACCGTGTCAATGGATTTTACGTTTACTCAGCCAAATACTAAGATATATTTAGGTTACGTTCCATAAGGGAATAGTGTTATATCGAGATAGAATAAGAACATAATAAATATAAAAAATATTTAATTGATGAGATTGTTAATAAGTGATATATTACTTTTGTGATAAAAAAAAAGAAAAAATTAATAAATTTTGATATGATGACATGTAATTATAAATAATATTTTTTAAGTTACATATAAAAAAGTAATTAAAATTCATTGAAATCAATGCTATTTGTACCCCCATCCAACCTACTATTTCCTATTTGGATTCTTATCCTGCAGCCATAAGCTGACCTGGCTGCCATGTGACTACCCCCAAAGGATACAGTAGATTCTTGCCTTTTGCCTTTTTTTTTTCTTTAATTTTAATTTTTTTAATCCCTCTTTATTTCGAGTACGGATTTCCAACTAAAAAGGCCCCATGCAGCTTTTTTTGGCTTTTTGGGCTTTTTAACACCCGCAGCCCAAAACACGCACCCCAATGACAGCGAGCCTCCCGAGTCCCGTTTTCCGTAATTTCGCGATGGCGATTGGGCATTTTACGGATCCTGCACGCACGTCAGTACCACGGAGCGACACCTGCAGCAGCCGACGCGCGTCCCCAGGAACCCCCTACCCGATCACGTGGCCCCTCCCCCGCTCCTCTTCTGGGCGGGAAGGGATTGTGAATCTTGCCACCATATCCTTCACTTTTATGATAATTAATAATAACGACAATAATTTTTATTATTGAACTAAACTTGCCATGTGGTATTCAATTATATGCACGCCCCCGTAAAAACAAAGCTAGATTGATCCGCACACAATCTCCTCCCTGAGATGATGATGGATCCACGTGACATTCTAGAATTTTGAGATGAATAATGATTAAGAGGGCAATTATTTTCCTCTCCGTTGCTTTGATCCAAACACTCTTGTTACCATACGATTGACAATGTCCACATGTATACATTAGGGGAATATGGATGAAATTTGTACTTGAAAAGAGATCTTTAACGCATAGATTCTTGAAAATACTCGACATTACGTAGGACCTACTTAGGGTATGTAACTATATACACACTTGAAGTTGCTCCATCCTACATTCATTAACTTCTTTTGCATCAAAGTTACTAGCACTATATCTTTTGCTCTTATGCCCTCCTCTTCCCTATTCTTTTTCTTCAAACTAACCCCCCCCCCCCCCCCCACTTTAGAACAAGTACTGTGACCACTCCATCCTTGCCATCTTCATCGAGGCGACTGCTACTATCTTTGCTTCGCCCCACCATGCAATCACATCCTCCAACCACCCCCTCTCCTCACATATCTTCCCCTCCGACTTTCCCACTCTTTCCATAAGCATCTCATCCTCCGCTCTTCCCTTACCTTATGCTATTTCATTGTAAATTCTGATACATTTTCGCCTTTCGCATCAATTTTGACGTAAAAATAGATGTCCAAAGGCAAACGTGAGAACTCATAACTCAAAGAGAAACCCTCCTGCAATGAGATTTTTAAACAATTACAAATTTTATTAGGGGCCTATTTATAAACAATCCTAAAACAGAAATAAAAAGTTTCTTAACTCTAAACAGAGGGGAGCGCAAAACCCTTTTTCCTTTTTCCCCGCTCCCCGTAAATAACCCCCAACTCCAGCCCCACTTCCAGCCCTCCCCACGTGCCTCTTTTAAAAGGCCCCCACTGCCCCTTCTACCCTGTAGACAACCAAACACACCACAGCAACCACCACCACCACCACTACAAAACCAAAGCGCGCACTACCCTTACCCCAGCGCTCATCAGATCTCCCAAACCAACCACCGCCGTCGGGTCCGATCGGATGCTCCCCGATGGCCTCCGCCGCCATCAACACCGTCCACGTGGCCCCCTCCCCCTCCTTCCCGGACTTCGAGTTCCGCTTCTCCCCCTCCGCCGCCGCCTCGATGCTCCCCGCTGACCAGCTCTTCTCCGGCGGCTTCCTCCTCCCCCTCCACACCCCCGCTCCTCCTCCCTCTCCACCTCCTCCCTCCTTTCCCCTTCCGCCGCCGGAGACCCCCCGCTCCCCTAAGGCCCCCCGGTGCTCCTCCCGGTGGAAGGAGCTCTTCGGCCTCAAACGCGCCGCCCAACGCGCCGCCTCCCATCGCACACCCAATCCCACTTCTGCTAACCCTAAAAGCCCCAAGCCCCGCTCCCCCAAGCCCTCCGCCGACCCCCTCTCCGTCCCCCTCCTCCGCGACCTCGACCCCCCCAAGGATAAGCCTTCGCTCTCGTCGCTGGAGAGGGAGAGAGGAAGGGCGAGGGACAAGGAGAGGAGAAGGGGGAGGGCGTGTGGGGAGGCGTATGCTAATACTACTGCTACTGCTAATAATAATAACAATGTGGGAGGGGCGTGTGAGAGGGGGAGGAAGGGGAAGAGAGGAGGTGGAGGTGGGGTGAGGTGGGCGTCGGTGGACTCTCCGAGGGTGAGCTCGACGGGTAGGGTGGTGTTCCAGAACCTCGGGAGGAGCGCCAGCAGCCCCGGGAGCTTCGCCGGAGGCGGCGGGGGAAGGCGGTCGTTCTCGGGGGCGGGTTTCGTGGCCGCCCCCGTCCTCAACGTCGGCCTCGGGCAGCTCCTCTTCTCGCCGCAGAAGAAGGAAGGAGGTGGTGGTGGTGGTGGTGGAGGAGGAGGAGGAGGCGGCGGCAGCAGCAGCAATGGGAGGTCCACTTGTAGGAGGTGATGATGAGGATGGAATTGAGCTCAAGTGCCCATCAAGATAATGATCGAACGGTGGAAATTCACATCGATTGCCCACGAGGGTATATGATCGAACGGTGAAAATTCGGATTCGAGTCTACATTCCTGCATTGGTCGGACCAGTTTACTCAAATGAAATTCTGGGATATATCTGAAAAATATTTAGTATGACCGTAGTTGGTTACGTTGGTGTAAATATTAGTGGAATGCTGATCTGAGTTGGTTTAAATGAGCCCTTTTATTTTCTGTTTTTTTCTATGTCCTTTGTTTTTTTTTTTTCCTTAATTTTTCTGTTTTGAGGGTAATCTTTGATGTAATAAAAATTAACGAGGGCTTTGGTGATTTTCATGAATGGTTTTGGGATTCCAGTCCGCTACAGTGATGTGGGCTGAGAGATTCTAATTGATGTTGTTGTGGGTGGGGGCAGGAGGAGGGAGGTGTGGCACCAAGTGGTTTTGTCCGTATCTTATTAATTACGGCACATTGATTTGGTTGGGGGTGATTGTTTTTGTACGGGCAGGTGTTGGCGCTGATGGGTTTACTGTGTGTCGGGGCAGCTGATCTGAATTTTAGGGCAGCTTAGTTTGAGGGATGTATTTTACGAGATTGCCTCTAAAATTTGTATTAAAGTTCGAATTTATAAAGATGTTAAGTTGAAAGTGATGTTAATTTTTTTTTAATTATTTTTTTCCCCCTTAATATCATAGGATAATATCTATTTTAACTAAACAAAAATGGATGTTAATTTCTCTTACAAAGTAAATAAAAGAAAGGATTAACATGTATTTTTGTAAGTTTGGGTTTTATAACTTCTTAAATAAATTAATCATAAGGAGTAAAATTTTAGTTGAGGTTGAGGTGGTGTTTCTCAAGGGAAATAGATTGGTGAAACAAGTATAAAAATTTTAAGAGTAGAATGGAATGATATTGGAATAGGTGGGTTAATTCAGTGTGTTAAAGTTATTTTATAGGGAAAATAAAATAATTTTATCTTGAATTAAATTTTTTTAACTCGGTGGAAGTGGTAGGTAGATTAAATGGAATCAAATGAATGTTAAGTTTACTTAACCTCTCGTAACCCGTCTACTCTTTAGTAAACTAGTTCTAAGGGTATTCATTGAGATGATGGTAAATGTGGGGGGGGGGGGGAGTTAAGCATAGATTTGCGTATGTTATTTGAAGTTGTAGAGTTTTAAGACTGAGAGATGACCCGCTTGCTGTTTTTTTGCCATAATTTTGGGAGGGTTTGCAAGGAGAGTAATTGGTACTTGGTGGCGTTTTGGCGGCCAGAGTTGGAGATACCATCCTTGTTTGATGGGTATTCTGGCTTTGCCTTGAAAGAGTTTCTTGTGCGGTAAAACCTGTCTACATCCAGAGGTCATTGGATCCAATTCATTGCCTATCTTATCTTCCCTCTGTTTAAACAAATAAAATTTCCAGCTTTTATTGCTCATGAGAAAAATTATTTCAGACACACAGGTGTTGAGTTTTTTTTCCCCCATTTCTTTTAACGTACATGTTCTGAAATTGTAAAATACGCTAATTGCAAGGTAATATTAGCATGAGTGCCCATAGGGTGCATTGAGCTGTTTCGGGTTAGATCCAGCTTAGTTTCTATGGAGATGTAGTCATTTTTGAATTAAGGATTGAAATATTCAAAGAAACAACAAAATTAGCAGTTCAATCTGTCCAGACAAGCCACCGGAGAAATTTATCAGTTCAATCTGTCAGGTACTTTAGTTGGTGAGTGGATTTATATTACTTAAGTGGAAACAACTAGCCCTTAGTTCGAGTTTCAACTAACATGAAAGAATAGATTTGTAAGTTATTTATCTTTTCTACCGTCATCATCTTAAACCACCGGATAAATTTGTATTCTCATGAAAACTTGACTTTAGATACAGATAGCTTCGTGCCCTTAGGATTGTCCAAATTCCACTTGATTGGAGATGGACATTGCACTCGATGTTGTTTTGCAATGGTCCCTACTGTTCCGATACGTTTCCTTCGAAGTCTTAATACCTCTTGTTTAGATTTGGTGGAGTTCGAAATTAAGAAGGGCGATAATGACGGGTTTGCAGCAATTCGCAATCCTAGTCATATCTCAGGATGCTAACAAGTAAATAAAAATACGTTGTAATGCATTTGGTAATATATAAAGTGAGAGTATTGGTTTCAATTGGTGTATTTTAATTTTTCACTAGTATAAATCACTTTTTATAGATAAAAAATCAATTTTTAAGTGAAAAATCACTTTACATAGATAAAAAATTATATTTCAAGTGAAAAATCTTTTCCCACTGATAAAAATGTAAAATAGATTGATGTACTTTTATTTTCGATCGATGTGTTTTGATTTTTAATTAATTAAAAATCATTTTCAATCGATGCTGTAAAATATGTTGTAACACATATTGTGGTACTCACGTTCTTTCGGTAATGGCTATGTATATGTATATAAAAAAAAGTTAAAAGATAGATTTGGTAATTATGATTTGTCATCATGTAGAGATGACGAAAACAATAATCGCCACCTCCTCACCATGATTTTTGAAGTGAGAGGTTATTGTTGGTGTAGGGGAAGTAACGAGGTATAATGGAGTTGGGTGGACAAGGATATTTTAGATCTTGTGCGATGCACGTGTGCACGTATGTATGCATGCGTATGTACACACGCGTGGTCTATCCTACATCTATGTCAAGGGATATGTACCTAAGTGATTGTGCTATGCTCTACTCTCGTCCTAGGATCAACCACTGATGAAAGGTTGTCTAGTTGCACGGGGAGGGCAGCTTGAGAGGGTATGCCCCTCATGAAATATTGACAAGGCAAACATAGCTCACCGATGTTTCATTTGTCCTTTGTCTATGTTGGTTTGGTTGTGTATTGAGGATGGATAAACGGAAGTTTGGAGAAATTCTTTGCTGCATCATTTGGCGTGCCTCGCCAATTTCATATATCTTGTGCTATGCTTGTGATGTTTAATTACTAGCTTTACGACTCATTTTATGTTTTTCCTTTATTGATGTTTGGGGAAATCCTATACCGTGTAGAATTAAACATTGAGTAAGATTACCTTATTTATCGAAAAAGAAAACCTTCTCTCATAATAACTAACGTCCATTCCAACTTGATCTATTTTGGATCATCACATGACTTTTATCGGGAAAATTAAATATAATATCTAATAATTAATATTTTAAAAATTAAATCGATCATTGAATTGAATGGATATTGATTTAATTGTTTAATTGATATTAGCTAAATTGATGATAAGGTCGACAGGTGAAAAAATTAAATAAGATTAACACGTAAGATCTTTAATTTAATTTATATTTATTCGATCGATTCAATCGTGTTAAACCAAAGTTTAATAAAAATCAATAAAGATATATACTAGAAAAGGTTATTTTATAATTCTAACTAAACTAAATTTCCATGCTCTTAACGAATATTAAATAAAAATAAAAGATATAATCCAAAATGAGTCTAATCTTACATAAAACATGCATCCAATCTTATGAAGTTTATAATTTTTAATCCTTTATAAGGTTAAAAACCTCCACTGGGTATAAAATATAAAGTATGCAATTTTAATTACGTCAGAGTTGATATGCTTCTTTCTTCGCATGCATTTTTTCTATTTTTAATTTTATAGCTCTTAATAGAATGATTCAATTAAATGGTTAAACTGGTGGTTCGATGTGAGTATGGGTCTTACTCTCTTTGTTGGTACTTGCCCTCAATTTCAGAAAGAAAAAAAAAAACTTTGAATTGCATAAATCACTTTGAAGCTGCGAGATAACCTTTGGTTGGTGGATAAGTTAATCTCGAAATAATCTATGGGTGAAATAGATGGTGTTAGGGTGTTTGGTTGTACGATGAAACAAGCGGTGAGATAGATCTAATAACTAGGTAGATGTAATGTCATATAAGTGTATCACAGTAGATCTATCCAATGAGACAATTTGTTATATCATACTTATCTTTGTCAATTAACTTATTGTCCCATGCTTTGCACATGCATAAATTATGCAAAATATGTATAAACCTTACCAAATAAATGAGCATGCATTTTACTAATATCCTTCAAATAGTGTCCAACTACTTGATCATTAAAGAACATCATATGTCATGTAAAAAAAAAATCAATATTAATCAATTAAATGATTTATATTATCATAATGTTATAAAAGTTAAAACTATAATTTCAACCGTTGGTACAATAATTTTTTAAGAATAAGAAATAAATATACCAAGAGTGATGAATCGAAGACTTTTCTAAATGTAACCCTATCGAACAAATGATTATATATTTTACTAATATCCTTCGCACATTGGCTAACTAGTTGACTTACCTTTGAAGAAGATTTACATTCTATGCATCCTGTGACAAACAAAAATCAAATACTTATAAGTTACATAGTTTATATTATCATAATTTTGTCACGTTGTAAGGGTTAAAATTGCAATGTCAACATATATTATGATGATTTAAAAAGCAAAAACATACCAGAGAGTCTCAAATATTGAAGATTTTTCTAAATGCAACCCCCACCAAATAAACGATTATGTATTTTACTAATATCCCTAATATAGTGGCTGGCTACTTGAAGAAGATCTATATATCATGTGAAAAATAAAAATCAATATTAATCAATTTCCTGATTTATATTATTATAATATTATCATATTATAAGAATTAAAATTGTAATTTCAACCCATATTACAATGATTCAACATACAAAAGATATCGTGAAGTCTCGTAGTTGAATATTTTTCTAAATACAAATCTATCAAATAATCGATTATGCATTTTATTAATGTCCCCTGCAATGGCAGGTTTCTTGATCTTTGAACAAGATTTATACATTCTGTGAAAAATAAAAAAAAATTAATATTGATCCGTTATTTGCTTTATGTTATCATAATATTATCATATTCTTAGGATTAAAACTATAATTTTGACAAATATTGTGATGACTTTGAAAAAAAAAAAAATTGTGGAAGGAAGTGTTTCGTGCTTATCAATATCTGAACATTTCGGCGGAAAGTGCCTTTACCGTACCCCCTCTTGTACACCTCTTTCCCCCAATGGCCGGATATATATTAAGAATAAGAATTAATATTAATTAAGGGAGCTCTAAGGTTCTGTTTAACAAGGAGGTTATCTCGTATGAAGAGTTATCTCAAGTTTTTTTTCATGATTTTAATATAAATTTTTATATAATAATTTTTAATTATTTTAACTTATTTTTATTATTAAAAAATATCCACTGCATTTTTTAACTCTTACATGTAATATTAAACAAATATCTATTAACATTTTTCACTTTTACTTATACTATTAAACAAATATCTACTAACATTACATCAATACACTTATCATTTTAATCATATGCTTAACTCTATTTTTATACTACCACTTAAAAAAATATAATTTCCATTTATTCCATTTTAACCTTCCATAACCTCACTGGCAAACACAACCTAAGAGAGCTTATGACATAGTGACAGAAATATCGTGAAATCTCTTGCACGAACAACATCAATTGATCAATCAGTGGGATGAACGGTGGATATCGCACGAAACAAATTATAGATTAAGGTCTAATTTATTTGAAGGATTAATCTCTTGAAAGGGAAGGTTAACACCTATTTATTTGACCATGTAACTTTCAATTTGATAATTTAGATTTGATCACTTTAATACATATTTATTTAACGTCAATTTTAATTGATGTTAGTTAAATTTATGTTAAAATCGTACATCACTTGTATTTCTAATAATATTTATATTTCATATTCCTAATATCATTATCAAGTAAATTTTATAAAAATTAACACAACCTAATATAATTTAATTAAACGTAAATTGATGTCAACATCAATCTACCCGCAAGTATAATTGTATATTAATATTAATTTTATATTTTTTAACCTTTAAATAAATTAATCCCTGAGATGATAAGAGAAATTATTAAAAAAAATTAAAATTAAAATTAGAAGGAAGGAAGAAATTAAAGAATTTTATTTCATCCGAATATTTGTATGAATTTATTATTTTATTAAAAAAAATTAAAAAATTTTATTTCAGTGACATAATCAGCTAATTAGTTGAAAACAAAAAAAATATGTAAAATTAATAAAAAATTAAATAATTTCACTTGAAAAACTAAATTTACCTAATTTTAAAATTAAATCCTTAACTCTAAAATGACGTGATTCCAAAATTAAAGATAAGATATAAAAAATTAAGCTTGAAATTAACATCTATTCTGCCCACCGAAAACCTCCTAAAATGATGGTTGAGAAAAAAGCCTTGATGCATGGGACGACCTATGCTGCTTTAGGTGTACGTTCACCTACTCAACCATCACATCATTCAAGTCGGTTGAGAAACCATACATTTTGTCCCTCACCAAGTGTGAACTTAGGCATTCAAGTAAAATGTGAAACAACTGAGAATACAGCTGGGGCAAGTGGACAGCGGTCCATTTTGATCCTCTTCTGGTCCGGTTGGCGTGTAATGGTCCCCGTTGGAGACCAGAGAAGATTCCTTCTCGCCCACATTGTGATCGTTATCTTGTACCCATTCTACCCGTAACCGGGCTTAATTTGATTTAGATCCCCAAACTTCTGCAAAATGTTGATACCTACCAACATCCCCTCTAAAAAAAGTTTCTCTGTTTTTTTTGTTTTTTTGAACTTTCTTCCATATGGGTTATATATAATCCAAGCAACTGACGCGAGGAATAAGAAAGAGAACCATGACATCCCAACCACCGCATCACGTCTTTAGATTCGACGGCGCAACCATAAAAGAAAATCCAAACACAGTGCCAACGAAAAATTCGACAAAGCGGTAAAATCAAGCATCGGAAACAAATCAGACATTTCTCGATCGTGTGAAGCACGATAATAAGTACGATAGATCAACATCTCAAAGGAAAAGCAAAACCAAACCGGACGGCGTGAAAGAAAAACCCTGGACCAAAGAGTGGTTGAACCAAAATGGAACCATGACCAAAAAAAAAAAAAAAACAAAAACAGGGCCCGACCATAGTTCACCGGAGACCCAAAAGGGGAGCCAGCCCCGGAAGACCGGATCGCTCCCAACACCATCCCATCCTCAAAACAAGAAGAGGGCCGGCCGGACATCGGCCAACGCACGCCGGCCGCACCAGCCAAGCATCTCGACGGAGCAACCAGCAGAAGACGCCTCGCGCCGCCTCCGCCAACGCCCGCCGCCCAGCTCGCCGACGACTCGCTCATGCCGTCGCTGCGTACGCCGCCCTCCGCCGGACACAACCACCGACCCGAAGCCGGCCGCAACCCGCCACGGGGAGCAATGCATGTCGACCTCGTCTCAGGGGGAGAGTCCCAAAAGCTGAGGGAAGCGTACCAGCGGAAGGGTGAGTGCCCCGATCGGCCTCAAGTGGCTAATCGGGATCCACCATAGGACGTCGCCTTTCGCCAAAGAACGAAAGAGGGAGGAAGGGAACTCGTTGAGTGGGACTGGCAGTTACGGAAAAAAAAAGGAAAAGTGGATCCTCTCTGAAAAATTTCTCCGTCCGTTGTCAAACACGGAAAATTTAGCTATTTGGAGGGAAATTATCCTTGTTAAGACCTAATTTCGATGCTCTAATTCGAAAAAATTTCAGAGAGCAATTATGCATACAAAGGATGCAGCTTCCTAATCAATGCCCATGATTCTATAACATGGTCAGGTATGATGTTAATGGTTTTTTTTTTTTTTTTTTTCTCTCAAGATCAATTTGTTACACGGGATACAATGATTTATCTCATATTTGACAAATTTATCTTGGGAGGTATCTCATGTTTGGCAAGTCTATCTGGGGATAAAATTATTTGGGGAGAAAGCTTCCAAATTTGGTATAAATTTATTTTACGGAAGAGTTGGGATAAATTTATCCCTCTTCTTATAAAATATTTACCTCACTTATTTTCCCAAACATCTCAATTTGTCCCATACTTTAACCCATACCTTCCTCAAACACCAAAATCAATTTATCCCGAATTTATACCTCAATTTCACCATCTACAAAATTTATCTTGTGAAACAAACGGACTCTAAGAGGGCAAATTTGGTGATTGTGAAATACGATCCTGTGATCCCTTTAAATGCCAAATGGTTCATGTTATTTTATCAACCCCATAGGACTAATTTACCTAGGGGTTAAGAAATTTATATTAAGAAATGTAAAATTAATGTTTGCTTTTATTTTTGTTTATTTGCAAAGTGATGTTATGAAACAATCCTTTACAAGGGTCGTTCGGGAATTTTTCGGAATGATAGGAGTGTGAATGCAATTTTAAACCCCTTTGGTTTAAGTTTGTGAGCTTTGCGAGGAAAAAGGAGACCTTGCAGGGGCAACCTAGTAATTTCCCCCTCACTTCCCACCATCAACCTACGCACACACCCACCCAAAACCCTAACCCTCTTCTTTAAAAACCCCTCCACCTCTCCACCCTCCCTACACCGAACGCCGCCACACCTCCACCTTCACTCCACCTCCTTATAGCCGACGACCTTTTCCCTCTCCCCTCGATTCCCTTGCAATCGTGCGTGGGGGAGGAGAGGAACAGGAGGAGCATGGAAGAGAGAGGAGAGCGAGTGAAGGAGAGGAGGGGAGCAAGAGGTGCGTGGAGGAGAAGGAGAGGAGGGGAGCTCGGGAGAGGGGGCGGCGAATGTGGCCGGAGGAGCTGAACGAGCTCGAGAGGGAGGAGAGACCGCGTAGGAGGAAGACTTGCACGACGAGGGCGGTGATGCTGTGGTTGCAGCAACTGGAGCTCGCGAGGAGGAGCTTCGCGAAGAGTCCTGCAGAGTCATTTTTCCACAGTATCAGACATTTACGATACTCTTTAGACGTCAGAAGGAGTAGCAGGATGTCCAGAGGTGGCATTAGACGTTTGATAACGCGCAAAATACTAAGGTACGTCCCCTGCACGACCTGCATGTGCATGCGGAGTGTTTAGGTGTTGCATTTTTTACCTGCGCGTGCATACGTAGGCACGAAGGCGTTGGAAAGGCATGTGGCACAACCTTCGAGGCACTTTAGGACGTTTGAAGGCTGTGTCAGATGTTTGATAGCTCTTCCAGACGACCGGGAGCGCTGTCAGATGTCTAAAAGCTCCCTCAAATAGCTGCGAAGGGGTTCAGATGTCTAAAAAGACACAGGAAAGAAAAGTGAGCTACTGCGTTCGTTTAAAACGTCTAGGAATTGTTCTAGACGTCTGATTTTGGTCAGAATGCGTGTTTTTGACCGGTTTAGGGCCTAAACGGAATCGATTTTACGCAAACGAAATATCATTGGTTTCCTTTCGGAATTCTCTATGTGTTAGTGTCACACCTATGCTATTTTAAACTCGTTTGACATGTTGGTCAATGATATAGGTCTCCAGTTTGTAGTGTACACGGGACTCGTGGAGATGTCGGGATTTACCGTACGAGTCCCTATTCCACCTGTATACCCTGATAGAGTGGTCCTCTCCAATACTGTGATTTTAAAATTAGAGTGATCTGATTGAACCCTAGGATATGGAATGAACCCTAAGGTTGAGAAGGATGAATGTACATTACTTGAACCACGCTGTTATACTTTGAAATGCATGTTAAAATCTTTATTGTTAGCAATTGAATAGTTAAGTGATGTTGTGCTTGCTTAATTTATTAAATCACGAGCTGCCTGTTATACGATTAAGAACCATAATATGAATAGTGATATATGCCGTATATGAAATGAGATGAGTACGATGCATGAACCCTATAGGGAACTGGGGAAGAAACTCAAGTATATTGAAACGAATATTGGATGTATGATGGAACATGTTGCCTATGGTCTAGTTGGTTGTATGGACTTGGTTACGAAAAGTGAGTTGATTCTCGTGTATGCGGTATCAAGAAGAGCTATTGTCACTTAGTGTAGGGGGGAGCTAGCCACTCCTTGGGTTGGGAACCGGGGTTAGGATTGGCTACTCTAAATCGACTCTGTTAGGCCCACTGGGCAAACTGGGATAGTCGTGTAGGATCTGACTAGGTTCCAACAAGTCGGGTGAGGGTACGTAGACTATTGAGGGGTGTGGCTCCTGTTCTGTTCTGTGCTGTATGTTTGGGTGTATTCGTCAGTGGAAACGACTGACCGCATGTCAGTGCGGGGTAGCTATTCATACGCTTATCGTTCGTACTGTAGTCCCCGCTATGTTGCAGCCATGACCCCAGGGTGGTAGACCGGGTGTAGGACTACCACGGGGTGCTCTCCCGGCTAGGAGAGTGTCACGTGTACATCATACATTGCGGGAAAACTGCATCAAGATCGTTCCCTTAGGGAGCAAGTGGATTAAGAAAGGTTGTGGATTCTTACTAGAAACTGAATCAGAAACACATAGATAATATAAACGAAAACAGTTGATAATACATAATTAGAAAATTGCATGATAGTTAGCTGCTTGTTCCTTTATACTTAATTTCATGTAAATGACATATACACCACTTTACTCAGCGTTAGCTGACCACAAATTTATATAACCATGTTCAAGTCAGGGAGTTGAGTAATCAGCGCCACCGGCTGTAGAAGGTGCTGGATCCAGTGGAGTCCAGTAATAGTCGTTCTTTCTCTTTTCCGTTGTAGAGGTTTTTTGTTAGTAGTGAGTATCTTTAGCATGTAATAACTGTTTTTGTTATGTTGCTCTCTGTTTTTGTGTGATGGCTATGTCAGTAAACATTTCTATTTCGTTTGTGGCATGTAATATCCTTGAGATATTATGTTTTATTTCCATTGCTGTCTATTATTTATTTCTGCTTAGTTACATTGTATGTGTGGTTGTTGAATATTTTATATATTTGATTATTTCTCGTTGGACAACTGGGTCTTATGATTTAGTCGAGGTGATCGTTCCGTAGGGAGCCGGGATCGGGTCGTAACACGTTAATATTAATTTATGTTTACGTAAACTAATAGTAAGCTACGGTGTTAATCTTTATATTATTTATTTGAATTGTTGTTAATATCAATTTTTGGAAAGTGAAATTTAGGTGTGGGAGAGTTACAAAGGTAACACATGTTTTGCTAACACTTCTCAGAATCAGTGTTAGCAAAAGGGGTGTTAACCCTCTAAAACATGTGTTAAGATTTTGCAGGTTAACTTTTCAGATAAATGAAGGTTAATCATCCAAAAAAGAAGTTAACCTCCCACGTAAATTAACCCTAAGAATTAATTTACTTGGAAGGTTAACCCTTATCCTCAAATGTTAACTCCTATTTATTTCATGGGTTAATCTAATGCTAACAAACAGAGGCTGTGAAAAACTAATGTTAACACTAGTTTGAACTAATATTAGATAACCCATCTACGGTAAAATCCTTCTCTATATCCCACCAAACGCACTACAGGTAAACTAACCCTTAATAATCCGTGCTACTTCTCTGGAAAGCTTCCGTGCATTGTACAAGTATGATTAGGGACATTCAAAATTTTATTTAAGTGAATCTTGAGAAATCCCCAATAGATTTATTTGCATATTTTAGGAGTATGCCATTGGTAAATGTAGGAATTAAATTCTAGCATCTTTTATATAAAGCATCCACTCGCATATATATATATATATTTTTTTTAAAATATTTTCATTAAAGAGGAAGAATATGATACAAGCATATGTGGAGGGAAACATAATATTATCACCTACTATGAGGGAAATATGTCCTGTAGAAATGGAAGAATGCATAACACAAAAACATGACAAGAAATAAAGGAAAAAGAAAAAAATATGCCATAAGGTCGGGAATTGGACGAGTTATCGAAGGAGGACGACCGCATGCTCGTAAGTACAACAAGGTGCCAACGAGATAAATCTCGAAGATTACACCAATGAGTTGTCGAATAGAACGACCAAAAGGTCGAAAACAACTATTGACAAATGTCAGCAAACTCGGTCGTATAAACTTAGGGTCACACGTGGTCTCCGACAAAATAAAAACAACACAAAAAAAATAAAAAAAAGGATCAATACATTCCAACGCCAAGAATCCAACTCAATAATAGCTGATGACCAAGCCATCCGCGTCGCAACCTACGAAGCCGCAGACAACCTCCACGGCACCGGTGCATGTCCGAGCACCACACGTTCGCCGCCAACAGCGACAACCATGCAACCAAATCTATTGAACTTTGACTTCATCAGGACCTCCACGTAGTCGCAACGCCCAAGCCTAGTGGCTGAAACAAACACGCGCCGAGTGTCTTCACTGACAAGACCACCACGTGCCAATCGTTTAGTCACCAAGCGCTGAGCAACCAACCACCATGAGCCGAGAAACCCAACCGCAGCGCAACCTCATAGATTTCCGCCGTTGCTGCCATGCCATGGCTTCGAAGTGGCCGCTACGAGCTTCCTCAAGCTCTGCATGCTAAGGGAGAGGTTCGTGGTTGGAAGAGGAGAGGCCCGAAGGGAAGAAAGGAGTGGCTGGAGGAGTGGGGGGAGGGGGGCTTCGCGGGCCAATTGGAGCCCAAGGGGTTAAACTGTGCTTTTTGTCTGTTGAGGGAAGAGAGAGGGGAAGGGTAGCACTTCGTCTTTTCGTGTCTCCGAAGGATATGTCAATCGCATATACTTAATAGAAAAACAAAAGTATGCTTGTTTCTCAAGATGGTCTTTTCCATTTTACTCCCACTTGTTCCTAGATCGCTGCTAATGGGTCGAGATAGCCCCGACCTTAGCTGGGTCCTTATCTATGGACATCACTTGGTTGAAATCAATTATTAAAAAATGTCACGACTGAATGAGATCTTTTATATACCATGAAAATCCACCGATAGGTCTCCCCTGTAATGTGATGTTCAACAATGAGAATTATTTTACGAAATAAATAGAAAAATAAAAAATTAGTAAAATAAAATAATAGGATAAGTAAAATTTGATATTTAAGAGTTTAAACAGATTAAACTTATTATATAGTGAAGGTGAAGTAAGTTTGTGTCTGATTAAATTCTCTTAAGTTGACGCAAATGATGAATAAAAGTGGGTTAAGTCACTTAGGGTTAGTTTAGTTGAGGTATTAGGAAAGTAGTGTTAAGAAATATGAAATTAATGTTAAATGACAATTGTGTTTACTTGAATAGTGGTGTTAATATCAGTTTGTGTTTACTTAAATTGATGTTAAGTTGTAGTGTTAACTCTTATGGCATTTACTTGATAGTGGTGTTAAAAATATTAAATATAAGGGTTGTTAGGAGTATAAGTGGTGTACGATTTTAACAAGGGTTTGACTAACACCGGTTGAAATTGGTGCTAGACAATTAAACCTATGTTAAAGTGGCTAAACTTGAAAATAGACAGGGGATTGAGCATTAGAATGAGTAGTAAAACTTGAAAAGGAGGAACAGACCACCAAATCGTGTCCAAACTTCATACAATGAGGAAAAAACAAAGGGACATGCTCGTATACCACACATTGTTTGACCTTAACATCCACATTAAGAATCTAAACAAATTCTGATCTAGGATAAAGTAAATCCACCCCAACACCAACCCTCGGGTATCCAGGCCTAAAACCCTGCATTGTACGAGAGTCCACATATATGGGATTATCAATCTGATAAGCAAAAGAAAGCAAGGCATTCGGATGAAGAAGATGAAGATTCAAGCTTGGAGATCCAACTCAAACCAGTGCGGAAGATACTGGAGTATCAGTATGAAATGCAAGGGACCATTTAATAAAATGCATCCTAACAAGATTTAAAAGAACAAAATCGAATGCATAAACTTTACAGAAGTTCACATATGAGCCACATCGGATAAGCGAATGGTGAAGATCAAGAGAAACCAAGGAGAACTCCAAAGAAAGGTGAACTTTTTTAGATAAGAAATCCTTCATAACTTGGAAAAGAGGGTTTCACACCCTAAGAAAGAGCTATGACCGCAGAAGAGAGATTGTTACATAGATGTACCTAAGTTTCTTTCCTAGATTGTAATGATCGTTTATAGAAAATGCCCTTGAGTTGACTTTTGTTAGATTTAACCTAACATTTGTAAAGTTTCACACTGAAAATGACTCTTTAGGCCCTTTCTCAACTCCCTTTCCTACTTAACCTTACCTCGCCAACCTCCTCCCTTAACTCCCCTTCCCCCCATGGGCAATCTCCTTGTTACGACCCGATTCTCGAATCCCTACAGGACATGAGAATCGGACCGACTCGACTGATCCTAAGACCCAGTCGTTCAACGAGAAAGTAACAAAAAAGTAGTAAAATAAACCACATTCATCATGCATGTAACTAACAGTAATAAAAGTACAGTAGTAAAGAAAAGAACTACTATAGTACATACCACCACAACAGTAGAGAATTAAAAACATGTACAGAAATATGAAGATTTCAATAAAAGAGTACAAGTAAAATAGAAATACTCACTACTACAGAAAAACGGTACAACAAAGTACAACTACTGGGCTTTACTAAGCCCAGCATCCTCTGCAGCCACAGGCTCTGGCTGCTCAACACCTGGTCATGAAAAGGTGACAAAAGTGACACGTCAGCGAAACGCTGAGTAGAGTGGCAATCAGCTAGCTAGGAAAACAGTAAAGGTAGACAAGTAGCTGTTGTTTTTAATTTCTTTATTTATTTCTCTATTTACTCTTTCTTGAATTATTTCTCAGATCTTTCTCTTGATCTCGAATGTTCCTCGTGGGAACGATCTTGATTGCAGTCTTTTCCGAAAAGTAGAAGAAGCACGTGGTGCTCTCCTGGCCGGGAGAGTCCCCTGTGGTGGTCCTACCCTCAGTCAACCACCCCAAGGTCGCTGACAGACGTAATGGTGACTACGACACGCGTGATAAGTGCACGGGTAGCTACCCTGCACTGGCACGCGGTCAGTCGTTTCCGTTAACGGGTGCACCCAAAGCACAGAGCAGAACCAGTATAGGGCAGAGTCCTCTCAGTAATAGGGGTCCAGCTCCTCCACAGTAACCAAACAGGGGTCTTGCCCCTCCACAGTCTGCGCACCTTCGCCTGACTACCCTGGTTTGCCCAGTGGGCCTAACAAGTCGGTGTAGGACGGCTAGTTGAATCCCGGGGCCCGTGGGGTGGCTAGCTCTCTCTTCCTACAGTAGTAGCTCTCCTCGGTACTATGCACGCGAGGGCCAGAAGTCAGTACAAAATGGCCATACCTAACCCCGGGTCCCTGGGGCGGCTAGCTCCGCTCTGCACTAAACAGGGGGACAGTCGCTCTCCTTAGTACTCCATACTCAAGGGCCAGCTCACTTCCCCATCCACTTTCCCAGTTCCATTCTATTTATTTTCCAGGAGCTCTACTCCTAATTCCCTGTATGGTTCATACTCATATTTCTCAGGCCAAGCCATACTAGGTTTCATCATTTCAGTTTCATTCGCATATAGCCCCTGTTTCCCACATTTAATATCAATTCATATACAAGCAGCTCAAATTTAGTTTTCAACAATAGGAATCACATGTAGCAATTACTAGCAACAGTACTCTATATTTCACAGGCAGCTGTTATCCAATTACAGGCAATTATCATTATTCTATCTACTTTTCCAAGACTGCAATTCACGACATTCGTTTCAGTGTTTCTGTTCCTAGGATTCATGCCATACCCTAGGATCTATCATTCAATCTAGTTTTCAGATCCTAGGATTCATGCCATACCCTAGAATCTATTATTCATATAGTTTTCAGATCTTAGGATTCATGCCATACCCTAGAATCTATTATTCATCTCAAAGATGTATTAATGTTGGTAAATAACTAAGGGGAGCCACTCTACCCGCAAAATCGGGAGTAACGGGGGCGTGATCGGCAGGTCCACGTGCCTTCGCAACCCCCAAAGCTGCAACAGAACGAGGTCCAACACAAGGATCAATCACAAGGAACCACTCATAACAGGATAAAAGTATTTCAACAAGTAGATGAACTAATTCTGAGAAGAACGGAATCTTAAACGCGAAAATCGGACCTCGAACGGACCCTAAACGGGTCAAAAATGACAACTCTGACTCAAATCAAACATCTGGAACACCTTCCAGACGTCTTAAAAAGTGGTCCAGGTCATACCTCACTTTGTGCTGCTCTTCAGATGTCCAGGATCCCGCTGAACTGTCTGAACCTAGTTCTAGACGTCCGACTATTACTTCGGACATCTGGAGACTCACTCCGCGGTCTGGTGCTTCGCCCAGACGTTTGAATCGCGTGGGAGGGCGTGTCCTGCGCCTTCCCGAAGCGAAACTTGCATGCGTACGCAAACGATCTTAACACAGCATGAGACAGAACTTTCGGCGGAACGGCCTGCATGGCCGTATCTGCAAAAGGAAGCGGAGGAAGGAATACGTATCTCTCAGATGTCTGGAGCTCCCTCCATATGTCGCCCATGTCGTCTAGACGTAGGTCCAGACGTCTGATTCTGGGAAAATTTCCCAGAACCAGAACCTCCTCTCTTTCTTCCTGCTGCGCACGGCTGCGCTGTGCTTGCCCGCTTGCTGCCTGAGTTGCAGCAGCACCAGGGTAACCTCCCCAGCACCACGCTCCCGCTGCGCGCCCGTCGGCCGGCCCCGAGCTGCTTTGGCGAGCTCGCTCTCTCTTCCTCGTGCGCTCTCCCTCTTTTCCCTTCTCATTGCACCTCTTCCTCTCCGAACGCACCCGGCAGCAGTTGCTGCCCACACACACACTCTCTCTCTCTCGTGCTCAAGTTGGAAGGAGATGGTGGGGTGGTGGGTGAGGGAGAGGGTAGGGGTATTTGAAGGTGTGGGGAGGGAGGAAAAAAGCTCCTGCAGGTCGGCGGGCTCAGTCTATGAGCGCATGCGCGCAGACTCGCAATCGTACGCACGCAAAAATTTATTTCCAGACGTTTGACCAGACGTCTGGATCAACTCCCAGACGTCTTAAAAAGCGTTTGATGTCTTGGGTCTTAACAACATAACAAACTCAAAGGAAGTTTCATCCCCGAAACTTGCGCTAACTAGGGTGCGGAAAAAGAACAATATACGCATAACAAACTCAAAGAGGACCGAAGCCGGTCCGAAAAGATGTACCCTCAAAGAGCTCCGGGTACCGCTCTTGCATCGCCACCTCAGGCTCCCAGGTAGCCTCCTCGTACCGCTGGCTCCTCCACAAAACCTTCACCAAGGGTACTTGCTTCCGTCTCAGACTCCGGACGGCTCTGTCGAGAATCTACACTGGCCGCTCGGGGTAGGTCAAGTCATCACCCACCTCGATGCTCTCGTGGCTCAGGACGTGACTGGGATCGGCGACGTACTTCTTGAGGTTGGACACGTGGAACACGTCGTGCACACCAGAAAGCTGGGGGGGAAGGGCAAGCCTGTAAGCAACGGGTCCAACCCGCTCCAGGACCTCAAAGGGTCCCACGAACCTCGGTGCGAGCTTCCCTCTCACTCCAAACCGTTGCAGGCCCTCCGTGGGCGAAACACGAAGGAAGACGTGATCCCCAACCTCAAACTACACCTCTCTGCGTTTCCGATCTGCATAGCTCTTCTATCTGCTCCTAACAGTGTGGAGTCGCCTGTGAATCTGCTCGATCACCTCCTGACTCTGCCCGATCAGCCTGGGGCCAACCTCCCACTTGGTCCCCACCTCAACCCAACTAAAGGGTGCCGTACACCTCCGTCTGTACAGAGCCTCGTAGGGTGCCATGCCGATGCTCGAGTGATAACTGTTATTATATGCAAACTCCGCCTGGGGCAAGTGCTCCTCCCAAGAGCCCCTCCAGTCCAGTACACAAGCACGCAAAAGGTCCTCCAGTGTTTGTATCGTGCGTTCAGACTGTCCATCCATCTGGGGGTGGTATGCTCTACTGAACCTCAACCGCGTCCCTAGAGCTTGCTGAAACTCAGCCCAAAATTGGGTCGTAAAACGGGTATCCCGGTCGGATACGATCTCCCGCGGAACTCCGTGTAGACGTACCACGTCGCGAATATACCTCTCTGGCAACTGTGCTGGTCCCAAGGTGACTCGGATCGGCAAGAAACGTGTCGTCTTCGTCAATCTGTTAACGACCACCCAGACTATGTCATGTTCTCGCTGGGTAACAGGTAAGCCCACTACCAAGTCCATGGTGATGCTCTCCCACTTCCACTCTGGCACTGGAAGTGGCTGTAACGGCCCTGCAGACCTCTGATGATCGGCCTTCACCTGCTGGCACACTAAACACTGCTGTACGAATTCATCCCTCTTCATCCCTCTCCACCAAAAGTTGCGTCTCAAATCATGGTACATCTTTGTGTTTCCGGGATGTATGGTGAACCTGGAATCGTGTGCCTCAGTCAGGAGCTCTCTCAACAGCTTCTCGTCCCTAGGAACGCACAAACGTCCCCTCATGCGCAGTGCCTGGTCTGTAAAAGAGAAGTCCCTAGGGTCTCCTGACAGCACTCTGTCATGCAATGACTGTAAGTACGGGTCGACCATTTGTCCAGTGATTATGCGGTCTATCAGGTCCGGCCTCGTCTGTCGTGTCACTGTCACTGCCACACAGTGCCCCAGTAACTCTAGGGGCCGCCAACTGCCCATCTCCTCCAAGAGGCTCCAACTCTACTCCTGTAAACTGGTCAAGTGGGTGGGCGTCTTCCGGCTTAAGGCGTCAGCCACCATGTTGGCCTTTCCCGGGTGGTAGGAAATGCTGCAGTCATAGTCCTTCAGGAGCTCCAACCAACGTCTCTATCTTATGTTGAGCTCCTTCTGATCAAACAAGTATCTGAGGCTCTTATGATCTGTGAAAATCTCAAAAGTCTCACCGTACAAGTAGTGCCTCCAAGTCTTCAGCGCGAAGACGATAGCTGCCAGCTTCAAGTCGTGGGTAGGGTAGCTATGCTCATGGGGCTTCAGTTGCCACGAAGCGTAAGTGACAATGTGACCCCTCTGCATGAGCACACCCCGTAATCCCTGCAAAGAGGCATCCGTGTACACAATGAACCCGCCACTACTGTCTGGGATGGTGAGCACGGGAGATGAAGTCAGTCTCTCCTTCAGCTCCTGAAAACACGCCTCACAAGCGTCTGTCCAAGTAAAGGGCACGTCCTTCTGGGTTTGCTGTGTCACAGGACGTGCAATCTGCGAGAAGCCCCTGATAAACCGCCGGTAGTAGCCTGCCAGTCCCAAGAAACTGCGGATCTCAGTAATAGTACGCGGTCTCTCCCACCTGAGTACTGCCTCAACCTTGGCTGGGTCCACAGCCAAGCCATTCCCGGAGATCACATGACCCAAGAAGGTCACCTCCCTCAACCAGAACTCGCACTTGCTGTATTTGGCGTACAGCCTACGTCGTCTCAGTGTGTTCAAAACCATCCGCAAGTGCTGTCCATGCTGCGTCTGATCTCGAGAATAGATGAGCACATCATCAATAAATACCACCACGAACTGGTCCAAGTACGGCCTAAACACCCGGTTCATCAAATCCATGAAGGCAGCGGGGGCATTGGTCAGCCCAAAAGGCATGACCAGAAACTCGTAGTGTCCGTACCGGGTGCGGAAAGCTGTCTTGGAGACGTCTGCCTCCTTGATCCTCAACTGGTGGTATCTTGACCTCAAGTCGATCTTGGAGAATACCGTGACACCTCGCAGCTGGTCAAACAAGTCATCAATCCCCAGCAGCGGATATCTGTTCTTGATGGTGACCCTATTCAGCTGTCTGTAGTCCACACAAAGGCGTAGGGTACTATCCTTCTTTACGAACAATACCGGGGCTCCCCACAGAGACGCACTGGGCCTCACAAAGCCCTTTTCTAGAAGATCCTACAACTGAGACTTGAGCTCTCGCAACTCAAGTGGTGCCATCTTGTACGGTGCTGTGGAGATGGGGTTGGTCTCCGGTACCAGTGAGATCTCAAACTCGATCTCACACTCGGGCGGCAGTCCTGGCAACTCATCTGGGAACACGTCAGGGTACTCTCTGACCACTAGGATACTCTGAAAGTCTGCCACAGGGTTGGGCTCCACCACTACACAAGCTAGGAAGCCCTCACACCCCTGGCTCAAAAGTCTCTCCGCCCAAAGTGCAGAAATGCACCTGAAGCCTCCGTCCACTGGCTTCCTGTGGAACTCGAAAGAAGGCAACTCCGGTATGGTGATGACGATCATCCTCTCAACGTAGTCCACCAAGGCGTGGTAAGCGGACAGCCAGTCCATCCCTAGAATTACGCCAAAGTCCTCCATCTGTATCATAATCAGGTCAGCGAGAAGGCTGTGTCCCCCAACACTGACCTCACAACTTGTGTACACCTCCTCAGCTACAAACAGCTGACCACTCGGACCTCTGATCACGAACGGATCCTCTAACAACATACAGTCCTGCCCCAAGCTAACTGCAAAACTGGCAGCGACAAACGAGTGCGTAGCGTCGGAATCGAAAAGCATGTAAATAAGTTTGCCGGAAACTGAAACCATACCTGCCACCATTGATCCTGAAGCTCTGGCATCCCTGTGTGTCAGGGCGTTGATACGCCCCTCAGCCCTAGGTGCGGACAAAGCAGCCACACTCTGCGTCGGATGGGTAGCCGCTGGCCGGTACCCTCCCCGCGACTGTTGTCCTCCTCGCGCCTGGAAACCGCAGCCTCCTGCTCCCCCTACAGTGCTCGGCGCGGGAAGCATCTGCTGACCTCCAGCCTTAGATGGGCAGTCCCTTCTGATGTGGCCCGGCTGGCCACACTGGAAGCAAAGGGGGACTCGACTCTCGCCCTCAGTAGGTCCCTGCTGACGGCTGGGCGGGGGTCTGGTGCTAGCAGCTGGCCCCTGTCGGGGGCCTCCAAAGGCCACTGATGGCCCCGCAAAGCGTAACGACTCTCTTGCAGGCGCCATGTGCCTCCTCTCTCGTTGGCTCTGTGAGAGGTTTGGTTGGTAGGGCTGCTTCATCCCGCTGTCAGTGTCGCGTTCGGATGGGTTGGTTTCTTCATATGTCATAGCTGCCTCCACCACCCTTAAGAACGTAGGCAGCTTCAGGGGTTTGACATACCCCCGAATCGTAGGCCGGAGCCCCTCGGTGAACCTCCAAAGGCGTTCCTCCTCAGTAGCCACGGCTATCGCTGCGAAACGAGACAACTCTAGGAAACGCGTACGGTACGCGCTCACGGTCATCGTCCCTTGGCGGAGAGTGTGGAACTCCCGCCTCCTCTAGTCCTGCCACGTATGGGGGAAGTATTGCTCGTGGAAGAGGGTGACGAACTAGTCCCAAGTCGGCTCATCCCACTCTTGACCCCTGACTGCCCTCCACCACCTGTGTGTCGCGCTCTCCAGCTGGTACGTGGCAAAGGCCACGTGACGCTCCACAAGGGGGCGAAGGGTGTCAAAAACCTTCTCGATCTGCTTGAGCCAGTCCTCCACCTCGGTCGGGTCCTCATCCCCCTTGAAGGAGGGGGGCTTCAGCTTCCGGAACTGTCCAAAAAGCTCAAAGTGGCGTTGAAGTGGAAATGCTGGTGCGCCTCCAGGTAAGGAAGCCTCATGCTCGGACGTGCCGGAGGAAGGTTGGGGTGGTGGAGGCCCACCCTCTCACCCGCGTCCAGCGCCGTGTATGTCTCGTGATCCCACAGAGGACTCCCCCTCCGTAGCCCTAGGGAGAGGCGCTCGTGGCGGCGAGTGAAGCTCCTCTCGCACGATGTCCTATATAAGCTGGGCGAGGTCTTGGGCCTGAATGCCCGGGAGCAGTGGCTGGTCCACTGAAGCGTCGGGCTCAATGCGTCCACCACTCCGACCTCGTCCTCTGCCGCTTCCGCGGCTCGCCTTGCTACCTCCTCGTCGAGGCATCTCCTACAAGGAGACGCGAACACGGAACAGAAAAGATGTCAATACGAATCGATATTCAACGAAGAAGTCTCAAACAGATGTCAAAAGGTACGTTGTGGTGGCCTCTCTAGTTACAAGCACGTGAATTGGTTATTTTCCAGCCAGTTGGTTCATTTCTCGGGACGACCTTGCTCTGATACCATCTTGTTACGACCCAGTTCCCGAATCCCTACAGGACACGAGAATCGGACCGACTCGACTGATCCCAAGACCCAGTCGTCCAACGAGAAAGTAACCAAAAAGCAGTAAAATAAACTACATTCACCATGCATGTAACTAACAACAACAAAAGTACAGCAGTAAAGAAAAGAACTACTACAGTACATACCACCACAACAGTAGAGAATTAAAAATAGGTACAGAAATATGAAGATTTCAATAAAAGAGTATAAGTGAAACAGAAATACTCACTACTACATAAAAATGGTACAACAAAGTACAACTACTGGGCTCTACTAGGCCTAGCACCCTCAGCAGCTGCAAGCTCTGGCTGCTCAACATCAGGTCCTGAAAAGGTGACAAAAGTGACACGTCAGCAAAACGCTAAGTAGAGTGGCAACCAGCTAGCTAGGAAAACAGTAAAGGTAGACAAGTAGCTGTTGTTTTTAATTTCTTTATTTATTTCTCTATTTACTTTTCTTGAATTATTTCTCAGATCTTTCTCTTGATCTCGAATGTTCCTCGTGGGAATGATCTTGATTGCAGTCTTTTCCGAAAAGTAGAAGTGGCACGTGGTGCTCTCCTGGCCGGGAGAGTCCCCCGTGGTGGTCCTGCCCTCAATCAACCACCTCAAGGTCGCTGACAGACGTAACTGTGACTACGGCACACGCGATAAGCGCACGGGTAGCTACCCCGCACTGGCACACGGTCAGTCGTTTCCGTTAACAAGTGCGCCCAAAGCACAGCACGGAACTAGTATAGGGCAGAGCCCTCTCAGTAACAGGGGTCTAGCCCCTCCACAGTAACCAAACAGGGGTCTTGCTCCTCCATAGTCCGCGCACCCTCTCCTGGCTACACTGGTTTGCCCAATGGGCCTAACAAGTCGGTGTAGGACGGCTAGCTGAACCCCGAGGCCCGTGGGGTGGCTAGCTCACCCTTCCTACACTAGTAGCTCTCCTCGGTATTGTGTATGCGAGGGTCAGAAGTCGGTACAAAGTGGCCAGACCTAACCCTGGGTCCCTGGGGCGGCTAGCTCCGCTCTGCACTAAACAGGGGGACAGTCGCTCTCCTTGGTACTCCGTATTAAAGGGCCAGCTCACTTCCCCATCCACTTTCCTAGTTCCATTCTATTTATTTTCCAGGAGCTTTACTCCTAATTCTCCGTAGGGTTCATACTCATATTTCTCAGGCCAAGCCATACTAGGTTTCATCATTTTAGTTTCATTCGCATATAGCCCCTGTTTCCCACATTTAATATCAATTTATATACAAGCAGCTCAAATTTAGTTTTCAACAACAGGAATCACATGTAGCAATTACTAGCAACAGTACTCTATATTTCACAGGCAGCTGTTATCCAATTACAGGTAATTATCATTATTCTATCTACTTTTCCAAGATTGAAATTCATGCATTCACGACATTCGTTTCAGTATTTCTTTTCCTAGGATTCATGCCATACCCTAGGATCTATCATTCAATCTAGTTTTCAAGTTCTAGGATTCATGCCATACCCTAGGATCTATCATTCAATCTAGTTTTTAGATCCTAGGATTCGTGCCATACCCTAGAATCTATTATTCATATAGTTTTCAGATCCTAGGATTCATGCCATACCCTAGAATCTATTATTCATCTCAAAGATGCGTTAATGTTGGTAAATAACTAAGGGGAGCCACTCTACCTGCAAAATCGGAAGTAATGGGGGCGTGATCGTCAGGTCCACGTGCCTCCGCAACCCCCAAAGCTGTAACAGAACGAGGTCCTACACAAGGATCAATCATAAGGAACCACTCAGAATAGGATAAAAGTATTTCAACAAGTAGAGGAACTAATTCTGAGAAGAACGGAATCTTAAATGTGAAAATCGGACCTCGAACTGACCCTAAACGGGTCAAAAATGACAACTCTAACTCAAATTAGACGTCTGGAACACCTTCCAGGCATATTAAAAAGTGGTCCAGGCCATACCTCACTCTGCGTCCTGAAGCCTCTGTCCACTAGCTACCTGTGGAACTCGAAAGAAGGAAACTCCGGTATGGAGAAGATGATCTTCCTCTCAAAGTAGTCCACCAAGGCATGGTAAGCGGATAGCCAGTCCATCCCTAGAATTACACTAAAGTCCATCTATATCATAATCAAGTCAGCGGGAAGGCTGTGTCCCCAACACTGACCTCTCAACCTGTGTACACCTCCTCAGCTACAAACAGCTGACCACTCGGACCTCTGATCATGAACGGATCCTTTAACAACATACAGTCCTGCCCCAAGCTAACCGCAAAACTGGCAGCGACAAACGAGTGCGTAGCATCGGAATCGAAAAGCATGTAAACAAGTTTGCCGGAAACTGAAACCATACCTGCCACCATTGATCCTGAAGCTCTGGCATCCCTGTGTGTCAGGGCGTTGATATGCCCCTCAGCCCTAGGTGCGGACGAAGCAGCCACAATCTGCGTCGGATGGGTAGCCGCTGGCCGGTACCCTCCCTGCGACTGTTGTCCTCCTCCTCGCGCCTGGAAACCGCAGCCTCCTACTCGCCCTCCAGTGCTCGGCGCAGGAAGCATCAGCTAACCTCCAGCCTTAGATGGGCAGTCCCTCCTGATGTGGCCCGGCTGGCCACACTGGAAGCAAAGGGGGACTTGACTTCCGCCCTCAGTGGGCCCCTGCTGACGGCTAGGCAGGGGTCTGGTGTTAGCAGCTGGCCCCTGTCGGGGGCCTCCAAAGGCCACTGATGGCCCCGCAAAGCGTAACGGCTCTCTTGCGGGCGCCACGTGCCTCCTCTCTCGTCTGCCCTGTGAGAGGTTTGGCTAGTAGGGCCGCTTCCGCCCGCTGTCAGTGTCGCGTTCGGACAGGTTGGTTTCTTCATACGTCATAGCTGCCTCCACCACCCTCAAGAACGTAGGCAGCTTCAGGGGTTTGACATACCCCCGAATCGCAGGCCGGAGCCCCTCGGTGAACCTCCAAAGGCGTTCCTCCTCAGTAGCCACGGTTGTCGCTGCGAAACGAGACAGCTCCAGGAAACGCGTACGGTATGCGCTCACAGTCATCGTCCCCTGGGGGACAGTGTGGAACTCCCGCCTCCTCTAGTCCTGCCACGTCTGGGGGAAGTATTGCTCGTAGAAGAGGGTGACGAACTGGTCCCAAGTCGGCTCATCCCAATCTTGACCCCTGACCGCCCTCCACCACCTGTGTGTCGCGCTCTCCAGTTGGTACGTGGCAAAGGCCACGCGGCACTCCACAGGGGGGCGAAGGGTGTCAAAAACCTTCTCGATCTGCTCGAGCCAGTCCTCCGCCTTGGTCAGGTCCTCATCCCCCTTGAAGGAGGGGGGCTTCAGCTTTCGGAACTGTCCGAAAAGCTCAAAGTGGCATTGAAGTGGAGATGCTGGTGCGCTTCCAGGTAAGGAAGCCTCATGCTCGGATGTGTTGGAGGAAAGTTGGGGTGGTGGAGGCCCACCCTCTCTCCTGTGTCCAGCACCGTGTTTGTCTCGTGATCCCACAGAGGACTCCCCCTTCGCAGCCCCAGGGAGAGGCGCTCGTGGCGGCGGGTGAAGCTCCTCTCGCACGATGTCCGGTATAAGCTGGGCGAGGTCCTGGGCCTGAATGCCCGGGAGCAATGGCTGGTCCATTGAAGCATCGGGCTCAATGCGTCCGCCCCTCCGACCTCGTCCTCGGCCGCGTTCGCGGCTCGCCTTGCTACCTCCTCGTCGAGGCATCTCCTACAAGGAGACGTGAACACGGAACAGAAAAGACGTCAATACGAATCGATATTCAACGAAGAAGTCTCAAACAGATGTCAAAAGGTACGTTGTGGTGGCTACTCTAGTTACAAGCACGTGAATTGGTTATTTTCCAGTCAGTTGGTTCACTTCTCAGGATGACCTTGCTCTGATACCATCTTGTTACGACCCGGTTCCTGAATCCCTACAGGACACAAGAATCGGACCGACTCGACTGATCCCAAGACCCAGTCGTCCAACGAGAAAGTAACCAAAAAGCAGTAAAATAAACCACATTCACCATGCATGTAACTAACAGTAACAAAAGTACAGCAGTAAAGAAGAGAACTACTACAGTACATACCACCACAACAGTAGAGAATTAAAAATAGGTACAGAAATATGAAGATTTCAATAAAAGAGTACAAGTGAAATAGAAATACTCACTACTACAGAAAAATGGTACAACAAAGTACAACTACTGGGCTCTACTAGGCCCAGCACCCTTCGTAGCTGCAAGCTCTGGTTGCTCAACACCTGGTCCTGAAAAGGTGACAAAAGTGACACGTCAGCGAAACGCTAAGTAGAGTGGCAACCAGCTAGCTAGGAAAACAGTAAAGGTAGACAAGTAGCTGTTGTTTTTAATTTCCTTATTTATTTCTCTATTTACTCTTTCTTGAATTATTTCTCAGATCTTTCTCTTGATCTCGAATGTTCCTTGTGGGAATGATCTTGATTGCAGTCTTTTCCGAAAAGTAGAAGTAGCATGTGGTGCTCTTCTGGCCGAGAGAGTCCCCCGTGGTGGTCCTGCCCTCAATCAACCACCTTACAGTCGCTGACAGACGTAACGGTGACTATGGCACGCACGATAAGCGCACGAGTAGCTCTCCTCGGTACTGTGTATGCGAGGGCCAGAAGTCGGTACAAAGTGGCCAGACCTAACCCTGGGTCCCTGGGGCGACTAGCTCCGCTCTGCACTAAACAGGGGGACAGTCGCTCTCCTTGGTACTCCGTATTAAAGGGCCAGCTCACTTCCCCATCCACTTTCCTAGTTCCATTCTATTTATTTTCCAGGAGCTTTACTCCTAATTCTCCGTAGGGTTCATACTCATATTTCTCAGGCCAAGCCATACTAGGTTTCATCATTTCAGTTTCATTCGCATATAGCCCCTGTTTCCCACATTTAATATCAATTTATATACAAGCAGCTCAAATTTAGTTTTCAACAACAGGAATCACATGTAGCAATTACTAGCAACAGTACTCTATATTTCACAGGCAGCTGTTATCCAATTACAGGCAATTATCATTATTCTATCTACTTTTCCAAGATTGAAATTCATGCATTCACGACATTCGTTTCAGTGTTTCTTTTCCTAGGATTCATGCCATACCCTAGGATCTATCATTCAATCTAGTTTTCAAGTTCTAGGATTCATGCCATACCCTGGGATCTATCATTCAATCTAGTTTTTAGATCCTAGGATTCGTGCCATACCCTAGAATCTATTATTCATATAGTTTTCAGATCCTAGGATTCATGCCATACCCTAGAATCTATTATTCATCTCAAAGATGCGTTAATGTTGGTAAATAACTAAGGGGAGCCACTCTACCTGCAAAATCGGAAGTAATGGGGGCGTGATCGTCAGGTTCACGTGCCTCCGCAACCCCCAAAGCTGTAACAGAACGAGGTCCTACACAAGGATCAATCATAAGAAACCACTCAAAACAAGATAAAAGTATTTCAACAAGTAGAGGAACTAATTCTGAGAAGAACGGAATCTTAAACGCGGAAATCAGACCTCTAACGGACCCTAAACGGGTCAAAAACGACAACTCTGACTCAAATCAGACGTCTGGAACACCTTCCAGGCGTCTTAAAAATTGGTCCAGGTCATACCTCACTCTGCGCTGCACTTCAGACGTCTAGGATCCCGCTGAACCGTCTTAAAAGGACGTCTGGAGACTCTCTTCGCCGTCTGGTGCTTCGCCCAGACGTCTGAATCGCATGGGAGGGCATGTCCTGCACCTTCCCGTAGCGAAACCTTCACGCGTACGCAAACGATCTTAACACGGCATGAGATAGAACTTTCGGCGGAACGGCCTGCATGGCCGTATCCGCAAAAGGAAGTGGTGGAAGGAATACGTACCTCTCAGATGTCTGGAGCTCCCTCCAGACGTCGCCCGCATCGTCTGGACATAGGTCCAGACATCTGATTCTGGGAAAATTTCCTAGAATCAGAACCTCCTCGCCTTCTTCCTGCTACGCACGGCCGCGCTGCGCTCGCCTGCCTGCTACCTGAGCTGCAGCAACATCGGGGTAACCTCCTCAGCACCACGCTCCCGCTGCTTGCCCATCGGTCGGCCCCGAGCTGCCTCGACGAGCTCACTCTCTCTTCCTCGCGCGCTCTCCCTCTTTTCCCTTCTCGCTGCACCTCTTCCTCTCCACACGCACCGGGCAGCAGCTGCTGCCCATGCTCTCTCTCTCTCTTGTGCTCAAGCTGGAAGAAGGAGGAGACGGTGGGGTGGTGGGTGAGGGAGAGGGAAGGGGTATTTGAAGGCGTGGGGAGGGAGAAAAAAAGCACCTGTAGGTCGGCAGACTCAGTCTGCACGCGCACTGATGAGAGCCTTATCATAAACCCTAACTAGCACAATTTAATCTAAATAAGTGTGAAGAAGCTCCTACAAAACCTACGGAGAAGCTTAACTCAAAGAATTCTAAATTAAAGAATAAGATAAATCATAAGGGGTAAAACTGTAATTTTACCAATGCAGTACGTAAACATGGTAATTGAGAGTTTAAACACTGGTCAAATAAACTTAATAAGGAGGGAAGTGGGATGATCTGATCTGAAAAGGGTTATACCAACTTCTAGGAATTAAATGACATTCTGTAACCCTAAAATAAACTCACTTTAATTCACGAGATTTGAGGTAGGATAAAAATCAACTAAACCCTCTAAAATTTATGGAAAAATATTTCCTAGGGTTTAGAACCTTCAATTTGGCCTTTGCAACCTATTTTGACCTAAAATGAGAATCATGCCCAATTTATGACCTAATTTGGGTTTTTAATCAAATTAACCAATCAAACATGGTCAAACCTAAAATCAAATTTCACCATTAAAATCCTTAGGTTCAAATTAGGCTGGTATAAAAATTTAGGCATAAGAAAAGACTATCTTGACCGACTTTACAAATTTGTCCTCTTGAATTACTTTTTGACCCTTATCTTTTGAAACCCTTACACATTGCCCCCTATCTTTCTCTTCGTTCCTTGTAGAACGGTCCTCCCTGCCATTCTGAGCAGCACCATACCTCTGGCGACCTTGCGCGGAGGATGGCGCCGCACAGGGCATGGCACCCGTTCTCAGGAAAGAACGGGAGGTTCCCTGCGTCGTCGTCTGTCGCAGGGACCCTCCCCTGTGTCCTGCAATCGCCTATGCCTCTCGTGTGAATGCACGATAGGCATGGGTCTCCTTCTCTGGCCATCTCCGACGTGCTCTACATGTTGTTCCCTCCGGCCGCTCTCCTCGCCAGCGCCTTTATAAGGAGCGGCAAGGGGCTACCGTCCAAGCAAGCTACTTCTGACGGAGAAAAATCCTCTATTTTGTCTCCCCTTTCTTTGGTCAGAGTGCCCTAACTTCCAGCGAACTCTCCTCCTCCTCCTCGTCGTTCTGCTGCCATACCTGCAGCAGAGCCCACTCTGCCTCTTCAACCCACGCCAGGCCACACCAGCTGGCGTCCTCAGATCTCCTCCTCGTCGCCGATAACCCCCTCCTGGGCACCTTCGTCCCCAGCGCCGGCAGGTATGCGCCGAGCGCCACCTCCCTCCCTCTTTGTCAATTAGGTAGGTAAAAACTTTCCTCTCTCTATCTTTATTATTTCCCCCTTTTTAATTTACCATTTTAACCCACCGACCGCCACTGTCCATCACCACCTTCCCCATCTCCGACCGCTCTCCGGCGAGGCGTTCTCACCACTCAACGCCTCCATCCGCCTCACCAGCTACCCATTAAGCTCCGCGACATCTCACTGACACTGAATCCGCCCTCCATTCACTTCCTAGCACCTCCAGATCACCCCCCGAACACACCCACTCTCACGCACGTAGTGTACCCTAGGTGCACGGCCACAGGCATGCTCGTGTCTCACCGACCCCCGCACCGCCTTTGCCATCTTCTGGCGAAGCTCCCTGCGTTGTCTGATGTGGTCGTGAGGCCGTCTTCGTGATTTCAGGATTCACCCTCCTCACTGCCATTGACGAGCAGCAGGAGCTGCTTCGCAGACAGCTCGAGACTTCTTTGGAACCAGGTAGTGCGGAGAACTTCCGCAGAGACGCCCAGGTTCTCAATTGGGGTCGCGAGCCTTCGTTGCTGCCCCAATTGCGTGAAGCCTTCTCCGGCGGGCACCCGAGATTGGAGGTGGGACTTTAGTCCCACCTCGTAAGTGTGTGGCCTTACGCCCACACTTAAATTATTTTTGTGATATGAGCCAATTGCCTCCGATACACACGGGGTGAGGTCCCTCACCTATCACCGCCCTCATTCGTGAGCTCACCACACGAATCAGGCGTGATCCGACCCGACACTCCTGTGCACTCCTCGCGCACCACCCACGCCGGTGCGCCTGGACCCGGGCATGCGACCCGACCTAATTACCCGGCTCTAGGAGAGCTTTCCAAAGAGAGATCCAGAGAGAGAGACGCGGGGAAGGGATAGGGTAGGTTTTGCTCTAATGTGTGTGTGTGTGCGCAGGAAGGAACAAAGGAGAAGAGGAGCGGCGACCGGGACTTAGCCGCGCAGAAGAAGAAAGGAAGGAAAGAAGCTGAAGGAAAAGAAGAGGAGCTGCACTGTAGTAACCAAGTAGTTAAGTCATCTGAGCGCTGAATCAGACGTCGGCATGAAAGAAGGAGAGTCAGAGAGGAAATAAGAAAGAAAGAAGAAGAAGAAGGCAGGAAGAAGAAAAGAAGGAAAAAGAAGAGGAAGGGCCAGAGCAGAAGAAAAGAAGGAAAAAGAAGAAGAGAAAGAGAGAAGAAAATCAGAGATGAAGAAAAGAGAAAGACTTAGCAGCTGAAGAAAAAAGAGAAGGCCGAAGCCTCTACAGCCGTAAGGAAGAAGAAGACCCAAAAGAAAAAAAAAATCAGAGAGAAGAAATAAAAAGAAAAGAAAGAGGAACCGCTGCAGAAGAGAAAGAAAGAAGAAGGCAGGAAGAAGAAAGAAGAAGAAGAAGAAGAAAGAAGAAGCAGAAGGGAAAGAAAGAAGAAGGAAGGAAGAACAAAGAAAGAGAAGAAGGAAGAAGAAAGAAAGAGAAGAAGAAAAAGCCAATTTCCCTCTTTCTCTTTCTCTCTCTCTCTCTTAATTTCTGTAAAACCTTATATATATATTGTGAATTTATAGGCTTCTAGAATTTTGGTTTGCTCCCTGAGTTCGACCTCGGGAAACTCTTCATTCCAAGTAATAAATTGTATTAGGCTGGTAACCGTTTTGTTATATACCACAACGACTATAATAACTATAAAGACGAACAAAGCGGCAGCGTACCAGTTTTTTGGCACCGTTGCCGGGGAGCGACGGCTATTCTAGAAGCTATTAATTCACAATTTTTGAGTTTTTAGTGATCTCTTCTCTTTTGTTGTGCAGGCACAGGACATCAAGAGGACAACAAGCAGCCGCACAACAACCACACCTAGGACAGGTAATTTTCTATCCTCTCATTTTAACCCCTAAATTCTAAAGAGGAGGAAAAAGAAAGAAAAAGCAATTTAGGCATAACCTGTCTTCCATACTTAGTAAATCACCAAAGCTACCTGTTTTCAATTTCAACACAATATATATGTACATCCATTAAGGATATTTAGGGCTAACACCTTCTTACTTGAGCCCTAATTACCCAATCTAAAGGAAACTAACTGGACCATTTAGGGCCAATATAAGATTCAAAATTAGGGTTTTAGAGACACTTTCTATGCAAGAATTAAGAATTCCCAAAAGAAGTGTGCCCAAGCCATTGTTTGAAAGCACCTATTTAGAGAAACCCTAAGAAATTTAGCTCTTAATAACACTTGAACCCTAAAAGACAAGACCTAATAAGCTCTCACAGGAACTAATAGGTGAAGTTGATCCCTTGAATCAACCAACCTTTAAATTAGATCACTCTTTGCACTCAAAAGAATAAAGTTCAAGTGAAAACCTAAGCACCTTGATCCTAACTAAAAGTGGTAGACTTAAGAGGTCAAGGTCCCCATTCTGGTCTACCTGGAATCTCAGTGACAAGAGAGGTCGGGTGGGGGAAATCCTATAACCCGTGGGGGCGCTCTACCATGTAGGGGTCTTCGCGGGACTCACCCTCTCTAGCTGCCCAGGTAATTCTTAGGTGGACGATCTTTTGATCAAGGGGTCCATCTGCCCCGAACCTCTATGGTCACCCAACATTCTGGGTGTCTTGATTGGGTCCAGCACCTGCTAAACTCATCCTCTCCATCAGTGTATGTTTGGTAGGAGGTCCTTGAAACCTCCTTTAGAAATTCACTCTCCTCGAGGCCGAGCCTCGGTGCCCTTGTTTGTGCAACCAACACTTCACATAGGCCTCTCCTTCGACTCCGAAACCAACTCACCTTGTTCCACAATGGCTCAGCCAGTTGAGGAAGAGAACAATCTGGAGCACCAGCTCCAACGACTCAATGACCTCTTCCAAAACTTCATGCACCCACTGCAGCGTCCCATGATGCGGGATCACTATAATCCTGCTGCGGTGGCTATTGAGTCTCGAGTCAGAATCCCAACTGGAGGACCTGATTCTGAACTAAAGCCCAACATGATTTATGCCATACCTAAATTCCATGGGCTTAATTCTAAAGACCCCTTCCAGCACATTAAACAGCTAAAGCATCTGGTCTAGACTTTCGGGTCAGATGCACAAAATCGGGATATTCTCCTCATGAAGATGTTCTCCTTCTCCCTTATGGACAAGGTCGCCCATTGGTACCAAACACATACCTGGCCGATGATCAATTGGGAGGAACTTCAGTCCGAGTTCTTGAAGAAGTTCTTCCCCGTTGGTCGAACCAATCCCTTGCACCATCAGATTACCCACTTCACGCAACAAACGAGAGAACCTCTCCATGAGGCATGGGATCGCTTTCAGGATCTCATGAGGAAGTGCCCTTATCACGGAGTTCCTAAATGGGAATAAGTCCAGTCTTTTTACCAGGGGCTCCGTGAGGATATTAGGCTTTTCGTCAATGCAACTTGCGGAGGAAATATCATGGGTCAACATGAGGACACCGTGTGGGAGATTCTCGAAAATATGTGCGAGAACTCAATCAATAATGACTCCATGGGATTATTCGACAGGATGAATACCCGCGCATCGACGAACCTTAAGGGAGCACACGAGACGCAGGGCCTGTCCGCATCAGTCGACCTGGAATTGATGGCCAGTCGATTGGACAAGGTCTCTATTATTGAGAAGAAGGTGGATGAGTTGACTCTGCATAATTCCTTTGCACAGCCTCCTTCCACATGGGAGACTGTGCAAAACATTTTCCACCGACCTTCTCCTGGGATGGACCCATATCCACCCCCATCTGACTCTTGGATCGGAGGAACCTCCGACCCTTTCTATACTAGCCGGGGGAATCCCACTCCTCCATTCTCTGACTCCTCGGACGCTCCTCAGACCTGCGAGGACCTCAATGCCATCCAAAATGACCCATTTTCCAATACCTACAATCTTGGATGGCGAAACCATCCTAACTTCCAATGGGCGGGAAATTCCTAGATTCCAAGACCATCCTTTCAACCCCGTCCACAAGCACCTCGTCCTTACCAACCACCTCAGCCTCGGCCCAACCCTACTTTTCCATCCAGGCCAAACCAAGACCAAATGTCCCTCATCCTTCAGACTCTGGATGACATTCATAGAACAAATGCGGCTATTCAAAAGCAACACAAGGACGAAATCACAGAGGTTTGAAACCAACTGGCCCAATTGGCGAATTCTCGCCAACCAGGCACACTTCCTTCTCAACCTCTTCCCAACCCTAATAGCGTGTCGACCCAGCGGCGCATTATGAACCCAAACCCGGGCCAAGCACATATGATTTATCAGGCCTCTTCTATTCCTTCACCTGACGGGATGGAAGCTTCAACTTCCTATGCGGGTTACCAGCAGCAGCAACCCATCCTACCAAACCCTAACTAGAACCTGGCAGGGCTGAATTCTGTAACCACCCGTAGTGGTAAGGAGACCCAAGATCCACCTTATCCAGATCACTCCAAGCCTGGTAGTGACCCAAACCCTAGGACAGTAATCCAAGATGTTCCTATCCCTGTCTCAGATCAAAGACCTAGACCTATCCTAGAGGAACCAACCAAGGTTCCATTTCCCGAGGCCTTGACCAAGGGAAAGAAGACAACCAAATCCGTGGCTCCTGAGGAGGACCTGGTCAAGCTCTTTGAGCAGTTCCAAATAAACATTCCCTTGATGGATGCGATTCGTCACGTACCGGCTTACGCACGATTCTTGAAGAATGTATGTACACCTCAGCATAAGCCGCGAACCAAGAGTGGGAGTCCAATTGTACTGTCAGAGCAAGCCAGCTCTATAATCCTGAGCAGACTCCCACCCAAGGCAAAAGACCCAGGAACTCCCCTGATTTCATGCAAAATAGGTGAAACCCAGTTCGACAGAGCATTGCTAGACTTGGGTGCTTCCATAAATTTGATACCCACATCCTTAATCACCTAGAAGAATCTGAACTAAAACCGACTGAGGTGACACTACAGTTAGCAGATCGATCTATAAAGTCACCTAAAGGGATTCTTGAGGATGTTATTATAAGAGTGTGGGATTTCTATTTCCCTGTAGACTTCATAGTCTTAGACATGGACGCACCTGAAAGCCCTAAGGATACACCAATCATTCTAGGGAGACCTTTCCTAGCCACTGCTAGGGCCAACATTAGTTGTGAGGAGGGCCAAATAGAACTGAAATTTGGGAATCAAACCCTCAAAATTGATATATTTAAGGCCCAACAAGGAATCAGTTGCAGTGTCATTGAACAAATCTGTGATATTAGAGCTTTGGTTGATGAAACACAATTTGAGAATAACCTGATTATGCCTCATCAATCACAAAAAGATCTTGAACCGCAATTAGAGAAGTCAGACCTTGATTCAAACAAATCCATAACTCCTATTCTCGAACCTCACATTCACCCTGAACCACCCGCTGCTACTGATAACCCCATTCTTGAACTAAAACCCCTTCCCGACCATTTGAAATATATCTTTTTGGGTTCTAATCAGACTTTTCCTGTGATTATAAATTCCAAGCTCACTCCTGATCAGGAATCCCGTTTGATTGCTGTTCTCTAGCAACATCGCAGAGCCATTGGTTGGACTCTCGATGACTTGACTGGAATAAGTCTCTCTTATTGCACACACCGTATCTATTCTGAAGAGGGCTCACGACCTTCCTGTGAGATGTAGAGACGTTTGAATCCCAATCTGCAGGAGGTCGTAAAATAGGAGATCATTAAGTGGTTAGATGCAGGGATCAACTACCCGATCTCCGACATTTGTTGGGTGAGCCCAATCCAGGTTGTGGCTAAAAAGGCAGGGCTCACCACCATCACGACTGAAACCGGAGAGATCATACCTACCCGAATAGCCAACTCGTGGAGAGTCTGCATAGATTACCGAAGACTCAATTCCTCCACGAAGAAGGATCATTTCCCACTACCTTTCATTGATCAGATTCTCGAGAAATTAGCAGGAAATCGATTCTTCTGCTTTCTTGACAGGTACTCCAGTTATAACCAAGTGGCTATTCATCCTGAGGACCAAGAGAAGACCACATTCACCTGCCCCTTCGGGACATAAGCATTTCGAAGGATGCCTTTCGGTCTCTACAATGCACTCGCGACTTTTCAGCGGTGCATGCTTGCCATATTCTCTGATATGGTAGGTGATTATCTGGAAGTCTTCATGGATGACTTCTCAGTTTTCGGGGCATCATTTGATGATTGCCTCCAGCACTTGGTTCATATACTCAGGCGTTGCATCGATGTAAATTTGGTTCTTTCCTAGGAAAAGAGCCACTTTATGGTGCCTGAGGGGATCGTCCTAGGACATCTAATTTCTAAGAAAGGCATCCAAGTGGATCGAGCCAAGGTTGATCTAATTTCTCGACTTCCTATGCCTAGCTCGATCAGGGACATCTGTTCTTTTCTAGGGCACGTCGATTTTTACCGTCGTTTCATTCCTGATTTTTCGAAATCGCGTGCCCCCTGACTACTCTTCTCTCCAAGGAATGCACTCAAGCCTTTGAGAACCTTCGTGACCGAGTCACCCAGGCCCCGATCCTACAGTCCCCTGATTGGTCTCAACCCTTTGACATCATGTGCGATGCATCTGATTTCGCTGTAGGAGAGGTCCTGGGGCAGAAAGTTGACGGAAAATCCACGATCTTCTACTATGCTAGCAAGACACTTGACGAGGCTCAATGTAACTATACAGTTACGGAGAAAGAGCTGCTAGCCGTAGTATTTACCCTCGAAAAATTTTGATCCTATCTCCTGGGTTCCCATGTCATCATCTACTCGGATCACACAGCTGTGAGGCATTTCCTTGCCAAGAAGGACGCGAAACCCCGACTAATCCGATGGATCTTGCTATTGTAAGAATTCGACCTCGAGATTTGTGACAAGGCGGGAAGACAAAACATGGTAGCTAACCATTTGTCTCGCCTTCCTTCTGAGATCATCAACCCTTCTGGACCCATCACGGAGCATTTTCCTGATGAGCACCTACTGACTATTAGTACTAGGCTTCCATGGTTTGCTAATATAGTAAACTACTTGGCATCTCATCAGATCCCATTTGATTGGCCAAAGGCCAAGAAAGACAAATTACGCTCTGATGCCAAGTACTACATCTGGGAAGACCCGTATCTCTTCCGCATAGGTGCTGACCAAATCATCCGGCGATGTGCCCCGGAGGGTGAAATTAATGATATTCTCTCCTTCTGCCATGACCAGGCATGCGGTGGCCACTTCTCTGGGCACAAAACTACATCAAAAATCCTCCAGTGTGGCTTTTATTAGCCCACTTTATTCAAGGACGCATACAATCACTGCAAGGCATGCAGTCGTTGCCAAACTTTGGGCAACATGAGCCATCGCGACATGATGCCTTTGCAGTTGATTCTCGTATGCGAAATCTTCGATATTTGGGGGATTGATTTTATAGGCCCCTTTCCTGTTTCGGACGGCTTCGAGTACATTCTGCTGGCAGTGGACTACGTGTCCAAATGGATCGAAGCCATATCGACTTGAACCTGTGATCATAAAATCGTTATCAAATTCATTTATCACAATATCTTTTCACGGTTCGTGATTCCTCGTACAATCATCTCTAACGGGGGGACCCATTTTACGAATGCGCAGTTCAGGTCACTGATGACCAAATACGGGGTGTCTCATTGAATCTCTACTCCTTACCACTCCCAGACTAATGGTCTAGCTGAGCTATCAAATCGGGAGATCAAGAAAATCCTGCAGGTCACTGTTCGGCTTGACAAGAAGGACTGGTCGTCCTGACTTCCGGAAGCTTTGTGGGCTTATAGGACTGCCCACAAAACCCAACTAGACATGTCTCCTTTTAGACTGGTGTATGGGAAGGCGTGTCACCTTCCCGTCGAACTGGAGCACAAAGCCTATTGGGCAGTACAGAGCTGTAATTTAGATCTTTCTAAGGCTGGAACCCACAGAAGGCTTTAAATAAGTGAGATCGATGAATTACGCCTTGATGCGTACGAGAACTCGCGAATCTACAAAGAGCAGGTTAAAGCCTTCCATGACAAGCACATATCTAGAAAGATTTTTCATTCTGGTCAGAAGGTCTTACTCTTTGATGCCCGACTCAAACTCTTCCGTGGGAAACTGCGATCCAAGTGGGTCGGACCATACCTTGTCCGACAGGTTTTTGGAAATGGAGCCGTCGAAATCAGTCCGCTCAGCCATGATTCCGAACCTTTCATCGTGAACGGGCAGAGACTCAAACCATTCATTGATGTAACCTCTATAGATTTGGCTGAGTCATCATTTATCCTCCATTTTCCCTGAGCATATTGCACCTAGCCGATGGCGTAAAACTCAGCGCTCAAGGGGAGGCAGCCCGTCATTCTTTTTGAAAAAACCCAAAACCTTTTCTGACACCTCTTCACACTTAAGGTTCACCCTTTAGGACAGCCTACTCCACCTCAGGTGCTTGCATCTGAGATTAGAAATCATCTGCAACAGTCACCCTGACCCATTCACTCATCAAAACATTTGTCCTAATGTATGAACTAAGTTAAATAAAAATCCTCCTAAGTTACAATGAGGACATTGCAAATCTTAGGCATGGGGGGGCATGAAAGTGCAAAACTCACAAGAAAAGGTTTAAACAAAAAAATTCACATGTGCCAAAAACACCATAAAAATTAAAAAAAATTCTTCAAAAAAATAGTAAAATGAGAAGAGGAAAGAAATTTTGTGGACTCTACAAAGGAGGAGGAGAAAAGGAATAAAATGATAAAAATGAGCACAAAATGAAAGAAAAGAGATAGTCATTGGTAAGAGATTAAGGAGTTAACCTATTTTCTAGACCTCATTCAGGAAAAGAAATGGAAAGTGTACAGTGAGATTAGTAAGAACGCAAACCTTAGGCATTCTTGGATAGACTCTTAGTACCTATTAAGATCTAGATATTCCTCAAGAGGTTGAGGAAAATGAAAAGCTTAAGTATTAGGTCCAAGGCTTAGGGAGTATTTTGCCTCGTTAACTAACTTTTGGTTTACGGGACTCAGTAACCTAAGCACCCAAATTTCACACAGCCTGGTTCAGTAAGCATAAAAATCAAAATCACGCAGAAGCATTGCAAAAATTCTGAAAATGACACTTAGAGTAGGAACGGTCGATCAACACAAGTTGATTTGGACGAGTTCCCAGCGCGGAGAGGTGGGAAATTCCCCTCGAAGATGCGTAACAAAATATCATCTCTTCAGTACTTGTCTCTTAGGATATTTACATATCCTACTGGGAGCATGTAAGTACTTTGCTGGTTCAGATTCCATGGATGGCATTATCACGAAGTGTCAATTGCTAGGGTCTGAATTCGACCACGGAACACCATGGATGGGATTATCTCGAAAGCCAGGGTTCTGGGGGTTACCATGGGTGGTGCTATCTCGAAGCATCGACTGCCAGGAACCCTTGAGGATTGATGATGGGGACAAGGAATCTGATGCAGACCGTGTTGAGAAGCCAATCCTAAGCTAGAATTAAAAAGGAAAAGAGAGAGAAAACTCTCCAAACATATAAATCTTCTACCATTCTTTCTTACAAAACGCACTACGAACTGAACCAGGGCTAAAATTATCCCAAGCACGGGTGCTTTAACCACAAAGTCCAATAAGCCTTAGGTTAGCTCTTGTAGTTCTTAAAAACCTTTGCTAAAGACTGAGGCTGAGGCTAGACAGATCTGGATCTTGGTTGGTACTAGAGTACCTTTTAGACCTATGGTTGGCATTCTGACCTAATCAAGGTTGCAAAAGAAAAAACACTTATCTAAACTCATTAAGAACTTCATGGTCTAGAAAAAGGGTTGAAACCTTAAAATTTTGCTAAGGGACTAGCAAAAGCTAGGCATGGGGGTATGATGAGAGCCTTATCATAAACCCTAACTAGCACAATTTAATCTAAATAAGTGTGAAGAAGCTCCTACAAAACCTAAAGAGAAGCTTAACTCAGAGAAATCTGAATTAAAGAATAGGACAAATCATAAGGGATAAAACTGTAATTTTACCAATGTAGTACACGAACAGGGTAATTAATAGTCTAAACACAGGTCAAATAAACTTAATAAGGAGGAAAGTGGGATGATCTGATCTGAAAAGGATTATGCAACTTCTAGGAATTAAATGACATTTTGTAACCTTAAAACAAACCCACTTTAATTCACGAGGTTCGAGGTAGGATAAAAATCAACTAAACACCTTAAAATTTATGAAAAAATATTCCCTATGGTTTAGAACCTTCAATTTGTCCTTTGCAACCTATTTTGACCTAAAATGAGAACCATGCCCAATTTATGACCTAATTTAGGTTTTTGGGTAAATTGATCGGTCAAACATGATCAAACCTAAAATCAAATTTCCCCATTAAAATCCTTAGGTTCAAATTAGGCTGGTATAAAAATTTGGGCCTAAGAAAAGACCATCTTGATCGACTTTACAAATCGTCCTCTTGAATTACTTTTTGACCCTTATCTTTTGAAATCCTTACACATTACCCCTATCTTTCTCGTCATTCTTTGCAGAACGGTCCTCCCTGCCATTCTGAGCAGCGCCATACCTTCGGCGACCTTGCGTGGAGGATGGCGCCACGCAAGGCATGGCGCCTGTTCTCAGGAACGAACGGGAGATTCCCTGCGTCGTCCTCTGTCGCAGGAACCCTCCCCTGTGTCTTACAACCGCCCATGCCTCTCGTGCAAATGCACGATAGGCATGGATCTCCTTCTCCGGCCATCTCTGGTGTGCTCTGCACGTCGTTCCCTCGGGCCGCTCTCCTCGCCAGCGCCTTTATAAGGAGCGGCAAGGGGCTACCGTCCAAGGCAAGCTACTTCTGGCGGAGAAAAACCTCTATTTCGTCTCCCCTCTCTCCGGTCAGAGTGCCCTAGCTTCCGGCGAACTCTCCTCCTCCGCCTCGTCACTCTGCTGCCATACCTGCAGTAGAGCCCACTCTGCCTCTTTGACCCACGCCTGGCCGCACCAGCTGGCGTCCTCAGATCTCCTCCTCATCGCCGATAACCCCCTCCTGGGCACCTTCATCCCCAGCGCCGGCAGGTACGCGCCGAGCGCCACCTCCCTCCCTCTTCGTCAATTAGGTAGGTAAAAACTTTCCTCTATCTCTGTTATTTCCCCCTTTTTAATTTACCATTTTAACCCACCGACCGCCACTGTCCATCACCACCTTCCCCATCTCTGGTCGCTCTCCGGCGAGGCATTCTCACCACTCCACCCCTACATCCGCCTCGCCAGCAACCCATTAAGCTCCACGGCATCTCACTGACAGTGAATCCGCCCTCCATTCACTTCCTTGCACCTGCAGACCACCCCCCGAACACACCCACTCTCACGCACGCAGTGTATCCTAGGCGCATGGCCACAGGCATGCTCGCATCTCGCCGACCCCCGTACCGCCTTTGCCATCTTCTGGCGAAGCTCCCTACGTTGTCTGACATGGCCGTGAGGCTGTCTTCGTGATTTCAGGGTTCACCCTCCTCGCCACCATTGACGAGCAGCAGGAGCTGCTTCGCAGGCAGCTTCGGACTTCTTCGGCCCCAGGCGCAGGCCCCAGGCAGCGCGGGGCACTTCCGCAGAGACGCCCAGGTTCTCATTTGGGGTCGCGAGTCTTCGCTGCTGCCCCAATTCGCAGAAGCCTTCTCTCGCAGGCACCCGAGATCGAAGGTGGGACTTTAGTCCCACCTCGTAAGTGTGTGCCTCATGCCCACACTTAAATTATTTTTGTGATATGAGCTGATTTCCTCCAATAGACACGGGGTGAGGTCCCTCACCTATCACCGCCCTCGTACGTGAGCTCACCACACGGATCAGGCGCGATCCGACCCGACACTCCTGTGCACTCCTCGTGCACCACCCATGCCGGTGTGCCTAGACCCGGGCGCGCGACCCAACCCGATTACCCAGCTCTGGGAGAGCTTTCCAAAGAAAGATCCAGAGAGAGAGAGATGCGGGGAAGGGGTAGGGTATGTTTTTCTCTAATGTGTGTGTGTGCGCGCAGGAAGGAAGAAAGGAGAAGAGGAGCGACGGCCGGGACCTAGCCATGCAGAAGAAGAAAGGAAAGAAAGAAGCTAAAGGAAAAGAAGAGGAGCTGCACTGTAGCAACCAAGTAGTTAAGTTGTCTGAGCGCTGAATCTGACGTCGGCGAGAAAGAAGGAGAGTCAGAGAGGAAAGAAGAAAGAAAGAAGAAGAAGAAGGCAGGCAAAAGAAAAGAAGGAAAAAGAAGAAGAGGAAGGGCCAGAGTAGAAGAAAAGAAGGAAAAATAAGAAGAGAAAGAGAGAAGAAAATCAGAGATGAAGAAAGGAGAAAGACTTAGCAGCTGAAGAAAAAAGAGAAGGCAGAAGCCTCTGCATCTGCAAGGAAGAAGAAGACCCAAAAGAAAAAAAAAGAAAGAGGAACCGCTGCAGAAGAGAAAGAAAGAAGAAGGCAGGAAGAAGAAAGAAGAAGAAGAAGAAAGAAGAAGCAGAAGAGAAAGAAAGAAGAAGGAAGGAAGAAGAAAGAAAGAGAAGAAGAAAAAGCCAATTACCCTCTTTCTCTTTCTCTCTCTCTCTTAATTTCTGTAAAACCTTATATATATATTGTGAATTTATAGGCTTCTAGAATTTTGGTTTGCTCGCTGAGTTTGGCCTCGGGAAACTCTTCATTCCGAGTAATAAATTGTATTAGACTGATAACTGTTTTGTTATATACCACAACGACTATAATAACTATAAAGACGAACAAAGCGGCAGTGTACCACGCACGCGCGTAGACTCGCAATCGTACGCACGCAAAAATTTATTTCCAGACGTCTGGATCAACTCCTAGATGTCTTAAAAAGCATTTGATGTCTTGGGTCTTAACACTCCTTCTCCACGTTGTCCTCATCATCGTTCACCACCCTAAGGCCAAGTGCAACAGGAAGTAGAGTACGTAGCTGGTTGGGCTGTAGCCCATACATCCTTAGGCTTGTTGGCTACCAAGCCATACTTCCTAGGTAGCCAGACCCACCTTCAACGTTGATACCTTCGTCGGAGCCTTTAGAAGGAGGGAGAGGAGGATACTAGACGGAGGAGATATTAAAAATGACCATACGTTGTCCATTCTTAACTTAGCAAGGCCAACCTAACCAAAAAGGACATGCATGCTGACAATCATTAGAATCAAGAGCATCTAGATAAAAATCTCTATTAAAAAATACCATAAATAAAATAGAACAAGCGTGTCCTATACCATAAATAAAATCTTTATTTATGGTATTTTTTGATAGAGATTTTTATCTAGATGCTCTTGATTCTAATGATTGTCAGCAAGCATGTCCTTTTTGGTTAGGTTGGCCTTGCTGAGTTAAGAATGGATAGCATATGGTCATTTTTAATATCTCCTCCATCTACTATCCTCCTCTCCCTCCTTCTAAAGGCTCCGACGAAGGTATCGATGATCGTTTAATTCTCAACATAGTTAATTAAGTTATTTAGGCTTAATTAATTGCATGAAAAAGTAATTTAGGTTAACTCGATTTTATGTTGGTTGTATAGTATAGGGTTAAATTAACCTAACATTTTAGATTTTTAAGTTCTTTTAGTTTGGTTGAGTCCAAGTCATTCACTGTGATGCATAACTTAATCCAAATTCACCATTAAATCTCTAAGAATTATTAACAATACTTTAAATACATGAATAATTGCACAAAATATTTGACAATAAAAGCATGCAATATTCCATTAAGAGAAAACACATTTACACATGAAATTTGTCGTTTAGAACTAAGTAAACATGTTTATTACATCAATTATGGCTAATTACAAGAGATTAAGGCAAGAAAATGCTAAACAAATAATTACAAATGCCTTATTGTATCATTTAAAGTTCAAAAATAGTGAAAGAGAACATGATATAACAATAGAAGTACAAATCAGACATCTAAAAATATTAATGGACATCTTAGAAAATTAGAAGTGTAATAGCACTTATGACATCTGATTTTCTCTTTCTTCTTTTCCTTCATTTAGCCTTAGTCTTTAGCCCTTCTTTCCTTTCTCCTTTTATTCCATTAATTCTTTCTTCTGTCATTGCTCTCTCTCTTCATTAAGTCTTTCTTCCTTTGCCTTTTCTTTTCTTCTTCTTCTTTATCTTTTTCTCCCTTAGTATATTTTTTTCCTTAACCTCTTCCTTTAACCTCTTCTCTTAACTCTGCGTATAAGTCTCCACACTTAGCCGATTTCATACCTAACTGAGCCCATTAACCTCTTTTTAGTCCAAAATTATGTTTATTTAATGGGCGACCTAGTGCGTTCGGGGATACACAGCACCCAAGATGGGTGGGACCAGACCCTACTAGCATTGGGCCTCATTTGATTTAATTGTGGATTTTTTTATTTTTTTATAGCATGCATAATACTCGACCTCCTAGGCCCACATCCACATCCATGCCCACTCCTGGGCCCAAGCACACAGGCATACACCTGCGCACACACACACCCGCACAAGCACATGCACACGAATGCGCATGCACACATTCTCTTTCATTTGCGCCCTGCGCTGACAACTGAAGAGTCGTCAGTGAAAATTCATGACATACCAAGGCACTACTTCGCAACTCCCCGAGGTGGGACTATGTGCAATAGCTCCAGGCAAAGATTCGCCTGAAGATTGTAGTCGATTGGCTGGGCTAAATCGAGCGTTCCAAAGCTCAATCGAGAGCTCTTGAGAAGTTCTATCTAATTGTAACACCAATTTGGTGTTCGGATCAAATCTGATCTACTGATTTTAAGGATAAACATGGCTGTTCGCCATGGTCAGGAACAGCTGCAGAGAAGGAGAAATAGGTCTCTTGACTTGCAGAGGAGAGCAATGCTCTCAATTAAGAACCTGAATACCTTCAGCAAGGTATTCCGCATTGTTTAGGAGGAGAAGGAAGGTCTGGAAATGATTCGGTGAGCTCCAGAAGCTTGAAAGCTTCTTCGAAAGCTTCAGAGCTCAATTTTGAGCTCAAATTTATCGTATAGAGAGAAAAATCTCAAGAAGTGATTTGAATAGTTTTAGGAGGTCAAAAACAATAGATCTGGGTGGAAATTGCAATCAAATCTCAACAAAAACTCCAAGAACAACTATTGTTTAATAACATAACGTAAACTGTGCAGTGAACCAAATATCAATTAATCCTGTATAAAACACAATTAAATCAGTCTAAATTTATTCTAAATCATTCCAGAAATCTATTTGACCCATTAGACCAGACCTACTGTAATCGAAATTTGACTTTCAATTGAATGGCCTATTAAGTCCAATTCAAGTCCTAGATTGACTCAATTCAACCTCAGGAATTTGATGCACCCATGAAGCGATCGACCACGATTCATATAAAAAAATCATTATTGTTGTAGTATATGTCACAAATATAAACCGTTATCGCATCAATTTTATTTAATTACATAATTTTTACTGATTTATTCTAGGTCATTTACTAGAAGGTAGTTATTGATATACATCACTATCTAAGTCCAATATTATTCTTTAATTTCAAAAAGATTAATTTTGTGTACAATTTTAAATGAATGAATTAATGAATGAAAGAATGAACTAATTTATGTACAAAAGAATGTCCTTAAATGCTTGTTAACAGATATATATAAACAAGCATCAAACATTATAATTGAATACTTTATACTATCTATTTATACTTATAATAACAATACTTATAGATATATATAATAATAAGTAATAATATATACTATACTAACTTAACTTAATATACTAACATATACAGTAACATGTATAGTATATACAGTGGCATATGTAAACGTTGCTAAACCTTAGGAAAAAGTATATACATAAGCTAAGGTAAAAACTAGGGTCTATAGTAACACTTATTCTATTTACAGTGATGGATTAGTTTGTCAGTAAAGCTATTATGTTACTTGTGTACGTATATAGCTCAAACATTACTTATACTACGTATACGTATTATACATATTATTTATTTACAGTATACTTATACATATATATATATATATATACACACACTATATATATGTATACTGGTAGTTTCTCTTCTTTTCTACTTTGTCATACACTTAGCAAATTCTTAGGGTTCTTTCTTCCCTTCTTAACTTAGCTTTTTTTTCTTTCTTTCTTAGGCTCTCTTACAAGGCACACACTTAGCCTTTGCAACCCTTAACACTTAGCCATTTTTTGCCTCTTTCTTCCCTCTTAGTTAACCCCTTATTAATCCTCACTTAAAACAAAAATTAGATTTTTAATTGGCAAGCGACCTTTTCGAGGGATACACAGCACCCTCTTGGGTAGGACCAGACCTCTACTAAGGTCACCCTGATTTGTTAATTAACCTCTTAATCGCATTTTATGCTCAATATTGGGCCCACATAGGCCCTCGCACAGTGCATGGCTCCCAGCCACACACCCTACACCAATCTCAATGCTAAATCAATGCTCAGCTATACTTATGCTCAGAAGGGTAGAGGGCAATATGTTTCGGGTGCCCAACGCTCGTGACAACTGAACATCCCATAGCACAAAATCAATAAAAGTCGCTACAACGCCTTCTTAGCCACTAATGTGGCGCTATTCCAGTGCCTTCTCAGCGCTGAATTCTCAGTGTGCATGTCTGATTTCGATATTTTGGCCCTTGATTCGAGGGCCATAAATTATTATAATTTAAAAATAAATTATATGGTATTAAAGTATTTACATATGGCTACATGATTATACAATTTATTTACAAAATTAATTATGTTTGTTATATAAATAAATTGGCTAAAATTCATAAATAATACATCCTGATTTCAAGGTTTATTTCTTAATTAATGTATAAATTAGTTAATTAATGGTCTAATTGACACTATACAGCATTAATATACATATTAATGTATTTAATAAATATTTTTATTGTATTTTACAACATTTATTTTGATTTTATTTACATTTAAATATTTATTCTCAGGTTATTGTATATATAAATTATGTATAAATAATATAATACATTATAAATATAGTTAACTTAGTTTAATTTACTTAAAATACAATAATATAGATGTACAATATAAATATTCTCAGTTGTAACTTAATTTACTAATTTATTTTATTTTAACTTAATAACTTAACTAGTAACTTAATAAATTAATTATTTATTATATATACTTAATTAAATTATGGTACAGGGTTCATTATGTACATTATATATACATAGATACGTAGGTACAGTATTACTTATAAATGAGTTAATTTATTACGGTTGCTATAATTATGTAGCTTATATAAAGAATAAGTTATCTTAACTTCTTAATTTACTTTATAGAATATATACATAAGTTATTTATATAGTCTATAGACATATTTTACATTATTTACATATATAGCTTAATATATACATTATATTTACAAGTATATACATAATATACATGGTATTTTTGAGTATTTTTGAGGTTTTTCTTTTTTTTATGGGTTTTATATATTTTATAGAGGTAGGAGATGAGAAAGAAAGAGAGAGATGAGAAGAATAGACAGTTTTTGGTGTTTTTATATGTTAAGGTCTTTTAGTTAGTTTTAAGGTAGATTGAACCGTTGGCTAAAATGTGTTTTTATATAGTCTACCAGGCCGAAGGTTCAGAATGCATTGAAACTTAGCATAAACTTAAAAATATACCTAATATTCACCAAGAAAGGTTTATTTTATTTTTTTGGATTTTTATGTTATTTTTATTTATTTAAAAAGTTGACACAATCTAGGCCTAAGGGTTTTAAAGTGTAAACTCAAGGCCTAGAAATGAGCTCTAAGTGCTGAACATGTAATAAAAACATTCAGATACAACCAGCAAGACAAATAGAAGATGTTCATGCACTTAAACATGATTTTCAATTAATTTTGACATTAATTTCTCATTTTGGATAGTTAGGCACTAAATATAGTTGACAATGTATGATTAAGTGAGATTACAAGAAATCTAAATACAATTTTAAGACCTATATCAGTATAGGAATGCTTGTACACAATATATACAACATATGAAACATATCAGCTATTCAAAAACCTAATCCTAGCCTCTACTGTCCTACTTCTCAGATCAACCAGCATCAGCGATCGATGCAGCAGTGTTGTTGCTGGAGTTCAACAAAACAACAGCAGCAATTGCAGCAACAGCTCAGGGACTGCTTCAGACGTCCTTCACTCATATCAGACATCTTAAACTAACTCAAATTCCTACTGTAGTATATCCAGAAAGAATAGAAGCAACTGCAACAGGTGCGGATCTCCAATTTAGCAGCTTATTTCCTAATTCAGTACATTCATATCCCAGATCAGACTTAAGAAAGTCTGATCAGGGATATAAAATGTTCAAATTAGGGAATAATTTGCTGGAATTCAGCTGGAATACAGCTGCTCTTGCAGCAATTTAATATGATGAGATTCAAAACACACAACAGAAATCATAGCAGAATCTGATCAGACTTAAAAAAATCTCATTGAAATCTCTTGGGATGTTAAACTCTATCAGAAAATCCTTGGAACAGTCTCTTTTCAAATCATAGATAAAACTACTGATCTAACACCTTCCTAATGCTATAGACAGCATGAAGGAGGGTCTTAGATCAATCCATTAAATTCAGCTTGAATCTCAAATGTGTTAAAACCTTAAGGGATATTAAGAATCCCTTGGTAAGGAATCAAAATCGCAATCAAAACAATAGAAAAATTCTGAGTAGAGCCTCAAATCAACAAAGTGAATTTTCCTTGGCTCTACCTCCCATTAAAAAGCTATCAAAGTCTCAATTCATAACCAATTCAGACTTGGCTCGTTTGAGTAAGAGTGTATCATCAAGACATCTCAAACTCACAGCCAAGGTCTAAATTAAACAAAAATATATCAATCCACTTGATGAAAAATCCTTGAAAACCCAATTTGACCAAAATCTTACGATCTTGCTTTGAAATTCGTCTTGAAATCAAATCAAGCGAATCGATTCTTTTCAAAATCAGATCAGGGGTCTTTGTGGAAGAAATGAAATGGATGGGAGACCCCTAGATGGTTTTTTTGAGTGCAAATCCTCATCTCAAAGCTTGAGAGTAATGGGATGAGGATTTGACTCTAATGGATGGGTTGATTGCGAAACAAAAAATGCGGGAAATTAGAATGTGGAGTAAAAAACATGAAGAGGGAGAATCAATAATCAGTGGATGGGCGAAATCGTCTCCTCTGATATGAAATGATCATAGGAGGAGGGTGTGTGATTTTCTACACTAATTCTACTCCTAAGCTAACTACATCGCACATAAGATTTCTACCTGATCTACTCCTATCTAATCTACGCTACACTATCAATGACTACATCTATGCTACAACTAGAAAGCATTAAAACCTAGTCTAAATGGAAGAATGGGACATTTGGATCTCCACCCGATGGATTGAGAGGAAGAATGGAGGGAGGAAGCACTCTAACGGAGGGAAAACTCGCTATTGGAGTTCTGGGTCACCCTCAGGTGCAATGAAGTCCTTAGCAGTGAGGAGAGTTGGTGAAGAAATGGAACTTCACTGCTGTAACGACCCGGTTCCCGAGTCCCTACGAGACACGAGAATCGGACCGACTCGACTAATCCCAAGACCTAGTCGTCCAACGAGGAAGTAACCAAAAGAGTAGTAAAATAAACCACATTCAGCATGAATATAACTAACAGTGAGGAAGTACAGCAGTAAGGAAAGAAACTACTACAGTAGATACCATCACAACAGTAGAATAACATTTATCATATAATAAGAACTGCAGGTAAAGAAAGTACAGCGGAAACAAAAACTACTCACTATAACAGAAACAAAAGAAGTACAAAAGACTGTGGTAAACTCTACTGGACCCTACTCGGTCCAGCGTCCTCTGCAGCCGCTGACCCTGGCTGCTCAACACCTGGTCCTGAAAAAGGTAACGAGTGTAACACGTCAGCAAAACGCTGAGTAGAGTGGCAAACTAACTAAAGACAACAGTAGAGTGTACAATAGCTGTTATGTTCTATTACTTCCTTTATTCACATCTTTCAATTTTCTCACTATTTCATTTATTTCTCAGATCCTTTACTTGATCTCGAATGTCCTCGTGGGAACGATCTTGATTGCAGTCTTTTCCAAAAGTAGAAGTAGCACGTGGTGCTCTCCTGGCCGGGAGAGTCCCCCGTGGTGATCCTACCCTCAGTCAACCACCCCAAGGTCACTGACAGACGTAACGGTGACTACGGCACGCGCGATAAATGCACAGGTAGCTAGCCCGCACTAGCACGCGGTCAGTCGTTTCCGTTAACGGGTCCGCCCAAAGCACAGCACGGAACCAGGGCAGAGCCCTCTCAGTAACAGGGGTCCAACCCCTCCACAGTAACTAAACCGGGGCCTTGCCCCTCCACAGTCCACGCACCCTCGCCTGACTACCCTGGTTTGCCCTAGTGGGCCTAACAAGTCGGTGAAGGAGGCTAGTAGAACCCCGGGGCCCTTGGGGTAGCTAGTACTCTCCTAACACTAGTAGCTCTCCTCGGTACTACGTACACGAGGGCCAACAAGTCGGTACAGAGCGGCCAATCCTAACCCCGGGTCCCTGGGGTGGCTGGCCCCACTCTGCACTAAACAGGTACAGGTACTTCCCTTGGTACTGCGTACCCAAGAGACAGTACAAACTACATCTCAGTTCCATTCCTTTTTCTTTCCAAGAGTTCCACTCCTAATTCCCCGTAGGGTTTCAGCTCTTTATCTCAGAACATCATATGTTTCACTTTCCAGTTTCACGTTCTCACAATCCATGATCTCAATCATGTTTCTTTATTCATAACAGGCAGCTGTTAATTCAATTTACAGGCAGCTTTATATTCCTTTCCATTTTTCCAAGACTGCAGTATTATACATTCCACTAGTTTTTCCATCCTAGGATTCATGCCACATCCTAGGATCTAGCATACAACTAGTTTTCCAGCCCTAGGATTCATGCATCACCTAGGAGTTATCATTCCATACATTTCTCATTCCTAGGATTCATGCAATGTCCTAGATTCTAGTTATGGTACCATACTTTAACAGATTTTAATAATAAACTTAAGCCACTCTACCAGGTACAACGGGAGTAATGGGGGCGTGATCGGGAATCCCACGTGCCTCCGCGACTCCCAAGACTGCAACTGAACGAGGTCCTATCACAAGGATCAAACACAAGGAGTGTCTCAAAATAGTGTATAGCTACTGTAGACGGGTAGAGGAATTAATTCTGAAAAGAACGCAACTCGAATCGCGGAAAACGGAGCCCGAACGGGCCCTAAACGGGTTAAAAAAGACGATACTGTGCAAAATTAGACGTCTGGAACTTCTTCCAGACGTCTTAAACAGTGGATCAGAGAATTACCTGTTCAGCGTGGTTTTCCAGACGTCCAGAAGTCTGCGGGGACGTCTGTCCTAGCTCCCTGACGTCCGATGGTCACCCCGGACGTCTGGAGGTCACTCCCGCCGTCTGGTACAACTTCCAGAAGTCTGATTCGCAAAGGATGGCAAATCAGCGAACCTGCGCACAGCCAACTGCCTCCCTCAGTACGGTCAGTTGACAGGAAGGAAGAAGGCGGAATACTCACCTTTCAGACGTCTGTATGAGTTTCCAGACGTCTCCCTCGCCGTCTGACTATCAACCCAGACGTCTGATTCTGGAAATTTTTCCAGAATCAGGGCGCTACTCGGCCTCCGCTCGCGACGCCGCCCGCGTAATACCTCGCGCGTCTGCTGCTCAGACCGCAGCAGGTCCCTCTCCGCGTCGTTCCGCGCCCCCTGCGCCCTTCGTCGGCCGGCCAAGCCGCTCCGGCGAGCTCGCCCTCACGGCAGAGCTCCGCCCTCGCACGCCGCACCTCCTCCGCGCTCACTGCGGCCTCCGCTGCCGCCCTCGCGCTCGCTCGCTCTCGCGCACAAGAAGGAGAAGAGGAAGGGGACGGTGGAGACGACAGGAGGGGAGGCATGGCCTTTTAAGGCCGCGCGAGGAGGAGAGAGAAGGATTCGCGGCAGGGGAATCTGCAGCCGCAGGAGGGAGGAAGGGCGAATATGCGGTCTGCACGCTCAGGCGCGCAGACGACTCGCGTGTGTCGAAAATAACGGATTTCCAGACGTCTGGAAACTATCCCAGACGTCTGTTCAGACGTCTGGACAACCTTCCAGACGTCTTAAAAGACGTCTGGGCCACACGCTCGTTACAACTGCCGGTGGCCGTTAATATGGGGTAATGTGGGGAGAAGAGCTGGAGTGGATGAATGATCGCCTTGAGAGGATTAGAAGGGAGTGATCCCTCGCGCGCAAGGTAGCAAAGGTGCTTAAGTAGATTGAGCAGTGAATCAGAGCACCGTGGGGCGTGGGTGGTGGGGATTTGCGGAGAGAGAGTGCGTAAGTTTTAAATCAATTTGCAGCTGTAGGATTAGATCTGGGTGAGGTGGTGAACACACGTGCGGATTAGGGCGAAACTTCGATTAAAGGAGAGCCACAGATCGTGAGGTGAAGAGAATCAATGGCGTGGATGGCCTGTGTTCTTGCGATGCTACAGTGCACGTGTGGAGCTTAGGTGCAGCCAGGTTCTGTTGGTGAAATTGCAAGGAAGGCCCCTGAGCGATAGGGTAGAAAAAGTATAGTGCGGCCCATAAGTGGTTAAGAATCATTTCAGAGCAGTCCTTCTGGGCTTTGAAAAAGGTCCTTACGACCTTCAAATAGGTCCCTAAAGGATTTTTCAATGAATAACATGTGATGAAGGAGGACCTAAATGTAAATCTATAATTGCAAGGTCCTAATGATGTCTAAATACACCCAAGTTTTTATAGAAGCTTAATTGAACGTTTAGGAAGTTAATTACACTTTTGATTTGAACTTTTGAACTCATGAGTGTGTTCAATTTGCAATAGGATCACCATTTTACATTTATTAATAGATATCTCATTTAATGACTTAATTATGCGTTTTTAGCACCAAATTGATATTTGAGGTCTTTTTCTATATTTTCCACACTTAATCCTTTTTATGTGTTAATTTGATAGTGTTTAACCTAGTTTCTAGCTTAACTTAGGCGATTTAGCTATGATGAGTCGTAACTCATCAACCCAGAAAATTGTGTTTTAATAAGCCTAAAGGTGCTCTCAGACATCACTACTTGAGATCTAATGGAGGTGAGTTCGAGAAGAAATTTAGAAATTTCCAGACATAATCAAGACCTGAAACAGCTTCCTTAGCTCTTACTGATGCTTTCGAACCTGTTTAATAGCTTAAATCATCAAAGAATTAGCCACTCCAACTCTGCAAGAGTTGGAGAAGACAAAGTTTAATAGTGAGATAGAATCGATTGAACACAATTTTAAACACAAAAATCTGATCCTTAGACTTCATTTAGGTGTTCTGGAGCTTCACTAGGAGTTCCAAGGGTTGAAAACCAAATTTGACTCGCCGGAGCTCATCAGAGCTCTGGTGAGCTTAGAAGTGATCACCTGGAGTTCAAAACTCCATGAAATTGATCTGGAACAGTTTTAAAAGACTCCTGGGGTCACAAGGAACCTGAGGAATACAACAATTAAAGCAATTAGCAATTAATTCAGAAGATATGCTTTGAATACGGTAAAAACATAATCTGAGTTCACGTGAACTCAGAGACGACCCTCTCACTCAATTAAGTGAGAGTTAAGGCTCATAAGAGCCTAGCGATGCTCTGTGAGTTGGTAATTAGGTGAATTAACTCTTGAGCCGCCATTGACAGTGAGCTCAGGAGGTTGGATGAAATTAGGCGTTTACTGTGTAGTATGTTATTAATCAAATTAATGCAGTGATTGGAGCCCTTAGATGATGACAAGGTAATGGAGGGCCCCAATGAGTGTGAATTACGCCATTGACCTCTAGCTTGGACAGCGAAGGTTGCCGGTGAAGGTGGAGGTGGTCTAGGCGATAAAGCTGATAAAAGTAAATGAAAAGAGAAGAAATGGAATCGTGAGATGAAAAGGAAGGTGCTCAGTGAATTAAAAAGACAGAAGAACGCTCCAGACGAGCTCAAGGAGCTCGCTGGAGCTGGAAAAGATGGTAGAAAATCTAACATTACAATTAACTACCTACCTAATTAACTACACTAACCTACTGTTACCTGGACGAAGGGGGTAGGAAATCTTCGTCGACGGTCATAACGGAGGAGGAAATCAGAGGGAAGGGGAAGAAGTCCGGCGGGCGAATTTGCGAAGTAGAAGCAGAGTCCAAGGTCGTCGCTTTACCTAGAGGAGCGACGGAGGACAGTGGAGCTCAGTGGATGGTGGAAGTGATCGGAGGAAGTGCGTGAAGGCGGGAATAGGTCGCCGGAGTAGGAGGGAATAGCCTATTAGTTAGCTTCGGTTGGGGGAAGGAGGTAGGGAGCTATCTGCTCAAATTGGAGGGATGGGTAGCTATTTATAAGTGATGGTGAAGGTAGAGGGGGATGTAACTGGACGAGAAAGAGTCTAGGTGCAAGGTAACCACTGGCGTCGTCTCCGACGCCGGTGAGCTTAACTCCTAGACCTAAATAGGATTTTAGGTTCATCTGGTTCGTCGGATGACAAGAAAGTGGTGAGCGGAGCAATGGCGACAGTGGCGGTGGCTGTCAGGCGCATGATAGCGGGTGATCAAGTGGTGTTGTCACCAATGTACAGGAGCCATCCGTGCAGATGAAGATGGAGAAGAAAGGAAGAAGAAGGCGCTGTGCTCACAGGGATCTATGTGCAAGAAAACTTAAGGACCTAAACTAAATAAAATTACTCAATGGAAATAGAAACCTAAGGACTAAAACGTAAACTGAGGTTTTCAAGGGTTATTTTAATTTAATTCTTTTTCAGCTTTTTATATATGATTATAAATTAGATAAATATTATATATCTAGCTTGATTTACGTTTTTGACCTTTTTAGCTTTATTTATTTTATTGATTAAGTACTTAAGTGATTACATACTTAGTATTAAATATTTATAGTGTCAAATTAAATATTAATTAGGTTGCTAAATATTTATAATTTGAGTCTAAATTATTATTTAAATTATTAATAACATTGATTGACATTTAATTTAGTATTATTAATTTATTTTATGGTCCTTTAATATATTATCCCTTATATTATAATTAAACCCTAAATAAAACATATTCCTAGCTAATTAACTACAAAAACTAGTTAATTAAGGGTACTTAAGAGTCATGATGAGTCTCTCATCATACCCCGAAGCCAAAGTTTTGCTAGTCCCTAGAAAAATTAACTAAGAAATATGATGATTTAAGCACTAGGGTGTTTAAATAATTATAAATAACTCTAGATAGAGGAATGCTTACGTCAGAATATTTTTCAATATTCAAAATTTTTATATTTTTATATTTTTATGTAAATATCTATAAATTTGCAGAGCATTTGTGGGAATCTCTTTACTTAAGACTAAACAACTTAAAAAGTCTCAAAATACGTATTCATTAAAAATAGAATCTTTGACTGAAATTTCCTTAAGATTAGAATTCAGAAAACCTGCTTATTCTCTGTAATTGTTCTCAACCTTAAAAATAAGAGGTCAAGATGTTTTAAGAAAACAAAACTCCAAGATTGGAATTTAAATTTTAACTCAAAAATTCAACAGACTTCAGTAATCCTTAGATTTGTGAAATCTGATTTCATCAACCTTAGTTTTTTGCAAATTAATTAGATATCCTTTATTAACCAAACTCAGAGTTGGTAAAATCCCTAACCAGCCAGCCCACAGCACCAAGGACAAACTTTTAGACCTAGGGTTTTGTTAATTTATCTCCTTTAGGCCTCAACTGCTAGTCCTCAAAACCCAATTTCTTAGGCTTCACTGCCCAATGCAAAGGTTCAGTAGCTATGATTTTAAAGCATCCGTGCTTGTGAGTAGAATTGTCCTAAAGACATCTAAAGTTGCAAAATCCAGATCTTAAGACATCAATTTCCAATCCAGGTTATTCCAATTCAAGCCTTTGTCTTGGCCTTACTCAGATTTGGTTGCTTTCTCCTCACTAGTTTTCTGTCCCGAGGTGATCACTTTTTGTGTATATCTCCCCGATGGACCACTGGGTCTCTTATTCCTAATATTTATCTCCATATTTTTTTTAACTCTTGTTTATAGGATAAAACACCCATATATACCGAGGTGTTCTTTTATTTGATGGAGGAAAGGATAGCATCCATTTGTACTGAGATGCTTTATTTGGTGGATAAAACTGCATAAGCACCCATTTGTACTGAGATGCTTAACTGCCGGGTGTATTATTTATTCTTATTCTTTTTTTTTCTTTTTTCTTTTCTCCTCCTTCTCATCTTTCTTACTAATATAATACTCCATATGTTTTTTCTAGGTGAGTGGCACATCCTTCACCCTTTCGAGAGCTGCCCCGTGGAAATCCTTGGACTAAAGAGGATTCAGAATCGATCTCTTAACCTTTGTGTTTTCGCAGTCTCACATGCCAACAAGACAACTTTATGTGTGTGAATTTTGGACGCTTAGGTTACTTAACTCTCAAACAAGAGCTTGGACAACAAAGCCATTCACTCTCAGGTCCCTTAAACCATTAGTATCCTCCTGCAGGATCTGTCAAGATGCAACTCACCGAGTCTAGCTGGATGCCCTTGGTTTCTTAAGCTACCTATAGCCTGATAGACCTTATGACTAAGAATTCTACCAACTCTTTACTTAATTAACTCTAGGTATCTAGCCTTTTTACTCAACTTGGTGGTAAAAATAGATGTTCAAAAAGAAAAAGGATTAACTTAGTCTAGTTGACAAAGAAAGTTACAATTTCATAAAGTGGGCCAATAAAACCTGCATTGCAAAACTTTTGCAGCGATCTTACGACCAGAGAAATGACCGCCACAAGCCTGGTCATGACAAAAGGATGGAATAGAATCAATCTTAGAAGAGGAAACATAACGCCTGATGATTTGATTGTTGCAGAGTCGAAAAAGATATGGATCTTCCCAGAAATAGTATTTGGCTTCTAATCTTAGTCGTGATTTGCGATTCTCGTCCCAGTCAGGCGGGAATTGATGTGTAACCAAATAATTGACGATGTCTACTTACCCAGGAAGATCAGATGATACAGTCAAGAGATGTTCATCAGGGAAATATTCTATCATTGGAGGAGATAATTCGATATTCTCAGATGGAAGGCGGGAAAGATGGTTGGCAACGACATTCTATCGTCTCGAATTATGACGAATTTCTAGGTCAAATTCTTGCAAAAGCAAGATCCATCTGATCAACCTAGGTTTCGTGTCTTTTTTAGATGGAAGGTGTTTGATTGCTGAGTGATCAAAGTACACAGTAATTCAAGATCCAAGGATATATGATCTAAACTTTTCTAATCCAAATACTATCGTTAGCAATTTTTTCTCAGTAACCATATAATTCCTTTGTGCCTCATTCAAGGTTTTACGAGTGTAGTAAATCACTATAGGATTTTTCTTGATTTTCTGTCCCAAAACAGCTCCAACTGCGTAATTAGATGTGTCACACATGATTTCAAACGGTAAATTCCAATTGGGAGGTTGCAGGATAGGAGCTTGTGTAACTCTGTCACTCAATGTCTCAAATATAGATATGCACTCCTCACTCTCAAAAATCGTGTCCTTTATGAGGAGATTTGTGAGTGGTTGGGCAATCTTTGAAAAGTCTAGAATGAATCTTTTGTAAAAACCAACATGCCTGAGAAAAGATTGGATGCCCTTAATCGAGTCAGGAATTGGAAGATTTGAGATTTGATTGATTTTGGCTCGATCTACTTGGATACCTGGCTCAGATATTGTTAAGACCCGTGCCACCAAAACCCTTTTAAGACGTCTGGGAGTTGGTCCAGATGTCTAGTCAGAGTCTGGACACCTTCCCAGACGTTTGGAAATAAATTTTTGCGTGCGTACGACCGTGAGTATGCGCGCGTGCCACACGCAGACTGATCCCCAGCTACCCTCTTCTCTTTCTTCCTCCCCTCGCCGACTTGCAAAGCTACCCCCATGCCTACATATATCCCCTCCCCTCTATCTCGTTCACCACCCCACACCATCCGTCTTCTCCTTCCTCCAGAGCGAGAGCGAGCACGGCAGCTGCAGCCGAGTGCAATGGTGGAGAGGAGAGGAGCAGCGAGAGGGAAGAGAAGAGAGCACGCGAGCCGTGAGAGAGAGAGAACTCACTGGAGCATCTCGAGGCCGGTCAGCGTGCACAAGGCGGAGTGTGTGTCGGGGAGGTTTCCCCGACGCTGCTGCAGCTAGAGCAGCGGACGAGCGGCTGCACGGCAAGGTCGCACGCAGTAGGAAGAATACGAAGGAGGTTCTGATTCTGGGATTTTTCCCAGAATCAAACGTCTGAACCTACATCCAGACGACGTGGACAACGTCTGGAGGAAGCTCCAGACGACTGAGAGGTACATTTTGCCTCCTACGCTTCCTTTTGCGGACGTCTGTTGAGTGCTGAGTTGAGAGATTCTACGTACGCGTGCAGGTTTCGCTTCGGGAAGGCACGGGACACACCCTCCCACACGGTTCAGATGTCTGAGCGAGTCACCAGACGGCGGAGAGCGTCTTTAGACGTCCGGAGGGATAGTCGGACGTCTGGAACTAGGTCCAGATGGTTCAACACGATCCTTGGACATCTGAGGAGCAGCACAGAGTAAGGTATGGATTTGGACTCCTTTTAAGACGTCTGGAAGATATTCCAGACGTCTGATTTGAGTCAGAGTTATTATTTTTGACCCGTTTAGGGTCCGTTCGAGGTCCGATTTTCTCATTTAAGATTCCATTTTTCTTCGTATAAGTTCCTCTACTTGTTGGAATGCTTTTTATCATATTCTGAGTGGTTTCTTGTGGTTGATCCTTGTGTTAGGACCTTGTTCTGTTGCGGATTTGGGGATTGCGGAGGCACGTGGACCTGCCGATCACGCCCCCATTACTCCCGATTTTGCGGGTAGAGTGACTTCCCTTAGTTAATTACAAACATAAATGCATATTTGGAACAAATGATAAATCCTAGGGTATGGCATGAATCCTAGAACCAGAAAACTAGATTGAATGATAGATCCTAGGGTATGGCATGAATCCTAAGACTAGAAACACTGAAACGATTGTATTAAATGCCTGAATTGCAGTCTTGAAATGAGGAGATGGAATAATAATTGCCTGTAATTGGATAACAGCTGCCTGTGAAATGTAGAATACTGTTGTTAGTAACTACTACATGTAATTTTTGTCGGTTGAAATTAAATACGAGCTGCTTGTATATAAATTGGAAAAGAAAGATTGAATGTTGGAAACACATGCTAAATGCTAATAAACCTGAATGATGAAACCTAGTATGGCTTGGCTTGAGGAACATGAGCATGAACCCTACGGGAATTAGGAGTAGAGCTCCTGGAAATAAATAGAATGGGACTGGAAAAGTGAATGGGAAAGTGTGTTGTCTCTTGGGTATATGGCACCAAGGGAAGCACATGTTACCTCTTAGTGCAAAGTGGAGCTAGCTGCCCTAGGGTTGAGACCCGGGGTTAGGTCTGGCTACTTTGTACCGACTTTTGGCCCTCACGTACACAGTACCGAGGAGAGCTACTAGTGTAGGGAGAGAGCTAGCCACCCCACGGGGCCCGGGGTTCAGCTAGGCGTCCTACACCGACTTGTTAGGTCCACTGGGCAAATTAGGGTAGACAGGCGAGGGTGCACGGACTGTGGAGGGGTGAGACCCCTGTTTGGTTACTGTGAAGGGGCTAGACTCTCGTTACTGAGAGGGCTCTGCCCTATACTGGTTCCGTGCTGTGCTTTGGGCGCACCCGTTAACGGAAACGACTGACTGCGTGCCAGTGCGGGGTAGCTACCTTTGCGTTTAAAGCGCATGCTGTAGTCACCGTTACGTCTGTCAGCGACCTTGGGGTGGTTGACTGAGGATCGGACCACCACGGGGGACTCTCCCAGCCAGGAGAGGACCCCGTGCTACTTCTACTCTTCGGAAAAGACTACAATCAAGATTGTTCCTACGAGGAACATTCGAGATCAAGAAAAAGACCCGATAAATAAACCAAGTGATGAAAGAAAGAATAATTAGTTGAATAAAGAAAGAAATTGAAAACAACAGCTACCTGTCCACCTTTACTGCTTCTCTTAGTTAGCTGGTTGCCACTCTACTTAGCGTTTCGCTGACGTGTCGTACTTACCACCTTTTTCAGGTCCAGGTGTTGAGCAGTCAGAGCTTACAGCTGTAGAGGGTGCTGGGTCTAGTAGAGTCTAGTAGTTGTACTTTTGTTATACCCGTTTTCTGTAGTAGTGAGTATTTTGTTACACTTTTGTACTATTTATTGTAAACTTCATAATTCTATACCTGTTTAAAAATTTCCTACTGTTGTGGTGGTGTGTACTGTAGTAGTTACTTCTTTACTGCTGTACTTTGTTACTGTTAGTTACTTGCATGGTGAATGTGATTTATTTTACTGCTTTTTGGTTACTTTCTCGTTGGACAACTGGGTCTTGGGATCAATCGAGTCGGTCCGATTCTCGTCTCCTGTAGGGATTCGGGAACCGGGTCATAACAAATATGAGATGTCCAAGTACAATGCCCTCTAGAACAATAAAATGGCTCTTCTCCCAATTGAGGACAAGATTCACTTCAATACATCTTTTGAGAATCTTCGACAAATTATCCAGACAATTATCAAAAGTTTCCCCGAAGACTGAAAAATCATCCATAAAAACCTCCATATATTCACCTACCATCTCGGTAAAAATGGCTAACATGCAACACTAAAAAGTTGTTGGTGCATTACGAAGCCCAAATGGCATTCTTTGGAAAGCAAAGGTTCCTAAGGGGCAGGTGAAAGTCATTTTCTATTGATCTTCGGGATGGATTGCGACCTGATTGTATCCAGAGTAACCACCCAAAAAGCAGAAGAATCTGTTACTAGATAGTCTCTCAAGGATCTGATCAATGAATGGCAAAGGAAAATGATCCTTCTTTGTAACCGTGTTGAGCTTGCGATAGTTGATGCAAACCTGCCATGAATTCACAATTCGTGTGGGAATGGTTTCTCCATATTCGGTCTTGATTATGGTGAGTCCTGCCTTTTTAAGTACCACTTGAATTGGATTCACCCAAGGGCTATCGAATATAGGATATATAATGTCAACATCTAGCCATTTAATTATTTCTTTCCTTACAACCTCTTTTAAATTCGGATTTAGTCGTCTTTGAGCTTCTCTTGAAGGTCGTGCCCCATCTTCTATATAGATACGATGAGTACAGTAATTAGGGCTAATCCTAGTAAGGTCGTGTAGAGTCCACCCAATTGCCTTCTTATGATCTCATAAAACCACAATCAATTTTGATTCTCGTGATTTAGATAGATGGGAATTGATGATTACAGGATATGTTTAATCAACTTCGAGATAGACATATTTAAGAGTGTCAGGCAATGGCTTCAAACATGAGTCGGATTAGCAAAACTTGGGATGGGATTTTCGATTACAAAAAGTGGTTGAAATAAGTCATATGATTCAGATTCAGGATCGAGTGCAGATTCTGATAGCGGGTTTTCGTCTTGAGGGTACAGGATATCAAAAGACGTGTTTTCTAGTTCTAAAGAACTAGGGTCATCCTCAAGCACAGAAATAGATCCAATCTCTTCAATCCATTTGCAATCTAATCCTCGAGAAGCCCTAAATATGTCCAATTTAATTGTCTTCTCCCCAAATTTTAACTCAGTCTTTCCATATTCACAATCTAGGTTGGCCTTTGTAGTGGCCAAAAAGGGTCTCCCAAGAATAATTGGGGTATCGGGGTATCTCTAATACGTTCGGGTACTTCCATATCAAGTACAATAAAATCCACAGGAAAATAAAAGTCCCGAACTCTTACAATTATATCCTCCAACATTCCTTTAGGTGACTTAATAGATCTATCAGCTAATTGTAAAGTCACATTGGTAGACTTAAGATTTTCTATTTGGAAATGTTCTACTAAAGAAGAAGGAATGAGATTAATGGATGCTCCTAAATCTAGGAGGGCCATATCAAAGCACTGGTCCCCAATTATATAGGAAATAAATGGAGAACCAAGGTCTTTCTTTTTCAAGGGAAGCGTACTTGAAATAATAGAGCTCACTTGCTTAGAGAGTATTACAGTGCTTCCTTTTCTCGGCTTACGCTTAGGAGTACATAACTCCTTGAGAAATCTTGCGTAAGACGGAATGTGCTTGATAGCAAGTAGGAATGCGATATTAATATGTACCTGTTCAAAAATTTTAATCAAGTCTTCATTTAATGTAACATGTTTTTTTTGTTTCCTAGATTACTTTAAAGCTTCTGGGAATGGGACTTGGATTTCTTGCTCTACTGGGGTATTACCTTGATCTCGCAAATTAGCAGGATTCACGGGATTGGGTGGATCACCTCTTACAGGTGTAGAAATAAGGGCAGTTTTAGATGTACTAGGGTCTTGGGATAGGTTTCGTGGATCTACTGGATCCCTAGTGGAAGTCCCACGGTGGGTTGTAATAGAGTTAATACCCGCATGTGAAGAAGTTGATGAAGATGCATATGCTTGATTCTGGAAAGATGGATTAGAGAATAAAGGCTGGTCTCCTTGAGTCGAAAAGGATTGTTGCTGATTTGGATACTCATAGTCGGGAGGTGCAGAGGGTGGATTTTGATTTGGATTCTAATTTTGATTGAGGGTATTTGGTTAAGGAAGTGGACTTGTCCTGATTCGAATTTTGTCCTCCTAGGTGAAATCTCTACTAGATATTCCTAGGGTTTGGAACTGGCTGGGATGGAAGGGCCCCTAGCTGATGAGACTCAGCTAACTGCATGATTTGGCCCTTAAGGTCAGCTAATTCTGCCAAACATTACCGTTGAACTTGAGCAAGAGCTTCAGCATTCTGTCGCTGGCTCTCAGTCACAGTTCGCAAAATCTGATCGAGCTTCGAGTCTCTATTTGGCCCTATGTAGTTTTGTGAACCTACGTGAAATGGCCCTGTGTTTGATTGCTGAATTGGCAACGTAGGCGGGTTTTGCCTGTTCTGAGTCAGGTATGACTGTCTTTGTAAATGGTCAAACCAAGAGAAATTAGGGTGATTACGCCAACCAGGATTATAGGTATTCGAATATGGGTTTGATCTTGGCATAAATCCTTGGTTGGCGTTCAGATCATAATGATATGGCGTGTTTTCTGCAAAAACAGGAAGTGGGGAAAGAGGGAAAGATTGTGGGACAAAGGTCCTTCCTTGGGTTGGTGTAGGAGTAGATAGAAATCCCAAGGAAGATGAATCTCTAGAATCCAAATTATTCACAAATTCCCTCCTCGAGGGAATTTGGAGGGAATTTGCAAAACTGGTAAACGCGCAAGATTTTGCGTAGCGAGTAGAGGCGTAAGTGTCTTCATTGTGTTTCGGACCTTGTCGAGATGCTTCGCTATGATATCGACTTTGTCCAATTTCTGTGCAATTATCTCTAAATCCTTAGAACTGGATGGATTTCCGATCTCGTGAATGCCCTTCTGATGCGAGTTTGGATGCGAATTTTGATGCGGGTCTCCTAATGTGAATTGCGACATTAATGCGTTATTGATCGAGTTTTCCACCATCCCTTTAAATAGTTTTGAGGCGGATTCTGCATCGCGATTCAAAAAGTTCCCTCCACAAGAGGCATCGACCAAATTGTGAATGCACTCTTGTAATCCATAATAAATGATACGCATGAGTTGCCAGCGAGGGATGTCGTGATGTGGGCATTTCCTTTTTAATTCATGAATCCCACGCTTCATGAATTGGTCATCCTTGATTTTGAGTAAAAGTAGTGATGGCTCGCCTTAATGCGTTAGTGCGACCTATAGGGAAGAATTTCTTCAAAAATCTAGATTCTTGTTCGTTCCAAGTAGATATAGGTTGTGCGATTGTTCTGTACCAGTAGGCAGCCTTATACTTAAGGCTAAAGGACAACATCTTCATAAGTAAGATTTCCCAGTTTTGATTTTGAGGACCAAGACTCTATGATAGATTTTTTAAATCTTCTATGTCTTGGAATGGATCCTCGGATGCAAACCCATGAAAGTATGGGATAAGACCTATAATGTTTGGTTTTAATTCTGGGTTGTTTTCCCCAACGGGAATCCAAACATTAGGCTCTACTTGGGCATTAGATCGATTATAGTAATCTCAGAGTAAAGGCCTAGGACGAGGTAGATTCGGGAAATCAGGGGGATCAAAACTCGTCTCAGGTCATGGAGGAGGACGAGTTTGTAGGTTAGGCAAATTCTAAAGAGTAGCCGTTGTTAACACGGCTAGATCGTGTTTTCACAAATATCTCGTTGTAATATAGATGAACTTTCCGCGAAAACAAATAAAAATTTATAACTCGAAAATCAGAGTATCCGAGGTCGAATACAGGGAGCAATCTGAGTATTCCAAAACCTGAGAACACAACTTTTAAATAAAAAGAAATGACTAGTTTAATAGAAGTGACATGATAATGATATGGAAAGAAATTGCTCAAAAAGAATGGACGTCTGATATTGCATCAGACATCTTAAAGTTATTTCTCAGATTCTTCTCTTCTGTTGGTCTCCCTTTTTTCTTCCTTAGCCGCTTCTGCTCTTCTTCTTTTTCCTTCTCTTCTTGTGGCTAAGTCCTTACTTTGCCTCTTCTTAGGTTGCCTTCTTTTTCTTCCTCTTCTTCCTTTGCTTTCTTGCTTCTTTGTCTGCCCCTTGAACTCTCTCTTCTTCTTTCTTGGTCTGCTGCACTTCTGCTTTAGGGTGTTCTTCTTCTTCCTCGCTCGCAGCGGCTAAGTCCCTGCTTCCCTCTTTAGCGTCCTCTTCTTGTGCACAAGCACCACGCAACAAAACCTACTCCCCTACCCTTCCCGCGGGTCTCTCTCTCTGAATCTCTCTTGTGTACGCTCTCCAAGAGTCGGGTTATCAGGTCGGGTCACGCGCTCGGGTCCAGGCACACCGGCGTGGGTGTGGTGCACGAGGAGTGCTCAGGAGGGTATCGGGTCGGGTCACCAGGTCCACGGGATGAAGTCACGGACAAGGTGCGTGGATAGGTGAGGAGGGACCTCACCCCAGTGTATTGGAGGCAACCCAATGATAGCACAAAATCAATTTAAACTACTCAAGTGCCTTATGACTTACCGAGGTGGGACTAATGCTCCACCACTCTTTCTCGCGTGCCCACAGCAGACCGTTCCTCCAATTGCAATAACTATAGGTCTCGCGGCACCACTTGCTGGAACAGATGACTTCGCTAGATCTCCCTGAATTTGCTGCACCTGGAATCCTGAAGTCCTTCAGCCTGGAGCGAGTGTGCAACCTGCTCGAGTAACCACTAATGGCGACTGAAGCTCAAACCCTGCTCAACACAAAATGAAGCTTGCAGCTCTATTAGACCACAGGAGGACCTTCGCCGTGTCACGACGGAGGTGAGGCAGTAGATGGCAGGCCGTGGGGCGGCCTAGGCGTGCGTGCCTAGGTCGCTCTGTGGCCGGACGGATGGGTTAGGTCAAGGGGCAGTTGTGGCGGTGTAGGCGGTTTGTGGACGAGTGGAGGATGTTCAGTGGAGTGTAGCGGAGGTTATGCGGTGGTTGGCGAAATGTGTGGGGCTGCGGAGTGACGGAGGCGTCTCGCCGGAGGGTGGCTGGAGATGAGGAAGATGGCAGGGGACAGTGACGGTCGAGGGGTGTTGTGTGAAATAAAGTGAGGAAAATGAAAGAGTAGAAGACGGGGAGCCTATCTGGATTGTTGGGAGTGAAGGGGGGCAGCGGAGATGGATGGCTCGTTTGTGCCATCGTCAGAGAAGACGGCCCTGAGGGAGATAATGGCGATGAGGAGGAGGTCAGGGAGGCGTGTGCTTGGTGCGGTGCGACATGGGTGGATGAGGCGGAGTGAACCCTACTGCTGGTATGGCAGTAGAGAGACGAGAGGGAGGAGGAAGAATCACCGGAGCTTGCGGGCTACTTGGCCGGAGAGAGGGGAGATGAAATTTGGAGGATTCTACGGCCAAAACAAGTCTGAGAGATTCGCAGAGGGTCGGGGGTCCTTTTATAAGTGCTGGCCGAGCTTTTGGTGAGGGGAGGACAAGCCTTCTGCCACCGACGTCTCGTCGGAGAAGGAAGGTAGTTGGGATTCCAAATCTCTCATGCATTCGCACGAGAGATTGGATAGAAATCAAAGATTGTGATTAGGCTTAGATGGAAGGGGATTCCTCAGAGAATCTCCCTTTCAAATCTGGGAGGAGGTCTCTGAGGGATCAAGGAGTATTCCCCCTCCCTTCCTCGCCGAAGCAGGATTCCTCCCCATTAATGGTGGAGGGACCTGTTTGTAAGAGTGGCGAGGAAGCTAGGCGGGTTTGTGTAATGATTTTCAAAAGATAGGAGCCAAAATGTAATTGGGTGTACTAATTTGCAAAGTAGGTCGAGATGACCTCCCCTTAGGTCCAAATTTTTGTACAAGCCTAATTTGGACCTAAGGAATCCAATGGTAAAGTTGGATTTTAGGTTTGACTGCGTTTGACTAGACATTTTACACAAAAACCCAAATTAGGTCAATTGATTAGCTAGGTCCCCAATCTTGGTCAAACTAGGTTCCAAAGGCTAAATTGAATGTACTAAACCCTAGGGGATATTTTTCCATAAATTTTAGATGGTTTGCTTGATTTTTATCCTGACCAGAACCTTGTTGAATTAAGAGGGTCTGTTTTAGGGTTACAAGATGTCATTTAATTCCTGGATTACACATGAACCCATTTCTGATTGAATCAACCCACTTTTCATCTTTTTCAGACCATTTGACCTATGTTTTTCCTCTGAGAAATCCCATTTATGTACTGCAATGGTAAAATTACAGTTTTAACCTTTATTTCATGTTTTCCTCTAAGAACACTTATTCCTTCAATTAAGCCTACTTCTAACTTATGTAGGAGTTTTTATTCTCTTTCTTAGGTCAAAATGAGCTAGTTATGGCTCATGATGAGGCTCTTATCATACCCTCATGGCTAGCTTTTGCTAGTCCCTTAGCAAAATTTCAAGCTTTTAACTTCTGTTCTAGACCCTGAATGTCTGTCATTAGTTATGATAAGTGCTTTTCTTTTGTGATTTGGTTAGAATGCCGACAATAGGCCTAGAGGTACTCAAGTACCAACCAAAATCCAGACCTGACCCGCTTTTTCCTCAGTCTTCCGCAAAGATTTTTAAGGCCCGCAGAAACTATCCTAGGATTTGTTGGACTTTGCAGTTAAAGCACCCGTGCTCGAGATGTTTTTAGCCTAGGTTCAGTTTGCAGTGCATTTTTTGTAAGACAGAGAAAGAAAATTTATTTTTTTGGAGAGTTTTCTCTCTCTTTTCTTTTTATTTCTAACTTCGGATTGGCTTCTCAACACGGTCTATATCGAATTCCTCGTCCCCATCATCAATCCTCAAGGGTTCCTGGCTATCGATGCTTCGAGATAGCACCACCTATGGTAACCCCCAAAACCCTGGCTTTCGAGATTTCGAGATAATCCCGCCTATGGCATTCCATGGCCGAATTCAGACCCTGGCGATCGACATTTCGTGATAATGCTGCCTATGATATCTGAATCAGCAGAGTACTTACATGCCCCCGGTAGGATATTTAAATATCCTAAGAGACAAGCACCGAGGAGATGATATGTTGTTACGCATCTTCGAGGGGAATTTCCCACCTCTCAATGCTGGGAACTCGTCCAAATCAACTTGTGTTGATCGGCTGCTCCTAATCTAGGTGACTTTTTCAGAACATTGAAACGCTTTTTGCGTGATTTTGATATTTATGCGCACTGAACCAGACTGTGTGTGAATTGGGGTGCTTAGGTTACCGAATCCCGCAGACCGAAGGTCAGTTAACGAGGCCAAATACTTCCTAAGCTTTAGACCTAATACTTAAGTTTCGCATTTTCCCCAACCTCTTGAGGATTATCCAGATCTTAGCGGATACGTGAATTTTTAAGATTAAGAGTCTATCCCAGAAGGCCTACGATCAGCATTCCTACTAATCTCTTATTATGTCTCCTTAGCACTTTTCTTCTTTTTTTGATCTGGTCTAGAACTTCAGTTAATCCCTTAATCTTTTACTAATGACTATTTCTCTTTCTTTTTCATTTTGTGCCCCTTTTTTGGCATTTTGTTCTTTTCCTCCCCTCATTTTGTATGGCCCGAATTGTTTCTCCCCCCTCCTTATTTCTTTTTTCTCTTTTCCAAGATTTTTTTTTTTGAGTTGAAACCTTTTCTTGATATGAATTTTCCTGTCATTTTGCACTTTCATACCCTCCCATGCCTAAGATTTGCAATGTCCCCATTGTAAACTAGGTGGGTTCGATTTCATTTTAGTTCATGCATTAGGACAGGTGTTGGGTGAGTGAATGGGTCGAAGTGACTGTTGCGAATGATTTCTAATCTCGGGTAGGGGTACCTGAGGTGAAGTCGGCTGTTCTAATGGATGAATCCTAAAGTGCAATAGGAATTCCGCGTAGAAATATCAGAAAAGGTTTCGAGTTTTTCAAAGAATGACGGGTTGCCTCCCGTTAAGCGCTGAGTTTTACGCCATCGGCTAGGCGCAATGAGCTCAAGGAGAATGGAGGGTAAAGGATGACTCAGCCAAATTTGTATCGGTCATGTCAATGAACGGTTTGAGTCTTTGACAGTTCACAACAAAGGGTTCGGAATCGTGGTTGAGTGGGCTGATTTCAATGGCTCCATTTCCAAAGATTTGCGGACTAGATAGGGTCCGACCCACTTAGATAGTAGCTTTCCTGGGAATAATTTGAGTCAGGCATCAAAGAGTAAAACCTTTTGACCAGGATGAAAGATCTTTCTAGAAATGTGTTTGTCATGAAAAGCTTTAACCCGTTCTTTGTAAATTCGTGAGTTCTCATACGCGTCGTGGCGTAATTCATCGATCTCGCTTATTTGAAGCTTTCTGTGGGTTCTAGCTTTAGAAAGATCTAAATTGCAATTCCGTACTACCCAATAGGCTTTACGCTCCAATTTGACCGGTAGGTGACATGCCTTCCCGTACACCAGTATGAAGGGAGACATTCCTAATTGGGTCTTGTGGGTGGTCTTATTGGCCCACAATGCTTCTGGAAGTTGAGAAGACCAATCTTTTTTGTCAGGTTAACAGTAACCTGAAGGATTTTCTTGATCTCTTTGGTTTGATAGCTCAGCTAGACCATTAGGTTGAGGGTGGTAGGGAGTAGAGATTCGATGTGACACCCCATATTTGGTCATCAGTGACCTGAACTGAGCGTTTATAAAATGGGTCCCTCCGTTGGAAATTATTGCTCGAGGAATCCCGAACCTTGAGAAGTTGTTTTGATGAATGAATTTGATAACAACCTCATGATTATTGGTTTGGGTCGGAATGGCTTCTATCCACTTGGATACGTAGTCAACGGCGAGTAAGATGTATTCGAAGCCATCCGAGATAGGGAAGGGCCCCATGAAATCGATCCCCCAGATGTCAAAAATTTCGCATACCAGGATCGACTGTAGAGGCATCATGTCTTAATGGCTCATGTTGCCCAAGGTCTGGCAACGGGTACATGCCTTACAGTGATCGTATGCATCCTTGAAAATTGTGGGCCAGTAAAAGCCACACTGGAGGACTTTAGATGCGATTTTGTGTCCTGAGAAATGTCCACCGCATGCCTGGTCATGGTAAAAGGAGAGTATGTCTTCGATTTATACTTCCGCGACACACCGTCGAATTATCTGATCAGCGCCAATGTAGAATAGATACGGGTCTTCCCATAGGTAATACTTCGCATCGGAACGCAATTTGTCCTTCTTGGCCTTTGGCCAATCGGATGGGATTTGATGTGATGCCAGGTAATTCACTATATCAGCGAACCATGGAAGGCCTGTATTGATAGTCAGGAGGTTCTCATCAGGAAAGTGTTCTGTGTTGGGTCCGAAAGGGTCAATTATTTCAGAAGGAAGGTGGGACAAGTGATCAGCTATCACATTTTTCTTTCCCGCTTTGTTGCGAATCTTGAGGTCAAATTCTTACAACAGTAAGATCCATCGGATTAATCGAGGTTTCGCGTCCTTCTTTGCAAGGAGATGCCTCACAGCTGTGTGATCCAAGCATATGATAACACGGGAACCCAGAAGGTATGATCTGAATTTTTCTAGGGAAAATACTATAGCTAGCAGCTCTTTCTCAGTAACCGTGTAGTTATGCTGAGCCTCGTCCAGTGTTTTGCTAACATAGTAAATGACCACGGGTTTCCCGTCAATTTTCTGTCCCAAAACCGCTCCTACAGTGAAATCAAATGCATCGCACATGATCTCAAAAGGTTGAGACCAATCAGGGGACTGTAGGATCGGGGCTTGGGTGACTCGGTCACGAAGGATCTCAAATGCTTGGGTGCATTCCTTGGAAATTTCGAAAGGCACATCCTTGGAGAGAAGAGTAGTCAGGGGGCGCACGATTTTTGAAAAATTCAGGATAAATCATCGGTAAAATTGACGTGCCCCAAAAAAGATCGAATGTCCTTAATCGAGCTAGGCATAGGGAGCTTAGAAATTAGGTTAACCTTAGCTCGATCGACTTGGATGCCTTTCTTCGAGATTAGATGTCTCAGGACAATTCCCTCATGCACCATGAAATGGCTCTTTTCCCAGGAAAGAACCAAATTCACATCGATGCATCACCTGAGTATTTGGACCAAGTGTTGGAGGCAATCGTCAAATGATGCTCCAAAAATTGAAAAGTCATCCATGAAGACTTCCAGATAATCACCTACCATATCTGAGAATATGGCAAGCATGCACTGTTGAAAGGTTGTGGGTGCATTGCAGAGACCTAAAGGCATCCTTCGAAACGCGTACATCCTGAAGGGGCAGGTGAATGTGGTCTTTTATTGGTCTTCTAGATGGATTGCCACCTGGTTGTAATCGGAGTACCCGTCAAGAAAGCAGAAGAACCTATTTCCCACTAGTTTCTCGAGGATCTGATCAACAAATGGTAGTGGGAAATGGTCCTTCTTCGTGGAGGAATTGAGTTTTCTGTAATCAATGCAGACTCTCCACGAGTTAGCTATTCGGGTAGGAATGATCTCTCCGGCTTCAGTCGTGATGATGGTAAGTCCGGCCTTTTTAGGCACCACCTGTATTGCACTCACCCAACGACTGTCGGAGATCGGGTAGATTGTTGACGCGGCTAGATCGATCGTGTTTTAACAATTAATTACATCATAGTATAGGTGATCAAGCGTCGTCAATAGATAAAAGTTTTATTACTCGAAAATCGGAGTATCCGAGGTCGAACACAGGGAGCAATTGGAATTTACTACTAATCTCTAGAATGTAATTCAACACTATAATTACTCAAAACTTAATTCAAATATAAATGCACGAGTTTGAAAAGTAATTGAGGTAACAAGAAAGAATTGGACGTCTGATCATGGGATCATATGTCTTAAAAGTGTGTTTTCCCTTCTTTGATTCTTCTTCTTCTGATTTTCTTCCTTTCTTCTTCTTTCTCTGCCTTGCTTTTCTTCTGTCTTCTTTCTTTCTTCTCCTGCAGTATATCTCTCTCTACTTCTTTTCTTCTATCTTCTTTGGTTGTCTTCTTTGCTCTGTAGTTAGTTTCTCTCTCTGTGGTTCTTCTTCTTCCTTGGCTCTGCTTCCTTCAGTTCCTCTTCTCTGCCTTGCCTCTCTTGCTTCCTTGGCAGAACTTCCTTCCCTTGTTTCTTCTTCCTTTCTGCTTTGCCTTTCTTCCTTGGTAGAGCCTCTTTCCTTGCAGCAACTAAGTGTTGGCTTCTTCCTCCCTTCCTTCTTTCCTGCACACACCACAGCCAAGGCAAAACCTATCCCTCTACCCACACCCGCGCGTCTCTCTCCCACTGCATACCACTCTCAGGACGCTCCAACAGAGTCAGGTAAACGGGTCGGATCTCGCGTCCGTGACCAGGCGCACCGGCGTGAGGGTGGTGCGCGAGGTGTGCTCAGGGCAGGGTTGGGTCGGATCGCGCCAGATCCGCGTGGTGAAATCGTGGACGAGGCGGCATGAGATAGGTGAGGGACCTCACCCCATGTGCGTTCGGAGGCACTGAGCCCATATAACAAAAACTATTTAAACCACTCCACCTCTTTGTGAGTTCACGATGTGGGACTAATTGCTCCCGGCCTTCTCTCGCGCGCGCCTGCAGAAGTCTATCCTTCAATTGCCACAGCTGCGGACGTCGTAGCGTCTCTTGCTTGCTCAGATAGCTTCGCACTGCTTCCCCGAGTGAGCTGCACCTGAAGCCTTGCTGTCCTGAAACTTGGAGCGAGCGTGAAGCTTCTGCAAGTTATCGTCAATGGCTGCAGGGGCTTGAGAACTGTCAGACATGAAACGAGCCTCTCGGCTTAATCAGATCACCGGGGGACCTTCACCTTGTCACGACGAAGGTGAAAAGCAAGGTGGCAGGCCGCGGGGTGACCTAGGCATGCGTGCCTAGGTCGCCCTGTGGCCGAACGGGTAGGTGTGTTCGGGGAGCTGTTGTGGTGGCGTAGAGAGACGGTGAATGGGCGGATGTTACTCAGTGAGGTGAGGCGGAGGTTATGTGATGGTCGGCGAGGCGTGTGGGGCTGCGGAGCAATGGGAGCACCTCGCCGGAGAGTGGCCGGAGATGAGGAAGGTGATGGTGAACAGCGGCGGTCGAGGGTCGATTGATGAAATAAGGTGAGGGGAATAAAAGAGGGGATAGAGGAGAATAGTTTAAACCTAACTAAAGGGGCGAAGAGGCGGATGGCTGTACCTGCTGTCGCCGGAGAAGAAGACGCCCAGTGGAGGAAGACGGCGGCGACGACGGGGCTAGGGCAGCGCGTGCAGGTGTTGCGTGACGTGGAGGAGGATGAGGAAGACGACTCTGCCACTGGTTTTGTGGCAGAGCGAAGAGGAAGGGGAGGGGGGGCTCGCTGGACACCTTGGCCGGAGAAGAACGAGAGGAATTTGAGGTGGAAATCCAGCCAAGTCAAGTTGAGGAGGTGCGGCTGGAGTTAGGATTTAATTTATAGGTGTTTGGCCATGCTTTTGGTGCGTGGAGGGCAAGCTTCTAGCCACCAACGTCTCGCCGGAGATGGAAGGTGGTTAGATACCCAAATCTCTCGTGCGTTCGCACGAGAGATTGGGTGCAAATCTGGGATCAAGATCAGGCTCAGATGAAAGGGGATTCCTCAGAGAATCTCCCTTCCATTTCTAGGAGGGGATCTCTGAGGGATCAGAGCGTATCTGTTGGTGCTAGAGCACCACGATCATTTGTTTTGATGATAACAAAACACGTGTTATTTAACATTTGCAATTTGAGTCCTAGATTTCAGGTCAATTGCAAATGATGACGTGTTTAGACGAAATTCAAGCTCGCATCCAGGACGGATTGGAGGAGCTTGACGGAAAACAGAGGAGGTTCGCGTGGAGTGAAAGATTGGAGATGGAAGACAAGAAGAATAGGATAGATTCTTTTTTATCCTTTCATGTATCTCTTGTATTTATTTTCTTGCTCTTTATTTTCCTTAGACATTATGTTAAAGAGCCTCAAAGTACCCTAACAGTAGTCCTAGGAACACCGGCACAACCCTAGGATACTTAGGTTTTCTGTAGAATACTTAGAAAACCAATATAGGATTCAAACAGCACTTCCAGACGTCTAATTCCCAAATCAGACGTCTGATAAAGAATTTTAAGACGTCTGACTGTTGTTTCAGACGTCTGATAACTGTTAGGCTGGACATAGTTAGTTCTGTCTGATGAAATCAGACGTCCAGACCTTAGACCAGACGTCTTAGGAGACGTCTGATGACTTTGCCAGACGTCCAATTAGTGGACCGTTGGCTGGCTTATAAAACACTCAAGATTATGACCGTTAGAGCCTTATCAGACGTCCATAGGACTTACCAGACGTCTGATAAATGACCGTTTTGCCTCGGCTGACCCAAAATCTCTTCTCAGATATTTTCTAGCCGTTGCAACGTTTGGAAATCAATTCCCACAGTAAAAGTAGGTTTCCAGACGTCCATACTTAGTGCCAGACGTCCTGTATGTCGTCTGATGGACTTGCAGAAAAACCCTGTTTAGATCTGATTCAAGTCAGGGAGAAACCCGCATAAAATCAGACGTCTGACATTGGAATCAGACGTCTTGAAGTGGCCTTCCAGACGTCTGATGCCAGAGTTAGACGTCTGATAACCCTGTCAAATGTAATCATTGTCCTGATTTCGGCCAGATTCTCTTGGGCGTTGCACCCAACGGCTATGGAAGCTTTTCCAAGCCTTCCAAAGCCTTCTTAAGGCCTCTATAAATAGAGGGGAACCTTTGTAACACAAATATACAAGAAGAGAAACATAAGAGACACTTAGAAATACACTTGGATACACTTAGACACACAAGATATACACCTAGAGAGACCAAGATACACTAAGATCAAGTATTTCCACTCTCTTGTGTCCAAGAAGCACTTGCTCTCTAAGCTCAAGCTCCATCATCTTGAGAGCATCATTCCCGTTGCGCACCCGCTCTCCCGGCGTTGATAACGAGAGCGACGTAGCGCCATCGCGTGGCACACGCACCGCGTCATCGTCGACGCACTCCTTGCAAAGGGGAGTTTCCTATTTCCTATAGAAGCTAGGTTTAATTTTGTTGGCTCTATAGGACTGTTGTTTTATTTTATCTTTGTATTTTGGTTGGGTATTCGCTTTGCGAATTCCCGTCTCCTTCGTGGGACAAAATCCTTCTCGTGGAGAGAAGGGGTTGAGGAACGCTACCCTCGTACTTGTAGCGTGGTTGTACTGAGGTTGAATCACCCTCGTTCAAAGTGATTCGTTTAGTGGATTTTGATCAACTTGGTTGATCGGAAAATCCTAACTCGAGAGGGTTAGGTGGTGGTTTTCACCCGGTTTGGGTTTCCACCTAAAAATACCTGTGTACATTTTGTGATTGATTTTTGTGAGATTGCTTTATATTTTTATTTCCGCAACATTTTATTACGTCACCCCTCCTAGTAAGGGAACCTTCAATTGGTATCAGAGCAGGTCTTGCGAGATCGGAGTAACACCCGGCAAGAGATCAAATGGAGGGAAGCACATCAGCAATCAGAATCTCCGAAGGGCAGTCCACCGTCCGACCACCCTATTTCGACGGGCGAGACTTTGGATATTGGAAGTTGAGGATGAAGACGTGGCTCCAAGCCACTGAATTTGAGATATGGGGATGTTGCGAAACCCCATACGAGATCCCGAAGCGACCCCAAGGAGGCTACTCGCAACTGCAGATTCAAGAGCTTTCACTCAACGCAAAGGCAATGAATGCCTTGTACTGCGCATTAAGTCCGAAGGAATTCGAACGAATCCAAGAGTGCACCACCGCCCACGAGATATGGAGGAGGTTGGAAGGCACTCATGAGGATTCCAGCTCGGAGGAAGAAGAAGAAGAAAAAGAAGAAGAAACCACTTGCTTTGGTTTCATGGCTAGAGGAACCAATAGCGACAGTGAAAGCGGAAGCGACTCCGACGACGAGGTAAATTTTGATTTACAAGAAGCTTTTAATGAATTATTCGAGATTAGTAAATCACTAAAAATAGAAAACAAAAGCATGAAGAAGAACCTTAGTTTTCTTAAAAATGAAAATGATAGGTTAGAAAAATGACTTAAGGACATAGAAGCTAGTCCTAAGGATGATAACCTATTATTAGATAATCATAACCTCATCAATGAAAATAATAAATTGATTGAGGAAAATGTTAGTCTAAAATTAGAAATTTCAGATTTAAAGACTAAAATGAACAATATAGAAAAAGAAATTGCATGTCTTAGGGAAAATTCTAACAAATTAATCAACAAAGTTGATAATTTTTATAGCCCTAAGGTTGAGAAAGGATCTCCATCAAGGAGACCTTGTAACAAATCCGGATCCAAGCCCACTTGGATACCGAAAAAAGAATTAGAATCTTGTTTTGTAGGGTTCAGGAATGACTACAACATAAAGGACTGGACCTACAAGCTCAAGGCTGGTCAACTCAAGTTGGGAGAACCAATGAGTAGACCAAGGAGGAGAACAAGAAGACTGACGAAACGGCGAACAAACGACGGACCCGCCGCACGTCGACCACCAGATTGGAGACCGGCGCCGATGCCCGGGCCTCCAAGCTACGGATGGGAGCCCCATCGATGTGGCATCCACCACCACCATTCGGGCCATTTTATTGGCCATGGTAGGTGAGGTAAAAATTCTTAACCCTATCTTATTATCATAAGCATTTAGATAGGGGGAGTTAAAAAATGATGAGCTAATTGTCAATTTTTAAGGGGGAGATGTAAGGTAGCTAAATTTCCTTTAGAAAGGGGGAGAAAAATAATAGCTATCGCATTGTTACAAAAAGGGAGAGGATATTACCTTTGTTAAAAGAAACTCATAGAAGAGTATGTTTTAAGGGGGAGTTATAGGAAATGTAAAATCAATTAAACCTTTTTGATAATGTCAAAAAGGGGGAGGATTTTTTATGCATTATTATTTACGGTTTTGTCATCATCAAAAAGGGGGAGATTGTTGGTGCTAGAGCACCACGATCATTTGTTTTGATGATAACAAAACATGTGTTATTTAACATTTGCAATTTGAGTCCTAGATTTCAGGTCAATTGCAAATGAGGACGTGTTTAGACGGAATTCGAGCTCGCATCCAGGACGGATTGGAGGAGCTTGACGGAAAACAGAGGAGGTTCGCGTGGAGCGAAAGATTGGAGATGGAAGACAAGAAGAATAGGATAGATTCTTTTTTATCCTTTCATGTATCTCTTGTATTTATTTTCTTGCTCTTTATTTTCCTTAGACATTATGTTAAAGAGCCTCAAAGTACCCTAACAGTAGTCCTAGGAATACCGGCACAACCCTAGGATACTTAGGTTTTCTGTAGAATACTTAGAAAACCAATATAGGGTTCAAACAGCACTTCCAGACGTCTAATTCCCAAATCAGACGTCTGATAAAGAATTTTAAGACGTCTGACTGTTGTTTCAGACGTCTGATAACTGTTAGGCTGGACATAGTTAGTTCTGTCTGATGAAATCAGACGTCCAGACCTTAGACCAGACGTCTTAGGAGACGTCTGATGACTTTGCCAGACGTCCAATTAGTGGACCGTTGGCTGGCTTATAAAACACTCAAGATTATGACCGTTAGAGCCTTATCAGACGTCCATAGGACTTACCAGACGTCTGATAAATGACCGTTTTGCCTCGGCTGACCCAAAATCTCTTCTCAGAGATTTTCTAGCCGTTGCAACGTTTGGAAATCAATTCCCACAGTAAAAGTAGGTTTCCAGACGTCCATACTTAGTGCCAGACGTCCTGTATGTCGTCTGATGGACTTGCAGAAAAACCCTGTTTAGATCTGATTCAAGTCAGGGAGAAACCCGCATAAAATCAGACGTCTGACATTGGAATCAGACGTCTTAAAGTGGCCTTCCAGACGTCTGATGCCAGAGTTAGACGTCTGATAACCCTGTCAAATGTAATCATTGTCCTGATTTCGACCAGATTCTCTTGGGCTTTGCACCCAACGGCTATGGAAGCTTTTCCAAGCCTTCCAAAGCCTTCCCAAGGCCTCTATAAATAGAGGGGAACCTTTGTAACACAAATATACAAGAAGAGAAACATAAGAGACACTTAGAAATACACTTGGATACACTTAGACACACAAGATATACACCTAGAGAGACCAAGATACACTAAGATCAAGTATTTCCACTCTCTTGTGTCCAAGAAGCACTTGCTCTCTAAGCTCAAGCTCCATCATCTTGAGAGCATCATTCCCGTTGCGCACCCGCTCTCCCGGCGTTGATAACGAAAGCGACGTAGCGCCATCGCGTGGCACACGCACCGCGTCATCGTCGACGCACTCCTTGCAAAGGGGAGTTTCCTATTTCCTATAGAAGCTAGGTTTAATTTTGTTGGCTCTATAGGACTGTTGTTTTATTTATCTTTGTATTTTGGTTGGGTATTCGCTTTGCGAATTCCCGTCTCCTTCGTGGGACAAAATCCTTCTCGTGGAGAGAAGGGGTTGAGGAACGCTACCCTCGTACTTGTAGCGTGGTTGTACTGAGGTTGAATCACCCTCGTTCAAAGTGATTCGTTTAGTGGATTTTGATCAACTTGGTTGATTGGAAAATCCTAACTCGAGAGGGTTAGGTGGTGGTTTTCACCCGGTTTGGGTTTCCACCTAAAAATACCTGTGTACATTTTGTGATTGATTTTTGTGAGATTGCTTTATATTTTTATTTCCGCAACATTTTATTACGTCACCCCTCCTAGTAAGGGAACCTTCAGTATCCTCCCTGTCAACCTCGCCGAAGAAGGATTCTGCCTCAATAATGGTGGAAGGACTTGATTGTAAGATTGGCGAGAAAGATAGGGGGGTTGTTGTGATGATTTTCAAAAGATAGGGACCAAAATGTGATTGGGTGTACTAAATTGCAAATTAGGTCAAGATGACCTCCCCATAGGTCCAAATTTTGGTAAAAACCTAATTTTGATCTAAGGAATCCAATGGTAAAGTTGGATTTTAGGTTTGACCCCGTTTAACTGGATATTTTGCGTAAAAACCCAATTTAGGTCAATTGATGAGCTAGGACCCTAATCTAGGTCAAACTAGGTTCCAGAGCCCAATTTGAATGTTCTAAACCTTAGGGGATATTTTTCCATGATTTTTAGAGGGTTTACTTGATTTTTATCCTGACCGAAACCTTGTTGAATTAAGTGGGTCTATTTTAGGGTTACCAAATGTTATTTAATTCCTATATTGCACATGAACCCATTTCTGATTTATTCAACCCACTTTTTATCTCATTTATACCATTTGACCTATGCTCTGTCTCTGAGAAATTCCATTTATGTACTGCAATTATAAAATTACAGTTTTAACCTTTATTTCATGTTTTCTTCTCAGAACACTTATTCCTTCAGTTAAGTCCTCTTCTAGGTCATGTAGGAGCTTTTACTCTCTTTATTAGGTCAAAATGAGCTAGTTATGGCTCATGATGAGGCTCTCATCATAGATGATCCCTGCATCTAACCATTTTATGATCTCCTTTTTCACGACCTCCTGCAGGTTAAGGTTTAAATGTCTCTGCATTTCTCTTGAAGGTCGTGCACCTTCTTCTGTGTAGATTCGATGTGTACAGTACGAAGGGATTATGCCATTCAAATCATCGAGAGTCCATCCAATGGCTCTACGATGTTGCTGGAGAACAGTAATCAAACAGAATTCCTGGTCAGGTGTGAGTCGAGAGTTGATAATCACAAGAAACGTTTGATTGAGACCCAAAAAGATGTACTTCAGATGTCGGGAAGGGGCTTGAGTTCCATGATAGGATTGTCAACAGCAGCGGGTGGTTCAGGGTTGTATTAAGAACAAGGGTCGGAGTTATGGGTGTGTCTAGATCATGTTCGCACTCCTCTTTTTGCGAGTTTTGATCTTCTAGTGGTTGATCAGGGATAATTAGGTTGTCCTCTGTATGCGATCCATCAACCATGACTCTGATATCACATATTTGCTCTATAACCCCGCAATTAATCCCTTTTTGGGCCTTAAAATTGTCAATCCTCAACGTTTGATTCCCAAATTTTAATTCTATCTGTCCCTCTTCGCAATTTATGTTGGCCCTAGCAGTGGCCAAAAAGGGTCTCCCTAATATGATTGGTGTGTCCCTTGGGTTCTCAGGTGCGTCCACGTCCAGAACTATGAAGTCCACCGGGAAGTAGAAATTCCGTACCCTAACAATGACATCCTCGAGTATTCCTTTAGCTGACTTGATAGATTGATCGGCCAACTGCAACGTCACCTCAGTCGGTTTAAATTCGGACTCTTCAAGGTGGTCAAGGAGGGATGTAGGTATTAGATTTATGAAGGCACCTAGATCTAGTAAAGCTTTGTCAAATTGGATTTCACCAATTTTACAAGAAATCAGGGGAGTTCCTGGGTCTTTAGCCTTAGGTGGGAGTTAACTCAAGATGACAGAGCTGGCTTGCTCTGGCAGTACGATTGGATTCCTATCCTTGGTTCGCGGCTTACGCTTAGGTGTACATACGTCTTTCAGGAATCTTATGTAAACCGGTACGTGGCGAATTGCATCCATCAAGGGGATGTTTACCTAGACCTGTTCAAAGAGCTTGACCAGATCCTCCTCGAGGGCCACGGGTTTGGTTATCCTTTTTCCTTTGGTCAAGGCCTCAGGAAATGGAATCCTAGTTGGTTCCTCTAGAATAGATCCAGGTTCTTGATCTATGACAGTAGTATCCTGGATAACTATCCTAGGGTCTTGGCTACTACCAGGGTTGGAGTGGTTCGGATAATGTGGGTCTTGGGTTGTTTTACCACTACGTGTCATTACAGAGTTTAATCTGGCTTGGTTTTGGTTTGGGTTTGGTAAGAGGGGTGGCTACTGCTGAAATCTCACATAAGATGTCGAAGCTTCCATCCTGTCTGGTGATGGAGCAGCAGGAGCCTGATAAATCAAATGTGCGTGGCCTGAATTTGGGTTCATAACGCGCCTCTGGGTCGGCACGTTATTTGGGTTTGGCAGAGGTTGCGAAGGAAGGGTGCCAGGTTGGCGGGAATTTGCCATCTGGGCCAGTTGGTTGCGAACCTCTGTGATCTCGTCCTTGTGTTGTTTTTGCATTGCTGCATTCATCTTTTGAATGTTAGCCAGTGCTTGAAGGATAAGAGTCATTTGATCCTGGTTTGGCCCAGATTGGTAGGTGGGATTGGGCCGAGGCTGAGGCGACTGATATGGATGGGGGGCTTGTGGACGGGGCTGATACGATGGTCTTTGAGTCTGAGAATTTCCCGTCCACTGAAAGTTGGGATGATTTCGCCATCCAAGGTTGTAGGTTTTGGTGAATGGGTCATTCTAGATGGTGTTGAGGTCCTCGCAAGTCTGAGGAACCTCAGGAAAGTCAGAATACGAGGGTTCAGAGTTCCCCCAAGTCGAGTAGAATCGATCGGAGGTCACTCTGGTTTGAGAGTCAGACGGGGATGGATACGGGTCCATCCCCTCAGCAGATTGGTGGTAGATGTTTTGCACAGTTTCCCTTGCCAGAGGTGGTCGTGCAAAAGAGTTCTTCACAGAGGTGGCTCGCTGCAGATGCCGAGTTAGCTTGTCCACCTTCTTTTCTATGATAGAAACCTTGTCCAACAGACTCGCCATCAGTTCCAAGTCGACGGATGTGGACAGGTCCTGCGTCTCATGTGCCCCTCTCAGATTCGTCGATGCGCGGGCATTTGTCCTGTCGAATAAGCCCATGGAGTCATTATTAATGGAGTTCTCGCACATGTTTTCGAGAATCTCCCACACCGTGTCCTCATGTTGACCCATGATGTTTCCTCCGCACGTTGCATTGACGAATAATTGAATGTCTTCACGGAGTTCCTGGTAAAAAGACTGAACTTGTTCCCATTTAGGAACTCCATGATGGGGGCACTTTTGCATGAGATCTAAGAATCGGTCCCATGCTTCATGAAGAGGTTCTCTCGTTTGTTGAGTGAAATGGGTGATTTGGTGGTGCAAGGCATTCGTCCGACCAACGGGGAAGAACTTTTTCAAGAATTCGGACTGAAGTTCCTCCCAGGTGTTGATCGGACAGGTCTGAGTTTGATACCAATGGGTGGCCTTGTCTAGGAGGGAGAAAGAAAACATTTTCATAAGTAGGATATCCCGATTTTGTGGATCTGACCCGAAGGTCTGGGCCAGATGCTTGAGTTGTTTAATGTGTTGGAATGGATCCTCGGAGTTAAGCCCATGAAACTTTGGTATGGCATGAATCATATTGGGCTTCAGTTCAGAATCAGGACCTCCAATTGGGATTCGGACTCGAGACTCGATTGCCCTCGCATCATTGGTCGCTGCGGTGGGTTTACAAAGTTTTGAAAGAGATCATTCAGGCTTTGGAGTTGGTGCTCAAGGTTGTTCTCTTCTTCAATGGGTTGTGCCATGATGGAAGAAGGAGAACTTGGTTTTGAATCGTATGAAAGATTTATGTGGTGAGGTTTCTGCACAAACAAGGGCGTCGAAGCTTAGCCTCGGCGTGAGTGAATTTCTAAAGGAGGTCTTGAGGACCTCCTACCGAACATGCACCGAAGGATGTGATGCGATTAGAAGGTGCTGGACCCAATCGAGACACCCAAAAATTGTTGGGTGACTATAGAGGTTCGGGGCGGATGATACCCCTTAGTCAGAAAGGTCGTCCACTTGAGAAGTACCTGGGCAGCCAGAGAGGGAGAGTCCCACAAAGACCCCTACATGGTAGAGCGTCCCCACGAGTTACAAGGTTTCCCCCACCCGACCTCTCTTGTCACTAAGATTTCAGGTAGACCAGAATGGGGACCTTGACCTCTTAAGTCTACCTTTTTTTATTTTAAGATCAAGGTGCTTAAGGTTCCACTTGAACTTTTAGGTCTTTTGAGTGAAAAAGTGACCTAATTTTAAGGTTGGTTGACTCAAAGGATCAACTTCACCTCTTGTTCATTTGAGAGCTCTTGGGTCCTTTCTTTTAAGGTTCAAATGGATTTAAAAGCCTGATTTGCTTAGGGTTTCTCTTGTATAGATCTTTTCAAATAAGGTTTAGACACACCTCTTTTTGGAAAAACTTTTTTCTTTGTTTAAGAGAAGATGTGTCTCTAAAAACCCTAGCTTTGCAATCCTTAGGTTGGCTCTAGTTGGTCCAATTTAGTTGCCTCAAAAATTGGTATCTATGGCTCAATCAAGAAAGTTTTAGCCCTAGTTACCTTACTTGGATGTGCAGTTCAAGATGTGTTGAAATGAAAATCAAGCAACTTTGATGAATTACTAAGTATGAAATAAGAAGCCCTAGGTTGATTGTTCTTTGTTCCTTTTCAGACTTTGAGGGGGTTAAGAGAGAGGGCTAATGAAAGTTACCTGTTCTTTGGTGTGGTTATTGTGCAACTGCTCTTCTTTTCTCTGCTTTCCCTGAGACAAGCACAACAAAAGAGAGGAATTAAGTCAGTATTGGATCAGAAGTTGTGATCAAAAGCTTTAGAAGTGCCCGTTGCTCCCTAGCAACGGCGCCAAAATGTTAACGCGGCAAGATAGTGTTTTAACAAATATCTCATTGTAATATAGATGAACTTTCCACGAAAACAAATAAAAATTTATAACTCGAAAATCAGAGTATCCAATGTCGAACACAGGGAGCAATCTGAGTATTCCAAAACTTGAGAACACAACTTTTAAATAAAAAGAAATGACTAGTTCAATAGAAGTGACCTGATAATGATATGGAAAGAAATTGCTCAAAAAGAATGGACGTCTGATATTGCATCAGACGTCATAAAGTTATTTCTCAGATTCTTCTCTTTTGCTGGTCTCCTTTTTTTCTTCCTTAGCCGCTTCTGTTCTTCTTCTTTTTCCTTCTCTTCTTGCGGCTAAGTCCTTGCTTTGCCTCTTCTTAGGTTGCCTTCTTTTTCTTCCTCTTCTTCCTTTGCTTCCTTGCTTCTTTGTCTACCCCTTGATCTCTCTCTTCTTCTTTCTTGGTCTGCCGCACTTCTGCTTCAGGGTGTTCTTCTTCTTCTTCTTCCTCGCTCGTAGTGGCTAAGTCCCTGCTTCCTTCTTTAGCATCCTCTTCCTGCACACAAGCACCATGCAACAAAACCTACTCCCCAACCCTTCCCGCGGGTCTCTCTCTCTGAATCTCTCTTCTATACGCTCTCCCAGAGCTGGGTTATCGGGTCGGGTCGCGCGCCCGGGTCCAGGCGCACCGGCGTGGGTGTGGTGCGCGAGGAGTGCTCAGGAGGGTATCGGGTCGGGTCACCAGGTCCACGGGATGAAGTCACGGACGAGGTGCATGGATAGGTGAGGAGGGACCTCACCCCAGTGTATTGGAGGCAACCCAACGATAGCACAAAATCAATTTAAAGTACTCAAGCGCCTTATGACTTACCGAGGTGGGATTAATGCTCCATCGCTCTTTCTCGCACGCCCACAGTAGGCCGTTCCTCCAATTGCAGTAACTGCAGGTCTCGTGACGCCACTTGCTGGAACAGATGACTTCGCGAGATCTCCCTGAATCTGCTGCACCTGAAATCCTGAAGTCCTTCAGCCTGGAGCGAGCGTGCAACCTCCTTGAGTCACTGCTAATGGCGGCTGAGGCTCAAACCTTGCTCAACATAAAACAAAGCTTGCAGCTGTATCAGACCACAGGAGGACATGGCGAAGGTGAGGCAGTAGGTGGCAGGCCGTGGGGCAGCCTAGGCGTGCGTGCCTAGGTCGCTTTATGGCCGGACGGATGGGTTAGGTTGGGGGGCAGTTGTGGCGGTGTTGGCGGTCTGTGGACGAGTGGAGGATGTTCAGTGGAGTGTGGCGGATGTTATGCGGTTGTTGGAGAGACGTGTGGGGCTACGGAGTGACGGAGGCGTCTCGCCGGAGAGTGGCCAGAGATGAGGAAGATGGCGGTGGACAGTGATGGTCTAGGGGTGTTGTGTTAAATAAAGTGAGGAAAATGAAAGAGTGGAAGATGGGGAGCTTATCTGGATTGTTGGGAGTGAAGGGGGCAGTGGAGATGGACGGCTCGTTTGTGTCGCCATCGGAGAAGACGGCCCTGAGGGAGATAACGGCGACGAGGAGGAGGTCAGGGAGGCGTGTGCTTGGTGCGGCGCGACGCGGGAGGATGAGGCGGAGTGAACCCTGCTGCTGGTATGGCAATAGAGGACGAGAGGGAGGAGGAAGAATTTCCAGAGCTTACGGGCTACTTGGCCGGAGAGAGGGAGATGAAATTTGGAGGATTCTACGGCCAAAACAAGTCTGAGAGATTCGCAGAGGGTCGGGGGTCCTTTTATAAGTGCTGGCCGAGCTTCTGGTGCGTGGAGGGCAAGCTTTCTGCCACCAATGTCTCGCCGGAGAAGGAAGGTAGTTGGGATTCCAAATCTCTCGTGCGTTCGCATAAGAGATTGGACAGAAATCAAAGATTGTTATTGGGCTCAGATGGAAGGGGATTCCTCAGAGAATCTCCCTTCCAAATCTGGGAGGAGATCTCTGAGGGATCAGGGAGTATTCCCCCTCCCTTCCTCGCCGGAGCAGGATTCCTCCCCAATAATGGCGGAGGGACCTATTTGTAAGAGTGGCGAGGAAGCTAGGCGGGTTTATGTAATGGTTTTCAAAAGATAGGGGCTAAAATGTAATTGGGTGTACTAATTTGCAAAGTAGGTCGAGATGACCTCCCCTTTGGTCCAAATTTTGGTACAAACCTAAATTTGACCTAAGGAATCCAATGGTGAAGTTGGATTTTAGGTTTGACTGCGTTTGATTGGACATTTTGTGCAAAAACCCAAATTAGGTCAATTGATGAGCTAAGACCCCAATCTAGGTCAAACTAGGTTCCAAAGGCCAAATTGAATGTTCTAAACCCTAGGGGATATTTTTCCATAAATTTTAGAGGGTTTTATTGGTTTTTATCATGACTCAAACCTTGTTGAATTAAGCGGGTCTGTTTTAGGGTTACAAGATATCATTTAATTCCTGGATTGCACATGAACACATTTCTGATTGAATCAACCCACTTTTTATCTTATTCAGACCATTTGACCTATGTTTTTCCTCTGAGAAATCCTGTTTATGTACTGCAATGGTGAAATTGCAGTTTCAACCTTTATCTCATGTTTTCCTCTCAGAACACTTATTCCTTCAATTAAGCCTACTTCTAAGTTATGTAGGAGCTTTTATTCTCTTTCTTAGGTCAAAATGAGCTAGTTATGGCTCATGATGAGGCTCTCATCAACTGTCAACAGATTGATTTGATGGTTCTGCTTGAGCATTTGTAAATTCTGGCTCAGGGGTGCCTCATGGATATCAAAAGGCGGCATCTCCCCCTAACAAGAAGAAGAAGGGATCTCAGGATTTGAATTCTGCGTTTGGTCCATAGGATCAAATGTAGAAAAAATAGATGTATCAGACAGGAATATTATTGGTTGCTTCAGTGCAACCGGTCTAGGTAAACCTATCAAAGGAGATACGAGAGGCGATTTCAGAGATCGCCTCCTGTGCATAAATCAGAAAAAATGTGCAAAGGCACACTCACGCCACTGCGGAAAAACAGCGGCAAGCAAGACCCAAAATCAGTGAGTGGAAAGTAGGTTTTCCTTATTTTCAAAGGAAAAGAAGAATCTTAGAATACGCAGAAAATAGATTTGATGCAAACAAATACAGTATCAATCCAAATACGCATCTTAGATCATGTTTATGCAGGTGCGTATCCTTAAGGCTCAAAGGTCTAAGGTCTAGGATCAAGACTGCTCACTACTAGGTCCCTAAGGCTCTATTAGTGAGACAGACTTGTTGATCTTCGAGCAAAGCCCTAAGAGGTACAAAGAGGAGAGGTAGAAAAATCAGACTCATGTTACTCTAGTGATCGCACTGTATGCGCGATAGCATGCAACAGACGTGTATGATAAAAACCCACATGCAATCTGCAAACAGATATATGTCATGAGTTTTAAAAATCTTCTTTTTAGTTAATCTTTTCATAAAAAATGATAGGAAATAGTAAATGTGATCGCTTTTTATACCATTTCAAACAAATATGTGGTCTTGTTTAAATTCCAAAGACAAAGATCTAGGCAGGTTTTTGCATGTGTTTTCCTGCTGATGCGAGATAACAAAGTAGAAAATCCCGAGTCAAATCGCGTATAATACTAGCAGGTAAATGCACTCCTAGGAGTGCATGCCTAACATGCTACTGCTAGTCAGATAGAATGAGTATTTTTGTATTTTTTTAATTGTTCTAACTAAATGCAACAATACAAACTTGATTAAAGACTAAGAAAGAAATACTCACAATGATATGTATAATGGGAATATGAAAACAGAAACAAAAAAACTTGCCACCTTTCCTAAGAATACCTGCAAAGATATCCCTGAAAATAAGATAGAAGCAAAACAAAGTGAAGCTAATTAGCAAAATGAATTATTTAAAAATAATGACGAATATAAATTACAGTAACCTCCTCGGCAACGACGCCATTAAAATGATCGTTTAATTCTCAATACAGTTAAATAAGTTATTTAGGCTTAATTAATTGCATGAGAAAGTAACATAGGTTAACTTAATTTTATGTCGGTTGTGTAGTATAGGGTCAAGTTAATCTAACATTTTATATTTTTAAGTTCTTTTTAATTGGTTGAGTTCAGGTCGTTCACTGGGAGGTATAACTTAATCCTAATTCACCATTAAATCTCTAAGAATAATTAAGAGTCAATTAATTAATTAGATTATAATTAACAATACTTTAAACACATGAATAATTGTACAAAATATTTGACAATAAAAGCATGCAATATTCAATTAAGAGAAAATACATTTACACATGAAATTTGTCATTTAAAACTAAGTAAACACATTTATTACATCAATTATGGCTAATTACAAGATATTAAGGCAAGAAAATGCTAAACAAATGATTACAAATGCTTTATTACAACATTTAAAGTTCAAAAATAATGAAAGAGAACATGATATAACAATAGAAGTACAGATCAGACATCCAGAAATATTAATGGATATCTTTAAAAATTAGAAGTGTAATAGCACTTATGCCATCTGATTTTCCCTTTCTTCATTTCCTTCATTTAGCCTTAGTCTTTAGCCCTTCTTTCCTTTCTCCTTTTATTCCATTAATTCTTTCTTCTGTCATTGCTCTCTATTTTCACTAAGTTTTTCTTTCTTTGCCTTTTCTTTCCTTCTTCTTCTTTGTCATTTTCTCCCTTAGTATATTTTTTTCCTTAACCTCTTCCCTTAACCCCTTCTCTTAACTGTGCGTATAAGTCTCCACACTTAGCCAATTTCATACCCAATTGAGCCCATTAACCTCTTTTTAGTCCAAAATTATGTTTATTTAATGGGCGGCGTAGTGCGTTCGAGGATACACAGCACCTAAGATGGGTGGGACCAGACACTACTAGCACTGGGCCTCATTTGATTAAATTATGGATTTTTTTATTTTTTTATAGCATTCACAGTACCTGGCCTCCCAGGCTCACATCCACGCCCACTCTCGGGCCCATGCACATAAGCATATGCTTGTGCACACACACGCCTGCACAGGCGTGTGCACATGCATGCACTTGCACACAAACTCTTTCATTTGTGCCCTACGCTGAAGACTGAAGAAGCGTTAGTGCAAATTCATGATATACCAAGGCGCTACTCCGCAACTCCCCGAGGTGGGACTATGTGCAGCAGCTCCAGGACAAGCTTCGCCTGAAGATTCCATCCGATTGGTTGTGCAAAAGTGAGTGTTCCAAAGCTCGATCAAGAGCTCTTGAGAAGTTCTATCTAATTGTAACACCAATTTGGTGTTCGGATGAAATCTGATCTACTGATTTTAAGGATAAACATGGATGTTCGCCATGGTCAGAAACAGGCCTGTTGACCTACAGAGGAGAGCAATGCTCTCAATTAAGAACCCGAATACCTTCAGTAAGGTATTCCACAGTGTTTAGGAGGAGAAGGAAGGTCTGGAAATTCTTCGGTGAGCTTCAGAAGCTTGAAAGCTTCTTCGAAAGCTTCAGAGCTCATTTTTGAGCTCAAATTTATCATACAGCGAGATAAAAATCTCAAGAAGTGATCTAAATAGTTTCAAGAGGTAAAAAACAATAGATCTGGGTGGAAATTGTGATCAAATCTCAACAAAAACTCTAAGAACAGCTATGGATTAATAAAACAACCCAAACTGTGCAGTGACCCAAATATCAATTAATCCTTTGTAGAACACAATTAAATCAGTCTAAATTTATTCTAAATCATTCTAGAAATCTGTTTGACCCATTAGATAAGAGATTCAACAATCTAATCCTTGAATTCACTTCAAGTTTGACCTACTATTATCGAAATTTGACTTTCAATTCAAAGACCTATTAAGTCCAATTCAAATCCTAGATCGACTCAATTCAACCTTAGGAATTTGATGCATCCATCAAAATTGTGTTTTAGTAAGCCTAAAGGTGCTCTCAGACATCACCGCCTGAGATCTAATGAAGGTGAGTTCGGGAAAGAAATTTAGAAATTTCTAGACACAATCAAGACCTGAAGCAATTTCCTTAGCTCCTACTGATGCCTTCGAACCTTTTTAATATCTTAAATCCTCAAAGAATTAGTTACTCCAACTCTGCCGGAGTTAGATAAGACAAAGTTTAATAGTGAGATAGAATCGATTAAACACAATTTTAAACACAAAAATCTGATCCTTAGACTTCATTTAGGTGTTCTGGAGCTTCACTAGGAATTCCAAGGGCTGAAACTCAAATTCGACTCGTCGGAGCTCGCCGGAGCTCCGATGAACTCAAAAGTGATCACCTGGATTTCAAAACTCCTTGAAACTGATCTGGAACAGTCTTAAAAGACTCCTGAGTTCACAAGGAACCTTAGGAATACAACGATTAAAGCAATTAGCAATTAATTCAGAAGATATGCTTCGAATTCTGTAAAAACAAAATCTGAGTTCACGTGAACTCAGAGACGACCCTCTCACTCAATTGAGTGAGTGTTAAGGCTCATAAGAGCCTAGTGATGCTCCTCCTGAGATGCCATTGACAGCGAGCTCACGAGGTTGGATGAAATTAGGCGTTTACTGTGTAGTATGTTATTAATCAAATTAATGCAATGATCGGGGCCCTTAGATGATGATAAGGTGATGGAGGTCCCCAATGAGTGTTAATTACGCCGTTGACCTCTGCCATGGACAGCGGAGGTCGTCGGTGAAGGTGGAGGTGGTCTAAGCGATAAAGCTGATAAAAGTAATTGAAAAGATTAGAAATGGAATCGTGAGATGAAAAGGAAGGTGCTCAATGAATTTGAAAGATAGAAGAATGCTCCAGACGAGCTCAAGGAGCTCACCGAAGCTGAACAAGACGGTAGAAAATCTAACATTAGAATTAACTACCTACTTAATTAACTACGCTAACCTACAACCTCCTATTACCTGGACGAAGGGGGTAGGAAATCTCCGCCAATGGTCGTAACAGAGGAGGAAATCAGAGGGAAGGTTAAGAAGTCCGACGGGCGAATTCGTGAAGTAGAAACAGAGTTCGGGGTCTTCGCTTTGTCCAGAGGAGCGGCGGAGGACAGCGTAGCTCGATGGATGGTGGAAGTGATCGGAGGAAGTGCGTGAAGGTGGGAATAGGTCACCGGAGTAGGAGGTAATAGCTTATTAGTTTGCTTCAGTTGGGAGAAGGAGGTAGGGAGCTAACCACTCAAATCGGAGGGATGGGTAACTATTTATAGGTGATGGTGAAGGTAGAGGGGGATGTAACTAGACGGGAAAGAGTCTAGGTGCAAGGTAACCATCGGCATCGTCTCCAACGCTGGTGAGCTTAACTCCTAGACCTAAATAGGATTTTAGGTTCATCTGGTTCGTCGGATGATAAGAAGGTGGTGAGCAGAGCAATGGCAGCAGCAGCGGTGGCTGTTAGGTGCATGATAGCGGGTGGTCAAGTGGTGTTGTCACCGACGTACAGGTGCTGTCTGTGTAGATGAAGATGGAGAAGATAGGAAGAAGGTGCTATGCTCACAGGGACCTATGTGTAATAAAACTTAAGGACCTAAACTAAATAAAAGGACTCAATAGAAATAGAAACCTAAGGACTAAAACGTAAAATGAGGTTTTCATGGCTTATTTTAATTTAATTCTTTCTCAACTTTTTATATATGATTATAAATTAGATAAATATTATATATATACATTGAATTTACATTTTTGACCTTTTTAGCTTTATTTATTTAATTGATTAAGTTACTTATGTGATTACATTCTTAGTGTTAAATATTTATAGTGTTAAATTAAATATTAATTAGGTAGCTAAATATTTATAATTTGAGTCCAAATTATTATTTAAATTATTAATAACATTGATTGATATTTAATTTGGTATTATTAACTTAATTTATGGTCCTTTTATATATTGTCCCTTATATTATAATTAAATCCTAAATAAACATATTCCTAGTTAATTAACTAGGGAAACTAGTTAACTAGGGATATTTAAGAGCCATGATGAGTCTCTCCTCAATCGACGTTGAGGGTGGGTCTGGCTACCCTCCTCTTCACAACAACAATGGCTTAATGTCTTGGGAGTCGCACATTATACACCACTCCGGCCACCCCCATCTCCACCACCTCCCTAGCAACCATCCTCTTCGCCACCTCATCAACCCAGCAACTGAAACCCCCACCCCTAGCACCACAACCATCGCTACCACCCACCTCACCACCACGCCCTCAAGTTGTTCATTGAAATGCTCTGCAGAACCTGAAGCACTGCATTCCCTTAGGACTCCCCTGCATATTTGTGGGTTCTAGTGAGTTTGTTCAAAGGGTAGGGATAAGGAGGTGGAGCGAATGGTGTGGGAGGTGTCGAGAGAGCAAAGGAAGAGGACCGAGAGGAAGGGGAGGGCCATGACTGGGGAGAAGCCTGGGGAGAGTTACAAAAGTCCACATTTTGTGGATGATCGACAACATCTACTTCCTCTTCCCCCTTTCCCTGGTGAACCCCAACCTCCTCCTGACCTCCACTCCTCTCCTCTACTCTCCTCACTCGAAAAGGGTGGAGCCTACCTAGGAAGTATGGCTTGGTAGCCAGCAAGCCTTAGGATGTATAGGCTACAACCCAACCAGCTACGTGCTCTACTTCCCGTTGCACTTGGCCTCAGGGTGGTGAACGATGACGAGGATGATGTGGAGAAGGAGATTGCCCATGGGGGGAAGGGGAGTTGAGGGAGGAGGTTGGCGAGGTAAGGTTAAGTAGGAAAGGGAGTTGAGAAAGGGGCAAAACAGTCATTTTTAGTGTGAATTTTATGAATGTTAGGTTAAATCTAGCAGAAGTCAACTCAAAGGCATTTTCTATAAACTATCATTGCAATCTAGGAAAGAAACTTAGGTACATCTATGTAACAATCTGTCTTATGAGGTCGTGGCACTTTCTTAAGGTGCCAAGCCCTCTTTTCTAAGTTATGAAGGATTTCTTATCTCAAAAAGTTCACCTTTCTTCAGAGTTCTCCTTGGCTTCTCTTGATCTTCACCATTTGCTTATCTGATGTGGCTCATATGTGAACTTTTGTAAAGTCTATGCATTCGATTTTGCTCATTTAGATCATGCTAGGATGCATTTTATTAAATGGTCCCTTGCATTTCATACTGATACTCCAGTATCTTCCACACCGGTTTGAGTTGGATCTGCAGGCTTGAATCTTCTTCTTCATCCGAATGCCTTGCTTTCTATTGCTTATCAGATTGATAATCCCATATATGTAGACTCTTGTATAGTGCAGGGTTTTAGGCCTGGATACCCGAGGGTTGGCGTTGAGGTGGATTTACTTTATCCTAGATCAGAATTTGTTTAGATTCTTAATGGGGATGTTAAGGTCAAACAATGTGTGGTATACGAGCATGTCCCTTTGTTTTGCCCGCATTATATGAAGTTTGGACACGATTTGGTGGTCTGTTCCTCCTTTTCAGGTTTTACTACCCGTTTTGATGCTCGATCACCCGACTGTTTTCAGGTTTAACCACTTTAACATAGGTGTAATTGTCTAACACCAGTTTCAACCTATGTTAGTCAAACCCATGTTAAAATCGTAAACCAGTTATGCTTCTAACAACCCTTATGTTTCATATTTTTAACACCACTATCAAGTAAACACCACAAGGGTTAACACTATAACTTAACACCAATTTAAGTAAACATAAACTGATGTTAACACCATTATTTAAGTAAACACAATTGTAGATTAACATTAATTTCATATTTCTTAACACTACTTTCCTAATACCTGAAGTAAACTAACCCTAAGTGACTTAACCCACTTTTATTCATCGTTTGCGTCAACTTAAGAGAATTTAATTTGACACAAACTTATTTCACCTTCTCTATATAATAAATTTAATCCATTTAAACTCTCAAATATTAAATTTTACTTATCTTGTTATTTTATTTTACTTTTATTTTTCTATTTATTTCATAAATTTATTCTCGTTGTTGAACATCACATTATAGGAGAGACCTACTGGTGGATTTTCATGGTGTATAAAAGATCTCAACCAGCTGCGACATTTTTGACTAATTGATTTTAGCCAACTGATGTCCATAGATAAGGACCCAACTGAGTTCGGGCCTATCTTGGCCCATTAAGTAAAATGGAGAAGACTATCTCGAGAAACATGCATACCTTTTATTTTTCTATTAAGTATCTGCGGGTGGGTGCTTTATATAAAAGGACTCCAGAATTTGATTCCTTCATTTACCAATTCCATACCCCTAAAATATGTAAATAAATCTATTGAGGATATCTCGAGATTCGCTTAAATAAATCCCTAATCATACTGGTACAATGCACGGAAGCTTTCCAGAGAAGTAGTGTTGTTACAGTTTCGTCGAGTGTTAAGAAATATATACATTGTAGTATAATCGACAAAATCTCACAACAAATATTTAAATTTATAAACTTAGAATCTAAAAGGAGTCCGAGGTCATTCGTAGGGAGAAAATATAGAACTCACACATTAATCTTCATCTAAAATAAATGAGCACAATTAATTGATCACAATAACAAATATTCAATAAATAAAAATGATCAGATTGATATTTAATGTAATTTAATATCTCAGAAGATCATGGAATAAAAAAGGAAAGAGAATAAAAATAATGGTGATTTGAATCACCACTTATTCTCTTTAATTAAGCATGTATTCAATTACTCAAATTATTCAACAGTAATCTTCAATCTTCAATCAGAATTCAATGTAAACTTAGGTACTCAAATAACTCAATAGTGCTCAGAATAATCCTCAATCAGACATCAAGAGTGAAGCATTAGATGCCTTAACAAAGCACAAGCATATGGCTCTTCAGAGAGCCTTCTCCCTTTCTTCTTCTTAAGGCTTCCCTCTCAATCCTTTCCTTCCTTAAGCACACAGAGGCAACATCTCAGAGGTTAAGTGTCGCATAGGGGCACAAGGATAGTGTAGCAAAACCCAACCCCCTCTCTCTCAGAAATCTCTCCTCCCTTCTCTCTCAAAGATCCAGGTGTAATCGAATCATTTGTCGAATTATCGGGTCATGTAGATTGGCCAGACCCGTGGGTGTGCGTCGCGAGTGAGGCGTGAGGGCAAGTGCGGTGGTGAGGGACTCGACCCCTCCTATACTGGGTGTGGGCCTTAATGCATGAATTCAAATTATATTGCTCAAGCGGTTCTTGCACTTCCGAGGTGGACTATGTCCCACCCTCTTTGCTTTGCACGCAGCAACAGGTACTGCTGAAGGAATTGAGGGTGTCGCGGCTACTGTTGCCTTCAATTGATGCTGCAGATACCTTCCTTGGTTAAGTTCGCAGCACCTGAGCATGATAATAGGGTTAGAGCAGGGCAGACTTGGTCGAGAAAGACGTTGGCGATGGGGGCGAACGACGATGTCCTGAAACACATAAATAGGCTTATCGCCCCAATCAAACAAGGTCACAGGTATCGTAGGGAAATGAATGTGTTGGTAGTGCTTGCACGGCATAGGAGTGCATATGGAGGCCTAACGACCTCAGGGAAGTGGTGAAGCGGATCTTGAGTTTGGTGGGCAGTTTATGAAGCCAATCCCCTCAAATTCTTGAGGGGTTTTGGTGGGTGAAGGATGGCGGAGCTTTTGGGACCAGTGGCGTGGTGTGTGGTGGCTTGTGGTGGGTGGTTGGCCTCACCGGAGCACTGCCGGACGTGGAGAAGATGGAGGGGTCGAGGGCAAGTTGTTTGTCGAAATAGAGAGGAGAGGAGCTAGGGAGATTAAGAAGGAGAAAAGGGAGAGGATAAGACCTAATTTACTAGATGAAAGGAGGAAGTTGGTGCTAGCTATGATTGGCCGGTGCTGGGATGATGAAGGCTCCGTTGAGGGATGGCAGCGGCAACGATGAGGAAGACGGCTCCTGTTGTGGCTGGCGAGGAGTAGAGGAATGCGAGGAAGGTTGTGGTGCTTCCAATTTGGCCGTTGGGAGGCCGTAGGAAGACAGGGGAGGAAGCTCTTTGGAGCTGGTTGTAGGAGGCCGAAGGAAGAGATTCTATCTAGGAAATGTGGCCAAACTAAGCTAAGGAACATGGTTTGAGAATCTGGAGCTTTTATAGAGCTCTAGACCAAGAATCAAATCAGGAAACAAGCCTAATTGGCTTGCTTAGGAATCAAGAAGAACCCATGAATCTTGTGAGTTCGCTAGGGCAAACTGGGATGATTTGAGATCCCAAATCAGTCCCAATCAATTCTTTGTGGTGTGAACATCAATCCCACCAAATTTGGTGGGATTTGATGATGATTTGAATGGGTTTAAGCGAGGTCAAAGCCAGCCTAGAGGTCGGTTGACCACCAATGGAGGCAGAGACTTGCTTGCGAGGAAGACAACAAACTAAGGGGGTTATTTGCAAGGATTTCGAAAGCTGAGGGGTTAATTTAGAGATAAGAGTCTAACTGGACTAAAATGCAAACTAGGTCAAGATGAACTCTGATTGGGATCAAGTTTTGTACAAACCTAATTTAGACCCAACGAATTTAATGGTGAAGTCAGATTTGAGTTTTGAGCAAGTTTGATTGGGCAATTTGCGTTAAAATTCAACTTAGGGTAGAAATCTATCTGTGACTCTATTTAAGGTCAAAATATGTTCAAATGGTCAAATCAAGGGTACCAAACCTTAAGGAATATTTTTTTATGATTTTTAGAAGGTTTAGATGAATTTTATCCGGATCAGAACATCAGTATTTTAAGCAGGTCTGAAATTAGGATTTTGGGTGCTGTATTGGTTCTTGGAATGCGTGGAACCCTATTTCTATCTATGTGGATCCTTTTATTAGACTTTAATGATTATTAGACCTTAGATTATCCCTTGGCAAATCTCTTGGTTACTTTATCTTCATGATGTGATGTTAAAACTATAGAATTAACTCTATTTTAGTGTTCTTCTCTCATAATGGATAAGCAAGGAATTATGACATTCAGGAGACTATGTAGGAGCATTTGTCAGTTCATCCTAACTAATTAAAGCTAGGTATTACTCATGATGATGTTATCATCAAGTAGTGCTAGGTATTAAGGGTTACACTAGTATAAAAGGCATGATTCTCGATGGTTAATTTTCGACCGTTCCACAACAGTTGCTAATATTTAATATTCTCGATCATTATAAGGAAAATGGTTGCTGAAAAACCCATCATTAAGTTTCCCACCTACCGGGCAAAGTGTTGAGTTGCCTCGATCGTATTTTAAAATCTCGTGTCAAAGCATAGATGATCAAAGTGAATCAAACATTTAAATTTATAACTCAAATTAAAGAAAAAATCCGAGGTCATCTCTGAGAGCAAGCTTAATGCACAATTATCACTATTCTAAGTCCAGGAATTAGATTATATTAATTTGACTTTCTATAAGATCCTACACATGCAATCTAGTTCAAGAGAATTAATTACGCAATTCAATGTGTTATTGAGGAATCTCTGTTTTAATTAGTGTTTAATTAAAATAGTTAATAAATGATGCAACTGAGCATTAATGTATCAAAGCACTAATGATTTGGCAAAGAAATCTCATCAATAATCCCCAACCATCAATAGTCAAGTTGAATAAGCAATTATTTAAACACATATTCGATTCAGTCCTGGGACTTCAATTTTTTACATTTAGGTCCCTATATCCTTGCAATTGGGTCCCTATAAATTTCTTTTCTCTACATTCAGGTCCCTACCTTCTTCTTCCTCCTTTCCCTCTTCTTCCTTGCGTGAAACCACCTGCATGGAATTGTTAATGGAGGTCGGTGGCCGGCTGGAGGTGCAAGGAAACTTCAGGGGAAGGCTACAGCATGTCTCACATGAGATTCTATGGAGCTTCATGCAAGGACAACGAGCTCGAAGTGGTCGGAGGAGGCGTGGCGGATGTGGAGAGGGAGGCATTGACTACAGTTGCTAGTGGTGGTCGACGAAGCTCCTTGTGGCATGAAAATCTTTGATGAGGGTGGAAATGGGTTTCGCATGCCCTCAAGAAGCTTCTTGCGAAGCTTGGAAGCTGCAGGAGACCGGAGGTGGTGCTACAACGAACGCGGAGGAGCGTCGACGTCGGTTGATTGGCCACGAAGAAGAGGTGTCGAAACTCGGATCCAAGGAGTTGGGAAGCTCCGCCGCAATGTACTGAAGATGGTCGTGGCCTTGATTTGGTGCGAGGAAGCCCAGAGGTGGCCAACGGAGGTGAGGAAGATGCTGGCAATGATGTGCGTTCGGTGGGTGGTTGGCGACATCGAAACGCCAAATTGGTTGGGGGGTTTTGACACTCTCATCGTGGGGGATCTTGTGGGGTAGTCGGCGGTGGATGTGACGGCATGGAGCGAGGTGGGCGTGTTTGCCGGAGTGGTCACCGGAGTGGTTGCTACTAGTGGAGAAGGAGTTGGAGAGGATGGAGTTGTGTTGGTGGTTGTGAGGTCTGAGGGGTCCTATCCCATGCTAAGGAGGAAGAGGAAGAAGGGAGAATACCTAGGAGGAGGAGAGGAGGACGGGAAGGTGGCCGACGTTACCGCTGGTCATGAGGAAGAAGAAGAGGACGACGAGGTGAGTTGGAGCCGAGGAAGAGAGTAGGAGAGCCGATTCTTTGATGGGAAGCACGACGGCGAAGAAGGAAGAAGCCCTCTACCAATTACGCAATAAAGCGGTCGATGAAGGAAGTTGAGAAGCTCCAAGGTCGACGTTAATGGTAGCACTCGAGAAGGAAGGAGGGGAGCTATGCTTGCTAAAATGCGACGACCTGCAATGGTGTGAGGCGAGGAAGGTTTATAGCTTGTTGGCAAGCGAGGAGAGGGCCAGACGTTGTGGGAACGGCTCGCCGGAGTTGCGTGGCCGGTAGTCGCTGAGATAGAAGGTGAGGTTGTTGCTAGTGGGGGCATTTTTGTAAAGAAATTGAATGTTGAGGGGGCATTTGTAAGGAAATCAGGAATTAAGGATCAAATTGCAAAGTTGACTAAGATGAAGCTCAAATGAACCCAAAATTTTTATGGTAACCTAATTTGGATATTAGGAAGTTGATGGTGACTTCAATTTTGTATTTTGATATCGTTTGCATGATTAATTTACGTTTAGATCCAAAATGTACTAAATACCCGTCTAAGATTCTGTTTTTGGTTAAAACGAGTTCCGATCATCAAATTGACTATGTCAAAACTTATAAAATATTTTTAATTGATTTTTAGAAGGTTTAGATCACATTTATTTTTAGTTGAACTATTTTAATTAAAGTAGGTTAGAACTTTCTCAATTTAATTAAGGATTCTAAATCTTGAATTATTTAGTACTAACCCACTTTTAGGATAATTAAGCTCAATTGACCTTTAATTATTCATAAGTTCACCCTCCATCTATTCCGCATTCATAATTGTTCATGAAAACTACATAATTAACTCCTTTTTCTATTAATTCCTCTCTCTTCAACTCTGATTGAATTATACCCTTTCAATATGTTAATTAGGTGAATTTAACCTTAGAACTTAACCAAATTAAGTTAGTCATAGAAGATGATGGCGATGCCATCACAGAGGTTTTAGTTGAGGTCATTCTCGACCATTATTAACAATCGAGAGTAGGACCATATTTCATTATGAGAGCCCCACCTCTCAGAGAGAGAAAATAAGCAAATAACAATACAAAATGACAAACAAAAGGTGTACAATGCACCCTTACAAATATATACAAAAGCCAAATAAAAACATCAAGTCTACACAGTTGTTTGTTAATGATTTATTTATGTTCCATTACTAAAATGTATCTAAAATTTCCTGTTGCCAGGATTGTTGTTTGCGCTGCTGGACTGTAGATGGAAGTTCCCTCCAAGAATCATCTTTCCCATCTAATATGCATGAAAAAGGAGCAAGCAATGTATGTTTTTCTATTATTAATTCTCTTCTTCCTCCCCTTGGTTGATGGATTGGCAATTTTGTACAGGTTGCATAGTTATTTGATCCTTGCTTTGGCTTGGCATTCTCTCATGGAAATCTCATCATATCAATGGTATGCTATTTTCTTTTTTTTTGATAATGATGGGAACACCATCATAAGCCATAACTAGCTCATTTTGACTTAGAAAAAAGAATAAAAGCTCTTACATAACCAAGCGAAGGGCCTAATTCAAGGAATAACTGTTCTGAGAAGAAAATAAAAAATAAAGGGTAAAACTGTAATTTTACCATTGCAGTGCAACAAAAGGATTTCTCAGGGGTTTAACATGGGTCAATTGGTCTTAACAAGATGAAAAGTGGGATGGTTCAATCAGAAAAGGGTTATTATGAGATCTGAGAATTAAATGACATTCTGTAACCCTAAAACAGACCCACTTAATACAACAAGGTTCTGCTTAGGATAAAAATCAACTAAAGCCTCTAAAATTCATGGAAAAATATCCTCTAGGGTTTAGAACCTTCAATTTGGCCTTTGAAACCTATTTTGACCTAAATAGGGGTCCTAGCTAATTATTTGCCCTAAATTAGGTTTTTGTGCAAAATATCCAGTCAAACGTGATCAAACCTAAAATCCAACTTCACCATTGGATTCTTTAGGTCCAAATTAGGTTTGTACTAGAATTTTGACCTAAGGGGAGGTCACCTTGACCTACTTTGCAAAATAATCCTACTCCGGCGAGGATTCGAGGAGGATTTCTCCCTGATTCCTCAGAGATCTCTCAGATTTAAAAGGGAGATTCTCTGAGGAATTCCCTATCATCTGAATGCAAGCTCCAACCTTGATTCACACCTAATCTCGTGCGAATGCTCGAGAGACATGGGTATCCTTCGCACATTCCTACTCCGGCAACGATTCTTGCGCTTGGAAGCTTGCCTTCCAAGCATAAGGACCCCTGTCAGTAGTTATAAAAGGGCCCCTTGTCGTTGCCGCTTAGATTAAGCTTGATTTGGCCACTAATACCCCCAAAATTATTCCTCTCCTATCTTCGGCCAATAGCCCGCAAGCTCCGACGATCTCTCCTCCCTCTTGTCGTCGCTCTGCCTCCATACCAGTGGCAGAGTCTTCTCCGCCTTGCTCCTCCGCGTTGCGCCATACCTACGCACGCTTCCTCAACCCTCTCGTCGTCGCCGTCTCCTCATCTCAAAGCTTTCATCTTCGACGAAGGCAAACATGCGCTGCTCGCCCTCCGTCTCCCCCCCTTCGTCTAAATACCCTCAGTTAAGTTCCTCTCTCCCTACCTTTCACTTTCCCCCTCTTTATTTCACAAAACCCCCTTCGACAGCCACAAACCACCTCTGTCTTCCTCATCTCCGACAGACCACCCGCGAAGGTGCATCCGTCACTCCACGCATCCGCACGCCTCGCCACCTACCTCAGAACCTCCGCCATCATCCATTGATCATCATCCGCCCTTCACTAACCGCCACACGCACCCAACAATCTCCCCAAACACACGCACTTTCATGGCCACAGTCCGACCTAGGCACGCACACCTAGGTCGTTCTGCGCCACGCGACCCACTGCATCACCTTCGCTATGTCATGGCGAAGCTACCTACGTGTTTTGACAGGGCTACGAGGCCGTATTAGTGCATTGCAGGTTTAACCCCCTGACGCCATTGGAGAACGAGCAAAGCTTGCTTGCAAGCTCGCTCCAGGTTGTGTTGCTCCAGGCAGTAGAGTTCCAGGTGCGTGGAAACACTCCATGATTCTTTCGCACCTAGCAATCGAAGGCCACATTGTTTTCAACAGCAGCAATTGGGTAGGCGTTCTCCCTGCGCGTGTGCGAAGAAGCGGGTGGGACTTTAGTCCCACCTCGGTAGTTTTCAGCGTAGGTAAGTGGTTTATACTATTTTTGTGTTTTAAGTTTATCGCCTCAGATCACGGGGTGAGGTCCCCTCGCCCGCTCACCCACCTCATTGCGACCCACGCTACACGGACCTGGCTACCTGACCTGTTTACCCTACACTCCTCGCGCACCACCCACGCCGATGCGCCTGGACCTAGGTGTTCTTGACTTGACCCGTATACTCGATTGGCTCTAGGAGAGCAAACCTAAGAGAGAGAAAGAGTGAGAGCGTAAGCAGGGGAGCGTAGGGGTAGGTTTTGCACTTCTCTGTGCAGGAAAAGAAAGAAGGAAGGGAAGCTGAGGGAAGGAGTTGAAGGAAGGAAGGAAGAAAGTTGAGGGAAGGAGCTGCGAAAAGGAAGGAGCTTAAGGAAGGAAGTTGAAGACTTGAAGGTAGATCTGAAAAAGGAAAAGGCACGGCTGAAGAGGAAAGAGAAAGAAGGAAATCAGAAGCCAAGGAAGAAAGGAAGGCACAGCTGAAGGAAAAGAAGAAGAGAAGAAAGGAGCCGTAGAAAGAAAGAAGCAAAGGCAAAAGGTAGAGAAAGAGAAAGAAACCAAGAGAAGAAAAAGGAGGAAGAAGAAGACAGAAGAGAAAAGTAGCCGCAGAGAAAGAAAGAAGAAATCAGAGAAGGAAGAAAAGAGAAGAAGAAAGAAGAAGACATCCTCAAAAGAGAAAGAAGAGAGAGAATTAAATTCTATTTCTTTTTACATCTCTATTCTTCTCTTTAGCATTTATATAGATTGAATTTCATTCTATTGCTTCATAATATTGTTGAACATCACATTTTATTAATTTGAGATTGTGCTCTTAGTTTTTAAATACTAATTTGCTCCCCGTGTTTGACCTCGGACTCAACATTCGAGTAAGAAATTCTCATTTGTTTACAAGGCGATTTCAACTATACTACGACGCAGTATTTATTCTTTATAAACTGATCTTGCCCTCTGTTAAACAGATACGTTTTAAGTGGATATCAAGGGACTGCAGTCCGTTGTCATTATACACTATAAGATGCTTTCTAACTGCTATTCCATTGTGTTAGGGTTCATGGGCTTGATTCTAATTTATTGAACCAGATGTATGAAGCAAGGTAAGAGCTTATTGATGCCTACCTACGTAAACTCAAAGTGCAGTAGGGCTTATTCTTTTTGTTAGCCTGAATTGAATCCTGTTATTAATCAAAGACATGTAAATCCCCATGACACAGAGAGCAATAGTTGAATTCTTCTGGTTAGGTAGGCAACTATTAGAAACTTCATTGAGCAAGCACCTTAATTATGGTCTAAACGGTGACTGCACTTTATCTAAAAGCAAGTTACTATCTTGGGAATCTAATTTGCTTTGGTCTGTTAAGAAATTTGAGAATGTTGGTATGGAGGTAGTCATTTGGGAATCTAACATAATTGTTAGTTATCCCCCTTCACCTGTTCCATTTATCAATAGAGTGTTGGTTAGCATGGCCTGTCAAGAAGTTGATCGGTTATGACACTTGTGAGGAAATTACAACATGCACAAAAGGCTGGTGTTAACAAGTTCATAACAACTGAAATCTCTAGTTGTCGCCATGCACCATTGGTTCATTCAATGGGAAATACTATGAAAACTTCTAGTGTCATTTGTTGAAGGGCTGATCTTTAAGTCTATTTGACATTGGTTCCTTAAAAAAAGCAAGTATATGATGTGCTTTACGTATTGAGGATGTTGGGTTTGTTAATATTAGAAAGTTTTGAGGCATTCGAAATAGCTCTCCTAGAACTCGCATCCTTAAGGGCCTCATTAGCTTTATTTGGCTTAATGTTTGGTGGCTTCGCAATAAGCCTAGGAATGATCTTATATCCTCTAACTATAATCCCATTGTGCTTGCTAAGATTTGGTATAACTTTAACTTATCTGTTTGGATTCGTCAGCAACGCCCTAAATCTCTTATTGTTAGCTGGGTCAGACCTTCTGTGGGAGTTAAGATCAATATTGTTGTTCGAAGGAGTAAAGATGTTATCTTCTGGCTTGGGTCCGTGAGGAATGATGTTGGGGAATTCCTTATGAGTGCTAATTGCAGGTTCAAGGCCAGGTCTAAGGAGCTAGCTATTCTCCAAGCCACCCACCATGTTCTTAATGCTATCCCCCACCTCTCTGAAGTTCAGTTAGAATGCAAATATGCTCTTTTGTATTTCTTGTGGACAGGGAAAGTTCTGATGGCTTGGGTGGCTAAAGCAGATTACAAGGAGGTTCTCAAGCACAAGGATAAAATTCTCTTGCTTACTTTTATTGCTCTACTGCCAATGCACTTATGCGATTGTTGGCTTAACGGAGGGTGACTGGCAGATCTACAACAACTCTACGAATCTCAACAAGCATATCCAAGGCATCATCAAGCTCGATAAGCTGTAGTTCCCCTATGTTATTCATTGACCTTTTTTGTTTTGTTGTTGGTCCTCATGTTGCTTTTTCTACTGTACTAGGCCATGAGTCGTGGTCCCTCTTTTTGTGTACTTGGCAGGTTTTGGTTCGGTCCTCCTACTATTTTGCTTGCCTCCAGGGAGTGGGGGATGAATAAGAATTACTCTCGTATTCGCTAAAAAATAAATAAATAAATAATAATAAAAAGTAAGCAAGTACAAATATGTATGATATTTATGGAAGAAACATATTAGAACAAACTAATTTTCCCTTAGTTATTTGGTAAGGTTCTCTTAAAAAACTTCTTTCTGGGAAAGGACTAAGGAGATAGCATAGTTAGAGGCAAAAAGTTTAAAAGGAGAACTCTTCTTCAAATGTTTAGCCTATCATTTCTTATGTAGGTGGGAAAGAGCGAGAGAGAGATACAAGCTAATTCATTGTCTATAGTTATCCTTCTCCATATATGTTATAAATGATGAATCCTTGATGAGGATCGAAGTCAATCTTTTTAGTCCAATGGTGTGACACATGAAGGAATAAAGTGCTAAGAAAGTAGCAGAGTTGGATGATTGGTCCTTCTGGCCCATGACATATGAAAAATGTTATCAATTAGTTAGTTTCTACATATTTCTGAATGGTGGATATCTCTACATATTGAAGTATTTGATTTTTTTAATGTATAAATAAAAAAAAACATTAAGAAAAACATTTTAAATGTTAAGTGAAAAAAATATTCTAAATGTAGCAAAATTATCCATTAAATTAATTAATTAGATTCAATTAAAATTTTATCAAAGAATCTAAAATGTTAAGAAGGTTTTAATCAATAGGGAAATTGAAAACCTTTTAAAATCTAACATAAAAACTTGAGACTCTTCAAACGTGATTAAAATGAAAAAGAAAATCACTGTCCCATCAATTTTGACTTAATGTTAAGTTAAAAATCCTTTTATACTACATTATATAATAAGATATTATAAGTTAATAAAAATATGATTCTATTTTTAGCACATGCGAGCAAAATGTTGTAGTTTCTCTACGTATGGAGGTTATCCAACCTCATTTGGAGGGAAAATTATTCCAAAGTATGGAGTTGATTATCTCAACTTCATTTAGGCTCTTTTTAGTTTCACATAGTGAAATGACCTTTTCTAAGGGTCATTTGAGTTTTTTCGGAAAAGATAGGGGCGTGAGTGTAATTTTAAACCCTCTCGGTTTAGGTGTGTGGGTCTTGCGGGGAAGAGAAGGGTTTTGCAGGAGAGATTCCACAATTTTGCTCTCTCTCTCTCTTTCCACACAACACACCCACTCCCACACCCACGCACACACACCTCCCCTCACAAAAAACCCTAACCCTCTCCCTATTAATACCCCTCCACCCTCTCCATCTTCACACCACCACCACCTTCACCTTCGTTTCTCCACCACCTGACGGCAACCACCTCTTTCCCCATCCCCCTTGCAGCCACGAGTAGGGAGGAAGGAGGGGAGCTCGAGACGGAGGAGCACGGGAGAGAGGGAGAGCGAGAGCATGAAAGAAAGGGAGAGTGTGGGTGAGGGAGAGGGAGAGTGAGGAGCTCAGGAGAGGAGGTGCAAACAGAGATACGCCTGGGGGAGCTCATGGAGAGGAACTCCGGGACCACCTGCAGCTGCTGGAGGAGCAACTGTGGCTCTGCGGGCCAAGGGTCATGCGGGGAGAGAAACTCGCAGGGCGTACTGCGGAATCATTTTTCCGTAGTATCAGACGTCTAGGATTCCATCCAGACGTCTGGAGGAACCTCAGGACATTCGGGGCTGGCGCCAGACGTCTGACAGCATGCAGAGTGCCGGGGTTTGTGCTTGTACGTACCTGCATGCACATACGTAAGTATATGTGTCGTGTTTTTGAAGCAACGTGTGCGTACGCAAGTGCAAGCATTGGAAAGGCGCGTGGCATGCTCTTCGAGGTGCTTTAGGATGTCTGGACGTCCTTATCGATGTCTAATAACCATCTCAGACGTCTAGGTGCACTGACAGTGGTCTGGAAGGACCCCAGGATGGCTGTTAGGGGTTCCAGACTTCTGAGATCAGCGCAGGAAAGCAAGGTGAGATTTTGAGGTCGTTTAAGACATCTGGGTCTTATCCCAGATGTCTGATTTTAGTCAATATGTGCATTTTTGGCCCATTCAGGGCCAAAATGGAATCGGTTTTGAGCAAACGAAGTATCGTTGGTTTCCGTTCGAGGTTCTCTACGTGTTAGTGTCACTCGTATACTATTTTGAACTCGTTTGATGTGATTTGGTCAATGGTATAGGTCTCTAACCAGTAGTGTATACAGGGCCCGCAGAGACGACAGGATATGCAAGTCGAGCCCCCATTCCACCGGTGTATCCCGGTAGAGTGGTTTTTCTCAATATTATGAATTAATTAATCAAGTGCATGCTATCTTAGAATGAATTGATTGAACCCTGAGATATGAAATGAACCCTATGGCTGAATTGAGTGAATGAACATTGCTTGAGCCACACGGTTTAATTCTGAAATACATGTTAAAACTCTTAATGCTAGCAAATGAATAGTTACGTGGTGTGAAGCTTCTTTCAGTTATTAAATTACGAGCTGCCTATTATATGGTTGAGAACCAAGTTGTGAACAACGAGATATGCATGTCCTAAAATGAAATGAACTGAATATAATGCATGAACCCTACGGGGAAACTAAAAGAGGAACTCACGTATATGGAACGAATATCGTATGTACGAGGGAGGTGAGCTGGCCCTCGAGTACACGGTATCGAGGAGAGCAACTGTCTCTTTTGCATAGAAAGTGAGTTGGCCCTCGTATAAGTTATTCCAAGGAGAGCTATCGTCACCTTAGTTGGGGGAGCTAGCTGCCCTTGGGAATGGCCTCCTACACTGACTCTTGTTACTTTAGTGTAGGGGGCAGCCAAGGACCCTATGGGGCTCGGGGTTAGGACTGGCCACCCTACACCAACTCTTGTTAGGCCCACTGGGCAAACCAGGATAGTCGGGCGAGGGTACGCAGACTGTTGAGGGGTGAGACTCCTGTTCTATTCTATGCTATACGTTTGGGCGTACTCGCTAGCGGAAACGACTGACCGTGTGCCAGTGCGGGGTAGCTACCCGTGCGCTTAACACTCATGCCGTAGTCACTACTATGTTGCGACTAGGTGTAGGACTACCACGGGGGCTCTCCCAGCTAGGAGAGTGCCACGTGTACATCCTACATCGCGGAATAAACTGCAATTAAGATCGTTGCCTTATGGAACAAAATGATTAAGAAATGTTGTGGATCCTTATTAGAATAACCGAAACAGAAACACCTAGTTAAGATAAATGGAAATGAATGATTAGTATTTGCTTGTTTCTTTTGTTAAATTGCATGTAAATGGCTTAATCACCACTCTACTCAGTGTTAGCTGACCAGGGATTGTATAACCATGTTCAGGTCAGGGAGTTGAGCAGCTATCGCCACCGGCTACAAAGGGTGCTGGGCCTAGCTGAGCCCAGCCTTAGTTGTTACTTTTTTGTTTCAGAGATTTTTTGTAGTAGTGAGTACTGTTAACCTATTACCTATCTCTGTTATATTCTGTTCATGTTATATTTCCCTCTGTTGTAGTTGTGATGGCTATGTATGTTATAGTACTCTTCCGCTTGTGGCATTGTTCGCACGCTAAATCGGTGTTTTAAAATTGTCGCGTTGCAGTATAGCCAAAATAGCACTCAAACAAATAATTTTATTACTCAAAAAAGTTTTAAGGTTGAACACAGGGAGCGATATGGAATTCAGATCTCAAAATTACAATTTAAGATAAGAAAGCTATGAAATTGTAAACAAAAACTGTTTCAGAATAAAGTAGCACTAGGATCAAGTATCAGACTACAAAAATAATAGAGTAAAATGGTGATTTAGATCACCAAATACTCCTTACAATGATAGCTAATGAACTCAATGTATATATGTATGAAATGTAATCAAACCAATCGTCTGATTTACTAATCAGAAGGCTTAAACTGTTCAAGCCTTTTTCTGTTCCTTTTCTTCTTTTCTCTTTCTCTTCTCTGCCTTTCTTCTTTCAGCTACGGCCCTTGTTCTTCCTTTCCTTCTCTGTCTCTGCAACTCTTCTTCTTCCTTCATCCCTTCTTCTTTCTTTGGCTTTCTTCACACAGCAAGGGAAGCTTCTGAATTTGGCTAAGTGTTAGCCAGTTCTCACCAAAAGCAAAACCCTCCCCCTACCCACTCAAGCTCTCCTCTCTTTCTCTCCTTAGGATCTGCTCTCCTAGAGCCACAAGGGTAATCGAGTTATCAGACCTAGCGTACCTGGGTCCAGGCTCACCGGCAGTGGGTGATGAGCTAGGAGTAAGGCTTAGGCAGGTTAACGGGTTAAGCCAGGTCTGCGGGCAGAGGTCACGGTCGAGGCACAAGTGCGTGGGTGAGAGGGACCTCACCCTGTGTTCTAAGGCGAATAGCTTCTTTCACTTTTTCCACTTATATGCCTTGGATGCCTTTTCTACTCACGATGTGGGACTATCCCACATCACTTTTCTTGCGTGAAGCATTAAATGGTTATTTCTCCAATTGAAGCTGTTAGTGATGTTGGTCTTCTAATTGGTGCTCTAGCTGAGAATGCGAACTTAATCCGCATCTCCTGGAAGTGAGACCAGGTCTTGAGCTTGCCGGAGGATTGCGAGCCAAGGCAAAGATTACGGCAGTAGCGAGCGGAGTGAGAAGAAACCTGAAAAGCACAAATACGGCCTTGCAGCCTAATTAAACTTGCTAAGGAACTTAGCCGGACCACGGCGAATTTGTGGGTGGTGGTCTTGTGGCATGAGAGGGCGTGAGGTGGGCAGACGAAGGCGGAGGAGATGAACGGAAGTGGGTTTGTTTGGTGGAGCGTTGGAGGGGATGATGGATCGAAATTAGAGAGGGGAAATGACCAGAGAGGTGTGGCGGAGGTTTTGAGGTAGTCAGCGAGGGGTTTGGTGGTGTGTGGAGCGAGATGTTCCTCGCCGGATGTGTGGCCAGAGTGGTGGAAGACGGAGTCGTGGAGGCGTGGTCGAGGTCGAAACAGCATGTCACAAGTGTTGGTGTGATGAGGAAAAGTTTAGGGAATAGTTGAATGTACCAACAGAAGAAGTGGGAAAGAGAAGGTGCTGGTTGTGGTGCTGCCGGCGCCAGAGAAGAGAACAGCTCCAGAGAGAGGGAAACAACGAGGAAGGAGATTAGGGCATCGGCTGGTACGGCACGACGCGGGAAGAAACAGGGAAGATAACTCCGCTGCTGGTATTGCAAAAGGAGGATGAAGAAAGACAGAGGGGCTCATCGGACGTCAAGGAGCTTTCGGCCGAGAGAGAGAGAGGAATTGGGGGGAATCTTGGTCGATTTCGAGCGTAGGGAGAATGGTCTGATCAGGAGGTTCTTTTATAATCCTCAGGAGGAAGTTTTGAGCTTGGGAAGCAAGCTTCCCAAGCTTGGAAAGCTTGCTGGAGTTGGGAAATTCCTTGATACCCAAATCTCTCATGCATTCGCATGAGAGATTGGGAAAGTTTTGGGGCATGGGATTTGGTTCAAAGGGATGGAAATTTCTTAATGAACTTCAATTTCAAATTTGAAAGGGATTCGTCAAGAAATTAAGGAGTTCTTTCCAAATTAAGGTCGCCGGAGCAAGTAGGAATAGGTTTAATGGTGGTAGGGACCTTTTCATGAGAACGAAGACAAAGTTAAGGGTCTGTTTGAAAAGATTTTGAAAGTTAAGGGCATAAATGTAATTAGACAGGACCAAGTTGCAAACTAAGTCAAGACAAGCTTATCTTGGGTCCAAGTTTTGGTACAAACCTAATTTAGACCTAAGGAATCTAATGGTGAAATTGGATTTTGGTTTTGACTGGGTAATTTATGCAAAAATCTAAATTAGGGCAAATGTGTGTTTGTGACTCTATTCTGGGTCAAAATGGATCCTGATGGTCAAAATGAAGGTTCCAAACCCTAAAGAATTATTTTCTATGAATTTTAGAAGGTTTAGGTGAATTTTATCTTGACCAGAACCTCAATTAATTAAGCGAGTCTATTTTTAGGATTTCAAAAGTTATTTAATTCTCAGAACATGTGCAAACCCTTTTCTGTCTGTTCTAACCCACTTGTTAGCCTTTTAAGATCATTTGACCCTCAATTAACTCCTAGGAAAACCCATGGTTGTACTGCATTCATGATATTGTGGTAAAATTGTAGTTTTAACCGTACTTTCTTTTTTTCCCTCGGAATGATTATGCATTGACTTATGGCTCTATGACAGTTATGTAGGAGCATTTGCTGACTTAATTGGATCAAAATGATCTAGTTATGGCTCACGATGGTGTTCCCATCAAGCATGTAATATTAGAGACTTTTCATTCTGATTTCCATTACTATCTCTTATTTATTTCTACTTAGTTACATTGCATGTGTGGTTGTAGTATATTTTCTGCTTAGTTATTTCTCGTTGGACGACTGGGTCTTGGGACTAGTCGAGGCGAGTCGATCTCAGATCCTATAGGGAGCTGGGATTAGGTCGTAACACATAGTTAGTTGGAATTACTCTAGACTGAGTTATAAAGTTAGATGTTTCTTAGAATTCATGTAGGCATGGGTTGAGGATTGTGGCACAACAAAATGCACCAAACAAACAACCATATGTGTGTCTTGCATCTTGCTAAATCAAGCAATTGTGTGCAAGTTCCAGTGCCTTAAGCCATCATGAGTTATTTTTTTTTACTTTTATTTGTTTAATGTACATAATATGTTGGAAACAACAATTACTTCCCCTTGATTGTTGTTTGGGTTGAATGCTTGGAAGTGCCTTTTCTTTTGGAGAATGCAATTGCTGATGATCAAGAAATTTGGATGGCTTGAGTTTTAATTGATTAATTTGCATCACTGCGACTTTTAAAAGCTTTATTTAAATGTTGAAGTTTGTGCCTTAAACGACTTGTAGCATCCCGATATCTAACGACACTAGATTGCGTATCCAACTTGAATCACATATTGTCCAACACATAAATATGAGAAGCACAACCACGATAAAATGAAATAATTAATGAACATATAAAGTGCGAAATAATAAATAATAATAGGTTCATCTCTAAGTAGAGAAAATAAGTAACAGCCTTATAGTTCAAGGTTTGTTTCCTACTTAAAGAAATCCTCAACCATCATCTCATCTTGGGATGATTCACCTGCACTGAAGTTAGGCTAATGAAAAAAATTTCTAGTAGAGTGCATCTAAAATTAGGTAACTAGATATCTTAGTAAGCAAAAGTAAGGCATCAAGAGAAATAATAGGAGGAGCATGATCGACAGAAATACTAGGAATGCATGATTAAAATCAAGTGCTTAGAACTCAAAGACACCAGTTAATCATAATTTAGATCATTAGTTAATTAGTTATTATGTCATTTATTTATTTTTCTTATTCTTTGAAAATTAAGATATAGATCTAAACTTGTTTGTACTCGTAAAACCCCTTAAATTGGATGCAAGTGGGATTAGAAGTATCTTGCCTACCTCAGGGACCTACAACGTTGGATGCAATCGATATACTACCTCAAAAAAGAAAAAAAAAACCTCGAGGGTGGCTTCATCAAATGGTAAGGTGTCTTCTACTCTATATAGCTCTTCTCCTCGCGATTTCTATTGATGGAATCCTCAACATCCTATACTAAATAGAAAACTCGAGGTCATATCCAACCTGGATACAAGCCTAAGGGATGGGAACGCCATCATGAGCCATATACTAGCTCAATTTGATATGATTAAGTCCTTAAATGCTCCTACATAACCTTCTGAAGGTCATAATTCATTGCATGAGCATTCTGAGAGAGACAAGAAATTAGGGTTAAAATTATAATTTTAGCATCAAAACTTGAATAAAGTATAACCACAGATTTTCTCAAGGGTTAATTGAGGGTCAAATGGTCTTAAAAGGATAACAAGTGGGTTAGAACAGACAGAAAAGGTTTTCGCATGTTTTGAGAATTAAATGACTTTTGAAACCCTAAAAATAGATCCGCTTAATTAACTGAGGTTCTGGTCAGGATAAAATTCACCTAAACCCTCTAAAATTTATATAAAAATATTCTCAAGGGTTTGGTACCTTCAAATTGACCATCATAACCCGTTTGGCCCAAAATAAAGTCTCAGACAAATATTTACCCTAATTTTGATTTTTTGTATAAATTACCCAGTCAAACGTGGTTAAAACCAAAATCCAACTTTACCATTGGATTCCTTACATCCAAATTAGGTTTGTACCAAAATTTGGACCCAAGCTGAAGTTTTCTTGACCTAATTTGCAACTTGGCCCTGTCTAATTACATTTATGCCCTTAACTTTCAAAATCTTTACAAAAGACCCATAACTTTGTCATCCTTTTCACAAATAGGTCCCTACCTCCATTAATCCTATTCCTACAAGCATCGACGACCTAAAATTGGCAAGAACTCCTTGATTCCTTGACAAATCCCTTTCAAATTTGAAAGGGAAGTTCGTCAAGGAATTTCCTTCCTTTTGAGCCAAATCCCACGCCTCAAAACCTTCCCAATCTCTCATGCGAACACATGAGAGATTTGGGTATCAAAAAATTCTCAACTCTAGCGATGCTTTCCAAGCTTGGGAAGGTTGCTTCCCAAGCCCAAACCTCCTCTAAAGGCCTATAAAAAGACCTTTAGATCAAGCCATTCTCCTCAAACTCGATTTTGATCGGATCTCCCCTAAATTCCTCTCTCCTAACCCCGTCGAAAGGCTCCTCGAGCTCCGGCGATCCCCTCCGACCTCCCTCGTTGTCCGTCTGCAATACCAGCAGCGAATTCATTCTCCTTGCCTTCCTCCGTGCCACACCGTACTAGTGGGCGTCTCTCTCTTTGTCTTCCTCACCGTTTCCTTCTCACCAGATTCACCTTCGTCTCCGGCGTCGGCCATACCACAACCGACGTCGCTTTTGCCTCTCTTCACTCGCCAATCACCTAGATAAGTTCCATAGTTCCTCTGCTACCTTTACACACCAACTGCACTTCATTTCGACCGTCGCATCACCCTGACCACCCTCCTCATCCTCTACTCCGGCCACTCCTCCGGCGAAGTGTTTCAACGGCTATGCACCTGCACCCACCTCGTCGACAAGCCTAAAACCTTCGTTTCACCTTCCCGCACCAAACCCCTCTCCTATTTCACCCTCTCGCTCACCCACACTCACCCCCGAACAACCCACCTTTCTGTCGTCGTTCCCAACCTCACTCTGCCACTACACCTACTCCCATGCTACAAAACCACCACCACCATGTTCCTCATCCATCAACGATCCTCTAGAGCGTTTTAATCAGGGCTTTTAGCCTGTTTTTGTGCTTTCAGGTACATAGGTCTCCGCCGCCATTACCGAAGCTTCGGGCGAAGCTTGGAGCTTGCTTCAGCACCTTTAGCTCCAGGCATTGTCCCCAGTTCATGCGGAATCACTCCAGGAGTCTGAGTGAACTAGCAATTGGAGCCTTTGACCGCCATATTACATGAATTGAACGAAGACACCACAGCAGCTGCACACGTAGAGGGAGGCAGTGGGATAGTCCCACATCGGGTACTGACAGACACATAGAGGTGCGTAAATTGAATTTGTGTCTGGGGCTTATCAACCCAGACACAAATTTAATTTATGCAGGGCTTATCGCCTCAGACACAAGGGGTGAGGTCCCTTACACCCATCACGTGCCTCGTCCACAACCTCTCCTCCGCGGACCTGGTACACCCGACCTGCCTAAGCCTTCACTCCTTACTCACCACCCACTTTCGGTGAGTCTAGACTCAGGTGTGTGCTTGATCCGAATACCCGAATGCCCGGTACTGTAGGAGGCTCCTGGAGAGCGTGACCCAAAGAGAGAAAGAGAGAGAGCGCGCGTGATGGAAACACCATCATGAGCCCTAACTAGCTCATTTTGACCCATAGAAGAGAACAAAAGCTCCTACATAACCAAGTAGAGGTCCTAATTCACTGAATAATCTTTTTGAGAGAAAAGCAAGAAACAAGGGATAAAACTGTAATTTTACCATTGCAGTACAACAATGGATTTTCTCAAGGCTAAACACAGGTTAAAAGGTCTTAACAAGATAATAAGTGGGTTGAATCAGACAGAAAAGGGTTTGTGTGAGTTCTGGGAATTAAATGACTTCTTGTAACCCTAACACAGATCCACTTGATTAGACAAGGTTCTGATCAGGATAAAATTCACCTAAACCCTCTAAAAATCATATAAAAATATTCTCTAGGGTTTATAACTTTCAATTTGACCATTGGAACCCATTTTGACTTAGAATGGGGTCTCAGACAAACATTTGCCCTAAATTGGGTTTTTGCATAAATTACCCAGTCAAACGTGGTCAAACTCAAAATCCAACTTCACCATTGGATTCCTTAGGTCCAAATTAAGTTTGTACCAAAATTTGTACCCAAGGGGAACTCATCTTGACCCACTTTGCAAATAGGTCCAACCTGATTACATTTTTACCCCTATCTTTCAAAAACCCTTGCATTTGGCCCCCTGTCTTCTTCATCGTTCTTTCCAATTAGGTCCCACCGCCATTATAGCGGAAGAATCCTACTCCGACAAGCTCTAGATGGAGGTTTCTCCTTGATTTCTCAGAGAATCCCCTTCAAAATTGGAAGAGAGATTCTATGAGAAATTTCCTCCAATGTGAACCCAATTTGATGCCCTACTTGGTACCCAATCTCTCATGCGAATGCATGAGAGATTTGGGCCTCTTTCGAGTTGCCAACTCCAGCAACCTTGCCGTGCTTGGAAGCTTGGCTTCCATGCATAGAACCGACCTCCAAGGCTTTATTTAAAGAAGCCCACTTTGCCTCGACTCTCCTAAGCTTGAAATTGGCTGGAAAACCCCCTCAAATTCGTCTCTCCTCCTCCTGCCAATTCTCTCATCAAGCTCCGACGACCTTCCCTGATCTTCTCCGTCGCTTGACCACAATACCGGTGGTAGGTTCTTCTCCCTCACGTTCGTCCGCGTCGCGCAGCACCCGTCGACGCCCCTACATCTCCTTCGTCCTCGCCGACCATCCTCTCTGAGTATCTTCGTCTCCGACATCAGCAATACGATCCAGACACCATCTCCATCTCCCTTTCGTCTCTTCACCGCCTAGATAAGTTCCTCTCACCCTCTACAATCTTTCCTCCTCTTTATTTCGCTCATTTGACTACTGCCGCACTCCACCACCATCATCTCCTTCACCTCCGGCAACCAACTCCGGTGAGATCGCTCCACCACCACAGACGACCTCCCTCCCTGCCAACCAGTCCATAAGCATCGCCTCGAATCCTTGATCACAACCCCCTCCTCCATTCACTCCATTGACCACCCAAACACACCCTCGAACACACCCACACACATGCATAGAGTATGCCCTAGGCACGCTCACTCAGGCGTTCCCACGCCACGCCGACCACTGCTGCACACTCACCGTGCCTCAGCGAAGCTCCCTGAACATTCTGATGTAGCCGCGAGGCCGTTGTGGTGATTTCAAGTGCAGATGGTCATCCGCCATTGAAGCGAAGCTTGGAGCTTGCTTGCAGGAGCTCCAGGCCGTGCCAGCCCCAGGTCGCTGTCCCAAGCTACACGGAACACATTCGTGCACAACTCTAGGCTGCCAATTGGTGTTGAGGGTAGTGGCAGCTACTGCAATCTTAGATAGCCTCTTTACTGCGGACGCGCACGAGAAAGGTGGGAAGATAGTCCCACCTCGGAACTGGATGAGCAAGTGGGTGTGCATAAATTGATTTTCTGTCAGAGGCTTATCACCTCCAACTCATGGGGTGAGGTCCCTCTCTCCCCATCTCACAGCCTCGTCTACGACCACGCCCCGCAGACCTAGTTGACCCAACTCGACTAGCACACCTCGTCCACCATCGCACATCGGTGGGCCTGGTCCCGGACACGTACCCGACCCAATTACCCGAGAAAAGTGGCTCTGGGAGAGCAGAACCTAAGAGAGAAAGGAGAGGAGAGTTCATGCGGGTAGGGGGTAGGTTTTGCTCTGTAGGCTAAGAGGAGGAGAAGCAAAGCTGAAGAAGAGGAAGGAGAAGGCTAAGGGCTGCAACAGAGAAGGGAGAAGCTGAGGGAAAGAGAAGAGCCACAGAGAGGCTGAGGCAGAGAAAGAAAAGAGAATGAAGAAGTTGAAGGAAGCCAAAGAAGAAGAGAGAAAAAGAAGCAAGGCAAAAGCCAAAGAAGGAAGCAGCCGACAGAGAGAGAGAAAGAAGAAAGCCAAAGGAAGAGAAGAAGGCAAAGGAAGACAAAGGAAAGGCTAAGCTGAAGAAGAGAGAAACTAAGGAAAAATCAGGAGAAAGAAGGAGAAGCCAGAGAACAGAGAAGAAGGAAGATAAAGAACAAGAGAAAGAAAGAAGACTGAAGTCAAAGGTAGCCGGCAGAGAAAGAGAAGACAAAGAAGCAAAAGAAAGAAGGAATCAGGAGCACTATAGCATCATCATTTAAGGCGTCTGATTTACAAATCAGACGTCCAATTTTGATTTGATTTCATCTACATTGAGTTTCTTTAATATTTTGTACTCTACATTTACTCCTCTATTTTTGCACTGTGACATTGATATTATTGCATATTCTTTCAAATTCTAAATTGTGATCTTAATTTCTAAAGCACCAGTTTGCTCCATGTGTTTGACCTCGGACTTTAAAATTCGAGTAATAAAATTATATTTATTTTGAACGCTTTTTCGGCTGTACTACAACGTGATATTCTTAAAACCCGATTCAACGCAACGAAAAGCGCGTGGGGCAAGGGGGTTTTGCTCTGAGAAGGTTTGGGCTGACACTTAGCCAAATTTGAGGAACCTTCCCCCTCTACGTGAAGAAGAAGAGTTAAAGAAGGAGAGCTGCATAGAGAAGAAAGGAAGAAAGGCAAAAGAAGAAGAACAAAGGCCAAGGCAAGAAGAAGAGGAGAAGACCTGACTCAGAAGATAGAAGAAAGCAAAGAAAGAAAGAAGGAAGAAGAGAGAGAGCTACAGAGAAAAGAGACCCTTGAGTCTCTAGGAAGCATTGTAGCAACCGACTGTTTAAGTCGTCTGATACAAGCCTAGATCATCTGATTGCATATACTTGAGGCTTTATTGATACTGTTGATTTAGTTGCTATTTGTGATGAGTAATTGGTGATTTAAATCATCATTTTACTCAATTATTTTTACACATTGATACCTAGTATTATTATTGTTGCAATCTCTTGTATTTTTTATTCAAATTGTAATCTTAAGTTTAAAATTTCCATATTATTTCCGACCTCGAACTTTCATTCGAGTTTATTTGTTTGAACGTTATTTCGGCTATGTTACAACGAAACTATTTTAAAACACTGATTTGTTACCCGAACACTAAGTCAAAGGGAGACATACTACTCCCTAGACCTAGACAATCATTAACTAAATATCTATATTCGGTGACCCATGTAACTAATTAATAACCTTTGCTAAACAAATTTATAATTATCTCATGAAACTGTTATTGGATCATTTATGATATAACATTCAAATAACTTTAATTATTCACAATTTCTTATTCACATATGTAAAGAAGGTGCAAATCATTTACTATTACAAAGCAACCGGTAAATTACTTACTTTCGAATTTCGTTACTTGATCCAATCAAGTTATTGAAGAAGGATAACAACAATGTTAATTTCATAAAAACTAGTCTATTTTACACATGCACTACCATTGTCTCTGTTAATCAAGTTAATGATTTAATTAATAGCAAAATCAAAACTTTAGTTAAAAAATTAGCAATTAATTCTTAACCAAGATGTTTATCACAAGTTCTCATATTGAATGTAGAAATTTTAATAATGCATCCTAAAAAAAGGGTTAATGGACATAGGTATTTGTGTATCAATTAAAAGGATACTTTTAGAAGATGTAGTTAAATAAGGTGAAACTAAATTTATCCAAGTGTACGGATTTTAAGAAAATAAATATTTTTATAAATAAGGAAGAGGATAGGCATATCAAGAATAGGCATATTAAGAGGTGACGTTCTAAGTGCACACACCACAATTCGCTCCTTACGTTATCACATTCGTATGCACCCTCCAATAGCGTCTTAAGAATTGGGGTGAGATTTGTTCGATCTAATCATAGGAATGTGTCCGTTGCGTTCAAAAATCCCCAACTAGAGTCTTGGATTGTTGAAATAAGATTCTAGAGGTCACTGATCTATGCAAAGCAATTTTAACAGTTAGATCTCAATAAAAAGATCAACCCTTCATAGGGGCTAGATTGTAATATGCAAAACTTAAATTTTTATGGATGCAAATTACCCATCATCTTTTCACCCTCGTTGTTCTTCTTCCTATGTGAGTAGGGATCACTCCCACCGTCGACCCAACCACCAGCAACCTTTCATCGACAATTCTACACTCATTCAACTGTTGTTCCCCTTAGTTTTGACAATAACAAAATTTATATATTTGAGATTCGATGCGCTGAGGTTTTAGGAAAGAAGTATTAAATAATAATTTGGGATCAAACTTGCAAGAATAAAGTGTGAGAAGTCTTCCTTAGTCCAAATATAACTCAATGAAAACAAGAGTCATATCATCTCTCGAGAGGAAGAAAAACTAATGCTTAAAGAAAGTCAAAGTGAAAGATTAAAGAGTCATTGTAATCATGTTAGTCATTTGTATGTCTTTAAAGTGTTGTAATTTTTATTTTATAGAATGCAAATGAACTTCAAATTCTTTCGAACACCTTAGGATTAAATTCTTCACCTAAGATAGAAGCCATAACTAATTTTAATCTGTAATTGATTTTTGATTTATCATTGATTTATTCTTTATCTAACATTTATCAACCAAAAAGAACCCAACATCTTAGTTCACACCATTTGATCAATCAATGTAACTTTTTATTGATTGAAGAACATTCTTGGTCCTTACACTTACCATGCTCATCACCTTGTGACCTTTTGCTCTTGTGCTCTAATACCTCAATCATCCTCATTCTACATGAGCATGCCAAAAGTAATTTAGCTAATCCTATTACTTTTTCATTTTAATCTTGAGCTTCAATAGGATTATTTTGTGTGCTTTTATTTCTTTATTCTTTTATATTATTTGTGAAGGTGCTCTATTTATCGAGTTTCCTTTCTCCATCTTCCAAGGGGAGATAAAAGTACTCTAGTTCAAGGATCTAGAGTTGCTGCCTTGTGCAGTTAAGTTACCTGCGGGTTAAGTAACTTGGTATAATTATTGATCAGATAGAACCAATTGTGAAAATCCTAAACTGGGAGGTTTAGGTAGTGACTTTTACCCATATTACAAAACTTCTCACATTTAAAATAAGTGAGGACCCTTGTAAGTGGGGAGACACGGACAAAGAGATAGAGAGAGAGAAGTGATTTCATGTATTTCTATTCTACATAGTGGAAGTTCTGGGAGTAATATCATTGTGAATGGGCCTTTTTTCCCCATTTTGAACCCAATAGGGTCCATAAAGAAAGGCCCTACGATCAAGTTGAAAGGTCGTGTTGGAGTCAAAGACCTTCCTATTGTGATGCTGAACTAACTCAAGTGGTGGAGGTTTGATCAAACATTGTGCATCCCTTTATGAAATCAACTCTCGTTGAAGGTTGCTTAAGCCTCAACATCTATGGTTCAAGGTATGGTTCCTATTTGCAATATAGTAGCATGTATATTATTTAATTAGGAAGCCATACATTCGTTTTTGTCAAAAGATTTTAAAACAAAATTATGAAGGCCTATAGAAAATTTAGTTGTACCTTATACAATAGTTGGACTAGGAGGACTAATATTTATAGCCAATCAATGGAACTTGAATGTTCAGGTCAAAGTCAGACAGGGATTAGCTATTGACCTAATAGTCATAGACGTGAAAGACTTTGATTTAATATTAGGAAGAGATTGGTTGGTTGGACATCACACATTCCTAGGTTGCTTTGGCTAGAGATTTATCATTTCACCACCTATGTTGAATTGATACATACTGAAAGGTGGGAAAGAAGACTTTATCATTCATCAAATTTCAGCATTGAAGGTCTGTAGATTATTGTTCAAAGGATGTGAAGGGTACATAGCATGTGTTGTAGTTACCAAGAAGAATAAAATAGAATTACATGAAGTTCAAACCTAAAGAATTTCTATAAGTATTTTGTTTAAAGCTTCTTAGGCTACCACCGCATCAAGAGATCAAATTCAAGATTCATTCGGAATAGTACCAATCTCGAAGGCTCCTTATCAAATGACACTAATTGAACCTAAGGAATTGAAGGATTAACTTGATGAATTGATTGATAAGAGGGGTTCATTCATCTAAGTGTGTGTCCATGAGAGGCTCCAATTTTTGTTAATTAAGGAGAAATTAAGTGGGAATAAACCTATGAACTAAGATACATGAGAAAATCTTGTAAATCACATTGTACTTGTGGCCTAAGGTGGTTAACAGATTGACCATGAGATCTTGGAATAAGGGAAATAAACGTATTGTTGAGCGCATGAAAAAGGATCGAGTGGTAGAAACGTGACAAATGGCCAAACTCATCTCAAGCTTAACAGGATCTCAAAGATGAAGAGAAGAAAATCATTAAAACCACTAGGACTAGGAGTTTTGACATGAAGTATGCACTTAGAGTAAGAAAGAATTTTGTTCTCGTTAGGAGGTGAAACAAACATCATGGTGACCATCTATAAAGAGATGTTGTAGGAGAGATCAATATAATCCATGATAGGTTCATAGGGGAGAAGGGTTTGGGGAAGTCAATAATCTTGCAAGAAGTCGAATACCGCTTCCACAACTACGTATTTCAATAAAGAATTAGCTTCTTTAGTAGATCTTCTTTCTACAACAATATGGAAAAACCTATTATCACGATCACCACTAACCACCCAAGGAAATTTAATGCTTTGCTTAAGTAATTCACTTAGCTTTGTCATGGCAATGTTAAGCAAGAGAAGAGGATAATGACAATGTTTTAAGAAACTATTGTCATTCTAATTAAATTGAAGTTCCACTTGAAGACAATAATAATTCTACTCAATCTGCTTAACGAATGGTCCTTGAAGAACTACCATTGCAAATTTTAAGAGATAACTTGAGCTTGGCAAAGATGGTATAAAGAGCGCAAAGGGTCAAGGCCTTGGGAGCATCCCATCCTATGAGTCTTTTGGTTGCGTTTGCTTGAGAATAACTTCTATCTTGGGATAAATTAAATGGGGTTTCTATTGAGAAGTAGTGGAATAAGTAGTGAGATAAAGATAACATGATATTTTGATATGATATTTTAATATTGTGATATGAGAGTGAAATAGGCGGATGTAATGTAACGAGTGTATGTTAATAGATATATTATCTTATAGTGGGTATTTTTAATAATGTGGGTGTTGATGTAAGTTAAGAGTGTGTTTATTTTAATAGATGTTGATGCAATAGAGTGGGATAAGTTTTTATCTTTTCATTGGATAAGTTATCCGATGGGATCCTGTGATTAGAACATCCCACTTGGATATCCCTCAAGCAAGTAGCGCCAAGTCAACAACAAAAGTATCAAAATGTTGGTCCAAATCACAATGTAAGGCATGAAATAACATACGTGTTTAGATTCTAAAAGGCTCATGCATGTTTATTAAAAGGAAAGGAATGGAGAATCAAAACCATAGGGCATGCTCTGAGTTCCTGCCAGTTTGGTAGCAACCCAAGTCAATGGTAGTTAACAAGTTTGATCAAGATTTTGGTTACCCACAATTATTTTCTCAAGGTGAGATGAAATCCCCGCCAACAAGCTAAGAGACCATGGAGCTAAACAACATATATAGATAAGACCAACGAGCATGGCAGGCTCATAGGAAGCTTATATACAAAATAGAGATAATTATGGCAGTGGCAATATTGTCTCTCGTTTTCTTTTGTTTTTCATAACATGGCAGTGGTATTATCACACGAGGAAAACAGGGTTAGTGCTTGACCTAATGCACCGATAACATAAATACTTATTTTTTATCCTTCCAGGATGCCAAAATTTGAGTGCCAATTACTTCACCAACCCAAAAACCTTCGGACCTATGACACAAGTTAGCTAATTTGGATTAACTAAATTGTAATAGAGTTAATTCTTATTTCTATTTACTCTTAAATGGACATTAACTTATGTTTGTATTTACTGAGTAAGAGATAAAAATGGAGGTTAACATGTGATATGAAAGGAATGTACGTTTACTTGGATTTGAAGGTTAAAGTGGAGGATAAGTTGGAAAAAGTCTTGTTTATCCTTAGAATATAGTAGGTAAGTTAATCGGGATGATTTTTTAAAAGTTTATATTAATTTACATGTAAAGAGGGATAATTACAGAAAAGATTGCAAGAGAAGACATGAGTCGCGAGAGCTACAAATAAGTGTTAAAACATGGATTCTCTCAACCCTTCTTCTAACATAGATTAGGATAACTTGAGATATGAAAATTAAGAGAACTTAGATTATCCCTCAAACTAAAAAAAAAATTAACCCTCAAAATGAGAGGTTATCTCCCTCCCTAAACTATCCCAAGAATCAAGAACGTCATCGTCGTCCTTTTTTTTTCTCTCTCTCTCTCATTTTATTTCAAAAGACTCCGGTTGCTCATCTATGACTAACGGGTTAATTGGACTACCCGTACAACAAATTTATGGATAACTTTGGATTGGTACCTCTTTATACATGAAAGTGGACACCGGTCCCATCCTCTTCGCTACCAATGAGGGAGGTCAAGTCGTCGTCTTATGGGAAATTTATGCCTGCACCCCCCATCTTTCAGAGAAAATGACATATACATCCAATGCCAACCTCCTGCCATAGTAAAACGTACGCATGGAATTAATCCTACCACACCTCCACATTCCGATTAGCCGATCGGAGAATGCAGACATCAAATTGCTACCAAGACAAACTCAACCCCCAACCACCTTAAACTGAGGGAGGTGAAGTTGCAAGTGCGGGGATCTAATCTAACGGTTGTGATTAAATCTGTGGAAGAGAGTCGATCCAACGGGTGAGGGCGTTGTGGGATTAGGATTAGGAGCAAGAGTTGGTTATCTCCGATCGCGCGGCGTGATTAGGATTAATATGAAATTATATATATGGCCCCCATCAACTAAGGCCCCAAGTGCACGTACGCTAATGGCGTTCCGAGTATCGAGTGCATACCTCGACTTGGGCATCCAAAGGAGAAGAGGAAGAGCCTCCGTCGACAGAGACGTGAACTGCCCTTCCTTCAAGGTCCTCTGGCGCGTCCTCTCCCTCGACGACGGCGACGATGACGGCGACGGCGACGACGCGGCGCCGTCCACCCGCGTCCTCGCGGAGGTCCCCTTCCACTTCGCCAACGGCTTCCTCCACGTGTTCCGCCGCCCGTTCTTCGACGTCGGCAGGACCGTCTCGATCATGCAATCCCACCTCCCGGTCGATGTCGCCGACTTCGAGACGGCACGGCTCCACTCCAGGATCCACGACGCCGCCTCGGCATTCTCCCGCTTGGCCCGCTCGATGGAGCTCGAGGTCGAGTTCGAGGTCCCGAAGGGTTACGAGCTCGTCGCCATATACGAGGAGCACGTGCGCTTACGTGATGCGCCACGGGAAGAAGAGATGGCCGCTACTACGCGCCACGACGATGATGGTTATGGCGGCGAGGAGTTTGCGTTGGAGGACGGCGGCGGAGGCTCGAGGAGGCCCGCGTCGAGGGAGTACGTGGAGGGGTTGGAGAGGGTGAGGTACGACGACGGCACGACGACGGCGATGAGGGAGACGGGTTGTGTTATATGCATGGAGGAGTTTGGGGAGGGGGAGGAGGTGGTGAGTTTGGAGTGCTCTCATGCGTTTCATGGGGTGTGCATGGAGGAGTGGATGGAGAGGAATCACGTGTGTCCGTTGTGCCGATTCGAGATGCCGAGGGAGGAGGTGGTGATGCATGTCGGTGTCGACCCATTCTGTGTTCACCGTATCGTGGATTAATTAATTAATTAATTATCTTGTGGGCTTCTTTTTTTTTTTTTTTTTTTGGTGATCGCCCAATGTTGACATGAGTTTCCACTACAAAAAAACCTTAATGGAGATCATAATCAACACTACTGAAGGAATAATTTGTTGACGTTGATCGGGATTTTATTTACTTTTTTTTTTTTCTATGTATCGCGGCAAAGTCTGCATGTTATGGATATAAAACTCCTTCAGGAAAAAAAAAAAAAAAGGTAATTGTTATGTTTTATTTATGACATTTTCTAGTAGAGATTTTTATCTGTATGCTCTTGATTCCAATGATTCACAGCAAATATGTCCTCTTTGGTTAGGTTAGAATGGATAGCGTATGGCTATTTTCAATATCTCCTCCATCTAATATCCTCCTCTCCCTCCTTCTCAAGGCTCCGTCGACGAAGGTGTCGATGTTGAGGATGGGTCTGGGTATCCTCCTCTTCGCAACAACAATAGTTCAATGTCTCGGGAGTTGCACATTGTACATCACCCCAATCGGTCACCCCCATCTCCACCACCTCCCCTAGCAACCACCTCTTTGCCACCTCATCGACCCAACAACTAAAGCCCCCATCCCTAGTGCCACAACTATAGCTACCACCGACCTCACCACCACGCCCTCAAGTTGTTCGTTGAAATGCTCCATAGAACCTAAAGCATTGCATTCCCTCAGGACTACCCTGCATGGCAGTGGGTTCTAGTGAGTTTGTTCAAAGGGTAGGGATAAGAAGGTCGAGCGCATGGTTTGGGAGGCATCGAGAGAGAAAAGGAAGAGGACTGGGAGGAAGGGGAGGGCCATGACCAGGGGGGAGGCCTGCGGAGAGTTACAAGAGTCCACATTTTGTGGAGGACCGACAACATCTACTTCCTTTTCCCCCTTTCCCTAGCGAACCCCAACCTCCTCCTGACCTCCTCTCCTCTCCTCACTCAGAAAGGGTGGAGCCTACCTAGGAAGTATGGCCTGGTAGCCAGCAAGCCTGAGGATGTATAGGCTACAGCCCAACCAGCCACGTACTCTACTTCCCATTGCACTTGGCCTTAGGGTGGTGGATGATGACGAGGACGACGTCGAGAAGGAGACTGCCCATGGAAGGAAGGGGAGTTGAGGGAGGAGGTTGTTGAGGTAAGGTTAAGCAGTAAAGGGAGTTGAGAAAGGGGTAAAACAATCATTTTCAGTGTGAAACTTTACAAATATTAGGTTAAATCTAGCAAAAGTCAACTCAAGGGCATTTTCTATAAACGGTCATTACAATCTAGGAAAGAAACTTAGGTACATCTATGTAACAATCTCTCTTCTGCGGTTGTAGCTCTTTCTTAAGGTGCGAAACCCTCTTTTCCAAGTTATGAAGGATTTCTTATCTAAAAATGTTCACCTTTCTTCGGAGTTCTCCTTGGTTTCTCTTGATCTTCACCATTCGCTTATCTGATGTGGCTCATATGTGGACTTCTATAAAGTTTATGCATCCGATTATGTGCTTTTAGATCATGTTAGGATGACTTTATTAAATGGTCCCTTGCATGTCATACTGATACTTCGGTATCTTTTGCACCTGTTTGGGTTGGATTTCCAGACTTGAATCTTCATCTTCTTCATCCGAATTCCTTGCTTTCTATTGCTTATCAGATTGATAATCCCATATATGTGGAAGCTCATACAGCGTAGGGTTTTAGGCCTGGATACCCGAGGGTTTGTGTTGAGGTGGATTTACTTTATCCTAGATCAGAATTTGTTTAGATTCTTAATGGGGATGTTAAGGACAAACAATGTGTGGTATACGAGCATGCCCCTTTGTTTTGTCTGCATTGTATGAAGTTTGGACACGATTTGGTGCATGGTCTGTTCCTCCTTTTCAAGTTTTACTACCCGTTTTGATACTCAATCACGTGTTTGTTTTTAGGTTTAGCCACTTTAACGTAGGTTTAATTGTCTAACATCAGTTTCAACCCGTGTTAGTCAAACTCATGTTAAAATCGTACACTACTTATAACGACCCGGTTCCCGAGTCCCTACTAGACACAAGAACCGGACCGACTCGACTAATCCCAAGACCTAGTCGTCCAACGAGGAAGTAACCAAAAGACAGTAAAATAAACCACATTCAGCATGAATATAACTAACAGTAAGAAAGTACAGCAGTAAGGAAAGAAACTACTACAATAGGTACCACCACAACAGTAAAACAGCATTTATCATATAACAAGAACTGCAGGTAAAGAAGGTACAGCGGAAACAAAAACTACTCACTAGAACAGAAACAAAAGGGGTACAAAAGCTGTGGTAACTCTACTGGACCCTACTCGGCCCAGCGTCCTCTGCAGCCGCCGACCCTAGCTGCTCAACACCTGGTCCTGAAAAAGGTAACGAGTGTAACACGTCAGCAAAACGCTGAGTAGAGTGGCAAACTAACTAAAGGCAACAGTAGAGTGTACAGTAGCTGTTATGTTCTATTACTTTCTTTATTCACATCTTTCAATTTTTCTCACTATTTCATTTATTTCTCAGATCCTTTACTTGATTTCGAATGTCCTCGTGGGAACGACCTTGATTGCAGTCTTTTCCAAAAGTAGAAGTAGCACGTGGTGCTCTCCTGGCCGGGAGAGTCCCCCGTGGTGATCCTACCCTCAGTCAACCACCCCAAGGTCACTGACAGACGTAACGGTGACTACGGCACGCGCGATAAACGCACAGGTAGCTAGCCCGCACTGGCACGCGGTCAGTCATTTCCGTTAACGGGTGCGCCCAAAGCACAGCACGGAACCAGGGCAGAGCCCTCTCAGTAACAGGGGTCCAACCCCTCCACAGTAACCAAACCGGGGCCTTGCCCCTCCACAGTCCGCGCACCCTCGCCTGACTACCCTGGTTTGCCCTAGTGGGCCTAACAAGTCGGTGAAGGAGGCTAGCAGAACCCCGGGGCCCGTGGGGTAGCTAGTACTCTCCTAACACTAGTAGCTCTCTTCGGTACTACGTACACGAGGGCCAGCAAGTCGGTACAGAGCGGCCAATCCTAATCCCGGGTCCCTGGGGCGGCTGGCCCCACTCTGCACTAAACAGGTACAGGTACTTCCCTTGGTACTGCGTACCCAAGAGACAGTACAAACTACATCTCAGTTCCATTCCTTTTTCCTTCCAGGAGTTCCACTCCTAATTCCTCGTAGGGTTCCAGCTCTTTATCTCAGAACATCATATGTTTCACTTTCCAGATTCACGTTCTCAAAATCCATGATCTCAAACATGTTTCTTTATTCATAACAGGCAGCTGTTAATTAAATTTACAGGCAGCTTTATATATTCCTTTCCATTTTTCCAAGACTGCAGTAATATACATTCCACTAGTTTTTCCATCCTAGGATTCATGCCATATCCTAGGATCTATCATACAATCTAGTTTTCCGACCCTAGGATTCATGCAACACCTAGGAGCTATCATTCCATATATTTCTCATTCCTAGGATTCATGCAATGCCCTAGGTTCTAGTTATGGTTCCATACTTTAACAGATTTTATTAATACTTAAAGCCACTCTACCAGGTACAACGGGAGTAATGGGGGCGTGATCGGGAATCCCGCGCGCCTCCACGACTCTCAAGACTGCAACCGAACGAGGTCCTATCACAAGGATCAAACACAAGGAGTGTCTCAAAACAGTGTATAGCTACTGTAGACGAGTAGAGGAATTAATTCTGAAAAGAACGCAACTCGAATCGCGGAAAACGGAGCCCAAACGGGCCCTAAACAGGTCGAAAAATACGATACTGTGCAAAATCAGACGTCTGGAACTCCCTCCAGACGTCTTAAACGGTGGATAAGAGAATTACCTGTTCAGCTTGGTTCCCCGGACGTCCAGAAGTCTGCGGGGACGTCTGTTCTATACCCCAGACGTCCGATGGTCCCTCAGGACGTCTGGAGGTCACTCCCGCCGTCTGGTACAACTTCCAGACGTCTGATTCGCAAAGGATGACGAATCAGCGAACCTGCGCACAGCCAACCCCCCTCCCTCAGTTCGGTCAGTCGACAAGAAGGAAGAAGAAAGCGGAAACTCACCTTTCAGACGTCTGTATGATCTTACAGACGTCGACCTTGCCGTCTGGATATCAACCCAGACGTCTGATTCTGGAAATTTTTCCAGAATTAGAACCCTGCTCGGCCTCCGCTCGCGACGCCGCCCACGTCGCACCTCGCGCGTCTGCTGCTCAGCCCGCAGCAGGTCCCTCTCCGCGTCGCTCCGCGCCCCCTGCGCCCTCCGTCGGCCGGCCAAGCCGCTCCGGCGAGCTCGCCCTCACGGCAGAGCTCCGCCCTCGCACGCCGCACCTCCGCGCTCACTGCGGTCGCCGCTGCCGCCCTCGCGTCCGCTCGCTCTCGCGCACAGGAAGGAGGAGAAGGAGGAGACGGTGGAGACGGGAGGGGAAGCGCGCCCCTTTTAACGCCGTGCGAAGAGGAGAGAGAGAAGGCGGCAGGCCGCTTGCAGCCGCAGAGAAAAGAGGGAATATGCGGTCTGCGCGCTCAGGCGCGCAGGCGACTCGCGGGTGTCGAAAATAACAGATTTCCAGATGTCTTGAAACTATCCCAGACGTCTTATCAGACGTCGGGTTGTGATCCCAGACGTCTTGTCCGACGTCTGAGCCACCTCCCAGACGTCTTAAAATACGTCTGGGGCACACATTCGTTACACTACTTATGCTTCAATAACCCTTATGTTTTATATTTTTAACACTATTATCAAGTAAACACCGTAAGGGTTAACACTACAACTTAATACAAATTTAAGTAAACACAAACTGATGTAAACACCAATATTCAAGGAAATACAATTATGAGTTAACATTAATTTCATATTTCTTAACACTATTTTCCAAATACCTTAAGTAAACTAACCCTAGGTGACTTAACCCACTTTTATTAATCATTTGCATCAACTTAAGAGAATTTTACCTAACACAAACTTATTTCACCTTCTCTATATAATAAGTTTAATTAGTTTAAACTCTCAAATATCAAATTTTACTTATCCTATTATTTTATTTTACTATTTTTTTATTTTTCAATTCATTTCATAAATTTATTCTCGCTATTGAACATCACATTATAAGGGAGACCTATCGGTGGATTTTCATGGTATATAAAAGATCTCAACCAGTCGTGACATTTTTTAATAATTGATTTCAATAAAGAAACAGTGTTGGATTCCTTTTAGAACCCAGACTCAACAGATCTTAGGAACATCTTCAAATCTTGTCTAAACATCATCAAATCAATTCCAATTAATTTACAATCGCCCCAGAAATTCAAATAACTCCTTGAATCAAATTCTAAATCTCCATATCTCTACTTCTGGCCTAGAGTTGATCTACGAAGCTTCAGAGTTAACTTTAAAGCTTAAAGCATTTAAGATCGAATCAAAGTTCTCATTAGATCCAATTTTAGTCAAGGAATTGATTCAGAGTCTCAAATTAAGGTTTTCATCACTCTAGCAGTGCTCTCAGGTATTGTTGCCTGAACTTAGTTGATGAGTTGTTCGGCAGACGAAACTAGAGGTTCTCAGTCCTAACTGAATGCTTCGTTAGGCTTTAAACAAATTCCTCAAGCTTCATAACTGATTCCCAGAACCTAAGCCCTAGAGGAACCATCTTCTTCGACTCCGCTGGAGTTGGAGAAGATGAAGTTCAACGGAGAGAGTTAAACACTTGCGCATTATTATAATGGGTGATTCTTGATCTTAAGATCACAAAAAAGTGATCTGGAGCATCTAAAGGGTTTTTGAATGCTGAGGCTAATATTGGATTCGCCGGAGCTCACCGGAGCTCCAATGAATGTTGGTTCAGGATGCTAGAGATGAAATCTTCATGGAATTCTTCGAAACTGATCTTGAATGATCCCTGAGGTCACAAAGAACCTCAAGAGCAACTCAATTAATCCAATTAAAGAATAGACTCAAAGATTTATCAAGCATCTAGTAAAAGCTTCTATTGAGTTCTCATGAACTCAATAATGACCCTCTCACTCAATTGAGTGAAGGGAAAGACTCAGGGGAGTTTGGCAATGATGTATATGTGATTAGTTGCAAGAACTCCTCTTGAGCCACCATTGACAGCGAGCTCAAGAGGTTGAAGTGAAATTAGGCATTTACTATATATTGAGTAGAGTTAATTAGATATAGGATCGAGGCTCTGAAATGGTGTAAGGTTGATGAAGGGCCCCTAGTGAAGGGAACGCACGCCCTCGCCCGTGGCCATGCCACGCGGGTCTGGGCTTTGAACCGATTACCTGTATACCCGCCTGATTTGAGAGAGAAGAGGAGGAACAGGAGAGAGAGAGAGAGAGAGAGAGAGAGAGAGCAGGGTTAGGGGGGTTTTGCTCTTTGTGACACTTAGTCACTAGAGGGATTGCTTCCCTTATGTGTAAGAAGAAAGGAGAGAAGAGAAGAGATGCAGAAGAGAGAAGGCACAGTTGCAGAAGAAGGGAAGAAGAAGGAGCAACCGATAGAGAAGAGGAAGAAGAGAGCAGTTGAAGAAGAAAAGCTAAAGAAGAAGAAGAGAAGCAGGCCAAAGAAGGAAAGAAGAAGAGGAAGAAGAATAGTGCTAGGGAAGCATTGTAGCATCTGTTGGTTAAGCCGTCTGATTAAAAGACCCGATGTCTGATTTGAGACTTTATCTTACTATTTAAGTACCTAAGTTTGATGGTTGATGGCACTATTGCATTATTTGCATATATGCTTAAATTTAATAATTGGTGATCTAAATCACCATTGTTTTTGCTATGAGATTCTTTTTGTCATATGTTAAACTCCTGTTTTATATTAATTAGCATTTCTGAGATATTTCTTATGCTCATTTACATGATTGAGATTAGTGTGCGAATTCCTATTTAATTCCTCTGTTTGACCTCGGACTTTCATTCGAGTTATAAATTTTATCAGTTTTCAAGCGATTTCGACTATACTACAACGTAACTTTTATAAACATCGATCTCGCTCCGACAAACATTTTGGCGTCGTTGCCGGGGACCAACGCACAATTCACCGATTTTCTCTGCATTATTTAATTATATTTGAGCACTAACCTGCCTTATTTGCTTTATTGTAATTTTGCGAGGTACTTCATGAGGAGATCTTCTGCGTAAATCAACTATTCCAAGGCAAGTAACTTCTCTATTCTTCCCTAATCAAGCTCCTAATCTTGGGAAGACAAAAAGGAACCAATCACTTAAGAATCACCTGCCTTATTTTTCATAGTAATCATCATTTAAAGGGCAAGTTTCCTGATTTGCAAATATTTCAAATTTAATTGAAGATTGAGACGATTTTTTTTAGAATTCCCTACCCCAAATTGCTTGTGCCTATTAGGGACTATGCTTAATTTCTAATCTTATTGGACTACGCACTTCTTGTTTGAAGTCTAAGGAGAACATTTTAAAGATCAAATTGAATGCAGAATAAAGCCAATTAGGGTTTAGGGTTTTGGAGTGCTAGTTCATACTTGCTGCATAAAAAGGAAACAAACCCACTCGCATTTGTGTGCTACCCAAGCCCTTGGTTGAAAAGATCTAATCTACAAAAATCCTAAAAAAAATAAAATCAAGCTCTAAATTCACTTGAACCCTAAAAGCCTTGGACCTAATAACTTGGGAGTCAAATCTGGGTGATTTCTAGGTCTTGACCTAGATCTCATTCTACCATCTTTAGGGCAGGTCAAGTGAAGTTTGTCTACATTGTAGGCCAACTATCCTCCAATTTAGGTCACAAGTCAAATTAAACTTTTAATCAAGTGAAACTCAAGGCACAAATTAGGACAAAATTGGTAGACTTAAGATCTTAAGTTCGTACATTCCGGTCTACTTGGATCCTCAGTGACAAGGAAGGTTGAGTAGGGGAAATCCTGTAACCCGTGGGGATGCTCTACCGTGTAAGGGTCTTTGTAGGGCTCTCCCTTCATAGCTGAAATGCTGGTCTCAATTGGTCGAGACCAGTATGTATTTTTATTTTTATTTTTACTACTCGAAAATAAAAAGTTTCCGAGGTCGAACTCAGGGAGCAACACTTGATTTTAGAAGCGTACAAAATCACAATTTACAATATAGATATATACTGTTTTACAAAAATGATAAAAGAAAGGAAAATTTATTCTTCTTTTCTTCTCTCTTTCTTCTTCTGCTGGTTCTTCTTTTCTCTCTTCAGTCGTCTGACTCCAAGGGTCAGACGACTTAAACTCCACTTGCTACAGTGTTCTGCTTCTTCTGCTGGTTCTTCTTCCTCTTGGCTTCTTTTCTTCATCTCCGCTGTGCCAAGTCCTCTTCTTCTTCTTTTTCTGCATCTCTTTCTCTTCTTCTCTTCCCTACTTGGCCTTCTTGACTTCTTCTTCTTTGCTGTTGAGCTGCACTTAAACAAAAAAATTCACATATGCTAAAAACACCATAAAAATTAAAAATTTTTTTGAAAAAGAATAATAAAATGAGAGGAGAAAAGAAATTTTATGGACTCTACACAGGAGGAGGAGAAAAAGGAACAAAATGAAAAGAAGGAGCACAAAATGAAAGAAAAGAGATAGTTATTAGTAAGAGATTAAGGAGTTAACCTAAGTTCTAGACCTCATTCAGGAAAAGAAATGGAAAGTGCACAGTGAGATTAGTAAGAACGCAAATCTTCGGCATTCTCGGATAGACTCTTAGTACCCATTAAGATCTAGACATTCCTCAAGAAGTTGAGGAAAATGAAAAGCTTAAGTATTAGGTCCAAGGCTTAGGAAGTATTTAGCCTCGTTAACTAATTTTTGGTTTACGGGACTCAGTAACCTAAGCACCCTAACTTCACTCACAGCCTAGTTCAGGAAGCATAAAAATCAAAATCACACAGAAGCGTTGCAAAAATTCTGAAAATGACACCTAGAGTAGGAGCGGCCGATCAACATAAGTTGATTTGGACGAGTTCCCAGCGCGAAGATGTGGGAAATTCCCCTCGAAGATGCGTAACAAAATATCATCTCCTCGGTGCTTGTCTCTTAGGATATTTACATATCCTATTGGGGGCATGTAAGCACTCTGCTAGTTCAAATTCCATGGATGGCATTATCACGAAATGTCAATTGCCAGGGTTTGAATTCGACCACGGAACACCATGGATGGAATTATCTCGAAATCTCAACAGCCAGGGTTCTGGGGGTTATCATGGGTGGTGTTATCTCGAAGCATCGATTGCCAGGAACCCTTGAGGATTGATGATGGCGACAAGGAATCTGATATAGACCGTGTTGAGAAGCCAATCCTAAGCTAGAATTAAAAATAAAAAGAGAGAGAAAACTCTCCAAACATATAAATCTTCTACCTCTCTTTCTTACAAAACGCATTGCGAACTGAGCCAGGGCTAAAATTATCTCAAGCACTGGTGCTTTAACCACAAAGTCCAATAAACCTTAGGTTAGTCTTGTACGCCTTAAAAACCTTTGCTAAGGATTGAAGCTGAGCTAGACAGATCTGGATCTTGGTTGGTACTAGAGTACCTTTTAGGCGTATGGTTGACATTCTGACCTAATCTAGGTTTCTAAAGAAAAAGCACTTATCTGAAATCATTAAGAACTTCATGGTCTAGAATAAGGGTTGAAACCTTAAAATTTTGCTAAGGGACTAGCAAAAGCTAGGCATGGGGGTATGATGAGAACCTCATCATGAACCCTAACTAGCACAATTTAATCCAAATGAGTGTGAAAAAGCTCCTATAAAACCCAAAAAGAGGCTTAACTCAGAGAATTCTGAGTTAAAGAATAAAACAAATCATAAGGGATAAAACTGTAATTTCACCAATGTAGTATGCAAATAGGGTAATTAAGGGTCCAAACACAGGTCAAACGAGCTTAATAAGGAGGGAAGTGGGATGATCTGATCTGAAAAGGGTTATAGCAACTTCTAGGAATTAAATGACATTCTGTAACCCTAAAACAAATCCACTTTAATTCAAGAGGTTCGAGGTACGATAAAAGTCAGATAAACCCTATAAAATTCATATAAAAATATTCCCTAGGGTTTAGAACCTTCAAATTGGCCTTTGCAACCTATTTTGACCTAAAATGAGAACCATGCCCAATTAATGACTTAATTTGGGTTTTTACGTAAATTGACCGGTCAAACATGATCCATCCTAAAATAAAATTTCACCATTAAAATCCTTAAATTCAAATTAGTCTGGTATAAAAATTTGGGCCTAGGAAAAGATCATCTTGACCAACTTTACAAATTGGTCCTCTTAATTTACTTTTTGACCCATATCTTTTGAAACCCTTGCGTTCAGCCCCCTAACTTCTCATCGTTCTTTGCAGAACGGTCCCCCCTGCCATTTCTGCACAGCGCCATACCTCTAGCGACCTTGCGCGGAGGATGGGGCCGCGCAGGGCAAGACAGCTGTCCAAAGGAACAGACGAGGGGTTCCCTGCGACGTCCTCTGTCACAGGGACCCCTCCCTGACCTCTGCATCCGACCATGCCTCTCGTGCGAACGTACGAAAGGCATGGGTATCCTTTCTGGCCACTCTCCGGTGAGGTAGGCACGTCGCCTCCTCGGTCCCCTCTCCTTGCCAAGGCCTTTATAAGGAGCGGCAAGGTTTGACGTCTCCTCCAAGCTTCTTCTGGCCAAGAGAAACCCTACTTTTCATCCCTTCCCTCTCCGGTCAGAACGCCCGAGCTTCCGGCGATCTTCTCCTCCTCCTCCTCATCGCTCTGCTGCCCTACCTGCAGTAGAGTTCACTCTACCCCATTGTCCGCCCCAGGCCGTACCAGCCGGCGCCCTCAGACCGCCTCCTCGTCGTCGATAACCTCCTCCTGGGCATCTTCATCCTCAGCTCCGACAGGCACGAGCCGTATGCTTCCCTCTCCCCATTCGTCGATTAAATAGGTAGAATCTTCCTCTCTCTCTCCCTTACATTTTCCCCTTCCTGATTTACCATTTTGATCCACCGACAGCCACTTCCACCTCCATCTGCTCCATCTCCGATCACCTTCTTCGGCGTGGCCATTCCACTTCCACAGACCACCTCAACCCTCGCCGACAAGCCCAGAAGCTCCCCCTCGCTCCACTCAACCGTTTCCCCCACTCCATTCACTGTCATTCACTTCCCAACCACCCCCCGAACAGACCCATTTTCACGCACACAGTCTGACCTAAGTCCACCGCCACAGGCGCTCTCGCGCCTCGCCGACCCCCACACTGCCTTTGCCACACTCCGGCGAAGCTTCCCACGTTATCTGATTTGACCAAGAGGCCGTCATTGTGTTTTCAGGTCAGCGCCCCCTCACCGCCATTGTTGAGCTGCTGCAGCTCCCTCACTCGCAGCTCCAGGCCATCTCCAACCCAGGACAGATTCCGCGAAGGCACCCAGGCTTGCGATTTGGGTTGTGAGCCTCGCAGCTGCCCCAATTGGCAGCGGCTTCCCCAACTGCGGGTGAGCAATCTGGAGGTGGGACTTTAGTCCCACCTCGTAAGTATGTGGCTTCGCGTGCACACTTAAATTGCAAAAGTGTATCGGGCAGTTTGCCTTCGATACACAGGGGTCAGGTCCCTCACACGCACGCAGTGCACCACGCGCTCGCTCGCCCTCGCCCGTGCTCATGCCCCGCAGGTCTGGGCCGGATCCGACTACCCGACCAAGCACTCCTCGCCCACCAACGCATGCCGGTGGGCCTGGTCCCAGGCGCGCTACACAAACCCGATTACCTGGCTCTGGGAGAGCATTCCTAAGAGAGATTCAGAGAGAAAGAGAGACGTGGGTAAGGGGTAGGGGTAGGTTTTGCACTGATGGGTGTGTATCCACGTAGGGAAGGAAGGAAGAAGAAGAGAGGAGGAGTGGCCAAAGCCTTAGCCGCACTGAGCAGCTAAAGAAGAAAGGAAGGAGAGGAGCTGAAGAAAAAGAGAAGAAGCCGCACTGTAGCAAACCCATAGTTAAGTCGTCTGAGCACCAAGTCAGACGACAGAAGGGCAACGGCCAGAGCGCAAAGAAGAAGAAAGAAAGAGAAGAAGAAGAAGAAGCAGAAAAGAAGCAGAAAAGAAGAAGAAGAAAGAAAAGAAGGCAGGCCAGAGAAGAAAGAAGAAAAAGAAGAAAGAAGACACAGTCGCAAGGAAGGAAAGAAGAAGCAGAGCAGAAGAGAAAGAAGAAAGAAGAAGCAGAAGAAGAGAGGAACGGCCAAAGCAGAAGAAGAAGAAGAAAAAGAGAAGAGGAAGAGAGAAGAAGAAGAAGCCAACAAAAGAGAACTTTAGCTCTCTCTCTCTCTCTCTCTTATTATTTTTGTAACATAATTGTGAACATTTATGCTTCTAGAATCATAGTTGCTCCTCGAGTTCGACCTCGGGAAAACTTGTTATTCCGAGTAAAAAATTTTTGTAGTAATCTGCTAACTGTCTTGTCATACACTACAACGACTGTAAATCATAATAAACATAAAGACGGAACACGCGACACCAACATTATTTATCTTTTTCACAGAAAGGTCCCCACCACCATGAATCCTATTCCTACAACTCCGACGATCTTTGATTGGAGAGAACTCCTTCTCTGATCAATCAATCCCTCCCAAAATTGGAAGGGAGATTCCTTGAGGAATCCTCTTCCCATTGAATCTGTCCATGAGCCCTAAAACTTTTCCAATCTTTCATACAAACGCATGAGAGATTAGGGTATCCTAGAGAATTCCAACTCCAGTGACATTTCCTAGCTTGGAAGCATGGCTTCCAAGCTCAAAATCCCCTCCTGAGCCCTATAAAAGGATCCCGAGGGCACGGCTGTGCTTTGGAGCAAGGTTTAAGGCCAGAACAACATCTTCCCTCTCTTCCATAGCCAGCTCCGACCTTAGCTCCGGCGAGCCTCTTCCTCCATCGCCTCTGACCTCCCAACCGCCAGCTTGGGAGCGCCAATATCTCCCTCTCCATTGTCCACTCCTTGATGGCCAAATCAGGGGCTCTTTACCTTGTTCTTCGTTGCTGCTATCTCACGGAGTAGTTCACTTCTCCGGCGCGACAGCCACACCAACGCCTATTTCCTCCCCTTTTTGTCCCTAAATTAGGTTTGGTAGACTTATCTCTCTCCCTACTTCCTTTTCCCTCTTTCTATCTCTCAATTCGACCACCAAACACATGCGACCACCTCCATCTTTCCCGTCTCCAGCAATCCCTCCGGCAAAGCGTCCCCGCCGCTACACCCCTCCATCTGCCTCGCCGAAACCCTCTACACCATCACCACATCCAATCGCATCAAAGCCCCACCTTTATTTCCTACTCCACTCACTCCCGTGACCCACCGAACACACCCACCGTCGCATTCCTCCTCCGACCTCCGTAAACCATCACACACCTCCACAAGTGTAACGAGCGCGTGCCCCAGACGCCTTTTAAGACGTCTGGGAGGTGGCCCAGACGTCTGTCAAGACGTCTGGGATCACATCCAGACGTCTGACCAGACGTCCGGGATAGTTTACAGACGTCTGGTGAACAGTTATGCTCGCACGGGATATTCGTCTGCGCGCCTGTGCGCGCAGACCTGCGTTCTGCCCTCTTTCTCTGCGGCTGCAGGCGGCTGCGACCGCCTTCTCTCTCCTCTCCGCGCGGCGTTAAAAGGGGGGGGCGCGCCTCCCCTCCCGTCTCCACCATCTTCCTCCTTCTTCTCCTGCCTGTGCGCGAGAGCGAGCGAACGCGAGGGCGCAGCGGCAGCGGCAGCCGCAGTGAGCGCGGAGGAGCTGCGGCGTGCGAGGGCGGGGCTCTGCCGTGAGGGCGAGCTCGCCAGGAGCGGCTTGGCCGGCCGTCGGAGGGCGCAGGGGGCGCAGAGCGTCGCGGAGAGGGACCTGCTGCGGGCGGAGCAGCGTACGCGCGAGGTGCGACGCGGGCGGCGTCGCGAGCGGAGGCCGAGCAGGGCTCTGATTCTGGAAAAAATTTCCAGAATCAGACGTCTGGATTGATATCCAGACGGCAAGGTCGACGTCTGTGAGATCATACAGACGTCTGAAAGGTGAGTTTCCGCTTTCTTCTTCCTTTTTGTCGACTGACCGTACTGAGGGAGGGGGGTTGGCTGTGCGCAGGTTTTCTGATTCGTCATCCTTTGCGAATCAGACGTCTGGAAGTTGTACCAGACGGCGGGAGTGACCTCCAGACGTCCGGAGTGACCATCGGACGTCTGGGATCTAGGAAAGACGTCCCTGCAGACTTCTGGACGTCTGGGAAACCACGCTGAGCAGGTAATTCTCTGATCCACCGTTTAAGACGTCTGGAGGGAGTTCCAGACGTCTGATTTTGCACAGTATCGTCTTTCTCGACCCGTTTAGGGCCCGTTTGGGCTCCGTTTTCCGCGATTCGAGTTGCGTTCGTTTCAGAATTAATTCCTCTACCCGCCTACAGTAGCTATACACTGTTTTGAGACACTCCTTGTGTTTGATCCTTGTGATAGGACCTCGTTCGGTTGCAGTCTTGAGAGTCGCGGAGGCGCGCGGGATTCCCGATCACGCCCCCATTACTCCCGTTGTACCTGGTAGAGTGGTTTTAAGTATTAATAAAATCTGTTAAAGTATGGAACCATAACTAGAACCTAGGGCTTGCATGAATCCTAGGAATGAGAAATATATGGAATGATAGCTCCTAGGTGTTGCATGAATCCTAGGGCCGGAAAACTAGATTGTATGATAGATCCTAGGATATGGCATGAATCCTAGGATGGAAAAACTAGTGGAATGTATATTACTGCAGTCTTGGAAAAATGGAAAGGAATATATAAAGCTGCCTGTAAATTTAATTAACAGCTGCCTGTTATGAATAAAGAAACATGTTTGAGATCATGGTATTTGAGAACGTGAATCTGGAAAGTGAAACATATGATGTTCTGAAATAAAGAGCTGGAACCCTACGGGGAGTTAGGAGTGGAACTCCTGGAAAGAAAAAGGAATGGAACTGAGATGTAGTTTGTACTGTCTCTTGGGTACGCAGTACCAAGGGAAGTACCTGTACCTGTTTAGTGCAGAGTGGGGCCAGCCGCCCCAGGGACCCGGGGTTAGGATTGGCCGCTCTGTACCGACTTGCTGGCCCTCGTGTACGTAGTACCGAGGAGAGCTAGTAGTGTTAGGAGAGTACTAGCTACCCCACGGGCCCCGGGGTTCTGCTAGCCTCCTTCACCGACTTGTTAGGCCCACTAGGGCAAACCAGGGTAGTCAGGCGAGGGTGCGCGGACTGTGGAGGGCCAAGGCCCCGGTTTGGTTACTGTGGAGGGGTTGGACCCCTGTTACTGAGAGGGCTCTGCCCTGGTTCCATGCTGTGCTTTGGGCGCACCCGTTAACGGAAACGACTGACCGCGTGCCAGTGCGGGCTAGCTACCTGTGCGTTTATCGCGCGTGCCGTAGTCACCGTTACGTCTGTCAGTGACCTTGGGGTGGTTGACTGAGGGTAGGATCACCACGGGGGACTCTCCCGGCCAGGAGAGCACCACGTGCTACTTCTACTTTTGGAAAAGACTGCAATCAAGATCGTCCCACGAGGACATTCGAGATCAAGTAAAGGATCTGAGAAATAAATGAAATAGTGAGAAAATTGAAAGATGTAAATAAAGGAAGTAATAGAACATAATAGCTACTGTACACTCTACTGTTGCCTTTAATTAGTTTGCCACTCTACTCAGCGTTTTGCTGACGTGTTACACTCGTTACCTTTTTCAGGACCAGGTGTTGAGCAGCCAGGGTCGGCGGCTGCAGAGGACGCTGGGCCGAGTAGGGTCCAGTAGAGTTACCACAGCTTTGTACCCCTTTTTTGTTTCTGTTCTAGTGAGTAGTTTTGTTTCCGCTGTACCTTCTTTACCTGCAGTTTTTGTTATATGATAAATGTTGTTTTACTGTTGTGGTGGTGCCTACTGTAGTAGTTTCTTTCCTTACTGCTGTACTTTCTTACTGTTAGTTATATTCATGCTGAATGTGGTTTATTTTACTGTCTTTTGGTTACTTCCTCGTTGGACGACTGGGTCTTGGGATTAGTCGAGTCGGTCCGGTTCTCGTGTCTCGTAGGGACTCGGGAACCGGGTCGTTACAAGATGGTATCAGAGCAAGGTCGTCCCGAGAAGTGAATCAACTGACTGGAAAATAACCAATTCACATGTTTATAGCTAGAGTAGCCACCACAACATATCTCTTGATATGAGCTCTTAGAAGTGTTGTTAGGTACCGTCTGTTTTGACGTTTCCGTTTTGTTTCGTGTCTCCTTGCAGGAGATGCCTCGTCGTGGGACTGGCGAGACTGGCCGCGGGCGCGGCCGAGGGCGAGGTCGGCGAGGTGGACGTGCTGTCGTTGACGTCTCGGAGGATCAGCCACCACTCCCTGGCATCCAGGCCCAGGACCTCGCCAGACTGATATGGGATATTGTACGAGAGGAGCTCCACCCACCGCCCCGAGCACCTCCTCCTGGGGTTGCAGAGGGGGAGTCCTCTGTGGGACCACGCGACGGAAGCGGCGCTGGACACGAGGGAGGGGATGGGCCCCTGCCGCCCCCACCTTCCTCCGACACTTCTGTACACGAGGCACCTTCGCCTGGAGGTGCACCAGCACCTCCCCTACAGCACCAGTTCGAGCTTTTCGGACAGTTCCGGAAGCTGAAGCCCCCCTCCTTCAAGGGGGATGAGGACCCGACCGAGGCAGAGGACTGGCTTGAGCAGCTGGAGAAGATCTTCGACACCCTTCGCCCCCCGGTGGAGTGCCGCGTGGCCTTTGCCACGTACCAACTGGAGAGTGCGGCACACCGGTGGTAGAGGGCGGTCTGGGGATAGGAGAGGGACGAGCCGACGTGGGACCAGTTCGTCACCCTCTTCTGCGAGCAGTACTTTCCCCAGACGTGGCAGGACCAGAGGAGGCGGGAGTTCCACACTCTCCGCCAAGGGACGATGACCGTGAGCGCGTACCGCACGCGTTTCTTGGAGCTGTCCCGCTTTGTAGCGACAGCGGTAGCCACTGAGGAGGAGCGCCTTTGGAGGTTCACCGAGGGGCTCCGGCCTGCGATCCGGGGGTATGTCAAACCCCTGAAGCTGCCGACGTTTTCGAGGGTGGTAGAGGCAGCCATGACTTACGAGGAGACCAACCCGTCCGCGCGAGAGACCGACGGCGGGCGGAAGAGGCCCTTTCAGCCAGACTTCTCACAGGGCCGGCGAGAACGGAGACACGTGGCGTCCGCAGGAGAGCCGTCACGTTGTGCAGGGCCATCAGTGGCCTTTGGGGGCCCTCGACAGGGGCCAGTCGCCAGCACCGGACCCCCGCCAAGCTGACAGCAGGGACTCACCGAGGGCGGGAGTCGGGTTCCCCTCTGCTACCAGTGTGGCCAGCCAGGCCACGTCAGGAGGGACTGCCCATCTAGGGCAGGAGGTCAGCAGATACTTCCCGCGCAGAGCACTGGAGGGCGCGCAGGAGGCCGCGGTTTCCAGGCACGAGGAGGAGGACCGCAGTCGCGAGGAGGGTACCGGCCAGCACCTACCCGTCCGACGCAGAGTGTGGCTGCTTCGTCCGCACCTAGAGCTGAGGGGCGTATCAACGCCCTAACACACAGGGACGCCAGAGCTTCGGGATCCGTGGTAGCAGGTATGGTTTCAGTTTCTGGCAGACTCGTTTACACGCTTTTCGATTCCGGCGCTACGCACTCGTTTGTCGCAGACAGTTTCGCAGTTAGTTTGGACCAGGATTATACATTGTTAGAGAACCCGTTCGTAATCAGAGGTCCGAGTGGTCAGCTGTTTGTAGCTGAGGAGGTGTACACGGGTTGCGGGGTCAGCATCGGGGGACACAGCCTGCCAGCTGACCTGATTATGATACAGATGGAGGACTTTGGGGTGATCCTGGGGATGGATTGGCTGTCCGCTTACCACGCCTTGGTAGACTGCTTCGAGAGGAAGATTGTCTTCTCCATTCCGGAGTTGCCTTCCTTCGAGTTTCACGGGCAGCCAGTGGACGGAGGCTTCAGGTGCATTTCGGCACTTCGGGCGGCGAGACTTTTGAGCCAGGGGTGTGAGGGCTTCTTAGCTTGTGTGGTGGCAGAGCACAGCCCCGTGGCAGACTTCCAGAGCATCCCGGTGGTCAGAGAGTACCCCGACGTGTTTCCAGACGAGTTACCAGGACTACCGCCCGAGCGTGAGATCGAGTTTGAGATCTCACTAGTACCAGGGACCAGCCCCATCTCCACCGCGCCATACAGGATGGCACCGCTTGAGCAGCGAGAGCTCAAGTCTCAGTTGCAGGACCTTTTGGAGAAAGGTTTCGTAAGGCCCAGTGCGTCTCCCTGGGGAGCCCCGGTACTGTTTGTGAAGAAGAAGGATGGGACCCTACGCCTTTGTGTGGACTACCGACAGCTGAATAGGGTCACCATCAAGAACAGATATCCGCTGCCGAGGATTGACGATTTGTTTGACCAGTTGCGGGGTGCCACGGTGTTTTCCAAGATCGACTTGAGGTCTGGATACCACCAGTTGAGGATCAGGGAGACCGACGTCTCCAAGACAGCTTTCCGCACCCGCTACGGACACTACGAGTTTTTGGTCATGCCGTTTGGGCTGACCAATGCCCCCGCTGCTTTCATGGACCTGATGAACCGGGTGTTCAGACCGTACTTGGACCAGTTTGTGGTGGTTTTCATAGATGATGTACTCATCTATTCTAGAGATCGGACGCAGCACGGACAGCACTTGCGGATGGTTCTGGACACTCTGAGACGACGCAGGCTGTATGCCAAATACAGCAAGTGCGAGTTCTGGTTGAGGGAGGTGACCTTTTTGGGTCATGTGATCTCTGGAGACGGCCTGGCGGTGGATCCCGCCAAGGTCGAGGCAGTGCTCAGGTGGGAGAGACCGCGTTCAGTCACTGAGATTCGCAGTTTCCTGGGACTGGCAGGTTACTACAGACGGTTCATCAGAGGGTTTTCGCAGATTGCATGTCCTATGACACAGTTGACTCGGAAGGATGTGCCTTTCGCTTGGACAGACGCCTGTGAGGCGTGTTTTCTGGAGCTGAAGGAGAGGTTGACCTCGGCTCCCGTGCTCACCATCCCTGACAGTAGTGGCGGGTTCGTTGTGTACACGGACGCTTCCTTGCAGGGGTTAGGAGGTGTGCTCATGCAGAGGGGTCACGTGGTCGCTTACGCCTCGCGGCAACTGAAGCCGCATGAGCATACCTACCCTACCCACGATCTAGAGTTGGCAGCTGTTGTCTTCGCGCTGAAGACATGGAGGCACCACTTGTACGGTGAGACCTTCGAGATTTTTACAGATCACAAGAGCCTCAGATATCTTTTTGACCAGAAGGAGCTCAACATGAAACAGAGACGTTGGTTGGAGCTCCTGAAGGACTACGACTGCAGCATCTCCTACCACCCGGGAAAGGCCAATGTGGTGGCTGACGCCTTGAGCCGTAAGGCGCCCGCACGCTTGGCCAGTCTACAGTTACAGAGTTGGAGCCTTTTGGAGGAGGTGGGAAGTTGGCGACCTCTAGAGTTACGAGGGTACTGTGGGGCAGTGACGGTGACACGGCAGACCAGACCAGAGTTGATAGACCGCATCATCACGGGACAGATGGCCGATCCGTACTTGCAGTCTTTGTGCGACAGAGTACTATCAGGGGACCCAGGGGACTTCTCTTTCACAGACCAGGTGTTACGCTTGGGGGGACGGTTGTGCGTCCCCAGAGACGAGGAGCTGTTGAGAGAACTCCTGACTGAGGCACACGGTTCCAGATTCACCATACATCCCGGAAACACGAAAATGTACCATGACTTGAGACGCGAGTTCTGGTGGAGAGGGATGAAGCGGGATGTGGGTGAGTTCGTGTAGCAGTGCTTAGTGTGCCAGCAGGTGAAAGCCGAGCATCAGAGGCCTGCAGGGCCGCTTCAGCCGCTTCCAGTGCCAGAGTGGAAGTGGGAGAGCATCACCATGGACTTGGTGGTGGGCTTACCTGTTACCCAGCGAGGACACGACGCAGTCTGGGTAATAGTGGATAGATTGACGAAGACGGCACGATTCTTGCCGATCCGAGTCACTTTGGGACCAGCACAGTTGGCAGAGAGGTATATCCGTGACGTGGTGCGACTACACGGAGTTCCACCGGAGATCGTATCCGACCGGGATACCCGCTTTACGTCCCAGTTTTGGGCTGAGTTTCAGCAGGCTTTGGGGACGAGGTTGAGGTTTAGCACGGCTTACCACCCCCAGACGGACGGACAGTCGGAACGCACGATACAGACACTTGAGGACCTTTTGCGTGCCTGTGTACTAGACTGGAGGGGCTCTTGGGAGGAGCACCTGCCCCTGGCAGAGTTTGCATACAACAACAGTTATCACTCGAGCATCGGCATGGCTCCCTACGAGGCTCTATACGGACGGAAATGCACGACACCCTTGAGTTGGGTTGAGGTGGGGACCAAGTGGGAGGTTGGCCCCAGGTTGATCCGGCAGAGTCAGGAGGTAGTTGAGCAGATCCACAGACGACTCCGCACTGTCAGGAGCAGACAGAAGAGCTACGCAGATCGCAGACGCAGAGAGGTGCAGTTCGAGGTTGGGGACCACGTCTTCCTTCGTGTTTCGCCCGTGAAGGGCTTACAGCGGTTTGGGGTGAGAGGGAAGCTCGCGCCGAGGTTCGTGGGGCCCTTTGAGGTCCTGGAGCGGGTTGGACCCGTTGCTTACAGACTTGCCCTTCCCCCGCAGCTTTCTGGTGTGCACGACGTGTTCCACGTGTCCAACCTCAGGAAGTACGTAGCCGATCCCAGCCACGTACTGAGTCACGAGAGCGTCGAGGTGAGCGACGACCTGACCTACCCCGAGCGGCCAGTGCAGATCCTAGACCGAGCCGTCCGCAGGTTGAGACGAAAGCAAGTACCCCTGGTAAAGGTTTTGTGGAGGAGCCAGCGGTACGAGGAGGCTACCTGGGAGCCTGAGGCGGCAATGCGGGAGCGGTACCCGGAGCTTTTCACGGGTACGTCTTTTCGGACCGGCTTCGGTCCTCTTTGAGTTTGTTATGGTTATTTGGACATCTTTTTCCCGCACCCTAGTTGGCGCAAGTTTCGGGGACGAAACTTCCTTTGAGTTTGTTATATTGTAACGAACGCTTGCCCCAGACGCCTTTTAAGACGTCTGGGATCACATCCAGACGTCTGACCAGACGTCCGGGATAGTTTACAGACGTCTGGCGAACAGTTATGCTCGCACGAGATATTCGTCTGCGCGCCTGTGCGCGCAGACCTGCGTTCTACCCTCTTTCTCTACGGCTGCAGGCGGCTGCGACCGCCTTCTCTCTCCTCTCCGTGCGGCATTAAAAGGGGGGGGGCGCGCCTCCCCTCCCGTCTCCACCATCTTCCTCCTTCTTCTCCTGCCTGTGCGCGAGAGCGAGCGGACGCGAGGGCGCAGCGGCAGCGGCAGCCGCAGTGAGCGCGGAGGAGCTGCGGCGTGCGAGGGCGGGGCTCTGCCGTGAGGGCGAGCTCGCCAGGAGCGGCTTGGCCGGCCGGCGGAGGGCGCAGGGGGCGCAGAGCGTCGCGGAGAGGGACCTGCTGCGGGCGGAGCAGCGTACGCGCGAGGTGCGACGCGGGCGGCGTCGCGAGCGGAGGCCGAGCAGGGCTCTGATTCTGGAAAAAATTTCCAGAATCAGACGTCTGGATTGATATCCAGACGGCAAGGTCGACGTCTGTGAGATCATACAGACGTCTGAAAGGTGAGTTTCCGCTTTCTTCTTCCTTTTTGTCGACTGACCGTACTGAGGGAGGGGGGTTGGCTGTGCGCAGGTTTTCTGATTCGTCATCCTTTGCGAATCAGACGTCTGGAAGTTGTACCAGACGGCGGGAGTGACCTCCAGACGTCCGGAGTGACCATCGGACGTCTGGGATCTAGGAAAGACGTCCCTGCAGACTTCTGGACGTCTGGGAAACCACGCTGAGCAGGTAATTCTCTGATCCACCGTTTAAGACGTCTGGAGGGAGTTCCAGACATCTGATTTTGCACAATATCGTCTTTCTCGACCCGTTTAGGGCCCGTTTGGGCTCCGTTTTCCGCGATTCGAGTTGCGTTCGTTTCAGAATTAATTCCTCTACCCGCCTACAGTAGCTATACACTGTTTTGAGACACTCCTTGTGTTTGATCCTTGTGATAGGACCTCGTTCGGTTGCAGTCTTGAGAGTCGCGGAGGCGCGCGGGATTCCCGATCACGCCCCCATTACTCCCGTTGTACCTGGTAGAGTGGTTTTAAGTATTAATAAAATCTGTTAAAGTATGGAACCATAACTAGAACCTAGGGCTTGCATGAATCCTAGGAATGAGAAATATATGGAATGATAGCTCCTAGGTGTTGCATGAATCCTAGGGCCGGAAAACTATATTGTATGATAGATCCTAGGATATGGCATGAATCCTAGGATGGAAAAACTAGTGGAATGTATATTACTGCAGTCTTGGAAAAATGGAAAGGAATATATAAAGCTGCCTGTAAATTTAATTAACAGCTGCCTGTTATGAATAAAGAAACATGTTTGAGATCATGGTATTTGAGAACGTGAATCTGGAAAGTGAAACATATGATGTTCTGAAATAAAGAGCTGGAACCCTACGGGGAGTTAGGAGTGGAACTCCTGGAAAGAAAAAGGAATGGAACTGAGATGTAGTTTGTACTGTCTCTTGGGTACGCAGTACCAAGGGAAGTACCTGTACCTGTTTAGTGCAGAGTGGGGCCAGCCGCCCCAGGGACCCGGGGTTAGGATTGGCCGCTCTGTACCGACTTGCTGGCCCTCGTGTACATAGTACCGAGGAGAGCTAGTAGTGTTAGGAGAGTACTAGCTACCCCACGGGCCCCGGGGTTCTGCTAGCCTCCTTCACCGACTTGTTAGGCCCACTAGGGCAAACCAGGGTAGTCAGGCGAGGGTGCGCGGACTGTGGAGGGGCAAGGCCCCGGTTTGGTTACTGTGGAGGGGTTGGACCCCTGTTACTGAGAGGGCTCTGCCCTGGTTCCGTGCTGTGCTTTGGGCGCACCCGTTAACGGAAACGACTGACCGCGTGCCAGTGCGGGCTAGCTACCTGTGCGTTTATCGCGCGTGCCGTAGTCACCGTTACGTCTGTCAGTGACCTTGGGGTGGTTGACTGAGGGTAGGATCACCACGGGGGACTCTCCCGGCCAGGAGAGCACCACGTGCTACTTCTACTTTTGGAAAAGACTGCAATCAAGATCGTCCCACGAGGACATTCGAGATCAAGTAAAGGATCTGAGAAATAAATGAAATAGTGAGAAAAATGAGAGATGTAAATAAAGGAAGTAATAGAACATAATAGCTACTGTACACTCTACTGTTGCCTTTAGTTAGTTTGCCACTCTACTCAGCGTTTTGCTGACGTGTTACACTCGTTACCTTTTTCCGGACCAGGTGTTGAGCAGCCAGGGTCGGCGGCTGCAGAGGACGCTGGGCCGAGTAGGGTCCAGTAGAGTTACCACAGCTTTGTACCCCTTTTTTTTTTTCTGTTCTAGTGAGTAGTTTTGTTTCCGCTGTACCTTCTTTACCTGCAGTTTTTGTTATATGATAAATGTTGTTTTACTGTTGTGGTGGTGCCTACTGTAGTAGTTTCTTTCCTTACTGCTGTACTTTCTTACTGTTAGTTATATTCATGCTGAATGTGGTTTATTTTACTGTCTTTTGGTTACTTCCTCGTTGGACGACTGGGTCTTGGGATTAGTCGAGTCGGTCCGGTTCTCGTGTCTCGTAGGGACTCGGGAACCGGGTCGTTACAACAAGCCACGAAAACACCGCCACCATCTTCCTTAGACCTAGGCGATCATACTGAACCATTGTAATTAGGCCGAGAGGTCGTATGTGTGTTTTTAGGTCTTTGTCACCCTCCGCTGTCACCGCTATCAACTCCGACTCCATTCACCTCCATTCGACCTGCTTCGACCTTGCCTTCATGTTCAGGAGATGCGGTTTCATTCCATGATGCCAACCGCATTCCCAATTGGCCTCTTAGCGGCTACAGCATCTGCAATTGAAGGAGTTACACCTCTGCTGCTTCGCGAGGAAGACCAGGGACTTTAGTCCCACATCTGTGGTGACCGAAGCCTCCCCAGCGAATAAATTATTTTCTCACATTAGCCATATCGCCTCAGTAGCACGGGGTGAGGTCCCCTCGCACGTGCCCATGCACGCCCTCACCCGCGGCCACGCCATGCGGGTCTGGGCTTTGAACCGATTACTCGTATACCTGCCTGATGTAAGAGAGAAGAGGAGGAACATGAGAGAGAGAGAGAGTAGGGGTTAGGGGGTTTTGCTCTTTGTGACACTTTGTCACCGGAGGGATTGCTTCCCTTGTGTGTAAGAAGAGAGAGAAGAGAAGAGAAGCAGAAGAGAGAAGGCACAGCCGCAGAAGAAGGGAAGAAGAAGAAGGAGCAACAGACAAAGAAGAGGAAGAAGAGAACAGTTGAAGAAGAAAAGCTAAAGAAGAAGAAGAGAAGCAGGCCAAGGAAGGAAAGAAGAGGAAGAAGAATAGTGCTAGGGAAGCACTGTAGCACCTGTTGGTTAAGCCGTCTGATTAAAAGACCCGACGCCTGATTTGAGGCTTTATCTGGTTATCTAAGTACCTAAGTTTCATGGTTGATGGCACTATTGCATTATTTGCATATATGCTTAAATTGAATAATTGGTTATCTACATCACCATTGTTTTTGCTTTAAGATTCTTTTTGCAATATGTTAAACCCATGCTTTATATTGATTAGCATTTCTAAGTTATTTCTTGTGCTCATTTACATTATTGAGATTAGTGTGTGAATTCCTATTTGCTCCCTCTGTTCGACTTCAGACTTTCACTCGAGTTATAAATTTTATCTGTTTTCAAGCGATTTCGACTATACTACAACGCAACTTTTATAAACATCGATCTCGCTCCAACAAACATTTTGGTGCCATTGCCGGGGAGCAACGCACAATTCACCGCTTTTATCTGCATTATTTGATTATATTTGAGTATTAACTTGTCCTGTTTGCTTTATTGTAATTTTGCGAGGTACTTCACGAGGAGATCTTCCACGTAAATCAACCACTCCAGGGTAGGTAACTTCTCTATTCTTCCCTAATCAAGCTCCTAATCTCGGGAAGACAAAAGGGAACGAATCAATTAGGAATCACCTACCTTATTTTTCATAGTAATCAACATTTAAAGGGCAAGTTTCCTGATTTGCGAAAATTTCAAATTTAATTGAAGATTGAGATGATTTCGTTTAGAATTCCCTACTCCAAATTGCTTGTGCCTATTAGGGACTATGCTTAATTTCTAATCTTATTGGACTACACACTTCTTGTTTGAAGTTTAAGGAGAACATTTTAAAGATCAAATTGGATGCAGAATAAAGCCAATTAGGGTTTCAATTTTTAGGGTTTTGGAGTGCTAGTTCACACTTGCTTGCATAAAAAGGAAACAAACCCACCCGCATTTCTGTGCTACCCAAGCCCTTGGTTGAAAAGATCTAATCTACAAAAACCCTAAAAAAAATAAAATCAAGCTCTAAATTCACTTGAACCCTAAAAGCCTTGGACCTAATAACCTGGGAGTCAAATCAGGGTGATTTCTAGGTCTTGACCTAGATCTCATTCTGCCATCTTTAGGGCAGGTCAGGTGAAGTTAGTCTACATTGTAGGCCAACCAACCTCCAATTTAGGCTACAAGTCAAATTAAACTTTTAATCAAGTGAAACTCAAGGCACAAATTAGGACATAAAATTGGTAGACTTAAGGTCTTAAGTTCGTATATTTCGGTCTACCTGGACCCTCAGTGACAAGGAAGGTCGGGTGGGGGAAATCCTATAACCCGTGGGGACGCTCTACCATGTAGGGGTCTTTGCAGGGCTCTCCCTTCGTAGCTGCCCAGGTATTTCTCGAGTGTGCGAATTTCTGATTCAGAGGTATCATCCGCCTCGAAATTGCCTCAGTCATTCAAGAATCTTTGGGTGCCTTGTTGGGTCAAATCTCACATCCAGTTCCTCATCCCTTCTATTAGAGCACACACACAGATTTTCTTAGGAATTTCTTTCAGATCTGATCAATTTCAATCTAATCTTAAATTTTGATTCTACATCTTGATTCCACCATTTTTTATTCAAAATGCAACCAAACATGTTACTAGACCCATTTGAGGATATACAGGTTAATGTGTTAAACACAACAACATTCCTTTTAGAACAAGCACAGCTAATTTTGACGCAACTAGAAAACGGGGCAACTTGGGATGTTCACATGCAAAATACCAAGAAATTGAGAGATGGCACAATGGTGAATATATCTTGTGTCGATTTGAACCATCACAATGGACGGTACACCGAGATGACCTTGAAAAAAGAGACAAGGTAATGCAGATGTTGAAACGTGTTATCGATCAGAGGCATCAGTACACCCTTGTGACATCTTGGATTAACCAGCACAATTCCCAAATCCCGAGTTTGATTGATCAAGCTTGTTATGGACCTCCAACCCAAATGGAACCTGATTCAAATTATGAACAAATTAACATTCCTAATCTTGAGACGGGTTAGGAGGATCCGATTACAGGTGTTCACAATTTTGAGCCAACCCTAGAAAATCAAAACCCTGGTTGGCCGAGCTTAGATTTTTCAAACACCTATGATTATGAGATTGAATCAGAACCTCTCGAGGGTGTAAATTCCGCTCCTTATTCTGATAAGGTGACCCTCAAGGGCAATTCTGACATCCCTGTAGAACCCAACCTAGATTCTAGTGATCCAACCCACACCCTTAACCTAGAATCAGGATTTGAGTTTTATTAGGATGATTATGAGGCCCCATTCGAAACAAATCAGATTTCAAATTCGAATTACGATTCTGGGCCTGTATGTGATGAGTATACCTCTCCAACCTCATTAGAAATACAGATTGATTTTTCGGAAGTCACTCCAATTTATGATACAAAAATCAAGGAGTTGGAAGAGTTGGGTTTTGATTGGGTCTGCCCTACAAGCCAAGAACCCGAGCCCAAGCCTAATAGGGACATCTTTAAGAGTTCAGAATCAAAAACTAGGTTAGACCCAAGTCAGGTTGCTGATTATCCACATCTTGATTTATTCTATTGTGGAATCTTGGATCCCTTATCAGATTCAGAACATGATTCGCGCAAGTTCTCTGACGATTTCGAATCTTGCTTTGATTTCGGAGGATTGTTGTTTCCTGATGACTTCGAACCAATTTACCACCTCAGTAACTACGACTCGTCTCTTGATTCTGAAGCTGAGGCCAATGATTTGAAAGAAAATACCTCTTCCACACATGCAGAACCTTCCCAAACCCTTTTTCAACCCCGACCCGCTATCGGACTCAATTTCTACTTCATGATTCTCCTCCACATCCTTATCGGAGAGGTCCGACTTAATTTTTATTAGGTGGATTTTCATTTATTTTTCTCAATGCACAATACTGGACCCAATCAGGCCCGCTCACATCCATGCCCACACGGGCCCACATGCACACACCTACGCACACACACACCCGGGCACATGCACACAAACACACCCACGTATCCAATGTTCAGTTCTTTCTTTGGGCCCTGCGCTAACAACCGAGAGGGTCGTGGCGCAAATTCCTATTATACTATGGCATGCACTCAAAGACTCCCAATGTGGGACTAATCCTAGCTGTTCCAGGCCGAAGTTCACTTGAGGATTCCAGCTGGCACAGATGACTAAATCGAGCAAACATGGGCTCGATCGAGAGCTAATCAGATGCTCTATTAGATTGTAGCATCAATTTGATTCTTGGATCGTGTTTGATCTAGTGATCTCAGGAGCTAACATTATAGCTCTGCCATGCTAAAATAGGCTGCAGTAAGGAGGATCTTTGATTACTCAACCTGCAGAGAGGCTTTGGCCTTTGTCTAAAGGCCTGAATGCTTTCAGTGAAGCATTCCGCACCTAATGGAAAAGAAAAGGGAGTCTGGAGGTGCCTCAGGAAGAGCAGAAGCTCAAGAACTTCATTCTGGAAGCTCAGAGCACAAAATTGAGCTCCAATTCATCCAACAGAGAGAGAACAACCTCAACAAGGAGTCTAAGCAGATTTTAGACATCCTAAACAAGAGATCTGGGTAGGATTTAGGTTTGAAACTCATCATAATGTCAAAATATGAAGTTGGGTTCTAATTTGAACCCAAACAACATTGTGAATCAAATCTCGAGTAAACCTCAATATAACACGTTTAAATCACTCTAATTGATTTCTAAATAAATCCACGAACTCATTTTACTCATTAAATCACTGAATTAAGTCTTAAACACTTCAAATTCAACTCAAGTTGACCTGTGAGCTCCAAGTTTGACTTTTAACATCAAGGCTCGTAGATTCAATTTATAGCCCTATTCTGACTTAATTCACCCTCAAGAATCTGATGCACATGTAAAAATCATGTTCTGACAACTTTAGAGACACCCTTAGTCATCGCCGCCTAAGATGAAAAGGAGGGTTATTCGGTGAAGAATCCTAGAGGTTCTCAGATCAATTAGAGGTAAGAATGAATTCTACAAGTTTTGCACATGCTTCTGGACCTAATTAAGAGTTCTAAACCTTAACAGAATCACCTCTCCGACTCCGCCGGAGTTGGAGAAGATAAGCTTAGTAAGGAGCTCAGTTCATGAAAACACAATTCTAACTCCTGAAATTTAATCCTTAGGTCGAGAAGAAGAAATCTGGAGCTTCTTAAGAAGTTCTAATGGCTGAAGCTAAGAATGGGGTCGCCGAAGCTCGCCGGAGCTCTGGTGAGCTCAGGAATTGGTGACTAGAGTTAAAAATGCCATAGAACAGACTAAGAAAGGTCTCAACGTGTTCCTAAGGTTGCAAAGAACCTCAAGAAGACAATAATTGCTTCAATCAAAGGACTTAACACTGAATTCATTAACAATTCAGTGGAATCACATCTTGAGTTCGCCAGAACTCAAGAACAGATCTCCCTCAAAATTGAATAAGGGAAAGTACTAATTAGGCTGTGGTAGAGGTATAGGAATGATTAATTAGGTGGAACTACTCCTCCTGAGCTGCCATTTACAGCAAGCTCAGGAGGTTGGGTGATTTGGGTGTTTTAAGTGTAGTTGATTATAGGTGTAATTAATTAGTTCAGGATGGTCCTTAAGGTGTCGTGAGGGTGATGGAGGACCTAATTGGATGTGGAAATGGCTTTGAACACCTCACCATAGACAGTGAGGTGTTAGGTGAAGGTGTAAGTAATTTAGGTGTTTAGGTGCTTAGTAATGTGATTAAAGAGGTAGAACGGGGCCCTAAGATGATGACAAGGCGACGAAGGGCCCCAAATGAGTGTGCTCTAGCTCGGAGACTCCACCATAGACAGCGGAGGTCACCGGTGAAGGTGAAAGTGAACTAGGAGTGTCAGCTGATAAAACAGTAAGGAAAGAAGTGGAAAGTAATCGTGGAAAGGTGAGACAAGTGATCAGCTGCATGAACCAGTGAATCGAAGTCCAGCGAGGCCGGACTTGGCCTCGTCGGAGTTGGATAAGGGAGCTGAGAAGTTGAGCTACTTACTCCTACTCCTAACTAACTGCCTAGCTAATTCTACTCCTAAGTGTTAGATCTACTTACCTGACGAAGGAGGTGAGGGAATCCGCTGTTGGTAGGGCAGAAGCAAGATCGAAATCTAGACTTTGGTGAGAAAAGAAGCTTCAGCCCATTGAAGTGGAGGAGACCAGAGAAATGGGGTGCTCTAATGCCGGTGGTAGGGCAGAGGAGAGGAAAAGGAGGTTAGAGAGGCAACGCTTCCTCGGCGGCAGGGCTCGAGAAGGAGAACAGAGACGCCAGAGTTGTGAAGGAACCCTACGATCGACCATGGTGTGGGAGAGAGGGAAGGGGGTTGATCATCATGAATTGGAGGAGTTGGGGGGGTATTTATAAGCTTCGCCGGAGGTCAAGGGGGCTAAATCTGGATGGATAGAGGTCTAGGTGCGTCGTACCTACCGACATCGTCTCCAATGTCGGTGAGCTTAAATGCCTGACCTAATTAGGATTTATGGCCAATCCACACTGTTGGATGGAGCGGAGGAGGTGATCAGCATGTTGGCTATCATGGCGATGGAGTTCAGTCATGGGATGGACGAGGATTGGGCGATGCAGTGACCGACCATTGTCAGCCGTCCAAAGCGATGCAGATGAAGAAGACGAGTTGTGCTCACAGGGCCCGTGTGCAAATAAAATTAAGGAAGTAAAAGTGAATAAAAGGACTCAATTGAAAGGAATCTTAAGGACCTAAACACAAATAAAGGCATTTTAAGCTTAATTTAATTTAATTCTTTTTTAACTTTCTATATATGATTATAAATTATATAAATAATATATTCATGCCTTGAAATTACATTTTTGACCTTTTTAGCTTTATTTATTTAATTGATTAAATTACTTAAGTTAATTACATACTTAGTGTTAGATATTAATTATGTATAATTTGAGTCCAAATTAATAGTTAAATTATTAATAATATAATTTGATGTTTAATTTAGTATTTTTAACTTATTTTTGGTTAAATTATTAATAATATAATTTGATGTGTAATTTAGTATTTTTAACTTATTTTTGTGGTCCTTAGCATTTTATCCCTTATATCATAATTAAACCCTAATAAAGCATATTCCTAGCTAATTAACTAGGGAAACTAGTTAATTAGGGGTATTTAAGAGCCATGATGAGTCTCTCATCAACTGCCATCATCTCTTTCTTTTCCAACCTGGATCCCTCTCAAGCCTTCAATAATACCTTCATTTTGCTTATTGCTAAAAAGGTTTCACCTTTACATCTGTCGGATTATAGACCTATTAGTCTTTGTAATGTTTGCTATAAGATTTCCTTAGGGATTTTGGCGAACCGCCTTTGCAATCTCCTCCCTAACTTGATTTCGCCTAAGCAGGTTGGGTTTATCAAAGGCAGGTCCATGTTTTATCATATTGCTTACACCTTTGAGCTTACTAAAAGAATTGATCGAAAAGTCTTTGGTTCTGATGTTATTTTTAAACTTGATCTTGAGAAAGCCTACGATAGAGTGCAATGGTTTGCTCTTTTCCATTTTCTGGAGAAATTTGGATTCTGTCAGAAATGCATATCTTTATTTAAGGCTTGAGTGGAGCACAATGGGTCTTCTATTCTTGTTGATGGGGTGTCCTCCCCTTTTTTCTCTGTCACTCGTGGGCTTTGCCAAGGAGATCTTCTTTCTCCTTACCTCTTCAATGTTTTCTTGGAGCCTTTTATTCGTGGCCTGAAGGACTTGCCTCTATTGGGCAAGATTACTCCTTTTTCCATTAAAAGAGGAGTCTCCCCCCTATTTCCCTCCTTTACGCTGATGACATTATCATTTTCCTGAATGGCTCCATCATTTCTGTTTCCAATCTTGCTGCCTTCATTAAGTGATTTGAAAATACTTTTCATCAAAAAGTTAGTCTGTCCAAAAGCTCCTGCTTTGTTGGTAATAATTTTCCTTCTGGTAGATTCTCACGCATTCTTCAACTCATTGGCTTCCAATTGGGTACTTTCATTTCACTTATCTAGGTTGTCATTTATCTCCAGGGAGAGCAAAAATTTCCTATTTTCATCCTATCATTGAGAAATTGTAGGCCAAACTAGCTTCTTGGAAGGCTAACCTCCTATCTGCTTCTGTGAGACTTCTTTTGATCAAGCATGTCTTATCCTCTATTCCCATTCATATTCTCTCCATTCTTGAAGACCCAAAAGTGGTCTATTGTAAGCTGGAAGTCCTATTTGCTAACTTTTTTTGGGGCTCGGGAGACCATGGCAATAGACATCATTGGGTCAGTTGGAAGTGTATCTCGTGCCCATGTGATTCGGGGGGCCTTCGTATCCAGGATCTTTCTCTCATAATCAACTCCCTTAGAATGAAACGTACTTGGAATATCCTCTTTCATGATACCCCTTATGGTAATTTGATCAAGCAACTCTATGGTGCCTGCCTTATGGGCTCTTTTCCTCATAGGATTAAGGTTCTGAGGGATTCCTTTATTCATATGAAACCTTTTATACAATGGGAGATTCACGAGGGCCTTATTGACTTCTGGACTGATCTGTGGATTGGTGGCCATCCGCTTAAGGACCTCCTCCCTCTGTCTATCGTTACTCCTCCTACCTTGGTCAAAGACGTTCTCTCTAGCAAGTATAGTTTCCCTCTGCTTCACATGATTCCGAGTCACATCCGCTCCCTCATATCCAATTGCACCATTGAGAGCCTCCCAGATAATCCCATTTGGAAGCTTTCCCCTTTTGGCTCCATTACGATTGCTTCTACCTATGGGAGTCATTTTCCCATCCATACTCCTAACAGATCATGGAAGCTCCTTTGGAAACTCAAACTCCCGCTTAAGATTACTCTCTGTACTTGGCGGATCCTTCATAATAGTTTACCTATGGACGATAACATTATGAAGCTTCGTATCCCATTGGTTTCTAAATGTGTCTGTTGCAGTGTTCCTTCTTGTGAGACAGTGCGTCATTTATTTCAAGAGAGCTTTCTTGTTAGCTATGTTTCTGATTGGGTCTTTGACCAGGTCCACCAGTCCTGCATCTCCCCTTCCCGCTTTGTTGATATTTTGAACTCCTCGAGCAATTCCACATCCTATCAGATCAACAAAGGCCTAATTTGCTTCATTTGGACCAATGTCTGGTTTATTCGAAATCGTATTATCCATGACACCTTTCCCCTCAACAATTTCACCTATATCCTTAGGCGCCATTGGGATGATTTTAATCTTCATACCTGGTTTTGCTCCCAAAAACCCCCCTCTCTCAAACTGTCTTGGGTTGTTCCTACTGCTGGATTTAAGCTCAATGTGGGTATTTCCTTTGGTGATGATAATATCTATGGTGGCTGGGTTGTTAGAAACTGCAAGGGTGACATTATTCAGGGTGTTGCCTGTAATATGCATTCTACTCATTCTGATTGTGCTATCCTTCATATTCTCTGGAATGCGATTTCCTATTCTGCTATTTCTTTATTGAATTTTAAGGTTGAGATTGACTCTTCCATGTTGTACTATTGGTGGAATAGGAAGGTGGACGTCCCGTGGTATGCTAAGGCTGTCTTCCACCTTCTTCGAGGTCATAAGCACCTCATTGACTCATTAGAATTTGTGCATCATATGGTCAATTCTTTAGCTCGCCACATTGCGGATCTTGGTGTAGCAAGTTGGATTTAATTTGATAATGCCCACTCGTTTCCCAAGAAGATTCAGGGTATTCTATCCCTCGACAAGGTGTAGTTCCCTTACGTTGTTTAGTCTTTCCCTTGTGGGGTTTGTGTTGTGTTCCTGCTGCCTTGTTCCTACTTTTGCCATTGTACTAAACCACGAGTCGTGGTTTCCTTTATTGTACTGACAGGTTTTCTCTTAGTCCCCCTATCTTTTTTTCTGCGTCCAGGGATTGGGGGATAAATAAAATTGGCTCCAAATTTTGCAAAAAAGAAAAAAGAAGGAAAGAAAAAGTAACCAAGTACAAATATGTATGATATTTATGGAAGAAACAAATTAGAACAAACTAATTTTCCCTTAGTTATATGGTAAGGTTCTCTTGAAAAACTTCTTTATGGGAAAGGACTAAAGAGTTAGCATAGTTAGAGGCAAAAAATTGAAAGGGAGAACTCTTCGTCAAATGTTTAGCCTGTTATTCCTTATGTAGGTGGGAAAGAGTGAGGAGAGAGAGATACAAGCTAATTCATCGTCTATAGTTATCCTTCTCCATGTATGTTATAAATGATGAATCCTTGATGAGGATCCAAGTGCAATCTTTTTAGTCCAATGGTGTGACACATGAAGGAATAAAGTGCTAAGAAAGTAGCAGAGTTGGATGATCGATCCTTCTAGCCCATGACACATGAAAAATGTTATCAATTAGTTAGTTTCTACATATTTCTTAATGCTGGATATCTCTACATGTCTAAGTGTTTGATTTTTTTAATGTATAAATAAAAAATAAAATTAAGAAAAACATTTTAAAAGTTAGGTGCAAAAAATATTCTAAATGTAGTAAAATTATCCATCAAATTAATTAATTAGATTCAATTAGAATTTTATCAAAAAATCTAAAATGTTATGAAGGTTTAGGGAAATTGAAAAACTTTTAAATTCTAACATAAAAACTTGAGACTCTTCAAATGTGATTAAAATGAAAAAAAAAAAAATCATTGTCCCATCAATTTTGACTTAATGTTAAGTTAAAAATCCTTTTATAGTACAATATATAATAATATATTATAAGTTAATAAAAATCTGATTCTATTTTTAGCACCTGCAAGCAAAAGGTTTTAGTTTCTCTACAAATGGAGGTTACCCAACCTCATTTCAAAGGAAAATTAATCCAAAGTATGGAGTTGAATATTTCTGACTTCATTTAGGCTCTTTTTAGTTCCACATAATTAGTTGGAATTACTTTAGAGTGTGTTACAAAGTTAGATGTTTCTTAGAATTCATGTTGGCATGGGTTGAGGATTGTGGCACAACAAAATGCACCAAGCAAACAACCCATATGTGTGTGTCTCATCTTGCTAGGTCAAGCTTGTGTGCAAGTTTCATGCCTTATGCCATCATGAGTTATTTTTTGATATAATTTTCACATGAATTCTCTTGATTCCTAATGTTTGATCATCATATCAATACAACTCATTTTTCATTTACAATCTATTTAATCAATTTTCTCCTCTATGCAATGTGTGCACGATTCCTAAACCCCAATTATCATTTTTCTTTGTTCCATTCTCGATGCTCTATGATCTCATGAGAGGGAATCTTGATTACTTTCGGAAGTGATTTTCGAGGACATACATAATCCAAGTATATTACTTGAAAAGGTGGCTTGTCCTATTTTGAAAGGAGCTCTTTAGACCCATTGCTTTACTATCATATGGACATACCCCGTCTTGCAAAGTCAAGATTGTGTGCTAGTTCAAGTACCTTATTCCATTGTGAGTTATTTTTTTCACATGATTTTTACTTGAATTCTATTGATTCTTAATGTTTGGTCATATTGCTTACAACTCCTATTTTTTCACAGCCCCCTTATTTAATCATTTCTCCTCTATGCAACTATGTGGCCGATTGCTAAAACCTAATTTTCATTCGTCTTTGTTCCATTCTTGATGCTCTATGATCTCAAGAGAGGGAATCTCGATTGCTTTGGAAGGTGATTTTTGAGGCACTTATGATCCAAGTGTAGTGCTTGAAAAGGTGGATCCTCCTATTTTGAGATGAGCTTTTCAAACCCATTGCTTGAGTATTTTATGAATTTACATTTCTAATGAATCTGCTATTGCTTGTGTATTATTTGTTTTGTTACTCTTGATCTAATCTTGTTGTATATTGCCTATAAATTTATATAATGTTGTGGTTTAATATTTCAAGTCCGTGCGACGTGTTGAAAACATAAGTTCGTACTTGCCTATTACACATAACGTATGATATACATTTTTGTCTATTGCAAGCAAATTAGAATAATTGAAGTCCTTTTGTTGGCTCATATATGTTTAATGTACGTAATATGTTGGAAACAACAATTGCTTCCCCGTGATTGTTGTTTTAGTTTGAATGCCTGGAAGTGCCTCTTCTTTTTGAGAATGCAATTGCTGATGATCAAGAAATTTGGATGGCTTGAGTTCTTAATTGATTAATTTGCATCACCGTGACTTTTAAATAGCTTTATTTATACGTTGAAGTTTGTACCCTAAACGACTTGTAGCGTCCTGATAGCTAACGGCACTAAGTTGCGGATCCAACTTGAATCATATATTGTCCAATACATAAATATCAGAAGCACAATCATAATAAAATAAAATAAAATAATTAATGAACATATAAAGTATGAAATAATAAATTATAGTAGGTTCATCTCTAAGTAGAAAAAATAATTAACAACCTTACGGTTCAAGGTTTGTTTCCTACTTTAAAGAAATCCTCAACCATCGTCTCATCCTAGGATGATTCATTTGTGTCTGAAGTTTGGCTAATGAAAAAGATTTCTAGTAGAACGCATCTAAAATTAGGTAACCAGATATCTTGGTGAGCAAAAGTAAGATAACAAGAGAAATAATAGGAGGAATATGAACGACATAAATACTAGGAACGCATGATTAAAATCGAGGTTAATCATAATTTAATTAGATCATGAGTTAATTAGTTTTTATATCATTTATTTATTTTCTTATTCTTTGAAAATTGAGATACAGATCTAAACTCGTTTGTACTCATAAAACCCCTTAAATTGGGTGCAAGTAGGACTAGAAGTATCTTGCCTGCCTCGGGGACCTACAACATAGGATGCAATGGATATATTACCTCAAAAAAGAAAAAAAAAACCTCGAGGGTGGCTTCATCTAAGGGTAAGGTGTTGTCTACTCTACATAGCTCTTCTCCTCACGATGCCTACTAATGAAATCCTCAACATCTTATACTAAATAGAAAACTCGAGGTCATATCTGACCTGACTACAAGCTAAAGTCTTAAGGAGGCATACTACTCCCTGGGTATAGACAATCATTAACTAAATATCTATATTCAGTAACACATGCAACTAATTAACAACCTTTGCTAAACAAATTTTTAATTATCTCATGAAATTATTATTACATCATTTATAACATAACATTCAAATAACTTTAATTATTCATAATTTCTTGTTCATAGATGTAAAGAAGGCACAAATCATATTCTTTCTCAAAATAATCGGTAAATTACTTGCCCTCAGTTCATTACTTGTTCCAATCAAGTTATTGAAGAAGGATAGCAACCATGTTAATTTCATAAAAAATAATCTACTTTACACATGCACTAACATTGTCTCTTTTAATCAAGTTAATAATTTAATTAATAGCCAAAGCAAAACATTAGTTCAAAAATCAGTAATTATTAATTCTTAACCAAGAAGTTTATCACAAGTTCTCATATTAAATGTAAAAATTTTAATCATGCATCCTAAAAAAAAGAAGGGTTAATGGACATAGATGTTTGTGTATCAATTAAAAGGATAATTTTACAAAATATAGGTAAATAAGGTGAAACTAAATTTATCCAAATGGAATGATTTTAAGAAAATAAATATTTTTATAAACAAGGAAGAGAATAATCATATTAAGAGAGATGGTGTTCTACCTCACGCATGTGCAAGCACACACACCACAATTTGCTCCTTACGTTATGACCGTCGTATACATCCTCTAACAGCATCTTAAAAATTAGAGTGAGATTTGTCCAATCTAACCTTAGGAGGTCTGTTGCGTTGAAGGAATCCCAACTAGAGTCTTTAGTGTTCGCTAAATCCTAAACCTAAAATCCAAGATCCTAAATTCTAAGGTGAAAAATCACCATATAAGTGAAAAATTACTTCTCATACGTGAAATCACTTTTTATGAACCTAAACCCTATGTTCATAGGTCAAAATCACTTTGGACAGATGGAAAATCATTTTGGATATGTGAAACTATCCTTGGAATAATTTATCACCAGTGCAAAGTAATTTATCACCGATATAAAGTAATTTATCACTGATGCAAAATTTTTTATGACTTGTGTATTTTTTAAGTTAAAGTGATGTAGTAATTTTTTTAAATGTAGTGAAAATTACCATATAACAAACCTTAAATTTTTTTTTTCTTTACATTAAATATCAACTATCAAATAGACCAATATTTTTAATGCAATGTAAACTATAAAAATAATACCATAGTCACTTTTTACATCATAATCAACGTTTCCTTACCTGCTGACATATACAAAATAGAGATAATTATGGCAGTGGCAATATTGCTTCTCCTTTTGTTTTTATTTTTTTGTTTTTAATAACATAGCAGTAGTATTATTTTTTATTATTTTATTTATTTGATAACGAGGAACCCTCGGTGCTCGAGAGGTAAGCCTCGGGGGACCGGTCCCGCCAACTACAGGTCGGATGTCTGTCGGAGCATTCGAATCCGCACACCCCCACATAGGGAGGACTTACGGAGACGGAAAAACCCAACTGACATCATCACACGAGGAAAATAGGATTAGTGCTTGGCCAAAGGGACTAATAACAGAAATACTTATTTTTTTATCCTCCAAGATGCCAAGATTTGAGGGCCAGTAACTCCATCAACCCAAAAACCTCCGAACCTAGTTACGACACAAGTTAGCTGATTCGAATTAACTAAGTTGTAATTGGGTTAATTGTTATATCTGTTTACTTTTAAATGGATATTAACATATATTTATATTTACTGAATAGAGGATAAAAATGAAGGTTAACATGTGATATGAAAGGAAAGTATATTTACTTGGATTTGAAGGTTAAGGGTGGAGGATAAGTTGGAAAAAAAAAGCTTATCAATAGAATAGTAGGTAAATTAGATTGGATTGTTTTTTAAAAATTTATATTAATTTGCATATGAAGAGGAATAAAATAGGATTAGTGCTTGGCCAAAGGGACTAATAACAGAAATACTTATTTTTTTATCCTCCAAGATGCCAAGATTTGAGGGCCAGTAACTCCATCAACCCAAAAACCTCCGAACCTAGTTACGACACAAGTTAGCTGATTCGAATTAACTAAGTTGTAATTGGGTTAATTGTTATATCTGTTTACTTTTAAATGGATATTAACATATATTTATATTTACTGAATAGAGGATAAAAATGAAGGTTAACATGTGATATGAAAGGAAAGTATATTTACTTGGATTTGAAGGTTAAGGGTGGAGGATAAGTTGGAAAAAAAAAGCTTATCAATAGAATAGTAGGTAAATTAGATTGGATTGCTTTTTAAAAATTTATATTAATTTGCATTTGAAGAGGAATAATTTTGTAAAAGATCACGAGAGAAGACAAGAGTCGTGAGAGTTGCAAATGAGTATTGAAATATGAATTCTCTCAATCCCACTTCTAACATGTATTAAGATAACATGAAATAAAAATAATTAGGTTATCTCTCGAAATAAATAGGAGGTACCCAAACAGAGAGGTTATCACCCTTTGTAAACTATCCAAGGAAATCGAGAACGTCATCGTCGTCCTTTTTTTTTTCCTCATTTTATTTCAAAAGACTCCTGTCGCTCAGCGGGTTAATTAATTAGCACCACCTGTACAACAAATTTATGGATAACTTTGGATAGATACCTCTTTATACATGAAAGTGGACACCGGTCCCATCCTCTTCGCTACCAATGAGGGAGGTCAAGTCGTCGTCTTATGGGAAATTTGTGCCTGCACCCCCCATCTTTCAGAGAAAATGACATATACATCCAATGCCAACCTCCTGCCATAGTAAAACGTACGCATGGAATTAATCCTACCACACCTCCACATTCCGATTAGCCGATCGGAGAATGCAGACATCAAATTCCTACCAAGACAAACTCAACCCCCAACAACCTTAAACTGAATGCAATTAAGCCCATATATAAAACGTACACTTAATTAACTAAGGCAAAGAATTTAATTAATTAATCCAAGATGTATGAGAGGAACACAAGAGGGGTTGACGACACCCACATGCACCACCACCTCCTCCCTCGGCATAAGGGATGGAAGTTTCGATAAATCCAATCTGAACCCGACTCAACTCAATCCAAAAAGAATGAGTAAAATCCAATCCGAACCCAATTGGGTTCGAGTATGGGTTTCACCAGAAAAATCGGGTCGGGTTTGGGTATGGGTTTCACTAGAAAAATCAGATCAGGTTCGAATTCGGATATGGGTATGAGTTTATACCTATTTACCCTACTCGAATACCCAAAAAAAATACACATTTACGAGTTATATTTAATTTCCCATCGTGGGACCTACCCAACTCAAATTCTCTCCATTTATTTGTTTTATTCTCAACACAATTTCCATCGACCGCAATCGAATGCAACACAACAGTGAAGCTCGTGAGCCCCCAAATCCGTCCTTCACCAGTCACCACCCTCCCACCAACCAGCTTGCGAGACCGCAAGTCCATCCATCACCGGTCACCACCCTCCCACCGACCAACTCGTGACCCTCCCGTCGACTTGCTTGCGAGTCGCAACTATCATCAATGACCCTCCCTCTCGAGTCGAGATTGCCGGTGTCACTCACAACCCTCCCTCATGACTCGCAACACAAGGACCCTCCCTCGTGGCCGCCGCTCACGACCCCCCTTGCGGCCACCACTCTGGACTCTCGACCTCCAGCCTCGCCTTGCCACTTGCGTCGATCTCGCAACCTCCAACCACCCCGAGCTCGCGAGTCGCAACCTGTCCAACCTCGCACGGCGACAGCAATCCGACGACACTTCCTCCTTCCTTGGTCTCCCCTCCTTTGCCCCACTTCCGCCTCCTCTCCTCCGCCGCGGCACATCCCCCTGCAACTCGAAGCTGTTCATTGCAAGTCCCCCACACCCCCTTTCCCTTCATCTTCTCTACATTCCGATGTTAATGGAGCTCGAAACCTCTTTCTTTTTTTGCACGTCACCATGATTTCACTTTACCCTTTTTTTTTTCTCGTGGGATTTTGGAAACAGAATCATCTTTCTTTTAGAAAGAAAAATTAATACTTGATTTATACATAATTTACTAATAGTGGTAGAGAATATTCTATATTTGATGCAAACTATGCAGGTATGTACACCATTTTTTTTCTTGTTTGCTGTCAATTTAAATATGCTTATATATGTTCATTGTTCACTGCCAATTTATATCTGCTTATATATATTCCTTGTTTGTATATGCTTTTATTTAATTTATATGATTTTTAAAATGGTGTAGAAAAAGAAGAATTAATATTAATATTTTTTTAAATAATGTTGAAATATAAAACATGTCGGATGAACATCAAGAACACAGCATGGAAAATGAAATCCAGGATGTCATATCCACTCCTATCAATTCCTCAAATAATCCTAACAGCCCTACATCTGCTCTCTTCAAGTTGAGACTAAAAAATGGAAATTAACATCATGGGTTTGGGAACATTTTGAGAAAAAGAAAATCGACGATGCAGATAAGGCAGTTTGTCGACATTGTTTTAAAAAATTATCGGGTGCTTCTCATCATGGGACATCTCATTTAAGTGAGCATGTTAAAAACTGTAAGAAAAAGACAAACAAGGATATCATACAACAACTTCTATTTTCAAATAAGAAAAAATTGGATGGAAGCATCATAACTCATTACTTTGATCAATTGACATCTAGAAAGGATCTTGCACACATGATAATTTTATATGAATATGCTTTGAATATTGTGCACCATTTTGGTTTTAAAAAGTGTCTTTGGTCTTCAACAACTTTTTAAGATGGTTTCTCGTGCCACTATTGGAAGTGATATTTTGAAGATTTATGCACAACAAAAGATCAAGATTATGGAAATTGTGTAAGAGAACAAAAGTCGAGTTACAATTAATACTGATTTGTGGACTTCAAGTAACCAAAAGAGAAGATACATGATTATAACATGTCATTTTATAAATGAATTATGGATCATACAAAGCAAAATCTTGAGGTAATATTTTATTACTTTTAACTCTTAATATTTTGACATACTTACTTTTAATTATTAATGTATATTTATTTTTTTTAATGTGTAAATTTGCTTACGTCCCTTGTCCTCACACATCAGAAGCTCTTTCAACTGTTTTGATGGAATGCTTGTTAGATTTTAACATAGATCGAAAGCTATCTTTTATAACATTGAATAATTGTTCTACCAATGATGCATTAGTCGACATTTTACTGGAGAGACTTTATATTGGTTCCCTATTATTAAATGGTACTTTAGTTCACATGCATTGTTGTGCACATATTTTGAATTTGATTGTAAAAGATGGATTGGATATCATTGGAAGGGAGATTGAAAATATTAGAGAAAGTGTTGTATTTTGGACAGCAACACCAAAAAGATAAGAAAAATTTGAAGAAAGTTGTAGACAATTACAGATCCCTTGTAGTAAAAGGCTATCTTTGGATTGTAAAATAAGATGGAATTCCACATTCTTAATGCTTCAGACAGCTATCATTTATAAGGATGTATTTCACATATTGAAGTAAAGGGAACCTCAATATAAATATTTGCCTAAAGATGATGAGTGGGATTTGGCTAAAGTTGTATGTGTTGAATTGAAGATATTTTATAGTGCAACGAAATTATTTTCTGGAACCAAGTATCCCACAGCTAACCTTCTTTTTCCTAAGATTTGTGAGATTAAGGTGGCTCTCAATCATTGGTTGGAAGATTCAAGAGAATTTGTTAGGAGCATGGCTAGCAAAATGATAGACAAATTTAATAAGTATTGGTCAATTGTTTGTGAGTTCACTGCTTTGGAGATTATTCTTGATCCACGATTTAAGTTGAAGTTGTTAAAGTATTACTTTCCATTGCTTTATGGAAATGATTCCCATAATTAGTTATGTATAGTTCAAAACATGTACTATGAGTTAGTGTTAGAATATCGATCTCAAACAAGTTCAAAACATAATGCTACACGATGTGCTCAAGGCACTTCCTCTCTCTCTAATACTGAAGATGTATTTTTTTTTTTTTATGGTGATCAAGACCCCTTTCCAACTTTGACAAATTTGTGAGTCAAGATTGTGAAAATGTTAGTACGAAGTCAGAGCTTATTACTATCTTGAGGATGACTTAATGCCGGGATCCTCAGAATTTGACATACTGATATGGTGGAAAACCAATGGCATGAAATTCCCAATTTTGCAATCGATTGCTAGAGATATACTGTTGTCCCTGTCTCTAGTGTTGCTTCAGAATCTGCATTTAGTACAAGTGGTCGGATTTTAAGTCCCCATCGTAGTAGACTTCGTCCTTCAACATTAGAACATTAATGTGTTCCCAAAGTTAGCTGTGGAATGACATCTTAGGTACTAACACATTTTTTTAAATATTTTTTACTATTATTACTAAAAATAAATTGTTGTATATATTGATATATCCAATTGTATTATAGGGATGGACATTGATATCGATGGATTACAAAATGTTGAGGAAGATGCAGATGAAGATCTTGGGATAAATAGTTGATGATGTTTTGATTAAAAACCTAAGATGATTTATTACTAATTTACTATACCATCTTAAGATACGCGTAATGTAAAAATCATGGTTTACAGGAACAAACTCATAGGGATGATTAAGTGAATACTTTGCAATGGTGAATTAAGTTTCATTATAAAGTTAATTTTTTAACCAAATTAATATTTGTTAAAAATCTATTGTTATCCTTAACAGTTATTTCTTTTTTGTTTATACAATATGGAGACGTGCCTTGAGATGGATCTATCATCAGTGATCTTTTATGAATTTTTCTTTTAAATAGCTGCATAAGTTATATTTTGTGAACATTCTAAATGAATGTAACTCTATTATAGTTGTGCTGGAACATCATTATATTTATTTATTTTCTTGACTTTTTTTCTTATATATGACATGTTGCTACCTTTTTATTGGTGAAAAACCTTATGTGTTAATTTAAGTTATGAATGGATGATTAATATATCATTTGAATTATTTTGTTGTTTATGCCCTTTGCGAGAATTTTTGAAGGTACACAAAAGATAAATTTTCCTACCTTTTAAATTTCTATCTTGTATTTACTCAAATGTATTTGGCATTATAAACCTTTTTACAATCTTGATATCAAAAGAAATGGAGGTATAATGTATAATGAATTAAAACCCTAATTTAAGCATGATTATTTAATTATAAGATCAATTTATTAATAGGTATCCGATGGTATAATTTATACATTATATATTATATCATAATGTATAATGCGTCTCTCCGTCCGGATGTGCTGCATCACGCGGGCATACATGCTCCTCGTATGTCACAACTCGTAGCCCCTCGGGATCTTGATCTCGATCTCGACCTTGGCCTCCATTGTGTGTCCAAGTGGGAGAATGCCGTGGCGGCGATGTGGAGCCTCTCGTGGCGGGTTGTCCTGGGGACTACGTCACCGGCAAAGAGGATGTGGGAGAGCATGAGGGAGATGGTCGAGTCGACCTCCACGAACGTGCGGCGAAACACGTGGAGGAAGACATTGGAGAAGTGGACGGGGACCTCCACGGGGACGCAGGCGATGGACGACGTCGCATTGTCACTGGGGAAGAGGAGGTGCCAGAGGACGGTGAAGGAAGGGCTGCTCATGTCTTTTTCGACGGAGGCTCTCCTTCTTCTCCTTTGGATGTCGACGTCGAGGTATGTGCTCACTACTTTGAATGGCATATTTGATTGTTAGATTCGAGGGGTTGTTGACACGTACGTAGAGGGGGGTTGCGGCACGGGGCATAGATTTTGGAGTGCGATAAAGAATTTTCTGTTATTTACTTGAAATTCATGTAAAAAGCTAAAAAAATTAAAAAGGAAGAACTATGGATTAATTCTTGAAATCGTTGGTGCAATGTTTTGAGTTAAGACTATAGTTTAAAAATGCCAAAAATGTAGATTAATGCCTTTATACCCTCCCTCACGTACCCTTTTATTCTAATCAATTACATAACATTAGTGTGGTAAAAAATATTGGTGTAACCGTGCTTGTACTTTAAATGAGAAAGCATCTCAATGTATTGTATGTCATTCCGGAAGGTTTTAGAAGTAAAGTATTAAAATAAATATATATTTAAATAAATTTATTTATACTCCTAATCTTTTTATAAATATTCAAAATATCACCGATTGAGTTGTACCTAACATTGCTGCTATTTAGTTATCTTGTATTGGTGTAGTAAATCACATTGCTGATTTTCAATTATATGTTAAAATGCACTTGTATTATTTAAAACCACCAATACTAGTAACTAAAAATCAATGCAAATCATTAAAAAAAAAGGAAAAAGAGGAACAAGGGAAGGGGGATATAAAAGAAGGGTTAATATACATTTTGACATTTTTAAACTATAGTTTCAACTTAAAAGATTTCATCAAAAATTTCAACAATCTGCATGTACTTTTTTTAATACTTTTGTTTGTGCTTTCGGCATGAGTTTCAATGCAAAAATCAAAATCAAGTTTGGAGGAAATTAGAAAGTAAGTTTTTTCTTCGATTCAAATGGAAATTACCTTTTATATTATCAAAAAGGATAACAATATATGATGTATTACATTTTGTAATGTACAAATGTGTTAAGTGTAATTTCTACCGTACAATTGATATTTAATATAAAAAAATTTTAAAAATAATATAACTTAAGTTATGTGATAAACTCCATCACATGTAAAAAAAAGTCACTCGGTGATTTGTTTATTTTAAATTAAAATAAGTTGATGTAAAATAATTATAAAGTTGATTTTTGTGATTTTAATTATATCAATGTAAAATAATTTTTAAGATAATTTTGATAAATTTGTATCAACCTAAAATGATTTTATTTTCTACTTACAAATGATGATGACATTTTTATTCAATGGTGGATCACATCAAGTGACAATAGTTGAATTATTTTTTTATAGAAATTGTAGGTGATGTAATTTTTATTTCTAAATTTTCACCGGTATACTTATATTACAAGACACGATAACTTTTATATTTTTATATTCATATAATTTTATATTTCCTAAAATTAAATCCAAATCACAATGTTAAACTCCTGATTTCTCCCCGATCACGATTTTTTTTTTGTGTGTATATATATATATATATATATATATATATATATATAGTGCGGCTCATCATCTTAACGGTCGGTTCTGATCTGATCCAACGGTTGCAACACTTTGACCTTTCTCCAATCTCTGCCTCCTTCCATCCCAATCCAGACTCAACACCCCCTCCTCCATCTAATTGGCACCGGTAATCCCTCCTCCTCCCTGTCCTCCTTACAACTGACGTTGACCTCCTCCACCACCTCCTCTACCACATACAACAGCCATCCCTCCCTTCTCCTCCTTTGCCACTTCCCCCTCCAGCTCCTCTTCCTAAGCCAAACTCAGCACTACACAATTTTGCTGATTTTCTTTGCCAAGAGTTAGACTTCTTGAATCAATCAAAGCTTTTCTAAATTAGTTTAGCTTCCAGATAGATTTCAAAAATTCATGCATTCAACGATTCTTTTCTTCATCCAAAAGGAAAGGGGGAGTTGTTAACTCATGGGTTCATTAATTAAACGGGCTAGCTAGTTACATCCATAGTCACATAAGGAGGAAAAATGATACGAGACCTCATCAATACTAGATCTCTCCCCACTAAGAGTATATTCAAGTGGATCAGATGCTGCATAGGCACCGGAAACAGTTGAAGGGAAAGCAAATTTCCAGATTTATGATAGGCCTAAATGGAAAGCTAAAAACACAACCCAAATGATCTTTGCTCTTTCAAGTTGATACCAATAAGGATAACGATCCAAGACGCAAACTAAATGAGAGGTAGCTATTTGATGGCTTTTAAGGACATGGGCCACCCTTTCAAGGTGGGGGTTTAGGGGTTCATGGGATGAGAGAATTCAACGAGGCTCTTTTTGTCAAGGGGCATGCTTGGATCATGGGAGGACAAAAACAGGCTTTCAATTAGATTGTTACTATAGATGTACAGCAAGACTCTTAATTGGGAAGATGGGCATGCTGTGGGTGACTGGACTTGTGTTTTGGAGGGGCCTAGTTAGAGTCTTTCCTAAGTTGGAGGAGAATTTTGTCCCAAGTCTTGGCATTTGTGCAACCTTTATCTCCAAGCAGGATCCCTAGTCCTATCATGATCCTCTCCAGGAGGCTTTTCCATGTCTGTTGGTTTGCCACAGGACAAAGGGGGTGTCAATGCCATATTTTTGTCCATTCAAAAAAAAAAATGAATTTGTTGGATTCCTTCAGAAAAAATATAGGATTGTTGGAGTGGTACTTTTGGTGAGGAAGTGAGTTGTTGGATTAAACATTTTTGTCTGCTTTCTCTCTTGGTTGCTCGATTGGATGGCATGTTTTGATTGTATGAGCTTGTTGGTGACTTCAACTTGAGATGTGGTTTGGAGAATAATGCATGGGAGCGAGAGGGTAGAGAGTTCAATGTTTTTTTAATCATTCTCAGTATGCATGGGAGTGAAAGCAATTGCCGTTGCTTTACTTCAAATACAAGCAGCTTTAATTGCAGCCTATAACTATAAGCATCATATTTATATTAAAAGGAAAATGATGCTCTTTTCCATAATTATCACTAGGAGAAAACATACAAGTGTATTCAAATTAGCTTACGAAGAAAAAAAATGTTAGGTTTCTACAGCCAAAAAAGAAAAAGGATTGAAGTACTTTAGACCCAGTAGATTTCACCACCAACCATCTCATCCTATTTTAAGTTTATACCATCGAAACCTATTTAGATAAAAGTCCCTAAGCATATGCTCATATCTCAATATGAGCCCCAAACTATAGGATGTCTCAACATTGTCCCTAATCTCTCTAATTCTATCAAGGTAGTCCCTTCCATGTTATCATAGTAACATTTGAAGCTAGTCTAGGCAGCGCAACGCATTTTGAAGTTGGTATTAACCCAAATTCAGACTACAAAATTAGATTTGATAATTGTGGGGGATCAAATTGATACAAGTACAAAAATCAGGGATGACATTAACGTGTTTGAACATTTGGGGATCACATTAACATTTAGGTGTAATTTTAGAAACTTTTATGTAACTTACTTTTGAATTAATGAAAGGATCTTTTGTTAAAAAGTCTAGGACTAGGACAATTCTTCATGGTTCCATCACCACGTGAATATGCATATCCCAATTGCCAACTTAATTAATATGAAGCAAGGAGCAGAAGAAAACTCACATGATTGTAATTTTGAAGAGGTTCATCAAATATTAGTGTAGTTGGCGTAATGAATTTAGGACATGCATATGAGAAAAGGTCATCCTAGAGCACATATACGAGCTTCTTCATCATACCTATGCATCCTTATCATCTTGTCAGTATACTTCACTCTTAGCTGATTATTTACATTCTCATCAACCAATTTAGGATGAGGGCACAGTGACAAACAAATTAATAGTCAACAAGGCATGTGATAAACGTCAGTTTATCATCATTCTTATACCTTAAAACAAACCTAGCTCCTAGGATTTTAACTCTGTAAACAGATTTTTGGGTTGCATTTAGGCATCAATTAGGTTAGGCATGCATTGCATATTTTGTTGTATTTTTGACACGTTTGTTTGAGTGTTAGGGACAAACAGATGATAGATCCCTAAAACCCTAGCACTCAAGAAAGCAACTGATGAAGAGGAAACTCATTCCAGATGGGACTAAACCAGATCTAGGTCATCATAGCTAGATACCTGCTCACTTGAGTTAGGGTTAACCCCATTAAGCTCCATTCAGTTCATCTTAGCTAAATGGTTGCTCGAGGTAGCTCATCTTAGCTCAGCCTACCTCAAGTTAGCTCAAACCTTACTCAACTTAGTTGATTCTAGAACACCATAGCTCCAATCAGTTCACTGGGAGCTATAGTTAGCTTAGCTAAGTTAACTGGAGTCCACCTCAGCTTAGGTCCAGCTACTTCCAACTCCACTCAACTCAAGTTAGCTAAAGATGACTTCATACAGCTCAGGCCAGCTGAAGCCAAGCTCTTAGGGACTCTACTTAGCTCAACCTAGTTGAGCTAAGCTACCTTAGCTACTCCAGCTAGCTAAGTCATCCCCGGGAAAATCAGACCCAGCTCACCTCAGCATATTTCAGCAAAACCCAGCTTACTTTAGCTTGGCTTAGCAGCTAGCAAAGAACTAGCAAGCTAAGCAAACTAAAGTAGCTCCCTGCAACTCTCTTCAGCATCTACCAGCTCCAATTCATTTCTAGACATTTCTTCCTCAGCTCCTCTTCCCTAAACCCTAGCTCCATCCCACCTCCTCCACTACTCAGCTACTAGCTAAGCTAGCTTAGCTAGCTTAGTTTAGCTACACCTTAGCTCCCAATGGCCATCCACCACCTATAACTAACCCTAGAACCCATCTACCTAAGCTCCACTAAGTAGACCTAAGCCCAGTCCACCCTGGCTCCTACTTTTGGCACTAACATTAAACACCTTTTGGCCCCTCAACCACCACCAAGAGCCACCTTGTTTTGGCGTCAAAATGCCCTTCTAGAAGCCCTTTGTTTTGGCGCCAAAACACCACCATATCATGGCCCTACACCTCATCACTCAAACCATCTCCACCCTCGATTATGTGGTGCCAGCCAAGCCCCTTCTAGAACCCCCTTTTTGGAGCCAACTCTAGAGGCACCAAGGATGGTAATCACCACCTTTGAGTTGGCGCCAACCTATAGTAGTAGCCCTAGGATCAACTAACTACCCTAAAAACCCATCCTAACCATCCATCCCAAAAGCCACCTACAACCCCCAACCTTTCCTATATATATCCCCATTAACCACCACCATACCTTCATCATTTGGCTCCATAATTGTTACATATTTTCCACCTTCATCTCACTGTATCCACAGCCAAGATAAGAAGGAGAAGAAGAAGATTAAGAGGACACTCTGTCCCCTTGCTGCCTTCCCCTCTTCCCTTCTCTCTTGTGGCCCCACCAGCTAGAGGAGCAGCCAGGCAAGGAAGACCTTAGGAGGAGGTTTTGAGGGTGGTACATGCCACCCTAGGAGGAGTTTTGTGGGTGGAGATCATCCACTCTTGGAGGAGCAAGGGCAAGCCCCCCCTAGGGCTTTCCAAGGAAGACACTAATTTGGAGGAGCTTTCCAAGGAAGGAGAAGAATGAGAACTTCTTTTCAAGCTCAGGAGCAGCTGAACTTGGAGCAAGAAGCTTCTCCCCTTCACCATTATCATCAAGAGGATTTGTGTTTTACTTCTTTTGTATTTTCATTTTAGAGTAGAAGCATTACTCTACTTACCTTTTATAAAGCATATTTCTACTTAATTAAAATTGCCTTCTCTTCATTTGTGTTGCATCCTTTTTGTTGTTTCTAGCACTTTTCACTCTCTCTCTAATTACCTTAGGCCTCCACATGCCTAGGGTGAGTTTAGATAGAAGACTAGTTTGTCACTTTAGTGTTAGTATTAGCAAGTTAGGTGTAATCTCTTTCCCCGCTTTAAATTTCATAGTTTCCCGTTATTTTAAAACAAAAAAAATCTTATATCCAAAAACCTAGAAAGAAAGTTGATTTCCTTTTTGTCAAGCAAGAATTTTAAAAAGTACATTCCCGCCTCCTTAGACGACCCCATATATTAACACTATCTAAATTTATAAATTTTAAAAGTTGATTATAAAGATACGCATCTCAACGACAAAACGCATTTTTTACAAAACAACGTATTTCTCGCATCAGCTTGCATCTACTCATTTTTCTTGAGAATCTCTAATCATACTATGAACTCTTCTGGTGATATTATTTGACCTTTAGAATATAAATAAGGATCTTGTTAAATTCACATATTGCGTCAGAGTACCTATACAGAATCCCAAACACAAATAGCTAAACTTAATTAACCCTTGTAAAAATCGAGAGAAAATCTTTTACTTAGAGTTTAAGTGAGTTGATATCTATCAAAGAATATCTTGCTCTTGACCTTATATTTTTCTTAAAACCAATAAGATTGAGATTGTTAACCACTAATCTCTTGGAGAATTGGGTCCAAGTGTCTTGATTCTTTCTGGGCAAGAAACCCTTAAACTTTCGTTTACCATACTAACATGATTTCACGTCCTTGGTAGGGTTTCAAACTAAGAAATCGTAGAGATGGAAGGTGGTTATTTCGTAGGTGGGGGTGGTCGGAAGCGTGTGAAGGTGGAGAGAGAGCAAGGAAGGGAAGGTAGTTGCAGTGGCTGTTGTGGAGGCAGAGGAGGTCGATGGGTCGCAGGCGGTGGAAGCGGGCGACTGTGGAGAGGAGATTGCAGGTGCGGGTGAAGGCGGAGACGAAGGAGGGGAAGGCGGATGTAGTGGCTGTCGTAGACGTGGCGGAGGTGGCAAGTGGGGTGGCGGTGGAAGCGGGAGGAGGTGGAGAGGAAGGAAAGGGGATCGCAGGTGGGAGCTGCCGGAAGGGGGTGAAGGTGGAGAGGGAGAGAAATTAAGGAGGAGAATATGGTTGTAGCGGGAGAAGGAGTTAGGCAGAGGAGGTTGATGGGTTGCAGGTGGCGGTGGCGGAGGTGGAGCTGTCGGAGGTGGAGAGGGATCTAATCTAACGGTTGTGATTAAATCTGTGGAAGAGAGTTGATCCAACGAGTGAGGGCGTTGTGGGATTAGGATTAGGAGCAAGAGTTGGTTATCTCCGATCGCGCGGCGTGATTAGGATTAATATGAAATTATATATATGGCCCCCATCAACTAAGGCCCCAAGTGCACGTACGCTAATGGCGTTCCGAGTATCGAGTGCATACCTCGACTTGGGCATCCAAAGGAGAAGAGGAAGAGCCTCCGTCGACAGAGACGTGAACAGCCCTTCCTTCAAGGTCCTCTGGCGCGTCCTCTCCCGCGACGACGGCGACGATGACGGCGACGGCGACGACGCGGCGCCGTCCACCCGCGTCCTCGCGGAGGTCCCCTTCCACTTCGCCAACGGCTTCCTCCACGTGTTCCGCCGCCCGTTCTTCGACGTCGGCAGGACCGTCTCGATCATGCAATCCCACCTCCCGGTCGATGTCGCCGACTTCGAGACGGCACGGCTCCACTCCAGGATCCACGACGCCGCCTCGGCATTCTCCCGCTTGGCCCGCTCGATGGAGCTCGAGGTCGAGTTCGAGGTCCCGAAGGGTTATGAGCTCGTCGCCATATACGAGGAGCACGTACGCTTACGTGATGCGCCACGGGAAGAAGAGATGGCCGCTGTGCATACTACGCGCCACGACGATGATGGTTACGGCGGCGAGGAGTTTGTGTTGGAGGACGGCGGCGGAGGCGCGAGGAGGCCCGCGTCGAGGGAGTACGTGGAGGGGTTGGAGAGGGTGAGGTACGACGACGGCACGACGACGGCGATGAGGGAGACGGGTTGTGTTATATGCATGGAGGAGTTTGGGGAGGGGGAGGAGGTGGTGAGTTTGGAGTGCTCTCATGCGTTTCATGGGGTGTGCATGGAGGAGTGGATGGAGGAGAGGAATCACGTGTGTCCGTTGTGCCGATTCGAGATGCCGAGGGAGGAGGTGGTGATACATGTCGGTGTCGACCCATTCTGTGTTCACCGTATCGTGGATTAATTAATTAATTGTCTGTGGGCTTCTATTTTTTTTTTTGGTGATCTCCCAATGTTGACATGAGTTTCCACTAAAAAACCTTAATGGAGACCATAATCAAACACTACCGAATGAATATTTTGTTGATGTTGATCAGGATTTTATGTCCATCTTCTTCTTTTTTTATATCGTGGCAAAGTCCTTCCGGAAAAAAAAATTGTTCTTCTATTTTATTTATGGTATTTTCTAAAAGAGATTTTTATCTACATACTCTTGATTCTAATGATTCACAACAAAGATGTCCTTTTTGGTTAGGTTAGAATGGACAGTGTATGACCATTTTCAATATCTCCTCCATCTACCATCCTCCTCCCCCTCCTTCTCAAGGCTCCGTCGATGAAGGTGTCAACGTTGAGGGTGGGTCTGGCTATCCTCCTCTTCGCAACAACAATAACTCAATGTCTCGGGAGTTGCACGTTGTACACCACCCCAGTCGGTCACCCCCATCTCCACCACCTCCCCTAGCAACCACCCTCTTCGCCACCTCATCGACCCAACAACTGAAACCCCCACCCCTAGTGCCACAACTATAGCTACCACCCACCTCACCACCATGCCCTCAAGTTGTTCGTTGAAATGCTCCGTAGAACCCGAAGCATTGCATTCCCTCATGACTCCTCTACATGGCAGTGGGTTCTAGTGAGTTTGTTTAAAGGGTAGGGAGAAGAAGGTCGAGCGAATGGTGTGGGAGGCATCGAGAGAGCAAAGGAAGAGGACTGGGAGGAAGGGGAGGGCCATGACTAGGGGGGAGGCCTAGGGAGATTTACAAGAGTCCGCATTTTGTGGAGGACCGACAACATCTACTTCCTCTTCCCCCTTTCCCTAGTGAACCCCAACCTCCTCCTGACCTCCTCTCCTCTCCTCACTCGGAAAGGGTGGAGCCTACCTAGGAAGTATGGCCTGGTAGCTAGCAAGCCTGAGGATGTATAGGCTACAACCCAACCAACTACGTACTCTACTTCCCATTGCACTTGGCCTTAGGGTGGTGGACAATGATGAGGACGACGTCGAGAAGGAGACTGCCCATGGAAGAAAGGGGAGTTGAGGGAGGAGGTTGGCGAGGTAAGGTTAAGTAGTAAAGTGAGTTGAGAAAGGGGCAAAACAGTCATTTTAAGTGTGAAACATTACAAATGTTAGGTTAAATCTAGCAGAAGTCAACTCAAGGGCATTTTCTATAAACAGTCATTACAATCTAGGAAAGAAACTTAGGTACATCTATGTAACAATCTCTCTTCTGCAATCATCGCTCTTTCTTAGGGTGTGAAACCCTCTTTTCCAAGTTATGAAGGATTTCTTATCTAAAAGGGTTCACCTTTCTTTGGAGTTCTCCTTGGTTTCTCTTGATCTTCACCATTCGCTTGTCTGATGTGGCTCATATGTGAACTTCTGTAAAGTTTATGCATTTGGTTTTTTGCTTTTTGATCATGTTAGCATGATTTTATTAAATGGTCCCTTGCATTTCATACTAATACTCCGGTATCTTCTACACCAGTTTGGGTTGGATTTCTATGCTTGAATCTTCATCTTCTTCATCTGAATGCCTTGCTCTCTATTGTTTATCAGATTGATAATCCCATATATGTGGACTCTCATACAGTGAAGATTTTAGGCCTGAATACCTGAGGGTTTGTGTTGAGGTGGATTTACTTTATCCTAGATCAGAATTTATTTAGATTCTTAATGGGGATGTTAAGGATAAACAATGTGTGGTATACGAGCATGTCCCTTTGTTTTGCCCGCATTGTATGAAGTTTGAACACGATTTGGTGCATGGTATGTTCCTCCTTTTCAGGTTTTACTACCCGTTCTGATACTCAATCAACTGTCTATTTTCAGGTTTAGCCACTTTAACATAGGTTTAATTATTTAACACCAGTTTTAACCCGTGTTAGTCAAATCCATGTTAAAATCGTACATCACTTATGCTTCTAATAACCCTTATATTTTATATTTTTAACACTACCATAGGCAGTCTCCTTCCTTGGTGTCAACATTAGGAGATCACCAAAAAAAAAAAAAAAAATAAAAATAAAAATAGAAGCCCACAAGACAATTAATTAATTAATCCATGATACGGTGAACACATAATGGCTCGACACCAACATGCATCACCACCTCCTCCCTTGTCGTCTCAAATCGGCACAACAGACACATGTGATTCCTCTCCATCACTCCTCCATGCACACCCCACGAAATGCATGAGAGCACTCCAAACTCACTACCTCCTCCCCCTCCCCAAACCTCCATGCATAATACACAACCCGTCTCCCTCATCGCCTTTGCTGTCATCATACCTCACCCTCTCCAACCCCTCCACATGCTCTCTTGACATGGGCCTCCTCGCGCCTCCGCCGCCGTCCTCCAACACAAACTCCTCGCTGCCATAATCATCATCGTCGTGGCACGTAGTATGCACAGCGGCCATCTCTTCTTCCCGTGGCGCATCACGTAAGCACACGTGCTCCTCGTATATGGCGACGAGCTCGTATATGGATCAACTCTCTTCCACTAATTTAACCACAACTGTTAGATTAGATCCCTCTCCACCTCCGACAGCTCCACCTCCGCCACCGCCACCTGCAACCCATCAACCTCCTCTACCTAATTCCTTCTCCTGCTACAACCATATTCTCCTCCTTAATTTCTCTACCTCTCCACCTTCACCCCCTTTCGACAGCTCCCACCTGCGATCCCCTTTCCTTCCTCTCCACCTCCGCCCGCTTCCACTGCCATCCCCACCTGCGACCCATCAACCTCCTCCAAAAAGATAAGTATTTTCTTTATGTAACTGGCATACTGGAAAGATCTTACAATACATCATAATTTAGATGTTATACATATCAAAAATAATGTAATGGATATCTTAGATGTTTTAAATCTGACCGATAATCCAAAGGACACGGTTAAAACAAGGAAAGACATGAAGAGTTTGGGGATACATCCGGAGCTGCATATTCATGAGGATGATGGTTACTTCCCACCTACTATTTACAGCTTGAATCAAGACCAGAAGAGTAGACTGTTCTCCTTCTTAAAGGAAATTCGAATGCTAGATGGATTTTCATCGCAGCTTTCTTGTTGTGTGAATGAAGTGCAGAAAAAGGTATCTGACTTGAAAAGTCATGACTCTCATGTTTATATGCATGTATTATTTCCACTAGCGATACGGGGTATATTGCCAGAACTAGTTGATTCATTCACAGAGATAAGTAGGTTTTTCAAAACTGTTTGTTCGAATACGCTACAAAATGAAATGCTAGATCACCGAGATAAACAAATAATCATTACTCTCTATACGATGGAACATATTCTTCCCCTAGCCTTCTTCGATGTAATGGTTCATCTCACCCTGCAACTTGCAAATGAAGCGAGAATCAGTCGACTTATACAATTCAGGTGGATGTATCCTATGGAGCAATTTTTTAAAAAGCTTAAAGATTATATTTTAAACAAGGCAAAGCCAGAATGATCCATTATAGAAGGGTATCTTGTGGAGGAATGTATAAATTTTACTTCTATGTACATAAATGAAATAGACAACTGCTTTAATAAACTTCAAAGGAACTATGAGAGGGAATACAATAACAGTGATGAAGAATATTTGTCAATTTTTTATATCAAAGGAAGTTAATTCTTCATACAGAATATAAGGTAATTTCAGAAAATGACAGACGTTGCATGCATCTATATATTTTAAAACGAATTCTTGAAATTTATCCATTTTACGAGGAATTCAAACGATTACCTCTTTTAAGGACAACTGAATTTAGCTTTTCAAATTAGTTTAAAGATCGGGATCAATTGAAAGAGGATAAGGATTCACGATAGGTACCAGATTTTGATGTAATTGCCGATTCACCATTACATTATGCATATTACCACTCTGGATATATAATAAATGGGTTTAGATTCACGATAAAAGAAATTGATAAAAATGTTACACAACAAGCCGGAGTTATTGATTCAGATCTTTCCATCGGTTCAGATGGATATTATGGTGATTTTAGAGAAATTGTGGAGATCAGCTTCAGATTTGATCACAGAGTTATCCTATCTAAATGTCATTAGTTTGATGTTTTTAAAGAGGGCATTGGTTTCAAAATTGACAAGAAACACAATTTCTTCAGTTTAAATCCTAATCGTCAAATTCTTTAGTCTGATGAACCATTCACATTGGCATGTCAAGCGGCACAAGTTTTCTACGTCCCCGATAATTGTAAAAGGGAATGGGTTATACCCATAAGAACAGTACCACGCAACCATTTTGATACACAGTCTGAAGCATACCAAGAATTTACAGAAGGTCATTTATTTGCAACCAAAGTTGACATCTAAGGTTAGTAACAATTTCTTTGCTTTGTTTCATTTCTGTTTAAATGAAATTCATATTAAATTTGAAATTTATAGGGGCATATATGTCATTACAAAGGGGGTTTGAAGTAAAATTGAAATTCATGTTTGTTGATTTATATATTAATTATTTTTAATTATATTAATTATTACATCTTTTTTATGTGTTACAGATGAAGTTGTTTAAGAAGAAACCCAAAAGGAAAGGTCCTTATGAGACACAACCCTCAACGCAGCCCAATTCGATTCCTCAGGCTCACGAACCCCCCCACAGTAGGCTCAGCCACACCTTCGACAGCAGGTTCAGCAACCCCCAAGTCACGTTTTGTACGACCCGAGGAGATGGCACGTTTACTACATACGAGGGGGAAGGGAAAGAGGAAGGAGATTGCTCAGACCTTGCCAGACCGAGTAGAGGATAATCCAGATTATGGATGATCATATGAGGATGAGGGGGAGGAGGAAGAGGAGGGAGAGGAGGAGGGCGAGGAGGCAAAGGATGAGATGGTGGGAGTACGTCCCCAGTTCATGTCGACCCCTCAGCGGCGGGCTCAAGTTTTGGTAAGAAATCATATACCTTTAAGAAATAAATTACTTATATATTTAAAGTTTATTATAACTTCAAAAATATATAATGAATATGATTAATGGTTACGCAAGTAAAGTAGCAAGAGGACGGGAGAAGACAAAAAATCTAGACCTCCAGCGTATCCCAGAGGGCGTGAGAATAACAATTAGGCTTAGAACCAGAGGAGAGGTGGAGAATTACCCAGGCTTTATCAGTTGAGTGGGCACAATTGTTAAATCCATTGTACCCATTTGCTACTTCGACTAGAAGAAGCTGCCCGCAAAGCTGAAGAAGCTGTTCCTTCGTCAGTTGGAGGTAATTTTATTTATAAAAGTTATTTCTTTAATTTATAACTTTATCTTAAAATTATTATAAAGTAAGATTGACCAATATTTTTTAATTTAATGTAGGCAAATTACGATTGGGGTGACGACCCCAATGCCTCTCGATATATCCTTAAGCACACCGCCAAAATCCACAGGGATTGGAGGACGAAGACCAAGAGAAATGTTAGAATTTTTAAACATTTACATTTTTTATATACATAATTTCTTATATTATTTCTAACAATTTATATTTGGTATTTAGTTTTTCTCGAACAAGAGTTCACCTGAGGAGGAATGGATGATGCTCCTCCTGATGTCCTGCCTAACGATTGGAAGAAGAATGCGAGCATTGGCTAGATCCGAAGACGGAGGTTAGTAAGTAATTAAAAATTATTTCATTAATTTCATATAACTTAAATTTATAAAAAAATATTATTATATATGTCTACAGGAGCAAGCAAAAAAAATTAAGTCCAATAGGGCTAAGCTCCACCACAAACCCATTATTTAGGGTGAAGGAGCATCAAGACGGTCAGGAGCTGTTATGTAAGTGTTGGAACTACTTTTCAATTGAATATTACTTAATTTTTTAGTCATTTTAACCTAATTGTATCGTTTTTATATTTTCAATCCACTGCATATGATCGGAAGGAAATGAATAGAGTGGATATCTATGAGGTCACCCACAGTAAGGCTACAGCTGAAGGTGCTCATAAGTGGATTCATCAGTCATACCAGGAGAAACATGTAAGTTCCCTAAATTCAAAAAATTTATAACTTTGTGTGTGTGTGTGTATATATATATTATAATAATATTTTTTAATACATTTAGAATCAAATGGTATAATCAGTACATCCTCCCACTGAAGAGACCTCTAAAAGCGTCCAGCAGCCTTTAGCTGCAGAGGAGGCATTTAAAAGAGTGTTGCCACCGGACCACAATGGTTTCGTTCGTAGTGCGGGGAGGGCATACACGTTATCCACCTACTATGAGAGGAAAGGTGTCGTCTCATCTAGTGTCGTCGATCAGCTGCATAAAACGATTGACACACTACAGAGACGAGAGAAGGAGAAGAGAGAGGTAGAGATGAATAATAAGATGAATGTCATGGATGATAAGCTTCAGACACTTATAGCCCTTATTTAGAAGAATGGTCAGTCAAAGCATCCATCTTCCATAAATCCCATCATCCACAGACAAGACGATGACAACTCCATGGGTGGTGCAGGTGAAGCCCGTAGCATTAGGCCAGCTGTATTTTGATTTCTATCCATTTCCTTTTCTTATGTTTTTCATGTAACATTTTTTATGTAAATATTTCATTTTTCAACTTTTAATGTACTAGATTTTATATTTATGAAATATAAATTTTTGTTCATTTTCATTTGAAGTAGGTTTAGTAGTTAGTTTCCATCATTTGGTAATTAAAAAAAAAAATACATACATTTGTCGTCGGTTATTTGAATAACCGTTTGCATATATGTGACGGTAAAAATATTTTTGCTGACGTTTATCTAATAACAGATAGCATAAAGGTTCGGAAGAATAACTATTCCCATTTTATACCGTCGCTTCTTATGATAAGCCGCGGCAAAAATATTTTTTCCGTTGCATTATTCCAGTCGGTTATTTTAATAACCAACGACAAAAATATTTTTACGGTCGCTTCTATAGGCGATGGCATTTTCTTTAAACGACGGAAAAGCTGAAAAGGATGCGCGTTAGCGCGCGAAAGAGTAACTTAACAACGCTGTCACTTTTTTAAATAAGCGATGAAAAATCTAATTGTCATCAGTTAGCAACCGACGGGAAAAGATCCAATTGGTCTGCTGGACAAACGATATTTCGACGTCGGATGTTCCTTGTAACCGATGGGAAAAGGAAATAACGACGCTACTTATGCCGTCACTTTTTAGCGTCAGTTAGAATGGAAAACTGATGGCAAAAGTAGAACTTGTAGTTTTTATGATAGGCAAAAGGAGATGACTCCACAAATCAGAATAGGTGGAAGCCTCATATGAAGCATAGACAGTAGAAATAATCAGCTTGACAAAGTCAAATTGGCAAGAGACCGTTAAAGCCTATGGAATAGCCTGAACCAAAGAAATTGAAAAAGAGCCTTTCCAAAGGCACCAAATATTAGGAGCGTAAGGATCCTACTGGGAGGGAATCAAAAGCAATATCATCTTTAATTCTATCAATTCAAGGAGGGATGAGCAAAGGGCTCAAGAAGGAAAATAATATCAAGACGGTGATCACGAATGAAAGCCTTCACATGAATCAGGGTACGATCATTAACAATACCACGACAGTTCCAAAAAAGACACTTCATCAAGATTAAGATAAAGAACAAGACTTAGATCGATTTCTGGTGATCCTACTTGAACCCATTTCGAATCGACCCCCACGGGCTTCTCTAATCTTACGATTAGAATGTGCCTCATATGCCATATCTGACATAGATTTAGAGCAAGAAACCTGTAAATTCGAATCCTCTAGAGAGCCAAAATCATCCCAATAACCCTCACCGTTCCCATCATAGCTCACCTTATCCCCCTCATTCTAGATCTCCAAAACATGGAGTAGGAAAAGGAAGATAAATAGCCCATGGAATGTTAGATTCTTTTTTATCCTTCGCACATCCATCAATTTTATCAATAGCGAAAAAATCCATTTGAACGTGAATACAGGGGGAACGACCCACTATTAAAAGGGAATCAGCAATTCTGGGCAAAGCATCCTGTCGAACATCTAAAACATCCACAAAAATTGAGTTAAGTTCGATTGCACTCGAGACATAAAGTTATAGACAGACTTGGATTGAAGCATGCCACAAATACTGGCCTCATTAAACCGCAGCAACAAACAACATGAAAAATCACTTTGCAATCCTTTAAACAGAAACCTCATCTTGAAACAGTTTTTGTCAATCAGATTCAAAAACGAAATATGGATAGAATTAGGCGTCATCTTCGAAGAAAGACAGTGACTATCAAGGGCATCATCCACAAGATGTGAAGAAGAAGATACCTAAGTGGGAGGGGTAGGATCAGATCCACCCTTCCCAAATACTCTCCAGACAATCTTGTGGCGGCAACGATGGAACGAGATCCGCCTTCTCCTCCTCCCTCTCACAGGAACAGAAGAACCCAAATCCCCCCTCCCCCCCCAAAGAAGAAGAGGAAGGAATATTACGGTCCAGATTACAAGAATCATCCCCACCCAAATACTGCACAAGGGAAGGAGTATCATCAGCACATTGAGAGTGACTGTCTCCGTGTTCCCACGACTCCTCTCCCGACCGATCATTAGTAGGTGAAGCTGTCGGAGATTGAGTTGATGAGGAACAGGAGTTTTGCCTTTCCTTCGGAACAGAATGGAGGTGAAAAGAAGCACACAACAAAGCATAGTGTCCAAACTTAAAACACTTAGAGCAGCACTGCAAAATCTTCTCATAAACCACCTTTTGTTTAACCCTCACGTGACCATTCTTGATACAGACAAAATCAGCAAAAGATCCCAACAAATCCAACTCAATGCAAACACGAGGGTAACCGGGTTTGAATCCTTGCATCGTACAAGGATCAACACAAATCGGAGTGCCTAGCTAATAGGCAATCGAAAGTTAAGTATTGGGATGAACCAAATGAAGGTTCAGGCTTGGAAACCCCACCCAAACAGCAGCACTAGAAATGAAGGAGTCATACGGAAAGAAGGGGACCATTGAATAAACTGCATGCTAATCTTACCTAAAACCACCGATTCTAGGGAGAAAAGCTTACAAAAATCCACATAAGACCCACACAACATCAACCAATGACAAGCATCAAGCGGATGAAGAGAGTAGGCAGAAGACAACTTAACTTTGAAGCAAGAAAGACCTTCAGAACCTGAATCGAGGGTTTCGAACCCCAAGATCGAGTACCAACAGCAAAAGCAAGGTTGCAAGCAAGATCAGACACCTCAGAAGCAGGAAAGCAAGTGCAGAGGATGCCGTCTACCGAAACCGGTTTACAAACCGGAAGAGAAAGTTACACATAAGGCGGCGAAGAGGGCTCATCACCTGCAAGCATAGATGCAAAAGAGGGTTTGGTTTCAGAGTGGCTCTTCGATCTAACTCTCGAAGATGGATCCGACCTCAAAGGATCGAAAGTCATCACACACCAGAACCAAACGAGCCAAGAACAAACAAAGCCAAACAAACACAAAACTGCAGCAGAACAAGCAAAAAGGAGAAAAGCACCACAAATCTCCCAAAAGAAAGCCAAAAGCCCAAGGGTAAGAGAACTCCCTCCATAAGAAAGGAAGGCAAAACCAAACAGGAGATCGGAGTAGCTCAGAAGCGAGAAACCACAACCAAACAAGCCAAACACAAGCAGAAAACAAAGCCAAGACTACCCTAAGCCGGGTCATCCCCCCGCAGAACCGAAGGGTTTGCCATAGGAGAGGGCTTTTCGGCCCCCCTCCGAAGAGGGGAGAAGGAGAAAGCACCTACCAAAATCGAAAGGAGAGGAGCCACCGAAGAGAGGAAAGGGGAAGGGGAGAAATGGAAAAGGAGGCGGAAAGGGGAGAAAAGGAGAGCGGAGGAAACAGCTAGGGCTCACCGCTAGTGCTAGATGTGGTGGGGTTTATCACATAACTAAAGTTACGTTATTTTTTAGATTTCTTTATATTAAATATCAATTGTCCGGTTGAATTCACATTTAACACATCTGTGCGCTACAAAATGCATTACGCTATATATTTTTGTCATTTTTGATTATATAAAAAGTAATTTTCATTTGAATCGAAGAAAAAATTTAGCTTCTAATTTCCTCCAAGCTTGATTTCAAATTTTTTATTGAAACTCATGTAGACAGCTCAAACGAAAGTATTAAAAAAGATACATACTGTTGGTTCTAGAGCACTACGATTGTTTATTTTGATGATAACAAAACACTTGTTATTTAACATTTGCTTTTGAGTTCTACTTTTCAGGTCAAGTTGCAAATGGAGACAAGTGTAGAGATGAAGTTGGAGCTCTCATCCATGGCAAATTAGAGGAACTTGACAAAGAAGAAGGAGCTTAGCAAGGAGCGAAAGCGTGAAGTCAGAAGAATAGGATAGATGTTTTTTCTATCTTGTACTTTGTATTTCTTTGTTATTTGCTTTTTTATTTCTTAGATTACTTGTTAAAGAGCTCAAAGTAACAATACAGTAGTCCTACGAACACTTGAACAACCCTAGGATACTTAGGCTTTTCATAGAGAACTTAGAAATCCAAGATGGGCATCAGACAGCCTGATCTGACATCCAATTTAGAAATCAGACGTCTGATCTTGGCTTTTAAGACATCTGTCTGTTGACTCAGACGTCCAATAACTTAGGTGTAACGAGCGCGTGCCCCAGACGCCTTTTAAGACGTCTGGGAGGTGGCCCAGACGTCTGTCAAGACGTCTGCGAGGTGGCCCAGACGTCTGTCAAGACGTCTGGGATCACATCCAGACGTCTGACCAGACGTCCGGGATAGTTTACAGACGTCTGGCGAACAGTTATGCTCGCACGGGATATTCGTCTGCGCGCTTGTGCGCGCAGACCTGCGTTTCTGCCCTCTTCCTCTGCGGCTGCAGGCGGCTGCGACCGCCTTCTCTCTCCTCTCCGTGCGGCGTTAAAAGGGGGGGCGCGCCTCCCCTCCCGTCTCCACCATCTTCCTCCTTCTTCTCCTGCCTGTGCGCGAGAGCGAGCGGACGCGAGGGCGCAGCGGCAGCGGCAGCCGCAGTGAGCGCGGAGGAGCTGCGGCGTGTGAGGGCGGGGCTCTGCCGTGAGGGCGAGCTCGCCAGGAGCGGCTTGGCCGGCCGGCGGAGGGCGCAGGGGACGCGGAGCGTCGCGGGGAGGGACCTGTGCGGGCTGAGCAGCAGACGCGCGAGGTGCGACGCGGGCGGCGTCGCGAGCGGAGGCTGGGCAGGGCTCTGTTTCTGGAAAATTTTCCAGAATCAGACGTCTGGATTGATATCCAGACGGCAAGGTCGACGTCTGTGAGATCATACAGACGTCTGAAAGGTGAGTTTCCGCTTTCTTCTTCCTTCTTGTCGACTGACCGTACTGAGGGAGGAGGGTTGGCTGTGCGCAGGTTCGCTGATTCGTCATCCTTTGCGAATCAGACGTCTGGAAGTTGTACCAGACGGCGGGAGTGACCTCCAGACGTCCGGAGGGACCATCGGACGTCTTGGATCTAGGCAGACGTCCCCGCAGACTTCTGGACGTCCGGGGAACCAAGCCGAACAGGTAATTCTCTGATCCACCGTTTAAGACGTCTGGAAGGAGTTCCAGACGTCTGATTTTGCACAGTATCGTCTTTCTCGACCCGTTTAGGGCCCGTTTGGGCTCCGTTTTCCGCGATTCGAGTTGCGTTCGTTTCAGAATTAATTCCTCTACCCGCCTACAGTAGCTATACACTGTTTTGAGACTCTCCTTGTGTTTGATCCTTGTGATAGGACCTCGTTCGGTTGCAGTCTTGAGAGTCGCGGAGGCGCGCGGGATTCCCGATCACGCCCCCATTACTCCCGTTGTACCTGGTAGAGTGGCTTTAAGTATTAATAAAATCTGTTAAAGTATGGAACCATAACTAGAACCTAGGGCATTGCATGAATCCTAGGAATGAGAAATATATGGAATGATAGCTCCTAGGTGTTGCATGAATCCTAGGGCCGGAAAACTAGATTGTATGATAGATCCTAGGATATGGCATGAATCCTAGGATGGAAAAACTAGTGGAATGTATATTACTGCAGTCTTGGAAAAATGGAAAGGAATATATAAAGCTGCCTGTGAATTTAATTAACAGCTGCCTGTTATGAACAAAGAAACATGTTTGAGATCATGGAATTTGAGAACGTGAATCTGGAAAGTGAAACATATGATGTTCTGAAATAAAGAGCTGGAACCCTACGGGAAATTAGGAGTGGAACTCCTGGAAAGGAAAAGGAATGGAACTGAGATGTAGTTTGTACTGTCTCTTGGGTACGCAGTACCAAGGGAAGTACCTGTACCTGTTTAGTGCAGAGTGGGGCCAGCCGCCCCAGGGACCCGGGGTTAGGATTGGCCGCTCTGTACCGACTTGTTGGCCCTCGTGTACGTAGTACCGAGGAGAGCTAGTAGTGTTAGGAGAGTACTAGCTACCCCACGGGCCCCGGGGTTCTGCTAGCCTCCTTCACCGACTTGTTAGGCCCACTAGGGCAAACCAGGGTAGTCAGGCGAGGGTGCGCGGACTGTGGAGGGGCAAGGCCCCGGTTTGGTTACTGTGGAGGGGTTGGACCCCTGTTACTGAGAGGGCTCTGCCCTGGTTCCGTGCTGTGCTTTGGGCGCACCCGTTAACGGAAACGACTGACCGCGTGCCAGTGCGGGCTAGCTACCTGTGCGTTTATCGCACGTGCCGTAGTCACAGTTACGTCTGTCAGTGACCTTGGGGTGGTTGACTGAGGGTAGGATCACCACGGGGGACTCTCCCGGCCAGGAGAGCACCACGTGCTACTTCTACTTTTGGAAAAGACTGCAACCAAGATCGTCCCACGAGGACATCCGAGATCAAGTAAAGGATCTGAGAAATAAATGAAATAGTGAGAAAAATTGAAAGATGTAAATAAAGGAAGTAATAGAACATAACAGCTCCTGTACACTCTACTGTTGCCTTTAGTTAGTTTGCCACTCTACTCAGCGTTTTGCTGACGTGTTACACTCGTTACCTTTTTCAGGACCAGGTGTTGAGCAGCCAGGGTCGGCGGCTGCAGAGGACGCTGGGCCGAGTAGGGTCCAGTAGAGTTACCACAGCTTTGTACCCCTTTTTGTTTCTGTTCTAGTGAGTAGTTTTTGTTTCCGCTGTACCTTCTTTACCTGCAGTTTTTGTTATATGATAAATGTTGTTTTACTGTTGTGGTGGTGCCTACAATAGTAGTTTCTTTCCTTACTGCTGTACTTTCTTACTGTTAGTTATATTCATGCTGAATGTGGTTTATTTTACTGTCTTTTGGTTACTTCCTCGTTGGACGACTGGGTCTTGGGATTAGTGGAGTCGGTCCGGTTCTCGTGTCTCGTAGGGACTCGGGAATCGGGTCGTTACATTAGGCTAGACTTAGTAGGTTCTATCTGTTGAAATCAGACATCCAGACCTTAGACCAGACGTCCTAGAAGACGTTTGATGGTTGTGCCAGACTTCCAACTAGTGGAACATTGGCTAACAAAGTAAACGTGGAGGAAAATGACCTTTAGACTTCTATCAAACGTCCATAGAGGACCCCAGATTTAAAGACCCGTCCCACTTTTAGCCTTTTAAGCCGTCTAGAGTCTCATTCAGACGTCTGTCCAGACATCTGAACCCTTTCCCGAAAGTCAGAAAATGAAATTTTTGTACGCGCTTTACGCTGTGTGCACAGGCGACGCGTAGAACTTCCTTTCTCTCTCTCCTTTCTCCTCCTTCCTACCCGAACCCTAAATCCACAACACCTATAAAGCCACCCTCCCCTCCTTTCCGCTCCACTCCACACACCACCACCACACCCCACCTTCACTGCTGTAAGAGCGAGGGTGAGCGAGGGTGAGCGAGAGAGAGCGAGAAAGAGGAGAAGTGTGGGAGGAGGAGGAGGAGGTCGAGGTTGGGAGCTTCAGTAGAAGCTCGTCGGAGCTTGCACGGCCACCGCGGGCACATGCGGGAGGAGGGAGTCCGGAGCGGCATCCAGAAACCTGCAGCAGCTAGAGCTACAGCGAAGCAAGGAGAAGCGCGGCGAGGAGCGCTGGGAGAGCATTCTGATACTGGAATTTTTTCCAGTATCAGACGTCTGGAGTGATGTCCGAACGACTGGCTAAGCATTTGGATGTTTGGAGTCAAGACCAGAAGTCTAAAAGCACCTTTATCATGAAGGTACGTTCTTTTCACGGTTACGGCCATGCAGGCCACACCACAGAAGATATGCCGATCTGATTTTGGGGTGGCGGCTCTGTCGTACGTAGGAGAAGCCTTGGGAAGGAGTGCGGAATGCCCACCCACGCACTTTCGGACGTCTGATCAGCTCACTAGACGACCGAAGGTGCTTCTAAACGACCGAAGGACTGGTCCGACACCTGGAACCACCTTCAGACGATCGTAGGGGAGTCCTGGACGTCTGAGGACACCGAAGGGACTTGAGGTGAGGTTCTATATCTTTTAAGACGTCTGGACGTGTTTCCAGACGTCTTATTTTGGTCAGTAGACATGTTTTTGACCCGTTTGGGGTCCGATCGGGATCCATTTTACGCAAACAAAGTATCTGTAGTTTCCTTGTGAGTTTCTCTGAGTACTAGAAACCTTTGTACACTGTTCTGAGCCTTCCTTTTGTGATGTATTCCCTGGTATAGGGTTTTGGCCTGCTACGTGTTTGGGACTCGCAGAGATGCCTGGGTCTACAGTTCGAGCCCCCATTACTCCCGGATTGTCTGGTAGAGTGGTCTACTTCTGTTAATTATATTGAATAAGATCGTACTTGTGAAATTAGCCAACTGGAACCCTAGGATGTGGCATGAACTCTAGGACAGAGATATGAATGAAACCATTGTACTGCATGATTATACATGTATACATGATTAAGTTAAACTGCTAGCAATTGCCTATAATAAAGTTGTGAGATGCTTGTTAGAATATGAGCTACCTGAGATGAGTGAACAATTACCTGTGAAATCATCAGTTACATGCATGGAATTATGAAAACACGAGCTGCCTGTATATAAACGAGAACTGAATTGTGAATTGTGGAATCTGAATCGGAATAATGTGGTGAACATGAGCATGAACCCTACGGGGAATTAGGAGTAGAGCTCCTGTGGTTAGATGGAAAAATCTGGAATGTAGATGGGATGTGTGCTGGCCATTGAGTACGTGGTACCAAGGAGAGCGACTGTCCCCTTTTTGTGTAGAGCGGAGCTAGCCACCCTTGGGTTGGGACCCAGGGTTAGGATTGGCCACTCTACATCGACTTCTGTTGACCCTCGTGTACACAGTACCGAGGAAAGCTACTAATGTAGGGAGGGAGCTAGCCACCACACGGGGCCCGAGGTTCAGCTAGCCACCCTACACCGACTTGTTAGGCCCTCTAGGCAAACTGGGGTAGTCAGACGAGGGTGCGCGGACTGTGGAGGGGTGAGACCCCTGTTTGGTTCTGAAGGGCGAGACCCCTATTTCTGAGAGGGCTAGGCCTTATATGTTCCGTGCTGTACTTTGGGCATACTCGCTAGCGAAAACGACTGACCACGTGTCAGTGCGAGGTAGCTACCCATGCAGTTATCGCGCATGCTGTAGTCACTACTACGTCTAACAGCGACCTCGGGGTGGTTGACTAGGTGTAGGACTACCACGGGGGACTCTCTCAACCAGGAGAGCACCACGTGTACCTTATACTCTTTGGAAAAGACAGCAATTAAGATCGTTCCTATGAGGAACATGCAAGATCAAGAGAATCTGAAAGTTTAAGGAAAACAGGTGGAAAATAAAAAGGGAATACATATAAAATAAAATAACTAGAAAAGAGAATTAAACCTATTGCTTTTACTGCTTTAGATAGTATAGATACCACTCTACTCAGCATTTGCCGACTCTGTCTTTTTCACAACACTGTTCAAGTTCGGGAGTTAAGCAGCCCGAGCTTCCGGCTGCAGAGGGTGCTGAGCCCAGTGGAGCCCAGCTATAGTTTTCCTGCAGTTCTTTGTTGTTCCCCCTTTACTGTTGTAGTGAGTTTCAAAATTTTAGTTACTGTTATTGCTACGATTGCTTTCGTTTCCGTTGTTTCGGTTGTTGTGGTGGTATATAATGGAATAGCAGTTTTACTCTCCTTTACTGCTTTGTACGTTTTACTGCTTAGTTATATTGCAGATGTGAATGTGGTTTACTTTCTTACTTTTTTGTTATTTCTTATTGGACGACTGGGTCTTGGGATTAGTTGAGGCGAACCGGTCTCAGGTCCAGTAGGGATCCGGGAACCGGGTCGTAACACCATACGTCTGATATGTGACCGTTGTGCCTCGATTGAGCTGAAATCACTTGTCTCGAGGACTATAGCCATTTAGGCTCTTGGGAATCCATTCCTACACTTAATTAGGTTTCCAGACGTCCAAACATAGTGCCAGACATTCTGTATGTCATCTAATGGTTTTACACTAAAATCCTGTTTAGATCTGAACCAGGTCAGTAAGGGAACCCGTCTAGAATTAGACGTCTAACTTAGTTCCCAGATGTCTTATGAGTGACTTCCAAACGTCTGATCTTTTTCCAAGACGTCTGGTGACCATGTCAGAATCGTTAATGATTCTAATTTCGGCCTATTCTGCCTTGGGATAATTCTAAGTGGTTATGGAAGCCTTCCAAGGCCTTCCAAAGCCTTCCTAGTCCTCTATAAATAGAGGAGTATCCTAGCCTTGCAAACACACACCTTGTAACACTACTTTCACATTCCTTTGTGTCATTAAAAAGAAATCATCAAGACAAGAAGTGATCTTGCTCTCCAAGCTCCATTCAACAAATCTGAGAGCATCGTTACTCTTCCAAGATCACGCCTACATTCTTTCATTTAAGGGAAGTCTCTTGTGCCTATAGAAGCTAAGTTTAGGATTTATCTTTGTGGCTCTATAGGGTTGCTTTGTAATTTATCTTTGTAAATTGGTTGGGTATTCGTGTTGCGAATTCCCGTCTCCTTCGTAAAACAAAAACCTTCTCGTGAAGAGAATGGGCTTGAGGTACACTACCCTCGTATAAAGTAGTGTGGTTGTATAAAGGTTGTACTACCATCGTTTTAAGTAGTACATTAGTGGATTTAATCGACTCGGTCGATCGAGAAATCCTAACGTGAGAGGGTTAGGCGGTGGTTTTCACCCGATTTAGGTTTCCACTTAAAAATCACTTGGGAAAATTGTATGATTCTATTTCTGTGAGATTTCTTATTTTATTTCCATATTTTTATTTTATCACGTAAATCTCCCCCCCCCTCGGTAGAAATTTATACATACGCTTGTTCCTCTTTTTCCTTTCTTTTTATTGATTTACATGGGTGATATTTAGTTACAAGTATTGGTGTTTTTAAATAATACATGTGCTTTTTAGCATATAATCGAAAAGGAGCAATATGATTTACTGCATCAATGCTATATAACTAAATAGCAGCAATGTTACTTGTCAAGGTACAGCTCAATCGGTGGTATTTTGAATATTTATGGAGAAGTTGAAGCATAAAAAATTTTATTTAAATATATATTTCTATTATTAATTTATTTTTAAAAACTTATAAAATGACATATAATACACTGAGATATTTTCTCACGTAAAGTACAAGCAAGGTTACACCAATACTTTTGAGCACACTAATGTTATGTAATTGAATAGAAAAGACGGGCAAGTGAGAGAGGGTATAAAAGGCATTACCTGCAGCTGAAGGAAATGCATATTTACAAATATCAAATCTTTATGAGATACCAAATAATTTTTATCTTTTGATTTTTTTTTAACTTTTATTTTGAAAAGATAAAAGGATTACAAACCATCAAAAGTGGATCCTTGCTGATGTTCCCCCGATATCATGATGTGACACCATATATTTTTGCAATTTATAACTTTTTTAAATGAACTGGAATAGTTAAATGATAAGATGCAAAGCAAATGTTCTGATAATAATATGTTGATATTCAATAACAAGCATTTCGAATGCCTCAAAATTTTCTAATATTAACAAATCCAACATCCTCAATATGTAAAGCACATTAGATACTCGTTTTCTTTAAGGAACCAATGTCGAATAGACTTAAAATGTGCTCTTCAACAAAAGACACTAGAAGTTTTCATATTATTTCCTCATGCATGAACTTGTTGACACCAACCTTTTGTGCACATTGTATTTTCCTCGCAAGTGTCGTAACCGATCAACTTCTTGGCATGCCATGCTAACTAACACTCTATTGATAATTGGAACAGGTGATTTCACAGTAAAAATACATCAATAATTGTGTCATCTTATATTATTTCCTAGCATTACCAGTACATAATAGGTAGTCATAGTTGTATTTGTAAAAATAAACGCATGCATGCATTTATTTGAGAGGGGAGGAAAGTGAATAATTGGCCTTGAAATTAACGTATTCCTCAAGTGCTGCCTCCCAAATTCACCATCTTTATTTTCATTTGGCTTTGAATTTCTTCTTCTCCACACGGCTACAGGGCATGGCTGCTTCTTCTTCGCACCACTCTACCACAGCATGCCCTGCTAGTCGCATGCTCAGCCATGCACAGCCCAAGGCATGGCTGAGTTTGCCTCCATCTTCTTTAAAAAGCCCTCCTCGCTTCCTTGTGCTGGGAAACATGTCTAACATACAGACAGCAGCTCCTTCCTCCAGGCCATCTCCTCCCCTCTCCCCTCCATACGTAACATCTCTTTCTCCTGAAGAGATACGCTGTGGGCAGGAGCAGCTCACAGTGGTCGACAACCACTACTATGAGTTCCACCACCGCCCAGCTCATCCAAGGCCGGTGGGCGTGGTGGTTCACTTCACTGTTTCACCTGCTCAAAGTTCTTCCGCCATTGCCACAGAGTCGAGCTTTGAAGCTCAACCGCAACAGCAACAAGGCACCAGCAGCCCCACGCAGCGCGCAAGCCTCCGCAAGCACGCCAGCAGCTGGCGCCATCACCTTCCGCACGAGCAGGCCCGCTCCACAATGCCAGCACATGTAGAACCGGCCGCAGCCGGTCTTCCGAGCCAAGCGCGCACTGTAGCTACTGTTCACGCTAGAGAGCGTGACACTGTAGCTACAGTGCGGTGACCAGAAAGTTTCTCACTTATCCAGTCACCGTGCGCTCTCTCTCCGCGCCGCAACCGCCACCAGCCCGCGCCCGCCCCAGCGCCTGCACTCGCATCTGCACCCAACCGCTCTCGCATCCGCATCTTCACCCACGTCACTCCAGCTCGCAGCGCGGTGCGCTACAGTCCGCAGTGCACTACGCTACACTCTCCGCTCACACCTGCAACCTCTAGCGCGTGTGTGCATCTTCGCGCGCCTACGCTTGTGCGTGCCAGCGCCTGCGTGTGGGCCATCAGACGATGAGCGCAGCCTCCAGACGGCTTAAACTCCCACACCCTCTTCCTCCAGCAGACGCTCTCTCTCTCTCTCTCTCTCTCTCTCATAGACACACACCTCACTCACACACACACCACACTTGTACACACTCACTCACTTGTACACGAATATATATATATATATACGTATATATATACATATATACGTATATATATATATATATATACATATATTATTACCTATACAACTAAGTATAAGTGTGTGTGTGTGTATATATATATATATATGTATACAAATATACATACATATATACAGATATATATATATATATCTACATATATCTATATACATATATATATATATATTTACATATCTATATATATACATATATGTATATAACTACATATACACCTATATAATTATAACCCTATCTATATATATACATATAAATATATACTTACTTTCATATCACCTATCACACGTTATATCGCGGGAACATCTGCACCCGTTGCTGATATTTCCCGATACCCGCGTACAGAAAGCATCTCCGCACACACCTTCCACCCATCCATCCTACACTCCACGTGGCACTTCGTCCTGTTGGTTGAGTCTTCCTAGACGATGATCAACTCGACACCGTGCTACATGCCATTTCCACCTCCACCCCTACCCCTATATATATATATAATATATATATATAATATATATATACTATATTTATCTTATTTCTATTTCTCTTTCCTGCTATTAAAAAGATAAAAAAATATATATATATAAGAGAAAAGATAATCCTTGACTTGTAGGTACTCAGTCTTGCGAATAGCAAGACCAGTTTTGGAACCCTAATTTGGTTCAAAGCCAAGAATCTGATTTTGAGGGTGTACCTCAAGGACAAAAATTATCAAAAAAAAGTCTTAAATAGAAAAAACACCAAAAACATAATAAACGAACGGAAGAGATTCGTTGTAGAAAAGGCGTAGAAACTTATTCACCTCTAATCCTGCTTCCCTGAGTTCGACCCTCGGCCTAAAAGTGACCAAGATAAAATCAAGTAGGCCAGGTTAAAAATTTTGTAAAAAGATGGTTAGGCTTGATTTAGGTTAACCACTATATTCATTTCAACGATTAAATCACCATACTAACACAACCTATCTGGGTCTACACCAACAGGTGAAGGGGGATAACTGACAATTATGTTAGACTAGAAATTACGACAAAAAGTAAGTTGTCATGATTTGCCACAAAAGTTTAAGGAGAGCAGGGTAATTGGTTCCTTATTCACCAATTACGAAAAAGATTGAAGTGCCAAAAAGGAGACCTTAAACATCAATCCAGCAAACTGAGCTATTACGAAGACATCATTCCTTGGAAGTCCACACATGAATGCCATATATCCTATATGAAATGCAGATCATATTACACGGTTACTTCTATGTTACATGAGATGCGAAAGAGCAACAAGATATGGAGTTCATAAATGCAAACGATTAAATACCTATTTCCAAGCCCTCTAACATTTGAAGCAAGGAGCTTAATCTCATTTGAAATCAACATGGACTCACTGTCAACCCATTGTTGCATGTGTGCTATTCCAGAGGGCAACCAGTAGTCATCATTGATTGGTTGAGAAGTAATGTGCAGAAAGACTAGCTGCCAGCCTTTCAAGTAGCTCTCTTTGACTTTTTGCCAACATATCCTCCCATAGATTGCTAGTTCCAATTTGAATTTCATCCATATGGTTCTGCCAAACACCATTTGGTCTGCCTGCTAAAGCCCCATTGAGAATAACTCGCCTACATATAATATTTAACAGTTGCAATTTGCAATTTGCAGGTTTCAAGTGTAGACAGAGAATGTAAGATGTGAGATAAGATAGTTTGAATGGACTTGTTAGTTAAGTTATCTGTGCACCAACTTGAAAGCCACTAACAAAGTACAGATTCTAGAAGCTTAGGTACAGATCACTTGAAAGATAGTAGAGCAGTCCAACAATCCCAAATGACTACCTCCATACCAACATTCTCAAATTATTTAATAGACCAAAGCAAATTAGATTCCCAAGATAATAACTTACTTTCAGATAAGCTACAGTCACCACTTAGACCATAATTAAGGTGCTTGCTCAATGAGGTTTCTAATAGTTGCCCACCCAACTAGAAGAATTCAACAGCTGCTCTTTGTGTCCTGGGGATTTACAAGTCTTTGATTAAGAGCAAGATTTAATTCAGGTTAACAAAAAGAATAAGCACTGCACTTTGAGTTTACGCAAGTAGGCATCAATAAGCTCTTACCTTGCTTCATACATCTGGTTCAATAAATTAGAATCAAGCCCATGATCCTTAACGCAATGGAATAGCAATCAAACAGCATCTTATGGCGTCTAATGACCACGGACTGTGATAACGCTACATTTTATGATGATAATTCTGTCAAACGGGGTCGATCTTAAGGATAAAATGCACAGATAACACATCATAAATGGGCATGATAGCATTGCATGCATCGCACATCGAGATTGCTTATAATGCATTATTAACGGCCATTTGTACAAGTGCATGTCAAAACAGGCCTCATATGAGCAATCGAACCACACGGATGGATTTAGAATGACGAACGGAATCCAACGAACTCGAAATTGACCAAATCTAACATCCGAAGCTCCTGAAATTGATCCAAGAAGTTCTGGCCATTGATTTGATGATCAACGGCCCACAACGCGCCACGTGGTGCCCGATCAGCACCCGCCAGCCAACGCTCAGCCTCCTCTATCCACCGCAGGACAAATCTCAGCCGTCAATCTTCGATCGGATGGCCGAGAATATCCACCGCAGCACCTGCGCACATTCCCTTCATCACCCGCAGGGACACTCTCAGCCGTTCAATCTGCGATCGAACGGCTGAAAGCAGATCTCGCACCATCCATCCAACGGCTGAAACACCCGCGCACTCACCTCCTCTCCGCGACCATCTGCCTTCACAGCGTAATAGTCGTGCCCCACTACATGCGCAGGGAGCACGCGTTCGAATCGTGGAAGAGCTGAATCCGATAGCAAAGGCACGAGCCGCTGAAATTTAGCCATTCATCTCTGATCTGACGACTCGGAAGCAGGCGACACAGCACAATCACGTGCATCCAACCCAGACGTGCGCGATGACGTGCACACAGCACCAGTGAGGTGCAATCCTGAAGTGCTCTCACCGACCGTCCCATCTACGATCGGACGGTCCTCAATGGCTGCACGCGAATCACCAAGAAAAGGAGGCACAGAGCGCGTGGACGACCAGCGGGCAGAGGGGCTTCACCGACGTTTCAGGAAGGGTTTTAGCAATGTCCCAGACGTCGCTAAAGCCCCTTCTTCATTTAGAAAGACCTTCTTCCTATATAAACCCCTTCCAACCACACATGTAGAGCATTCAATACACTTGCAAGTGCTCTACCCCACTCCTAGCCACCATTAGCACACTTTTGTAATCACTAGATTCGACGAGCCGTCGATGGAGCCCTTCTCCACCGCCATGGCCGCCTCACCGTCTCCTTTCTCTTTCCCTCTCTCTCTCTAGTTTAGCTTTACTTTACTTGTGCTTAAGCATTTATCTAGTGTTGTACTTGTAAAACTTGAGTTGCATGTTAAACATAGTATTGATGTTATTTTCATCTTGATCTAAGTGAATGCCATGACTTAAAATAACTCTAACCCTACCCTCTCTCTCTTTCTCTCTCTCTTACTCGCTTTTCTCCCACATTTTCTCACTCAAGCAAAAACCCTCCATTTCCGTGACAACTAAGTGACAGAAAAACCCGATTTCATGCCTCCCTATGTATGACACTCGAACTCAAATCCGTTTCTATATTTAAAATCGACGCAGCAAACGTGAGCTACAACGACACTCTTAAACAACGCGTCCGTAGCACGTCAGTTTTTGGCGCTGTTACCGGGGGGGCAACGGATTTATTTTGTCACTTACATTTTGCATCCATACATCATCTAACGCATTTTTTCCCTCTACCTGATGGTTGCAGGAACTTGGTGATTGGACGACGAAGGAGGACAACTCGTGATGGTGGAGATGGAGTAAGCGCAGTAAGGATTGGTTGTGAGTATTTCTTTTCCCATGGTTGTTTGCTTGCTTAAAAAAATCTAAAAAAATTAAAATAAAAAAAAATTGGCATGGTGAATGATTGCCTGATCCTCATCCTTAACTCATCACCCAACAAAAAAATATACTCTAATATTCTTAAAGACCTAATCTTTTTGGAGTGTTCTTTTTCTTTAAGTGGTGTTTGCAAAGCCACCGTAGTTTGACTTGGGCCGCACCACTCACCCCTAAAATCAACTCATCTGGTAGAAATCGCATGAACACTAGGATGAGCATATTAGGGTTTTAGAGCCTCATCACATTAAAGGAAATCCACTCTCACCAATTGTGTGCAAACTTGGCGTGCCCACTTAAAACTTGCCTGAAAACATTAAGACACATTAATCCTAAAAGATACGAAAGTAAGGACAAACATTAAAAGACACCACATCTTAAATCCTTGCTTGAAAACCATGTCTTGTTAGGAGCACACACACTTGAATTGGATAACTAAGAGACACCACCCCAATCAACGCCTCGTCACATAACCTGAGCACAAGCACTGTCCTAGCCCCATTAAAACAAAGTAGACGTGCCCCAGGTAGGACTGAGTTAAGTCTCAATAGGCATGGTGTTGTTTGCTGGGCACTTGGCCTTCATTCCCTTAGTAGAATCTGGAGACTAGGCTGTGGGGAAGTGTCAAACGACCGTAGTTGTGGGGTCTACGGAACCGGCGGTGCAAGCCAAAGGAAGAACCTTCCCCACAATCCCCTCATAATCAACCTGGTTAGATTAGCTTTGGGAAGGGCGGTCCTATACCTACAGACTTAATCGTTCCTTTGGAGATTTCTAGGTCCCCTAAGGAATATACTGTAAGGACTAGGCTTGCCTACTTGGTTGTGCACACACACTTCTCGCATCTGTCGCTCCCCGCATCCCTTCCTGTTCTTCTGTAGTATATGCACGGGAGACGATCACTTTATCCTGAGTTGTTTGTTTTGGGATGGGAATCCAGGAGACTTGATCTTGCTAGAGACATGGCCGAACCTAGAGTAGATGAGGTTGAGGACAAACCTCCACTAGATACGATGACCATCATCCAGGCCCAGATCAATGCAAACCACCGACTTCTGCAGCAACAGATCCACACTATCATGCAAGCCATACACCAGTTGCAGAACCTGCAGGGGCAACCACTACCATCTTTGCAGGACCCGCAAGGGCAACCACCACTTGATCCACCACAATTCCAGGACCAACCTAAGCCCCACCATGACTTCAATCCTTCTGCGATTCAGATTGAACCACACCTTAGGATCCCTGAGGGGGGAGATGATTTTGAGCTGAAACCAAACGTCATGAGCCTGATTCAGAGCTACTTCCATGGAAGCTCAAATGAGAACCCCTTCCAGCACCTAGAGGATCTTGACCGGATCGACCGAACTATAAAACCCAGGAACATTAGCCTAAATATTGTTTTGATCAAGATGTTCCCCTTCTCACTGAGAGACAAAGCGTCTCACTAGCTTAGGACTTTAGGGTGACCCATCTCCACCTGGGAAGAACTGAGGCATGCATTCTTAAAGAAATTCTTCCCCATAGGAAAGACCAATGCCCTCAGAAGAGCCATTTCCACCTTTACACTCCAGGGCGGGGAACAGTTCCATGAGGCGTGGGAGAGATTTAATGAACTATTGAGGAAATGCCCACACCACGAAGTACCGAAGTGGCAATTGGCCCAGATCTTCTACCATGGTCTGGACAGTAACCTTCGGAACTTCGTCGATGCCTCATGTGGAGGAAACTTCCTGAACAAAGACGAGGAGAGTGCATTTGAGCTCTTTGAGTCTATGAGCGAAAATTCGCTCAACAATGCCTCCACAACCCAGTTCAATCGATCCAGTCAACCCCGTGGTGGGATCTATGAGGTACAAGCGAATTTTGGAACGGTTGACATGGATATTATTGCTAAGAAATTGGATCGAGTGGAGTTGGTAGATAGAAAGATTGATGAACTGTTGAACCAGACCAGGAACCCGCTGCAGTATTTCTCCCTAGCAAAGGGAGTTCACAATATTGACCTTGTCCAGCCACTAAACTAGATGAACCTGGAACATCCCCTGACCATGTTCCAGGGAGGGACCTTTGCTCCCTCAACCCCTGATTACTCTCTTCCCTCCCCCTTGACACCTTCTATCTTTGAAGATGTCCAGGCTATTCAAGGTTACAATAAACCTGACCCTTTCTCCAACATCTATAATGCCGGCTGGCATAATCACCCCAACTTCGCTTAGACAAACCACCACAATTCCAGAACCAACCCAAGCCAAACCATCAGCCAAACCCACCCTCCTATCAGCAAGGTCCACCGGTTAGACCCTCCTACAATCCAAATAGGGCGGCCCCTCCCCCACAAAACCAAATGGACACTCTGATAAAGATGATGGCTGACATGAACCAAAAACATTAGGAGGAAATGGCCTTGGTGAAGGGACAACTAAGCCAGCTTCTAGATTGTAAATAGTAGGGATCCCTTCCTTCGCAACTGCAACCGAACCCTCAAAACGTGATTAACAGAGGCCCCAATTTGCAAGGGTTCCAAGGCAATTCTGGGCAGGCCCACATGGTCCAGCCAGCCCCACAAACACCCCCTAGGTTTGGTGCTTCTTCTTCCACTTCTTCTCAAGGATCCACCCATGGTCCCAACGCCTCTGTGAATGCGGTGACCTTGAGAAGCGGCACCAAGACCCAGGATCCCAAATGGTTGACTCCTCCCGTGACTTCATCCCCTAAGATACCCGACTCTGAAGAGTCACAGGAAAAACCCAGGGACCCAGAAACGGACCCTATTCACATTCAGACACCATATCCCGAGGCCTTGGAGAAGATAAAGAAAAAGAAAAGTGTTATGGAGAATGAGGAGCTTTTGGAGATCTTTAAGCAGGTTCAGATTAATATCTCGCTCCTCGAGGCCATCAAGCACATTCCAGCTTACACTAAGTTCCTGAAGGATGCCTGTGCACCGAACCGTACACCGCGACCTCAAGCACCTAGGAAGGTTGTGCTCTCAGAGCAGGAAAGTTCCGTTATATCGAGCAACCTTCCGCTCAAACGAACTAACCCAGGAGCACCCCTGATATCTTGCAATATCAGGGACATGACATTTGATAGAGCGCTCCTGGACTTAGGTGCTTCCATCAATCTGATTGAGACAAACCTGTACCACCAATTTGGATTTGGAGAATTGATACCCACACCAGTCACCATCCAGTTGGCCAATAGATCTGTGAAGACCCCGAAGGGGGTTGTCGAGGACGTGATTGTATGGGTCAAGGACGTCTATTTCCCAGTCGACTTCTTGGTGCTCGACATGGAGGTCCTTGAACAGCTACAGAACACACCCATCATCCTAGGCAGACCTTTCTTAGCTACGGCTAAGGCAAACATCGATTGTGACACAGAATGCATGGAAATCGCCTTCAGAGACAGGAAGATGCAGTTGGATATCTTCAGGGCGACCAAGTCTTTCGATTGCAACTAGGTTGAGGAACACGATCCTGTAGAGATTCTGGTCGAGGAATGCCTCACCCTTAGTTCTGTCTCAGACTACCAGACCCAATTTTATGACGACTATTTTGACCCGTCACCATCTATGCACGTAGACCTTTATAGGGCTGATTACCATCAACCAACGCCGTTCGAGGAGATTGATGTTGATCAACTCCCACCTTTCCCCTTTCCATCAAACATTGTTCCACCCGCACCCGAACTAAAGCCGCTACCCAAGAATCTCAAATATGTCTTCCTGGGACCTAACCAGACCTTTCCAGTGATTATCAACTCCAACCTAACTAAGGATCAGGAACTTAGGTTGACCGCGACCCTATCATAACATAGGGCTGCCATTGGGTGGACTATTTCAGACTTGAGAGGAATTAGCCCCACCTATTGCACCCACAAGATTTAACTGGAAAATGGGGCCCGACCTTCCCATCAGATGCAAAGACGATTAAACCCGAATATGCGGGAGGTCGACAAGAAGGAGATCATCAAGTGGCTTGACGCTAACATCATTTATCCAATCTCCGATAGCCCCTAGGTGAGCCCCACTCAAGTGGTTCCCAAGAAAGCCGAGCCCACCGTTGTCACCAATGAGCATGGCGAATCCATCCCCACCCGCACCACCATCGCTTGGAGGGTATGTATTGATTACAGGAAGCTCAATGAGGCGACCAAGAAAGATCATTTCCCCTTGCCATTCATTGATCAGATTCTCGAGCGATTGGTAGGGCAGAAATACTTTTGCTTCCTGGATGGATATTTAGGATATAACCAAGTCACAATTGAGCCTAAAGATCAAGAGAAGATCACATTCACTTACCCGTATGGCACGTTCGCATTCCGTCTTATGCAATTCGGGTTATGCAATGCACCTTCTACCTTTCAGCGTTGCATACTAACCATCTTTTCAAAGACGGTGGGTGAATACCTGGAGGTCTTTATGGATGATTTCTCAGTATTTGGGAACTCATTCGACCATTGTTCGAGCAACTTGGAGAAGATCCTAAAGTGATGTATCGAGGTTAGCTTGGTGTTAAGTTGGGAAAAGAGCCATTTCATGGTTCAGGAAGGAATTATCCTCGGTCACATTGTATCGCATAGGGGCATTGAGGTAGATCAAGCTAAAGTTGATTTGATTTCCAAACTTCCCCCACCTAGCTCGGTCTGGCAAATCCGCTCATTCCTTGGACATGTTGGCTTCTATAAAAGGTTCATCAAAGACTTCTCCAAGCACTCCAAACCCTTGACCAACCTTCTGGCCAATGATGCCCAATTCAACATGACATCTGATTGCATCCAAGCTTACCACACTCTTAGGGACTTAGTCTCCACCGTACCTATGTTACAGCCCCCAGACTGGTCCCAGGATTTTGAGATCATGCATAATGCATCAGACTTTGCCATTGACGTAGTCCTGGGACAGAGATGAGACAAAAAGCCCATTGTGATCTACTACGCAAGAAAGACGTTGGACGAGACCCAACGGAATAATACGGTCACAGAAAAAGAGCTGCTCACTGTAGTTTTTGGACTCGAGAAGTTCATATCATACCTTTTGGGGATCCTACATGACCAGCTATACAGACCACTCGGCCATCCAGCATTTGTTGACCAAGAAAGACACTAAACCCAGGCTCATCAGATGGATCCTGTTCTTGTAAGAATTTGACCCGGAAATTCGCAACAAAGCTGGGTCAAAGAATGTTGCAGCCGATCACCTGTCCAGACTCCACCTGGACCACATTAGGCCTTCCTTGCCCATATCTGACACCTTTCCTGATGAGCAAATTCTGGCTGTGCAAGACAGGAAACTACCTTGGTATGCCGACTTCATCAACTACCTGGTAGTAGGACAGACCCCGCACAGCTGGTCCAGAGAGCAACAGAATAAGTTCTTGGCTGAAGCCAAGCACTATTTCTGGGATGATCCCATGCTGTTTTGCCTCTGTGCCGACCAGATCATCAAGAGGTGTATTCTGGAGGATGAAGTTCAAAGTGTGCTATTCTTTTGTCACGACCAAGCTTGTGGTGGCTACATTTCAAGGAAGAAAATGGCTGCAAAAGTTTTGCAGTCCGGACTTTATTGGCCTTCATTATTCAAGGATGCACACATCTTTGAGAAGACTTGCTCCCGCTACTAGACTCTGGGGACCATGACCAGGAAAGATATGATGCCCCTTCAGCCCATTTTGATCGTCGAGATCTTCGACATTTGGTGTATTGATTTTATGGGCCCCTTTCCACCATCCAACGACTTTGAGTACATCTTAGTCTCTGTAGACTATGTCTCCAAATGGATTGAAGCCGCCGCCACCTGCCGATGTGATCATAAGGCTATCATGGACTTTGTTAGCTAGAACATCTTTTCTCGGTTTGGAATACCAAAGGCCATGATCAGTGATGATGGAAGTCATTTTATCCATGCCCAATTCCATGCTCTGCTCAAAAAATACGGGGTTACTCACCGCATTGCTACCCCGTATCATCCGCAAACGAATGGGCAGACCGAGATCTCAAACAGGCAGATCAAGAACATTCTATAGAAGACCGTGAGACCTGACAGGAAGGACTGGTCCACACGACTGGATGATGCCCTATGGGCATACAGGATCGCTTTCAAGACCCCGATAGGCATGTCGCCTTATCGCCTGGTCTTTGGCAAAGCCTACCACCTTCCTGTCGACTTGGAACACTGAGCATACTGGGTCATTAAGCAATGCAACATGGATTCCCAGTTAGCCAGTGCGCAGAGGATGCTCCAACTCTCTAAGCTCGAGGAGATTCATCGAGACACCTTTGAGAATAATCGGCTATACAAGGAAAAGATGAAAGCCATCCATGACCAACTCATCCACAGAAAGACCTTCGAACCCAATTAGCAAGTGATGAGAACCTCATCATGAATCCTAACTAGCACATTTTAACCTAAATAAGTGTACAAAAAACTCCTACAAAACCTAAGGGAAAGCCTAGATCAGAGAATTGTAAATTTGAGTATAAACGATTCACAAGGGGTAAAACTGCAATTTTACCAATGCAGTACATAAATGGGATTTTTAAGGGTCTATACATAGGTCAAGTGGGCTTAATAAGAAAGAAAGTGGGATGATTTGATCTGAAAAGGATTATAGCAGGATCTAGGAATTAAATGACATTCTACAACTCTAAAAATAATTCACTTCAATTCACGAAGTTCCAGGTAAGATAAAAATCAATTAAACCCTCTAAAATTCATAATAAAATATCCCCTAGGGTTTAGAACTTTCAATTTGGCCATTGGAACCTATCTTGACCTAGATTAAGAACCATACCTAATTTTTGACCTAATCTGGGTTTTTATGCAAATTGACTAGTCAAACGTGGTCAAACCTAAAATCAAACTTCACCATTAGATTCCTTAGGTCCAAATTAGGTTCGTACCAAAATTGGACGTAAGGGAAGGTCATTTTGACCTACTTTACAAATTAGTCCTCAAGAATTACTTTTTGACCCTTAACTTTTTGAATCCTTGCACTTAACCACTCAACTTTCCCCCCATTCTTTTCAAACCAGTCCCCCTGCCACTCGCAGTAGCAACCCATGCCTCTGGCAACTTTTCACGAAGGATGGCGTCGCGCAGGATATGGGGATAGACCCCAAAAACGAGAGGAGGGTCCCCTACGTTGTCTTCTTCCGCATGGACCCCCTCCCATGCCCTACCGACACCCATACCTCTCATGCGAACGCACGAGAGGCATGTGTCTCTTTTCCGACCATGTCACCGGCAGCCTTCCCACACCTCCTTCTCGTGTTTCCCTCCCCGCCAACACCTATTTAAGGAGCGGCAGGGGCTGCCGTTTGAGGCAAGCTTCATTTGGCCTAAGATTCCCCCTCCTCTTCATCTCCTCCAAACTCCGGCCAACTGCCAGAGCTTCCGACGACTCTCCCTCTCCTCTCTCATCACCCTGCCACCATATCAGTGGTAGGGTTAACTCCTCCATCCATTACAGCGTCGTACCATACCAGCAGGCACTCTCCGACCCCTTCTCCTCGTCGCCGTCCTCTCCCCTGGCACCTTCGTCTCTAGTGATGGCAGCACCGGCCGCTCTCCACTTCCACACCTCCCCTTCACTCTGGACTCATAGCTAAGTTTCTCTTACTCTCTCCTTTGTTTCCCCCTGTTAATTTGTTCTTTCAACCCCTCGACATCTACTGTCCATCTCCACCTTCTCCACCTCCGGCCAGACCTCCGGCGAGGTGCTTCCGTCATTCCACTCACCCATCCACCTCGTCAAACACCCCAGAAGCTACACCACCACCCACTAATCACTCTACGACCCTCCACTGATCGCACCAACCCCTGTCGCGTTCCCCCAAACAAACCCATCCTTACGGCCACAGAGCGACCTAGGCACTGACGTGCGGTTGTGCATGTGTGTTAGGAAGTGTCGTTATATTCACACTTGCAACGTCGATTTTAAAGTAAAAAAATGGAGGTGAGTCTGAGTGTCGATCTCAGGGAGGCGTGAAAATCGGATTTTCCTTATCACTTGTTGTCACAGAAAGCGTGGAGTTTTGCTTGCGGAGGTGCGGTTTCAAAAGCGAGAGAGAGATTAGGGTCAGAGTGTTTCTTGTTTGATCATGCAACTTAAACAGAAATTAAAGTAACAACTGAATAGAAAATAACTTCATTAATCATGCACTTTTAGTTCATAGCTTACAACATTAAATACATGCTCAAACAAAAGTAATGGAAAGCTTAAAAGAGAGAGAGAGGAGGGAGAGCGACGAGGCAACCACGGCGGTGGAGGAGGCTCCGTCGGTGACTCGTCGTCTCCGACTATTACAAGAGGGCCTAAAGCTAGCTAAGAGAGGGGTGGAGTAGTTGCAAGGGAAATGAATGCCTTGAATGAGTGGTTGGAGGGGGTTTAAATAGGGTTAAGGGTTTTCTAAAAGAAGAAGGGGCTTTAGCGACATCCGGGACGTCGCTAAAACCACTCCAAAAACGTCAGTGAAGCCCTCTAGCCCGCTGGTCAACCGCCCGCGCCATTCTTCTTCACGCTTGATCCGCGGTCGCTGCGTGAGAGCCATCCGATCGAAGATCGGATAGCTGAGATCTCTCCTTGGCTGCGCTTGGATCGCGCCTCGGGCGCGCGCTTGCGCGGGCGCTGTTGCCCGGTGTGCGCGCGCGCGCTGGCACTCGCGATCCGTGGGCGCGCCGCGTAGCGCGATCTTGGCCGCCCGCTGCTGATCGGGGGCCCAATTTCGCCGCGCGCTTCCTTCGTCTTCAATTTGTGCACCGCGCGGCTCGAACCCGCGTTGCTTGCGTGCAGGCGTGCGCGCTAATCGTTGCGCCACGCCCACGCTTTGTCGTGGTGACCACGCGGTTCTCGACCGTCCGATCGAAGATCGACGACCAAGATTTGATCTCAGCTGATGGTTGAAGCGACGAGCGGTGGAGCGAGGGTGACATGGCGCAATGAGGGCCGTTGATCTCCAGATCAATGATCAGAACTTCTTGGGCCCATTGTAGGAGCTCCGGATGTCGGATTTGGCCGATCTTGTGTCCGTTGGACTCCATTCGTCGTTCTAAATCCATCTGTGTAGTCCGATTGCTTTTTTGAGGCCTACTTTGACAAGTGCTTACACAAATGGCCATTAATACAGTTTTATGAGCAATCTTGGTTCATGATGCATGCAAAGCTCCCATTCTACTTTTGTTGTGCCTTTTATTCTTAAGGTGGGCCCTATTTAACAGAATTATCACTCCCTTGTGCAGTGTTATCATACCCCCATGCTTACTCCTTGCTAGTCCCTAGCAAGGTTTATTCTAGCCTTTATTTTCTTTCAAAATTTAAGAAGTAATTGCTTAGACACTTCATCACTTGTCAATAGGAGGAAATATACCAAGATCTTAATCTACAAATACTAAGCAGCGCCCGGGTGTCTGCCAAAATACAAATCGCCTGAATCCTTGCTTTAATGTATATAACTGTACATATGTATATGTGTATATATATATATATTATTTTTTAGAATTTTTTTCGGAATTCAGTGTGGTTTGGTAACTTTTTACGGCTACCCAACCCACCCAAAACTCGGTCAAAACCCTAAGTGCTAAGCATCTTGGTGTGAAGGTTGTGATAGACTCACTTAACGGTAATTTAGACAGACTTCGGGTTTCTACGCCCTTAGGTGACCGGAAGAGGAAATAAATTTGCCTGAAGGTGTATTTGTTCGATTGGTAGCTTTCCCCCTTCGTTTGTTTTAATTGGGGTCAACACAAGGATTTTTCCAGTGTATATCTCCCCGGCTTGTACTACTTCCCCGCTTCTTCCTTAAGTGCTTTTGTTCTTTTTGTGGAGTTATTGAGCCAGGCTCTGGACAACTGACTAATGGGCTGTTACCCACGATCACTTGCTAGCCATACTTGTGCGGTGATGTGTGGTTTATTTTCTTTTCTTCTCCCTTTTTTTTTCGTTGGTGGCTTCCCTGATTTCAAATGTACCTAGAGCAATGAAGAAGAGATGGTCTGTGGCTGGGTTCTGGACAACCAACCAATGAGCTGTTACCCACGACAACTTGCCAGCCATATCACCCTATAGAGTTCATTAGCTATCCAATTTCTATCAAAATCTTCGAGGAGTGAGTCTGTGCAAAAATGTGTGCAGATGCTTAGACTCAAAGTTTTTCTGAGTTAGAGGGTGAGTTGATAAGTCATATTCTTATCACCTTGTTTAGTAGGTGGATTAGAATGGCTTAAGGTTGTAGGGATTCAAAGCTAAATCCATATTTTAGCGAACACCAAGGCTGATTAAGCCTGAAGGCCTGAAAAGTCTACGTGTTTAAGTTCTTTTTGTATTATTTTCCACTATTGACAAGTTTCTAATGCCTAAGTTTTCTTCCGAAATTTAAATTTTTTTTTATTGGATTCAAACTGATTAAATGAGCTCAGGATTATGTAATTTATCACTCCTCCCATGCTTAAGTTGGACAATGTCCTCATTGGCAAGTACATGGATGCATAAGGGTTCAAAAAGATAGTACCTGAGTGACGTAAAACACCGCATCAGTCTGAATCCTCTGAGTTGCCTCCCAGGAAGCGCTGAGTCTAACGCCTCCAGCTGGGCGGTGTTCCATGTCAGCCCTCAACAAGGGTGACACTCTCCTTTGGGGGAACCTGGGCCAGGAAATGCTTCAATCTTTGACCATTAACTGTAAAAGTGTGCCTAGTGTTAGGATCAGCGATTTCAACTGCCCCATTAGAGTAGGGCTTAACCACCCGAAATGGTCCTATCCATTTGGACCTGAGTTTCCCCGGGAAGAGCTTTAGGCAGGCGTCAAACAGCCAGACTTGCGGGTTAGGCTCAAAGGTTTCTCTATGAATGAGTCGGTCGTGGACGGCTTTCATTTTCTCCTTATACAGTCGACTACTGTCAAAGGTGTCCCGACGAATTTCTTCGAGCTCAGATAATTGGAGCGTCCTCTGTGCACCGGCTAACTGGGAATCCATGTTACATTACTTGACAGCCCAGTAAGCCTGGTGTTCCAATTCGACAGGAAGATGGTAGGCTTTGCCAAAGATCAGGCGATAAGATGACATGCCTATCGGGGTCTTGAAAGCGGTCCTGTATGCCCACAGGGCATCATCAAGTCGTGTGGACCAGTCTTTCCTGTCAGGTCTCACAGTCTTCTGTAAAATGTTCTTGATTTGTCTATTTGAGACCTCGGTCTACCCGTTTGTTTGCGGATGATACGGGGTAGCAATGCGGTGGTTCACCCCATATTTTCTAAGTAGGGCACGGAATTGGGAATGAATAAAATAGCTTCCACCATCACTGATCATGGTCTTGGGTATTCCAAATCGGGAAAAGATGTTCTTCTTAACAAAGTCCATGACAATCCTGTGATAGCATCGGCGGGTGGCGACAGCTTCAATCCATTTGGAAACATAGTCTACCGAAACCAGGATGTACTCGAAGCCGTTGGATGGTGGAAAGGGGCCCATAAAATCGATACCCCAAACGTCGAAGATTTCGACAATCAAAATGGGCTGAAGGGGCATCATATCTTTCTTGGTCATGGTCCCCAGCATTTGGCAGCCTGAGCAAGTCTTGGCAAAGTTGTGTGCATCCTTAAATAGGGACGGCCAATAAAATCCAGACTGCAAAACTTTTGCAGCTGTTTTCTTTCCAGAGAAGTGGCCACCACAAGCCTGGTCATGGCAGAAGGAAAGCACACTCTGAACTTCGTCTTCGGGGATACACCTTCTGATGATCTGGTCAGCACAGAGACGAAATAGCATGGGATCATCCCAGAAATAGTGCTTGGCCTCTACCAAGAGCCTGTCCCATTACTGTCTGGACCAGCTGTGCGGGGTTTGTCCTACAACCAGGTTGTTCACGTAGTCAGCATACCATGGCATTTTCTTGTCTTGCACAGCCAAGATGTGTTCATCAGGGAAGGCGCCAGATAGAGGTAGGGAGGGTCCAATGTGGTTTGGATGAAGTCTAGACAAGTGGTCAGCCACCACATTCTTCGATTCAGCCTTGTCTCAAATTCCTGCAAAAGCAGGATCCATTTGATGAGCCTGGGCTTTGCGTCCTTGTTGTCCAACAGGTGCAGGATGCCTGAATGGTCAGTGTAAATAGTCACGTGGGATCCCAGCAAGTATGATCGGAACTTTTTAAGTCCAAAGACTACAGTGAGTAGCTCTTTCTCTGTGATCGTATAATTTCGTTGGGCCTCATCCAATGTTTTGCTCGCATAGTAGATCACCACAGGCTTCTTATCTTGCCTTTGTCCCAGGACAGCACCTCTGGCAAAATCTGATGCATCACACATAATTTCAAAGTCCTGGGACTAGTCTGGGGGTTGAAGTACAGGTGCGGTGGAGACTAAGTCCCGGAGGGTGTGATAAGCCTGGATGCAATCAAAGGACATGTGGAATAGGGCGTCGTTGGCTAGAAGGTCGGTCAAAGGTTTGGAAAGCTTGAAAAAGTCTTTAATGAACCTTCAGTAGAAGCCAACATGTCCTAGAAAGGAGCAAATCTGTCGAACCAAGCTAAGTGGAGGAAGTTTGAAAATTAAATCAACCTTAGCCCGATCTACCTCTATGCGATGCGATGTGACCGAGGACAATTCCTTCTTGAACCATAAAATGGCTCTTTTCCCAACTTAACACCAGGTTAACCTCGATACATCATTTCAGGATTTTCTCCAAGTTGCTCAGACAATGGTCGAATGAATTCCCGAATATCGAGAAATCATCCATAAAGACCTCTAAGTATTCACCCACCATTTCTGAAAAAATGTCTAGCATGCAACGATGGAAGGTCGCAGGTGCGTTGCATAAACCGAATGGCATTTGACGAAATGCAAACGTGCCATACGGGCAAGTGAATGTGGTCTTTTCCTGAACTTCTGGAGCAATTGCGACTTGGTTATATCCTGAATATCCTTCCAGGAAGCAAAAATACTTCTGCCCTGCCAATCTTTCAAGGATTTGGTCAATGAATGGCAAGGGGAAATGATCCTTCTTAGTGGCTTCATTGAGCTTCCTATAATCAATACACACCTGCCATGCGGTGGTGGTGCGGGTGGGGATGGGTTCGCCATGATCATTGGGGACAATGATGAGCCCAACTTTCTTTGGAACCACTTGAGTGGGGCTCACCCAGGGGCTATCGGAGATAGGATATATGATGTCATCATCAAGCCACTTGATAATTTCTTTTTTAATGACCTCCCGCATGTTTGGGTTTAAACGTCTCTGCATCTGGTGGGAAGGTCGTGCCCCGTCTTCTAGGTAAATCTTATGGGTGCAATAGGTGGGGCTAATTCATCTTAAGTCCGAAATGGTCCAACCAATGGCGGCCCGATGTTCTGAAAGGGCCGCAGTTAACCTGAGTTCCTGATCCTTGGTTAGATGAGAATTAATAATCACTGGGAAGGTCTGGTCAGGTCCCAGGAAGACATATTTGAGATTCTCGGGCAAAGGTTTAAGTTCAGGTGCGGGTGGAACCACAGTCGATGGGAAGGGAAAGGGCGGGAGTTGATCAACATCGATCTCCTCAAATGGTGTCGTGTGATGGTACTCAGCCTTACAGAGGTCCACGGGTAATGATGGTGACGGGCCAGCGCAGTCACTACGGGTTTGGTGGTCTGATACAGAACTGAGGGTGAGGCATTCCTCGATCAGAGTTTCCACGGGATCATGTTCCTCAACGCAATCACAATCAAAAGGCTTTGTCGCCCGGAAGATATCCAACTGCATTTTCCTATCCCCGAAGGCAATTTCCATACAACCCGTGTCGCAATCAATGTTTGCCTTAGCCGTAGCTAACAAAGGTCTACCTAAGATTATGGGTGGGTTCTGTACTTTTTTAGGGACTTCCATGTCGAGCACCAAAAAGTTGACCGAGAAATAGAAGTCCTTGACCCATACAATCACGTCCTCGACAACCCCCTTTGGGGTTTTCACTGATCTATCAGCCAGCTGGATGGTGACAGGGGTTGGTGTCAGTTCTCCAAAACCAAATTGGTGGTACAGGGTTGTTGGAATCAGATTGATAGAAGCACCTAGGTCCAGGAGTGCTCTATCAAACGTCATGTCCCTGATATTGCAGAAAATCAGGGGCTCTCCTTGGTCAGTTCGCTTGAGTGGAAGGTTGCTTGATATTACGGAACTTGCTTGTTCAGAGAGCACAACCTTCCTAGGTGCTTGAGGTCTCGGCTTACGCTTGGGTGTATAGGCATCCTTTAAAAACTTGGCATAAGCAGGGATGTGTTTGACGGCTTCAAGGAGCGGAATATTAATCTGTACTTGCTTAACGATTTCCAATAGCTCCTCAGTTTCCACAACATTCTTCTTTCTCTAGATTGTTTCCAAGGCCTCAGGGTAGGGAGTCTGAATGTGGATTGGTTCTATTTCTGGGTCCTTGGTTGGTGCCTTTTCTGAGTCGGGTATTTCAGCTGGTGAAGTCTCGTGGAGAGTCATCCATTTGGGATCCTGGGTTTTGGTGCCGCTTCTCAAGGTCACCACATTCTTAAAGGCATTGGGGCCATGGGCTGACCCTTGAGAAGACGAGGACGAAGAAGCACCAAACCCAGGAGGTGTTTGCGGGGCTGGCTGGACCATGTGAGCCTGCCCGGGGTTGCTTTGGAACCCTTGTGAATTTGGGCCTCTATTAATTATGTTTTGCGGGTTCGGTTGTGGTTGGGAAGGTAGGGATCCTTGTTGTTTACAGTCCAAGAGTTGGCTTAAATGTCCCTTTACCAAGGCCATTTCCTCCTGATGTTTCTGGTTCATGTCAGCCATCATCTTTATTAGGGTTTCCATTTGGTTTTGTGGGAGAGGGGCTGCCCTATTCTGATTATATTGGGGTCCAACTGGTGGTCCTTGCTAATAGGGGGCCAAGTGCTGCTGCTGGTTTGGCCTGGGCTGGTTTTGGAATTGCGATGATTTTTGGTTTGTCCAACCAAAGTTAGGGTGGTTACGCCAGCCAGTGTTGTAAGTGTTGGAGAAAGGGTCAGGTTTCGCATAACCTTGAACAGCTTGCACATCTTCTAGGTTAGCCAATGTTGATGAAGTGGGAAGGGAGTAATCAAGGGTTGAGGGAGCAAAGGTCCCTCCCTGGAACGTGGTAAGGGGTTGTTCCAAGTTCAGTTGGGTTAAGGGCTGGACCAGGTCAATATTATGAACTCCCTTTGATAGGGAGAAAGTCTGTAAGGGGTTCCTGGTCTGGTTCCGTAGCTCATCAATCTTTTTGTCCACCAATTCCACTCGATCCAATTTCTTGGCAATGATGTCCATGTCAACCATTCCAGAATTTTCTTGTACCTCATAAATCCCATCACGAGGTTGACTCGACCTGTTGAACTGGGTCATAGAGGCATTGTTGAGCGAATTCTCACTCATAGACTCAAAGAGCTCAAACGCGCTCTCCTCGTCTTTGTTCAGGAAGTTCCCCCCGGATGAGGCATCGACGAAGTTCCGCAGGTTGCTGTCCAGACCATGGTAGAAAATTTGGGCCAATTGCCACCTTGGTACTTGGTGGTGTGGGCATTTCCTCAAGAGTTCATTAAATCTTTCACACGCCTCATGAAATTGTTCCCCACCCTGGAGTGTAAAGGTAGTAATAGCTCTTCTGAGGGCATTGGTCTTTCCTATGGGGAAGAATTTCTTTAAAAATGCATGCCTCATTTCTTCCCAGGTGGTGATGGGTCTACCTAGGGTTCTAAGCCAATGAGAAGCCTTGTCTCTTAATGAGAAGGGAAACATCTTGATTAGAACAATGTCAAGGCTAATGTTCCTAAGTTTCACAATTCGTGCTATGCGGTCGAGATTCTCTAAGTGTTGAAAGGAGTCCTCATTTGAGCTTCCATGAAAGTGGCTCTGGATCAGACTTAAGACATTCAGTTTTAGCTCAAAATCATCTCCCCCCTTGGGGATCCTAAGGTGTGGCTCGACTCTAATAGCAAAGGGATTATAGAAATCGCGAAGGGGCCTCGGCTGATCCTGAAATGGTGGTATATCAAGTGGTGGTTGTCCTGGTATGTCTTGCAAAGGTGGTGGTGGTTGTTCTTGTGGGTTCTATAACCGTTGTATGGCTTGCATGATGGTGTGGATTTGTTGTTGCTGAAGTTGGTGGTTAGCATTAATTTGGGCTTGGATGATGGCCATAGTGTCTGGTGGGGGTTGATCCTCAGCCTCATCTACCCTAGGTTCAACCATGTTTCCAACAGAATTACGTCGCCTAGATTACTGCCCCAAAACACACAACTCAGGATGCAATGAGCGTCTCTCGTGCATACACTAGAGAATAACAGGAGGGGATGCGGAGGGCGACAGATGCGAGAAATGTGTTTCAATCAAGCACACAAGCCTAGTCCTTATGGTGTATTCCTTAGGAGACCTAAAAATCTCACAAAGGGTGATTAAGTCCGTAAGCACTGGACTCCCCTTCCCAAGGCTAATCTGGCCAGGTTGATTACGAGGGGATTGCAGGGAAGCTTCTTCCTTTGGCTTGCGCCTCCGGTTCCGTAGACCCCACAACCGCGGTCGTTTGACACTGCCCCGCAGCCTAGTCACCAAATTCTACCAAGGGAATGAAAGCCAAGTGCCCAGCGAACAAAACCTCGCCTTTCGAGACTTAACTCAGTCCTGCCTAGGGCACATCTACTCAGTTTTAAAGGGTTAGGATAGTGTTTGTGTTTGGGTTATGTGATGAGGCATTGATTGGGGTGGTGCCTCTTAATTTTCCACTTTCAAAGTGTGTGCTTCTATCAAAACATGGTTTTCAAGCAAGGATTTTTAAGATGTGGTATCTTTTAGTGATTCATCCTTACTTTAGTATTTTTTAGGGTTGACGTGTCTTAATGTTTTCAAACAAGTTTCAGTGGGCACGTCAAGTTCTGCACACAATTCGGTGAAAGTAGATTTCCTTTTATTCTGTAGAGACTCTAAAACCCTAATGTACTCATCCTAATGATCATGCAGCTTTTATTAGATGAGTCGGTTTCAGGGCTGAGTGGTGCAGCCCAGGTCAACTCACAGTGGCTTCTCGAACACCACTCAAGAAAAAGAAAAGAACACTCCAACAATTTATTCAGAATGTTAGAGTGTACATTTTTTTTTTTTGGGTGATGTGTTAAGGATGTGGGTCAAGCAATCATGCGCCACGTCAATTTTTTTTCAATTTTTACAATTTTTTTTAGTTTTTTTTTTCACGCAAGCAAACAATCATGAGAGAAGAATTACTCAGTCCTTGTGGCGCCTACTCCCTTGCTACCGTCGTGGGATGCCTCGCTTCGCCGTCCACGCGTCGAATTCCTGCAACCATCAAGTAAAAAGGAAAATAGGGCATTAGACGATGTGAGAATGAATGTGGAATGGAGGTGATAAAACAAATCCGTTGCCTCCCCGGCAACGGCACCAAAAACTGACATGCGGTTGTGCGTGTGTGTTAAGAAGTGTCGTTATAGTCGCACTTGCAACGTCGGTTTTAAAATAAATAAGCGGAGGTGAGTCCGAGTGTCGGTCTCAAGGAGGCGTGAAAATCGAATTTTTCTTATCACTTGTTGTCACGAAAAGCGCGGAGTTTTGCTTATGGAGGTGCGGTTTGAAAAGAGAGAGAGAGATAGAGAGAGAGATTAGGGTCAGAGTGTTTCTTGTTTGATCATGCAACTTAAACAGAAATTAAAGTAACAACTGAACAAAAAATAACTTCATTAATCATGCACTTTTAGTTCATAGCTTACAACATTAAATACATGCTCAAACAAAAGTAATGAAAAGCTTAAAAGAGAGAGAGAGGAGGGAGAGTGATGAGGCAGCCACGGCGGTGGAGGAGGCTCCGTCGGTGGCTCGTCGCCTCCGGCGATTACAAGAGGGCCTAAAGCTAGCTAAGAGAGGGGTGGAGTAGTTGCAAGGGAAGTGAATGCCTTGAATGAGTGGTTGGAGGGGATTTAAATAGGGTTAAGGGCTTTATAAAAGAAGAAGGGGCTTTAGCGATGTCCGGGACGTCGCTAAAACCACTCCAAAAGCGTCGGTGAAGCCCTCCAGCCCACCGGTCAACCGCCCGTGCCGTTCTTCTTCACGCTCGATCCGCGGCCGCTACGTGAGATCTCTCCTTGCCTGCGCTTGGATCGCGCCTCAGGCGCCCGTGTGCGTGGGCGTCATCGCCCGGCATGCGCGCGCGCGTGGGCGCTCGCGATCTGTGGGCGCGCCGCGTGACGCGATCGCAGCTGCCCGCTGCTGATCGGGCGGCCCAATTTCACCGCGCGCTTCCCTCATCTTCAATTTGCGCACCGCGCGGCTCGAACCCACGTCGCGTGCATGCGAGCGTGCGCACTAACCGTTGCGCCACGCCCACGCTTTGTCGCGACGACCACGCAGTTCTCGACTGTCCGATCGAAGATCAACGGTCGAGATTTGATCTCAGCTGATGGTTGAAGTAACGAGCGGTGGAGCGGGGGTGACGTGGCGCAATGAGGACCGTTGATCGGTCAGAACTTCTTGGGTCCATTGTAGGAGCTCTAGATGTCAGATTTGGCCGATCTTGAGTCCGTTGAACTCCGTTCGTCGTTCTGAATCCATCGTGCAGTCCGATTGCTCATCTAAGGCCTGCTTTGACAAGTACTTACACAAATGGCCATTAATGCAATTTTATGAGCAATCTTGGTTCATGATGCATGCAATGCTCCCATTCTACTTATGTTATACCTTTTATTCTTAAGATGGGCCCTATTTAACAGAATTATCACTCCCTTGTGCAGTGTCATCAGGCACGCATGCCTAGGTCACCCCGCGGCTAGCCAACCCCAGCCTCACCTTCGCCGTGATACGGCGAAGGTTTTCTGATAGTCTGACAGGGCCGCAAGGCCGTATTGCTGCTTTTAGCTCTCGAGCGTTCGTCGCCATTGCCACCGAGCTTGGAGTAAGCCTGCTAGCAGCTCCAGGCTGGAGCAATCCCAGGCCGCACGGGAGAGACTCACGCACAGTCCCAGGTCCCCAATCGAAGGCGAGAGCTCACGTACCACTGCAATCGCGAGGATTCCTGCTGCAGGTGAGTGCGCGAAATTTAGGTGGGACTTTTAGTCCCACCTCGTAAATGTCTGAGCGCAGCGCTTTGAATAAATTTAAAAACTGCCTTACGCTTATCGCCTTCGATACACAGGGGTCAGGTCCCTCACCTACACATGAACAGTACGCCACGCACTCGCACCCACCCTCGCCCGGGCTTACGCCCTGCGGGCCTGGGCTGAACCCGATTACCCGACCAAGCACTCCTCGCCCACCACCGCACACCGGTGGGCCTGGTCCCGGGCACGTTACCCGACCCGTATACCCGCGAATGCTCTAGGAGCGAACCTTTGAGAGAGAAATAGAGAGCAAGACGTGGGGCGAGTAGGGGTTAGGTTTTTCCTAATCTTGTACTGTGCAGGGAAGCGGGAGAAGAGGAAAGGAGGGAGCGCAGCGGAAAGAAGAAGGAAGAGGCAGCTGCTGAAGAAAGAAGAAGGAAGATCTCAAGGTAGAGGAGCGACAGAGGAACAGCTGAAGAAAGAGGAAGACAGGAAGGAGGAAGCTGCAGAGAAAGGAAGATGAAGAAGAGAAACTAAAGACAGAAGAAAGAAGAAGACTCACAGAGGGAAAGACAAGGAAAGACAAAGCAGAGACTGAAGAGGAGAGAATTTAATTGAAGAAGGAGAAGGCACAGTGCAAGAAGAAGAAGAAAATCGAGCAGAGAAGAGAAGAAGAAGAAACCAAGAGAACCTACAAAGGGAACTGTAGCAAGGGGCAGATAAGGTGAGAAAGAAAAGGCAAATAAGAGAAGGAAGAGAGAAGAGGAGGAGAAGAAAGAAAAAAAAAAGAGAAAGAAAGAAAAAGAAAAGAAAAGGATTTTTGTTCACTCTCTCTCTCTTTAAGTTTTGTAAAGTAGTATATTTAATTGTGAATTTTTATGCTTCTAGAATTAAGTTTGCTCCCTAAGTTCGACCTCGGAACATTCTAAATTTTGAGTAATAAATTAAAATAAACTGATCATCGTTTTTCGTAACATACTACAATGAATATCTTTTTAACACCAACGAAAGAGCGATCGATAATTTTTGGTGCCATTGCCCGGGAGAAACGGGCATTCTAGATGCTATTAAATCACAATTTCTGATTTACTGCTGACTTAATCTCTTCTCTTTTGTTGTGCAGGCACAGGAAAACAAGAACGAACAAGCAGCCGCACAACAACCACACCAAAGGACAGGTAATTTTCTATCCTCTCTTTTAAGCCCCTAAAATTCTAAAAAGGAAGAAAAAGAAAAGCAATCTAGGGGTTACCTATCTTTCATACATAGTAAATCACAAGAGTTACCTGTTTTTCAATTTCAACACATTCTATCTGTCTATCCAATAAAGGTAATTAGGGCTAAAACCTTCTTGCTTGGGCCCTAGTTACCTAATCTTGAGGCAACTAACTGGACTAATTAACAGCCAACATAAGATTCTGAGCTAGGGTTTTAGAGACACACCTTCTAATCAAGAATTGAAAATTCCTAACAGAAGTGTGCCTAAGTCGTTTCTTGAAAAGACCTAATAAAGGGAAACCCTAAGCAATTCGGCTCTTAAGTCACTTGAACCTCAAAAGACAGGACCTAATAAGCTCTCACAGGAACTAATAGGTGAGGTTGATCCCTTGGATCAACCAACCTTGAAATTAGGTCACATTTTGCACATAAAAGGATAAAGTTCAAGTGAAACCCTAAGCACCTTGATCCTAATTAAAAGTGGTAGACTTAAGAGGTCAAGGTCCCCATTCTGGTCTACCTGGAATCTCAGTGACAAGAGAGGTCGGGTGGGGGAAACCCTATAACCCGTGGGGGCGCTCTACCATGTAGGGTCATCGCGGGACTCACCTTCTCTGGCTGCCTAGGTAATTCTCAGGTGGACGACCTTCTGATTAAGGGGTATCATCCTACCCGAACCTCTACAGTGACCTAACATTTTGGGTGTCTTAATTGGGTCCAACACCTGCTAACCTCGTCCAATCCATCAATGCGTGTTCGGTAGGAGGTCCTTGAAACCTCCTCTAGAAATTCACTCTCCCCGAGGCCAAGCCTCGATACCCTTGCTTGTGCAACAACCTATTCACGTAGACCTCTCTTCTGATTCTGAACCCAATTCCCCCTCTTCTTCCACAATGGCTCAGCTCGTTGAAGAAGAGAATAATCTTGAGCACCAGCTATAGTGACTCAATCATCTCTTCCAAAACTTCATGAATCCACCGCAGCGCCCCATGATGCGAGATCACTATAATCCCACTGCGGTGGCAATTGAGCCTTAAGTCAGAATCCCGACTGGAGGACCTGATTCCGAATTGAAGCCCAACATGATCCATGCCATACCTAAATTCTATGGGCTTAACTCTGAAGACCCCTTCCAGCACATTAAACAGCTTAAGCATCTGGACCAGACCTTCGGTTCAGATGCACAGAATCGGGATATCCTACTTATGAAGATGTTCTCTTTCTCCCTCATGGATAAGGCGGCCCATTGGTATCAAACACAGACCCGCCCGATCAACACTTAGGAGGAACTTCAGTTCGAGTTTATGAAGAAGTTCTTCCCCGTCGGTCAGACCAATGCCTTGCGCCACCAGATTACTCACTTCACGCAACAGAAGGGAGAACCTCTTCATGAGGCATGGGATCGTTTTCAGGATCTCATGAGAAAGTGCCCCCATCACGAAATTCTTAAATGGGAACAAGTCTAGTCATTTTACCAAGGACTCCGTGAAGATATTAGACTATTCGTCAATGCAACTTGCGGAGGGAATATCATGGGTCAACATGAAGACACCATATGGGAGATTCTCGAGAATATGTGCGAGAACTCCATCAACAATGACTCCATGGGATTATTCGACCGGACAAATACCCGCACAGCAACGAACCCTAGCAGAGCACATGAGACGCAAGGCCTGTCCGCAACAGTCGACCAGGAATTAATGGCCAGTCGATTGGACAAGGTCTCAATTATTGAGAAGAAGGTGGATGACCTGACTCAGCACTTGCAACGAGCCACCTTTGCGCAGAACTCTTTCTCACTGCCCCTCCCGCACGGGAAACTGTGCAGAATATTTTCCGTCGACCTTCTCCTGGGATGGACTCGTATCCACCCCCATCTGACTCCAGGACCGGAGGGACCTCCGATCCTTTCTATTCTTGTCGGGGGAGCCCTACTCCCCCATTCTCCGACATTTTTTAGGCTCCTCAGACTTGCGAGGACCTCAACACCATCTAGAACGACCCATTTTCCAACACCTACAATCCTGGATGGCGAAACCATCCCAATTTCCAGTGGACGAGAAATTCTCAGAATCCGAGACCACCTTTTCAACCCCGTCCGCAAGCCCCTCGTCCTTATCAGCCGCCTCAACCTCGGCCCAACCCCACTTATCCATCCAGGCCCAACCAAGATCAAATGTCCCTCATCCTCCAGACTCTGGCTGACATTCAGAGAACGAATGCGGCTATCCAGAAGCAACATAAGGACGAAATCACAGAGGTCCGAAACCAACTTGCCCAGTTGGCAAATTCTCGCCAACCAGGCACACTTCCTTCTCAGCCTCTTCCTAACCCAAATAACGTGCCGACCCAGTGGCACATTATGAACCCAAACCCGGGCCAAGCACACTTGGTCTATCAGGCCCCTTCTATTCCTTCACCTGACAAGATGGAAGCTTCAATCTCCTATGCGGGTTACCAACAGCAGCAGCCCATCCTACCAACCCCTAACCAGAACCAAGCAGGAATAAATTCTGTAACAACCCGTAGTGGTAAGGCAACACATGATCCACCTTATCTAGACCACTCCAAGCCTGGTAGTGACCCAAACCCTAGGGCAATCATCCACGATGTTCCTATCCCTGTCCCAGATCAAAAACCTGGACCTATCCTAGAGGAACCAACCAAGGTTCCATTTCCCGAGGCCTTGACCAAGGGAAAGCGGACAACTAAACCCGTAGCTCCTGAGGATGACCTGATCAAGCTCTTTGAGCAGGTCCAAATAAACATCCCCTTGATGGATGCGATCTGCCACGTATCGGCTTATGCACAATTCTTGAAGAACGTGTGTACACCTCAGCCTAAGCCGAGAACCAAGAGTGGGAGTCCAATTGTACTGTTAGAGCAAGCTAGCTCTGTAATCTTGAGTAGACTCCCACCCAAGGCAAAAGACAGAGGCACTCCTCTGATTTCATGTAAGATCGATGAAACCCAGTTTGATAAAGCATTATTGGACCTAGGTGCCTCCATAAACTTGATAGCCACATCCCTACTTAACCATCTAGAAGAATCTGAACTAAAACCGACCGAGGTGACATTGCAGTTAGCAGATCGATCTATCAAGTCACCTAAGAAAATTCCTGAGGATGTTATTGTTAGGGTGCAGGATTTCTATTTCCCCATAGATTTCATCGTCTTAGATATGGGTGCACCTGAAAATCCAAGGGATACACCAATCATACTAGGGAGACCTTTTCTGGCCACTGCAAGGGTCAACATAAGTTGTGAAGAGGGCCAAATAGAACTGAAATTTGGGAATCAAACTCTTAAAATTGAGATCTTTAAGGCCCAATAAGGGATCAATTGCGGTGTCATTGAACAAATCTGTGATATTAGAGCTGTGGTTGATGAACCACAACTTGAGGACAACATGATTATTCCTCCTCAACCACAAGAAGATCTTGAACCACAATTAGAGGAGTCAGACCTTGATCTCGACAAACCTATAACTCCTACTGATGAGAACCTCATCATGAGCCATAACTAGCTCATTTTGACCCAATACAAAGGATAAAAGCTCCTACATAACTCAAGGAAAGGCTTAACTCAGAGAATTCTGAGTTTGAGAAGAAAACAAGTCATAAGGGGTAAAAGTGCAATTTTACCAGTATAATCTGCATACAGGGTAATTCAGGGCCCAAACATAGGTCAAAGCAGCTTAATAAGAATAAAAATGGGATGAAATGATCTAGCAAGGGCTACAGCACCTCCAAGAAACCAAATGATAATCTGTAACCCTAAAACAACCCACTTCAATTCACAAGGTTCGAGGCAAAGTAAAAATAGAATAAACCCTCTAAAATTCATAGAAAAATAATCTCTAGGGTTTAGAACCTTCAATTTGGCCTTTAGAACCCATTTTGACCTACATTGAGAACCATGCCCAATTAATAACTTAATTTGGGGTTTTGCGCAAATTGACCGGTCGAACAAGGTTTAAGATGAAAATGAAATTCACCATCAGATTCCTTAGGTCCTAATTAGTCATGTATAAAAACTTGAGCCTAAGAAGAAACCCCCTTGACCGACTTTACACTTTGGTCCTCATATATTTACTCTTTGGCCCTCAACTTTTGAACCCTCGCATTTTGGCCCCTAACTCTCCTTCGTTCTTTGCAATCAGGTCCCTCCTGCAAAACCCTGCCAGCACCATGCTCCGGCGACCTTGCGCGGAGCATGGCGCCGCGCAGGGTGAGGTGGGGGACCTGGCAAGTAAACCGGGGGTGCCCTGCGTCGTCAGCCGTCGCAGGGGCACCCCCCTGGTCATTGTAGCCCACCATACCGGCCGTGCGAACGCACGGACGGTATGGGTTCTTGTTTCCGACCATCCTCCGGCGAGGGAGACACGTCGTCTCCCTCCGCCTTCCTCCCTGTTTGCTCCCTATAAATACCCCCCGCTGCTCCACCGACCAGGGCAGCCTGGATCTGACGGAGAAAATCCCCAACTTTCTTCTCTTCTTCCTCCGGCAGACGCTCACCAGCTCCGGCGGTTTCCTCCCCCTCCACCTCTTCGCTCTGCCGCAATACCAGCAGCAGAGACTTCCTCCCCTGCTCTTCCCGCGCCACGCCGCACCCAGCTGGCGCCTCTCCGGCCCTCTGCTCGCCGCCGCCCCTTTCCCTGAGCATCGTCTTCTCCGGCGACAGTCGATACGACTGTCGCCCTGTTCCTCCCCCTTCGTCCCTGCAAGTAAGCTAGAGTTACTCCCCTTCTCCTCCTCTTTCTTTCCCCGCTTTCAATTTATTCAATTAAGCCCTCTACCGACCCTGACCACCTTCACCCCCTTCGCCTCCGACCACCCTCCGGCGAGCCGCTCCCATCACCTCAGCAACCCACACGGCTCGCCGACCCTCACCGAACCTCCGCCTCATCACACTGAGCACCCCCCACCCCTCCACTGCCACTCCACACCTCCGTAACACTCCCCCGAACAAACCCATTCCTCCGGTTGCAGTCCGACCCAGGGCTGCCGCCAGACACCTCCTTGTGGCCTGCCGCGCAGCTCCTCACCTTCGCCGTGCCACGGCGAAGGTTCCCCAGTGGTTTGATTAGGCCGCAAGGCCATATTCGTGTCCGACAGGCTTTGAGGTTCGACCGCCATTGACGCACATTGAAGCAGCTTCTCCCGCGCTCCAGGCTTGAGGACTCCAGGTCTCCAGCTGCTGCGGAGTACGGGGCGTCTTGCGAAGGCAGCCAGCCAGCAACTTATGCAAATAGAAGCCGCAGCTGCAGAAGCCAGGCCGCGGTCTCCCAGCAGGCGCACGCGAGGAACGGTCTGCGTTTAGTCCCACATCGGTAAGCCTCACACACGTTCCACTGTTTAAATTGATTTCGTGCACTAGCCTCATTGCCTCAGTACACGGGGTGAGGTCCCCTTACACCCGCCCGGTTACCCGGTCTCGTCCGCGCTCACGCCTCGCGGACCTGACCCGACCCGACTTAGACTGACCTGCACTCCTCGCCCACCACGCACGCCGGTGGGCCTGGACCCGGGCCTGACCCGAACCCGATTACCCGGTAGCTCTGGGAGAGCTTTCCCAAGAGTGGTTTCAGAGAGAAAGAGAGACGCGGGGGGGGGGGAGGGTAGAGTAGGTTTTGCCTCTTGACGAAAAACTCTGAAGTGTGCAGGCCAAAGAAGAAGAAGAAGACCCGCGGAAGAAGAAGGAGCTGCACTGTAGCAAAGGCATAGTTAAGTCGTCTAAGCACCGGGTCAGACGACGGAAGGTCAGCAGCCAGAGCAGGAAAGAAGGCAGGCTGAAGAAGAAGGAAGAGCAACGGCCAAAGCAGAAGAAGAAGAAAGGAAGACTTAGTAGCTGAAGGCAGAAGCTCTGCAGCCATAAAGAAGAAGAAGAGAGGTCAAGGCAGAAACCAAGGAAGAAGAACAAAGAGATCTGAAGAGGAGCATCACCTCTGCAGAACGAAGAAGAAGAACAAGGAGCTCTGAAGAAAGAAGAACATCACCAAAGCAGGAACAGCAGGAAGAAAAAGAAGAGCATCACCATTGCAGAAGAAGAACATCACCTCTGCAGAACAGAGAGAGAAGGAGATCTAAAGAAAGAGAGAAAGAAGAGCATCCCCTCTGCAGAACAAAGAGAAAACAACAAATTCTTTCCCTCTCTCTTTCTTTTTGTAAAAGAAACATGTATATCTCTAGAATACAACTTGCTCCCTGAGTTCGACCTCGGGAACTCTTTTATTTTCCGAGTAAAAAATTTATATTTGAAGTGTTGGTAATAACCGGCTTTACTACAACGTTATAACTAAAACCCGGTTGAGAAGAACCGACTCCACCATTTTTGGCGCCGTTGCCGGGGAGCAACGGCTATTCTAGAGGTAAACATTCCTGTTTCTTTTAATTTCTGATAATCTCCTCTTTTGTGCAGCTACAGGAACTCGAGAAGACAAGCAACCACACGACAACCACTCCGAAGACAGGTAAATCTTTCCTCTCACTATTAACCCCTAAACTCTAAAGAGGAAGAAAAGAAAAGAACAAGCAATATAGGGCTAACATGTCTTCCATACTTAGTAACCATAAAGAGTTGCATGTTTTCAACTCATCACTCCTGCACACTATTAAGGGTATTTAAGGGCTAACACATTCTTGCTTGAGCCCTAATTGCCCAACAAAGAGTTAAATGGACCAAGTAGAGCCAACATAAGGTTAAACAATAGGATTTCAGTTGAGACACACCCCTTAATCAAGAATTGAGGAAATCCAAAAGAGGTGTGCCCAAACCATTGATTGAAAATAATTAACAAGAAAAATCCTAAACAATTGGCTCTCTCTAAACACTTGAACCCTAAAAGAAAGGACCCAAAAAGCTCTCAAAGAAAACAAGAGGTAAAGTTGACCCCTTTGGGTTAACCAACCTTAAATTAGGTCACTCTTTGCACTTAAAAAGACTAAAGTTCAAGTGAAACCTTAAGCACCCTGATCTTAAAATTGGTAGACTTAAGAGGTCAAGATCCCCATTCTGGTCTACCTGGAACCGCAGTGACAAGAGAGGTCGGGTGGGGGAAACCCTGTAACCCGTGGGGACGCTCTACCGTGTAGGGGTCTTCGCGGGACTCTCCCTCTCTGGCTGCCCAAGTAATTCTCAGGTGGACGATCTTTCTGATCAAGGGGTCCATCTGCCCCGCACCTCTATAGTCACCCAACATATTTTTTGGGTGTCTTGATTGGGTCCAGCACCTTCTAAACTTACCTCTTCCAACTGTGCATGTACGGAAGGAGGTCCCTAGGACCACCCTTAAGACCTCCTTTAGAAATTCACTCCCGTCAAGGCCAAGCCTCGACGCCCGTGTTTTTGCAGCAACACCCTCACATTATTCTCTATTCTGATTCAGAACCAAGTTCTTCTTCTTCCCCCATCATGGCTCAGCCAGTTGAGGAAGAAAATAATCTGGAACACCAGCTCCAGCGACTCAATGACCTCTTCCAAAACTTCGTGCACCCACCACAGCGTCCTATGATGCGGGACCACTACAATCCTGCTGCGGTGGCCATTGAGCCTCGAGTCAGAATCCCGACTGGAGGACCTGATTCCGAACTAAAGCCCAACATGATTCATGCTATACCTAAATTCCATGGGCTTAATTCTGAAGATCCCTTCCAGCACATCAAACAGCTAAAGCATCTGGCCCACACTTTTGGATCAGATGCGCAAAATCGGGATATTCTTCTCATGAAGATGTTCTCCTTTTCTCTTATGGACAAGGCCGCCCATTGGTATCAAACTCAGACCCGGCCGATCAACACTTGGGAAGAACTTCAATCCGAATTTTTGAAAAAGTTTTTTCCCGTTGGTCGGACCAACGCCTTGCGCCATCAGATTACACACTTCACTCAACAATCAGGAGAACCTCTCCATGAGGCATGGGATCGTTTTCAGGATCTCATGAGAAAGTGCCCCCATCACGGAGTTCCTAAATGGGAACAAGTCCAATCTTTTTACCAGGGACTCCGTGAGGACATCCGCCTTTTCGTCAATGCAACTTGCGGAGGAAACATCATGGGTCAACATGAAGACACCGTATGGGAGATTCTCGAAAATATGTGCGAGAACTCCATCAACAATGACTCCATGGGATTATTCGACAGGACGAATACCCGCGCAGCGACGAATCTTAAGGGGGCACATGAGACGCAGGGCCTGTCCGCATCAGTCGACCTGGAATTAATGGCCAGTCGATTGGACAAGGTCTCAATCATTGAAAAGAAGGTGGATGAGCTGACTCAGCACTTGCAGCGAGCCACCTCTACGCGTAACTCCTTTGCACAACCTCCTTCCACACAGGAGGCTGTGCAAAACATCCTCCACCGATCCTCCCCTGGGATGGATCCATATCCATCCCCATCTGATTCTTGGACTGGGAGATCATCCGATCCTTTCTACACCAGCCGGGGAAACTCCATTCCTCCTTTCCCTGACTCTCAGGAGGTTCCTCAGATCTGCGAGGACCTCAACGCCATCCAGAACGACCCATTCTCCAACACTTACAACCCTGGATGGCGAAACCATCCCAATTTTCAGTGGGCGGGAAATTCCCAAACCCAAAGACCACCTTTTCAGTCCCGCCCACAGCCCTCTCATCACTACCAGCCACCTCAGCCTCGGCCCAACCCTACTTATCCATCAGGGCCAAATCAAGATCAAATGTCCTTAATCCTTCAGACTCTGGCTGACATTCAAAAATCGAATGCGGCTATTCAAAAACAGCACAAGGACGAACTTACTGAAGTTAAAACTCAGCTGGCCCAGTTGGCAAATTCTCGCCAGCCAGGCACACTCCCTTCCCAACCTCTTCCTAACCCAAATAACGTGCCAACCCAGAAGCGCGTTATGAATCCAAATTTAGGCCACGCTCAATGGATTTATCAGGCCCCTACTGCTCCATCTCCAGACGAGATGGAAGCCTCAACTTCTCATGCGGGATTTCAGCAGCAGCCACCCCTCCTACCAAACCCAAACCAAAATCAGGCCGGATTAAATTCTGTAACAACACGTAGTGGTAAGACAACTCAGGACCCGCATTATCCAAACCACTCCCAGCCTGATAACCATGACCCTAGGATAGTTATCCAAGGTACCGCTGTTCCAGACCCACAACCTGGACCTATCCTAGAGGAACCAACCAAGATCCCGTTTCCCGAGGCCCTGACCAAGGGAAAGAAGACCACCAAACCCGTGGCCCCTGAGGAGGACCTGGTCAAGCTCTTTGAGCAGGTCCACATAAACATCCCCTTGATGGATGCAATCCGCCACGTACCAGCTTACGCACGATTTCTAAAGAATATATGTACACCCCAGCGTAAGCCGCGAACCAAGGGAGGGAGCCCAATTGTTCTGTCAGAGCAAGCCAGCTCTGTAATCCTTAGTAGACTCCCACCCAAGGCAAAAGATCCTGGAACTCCCCTGATCTCCTGTAAGATAGGTGGTACCCAATTTGATAGAGCATTGTTAGACTTAGGTGCATCTATAAATCTGATACCCACATCCTTACTTGACCATCTGGAAGAATCTGAGCTGAAACCAACCGAGGTGACATTACAATTAGCAGATCGATCTATAAAGTCACCAAAAGGGATTCTCGAGGATGTTATCGTGAGAGTGCGGGATTTCTATTTTCCAGTGGACTTTATAGTCTTAGACATGGATGCACCTGAGAACCCTAGGGATACACCAATCATTCTAGGGAGACCTTTCTTGGCTACTGCTAGAGCCAACATCAGCTGTGAGGAGGGCCAAATAGAGCTTAAGTTTGGAGATCAAACACTGAAAATTGATATATTTAAGGCCCAACAAGGAATTAATTGCGGCGTCATCGAGCAAATTTGTGACATCAAGACTTTGGTTGATGAATCACACCTCCATAATGACTTGAGTATGCCTCATCAACCACAGAAGGATCTTGACCCGCAAACAGAGGAGTCAAATCCAGATGTGAACAACCCAGTAACTCCCACCCTTGAACCTCACATCTATACTGAACCACCCGCTGCTGCTGAAAACCCCATCCTCGAACTGAAACCCCTTCCTGCTCATTTAAAATACATCTTTTTGGGTTCTAATCAGACCCTTCCTGTGATCATCAATTCCAACCTCAGTCCTGAACAGGAATCCCGTCTGATTGTTGTCCTCCAGCAACATCGCAGAGCCATCGGATGGACTCTCGATGATTTGACTGGAATAAGTCCCTCTTATTGTACTCATCATATCTATTCAGAAGAGGGCACACGACCTTCTCGTGAAATGCAGAGACGCTTAAACCCCAATCTGCAGGAGGTCGTGAAAAAGGAGATCATCAAGTGGTTAGATGCCGGGATCATCTACCCGATCTCCGATAGTCGTTGGGTGAGCCCAATTCAGGTCGTGCCCAAGAAGGCAGGACTCACCACTATAACGACTGAGACCGGAGAAATCATTCCTACCCGATTAGCCAACTCGTGGAGAGTCTGTATAGATTACCGTCGACTCAATTCCTCCACGAAGAAGGATCATTTCCCACTACCCTTCATTGATCAAATTCTCGAAAAACTAGCGGGAAATAGGTTCTTCTGCTTTCTTGACGGGTACTCCGGTTATAACCAGGTGGAAATCCATCCTGAGGACCAAGAAAAGACCACGTTCACCTGCCCCTTCGGAACATACGCTTTCCGAAGGATGCCTTTCGGTCTTTGCAATGCACCCGCTACTTTTCAGCGATGCATGCTTGCCATATTCTCAGATATGGTAGGTGATTATCTGGAAGTCTTCATGGATGACTTTTCAGTTTTCGGAGCATCATTCGACGATTGCCTCCAACACTTGGTCCAGATACTCAGGCGGTGCATCGACGTGAATTTGGTTCTTTCCTAGGAAAAGAGCCATTTCATGGTGCCTGAGGGAATTGTCCTGGGACACTCAATTTCGGAGAAAGGTATCCAAGTGGATCGAGCTAAGGTTAATCTGATTTCTCACCTTCCTATGCCTAGCTCGATCAGAGACATCCGATCCTTTTTAGGGCATGTCGGTTTTTATCGACGATTTATCCCTGATTTTTCAAAAATCGCACGCCCCCTGACCACTCTTCTCTCCAAGGATGTTCCCTTCGAAATCTCCAAGGAATGCACTCAAGCATTTGAAATCCTGCGTGACCGAGTCACCCAAGCCCCGATCCTACAGTCCCCTGATTGGTCTCAACCCTTTGAGATCATGTGTGATGCATCCGACTTCGCTGTAGGAGCAGTTTTGGGGCAGAAAAATGACAAGAAACCTGTGGTCATTTACTACGCCAGCAAAACACTCGATGAGGCTCAGCGTAACTATACAGTTACTGAGAAAGAGCTGCTAGCTGTAGTATTTGCCCTAGAGAAGTTCAGATCGTACCTTCTGGGTTCCCATGTCATCATATACTCGGATCACACGGCTGTGAGGCATCTCCTTGCAAAGAAGGACGCGAAGCCTCGATTAATCCGATGGATCTTGCTGTTGCAAGAATTTGACCTTGAGATTCGCGACAAAGCGGGAAAACAAAACGTGGTAGCTGATCACTTGTCCCGTCTTCCTTCTGAAATAATCGACCCCTCCAGACCCATCACGGAGCATTTTCCCGATGAGCACCTGCTGACTATTGGTACTAGCCTTCCATGGTTCGCTAATATTGTAAATTACTTGGCATCTCATCAGACCCCATCCGATTGGCCGAAGGCCAAGAAAGACAAATTACGCTCCGATGCCAAGTATTACATTTGGGAAGACCCGTACCTCTTCCGCATAGGTGCCGATCAGATCATCCGGAGATGTGTCCCGGAAGGGGAAGTCAACAATATCCTCTCTTTCTGCCATGACCAGGCATGCGGTGGCCATTTTGCCGGGCATAAAACCGCAGCAAAAGTCCTCCAGTGCGGCTTTTACTGGCCCACACTGTTCAAAGACGCATACAATCATTGCAAGGCATGCAGTCGTTGCCAGACTTTGGGCAACATGAGCCGTCGCGACATGATGCCTATGCAACCGATTCTAGTATGCGAAATCTTTGATGTTTGGGGGATTGATTTTATGGGCCCCTTTCCTGTTTCGGATGGTTTCGAATACATTCTGTTGGCTGTGGACTACGTGTCCAAATGGATCGAAGCCATACCGACCCGAACCTGTGATCACAAAATCGTCCTCAAATTCATTCATCAACACATTTTCTCAAGGTTCGGGATTCCTCGTGCAATAATCTCTGATGGGGGGACCCATTTCACAAATGCTCAGTTTAGGTCACTGATGACCAAATACGGGGTGTCTCACCGAATCTCTACTCCTTACCACCCCCAAACTAATGGTCTAGCTGAGCTGTCCAATCGGGAGATCAAGAAAATCCTGCAAGTCACTGTTCGACCTGACAGGAAGGACTGGTCGTCCCGACTTCCGGAAGCATTGTGGGCCTATAGGACCGCCCACAAGACCCAATTAGGCATGTCTCCCTTTAGACTGGTGTACGGAAAGGCATGCCACCTTCCCGTCGAACTGGAGCATAAAGCCTATTGGGCAGTACGGAACTGTAATCTAGATCTTTCCAAGGCTGGGACCCACAGAAAACTCCAAATCAGCGAGATCGATGAATTACGCAGAGACGCGTACGAGAACTCGCAAATCTACAAGGAGCGGGTTAAAGCCTTCCACGACAAACACATCTCGAGAAAGATCTTTCATCCTGGTCAAAAGGTCCTACTCTTTGATGCCCGACTCAAACTCTTCCCAGGAAAACTGAGATCTAAGTGGGTCGGACCATATTTGGTCCGACAGGTTTTTGGAAATGGAGCAATCGAAATCAGTCCACTCAGCCACGATTCTGAACCTTTCATCGTGAACGGTCAGAGACTCAAGCCGTTCATAGATGTAACTTCTACTGATTTGGCTGAGGCATCTTATATCCTCCTTTCCCCTTGAGCTTATTGCGCCCAGCCGATGGCGTAAAACTCAGCGCTTAACGGGAGGCAGCCCGTCATTCTCTTTGAAAACCTGAAACTTGTTCTGACACCTTTCAGCACTCGAAGTTCACCCTTGTAGACAGCCGACCCCAACTCAGATGTTTGCATCTGGGATTTGAAATCGTCCGCAAAAATTCAACCCGACCCATTCACTCATCCAAATTTCTGTCTTAAGGAATGAACTAAGACCCCCTAGGTTACAATGAGGACATTGCAAATCTTAGGCATGGGGGGGTATGAAAGTACAAAAACTTGTAAGAAAAGGTTTCAAACAAAAAAATTCACATATGCCAAAAACACCATAAAAATTAAAAAAATTTTTCGAAAAAGAATAAGAGGAAAAGAGGAGAAGAAAATTTTGTGAAGGAGAAAAGAAACAAAATGAAAAAGGAGCACAAAATTATGAGAAAAAGTGATAGTCATTAGTAAGGAACTAAGGAATTAACCTAAGTTCTAGACCTCATTCAAGAAAAGTGCACAATAAGATTAGTAAAGAATGCAAACCTTAGGCATTCTTGAATAGACTCTTAGTACCCATTAAGATCTGGACACTCCTCAAGAGGTTGAGGAAAATGAAAAGCTGAAGTATTAGGTCTAAGGCTTAGGGAGTATTCGGCCTCGTTAACTAATTTTTGGTTTACGGGACTCAGTAACCTAAGCACCCTAATCTCACACACAGCCTGGTTCAGTAAGCGTAAAAATCAGAATCACGTAGAAGCGTCGCAAAAATCTGAAAAGAACACCTAGAATAGGAGCGGCCGATCAACACAAGTTGATTTGGACGAGTTCCCAGCGCAGAGAGGCGGGAAATCCCCTCGAAGATGCGTAACAAAATATCATCTCCTCGGTGCTTGTCTCTTAGGATATTTACATATCCTACGGGGGGCATGTAAGCACTCTGCTGGTTCAGATTCCATGGATGGCATTATCTCGAAGTGTCAATTGCCAGGGTCTGGATTCGGCCACGGAATACCATGGATGGGATTATCTCGAAATCTCAATAGCCAGGGTTCCGGGGGTTGCCATGGGCGGTGCTATCTCGAAGCATCGATCGCCAGGAACCCTTGAGGATTGATGATGGGAGCAAGGAATCTGATACAGACCGTGTTGAAAAGCCAATCCTAGGCTAGAACTAAAAAGAAAAAGAGAGAGAAAACTCTCCAAACAGAAAAACTTTCTATCTCTCTCTTACAAAACGCACTGCGAACTGAGCCAGGGCTAAAATCATTTCAAGCACGGGTGCTTTAACCACGAAGTCCAATAAACCTTAGGTTAGTTCTTGTGGGCCTTAAAAACCTTTGCTAAAAGACTGAGGCTAAGGCTAGACAGATTTGGATCTTGATTGGTACTAGAGTACCTTTTAGGCCTATGGTCAGCATTCTAACCTAATCTATGCTCAAATAAAAAAGGGCACTTATCTAAAACCATTAGAAACTTCATGGTCTAGAACAAGGGTTGAAACCTTAAGTTTTTGCTAAGGGACTAGCAAAAGCTAGGCATGGGGGTATGATGAGAACCTCATCATGAGCCATAACTAGCTCATTTTGACCCAATACAAAGGATAAAAGCTCCTACATAACTCAAGGAAAGGCTTAACTCAGAGAATTCTGAGTTTGAGAAGAAAACAAGTCATAAGGGGTAAAAGTGCAATTTTACCAGTATAATCTGCATACAGGGTAATTCAGGGCCCAAACATAGGTCAAAGCAGCTTAATAAGAATAAAAATGGGATGAAATGATCTAGCAAGGGCTACAGCACCTCCAAGAAACCAAATGATAATCTGTAACCCTAAAACAACCCACTTCAATTCACAAGGTTCGAGGCAAAGTAAAAATAGAATAAACCCTCTAAAATTCATAGAAAAATAATCTCTAGGGTTTAGAACCTTCAATTTGGCCTTTAGAACCCATTTTGACCTACATTGAGAACCATGCCCAATTAATAACTTAATTTGGGGTTTTGCGCAAATTGACCGGTCGAACAAGGTTTAAGATGAAAATGAAATTCACCATCAGATTCCTTAGGTCCTAATTAGTCATGTATAAAAACTTGAGCCTAAGAAGAAACCCCCTTGACCGACTTTACACTTTGGTCCTCATATATTTACTCTTTGGCCCTCAACTTTTGAACCCTCGCATTTTGGCCCCTAACTCTCCTTCGTTCTTTGCAATCAGGTCCCTCCTGCAAAACCCTGCCAGCACCATGCTCCGGCGACCTTGCGCGGAGCATGGCGCCGCGCAGGGTGAGGTGGGGGACCTGGCAAGTAAACCGGGGGTGCCCTGCGTCGTCAGCCGTCGCAGGGGCACCCCCCTGGTCATTGTAGCCCACCATACCAGCCGTGCGAACGCACGGACGGTATGGGTTCTTGTTTCCGACCATCCTCCGGCGAGGGAGACACGTCGTCTCCCTCCGCCTTCCTCCCTGTTTGCTCCCTATAAATACCCCCCGCTGCTCCACCGACCAGGGCAGCCTGGATCTGACGGAGAAAATCCCCAACTTTCTTCTCTTCTTCCTCCGGCAGACGCTCACCAGCTCCGGCGGTTTCCTCCCCCTCCACCTCTTCGCTCTGCCGCAATACCAGCAGCAGAGACTTCCTCCCCTGCTCTTCCCGCGCCACGCCGCACCCAGCTGGCGCCTCTCCGGCCCTCTGCTCGCCGCCGCCCCTTTCCCTGAGCATCGTCTTCTCCGGCGACAGTCGATACGACTGTCGCCCTGTTCCTCCCCCTTCGTCCCTGCAAGTAAGCTAGAGTTACTCCCCTTCTCCTCCTCTTTCTTTCCCCGCTTTCAATTTATTCAATTAAGCCCTCTACCGACCCTGACCACCTTCACCCCCTTCGCCTCCGACCACCCTCCGGCGAGCCGCTCCCATCACCTCAGCAACCCACACGGCTCGCCGACCCTCACCGAACCTCCGCCTCATCACACTGAGCACCCCCCACCCCTCCACTGCCACTCCACACCTCCGTAACACTCCCCCGAACAAACCCATTCCTCCGGTTGCAGTCCGACCCAGGGCTGCCGCCAGACACCTCCTTGTGGCCTGCCGCGCAGCTCCTCACCTTCGCCGTGCCACGGCGAAGGTTCCCCAGTGGTTTGATTAGGCCGCAAGGCCATATTCGTGTCCGACAGGCTTTGAGGTTCGACCGCCATTGACGCACATTGAAGCAGCTTCTCCCGCGCTCCAGGCTTGAGGACTCCAGGTCTCCAGCTGCTGCGGAGTACGGGGCGTCTTGCGAAGGCAGCCAGCCAGCAACTTATGCAAATAGAAGCCGCAGCTGCAGAAGCCAGGCCGCGGTCTCCCAGCAGGCGCACGCGAGGAACGGTCTGCGTTTAGTCCCACATCGGTAAGCCTCACACACGTTCCACTGTTTAAATTGATTTCGTGCACTAGCCTCATTGCCTCAGTACACGGGGTGAGGTCCCCTTACACCCGCCCGGTTACCCGGTCTCGTCCGCGCTCACGCCTCGCGGACCTGACCCGACCCGACTTAGACTGACCTGCACTCCTCGCCCACCACGCACGCCGGTGGGCCTGGACCCGGGCCTGACCCGAACCCGATTACCCGGTAGCTCTGGGAGAGCTTTCCCAAGAGTGGTTTCAGAGAGAAAGAGAGACGCGGGGGGGGGGGAGGGTAGAGTAGGTTTTGCCTCTTGACGAAAAACTCTGAAGTGTGCAGGCCAAAGAAGAAGAAGAAGACCCGCGGAAGAAGAAGGAGCTGCACTGTAGCAAAGGCATAGTTAAGTCGTCTAAGCACCGGGTCAGACGACGGAAGGTCAGCAGCCAGAGCAGGAAAGAAGGCAGGCTGAAGAAGAAGGAAGAGCAACGGCCAAAGCAGAAGAAGAAGAAAGGAAGACTTAGTAGCTGAAGGCAGAAGCTCTGCAGCCATAAAGAAGAAGAAGAGAGGTCAAGGCAGAAACCAAGGAAGAAGAACAAAGAGATCTGAAGAGGAGCATCACCTCTGCAGAACGAAGAAGAAGAACAAGGAGCTCTGAAGAAAGAAGAACATCACCAAAGCAGGAACAGCAGGAAGAAAAAGAAGAGCATCACCATTGCAGAAGAAGAACATCACCTCTGCAGAACAGAGAGAGAAGGAGATCTAAAGAAAGAGAGAAAGAAGAGCATCCCCTCTGCAGAACAAAGAGAAAACAACAAATTCTTTCCCTCTCTCTTTCTTTTTGTAAAAGAAACATGTATATCTCTAGAATACAACTTGCTCCCTGAGTTCGACCTCGGGAACTCTTTTATTTTCCGAGTAAAAAATTTATATTTGAAGTGTTGGTAATAACCGGCTTTACTACAACGTTATAACTAAAACCCGGTTGAAACGAACCGACTCCACCACCTACCCTTGTACCCCACACTCACTCTGAACCACCCGCTGCTACTGATAACCCCATCCTTGAACTCAAACCCCTTCTCGATCATTTAAAATACGTCATTTTGGGTTCTACAGACATTTCCTGTGATTATAAACTCCAAACTCACACCTGATCAGGAATCCCATCTGATTACTGTTCTCCAGCAACATCGTAGAGCCATTGGTTGGACTCTCGATGATTTGATTAGAATAAGTCCCTCTTATTGCACACACCATATCTATTCTGAAGAGGGCGCACGACCTTCACGTGAAATGCAGAGACGTTTGAATCCCAATCTGCAGGAGGTCGTGAAGAAGGAGATCATTAAGTGGTTAGATGCAGGAATCATCTACCCGATCTCCGACAGTTGTTGGGTGAGCCCAATCCAGGTTGTGCCTAAGAAGGTAGGGCTCACCACCATCATGACTGAAACCGGAGAGGTCATACCTACCCGTATAGCCAACTCGTGGATAGTCTGCATAGATTACCGAAGACTAAATTCCTCCACGAAGAAGGATCATTTCTCACTACCATTTATTCATCAGATTCTCGAGAAGTTAGCAGGAAATAGATTCTTCTGCTTTCTTGACGGGTACTCCGGTTACAACCAAGTGGCGATTCATCCAGAGGACCAAGAAAAGACCACATTCACCTGCCCCTTCGGAACGTATGCATTCCGAAGGATGCCTTTCGGTCTCTGCAATACACCTGCAACTTTTCAGCGGTGCATGCTTGCCATATTCTCTAACATGGTAGGTGATTATCTGGAAGTCTTCATGCATGACTTCTTAGTTTTCGGGGCATCATTTGACGATTGCCGCCAGCACTTGGTTCACATACTCAGGCGTTGCATTGACGTAAATATGGTTCTTTCCTGGGAAAAGAGACACTTTATGGTGCCTGAGGGGATCGTCCCAGGACACTTAATTTCTGAGAGAGGCATCCAGGTGGATCGAGCCAAGGTTAATCTGATTTCTAGACTTCCTATGCCTAGCTCGATAAGGGACATCCGATCTTTTCTAGGGCACGTCGGTTTTTACCGTCGTTTCATCCCTGATTTCTCAAAAATCGCTTGCCTCCTTACTACTCTTCTCTCCAAGGTTGTGTAACGACCCGGTTCCCGAGTCCCTACGAGACACGAGAACCGGACCGACTTGACTAATCCCAAGACCCAGTCGTCCAACGAGGAAGTAACCAAAAGACAGTAAAATAAACCACATTCAGCATGAATATAACTAACAGTAAAAAGTACAGCAGTAAGGAAAGAAGCTACTACAGTAGGCACCACCACAACAGTAAAACAACATTTATCATATAACAAAAACTGCAGGTAAAGAAGGTACAGCGGAAACAAAACTACTCACTAGAACAGAAACAAAAGAAGGTACAAAGCTGTGGCAACTCTACTGGACCCTACTCGGCCCAGCGTCCTCTGCAGCCGCCGACCCTGGCTGCTCAACACCTGGTCCTGAAAAAGGTAACGAGTGTAACACGTCAGCAAAACGCTGAGTAGAGTGGCAAACTAACTAAAGGCAACAGTAGAGTGTACAGTAGCTGTTATGTTCTATTACTTCCTTTATTCACATCTTTCAATTTTTCTCACTATTTCATTTACTTCTCAGATCCTTTACTTGATCTCGAATGTCCTCGTGGGACGATCTTGATTGCAGTCTTTTCCAACAGTAGAAGTAGCACGTGGTGCTCTCCTGGCCGGGAGAGTCCCCCGTGGTGATCCTACCCTCAGTCAACCACCCCAAGGTCACTGACAGACGTAACGGTGACTACGGCACGCACGATAAACGCACAGGTAGCTAGCCCGTACTGGCACGCGGTCAGTCGTTTCCGTTAACGGGTGCGCCCAAAGCACAGCACGGAACCAGGGCAGAGCCCTCTCAGTAACAGGGGTCCAACCCCTCCACAGTAACCAAACCGGGGCCTTGCCCCTCCACAGTCCGCGCACCCTCGTCTGACTACCCTGGTTTGCCCTAGTGGGCCTAACAAGTCGGTGAAGGAGGCTAGCAGAACCCCGGGGCCCGTGGGGTAGCTAGTACTCTCCTAACACTACTAGCTCTCCTCGGTACTACGTACACGAGGGCCAACAAGTCGGTACAGAGCGGCCAAGCCTAACCCCGGGTCCCTGGGGCGGCTGGCCCCACTCTGCACTAAAACAGGTACAGGTACTTCCCTTGGTACTGCGTACCCAAGAGACAGTACAACTACATCTCAGTTCCATTCCTTTTCTTTCCAGGAGTTCCACTCCTAATTCCCCGTAGGGTTCCAGCTCTTTATCTCAGAACATCATATGTTTCACTTTCCAGATTCACGTTCTCAATTTCCATGATCTCAACATGTTTCTTTGTTCATAACAGGCAGCTGTTAATTAATTTCACAGGCAGCTTATATATTCCTTTCCATTTTTCCAAGACTGCAGTAATATACATTCCACTAGTTTTTCCATCCTAGGATTCATGCCATATCCTAGGATCTATCATACAATCTAGTTTTCCGGCCCTAGGATTCATGCAACACCTAGGAGCTATCATTCCATACATTTCTCATTCCTAGGGTTCATGCAATGCCCTAGGTTCTAGTTATGGTTCCATACTTTAACAGATTTTATTAATGCTTAAAACCACTCTACCAGGTACAACGGAAGTAATGGGGGCGTGGTCGGGAATCCCGCGTGCCTCCGCGACTCTCAAGACGGCAACCGAACGAGGTCCTATCACAAGGATCAAACACAAGGAGTGTCTCAAAACAGTGTATAGCTACTGTAGGCGAGTAGAGGAATAAATTCTGAAACGAACGCAACTCGAATCGCGGAAAACGGAGCCCAAACGGGCCCTAAACGGGTCGAGAAAAATAATACTGTGCAAAATCAGACGTCTGGAACTCCTTCCAGACGTCTTAAACGGTGGATCAGAGAATTACCTGTTCGGCTTGGTTCCCCGGACGTCCAGAAGTCTGTGGCGACGTCTCTCCTAGATCCCAGACGTCCGATGGTCTCTCCGGACGTCTGGAGGTCACTCCCGCCGTCTGGTACAACTTCCAGACGTCGGATTCGCAAAGGATGACGAATCCGAACACCTGCGCACAGCCAACCCTCCTCCCTCAGTACGGTCAGTCGACAACAAAAGAAGGAGAAAGCGGAACTCACCTTTCAGACGTCTGTATGATCACACAGACGTCGACCTTGCCGTCTGGATATCAGTCCAGACGTCTGATTCTGGAGATTTTTCCAGAATCAGAACCTCGCTCGGCCTCCGCTCGCGACGCCGCCCGCGTCGCACCTCGCGCGTCCGCTGCTCCACCCGCAGCAGGTCCCTCTTCGCGACGCTCTGCGCCCCCTGCGCCCTCCGCCGGCCGGCCAAGCCGCTCCCGGCGAGCTCGCCCTCACGGCAGAGCCCTGCCCTCGCACGCCGCAGCTCCTCCGCGCCTTCTGCTGCGCCGCTGCCGCTGCGCCCTTGCGTCCGCTCGCTCCGCCCGCAGCAGGAGAGGAGGAAGGTGGTGGAGACGGGAGGGGAGGCGCGCCCCCTCCCCCTTTTAACGCCGCGCGGAGAGGAGGAGAGAGACGGCCGCAGTCGCCTGCAGCCGCAGAGAAGATGCGGATCGCAGGTCTGCGCGCACAGGCGCGCAGACGAATATCCCGTGCGAGTATAACTGTTCGTCAGACGTCTGTAAACTATCCCGGACGTCTGGTCAGACGTCTGGATGTGATCCCAGACGTCTTTACAGACGTCTGGACCACCTCCCAGACGTCTTAAAAGACGTCTGGGGCACGCGCACGTTACAATATAACAAACTCAAAGGAAGTTTCGTCCCCGAAACTTGCGCCAACTAGGGTGCGGAAAAAGGATGTCCAAATAACCATAACAAACTCAAAGAGGACCGAAGCCGGTCCGAAAAGACGTACCCGCGAAAAGCTCTGGGTACCGCTCCCGCATTGCCGCCTCAGGCTCCCAGGTAGCCTCCTCGTACCGCTGGCTCCTCCACAAAACCTTTACCAGGGGTACTTGCTTTCGTCTCAACCTGCGGACGGCTCGGTCCAGGATCTGCACTGGCCGCTCGGGGTAGGTCAGGTCGTCGCTCACCTCGACGCTCTCGTGACTCAGTACGTGGCTGGGATCGGCTACGTACTTCCTGAGGTTGGACACGTGGAACACGTCGTGCACACCAGAAAGCTGCGGGGGAAGGGTAAGTCTGTAAGCAACGGGTCCAACCCGCTCCAGGACCTCGAAGGGCCCCCCCACGAACCTCGGCGCGAGCTTCCCTCTCACCCCAAACCGCTGTAAGCCCTTCATGGGCGAAACACGAAGAAAGACGTGGTCCCCAACCTCGAACTGCACCTCTCTGCGTCTGCGATCTGCGTAGCTCTTCTGTCTGCTCCTGACAGTGCGGAGTCGTCTGTGGATCTGTTCAACTACCTCCTGACTCTGCCGGATCAACCTGGGGCCAACCTCCCACTTGGTCCCCACCTCAACCCAACTCAAGGGTGCCGTGCATTTCCGTCCGTACAGAGCCTCGTAGGGAGCCATGCCGATGCTCGAGTGATAACTGTTGTTGTATGCAAACTCTGCCAGGGGCAGGTGTTCCTCCCAAGAGCCCCTCCAGTCTAGTACACAGGCACGCAAAAGATCCTCAAGTGTCTGTATCGTGCGTTCCGACTGTCCGTCCGTCTGGGGGTGGTAAGCCGTGCTAAACCTCAACCTCGTCCCCAAAGCCTGCTGAAACTCAGCCCAAAACTGGGACGTAAAGCGGGTATCCCGGTCGGATACGATCTCCCGCGGAACTCCGTGTAGTCGCACCACATCACGGATATACCTCTCTGCCAACTGTGCTGGTCCCAAAGTGACTCGGATCGGCAAGAATCGTGCCGTCTTCGTCAACCTATCCACTATTACCCAGACCGCGCCGTGTCCTCGCTGGGTAACAGGTAAACCCACCACCAAGTCCATGGTGATGCTCTCCCACTTCCACTCTGGCACTGGAAGCGGCTGAGGCGGCCCTGCAGGCCTCTGATGCTCGGCTTTCACCTGCTGGCACACTAAGCACTGCTGCACGAACTCACCCACATCCCGCTTCATCCCTCTCCACCAGAACTCGCGTCTCAAGTCATGGTACATTTTCGTGTTTCCGGGATGTATGGTGAATCTGGAACCGTGTGCCTCAGTCAGGAGCTCTCTCAACAGCTCCTCGTAACTCTAGAGGTCGCCAACTGCCCACCTCCTCCAAAAGGCTCCAACTCTGTAACTGTAGACTGGCCAAGCGTGCGGGCGCCTTACGGCTCAAGGCGTCAGCCACCACATTGGCCTTTCCTGGGTGGTAGGAGATGCTGCAGTCGTAGTCCTTCAGGAGCTCCAACCAACGTCTCTGTCTCATGTTGAGCTCCTTCTGGTCAAAAAGATATCTGAGGCTCTTGTGATCTGAAAAAAAACTCGAAGGTCTCACCGTACAAGTAGTGCCTCCATGTCTTCAGCGCGAAGACAACAGCTGCCAACTCTAGGTCGTGGGTAGGGTAGGTATGCTCATGGGGCTTCAGTTGCCGCGAAGCGTAAGCGACCACGTGACCCCTTTGCATGAGCACACCTCCTAACCCCTGCAAGGAAGCGTCCGTGTACACGACGAACCCGCCACTACTGTCAGGAATGGTGAGCACGGGAGCCGAGGTCAACCTCTCCTTCAGTTCCAGAAAACACGCCTCACAGGCGTCTGTCCAAGTGAAAGGCACATCCTTCCGAGTCAACTGCGTCATAGGACGTGCAATCTGCGAAAACCCTCTGATGAACCGTCTGTAGTAACCTGCCAGTCCCAGGAAACTGCGAATCTCAGTGACTGAACGCGGTCTCTCCCACCTGAGCACTGCCTCGACCTTGGCGGGATCCACCGCCAGGCCGTCTCCAGAGATCACATGACCCAAAAAGGTCACCTCCCTCAACCAGAACTCGCACTTGCTGTATTTGGCGTACCGCCTGCGTCGTCTCAGAGTGTCCAGAACCATCCGCAAGTGCTGTCCGTGCTGCGTCCGATCTCTAGAATAGATGAGTACATCATCTATGAAAACCACCACAAACTGGTCCAAGTACGGTCTGAACACCCGGTTCATCAGGTCCATGAAAGCAGCGGGGGCATTGGTCAGCCCAAACAGCATGACCAAAAACTCGTAGTGTCCGTACCGGGTGCGGAAAGCTGTCTTGGAGACGTCGGTCTCCCTGATCCTCAACTGGTGGTATCCAGACCTCAAGTCGATCTTGGAAAACACCGTGGCACCCCGCAACTGGTCAAACAAATCGTCAATCCTCGGCAGCGGATATCTGTTCTTGATGGTGACCCTATTCAGCTGTCGGTAGTCCACACAAAGGCGTAGGGTCCCATCCTTCTTCTTCACAAACAGTACCGGGGCTCCCCAGGGAGACGCACTGGGCCTCACGAAACCCTTCTCCAAAAGGTCCTGCAACTGAGACTTGAGCTCTCGCAGCTCAAGCGGTGCCATCCTGTATGGCGCGGTGGAGATGGGGTTGGTCCCTGGTACTAGTGAGATCTCAAACTCGATCTCCCGCTCGGGCGGTAGTCCTGGTAACTCGTCTGGAAACACGTCGGGGTACTCTCTGACCACCGGGATGCTCTGGAAGTCTGCCACGGGGCTGTGCTCTGCCACCACACAAGCTAAGAAGCCCTCACACCCCTGGCTCAAAAGTCTCGCCGCCCGAAGTGCCGAAATGCACCTGAAACCTCCGTCCACTGGCTGCCCGTGAAACTCGAAGGAAGGCAACTCCGGAATGGAGAAGACAATCTTCCTCTCAAAGCAGTCTACCAATGCGTGGTAAGCGGACAGCCAATCCATCCCCAGGATCACCCCAAAGTCCTCCATCTGTATCATAATCAGGTCAGCTGGCAGGCTGTGTCCCCCGATGCTGACCCCGCAACCCGTGTACACCTCCTCAGCTACAAACAGCTGACCACTCGGACCTCTGATTACGAACGGGTTCTCTAACAATGTATAATCCTGGTCCAAACTAACTGCGAAACTGTCTGCGACAAACGAGTGCGTAGCGCCGGAATCGAAAAGCGTGTAAACGAGTCTGCCAGAAACTGAAACCATACCTGCTACCACGGATCCCGAAGCTCTGGCGTCCCTGTGTGTTAGGGCGTTGATACGCCCCTCAGCTCTAGGTGCGGACGAAGCAGCCACACTCTGCGTCGGACGGGTAGGTGCTGGCCGGTACCCTCCTCGCGACTGCGGTCCTCCTCCTCGCGCCTGGAAACCGCGACCTCCTGCGCGCCCTCCAGTGCTCTGCGCGGGAAGTATCTGCTGAACTCCTGCCCTAGATGGGCAGTCCCTCCTGATGTGGCCCGGCTGGCCACACTGGTAGCAGAGGGGAACCCGACTCCCGCCCTCAGTGAGTCCCTGCTGTCGGCTAGGCGGGGGTCCGGTGCTGGCGACTGGCCCCTGTCGAGGGCCCCCAAAGGCCACTGATGGCCCTACACAACGTGACGGCTCTCCTGCGGACGCCACGTGTCTCCGTGGAGTTCTCCTAACACGCCTGGTGTGGCGGCGGAAATCTCGTTCCACCACTAACTCCCCTGTCGTACGCTCGGAAGGGGGAGGGGGTAGCGACGTGGGTGGAAGCTGAAATTCTTCTCGAACCACCTCTCGAATCAGTTGGACGAGGTCCCGAGACGGTATACTCAGGAGAAGAGGAGGGGTTGTATGTATTCCAAGCCCGGCACATCCGTCCCCCGGGCCCTGACCTCGGCCGCGCCTGCGGCTCACCCTCCTAGCTCCACGACGCGGCATCTCCTACAATGGAGACGCGAAACAAAACGGAAACGTCAAAACAGACGGTACCTAACAACACTTCTAAGAGCTCAAGTCAAGAGATATGTTGTGGTGGCTACTCTAGCTATAAACATGTGAATTGGTTATTTTCCAGTCAGTTGATTCACTTCTCGGGACGACCTTGCTCTGATACCATCTTGTAACGACCCGGTTCCCGAGTCCCTACGAGACACGAGAACCGGACCGACTTGACTAATCCCAAGACCCAGTCGTCCAACGAGGAAGTAACCAAAAGACAGTAAAATAAACCACATTCAGCATGAATATAACTAACAGTAAAAAGCACAGCAGTAAGGAAAGAAGCTACTACAGTAGGCACCACCACAACAGTAAAACAACATTTATCATATAACAAAAACTGCAGGTAAAGAAGGTACAGCGGAAACAAAACTACTCACTAGAACAGAAACAAAAGAAGGTACAAAGCTGTGGCAACTCTACTGGACCCTACTCGGCCCAGCGTCCTCTGCAGCCGCCGACCCTGGCTGCTCAACACCTGGTCCTGAAAAAGGTAACGAGTGTAACACGTCAGCAAAACGCTGAGTAGAGTGGCAAACTAACTAAAGGCAACAGTAGAGTGTACAGTAGCTGTTATGTTCTATTACTTCCTTTATTCACATCTTTCAATTTTTCTCACTATTTCATTTACTTCTCAGATCCTTTACTTGATCTCGAATGTCCTCGTGGGACGATCTTGATTGCAGTCTTTTCCAACAGTAGAAGTAGCACGTGGTGCTCTCCTGGCCGGGAGAGTCCCCCGTGGTGATCCTACCCTCAGTCAACCACCCCAAGGTCACTGACAGACGTAACGGTGACTACGGCACGCGCGATAAACGCACAGGTAGCTAGCCCGTACTGGCACGCGGTCAGTCGTTTCCGTTAACGGGTGCGCCCAAAGCACAGCACGGAACCAGGGCAGAGCCCTCTCAGTAACAGGGGTCCAACCCCTCCACAGTAACCAAACCGGGGCCTTGCCCCTCCACAGTCCGCGCACCCTCGTCTGACTACCCTGGTTTGCCCTAGTGGGCCTAACAAGTCGGTGAAGGAGGCTAGCAGAACCCCGGGGCCCGTGGGGTAGCTAGTACTCTCCTAACACTACTAGCTCTCCTCGGTACTACGTACACGAGGGCCAACAAGTCGGTACAGAGCGGCCAAGCCTAACCCCGGGTCCCTGGGGCGGCTGGCCCCACTCTGCACTAAAACAGGTACAGGTACTTCCCTTGGTACTGCGTACCCAAGAGACAGTACAACTACATCTCAGTTCCATTCCTTTTCTTTCCAGGAGTTCCACTCCTAATTCCCCGTAGGGTTCCAGCTCTTTATCTCAGAACATCATATGTTTCACTTTCCAGATTCACGTTCTCAATTTCCATGATCTCAACATGTTTCTTTGTTCATAACAGGCAGCTGTTAATTAATTTCACAGGCAGCTTATATATTCCTTTCCATTTTTCCAAGACTGCAGTAATATACATTCCACTAGTTTTTCCATCCTAGGATTCATGCCATATCCTAGGATCTATCATACAATCTAGTTTTCCGGCCCTAGGATTCATGCAACACCTAGGAGCTATCATTCCATACATTTCTCATTCCTAGGGTTCATGCAATGCCCTAGGTTCTAGTTATGGTTCCATACTTTAACAGATTTTATTAATGCTTAAAACCACTCTACCAGGTACAACGGAAGTAATGGGGGCGTGGTCGGGAATCCCGCGTGCCTCCGCGACTCTCAAGACGGCAACCGAACGAGGTCCTATCACAAGGATCAAACACAAGGAGTGTCTCAAAACAGTGTATAGCTACTGTAGGCGGGTAGAGGAATAAATTCTGAAACGAACGCAACTCGAATCGCGGAAAACGGAGCCCAAACGGGCCCTAAACGGGTCGAGAAAAACAATACTGTGCAAAATCAGACGTCTGGAACTCCTTCCAGACGTCTTAAACGGTGGATCAGAGAATTACCTGTTCGGCTTGGTTCCCCGGACGTCCAGAAGTCTGTGGCGACGTCTCTCCTAGATCCCAGACGTCCGATGGTCTCTCCAGACGTCTGGAGGTCACTCCCGCCGTCTGGTACAACTTCCAGACGTCGGATTCGCAAAGGATGACGAATCCGAACACCTGCGCACAGCCAACCCTCCTCCCTCAGTACGGTCAGTCGACAACAAAAGAAGGAGAAAGCGGAACTCACCTTTCAGACGTCTGTATGATCACACAGACGTCGACCTTGCCGTCTGGATATCAGTCCAGACGTCTGATTCTGGAGATTTTTCCAGAATCAGAACCTCGCTCGGCCTCCGCTCGCGACGCCGCCCGCGTCGCACCTCGCGCGTCCGCTGCTCCGCCCGCAGCAGGTCCCTCTTCGCGACGCTCTGCGCCCCCTGCGCCCTCCGCCGGCCGGCCAAGCCGCTCCCGGCGAGCTCGCCCTCACGGCAGAGCCCTGCCCTCGCACGCCGCAGCTCCTCCGCGCCTTCTGCTGCGCCGCTGCCGCTGCGCCCTTGCGTCCGCTCGCTCCGCCCGCAGCAGGAGAGGAGGAAGATGGTGGAGACGGGAGGGGAGGCGCGCCCCCTCCCCCTTTTAACGCCGCGCGGAGAGGAGGAGAGAGACGGCCGCAGTCGCCTGCAGCCGCAGAGAAGATGCGGATCGCAGGTCTGCGCGCACAGGCGCGCAGACGAATATCCCGTGCGAGTATAACTGTTCGTCAGACGTCTGTAAACTATCCCGGACGTCTGGTCAGACGTCTGGATGTGATCCCAGACGTCTTTACAGACGTCTGGGCCACCTCCCAGACGTCTTAAAAGACGTCTGGGGCACGCGCACGTTACAGGTTGTACCCTTTGAGATTTTCAAGGAATGCACTCAAGCTTTTGAGAACCTTCGTGACCAAGTCACCCAAGCCCCAATCCTACAGTCCCCCGATTGGTCTCAACCCTTTGAGATCATGTGCGATGCATCTGACTTCGCTGTAGGAGCGGTTCTGGGGCAGAAAATTGACGGGAAACCCATGGTCATCTACTACGCTAGCAAGACACTTGATGAGGCTCAACGTAACTACGCGGTTACGGAGAAAGAGCTGCTAGCAGTAGTATTTGCCCTTGAAAAATTCTGATCTTATCTCCTGGGTTCCCACGTCATAATCTACTCGGATCATACAGCTGTGAGGCATCTCTTTGCAAAGAAGGATGCAAAGCCTCGATTAATCCAATGGATCTTGCTGTTGCAAGAGTTCGACCTCGAGATTCGCTACAAGGCGGGAAGACAGAACGCGGTAGCTGACCACTTGTCTCGCCTTCCTTCTGAGATCATCGACCCTTCTAGGCCCATCACGGAGCACTTTCCTGATGAGCACCTCTTGACTATTGGTACTAAGCTTCTTTGGTTTGCTGATATAGTAAACTACTTGGCATCACACCAAATCCCGTCTGATTGGCCGAAGGCCAAGAAAGACAAATTGCGCTCTAATGCCAAGTACTACATCTGGGAAGACCCATACCTATTTCGCATAGGTGCCGACCTAATCATCCAGCGATGTGTCCCGGAGGACGAAATCAATAACATTCTCTCCTGTCATGACCAGGCATGCGGTGGCCACTTCTCTGGGCACAAAATCGCATCAACAATACTCCAGTGTGGCTTTTACTGGCCCACTATCTTCAAGGACGCATACAGTCACTATAAGGCATGCAGTCGTTGCCAAACTTTGGGCAACATGAGCCAACACGACATGATGCCTTTACAGCCAATTCTCATATGCGAGATTTTCGATATTTGGGGGATTGATTTTATGGGCCCCTTCCCTATTTCGGACGGCTTCAAGTACATTTTACTCGCTGTGGACTACATGTCCAAATGGATCAAAGCCATTTCGACCCGAACCTGTGGTCACAAGATCGTCATCAAGTTCATTCATCACTCGCGGTTCGGGATTCCTCATGCGATCATCTTTGATGGAGAGACCCATTTTACCAATGCTCAATTCAGGTCACTGATGACCAAATACGGGGTGTCTCACCGAATCTCTACTCCTTACCACCCCCAGACTAATGGTCCAGCTGAGCTATCAAATCGGGAGATCAAGAAAATCCTACAGGTTACTGTTCGACTTGACAGGAAGGACTGGTCGTCCCGACTTCCAGAAGCTTTGTAGGCTTATAGGACCACCCACAAGACCCAATTAGGCTGGTCTCCCTTTATATTGGTGTACGGGAAGGCATGTTACCTTCCCGTCGAACTGGAGCACAAAGCCTATTAGGCAGTACAGAGCTGCAACTTAGATCTTTCTAAGGCTGGAACCCACAAAAAGCTTCAGATAAGTGAGATTGATGAATTACGCCTTGATGCATATGAGAGCTCGCGAATCTACAAAGAGCATGTTAAAGCCTTTCATGACAAGCACATATCTAGAAAGATCTTCCACCTTGGTCAAAAGGTCCTACTCTTCAATGCCCGACTCAAACTCTTCCCTGGGAAACTACGATCCAAGTGGGTCGGACCATATCTTGTCCGACAAATCTTTGGAAATGGAGTAGCCAAGATCAATCCACTCAGCCACGATTCCGAACCTTTCGTCGTGAACGGTCAGGGACTCAAACTGTTCATTGACATAACCATTACAGATTTGGCTATGTCATCATTTATCCTCCATTCTCTCTGAGCATATTGCACCCAGCCAATGGCGTAAAACTCAGCGCTTAACGGGAGGCAGCCCGTCATTCTTTCTGAAAAACCCGAAACCTTTTCTGACATTTCCTTGCACTTTAGGTTCATCCTTTAGGACAGCCAACTCCACCTCAGGTACTCGTACCTGAGATTAGAAATCGTCCGCAACAGTCACCTCGACCCATCCACTCACCAAATACCTGTCCTAATGCATGAACCAAGCTAAATAAAAAGCCACCTAATGTACAATGAGGACATTGCAAATCTTAGACATGGAGGGGTATGAAGTGCAATGAAATTACATAACAAGAAAAGATTTCAACAAAAAATCCACATATACAAAAAAAAACTTTGAAGGAGAAAGAAATTGCTGGAAAACTTTACAGAAATAGAAGAGCAGAATGATAAAAAGGAGCACAAAATGAAAGAAAAATGGGATAGTCATTAGTAAGAAATTAAGGAATTAACAAAAGTTCTATACCACATTAAGGAAAAGAAAAATAAAAGCGCACAACAAGATTAGTAAGAACGTGAACCTTTGGCATTCTTGGCAAGACTCTTAGTACCCGTTAAGATCAAGATATTCCTCAAGAGGTTGAGGAAAATGAAAAGCTTAAGTATTAGGTCCAAGGCTTAGGGAGTATTCAGCCTCGTTAACTGACTTTCGGCTTACGGGACTCAGTAACCTAAGCACCCAAATTCACACACACTATCTGGTTCAGTGAGCATAAATATCAAAATCACGTAGAAGCGTTTCAAATATTTTGAAAATGTCACCTATATTAGGAGCTGCCGATCAACACAAGTTGATTTGGACGAATTCCCGACACGGAGAGGTGGGAAATTCCCCTCGAAGATGTGTAACAACATATCATCTCCTCAGTACTTATCTCCTAGGATATTTATGAAATTGCACTAGAGGGGGGGTGAATAGTGAAATTGTATAGTATTGTAATACAACAAATTTAATCACACAATATACTCAATTATTTTTAGGTGGAAACCCAAGATGGGTGAAAACCACCACCTAAGCCAATCTCTTGACTTAGGATTTTCGATCACAAGGTGATCAATCCACTAACCACACTACTTAAACGAGGGTAGTGTACCTCAATTACAATTCCCACCTCCGATCCCTAAACGGAGGTTTCTCTCTTCAAGATGAAGAGACGGGGACCCGACAGGCCGGATACCCAAAATACAGAAATTAACAAGTAAAAATAACACCTATAGAGCACCCCAATAATTTAGTTGCTTTCTTATCTACTAAGCATGAAAAGAACTCCCTGATGATTTGCAGAACGGAGCGAGCCGGGAGTATGGATTTGCCCTTTGATCAGAGTATTAGCACAACACAAGGGCAAGATGGAGCTTAGAGTAGTGAGCAAGAGATTTTTCTAATGGAATTGTATCTCAAGAGGTGTGTGTTGCCAAAGAAGAGTTGTAGTCTATTTATAGGCAAGTTTGGAACCTTCAAGAACACTTGGGAGAGCTCTTCTAGCCGTTGGAGACAAATCCCAAGAGTTTAGGACGAAATCCACACAAAATCAGGGTAATGATGATTCTGACAGCAACATCAGACGTCTAATTATAGGATCAGACGTCTTATAGGACGTCTGATTTTTCCTATGGTCGTCTAATCTTGCAGGACATCCTTAACGGACTCTATTGGATCAAAAGAAGGACGTCTGATATTATGTCATAAGACGTCTGATTAGTTTACTGGACGTCTAATGAATGGTGCATTCGTTCCTGTTATCATCGGATCCAAACAGGGTTCTAGGTTTAAAGGATCAGACGTCGTTACGGACGTCTGAGGACATTACCAGACGTCTGGAAACCTAAATACTCTTCCTTGCTACTTCTGCCAAAAGATTATGTGGCCGTAGAGAGATACGCACAGAAAATCATGGCCAACGGTTCAAAGACAGACGTCTGGAAGTGTGTCAAGACGTCTGGAAATTGTTTTTGCCTACGGAAAGTCTAACGGTTAGTATGAGGACGTCTGGGTAAAGAATTAGACGTCTGTGAACGGTTATCGACGTCTGAAAGTGAAGTCCTTCGACTGATGTTTATGAGGAGACGAACAAAGGCAGAAATATTTGAAATTAGACGTCTGATTAACATGTCAGACGTCTTATGATGGAAAATCAGACGTCTGGACTTTTTACTGGACGTCTGATAAAAGTATAAGTGTTGGGTTTTTGTTTCTAATTTATCCTAAGTGTAGAGAGCCTAAGTTAGCTATCTATAGGTTATGTTTGGGGGCTCTTTACAATATTTCTAGACTCAAATAAGATGAAAATTATAACCTTTGAAAGTCTACATGAAAAAAGCCTAAGACCTAATACTTATGCTACTCGTCTTCACGCTTTTAATCTCCCGTCTTGGAAAGCTTTTTGAAATCCTGTAAATATGTTATTATAGAGAGAAAACAATATGCTACGCTTTATTTATTATTTCATTTTCTACATTTTGTAAAATCATCAAAATATTATATATGAGTAGTTGAACTAACAATCTCCCCCTTTTTGATGATTTTCAAAATATAGCTGTAGGTTCCTCTTTCCTCCCCCTAAAGGTTGTACTTAATAGCCTTTATCTATTTAAGAAGGTTGTTTTTATATTATTCCTTAATTTCTTACCTACATTCTTCTCCCCCTTTTTGAATATCATCATGAAGGGTTGTTAAAGGGAGTTGAATTCTAAACTACAAGAGTGATATCTACAAAGTAGAGTGCATGAGTAAAACTGCATGTTTAAAAGATGACAAGGCATTAAGGAAAATTTATTAGGAATAGAAATATTTAAGCATGGACTAGCTATTTGTTCCCAAAAATATTAAGTACAGGGTCAAGGCCCCTTAATACAAACTTAGAATAAAAGATAGAAAAATAGAAGCACTAAAACTATTCTTCTTGATCTTAGCGGCGGCGGCGACGAGCGGGTCCTTGTCCTATCTGCAAATTTTGAACATCTGATCTAAGTTCGTCGATGTCGCGTCGCATGCTTCCCATGTAGGTGTACATCTCGCCGGTTCGACGCAGCAGGAGGGAGATGCCGGAGGAGAGGGAATCTGTGGCTGGATCCCATGCTTCATCAAAGCTCGAGCGGGGAGCTTCTATTTGAAGGGGCCGTGGTTCATGGAAGTCTGGAAAGGATGGAAGGGGCTCTTCTTCCATGGGTTCGTCGGCGAGCTCAAGATGTTCTCTAAGTATATGCATCTTGGAGGCTGTGGCCCGGTTGTAAGGCTCAATTTTCCTGTCAACTGCTTGGTCAGTTATGGAAATCCGATGGGATGAAAAGATTTTGGATAGAATAGACCCAAACGGAAGTGATGTCCCATGGTCCTCATTCATGACGTGAACAATGAGGCGGCAATAATTGAAAGGAATATGACGAACGGCCGAAAAAGGAGAGCCTTGTGTTGGTGTGAGATGTAATCAAAACCTCCTGATTTGTTTAGGAGGTCCCACCCAAAAATGCGAGAGAGTAGACGTGGAAGGGGTTTGAGATTTTTGCACGGTAGAGTGCCAAGGTTTTCAACATATTTTTCCGGGAGAACTAACTCTTGATTGATGATTTCTGGGTCGTATTGCCTCAGAATGTCATTGAAATCATTTCCCTCATTGGGGATGGCTAGAAGGTCAGAGATAGTTTTGGATGTGATGTGTATTTCACGACCAAATAGGCGGGTATGGAGTTCAAGTTCATCGTTGCTGTAGTCCTCAACGATGTTGGCATAAAAGAGACGGCAAAGATCAAGGAACACACCAAGAGTTCCAATGCCGGAGTGGAATTGACGGTCAAAATATTGAAAAAGATGGAGAGTTTGGAAGTGTTCCCGAAGGTTCAAATGGGCAAAATCATTCCAAACAATAAAACGAGGGCATTTAACTTTGGCATTCGCGAAACGACGAAATCGCTGCCTAGCGATGTCACCCCGCAATTGATCTGCCAAATAAGTGGAAGAGGAACTGGAAGATCCCTCAACTTGCTTCCTACGGGGAGGCATATTTGGTGGAATGGGTGGTTAGGTTTAGGAAAAATGAGTGGTGCGTTGAGGATAGAATACCTGCAAAAAAAAACAACCATTCAACCAAACAACATTCACCCAAAACATAGTTTCAAACACTGCAATCATCATGAAAAAATATGTGGTAGTATGCCTTGAGGCAATACAACCTGCCATGTAGTTATGGCAATATACCTTTGGATGCAAGCCACTAAAATGTCGGCTTGATCCTCATGAGGTAATACCCTTGCCATGGAAGATGCAGGTAGGGCTAACAGGGTTTTCTTGACCGAGGGTTAGGGTTTTAGGGCTGACAATGATATGAAATGCACATGTAGGTCAAGTGAATCAAGAAGGAGAACTAGATGCTACAAGGCCGTGGGTAAAAGAGCATGAAAATGCCCTAGGAGTTGAGAGGGTATACCCACGGGAGGAAGGAAGCCTCCAAATGCGCGGTCGAGAGGCAGGGACGACGCGCGCAGAGGAGCAGCAGTTCCGTCAGTCGTCGAAGAGGCGCGACGGTCGTCTGGCTGCGAGCAGAACTTCGCCAACTGCTGCTGTGGGCCGTCGGGTGTGAGGGAGAGCGGCGCGCAGATCTTGTGTGGGGTAGGGATTTTGGACAGGAGAGTGGGACCTTTGCGAAGGGGATCTTATATCCCAAGGTCACCGAGCAAGTCTCCCCCTGAAGTTGGGGAGATTTGCATTTCAAACCGTCCAGAGAAAAGCCGCGACGCGCAGATTTTTCCCCGATCAGACGTCTGTCAACGATGTCAGACGTCGGGATTTGCCAGAGGGATTTTAGCCCATTTCAGGGAGACGTCTGTTTTATTCATCAGACGAATAATCAGACGACTAATTCTAATATAGACGTCTGATTTCTGCAGGAATCCTCCCCAGCAAAAATATTTATTCTCCAGGTTGTCGTCTGATTTCTTACTCAGACGGCAATGAAGACGTCCAAATTTAATATTAGACGTCCGATTTCTGCAGACAGACCTTCCTGGATTTTCGTTTAAAGTTACAGGGTCGTCCGCTTTTCCTGTCAGACGATCCCTACGACGTCTAGCCACATATTCAGACGTCCGACAGGCAGTACATGTTCTGTCTCCGAGATAGACGTCTGTCAACACATTTGGACGACAATTCAGACGTCTGTGTGGTGTACCAGACGTCTGATATGACTGTTTTGTTATATAAAATCGTCGTCTGTCCCAGATGTTTAGACGACGAATTTTAATGTATAAGACGTCTGATTATTTAATCAGACGTCTGAGATTGGACAGAGTGTGCATTTGGATGTTTGAATGAAGGCTTAGTGAAATCAAGGTTCAATCTATGCTCATGACAAAAGAGGTTCCATTAAATCACTAAATTCTTCAAATATCACTTAGCTTACATATGCCTAGTTTCCTACGTATATAATTAAAGCGATCATAATTCAAAGGTTTAGTGAAAATATCAGCTAATTGCAGTTCAGTACAAATAAATTCAACTTCGATTTCTCCCTTAAGTACATTGTCTCTTAGGAAGTGATGTCGAACATCAATATGTTTTGTGCGAGAGTAATGTACGGGATTTTTCGAGAGGTTGATAGCACTAGTATTGTCACATAATATTTTTATGTTATTAAATATCAAGTTAAAATCCTTCAAAGTATTTTTCATCCAAAGCACTTGGGAACATGCTAGTGCAGCGGCTATGTATTCAGCTTCTGTAGTTGATAAAGCTACACTAGATTGTTTCTTTGAGAACCAAGAGACTAGTGATTCGCCTAAGAATTGGCACGTCCCACTAGTACTCTTCCTATCAGTGCGGCTACCTGCGTAGTCCGCATCGCTATATGTAACTAAGTTGAATTGTGGACTCCTAGGGTAGAATAAGCCATAATCAGATGTGTCAACTAGATATCTAAATATTCGTTTTACAGCATTTAGGTGTGATTGTTTAGGATTTGATTGAAACCTAGCGCATAAGCAGGTACTAAACAAAATATCAGGTCTACTGGAAGTTAAATACAGTAAAGATCCAATCATGCTACGATAGAGCTTTTGATCTATGGGCGTACCTGATTCGTCCAAGTCTAAGGAAGTTGTGACACTCATAGGAGTGTTCTTCCCTTTACTTTTGTTCATATCAAATCTCTTCAACATCTCCTTTGTGTATTTAGATTGACACACAAAGGTTCCAATTTCGAGCTGAGTGATTTGCAAGCCCAAGAAAAACTTGAGTTCACCCATCAAACTCATTTCGAATTGTTCCTGCATAATTTCTGAAAACTTTCTACACATAGATTCATTAGTAGCACCAAATATAATATCATCTACATATATTTGAACTAATAAAATGTCTTTTCCTTTTCTTTTAATGAATAATGTGGAATCAGCTTCCCCTATAGAGAATTTTGCATTTAACAAGTAGTCTTTGAGCCTTTCATACCAAGCTCTAGGAGCTTTCTTTAGACCATATAGTGCCTTGTTTAATTTGTAGATAAAATGAGGCTTATCATGAGACTCAAAACCAGGAGGTTGTTTTACAAAAACTTCCTCAATGAATCCGTTAAGAAACGCGCTCTTAACGTCCATTTGAAAGAGTTTAAAGCCAAGAAAGGCGGCATAAGCAAGAAGCATGCGAATTGATTCGAGTCGAGCTACGGGAGCGTAGGTCTCATCAAAATCAATTCCTTCTTCTTGGTTGTACCCTTGTGCTACCAACCGAGCCTTATTTCGAATAACTATACCGGATTCATTCAACTTGTTCCGGAATACCCATTTGGTACCTATTACCGTTTGCCCTTCAGGCTTAGGTACTAGATCCCAAACTTCATTCCTTTGGAATTGGTTGAGTTCCTCCTGCATGGCCATCATCCAAGTTTCTTCGGAGCATGCTTCCTCGACACTCTTCGGTTCAACTTGAGATACAAAGGCGGAGAGACCAAAGGTGCAACTAAAACGAGATCGGGTTTTAACGCCATCAGAAACACTTCCAATGACTTGACTTTCGGGATGATCCCTTTGATATATCCAATCTTTTGGAAGATTATGGATATTGGAGTTTGGAATGTTAGACACATCAATAGTAGAATCATCTTCATCATCCATACTGACTCGGTCAATGGAGGAATGAGGAGATTCATCGAAGGAGACATGAAGGGTTTCCTCCACTATTAATGTGGTCTTGTTAAAAACCCGATATGCCTTACTACGTGAGGAGTAACCAATAAAGATGGCTTCTTCACCTTTGGCATCAAATTTATCTAAATTAGAGCGGGTATTCAAGACAAAACATCGACATCCAAAAACTTTAAAATAACTAATTTTGGGTATTTTCCCATAGTATAGTTCAAAACAAGTTTTTCGTAATCCGGATCGAATTAAGGTGCGATTTAACACGTAACAAGCCGTGTTAACCGCCTCAGCCCAAAAGTACTTCGGTAACCCCGAGTCTATGAGCAATGTTCGAGCACACTCTTGAAGAGTACGGTTCTTTCTCTCAACCACCCCATTTTGTTGAGGTGTTCGAGGAAAAGAGAACTCATGAGCAATACCATGCTCTTGACAAAAATCATCAAACAAGGAATTTTCAAACTCGCCCCCATGATCACTACGGATACGAGTGATTTGGTAGCCTTTTTCAGTTTGAATTTTCCTACAAAAAATAGAAAAGACGGAAAACACTCCTTCTTTAGATCTCAAGAAGGAGACCCATGAAACCCTCGAAAAATCATCTACAATTACAAGGCAATATTTGCATCCACTGAGGCTCTCATATTTTGTTGGTCCAAACAGATCTAGGTGAAGTAGTTCTAAAGGTCTTGATGTGGATATAACTTCTTTGCTTTTAAAACTAGATTTTATAATCTTACCTAATTTACATGAATCACAAATAAGCTCATTTAAAAATTTTCTTTTAGGAAGACCTCGGACTAGTTCATGTTTAGCTAATTTTTGAACCAGCTTCATATGAACATGTCCTAGTCTTTTATGCCATATACTTAACTCATCATTTGCTATAAGACATTCATAAGTGCCATTTTTATCAAATTCTACGACATAAATGTCTTTAAATCTAGTTCCCTTAAGAAGGGTTTCATTGGTTAATGCATGCATAATTTCAAACATTTTAGAAGTAAACACTACTTTAAAACCCTTATCACATATTTGACTTACACTTAAAAGATTATGTTTTAGTCCTTTAACTAGAGAAACATTTGAGATGGGAGAGAGAGGGTTACCTATTTTACCAAGGCCAATAATATGGCCCTTGTGGTTGTTGCCAAATGTAACTGTTCCTCCATCCGTAGGTTTGAGGTCCAAAAATAGGCGCTTGTCTCCTGTCATATGTTTGGAGCATCCGGAGTCCATCACCCATCGGCCTCCTTGGTGGTGGAGGTTTCCTTGTCTTCCTCCTTGTAGACCTTCTTCCTCCTACAAAAGATCTTCGATGGTGACTTGGTGTTTCTATAGGTCTTTCTAATTTGAGTCGTCCATCCTTCATTTTGTATATCCACTTTTTGATATTATGATGTCCTTTCATCCCTACAAAACAAAGTGAGAGTTGTCTTTTCGGTATCCATTGTAAAGTGGATCCGTATTTGTTAGTGTTCTCCTTTAGAGGAGGGTCCTTTTTCGGCTCCCTTTGACTAGGCTCATAAAAGCCTAATCCAAATTTACTTGAGGAAGGTTTTTGATGGGCAATGAGTTTGTCCAAGTTATCTTTCCCCTTTGTAAATTTGGCTAGGTCCTCAAGAAGTTGGTTTGACTTTTCTTTGAGATGATTTATCTCTATTTTCATTATATCTAGTTTATCTTCTAATGCCCTAATCTCTACTCTAAGTAAGCCATTTTCATCCTTTTTAAAAGAGTTTGATTTTTCAAGCACATGGATTTTGTCGAGTAATTCTTCTCTATCTAAAAATTTTTGTTCACTCATTGCTGTATACAAATCATTTGATAATGACTCTTTCTCAATCATTAGATTTCTTATTTGCATATTTAAAGCAGTGGTTTCTTTTGTAAGAATTAGATTCTTTTCTTCAAGATCATTGATTAATCTCTTATTTTCTAACTTTTCTTCTTTTAAAGCCTTGCTTTGGGTTTTAGTTTTCTTAAGATCTATATATAATGAATCAAAGGCATCTTGTAATTCATCCAAAGAGTAGGGGTTTACCTCAGGTTCCTCAGATTCAGACTCGGAACCATCATTTGTTGCCATTAGTCCCAAGCATGCCGTTTCTTCATTTGTTTCCTCCTCCTCTTCTTCTTCGGAGGTGGAGTCATCCCACGTTGCTTGAAACGCCTTCTTCTTGAATCCTTTCGGTTTGGAGATCTTCTTGTAGTCAGAAGGCTTCTTGGGTTTCTTCTCATCATCCCTTTTGAGTAAGGGACAATCTTTCCTTATGTGACCTCTCTTTTTGCAATTATAGCAAATTAGAGGATCTTCTTCTCTTTTCCTTCCCTTGATCTCTCTTGTATTTCTGAGAAACTTTTTAAACTTTTTAGCTAATAAAATAAATTCTTCGTCATCGGTACTTACCTCATCATCCGAAGTAGCTTTGAAGGCTAAGGTCTTCTTCTTTGGCTCCGATGAGATTGATTTCTTTTTTTGCTCCATTTTTGATTCGTAAGCCATGAGATTCCCAAGCAGATTTTCCATGTCTAGATCCTCTACTTGGTTGGCTTCTTCTATTGCCGTTACCTTTTGCTCCCACTCAGGTCCAAGGGAGCGAAGGAGCTTCCCTTGAAGCTCCCCCTTTATAAATGTCTTTCCTAAAGACTTGAGGTTATTCACGATTAACGTGAATCGGGTGTACATGTCCCCAAGTCTTTCATTCTCCTTCATAGAGAAAGCTTCGAATTCCTGCGATAACAAGTTTATCTTTGAGGATTTAACTTTAGATGTACCTTCGTGAGTAACCTCCAAGGTTCTCCAGATCTCGTGGGCGGTTTCGCATTGGCTGATGCGGTTGAATTCCTCCGAGCTGAGAGCGCAGTAGAGTGAGCTCATTGCCTTGGCATTCAGTCCAAGGTGATGGATTTGCTCCACTGTGTAACCAGTTTCTGGTTTCTCGGGAATGACATATGCGGATTCGCATTTCTCCCAAATGGAGAAATCGTTGGCTTGAAGCCACATCTTCATTCTCAGCTTCCAGTAAGTGTAGTTGGTTCCTTCGAAGAGTGGTGGTCGAGTGGTGGATTGCCCCTCCAATCTGCTTGTGGAAATGGCCTTCCCCTCCATGTGATCTTTCCGCGGATGTTACTCCTGTAGGCGGAAAACCTGCTCTGATACCAAATGAAATTGCACTAGAGGGGGGGTGAATAGTGAAATTATATAGTATTGTAATACAACAAATTTAATCACACAATATACTCAATTATTTTTAGGTGGAAACCCAAGATGGGTGAAAACCACCACCTAAGCCAATCTCTTGACTTAGGATTTTCGATCACAAGGTGATCAATCCACTAACCACACTACTTAAACGAGGGTAGTGTACCTCAATTACAATTCCCACCTCCGATCCCTAAACGGAGGTTTCTCTCTTCAAGATGAAGACACGGGGACCCGACAGGCCGGATACCCAAAATATAGAAATTAACAAGTAAAAATAACACCTATAGAGCACCCCAATAATTTAGTTGCTTTCTTATCTACTAAGCATGAAAAGAACTCCCTGATGATTTGCAGAACGGAGCGAGCCGGGAGTATGGATTTGCCCTTTGATCAGAGTATTAGCACAGCACAAGGGCAAGATGGAGCTTAGAGTAGTGAGCAAGAGATTTTTCTAATGGAATTGTATCTCAAGAGGTGTGTGTTGCCAAAGAAGAGTTGTAGTCTATTTATAGGCAAGTTTGGAACCTTCAAGAACACTTGGGAGAGCTCTTCTAGCCGTTGGAGACAAATCCCAAGAGTTTAGGACGAAATCCACACAAAATCAGGGTAATGATGATTCTGACAGCAACATCAGACGTCTAATTATAGGATCAGACGTCTTATAGGACGTCTGATTTTTCCTATGGTCGTCTAATCTTGCAGGACATCCTTAACGGACTCTATTGGATCAAAAGAAGGACGTCTGATATTATGTCATAAGACGTCTGATTAGTTTACTGGACGTCTAATGAATGGTGCATTCGTTCCTGTTATCATCGGATCCAAACAAGGTTCTAGGTTTAAAGGATCAGACGTCGTTACGGACGTCTGAGGACATTACCAGACGTCTGGAAACCTAAATACTCTTCCTTGCTACTTCTGCCAAAAGATTATGTGGCCGTAGAGAGATACGCACAGAAAATCATGGCCAACGGTTCAAAGACAGACGTCTGGAAGTGTGTCAAGACGTCTGGAAATTGTTTTTGCCTACGGAAAGTCTAACGGTTAGTATGAGGACGTCTGGGTAAAGAATTAGACGTCTGTGAACGGTTATCGACGTCTGAAAGTGAAGTCCTTCGACTGATGTTTATGAGGAGACGAACAAAGGCAGAAATATTTGAAATTAGACGTTTCATTAACATGTCAGACGTCTTATGATGGAAAATCAGACGTCTGGACTTTTTACTGGACGTTTGATAAAAGTATAAGTGTTGGGTTTTTGTTTCTAATTTATCCTAAGTGTAGAGAGCCTAAGTTAGCTATCTATAGGTTATGTTTGGGGGCTCTTTACAATATTTCTAGACTCAAATAAGATGAAAATTATAACCTTTGAAAGTTTACATGAAAAAAGCCTAAGACCTAATACTTATGCTACTCGTCTTCACGCTTTTAATCTCCCGTCTTGGAAAGCTTTTTGAAATCCTGCAAATATGTTATTATAGAGAGAAAACAATATGCTACGCTTTATTTATTATTTCATTTTCTACATTTTGTAAAATCATCAAAATATTATATATGAGTAGTTGAACTAACAATTTACATATCCTATAGGGGGCATATAAGTACTCTGCTGGTTCAAATTCCATGGATGGCATTATCACGAAGTGTCAATTACTAGGGTCTGAATTCGGCCACGGAACACCATGGACGAGATTATCTCAAAATCTCGAAAACCAGGGTTCTGGGGGTTACCATGGGCGATGCTATCTCGAAGCATCGACTACTAGGGACCCTTGAGGATTGATGATGGGGACAAGGAATCCGATACAGATTGTGTTGTGAAGCCAATCCTAAGCGAGAATTAAAAAGAAAAGAGAGAGAAAACTCTCCAAACAAATAAACCTTCTGTCTCTCTCTTACAAAACGCACTGCAAACTGAACCAAGGCTAAAAATATCTCAAGCACGGGTGCTTTAACCACAGAGTCCAATAAACTTTAGGTTAGTTCCTGTAGGCCAAAAAAACCTTTACTAAAGACTGAGGCTAAAGCTAGACAGATCTGGATCTTGGTTGGTACTAGAGTACCTTTTAGGCCTATGATTGGCATTCTGACCTACTCAAGGATACAAGAGGAAAAGCACTTATCAAAATTTGATGAAAGAAATTCATGGTCTAGAAGAGAGGTTAAAACCTTAAATTTTTGCTAAGGGACTAGCAAAAGCTAGGCATGGGGGTATGATGAGAACCTCATCATGAACCCTAACTAGCACATTTTGACCTAAATAAGTGTACAAAAAGCTCCTACAAAACCTAAGGGAAAGCCTAGATCAGGGAATTGTAAATTTGAGTATAAACAATTCACAAGGGGTAAAACTGTAATTTTACCAATGCAGTACATAAATGGAATTTTTAAGGGTCTAGACATAGGTCAAGTGGGCTTAATAAGAAAGAAAGTGGGATGATTTGATCTGAAAAGGGTTATAGCGGCATTTAGGAATTAAATGACATTCTGCAACCCTAAAACAAATTCACTTCAAATGGTGTATAGCAGCATCTAAGAACTTAAACACTTAGACTTTTCAGGTCTTTAGGCTTAATCATCCCTGATGTCCGTTAAAATATGGATTTAGCTTCGAATCCTTGCAACTTTAATTTATTTTAATCCACCAAAAAAATAGGGCGATAAGAATACGACTCATCAACATGCCCTCTGACTCGGAGGGGTTTTTAATCTAAGCATCTGCACACATTTTTGCACTGACTCACTCCTTGGAGATTCTGATAGAAATTGGGTAGCCAATGAACCTTCTAAGGTGGTAGGTTAGCAAGTTGTCGTGGGTAACAGCCCATTGGCCGGTTGTCTAGAACCCAGCCACAGGATCACTTTCTTCTTATTGCCTCTAGGTAAATTTGAGAACAGCGAAGCCACCTACTAAATAAAAAAAAAACATATATAGAAAAGAAGAAAAAAAGAAAACAAAATAAGCCACACTTCACCGCACGACTATGGCTGGCAAGTGATCATGGGTAACAGCCCATTGGTTGTTAAAACCTAGCTCATTAAATGCACAAAAAGACCCAAAACACTTAAGGAAGAAGCAGGGAAGTAGAACAATCTGGGAAGATATACACTGGAAACACCCTTGTGTTGACCCTAAATAAAATAAAAGTAAGGAGAAAGCTACCGATCGAACAAATACACCTTCAGGCAAAACATTTCCTTTTTCGGTCACCTAAGGGCATAGAAACTCGAAATCTGTCTGAATTACCACTGAGTGAGTCTATCACGATCTTCACACCAAGACACTTAGCACTTAGAGTCTTTTTCGAGTTTTGGGTGGGTTAGGTAGCCATAAAAAGTTACCAACACACTCTCAACTCCAAAAAATCCATAAAAATGAGAAAAGATGAAAAAGAAAAAATATATATGCCTTAAAGTGAGGATTCGGGCTATTCACATTTTGGCAGACACCCGGGTGCTATTTAGTCTCTGCAAATTAGGATCTTAGTATATTTCTTCCTGTTGACAAGTAACAGAATGTCTAAGTAAACACTTCCTGAATTCTGACTGAGAATAACAGCTAGGATGAACCGTGCTAGGGACTAGCAATGAGTAAGCATGGGGGTATGATAACGCTACATTTTATGACGATAATTCTGCTAAACGGGGTCAATCTTAAGGATAAAATGCATAGATAACACATCATAAATGGGAATGGGAGCATTGCATGCATCGCACATCGAGATTGCTTATAATGCATTATTAAAGGCCATTTGTACAAGTGCATGTCAAAACAAGCCTCAGATGAGCAATCGGACCGCACGGATGGATTCAGAACGACGAATAGAGTCCAACGAACTCAAAATCGATCAAATCCGACATCCGGAGCTCCTGCAATTGACCCAAGAAGTTCTAGCCCCACAACACGCCACGTGGCACCAGATCAGCACCCGCCAGCCAACATCCAGCCTCCTCTATCCATCGCAGGATGAATCTTAGCCGTAGATCTTCGATCGGACGACCGAGAATATCCACCGCAGCACCTGCGCACATTCCCTTCATCACCTGCTGGGATGCTCTTAGTCGTTGGATCTGCGGTCGAACGATTGAGAGCAGATCTCGTGCCATCCATCCAACTGCTGAAACGCCTGCGCATTCGCCTCCTCTCCACGACCATCTGCCTTCACAGCGCAGCGGTCGTGCCCTCGCTACACGCATAGGGGGCACGCGTTCGAATCGTGGAAGAGCTGAATCCGGCAGCAGAGGCACGAGCCGCTGAAATTCAGTCGCTCATCTCTAATCTAACTGCCCGAAAGCAGGCGACGCGATGCGATCGCGTGCATCCAACCAAGGCGCACGCACAGTAACCGCGAGGCGCGATCCTGAAGCGTTCTCACCGCACAATCTCGACCGTCCGATCTACAATCGAACGGTCCTCAGCAGCTGCACGTGGGTCGCCAAGAAGAGGAAGCACAGAGCGCGCATACGACCGGCGGGCAGAGGGGTTTCACCGACGTTTCAGGAAGGGTTTCAACGATGTCCTGAACGTCGCTAAAGCCCCTTCTTCATTTAGAAAGCCCTTCTTCCTATATAAACCTCTTCCAACCACCAATGTAGGGCATTCAATACACTTGCAAGTGCTCTACCCCACTCCTAAACACCCGTAGCACACTTTGTAATCACCGAATTCGATGAGCTGCCGACGGAGCCCTCCTCCACCGCCGTGGCCGCCTCGCCGTCTCCTTTCTCTTTCCCTCTCTCCCTCTAGCTTAGCTTTACTTTACTTGTGCTTAAGCATTTATCTAGTGTTGTAATTGTAAAACTTGAGTTGCATGTTAACCATAGTATTGATGTTATTTTCATCTAGATCTAAGTGAATGCCATGACTTAAAAGAACTCTAACCCTACTCTCTCTCTCTCCTTGTCTCTCTCTTACTCGCTTTTCTCCCACATTTTCTCGCGTAGCAAAAACCCACCATTTCCGTGACAACTAAGTGACAAAAAAGCTCGATTTCACGCCACCCTGAGTACGACACTCTGTTTCTATATTTAAAACCAACGCAGCGAACGTGAGCTACAACGACACTCTTAAACAAACATGTCCGTAGCACATCAGACTGCAGTCCCTTGATAGCCACTTAAAACGTATCCAAAAAGAAGAAAACAACATACCATAGAATGATGAGATTTCCATGAGAGAATGCCAAGCCAAAGCAAGGATTAGATAACTGTGCAACCTGTACAAATTGCCAATCCATCAACCAAGGGGAGGAAGAAGAGAATTAATAATAGAAAAACATACATTGCTTGCTCCTTTTTCATGCATATTAGATGGGAAAGATGATTCTTGGAGGGAACTTCCATTTAGAGTCCTTCAGCGCAAACAACAATCCTTGCAATAGGCAATTTTAGATACATTTTAGCAATGGAACATGAATAAATCATTAACAAACAACTATATATGTACACTTGATGTTTTTATTTTCCTTTTGTATTTATTTGTAAGGGTGCGTTGTACACCTTTTGTTTGTCATTTTGTATTATTATTTGCCTATTTCCTCTCTCTATATAAAGAGAGGTAGGGCTCTCACTATAAAATAAAGTCTTATTCTCGACCATTAAAAAGGGATCAAGAATGACCTCAACTAAAACCTCTACCCGGTAGGTGGGAAACTTAATGATAGGTTTTTTAGCAATCATTTTCCTTATAATGGTCGAGAATATTCAATATGAGCAATTGTTGTAGAACAATCCAAAATAAATCATCGAGAATCACGCCTTTTCTACTAGTGTAACCCTTAATAGCTAGCACGACTTCTCTGGAAAGCTTTTGTGCATTGTATCGATATGATTAGGGATTTATTTAAGCAAATCTCCAAAAGTCCTCAATAGATTTATTTACATATTTTGGGGGTATGACATTGGTAAACGAAGGAATCAAATTCTAGAGTCCTTTTATATAAAGCACCCACTCACAGATACTTAATAGAAAACCAAAAAGTATGCATATTTCTCAAGATGGTCTTCTCCATTTTACTTAATGGGTCGAGATAGGCCCAACCTCAGTTGGACCCTTATCTATGGACGTCACTTGGTTGAAATCAATTGTTAAAAAATGTCGCGACTGGTTGACATCTTTTATACATCAAGAAAATCCACCAGTTGGTCTCCTTTATAATGTGATGTTCAACAACGAGAATAAATTTATGAAATAAATAGAAAAATAAAAAATCAGTAAAATAAAATAACAGTATAAGTAAAATTTGATATGTAAGAGTTTAAACGAATTGAACTTATTATATAGAGAAGGTGAAATAAGTTTGTGTCAGATTAAATTCTCTTAAGTTGATGCAAACGATGAATAAAATTGGGTTAAGTCACTTAGGGTTAGTTTTCTTTAGATATTAGGAAAGTAGTGTTAAAAAATATGAAATTAATGTTAATCCGCAATTGTGTTTACTTAAATTAGTGTTAAGTTGTAGTGTTAAACCTTATGGCATTCACTTGATAGTAGTGTTAAAAATAAGAAACATAAGGGTTGTTAGAAACATAAGTGGTGTATGATTTTAACATAGGTTTGACTAACACCAGTTGAAACTGGTGTTAGACAATTAAACCTGTGTTAAAGTAGCTAAACCTGAAAACATACGAGTGACTGAGCATCAGAATGGGTAGTAAAACCTGAAAAGGAGGAACAGACCACCAAATCGTGTCCAAACTTCATACAATGTGGGCAAAACAAAGGGACATGCTCGTATACCACACATTGTTTGACCTTAACATCCCCATTAAGAATCTAAATAAATTATGATCTAGGATAAAGTAAATCCACCTCAACACAAACCCTGGGTATCAAGGCCTAAAACCCTACACTGTACGAGAGTCCACGTATATGGGATTATCAATCTGATAAGCAATAGAAAGCAAGTCATTCAGATGAAGAAGATGAAGATTCAAGCCTAGAGATCCAACTCAAACCGGTGCGGAAGATACTGGAGTATCAGTATGAAACGCAAAGGACCATTTAATAAAATGCATCCTAACATAATCTAAAAGAACAAAATCGAATGCATAAACATTACAGAAGTTCACATATAAGCCACATCAGATAAGCAAATGGTGAAGATCAAGAGAAACCAAGGAGAACTCCGAAGAAAGGTGAACCTTTTGAGATAAGAAATCCTTCATAACTTGGAAAAGAGGCTTTCTCACCCTAAGAAAGAGCTACAACCGTAGAAGAGAGATTGTTAGATAGATATACCTAAGTTTCTTTCCAAGATTGTAATGACCATTTATAGAAAATGCCCTTGAGTTGACTTCTGCTAGATTTAACCTAATATTTGTAAAGTTTCACACTAAAAATGATTGTTTTGCCCCTTTCTCAACCCCTTTACTGTTACGAACGCGTGCCCCGGACGTATTTTAAGACGTCTGGGAGGTGGCCCAGACGTCTGACCAGACGTCTGGGATCACATCCAGACGTCTTGCCAAACGTCTAGGATGGTTTACAGACGTCTGAAAAACCGTTATCGTCCACACCCGTGAGTCGTCTGCGCGCTTGCGCGCAGACCGCATATTCATTATTCCCTCTTTTCTTCTGCGGCTGCAGAAGCCTGCCTCGCCTTCTCTCTCTCCTCTCCGCGCGGCCTTAAAAGGGCCGCGCCTCCCCTCCCGTCTCCACCGTCTCCTCCATCTCCTTCCTGTGCACGAGAGCGAGCGAGCGCGAGGGTTGCAGCGGCGGCCGCAGTGAGCGCGGAGGAGGCGCGGCGTGTGAGGGCGGAGCTCTGCCGTGAGGGCGAGCTCGCCGGAGCGGCTTGGCTGGCCGACGGAGGGCGCAGGGGGCGCGGAACGACGCGGAGAAGGACCTGCTGCAGTCTGAGCAGCAGGAGCGCGAGATGCGACGCGGGCGGCGTCGCGAGTAGAGTCCGGGTCGCACCCTAATTCTGGAAAAATTTCCAGAATCAGACGTCTGGGTTGATAGGCAGACGGCGAGGACGACGTCTGGTAGATCATACCGACGTCTGAAGGGTGCGTATTCCGCTTTCTTCTTCCTTCCTGTCGACCGACCGTACTAAGGGAGGGATTTGGCTGTGCGCAGGATCGCTGATTCGCCATCCTTTGCGAATCAGACGTCTGGAAGTTGTACCAGACGGCGGGAGTGGCCTCCAGACGTCCGGGGTGACCATCGGACGTCTGGGAGCTAGGACAGACGTCCCCGCAGACTTCTGGACGTCTGGGAAACCACACTGAACAGGTAATTCTCTGATCCACTGTTTAAGACGTCTGGAAGAAGTTCCAGACGTCTGATTTTGCACAGTATCGTCTTTTTCGACCCGTTTAGGGCCCGTTCGGGCTCCGTTTTCCGCGATTCGAGTTGCGTTCTTTTCAGAATTAATTCCTCTACCCGTCTACAGTAGCTATACACTATTTTGAGACACTCCTTGTGCTTGATCCTTGTGATAGGACCTCGTTCAGTTGCAGTCTTGGGAGTCGCGGAGGCGCGCGGGATTCCCGATCACGCCCCCATTACTCCCGTTGTACCTGGTAGAGTGGCTTAAGTTTATTATTAAAATCTGTTAAAGTATGGAACCATAACTAGAATCTAGGACATTGCATGAATCCTAGGAATGAGAAATGTATGGAATGATAGCTCCTAGGTGATGCATGAATCCTAGGGCTGGAAAACTAGTTGTATGCTAGATCCTAGGATGTGGCATGAACCCTAGGATGGAAAAACTAGTGGAATGTATAATACTGCAGTCTTGGAAAAATGGAAAGGAATATAAAGCTGCCTGTAAATTGAATTAACAGCTGCCTGTTATGAATAAAGAAACATGATTGAGATCATGGATTGTGAGAACGTCAAACTGGAAAGTGAAACATATGATGTTCTGAGATAAAGAGCTAGAACCCTACGGGGAATTAGGAGTGGAACTCCTGGAAAGAAAAAGGAATGGAACTGAGATGTAGTTTGTACTGTCTCTTGGGTACGCAGTACCAAGAGAAGTACCTGTACCTGTTTAGTGCAGAGTGGGGCCAGCCGCCCCAGGGACCCGAGGTTAGGATTGGCCGCTCTGTACCAACTTGTTGGCCCTCGTGTACGTAGTACCGAGGAGAGCTACTAGTGTTAGGAGAGTACTAGCTACCCCATGGGCCCCGGGGTTCTGCTAGCCTCCTTCACCGACTTGTTAGGCCCACTAGGGCAAACCAGGGTAGTCAGGCGAGGGTGCGCGGACTGTGGAGGGGCAAGGCCCCGGTTTGGTTACTGTGGAGGGGTTGGACCCCTGTTACTGAGAGGGCTCTGCCCTGGTTCCGTGCTGTGCTTTGGGCGCACCCGTTAACGGAAACGACTGACCGCGTGCCAGTGCGGGCTAGCTACCTGTGCGTTTATCGCGCGTGCCGTAGTCACCGTTACGTCCGTCAGTGACCTTGGGGTGGTTGACTGAGGGTAGGATCACCACGGGGGACTCTCCCGGCCAGGAGAGCACCACGTGCTACTTCTACTTTTGGAAGAGACTGCAATCAAGATCGTTCCCACGAGGACATTCGAGATCAAGTAAAGGATCTGAGAAATAAATGAAATAGTGAGAAAAATTGAAAGATGTGAATAAAGGAAGTAATAGAACATAACAGCTACTGTACACTCTACTGTTGCCTTTAGTTAGTTTGCCACTCTACTCAGCATTTTGCTGACGGGTTACACTCGTTACCTTTTTCAGGACCAGGTGTTGAGCAGCCAGGGTCGGCGGCTGCAGAGGACGTTGGGCCGAGTAGGGTCCAATAGAGTTACCACAGTCTTTTGTACCTCTTTTGTTCCTGTTCTAGTGAGTAGTTTTTGTTTCCGCTGTACCTTCTTTACCTGCAGTTCTTGTTATATGATAAATGTTGTTTTACTATTGTGGTGGTACCTACTGTAGTAGTTTCTTTCCTTACTGCTGTACTTTCTTACTGTTAGTTATATTCATACTGAATGTGGTTTATTTTACTGTCTTTTGGTTACTTCCTCGTTGGACGACTAGGTCTTGGGATTAGCCGAGTCGGTCCGGTTCTCGTGTCTCGTAGGGACTCGGGAACCGGGTCGTTACAAGATGGTATCAGAGCAAGGTCGTCCCGAGAAGTGAATCAACTGACTGGAAAATAGCCAATTCACATGTTTATAGCTAGAGTAGCCACCACAACATATCTCTTGACATGAGCTCTTAGAAGTTTTGTTAGGTACCGTCTGTTTTGACGTTTCTGTTTTGTTTCGCGTCTCCTTGCAGGAGATGCCTCGTCGCGGGACTGGCGAGACTGGCCGCGAGCGCGGCCGAGGGCGAGGTCGGCGAGGTGGACGTGCTGTCGTTGACGTCTCGGTGGACCATCCACCACTCCCCGGCATCCAGGCCCAGGACCTCGCCAGACTGATACGGGATATTGTACGAGAGGAGCTCCACCCACCGCCCCGAGCACCTCCTCCTGGGGTTGCAGAGGGGGAGTCCTCTGTGGGACCACGCGATGGGCACGGCGCTGGACACGAGGGAGGGGATGGGCCCCTGCCACCCCCACCTTCCTCCGAAACTTCTGTACACGAGGCACCTTCGCCTGGAGGTGCACCAGCACCTCCCCTACAACGCCACTTCGAGCTTTTCGGACAGTTCTGGAAGCTGAAGCCCCCTTCCTTCAAGGGGGATGAGGACCCGACCGAGGCAGAGGACTGGCTTGAGCAGCTGGAGAAGATCTTCGACACCCTTCGCCCCCCGGTGGAGTGCCGCGTGGCCTTTGCCACGTACCAGCTGGAGAGTGCGGCACACCGGTGGTGGAGGGCGGTCCGGGGACAGGAGAGGGACGAGCCGACGTGGGACCAGTTCGTCACCCTCTTTTGCGAGCAGTACTTTCCCCAGACGTGGCAGGACCAGAGGAGGCGGGAGTTCCACACTCTCCGCCAAGGGACGATGACTGTGAGCGCGTACCGCACGCGTTTCTTGGAGCTGTCCCGCTTTGCAGCGACAGCAGTAGCCACTGAGGAGGAGCGCCTTTGGAGGTTCACCGAGGGGCTCCAGCCTGCGATCCGGGGGTATGTCAAACCCCTGAAGCTGTCGACGTTTTCGAGGGTGGTAGAGGCAGCTATGACTTACGAGGAGACCAACCCGTCCGCGCAAGAGACCGACGGCGGGCGGAAGAGGCCCTTTCAGCCAGACTTCTCACAGGGCCGGCGAGAACGGAGACACGTGGCGTCCGCAGGAGAGCCGTCACGTTGTGCAGGGCCATCAGTGGCCTTTGGGGGGCCTCGACAGGGGCCAGTCGCCAGCACCGGACCCCCGCCTAGCCGACAGCAGGGACTCACTGAGGGCGGGAGTTGGGTTCCCCTCTGCTACCAGTGTGGCCAGCCGGGCCACGTCAGGAGGGACTGCCCATCTAGGGCAGGGGGTCAGCAGATACTTCCCGTGCAGAGCACTGGAGGGCGCGCAGGAGGTCGCGATTCCCAGGCACGAGGAGGAGGACAGCAGTCGCGAGGAGGGTACCGGCCAGCACCTACCCGTCCGACGCAGAGTGTGGCTGCTTCGTCCACACCTATATTTGAGGGGCGTATCAACGCCCTAACACACAGGGACGCCAGAGCATCGAGATCCGTGGTAGCAGGTATGGTTTCAGTTTCTGGCAGACTCGTTTACACACTTTTCGATTCCGGCGCTACGCACTCGTTTGTCGCAGCCAGTTTCGCAGTTAGTTTGGACCAGGATTATACACTGTTAGAGAATCCGTTCGTAATCAGAGGTCCGAGTGGTCAGCTATTTGTAGCTGAGGAGGTGTACACGGGTTGCGAGGTCAGCATCGGGGGACATAGCCTGCCAGCTGACCTGATTATGATACAGATGGAGGACTTTGGAGTGATTCTGGGGATTTATTGGTTGTCCGCTTACCACGCCTTGGTAGACTGTTTTGAGAGGAAGATTGTCTTCTCCATTCCGGAGTTGCCTCCTTTCGAGTTTCACGGGAAGCCAGTGGACGGAGGTTTCAGGTGCATTTCGGCACTTCGGGCGGCGAGACTTTTGAGCCAGGGGTGTGAGGGCTTCCTAGCCTGTGTGGTGGCAGAGCCCAGCCCTGTGGCAGACTTCCAGAGCATCCCGGTGGTCAGAGAGTTCCCCGACGTGTTTCCAGACGAGTTACCAGGACTACCGCCCGAGCGTGAGATCGAGTTTGAGATCTCACTAGTACCAGGGACCAGCCCCATCTCCACCGCGCCATACAGGATGGCACCGCTTGAGCTGCGAGAGCTCAAGTCCCAGTTGCAGGACCTTTTGGAGAAAGGTTTCGTGAGGCCCAGTGCGTCTCCCTGGGGAGCCCCGGTACTGTTTGTGAAGAAGGATGGGACCCTACGCCTTTGTGTGGACTACCGACAGCTGAATAGGGTCACCATCAAGAACAGATATCCGCTCCCGAGGATCGACGATTTGTTTGACCAGTTGCGGGGTGCCACGGTGTTTTCCAAGATAGACTTGAGGTCTGGATACCACCAGTTGAGGATCAGGGAGACCGACGTCTCCAAGACAGCTTTCCGCACCCGGTACGGACACTACGAGTTTTTGGTCAAGCCGTTTGGGCTGACCAATGCCCCCACTGCTTTCATGGACCTGATGAACAGGGTGTTTAGACCGTACTTGGATCAGTTCGTGGTGGTTTTCATAGATGATGTGCTTATCTATTCTAGAGATCGAATGCAGCACGGACAGCACTTGCGGATGGTTCTGGACACTCTGAGACGACGCAGGCTGTACGCCAAATACAGCAAGTGCGAGTTCTGGTTGAGGGAGGTGACCTTCTTGGGTCATGTGATATCTGGTGACGGCCTGGCGGTGGACCCCGCCAAGGTCGAGGCAGTGCTCAGGTGGGAGAGACCGCGTTCAGTCATTGAGATTCGCAGTTTCCTGGGACTGGCAGGTTACTACAGACGGTTCATCAGGGGATTTTCACAGATTGAGCGTCCTATAACACAGTTGACCCGAAAGGACGTGCCTTTCGCTTGGACAGACGCCTGTGAGGCGTGTTTTCTGGAGCTGAAGGAGAGGTTGACCTCGGCTCCCGTGCTCACCATCCCTGACAGTAGTGGCGGGTTTGTTGTGTACACAGACGCTTCCTTGCAGGGGTTAGGAGGTGTGCTCATGCAGAGGGGTCATGTTGTCGCTTACGCTTCGCGGCAACTGAAGCCCCATGAGCATACCTACCCTACCCACGAACTAGAGTTGGCAGCTGTTGTCTTCGCGCTGAAGACCTGGAGGCACTACATGTACGGTGAGACCTTCGAGATTTTTACAGATCACAAGAGCCTCAGATATCTTTTTGACCAGAAGGAGCTCAACATGAGACAGAGATGTTGGTTGGAGCTCCTGAAGGACTACGATTGCAGCATCTCCTACCACCCGGGAAAGGCCAATGTGGTGGCTGACGCCTTGAGCCGTAAGGCGCCCGCACGCTTGGCCAGTCTACAGTTACAGAGTTGGAGCCTTTCGGAGGAGGTGGGCAGTTGGCAACCTCTAGAGTTACGAGGATACTGCGGGGAAGTGACGGTGACACGGCAGACCAGGCCAGAGCTGATAGACCGTATCATCACAGGACAGATGGCTGATCCGTACTTGCAGTCTTTGCGCGACAAAGTACTATCAGGGGACCCAGGGGACTTCTCTTTCACAGACCATGTGTTACGCTTGAGGGGACGGTTGTGCGTTCCCAGAGACGAGGAGCTGTTGAGAGAGCTCCTGACTGAGGCACACGGTTCCAGATTCACCATACATCCCGGAAACACGAAAATGTACCATGACTTGAGGCGCGAGTTTTGGTGGAGAGGGATGAAGCGGGATGTGGGTGAGTTCGTGCAGCAGTGCTTAGTGTGCCAGCAGGTGAAAGCCGAGCATCAGAGGCCTGCAGGGCCGCTTCAGCCGCTTCCAGTGCCAGAGTGGAAGTGGGAGAGCATCACCATGGACTTGGTGGTGGGCTTACCTGTTACCCAGCGGGGACACGACGCAGTCTGGGTAATAGTGGATAGATTGACGAAGACGGCACGATTCTTGCCGATCCGAGTCACTTTGGGACCAGCAGAGTTGGCAGAGAGGTATATCCGTGATGTGGTGCGACTACACGGAGTTCTGCGGGAGATCGTATCCGACCGGGATACCCGCTTTACGTCCCAGTTTTGGGCTGAGTTTCAGCAGGCCTTGGGGACGAGGTTGAGGTTTAGCACGGCTTACCACCCCCAGACGGACGGACAGTCTGAGCGCACGATACAGACACTTGAGGACCTGTTGCGTGCCTGTGTACTGGACTGGAGGGGCTCTTGGGAGGAGCACCTGCCCCTGGCGGAGTTTGCATACAACAACAGTTATCACTCGAGCATCGGCATGGCTCCCTACGAGGCTTTGTACGGACGGAGGTGTACGGCACCCTTGAGTTGGGTTGAGGTGGGGACCAAGTGGGAGGTTGGCCCCAGGTTGATCCAGCAGAGTCAGGAGGTAGTTGAGCAGATCCACAAACGGCTCCGCACTGTCAGGAGCAGACAGAAAAGCTACGCGGATCGCAGACGCAGAGAGGTGCAGTTCGAGGTTGGGGATCACGTCTTCCTTCGTGTTTCGCCCATGAAGGGCTTACAGCGGTTTGGGGTGAGAGGGAAGCTCGCGCCGAGGTTCGTGGGGCCCTTTGAGGTCCTGGAGCGGGTTGGGCTCGTTGCTTACAGACTTGCCCTTCCCCCGCAGCCTTCTGGTGTGCACGACGTGTTCCACGTGTCCAACCTCAGGAAGTACGTAGCCAATCCCAGCCACGTACAGAGTCACGAGAGCGTCGAGGTGAGCGACGACCTGACCTACCCCGAGCGGCCAGTGCAGATCCTAGACCGAGCCGTCCGCAGGTTGAGACGAAAGCAAGTACCCCTGGTAAAGGTTTTGTGGAGGAGCCAGCGGTACGAGGAGGCTACCTGGGAGACTGAGGCAGCAATGCGGGAGCGGTACCCGGAGCTTTTCGCGGGCACGTCTTTTCGGACCGGCTTCGGTCCTCTTTGAGTTTGTTATGGTTATTTGGACGCCTTTTCCCGGACCCTAGTCGGTGCAAGTTTCGAGGACGAAACTTCCTTTGAGTTTGTTATATTGTTACGAACGCGTGCCCCGGACGTATTTTAAGACGTCTGGGAGGTGGCCCAGACGTCTGACCAGACGTCTGGGATCACATCCAGAATTCTTGCCAGACGTCTGGGATGGTTTACAGACCTCTGAAAAATAGTTATCGTCCACACCCGCGAGTCGTCTGCACGCCTGCGCGCGCAGACCGCATATTCGTTATTCCCTCTTTTCTTCTGCGGCTGCAGACGCCTGCCGCGCCTTCTCTCTCTCCTCTCCGCGCGGCCTTAAAAGGGCCGCGCCTCCCCTCCCGTCTCCACCGTCTCCTTCTCCTTCCTATGCACGAGAGCGAGCGAGCGCGAGGGTTGCAGCGGCGGCCGCAGTGAGCGCGGAGGAGGCGCGGCATGCGGGGGCGGAGCTCTGCCGTGAGGGCGAGCTCGCCGGAGCGGCTTGGCCAGCCGGCGGAGGGCGCAGGGGGCGCGGAACGACGCGGAGAGGGACCCGCTGCAGTCTGAGCAGCAGGAGCGCGAGATGCGACGCGGGCGGCGTCGCGAGCAGAGTCCGGGTCGCGCCCTGATTCTGGAAAAATTTCCAGAATCGGACGTCTGGGTTGATAGGCAGACGGCGAGGACGACGTCTGGTAGATCATACCGACGTCTGAAAGGTGTGTATTCCGCTTTCTTCTTCCTTCCTGTCGACCGACCGTACTAAGGGAGGGATTTGGCTGTGCGCAGGATCGCTGATTCGCCATCCTTTGCGAATCAGACGTCTGGAAGTTGTACCAGACGGCGGGAGTGACCTCCAGACGTCCGGGGTGACCATCGGACGTCTGGGAGCTAGGACAGACGTCCCCGCAGACTTCTGGACGTCTGGGAAACCACACTGAACAGGTAATTCTCTGATCCACTGTTTAAGACGTCTGGAAGAAGTTCCAGACGTCTGATTTTGCACAGTATCGTCTTTTTCGACCCGTTTAGGGCCCGTTCGGGCTCCGTTTTCCGCGATTCGAGTTGCGTTCTTTTCAGAATTAATTCCTCTACCCGTCTACAGTAGCTATACACTGTTTTGAGACACTCCTTGTGTTTGATCCTTGTGATAGGACCTCGTTCAGTTGCAGTCTTGGGAGTCGCGGAGGCACGCGGGATTCCCGATCACGCCCCCATTACTCCCGTTGTACCTGGTAGAGTGGCTTAAGTTTATTATTAAAATCTGTTAAAGTATGGAACCATAACTAGAATCTAGGACATTGCATGAATCCTAGGAATGAGAAATGTATGGAATGATAGCTCCTAGGTGATGCATGAATCCTAGGGCTGGAAAACTAGTTGTATGCTAGATCCTAGGATGTGGCATGAACCCTAGGATGGAAAAACTAGTGGAATGTATAATACTGCAGACTTGGAAAAATGGAAAGGAATATAAAGCTGCCTGTAAATTGAATTAACAGCTGCCTGTTATGAATAAAGAAACATGATTGAGATCATGGATTGTGAGAACGTGAAACTGGAAAGTGAAACATATGATGTTCTGAGATAAAGAGCTAGAACCCTACGGGGAATTAGGAGTGGAACTCCTGGAAAGAAAAAGGAATGGAACTGAGATGTAGTTTGTACTGTCTCTTGGGTACGCAGTACCAAGAGAAGTACCTGTACCTGTTTAGTGCAGAGTGGGGCCAGCCGCCCCAGGGACCCGAGGTTAGGATTGGCCGCTCTGTACCGACTTGTTGGCCCTCGTGTACGTAGTACCGAGGAGAGCTACTAGTGTTAGGAGAGTACTAGCTACCCCACGGGCCCCGGGGTTCTGCTAGCCTCCTTCACCGACTTGTTAGGCCCACTAGGGCAAACCAGGGTAGTCAGGCGAGGGTGCGCGGACTGTGGAGGGGCAAGGCCCCGGTTTGGTTACTGTGGAGGGGTTGGACCCCTGTTACTGAGAGGGCTCTGCCCTGGTTCCGTGCTGTGCTTTGGGCGCACCCGTTAACGGAAACGACTGACCGCGTGCCAGTGCGGGCTAGCTACCTGTGCGTTTATCGCGCGTGCCGTAGTCACCGTTACGTCCGTCAGTGACCTTGGGGTGGTTGACTGAGGGTAGGATCACCACGGGGGACTCTCCCGGCCAGGAGAGCACCACGTGCTACTTCTACTTTTGGAAGAGACTGCAATCAAGATCGTTCCCACGAGGACATTCGAGATCAAGTAAAGGATCTGAGAAATAAATGAAATAGTGAGAAAAATTGAAAGATGTGAATAAAGGAAGTAATAGAACATAACAGCTACTGTACACTCTACTGTTGCCTTTAGTTAGTTTGCCACTCTACTCAGCGTTTTGCTGATGGGTTACACTCGTTACCTTTTTCAGGACCAGGTGTTGAGCAGCCAGGGTCGGAGGCTGCAGAGGACGCTGGGCCGAGTAGGGTCCAGTAGAGTTACCATAGTCTTTTGTACCTCTTTTGTTTCTGTTCTAGTGAGTAGTTTTTGTTTCCGTTGTACCTTCTTTACCTGCAGTTCTTGTTATATGATAAATGTTGTTTTACTGTTGTGGTGGTACCTACTATAGTAGTTTCTTTCCTTACTGCTGTACTTTCTTACTGTTAGTTATATTCATGCTGAATGTGGTTTATTTTACTATCTTTTGGTTACTTCCTCGTTGGACGACTAGGTCTTGGGATTAGTCGAGTCGGTCCGGTTCTCGTGTCTCGTAGGGACTCGGGAACCGGGTCGTTACAAGCTTAACCTTACCTCGCCAACCTCCTCCCTCAACTCCCCTTCCTTCCATGGGCAGCCTCCTTCTCAACGTCATCCTCGTCATCGTCCACCACCTAAGGCCAAGTGCAATGGGAAGTAGAGTACGTAGTTGGTTAGGCAGTAGCCTATACATCCTCAGGCTTGCTGGCTACCAGGCCATACTTCCTAGGTAGGCTCCACCCTTTCCGAGTGAGGAGAGGAGAGGAGGTCAGAAGGAGGTTGGTGTAAAGACCCATCCCACTTTAAGCCTTTTAAGACGTCTGCATTGTCAGTCAGACGTCTGGACCCTTTCCCGGACTTCTGGAAATAAAATTTCTGTACGCGTACTGCACTCTACGTGCGCGTGGCACGCAGGTCCTTTTCTCTCTCTCTCCTTTCTCCTCCTTCCTACCCAAACCATAAACCCCCACGACCTTTATAAAAATCCACCCTCCCCTCCTCTCCTCTCCACTCCACACACCATCATCTCCACCTTCAGAGCGCGGCGGAGCGGTGAGAGAAGGCCAGCGAGGGAGAGCATGAGAGCGAGGAGGAGGAGAGTGAGGGAGGAGGAGGATGCCGAGGTCGGGAGCTTTGGTGGAAGCTCGTCGGAACTCGCATGGCCACCGCGGCCCTTGAGGGAGGAGGAGGAAGTCCAGAGCAGTGTCCTCAACCACCTATAGCAGCTAGAGTTGCGGCAGAGCGAGGAGAAGTGCGGCGAGGAGCACTGGTAGCGCATTCTGATACTAGAATTTTTCCAGTATCAGACGTCTGGAGTGAAATCCGAACAACTAGCTGAGCATCTGGACGTTTGGAGTCAAGACCAAACGTCTGAAAGCACCTTTATTGCGAAGGTAAGTTCTTTTCGTGATTACGACCATGCAGGCCACACCGTAGAAGATATGCCGGTCAGATTTTGGGGAGGCTACTCTATTGTACGCAGGAGCAGCCTTGAGAAGGAGCGTGGAACGCCCTCCCACGCACTTTCAGACGTCTGATCAGCTCACCAAACGATCGACGGTGCTTCCAGACGACCGGAGGACTGGTCCAACGTCTGGAACCGCCTTCAGACGATCGCAGGGGAGTCCTGGACGTCTGAGGACACCGCAGGGACTTGAGGTGAGGTTGTGTTTCCTTTAAGACATCTGGACTTGTTCCTAGATGTCTGATTTTGGTCAGTTGACGCATTTTTTACTCATTTGGGGTCCGATCGGAATCCGTTTTACGCAAATGAAATAACTGTAGTTTCCTTGCGAGTTTCTCTACGTACTAGACACCTTTATACATTGTTCTGAATCCTCCTTTGTGATATATTCCCTAGTATAGGGTTTCGACCTACTACGTATTTGGGGCTCACAGAAACACCTAGGTCCGCAGTTCGTTCCCCCAGTGCTCCCGAATTGTCTGGTAGAGTGGTCTACTTCTGTTAATTACATTAAATAAGAATGTGCTTGTGAAATTAGCCAACTGGAACCCCTAGGATGTGGCATGAACCCTAGGACAGAGAAATGAATCAACCAATTGTACTGCATGACTATATTTGTATACATGATTAAGTTAAAATGTTAGCAATTGCCTATAATATGGTTATGAGCTACTTGTTAGAATATGAGCTGCCTGGGATAAATGAACAATTACCTTTGAAATCGTCAATTGCATATATTGAATTATGGAAACACGAGCTGTCTGTATATAAACGAGAATTGAATTGTGAATAATGGAATCTGGATCGGAATAATGTGGTAAACATGAGCATGAACCCTACGGGGAGTTAGGAGTAGAGCTCCTGTGGTCAGATGGAAATCTGGAATGTAGACAGGAAGTGTGCCGGCCCTTGAAAACCTGGTACCAAGGAGAGTGACTGTCCCCATTTTCGAGTAGAGCGGAGCTAGCTGCCCTTGGGTTGGGACCCGGGGTTAGGATTGGTCACTCTACACCGACTTCTTTTGGCCCTCGTGTACACGGTATCGAGGTGAGCTATCCGTGCACTTATCACGCATGCCGTAGTCACCGCTACGTCTTGACGGTGACCTCGGGGTGGTTGATTGGGTGTAGGACTACCACGGGGGACTCTCACGGCTAGGAGAGCATCACGTGTACCTTCTACTCTTCGGAAGACTGTAATCAAGATCGTTCCCACGAGGAACATGCAAGATCAAGAAAATCTGGAAGTTTTAGAAAAAGGGGTGAAAAAGGAAATGCATATAAAATAAAATAACTAGAAAAGAGAATTAAACATGTTGCTTTTACTGCTTTAGATAGCATAGATACCACTCTACTCAGCGTTCGCTGACTTTGTCTTTTTCATAACATTGTTCAGGTCTAGGAGTTGAGCAGCCCGAGCTTCCAGCTGTGGAGGGCGCTGGGCCCAGTTGAGTTCAGCCGTAGCTTTTCTGCACTTCTTGTAGTACCCCTTTACTCTTCTAGTGAGTTCAAGACTTTTAGCTACTGTTATTGTTACTGTTGCTTTCATTTCAGTTGTCTCTATTGTTGTGGTGGTATGTATTGGAATAGCAGTTTTACTTTTCCTTTACTGCTTTGCACTTTGTTTCTGCTTAGTTATATTACATTTGTGATTGTGGTTTACTTTCCTACTTTTTGGTTATTTCTTCTTGGACGACTGGGTCTTGGGATTAGTCGAGGCGAGCCGGTCTCGGGTCCTGTAGGGACCCGAGGGTCGGGTTGTAACAAGATGGTATCAGTGCAAGGTCGTCCCGAGAAATGAACCAACTAGCTTGAGAATAACCATTCACATGCATGTAACTAGGGTAGCCACCACAACATATCGCTTTAATATCTGTTATGAATCCTTTCACGAAAAAATTCGATAGCGTTGACCCTTTTGTCCTGTCTTTCGCGTCTCCTTGTAGGAGATGCCTCGTCAGGGAGTTCTCGAGGCGGGCCGAGGTCGCAGCCGTGGACGAGGTCGGAGGGGCGGACGTGCCAGGCCTGAGGTGCCAGTTGACCCACCTCTTCTCCCGGGCGTTCAGGCCCAAGATCTCGCCCAGCTGATCAGAGACATAATGCGAGAGGAGCTCCACCAGCCTCCACAGGCACCTCTTCCTGAGGACATGGAGGGGGAGTCCTCGGTGGGACAGAGAGATTGTCGCAGCACCGGACGAGCAGGAGGAGGAGGAAGTGGTCCTCCACCGCCCCCACCGCACTCTGACACTTCCGAGCATAAGCCCTCCTTGCCTGGAGGTGTGCCCGTTTCCCCTCTGCAACTGCACCATGAGCTTTTTGGACAGTTCTGGGAGATAAAGCCCCCATCCTTCAAGGGGGTTGAGGACCTGTCTAAGGCAGAGGACTGGCTGGAGCAGATAGAGAAGATGTTTGACACCCTTCGCCCTCCTGCGGAGTACCACGTGGTCTTTGCCACGTACCAGCTAGAAAGCACGGCACACAGGTGGTGGAGGGCAGTCAGAGGCCAGGAGAGGAGAGAGCCAACGTAGGACTAGTTCATGACCCTCTTCCACGAGTAGTACTTTCCGCAAACTTGGCAAGACCAGAGGAGGCAGGAGTTCCACACTCTCTACCAGGGGACGATGACTGTTAGCGCGTATCGCACGCACTTCCTGGAGCTGTCATGTTTTGCTTTGACAGTTGTGGCTATAGAGGAGGAGTGCCTGTGGAGGTTCACTGAGGGGCTCCGACCTGCTATTCGGGGCTATGTCAAACCCCTGAAGCTACCCACCTTCTCGAAAGTGGTGGAGGCAGACATGACCTACGAGGAGACCAACCCGGCCGTGCGAGACACCGACAGCGGGCGGAAGAGGCCCTACCAACCAGAGTACTCTCAGGGCCATCGAGAGAGGAGGCACGTAGCACCCGCAGGAGAGCCGTCTTGTTTTGAGGGGCCGTCAGTGGCCTTTAGAGGCCACAAACAGGGGCCAGCTGCCTTCACTGGACCCCCTCCCAGCCGTCAGCAGGGACCTACCGAGGGAGGGAGCCGAGTTCCCCTCTACTACCAGTGCGGCCAGTCGAGCCACATCAGGAGGGACTGCCCATCTAGGGCCGGAGCACAACAGATGCTCCCCGCACTGAGCGCTGGAGGCCAAGCTGGTGGTTGTGGCCCCTAGGCGCGTGGGGGAGGGCAGCAATCACGAGGAGGGTACCGATCAGCAGTTACTCACCCGACCCAGAGTGTAGCTGCTTCGTCTGCACCGAGGGCTGAGGGACGTATCAACGCCCTGACAAATAAAGAGCCCGGGCTTCCGGTTCAGTGGTGGCAGGTATGGTTACCGTTTCTAGCAGATTAATGTACATACTTTTTGATTCCGACGCCACACACTCTTTTGTTGCTGCAAGTTTTGCTGTCAGTTTGGCACAGGACAGTGTGCTGTTAGAGGATCCATTTGTGATCAGAGGCCCAAGTGGACAGTTGTTTGTACCTGAGGAGGTCTACACAGATTGCGAGGTCAATTTAGGGGGACATAGCCTCCCCATTGACCTCATTGTGATACCAATGGAGGATTTTGGCATGATTCTAGGGATGGACTGGCTGTCCACCTACCACGCTTTGGTGGACTATTTCGGGAGGAAGATTGTCTTCTCCATACCGGGGTTGCTTTTGAGTTTTACAGACAGCCGGTGGACGGAGGTTTCAGGTGCATATCTGCGCTTCGGGCAACGAGGCTTTTGAGCCAGGGGTGTGAGGGCTTTCTAGCCTATGTAGTGGCAGAGCCTAGCCCCGTGGCTGACTTTCAGAGCATTCCGGTGGTTTTTGAGTACCCCGACGTGTTTCTAGAGGAGCTGCCAAGACTACTGCCCGAGCGAGAGATCGAGTTTAAGATCTCATCGGTATCGGGGACCAGCCCCATTTCTACTGCACCATACCAAATGGCACCACTTGGGCTACGAGAGCTCAAGTCACAACTACAGGACCAGCTGGAGAAGGGCTTTGTGAGGCCCAGCATGTCCCTGTGGGGAGCCCCTATATTGTTTGCGAAGAAGAAGGATGGTACCCTGCGACTTTGTGTTGACTACAGACAGATGAATAGGGTCACCATCAAGAACATGTATCCGCTGCCGAGGATTGATGACCTTTTTGGCCAATTGCAAGATGCCACAGTGTTCTCCAAGATAGATCTGAGGTCAGGCTACCACCAGTTGAGGATCAGGGAGACCGACATCTCCAAGATCGCTTTCCGCACCCGGTACGGGCACTACGAGTTCTTGGTCATGCCGTTTGGGCTGACCAATGCCCCCACTGCCTTTATGGATTTGATGAACAAGGTTTTCAGGCCGTACTTGGACTAGTTTGCGGTGGTGTTCATCGACGACGTAATCGTTTACTTGCGAGATCAAGCACAGCACGGACAACATCTACGGATGATTCTAGACACTTTGAGGTGACGCAAGCTGTATGCCAACTACAGTAAGTGTGAGTTTTGGTTGAGGCAAGTGACTTTCTTGGGCCACGTAATCTCATGGGATGGCTTGGCTGTGGACCTAGCCAAAGTTGAGGCCGTACTCAGGTGGGAGAGACCACATACAGTGACAGAAATATGCAGCTTTTTCGGACTGGCAGGTCACTATCGGCGGTTTATCAAAGGATTCTTGCAGATTGTGCATCCAATGACCCAGTTGACTTGGAAGGACGTGCCCTTTTCCTGGACAGATGAATGTGAGGCATGTTTTCAGGAGTTGAAGGAGAGACTGACTTCAACTCCTGTGCTCACCATCCCGGACAGCAGTGGAGGTTTTGTGGTCTACACAGATGCTTCGTTGCAGGGGTTAGGGGGTGTGCTCAGGCAGCGGGGTGACGTTGTCGCTTACGCTTCATGGCAACTGAAGCCCCATGAGCATAGCTACCCTACCCATGACTTAGAGCTAACAGCTGTTGTCTTCGCACTGAAGACATGGAGGCATTACCTTTACAGTGAGACCTTTGAGATTTTCATAGATCATAAGAGCCTCAGGTACTTATTTGACCAGAAGGAGCTTAACTTGAGACAGAGACATTAGTTAGAGCTCTTGAAGGACTACGACTGCAGCATCTCCTACCATCCAGAGAAGGCCAATGTGGTGGCTGACGCCTTGAGCCAGAAGGCGCCCGCCCACTAGCCAATCTACAGGCACAGAGTTGGAGACTTATAGAGGAGCTGGGAAGTTAGTGACCCTAGGAGTCACAGGGGTATTGTGGGGCAGTGACAGTGACGCGGCAGACGTGACCAAAGCTGATGGACTGCATCATCGTAGGGCAGATGACAGATTCGTACCTACATACGCTGCGGTACAGAGTACTGTTAGGAGACTGATGAGTGGCTACTCATCATAGCTAAAAGGCCGAAATTAAGCTAGATACTAAGCAAAACAATATCAAATTAACACATAAAAAGGGTTAAGTGTGGGAATTAAAGAAAAGACCTAAAACTTTTAATGTGTGTTAAAATCTCCTAATTAGGTCACAAAAATGAGATATTCTGAAAACTAAAGAACAAATGATGATCCATGCATCAATTGAACACATAAACAAGTTTGAAAAGACAAATCAGAAGTAAAATCAATGTCTTAAATGTTCAATTAAGCACATGTAAAAATTTGAAAGCAATTGGACATCATTTAGGCTTAGAAATAAATAGATTACAAGTAGGTCCTTCATGCATTACATTTCTACCCTTCAAAACTCCTTCTTGGACCTTTTTGCAAGTCGCAGGGACCCTTCTGTATGACTGCAGGGCCCTTCCGATTATAGTTCTTCTCACTTTTGGACCTGCACGATATTCTTCTACCCCTTCGTTTAAGGGTCTTCCTGCAAGTTTTCCCTCATTTCAGAGAGAAGCCTGTGTTCTTCACGCGCACTGTAGCGCGCGAAGAACACAGCCATTCTCGACCGTCCATCGCACTTTTGATCTCGATCTGCGGCTGGAATCAAATGGAACCTTCGCGCGATTCGGTGTGTGCGTTCACCTCTCTTCCCAGATCTCATCTGACGGTCAGATCTCTCTCTTGACTCGCCGCGCGCTCTACCCATCTCATCCTCACCGCCGGCCTGATTCTGATTAACCTCACCCTTGCGGTGATCTCAGTCACTGAGCTGCTATTTAAGCACCTCAGTGGTGTCGCGCGCAGGGGATCGCTCCCTCCTACATCTCTTAGCGATCAATTCTTCCACTCCAGTCTCTCCTCCTCATCTAGACCCTGATTTCACAGCCACCGGCTGTGGAATCATCGCCTGCTCTCGACCCTCCTCGTCGCTAAGGACCTCGTAGCACCTGAGGACGACCCTGGAGTCTCACTAGCAGACTCTTCCCTCCGCTGGAGTCACCCTCCTCCTTTCTTCCTCCTTAGCCGCCGGCTAAGGACCCATAGGTCCCATTCTTCCTTTTAGTTTAGTTTTTAATTCTGCACAAGTAGTGTTAGATTTAGTTTGCAGTAGTTTAGAATAGATTTAGTTTTAATTGTTAGTGTTTAATGTTAGCTGTAGTTAGATTAGTCTTAGGAGTAGAATTAGTATTAGATCCCCTCCCTCACCTCCTCTGATCAGTCCAGATCAGAGGGGAAGAATCATCTGTTCACTATTCAATTTATCTCCCTCTTCATGTTTTGTTTTTCCCATCATCCAGATTCTGATTCTTGTTTTTTTTCCTTTTAACGACGAATTTTTCACCAATCACCCACACATCCTGACCCAATTTCAGATCTGATGGCGCACTGCCTCAGATCTGAAAGTGGCGTCACAAGCACCATTTGGGGCTTCTCACTCATTCCATTTGTTTCATAAAAGCCCCTCTGTTTTAAATGGATTGCCTCAGTTTGTCAGAGCACTTTTGATATGGATTTTAAAGGATTTTTACTCTCTGAAATGTTTTGACAGATCTGACAAATTGAAAGGATTTTTGGTTTTCATTGTAGGCAAGGATTCTGAGAAGTTCTCTGGTGACAGAGAACCAATCAGAAGAGCCTTTCATAATTCTGTTTATACCTTGTTTTGAATGCATTCGCCAGCTTCCATTAAATTTCCTTAATGCATTCTTAGTCTCTTTTTGCTATTTCAGAACTGCCATGCACTATTTGTGTTGATGATCATTTCTGTATGGTGATTCTCTAACCTAAGGAGTTTTCCATACTCCTTCAGGTTGCAAGAAACTGGGATTGTGTTTCTTTGGTTTTAATTGATTGAGCTAAGTCTTCCTTCATGCTGTCTATGGCATTAGGAAGACTAACTCAATGCCATTTGCTGTTTTGATCTGAAAGGATGCTTCTGCTAAGTTTGTTTTCTAATGAGTGTTTGAGCTGAATTTACATGAGATTTTCGTGAGATTTAAACCCCTTTCAGATTTGGATTTCAACTCTGTAAATTGTAGTTTGTTTTGAATTTTATCTTACTCCCAGTTATACAGCAACATGCTGCATATAGCAGCTACATTCCCCTCTTCTCTAAACTCCCTTCTTCTCTAAATTTCCCTCTTCTCTGTAGAATACTTCCCCCCTCTTCAAGTGGACTAACTGCAGCAGCAGTTAGCCATTTGACAGTGGCTTAAGCCACTGCCACTGTAAATAACACTAAAACAACACATTGTTCTCTTCTCCATCTCCTCTGACAGTAGCTGAAGCTGCTGCCTAAACTCAAATAAAAAAAATCAATCAACTCTAATTCCCTAACTTTATACAAAAGCCTAATGGCATAGACTTATTTTAAAACTGTAAATACACCCATTCATAGTATTATAACTATAACTATAGCATATCAGTTAGATACATAGTTATACTGTAAATATGTATAAAACCTATACAGAAATTCGTATACATATGTAATCTATGTAAAAATATGTATATATACTAATCTAGTATGAATGTATCTACTGATCTATGTATATATATATGTACAGATTTATATTTACTGATTTAGTAGCTAAGTTAATAGGTTAGAGCAATAATCAAGTAAATAAACCTATAAACTAGGGAATATATATATATATATGTATATATTAAGTAATTTAAGTTAGTCAAAGTATAACTACACCTAGTATAACTTACTGTAACTTAGTTTTAATTATAAACTACACAGAATTGCTATTTTAGCCTAAATAACACATAAATAAATTCGTAAAAATACAATAAAAATATGTATTAAATACTTAAGTATGTAAGTTAAAACTGTTTAAGGTCAATTAGACCATTTACTAATTATTTTATAAGTAATTAACTATTTAATCACCTAAATCAACCTGTATAATCAGCCTAGTTTAGCGAATTTATTTATATAGTAAATATATTTAAAATTCAGAATTAATTAATCAATTATGTAGTATTATGTAAATATTTTATTTACCATATTTTATTTTATTTTTTTTAATAATTTATGGCCCCCAAATCGAGGGCCAAAAACGCGCACAGACGCAGCTGCGTTTGGTTTCCAGTGCACGATGTGGCGCTGGAATAGCGCCACATCGTGGGCTGCAAACGAAACGCAGCATATAAATATAATTTATGTTATAACCTTACCAGTCGTCATGGCGCCGGGCGCCCGAAACTTCACCTGTTCCGTCTGATCCGATAACCCGATTCTGATATGTGCTGAATACTGAATGCGTGATTCCTGTGTGGGGCTGGGAGCCCGAGCGTGTGCGAACTTGTTGAAGGCGTTGGGCTGAGGCCCTGCGCTGATACGAAAACGTAATTAAGCACCTAATCTGAGATTAGGGCGCGCTTAGTAGAGGTCTGGTCCCACCCTAAGGGTGTTGTGTATCCCTCGAAAAGCGCGCCCGCTAATTAAACACATTTTACACTAAGGACTCCACCGCAGCCTCTGAAAGACTACACAGAACAAAATGAAAGGACAGACGACTTAAAAAAAAGAGATAACACGAGATAACAACAGAAAAGACTCTGTACATATGTAAAATTAAACCCACATAATTACTAACAGAATAAAACGACACTATAAATGTCGCTAAAGACCTCAGTTTGCTTCTTTAGGTTGTATATAGTGTTTCCTGAGATTTAGCGACGTTTATATCTGTCACTAAAACTGATATATATGTCACTATAAATAAATGACTAGTAAGTTAAGTTTTTACACCATGGTATCCTAATGGAGTATGAACTAACATATTAGTGTTAATAGTATAACTTGTAAATACATAGTTTAGAGTATAATAATAGATTGTTTGATGCTTGTTCATAGTTAGCATTTTTGCAAGCACTTCTTAGTAACTAGGTAAACAAAACATTCATTCATTCTTTAAATGTAAAGTTTCTTTTTGAATAAGAAGACAATTTTGGAGATAATCAAAGAGTGACCGAATTAAATTCAATAAATTGCCTCCCAGAGAACGACCTGGAACAAAACCAGTAAAAATTAGATAAATAAGCAAATGATAATAATGGTTGTAATGACTGGAACTCACCCATACTCACCACTATACGACATCCTTAATGTTATATTATACACCCTATACTACAACAACATAATCAACAATTATTACCAACAAACATTTACAACAATCATTTTCACCATCATTAGGGACCCAGGAGACTTCTTTTACAGATGAGGTGCTACACATGAGGGGGCACTTATGCGTTCCCAGGGACGAGAAGCTGTTAAGGGAGCTCCTGACGGAGGCGCACGGGTCCAAGTTCACCATACATCCCGGGAACACAAAGATGTATCATGATCTGAGGCGTGACTTTTGGTGGAGAGGGATGAAGTGGGATGTGGGTGAGTTCGTGCAGCAGTGTTTAGTGTTCCAACAGGTGAAGGCCAAGTACCAGAGGCCTGCTGGGCCGTTGCAGCCACTTCCTATGCCAGAGTGGAAGTGGGAGAGCATCACCATGGACTTAATGGTGGGACTACCTATTACCCAGCGAGGACACAACGCAGTCTGGGTGACAGTGGACAGGCTGACGAAGACGACGCGTTTCCTGCCGATCCAAGTCACCTTGGGACCAGCACAGTTGGTGGAGAGGTACATTCGCGATGTGGTACGCCTGCATGGAGCTCCGCGTGAGATTGTATCCGACAGGGATACCTGTTTTACTTCCCAATTTTCGGTTGAGTTTCTGCAAGCCTTGGAGACACGATTGAGGTTCAATATCACGTACCACCCCCAAACGGACGGATAATCAAAGCGCACCATACTGACACTTGAGGACCTTTTGCGTGCCTGTGTACTGGACTTGAGAGGCTCCTGGGAGGAGCATTTACCCCTAGAAGAGTTTGCATATAATAATAGTTACCACTCAAGCATCGGCATGGCACCTTATGAGGCTCTGCACGGACAGAGGTGTACTGCACCCTTGAGTTGGGTCGAGATGGGGACCAAGTGGGAGGTTGGCCCCTGGCTGATTCGGTAAAGTCAAGAGGTGATTGAGCAGATTCACAAACGACTCTGCACTGTTAGGAGCAGGCAGAAAAATTATGCTGACCGGAAACGCAGAGAGGTGCAGTTCGAGGTTGGGGATTACATCTTTCTCTGTGTTTCACCCATGAAGGGCCTGCAGCATTTTGGGGTGAAAGGCAAGCTTGTGTCGAGGTTTGTTGGGCCCTTTGAGGTCCTGGAGCAAGTAGGACCCGTTGCTTACCGGCTTGCCCTTCCTCCCCAGCTTTCTGGAGTGCACAACGTGTTCCACGTGTCCAACCTCAGGAAGTACGTCGCCGATCCCAGTCACGTTCTGAGCCACGAGAGTGTCAAGGTGGGTGACGACCTGACCTACACCGAGAGACCAGTGCAGATACTAGACAGAGCCATTCGAAGTCTGAGATGGAAGCAGGTACCCCAGGTGAAGGTCTTATGGAGAAGCCAGCGGAACAAGGAGGCTACCTAGGAGCCTGACGCTGCGATGTGAGAGCGGAACCCAAAGCTTTTTGGGGGTATGTCTTTTTGGACCTACTTCGGTCCTCTTTAAGTTCGTTATGCGTTTTATATTCCTTTTTCCGCACCTTAGCTAGTTCAAGTTTCAGGGACGAAACTTCCTTTAAGTTTGTTATGATGTAAAGACCCATCCCACTTTTACCCTTCTAAGACGTCTGGAGTGTCAGTCCGACGTCTGTCCAGATGTCTGGACCCTTTCCCGGATGTCTGGAAATGAAATTTCCGAATGCATACTGCACCCTACACACGCACGACACAAAAGACCTTTTCTCTCTCTCTCCTTTCTCCTCCTTCCTACCCGAACCCTAAACCCCCACGGCCTCTATAAAAAGCCACCCTCCCCTCCTCTCCTCTCCACTCCACACACCATCATCTCCACCTTCAGAGCGCGGTGGAGCGGCGAGAGGAGCCAAGCGAGGGAGTGCATGAGAGCAAGGAGGAGGAGAGTGCGGGAAGAGGAGACCGAGGTTGGGAAATTCGGTGGAAGCCTGTCGGAGCTCACACGGCCACCACGGCGCGTGCAAGAGGAGGGAATCCAGAGCAGCGTCCTCAACCACCTACAACAGCTGGAGTTGCAGCGGAGCGAGGAGAAGTGCTGCGAGGAGCGTTGGGAGTGTGTTCTGATACTGGAATTTTTCCAGTATCAGACGTCTGGAGTGAAGTCCAGACGACTGGCTGAGCATCTGGACGTCTGGAGTCAAGACCAGATGTCAAAAGGCACCTTTATTGCGAAGGTACGTTCTTTTCGCGGTTACGACCATGCGGGCCGCACCGCAGAAGATATGTCGATCTGATTTTAGGGTGGCTACTCTGTCATATGCAGGAGCAGCCTTGGGAAGGAGCGCAGAATGCCCTCCCACGCACTTTCGAACGTCTGATTAGCTCACCAGACGACCGGAGGTGCTTCCAGATGATTGAAGGACTGGTCCGACGTCTGGAACCACCTTCAGACGATCGCAGGGGAGTCCTGGACGTCTAAGGACACCGCAGGGACTTGAGGTGAGGTTCTGTATCCTTTAAGACGTCTGGACTTAGTAGCGGTGTTAAACCGACCGGTTTGATTTTATTTTATCACTCGAACAAAAAAATTCTTCGAGGTCGAACTCAGGGAGCAAGCTTGATTCTAGAAGCATAAAAAATCACAATTTACAATATACTGTTTTACAAAAAGATTAAAGAAAGGAAATAAAAATTTGTCTCTTCTCTTTTCTTCTCTCTTTCTTCTTTTGTCCTCCTTTCTCTCTGTCTTCAGACGTCTGACTCCATGGATCAGACGCCTTAAGTAGCCACTTGCTACAGTGCTTGTGCTCTCCTTCTTCTTCTTTCTTTCAGCTGCTGCTGCTGCTTCTTCTTCTTCTTCTTCTTCTTCTTGGCTTCTTCTTTTTCTCTTCTTTCAGCTGCTTAGCCTTCCTCTCTGCTGCAGCTTCTTCTTCCCTTCCTCAGGTGGCTTCTTCCCTTCCTCTTCTTTTGCTTCAGCTTCTGTCTTCTTCTTTCTCTTCCTTTTCTTCTGCTTCTGCTCCTGAGCCTTCTTCTTCTCTTCTCTCTGCTTGCAGCTGCCTTCGCGGCTAAGTCATCAGCTGCTCCTTCCTTACTTCTTCTTCTGTTCCCTACACAAGCATATGGTTAGGCAAAACCTAACCCCTACCCTCCCCACATCTCTCTCTCTCTCTACTTTCACTCCAAGGTTCGCTCTCCCAGAGCCTATTCAGGTATGCAGGTCAGGTGACGTGCCCGGGACTAGGCCCACCGACGTGCGGTGGTGAGCAAGGTGTGCACAAGTTGGGTAATCGGGTCGGGCCAGGTCTGTGAGGGGTGGTCGCGAACGAGGTCGGCTGAGCAAGTGAGAGGGACCTCACCCCGTGTAACTGACGTGATAAGCCTCAATCACTTTTGCAATTTATGCATCGCAGGACGCTTGAAAACACTCGAGGTGGGACTATCTGCGCCCCACCTCTCTCGTGCACCCGCAGCAGGGAGTGTAAGCAAAAGCCACCCCAGCCGAGGTCTTCGCTACCAGTTGAAGACCTAGAGTTGTGCGCGGAAACCTTCCGCGCAACCTGGGCGTGACTCCTGAAGCTGGAAGAGCCTGGAGCAAGAGAGGGAGCTCCTTCACACCTTCTCTAATGGCGGCGGAGGCGCGGACCTGAAATGCACGAATACGGCCTCTCGGCCTTGTCAGACCATAGGAAAACCTTCGCCGTATCACGGCGAAGGTGCAGCGGGGTGGCCTAGGCATGCATGCCTAGGTCACTCTATGCCGTGAAGGTGGGTTAGGTCGGTGGAGGTGTGGAGTGTGTGTGGCAAGCAGTGGAGATGGGGAAAGTGCTCAGTGGATGGTGGCGGAGGTTTTGAGGTGATTAGCGAAGTGGATGGATGCGTGGAGTGGCGGGAGCACTTAGCCGGTGATCTGGTCGGAGGTGGAGATGGTGAGGGTGGACTGTGCTGTAGAGGGGTCGAAACGACAAATTGATAGGGGGGAATTAAAGAGAAGGGTAAGAGGGACTTAGCTGGTAGGTCATGAGTGAACGGAGGAGGTGGAGGTGGTAAGCGGCTGTGCTGCCATCGCCGGAGACGAAGGTGCCCAGGGGAAGAGACAGTGATGAAGAAAAGGGGCTGGAGGGCACCCGCTGGTATGGCGTGGCGCGGCGAAAGACGACGGAGGCAACCTTGCCACTGGTATGGTGGCAGGGCAACGAGACAGGAGGAAGAGAGTCATCGGAGCTAACAGGCAAATGGCCAGACGAGGAGGAGATGAATTTGGGGGGATTTCTTCGGCCAAATCAAGCTTGAAGGATGCAATAGAGGATGCCGCTCCTTAAATAAGAGTCGGCCGGCCGCGAAGTGTGCAAAAGAGGCGGGAAAAACCCCGCCGATGATGTGGGCAGACGGAGACCCATACCTCTCACACGTTCGCACTAGAGGCATGGCGGCCAGCAGGGAATGGGAGTTGGCCCATATGGAAGGGGGCTTCTCAGGGAGCTCCCCTTTCAAATCTGGGGCTGGCTCCCCATGCATGTGCGACACCATCCTCCGCGCAAAGTCACCGGATGTTAAGACCCGAGGCATCAAAAATGCTTTAAGACGTCTGGGTGTTGGTCTAGACATCTGGTCGAACATCTGGACTCCTTTCCAGACGTCTAGAAATTAAGTTTTGCGCGCATACGATCACGAGTCTGCGCGCGTGCCGTGCGCAGACTGAAACCGGCCACCCTCTTCTTTTCTCTCCCCTTGTCAACCTGCAGACACCTTTCTCCCACGCCTATAAATACTCCTCTCCCTCACGCCACCCACATCCACCCGTCTTCTCCTTCCTCCAACGTGAGCGCGAGAGCGAGAGTGAGGGCAGCAGCTGCTGCCGGGTGTAGTGGCAGAGAGGAGAGGTGCAGCGAGAGGGAAGAGGAGAGAGAGAGCACGAGAAAGAGAGAGAGCTCGCCGGAGCAGCTCGAGGCCGACTGCCGTGCACGCGAAGGAGCGTTGTGCTGCGGAGGTTCCCCCGGTGCTGCTACAGCTCAGGAAGCGGGCGAACGAGCACGGCGAGGCCACGCGCAGCAGGAGGAAGGCGAAGGAGGTTCTGATTCTGGGAATTTTTCCCAAAATCAGATGTCTGGACCTACATCCAGACGACGCAGACGACGTCTGGAGGGACCTCCAACCAACTAATAGGTACGTAATGTGCCTATCTCATTCTTTTTGCGGATACAGCCATGCAGGCCCTTCCGCTAAAGCTCTGTCGCGTGCCTTGCTGAGGGATTTTGCATACGCGTGCAGGATTCACTTCGGGAAGGCGCGAGACATGCCCTCCCACGCGGTTCAGATGTCTGGGAAAGGCACCAGACAGCGGAGAGTGTTTCCAGACATTCGAAGAGGTGGTCGAACGTCTAGAACTAGATCCAAACGGTTCAACAGGATCCCTGGACGTCTGAGGAGCAACGCAGAGTGAGGTATGGTTTTGGGTTCCTTTTAAGACGTCTGGAAGATGGTCCAGACGTCTGATATGAGTCAGAGTTGTCGTTTTTACCCGTTTAGGGTCCGTTCGAGGTTCGTTTTTCGCGTTTAAGATTTCGTTTGTCTTCGTACAAGTTCCTTTACATGTTTGAAATACTTTTACCCCGTTTTGAGTGGTTTCTTGTGATTGATCCTTGTGTTAGGACCTCGTTCTGTTGCGGACTTGGGGGTTGCGAAGGCATGCGGACCTGCCGATCACGCCCCCATTACCCCCGGTTTTGCAGGTAGAGTAGCTTCCCTTAGTTAATTACAAACATTAATGTATATCTGGAATAAATAATAGGTCCAAGGGTGTGGCATGAATCCTAGGAACAGAAACACTGAAACGAATGTCTTGAATGCCGAATTGCAGTCTTGGATAAGTGGATAGAATAATGAGAATTGCCTGTAATTAGATAACAGCTGCCTGTGAAATGTAGAGTACCGTTGTTAGTAACTGTTGCATGTAATTTATGTTGGTTGAAATTAAATACGAGCTGCTTGTATATAAAGTGGAAAGGAAAAGAAGTTTGAATGTTGGAAACCCATACTATATGAGAATAAACCTGAAATGATGAAACCTAGTATGGTTTGGCCTGAGAAGCATGAGCACGAACCCTACGGGGAATTAGGAGTGGAGCTCCTGGAAATAAATAGAATGGAACTGGGAAAGTGAATGGGGAAGTGAGCTGGCTTTTTAGTACGGAGTACCAAGGAGAGCGACTATCCCCCCACTTAGTGCAGAGCGGAGCTAGCCACCCTAGGGTTGGGACCCGAGGTTAGGACTGGCCACTTTGTACCGACTCTGTTACCCTTGCGTACACAGTACCGGGGAGAGCTACTAGTGTAGGGAGAGAGCTAGCCACCCCACAGGGTCCGGGGTTTAGCTAGCCGTCCTACACCGACTTGTTAGGCCCACTGGGCAAACCAGGGTAGTCATGCGAGGGTGCGTGGACTGTGGAGGAGTAAGACCCTTGTTTGGTTACTATGGAGGGGCTGAACCCCAGTTATTGAGAGGGCTCTGCCCTATACTGGTTTCGTGCTGTGCTTTGGGCACACCCATTAACGGAAACGACTGACCGCATGCCAGTGCGAGGTAGCTACCCGTGCATTTATCGCACGTGCCATAGTCACCATTACATCTGTCAACAACCTTGGGGTGGTTGACTGAGGGTAGGAATACCACGGGGGACTCTCCCGGCCAAGAGAGCACCACGTGCTACTTCTACTTTTTGGAAAAGACTGCAATCAAGATCGTTCCCACGAGGAACATTCGAGATCAAGAGAAAGACCTGAGAAATAAACCAAGAAAGAGTAAATAGATAAATAAAGAAAGAAATTAAAAACAACAGCTACTTGTCCACCTTTACCATTTTTCTTAGCTAACTGGTTGCCACTCTACTCAGCGTTTCGCTGACGTGTCATAATTGACACTTTTTCAGGACAAGGTGTTGAGTAGCCAGAGCTTACGGCTGCGAAGGGTGCTGGGCCTAGTAGAGCCCAATAGTTGTACTTTTGTTGTACCTGTTTTCTGTAGTAGTGAGTATTCTGTTACACCTTTGTACTCTTTTATTGTAAACTCCATATCTCTGTACCTGTTTTTAATTCTCTACCGTTGTGGTGGTGTGTACTGTAGTAGTTCTTTTCTTTACTGCTGTACTTTTTTTACTGTTAGTTGCTTGCATGGTGAATGTGGTTTATTTTACTGCTTTTTGGTTACTTTCTCGTTAGACGACTGGGTTTTGGGATCAGTCGAGTCGGTCCGATTCTCGTGTCTCGTAGAGATTCGGGAATCGGGTCGTAACACCGGAGGTATGGCCTGTGCAGGCGGGTGGCAGAGGGACCCGATTGAAGAAGACGATGGGAAAGATAGGGGGTCTTTGCAAGGTTTCAAAAAGCTAAGGGTCAAAAAGTAATTATTGAGGACCATTTTGTAAAGTGGGCCAAGGCGACCTTCCCTTAGGTTCAAATTTTGGTATAAACCTAATTCGAACCTAAGAAATCCAATGGTGAAGTTATATTTTAGGTTTAACCATTTTTGACAGGATATTTTGCACAAAAACCCAAATTAGGTCAAAAATTGGGTATGGTTCTCAATCTAGGTCAAGATAGGTTCCAACGACCAAATTGAAGGTTCTAAACCCAAGGGGATATTTTTTTCATGAATTTTAGAGGATTTAATTGATTTTTATCTTGGCTAAAACTTCGTGAATTAAAGTGGGTTTGTTTTAGGGTTACAAAATGTCATTTAATTCCCAGATTTTGTCATAACCCTTTTCTGACCAAACCATCCCACTTTTTCTTTTATTAAGTCCACTTGACCTATGTCTAGACCCTTAAAAATCCCGTTCATATACTGCAATGGTAAAATTGCAGTTTTACCCCTTGTATAATGTTTTATTCTCTATTTCCAATTCCTTGATTTAAGCTTTCCCTTAGATTTTGTAGGAGCTTTTGTTCAATTTATTAGGTCAAAATGTGCTAGCTAGGGTTCATGATGAGGTTCTCATCAGGACTTGTTCCCAGACGTCTGATTTTGGTCAATAGACACGTTTTTTACCCGTTTGGGGTCCGATCGGAATTCATTTTACGCAAACGAAGTATCTGTAGTTTCCTTGCAAGTTTCTCTACGTACTAGGCACCTTTATACACTGTTCTGAATCCCCCTTTGTGATTTATTCCCTAGTATAGGGTTTCGACCTACTACGTCTTTGGGGCTTGCAAAGATGCCTGGGTCTGCAGTTAGAGCCCCCAGTACTCCCGAATTGTCTGGTAGAGTAGTCTACTTTTGTTAATCATATTAAATAAGAATGTGCTTGTGAAAGTAGCCAACTGGAACCCCTAGGATGTGGCATGAACCTTAGGACAGAGAAATAAATGAACTAATTGTACTGTATGACTATATTTGTATACGCGATTAAGTTAAAATGCTAGTAATTTCCTGTAATATGGTTGTGAGCTACCTGTTAGAATATGAGCTGCCTAGATAAATGAACAATTACCTACGAAATCATCAGTTTCATGTATTGAATTATGGAAACACGAGCTGCCTGTATATAAACGAGAACGGAATTGTGCATAATGGAATCCGGATCGAAATAATGTGATAAACATGAGCATGAACCCTACGGGGAGTTAGGAGTAGAGCTCTTGTGGTCAGATGGAAATATGGAATGTTGATGAGAAGTGTGCTGGCCCTTGAGCAAGAGGTACCAAGGAGAGCGACTGTCCCCCTTTTCATGTAGAGCGGAGCTAGCCGCCCTTGGGTTGGGATCCGGGGTTAGGATTGGTCACTCTACACCAACTTCTGTTGGCCCTCGTGTACATGGTACTGAGGCAAGCTACTAGTGTAGGGAGGGAGCAAGCCACCCCACGAGGCTTGGGGTTTAGCTAGCCACCATACACCGACTTGCTAGACCCTCTAGGCAAACCGGGGTAGTCAGACGAGGGTGTGCGAACTGTGGAGGGGCGAGACCCCTGTTTGGTTCTGAGGGGCTAGACCTCTGTTTCTGAGAGAGCTTGGCCCTATACTGTTCCATGCTGTACTTTGGGTGTACCCGCTAGCGGAAACGACTAACTACGTGTCAATACAAGGTAGTTGCCCGTATGCTTATCACACGTGCCGTAGTCACCACTACGACTTGACAGTGACCTCTGGGTAGTTGACTGGGTGTAGGACTACCACGAGAGGCTCTCCCGACCAGGAGAGCACCACGTGTACCATCTACTCTTCGGAAAAGACTGTAATCAAGATCGTTCCAATGAGGAACATGCAAGATCAAGAAAATTTGGAAGTTTGAGAGAAAGGGGTGAAAAAGGAAATGCATATAAAATAAAATAACTAGAAAAGAGAATTAAACATGTTGTTTTTACTGCTTTAGATAGCATAGATACCACTCTACTCAACGTTCGCTAACTCTATCTTTTTCATAACACTGTTCAGGTCCAGGAGTTGAGCAGCCCGAGCTTCTGACTACGGAGGGTGCTGGGCCCAGTCGAGCCCAGCCGTAGTTTTTATGTTCTTGTAGTACCCCTTTACTGTTGTAGTGAGTTCCAGACCTTTAGCTACTGTTGTTGTTACTGTTACTTCCATTTCAGTTGTCTCTGTTGTTGTTGTGATATATATTGAAACAGCAGTTTTACTTTTCCTTTATTGCTTTGCACTTTGTTACTGCTTAGTTATATTGCATATGTGAATGTGGTTTACTTTCCTGCTTTTTTGTTATTTCTTGTTGGACGACTGAGTCTTGGGATTAGTCGAGGCGAGCCGGTCTCGAGTTCCTGTAGGGATCCGGGAATTGGGTCGTAACAGTTGGGGTTCACTAGGGAAAGGGGGAAGAGGAAGTAGATGTTGTCGATCCTCCACAAAATGTGGACTCTTGTAAATCTCCCTAGGCTTCCCCCCTAGTCATGGCCCTCCCCTTCCTCCCAGTCCTCTTCCTTTGCTCTCTCGATGCCTCCCACACCATTCGCTCGACCTTCTTCTCCCTTCCCTTTGAACAAACTCACTAGAACCCGTTGCCATGCAGGGGAGTACTAAGGAAATGCAATGCTTCGGGTTCTATGGAGCATTTCAACCGACAACTTGAGGGCGTGGTGGTGAGGCTGGTGGTAGCTATAGTTGTGGCACTTGGGGTGGGGGTTTCGATTGTTCGGTCGATGAGGTGGCGAGGAGGGTGGTTGCTAGGGGAGGTGGAGGAGATGGGGGTGACCGGCTGGGGTGGTGTACAACGTGCAACTCCGGAGACATTGATCTATCGTTGTTGCAAAAAGGAGGATAGCCAGACCCACCCTCAATGTCGACACCTTTGTCGATGGAGCCTTGAGAAGGTGGGAGAGGAGGATAGTAGATGGAGGAGATATTGAAAATGGCCATACACCATCCATTCTAACCTAACCAAAAGGGACATATTTGCTGTGAATCATTAGAATCAAGAGTATGTAGATAAAAATCTCTATTAGAAAATGTCATAATTAAAAGTAAAACAACCTTTTTTTTTCCCTCAACGACTTTGCCACGATACACATAAAAAAAAAAAAAAGGACGGAAATAAAATCCTGATCAACATCAACAAATTATTCAATCAGTGGAGTTTGATTATGGTCTCCATTAAAGTTTTTTAGTGGAAACTCATGTCAACATTGGGAGAGATCACAAAAAAAAGTAGAAAATAAAAATAAAAAGTAGAAGCCCGCAAGACAATTAATTAATTAATCCACGATACGGTGAACACAGAATGGGTCGACGCCGACATGCATCACCACCTCCTCCCTCGGCATCTCGAATCGGCACAACGGACACACGTGATTCCTCTCCATCCACTCCTCCATGCACACCCCATGAAACGCATGAGAGCACTCCAAACTCACCACCTCCTCCCCCTCCCCAAACTCCTCCATGCATATAACACAACCCGTCTCCCTCATCGCCGTCGTCGTGCCGTCGTCGTACCTCACCCTCTCCAACCCCTCCACGTACTCCCTCGACGCGGGCCTCCTCGCGCCTCCGCCGCCGTCCTCCAACAAAAACTCCTCGCCGCCGTAACCATCATCGTCGTGGCGCGTAGTATGCACAGCGGCCATCTCTTCTTCCCGTGGCGCATCACGTAAGCGCACGTGCTCCTCGTATATGGCGACGAGCTCGTAACCCTTCGGGACCTCGAACTCGACCTCGAGCTCCATCGAGCGGGCCAAGCGGGAGAATGCCGAGGCGGCGTCGTGGATCCTGGAGTGGAGCCGTGCCGTCTCGAAGTCGGCGACATCGACCGGGAGGTGGGATTGCATGATCGAGACGGTCCTGCCGACGTCGAAGAACGGGCGGCGGAACACGTGGAGGAAGCCGTTGGCGAAGTGGAAGGGGACCTCCGCGAGGACGCGGGTGGACCGCGCCGCGTCGTCGCCGTCGCCGTCATCGTCGCCGTCGTCGCGGGAGAGGACGCGCCAGAGGACCTTGAAGGAAGGGCTGTTCACGTCTCTGTCGACGGAGGCTCTTCCTCTTCTCCTTTGGATGCCCAAGTCGAGGTATGCACTCGATACTTGGAACGCCATTAGCGTACGTGCACTTCGGGCCTTAGTTGATGGGAGCCATATATATAATTTCATATTAATCCTAATCACGCCGCGCGATCGGAGATAACCTACTCTTGCTCCTAATCCTAATCCCACAACGCCCTCACCCGTTGGATCAACTCTCTTCCACAGATTTAATCACAACCGTTAGATTAGATCCCCGCACTTGCAACTTCACCTCCCTCAGTTTAAGGTGGTTGGGGTTTGAGTTTGTCTTGGTAGGAATTTGATGTCTGCATTCTCCGATCGGCTAATCGGAATGTGGAGGTGTGGTAGGATTAATTCCATGCGTACGTTTTACTATGGCAGGAGGTTGGCATTGGATGTATATGTCATTTTCTCTGAAAGATGGGGGGTGCAGGCACAAATTTCCCATAAGACGACGACTTGACCTCCCTCATTGGTAGCGAAGAGGATGGGACCGGTGTCCACTTTCATGTATAAAGAGGTATCTATCCAAAGTTATCCATAAATTTGTTGTACGGGTAGTTCAATTAACCCGTTAGTCGTAGCTGAGCAACAAGAGTCTTTTGAAATAAAATGAGAGAGAGAGAGAGAAAAAGGACGACTATGACGTTCTTGCTTCTTGGGATAGTTTAGGGAGGAAGATAACCCTTCTTTTTGCATGTTATCTTCTATTTATTTTGAGAGGGTAATTTAATTTTTCTTAATTTTCTTAAGTTATCCTAATTTGTGTTGGTAGAGGGGTTGAGAGAATCCACATTTTAACACTTATTCGTAACTCTCGCAATCTAATCCAAAATTATCCCTCTTTACATGTAAATTAATGTAATTTTTAAAAAATCATTGCAACTAACTTACCTACTATATTATGAAGGTAAAAACATCTTTTTCCAACTTATCTTTCACCTTAACCTTCAAATCCAAGTAAATGCACATTTCCATCACAAGTTAACCCTCATTTTTATCCCCTATTCAGTAAATACAAACATAGGTTAATGCCTATTTAAAAGTAAATAGAAATAAACATTAATCCTAGTGTAACTTGATTAATCCGAATTAGCTAACTTATGTCATAACCTAGGCCCGAAGGCTTTTGGGTTGGTGAAGTTACTGGTACTCAAGTTTTCGCATCTTGGAAGGATAAAAAATAAGTATTTATGTTATTGGTGCCTTTGGTCAAGCACTAACCTGTTTTCCTCGTGTGATAATAACACTGGTATGTTATGAAAAACAAAAGAAAACGAGAGACAATATTGCCACTGCCATAATTATCTCTATTTTGTATGTAAGCTTCCTATGAGCCTGCCATGCTCGTTGGTCTTATCTATATATGTTGTTTAGCTCCATGGTCTCTTAGCTTGTTGGCGGGGATTTCATCTCACCTTGAGAAAATAATTGTGGGTAACCAAAATCTTGATCAAACCTGTTAACTACCATTGACTTGGGTTGCTACCATACTGGCAGGATCTCAGAGCATGCCCTATGGTTTTGATTCTCCATTCCTTTCCTTTTAATAAACATGCATGGGCCTTTTACAATCTAAACACGCATGTGATTTCATGACTTACATTGTGATTTGGACCAACATTTTGATACTTTTGTTGTTGACTTGGCGCTACTTGCTTGAGGGATATACAAGTGCGATGTTCTGTTCACAGGATCCCATGGGATAACTTATCCAATGAAAAGATAATACTTATCCCACTCTATCGCATCAACATCTATTAAAATATACACACTCCTAACTTACATCAACTCCAACATTATTAAAAATACCCACTATAAGATAATATATCTATGAACATACACCCGTTACATTACATCTGCCTATCCCACTCTCATGTCACAATATTAAAATGTTGCTCACTAACATTATATCAAAATATCATGTTATCTTTATCTCACTACTTATTCCACTACTTCTCAATAGAAACCCCATTTAACTTATCCCAAGATAGAAGTTATTCTCAAGAAAATGCAACCAAAAGACTCATAGGATGGGATGCTCCCAAGGCCTTGACCCTTTGCACTCTTTATACCATCCTTGCCAAGCTCAAGTTATCTCTTAAAATTTGCAATGGTAGTTCTTCAAGGACCATTCGTTAAGCAGATTGAGTAGAATTATTGTTGTCTTCAAGTGGAACTTCAATTTAATTAGAACGACAATAGTTTCTTAAAACATTGTCATTATCCTCTTCTCTTGCTTAACATTGCTATGACAAAACTAAGTGAATTACTTAAGCAAAGCATTAAATTTCCTTGGGTGGTTAGTGGTGATCGTGATAGTAGGTTTTTCCATATTGTTATAGAAAGAAGATCTACCAAAGAAGCTCATTCTTTATTGAAATATGTAGTTGTGGAAGGGGTATTCGACTTCTTACAAGATTGTTGACTTCCCCAAACCCTTCTCCCCTATGAACCTATCATGGATTATATTGATCTCTCCTACAAAATCTCTTTATAGATGGTCATCATGATGTTTGTTTCACCTCCTGACGAGAACAAAATTCTTTCTTACTCTAAGTGCATGCTTCATGTCAAAACTCCTAGTCCTAGTGGTTTTAATGATTTTCTTCCCTTCATTTCTGAGATCCTGTTAAGCTTGAGATGAGTTTGGCCATTTGTCACCTTTCTACCACTTGATCCTTCTTCATGCCCTCAACGATACATTTATTTCCCTTATTCCAAGGTCTCATGTTAAATCCGTTAACCACCTTAAGCCCATAAGTACAATGTGATTTACAAGATTATCTCATGTATCTTGGTTCATAGATTTATGCCCGCTTAATTTCTCCTTAATTAACAAAAACTAGAGCCCCTTATGGACACACACTTAGACAAATGAACCCCCCATATCAATCAATTCCTCAAGTTAATCCTTCAATTCCTTAGGCTCAATTAGTGTCATTCGATAAGGAGCCTTCAAGATTGGTACTATTCTGAATGAATCTTGAATTCGATCTCTCAATGACCTAAGAAACTTCTCACAAAATACTTCTGGAAATTCTTTAGATTGAAACTTCATGTAATTCAATTTTATTCTTCTTGGTAACTACAACACGTGCTAAGTAGCCTTCACATCCTTTGAACAATAATTTACAAACCTTCAATGCTGAAATTTGATGAATGATAAAGTCTTCTTTCCCACCTTTTAGTATGTATCAATTCAAGACAGGTGGTGACAAGATAAAGCTCTAGCCAAAGCAACCTAGGAATGTATGATGTCCAACCAACCAATCTCTTCTTAATATTATATCAAAGTTTTTCATGTCTATGACTATTAGATCAACAGCTAACTCCTTTCTAACTTTGAACTAAACATTCAAGTTCCATTGATTGGCTATGAATATTTGTCCTCCTAGTCCAACTATTATGTAAGGTACATCTAAATTTTCTATAGGCCTTCATAATTTTGTTGTAAAATCTTTTGACACAAAAGAATTTGTGGCTCCCTAATTAAACAAACTATATGCTACTACATTGCAAATAGGAACCATACCTTGAACCATAGATGTTGAGGCTTAAGCATCCTTCAAGAAGAGTTGACTACATAAAGGGATGCATAATGTTTGATCAGACCTCCATCACTTGAGTTAGTTTAGCATCACAATAGGAAGGTCTTTGACTCCAACACAACCTTTCAACTTAATCGTGGGGCCTTTCCTTCTAGACCCTATTGGGTTCAAAATGGGGAAAAAAGGCCCATTCACAATGAACAATCAGACAAAAGGATAGGACACTTGGTTACCCAATTTCACCTAGAAAAGGTGCACGTACGAGAAGAGTGTGATAACTCCCGGAACTTCCACTATGTAGAATAGAAATACAGAAAATCACTTCTCTCTCTCTCTCTCTCTCTCTCTCTCTCTCACTTACAGGGGTCCTCACTTATTTTAAATGTGACAAGTTTTGTAATCTAAGTAAAAGCCACTACTTAAGCCTCCCATCTTAGGATTTTCACAATTAGTTCTATCTGATCAATCACTACACCAAGCTACTTAACCCGCAGGTAACTTAACTGCATAAGGTGTTACGACCCGATTCCCAGATTCCTACAGGACCCGAGATCGGCTTGCCTCGACTAATCCCAAGACTTAGTCATCCAACAAGAAATAACCAAAAGCAGGAAAATAAACCACATTCACACATGCAATATAACTAAGCAGAAGAAAAGTACGAAGAAGTAAAGAATGCAGAACAACTGTCTCAAAACATAGTACATGTCACCACAACAACAATAGAAAATGAAAAGGAAACAGAAAGTAACAGGAACAGCAAACTATGTGTCCATTACTCACTACAATAGTAGGAAAGCAAAAGAGTTGAAAAACGACTACGGCTAGGCCCACCACCCTCTGCAGCCGGAAACTCGGGCTGCTCAACTCCTGGTCCTGAAAAGGGTTATGAAAAGTCAGAGTCACCGAACGCTGAGTAAAGTGGTGTTTACATTATTTAAGTACAAGTACAGTAAAAACAACAACAAATTTATTTCTCATTTCTATTAATCTCATTTATGTGTTTCTGTTTCATCTATTTCTCAAAGTATCCAATTATTTCTTGATCTTGCATGTTCCTCGTGAGAATGGTCTTGATTGCAGTCTTTTCCGTAGAGTAGAACGTACACGCGGTGCTCTCCTAGCCGGCAGAGTCTCCCGTGGAAGTCCTACACCCATTCAACCACCCCGAGGTCACTGTCAAGACGTAGCGGTGACTACGACACGTGTGATAAGCGCACGGGTAGCTACCCCGCACTAACACGCGGTCAGTCGTTTCCGCTAGCGGGTGACACAAAGTACAGCATGGAACTGTATAGGGCCTTGCCTTCTCAGAACAGGGGTCTCACCCCTCAGAATTTAACAGGGGTCTCGTCCCTCCACAGTCCACGTACCCTCGTCCGACTACCCCGGTTTGCCCAAAGGGCCTAACAAAGTCGATGTAGGGTGGCTAGCTGAATCCCGAGCCCTGTGGGGTAGCTAACTCCCTCCCTACACTAGTAGCACCCTTGGTACCGCATACGTGAGGGCCAACAGGAGTCGGTGTAGAGTGGTCAATCCTAACCCTAGGTCTCAACCCAAAGGAGGCTAACTCCACTCTACACTAGAAAGGGACAGTTGCTCTCCTTGGTACCACGTACACAAGGGCCAGCTCACTTCCTGTCTACATTCCAGATTTCCTTTCATCCACAGGAGTTCTACTCCTAATTCCCCGAAGGGTTCATGCTCATATTCATCTCATTTATCCAGGTCCAGATCTCATGTTTCATAATTCATTCCTCATCCATATACAGGCAGCTCGTGTTTTCATAATTCAATTATCAAAAACATGCAACTTGTGGTTTCACAGGCAATTTCTTAATTACATACAGGCAGCTCGTATTTTAACATGTATCTCGTAATTATATTAAAGGCATTTGCTAGTAATTTATCTTAACCATGCATTCAAGTAAACAGTACAGCTCAAACAGGCTCATTCATTTCTACCCTAGGGTTCATTCCATATCCTAGAGTTCAATTCTACTATTCCAACCAAGTACATTCTTATTTAAATATTAATAACTGAGTTAAACCACTCTACCGGGTACACGGGAGGAATGGGGGCTTGTGCCGCAGATCTCGTCGTCTCCACAGGCCCCGAACACCCCACTAGCTTGTAACCTGTACCAGCAACCAATGTATAATAGACGAGCTCAAAATAGCAGATACTCAACATGAATACGTAGAGGAACTCGAGTGGAAAACAACGGTACTTCATTCGTGGAAATCTGATTCTGTTTGGGCCTTAAACAGGCCAAAAACGTAATTACTGATCAAAATCAAACGTCTGGGACTAATTCCAGACATCTTAAAAGACGTCAGAACTCACCTTGTGTTCCCTGCGGCTGATCAGACGTCCAGACTCCCTCTGCGACCATTTGGGGGCAACTCCAAATGTCGAATAAGGTCTCCAATCGTCTAGAAGCACCTCCAGATGTCTGGTGACGTGATCAGACGTCCAAAAGTACTTGGGAAAGTGCACCGTGCGCCTTCCCAAAGCCTGTCCTGCGTACGAAAATGCAGGCATGGCTTTAGCCCAACAACTCCTGCATTGAGATCTTCTACATGGCGAAAATCAGCGCAGGAACGAACATACCTCGCGCGATACGTGCTTTCAGACATCCCGCCTCAACTCCGAACGTCCTGGTGCCTCTCCAGTCATCTGGTCTTCACTCCAGACGTCTGATATCGGAAACATTCAGTATCTGAACTTCACGCCGATCGCTCCACTCGCCCTCCGCCCACAGCGGCAGCTCCAACAGCTTCATAAGCTTGAGCAACTCCTCGCCGACGTCCTCCTCTCTCTTACGAGCTCCTCCTCGAGCTTCACTGAGCTCCCATGGTCATCTTCCTCCTCCCCCGCTCTCACTCCCTCGCACGCTCCCGCTCTCGCTCCTCCCCGCTCTCCCCTCGCCGGTGGCTCTCCTTCCTTACCGCGGCTGCAGCAGAGGCGGAGGGAAAGGTGGCCGTTGCAGGAGAAGGTGGAGGTGGCGGTGGTTGTGGTGTGAGGAGGAAAGGAGAGGAGAAGGGAGGGGGTTTATATAGAGGGAAGTTAGGGTTCAGGGGAGGTGAAGGAGAGAGAGAGGGAGCGACCTCTACGCGTCTCCCGCGCGCAGAGCGCAAAACGTAGTATGAAAATCTCACTTTCAGACGTCCAGGCATGTGTCCAGATGTCTGGACAGACGTCTAACTGAAACTCCAGACGTCTTATCCGACTAAAAATGTAACAGGTCATTACACAAGGCAGCAACTCTAGATCCTTAAACCAGAACACTTTTATCTCCCCTTGGGAGATGGAGATAGGAAACTCGATAAATGGAGCACCTTCACAAATAATATAAAAGAATAAAGAAATAAGAGCATACAAAATAATCCTATTGAAACTCAAGATTAAATTGAAAAAGCAATAGGATTAGCTAAATTGCTTTTGGAATGCTCACGTAGAATGAGGATGATTAAGGTATTAGAGCACAAAAGCGGAAGGTCATAAGATGATGAGTGTTGTAGGCATAAAGATCAAGAATGTTCTTCAATCAAGAAAGCACTTTTATCTTTGTGTGTATTAGAGAATGGAGAAGAGTGCTATATTTTCTATAAAAATGGTTCTTTATTTATAAAGAGATTAGTGCTAATCAAAATTGAAAGGTAATTAGTGGAAACAATAGTCATATTAGCCAAGATAATTTGAAATTCAAAGCAGGTTGATCGATCAAAATTTTAGTTGATCATTAAAGTGATGATCAATCAGTGATCAATCAATGACCGATCAAAAGGTTATAAAAAATAGGTTTAGAATCTTACGCAACTTGATCGATCAACACATGTTGACCGATCAAATAGGATTTTTGGTTGATCAAAAATGTGTGTTAGTCGATTAAGGATGTGCTTGATTAAGTTTCAATCTTATGCAATATAGTTGATCAAGACTAAGGATTAATCAATCAAATTGATCATTGATCAATCAGAAAAATATGTTGGACAGTCAAACATATTCAGCAAATTTAGGCTAAAAAATTATCCCATGTTCGTTGATCAAAACCTCTAGTTGATTGATCAAATGTGATTTTGATCGATCAAAAAGTTACACTGATTGATCAAATGGTGTGAACTAAAATGTTGGGTTCTTCTTGGTTGATAAATGTCATATCAAAAATGAATCAATGATAGATCAAAAATCAACTACAGATTAATGTTAGGTATGGCTTCTATCTAAGGTGAAGAAATTAATCCTAACGTGTTCAAAAGAATTTAAGGTTCATTTACATTCTATAAAATAAAAATTACAACACTTTAAAGACATACAAATGACAACATGATTACAATGACTCTTTAAACTTTCACTTTGACTTTCTTTAAGCATTAGTTTTTCTTCCTTGCCTAAGATGCTATCATTCTTCTTTTCATTAAGTCATATTTAGACTAAGGAAGACTTCTCACACTTTATTCTTGCAAGTTTGATCTTGAATTATTATTTAATACTTCCTTCCTAAAACTTCATCACATCGAATCACAAATATATAAATTTTGTTATTATCAAAACCAAGGGCAACAATAGTTCAATGAGTGTAGAATTGTCGATTCAAGGTTGTTGTAAAGGACTTAACACCAAATGAAACCAAATCAATATACAAACAAACATTTGAGAGGTTTCGTAAATCCTAAAAATCTCTGATTTCCCATATGCATTGATAATCTAAAAATAAAGAGAGTTTAGATGGATACCTGAATCCATCGCTTGATCTTACGAAGAAGGAAGGAGTGAATCCTTCTATTCCCATTGAGAATCTCGACGAGGTTTTGGCGATGGTGCTTCTAGGGATCCAGAGAGAATGAGCGCGGAAGAGGAAGGGAACGTTATGTTCTTGTGTGTACCCCTTCGATTTCCACCTGGGGTCCTTATATTTCCCACGATGGGGTGCAGGAAAACAAAACCACCCATTACTCGCATATCCTCGAAGACCACAACAACTATATTTCGGAATTGACGGTTCTACCCATCAACAAACCGTAATTCCCCAGAGGGTTTCTATGCAATTAACCTCCATATTATTGGAAGTGCAATTTACCCAATTCTTATTGGATCACATATTGGGCATGTTTACGAATATACATGTATATGATATATATTAATGTAAGTCCCCTTATAATAATATATGTATGCCCACTAATGATTCTAACAATCTCCCACTTGAGCAACATATATTATTTGCACAAACTCACATTAATTTAGACTGTATGAGCTCAAACTGTATATCATATACATATAAAACACACCACCACCAATCTCGTCCATACTGTGTTAGTTATAGGACCAATGCGGTCTTCGTCACTTTAAATTTGACTAAACCCCTCAATGATCACATACAACAACACAAATAATGACATAGGTCAAATATGGGTACATAACATGAAAAATTGCATGTCAAATGATCCATACATAACTATCTTTCAACTGGCCCAACCATATTATAAGAGTTCACGAATGCAGAATAGATTGAGTTCAAAATAAACAAACCTTTATTTGCGCAAAATAAAAGAATATGTCCACACATAATGAACACCAGAATGAAACAAACTCCAACTGAACTGTAGTATCATATACACCCATTCAGGTTACATGCTCGTGAAAGACTCTAGGCGTTAGCCCCTTAGTGAGCGGGTCAGCCACCATGGAGTGAGTTCCAATGTGTTCTATGGACACTTGACCACGTTGAATTCTTTCTTTAACCGCCAGAAACTTAATATCAATAAACTTTGACCTCGACGAACTTCTGTTGTTGTTCGAATACAACACTGCGGAATTATTATCACAATAGATTCGTAGTGGTCTTTCAACACTACCGAAAACACGTAAAGCTGTGATAAAATTCTTAAGCCATATTCCCTAATTCAATGGCTCAAAACATGCTATGAATTCTGCTTCCATGGTAGAGGTGGCTATCATCGTTTGCTCAGCACTCCTCCACGAAATAGCTCCTCCCGCCAGCAAAAAAATATAGCTCGAAGTGGACCTTTGATGAGAACCTCATCATGAGCCATAACTAGCTCATTTTGACCCAATACAAAGGATAAAAGCTCCTACATATCTCAAGGAAAGGCTTAACTCAGAGAATTCTGAGTTTGAGAAGAAAACCAGTCATAAGGGGTAAAAGTGCAATTTTACCAGTATAATCTGCATACAGGGTAATTCAGGTCCCAAACACAGGTCAAAACAGCTTAATAAGAATAAAAGTGGGATGAGATGATCTAGCAAGGGCTACAGCACTTCCAAGGAACCAAATGATAATCTGTAACCCTAAAACAACCCACTTCAATTCACAAGGTTCGAGGCAAAGTAAAAATAGAATAAACCCTCTAAAATTCATAGAAAAATAATCTCTAGGGTTTAGAACCTTCAATTTGGCCTTTAGAACCCATTTTGACCTACATTGAGAACCATGCCCAATTAATAACATAATTTGGGTTTTTGCGCAAATTGACCGGTCAAACAAGGTTTAATATGAAAATGAAATTCACCATCAGATTCCTTAGGTCCTAATTAGTCATGTATAAAAACTTGAGCCTAAGAAGAAACCTCCTTGACCGACTTCACACTTTGGTCCTCATATATTTACTCTTTGGCCCTCAACTTTTGAACCCTCGCATTTTGGCCCCTAACTCTCCTTCGTTCTTTGCACTCAGGTCCCTCCTGCAAAACCCTGCCAGCACCATGCTCCGGCGACCTTGCACGGAGCATGGCGCCGCGCAGGGTGAGGTGGGGGACCTGGCAAGTAAACCGGGGGTGCCCTGCGTCGTCAGCCGTCGCAGGAGCACCCCCCTGGTCATTGTAGCCCACCATACCGGCCGTGCGAACGCACGGACGGTATGGGTTCGTGTTCCGACCATTCTCCGGCGAGGGAGACACGTCGTCTCCCTCCGCCTTCCTCCCTGTTTCATCCCTATAAATACCCCCCGCTGCTCCACCGACCAGGGTAGCCTGGATCTGACGGAGAAAATCCCCAACTTTCTTCTCTTCTTCCTCCGGCAGACGCTCACCAGCTCCGGCGGCTTCCTCCCCCTCCACCTCTTCGCTCTGCCGCAATACCAGCAGCAGAGACTTCCTCCCCTGCTCTTCCCGCGCCACGCCGCACCCAGCTGGCGCCTCTCCGGCTCTCTGCTCGCCGCCGCCCCTTTCCCTGAGCATCGTCTTCTCCAGCGACAGTCGATACGACTGTCGCCCTGTTCCTCCCCCTTCGTCCCTGCAAGTAAGCTAGAGCTACTCCCCTTCTCCTCCTCTTTCTTTCCCCGCTTTCAATTTATTCAATTAAGCCCCTTACCGACCTTGACCACCTTCACCCCCTTCGCCTCAGACCACCCTCCGGCGAGCCGTTCCCATCACCTCAGCAACCCACACGGCTCGCCGACCCTCACCGCACCTCCGCCTCATCACACTGAGCATCCCCCACCCCTCCACTGCCACTCCACACCTCCGTAACACTCCCCCGAACAAACCCATTCCTCCGGTTGCAGTCCGACCCAGGGCTGCCACCAGACACCTCCTTGCGGCCTGCCGCGCAGCTCCTCACCTTCGCCGTGCCACGGCGAAGGTTCCCCAGTGGTTTGATTAGGCCGCGAGGCCATATTCGTGCCCGACAGGTTTTGAGGTCCGACCGCCATTGACGCACATTAAAGCAGCTTCTCCCGCGCTCCAGGCTTGAGGACGCCAGGTCTCCAGCTGCTGCGGAGTACGGGGCGTCGTGCGAAGGCAGCCAGCCAGCAACTTATGCAGATAGAAGCCGCAGCTGCAGAAGCCAAGCCGCGGTCTCCCAGCAGGCGCACGCGAAGAACGGTCTGCGTTTAGTCCCACATCGGTAAGCCTCACACACGTTCCACTGTTTAAATTGATTTCGTGCACTAGCCTCATTGCCTCAGTACACGGGGTGAGGTCCCCTTACACCCGCCCGGTTACCCGGTCTCGTCCGCGCTCACGCCTCGCGGACCTGACCCGACCCGACTTAGACTGACTGCACTCCTCGCCCACCACGCACGCCGGTGGGCCTGGACCCGGGCCTGACCCGAACCCGATTACCCGGTAGGCTCTGGGAGAGCTTTCCCAAGAGTGGTTTCAGAGAGAAAGAGAGACGCGGGGGGGGAGGGTAGAGTAGGTTTTGCCTCTTGACGAAAAACTCTGAAGTGTGCAGGCCAAAGAAAAAGAAGAAGACCCGCGGAAGAAGAAGTGCAGGCGAAGAAGAAGGAAGAGCAACGGCCAAAGCAGAAGAAGAAGAAAGGAAGACTTAGTAGCTGAAGGCAGAAGCTCTGCAGCCATAAAGAAACAAAAAAAGGGAAAAGAGAAAGGGTCACCACGATTGCAGAAGAAGAAGAAGAGAGGTCAAGGCAGAAAACCGAAGAAGAAGGAAGAGCAACGGCCAAAGCAGAAGAAGAAGAAAGGAAGACTTAGTAGCTGAAGGCAGAAGCTCTGCAGCCATAAAGAAACAAAAAAAGGGAAAAGAGAAAGGGTCACCACGATTGCAGAAGAAGAAGAAGAGAGGTCAAGGCAGAAAACCAAAGAAGAAGAAGAACAAGGAGCTCTGAAGAAAGAAGAACATCACCAACGCAGGAACAGCAGGAAGAAGAAGAAGAGCATCACCATTGCAGAAGAAGAATATCACCTCCGCAGAACAGAGAGAAAGAAGGAGATCTAAAGAAAGAGAGAAAGAAGAGCATCCCCCTCTGCAGAACAAAGAGAAAACAACAAATTCTTTCCCTCTCTCTTTCTTTTTGTAAAAGAAACATGTATATCTCTAGAATACGACTTGCTCCCTGAGTTCGACCTCGGGAACTCTTTCATTGTCCGAGTAAAAAAATTTATATTTGAAATGTTGGTAATAACCGGCTTTACTACAACGTTATAACAAAACCCTCAAACCCGGTAATCGCCACGTTCCATTTTGGCGCCGTTGCCGGGGAGCAACGGCTATTCTAGAGGTAAACATTCCTGTTTCTTTTAAGTTCTGATAATCTCCTCTCTTTTATGCAGCTACAGGAATTCAAGAAGACAAGCAACCACACGACAACCACTCCGAAGACAGGTAAATTTTTCCTCTCACTATTAACCCCTACACTCTAAAGAGAAAAAAAAAAGAAAAGAACAAGCAATATAGGGCTAACCTGTCTTCCATACTTAGTAACCATAAAAAGTTGCATGTTTTCAACTCATCACTCCTGCACACTATTAAGGGTATTTAAGGGCTAACACATTCTTGCTTGAGCCCTAATTGCCCAACAAAGAGTTAAATGGACCAAGTAGAGCCAACATAAGGTCAAACATTAGGATTTCAGTAGAGACACACCCCTTAATCAAGAATTGAGGAGATCCAAAAGAGGTGTGCCCAAGCCATTGATTGAAAATAATTAACAAGAAAAATCCTAAATAATTGGCTCTCTCTAAACACTTGAACCCTAAAAGACAGACCTAAAAGCTCTTAAAGAAAACAATAGGTAAAGTTGACCCCTTGGGTCAACCAACCTTAAATTAGGTCACTCTTTGCACTTAAAAAGACTAAAGTTCAAGTGAAACCTTAAGCACCCTGATCTTAAAATTGGTAGACTTAGGAGGTCAAGATCCCCATTCTGGTCTACCTGGAACCGCAGTGACAAGAGAGGTCGGGTGGGGGAAACCCTGTAACCCGTGGGGACGCTCTACCGTGTAGGGGTCTTCGCGGGACTCTCCCTCTCTGGCTGCCCAGGTAATTCTCAGGTGGACTATCTTTCTGATCAAGGGGTCCATCTGCCCCGCACCTCTATAGTCACCCAACACATTTTTGGGTGTCTTGATTGGGTCCAGCACCTTCTAAACTTACCTCTCCCAACTGTGCATGTACGGAAGGAGGTCTCTAAGACCACCCTTAAGACCTCCATTAGAAATTCGCTCTCGTCAAGGCCAAGCCTCGACGCCCGTATTTGTGCAGCAACACCCTCACATTATTCTCTCTTCTGATTCAGAACCAAGTTCTTCTTCTTCCCCCATCATGGCTCAGCCAGTTGAGGAAGAAAATAATCTGGAACACCAGCTCCAGCGACTCAATGACCTCTTCCAAAACTTCGTGCACCCACCACAGCGTCCTATGATGCGGGACCACTACAATCCTGCTGCGGTGGCCATTGAGCCTCGAGTCAGAATCCCGATTGGAGGACCTGATTCCGAACTAAAGCCCAACATGATTCATGCTATACCTAAATTCCATGGGCTTAATTCTGAAGATCCCTTCCAGCACATCAAACAGCTAAAGCATCTGGCCCATACTTTTGGATCAGATGCGCAAAATCGGGATATTCTTCTCATTAAGATGTTCTCCTTTTCTCTTATGGACAAGGCCGCCCATTGGTATCAAACTCAGACCTGGCCGATCAACACTTGGGAAGAACTTCAATCCGAGTTTTTGAAAAAGTTCTTTCCCGTTGGTCGGACCAACGCCTTGCGCCATCAGATTACACACTTCACTCAACAATCAGGAGAACCTCTCCATGAGGCATGGGATCGTTTTCAGGATCTCATGAGGAAGTGCCCCCATCACGGAGTTCCTAAATGGGAACAAGTCCAATCTTTTTACCAGGGACTCCGTGAGGACATCCGCCTTTTCGTCAATGCAACCTACGGAGGAAACATCATGGGTCAACATGAAGACACCGTATGGGAGATTCTCGAAAACATGTGCGAGAACTCCATCAACAATGACTCCATGGGATTATTCGACAGGACGAATACCCGCGCAGCGACGAATCTTAAGGGAGCACATGAGATGCAGGACCTGTCCGCATCAGTCGACCTGGAATTAATGGCCAGTCGATTGGACAAGGTCTCAATCATTGAAAAGAAGGTGGATGAGCTGACTCAGCACTTGCAGCGAGCCACCTCTGCGCGTAACTCCTTTGCACAACCTCCTTCCACACAGGAGACTGTGCAAAACATCCTCCACCGATCCTCCCTTGGGATGGATCCATATCCATCCCCGTCTGATTCTTGGACTGGAAGATCATCCGATCATTTCTTCACCAGCCGGGGGAACTCCATTCCTCCTTTCCCTGATTCTCAGGAGGTTCCTCAGACCTGCGAGGACCTCAACGCCATCCAGAACGACCCATTCTCCAACACTTACAACCCTGGATGGCGAAACCATCCCAATTTTCAGTGGGCGGGAAATCCCCAAACCCAAAGACCACCTTTTCAGTCCCGCCCACAGCCCTCTCATCACTACCAGCCGCCTCAGCCTCGGCCCAACCCTACTTATCCATCAGGGCCAAATCAAGATCAAATGTCCTTAATCCTTCAGACTCTGGCTGACATTCAAAAATCGAATGCGGCCATTCAAAAACAGCACAAGGACGAGCTTACTGAAGTTAAAACTCAACTGGCCCAGTTGGCAAATTCTCGCCAGCCAGGCACACTCCCTTCCCAACCCCTTCCTAACCCAAATAACGTGCCAACCCAGAAGCGCGTTATGAATCCAAATTTAGGCCACGCTCAATGGATTTATCAGGCCCCTACTGCCCCATCTCCAGACGAGATGGATGCCTCAACTTCTCGTGCGGGATTTCAGCAGCAGCCACCCCTCCTACCAAACCCAAACCAAAATCAGGCCGGATTAAATTCTGTAACAACACGTAGTGGTAAGACAACTCAGGACCCGCATTATCCAAACCACTCCCAACCTGATAACCATGACCCTAGGATAGTTATCCAAGGTACCGCTGTTCCAGACCCACAACCTGGACCTATCCTAGAGGAACCAACCAAGATCCCGTTTCCCGAGGCCCTGACCAAGGGAAAGAAGACCACCAAACCCGTGGCCCCTGAGGAGGACCTGGTCAAGCTCTTTGAGCAGGTCCACATAAACATCCCCTTGATGGATGCAATCCGCCACGTACCAGCTTACGCACGATTTCTAAAGAATATATGTACACCCCAGCGTAAGCCGCGAACCAAGGGAGGGAGCCCAATTGTTCTGTCAGAGCAAGCCAGCTCTGTAATCCTTAGTAGACTCCCACCCAAGGCAAAAGATCCTGGAACTCCCCTGATCTCCTGTAAGATAGGTGGTACCCAATTTGATAGAGCATTGTTAGACTTAGGTGCATCTATAAATCTGATACCCACATCCTTACTTGACCATCTGGAAGAATCTGAGCTGAAACCAACCGAGGTGACATTACAATTAGCAGATCGATCTATAAAGTCACCAAAAGGGATTCTCGAGGATGTTATCGTGAGAGTGCGGGATTTCTATTTTCCAGTAGACTTTATAGTCTTAGACATGGATGCACCTGAGAACCCTAGGGATACACCAATCATTCTAGGGAGACCTTTCTTGGCTACTGCTAGAGCCAACATCAGCTGTGAGGAGGGCCAAATAGAGCTTAAGTTTGGAGATCAAACACTGAAAATTGATATATTTAAGGCCCAACAAGGAATTAATTGCGGCGTCATCGAGCAAATTTGTGACATCAAGACTTTGGTTGATGAATCACACCTCCAGAATGACTTGAGTATGCCTCATCAACCACAGAAGGATCTTGACCCGCAAACAGAGGAGTCAAATCCAGATGTGAACAACCCAGTAACTCCCACCCTTGAACCTCACATCTATACTGAACCACCCGCTGCTGCTGAAAACCCCATCCTCGAACTGAAACCCCTTCCTGCTCATTTGAAATACATCTTTTTGGGTTCTAATCAGACCCTTCCTGTGATCATCAATTCCAACCTCAGTCCTGAACAGGAAACCAGTCTGATTGTTGTCCTCCAGCAACATCGAAGAGCCATCGGATGGACTCTCGATGATTTGACTGGAATAAGTCCCTCTTATTGTACTCATCATATCTATTCAGAAGAGGGCACACGACCTTCTCGTGAAATGCAGAGACGCTTAAACCCCAATCTGCAGGAGGTCGTGAAAAAGGAGATCATCAAGTGGTTAGATGCTGGGATCATCTACCCGATCTCCGATAGTCGTTGGGTGAGCCCAATTCAGGTCGTGCCTAAGAAGGCAGGACTCACCACTATAACGACTGAGACCGGAGAAATCATTCCTACCCGATTAGCCAACTCGTGGAGAGTCTGCATAGATTACCGTCGACTCAATTCCTCCACGAAGAAGGATCATTTCCCACTACCCTTCATTGATCAAATTCTCGAAAAACTAGCGGGAAATAGGTTCTTCTGCTTTCTTGACGGGTACTCCGGTTATAACCAGGTGGCAATCCATCCTGAGGACCAAGAAAAGATCACGTTCACCTGCCCCTTCGGAACATACGCTTTCCGAAGGATGCCTTTCGGTCTTTGCAATGCACCCGCTACTTTTCAGCGATGCATGCTTGCCATATTCTCAGATATGGTAGGTGATTATCTGGAAGTCTTCATGGATGACTTTTCAGTTTTCAGAGCATCATTCGACGATTGCCTCCAACACTTGGTCCAGATACTCAGGCGGTGCATCGACGTGAGTTTGGTTCTTTCCTGGGAAAAGAGCCATTTCATGGTGCCTGAGGGAATTGTCCTGGGACACTCAATTTCGGAGAAAGGTATCCAAGTGGATCGAGCTAAGGTTAATTTGATTTCTCACCTTCCTATGCCTAGCTCGATCAGGGACATCCGATCCTTTTTAGGGCATGTCGGTTTTTATCGACGATTTATCCCTGATTTTTCAAAAATCGCACGCCCCCTGACCACTCTTCTCTCCAAGGATGTTCCCTTCGAAATCTCCAAGGAATGCACTCAAGCATTTGAAATCCTGCGTGACCGAGTCACCCAAGCCCCGATCCTACAGTCCCCTGATTGGTCTCAACCCTTTGAGATCATGTGTGATGCTTCCGACTTCGCTGTAGGAGCAGTTTTGGGGCAGAAAAATGACAAGAAACCTGTGGTCATTTACTACGCCAGCAAAACACTCGATGAGGCTCAGCGTAACTATACAGTTACTGAGAAAGAGCTGCTAGCTGTAGTATTTGCCCTAGAGAAGTTCAGATCGTACCTTCTGGGTTCCCATGTCATCATATACTCGGATCACACGGCTGTGAGGCATCTCCTTGCAAAGAAGGACGCGAAACCTCGATTGATCCGATGGATCTTGCTGTTGCAAGAATTTGACCTCGAGATTCGCGATAAAGCGGGAAAACAAAACGTGGTAGCTGATCACTTGTCCCGTCTTCCTTCTGAAATGATAGACCCTTCCGGACCCATCACTGAGCATTTTCCCGATGAGCACCTGCTGACTATTGGTACTAGCCTTCCATGGTTTGCTAATATTGTAAATTACTTGGCATCTCATCAGACCCCGTCCGATTGGCCGAAGGCCAAGAAAGACAAATTACGCTCCGATGCCAAGTATTACATTTGGGAAGACCCGTACCTCTTCCGCATAGGTGCCGATCAGATCATCCGGAGATGTGTCCCGGAAGGGGAAGTCAACAATATCCTCTCTTTCTGCCATGACCAGGCATGCGGTGGCCATTTTGCCGGGCATAAAACCGCATCAAAAGTCCTCCAGTGCGGCTTTTACTGGCCCACACTGTTCAAAGACGCATACAGTCATTGCAAGGCATGCAGTCGTTGCCAGACTTTGGGCAACATGAGCCATCGCGACATGATGCCTATGCAACCGATTCTAGTATGCGAAATCTTTGATGTTTGGGGGATTGATTTTATGGGCCCCTTTCCTGTTTCGGATGGTTTCGAATACATTCTGTTGGCTGTGGACTACGTGTCCAAATGGATCGAAGCCATACCGACCCGAACCTGTGATCACAAAATCGTTCTCAAATTCATTCATCAACACATTTTCTCAAGGTTCGGGATTCCTCGTGCAATAATCTCTGATGGGGGGACCCATTTCACAAATGCTCAGTTTAGGTCACTGATGACCAAATACGGGGTGTCTCACCGAATCTCTACTCCTTACCACCCCCAAACTAATGGTCTAGCTGAGCTGTCTAATCGGGAGATCAAGAAAATCCTGCAAGTCACTATTCGACCTGACAGGAAGGACTGGTCGTCCCGACTTCCGGAAGCATTGTGGGCCTATAGGACCGCCCACAAGACCCAATTAGGCATGTCTCCCTTTAGATTGGTGTACGGAAAGGCATGCCACCTTCCCGTCGAACTGGAGCATAAAGCCTATTGGGCAGTACGGAACTGTAATCTGGATATTTCTAAGGCTGGGACCCACAGAAAACTCCAAATCAGCGAGATCGATGAATTACGCATAGACGCGTACGAAAACTCGCAAATCTACAAGGAGCGGGTTAAAGCCTTCCACGACAAACACATCTCGAGAAAGATCTTTCATCCTGGTCAAAAGGTCCTACTCTTTGATGCCCGACTCAAACTCTTCCCAGGAAAACTGAGATCTAAGTGGGTCGGACCATATTTGGTCCGACAGGTTTTTGGAAATGGAGCAATCGAAATCAGTCCACTCAGCCACGATTCTGAACCTTTCATCGTGAACGGTCAGAGACTCAAGCCGTTCATTGATGTAACTTCTACTGATTTGGCTGAGGCATCTTATATCCTCCGTTCCCCTTGAGCTTATTGCGCCCAGCCGATGGCGTAAAACTCAGCGCTTAACGGGAGGCAGCCCGTCATTCTCTTTGAAAACCTGAAACTTGTTCTGACACCTTTCAGCACTCGAACTTCACCCTTATAGACAGCCGACCCCAACTCAGATGTTCGCATCTGAGATTTGAAATCGTCCGCAAAAATTCAACCCGACCCATCCACTCACCCAAATTTCTGTCTTAAGGAATGAACTAAGACCCCCTAGGTTACAATGAGGACATTGCAAATCTTAGGCATGGGGGGGTAGGAAAGTGCAAAAACTTGTAAGAAAAGGTTTCAAACAAAAAATTCACATATGCCAAAAATACCATAAAAATTAAAAAATTTTTCGAAAAAGAATAAGAGGAAAAGAGGAGAAGGAAAATTTTGTGAAGGAGAAAAGAAACAAAATGAAAAAGGAGCACAAAATTATGAGAAAAAGTGATAGTCATTAGTAAGGAACTAAGGAATTAACCTAAGTTCTAGACCTCATTCAAGAAAATAACTGAAAAGTGCACAATGAGATTAGTAAGAATGCAAACCTTAGGCATTCTTGAATAGACTCTTAGTACCCATTAAGATCTGGACACTCCTCAAGAGGTTGAGGAAAATGAAAAGCTGAAGTATTAGGTCTAAGGCTTAGGGAGTATTCGGCCTCGTTAACTAATTTTTGGTTTACGGGACTCAGTAACCTAAGCACCCTAATCTCACACACAGCCTGGTTCAGTAAGCGTAAAAATCAGAATCACGCAGAAGCGTCGCAAAAATCTGAAAAGAACACCTAGAATAGGAGCGGCCGATCAACACAAGTTGATTTGGACGAGTTCCCAGCGCGGAGAGGCGGGAAATCCCCTCGAAGATGCGTAACAAAATATCATCTCCTCGGTGCTTGTCTCTTAGGATATTTACATATCCTACGGGGGGCATGTAAGCACTCTGCTGGTTCAGATTCCATGGATGGCATTATCTCGAAGTGTCAATTGCCAGGGTCTGGATTCGGCCACGGAATACCATGGATGGGATTATCTCGAAATCTCAATAGCCAGGGTTCCGGGGGTTGCCATGGGCGGTGCTATCTCGAAGCATCGATCGCCAGGAACCCTTGAGGATTGATGATGGGAGCAAGGAATCTGATACAGACCGTGTTGAAAAAGCCAATCCTAGGCTAGAACTAAAAAGAAAAAGAGAGAGAAAACTCTCCAAACAGAAAAACTTTCTATCTCTCTCTTACAAAACGCACTGCGAACTGAGCCAGGGCTAAAATCATTTCAAGCACGGGTGCTTTAACCACGAAGTCCAATAAACCTTAGGTTAGTTCTTGCGGGCCTTAAAAACCTTTGCTAAAAGACTGAGGCTAAGGCTAGACAGATTTGGATCTTGATTGGTACTAGAGTACCCTTTAGGCCTATGATCAGCATTCTAACCTAATCTATGCTCAAATAAAAAAGGCACTTATCTAAAACTATTGAAAACTTCATGGTCTAGAACAAGGGTTGAAACCTTAAGTTTTTGCTAAGGGACTAGCAAAAGCTAGGCATGGGGGTATGATGAGAACCTCATCATGAGCCATAACTAGCTCATTTTGATCCAATACAAAGGATAAAAGCTCCTACATATCTCAAGGAAAGGCTTAACTCAGAGAATTCTGAGTTTGAGAAGAAAACCAGTCATAAGGGGTAAAAGTGCAATTTTACCAGTATCATCTGCATACAGGGTAATTCAGGGCCCAAACACAGGTCAAAACAGCTTAATAAGAATAAAAGTGGGATGAGATGATCTAGCAAGGGCTACAGCACTTCCAAGGAACCAAATGATAATCTGTAACCCTAAAACAACCCACTTCAATTCACAAGGTTCGAGGCAAAGTAAAAATAGAATAAACCCTCTAAAATTCATAGAAAAATAATCTCTAGGGTTTAGAACCTTCAATTTGGCCTTTAGAACCCATTTTGACCTACATTGAGAACCATGCCCAATTAATAACTTAATTTGGGTTTTTGCGCAAATTGACCGGTCAAACAAGGTTTAATATGAAAATGAAATTCACCATCAGATTCCTTAGGTCCTAATTAGTCATGTATAAAAACTTGAGCCTAAGAAGAAACCTCCTTGACCGACTTCACACTTTGGTCCTCATATATTTACTCTTTGGCCCTCAACTTTTGAACCCTCGCATTTTGGCCCCTAACTCTCCTTCGTTCTTTGCACTCAGGTCCCTCCTGCAAAACCCTGCCAGCACCATGCTCCGGCGACCTTGCGCGGAGCATGGCGCCGCGCAGGGTGAGGTGGGGGACCTGGCAAGTAAACCGGGGGTGCCCTGCGTCGTCAGCCGTCGCAGGAGCACCCCCCTGGTCATTGTAGCCCACCATACCGGCCGTGCGAACGCACGGACGGTATGGGTTCGTGTTCCGACCATTCTCCGGCGAGGGAGACACGTCGTCTCCCTCCGCCTTCCTCCCTGTTTCATCCCTATAAATACCCCCCGCTGCTCCACCGACCAGGGTAGCCTGGATCTGACGGAGAAAATCCCCAACTTTCTTCTCTTCTTCCTCCGGCAGACGCTCACCAGCTCCGGCGGCTTCCTCCCCCTCCACCTCTTCGCTCTGCCGCAATACCAGCAGCAGAGACTTCCTCCCCTGCTCTTCCCGCGCCACGCCGCACCCAGCTGGCGCCTCTCCGGCTCTCTGCTCGCCGCCGCCCCTTTCCCTGAGCATCGTCTTCTCCGGCGACAGTCGATACGACTGTCGCCCTGTTCCTCCCCCTTCGTCCCTGCAAGTAAGCTAGAGCTACTCCCCTTCTCCTCCTCTTTCTTTCCCCGCTTTCAATTTATTCAATTAAGCCCTCTACCGACCCTGACCACCTTCACCCCCTTCGCCTCAGACCACCCTCCGGCGAGCCGTTCCCATCACCTCAGCAACCCACACGGCTCGCCGACCCTCACCGCACCTCCGCCTCATCACACTGAGCATCCCCCACCCCTCCACTGCCACTCCACACCTCCGTAACACTCCCCCGAACAAACCCATTCCTCCGGTTGCAGTCCGACCCAGGGCTGCCACCAGACACCTCCTTGCGGCCTGCCGCGCAGCTCCTCACCTTCGCCGTGCCACGGCGAAGGTTCCCCAGTGGTTTGATTAGGCCGCGAGGCCATATTCGTGCCCGACAGGTTTTGAGGTCCGACCGCCATTGACGCACATTAAAGCAGCTTCTCCCGCGCTCCAGGCTTGAGGACGCCAGGTCTCCAGCTGCTGCGGAGTACGGGGCGTCGTGCGAAGGCAGCCAGCCAGCAACTTATGCAGATAGAAGCCGCAGCTGCAGAAGCCAAGCCGCGGTCTCCCAGCAGGCGCACGCGAGGAACGGTCTGCGTTTAGTCCCACATCGGTAAGCCTCACACACGTTCCACTGTTTAAATTGATTTCGTGCACTAGCCTCATTGCCTCAGTACACGGGGTGAGGTCCCCTTACACCCGCCCGGTTACCCGGTCTCGTCCGCGCTCACGCCTCGCGGACCTGACCCGACCCGACTTAGACTGACTGCACTCCTCGCCCACCACGCACGCCGGTGGGCCTGGACCCGGGCCTGACCCGAACCCGATTACCCGGTAGGCTCTGGGAGAGCTTTCCCAAGAGTGGTTTCAGAGAGAAAGAGAGACGCGGGGGGGGAGGGTAGAGTAGGTTTTGCCTCTTGACGAAAAACTCTGAAGTGTGCAGGCCAAAGAAAAAGAAGAAGACCCGCGGAAGAAGAAGTGCAGGCGAAGAAGAAGGAAGAGCAACGGCCAAAGCAGAAGAAGAAGAAAGGAAGACTTAGTAGCTGAAGGCAGAAGCTCTGCAGCCATAAAGAAACAAAAAAAGGGAAAAGAGAAAGGGTCACCACGATTGCAGAAGAAGAAGAAGAGAGGTCAAGGCAGAAAACCGAAGAAGAAGGAAGAGCAACGGCCAAAGCAGAAGAAGAAGAAAGGAAGACTTAGTAGCTGAAGGCAGAAGCTCTGCAGCCATAAAGAAACAAAAAAAGGGAAAAGAGAAAGGGTCACCACGATTGCAGAAGAAGAAGAAGAGAGGTCAAGGCAGAAAACCAAAGAAGAAGAAGAACAAGGAGCTCTGAAGAAAGAAGAACATCACCAACGCAGGAACAGCAGGAAGAAGAAGAAGAGCATCACCATTGCAGAAGAAGAATATCACCTCCGCAGAACAGAGAGAAAGAAGGAGATCTAAAGAAAGAGAGAAAGAAGAGCATCCCCCTCTGCAGAACAAAGAGAAAACAACAAATTCTTTCCCTCTCTCTTTCTTTTTGTAAAAGAAACATGTATATCTCTAGAATACGACTTGCTCCCTGAGTTCGACCTCGGGAACTCTTTCATTGTCCGAGTAAAAAAATTTATATTTGAAATGTTGGTAATAACCGGCTTTACTACAACGTTATAACAAAACCCTCAAACCCGGTAATCGCCACGTTCCAACCTTCAACTATCCTGATAACCTGCAAAATCGGAGTCTGAATACCCGAGGACCTCCGAAGTATCAGATCTCTTATACGTGAGCATGAAGTCCTTTATTTTCTGAAGATATCTCATGACCCGTTTGGCTGCCTTCCAATGATCGGGTCTAGGATTACTTAAGTATCTGCCTAACATGCTAACAATGTATGCAATATCTGGCCGCGTGCAGACTTGTACATACATCAAACTTCCCACTACCGATGCATAAGGAATACACTCCATTTCCTTAGCTTCAACCTGATTCTTAGGGCACTGATTAAGGGAGAATTTATCCCCTTTAGCCACAGGGGTGTCTCCTGCCTTACAGTTTTCCATGCCAAATCTCTTTAGAATGGTTTCAATGTAGTTCTTCTGTGACAATCAAAAGATATCCAGAGAGCGATCTCGATATATCTGGATTCATAATACAAAATAAGCTTCACCAAGATCTTTTATTACAAATTTGTTTGAAAGAAATCTCTTGGTTTCAAATAGTAAACCATTATCATTAAAGGGCAAGTAATATGTCAACGACATATAAAATTAGGAAAACATATTTTCCTTTATCAAATTTATGGTATATACATTCATCAACTGAATTTGTCTCAAAATCAAATGAGATAACTATCTGATGAAATTTATAATACCACTAACTTGAAGCCTATTTTAGACGATAATGGCTTTCTTTAATTTGCAAACCATTTACTTTGCATCACCTAAGGCAAAGCGTTCTGGTTGCACCATATATATCATTTCATCAATGTCACCATTAAGAAACACCATTTTCACGTCCATTTGGTGTAGCTCTAAGTCAAAATGAGCCACTAAAGCCATAATGGTTCTAAAGAAGTCTTTTGAAGAAACAGAGGAGAATGTCTCTTTGAAATCAATGCATTCCTTTTGAGTGAAGACTTTTGCAACAAGACAAGCATTATACTTATCAACATTGCCTTTAGAATCCCTCTTGGTTTTAAAAATCCATTTACAACCAATGGGTTTTACACCATCAGGCAATGGGACAAGTTCCCAAACGTCATTGTCACTCATTGATTTCATGTCCTCATTCATGGAATTGGTCCATTCTTGGGAATTGGAACTCCTCATGGCATGAGTGACCGAAATGGGATCCGCATCCATTTGGTCTGTCTCTAGTTCTTCGAGAACTACAACATAGTCAATGGAGATTGCACTTCTTTCCCTAGTAGACCGCCTAAGGGGTGCTTGTTGAACATTTTGAGGATAATGAGTTTGATCCATAGGGAGACTTTCATCATTACTTTCATCCCTTTCTATCATTGGAACGACATCAGAAATGACAACTTGACCCTTTTCAGTAATATCCATAGAAATAGGGTCAGGTTCCTGAAAAGTAATGTGTCTATTACCTCCACCCAAACCAATATCCTTGAAGAAATGACTGTTTCTGGTTTCAAAAAACGAGCGAGTCTCAAGGACAAAGAACTTATATCCCTTAGACCTTTCCAAGTATCCAACAAAATAGCAACTGACCATTTTGGAGTCAAATTTTCTTTCGTTAGGCTTATAAGACCTAGCCTCAGCTAGACATCCCTAAATATGAAGGTGCCTAAGGCTTGGCAATTTACCAGTCCACATTTCATATGGGGTTTTTGGTACCGCCTTTTATGGTACTCTATTTAAGATGTATGCTTCTATTTTCAATGCTTCTCCCCAGAGGGACTCTAGCAAAAAAGTATGACTGATCATGCTTCTCACCATATCCTTAAGAGTCCTATTGCACCTTTCTGCAACACCATTCATGCTAGGTGTCCCTAGCATGGTGTATTGAGGTACAATTCCACATTCGTCTACGGATAAAGCAAATGGTCCTTGACGCTATTCTCCTGATCCATCATATCTACCGTAGAATTCACCTCCACGATCAGATCTAACAGCTTTGATCCTTTTCCTAAGTTGATTCTCAACTTCGACCTTATAGGATTTGAAAGCGTCTAAAGACTGTGATTTTTCATTAATCAGATATAGATATCCATATCTAGAGAAATCGTCTATGAACGTAATAAAATATTGTTGACCATTCCAAGAAGCCATAGGGAATGGCCTACAGATATCTGTATGTATTAGTTCTAAGACGTCTGTAGCTCTTATGGCACCAACACCTGATTTGTTTGTTCGTTTCCCTTTTAAACATTCTACACAGACATTAAATTCTATATAATTAAGGGAATGGAGAATTCCTGTGGAAATAAGCCTATCAATTCTCTCTTTGGAGATATGACCCAAACACCTATGCCATAACATTCCGGAATCCTCACAAGTTAATTTTCTTTTCGCACCACTAGGCGTAGCATGCAAGGTTTCAAAAGCAGATGGAGACATATGAAGCATATATAGATTGTCATACAAAGATAAGGAACCAGTTTCAATAAGACTTGAATCATGAAATAACTTAAATTGCTTATCTCCAAAAGAACAAGAATAACCTGACTTGTCCAATAGATAAACAGAAATCAAGTTCCGTCTGAATGACAGTACTACAAAATTTTATTTCAAATCTAAAGCATAACCAATACTTAAAAACAATCTAAAATCGGCAACAGCTTCAACCTCCACCTTCTTATCGTCGCCCACATGTATGAACCTTTCAGCTTCACTTGGCAGTTGACAATTTAGGCAACCCTGCATGGACATACTGATGTGAATAGTGGTTCCCGAATTTATCCACCAAATGTCTTAGGGTACGGAAGCTAAATTAACTTCTGAACAAACAAAATAAAGATACATACCCTTCTTATCACACCAAGCGTGATACTTGCTACAGTCCTTTACGTGTCCTTCACCTTTGCAGAAGAAACAGCTTGCCTTAGGCTTCTTCTGCTTACCTTTAGATGAAGAGCTGGTAGCAGCATCATTTGCCCTTTTTCTTTTGGAACTGATAACAAAATGAGCACTTTCAAGTTTGTCCTACTTAAGTCTCTCCGCTTCTTGCACACAATGAGAAATGAGCTCATTAAGAGACCATTTCTCCCTTTGACAATTATAACTTATTTTAAATTGTCCATACTGTGCAGAAAGGGATATCAAAACCAAATGCACCAGGAGGCCTTCTGACAATTCCAGTTTCAGTGCCTTTAGTTTCGAAGCTAAATGAGACATCTCCATGATGTGCTCCCTTATGCTCCCAGATCCTTTATACTTGAGAGAGACAAGTTTCCCTAGAAGGTTGCTTGTCTCAGCCTTTTCGTTCTTTGCAAAATGCTTCTCTATCTCATCAAGAAATCCTTTAGCATTGGATTCCTCTGAGATAGCACCCCTGAAGTTTTCTGGTATGGCACGCTTCATGATCATGAGACACATGCAATTGGAACGCTCCCACCCCTCAAAGTACTTCTTGGCATCAGCAATACTTTGATCTGTAAGAGGAGGAGGTTGTTCCACCCTTAATGCAAGGTCCAGATCCATGCACCCAAGAACTATAATGACACTCTCCTTCCAGAACATAAAGTTAGACCCATTTAGTTCTGGAATGGAGTTCAAATTGGCAGTAATAGCAGATGCAGAAGAGTTAAGTGAAATAAAAGACAAAAACATGCTCCAATGAATAAACTTGAAAAGAAAATCATATAATATTGGCATTTAGTCTTTGAACATAAATAACAATATCGTAAGAGGCAGAAAGAATAACCAAACATGAAAGTTTAATAAATGAAAGTTTGATGAATTTATCTTTGGATCAATTCATTACTTACATATAAAATCAAAATAATCAACTCATATTTGTTATTAATTGCATTGTGAAGTTTAGTCAAATATTAAATCTCCTTTAGGTTACTTAGTACTCACAAGAACAACACAAAGCAATCATTTTGATGTTATAAATAAATTAGCACAAGTAACAATGCACTACTTTGGCAAGTATATTATCAAATGGACTAATCAATTTTAAAAACATCAAAACCAACTACCATAATATAATTTTACAAATAGTCATGTCCAATGATTCATGATTAAAAAGTTCACAACAGAAACGGCATGGTTTTATCCCAATCAAGATTCAAGTACCGGCATAGTAACAACCAAGTACCGGTACTGGACCTTTAGCGCCAGTACTAGAATGACATGTACCGGTACTGATCTTTATGTACCGGTACTAAGTCAATACTGAACCATTCCTAAGTCACGTCCAGTGTCACACATGTACCGGTACTCATGATGAGTACCGGTACTCCATCGATACTATCCCATTCCTTATGCACGGCCAGTATCACGCATGTACCGGTACTCATCAAGAGTACCTATACTCAAGTGATACTAGCGATGAGTCCATTTTAATGGACTATTGTTACACTTAAGTAATTCTATTCTAACATTCTATATTTGTTAATAATCACATTAGGTCATTAAATGATTGCATGCATCATTATTTAAGTTTACATTTATTCTATTGCTTATTATGTAATTATTTTATATTTCATGTAGATCCCGCAACAGCTCACCCGTTGTATCTCCTCTACTTAATCCACTCCATCAGGCTAATAATCAAGAAGAAGAGAGAGGAGGATCAATTTTGGAAAAGAACAGGGGGGTGAAATAAATTTCCCCCAACAAACGGCCACCTCAACTAAGCCTTCCTCAACCTCCAGCCGGTCTCAACACCTCCCCAACAGCCGTCGACCAAATTTAGTAAGGGATTTAAAAATCCCTTGACTTGCGGATGGGGGAGGGGATAAAAGAGGTTCTTGGCGAGAGAGGAAGGGGGTTTTCTTCTCCCCCTGGGGAGACCATCGTGAAGTTACTGCGTGCACTGTGGGGAGAACGTGCACTATGTGCACCACTTCCACCACCTGCCCACCGCAAGTGCTTCACCTAGCCCTCACCAGCCTACCACTGTGCACTTCATCTTCCCACTACAGCAGCGCCCTTGCACTATCACCGCACACAAAGGATCTCTCCACTGCACGCGCATGCCCTTGCAAGCCCTACATCCTCCCACGACAGCCTGCCTTCACCGCGTCAATCTTCGACCGCCTGCCCGCACCCGCACGCCCTGCAGGCGCTGCACCAGTCCCCACCACCCGCAGGCAGCAAGCGACTGCACCAGCCCCCACCGCGCCTGCAAGCACTAGCCCCCACCGCGCGCACTGCTCCAGTGCTCCCACCGCAGCCACGCCAGCAAGCGCTAGCCACCCACCGCACGCCCTGCATTCGCGCCCTTGCCAGCACCTGCAGGCAACCAAGCTCCCGCAGGCGAGCCCTAGCGCACCCTTGTGCGCACGCCCAACGTGCATCCGCGTAGCCTGCAACAGCCGCTCTTCCTCCTCTCCACTCGCGGCTCTCCTCCTCCAACAGAACCCAATAGGTCGACGGCTGTTCTCCGCCGTCCAGCTACCGCGTCACCACCATTGTGAAGCACACGTCGAGGCGCACCACCCCATCGACTCTCGTCGCCAATCGTGCACGGCCGTCCAAGCGAGGAAGAGAGAGGAGAAATCCTCTGTTTTCTCCTCAATTAAAATTTACATTGCATGCCATTGCCATTTATATATTATTATTTTATTCAGGACACATTGAATGGATGCACTTATAGTTTCTTGAATTTACTTCACTTGTGTTATGTGCATCGTTCTACATTGAAATTCAAATCAGATTTGCATGCAAATCAAATTTACATGATATGCCATTACACATGCATCATATACACATTTTTGGGAGCTTAATTCCTGATGTGAAAATTGCATAAATAACCTTGAACTTTTAAGGAAATTGGAAGCTCCATTTAGAGTAGTATATTCCTCGCATTGAAGTTGCAAAGTTGTCTGCAAACAGCATCATCCTCTACTCGTGAATTTATTGGTTCTATTCCCCCTGTGGGTGCAACATTTTTGTTGTAGTTAAATTTGATATTTATTTTTTATTGAGAGGTTTTCCACCACATAAAACACGACATATCACTTTAGTGCTATCATCTTCATAAATAAGCGACAATCTCTACATCAAATAGCACCGTTACCAGGGAGGAAACACGCCTATTAATTTTTTTGAGAATTTTATATTATTTTGATGCTATTTTAAAAGCTTTTCTGAATTATTGACATTGGTTCTCTTTGTGTGCACGAATCGAACGATAAACGCGACGGCCGCGCACGGCAGAGATGATATTTTTGGTACACCTTGACGCCACCTAGAGGCCAGCAACAGGAGCACGTGGGCCTTGATCCCACGCACGTAGGCTTACAAAGAAGTATGTTTCTGATTTAGTCATTAGAGCTTAGTTTAAATTTAGTTTAGATAGACATTAGAATTTAATTTCTATCTTTTGGACCCTTTTCGTGTATTCTTGGAAATGTATTCCTAGTGTTTCTTTATTTCTTACCGCTCTTGTATGCGGCAGCGTATTTTCAAGAGCGTGTTCCCATTTATTTAGATTATAGGATTATTCAAATTATTTGAACTGCATGTTGGTTAGTTAGCTAGATTAGGTCTGTTTGTTTATTATTATTACTAAAAATATATATATACATTCGAACTGCTTGCTAGAAGCTGCATATCTATAGGATGACCATCTAGAACTGAATGAGCAGCATCTAGTTTATTTTTACTGCATTGCATACATTCCTGCACAAAGAAAGCTGGAGTAAGGTGCGTCTTCTCTTGAGCATCAATTACCTGTCATGCATCTGCATTGAACCTAAATCTAAGACCACTAAAGTGCTTGAATCGAATTAATTCAGTGGTCACTTTAAAAATTGGGACTGCTAAGATGTTGGACCTTAACATCTGTGACTTAAAATTGTGTGCAAAAGGATCTTGTTTGCGAAATTTCAAAACTCAAAACATGATCGTATGTTTGCACACCTGAGACATTGTGCACCTCACACATAAGGTCACTAGATAAATTTCTACCTCTCCTCTTTTGCACCACAAGGGAAGTTAGTCGGAAATCGACAAGCCTATCCACCAAGTTACTTCGGTTCCTCGTCTGTGGGTTCGATTCGAGACTTCCATCCATTGCGAGTAGGTTATAGGCACCAACGAAGGTTGGCCTAGGAAGCGTAAGTTTTGCAAAACTTGTTTGGCCACCAACTGAACATTTATTTTAAGACCTACAATCTACTAAAAACATATCCCACTGAATTTGCGTTTGTTTTGACAGCAATAGAACTCTCTAGGAAGTTTTTGCTTGTATTCTGAATTCTTCTAAATCCTAAGAGAGTTAAAACTGTTTGGCTTAAAGAAATGGATCACCCTTACTCCCATCATTTAGATTATCAGAGTCAATACTTCCCATATTTTAACCAGGATCCCATGCTTCGAGCGTATTCATCCTTTAATGGGTACATTGACAATTCATGAGATCATTCTTATTCTTATCCTGAGAGTACTAGCCCGATAACACCCACTTTTGAGTAGAGCCTAGGAGCGGGATTTTCCAACCCTGGAATCCCTACTTCTATGCAAACACCCAACCCTCCCACCCTTCATGATTTTCTGTATCAAGGTTGGACCGATACCCCTAGGCAACCAAAGCCTGAAATTGACTATCCTCCCCAACTTGATAGTAGTAGCCTCTCCTCTTTTATGATCGAAATACAAAAACAACAAAAGGAAATGATGAAATCCATGGGAGAGATGTTAAGGAATAGTCAACAATTAAATAAAGAAATAAGACAGCTTAGCTACGCTCTTCCCAGTAATTCTGACTCCTACCCAGACAACCATGATCACGAAAATAATTCTGAGGAAACCAATGACAATAGGGATCAAGTTTTATGTAGCTATCACTTAGACTCTCCTAATGAAACACGACCACTAGAGAAGAATGATCCTAGTGATTATCCACCCGAGCTATATTGGAGTCAAAAGTAAGGGAAGATGGTACCTCTTGAGGACCTTGACCCTAATGACAGTATTCTCCTTACCCCTACTAACCTGGGTCAAGGTTGTATTGTTCCTATCACTTCCCCTATTGATTATCTAATGGAATCCCATTCTACCCTTAGTAAGCCTACTCCTGACCCTCCACTTAGGGAATCAACACCTATCATTCAGCATACTAAGGATTTAAATGCACCCAATGAAGGTGACCCTAAGGGAATGAAGGATGAATTAGATCAATTTTGGTCTCAGGGATATAAAGAGTCTATTTCAGAGGACGAGGATGCCCCAATGGAGGAACCTGGACTGAAAATCTGGAGTGAATCACAGGGGAATCATTTATTATTTGAGGATTTACCTCCAGAGGATATAAATAATATGGTGAAATCCAGATTCCTCCCTTCTTTTGAGAGTCATCCTCCATCAAACCAGGAGTGGATATCAGAGGACAAACAAAATAGTGAAAAGCGTAGGGGAGATTCTTGAGGACAAAACATGTCAATTGAGGATTTATACCTCGAGAAGAATAACGAATTCAATGATATAAGCTTGCTCCAAAACATTAAGACTGATCCTCCTTTAAGAATAATTGAGGATACTGATCCAACTCCTTCCTTCACTAATGAATCACATGTACACCCCGACAAAAATTTGAGTGAACTAAACGAATTCGGGGATAAGCTTAATGATAATGAATCCATTGTTTCGACCCTGCCATCAAAGGAATATAACTTGGAGTTCACCATTGATTCACATATACTGGAAGGTGAAAATATGACTCCGATCATTAATGATAGATAGGGTAACGTGAAGTTGTCTGCAATTGTTAAGGAGTATACACAATCTGAATCGTTGTTGGAATTGCACCTGACACCGACTAAGCCCTCATTGGACTTAATCATTACCTTCCAACACTACAAACAACCCTTACACTCCCTAATCGATCCTTGGCTCAAATCTCTGCTCATGAACATTTTTTCTGCAGAAAATATCAGACCAGTACATCCTCGGGTAGATTGGCGAGTGTGGATTGATGCTTGTACTTTTAGTCTTGCCATTCAAGGGTTTCAAATACTAATGTTTATATCTTTTAAAGCCCGTCCTGTTTTGGAGGATCCTTGTTATCCTCCACTTATTCCGTTTAAGGGGATCCCTTTTCATTTTCCTTTTGTTATTCCTAGACCTCCCCAAGTAGCCAACGAGATTTTCTGCTTTCATATCTTCTGGCAAGAATTTGGGATTACGTTGCATCATCAACTCGCCAACATCCGTGGCTACCTATTTTCTAAGCCCACGCTATTACGCATATTTTTAGGGCCTAACTTTTTCTGTCTGAAACCAAACTTACAGGTTCCTTATAAGTCTGGCTACTGACAGAAAATGCAACGCTTGTTGGGAGGCAACCCAGCGTTCTGAATAACATCGTCGTCAGGTGATTTCTTTCCTTTCTCCCCCTGTTTTAATTTTACAATGAGGACATTGTAGGATTTAGGCATGGGGGGTGCATTTTGCATTTTAGGAAGTATTCATGCATTTAGTTTAGCATATAAAAAAAAAAGAAAAGAAAATCCTCCATTCTTGAGCTAAATGGGTTAATCCCTAGCAAAAATTTCTTTGTCATTGGAGGTTTTTCTTCTTGAATTATTGCTTAAGTTTATAATCTAGTACATTTACTTCATGTGCATGTAGACTGGGCTATAGATCTTTGAAGAAAATCAATAAGCATTTTTAGTCTACTGAACCCTTGAACAGTTCATAGGGAGTCAGGCATACTATCTTCTAGTAGATCCACCTCATATTTGTGAGAAGAAAGCAAAGAGTTTACTAGTGCACTAAGTCTAGTGCAAGGACTCTTAAGTTTTGGACAATCAGATGATGATACTTCAGAGTTAAGCATAGTTTTCGCCCTCTGTTCCTATGTGCGTACTTTGTGTGAATTCCTGAGAGTCACTAAATAAGGCAGATACACAAAGATTGAGTCTTAATAAAGCTATAACTATAGTGGATGGTTATGATTGTCCTTCATAGAGTCCTCGGTTGAAGGAGGGTAATAGTGTCAAAGGTCAGAAATACACCTATCCTATCCATTCCTTCCCAGTGCCGAAAATAGGCACTTCCACCAAATAAGCCACACAATATCCTCTTGACCATCATCATCACTAATAATGTCTCATAAATAAAAGTTTGTATCGTATTATGTTGATTAACTAGTAGCACTATTGAGTGTTTCCAGTATGCCATATGTACCGGTACTAATGATGAGTACCAGTACTCAATCAATACTGGCGACACTCTGTGACCCTGACCAGGATCCCTCATGTACCGCTACTCATCATGAGTACCGGTACTCCTTGCATTCTGGCAATACTCCAGGAAACACCTAATGGGTACTCGTGCCTTACCAGTACCGGTACTCATGATAAGTACCAATACCAAATCGGTAACAACCGCTTCCAAGGCGACGATCTAAATCCGAAATCACATATAATCAATCTCTAATCTATTTTGATCGGAAAACCAACATCACACAAGTCATGATAGATCAAAATTAACATGAATCCCCTTTTAAAACATTGATTCAATCAAGATGGGCTTAAAAAATTGAATCAAACACGATTTGAGGGGTTGTTCTTGTCCGAATGAAAAAGCCCCAAAAATCAAGAACAACGGATTACAACGCAACGGAAATCAATTGCTCTGATACCACTTGAAGGATTTAACACAAATGAAACCAAATCAATATACAAATAAAATGCTTGAGAGGTTTCGTAAATCCCAAGAATCTCTAATTTCCCATATGCATTGATAATCCAAAAACAAAGAGAGTTTAGATGGATACCTAAATCCATCGCTTGATCTTACGAAGAACGAAGTGGGAGTGAATCCTTCTATTCCCGTTGAGAATCTCGACGGGATTTTGGCGATGGTGCTTCCAGGGATCCAAAGAGAATGAGCGTTGAAGAGGAAGGGAACGTTATGTTCTTGTGTGTACCCCTTCGGTTTTCACCTGGGGTCCTTATATTTCCCACGATAGGGTGTGAGAAAACAAAACTACCCATTACTCGCATATCCCCGGTGACCACAACCACTATATTTCGGAATTGACGGTTCTATCCATCAACAAACCGTAATTCCCCATAGGGTTTCTATGCAATTAACCTCCATATTATTGGAAGTGCAATTTACCCAATTCTTATTGGATCACATATTGGATATGTTTACGAATATACATGTATATAATATATATTAATGTAAGTCCTCCTATAATAATATATTTATGTCCACTAATGATTCTAACATCCTGGTGGTTGGGTCAACTAAGGGAGTGGTCCCTTTTCACATAGGAAGAAGAACAGCGAGGGCAAAGAAGATGATGGGTAACTTGCATCCATAAAAATTTAAGTTTTGTATATTATAATCTAGCCTCTATGAAGGGTTGGTCTTTTTATTGAGATCTAGCTGTTAAAATTACTTTGCATAGATCGGTGATCTCTAGAATCCAATTTCAACAATCCAAGAGTCTAGTTGGGGTTTTTTGAATGCAACGAACACATTCCTATAGTTAGATCACACAAATCTCACTCCAATTCTTAAGATGCTATTAGAGGGTGCATATGAATGTGATAAGGTAAGGAGCAAATTGTGGTGTGTGCTCTTGCGCCCACGAGAGGTACAACGTCACCTCTTAATATGACTATTCTTGATATGCCTATTCTCTTCCTTGTATATAAAAATATTTATTTTATTAAAATTGGTACACTTCGATAAATTTTGTTTCACCTTATTTACCTATATCTTGTAAAACTATCTTTTTAATTGATACACAAATACCTATGTCCATTAACCCTTAGGATGCATGATTAAAATTTCTACATTCAATATGAGAACTTGTGATGAACTTCTTAGTTAAGAATTAATTGATGATTTTTGAACTAATGTTTTGACTTGGCTATTAATTAAATTATTAACTTTATTAAAAGAGACAATATGAAATTAACATTGTTGTTATCCTTCTTGAATGACTTGATTGGAACAAGTAACGAAATTCGAAAGTAAGTAATTTACTAGTTATTTTGAGAAAGTATATGATTTGCACCTTTGAACAAGAAATTGTGAATAATTAAAATTATTTGAATGTTATGTCATAAATGATCCAATGACAATTTCATGAGATAATTATAAATTTGTTTAGTAAAGGTTGTTAATTAGTTGCACGGGTCACTGAATATAGATATTTAGTCGATGATTGTCTGTGCTCGGGGAGTAGTATACCTCCCTATGACTTAGGCTTGTAGCCAGGTCAAATATGACCTTGAGTTTTCTATTTAGTATAGGATGTTGAGGATTCCATCAATAGGCATCTTGAGGAGTAAAGCTATATAGAGTAGACAAAACCTTACCCTTAGATGAAGCCACCCTTGAGGTTTTTTTTTCCCTTTTTGAGGTAGTATATCAATTGAATCTTAAGCCGTAGGTCTCCAAGGCAAGCAAGATACTTCTAGTCTCACTTGCATCCAATTTAAGGGGTTTTACAAGTACAAACAAGTTTAGATATATATCTCAATTTTCAAAGAATAAGAAAAATAAAAAAATGATAATAATTAATTAACTGGTGATCTAAATTATGACTAACCGATGTCTTTGAGTTCTAAGCAGTTGATTTTAATCATGTATTCCTAGTATTTATGTTGTTCATGTTCTTCCTATTATTTCTCTTGATGCCTTACTTTTGCTTACCAAGATATCTAGTTACTTTAACCAAACTTCACGGGCGTGAATCATACCGAGATGAGATGATGGTTGAGGATTTCTTTAAGAAGGAAACAAACCCCGAACCGTAAGGCTGTTATTTTTTTTTTCTATGTAGAGATGAACCTACTATTATTTATTATTTTGTACTTTATATATTAATTATTTCATTTTTATTATGGTTGTGATTCTCGTATTTATGTGTCGGGTAATATGCGATTCAAGTTGGATGCACAACCTGATGCCGTTAGATATCAGGACGCTACAAGTCGTTTAGGGCACAAACTTCAACATATAAATAAAGCTATTTAAAAGTTATGATGCAAATTAATCAATTAAGAACTCAAGCCATCCAAATTTCTTGATCATCAGCAGAAGTAATTGTTGTTTCCAGCATATTATGTACATTAAACAAATATAAGACAACAAAAATACTTGAATTATTCCAATTTGCTTGCAATAGACAAAAATGTATATCATACGTTATGTGTAACGAGCGAATACGAACTTATGTTTTCAACACGTCGCACGGACTTGTAATATTAAACCAACATTATATAAATTTATAGGCAATATACAACAAGATCTAGAATAACAAAACAATGATACATAAGCAATAGCTGAAAGAAACAAAAAGAAACGAGTAAATTTTAGTTAGAATAAAGTACTTTGATCAAATTACCCATGAGGCTTTCCTTAGAAATGTAAATCCATAAAATACTAAAGCAATGGGTTTTAAAAGCTCATCCTAAAATAGGGCGATCCACCTTTTCAAGCGCTACACTTGGATCATAGATGCCTCAAAAACCACCTTACAAAGCAATTGAGATTCCCTTTCTCTCGAGATCATAGAGCATCAAGAATGGAACAAAGACAAATGAAAATTAGGTCTTCGCAATCGCGCACATAGTTGCATAGAGGAGAAATGATTAAATAAATAGTGTAAAAAAATAGGAGTTGTAACAGATGTGACCAAACATTAGGAATCAAGAGAATTCAAGTGAAAATCATGTGAAAAAAATAACTCATAATGGAATAAGGCATTTGAACTTGCACGCAAGCTTGACTTTGCAAGACTAGGTACATCCATATGATAGTAAAGCAATGGATTTGAAGAGTTTCTCTCAAGATAGTATAATTCACCTTTTTAAGCAATACACTTGGATCATATATGTCCTCGAAATTCACCTCATAAAGTAATCAAGATTTCCTTTCTCAAGAGATTATAGAGCATCGAGAATGGAACAAAGAAAAATGATAATTGGGCTTTAGGAATCGTGCACACATTGCAAGAGGAGACAATTGATTAAATAGAGTGTAAATGAAAACATAGGAGTTGTATTGATATGATGACCAAACATTAGGAATCAAGGGAATTCATCAGAAAATCATGTCAAAAAAAATAACTCACGTTGGAATAAGGCACTGGAACTTGCACACAAACTTGACCTAGTAAGATGTGACACACACATATGGTTGTTTGTTTGGTGCACTTTGTTGTGCCACAATCCCCAACCGAAGCCTACATGAATTCTAAGAAACATCTAAGTTTATAACTCACTCTAGAGTAATTCCAAATAACTATGTGAAACTAAAAAGAGCCTAAATGAAGTCGAGATATTCAACTCTCTACTTTGGATTAAGTTTCCCTCGAAATGAGGTTGGATAGTGTTACGACCCAATTTTCGTATCCTTACAGGATCCGAGACCGGCTCGTCTCAACTAACCCCAATACCTAATCGTCCAAAAAGAAATAACCAAAAGTAAGAAAATAAACTATATTCACACATACAATATAACTAAATAGAAGAAAAGTACAAAGTAGTAAAGAAAGTAGAATAACTGTTTCAGTACATGCAACCACAACAACAATAGAAAGCGGAAAGGAAACAAAAGTAGCAGGAACAGTAAACTAAGTGTCCATTACTTACCACATCAGTAGAGAAAAAGAAAGTGCTGACGAACGACTACGGCTGGGCTCAGCTAGGCCCAACACCCTCTGCAATCGGAAACTCAAGCTGCTCAACTCCTAGTCCTGAACAGTGTTATAAAAAGACAAAGTCAACGAACGCTGAGTAGAGTGATGTTTGTATTATTTAAGTACAAGTACAGTAAAAACAACAACGAATTTATTTCTCATTTCTCTTTATCTCATTTATGTATTTTTATTTCACCTATTTCTCAAAGTATTTAGATATTTCTTGATCTTGCATGTTCCTCGTGGGAACGATCTTGATTGCAGTCGTTTCCGTAGAGTAGAAGGTACACGTGGTCCTCTCCTGGCTGGGAGAGTCCCCCGTGGTAGTCCTACACCCAGTCAACCACCCTGAGGTCACTGTCAAGACGTAGCGGTGACTACAGCACGCATGATAAGCGCACGGGTAGTTACCCCGCATTGACATGCGGTCAATCGTTTCCGCTAGTGAGTAAGCCCAAAGTACAGTACGGAACAATATAGGGCCTTGCCATCTTAGAATAGGGGTCTCGTCCCTCAGAACCAAATAGGGGTCTCGCCCCTCCACAGTCCACACACCCTCGTCTGACTACCCCGGTTTGCCTAGAAGGCCTAACAAAGTCGATGTAAGGTGGCTAGTTGAACCCCGTGTCCCGTAGGGTGGCTAACTCCCTCCCTACACTAGTAGCTCGCCTCGGCACCACGTACACGAGGGCCAACAAGAGTCAATGTAGAGTGGTCAATCCTAACCCTGGGTCTCAACCCAAGGAAGGCTATGTAACGAGCGCGTGCCCCAGACGCCTTTTAAGATGTCTGGGAGGTGGCCCAGACGTCTGTCAAGACGTCTGGGATCACATCCAGACGTCTGACCAGACGTCCGGGATAGTTTACAGACGTCTGGCGAACAGTTATGCTCGCACGGGATATTCGTCTGCGCGCCTGTGCGCGCAGACCTGCGTTTCTGCCCTCTTTCTCTGCGGCTGCAGGCGGCTGCGACCGCCTTCTCTCTCCTCTCCGCGCGGCGTTAAAAGGGGGGGCGCGCCTCCCCTCCCGTCTCCACCATCTTCCTCCTTCTTCTCCTGCCTGTGCGCGAGAGCGAGCGGACGCGAGGGCGCAGCGGCAGCGGCAGCCGCAGTGAGCGCGGAGGAGCTGCGGCGTGCGAGGGCGGGGCTCTGCCGTGAGGGCGAGCTCACCAGGAGCGGCTTGGCCGGCCGGCGGAGGGCGCAGGGGGCGCAGAGCGTTGCGGAGAGGGACCTGTGCGGGCTGAGCAGTAGACGCGCGAGGTGCGACGCGGGAGGCGTCGCGAGCGGAGGCCGAGCAGGGCTCTGATTCTGGAAAAATTTCCAGAATCAGACGTCTGGATTGATATCCAGACGGCAAGGTCGACGTCTGTGAGACCATACGGACGTCTGAAAGGTGAGTTTCCGCTTTCTTCTTCCTTTTTGTCGACTGACCGTACTGAGGGAGGGGGGCTGGCTGTGCGCAGGTTCTCTGATTCGTCATCCTTTGCGAATCAGACGTCTGGAAGTTGTACCAGACGGTGGGAGTGACCTCCAGACGTCCGGAGGGACCATTGGACGTCTTGGATCTAGGCAGACGTCCCCGCAGACTTCTGGACGTCCGGGGAACCAAGCCGAACAGGTAATTCTCTGATCCACCGTTTAAGACGTCTGGAAGGAGTTCCAGACGTCTGATTTTGCACAGTATCGTCTTTCTCGACCCGTTTAGGGCCCGTTTGGGCTCCGTTTTCCGCGATTCGGGTTGCGTTCGTCTCAGAATTAATTCCTCTACCCGCCTACAGTAGCTATACACTGTTTTGAGACAATCCTTGTGTTTGATCCTTGTGATAGGACCTCGTTCGGTTGCAGTCTTGAGAGTCGCGGAGGCGCGCGGGATTCCCGATCACGCCCCCATTACTCCCGTTATACCTGGTAGAGTGGCTTTAAGTATTAATAAAATCTGTTAAAGTATGGAACCATAACTAGAACCTAGGGCTTTGCATGAATCCTAGGAATGAGAAATATATGGAATGATAGCTCCTAGGTGTTGCATGAATCCTAGGGCCGGAAAACTAGATTGTATGATGGATCCTAGGATATGGCATGAATCCTAGGATGGAAAAACTAGTGGAATGTATATTACTGCAGTCTTGGAAAAATGGAAAGGAATATATAAAGCTGCCTGTAAATTTAATTAACAGCTGCCTGTTATGAATAAAGAAACATGTTTGAGATCATGGAATTTGAGAACGTGAATCTGGAAAGTGAAACATATGATGTTCTGAAATAAAGAGCTGGAACCCTACGGGGAGTTAGGAGTGGAACTCCTGGAAAGGAAAAGGAATGGAACTGAGATGTAGTTTGTACTGTCTCTTGGGTACGCAGTACCAAGGGAAGTACCTGTACCTGTTTAGTGCAGAGTGGGGCCAGCCGCCCCAGGGACCCGGGGTTAGGATTGGCCGCTCTGTACCGACTTGTTGGCCCTCGTGTACGTAGTACCGAGGAAAGCTACTAGTGTTAGGAGAGTACTAGCTACCCCACGGGCCCCGGGGTTCTGCTAGCCTCCTTCACCGACTTGTTAGGCCCACTAGGGCAAACCAGGGTAGTCAGGCGAGGGTGCGCGGACTGTGGAGGGGCAAGGCCCCGGTTTGGTTACTGTGGAGGGGTTGGACCCCTGTTACTGAGAGGGCTATGCCCTGGTTCCGTGCTATGCTTTGGGCGCACCCGTTAACGGAAACGACTGACCGCGTGCCAGTGCGGGCTAGCTACCTGTGCGTTTATCGCGCGTGCCGTAGTCACCGTTACGTCTGTCAGTGACCTTGGGGTGGTTGACTGAGGGTAGGATCACCACGGGGGGCTCTCCCGGCCAGGAGAGCACCACGTGCTACTTCTACTTTTGGAAAAGACTGCAATCAAGATCGTCCCACGAGGACATTCGAGATCAAGTAAAGGATCTGAGAAATAAATGAAATAGTGAGAAAAATTGAAAGATGTAAATAAAGGAAGTAATAGAACATAACAGCTACTGTACACTCTACTGTTGCCTTTAGTTAGTTTGCCACTCTACTCAGCGTTTTGCTGACGTGTTACACTCGTTACCTTTTTCAGGACCAGGTGTTGAGCAGCCAGGGTCGGCGGCTGCAGAGGACGCTGGGCCGAGTAGGGTCCAGTAGAGTTACCCCAGCTTTGTACCCCTTTTTGTTTCTGTTCTAGTGAGTAGTTTTGTTTCCGCTGTACCTTCTTTACCCACAGTTTTTGTTATATGATAAATGTTGTTTTACTGTTGTGGTGGTGCCTACTGTAGTAGTTTCTTTCCTTACTGCTGTACTTTCTTACTGTTAGTTATATTCATGCTGAATGTGGTTTATTTTACTGTCTTTTGGTTACTTCCTCGTTGGACGACTGGGTCTTGGGATTAGTCGAGTCGGTCCGGTTCTCGTATCTCGTAGGGACTCGGGAACCGGGTCGTTACAGGCTAGCTCTGCTCTACACTAAAAGAGAATAGTTGCTCTCTTTGGTACCACTTACACAAGGGCCAGCACACTTTCCACCTACATTCCAGATTTCGTTTATCCATAGGAGTTCTACTCCTAATACCCCGTAGGGTTCATGCTCATGTTCACCTCATTTATCTAAATCAAGATCTCATGTTTCATATTTCGTTCCTCATCCATATATAGGCAGCTCGTGTTTCCATAATTCAATTCTCAAAAACATACAACTAGTGTGTTCACAGATAATTTCTCAATTATATACAGGCAGCTCGTATTTTACATGCATCTCATAATTATATTAAAGGCATTTGCTAGCAATTTATCTTAATCATGCATTCAAGTAAATAGTACAGCTCAAACAGGCTCATTCATTTCCTACCCTAGGGTTCATTCCAGATCCTAGAGTTCAATCCAACTATTCCAACCAAATACATTCTTATTTAAATATTAATAACTGAGTTAAACCACTCTACCGGGTATCACGGGAGGAATGGGGGCCTGTGCCGCAGATCTCGTCGTCTCCGCGGACCCCAAACATGCCATTGGCTGATAACCTGTACCAGCGACTAATGTACATTAGACAACCTCAAAACAGTAGGTACTCAACTCAAATACATAGAGGAACTTGAGTAAAAAACAACAGTACTTCATTTGCGGAAATCTGATTCCATTTAGACCTTAAACAGGCCAAAAATGTGGTTTCCGATCAAAAAACTCACCTTGTATCTTCTGCGGTTGATCAGACGACCAAACCTCCTCTGCGACCCTTTGAGGATAGTTCCAGACGTCGGACAAGGTCTCCGGTCGTCTGGAAGCACCTCTGGACATCTGGTGATGTGATCAGATGTCCAAAAGTGCGTGGGAAAGCGTATCGCGCGCCTTCCTAAAGCTGCACCTGCGTACGAGAGTGCAGGCACAATCAGCCGACAACAACCCCTGCGCTGAGATCTTCTGCATGGCGGAAATCAGTGTAGGAACGTACGTACCTCACGCGATACGTGCTCTCAGACGTCCGTTCTTAGCTCCGGACGTCCAGGTCCCTCGCCAATCGTCTGGACGTCACGTCAGACGTCTGATACTGTAAAACCTTCAGTACCAAAACCTCTTCACGTCTCTCACCGCACTCGTCCTTCGCCGCAATGGCAGCTCCAGCAGCTGCAGGAGCTTAAGTAGCTCCCCACCAATATCCTCCACGAGCGCACGCACCCGCCACCATCTGTGCGAGCTCTGCCGAGCTCCCGAAGGTCCTCCAACCTTCCACGCTCTCCTCCTTCCTCTCTCTCACTCTCCCTTGCTCGCCCCACTCTTGCCTCTCTCTCAGGCCTCGCCCCTACCGCACAGGAGGTGCTAGAGGTGGTGGTGACTGTGGTGTGAGGAGGAGAGGAGAGAAGGGAGGGGTATAAATAGGAGGGGAAGTAGGGTTTGTGGGGTGTGGGTGAGAGAGAGAACGGCCTCTACGTGTCGCCTGCGTGCAAAGGGTAAAGCGCAGTATGAAAATTTTCACTTTTAGATGTTCGAGAACGGATCCAGACGTCTGGACAGATATCTAACTGAAACTCTAGATGTCTTAAATGACTAAAATGTAGCAAGTCATTACAGATAACCTTCAAATGTAGAGAAACTAAAACCTTTTGCTTGCGGGCGTTAAAAATAGAATCATATTTTTATTAACTTATAATATCTTATTATATATTGTAGTATAAAAGGATTTTTAACTTAACATTACATCGAAATTGATGGTACTGTGATTTTTTTTTTCATTTTAATCACATTTGAAGAGTCTCAAGTTTTTATGTTAGATTTTTAAAGGTTTTCAATTTCCCTATTGATTCCAACCTTCATAACATTTTAGATTTTTTGTTAAAATTTTAATTGAATCTAATTAATTAATTTGATGGATAATTTTGCTACATTTAGAATATTTTTTGCACCCAACATTTTAAATGTTTTTGTTAATATTATTTTTTATTTATATATTAAAAAATCAAATAATTAGATATATAGAGATATCCAGAAATATGTAGAAACTAACTAATTGATAACATTTTTCATGTGTCATGGGTCAGAAGGATTGATCATCCAACTCTGCTACTTTCTTAGCACTTTATTCCTTCATGTGTCACACCATTGGACTAAAAAGATTGCACTTGGATCCAAGGATTCATCATTTATAACATATATGGAGAAGGATAACTATAGCTAATGAATTAGCTTGTATCTCTCTCTCCTCACTCTTTCCCACCTACATAAGAAATAATAGGCTAAACATTCGAAGAAGAGTTCTCCTTTTCAATTTTTTGCCTCTAACTATGCTAACTCTTTAGTCCTTTCCCATAAAGAAGTTTTTTAAGAAAAACTTACCATATAACTAAGGCAAAATTAGTTTGTTCTAATATGTTTCTTCCATAAATATCGTGCATATTTATACTTGGTTACTTAATTCTCTTTGTCCTACTTTGTAAATTATTGGATATAATATGTATGTTCACGTAAGGGAGTGTGAGAGTGCATCACTAGAGCTACAAAAAAATCATGGATCATGATATTCATGTTTGATGTTCAATTATTTATTTAAATTTCGATAGCTGATTTTAAAGTGGATTAAAGATTAAGAGTAGGTAAATTTTAGTAAGTTATAATTTTAGGAGTGATGGATAAGTGGTTTAGTTAATGTAGACAAGTGCGATTGATAAGTTGATACGTTGTTAGTTTTATTTTAAATTTTATTGAAAGTCAACTAGTGAAGTAAATGTGATGAGTAAATAAATGTCACCAATCATTTTTCTTTTTATTTGTTTCAAAAGTAGATTAGTATAGGTAGAAGAGATAGATGAATTGATATTTTTGAGTAACAATGAAAGTTGACATGATGAGCACTAATACCTATAACTAATCATACGACATAAAATAAAACCTTAAAAAACCCTAAGGAACTATTAATTTGAATTCAATATTATTTTATTAAAAAGTTGTAATAAAAAATCATTCCAACTTTACTTTATCAACTTCCATTGGTTTCTTCTCACAATTTTTAAGATAAGATTTAACCCAACAACTTAACCACTATACCATTTAAATGAATTTCTTACATTTTCCAAGTATGAATAATTAATCTTTAAGTTACCATAAAATTTAAGACATCCTGAAAAATACTCTTCAATTTCAAATATCCAAAGCTACCTTTAATACAACACATTCTCAAAAAGACACAAAGAAAAACCAATTGACAAATAAATATATTGACATATTATAAATCTGTTTACACTGGAGACGCAGACAACAGAAACTGAGGTTTAGATCTTTGCAACGACACTCCACAATATGTGCACAAAGGTTTTGATGATTTCACCAAATGTGAAGGCGAAATCTCAAACTTATCATCTAAAGGTGACATGGAGGATGTGAAGAAGATCTTAGGTACCAAACAATCTGCACACCTCTTACAACATTTACAAAACCATAGAGGCGTCATCTGGCAGAGTCGCATTGAAGCTGAACAACGTAAAAGCTTGTGCCTTTTGCTGGTGCCATGATTGTTCTCTATATCTTTGTTCATCGTCGAAAAACGTGACACTGTACACCTTCTAAGAGAGAGTCTCTCTGAGACTTCATCATTGCAGAAAGCAATGTCGGGAGATTCGAATGAAACCACAGCAGAGCAGTAGCTACAATACTCCTCAGGTATGTATTCTTTGATGGAATGGAGCCTGAAATAGAGAACAAATAATGGCCCCAAAACACATAAGAATTACATATTACAAAATACATTAATTTTACGTAAGATGTGAATGATTCAAAAATTTACAAGGCAAATGAGAAAAAAGCCTATTTCATTTCACAGAAGATAAACTCAAATAAAAACATAAAAGACTGTCATTTTAGAGATGATTAATACTTGGAAAGTAAAGATAAAAGGAAATACATATTTAGAAATACCAAATATTTACAAGGGTCCATGGACTATGATACCAAATATTTATGAGATACCAAATAATTTTTATCTTTTGATTTTTTTTTAACTTTTATTTTGAAAAGGCAAAAGGATTACAGGCCATCCAAAGTGGATCCTTTCTGATGTTCCCCGGATATCATGATGCGATACCATATATTTTTGCAATTTATAACTTTTTTAAATGAACTTGGATAGTTAAATGCTAAGATGCAAAACAAATGATCTGATAAACGTAACATGTTGATATTCAATAACAAGCATTTGGAATGCCTCAAAACTTTCCAATATTAACAAATCCAACATCCTCAATATGTAAAGCACATCAGATGCTTGTTTTTTTTGAGGAACCAATGACAAATAGACTTAAAGATCTGCTCTTCAACAAAAGACACTAGAAGTTTTCATATTATTTCCCCATGCATGAACCAATGGAGCATGGGGACAACCAGAGGTTTCAATTGTTATGAACTTGTTAACACCAACCTTTTGTGCATGTTGTATTTTCCTCACAAGTGTCGTAACCGATCAACTTCTTGACCCACCATGCTAACCAACACTCTATTGATAAATGGAACAGGAGAAGGGGGATAACTGACAATTATGTTAGACTAGAAATTATGATAAAAAGTAAGTTGTCATGATTCGCCACATAAGTTTAAGGAGAGCACGGTAATTGGTTCCTCATTCACCAATTACGAAAAAGATTGAAGTGCCAAAAAGGAGACCTTAAACATCAATCCAGCAAACTGAGCTATTACGAAGACATCATTCCTTGGAAGTCCACACATGAATGGCATATATCCTATATGAAATGCAGATCTTATTACACAGTTACTTCTATGTTACATGAGATGCAAAAGAGCAACAAGATATGGAGTTCATAAATGCAAACGATTAAATACCTGTTTCCAAGCCCTCTAACATTTGAAGCAAGGAGCTTAATCTCATTTGAAATCAACATGGACTCAGTGGCAACCCATTGTTGCATCTGTGCTATTCCAGAGGGCAGCCAGTAGTCATCATTGATTGGTTGAGAAGTAATGTGCAGAAAGGCTTTGAAACTAAAAGCTGCCAGTCTTTCAAGTAGCTCTCTTTCACTTTTTGCCAACAGATCCTCCCATAGAATGCTAGTTCCAATTTGAATTTCATCCGTATAGTTCTGCCAAAGACCATTTGGTCTGCCTTTTGAAGCCTCATTGAGAATAACTCGCCTACATATAATATTTAACAGTTGCAATTTGCGGGTTTCAAGTGTAGACAGAGAATGTAAGATGTGAGAAAAGATATTTTCAGTGGACTTGTCAGTTAAGTTATCTGTGTGCCAACTTGAAAGCCACTGACAAAGTACAGATTCTAGAAGCTTAGGTACAGATCGCTTGAAAGATAGTAGAGCAGTCAAAACATCCCAAATGACTACCTCCATACCAACATTCTCAAATTGCTTAACAGACCAAAGCAAATTAGATTCCCAAGATAGTAACTTGCTTTGAGATAAACTGCAATCACCGCTTAGACCATAATTAAGGTGCTTGCACAATGAAGTTTCTAATAGTTGCCCACCCAACCAGAAGAATTCAACAGCTGCTCTTTGTGTCCTGGGGATTTAAAAGTCTTTGATTAAGAGCAAGATTCAATTCAGGCTAACAAAAAGAATAAGCACTGCACTTTAAGTTTACGCAGGTAGGCATCAATAAGCTCTTACCTTGCTTCATACATCTGGTTCAATAAATTAGAATCAAGTCCATGAACCTTAACGCAATGGAATAACAGTCAGAAAGCATCTTATGGTGCATAATGACCACGGACTGCAGTCCCTTGATAGCCACTTAAAACGTATCCAAAAAGAAGAAAACAGCATACCATGGATATGATGAGATTTCCAGGAGAGAATGCCAAGCCAAAGCAAGGATCAGATAGTTGTGCAACCTGTACAAAATTGCCGATCCATCAACCAAGGGGAGGCAGAAGAGAATTAATAATAGAATTACATACATTGCTTGCCCCTTTTTCATGCATATTAGATGGGAAAGATGATTCTTGGAGGGAACTTCCATCTAGAGTCCAGCAGCGCAAACAACAATCCTGGCAACAGGCAATTTTAGATATATTTTAGCAATGGAACATGAATAAATCATTAACAAACAACTATGTAGACTTGATGTTTTTATTTAGCTTTTGTATTTATTTGTGAGGGTGTGTTGTACACCTTTTATTTGTCATTTTGTATTTTTATTTGCCTATTTCCTCTCTCTAAATAAAGAGAGGTAGGGCTCTCATAATGAAATAAGGTCTTTTATTTCTTCCCATTTGGTATCAGAGTAGCAATGAGTAGCTCTCTGATTGCTACAATTGATTCAGTGTTAGGGGGAGACTGCTTTGGCCATTGGATCTCCTATCTAATGGCATCTTTACCTTGGCCACCTTCCTATGGAGAGACTTAAATGTGTACTACCTCACATACCTGCCAATACCACCATCACCTACGACACTTGCCAACTTGGCAAACACAAGTTTTCCTGTTTCTGCTCATAATGGGTCGTCTACTCTATTTGATTTAGTTCATATGGATGTGTGGGGTCCAAGTCAGGTTCCTGACCGTCTTGGACGTCACTATTTTCTTGTTCTTATCGATGATTTCTCCCATGTTAGTTATTCTTGACGAAAAATAAATCTGATGTTAAAACTATTATTGAAAATTTTGTTATGGAAATAAAGATCAAACTTTCAGTCATTGTTAGTGATTGTTAAGATGTTTCGATCTGACAATGCTTTGGAGTCTTGTACTTCTCGCTTGTTGCATTTTTTCTATAATAATAGGATTGTGTACCAAACCACTTGTGCTCATATCTCTCAACAAAATGGAATTGCTGAAAGGAACCAGACACTTTCTTGATTTGCACGCACCCTACTTATCCACCATTTTGTGCCTACTCTATATTGGGGCGATGTTCTTACAGCCTGCTTTTTTATTAATAGGATGCCGAACTCTGCCATTCATGAGCAAATCTCGTGATAGGTTCCGTATCCTACTTGTCCTTTGTTTTCTATTATCCTTTGTATTTTTGGGTTCGTTGCATTTGTTCATGATTTGAGTCCAAGACAGGACAAACTAGCACCACAAGTTGTCAAGTGTGTTTTCTTAGGTTATTCTAAAATCCAAAAAGGATATAGATGTTTTGATCCTCTTAATTCCCACCATTATGTTTCTGCTGATGTGACATTTCATGAGTCTGTACCATATTTCTCTACTACTAGCAGTGACTTGTTTCCTGTGACTGATGTGGCCCCTATGCCTATTCCACCTATTCCTTTTGGTGCAATATCTGTAGATGAGCATCCTACTCCTACTCGTAAGGATAGGTTTAATGATCCTATTATTACTTATCAGAGATCACATACCACATTCCAGATGCCCCCTCCTTCCACGTCTCCAGCCTCCCTGCATCAGGTGAGCACACGATCTTTAGACACTGACGGCGACGCTTTGGTGCCTGGTGATGATGCAGGGACATATGAGGAGCCTATAGATGATGATGCTCAGGTGGATAGTGACCTTTTAATTGCCATTCAAAAGGCCCCCAGGTCATGTGCCAAGTACCATGTGGCTGCATATCTACACACAACTAACCTTGAGATAGCCTTTGTAGGGTTTACTAGAGCCCTTGTCTCTACTACTGTGCCTACTTCTTACTAGGAAGCTATGCTTCATCCAAAGTAGTGCCAAGCCATGGAAGAGGAAATGGTTGCCCTTCAAAGCAGAGGCACATGGGAGCTTGTGCCACTTCCGTCAGGAGCCAACCTTGTGGGGTGCAGATGGATATTTGCACTCAAGTTTCATCCTAATGGGACCATTGCTAGATACAAAGCATGATTGGTGGCAAAGGGATTCACGCAAACCTGAGGTTGACTTCTTTGATACCTTCTCTCCCGTCGCAAGATTATCGACCGTGCGGATCTTAGTTTCTATTGCGACACATTATGATTGGCAGCTGCAACAGCTCAACGTAAAGAATGCTTTTCTATACGGTGATTTATAGGAGGTGTACATGCAGTAATATCTTGTGTATGAGACACAGGGGGCTGTGTATGCAGGTTGAGTAAGGCAATTTATAGACTCAAGCAGAATTTATGTGCATGGTTCTGAAAATTGTCTCAGGTGGTGGAGTCTAATGGCTTTCAAAGATCTTCGACAGAGCATTCATTATTTGTCAAGAAGACAGAGAAAGGTGTCGTGGTGCTTCTAGTTAATGTTAACCTAATTATCACAAGCGATGACACATACGGTATAGCACATATTAAGGAGCGGCTAGCCAATCAATTTGTGATGAAAGATTCAGGTCCATTACGATACTTTCTGCGGATAAAAGTTGCTCGCAGTAGGTAGCATATAGTTCTATATCAAAGAAAGCATGCACTAGATATTCTACAAGAAGTTGGGGTGCTTGGGGCGAAACCCACAAATATACCTATGGACCCAAAGGCACATCTGTATAATGCAAAGGCACATTCAATGGACGGCAGACAGGTTAGATAGCTTATGGAAAAGTTGCTCTACCTCACTATTACCGAACCAAATATTGCTTTTGTGGTGAAAAGACTTAGTCAATTTATGGCTAAGCCTACAAAGGAGTATTGGGACGTTGCAATGATGGTTCTGAGATACATTAACAAGACACTAGGACTTGGTCCTCTGTTTACTCGAGGTACTTCCATGTTAGTAGTGGCATATTCAGGATTCTGCACCTATGTAGCTGGCAATTAAGTGACCTGAAAAAGTAAGAAACACGCTGCAGTTTCTAGGTCAAGTGCAAAATCAAAATACAGAGCTTGGCTTAGACAGCTGCTAAACTCATGTAGGTAAAATCACCCTTGAGAGATTTGCACATCCAGATTACTGATCCTATGGAGATGAGGTGTGATAATGTTGCTACCACGTATATAGCTAACAACCCAATATTTCGTGAAAAGATCAAGCATGTTGAGGTAGATTGTCACTACATCAAAGATTTGATTCAGAAAGGCTCATTATATACAACTCTTGTTGCTATAGATGATCAAACAACAGACATTTCTACCAAGTGTCTTCCTAAGTCCACTTTTGAGTCTTATTGTTCCAAGCTGAGCATGATAGATATATGCTCCAACTTGAGGGATTATGTAGACTTGGATGTTTTTATTTGACTTTTACATTTATTTGTAAGGGTGCGTTGTACAACTTTTGTTTGTCGTTAGTGTTGTATTATTATTTACCCATTTCCTCTCTTTATATAACGAGAGGTAAGGCTTTCATATTGAAATAAAGTCTTTCATTTCTTCCCACTAACTACTATTTATGCAAGCAAAAAAACATCCAATAAATAGAAAAGGTCCCTACATAAAAATAGTCATCACTCTTGCACTTGAGATTCCAAGCTAAGACAAATACCTTATTTTCAAATCTGTTGCTGATAGAAGCTTTATTTAAATTTTCTTTCAAGTGTATAAAAATAGGAAAAATAAAATCAGCTAGAAACCCCACATCAGCCAATTGGGATAGGTGTAAAAAGCTGGGAATGGAAATTCTGCATACAGAGTCACCAAAATAAGTAAAAGAACCTGGATCATTGGGACATCATACATTTAAATGTATTTTAGCAATAAAACATGGTCAAATCATCAAAACGTAACAACTTTCACTTGTTCAAACAAAGTAATATCCCAGAGGAAGATATTTCCACACAAATAGTCATCTATCTTAAACTAACGAAATTCTAAACAAAGACAAATGTTCTCTCAAATTTTAATCTTTAGAAGCCTTTTGGATTTTCTTTCTATTGCAAAAAATATATATATTAATATATATAGATATTAAGAAAACACTAAGAGCATCCCCACATCAACCAACTATGAATACAAAAAATTAGGTTCTGGGGATGGATAAGCATCATAGGTAGTCACCATATAACACTAAAAAGAACCTGGACCAAAGTGTACTCAGCTACTTGAATGGCATCAGAGACCACAGACAAAAGCATATGCAACAAGCAGGAAAGGAGGAAAAGGGGAATTCATTGCTGAAATAATCTGGAAACTAGTCAAAGGACCAACAAGAGTAATGTCGGCATTTTGGTTATTTACTAAGATTACCTGGCTGCAGCTGTATAAGCATCGACCATCAAAAGCCCATCCAAGTCCTGTAACCTAATCCACAAACAAATATCAAGTATAACTACCTTGCTGGAAGCATCAGACTACTACCCAGAGTAGACATACCGCTTTATCGTGGGCATCAAAAGTTCCAGCATGTCTGAAGTTGCCACTTGAGAGATGGCATACCCATGACTCTACCATACCAGATCCTTTCCCAACAGCCACAGCAAGATTACCTGGTTGAACTTTCAATGAAACCAAAGAGACTGATGAAACTGGAACATAAGTGATGGCTGTCAGCTGCACGAAGTTGATAATTGTGGTCAGGAACCTTGTCTACGACGTATCCAAAGTGCTGATATCAAGTAGTTCACCTCCTTGAGTAGTGCGAAGCATGCACAACTGAACTTTGAAGAAACTAATTGTCCCACATTTCCAATCCATACTTTCACACTGTAAAAAAGATTTGAATATAAAAGGCCTTTCCATCAATGTAGACTTAAGAAAAATACAATTCTGAGCATGACAAATAAATTTCTAGGGAAAAAATCATTATAATTTATTATCATTCGTGGAAAAACAAGCGGCTTTGCTCTTCACATATTGGCATAGTTAAAGGAAATAAGCAAGTTTAGTCATTATAAAACCCTAATCCTCATTACATAAAGGATTTGGGAAAGTTATAGAGAAGCCCAAAAATAAAAGAAAAATAAGGAAAAACATAGAAATATAAATCTCAACACTCCCTCAGGTTAGAACATAAATGGCAATCATGCTTAGCTTGAAATAACATCTATCAAAGGAGGTCTTAAGAAGTGCCTTGGTGAAAATATCTACTATTTGATTCTCAGAACTGACATGAGCAGTGCAAAGGAAGCCTCTCTAAATTAAATCCCTAGTATAGTGGTAATCTACCTTAACATATTTAGTCTTCTCATGGAACATGGGATTGTTTGCAATGTGAGAGGCAACTTTGTTATCGCATCTCATCTCCATAGGTAAAGGCGCTTGGATGTGTAGGTTGACAAGGGCAGAACGAATCTACATCATTTCAATAGCAACTTATGCCAGAGCACAATACTAACTCTGCACTAGACCGCACAACCACTGCTTGTTTCTTGCTGCATCAAGTCACCAAATTCCCAAGTATAGAAGTTTGTAGTGGATTTCTATCCTTGGGATAGCCAACATAATCGACATCATCAATGTATGCAACAAGATCCAATGAGGACCCCTTGGTAAACAGGAGTCCTCTTCCAAGAGATGACTTAAGATATATGAGATCCATCATAGTTGCATCTCAATGCATCTTTGTTAGTCTATTCATGAACTGACTAAGTTTTCCAACAAGTGAGATATCTGATTTTGTAATGGTCAAGTATAATAACTTGCCAATAAGTCCTCTAAACTATCGAGTGTCAACTAGTGTTGTGTCATCATTTAGGTGAACACAAGGGTCCATAAGGATAGCGGCTAGTTTGGCACTTAACATGCCAATTTCTATAGGGGATCCATAGCATACTGCCTCTGTGACCATACTATACACTAGTTACTTCTATCAAGTTCAATAGCCAAGAAATATCTGAGTGGTCCCAAGTCCTTAATAACAAAGTGATCAGCAAGACATTTCTTCAAATTTGAGATCCCCTTAGCATTATCACCAGTCACAATAATATTATCAACATATTCAAGCATCACAACTCGTCCACGAAAGGTATGTTGCAAAAATAGAGAATGATCCACTGAGGACCTTTTGAATCTGAGATTCTCAACCACCTCAGATAACTTCAAGAACCATGCTCAAGGGCTCTGCTTTAATCCGTATATTACCTTCCGCAATCTATACACCTTGGAACACTCCCCCTTAGACTCAAGCTCAAGGGGTTGCTGCCTAAACACTACCACCTATAAATCTCCATACAGGATGGCATTTTTGACATCAAGTTGATGTAGAGGCCAGTCATACTGTGTGGCAACATAAATAAGAATGCGGATAGTCAATAATCTAGCCAATGGAGAGAGTAACAAAATCCACCTCATAAATTTAAGTGAATCCTTCACCACTAGCTATGCCTTATATCTTTCTACAGAGCCATCTGGTTTGTATTTTACTGTGAAACCCATTTGAAACCAACCACGGTAACACCTGTAAGCAATTCAATAAGTTCCTAGGTGCCTCAAGATTGCAAGGTTGACATCTACTCCATTGCTTGCTTCCACTTGGGATCTAAAAGGGTCTACGGATGTGAGGTACCACTGCTAACAAAGCCATTGAGAACTATCTAAAAGTGAGCCCAAGACATAGCAAAGAGACATACTTGGATATAGGATGCATGGTACAGCTGCATGCATGGTGCCTTTCTTAATGTAATAGGAAGATCAAGATCCTCTATAGCTACAAGTTGCCCATCATCTGATTATATATTCACTTGCAATGGTACACCACCAAGATTATACTATCAGTACATATATGCTCATTGCTTACCTTAAGGGAGATATGTTATGTTAGCTCAGAAGGGGATGGACGACAACCATTTTTCAACCTGACTCTATCATTGTAAAAAGGACTAGGAACATTGTCAGGAACAAACAGAAATATCCTCTAGGGCTCTATGAGGATAAGCATGGGGCACTAGTTGTCGTCCCCTCAATTCTAAACCCAACGGTAGAAAAATAAAGAACTGACTCATGGAAGGTAACATCAGTGTTGACATAGTGACGATGAATGGGATCATAGCACCAATATCCCTTTTGGCTCCTACAGTATCTCAGAAAAACAAACTTTACCATCCTAAGAGCCAACTTGTCCCTACCACACTCAACACATGTACAAACAAAACACAACCGAATACCTAAAGAGGGACAACAAACAACTCGACATCACTATATAAGATTTGAATAGGAACTTGCTCATTGAGCATGGAAGATGGCATCCTATTAATGAGATAGCAAGCCCTCAGAACTGCATCACCCCAATATAAGGACAAGACACTGTGATGTATTAGCATGGCCCTTGCAAAATCCAAAATATAGCAATGTTTACATTTAGCAACACTACTTTGCTTAGAAGTAGGGAGACAAGTTATCTAATGGATAATGCCCTTGGAAAGGTAAAAGCTATGCAGGAATTGAGTACACAAATCTAAAGCATCATCAGAACAAATAACATTCAAATTGGCACCAAACTGAGTCTTTATTTTCAAAATGAAGCTTTCAATAACAAAACTAGCATCGAACTTAGACTTCAACAAGAAGACCCATGACAAATGAAAAAAATCAACAATGACAATATAATAACAATGCCCGTCTATCAACAATATGACCAAGGCCTTAGGCGTCCATATAAAGTAACTCAAATAAGGACTTCGACCTACGACTCGAACACGACAAATACAAACTTTGGTGATACTTCCCAAGCTAACACGCTTCACAATCTACTCAAACTGTTGTCGTGAGCTAAGGAATTCACGCCTAGACAGAGGTGCCACTGATAACTTGATGAGGTGGTAAATGAAACAGCAACATGACCAACATATGGAGACTAGAGTAGCCGGTACACTCCCCATTCTTTACAGCCTCCATCAATCGTCTTCCCTATCAAAATGTCCTAAAAAACATAGGAGATAGCATCAAATATAGCTCTACAATTAAGTTCCTTTGTTATCCTACTTACAGAAAGAAGCTAATAGGAAAATCAGAAACTAAAAAAACATCTGTTAATGTCATGTTTTGGGTGATATAAATATCTCCTCAGCCAATAATAAGCAAATGGCGACCATCAACAACCAGAACTACCTACCCCAGTGGAACCGATTTAATAGTGGAAAAACAACTCTAATCACCATGCAAGTGTCGTGATGCACCGGAATCAAGTAATCAATCAGAGACAACTAGAAAACTGAATAGACATTGCCACATGTATACTTAGTGGGCTAGCAAAAGCAGCAATATCTAGTTGAGTATATGATGTAGCTGACATGAGATGCACGCTGCAAAAGGTCATCATACTCACCTCGTGCAATAATCACAGTCTTTGAAGACGAATCTACAGTTGTCACCTTATTAGCAAAAGGTTGTTTACCATGCTTAATCCAATAAGAATCTTCACTATGACCAATCTTGCCATAGTTTATGCAATGCAAGGGCAACCTCATCCTTGTAAAGCACGACCACGACCTCTCATAGAGGGGTTTGCTCAATCTTTGCCATAATTCACCACTAATGTAGATGCCTGAAAATCAATCACCTCAAAGGCCAAGGGTATAGCCAGGCGATTCATGTGACTGTAAACATCCTCAAGATTGGTCCATTCTGCCATTATCAACATTGGAACCCATGCAAAAGTGTAGTTGGGTCCTAGACTCCTAAATCCACAAGAAACTAAAGAATGATAGCCTCCTTCATGAATGTCTTTTGAGCCTCGCACTTATAGATTGCACAACCATTATATTTCTTGAACAAAGCCTTAAGTGTGGAACGGTATTGAGATAGGGCCTTCCCTTCCCGGCAAAGGCTCATCATTTCATTGTAGATATGAAAAGCTCGCCTTGAGTTCTCATGGGAATACGTGTCTCACAGGCTATCCCACATCTCCGTCGTATTATAGTACATAAGTTTATCACCAATCTAAGGAATAACGCTATTCATTATCCATGCATGTACTATAGCATGATCTTTCTTCCATGTAGCATATTTTCCTATCTTCGCAGTGGACTCCGATTCCATAAGGATGTGCTCTTTATCATGACCCTCCACAGACATGAGAAATCAGACGAAAAGCCTATGACCATTTGGGGGAGTTGGTATCATCAAGCTTGATTACTAGACTAAAAAATGGATTCTTATAAACCCCGATATCTGTCACTTCTAGAATGACCTTCGAGAAATCAGATAAAGCCATCCTACATGCCAACTGAAAGCCCTAATATGATGAAATAAATGTCTTGGACGTGATTAGGTCATGAAAACAGGTTGAAATCCCCGAATCTTGACCAAAAATTGGCATAGAACCAAGAGGAGGTTGTTACGACCAATTCGCGATGCTCCAATGACAGGCAAAGGTCCGACAAGGGTCACTAGACTAGGGTAGTGCCAGGCAACCACCGATGACTGATCATAGGCTGGTGGTGGCGTCAGCAACGAGCTCTCTGAGCCCTTGCTACTCCCGCTACCGCCGTTAGGGAGGGGGTTCTCCCGCTGCTAGCAAGCACCCATGGCCAAAAGGGACCTCACTAGAGGTGGCACACCAATGGGATGACCCCTCTGGTGTGGTTGGTGGCAATCAATTTTTTCACCTCTAGGGTGTTTCCTTGAAGTTAGGCCCTGATTACATGCCTCTTCTCCCTCTGCTTAGGATCAACTCCTACTAACTGCCTACCTGCCTATTATTTCCTGCTTTCCTACCTCTTCCCAGTTTTTTTCCTTCTCCCAGAGAGAGGAGTTTCCACTAGTGTGAGGCGACTACTCTGATGGTCTACTTGTGTAAAGACTCGTTCTGTTCTGAGACTTTTAAGACGTCTGGACTGTCAGTCAGACGTCTGGACCCATTCTCAGACGTATGGAAATTGAAAATTTTGTACGTAACTTCACGTCTGCGCGATAGCTGTGCACAGACAGTTGCACTCTTTTCTCTCTCTCTTCTCTCCTCCACCAAAACCCTAGCCGCACCCTCTATATAAGACCCTCTTCCCCCCTTCCTCTCTTCTCCACTCCACCACCACCATCTTCCTTCTTCCTCTCCACTGCAGCGAGAGGGGCAAGCGCAAGAGAGGGCGTGAGAGCGAGCGACGAGGAGAGGCAGCGTGAAGAGAGGAAGAAGAGCTTGAGCTCGCGAGCTCGTGGGAGCTCAACGGAGGACGCACGACCGGAGTGACGCGTGCGGGAGGAGCGCATCAGGGGAGACGTCCCCGACACTTTGTTGCAGCCGGAGCTGTAGGCAAGGAGGAGAGGCCGCTGCTGCATGCGGCGAGAGGAGCAGGAGGTTAGTCTGGTTCTAGGTTTTTTTCCAGAATCAGACGTCTGGCATGTCGTCCAGACGACAGGTTGGACGTTTAGTGACAACACCGAATGTCCGAAAGCAAAGCTTCACGAAGGTACGTTCCTCTTGTAGTTACGGCCATGCAGGCCGCACCGCAACTTCGATCTGCTTGGCTAAAAGTGGGTGATTCGCCTGTCGCGTGCAGAAATAGCTTCAGGAAGGCGCGGGGCATGCCCTCCCACGCGTTTCGGACGTCTAGATAGCTTACCAGACAACTGGAAGCACTCCCAGACGACTGGAAGAGAGGTCGAACGTCTGGAGCTGGGTCCAGACGGTCAAGTGGGAGTTCTGGACGTTTAAAGTCGACGCAGGAACCTAAGGTGAGACTCTAGTTACTTTTAAGACGTCTGGACCTTGTGCCAGACGTCTGATTTAGGTTTGCAGTCCTGTTTTTGACCCGTTAGGGATCCGTTTGAGGTCTGTTTTACGCAAACAAGATATCTGTGGTTTCCTCGTGAGTTCCTCTACATGTTAAAGATCATTTTATACTATTCTGAACGTTCCATTGTGGTATGTTTCTTGGTATAGGACTTCGATCTGTTGCGTGTTTAGGGCCTACAGAGGCACGTGAGCCTGCCGTTCGAGCCCCCAGTACTCCCGGATTGTTTGGTAGAGTGATTTTCCCCCCTGATTTAAATTATAAGACATGAATGCATATGTGAAATTGAATAATTAGAAACCTAGGATGTGGCATGAATCCTAGGTTGAGAAGTACTTGCACTGTTTATATGCTTGCTTGAGATTGCAGTCTTAAATGAATGAATAGAAATGTAAACAACTGCCTGTTAATAAATAAGAGCTACCTGTGAAATATGAAATGCCTGTGCTAATTAAACAATTACCTGTGAAATTACTTGTTGTATATGTAAATTGTGGAAATACGAGCTGCATGGTATAATCTGAGAATAAAGTCGTGAATGACGAAACCTGGTATGGAATAACATGGGGAATACAAGTATGAACCCTACGGGGAATTAGGAGTAGAGCTCTTGTGGATGAACGAAATGGATTTGGAAATGTGAGTGGGAACTGTGTTGGCCCTTGAGTACGTGGTACCAAGGAGAGCGATTGTCCTCTGTTTAGTGTAGAGCGGAGCTAGCCACCCTTAGTTGGGACCCAGGATTAGGATTGGCCACTTTACACCGACTTTTTTAGCCCTCGCATACACTGTACCAGGGAGAGCTACTAGTGTAAGGAGAGAGCTAACCACCCATGGAGCCCGGGGTTCAGCTAGTCACCCTACATCGACTTGTTAGGCCCACTGGGCAAACCGGGATAGTCAGACGAGGGTGCGCGGACTGTGGAGGGGCGAGACCCATGTTTGGTTCTGAGGGGCTAGACCCCTGTTACTGAGAGGCTAGGCCCTATACTGTTCCGTGCTGTACTTTGGGCGTACCCGCTAGCGGAAACGATTGACCGCATGCCAGTGCGGGATAGCTACCCGTGCACTTATCGCGCGTGCCGTAGTTACCGCTACGTCTGTCCGTGACCTCTGGGTAGTTGACTGGGTGTAGGATCACCACCCGGCCAGGAGAACACCACGTGTGCCTTCTACTCTTCGGAAAAGACTGCAACCAAGATCGTTCATACGAAGAACATGCGAGATCAAGAAAGAGATCTGAAAAGTAAACCAATAGGTGAAAAGGAATGACTCGTAAAATAAAATAATTGGAAAAGATAAATTACCTGTTAGCTTTTACTGCTTTAGTTAGTTTGGTTACCACTCTACTCAGCGTTCGCTGACTTCATTTTTCCCGTACCCCTTTACAGGTCCAAGAGTTGAGCAGCCCGAGTCGCCGGCTGCAGAGGATGCTGGACCCAGTCGAGCCCAGCAGTAGTTCCTGTTGTACTTCCTTTTTGTTAGTGAGTTCAGACTCTTGTTACCGTTATATTTATGTACTTTATTTTCGCTTTACTGTTGTGGTGGTAATATGTACTGTTAGCAACTTTTACTTCCTTTACTGCTGTACTTTTTTTTCTGTTAGTTACTTAGCATAGTGAATGTGGTTTACTTTCCTGCTTTTTAGTTATTTCTTGTTGGACGACTGGGTCTTGGGATTAGTCGAGTTGAGCCGATCTCGTGTCCTGTAGGGATTCGAGAACCGATTCGTAACAACCTGTCTACCTACCTACTCCAGCTATGCGAAGTCATTATTGGAGGGGAGTCTATTTTGTTTCCTACCGACAAGTTGAGCATGTTCTCCATGCTCCAACTTAAGGGGAGAGTGTTTGAGTTATAAGATTTAATTAGTTATAGGCTTGTTTTAATTAGGATTGAGAGGTTTAGTTGTTTTCTATTCATGCTTGCTATTTTAATTTCTTGGTGGTTTAGTATATAATTCTTCCAGCCTGAGTCTATATAAAGAGGTTTGGAACTCTATTTTCAATAAGACTACAGTTATTTCTTCCACACTTACAAAAGATCTTGATTCTCAGTCAACTAATTATGATAAATGGGGACAAAACAATTATATAGTGAAGAATTGGTTAATAGGCAGTATAGAGTAGAAGAGAGTAGCCAGCATGTATAAAAAGTGCAAAGGAAATATAAGAAGGCTTGGCCAAGAAATATTCTCAAAAATCAAATGACTCTTGTCTTGCAAACATTTACAGGTGTATCTAGTCCAACCAGGGAGATTTATCTTTGGTGGACTACTACACTACCATGGAGTCCTTGTATAAAGAGCTCATCATATTTCAGCTTTCCAGTTGTAGTGAGCAAGCCTCTCAAAGAGCTAAGTGGTAGATCTATCATTTTCTGGATGGACTTTGACCATGATTCCAGGTGGCCAAAGATCATTTGTTGTCCTTGGATTCTATTTTTGACTTCAATATTGTCTACAAACAACTCCAAAAGATTGCCATAGAGAGTAGCAGACCATCACCAATGACCTTGTCACCTGCCCATACAATGACCAAGACCAATACTATGGCCAACTTGCTCTCTGCTAGCACCACTGGTTGAGTAGAAGATTCAAGTGTGTCGAATCTCTTAACCAGAAAAGGTGAATGTTTGGCTATGGTTAGAACATCTATAAAGGTTACATCTATGAGGCTTGCCAATTGGTCTTCTAACCTATGAGTACATAAATTGGAGTTGGAGATGTTTGATTTTCCTCTTAATGTTTACTTTGCACCTAAATTTCCTTAAAGCTTACTTTTTGTCGGTAAATGTAAAGATCTTGGATCCTAAGTGATTTTTGATGAGTATCATTGTTATTTTCATGCCATCTAGATAACGTTGATGTTTAGTGGGGGGAATGAATGAGATGGGCTATACTAGCTAGATCTCCCCACAATTTTCACCAAAGCAGTGTTAATCTCAGCCGATCTCGTTCTATGGCATCGCTGTCTTGGACATCCATTGATCAATAGTTGCAATAAATGTTTCTTGAGTTGTTAAAGTCTCACTTTTGAGTGCAAGGCCAATCAATTAAGGCAGCATTATCGTGCCTCATTTCTATCAAGGATCGTGCGAGTGTGGAGGCTTTGTGTGCGTAGGAAAATAGTCCCACATGGGGGCTACGTGCACGCAGATCAGGAGTAGCCTGGTGGTCGGCAGCCCTTTTGGGATTGACGCAAGTGGTCGACATAGCTGTAGAAATCGAAAGTCGATATTCAGTCGATGAGGTCACCGACTAAAGAGTATATGATATGCGGGTGATTAATCGGGATTAATCAGTGTAGTATTTTTTAATATTTAAAATTTTAAATATAATTTTATATACCATTATAAATATTAAGTATACGTATATATTAATTGAAATATCACATATATATTAATATTTTTTTTAATATACATATTCTCTCAATATAGCTTCTAACAAATAGCTATCAATATCACAACACATAAAATAAAACAAATAAACTAAGATTGGTACATCATAAATCTAAAGGAAACGAGTTGAGGTAAAGGAGACAAGAAGAGGGGCTCAGGATCGAGGGCTTTTCTTAGGGATAAGGCTTTCATGTGTTTGGAACTTAAGGTAATGGGAGAAGTCAGGTTTAGTTAGGTGCATTTAGGTATCGGGTTTTGGTTTGGGGGTGCATTGCACATGCATCAAAGTTTAAAAAATTGAAACCTTAAAAGTTACTCGACTAATTAATATGTTGACTAATCGAATAATCGGCCGATTAATCGGGTAGACTAACTATAGGATCGAATATAGGTACTCGGTTCGTTTCTGGACCGCATACGATTATGCGACCAATTAATCGACCGCATAGACCGATTTTTACACCCTTGGTGGCCGACTATGTTGGTGGAAGAAGAGAAAGGGAGTGGAGTTTTCTAGAATATGAAATATTATTATGACTCAAGAGATTACAAAGAGGGAAGGCTCTCTTTTATACAGAGTACATATCCCTATTCTTAGAAACTAAAGATCTTACCCCATAAGGAAAGTTCTTATCTCTCTAATTAAATCAAATCACAAACACTTTTCCTAAAACACATTTACTAAAAATAGAAAGCTTGACTCCTAAGCAAAATACTCCAAACTTGGGTTCTAGAACCCATGATTACCTGTTTAGCTCCATAGAAGCTGTCACGTGGACTGTCCACATGGCCTATTGACTGCTATGTGGACAATCCATGTGATTTTTATTCCAACATTCCAACACTCCCCTCAAGTCAAAGGCTAGGAGGCCGACAGCTTATTCTTCAACTTGTGAGGCTAGACGCCCCACCACTCTTCTTCTTCGAGAGCTACACTCTCGATCTTCTCCTTCGACATGTCGACAGCGAAGCCTCTTGCGACTTCCAAAGTCGTTGCCTCTGTGGTAACCTAAGTAGTCACTATGGTAGCCGTTGTCTTGTCTTCTCGAAGTAGAGCTCGTAACTTCTCGAGGTCTTCATGAATTAAGGAGTCCACTCGTGAGGTGCTAGTAGCCCCACATGATCTTCCAAACTTCTTCCAGCACTTGACTTGCGAATGATTGCATCCACAGTGCTGCACTTCGAATAGATGCAGTAAGATCCACGTCCTCATCCTCGTCCAAGCCCCACACTTACTTCGAGGATAGTAAATGCGGAGTTCTTGCTTTTCATCGAGTCTTCATCCTCGATGGTATCCATCTTTATAAGACGGTAGAAGATGGTCTCAAGATCCATCCTTCTGTCCAAAGCTAGGATTTGATCTCAAGCGATTCGATAATGGAGCTGCAACCCTGATAAAAACTTGGCAAATTAACAAATCACCCGAGTCTCCCCCTGCTTGTCACAACACAGTGACTTGTAGATCTCCAAGTCCTCAAATAATACCCCCATCTTCTCATAATATTTTGTTAAGGAGAGATTGCCTTGACTAGATGTCCAAATGCGAATATAAAGGTCAGTAATACACGCATTGCTTGAGGTTCGGGCGTACCTTTTCTCGACAAATGTCCAAATCTCATATGTGTTCCTTTTGTAGAGCATATTTGAGGCGATGGACAAATCCATCGAGTTCATGAGCCAGTTCATGAAAACATAATTCTCCTCCTCGAACTTCTTGTCGTCCTTCAATTCTAGTGGCTCCTCAAGAAGAATGTTAAGCTTCTCCTAGCCTCCAATAAATATCTTAGAGCCACAAGCCCACAAGGCAGTTTGATGCACCACTAAACTTGATGGTTGTCCCAAAAACAACCACTTTGCTTTCTCCCAAACCAAGCGTGAAATCTCCAACCGTCGTGGTTGACTCCACCATCTTCTCTAGTCTTCCTTCTCCACGTAAGGAACCAGATTTGTCACAGAGGACTTTCTGGATGCGTGGATCACTAACGTGAGGTCAAAGAACCCAAACGCACACAGGAGCCTAGACCGAAAGCTCTGATGCCATGTCAAGGACCACGCAAGGAGCATGGAGGCTCTGTGTGCGTAGGAAAATAGTCCCACATGGGGGCTATGTGCACACAGATCAGGAGGAGCAGCCTGGTGGTTGGCAGCCCTCTTAGGATTGGAGCAGGTGGCCAGCTACCTTGTTGATGATGGCTGACTATGTTGATGGAAGAAGAGAGAGGGAGTGAAGTTTCCTAGAATAGAAATATTATTATGACAAGAGATTACAAAAAGGGAAAGATCTCTTTTATGGAGTATATATCATATTCTTGAAAATCAAATATCTTATCCCATAAGGAAAGATTTTTTCTCTCTAATTAAATCAAGTCACACACTTTTCCTAAAATACATTTACTAAAAATAGAAAACTTGACTCCTAAGCAAAAAACTCCAAACTTGGGTTCTAGAACCCATGACCACCGGCCCTATTCGGCTCCACAGAGGTTGCCACGTGGACTGTCCACGTAGATTTTATTCCAACATTCCAACAATAAGCATAGTCTGTTGCCTTTTCATTTGGTTCATTGTGATATTTGGAGACCATTTCGTGTCAGTAACTATGCATGGACATCATTATTTTGTGGTCTTTGTGGATGTTTATAGTCGTTTATCATGGGTGTTCTTAATAAAGGATCGATTTGAGATCTTCGCTATAATAAAAAGATTTTTAGTAAGGTTTCTAATTTCTATTCTTTCATAAAGATATTTCGCAATGATAATGCTCTGAAATTTATGCAACATGAATTACAATTGTTCTTTGCTTCTATTGACATCTTACACCAAATATCATGTCCTTATACCTCTTAGCAGAATGAAGTTGCATATGGATTTGTTTGCTCTTGTTGTAAAGGTTTTTGGTTGTATTTGTTTTGTCATCTTTAGAGCAAATGACATTGTCTTTAAGAGGAGTCAAATGTATCTTTCTAGGGTATTCTCGTACACAGAAAGGATTTTGGTGCTATAACCCTATTACATGTCGTTATCATGTTTCTGCTAATGATACCTTCTTTGAGAAGCACTCTTACTTTTCTAAGAGAGGAGGTTTTATTGAACTTGAGTCAAGTCCTTTGCATGTTTATCAACGATAGCAAAAGGTCTCCTCAACTATTCCCTTGCCTACCATGCAGTTGCCTATAAAGGAAAATAACCTTATCCTCAACAGATGCAGTTACCATCTTCATCTTCCCCCCATCCAAAATCTGCTCTAGATGCTCCACCAAAGTCAAACTTAGGTGTTCCAATTGCTTTAAGAAAACCTGTAACACCTTGCACTCTTTGTCCTATGTTGCATTATACCTCTATCAATGAATTATGTCCTTTAAGGCAGCTTTTACTTGTTTTAATGAACAATGCTCTAAGGAACTATGTGGAGGTTATGCAGAAAGTACTTCATACACCGTAAGAAGGCAATGGATGATAAGATTAATGCTCTTCTTTCACATGGAACTTGGAAATTTGTTCCATAGGCACAAAATGCCACCATAGTTGCTTGCAGGTAAGCCTATGTAGTTAAAATCTTCTAGATGTCAAGTCAACAAATTTAAGGATCGTTAGGATGGGAAGCATAGCAAGGTTATTGTGCGAAACACCCATACGTGGAGAGAGACTACTGTTCACATTGAACAGTACAGGTAGAACAAGCATGTTGAAGGAGAGGAGAGATGGAGTCTTCTTGAAATATAATTCATTGACTCAAGAATAAGTGAAGATAATGGCCTCCTTTTAAAGAGATCACCTCTTCTCATCTAAACATGGTAAATGAGATAATCCTATTTCTAAAGCAAGAAAATAGTAAGCCTATTTCTAATTTACTAAAAACAAAAAAATAACAAATCCAATTAACAAAATTTACCACATTTGACGACAAACTAACTTGGCATGCAAGCCAATTCTTCCTATAGCCTTGTGGCCAACTTCTATGCCACGATGTGGCACACTGCAATGCCACGTGGACTATCCACGTGACAATGGGATGACATGGCAGTGGCATTTTATTCTCCACAAGGATCGATTAACAGACAAATGATTTACTCAAACACGGAGTTGACTAGCTTGTGACTTTTTCTCCTATGGCTCGTCCTAGCTCAATCTATGTTATCCTTTCTATTGTCGTTAATCAAAATTGGCCATTGTTTCATGTAGATGAAGGAATGCCTTCCTCTATGGAGATCTACAAAAGAGGTTTATATGTCTTAACCACTGGGCTATGCGATTGAGGAGCATGTACGCAAATTGAAGAGGACTATTTATAGTTTAAACAGAGTCCAACGGTTAGTTTAAGACACTAAGTAATGAAGTTACGAAGATTGGGTTTTGTAGATCAACATCAAATCACTCCTTCATTAAGAGAGAAACTAGAACTATGATCTTAGCTATTTATATGGATGACATGATCTTAGCTTATAATGACAACATTGGAATCCAAAAGACAACATTTTCTATCAGAAATTTTGGTCACCAAAGATCTAGGCAAGTTTGGTAGTCACCCCTAAGTATAACACCTCAAAAATAATCTTTGGTCCATATCCAATAAGTTGAAAGAGCTAATTTTTCTCAATTAAACTCAAGTCTAGGCCTAAATTGTTAAAAATAGTATCAATGCCCCAAACCAGTCAGAAATGTAGGAATTGTGTTATGAACAATAGGTGTTACACCATAAAAGCGATGATAGGAGCTACTTCTAAAAAGCTTGTATGAGCCGCCTCTATAATCCCAAATTGCTTGGTAATTGATTCGATGATTGATAATGTGAACCTTGACAAGGACGACAAGGACATCAAGATTTCAAGCGATAGAGATTGTAACACCTCCAAAAAATATTCCTCATGGAAAACTCATGAGAATGAGTAACAAAATTCAAAGATTGAAAATTAATACTTGACAACATAGGCTTAAACCTTTCGGGTGATTGTCAAGGGTCCATTGGACTCATATCTAATAAGTTGTCAAAACTAGTTTTTCTTAATTAGACTCGAGTTTAGACCTAAGTAGTTAAAGAAAACAAACTTCCTTAGGTTGCCAAGAAGTACCTACACCTCTATATTGGTGTGGGAAAAGTACATCATAGACCCACTCAACAAAATAAAATAATACAACACCCCTTACAAACATAAATATAACTCAACACTCCCCCTCAAGCTAGAGCATATATATCCATCATGATCAACTTGTTTCTACACTTCTCAAACTGGGGACATGGCAACGGCTTGGTAAGCATGTCAACAGTATGGTCTGAGGAGGCAAGATAAGTAGTACGAAGCAGACCCTGTTGAATCAAACTCCTTGTATAATGACAATCCACTTCCACATGTTTTGTTCTCTCATGGAACATAGGATTGTTTGCAATGTAGGTAGCAACCCGGTTATCACAATGCATCTCCATAGGTTCCTGAACATCAACATGAAGATCTCATAACAGAGATCTGATCCATATCATCTCAACAGCAGTATGTACCATGGCCCTGTACTCAGACTCAACACTAAAGCGTGAAATAACACTTTGTTTCTTGCTCCTCCAGGTATCAAGTTCCCAGCAACAAAGGTACAGAAACCAATAGTAGACCGCCTATCCCCGACATTACCTGCATAATCTACATCTGAGTATGCAACAACGGCCATAGGTGCCTTTCTCTGAAAAAGAATGCATCTACCTGGACATCCCTTGATGTACCTCAACACTTGCATCACAGCCTGCCAATGAACCTCAGTGGGCTTATCTAAGAGCTAATTCAGCTTCCCCACTGCAAGACTAATATCAAGCCTAATGATAGTCAGATATAACAGCTTCCTCACTAGCTGTCGATATGCCTTCTTGTCTTTTAGCTTCACATTTTCCTCAAACAGATGAATTTTAGGATCCATAGGAATATTTGCATATTTAGATCCTAGCATGCATGTCTCCTAAATAATATCAAGAGCATATTTCCTCTGCAACATAATTGTCCCTTACTTGTAGCAAACTCAATGCCTAAAACATATCTGAGCTTCCCAAGATTTTTCATGACAAACTGGTGTGCCAAGTATTTCTTCATCGGAGATACATCCTCTGCATCATCACCTGTAAAAATAAGATCATCCATATACGCAAGTAAAGCCACTGTATCCCTACTGGTCTTTCTCACAAATAGTGAATGATCCGATGAAGATCTCTGCACCCCAATAACAGACAATGCCTCAGAAAGGCGCGGGAACCAAGCTCGGGGGCTCTACTTAAGACCATAAATGGCCTTACGAAGCCTGCATACACACTCCCCCTGAATCTTAAAGCCAGGTGGCTGCTGCATATATATCTCTTCCTCCAAGTTTCCGTACAGAAATGCATTTTTAACATCCAACTGATATAATTGCCATCCATAATGAGCAGCAACAGATATAAGAATTTGAACAGTAAAGAGTCGTGCAACAGGGGAGTACGTGTCAAAAAAATCCACCCCATATGTTTGGGTAAATCCTCTAGCCACTAAGCGGGCCTTATACCTTGATATAGACCCATCTGGGTTGTATTTCAAGGTAAAGACCCATCTGGCTCCAACAAGATGCATGCCAGACGATAAAGGTGACAACTCCAAAGTACATCTGGTAGTAAGTGCAGATATCTCCTCCTCCATAGATGCCTTCCAGTGTGAATGTAGTAGAGCCTGTTGGTATGAGGTAGGTAACTCAACACTAAATATAGCAGCTATGAATGCATGAAACTCCGAACTTAGATAATCATTAGTAACACCACTCCCAGCAACACGATACTGGGCACAAGATCGCGGAGCCTTCCTAATAGCAATAGGAATATCTTTATCAATACTCATGGAGTGAAGACCTGGAGAACTATCCTCAGGTGGCAGACTCCCACCTGCTACATATGCTGACACTGTGCCTGAAACAGTCTCTTGAGTATGAACCACCTCTAGGTTATCAACACTAACCTGAGGAGTCTGTGGAATAGATGGAAGGGACTTTGCCTTATACACAACTAGCAACTGATAGGTGTGACCCTTGAAGGTCCCTTCATCCACCGGTACTGGTCTGAATGTGTTGGTAGGTGACTCATCAACCTAAGAAGAGCTACTAGTATCTGTGAATATACCAAATGGTATAGGAGCAACTGGTACTGGCACACTCTCCGACACACTCTGCACCTGCCTGGCAGCAACAGAAAAATAAGGTACTGCTTCATGAAAGGTGACATCTGCACTGATCTAATGCCTCTGATGTAGGGGATCAAAACACTGATACCCCTTTTGAGTACGAGAATAGCCAAAAAACACACACTTGACTGCTCTATGTGCTAATTTATTACGCCCAGATCCAAGGAGATGTATAAAAGCCACGCACCCAAATGTCTTGGGTCGAAGATCAAACAACTCATCATTTGGATAAAGCACCTGCCATAGTATCTACTCGTGAATCACTGAGGAGGGCAATCTATTAATAAGGTAGCAAGTAGTGAGAACTGCATCTCCCCAATAGTTCTGTAGCACAGTGTTATGGATAAGAAGAGCTCTGGCCATATCAAGGATATGTTTATGCTTCCTCTCTGCGACTCCATTTTGCTGAGAAGTGTGAGGATATAAGGTCTGATGAATTATAGCATGTATGCCATAGAATTCTGCCAACCAACGAGTATAAAACTCCAGTGCATTATCAGATCTAAGAGTCTTGATGCAAACATCAAACTGATTTTTTATCATCAACACAAACTTCTCAATCAGTGGACCTACTTCAGACTTATTCTTCATGAGAAATGGCCAGGACAATCTGGAAAAATCAACCACAATCAAATAGTACCGATGTCCTACTCTATCAGGAGTCCTACTGGGACCCCAAACATCAAGATGCACTAACTGAAAACATGAAGTTGAACGTGGTCCCGTAGCAGCTGGAAAGGAAGATCTATGGTGCTTCCCAAGTTGACATACATCGCAGGAAAGTTGCGTAGTTGGGGACACATAAGGAATAAGCCTGCGTAACTTTTCCAAAGAATGATGGCCCAACCATCTATGCCACTGTAAAGCACTCCCAGATGTGGTACTAACCCAACCTGCAGCAGCCATAGGACCCTACTGAAGTCGGTAAACTCCTTCACATCCACTACCAATAATCTTCCATGTCATTCTTTCTTGGAAAATACATCCACGCTCATCAAAGATGACCCGACAATTCATCTGCTTAATGATCTCACTGACAGAGAGCAAGTTCATGGATAAATCTAGAACAAATTGAACATGATTAAGCTGCATAGAAGGGGTAACATTAATTTCCCCTTGACCACTAATAGGAGCAAGTCACCCATCAGCCACCTATACTGTATGACCCCGAGAGACAGGTTGAATCTATCCAAAGCACTCCAGATTCCCGGATAAATGATTGGAAGCACCTAAATCAATCAACCACGTCACACAAGTGGTTTGAGTATCTCCCACGACAATTCCTAGTGCAATCTCTGACTAAGACACTGCCATGTTTACTGAACTACACTGCCTCAAACAAAGTTCGACGTGCCACAGAGAAGGGTACACACCCCTGAACTTCTTCACACTTCATATATGAAAATTGATAGAAAATGGGGACTACACACCCCAACAAATATACCAACCAGGGAATACACACCCCAAAAAACTCCGCTCACATGCGGTCAATACTCAAAGGGACTACACACCCCAAAAACATGTATCAAACGGGAATACACACCCCAAATCTAATAGATAAGATCTGAAAATACCATCACATCATCTTTCCAGAAGATCCTTGGCTTCAATACTCCATCAACTACGATCCAAAGATCTTCCAATAAGACACAAGGTAGAGATGTGCCCTCTCTCTGCTACCAAACACCAACAGCAGGAGAGAGAGCACAAAAAATCAGCAGCTAGGCCTGGGCGATGGTGGCAAGTAGCCTAGGCGATGGCCTGCAACAGCCCTTCCCGACGCTATGACCTACTACTGCCGCCACCAGCAGTAGTGGCTTGCTACTGTTGCTAACAGCAGCGATGGCCTACTGCTACTGCTGCTGGCGGTGGTGGTGGCCCTGCTCTGCTACTGCTGTTGGCGACGGCGGTGGCCTAGTGTTGCTGCTGCTGTTGGCGGCGGCAGTGGCCCAGTGCTGCTGGCCTGCTGCTGTAGCAGCTAGCGACAGCAATCGGTGCTGCTGCTGCTGCGGTAATGGTCTGGCGCCGGCATGGCTGCCGATGGTGACGGCGGTAGCTCCAGTGAGAAGGCTTAAGGTAGGGTTAGGGTTTTGTTTTTGGTGGAGTCCTCAACCTTAGCTCTGATACTAAATTAAAGAAAATAAAGTTCCTTAGGTTGCCAAGAAGTACCTACACCTCTATATTGGTGTGGGAAAAGTACATCATAAACCCACTAAACAAAATAAAATAACACAACACCCCTTACAAACATAAATATAACTCAACACAAGTCATTACACTGAGTTATTGGCAAGACATTTGTTCTATACTTAGATATCTAAAGGGGTCACCTAGGGAAGGTCTCTATACATTTTAGGAGGCATAAGTATCTTGGTTATTCTAGATGTTGATTATGCAAGATCACCTGATGATAGACAATGTACCACAGGGTATCCTACCCTTCTTCAAGGAAACTTAGTGACCTAGAAAAGTAAAAAGCAATCTATATGATCTGAATCAAGTGCGAAGGCTGAATAGAGTTATGTTTCATACATGTAAAATGATGTGGATTCTTTCCTCGAAGATCTTGGGGTTACCATCTCCCATCCTATTTCTATGTTCTATGACAACAAATTTGCTATGTAGCAAAGCCACTCTTTCACGAGAGTACAAGACACATCAAGGATGATTGCCATTTTGTTTAACATGCGGTAACCAATCGTAAGATTTCAACTCCATATTTCTTAAAATAACAAGAGATTGATATCTTCACCAAGGCGTTCCTATGAAAGCGACACACTTTCCTTTGCTAGGCATGATTGATACCTATCTCCATATTGAGGGGGAGTGTTGGAGTTACTTTATTTGCCATTTCCATATTGTCTATGTTAATTAATATTTTTCTGTAATTTTTCCATACACCTCTCAAGGTGTATTTCTCAATAAAGAAAAGTCATTTTGTTCTCCATAGTATTGATAAGCAAGATGGGATTGTAAAACCCATTGGCATATAGATGCCATTATCTCAAGCAAATCAGCCAGCTTAGGTTTGAAATCTACATGCAATCTTCAAATATCTAATTTTTTTCCCATATAATGTTCCTAGGAATGTACTCATGCATTGCCTCTAGCAATTTCTCATCTCTTCCTCTTCAAAATTGTGCCAAAAAAATCTCTCTCCAAGCTTTGTAATTCCCCAAACAAAATGTTTGAGTTAGGGTGGCATTGCATCCAATCTCACAATCACCAGACTTCAACATAAGATTAAGATTAAGGCAGGAGCTTCTATACATATACTTTCCAAATCAATTCAGCAAGAGAATTATAAAAGAAAAAGAAACCGTGTTACTCACCTTCCATCTGAACTCCCACTAACTAGGACTAGTTGGGGTCTTTCTGCATCTATTCTACATAAATCAAAGCTCATTGCAGTGATCCATGCAGAATGAGCATGGACAAGTCCAACAAACACTGGCTCAGCATAAACATCATTTTGCTTAGAGTTGAAGTGCCATTGTTGGAATCTCCAAAAGGAAATATGACCAGCCTTTCCTCCTAAAGCCAACAAGGAGTAGTTTCTGTGGAACCCATTATCTGAAGACAAGTGCAATAATGGTGACCAAGCAACAACAAGGGATGACATCAATGTGCTGCGAGATGCATATTCTCTTGCTGTGATCATTAGGGGAGCATCTGGCAGGTTCTTCTGGAAACTAAACTCTCTATGTCCATTCTGTCTATCATTTGCATTTGCTTGAATATCCTGAGTTTACACAACAAGAACCTGATATTATTAACTATGAAATGTTCTGTACCATAAATGTCCTTCAAACAAAAGATGGCACTAAAGCCCAGTAACAAAGAAAAAAGGATGTCAAAATGCACTAACATGTCTTTGTTTTAACTAGAAACTCAAAAAAACACACCAATATAGGAATAGACAAAGCAAAGTTGGCTCTGGCAAAATACTCGCACATCACGTTGGAGATATCAGCAACCTATAAAGGTTCAAAAATTTGATCAGCCCTTTATAAGGACAAATAAGTTTTAACAACACATTAAATAGTCTGACTGACTGTTGCTCATTGCATAAGGTTTCCAAATTTGACAAGAAAGACTGTCCATAACTAAACAAAAGCTTGAGTTAATAAGAACAAGAATAAATGTGGCCTTTCACATATGTAGTCTACACCAGTTCTGATTTAAATTTTTATCCAAAAATACCCCAGTAAATAAAATCCACCTTGAATATTTGCTAAGAATGCCTGCAAGCTTACTTCCAACTGAAGCAATAAAACAACAATACAACATAATAACCAAGATGAACAACTACACTAGACAGGGCACCTTATTTAAAGAAGGAAAAAAACACAGAAGCCCTTCAGGGTACATCTTTTCTTACTTATTCTTATGTGTAAATAATGCTAGGCTCTTATATTGGCCATACCACACTAAATGTCCAAACTCCCACTGATCCTAACACAATCTAGACTTATGAAATCTTAAGTCATATCTCTGCTCCAAGTGCTTGTGATATCCATAATACATCAAACCTCTAGCCTACCTTGGACTGAGCATCCATATAACTTGCATCTAACAATTGTCCATCTCGATAAGGAAGCACAAGGTTCTTGACCAATCGAGGATATACCACATCTGTTTTAATAAATTGAACAGATCTTCTATCATTTTGTCTTCTGAATCCCGTTCCCATTCAGGCTTTCTAATAGGAATTGGACACTTTTTGATGACAAATAGGTACAAAGAATTGCATTGACATCATAGAAGTAAAGGTCCCCACCATGTGATTTGTATTTTGTACACATCCGAATGATCAACATTGTACGCTCGACAAATGAAAGTATCCTCATTCTCATCGGGAATATAATGGGATATTTTTCATTGTCATAATAACTTCTGCTAAAGATTGTTAGAGCAAGCGTTGCTAGTGTGATCTTAGTGGTCATGTCAACTTCGTACATATTCCAGTAAATTCTAGTGCAGTTTGGCTAAATAAAAACTGGCTTGTATCTCCCTTTAGAAAAAATGGCTTGTACCTGAATTATCTCAAAAAAAAAGTGACAGTTCTAAGAGGCCAACAACTCAAATAAAAAGCAAGAGTCATAAAAAATGAGTAAAAAGTAGCACCTAGTTTGCTAGCTTCAACTTTCCATGAACTAGATCGCAACATTATCAAAATCAATCCATAGATTAGCAAGGATCGATACCTTTGTCTGTAAAACTTAAACAAAGACATTCTGGGGCTTGGACACCAACATAGACATATTGCCCACCAAGAAACATGCATTTAAACGAAGAAGAAATGACTACATCTTAGAAGAAGTAGATGCATTGACACAATAAACATTATGATGTGATAACTCAGCCGACCAAAAGATTTGTTCTGGTAAACCTTACCCTACCCACCCATCCCCACCCTCACCTCTCAAAACCCATCCCCGCACTTCAGCCATTGCGTGCTGGCTGTTTTTGAAGATGATCCGATTGCTTGACCCACTCACCACCCATAGTTTTGTAATTTGGACATATTGGCTTGATGATTTTGGAGATACACGAGGTGGCACTATATTAGTTGGATGCTTTGGCATTGAAGCTTGTGTGCTGAACAGAAGATTATGGGATTTTTTATTCTGTTCTGTGGACTCTGATGAAGACTTAATGATCCAGTGCATGCTTGGCTCCTGTTTTATTGCTTGGGCTGTCTTATTGAAGACTATAAAGGTTGTGTTGGGAGTCTATTGCTCTGATTGGAAGTCCTTCAGCTGCATCTTGTCAACATTGATCAATATTTTCAATAGTGTTGGTAGTTTATGAAAATTATTATGGACTGATTTTGCTTTCTATGGGGATTTGGGTTTTTCTCCTGTTCTTGACCTGTCTATACTCTGTTCTGGGCATTCTTGATTGATATTTGCAGCAGGTGTCTTTTATATCCAAATTGGGCTTTCTTGTTTCCCTCAGTTGCTTATGATTACAAGAATTTTTTTTCTTTGAACCTATATTTTGCCACCACATTGAATATTTTGTTTTGTGTGGGTGGGCCCCCTTGTCTGCTGTTGTGTTATGGCTAAGGGGAGGACAAAAGTGTTCTATGCTGAGAAGGCAAGGAGAGCTTCTAAACAGCAGGAACAAGTTAAAGCCTATGCTGCTACTGGGAAGGAGTTTATTAAGACAATGCAATTTGGGTATGCAATGCCTATTAAATTTCCACAGATGGTTTACGGAAACGTATGTTTATTTTCCCTGCTGAAGAAATCAGTCAGCTGGGGAAACCTTTTGAATTATTTTTGCTTGGGCAATTTCAAGACAAGAGACCAAAGCTTGACGAAGTCGACAAGGAGCTGAAACAGAGAATCAAATTCCAGGATTATGTCCAGATTGTTGCCATAGATTCCTATAATATTCCCATTAGGCCAAGCACTTTAGGAGATTTTGTGGGCTTATATTCAAAGAATGCTATCTTTTGGGGAGAGCCAGAGATGAGAGTAATGCATTAGAACCCTTACTTTAATCCTAGCAAAACAACTTCTAAAGTGGCAAGTTGGATTGGTCTTCAAGGTTTGCCATTTAATTTTTTGAATCTTGGTGCTCTAAAATCTATTTTTCAGCCATGGGGGAAATTATTAATGGTTGATAAAGATGTAACTCTAATGAGAAGAGCTAGATATATTAGGATTTGTGTGGAAATTGATTTGTTGTAGCTTTTAGTAGATTGTATCTGGATTAAAAATGAAGAAGAAATTATCAGGCACTCAGCTGTGTTATAATATTTTTTTGAAAAGGAAAAGGGACGGCTTAGCCATCCACTTCATTAATAAAATAAAAAGGGGAAGTATTATAAACTGTGACCACAAAGAAAAGAGAGTCCGGACATCCTTTACATATTTTCCCACCAAACCCTCTCTACAAAAGATTGCCTCATTCATTCTACTGAAGCCAAATACACCATAGAATAGTGCAATCCTTCACTCGCAAGAGAGTATCAGTCTGGACACTGCCTCAAAAGCCATCCAAAAGGCCTCAAAGCACTACACCCCTGTACTAGGTGTTGACAGTGCCATGTGGCAGCAGTTCAGGAGGCCATTAGGGCTGCCGGTTTTGGGTCCTAGAGTCCTAAGTTTTGGTTCTTTGCTTGATTTACAAGTTTGTTTATTTGTTAAATTGGTTTTTAGGAAAGTTGTTTAAAGGATTTTATTTTGCTTGATATTTGTTCTTCCTTATTTAGAGATAAGATTAGTTGCTTATTTTAGAAAATATGTTTTCTCTTCTATAAAAGAAAGCCTTCCTATTGTATTTGCATTTTGAGTTAATGAAACAATATTTCCCACATCTCAAACTCCTCTCCCTCTCTCTCCAATAGCCTACGGCCACCATAGCAGCCAGTGGCTGCTACTCTCCTTCTCCCTGTTCCAATGTGGAACAGCCCCCACTTGGGTTGTTTTTCCCTCGCACCAAGGAGCCTCCACGCTTGGGATTGAGCCATTCTTGACATGGTATCAGAGCCTATAGTCTTGGCTCCTCGGCGTACACATGTTCCTTGACCACACATGTATGGTTTCCATCACCGACGAATCTTCCTCGACAAATCCAACACTTTACGTGGAGAAAGAAGATCATAGAAAATGACAGACACTACCACTACAATCACCGATGCCACATTGGCCTCAGGAGAAGGCAAGGTGGTTGTTCCAGGAACAATCATCAAATTGCAAGATGCCTCTAACTATCTTGTGGGCTCGCACCTTCAAGATATTCGTTGGTAGCTAGGAGAAACTTAATATTCTCCTAGAAGAACCACATGAGCAGAAGAATGATAAGAAGAAACAAGAGAAGGAGAATACATCGTCATAAATTGGCTCATAAATTTGGTGGATCCATCCATCGCCTCTAACATGCTCTATAAAAAGAACGCGTACGAGATTTAGACAGCCGTCGAGAAAAGCTACGTCGAAAAATCGAGCAACTCCCATATTACTGATCTATCTACTCGTATATGGACAACTAATCAGGGAGATCTCTCCTTGACTAAATATTATGAGAAGATGGAGGTCTTGTTCGACGAGTTGGACATCTACGAGCTCTTGTGTTGCAACAAACAGGGGGAGGCACAGGCGGTTTGACAATCTGCCAAATTTTTATTAAGGTTGCATCCCCGTTATCGAGCTGCCTGCGATCAGATTCTTGCATTGGACCGAAGGATGAATCTTGAGACCATCATCTACCATCTTGAGAAGATGAAGATTCCATAAGAAGAAATCACGCCCAAGGGTGACAACTTCGCACTTGCAATCCCATAAACAAGTGCAGGGCATGAAAAGAGGCATGGCCGAGGCCCTGGTCGTGTCTACCCCAAGTGTCAGTATTGTGAACGTACAAATCATCCACAAGAGAGATGCTAGGACAAGTACAGGAGGCCTCCACGTGGGACTACTAGCACCTTACAAATGGACTCCTTGACTCCCAAATATCTTGAGAAGATATGAGCCATGATTCGTAAAAAAAAGAAGACCACGGCAACCGTCAAGACAACTATAGAGATTGCCACAAACGCAATGACTTCGGAAGTCACAAGAGGCTACACCATTGCTTCTTCCAAAGACAAGGCCGAGAGCACGACTCTCGAAGAAAAAGAGAGGTAGGGCATTTAGCCTCACAAGTTTGAAGACCAAGTTATCGTCCTCCTAGCCTCAACTTAAGGGAGAGTATTGGGAATAAAAGAGGCCACATGGCACTGCCACATGACAACCAACCAGGCCATGTGGCAGTGCAACGTGGCAACAATCCAGGAGGCCATCAAGGTTGCCAATTTTGGGTCCTAGAGTCCCAGGTTTTGGTTCTTTACTTGGTTTGCAAGTTTGTTTATTTGTTAAGTTGATTTTTAAGAAAGTTGTTTAAAGGATTTTTTGTTTGAGATTTGTTCTTCCTTATTTAGAGATAACATTAGTTGCTTATTTTAGAGAATATGTTCTCACTTCTATAAAAGAGAGCCTTCCTATTGTATTTATTTTTTGAGTTGATGAAACAATATTTCCCACTTCTTAAACTCCTCCTTCTCTCTATCTCCGATAGCCACCAGCCACCATAACAATCAACCACCACAGTCAGCCACCATAAGCAGGTCACTATGGCTACTACTCTCCTTCTCCCTATTCTAATGTGGAACAACCCCCACTTGAGCTATTTTTACCTCATGCCAACTAGCCTCCACACTCCGGATTGCACCATTCTTGACACTAGGAATAGAAAAATGGTCCAAGATCACCTTAGAGAAATCGCAGGTCAGTAACAAATGAGCTTCATCCTCTTCTGTAGCACCACACAGAATGCACGTAACATCGGCCTCTAGCACCCATCTCCTCCTCATAACCATTGTGACAAGATGATGTCATCGAAGTAACCTCAGGAATAATTTGACTTTGTGTGGAATCTTGATCTTCCAAATGCACACACAATCCCTTAAGACCTCTGTATTCCCCAGGTCCATATCACCCAAGATGACATTGTAGGCCTTCTTAATAGAAAATCAACCTCTATCCCAAATGAAAGAGTCAAGAGCAGTGTCAATTGGGCCCAAGCCCTCAACCATCGGCAGAAGGCTCTATAAATCAGCAACACACGCCTCAGGTAGACTTCCACCCACAAGCAGAGCCCAAGCACCAGCAGTGCCATCCCAAACCATAAGAACTACCTCACCCCTATCCCCTGCCAGGGCATATAGCTTAGGGAGACGGGAAAAAGCATCATCGCCAAACCAGTTATCTTCCCAAAATCTAAAGGTCTTGCCATCTCCCAGCACCGATCGAAAGCGACAAGCAAACCAAACAATAACAAGCACGAGACTATGCCAGAAAGCCGAGGCCCCAGGAAATCTCATGCTAGTAACATGAAGTGGAGAGCCATACTAACTCGCAAAGAGACGATGCCGGAAATATGAGATTGTGTTTGAATATTGCCCAAGGTTTTGTAATGTATGCTGGCTATTGGGGCATTAGGCTGGCTATTGCAAAGGCATCAGGAGGTTTTTTGGTGAGAAAAAAATAATATCGGTTTATCCAAATGACTGGAAGTAGGAGCAAAGGAAAAGACTAGTGTGGAAGGAAAAGGCTAAGCAAATGCAAACTGCATTTTTTTTTTTTTTGATGAGGGTTGGAAGAATATGGAGAAATCCCAAGATAGGCAGCAGTAACATCTGGATAATATGCAGCAGAAATCAAATATTTTTCAGGGGTTAATCGATGATCAATTACAAGGAACTGAAAAAATTATTTATAGTTAGGAAATTGGGAACCAATCCCCCCCACCAATCTCCTATTATAATGAAAGGAAGTGTATCCAAACAAATGAGGGAAGACCATGATGTTGGTTCTTCAAGGATGTCTGATCCTAAACAGTCTTATGATGCAATGAAACATAAAGGTAAAGGATTAACCAAAGCTATTGCGATTAATAGGAGGAATTTGAGAAAGAAATAATGAGGCACTTAAATCAGAAATTAGAGGTGAAGATTAATGATGGAAAGCAAGTAGAGATCAGGCGGTCTAGCTTTATTTCAGAGCCAAAGCAAGCTTCAGATCTGGCTGCTACTGATGTATTGAGGTTTATAAAGAAATTAAATATTGAATCAAAGGAAAATAGAAAATCTTTTAAAAAAAGGAAAATAGAAAAGAGGAGCTTTTCAGAGATGGGGAACACTATTTTACAGATCATGGAGAAGAAATTTTGGAGCAAAATGCATTTATAGAATGACTCAATCAAGGTCCTCCCTTGGATGACATTGAAGGGCATGTTTCTCATAATGATGGAACTTCAGAGAGTACTAAAACTTCAGATTCATATTATGATGCTTCTGTACAAGTGGTCAGAGAATCTATTGACTCATGAGACAATATAGTTCAAACAAGGAAATTACACCTACAAGAAGGTCGAAAGAATTTCAGCTTGGAATCAGACTTCTAAAACTAAAGAGCAGCCATGACAGCTGTTATCTGGAATTGCTATGGAATCTTCAATGATTCCACAATAATGCACATGAATTAGCTTAGAAGGAAGAAGGATGTAACTATGATTGGGCTGTTGGAGCCAATGGCGGATAAAACTAAAATGAAGCAAGACAGTTCGGCCTTAGATATGATGTTTTACCTATGGGCAAACAAGAATATTTGGCTGTTATACAAAAGAGTATTTGTTATTCAGATCTTTAGTGGGATTGACCAGGCCATGTTAAAGAAATTCCTTGGCTTGATGGTGGCTCTATTCTTCATCTGGTTTTGTTTGGATTGCTCTGGCAACTGGCTATTGTTTTTTTTTCTGGCAGGGAGGTCATTTTGATTTGTGGAGCTGCTACTAATTGCCTTTTTCGGTTACTTGATCAAATGTTGGCTGAAGTCTGGACAAAGTTCTTGGCAAGTCATGCTTGGAAGTGCATACACCTTGGGGTGTGTGCACAGCAGTTAAGTTCCATCCCTCTATCTTATTATATTTTTTATAGATATTTCTCCGGCTGCCAGTTTTTTTGGGCACGAGTGATGGTTCTTCATGTTGTTTAGGAGACGATGCTGTTGGGCTCTTATGCTGCCATCTATCTTGGGTTAAACTCTTTTGCTTCAGGGCTTTTTGTTGCTTTTATGGCACTTACATCTGGACTATGTCCTTGGCAAGAACTTCTTGAAAGTAAACACACCATTTTGGTGCATGCACAAAAGCTAAGTGCCTTAACCCACTTTCTGTATATATACTTTGATCAATTTGGACTTTCTTTCTTTGAATATTTTGTTTATGCAGCTTTCAAGGAATTAGTGGCTGCGCTGTTTTTATATGACCTAGATGGCTTGATTCAGATGAGAATGGGAGATTTGTGTCTGATTTGAATTGATTTTCTACTGCTGAAGATTCTATTGGACCAAAATGCCTTTTTCTGCTGCTCATCTCTTTTATCTTGATCTTCTGTGGATCAGTTAGTCTATCGTTTTGTTACTGGTGAATATGTAGACAGAAATAAATGTGGATTTAAGAAGCCATCCACATGTATCAAACAACTGGAAGGATTTATTTTTGGCCTGCTTGAAGTTTTTTATGTGGTTTAAATGATCTTAGATTGCTACTGTTGGATTAATGGACAGATTTTGATTTGGATTTGATGGCTGTCCTTGGATCTGATGGGCTTCTCATAAAATCTTTAAAAGTTGCCATCTATATGGATCAACGTACTTTAAGGATTTTTTTTTCTCTTGATTGAAGATCACTATGGTTGAAATGGTTTATATGGCTATATGGCCAGATTTGGTTTCTTTTTATGATGAGATTATCTAGATATGTTGTGGAACCTCCTATTTTATAAGTCTTTTATTGTTGTTTCCGTATTTCTCTATTTCTATTGGACTCATTATATTTTTTCCCTTGCCTCTTCCTTTATAAAAGAGTTATGGGGTCAACCTCATGAATCTAAGATTCATTATTCCCACCCCCAAAGCCGCTAAGCCCTCCACCGAAACCCCTTCTTCTCCCCATCGTCTCCAGCGTTGTTGGTGTGCTCCGGTGGCATACACCTTGTCACTAGCATGCATCCGCCGTTCCAGCCCGGTTGTGCCACACTACGCCGCCCCAGCCGCTACTCAATGGTTCCCTCGCACCCCTGCTATGCCACCTCCCTGTAGTAGCCCAGCCCCCAGTGTCCACCTTGGGTGCTGACGCCGCCACTGCTGCAGGAGGGGGCTACGGCTAAACGTGACTTAGCCAACACCTCTGCTGGTTGGGTCGATCAAACGGCCAGTGCTGAAGACGTCTTGGCTTCTTGAACAGTGACACTTGGGGTAGCCCGAGTAGTCACTTGCCTTTGATCTAAGAAGTTAGTCCTTTGTTTTACGCAGGTTTGGGACGCTTCTTGTCTCAAACATGCAGTAAAACAATCTTCTTCCATGACGGATCTGATTTGATCTCTTACTGTTTCTGAGCAATCGGTGCTTGGTTGTTCTCCATAGGGCACGATAGCCTCCTCTGCAGATCAGTTGAAGGTAACATCGGTTACCGCGGGAGATTTTAGGTCATATAAGAACCCTTTGTTCACGCCAATTGCTAAGCTCGACGAGACCAACTATGCTAGATGGTCTCAAACTTTTCTCATGGCAATCGAAGGCCATGACAAGGAACACATACTGCTGAAATCTGAACAAGACGAGAAGACTGGACGTTATGCCACCTGGAAGAAAGATGATGCGGTAGTCAGGTCGTGGATCATGAATACTATTTCTCCTCGCATCGAAGACAATATCATATACCACAAAAGTGCAAAGGCCATGTAGGATCTTTTGAAAAACACCTACTCACATGAGAAAAACTTCAGTAACGTGTTTCAGATACACCATGACCTCAGGAACCTTAGTCAGGGTGATCGTTCTCTAATCGAATATTATACTGATCTCAAGGGACTACTTGAGAAGTATAACTTGGCTTGGCCTACCTGTGCCTGTGCCAGCCAACGAGAGTATAGGAAGAAGTTCAAGGTGCTGTAGTTCCTGAGTGACCTTGGCCCGGACTATGATGGAGCTTGTTCCCAGATTCTAGCCTTGTCAAATCTTCCACCTCTAGAGGATGTCTATAGCCGGCTGAGTAAAATTGTGGTTAAGCCACAACTTGTGGCTCCTGTTGGACAGACTATTGTCATGGCAGCTTCTGGAGGATGTGGTAGACGCAACTCCCTATCCACCCGTGGTCGTGGGCATGGTCGAGGGCAGAGCAGTAGACCGTGCACCACATGTACCTACTGCGGCAAGATTGGACATACCAAGGACAAATGCTGGACCAAACATGGTAGGCCTCCTGTGGCTAATCAAGCCGCAGTGACTTCTGAGGATCCAATCCAGCCAGTGACTAGAGTAGATTTGGATATGCTTTTCCAACATTTCACATAGATGTCCCAGGATGGTTCGACTGATGCAGCTCCTACTCCAAACATGGCCGCCTTGGCCTGCTCCTCAGGTAGAGATACCGGTTCATCCTCCACTGGTTTTCATGTCGATACAGGAACCCTCTGGTTAGTTGATTCGGGAGCCTCTCAACATTTGAGTGGTGATCAGGCATCGTTCTGGCAGATGCAGCCCATTCCACCGAGCAAGAAAGTTCAAGTGGCTAATGGCCGACATACTCGTGTGGATGGAAAGGGAGATATTTCTGTTACTCCCACTCTTAGTCTCCCAGATGTTTTGTTTGTGCCTGAATTTCCTATCAATTTATTTTCTGGAAGTCAGATTACTAGAGATCTTAATTGTCATGAGATCTTTGATGATATGGGCTACACAATTCAGGACAAACTTACCGTGAGGACAATTAGTGGCGAACATGAGGAGGGGGGAGCCTATCACCTAGTTCAGAGTCCGTTGGCTACTACATGTCAAGGGGAGGTCATGTGTTCTGCTAGGACTACTGCACAATGGCACAGACGACTTGGGCACCCCTCTCCGGACAAGCTGCAACGTGTAGTCCCTCACCTCTCGCCGGCTTCTAAGATTGTCTGTGATGCCTGCCAACTAGGGAAACATTACTAGTCTACATTTCCTGCAAGTTCATCAATCAGTTCTGCTGTTTTTGATCTTGTTCGTGTTGACATTTAGGGACCAAGTAGGGTGCCTGACTGACTTGGTCATAGATATTATCTGATTAATGTTGATGATATTTCAAGGCTGTCATAATTATTTTTGTTGAAAAATAAGGCAGAAGTTGGTGATACAATTGAAAGTTTTGTTATTCAAACAAAGACCTAGTTTGCTACTTCAGTTAAAATTGTTCGGTCTGATAATGCAAAAGAATTTTTAACTAGGAAGTTAGACGATTCTATTAGCACAACGATGTTGTGCACCAGACGACATGTCCCCATACTTCCCAACAAAATGGGATTGTTGAGAGACGGCATAGATATTTATTGGATGTGGCATGGACCCTTTTGCTACATCATAATGTTCCTTCTAGATTCTGGGGAGATGCAATGCTTAAAGCTTGTTACTTGACAAATAGGCTTCCCAACTCAATTGTTCAGGATCAGATTCCATGGTAGATTTTGTTTCTTGAAAGGGAATTATTCCATGTTGCTCCCGAGATTTTTGGATGTGTGGCCTTTATTCATATACTTGGATTTGGACATGACAAGCTAGCGCGCCTAGGGCGGTGAAGTGTGTATTTTTGGGGTACATCTCTACTCAAAAAGGATACAGGTGCTATGATGCCCGTACTAGTCGTGATTATACGAGTGTGAATGTTACTTTTCATGAGAATGTTCCCTACTTTTCTACAGACGGCCACCAGACCACTGAGAGTATGGATGTTGGAGTCTTACCTCTACCACAGTTACAGAGCCATATACCAGTGGAGCAAACTACTCGCAGAGATATTTCTATTTCTCATCCGCTTGATCTGTCTCGATTTCAGGAATCACTCAGAGTCTATGAGCATCGACCCCCCTCCTTCCTCCACGCCACAATCGCCTCCCACTCAGGTACATGTTGAGTCCATTGACCCATCTTTGAGTGGTGATGTTGCAGGAACTCCTGAGGTGCCAGTTGATACTATTGATCTTCCTATTGCCATAAGGAAGACTTCTCGGACATGTCCGTCAATTTATCAGCTGCCCAATGATACCTCCACTGCAAATCTGGGAAGATCCTTTGCGTTGTTTTCAGAGGCTCCTGCTACCTCCTCTGTGCCTACATACCATAGACAAGACATGCTCGATCCAAAATAGCGTCAGACCATGGAGGATGAGATGGTTGCTCTTCGTTCTAGAGATACGTAGGAACTTACTCCATTGCCGGCAGGGGCACATGTTGGATGTAGGATGTGTTTGCCCTCAAATATAATCCAGATGGCCCCATTTCCAGGCACAAGGCACGGCTTGTTGCCGAAGAATTCACCCAAACTTATGAGTGGACTTCCTTGACACATTCTTGCCTGTTGCACGGTTACCCGTTGTTCGTATTATCCTATCTATTGCTGCTCATTATGACTGGCCTCTATATCAACTTGATGTGAAGAATGTCTTCCTGTATGCAAGATTCGAAATGCCGATTTCGATGCCGTGCCGATGAAATTCCAAGTGTGCATTTCGTGGGCATGCCGAGGGCATGCTGTGGAAATGCCCGTTTTTCGATGGGCATGCCAATGAGCATGCCGAGGGCATGCTGTGGGCATGCCGAGAGCATGCCGAGGGCATGCCGATGCATACCAACAAAAATAGCAAAAGTAATTAAAAAAACCAATAGCAACCTCGACATAGGCACCAATTTCGCCAGCATGCCAACCATGCCGACGGCATGCCGACCGTGCCGAGGGTATGCAGACGGCATGCCAACAATGCCGACGAAATCCCTGTAAATCGACGTTTTCTTCATGTCGGCACGACCCTTGCTCAGAAATGGCCTTGCCGACGGCATGCCGTCGGCATTTAAATCAATACCTGTATGGAGATTTGCAGGAAGTCTACATGCAGCAGTCCCCTAGGTTCGATGTTAAGGGGGAGTGTGTATGCAGACTCCGCAAGGCTATCTACGACCTGAAGCAGAGCCCGAGAGCTTGGTTTCACAAGCTTTCAGAGGTGTTGCATGCCATTCAGCTTCAGAGGTCATCATCTGATCACTCTCTCTTTGTCAAGAAGAGTGATAAGGGAGTAGTTGTTTTGCCTATGTACGTGGATAACCTAATTATTATAGATGATGCTGAGGGTATCCAGGAGGTCAAGAAGATGCTGGCCAGCAAATTTGTGATGACGAATTTGGGAAGCCTGAAATATTTTCTGGGCATTGAGGTGACACGTGATAAGGAAGGAATTGTCATATCACAGATGAGATATGCACTTGATTTACTCAGAGATACTGGAATGTTGGGAGCCAAGCCTGCTAATATTCCAATGGACCCAAAGGGTCACTTATTTGATAGCGAATCTCCTGCAGTTGATAGCAGATCTTTTAGGCAGTTGGTAGGTAAGCTTCTCTATCTCACTATTACCATGCCTGACACATTAGCTATTGGGAAGCTAAGTCAATTCATGGACAGACCCACAAAACAACACTAGGAGGTAGCCATGCAGGTGTTAAGGTATGTGAAGAAGATGTCTGGGAAGGGCCTGGTCTTTAGCAGAGGGATACCAATGTAGGTTATTGGATACTCTAATGTAAATTATACTGGGTGCTTGGCTGATAGGAAATCTACGACTGGCTTCTGCACCTATGTAGTAAGCAATCTTGTCACGTGGAGGAGCAAGAAGCAAGCAGTGGTTTCTCGATCCAGTGTCAAGTCTAAGTATCGAGCCATGGCACAAATTGCCACAAGATGGTATGGGTTCAGGGTGTTCTCAGAGACCTGTAGATGAAAATCAAATTGCCCATGGAACTACGATGTGACAATAGAGCTGCAGCATATATTGCCAACAATCTGATGTTCCATGAAAGAACAAAGCACGTGGAAATCGACTGTCAATGACACATGTAATCTTATTCACAGAGGTATCTTATACACCACTGTTGTCACTTCAAAAGAGCAAACTGCTGACACTTTTACAAAGCCGCTTGCCCGGACGGAAGTCATTTGACAGTTGCTGCAATAAGCTGAACATGCTCGACATATATGTTCCAGCTTGAGGAGGAGTGTTGTGGAACCTCCTATTTTATGAGTCTTTTATTGTTCTTCCGTATTTCTCTATTTCTATTGGACTCATTGTATTTTTTCCCTTACCTCTTCCTCTATAAAAGAGGTATGGAATCAACCTCATGAATCTAACATTCATCATTCCCTTTGGCTGGATCTGATGGAAGATCATTAAATGTTCTCTACAGCTACTAAGAGGATAGCTGCTGCCTCTGTTAATTATTAAAGATCTCAAGGTATTAGTGAGGCTACTTTATTTTGCTTACAAGAACATGCTGACTTTAGTTTAGGGAACCCTTCTTTCAAAAATTAAGGTTGGCTACAAAGGAGGAAATGGACTATTGGAGCTGATGCTGCTGATATTTCTTGTCCTGCATGGAGATGAGGATGGGAGATTGTAGCTTGAATTGGACGTATTTTATTTTTCCATGGCAGCTCAGATGATGTAATCTTGTTACTGATGAATACGATCTGAATATTGATGGATTTTTATCATGGAAGCTGCTGCAGCTATTTTTTGCTTTTTCAGAGTATATACTACGGACTTCAGTTGGTAGATCGTAAGGAATGATTGGATAGTTTAGGCTGGGAAAAGAGAAAGGGACACTGGCTGCAATTTAAAATTCAGCAGAAGGTTTTCCACTGTATTTGGTGTTGTTGCTTTGTGAAGGCTTTTCCAGTCTGGGTATGAAGAGGTCTGGCTGTTATTTTGAAGGCCATGAAGGGCTGCATTTTCTCTAAATTGCAGCTGAATTTTTGGGCTTTGGCAATTAATGCCTGGCAGAGGCCTTGGCAATTTTGCTTCGTAATTGGTGTGTGCACAGCAGCTAAGTGCCTCAACCTTCATGTTAGGTATATTTGTTCAAATTTGGGTCATGTTTCTTCCACTTTATTTGGATTGGGAAATATTGCTGTGTTTTTTTTTTTTTTGGAGGATGATTAAAGTCTGGGCTTAGCCCTTGGCCAGAACTCAAGGAGGTGCATCCACCATTTTTTGGTGTGTGTACAAAAGATAAGTCCTCTTATCACTTGCGTATTTTTTTACATCCTTAAATATGGAAGACTCTTTAGGCAGTGATGTATTAACTGAAAAGAGATCATCCCTTCAGAATTCTGTTGAATGAGATTTTGTAGGATTATGGGCTATCAAATTCAAATTGTGGAGACTTCAAAAACTTTTATCGTTATAAATCTCAAAAAAATATATAGAGCTTAGTCCCTTTAAATAGAGAGGGTCAATCCTACTACTAATAAAGGAAACAAATGATATCTCATTAAATCTCTAACAACTTAAAACATATCTCTGTAATTTAGAAAGAAACAAAATAGGACAGACCAAAATAAGGAGATAATTCTAATTCCTAATTTCTGATTTTCTCTGACACAAATATAGGTTGCATTGCATCTTTACATGAACAGAAAGAGCTGATTTCAACTTTGGAGGAGGATTTAATCTGGGCTTAGCCCTTGGCAAGATTTCCAGGAAATGCACACACCAGTAGATTGTCTGTGCACAAAAGATAAGTCATTCGTGCTTTTATTCTTTTATATGAAGAACTCACTAGGCAATGGTCATAAAATGAAGGAAGATGTTTCTTTCAGCATTTTGTTTGAATGGATGTCTGCAGGCTAGTTTGCTTGTTAATGTTTTTATGTTAATTGGAACCAAGCTGCTGTTTTGTTGCATGAAGTTAAATGCAATCAGCCTGGAATATTTTGTCATTTGAAGAACTGATTCAACAATGACCAGATGCAATGATTTTAAACAGAAGCCCTATTCTCCAGATTTTTTTGAAAGGGACTATTCTCCAGATGTAAAAGAGAGTTGTTGCATTCACTTTATTTTGGAGGAAGGCTGTGGTTGAGTTAATAATGATACAAGGGAATTGGGGAAGTACACATAACATGTGCACAACAGATACGTATCTTTCCTTAATTCCATATTTTATTTAGTTCTGTTTTGACACTTAATATTGTTTTTTTCATTAAAAGCAACGGGGAAGTGGAGTGTGGCTTTGTTGTCTAGATCCCAATGGAGAGCAGAAATTTAGAGCTGACGGTTATGAAGCATTCTTGATTGGGAGGTGCACGTGTCCTCCATGGTCATGTGCACAAAAGCTAGGTTTTTTACTCCATATGATCTCAAGTACTATATTGAGAATTGATTGCATACTTGTTTCATGAAGATTTTCCATTGAATGAGGCTTGACTGAAGTATGCAAAGAGAGAGTTGCTGATAATTGAAGGCCTCTTGGTTCATGGATGCTGGCAGCTGAGTTGCTACAGTACCTAAAGAGAGCATGATGCTGATTGCTGGTCTTTTTAGAATCAAATGAAAGCTGTTGCATTTGGTGGATGCTTTGATTTCCTTCCTTTTTAAAGTTTTGAAGGCTGTTCTGTTCAAAATTTTTAAAGATATAGAATCTTACTTGGAGGAAGCTGAGGAAGATGGAGTTGCTGCATTTGCAAGTTGCTTTTTCCAGAAAAGGGAATAAAGTGATTTGCTTGATGGCAGTCTCAACTCATGCTTTTTAGAGGATGGTTCGTTTGAAGCAGTACCTGGATGTTCTTTATATATGGAGCAGGTGTCTATGTACCTGACTTTTTTGTATTTTTCATTTCTTTATCTTTTATGTTTACTTGATGTAATCCCCTTTTAGGACTCTTCTTGTAATAACTTTAGTGGGGACCAATAAGATTGGGGTAGCCTAGGTCCCTATGTCTTGGACCTGAGACAGAAAAAAAAAAAAAAAAAAAAAACCTTATCCCACCATCAGTGATTGTGCTTTAAGAAACACTTGCTTCTTTAGTGCCCCTTAATTGCCTGGAAGATAGCTCCTAAGTCAGAAGAAATCTTTTATAGTGTTTTCTTGCTCTACTTAGTGCTCTGATAGTTACCACTAATTTAATGTGATGAAACCACATAAGGGGCAGCAGAGAAGATGCACAATTAGGAGAACAACTTACAAAATTGTACTAATTCCTAGATAAATGATATTACTCAAAGAAACTATCACTTCAAATTTAATTCCATTATGTCAAGTTGTTCCTCTATTTTTCTATTTGTTGGGAATAAAAGATGCCACGTAGCAGCACAATATGGCAGCCAGCAAGCCACATGGCAAGCTGTTAGGGCCCACAGGACAGGCTGCTAGAGGTCCAAGGGACCAAGTTTTGGCTCTTTTCTTTATAATTAAGTTTGCTATTTTTAGAATAATTGTTTAGGAAATAGTTTGGAATTTAGTTTGTTTTTTTGGAGATAAGTTCTTTCTTATTTAGAAGATAATGTTTATTTCTTTTTTTTGGGATATGTTCTCTCTATAACAGAGAGTCTTCCCTTTTGTAATTCTTTGAGTCAATCAATAATATTTCATATTCATCTAAGGCTCGTTGCCTCTCTCTCTCTTCTCCACATAGCCGGCCACCATCACCATCAAGGTCGACCTCCACACAGCAGCAGTCGGTTGCTGCTACCGTTGCCCACGCTCTCTCCCTAATTCACATGGACAGTCCTCCTTGGACTATTTTCCCACGCCCAACGGAGCCTCCACACTCCTCGCGCGATTCGCACCATGGTATCAGAGCCTTCGGTCTAAGCTCCTTGTGCGTGTGGGTTATTGATCGCACATTGGTGGCATGGCAACATATATCTCGATATATCAGCGATATATCGACGATATATCTATATCCCCAACATGACCCATATAGATATCACAAGAATATCTATTTTCCAAGATATCAATGATACATCACCCAAGGAAAGATGCCAGCGACATATATCGTCGATATGTCGGTATCGATGGCCCAAGAGATATCGACACCCCCCTCCCCCCCCGTATCTTTTTCCTTAATATTGGTCGATGTGTAAACGATATCAAGGGGTATCAGTGACATTGTTAAAATTGGAATCCCTCAACACAATTTCTATTATTTCGACGACATGCCCAACATGTGCAATATGTTGGCAATGTCAGCTAATTCTATTGCTGCCCTCCTCTTCATTTCCCTTGCTACTTTCTTACCTTCCACACTACAACCACCTTACTACACTGAAATTTTCTTGTACACCATCTTTTTAGGTGATTTTCAACCTTGTCTCATCTCTCAACAAGGTAAGCACCCTATCTTCAATTTATTTGCATTATTAGGTCCAAATCATCATGTTTTGAATCTCAATATACTTGATTATTGGATAGATTAATGTTACCTGGACATTAATTTAGTAAGATCCTTAATTAAACTCCAATTTTGTGGTGATTTCGTAGCCTAAATGGCCATGTTTTAACCTTGGTTACTGTAATCCCAAAATTAAATCTCTTGATATACTTGATTATTAACTAGATTAATGTTGTCTACACATTAATTGTCATGTTATGTATATTTTCTTTTCATTACTATGATATGACTTTGTCGATATACCAGTAACATGTATTTATTATCTTTTCATTCAAAATTTATGATTTTAGTATTCTAACCATTTCTTCGTGCATGTAGTAGTTATTAAAATGTTAATTTTCATTAAATTTGTGACATTTTGGTCATTTTGGCCCTTTTTGAACAATTTTATTAAAATTTAACGATATCAGCGATATATCCCCAATATATACCCGACATATCCCCTTTTAACTTGTCGATAAAACATCGATATCAACATTTAAAACCTTGGTGGTCCACGCATCCAAAAAGTCTTCCTCAACAAATCCAACGCTTTACGCAGAGAAGGAAGACTATAGAAGATGGTGGAAGCCTTCATGATGGTTGGTGATGCCACGTCGTCAAAAAGAGAAGGCAAGATGGTTGTTCATGCAACCAAGAAAAAAAAAGCTTAAAGAGGAGACTTATCATAATATATTTCAGTTCATATGGTTCATTTGTATTTGATTTCTTACTCTTCGAAAGAGGAGGTTTTATTGAAACAAAAGGTACCAAACACTTCAGAAAGATCAAATGAGCGGAGAACAAGCACCACGGCGATCGCATCGACTCCAACTCAAGAAGAAGAAGAAGAGGTATAGTGTAACCTCTAGAAGTGCACCACTACTGCATCAACTTCTCCATTTTCTCTTGGTGACCTTGGCTCAAAGAAAAGTCGAGGGTCTTTTCCGACTCACGAGCAAGGCACCATGCTTTTCGAAGAGGCACGTGGAACCCTCTAACGCATTGGAGGAATGTCGAGATAAAGGGCTTGACTCTCGAGTGTAGAAGAAAAGGCACAAATACCATCCTCAACTCTTTAAGAGAAGAACGATGAAACAATATCAAGTTCAACAAGTCATTGTCCTCCCAGCCTCAACATGAGGGGAAGTGTTGGGAAAAAAAGGCGCCACGTGGCGGCCCACAGAGTCGACGGCTAGAGGTCCAAGGGCCCAAGTTTTGGATCTTTTATTTAGAGTCAAGTTTGCTATTTTTAGAATAATTGTTTTAGGAAATAATTTGGGATTTGGTTTATTTTTTTGGAGATAAGCTCTTTCTTATTTTAGAAGATAATCTTTGTTTCCTATTTTTGGGACATGTTCTCTCTATAAAAAAGAATCTTCCCTTTTGTAATTCTTTGAGTCAATCAACAATATTTCCTATTCATCTAAGGCTCCTCTCCTTTCTCTCTCTTCTCCACATAGCCAGCCACCATCACCATCAAGGCCGACCTCCACACAGCAACAGCCGATTACTGCTACTACTACCCATGCTCTCTCTCCCTTATTCACGTGGACAGTCCTCCTTGGACTGTTTTCCCACACTCGAGGGAGCCTCCACGCTCCTTGCGTGATTTGCAACACTATTAAAAAAATCACTCTTAAAAAATCATAAATTCAACAAGAAACATTAGAAAAAGACTTTGACCTTGGCAACCCAAAAGCTAATTTTCAATAATATTTTTTTGAAAAAGCACAAACTCAACTTTAATCTTACATTATTCCTTTTGAAAAGGAGAATATGTTATTCATGTATAATATGTGATTGCTAGATTAAGTTATTAACATTGAAGGCAACAAAGGTGACAGCACAGCATACCTCAGTCCATTCTGACCGAAGTTCAGGATAAGCTTCCATGTAAATCTTAACACGCCCTCCAACTGTGCAAACAGCAAGCAAGCAACTGACAAAAAAAAAGACCCTAAAATTATAAAATACAACAGAGGATGTGTGGAAGAACCAAGAAAAACTCAATAGGATAAGCGTAAATGAGACCAAATTCCAACTAGAAACAAACAATGAAAACAGAGAAGAAAAACCTCGCATGGTTATCTTACCCCGAGTTTGGGGCAAATCCTGGCGGCGACCAGGAGACAGAACGGGCACATGGGGATGAACTATCTCGAAGACAAGTAGGCAACAAGCAGGCACTCATGAGATCTAAAAAAAGTTAACAGAGTCAAATTTACCCCATCAAATAATGCAAACATCTTGAAAGAATAAATTTCAACCGCGTATAGTTGAATTATTCTCACGAAGAGCAAGAAAGATATCTTCGTAAGAGCAGCAAAAGAAAAAAAATTGCAATCTTCAGCATGACTGGAAGCTTTATACAACAATACATCAGCATCAATCAAGCTTGAAGATGAAAATGCAGCAATTAGCTTTCTGATATTTGCTAGCACTTCCATAATTCAATGCCACTATATCTACATTATTGATGCAAAAGAGCATGAGGAGACAAGGAAAGAGGAATGGGGATGAGAAAAAGGATAGACGAGTAAAGATGAATGAATGGAGAAGGGGTTGAGAAGTTGGATGAAAGTAGCGAGAACTCAAGGGAGAAGAAATAGTACCATTCCTGGTTCCAAAGGATGGATTGGTCATAGAAAGGGCTCAGGTGAGACGAAATCTCTCCTTACGTTTCAAGGGGTTTGCTAGTAGGAGAAAAAGGTGTTGTCCCTAGGACCCAAAGCTCAGCACTGCCAACAGTTGGTGCATGTGTTGGGAAGGAGAGTCCAAAGCAGTTGGTTCCCAAGATGTCGATACTGCTTGTTCTTTCTTCTTTTAAAAAAAGAAAAAAGATACAGCTTGTTCTTTCTCTGACCAACATCCACAAGATAAGAATCATTTGTTCTTCAAACTAAGCTCTCAGGATAGGTTTAGCTGTTTGCGACATGGACTGGGTAAATGGTTCCTCTTTTACCTCCTTTTGATGTAGTTTTGAAGAGGGTAGGTCTTCCAGTTGACTCATCACCTTCTGACAGGTGCATTGCATGCTAGTGGCTGTAACCTTGCAAGTTTGTGACTAGACAGGAATGTTGATGACTTCTTGGCTAGTAGTTACATAGAAAATGTTGTGCAGGAAGCAAAATGGCCTTTTTCTCCTTCTTTTTGTGGCTTGCTTACAGGGGTTGTTAATTGTCATTAACACATCTTTTTGTTCCTTTGAAAGGGCTTGTATCGTTCTTTAGTCTCTTTTCTGTGTGGTCTTTTATATGGTGTATTACAGTGCAGATACCAAGCAACCATCTGTTCTTCCTTCCCCCACAAAAAAAACAAGATATAAGAAGCATATGTTTGTCATACTTTAGGGTAAGGATCACTGTGCAAGTATAGAGACAAAATGAATCATCATGGCCAATGCTCTCAAGGCACTCGCCTAGGCGCACCTAGGCACCAAGATGCAAGGGCCTCGCCTCGCCTAATTTGCCTGAGGCAATGCCTAGGCAAGCACCTACGCCAAGGCACTAAGCGCCCCAAGCAAGCATCTAAACCAAATTTAAACGTTTTTCATTTTTTAAATACTTTTAAGGGTTTTAATTTCTTTGTACCATTATTAAGTGCTCTTTCTTAGTTAACACAAACGTATGCATACATATATTCACATATGCATAGATATATGCCTATACATGTATATACATTGATATTTATCTATAAATAGATACATATATGCATACAAATGTACACACATATCTTGTATGTTTGTGTATGCATGTACATACATATACACATATAAATATATACATGCCTACATACATACATATATATGCATAAATATAACACATAAAAGAATATAAACATAAATGTGTACTTACAAATATGTGCATGTATATGTATATGTACAAAACTATATACACACACCTACCATATGTATCGGTGTATATATGTGTCTTACATTCGTGCTTGTCTAAGCATTTATATGTCATGTATGTATGCATACATAACATATCATAATTATGTTACCGTGTGTGTGTGTGTCTATATATATATATCCTTTAGCGCCTCATTTTTCTCAAGCAAGTGCCTAGGCGAACACATGGTGCCTTGGGAATTTTGGACCCCTCTCACCTTTTAGCGCCTTTCACCTTTGACAGCACTAATCGTGGGTGTACGAGGGCATGTATGGGTGTACTTACTTTTCAAACTCAAATGTTATAAGTTAATCATTTTTCTAAAATCTCAATGTGTTCTGAGCACAAGGGAGAAGGGCTAAAAGGCCATGCATAATTGGATGATTGTAAAGGGCAGGAAAGAATGTACAACCTTTTTGCCAAGTTTGAGATAGTCTTGGCCTACCTAGGACACAAGAAGAAAGTAGTAAGAAAGACAAGAGTTGAGGAAGTATGCACAAGGACTTGGAGGAAGAGCTGGAGTAGAAGAGTATAACAAAGGGTGCACTGTGCAGGGTCTATCTTCCTGTATTTTGTTGTACCGGATACTTCCAATGCCGATGGAAAGATCTTTCCATGCAAGATGTACTCTAATGTGCTGCTAGTGCCAATGGAAACATGTTTCTGTGCTGGATGTACTCGAAGCCCATTGCTTCTCTTCTTAATATGTGCCAAGAAATAAGATGCATGTGATGTGACAACCACTTAGAAGATTTCTAAAAGGGCATGTAGATGTGCATTCCAAAATCCCATAACTTAAAATATGTAGAAATATGTTTTTTCTTCTTTTTTGAAAACAATAGGGTGACTATCCTTTTGATAGCCACCCTGATGCATTTATCATAGAACCAAGTTGCATAGCCACAACTATAAGAATGGACCCCAAAAGTACACACCATAGGGGACCTCACTCTCCCCAAACCCAAATCCCTAGAAAACCCTTCATGATAGCAGAGCCACAATGTTGAAACATACACCAAAACAAAGAAAACCCATCATCTCTTGGAAAATTTAGAACCATTTTTTCCACTGCTGTGGCAGAACCCTGTCACCAGAGCAAAAGTTTCCTTTTCATCCTCAAATTTCGCATCAATACCCCAGTCATCATCAAGAGACATCTTCGAAGGAGTTGTTTGCTGTCGTGAAAAATCCTAAAACGTTGCAGAAGTAGAGACCCAAGCATCCACAGCAACATGTTTACTACAATCTACAGGAAAGACTTAATCAAAAGTTCTGTCGGAGTTGGAGTTACAATCCTCCCATTCTGCTTCTTGCTGTGTTTGACCAACAGTCTAACCCAAAAGATGAAGAAACCTATCAACCGTATCAGCCATATTAATCCCCTTAGGAGATGGAGAAGCCCATTTACTTGGTGAATCAGCATTTTTGGCCATTTATTTCAGGCCTATTTAAGTAGGCATACTATTATCTAAAGAGAAGCCTAGACTTCTGCCTTCCGATTTATCTCGCATAACCACGCGAACCACTACACTACAAAAGCCACCTTAGGTTTCAATGATGTTGAGAAACCACATTATGAGAAGTCTTCCAAATCACCTGGTTCGAAAGCATCACCAGTAGAGAACCACTCAAGGATTCCACAACAACCTCCAAGAAAGATGGAGGAAGCTTCATTGGCTGCGATAAGGATGACCAACTCTGGCAAAGGATCATCGCTCAAACCAACTTCCACTCAAATGCTTGCGGGATCTTCACAAGTAAGGCTAAGATCATATACCGACCTAAGCCTCCTAAAAGTATCCACGAAAGTTTGTACTACCTCGAATAGGCAATCCGCAAAGGGGGATAATCTTTCTCCTCCATCCAATGACTGCCAGTGCTCCATCCACTGATGTTCAATGACAACAATTAACAAGCCCCCCATTTTAAGAGTGCTACAAAGCCAAAAAATCTTCGAATTACCATCCCAAAAAGGACAAATGAGGCAAACCATAAAGGAAATAAAGTAGGCCCCCATATTTGTTTGATGAGACCAAACTGTTGAATCTTTTATTTGTGAGCCTCAGTCTCAGTCTCAAGTGGGGGTTTCTTAGATTCCACTATAAGCACCAGTTAAGAAATTCAACATTCTTCGAGCAGTGTGAACCCCCTAGTGACATAGCCATAGGTACTTTGAAAGGCCTATTGTTCCTTCAGGAAGCATTCCCCACCTCCAGGCCATAGTTTTTCCTACTTTCATTTACAAGGCTCATCGCAAATAAGGAGTAGAGAAATTACAAGAAACCAATCACAAATCTTGTTGACGATGAGAAGACCACCACCAATGTCCAAGGCCATCACAAAAAAGGCAGCAAGCAAGGTCTCAACACTCATCAGCGACATGGTTGTACTCACTGAAATGAAAGCAAAGGACCCCCCTCATAGTACTTACCATCCCTCTTCGATCTCTCTTCCAATAAACCACACTCCATCTCAACCACTCCCCTCCCTCAGGTGCTCCATATGCAGAAATATGTTTAGAAACCAAAGGGGGAAATGGATGACATCATCATATATCCATTTTTCTTGGAGTTGACTATGGATGTTGGATGTACTTATGAATTCTAGAGTTGACTACAGACGTTTAATGTACTTATGAATTCCAGAGTGATATTTCAAGCCATACAATGCCACAGCATGCATCAAGTATAGTCATGGAAGGTGGCAATATTAGTAATGATGGTAGCATGGATCACTGAGAGGTGGCAATGTATGTTTTCTTTCTCTTCCAATAGTGAGTGAAGCTTAAAGGACAAGCTTAAGTCTATCGTGCCACTATCTACTGCAAAGGCATGGTACATCATAGCAAATAGGAGGTGAGATGGTTGAGAGATTCCTTTATGAAAATTGATTTCAGCCAAGAGATGGCTATCATGCATTGTAACAGAAGTGTCGTGTACCTTAGGAAGGATTAGAAAGAACCATGAAACACATTGATATTAGATCCAAGGTTCGAAATGCCAATTTTAATGTCTTGCCGATGAAATTCTAAATGTACATTTCATGAGCATGCCAAGGGCACGCCGTGGAAATGCCTATTTTTCGATGGGCATGCCGATGAGCATGCCGAGGGCACGCCATGGAAATGCCGAGGGCATGCCGATGCATGCCAACAAAAATGATAGAAGTGGTCAAAAAAACCAGCAACAGCCTCGGCATGACCATCGATTTCGCTAGCATGCTGACAATACCCTAGCATTTCAACAACCATGTCGGCATGAGCTTTTCCCCAAAAAGGTCTTACCGACGACATGCCGACGGCATTTAAATCACTGATTAGATATCATTTCATGTAACATGTGATTGCTGAAGACAAATTGATTCAACATGGTGAATATTTAACAAAGTGTTCAAGTGCGTATATGCAATTCCATCAATATTTATAGCATGGAAAGTTGTCTTCGTAAGGTGTTTTGTGTCTCTTCCCAAAAGAGACATTTGTTCCATGGGCTGCCACTCCGAGGGTTGCCTCTCCAAGAGATGTATGTTATTTTGTTTATTTTATTCTCATTGGATTTGTAGCCCTAGTTAGAGGGGGTAAGTTGTATGTTTTGTAGAACTTGTTGAAAAGAGAAACTTCTTTCCTTGGAAATCCCATCTCTCATTCTCACACACTCTCTCCCCTGTCTCACCTTCTCAAATCATTCTCATCTCTTCCAACCCATAATCTCCACCTCTCTCATCTCCACGCACCACCGCCCTATCACCCCTTGCCCCCTGCTGCTCAACACTGCTGCCTCTAGCCTGGCCACCCTATCGCGTGCCATCCCCTTGAAGTCTTGGAATCACTGTGGCCAGACTTTGAGGCTGTGGTATATGTGATCAGGAGCAACAAATAGAAATTTCAGATTGTTGAGACTCCAACAATTTGGACCACTTGGACAGTTCTTTCATTTCTCTGGATTATTTGCTAGATATTGTCATATTATCTTTTGTTCCAGGCCCCTGGTTGAATATTGGCGTCATCTGGTTTATTTATTTCAACAGCTAATCAAGGATTTGACTGAAACAGCTACAGTAGTTAATGGTCCATAATGGTGGAGTGTTATTTTTTTTCCCTAGTGTGTTTGCAAGTCCACCTTCAGATATCAAAATCTGTTTGGAGAAATTTATATTTCCAGCCATGAAATTTACGTACTGAAATTTCCAGAAGTTATATTATACATGTGAAGATTTCGGAGAAGCTCATCAGGTTCTTGGGCGCATGAAAGGCCCATGCATGGAGCTGAAGAGACCGGCTGCTACTGTTCACGTTGAACAGTATGATTACCGTTCACATGAATGGGAATAGAGCAGAGAGAGAGAGAGAGAAGAGGAGTTGAGAGAGATTATGGAAATAATTTGTATTCAACTCAACTCAAAGAAGTAGTCTACTCCTAAAATAACTCTCAATTAAATCAAATCAAATCCTAACAACCAATCAATCAACTAATCCTAAATTATCTCATTCCTAAATTAGACTCTTATTGATTAAAACAAATAGCCACTTGACACAAAACTTCGCATGCAAGCCATCAGTTATTTTCCTAAATAAACCACACGGCCTTGACTTCCAAACTAACTAGACTGCCATGTGACACTTCCACGTGGCTAATGTGCCCCATGGACTGTCCACGTTGCCACTGTGCCACACGACAATGCTACGTGACTTCTTCATTCTTCACACTCCCCCTCAAGTCGAGTGTGAAAGAACGATGACTTGCTCTTCAAATTTATGAGGTTAGATGCCCCACCACTTGCATCTTACCTGAATCTTTTGATAAATGAACTTCCTGGATCAACCCCTAATCTTTTTGCAACCTGAAAAGTCATTGCTCCTTTTGGCAACCTCAGAAGTTGTCGCGATGATTATAGGTGTTTCCTCTTTACTTCGAGATAGTGCCTAATTTTCTTAAACTGATAGGAAGATGGTTGATCCCATGCATGATATTTGACACTTTGTCTTCGGGAAAATCTCCTCTTTGAAGGAGAGTAAAAAAAGTGGATATGAAGTGTCCATTGGAAAAGTATGAAGATCACCAACTGTATCATAACTCGATAAATCTCCTCTTCCCTTTTTTATCTTCATCTTCGAAGAACAAGCCTTCCTCTACTTGTACGCTCCATGTAATGCGCTAGATGTGTGAGGGAAGCAACTCGTTGGAGTCCCCTTCTTATCTCCTTAGGTCTTGCGTAAGGAGCCAAGGTCCTTCAAGGAATTCTTTGAGAGAACTCTCACGCCAAACGAAAATGCCACGAACCACGTAGCCTTGGTGATGCATGGAAGGTTCACACACAAGGGCAACTCCTTATGCGTGGACCCTCTTCTCCTCGCTCCTTGTCTTCCACGCCAGCATTTTAAATGTCGACAGCATGCCGCCAGCATGCCGTCGACAAGGCCATTTTCAGAAGGAGGCCATGCCGACATAGCATAGGTGTCATTTTACAGGGGTGGCGACGGTATGCCGGCAATTTCGACGGCATGCCAACGCCAGTGCCAACGATCTGAGCGCAAGGTTGAAAATTTGAAAAGTGGGGTTCACACACACACATACACCATTTTGAGTATTTATGTGATTTTATGTCGGCATGCCCTCGTCATTTCCACAGCATGCCCTCGGCATGGCCATCAAAAAACAAAGATTTCCATGGCATGCCCTCGACATGCCCACGAAATGCACACGTAAAATTTCATCAATACAGCGTTGAAATCGACATTTCGAACCTTGTTCCACCCATGAAGACTAGTGGGCCCAAAACGCCTACTCTAATACCATGTGAAGATTTCAAAGAAGCATAGAGGGTTCTTGGAAGGCCCACACGTGGAGATGAAGAGACGGATTGCTACCGTTCACATTGAACAATATGGTTATTATTCACGTGAACAGTAACAAAGCAAAGAAAGAGTTGGCAAGAAAGAGGGGAGAGGAGTTGAGAGAGATATTGTGGAAATAATTTGTATTCAACTCAACTCAAACAAGTAATTGTTAATCTCTATATAAAGAGATCTACTCCTAAAACAACTCTCAATCAAATAAATCCAATCCTAATAACCAATCAATCAACTAATCCTGAATTATCTCGTTCCTATATTGGACTCCTAATTAAAACAAGTTGCCACACTTGGCACAAAACTTGCACGCAAGCCACCACTTATTTTCCTAAATAGGCCACATGACCTTGACTCCCAAACTGACTGGACTACCACGTGGCTAATGTGCCACGTGGCTTCTTCATTCTCCACAACGCATACATACATACACCCCATTTGCACCAACTCACATGAGATCCATTAGATTAAATCATTCCTACAATCCAATGATCCCTTGAGATAGGAAAAAAAGGGACCTTTATGGTTTGATATGTTATTATAACAAGGAAAGGCATCATTGTTATGATCGGTCACGCTACACCCACAAAGAAGGGTGCAAAAGGAGCAAGCACTACAACTATAGTTGTAAAAATGATATAAAGGAACATGTCCAATGCAAGATAATGAAAGCAGGGCAAAGGATTAAGCTAAAGGCATATGCAATTCAACAAGAGCATTTGAAGATGCAGGTGACCTTGGAGTTGGTACAAGAAGAGATCAAAGCTTCCAAGGCAGAAACAACATCTCCATTTCATATGGCAACACCCCAAAATCAAATAGACGGCGAAGATAAAGGAAAGTTGTTAGAATCCAAAGAAGCAGATGATCTTAGAGATAAACATGAAGTTGTTAAAGAATGTGTTTTTGTCAATCCCCTAACCCCACCTATCCAGTATGAAGAGATATCCATGACGGTTCCAAGTTTTGAAGTTCATGTTATTCAAAAAGGTTTACAGACCACATTAAATGCATCTATGATACTTGCTCCTCAGTCCAAAGAACCCGAGCACCATGGGGAATCTTTTACTTCTCCAAAGATTGAAGCTACACATGATATTCTGTAGGAGATTCTTGATCCAGATGTGCGAAGCCCAAGTAATAAGGGGTCAATGACATCTGAGACTATTTTGGAGATGGACACCTTTTTGCCTCCACTATGCAAAGTCGTCAAGGATTCAAACTAACTGGTTGATTCAAAAGTTGTCTGAAGGCTAGGATTTCCCTCTCGACAATCGATTTCCACCTTTGGCACAGTAATTGACCTAGAAATAGTATGGCCATTTAGTATGCCTCCACAACCAACAGTGTTATTATCAGATAATCTTAATACTCAATGTGAAGGGAAGACATGCACTTAATTGAAGAATTGGGATAGATTTAACCCTTTTCCATCACAGCAACATTATCTTGGTTATGATGATGCCACGGTTCCCAAAGCTAATACTATTGAAGTTACCCCCTCTGAAACCACTACCTCCACTCAATCCAAATTTATGCAACAAACTTACAAGAGCAAGTTCTTCGAAGGGGGGCCAAACTGATGCAACATGGTGAATATTTAATAAATTGTTACAAGTGCATGTATGCAATTCTACCAATATTAATTATCCAAAAATGTGTCTTTGTAAGGTGTTTTGCATCTCATCCCAAAAGAGACATTTGTTCCATGGGTTGCTACTTCGAGGGTTGCCTCTCCAAGGGCCAAAAGAGACATGTTTATTTTATTCTTATTGGATTTGTAGCCCTATTTAAAGGGGATAAAATATTTAAGTTTGTATGTGTGGCGAAATTTGGAGGAATATATGATTTCTGTTATTGATAAAAGAGAGGCTCTAGCCCTCTTTATATAGAGAGAGGCAAGGGCATACATGGAAACACAATAAAATGTTTACTAAATATAACTATGACCTAAATATAATAAACACCTAATCAAATAACTAATTTGCTCTATTTCCTAACACTCCCGCAAGTCGAGATGCGGGAGACGACGAAGACTTGGATCCTTAGGGTGGTGGTGATCAACTCTTGTCAACATGGTAGTCTCTTTGTGTCTTAAACCTTAGGTGTCTCTTCTTGTATACCCTCATAGAGCCAATTAACGCTTGGTTTCTCTTAAGGTGCGTGAGAGTACTGCCCGTACATTTGACATCTTAAGGTGGCTCGTGTCTTCTTGTTGACATGGTAGTCCCTTCTTCGCGTCTTCAACCCTAGGTGTCTCTTCTTATACGCCCTCACAGAGCCAATCAACGCTTGGTTTCTCTTGAGGTGCGTAAGAGTACTACCCGTACTCTTGACATCTTGAGGATGCTCCCATCTTCATTATTTGCCCTCTACTCAAACATATAAGGGTCCAAACAAAATAACTCAATACTTTGAGGGGTTATAGACAACTGCCCCAACAATAGAAGACTAAACTTTAAAAAAAACAAAAAAGTGGACTCAATCATAAAATCACCCTAATTATAATTTAAAAAAAAAAAGGAAAACTTCAAGCCTTGATCAAAAAGGGTTTTCTTCCTCTTCTTTGTTCTCTTCTCGACACTATTCTTTGTTGGGCATGAAGCAGCAACAGCAACATCGACATGAAGGAAAGGTGAGTAGTTATCATCAGCTCCCTCTTCTTCTCCTTCGTCTTCCCCCATTTTTGTTCTTTTGTGGGCAACATTACAATGAAGAGGTCGGTGGCAGAGATCCGGTGAGTCAAGAGGAGATGATTGTGATGAAGTAGAGGGTGGTGAAGACAGGCCACACGAGACAACTAGGGTGGTTGCCTAAGAGACTGCAACGAGGAGTAGAAGGGTCAAGGTTGCACGAGGCCATGGAGACGCAGTGGTGGTTGTCACTGCCATTGCTAGGACTGCGAGACGCCCATCGACATGGAGGAGAGGTGAGTAGCCATCATCAGCTCCCTCTTATTCTCCTTCATCTTCCCCCCTTTTTTTTCTTCTATAGGTGACACTACAGTGAAGAGGAGGTCGGTGGCAGAGCTCCGGTGAGGCAAAGGAGATGACGACGATGAAGTAGATGGAAGCGAAGACAACCCATGCGGGGCTATTAGGGCAGTTGCCTGGGAGACTGCGACGAGGAGCGAAGCGTCGAGGTCGCACGAGGCAGTGGCGATGTAGTAGTGGTTGTCACTGTCGTTGCTAGGGTTGTGCGATGCCCCACTGGCCACTGCAGGTTGTGGCAACTTGGTGGTGGTTCTGATTGGCAAGAGCAGCACCAGCCGATGAAGGACGGAGGAAGGAGAGGAGGAAGAATAGAAGAGGAAGAAGACGAGAGGAGATGCGTGGGAGAGGAGAGAGCCTCTCCGATGGCTCGACAGAGGCCGGCACCACTGCCGCCGCCATCGGAGGGCCTCCCCCCTCTAGGGCTTCCTTCCTCTCTCTTCTTTTCTCTTTTCCCACAGGATCAAACCCGCTCTAATATCATGTGGAGAAATTTAGAGGAATATATGATTTTGATAAAAGAGAGGCCCTAACCCTCTTTATATAGAGATAGGCAAGTGCATACATGAAAACACAATAAAATATTTACTCAATATAACTATGACCTAAATATAGTAAACACCAAATCAAATAACTAATTTATTTTATTTCCTAGCAGTATGCCTTTCATAATTTAATAAGAAGAGAAACTTTCCTTGGAAAACCAATCTCTCTCATTCTCACACCCTCTCTCCCCTATCTCAACCTCTCAATTCATTCTCATCTCCTCTTCCCACCCATAAACTCCACCTATCACCCTTGAACCCCTCCACCAATGCTACCACTTCTAGGATGGCCACCCTATCGCATGCCATCCCCTCAAAGCCTCGAAATTACTATGACCAGAGTTTGAGGCCATGGTATATGTGATCTGGAGCAACAAATAGAATTTTCAGATTGTGGAGATTCCTTGTGGAGCAACAATTTGGACGGCTTAGCCAGGTTTTGATTTCTTTGGATTATTTGCTGGATATTGTCACATTAGCTTTTGTTCCAAGCCCCTGGTTAGATATTGGAACCATCTAGTTTATTTATTTCAAACACCCAATCAAAGTATTCCCGTTTGATTGAAACAGCAGCAGTAGTTAATGGTCCATAATGGTGGATTGCGAGTCTTTTTCTAGTTGGTTTGCCAGCCCACCTTCAAATATCAATACCTGTTCTGTTCAGAGAAATTTTATATTCCAAGCCAAGATATTTACTTATTGAAATTTCCAGAAGTTATATTATATTTTATTTTATTTTATATGTGTATATATATATATATAAAGGTCCCGCCTACACCACAAATCTTGGTGGTGAAGATTAACGTACCAAGCAATACTTCATATTGACGACCAAGCCTCGTAAACTAGCCAAGTTCAAAACTTTCACAAACTTGGTCAAATTGCTCAAACTAAGTGTTGAGAATCACGCAAGGTGGAGCATGGAGGCTCCCTTGGTGGAAGAAGAGAGAAGGGAGTGGAGTTTCTTAGAATAGAAAATATTATTATGAGTCAAAGGGAAATACAAGAGAAGACTCTCTTTATATAGAGAGAATATATCCCAACATTTGAAAACAAAAAATATCATCACTTTTAGAAAAGATCTTATTACTAAATAAATCCCAAACATATTTCCTAAAACACACATACTAAAAATAACAAACTTAACAATTAAGCAAATGACTCAACTTGGTCCCTTGGACCACCAAACCACCAGCCCTATGAGCCCTCTACTGCCTGCCATGTGGCCCATCCTTAGTCCCAACACTCCCCCTCAAGTTGAAGGCCGAGAAGCCGACGACTTGGTCTTCTACTTGTGAGGCTAAACGTCCCACCACTCTTCTTCTCCAAAAGTCGTGCTCTTGGACTTCTCCTCTTTGGAAACTTGTATCTCCGAATTTTTCCATCATTCTCTAAGATAGTTTAAACCGAAAAAGACTTCGATTCTAGTTGAGGGCCGGGAAAGACTTCGGCTTTTAAAGGTCGGGAAAGACTTTAACCTTGGTCGAGGTTGATGCAATTCGGTAGTGCTACACTCCTTTCTCTACGTCACAGAAAAGACCTTGTGCGTGGCAAGAGGCTTCTTTTCCTTCTTCTCACACACGTGGAGAGAATAATGGCTCCGATACCATGTTGAGAATCGTGCAAGGTGGAGCGTGGAGGCTCCCTTGATGGAAGAAGAGAGAAGGAGTGGAGTTTCTTAGAATAGGAAATATTATTATAAGTCAAAGGAAAATACAAGGGAAGACTCCCTTTATATAGAGAGAACATTTTCCAACATTTGGAAACAAAGGATCTTATCACTTTTAGGAAAAAACTTATCATTAAATAAATCACAAACATATTTCCTAAAAGCCACATATTAAAAAGGGAAAACTTAACAATTAAGCAAATGACTCAACTTGGTCCCTTGGACCACCAAACCGTCGGCCCTATGGGCCCTCTACTACCTGCCACATGACACTTACCATGTGGCCCATCTTTATTCCCAACACTATGAAAAGGCCTAATTGGCAAAAACAAAATATTCATAGCTTAAGGAGTTCAGGTTAAGATGGAGATGTGATGATTAAACCTGGAACTAAGAACCATTTATGTCAAGTGCTACGCTGAGATTAAAATAAATGGGGGGGCTTTTCCATAATACCATCATAAACTTATGAATTACATAGTTGCCATCATAATCTTTGTATATACACAGATGCCACCACATAAAGTTGCTTATCATTACAAAAATGGCATTCAAATTAAGTTTCACCAGATTGAACTGCTTTTTTATATCTTTTGAGAAGAAAAAGAGGGGTTAGTAAGGGTTGTTAGTCCCCATGTATTCACTTAAAAGGAAGGCTAGATGCTTCAAATAGTACAAAGGGTGAAGAACATATGTTTGACCCCCTCTACAAAAATTCTTTCCCTCCTAAATATAGCACCATAACGCTCCCTCCAGATACACCACAACAAGATAGAGGCCCTCTTAATTGATCCCTCATCAGTAAGGGGAAGGTGAAGACTAGACCAGAAAGCGAACGTTGAATCATGCTAGATAGCCTTGGACTCCAAGGAAGACCAACACTCGTGTGCAAAGGGGCATGCAAAGAATAGGTATTCCATGTCCTCAGGTCCACTACCATAAACAATGCAGGAGTCATCAGCATCATGAGCCCAACACCGCCTATAGCTACAAGTAACTGACCTCTTTCTCCTCAATAGCAACATAAAGATTTTAATTTTAGTGGCAAGCAAGCTTTCCAAAACTTTTGACAGTCAGATGCCAACCCCTGATCACATGGGATATCTCCTCCAAAAACTGTAGATAAGCCTTCTTAGCAAAAAAGGGGCCACGTCTCCATATCCAACAATCACAACCAGGACCTGACCTAAAATAGTGAAGCACCCGTAGGAGCGAAGTAAGATACTCCAACCATGCCTCTAAAAGCGACTCTGGCAATGAAGGGGACCAATAACCATCAAAGAAGCAATCTACCACAAATGTCAAGGAGGATGTGGCTAAAGTGACCAATCTAGGATATGCCTTAGCCAAAATACCAACTAAGTGCCCAGCATGTGTCCAAAATCTGAAGCTAATGCCATCTCCCAAAACAGCTCTATAGTGAGGCCACACCCTTTTGAGTGTTTTGTAGAGAGCCTACTAAAAATGAGAGGCTCCCCAAATCGTGGCTCTCCCCTCCACCCAATCAATTTTTTTAGGTTGATCTACTATTTTCAACTAAAAATGTTAAAAGGCTATTTTTGGTCTAGGTTGTGTCATAAACCTCAAAAGATGCAAAAACATTGATCCTCTCCATCCTCTCTTCACCACTCCACGACTTGCCTATTTTGTTGTTCCCTTCAACTTAGCTTGATTGATCTAAAATGCCTTCTTAAACATGTTCAACATCCTAAAAAAGGACCCTTCACCATCTTTTTATCTTTTATAGCCTTTTTTACCTTTTTGGTTGCTTGAATGTAGCTGAAATATAACCTCACATTAATTTAATGGCATCATTGCAGAAAGACATGTTTGCAGTGGCATACATATAAATATGAAGTTCAATATGGCATTTATGTAATATTAAAAGGTTTTTTTGAGAAGTGTAATATTAAAGTTTTCTATGGAATTTATGTACAAATCCTAAATAAATATGGTTTTTTAGATCCAATCATATATTAAATTATACTACTTGATAAATCCAATTAACCTATCCTATTTTTTTGGGTAATTAATGGGTAATTGCATTAGGATTCATCGCAAATGACCATATTTATTGCATTGTTCATATAGCAATATATTTCACGTTAACAAGAAACATCACATAAACTTACATAGAATACTACCATTTAGAATTTTGAGGAATTATCGCCGGGTGTCACTCAATATCACCAAAATAGGGTGACACAAGTACTAGTAGGAAATGGGCAATATAACTAAAGGTATCTAGTAAAGCTGGGCATATCTAGCTTAGCTCATCACTCTCTACCTTACATCACCATATGCTACTTACCTCCAAGATTTCCTCCATTGTCTTTCATCCCATTTATTAATTTCTTCAAGGTATGATCTCTATTCTTCATCTCCTCCATATCCTACTCACACTCTCCATTATTTCACTAACCAAATCTCATGTTAATTCCATATTTCTCCTCCATCTCTTTAATCCCTCTAACTCCATCTCTACATCAAGACCTAAAACACAAACTCCTTCCAACATGGAATCTAGCATTCATGAGTCATGCAAACATAGCAAGTTATTTACATGCCTATTAGAATTTAGAAATCAATCATTACAATTTAGAAGCTAAAATCTTAGTTTGGATGTTGTAGCCTTGTATGTACTTAGACTAGTTATTCAAATAAGTTTGCGCTTGCATTGTATTTCAGTATATGGAGATTGTCCTTAGATCCGAGTAAGTGTAAGCTGGATAGGGTAGTAATTTTTTTAGTGTAAGGTACTTGTATATATAGCACTTGTGCTTCACAAAGGGATCAATCAAATGATTCAGCAACTGAAAGAAGGCACGATTCCTTTTCTGGAATAAGCTGAAGAATTTCTTAGGAATCTTACAAGATCCATTTCATTCTCTTTCCTCTGGGAAATGGTCAAAACTTCATCTAGGTTTGAATTCTACAAAAGAGTCCATTGGAGATCAAAAATTTTGAAAGAAAAAACAAGATATTTATTTTGTTCCTTTTAACAACTAGGATAGTCACAATAAAAAGGCCCCCTCTTTAGTACGATCCCCTCTTTAGTACGTTTATATGAGCAAATGCCTGAACCAAAATATGCCATTGCTATGGGTGCCTATAATATTACAAGGAGGATGTTCAATATTGATCAAAGTTGAGAAAGTTAGTATGTGGTATGCAGTCGAACAAGTCACACTGCAGAGTGATTACTCGGTATGTAGAAGACTATGCCGGCAAGTATGTATTTTTGTATTTTTTTTAAGTAAAAATATTAATAATTAAAGTATAATACTAACTAAACAAAGACATGGATATTAATGTAGAAACAACCACCTTTCAAAAAAACTTAAGCATTAAAACTAAAGAATAAGTTCTTAAAACAAAGTAAAAGTGACATTGTTTGATATAATAACATATCGTCCTAAACAAAAACTAGTTGCATTAAATGGTCTATTACAAATGCAGCTAAATATTCAGCCGTATATGCAGAATACTCAGCCACATATGCACTCTAGCCAAATAAGAGGCTGCATATCCATATGCAATGTGGTCCCCTTTCCGCATAGGGCTACTCAGCCAAGTACTCAATTTAGGCAGCCAACTTTGTCAACCTTGGTAACAATTCTTATAGCACATTCAAGGAGTTGACAAGCTAATTCATGTAGATGCATATTTATCAAGTTGCTCATCTTAGCCCAAGGCAGTTATAGATAGATGCTATGGCAAAACTTTGTGAGAAGACATCTCAAGAAATCTCTGAAGATAGAATCCAATCTCCATAGGAAAATCTTATATCCGTGCAAATACAAAGATAGAATCCAATCTTCATTAGAAAATCTTATGTTTGTGCAAATACAAGCCAGCTTGCAGTTGCACTTATAAGGATACTTGAATTGTCTCTGTGGCTTAACTTGTTATAACTTATAATTGACACATTCCTCTAGTATGCTATTCAAAAGTTGAGTTCCACCTCCAAAGACAATAGAAGCGTAAATCTACATTTGTTTATGCATTTAGAAAACATTATGTTTTCACCCTTCAACTTAAAATGATTTTTGCATGTTAGATCCCTGGATCTGTGAGTGCTTCATTTATTACTTGTCCTTGATTGTGCACTTGGTTTGTGTTATTCACTACCATCCCCACTCCTCAAGACATATCATGTTGGAGCAACAACCCTCCCTCCTACTATAGTCTGAAAGGAATTGTTCACACATCATGGAGATCACATGGTAAAGTAAATTCCTTGCAATTTTGTTTCTTCCCTTTCTTTCCCCATTCATTCACCATGATCTTCTACTCACCTTCGCATTTCTTCCTTCTATGGCCACATCAGATGAGGAAATTACAAAAGCGGAGACAAAATTTCACAAAACCCCCTCCAACTCACATTTTGGAATGTGCACGCCACTACATTTTACATGGCAATGGAATGCAACAATAACATTGTATTTCTCTAAGATTGGTGTACACCAAAGACACAAAAATCAGGTGCTTGCAATTTTCCACTATAAAAAAAGGAAGTGGCAAAAGTTACATAAAGTGAGTCAACGCTAATAAATTGGAAGTCATGAATCCTGATGCCACTTCAAGTCTATCTTCTATCATGCAACAAAATTTTAGCAAGGATAACATAAATCAATCAGATGAATCCTAAGCCAATATTAAAAGGGCATTAACATGTATAATCACCACAACAATGCATTACATGAACGACTGGCTCAGGAAAGTAATGCAAGCCGAAAAATAGTTACCTTTTTTAGGCACCACCCCAATTGGAAATGGCTTATCCTGCGGCAGCATGATTAATCCACGAGGACCAGAAGGCAATATAGGATTCTGCAAATAATACAATAGGTACCCAGGATGTTAACAGCTACTTAAGAGTTAAAAATAAAAACAAAGAGTTATCAAAGGCACATCTACTTCAATATTTTACCAATATAATGACAAGCTTGCCAGCAGCAACAGCTAACAGGTTCTCCTCTGACCATGAGACAGAGTTTGGATATGACGGACAAGCAGCCAAAGACGCAGACGGGATGCGAGTAATCATTGTTTTGAAGCTAGAAACAAAAGAAAATCAACTATCAAAAGATAAAGCCAAAGAAGTAAATCTACGGAAATGGGCGTACTCAAGTAAGAGCAATCTTATCGTCATAAACACTTGTGACACAAAATTTATGGCTGCCGTATCAGATTAATTGGAAAACTCTTGCACGAGTAACCTAACAGCAAAGGAATGCAAAAATACTAGAAAAATGCGATCATAACAAGTCTACTTAAGTATGCAAAGTAACCGAAACACCTACATATGGTCTACTCAGAATCAATACATTGCAATCTATCTGAAATAAGATTTCACTGATGATCAAATTGCCGACTACATCTTGAACGATCACATTGCATTATATCTGATCGAAGCGGGGGCCATATATCAAGATGAGGAAAGCAGGAATTGATCCGGAAAGCGGGAAATACCAACTTCATGAACAACTATTACCAAGTCCTACCTACAGCTCGAACGATATAACACCAACCCCTTTGTTAGTCTATATCTTCCGATTTATCTGATCATTCTCAGGATTATCAAGAAATAGTGTCCAACGGGAGATTGCAACATAGAACTTAAGTTTTCAAGTGAATTCCAACAGCCTCCGATGGGACTTGATAAAGTTGCATCCGGAACCTTCTTTTGTAAAGATAAGGATCAAAATAGCATGTTGTGTACCAACCTGAAATTCGAACTTTTGCAATTTCCACCCCGGTGGTGTGGAAGTTGTCAGGTATGAAGGACGGTGGGGAGGATAAGGAGAACGAGGTACTAACTGGTGGCAGCGCGGTGCGGCAATAGCGCACGGTGTTGAAAGGGGAAGGCCAGAGAGGTGATGATGGGTGGACGGTGGAGACCCTATGAGTTGGAGAGTTAAAGGAGGGAGGGGGTAGGAAGAGGAATTGAGGTACACTGGGAGGCGGAAAGGAATGAGGAGCGGGAAAAAAGAAAGTGGGTGGTGGCATCAAGACTCAAGACTTGTAAGGGCGAGCGAGGGAACTGAAAAAACAAGGAAGGAATTGCCAAGGAAATTAGGAGAAATTGAAGAAGAATCATGCAATTTTTATGTTGAGTAAATCACAAAAAAGTTTTTGAACTTTACATCAAATTTTAATGTGCATCTTAGATTTTCAATGTCGTCCCTCCATCCCTTAGGGGTTAGTTTGGATGGAGGGATAGATTTTATGTGATAATTTTTTTGCAGATTGGTTATTCTACATTTTTATTTAGAAGTTATAAGGGTTATCCTGGCGGGTTAACCTATGGCTATTTGGAAAGTTTCTGGGTTAACCTGCGAAAATACATGGGATAATCTACAAAATAATTTATCCAACATCAACCCTAGAATAACTTATCCCAAGTTAAGTCATCTTAATCCAAATCAAAATATCATTGACGTCAAACAAAGTTAACCCTTATTTTGATGGGTTATCCCTCTTACCAAACTAAGCCTAAATGTTTGACATCGTTATATTTTGTAAGTTTTTGACATAAATGCCCCTCCTCTACCACACCACAAAAGTAATAATTTAAAAATCAGATTGAACACTAACGAGCTAGATTTTGATTTTTAGTGGTTAGCATCAAATAAGTCAAACTAGTGCTATCCTCATTTGAATCGAACGAGTCACACTTTGACTTGATTTGCATTGGTCTAGTCAGGTCAAAACATAGTGCTTAGTTGATAAAAAAACTAATCTATAACTATTGGAAAATTTTGCTTTTTAATTTTGTTACGTAATTACAACAATTCTCTTAAGTATAGAAAGTAATTGGAACATTTTCCCCTTCTAAATAAGCCTATTTAGATCATACTTATAAGAGCCTCACCAATGACGAAGTCAAGTATGAGATTTTATCGTCTGAAATGTCACAACTACATGGCAAGCTTCTACCTGAGACCATTTAAGACATGATTGTAGATGGCATATCTGACGTCATTAAGAAAGACAGTGCCTGAATTTGAAGCTCAGGCGTGCTTAATTGTAGTCAAAGCACCTTTTTGAATTATCCAATCCTTCCAAGAATTGGTCATTACTTCTTACTTATGGAAACCAATTCTTCATGTAGACATTGGATGTAGTATGCCCACCCTAAAAGCAAATATCCATTCCATGACTGCCCAATGGCAATAACCAATTAAAGAAATCAGATTCTTTAATGGTGCAAATTTCGACACCCCTTCAATCAAATGAAATAAACAAGGAAAAGGAGAGGGCCGTCTTCTTCTTCAACCTTACGTTAGTCGACCCATTCCCATTGTCTATCTTGCAATAACTGTAGCTAAACCCATGCTCTATCTCACAGCCTTGTGTTTTGGTAGTCACTCCTCTTTCGAGCATGGCATGGCCTATCATGTCAAGACTCTCCTCTCCTTTCCCCACCCCATTCCAATTGTTTTTTTTTTTTTTAGGAATAAAGATTCCATTAAGGGGAAGAACCCAACACATAAGGATGCGTCCCATAGGGGAAGGGGTAGAAGGAGAAGCCTGACACCCTCAAAAGGGGGAAGTTACGCCCCATCAAAACGGGGGAGGGCCAAAACTCAGAAAACAAGACAAGAAACAAATAAAAAAGAAAAAGAAGCATCCCAAAAATTAGGTACTAGTCAACTTCTTGAAAGAGAGTGACCCCACACTCATACAACAACAAAACGCCAATGAGATAAAATCTCGAAGACCGCACTAACGAGAAACCGAATAAATCGGCCACTGACACGTCAGGAATCTCGGCCGTAATAAGCGCGGGGTCACACGTGATCCCTATCAAAACAAAGCTACACTAGAAAAAAAAGAAAAAGAAAATCAAACCACTCCAACAAGCAAAGCCACCCGCAACAACACAAACGCCGCCTCGCTACATCGCCGATCACCGGACACCGCATCACACCACGTCGCTTCACACGTTGCCGAACCGACGCCTCGCCGAACGCCAAATCGCACCTCCCCGCAGCTCGTCATCCGCCTCAGCATTCCACACCATGGCAACACAGCACGACCACCGCCAACGCCTAAGCAACCTCAGATCTCCACCACCACCGCCATGAAGAGCTAAGGCCAAACGAGCACAACCAGCTATGCATTTCTATGCATGTCGGAGAGGGAGGTCGCCCACCGGAGAGGAGAGGTCCAAGAGAGAGGAGGAGATTTCCGAAGGCTGGGCTGGGCTCCGATCAACCGTACGTTTTCTCTGTTTTGCTCTCTCTCACACAGAACGAAGGAGCGGATAGGGACAATTTCATTTCAGTGGTTCCCACTCCATTCCAATTGTTAGTCCTCGGAAAACCACTATGAAATTTCTTGGTAATCTGCTATACTCATGGCTATGCAGATGCAAACTTATTTTCTGGCCACCAAAATATGTTCTCGATTTCCAATCCTTTCTTGCTGTTAACTCATCTCCATCTATTGGTGAGCAGGTTTATACCATTTAAGTGAGAACGACAGATCCCCAATTCAAATCCCCACCCAAGATGAGTATCGTCATCTATTTTGGTTTACAAATCTCCTTCCTTACTTCTCATCCCATCATGTGTAAGGTGGTAGGATAGTAGACGTAGATGCATTAATGTATTATAAATTATAAATTAATTGGATTTAAATATAAAAGAGAAGGTTGTAATTTATTTATTTTATATTTAATTTTTAATTATTATTTATTAAAAAGTGGAATAAGTGAAAGTTAAATGTGATAAGTGAGTTGATATATTGCATACAAAATTTAAGATGACATTTTATCCTAAATCATGGCACTATTCATGACACTATTTATCCTATGCATGTCAACATTTTTATTCCATGTCTAAACATAGCTTGAAGCATAGCCTAAAATATTTACACTCCATGGAGGACACAGAATAGGAGGTTGCTAACAGGATTGAAAGCTCCCTAGGCTGCTTAAGGATCTCCCCCCTTGCAATCTTTAAGGCTACTATGATGGAGAATCCAAACATAGGAACTTTGTTTATCTTAGAGTTCAAAGTGACAAGAGGGTGAAGCATGCTGGGTTAAAGGAAATAATGAAGAAAGCCTAGAAATCTTCGACCATCCTCACTGAAATGCCTGGCAACAAGTGGATGGTTCATTTTGGCACACAAGCTTTGCTTCGATGAATCATGGTGAAATGTCCATGGCTTTATCAAAATGATATCGTAGTTTGGAGGTGTGCCTAGAAAGCAACCTAGTAAATACACATTTAAATCCTTTCCTATATAGGTATTGATGAGGAAAAATTTCTCTCATAGACCCAACTAAAAGAGGCCTCAACGACCCCTCAGTCCCTGAAAATCTAAGGGAATACTCGCTTAAGCAAGTGGATGAACTGCCTCAAAGGTAGGCAAGTAAACCGCCTCATCTAGGTAGATAGGTGATTTACCTAAACTGCTCAAGCAAATCACCACCTGTCTATACTCAAGCGCTTCACAAGCCCGACTCTACGTTAAGCGAGTAGCCCGACTGACTACGATTCAAGCGGATCATTAAGCCAGCATCCCCGTCTGAGAATTCTGGTCGATGAACTCCATCAGATAGCCAGACCGAAGAGGCAACTAACCTTGCGAAATAATGATGCTAGAAAGTGGTCCAACGATGATGACACATTTTTCCCTAATCATAACAAGATCAGTGGAACATGACGACATGCGTCGAATAACGTGCAGCAGTTACGAGGAATCACCCCCAACAATCACAAGATTTCAAATTAAAAAGCAAAAATCCCATAATGCACTTATGTAATCTATTATAAAAAAAAAGTATGGGGGTACGATTTGATCATTTGTTTCCAATCTGAGTTAAGATGGTAACCTTCTCTAGAGACCATCACTTGACTAATATTCCTAAATGAAGATTCAGAACTGTAACACAGATCAAATTAAGTTAACTTAACGAAACAAGAGATGGTCAAATTCCTTTTCCAATGATATCATGGAGAAGACATATCCTATAACTTAAGACAAATATGTCCTTGTTCACAAATGCATACATTTAATGGATCAATGATAGATGCACCAACATTAGTGTTGATACTAGAAAACTGATGTATGTGAGAAGGAATGGGAGGTACATGATCTCTCAAAGGGATCACACAACTTTGTCCCATAAGTGTATAAGGCAAATTAAACGAATAAGCTCACTCCAAATATGTTGGGAAAGACAATTCCACATGTAGTTGAGGAGCCCTAATCAAACTCAAGCAAGAAAAAAAAGAAGACAGTCCTTTGGAAAAAGAGCAAGTCTCCGTTTTCATCCTAATGATACAAAGAGATGTTAGAACTAATATTATCCAAGGAAGAATAACAGTTGCCTAATGGAATTAGACCTCAAGGTTAATTAACCTCCATGTGTCCTCCATGTGTAAAGGATTCACAAATATTTGGAATACCTAAGGAGGCGTAGTGCCATAATTCCTAAGTCCTAAACTCTTCATTATTGGCATAAAGAAACTAATAATGATTTGGATGGATTTCTATTTGTAAGATAAATCAAATATTATTTAAAGAGTTAAATTTCATTTTATTTGACATTTAATTAGACCTAATTGGATTAAGTTTAATCCAAAGGGTTTGAATTACAATAAATTAATGTTTGGATACCAAATCCAAACAACTCATAAGTTGTTATGGGCTTATTCTGGAAAATTCAAGTAAGATTTAATCTCATCCCTTGGATCTCCCATCATATTAGGATTAATTGGGAATCCCTATAAATATCTCTTAAGGCAAACCCTAATTCCCAATTCAATCATGGAGAATTCCCACCATAGAGAGAGAAGAATCGCCGCCTGCTTCTTCCCCATTCAATATTGGACGTCTATCTAAAGTTTAATTAGCCCAACAGACATCCAATAAGCATCCTAGACATCCAAATCTGTCTAGATCAAACATCCAAGACTCCCTTTGGATGTCTGGTTATTGGGGTCCCGTTGGGTTCCTTTTTATTGTCAAAAGGAAAGCTTGGCTCATGATCAAGGATGAAGGTTGTCCTCGATTCTCGCAAAGTTTGCACGTTTGCTATGGTTGATCGTCCTCAACATGGACTTCATCCACCCGTTGAGAAAGATTGCGGGGCACATCAAGACTTATTATAAGAGGCACTACCCGTGTGGTACTATTCTACGCAACCCACGAAGATATAACTTTTACTCATAGGATCCCAAAAAGATTAGAAATTAGTTCCAATCATATGGTTCCGATTATTAAGGCATTTATTGTTTACTCACATGATCAGTTTTGGCATCCATTTAATCATGGTTTAAAAATTTTAAAACCCGCAATTCACGCTTTCATAATGCCGTCATGCGATCCAATTGCACGCCATCAAATTCCAAGTGATGCAAGGAGCAATCCTGTGTTATCTTCCTTTCTCTCTTACTGAACACTTGGTGAAAATTTTGAAGGTTTAATGCCCTTCTCAAACATACACTTTTTGAGGTGAAATTGGATTACCAAACCTCCATCATTCTTATATGCTTGCAATTTTTGGTTAGGTCCTTTTTCTATCTAGAACCCAATAGAATTTACTTGAGGGCTCAGGTACATATTTCTAGCCTTCCCCCCAAGTATATATGTAAATCTATCATTTTATCTCTTGCTACTTAAATCGGTGATCTTATCGTGATTGATATAAGTGAGGAATCTTATATGGAATTTACATGACAATGAAGATACTGTTTGTGAAAATATACAAAAACTTAAAAAATGATGTATTTTGCAACACACGGATGTAACAAACATGGTCCCTATTGTACACACTAGCATTTAATGTGTGAATTTGTTGAGTAGGCCTCACACATGAAAAACAATGCAAGTACTGTCACATTGTGGGGCACACTGCACTCATACAGTTATCACCACTTGTGAGTGAAGAAATCACCGATGATTTTTTTATTTTGAATGGAAATGCATAGGTGTTTTTTTATTTTGAATGGAAATGCGCAAGTAATTTTTTGTTCTGAATCAAAATGTACCAATGATTTTTAATTTTGCACCGGTGCAACTTAATTCTAAACTAAATGCACTAGTAATTTTTTATTTTCCACCGATGCAACTCGATTCTAAACTAAAACACACTAGTGATTTTTTATTTTCCACCGGTGCAATTCGACTGTAAACTAAAACATGGTAGTGTCTTTTAGTTTTGCACCAATGTAATTTGATTCCAAACTAAAATGCACCTATTATTTTTTTTTTTGCACTGATACAATTTGATTCTAAACTAAAACGTACCAGTGATATTTTATTTTGCACCAATGCAATTTTGTTAAAACACACTGGTGATTTTTTATTTACACCAATGTAATTTGGTTCTAAACTAAACTGCACAGATGACTTTTGGTTTTGCACCAATGCCTTTTAGTTTTACATCGGTGCATTTTTTTGCATAAGTGGTGGTAGCTTTTAAGTGATGGTGGAACCCACAACATGACTTTTCGCATGTTTTTTAGGATATTTTGAATGCACCATTACATTTCGTTGACGGATCCCACCAGAGTGGCAAGAGTGTCCGCGTGAGGGGGACACATGGTGTAGTCCACACTTTCATGTTGCATAGGTGTTTTTTAGTTTGAACGCAAATGCATAGGTGTTTTTTATTTTGAATGGAAACACACAAGTGAATTTTGAATCTGAACCAAAATGCACCGATGATTTTTTATTTTACACCGATGTAATTTAATTTTGAATCAAAATATACAAGTGATTTTTACTTTTGCACCTGTGCAATTTGATTCTAAACTAAAATACATTGGTAATTTTTTAATTTACACCAATGCAATTTGATTCTAAAGTCAAATGCACTCATGATTTTTGCTTGTGCACTAGTGTAATTTGATTCTGAACTACAATGCATCGGTTATTTTTTATTTCACACCGGTGCAATTTAGTTTTGAACTAAAACACATCGGTGATTTTTTGTTTTGCACCCACGCAATTCGATTTTGCATAGGTGCATTTTGATTCAAAAGTGGTAATGACTTTTTAAGTGGTGGTGGATCCCACCACGTGATAGTATCTACACTTACTTTTCGCATTATTTTTTGAGGATATTTTGAATGCACCAATGCGCTCCGCTGATGGATCCCACCGAGGCTGAGGAAGTGCCCACACGAAGGGCACACACGTGATCCCTACTTTTGCATTGGAAAGTGAGTTTCTGTACTCTTGACAATACTACTTTGTGTCTACCGATCTATGATAATTGTTGTTTCTCATCGTAAAGAAGAGGATGGAGCTACTAAGTATTATCTAGTTGGTTTTGAGAAAGCACCTAGGAGATGCACAAATATGATGTACGTAATGAAAAACTTCAGAAAACGATGGAGATGCACTTTACAAAGGGAAGAGATTCAGCTAGAACTTTTGGAAGAAATAAGACCAAAACAAACTAATGATGTCAGGATCAAGAATGTTTATGAAGAGAGGGTTAGGATTGATAGGAAGAGTTCACTTTCTACCACTAAATCTTTACCAGCAAGGTTTGATCAATCTCACAGCTCTTTCAATTGATTTTCAATGGACCTTTACCCTAGAGGTAAGATTGGAGGTTCTGGGACTCATGTTCCAAATTTCCGAATGCATGATCTTGTTGAGGGGGAAGGTGAAAAGAACCTAGGTCCTAGACTGATGAAGTATACTACACAGCCACTTGTGAGTGACTGTCATTTTGCTCTCTCTATGCATGTAGATGATGTAAGAATCATTTGTGGGCTTATATACATTATCATAAGATTCACACATTGTTTCCTGTCATTAAGTGGATCTTTTAAAGTGATCTATTATAGTTATGAGACCATATGATGCACCTCTTATAGTATGCGATAAAATTATGTAAATACCTTTAGGTAATTTGAATTTTTTAATGGAAAGAATTGTAAATTACCAATCTATTTACTAAAACCTAGGCATGGGGTTATGATCTCCAAGGAGAGAGAGACCTTTTACCATCCATCTCCGTCATAGAAGGTGGCAACCATAATAGTTGTGGAGTGACTTGAAAAAAAGGATGGTTACTCTCTAGTTCCTTAAAAGGCCAAAGTCCTCTTGGAAGGATTCAACCAAATGTACTCGCATAACACTGATAGATTGATTAATGATGTTAATAAGAACAGTTTATGGGATTAAACCTTTACATTTCCATCAAATGACGTCATTGGTGGTGCCAGAGAGGAGGATAAAGTTTCATATATTGATTCTGGTCAAGAAGTTTCCAGTCCTGCTCAGCATGTGTGAGATGAAATATCACATCAGGGTGACTCCCGACCTTCTCATAAGGGGATAGCTCCAACGAGTCAAGCCAAAAATAGAAAATTCAAAGTGCAGGCACAAAAATTTTCCACACCCTCCCGGGTGTTTAAAGAAAACCAGCCCATGGATATTGAAGATAGTGTCTCCATGGAATCAGGTGGGAAGAGACAACAGTGAAGAAACCTTCTTTACAAAGTTCTCAGAAAAAAGTAGAAGCATTGATCTAAACAAGGAGCATACCATTCTCGAATCAGCAAATGCTCATAATCAACTGGCTCCTGGTTATGATCTGGTTAATAAAGCTGCTAATGAGATTATTGTTGATGATGATCCTATTCCCCCGGATACAAGATTTCCTAAAGAAGCTGGAATTGAAGGCCCTCGAGCTGCAATTGCTGATTGTGCCATTCTGGAGATTGCAACCTTGATGATCCCTTCCCTTATGTGACCATCCTCTTTACTCTCAAAAAAAAAAAAAGGGGAAGATTTCTTTATAGACAGGTGTGATGTGGATCAATTCAACTCAGTCTTCTTTAGATGAGAAAGTGTCAACATCTACATTGGAGGAGCATGGACATGTTAAGGGTCTGCTTGGACTGGGAGAATCCCACTTTCTCGTCTTTCGCAGAAATGCTGGTTGATATCACATACACCAGTCATCGACCAGTCATCGACACTTCATGCCCTCTATTCCTTGTATTCAACTCCTTTTTCATTATTTCTATACATGCAATTATGTTTATACAGCATTGAGAAGATGCTGGAACTCCCAAAATTATTTCTTGGACACTACCAAACTGATGAAGATTTCGTACAATATGACTTGACAAATCTTGATCAAGTCCATGCAAGTCTAAGCGTGGCAAAGAAAATGTTAGTGTGGAGAAATAAAATGCCACGTGGACAATCCACATGCCCCCCTACGTCATCGTCTAATAAGGCCATACAGCCATTAGGGTTTTGTGGTGGCTTGTTAGCCAAGTAATAGTTGCCTTTATGCCAATTGTGGCTATTTTTTGTTAGAGATGATTATGGGTTGTTAGGAGTCAATTAGGATTTTCCAGTTTTAGTAATTAGGATTTCTCCTTGCTATTTTTCTATTTTTATATGTTGGAGTGCTCTCTTTAAAAGGAGAACAACTCCACCATATATAATTTGAGATCCACATATTGAATGCAATATATCTTGGAATCTACCTTCTCTACTTTCATGATAACAGTAAGTTAATGTTCACATTACTGTTCACATGAACGGTAGCAGTGTCTCTCTCACCACTCTTATCCACGCAAGAACTCCAACGGAGCACACCATGCCCCCGCAATTCTCCACAGTTAGCAATATGGAAAAGAATAGAACCCAAGAATGCACCCTGCGTTGGTAATTCTCTGTCTTTATAGGGTGAGATGAAGGCTTCTTTTCACAAGTAGAAATAAGAGTGAGCATTAAGAGGTGGTTGATTACTTGGTCTGGTAAAACCATGGAGACTGATATAAATTATGAAAAGATTGAGGCTGTCATTGTCAAGCACCAGGAAGAAGATAAAGAAATTGCTGCTATTGTTCTCTATAGTCTATATATCTATGAACTTTTCACAAGCCACAGTATTTCCATCAAAAAAACAAACCATGGGTATTTCCCTAAACAAATTACATATTGAAAATTGCTTGAGCATGTGACAAGCTAGGGAATTGAGCCGATTGTGCTTGGTCTCTGTGCATCGATTGATGGTATGATAGTTATTAATGCTTCTTTAAGCTTTACTTCACCTTTTTCTTTAATCTGAGGAAGGTCAATATGTAATAAGAAAAGGGGGCAAGTAATCTTGCTTCAGATTTGCAAGCACAAATTGATGAGATTGGAAGAAATGACTCCAAGAACTATTCTAGAGCTCCTAGCTCTGCCACTTGACGAAGAGCATAAGATAAAAAGAGAGGAGGGCCTCCATGGTGTGCACAACATATTATGGACTGTTTGGAGGAGGAGGTGCTGTAGCTGTTGCTGGAGGTTTCACATGTGAGGATTTCATGCATGAGGCTTTCTTATGCATGACAGCTGCTGAGCAGGTATCAGTGGATATTACATTGCTATTCCTTTTCTGTTGTTTTCAAGACACAAGTTTTCTCATATTGATGATGCTCTTACGAAGGTGGATTTATTTGCAACAACTCCTAGCAACATACCGCCAGAGACTTTTGAAGTTTATGGAGTAGCACTTGCACTTGTTGCACTTTCTGTCGTGGGTAAAAAGCCTCATCTCATAAAGGATGCAGACAATCTCTTTCTACAACTTCAAAAGACTACAGCTACTGCTCCTCCAATTGGATCCAACTATACGAGAATAAATGATAGAATGGTGGACTTTGCGCTTGAGAGAGGACTTTGTTCCCTGCTGTTTGGAGAGACTGACCAGTGGCGCTCTTGGCTGGGTCTTGATCATGAGAACTTGCCATATAGGGATCCATCTATAGTTGAATTTGTCATAGAGAACTCGAAAGATGACAATGATAATGATCTCCTCCCAGGCCTTTGCAAACCGTTGGAGGCTTGGCATATGAAGGTTTTTTTACCTAGATTTAGAGATACTCAGAATATACAGTTTAAGCTTGGTGATTACTACGATGATACTACTGTACTTTGCTACCTGGAAAGACTAGAGGGAGGTGGCAGTTCTACTTTAGCTGCCGCAGCTGTGATTGCCAGAATTGGCTCTAAGGCTACTGTGGCACTAGGGAATGTGAAATCAAGTGCCATGCAAACCTTGCAAAAGGTATTTCCATTGGGCAAGAAAGCAAAAGAGATAGATGCCAAGGGTTTTGGTAATGCTGTTGAACCACAACTCGGGGAGACTTGGGCAGAAGGTGAAAGGAATGATTCTAGTGATCTTGCAAAGGTTTCTGCAAAATCCAATGGTAAAGATCATGTTGATGTTGATCTGATGACAAACAGAATTAAGGATGCAGCTGTTAAAATCATGTGTGGTGGAGTGGCAATTGGGTTACTGACTCTATTGGTATTCAACTATATACCAGTCAAATTTGGTTCATCATATGTTAGAAAGGACATTGGATCTGTTATTGCTGCTAGTGTTACTGAAGAAGGTATTTTTATGAGATAATGAAGACATCTAGAATTCCTTTATTTCTAATTTTGCTGAATAAAATGCTAGAATCTTCTTATTACTAAGATTGGAATACAAGTCTTAAATTTTAAATTTCCCATCATTGCTCTCCAAGGTTAATTGGTATTCTTTTCCCAAAATAGTCTTGGGTCATACCTTATTTTACATTGCAAGGGAAGCATTGGTCCATCACTGGAGAATGTTTATAGAGATATAGATATTTCTTAGGGCTCCTGCACCACTTTATTAATTTGGACTTTGTTATTAAGCTCATAATTGCACTTCAGCAAGTTTCAATTATGGTTTACTTCATAGCCCAAAATGGCAGCTTCATAGATTCTTCAAAGTATAGAAATAAGAAAAGCCTCTTTGCTAGGGTTGGATATCGTGCAGAACAAATCAAAGGCAGCTTTGCTCATATTCATGCTCAATAAGCCCAAGCTAGCTCGAGCTTGGGCTTGACCTTGACTGAGCTCACTTCAAATGGCTCATCTTGCTGGAAAAAGACTTGAGAGAAAAATGAGCAAATCAATCTCCATGCTTCCATGCATCTAACACAATGTATTTGTGGATAATTTCAGCAAGGCTAAATCACTACTGAAAAATTAATTACTAATGTATCTAGTGTCCATGAATGACCAATTCAAGACATGTAAAGTGTAAGTTAGATATAGCCAGACATGCATAGTAGCCCAAGAGGGAGGGGAATAACAGCATATGCAAAGCACTCCAGCAAGTAGGGGATAGGGGACGAGCAGCAACACAGCATAGCAGAAGCTCGGAATTCAACAGGAAGGGGATTGGGGACCAGCAGCAATGCACAACAATCCAACAAGGAGGTGAGTGGGGGTATACTGACACAGCAACCTATAAGTGAGAAATATGGAGTGCCATCGTCAAGGTGGAAGGACAGGGAAATAGCATATTAGGGAGTGGGAATGGCAAGGTTCTGGAGGGGGGAGGGGCCAATTGGGGTTATGTTAAAAGTTGTGTGAAGTAGGATTTTTGCAAAAAGAGGTATAGGATCTTTGGATTTTAGAATGTGTTCTACATGCCTTTTAAGTTATACATACATGCCTTATCAAGTTGAGTTATTGAGTCGAACATGACTTGGCTTGATAAGGAAATTGAGATAGAAACCTGGCTTTTGTTCAACTCCAATGCTCAATGAGACTAGCTTGCAAGCACTTGTCGAGACAAGCTCGAGCCATGTCATAATGTCATTCAGCCCAAGCTAGATGCCCACTCATGCTTTTTGTAACTATAACTTAGAATTGTCTTTAAAAAAAAAAAATTAGAATTAAGTGTACTCTGCATGCTGCCTCTCCATTTGGGAGTTTGAGAAGATACAAAGGGGTGTGTTTTGTTGAAGGGGAGCGATAGAAGGTGGTCATCTGGGCAGAAGCGGCTTCAAGGTCTATTGTTTCTCTCATGGTCACTTTCAGCTACTGCAGTATTGCAATGGTGGTCTGGTTTGGAAGTGTGAGGAAGTCAATGTGAGGGCAAGTTTAAAGATTGGAAGAGGGTGCTCGGCAGACTTGGCAGCTGGTAGGCAGAGGCTGGAAAGGTTGAAAGGGGCCAATGGAGCGTTCAAGTACTAATAAAGATGCAGTAGTTAAGAGAAGAATTCAAAGGCAAAAGTCCCACAGGATGGTTGATTATTCAGCCGCGGCTATTGTGGATCATCATTAATGGGGAATATTCATATCATGGGGAATGAGGTGGTAGAAAATGTTTTGCAACTATTCTTTGGCCCCTGCACTTGGACCATGTGAGATTGGGCCACTTTTGGTTTTATCGCGTGCACTGCTTGTGAGTGCCAGATGGTTGTGATGTGCCAGACAGTGCAGACCTTTTAACAATGGCTGTGAAGGATTCTACATATTCAGCTATGGAAGAATTTCAGACCATTGATGTCAGGCATATAATGCTCCAACCTAACAGTCATGGTGTGTGAACGGTGGTGACATTCGTGGAGGGAGGCAACAAGAATGGTTGGGGACGCCTTTTCCTACATTGTAATACCGTGGTGCAGACAGTGGGCCTGCAGAGGTATAGTGCATCTATTGGTCAGGGCGAAAGCTTTTCCTTTGGAGCCCGTTGCTTAGAGGGTGGAGATTGCTTAGAGATGAAGTTGGAGGACCATGGGCAACAAGAGTGAAGGCAAGTGGGAGGTAGGGTGCTAGTTCAATAAAATGTTCGACGTTCAAGTTCGGTTCGAGTTCGCTAAGGCCCCGTTTGGCAATGAAATAAAATACTGTAGGGATACGGTAAGTAGAGAGGGATGTTTGTTTGGGTGGTGGAATGAGTGATGGAATAAAATTATTGGTGTATTGATGTGATGTTAGTAGATATCTGTTTAATATTAAGATATGAATATGAGTGGATTGATGTGATATAGTAAATATATTTAAATAAGTATGTTATGTTAAAGTATATATATTTTAATATACATTGATATTGATGTGATGTAATGGAATAATTTGATTGGGATGTCAATGAAAGTGACGAATACTACCTTAATCCCTCATGAATAGTGCCCTAAGCTCTTTTAGGAGGGGTATCCCACCCACTTATTCCTTTGGCAAACAAGCCCCCAAGTGTTTGATTACCGAAGTTCGAGTTCAGTTGATTATTAGTTTGTTTGCACTGTACAAACGAACATGTTTGATAAAATTCGATATTACGCTCGAAAGTAAAGTTCAGTTAATGTTTCCTTTCAACATTAATGAGTGTTTTCTTTCGACAATGCAGATATTAATAAATGTTTTCTTTCAACAATATCATTCACGAACTTCTTAAGTTGATTAATGCTTTGATCAAAGTAAACTGAAACAAAAAATAAAAACAAGAACAGAGGGCAGAGGGAACGGGACCGGTGATGGTGGTGGTGGCAGCTGGGGCTTGGGACCGGTGGTGGTGGTGGCTGGTAGCACTTGTGGGCGAGGCAGAGGGGGCGGAGGTGACCGGGAGGCAGAAGGGACTGGGAGGGGGAAGGGACTGGGAGGGGGAGGAGGATGGGGGAAGTGGTGGCCGGTCGAGGAGGATGGTGGCCAATCGAGGTGGATGATGGAGGAGGATGGGAGAGGAGGTTGGGGCGGGGGAGTGCTGGTGGCGTGTGTGTGGTCAAGGGAACCAGGAACGTGGTCGTGGCCAGGAGGAGGTGGTGGTAGCGGCCGGTCGAGGGGATCGACGGTGTTGGAGAGGAGATGGCCGGCAGATGTAGAGGAGGAGGAGGAGGAAGAGGAGGAGGGGATCGCAGCTGACCTCGAGAAGGCACTACTGATGGAAGGAGATGGTAGCGCCGGCGACAGAGGCGGCTGGCGGCTGGCGGCTGGCGGCTGGCGGCGACGGATTGCGACGACTTGGGAGGGGAAGGGACTTCCGAGGGTTTTGCCGCTTGGAACGGGAGGGGAGGGGAGGGAAGGAGACGGGTTGTCGTCCCTGGAGAGGTCGTGGATGGCGGGTCACGGTGGGAGGGCCTTTTGAATTTTTCCTTTTTCTTATCTTTGGACGTGTCGTAGACGAGCGTTTTTACAAAATAAAAATAAAATTAAAATTAAAAATTAAAAATTAAAAAATAAAAATTTCTTGAAAGTCAATTCCACGAGAGGATAAATGGTTTGCCAGTCTTTGTAAGTTAGTCGAAGCTTAAATTGTAGATCTATTATTTCTAGAGTGATATGAGTTAAAAGTTAAAAAGATGAAGGTTTTTTTGATATATTTATTATGGTCTAAATAATTACACTTTTGAGTACAATGTTATATTTCGGACTAATAAAATTTAAGCAAAGGATATTTGATTAAACTAATTTATTGGACTATAATTAAGCCTAAGATTGTTAATTCCCATTTGTTAGGTGACATTAGTTTAGGAAATTAGCTAGAGAATAAATACATGTGCTAGAAATAGGTCTTGCTTGCATTTCTTAGCATTACTCATTTTCTTATGTTATATAAATAATCAGGTGTATTTATCTTTGGTTACGGGAGTAAATGCGGAGCGTGAAGGAGGATGTAGCATAGAATATCGTGCCATGACATTTACATGATTTAATGAGGAGTGGATTGAAAAGAGGAAACTTAATAAAGAAGTTGGGAGGGTACTTTTGCAATACGACTTTCCCATTTAAGTTATAAGTTATAACTCTATTACCTCGATTTCCTCCTCATCCCAATTTAATTCCCTTGAGAAGTGGACCTTCTTGCAATGTCACAAGGGAGACCACTCTTTTTTTCATGTTGTGCGACTCTCTCTTCCCTTTGAATTTTAAAATCTGTGATTAATACTTCTTAATTGCCTCCTAATTTGATGTATAGCTCTCCAATATTTCGAAAAGCATCCATAGCCATCATTCCTCATGCTCCATCCTCCCATCATTTTTTGCACACAAAAAAGAAGATAAAGGAAAGGAGGCCATCCTCTCCTCCTCCTTTCCTTCCATGCATGCTCACCACTGTGACGTTACCATCACCTCCACGCTAAAGAGGAGCACCATGTTCCACTGTGTGCCCACTACGTTTACCGTGTTGTGGAGGTCTCTTTCACGCTTCCAATCTTCGTTGGCTCATGTGGTGACAGCATGCAAGTCTCTACACTACATCTTCAATCATCACCACGCTTTTGCACCGCCAAGGAGAGGACGCTCCCTTTAATTTGTCTCTTCTTCTCCATCTTATTTTATTTCAATACCTTTGTTAACCTCCATACTTGAATGTTGAGATTTAATAAAAATATTTTTTTTAAAAGGATGAGGAATGCTATCGAAAACGATAGTAGATCAGAGATTTAATAAAAATATTGTGATGTTTTTATGCCTTCCCTGTGGATGACAACCCGTGCCATACATTTTTTTTATGTTTAAATATTTTGATGTGCTTGATTTGCAACCGCAACGATGATCTACTATTTTTATTGCAAAAACACAGCGATCACCTGTGTCTTCAAAATATTTGTAGATGCTACTTATGAAAACATAATCTTGCCTCTGGTAGTACTATAGTCTACTTCGATGGTACTGGGTGTTGGGTCCATTAACAATTGTCTAGCCCATGAAGGGTAATCTAGAAGATTTTCCTATTGCTAATTTTTTGGGAATGTGAAAATGATCCATAGTATAATCTTATTGAGATTAAGATTAATGGGGTGGATGTGAACCTTTATAAATAGAGGCTATGGCCAGCACTTTAATCATCCCCTAGCACAAAATCTCTTCTAACTGACTGACAGGAGAGAAAAGGAGAGAGAAGAGAGAGAGGAGAAAAACATTAGGGAGATCTCTTCCGAAGCCCATTCTCTATGATTCAAGCAGCGGTTTCACCATGGTTGGCTCCTATGGATTCATGTAATCGTGCTTTCCATCCAGGAGAAGATTGGTGGACAATTTTTCTAGGGCCTAATTAGGCGTGACGTTGTTCATATTTCTCTTTGTGACTTATTAATATTCGGACTTTGGTGAAACCTAGTACAAAAGCATTTCACTTATATTTTATATAATGGAATATCTCTTCAGCTGCCATGGCCTTTTACCCCTTTTTACCTTAAGGGAGGTTTTCCATGTAAATTGCGGTATCCTAGTAATCTTTTTATTTTGGTTTCATTACTATTATTTGCTATAATATTTATATTATAGTGCATCGATCTAGTCACACTCTCCCAACACTAGAAACTTTTTGTGGATGATCTCTTCCAAGCTCCGAGCTAACACTTTGCTACTTGTTGAAGGTTGGATTTTAAAGGAAGCAATGGTTGACACTCAGCTACTTCCTCTCTCTCTCTCAAGATACAAAGGGGATACATACGAAGGTCATTTGATTTATGTGAGATTCTCATTTTTGCACTACAGAATTCAAATTGCGGTGAGGTCATAGCTTACAGACTCAATTTTTCATGTCGGATATGGATTTGGGCTCGGTTCTGTGATTCGAGATCATTAAAAGATGCCTTGAGTAGCTTGCCCTTTACGATCATAGAACCATCGTTGCCAAAATGCTTTCATATTTATCCTAACATGACAGTCATCGATTGCATCGATAGGTTGCTGTCCCAAAAGGCACATTGAGTGAAAAGGAAAAATCAGTAGCAAAAATACTCTCTCATACTTATCACGATAATCATTTGTCCTGAAGAATAAATCCTAATTGCAAGGACCATAGTGTAGAAGCTACTATGCATTTGTTTATGCATTTTATCCAATTTGTCACCATTAGTGAGCATCATACACAAAAGAAAGGCTCCTTTCCAACATTGATTTGAATTCTCTCATGTCATAAATCCATCAAAAGTTTGGAAGGAAGATGTGATGAAGATAGCATTCAAAGAGAAATCACAAGAAATAAGAAAACTACAAGTGTGAAATTGAATACACCATTATTACATCAATATCATAAATATTCAAACAGAGGCAAGTTCTTCACTTCCTTATTCCCACAATGCAGACTGTCACCACTTGAATTTCAGCTTCAACACAAAGTCTTCCCCAATGGGTTGAGACATACCCTCCACTTCCACAACATCAAAATCCCCATTGACCTTAAAGAACCCAATGCTTATAGCCCCATCCCCACCCAATTCCTTCCCATTCACTTCCACAGAAAGAGCCTTCACCCCACTAGGAATTTTATGCCCCAAGAATGTGACTTTCTTCACAATCCACTCCTCTCCCAAAGCATATGACTCCCCCCTCACTACTTTTGAATTCAAACTAATTCCCACCACACCAACATCACCTTCAAAGTTCACTAGGCTCCATCTCTCATTCCCTTCCCCTCCCATCTCCAACCCCTCTCCATCATCCAAGAAGACCTCACCAACAGCACGACCTTGCGCATCCAACACCACAAGTAACTCGAACCCACTCCGTCTTACTACCTCCGTAGTCATCATCGCTTCTTGCATTGGGAGGATGTGCCCCCCAAGAGCATGCACATTTATCTCATCCCCTGGGGCATCTAAGGTTACATACCTCCCGAAAGCCACGCTTATCGATTTTTGATGGTCGAACAGGTTGAACCAATTACCGATTGGGAAATACACGTCCACTGAGGTCATCTCAGGTTTCAAAACGGGCGAGACCATCACACATTTCCCGAGCAAGAATTGCGAGCTTCTATCGTAGGTTTCGGTGTCCTCTGGGAATGAGAAGAACAACGGCTGAGCGATCGGGGTCCCCGCGACATGTGAGCGATACATGAGCGTGTAGAAGTATGGGAGGAGGCGATACCGAAGCCCAAGAACCTTTCGTGCCGAATCAGCCACAGACTCCCATAAGAAGAGCTCTTGCTTGGTTGAGGTATCACTAGCGTGATCCCTTGAAAATGGGTAAAATGCACCAAGCTGCAAGGCGTTAACCAAATGCATCAAAATGCAAACATGTTTCAAATTCTCATATCATCTACAAAGTTAGATAAATGTTATTCTATCCCCTATTCCCCCGACACACACACACCACGAACACCTGCATTGATGACTTTGTCAACATGTGGTGGTGGGGAGGTGGAGAATGAGGTGTAAATTCAAGAACTCTTATATACATAGGGCAAGGAGCATAAAGGTGATCTACATGTAAGTTACGTATAGGTGCGACAATATCTTCTAACATACGTAATGTTGTAGACTTAAAATTTGAGAATTAAGATCATTTCATACGAACATCTTATGCACTAAATTTGAAGCCAATCTAACACTCTTAGCACCTACATTAAAGAGAGCTCATTTTTGATAGCCTAAGTATTACGAATTTTGACCATTGTAGATGTTGGTGCCAAGAGTGTTGAATTGACTTTAAATTTGGTGCATAAGATGTTCGTATGGAGTGATTTCAATATTCAAATTTTCAATCCAAAGGATTACTTGTAGTAGAAGATATTATCGCACCTACCCATAGTTATGTGTAGATCACCTACACACACACACACACACACACTCTCTCTCTCTCTCTCTCACACACACACACACATATTATTTACTTTAGTAGTGCTATTGTTTTATAGCATTATTTTTTTAAGCTCGAAACATGAATAGGAACAGAACAGAAAGTGTAAAACATAAGAAATAGGAATTTCCCTACTTATTCTATACCTGAATCCATCTCCTACAAAGCTCCTCCGTGGTGTTCCCGCCAAACCCGCAAATATCTGCACCTACCATCGGAATTCCAAAGATTCCCAAGCTCAGTATCGCGGGAATTGAGTATGCTAGATCGTCCCATGTGGCTGCATTGTCCCCTGTCCAATGTGCAGTGTACTTGCCTGAGCCGACGAATGTAGACCTCGAGAGGACGAATGGCCTCCTCCTTGTGATCGAGGCCAGTGCATCCCTAGTGGCCTTCGCCATGGAGAGCCCATACAAATTGTGGACGTCATACTCGGGGAGGTTCCCATGGTGAATCGCTGAGGCGGGGACAGTTCTTCGATTGATTGTCCGATGGGCACCCGCGTTGTTAATGCGGTAGGGTGGCTCGTCGAGGGTTGAATTCGGGGTTGGGTCGGAGGTGATGGAGTTGGCAAGCTCATTCTTGTCAATCCATAGGCCATCAAATTTGACGGCTTGTCGGAACATCTCTATCTCCTTCTGCCAGAATGGTTGTGCTCTAGGGTGGAGGAAGTCAGGGAAGTACACTGGTCCGGGCCATACCTTACCAAGGTAGTTTTTACCATTACGTTTGATGAAGATACCAGCCTCTAGTCCTCTTTGATAAGTGGCATAAGTCTCGTTCACAGCAATTCCTGCAATATTAATACATAGCCTTCTTACATGCAAATATAGATACACGTCTTTCTTACATCACTACCCCCATTAGGTACTCAAATATTAAGTTCCTATTACTTATACTTTAGTTAAACCTAATTAAATTGTTGAATAATTAGTTTAAGAGGTTTTAACATATATGCTCCTGTTAAACTTGGTAAAGACATATATATCTCTACTATTTTTGTATATACATATATACCCCTTCAAATATCCACTTGTTTGTTTGAATGCCCTTATAAACTTTGTAAAGTAAAAAAATAAAGTAATTTTTATATCTATATCCTTTATTTTATTTCTTTCCTACCAACAACCCCCACCTCCTCTCTCTCCTCATCCACCTTTACTCCTCTTGCAACCCACCACCACCACACCCCTTGAACTCTATCCTCTTCTCCTCTACCCCAACACACCACCACCTACTTCTTCGACCCACCTCCTTCTCGTCCTCCACCTACCTCATTCTTCTCCAACCTGCCACCACCACCCTCCTTCTCCTCCGCCCACCTCCTTCTTCGATCCACCACCACTATCACCACCCTCGTTCTCCTCCAGCCATTTCCTCACCCCCCACCACCACACTCGTTCTCCTCCGACCACCTCCCCGCCCACCACCACCTCCTCCTTAGACCCACCACTATCGCCCTTGTTCTCCTCCTCCCCCCATCACCTTCTCCTCCTGCCCACCACACCAGGCATCCTCCATCTCCTCATCCACCCACCTCCTTCTCTGACCCACCACCACCCTCCTCCTCTTCCGCCCCCCTCCTCTTGCAAACCACCACCACACCCCCTACACATCCCTCCTCATCTCTTGCCTCTCCTCCTCTCTGCCCCACCCAACGCCATCATGAGTGCTACCACCATGCCGGTCCCCCCACCCCCAATCTCGAAGCTTAGGTATCAAATAATAAAAGACAAAAGAAGTAGGGTATTTTAAGTAAATTTTTTTTGCTTTTCATTCTAAATTTTTCTCAAGGACATGAAACTTAATAAATTAAATTTTATGGGACCATATATGTCATTACAAAGAGTGCATATGTATATACAAAAATAGTGAAATTATATACATTTTTGCCAAATTTAGTAGCGTCATATATATCAAAACCCCTTTTTTAAAATTCAAACCATAAGGGAGATATGCATGGAAACAATGATGTATGAAGTATTATGAATGTAAAAATGTGCATAACAAGAGCATTAATGTATGCAAAATTTTCAATTTTGAGCGAGGAGATACATACCTGGATCTAAAATGATTATGGATTTTTGCCCATTTTCATGTAGTGTGTTGACAAATTTTTGCATTTTCTCAAGTGGAAAATTTGTGGGATCTAGGGTGAAATCCTTGTAACCATCCATGTAGTCGATGTCGGTCCACATGACCTCGAGCGGGATTCTAGCTTTCGCGTAACCTGCAACGACGCCTTCAAGTTCGGAGACGTTCTTGTACCCATATTTACATTGGTGAAATCCTGAGAATCATTCACATGGATCAAAGTACATTAATTCTACTTCTAATCTTTGATCAATTCAAGCAAGTTTTACTCAAGTCACCTCTATTATTTGTGAAAAATTCTAATGCCCTAACACTCTTCATTTATGATGCTTATGGTATTTTCAATATCATAATTTAGGTCACAACCATGAAATCGGTCGGTCAAGAAAATGGATGGAAATGCACGAGAGTATGGGGGTAAAGAATATTATTTGCGGATATTTGAAAGGATAAATTTTCAATTTGGATGACTCCCAATAGATGTTTCGGACAATCAAACCCCCTCCTATCTCCCTCAAAAAATTGTGCTGTTTTTCTTAGAAAAATACATCGAATTGATCCCACCGATCCATTGGTTCTAAATCGGCGTTAACAAACAGGGGTACAAAATTCATCATCCGGGAAAAATTATGAGCATATCCTTTTTTTTTTTTTTTTTTTGTTGCTAAGGTAATTTATATTTCGTGCAAATACCATGGAATAAATAAATTTAGGAACCAGTTAAAAGTATATATAATTGCTGTACGTAAGATATGGATGGATGCATTTGGAATCGTGTACTTTTTGTTGGAAAATCACCCATAAAGATTTATTTCCGAGAATTTCTTTCGAACCACAAATCTACTGCCATCATGTAAAATCATATCCCATGAAACCTTTACCTTGTGATCTAATTGCATGGGATTTAATGCCAAAATCAAATAATTTAATAAAACGATTAGTAACCGACATTTTTGCACCAACTCTGAAGGTTTAGAGTCACTCGCCCTCGCTCTCCCATGTAAACCCTAGAGAGCGCCATTGGGGACTCCAACCAGTTGATTGAGGTTAGTCGGAGCTTCCATCCCCTTCTAAAATTCTTCATTTTTATTGCCATCAACCTCTCTTCTTTTACTCTCATTTTTTATTATCTCCCCTGTCTATGTTGGTTTTCTCTCATGGCTGAGCGGCTCTCAATGGTCTAAGCTAGGAGAGCATTTTGAGCTGGGGTGGTGTAGCCTCTCTCTCTTCTTAGGTTGTTGGTTCCCGACGAGCCCTCCCTTTAGGTTCCCCCACTCGTTGTTGCAATGGACTCCTTGTGGGCCTTGTTGGTGTTTGCGGACCACGCCTCCAACCACCTTGCCTTGCCTACCTTGTCCGTGACTTTTATGTTCTTTTTCTCTAATTTACTCCTTCGCTACGGTGACTTTTGGGATTGCACTTGAAATTTGGCTCCTTCACGACCAAGTTGTTGGCTGATATCTCAGCCACTTGATGTTCGTTAGCACGGATCGTGTTGATTGTGGACAATGTCGATGCTCTCATATCTAGTAGTGTGGTATATGCCTTCTTATCTGCTTCAAAATATTGTTACTTGGATGCTTCTTTTCTTTTCTTTTTTTTCGTTTTATTTTTATCTTGTGGCTTTGTCTTTTTTTTTTTTTATGTGGTCCCCCTTCGAATCGAGGGGGTGAAGGCATTCCTCCCACTTTGAGAGAGTGTTTTGGATGTCACGTTATTTCTTTTCCCTTGTGTTGACATCTTGTTGTATCTATAAGTATCTACATTTTTTTTAAAAATATAAATATTAAAGTTAAAATCAAATGGAACCACAATGCAAACGAGTAAGGGAACTCACCGAAAGCCCAGTATGGCATTGGGGCTGGCCGACCGACGAGCTCTGTATATTGGTCAACCACATATGGGGGAGTGGGCCCTGCGAAGAAGTAGACATCTAGCATCCCCCCGATGACTCTGTATGTGATATAGTCTCCACCGTACTCCACATCCATCCCATTGCTATTGAGTAACAAAACCCCATGCGTTGACCCTGCCTTCGGCGTTGACCTCACGTCCATGTAGAAGGGGTGGGACCCATATAGGTTGACATCGAGGTTAACGCTTCCTATGCCAGCATTCCATAGAGTATAGGTGTCACCAGGTACGAGGCGTAGGGCCCTCTTTGTGTGCTCCCCAAGGCCAAAGAGGGAGGAGCGGTGCCTTGGGAGGGAAGAGGACAGGAGGAGGAACTGATCCTTGAAGACGAGGGGATGCGAGGAGTGGAAGAGCGTGTCATTGGTGGAGAGGCGGAGGATGGAGAAGGAGAATGGGGAGGGGTGGAGGGAGAGGGCGAGGTCGGAGGTCGGGGAGGAGAAGGTGATGGGTTGGGTAGGGACGGAGAGAGAGGAGTGGCGGTTGAGGATGGCGGCGGGCGCAAGGCGAGGGAGGAGGCTATAGGGGACCTCATATCGTGGGCGATTCACGTCAGTCATTCGGATTCTCAGACGAGTCGAACTTTCAAAGCTGGAAAGGGAATGATAAAATATTAGGACAATTGGATAATAGATACGGATCGTATATGATCATTACAGATATCAGTTATGCATGAGTGATTCTTGGAATTGCATGATTTCATTGATTATAAAGTTCTTCATGCACCCTTAACAGATGTGAAGTACTCGGAGAAAAGGTCTTCGACTGTGAAGCACGAGTAAAAATTTAAGTATGTTTTGAAAATATAAAAAAAATCTACGTAGTTGTCTTGATAAAAAAAAAAAAGAACAAGTGAAAAAATAAGTTCGGTTGATGGTAAACCCGCGAAAATAGACGGGCATGAATATAGAAAAAGGAAAAATCATGATGGGACCAGGAAAAAAGAAATGGATGCATAAATCTAGTCGTTGAAATTGCATTAGGCTTAGTGTTAACATGTTCTCGATGGTATTGGAGGAGTCAAAAAAAAAAAAATGAAAAATATTTGGTGTATAAAATTTCCTATATTAACACATCTCAACTATCAAAACTTTATCTCTTTTCCTAACATTCAGGGGTTGCCATCTTTTGTGCGAGATCACGTGTAAAGTAAATTAGACTCAACATATATTATGGGTTATCGACAATGGAGAAACTTGTATGAAAAATTTTATGCGTATCAAAGCTCAAAAATTACACGTTCATGTAACAAAGAAAATAAAATATCAAGGAGTAGAAATAATAGTAGTAGTTCTTTATTAGCATCTAAAAAGTTATGGAGCTCAATTCTAAATTACCTTCTAATAAAAAGAAAACTATTATAAGGGGAAAGGATATACACATATAATTATACGTAAAATCACGTCAATATACACACATATGCATATATTATGATCGATCAGTTGTAATCGACGGGGTAAAAGGGTAGTCATTCTTTCTTCATGAGTCGTATGTGGCTAACAAATATTAGCTTATACCAAATAAATTTTATTTTATTGAGATTGTCGAACTTGAGATTACGACGAACTTACGGAGAGAGCTATATCACGTGAGTTGAGGCCGAACAAAATTTTTAAGAAAATGTTGGTAGGGAATCGTATGTTTTGTTGCGTTGGAGTGAGATCATGTCACGTGTTTTTTATGCGTATGTGAAAATATTAGGTGAGATTTATTAGCAAAATGTATTGATGTGTTTTAAATTACATATGTCAAGTGTGATTCACTACCGATTAAAAATAAAAAAATTATTAATAATTTTTAATTATAAACTTATTGGTGATATTTTAATACCATCGACGATATTTCATTTAAAATTAAGATTGTATTTGATAATAGGATAGTATTATTTTAAAATAAAATTAAAGTGAAATAAATATAAGAAGATATTTAGTTAATAAAATTATAATGATTGATGGAATTATAATAATTGATATGCAGAAAGAAAAATAAATTAGTAATTTTGACATGATAATTGTTAAATATTTTTATATTTAAAAAATTAAAATTTTTTCTCTTTTTCCTCATCGATTTCCTTTCGCCCCGTCGTAGCGTCCCTCCCATCTCTACACTTTCAAACCCACGTCCACCCACTCCAATCCCTCCCCAATACCACCAGGAAGCCTTTATCCCACCTACAATTTTGATATCAGGTGCAATCTAAGAATCACCGACGATATTTAATTAAATTAAAAAATCACCGATGATAAATATTTCATATGTAACAATCACCGGCGATACGTTTCCCAGGGATGGCGGCAGAGAACCCACTAAACCAATAATTTAGGAAGAATCAGTGGTCATGTATGCTTTTTTAACAACGTGAGTTGAAACGGAAGTTTCTCTACATTTACACTTAAACGATCCAAATTAATATTTTAAAATATCATTTTTCACACACAATCAAATAATGCCATTTACAGATAGTTGACTGAAATTTGGATGCACGTTAATAAATTAACCCAAAGTGACGTGAGGCTTCAATGCAAGTTTAATTTAGCTATATTATTTTTATTTTTGACGAAAGTTTAGATTATTTGGTTTTTTATTTCAAGTGCTTGAGTGAATATTAAAGGCCATAGGTTGTTAGATTCTATCCTCAATGTTCTTTAAGATATTTATACCAGTGTCATTAAAATTTTTTAAAATTACTTAACATTATTTTTATATTTGTCACTTAATTAGTCACAAACAATAAATTTAATAATTTTAAACTAAATTATAATAAAAATTTATTTTTAATTCTCTATTTTTTTTTTCACCCCCCTCCTCTTGCCTTACCTTCCTTCCTCCACTACCTTCAACCACCTCTTCCACCCCTCTCTCCAACGTCTTCCTCCTCACCTCCTTCGCTCTCTCTCTCTCTCTCTAATGATGTGGAGGTGGACGAGGGTGGTTAGAGGTGGAGGGGTGGTCGGGGATAGAAGGCGATGGCCAATGGTGGTTGGAGCTGGTCACAGGTGCAAGGGTGATTTGGTGTGATCGGAGGTGGAAAGGTGGTTGAAGGGGAAGCGGCAAGGAGGAAAATGAGGGATGAAAATAAATTTGAAGGATTAAAAAATAAAATTTTATAATAATTAAGTATAAAATCGTTAAATTTAATAATTATAATTAACAAAGTAACAAATATAAAAATGATATGACTTTTTCAATGATATAATCAATAATATATTAAAGTAAATAATATTTAAGTAATTTTAAAAAAAATTAATAACATTTACATAAAAATCCCATAATTTTTTATTAATTAGTTTATCTTGTAGACATTATAAAAGGGACGGGATTAAATATATGCCCACTCAATGCACCCACGCGAGCACTCTCTTCTCCCTCTCCTCTTTCCTTGTCCTCTTGTCTTCGTCCCACGAAGAACGGTAGCACGTGACTACCTCCACCAGACACCAATCATCTTCTCAGATCTTCCTAGGATTCTGATGGCAAAATAAATGATTTGAATTTAAAGAAAATTTTAAATTTATTTAGATAAATAAATTAAATCCGAATAAGATGGGCGTGCTCGAATCCATCTCGTTTACGTCTTATTTTATAACCTTTCCAAAATTTCAAGGGAAAAGAGGCAAAATAAGCCAAATAAAAAAAATCACTGAAAATAAAAGTACATATATGCATTCTCTCCGAAGGTCGCGCTGCATCAAATCTCCTCCTCCCTCAAAACATGACATTGCAGAGACTAAGTCGTGTTCATCTGAGTTCTCACACCTCTTTCCTATTTTTTTTTTAATTTCACAAACGCAGGATCCGCCCATTTACAGGAATCGACATTGTACAATCGAGCGCCGGGTAACCAATTATTCTAAAAAATCAAAATTAATGGAAAATTTAATAATTTTTGCTATAAAAAGAAGAACGAGAAGGAAATAAGTTGGGCAAGTCCCTCAGGCACAGAGACCCATTCCTCTTCCCTTATCTGCATTAGGGTGCTCAAAAAAATTGAACCCGTTGATCCCATCCGGATCCGACTCAGAATGATACAATACAACTTGAACTTGCTTACATTAAATATATTGAAATCTGTTTACATAAACAGCTTCGATTTGGGTTGAGTCTCACGAACTCATCTAATTGGCTCAATCCATTTAATTCATTTCATCTATTTAATTTTACACATTTAGGTTTTATTTGGAGAGTGGATAAAAACATCATAGAAAAATATTAACATGGAATAATTGGGGATGAGTATTTTTTTAGGTTGTGAAATACGAAGAGGATTAAGTAGATTGCTAAAATGATTGTTGTAATGATACAATGTTAATGGATATTTATTCAATAATATAAGTGAGAGTGGAGAATGTCAGTGAATATTTATTTAATATAAAATGTGAGAGTGAATGATATAATGGATATTTTTTAATAGTTAAAGTGAAGATAAATGTTAGTGTAATTTGATTTGAATTATCAAAAGTAATTATATACAAATTTATGTTAAAATAATGAAAAAAGTTTGAACAAAAATTATCTGTTGGGAAAAAATTTCCTTTTAACCCATTGTCAAACAAGCTCTTAATCTATTAACCCATTTAACCTATCTACCTATCTAATATGATTTACCTATTTATTTAAACGGATCGGAACGGATCTTTGACAAATTCAAGCAAGTCTGACCCCGGTTGAAACATCTAAACCCATTTAACAAACGGTTTCGATCCAACCTGTCCGACAGACCTAATCGGCGTAAGAGTAATTAAAACTACTCCAATAAAAAAAAAAACCAGTCTCACTGCAAGCACGGACGATCCTTTTACAGACAACCATTCCAGATGAATTGGTATGTGAGATTAATAGAGAACTAAAGAACAGTGAAAACATATAGATTGGTACCTTGCCTGGAGTACTAGGTTGGGAATATCTGCTCCATACATGGTAGAATTTTGATTAAGGCACAGGCTTGCGACCAAGGTGTTGCTGGATGGGTCGGTGTAGACCGATTCGAGATGGTAGCCATACCCCACGGCATCTCCTTGCCCATCACCATCTTGAGGGGAAATGGAGGAAGAGATGAAACGGAGGGAGAGGGAGAGGAGAAAGAGGTGAGGGAATAGTTTCATGGTTAAACAAAGGACTGGGCAAGGTTGCATCCCGTTGCAACTTGATGGTAATGAGGAAAGGTTGGAACCTTTACATAGATGCACCCGTGAGTATTTGATATGCACGTGGACCTCTAGATTCATCGTATTTACCCAATCGTCCATGTAAAGTTGCTCAAGTTAACCACGTAGGAGTTCACTTATAACGTAATTAAGATATTGATCCACCGTAAGTAGGTATTTGATAAGGGGAGTAAAATCCTTACGAATAGCTCAATTGTTAAAGGGCTCTTTTAAGGCTCGGGACTCGGCAATAAGTCTGAAAAGGCTTAACAAATTCTAATAAGCAACACATGCAAAATCTTTATCATGTGGGTAATAGGATGCCACCTGAAAATCCACCTGGAAGTTTCTAGCAAATCAAACAAAAGTTATCCGATGAGATCCTAATTTACTTGAATAAGTCAGGCGACATGTCAGCCAGCATAAGTTGAGTCGGCCTAACGATCGAGGTGAACTTATTTTAGTTGGCATTTGCAGAATTTGAGAATGAGGCATAACATGCACATAGCTGATAAATAGATGGTAGCTCCTTACGTGTGATGACACGCGTGCAAGTAGAGGGAGAGATTGTTGCTTTGTACTTAAATCCCAAGCGAGTAAAATTTGAGAGTATCCCATCCTTTTGAGATATACATTATTTTAGGTAGAATTAGGTAACCAAAATCCTCTTCTTACGCACGTGATTGTTTGATCCAATTGTTAGAATGAACATACTTTCTCGGTTACAAACCCAAATAAGGCACACTTTAATCAATGTTCTCCGGTAATATTAAAAAAATTAATGAAGGAAGTCTAATCCTCTTGCTAAGATCCAGAAGTATGACATAATTATATATAAGGGTATAGGTTGAAAAATATAAAAGTTGATGTAAAGAGTAACATAGAGGGTTGTGAATGTGGTTCTCATTTGGTGTATCGCCTTTTTATGTAGAAAAGAAAACTCACACGTGGTAAAGTCTAATACTATTGAAATAAATAACAAACAATTTTTCTACGAGTGTAAACCATTCGAATCACTTTCAGAACTATTTTATACTGGTGCAAATCACTTTACACCCTCAAAATAATTTCAAATGTCTTTTTACGTATGACAAGTGATTTTGCACTTGAAAAATGATTTTTCACTTTAGGGTTAAAGGTTTAGTTTTTAGTGTTAAATCCTAAATTCTAAACCTTAAGCTGAAAAATCATTTTTAATACATGAAACCACTTTCGCTAAACCTAAATCCTAAACTTATAAGTCAAAAATTACTTTGTACTGATATAAAACCACCAGATCACCTTTAGAATAAGTTAGCACTGATGTAAAGACACCTTAGCATAATTTATCATCGGTACAAAATCATTTTACACCGATACAAAATTATTCAGAATAATTTATCACACATTCAAAGTTATTTATCACAATTTTAAAGTCATTTATCACCGGTACGTTCTAATTTAAAATAATATAATAATTTTCCATCACATAACAAATCTCATATTCTTTTACTTCATTATATTAAATATCAATTATCAATTAAAATCCAGATTCACACCAACTTATGTCATTTTTTGTGTAGAATTTTACGTTTCTATGCATTTTTACCATACATAAAGTGATGGAAGGAGAATCGACGTTAACCGAAAATCAGAAGACCAGGGAGGGAAAAGCAACTTACTTGCTGAGCTTTTCGATCAAAAAAAATAAAGAAACCTTTCGGTGGAGCATAATTCTAGGAAGACGTGTAAAGAAAATCAACTTCTTAAGGGCAATGCCTGCCGATAAAGATCTCGAAGGCGTTTTTGTAAATATATTATCCTATAAGGGTAATTATGCGAAAATTTTGGAGAATTTGTAAGGGTTGTGCATCATAGAGATTACGTGGGCGGTGTCCTCACCTTAACGATTGCATGATTGAGGGCCGATTTATTTCATAAAAGACAACCACGAGGAGCACATTGATGGGAGAAGGAAAACAAAGGAACAATGATAAGGTTAATGCAAAATTATACATTTGACTTTATAGTTTATGATATCACTGGATCACGTGATGGAGTCATGAGTTATGGTGCTTCTTTCTAACAAAAGAGATGTACAAATGGATACTCCAAGTGTTTTCCAAAATAACCTTTGGTACGTGGTTTAGCTAGTAAGATCTTATATCATTATTGGAGGGATAAGGTCGTCGATTCAAATCTTACCAACGTTAAATTTACTCAGTAAAATTATGATGCTTGTGGTCTCCCGAAAATTACTCGTAACACGAAACTTCATCATAAAAAAAGTATTTTTCAAAATATTAATAAGAGGAAATTTACAAATATAATCTCAAAGCATAATAATTTTCACACTTCCCCTCTTCACATATTTATTATGACCCCTACCTATACTTTGGAATGTATTTACCCCTCTCCTATAAGAAACAATGCTTTCTCCTGCCTACCCCTCTTATCATAAGGTGAAATTTCAATCTCACCTGCAAACCATGGGGTTTAAGCCAATGCTTGTACGGAGAGATTTGAAAGTTAAGAGGAAGTGAAGTAGAAGAGGGGAAAAAAAAAAGTAAGAAAAAGGAAGGACAAGGAATAATTTGAGTGTCGGTGGATAGTGGAGGGTGGTAAAAGAAAAAAAGTTGACAAAGAAAGTCGAATTTACATGTTTGGATGTTCGAAAAGATAAATGATTTTATAATTTATTTTATATAATCATTAAAGGTTCGTGACTTAGAAATGTAATGATTTATGTAAAAATTCATGCATCCTTTAAAAAAAAGGATATTACTAGTAATACATCGATGATATTCGATTCAAAATTATAATATTTAAATATTATAATTGATATTTCACCAATGATATTTAGTTCAAAACTAACTATCACAAAATATCAACGATGTAATTTATTTAAAACTCAAATATCACTTATTCATGTCTAAATATCACCAGTGTAATTTAGTTAAAAAAAAAAATGTGAACTTTTATGCAAACTTTTATGTTAACATGCATCTATTCGTCTTTACAATTTCCTCAACAACATATATATTTTAATTCATTATCATTGGATATGAATTTTATATTTAAAATATCACTCAATCATTCTATTACTCCTTAGCTTAATTTATTATATTTTTTGGCACTATTAGATCTTGTTTATTTACCTTTTATTGTAGTTGATATCATATTTATGAATTTTCACCTCTCTTGAAGGTAAAACTTGCATTAACCATATCTCGTGCATTGTGCACATGAGGTTATATCATCCTTGATTTAAAATGATATGATAATATTTTTGATCTATTTGATCGATTAGCTAGGCCAGAAGACTTAGGTGATAATTTTTATCCATGAAATTTCCACCTTAAATTTCTTATGCATCGTGTGACTATTATTTTGTGTAATTTTATTTAGTTATTAATTTTATACCACACTATTCACCCTTCCCTTACACAAGTTCAATTCTAACAATATACAACATTGATGCTATAGTGGTGTATGATAGCTATGGTCTAGCACTCGCTTGCCATAGCTCTTCATCTGCTTGATTCAATATTTCCAAGTGTTCTTGGAGAAATGAACCGCTCGGCCCTCCCTTTCCCTTTAGTAATTCTCTTGAAGCCTTAGAGCCATTGCTCTCCTTAGGGCCTTCGATCGACCTCTACTCGTCCATCGGCCCCCCCGCCCCACTCTTCCTCTCATTCTCCCCTCATCATTTGCCCGCTTTGCCTCTTCCTTGCCGCGACACCTTCATTCCTGACTTCACCCTGCGGCCTAGGCACGCCATCTTTCTCTTCCTCCTACCTCCAACCTTGGTGCTCCTCCAACCTTCATGCTCCTTCAACATTGGTCCCTTCTGATGTTGGAACTTCCACTAGCCGCTGGTGTGGGGGCTACCTTCGGCGTTGGGCCCCCTCGACATCATTAGCCCTTGGCATCGCTACTCTCCTCATCCCTTCTTTACGGGGTTGGGGGTTGAGATGGGAGGATTATTGCTGACATGGTGCTTAGCCTGGACGAGGGGGAGGGGGTGGTCCTCCACCGCCCCCACCGCACTCTGACACTTTCGAGCACGAGCCCTCCCTGCCTGGAGGCATGCCCATTCCCCCACTGCAGCTGCACTACGAGCTTTTCGGACAGTTCAGGAAGTTGAAGCCCCCCTCTTTCAAGGGGGATGAGGACCCGTCTGAGGCAGAGGATTGGTTGGAGCAGATTGAGAAGGTGTTTAACACCCTTCGCCCCCTGCGGAGTGCCGCGTGGCCTTTGCCACGTACTAGCTGGAGAGTGCGACACACAGGTAGTGGAGGGCGGTCAGAGGCCAGGAGAGGGGAGAGCCGACATGGGATCAGTTCGCGACCTTCTTCTGTGAGCAATACTTCCTGCAGACTTAGCAGGACCAGAGGAGGCGGGAATTTCACACTCTCCGCCACGGGATGATGACTGTTAGTGCGTACCGCATGCGCTTCCTAGAGTTGTTACGTTTTGCTGCGATAGTTGTAGCTACAGAAGAGGAGTGCCTGTGGAGGTTCACTGAGGGGCTCTGGCCTGCCATTCGGGGTTATGCCAAACCCCTGAAGCTGCCCACCTTCTCGAGAGTGGTGGAGGCAGCTATGACGTATGAGGAAACCAACTCGGTCGCACGAGACACCGACAACAGATGGAAGAGGCCATACCAGCCATAGTATTCATAGGGCCAACGAGAGAGGAGGCATGCGGCGCCCGTGGGAGAGCCGTCTCGTTTTGCAGGGCCGTCAGTGGCCTTTGGGGGCCCCCGACAGGGGCTAGCTGTCAGTACTAGACCCTCGCCTAGCCGTCAGCAGGGACCTACCGAGGGAGGGAGCCAAGTCCCCCTCTACTACCAGTGTGGCCAACCAGGTTACATTAGGAGAGACTGCCTGTCTAGGGCTGGAATGCAACAGATGCTCCCCGCATCGAGCGCTGGAGGCCGAGCAAGTGGTCGTGGTTCCCAGGTGCGTGGGGGAGGAGAATAGTCACTGGGAGGGTACCGACCAGCGGCTACCCATTCGATGCAAAGCGTGGCTGCTTCTTCTGCATCAAGAGCTGAGGGGCGTATTAACGTCCTGACACACAGACGCTAGGGCATCAGGTTCAGTGGTGGCAGGTATGGTTACAGTTTTCGGCAGATTAATTTACGTACTTTTTTATTCTAGCGTTACGCACTCGTTTGTTGCTGCGAGTTTTGCTGTCAGTTTGGGACAGGACTGCATGCTGTTAGAGGATCCGTTTGTGATCAGAGGTCTGGGTGGTCAGTTGTTTGTAGCTGAGGAGGTCTACACAGACTGTGAGGTCAGCATTGGGGGATAGAGCCTCCCCGCTGACCTGATCGTGATACCGATGGAGGATTTTAGTGTGATCCTGGGGATGGATTGGCTGTCCGCTTACCATGCTTTGGTGGACTATTTTGGGAGGAAGATTGTCTTATCCATACCGGAGATGCCTTCCTTTGAGTTTCACAGACAGCCGGTGGATGAAGATTTTAGGTGCATTTCTGTACTGCAGGCCGCAAGACTTTTGGGCCAGGGGTGTGAGGGATTTTTGGCTTGTGTAGTGGCAGAGTCCAACCCCGTGGCAGACTTTTAGAGCATCCCGGTGGTTAGAGAGTACCCCGACGTGTTTCTAGAGGAGCTGCTAGGGCTACCGCTTGAGCGTAAGATCGAGTTTGAGATCTCACTGGTACCGGGGACCAACCTCATTTCTACGACATCGTATCGGATGGCACCACTTGAGTTGTGAGAGCTCAAGTCACAGTTGCAGGACCTATTGGAGAAGGGCTTTGTGAGGCCCAGTGCGTCCCCGTAGGGAGCCCCGATGTTATTTGTGAAGAAGGATGGTATCATGCGCCTTTGTATTGACTACAGACAGCTGAATAGGGTCACCATTAAGAATAGGTATCCGCTGCCGAGGATTGATGTTACGACCCGGTTCCCGAATTCCTATAGGACATGAGACCGGACCGACTCAACTGATCCCAAGACCCAGTCGTCCAACGAGAAAGTAACCAAAAAGTAGGAAAGTAAATCACATTCACTATACTAAGCAACTAACAGTAACAAAAGTACAACAGTAAAGAAGTAAAACTACTACAGTACACACCACCACAACAGTAGAAAAGTAAACGGGTTCAAGAATATAATATTTAAAGTAAAGAGTACAGAAGTGCAATAAACTACTTACTACAACTGGAAAAGGAGTACAACAGAAAGCTACAACTACTAGGCTCTATTGGGCCCAGCACCCTCTGTAGCCGTAGGCTCTGGCTGCTCAACACCTGGACCTGAAAAGGGTTATGAGTACACGAAGTCAGCGAACGCTGAGTAGAGTAGCAACCAACTAACTAAACAGTAAAGGTGGACATGTAGCTGTTGTTTTTCGATTACTTCCTTTAACTACTTATTCTGTTTCACCATTTAATTTATTTATCAGGTCACTTTCTTGATCTCGAATGTTTATCGTGGGAACGATGTTGATTGCAGTCTTTTCCAAAGAGTAGAAGGTACACGTGGTGTTCTCCTGGCCGGGAGAGTCCCTCGTGGTGATCCTACACCCAGTCAACCACCCTAAGGTCACGGACAGACGTAACGGTGACTATGGCACGCACGATAAGCGTACGGGTAGCTACCCCGCACTAGTATGCAGTCAGTCGTTTCCTGTAGCGGGTGCCCCAAAGCACAACACGGAACCAGTTAGGGCATAACCCTCTCAGTAACAGGGGTCTAGCCCCTAAGAACCAAATAGGGGCTTCGCCCCTTCACAGTCCACGCACCCTCGCCTGACTACCCTGGTTTGCCCAGTGGGCCTAACAAGTCGGAGTAGGGTGGCTAGCTGAACCCCGGGTCCCGTGGGGTGGCTAGCTCTCTCCCTACACTAGTAGCTCTCCCTGGTACAGTGTACACAAGGGCCAAAAAGTCGGTACAGAGTGACCAATCCTAACCCTGGACCCCAACCCAAGGGCGGCTAGCTCCACTCTGCACTAAACAAGTGGACAGTCGCTCTCCTTGGTACTCTGTACTCAAGGGCTAGCTCACTTCCCCACTCACATTTCTAGTTCCATTCCAATTATTTCTAGGAGCTCTACTCCTAATTCCCCGTAGGGTTCATGCTCATATTCCTCAGGCCATTCCATAGCAGGTTTCATCATTTCTATTTCCATTCTCAGTTTATACACATGCAATTTGTAACTTTATTCCATATTCAATTTGTTCACAGATAGCTTGTGTTTCCAACATTTACCTTTTCATTTTTAATTTATATACATGCAGCTCATAGTATGTCATTTAATGTAAATAACAAGAATTCACATGCAACAGTTTGCTAGCACAAATACTTTACATTTCACAGGCAGCTGTTATTTATTTACAGGCAATTGTTATCATTCTATTTATTCATTCAAGATTGCAATTCAATCATCCATTATAGACATTTCAAATATTTCCCGTCTTAGGATTTATGCCATATCTTAGGTTCTAAACATTCATTCCACACATGCATTTTAGTTTTAATTAAATTAAGGGGAAGCCACTCTACCAGTAAACCCAGAAGTAGTGGGGGCTTAAACGGCAATATTACGTGCCTCAGCAAGCCCCGAACCCGCAACGAAAATAAGTCCTATCACAAGAATCAATCACAAGAGAATACTCAGAACAGTATAGAAAGTATTCCAACAAGTAGGGGAAATCATACGGGAACATCGGTATCTTAATTGCGAAAATCGGACCTCAAACGGACCCTAAACGGGTAAAAAACAACGATTCTGACTCAAATCAGACGTCTGGAACAACTTCCAGATGTCTTAAAAGTGACTAGTGCCATACCTCAAGTTCTGCGCTACTCCTCAGATGCCCAAGAGCTCCGCTGGACCGTCTGGACCTAGTTCCAGACGTTCGACCACCTCTCCGAACATCTGGAAACGCTTCCCGTCGTCTGGTGCCATGCCCAAACGTCCAAAGTGCGTGGGAGGGCGTCCCGTGCCTTCCTGAAGCAACACCTGCGCGAATCAACCGAATCTCCATCAAAAAGGCAAGAAACAGTGTCTCGGCGGAGCGGCCTACATAGCTGTATCCGCAAAGAAGGTGTACCTTCGCGAAACCTACTTCTCAGTCGCCTGGAACCTCCTCCAAACGTCTGCTATGTCATCTAGACGTCTGATTCTAGGAAAAACCCATAACAAGATCCTGCTTCCGCCCTCTCGCGCCGCGCGTGGCTGCGCCGCACCCCTTGCCTACTGCTCCGACTGCAGCAGTGTTGAGGAGGACCTCCCTGACGCACTGCTCCCTCAGCTGTGAGCTCACCGGCGAGCTCCCACGCGAGCTCGCAAGCTTGCTCTCCTCTCTTCCTCACGCTACTCCTCTCCTCTCACGCCGCTCCTCTCTGCCGTTCTCGCTCACTGCTCTCGCTGGAGGAAGGAGAAAAGTGGTTGGAAGTGGGGGTGGTGTGAGGGAGAGGAGGGGGGCTTATATAAGGGTGTGGGGTTAGGGTTTTCGTTGGGCGGAAGGAGAGAGAAGAAGAAGAAAACGAGGGAAGTGTACTATCTGCGCACAACACACGTGCAGACGCGAGCTCATACTCAAAATTTTCGATTTCCAGACGTCTGGGAAGGTGTCCAGACGTCTGACCCAAGTTCCAGACGTCTTAAAAGGCTCATAAAGCATGGGTCTTAACAATTGATGATCTGTTTGACCAGTTACGAGGTGCCACGATATTCTCCAAGATAGATCTGAGATCAGGTTACCACCAGTTGAGGATCAGGGAGATCGACATCTCCAAGACAGCTTTCCGCACCTGGTATGGACACTATGAGTTTTTGGTGATGCCGTTTGGGCTGTGACCAACACCTCCGCTGCCTTCATTGATTTGATGAACTGGGTGTTCAGACCGTATCTGGATCAGTTTGTGGTGGTATTTATTGATGACGTGCTCGTTTACTTGCGGAATCAGGTACAGCAGGGACAGCACTTGCGGAGGGTTCTGGACACTTTGAGACAGTGCAGACTGTATGCCAAATATAGCAAGTGCGAATTTTGGTTGAGACATGTGACCTTCTTGGGCCACGTGATTTCAGGGGATGGCTTGGTTGTGGATCCAACCAAGGTTGAGGCAGTACTCAGGTGGGAGAGGCCACGTACAGTGACAGAGATACGTAGTTTCTTAGGACTGGCAGGTTACTACCGGCGGTTTATTAAGGGCTTCTCGCAGATTGCGCGTCCTATGACTTAGTTGACCTGGAAAGATGTGCTCTTTGCTTGGACAGACGCTTGTGAGACGTGTTTTCAGGAGTTGAAGGAGAGATTGACTTCAACTCCTGTGCTTACTATCCCAGATAGTAGTGGCGGTTTTGTGGTCTACATGGACGCTTTGTTGCAGGGGTTAGGGGGTGTACTCATGCAGCGGGGTCACGTTGTCGCTTATGCTTCACGGCAACTGAAGCCCCATGAGCATAGCTACCTTACCCATGACTTAGAGCTGGCAGCTATTGTCTTCGCGCTAAAGCCATGGAGGCACTACCTTTACGGTGAGACCTTTAAGATTTTCACGGATCATAAGAGCCTCAGGTACTTGTTTGATCAGAAGGAGCTCAACATGAGACAGAGCCGTTGGTTAGAGCTCCTGAAGGACTATGATTGCAGCATCTCCTACCATCAGGGGAAGGCCAACGTGGTAGCTGACGCATTGAGCTGGAAGGCACCCGCTCACTTAGCCAGTTTACAGGCACAGAGTTGGAGACTCATGGAGGAGTTGGGTAGTTGGCGACCCCTAGAGTTACAGGGGCATTGTGGGGCAGTGACGGTGACACGACAGACGAGACTAGAGCTGATAGACCGCATCATCACAGGACAGATGACAGATCCGTACCTGCAGTCGTTGCGGGACAGAGTATTGTCAGGGGACCGAGGGGACTTCTCTTTTATAGACGAGGTGCTGCACATGATGCGACATTTGTGCGTTCCCAGGGACGAGGAGTTGTTGAGAGAGCTCTTGACTGAGGTGCATAGATCTAGGTTCACCATACATCTTGGGAACACGAAGATGTATCATGATCTGAGACGTGACTTTTGGTGGAGAGGGATGAAGCGGGATGTAGGTGAGTTCGTGCAGCAGTGTTTGGTGTGCCAGTAGTTGAAGGTCGAGCATCAGAGGCCTGCAGGGCCGTTGCAGCCACTTCATGTGCCAGAGTGGAAGTGTGCCAGAGTGGAAGTGAGAGAGCATCACCATGGACTTGGTGGTGGGCTTACCCGTTACCCAGCGAGGACACGATGCAATTTGGGTGATTGTAGACAGATTGACGAAGACGGCATGATTCTTGCCGATCCGAGCCACCTTGGGACCAGCGCAGCTGGCAGAGAGGTATATTCGTGACGTGGTACGTCTGCACGGAGTTCCACGTGAGATTGTATCTGACCGGGATACCCATTTTACTTCCCAATTTCAGGCTGGGTTTCAGTAGGCCTTGGGAATACGGTTGAGGTTCAGTACGACGTATCACCCCCAGACGGATGGACAGTCAGAGCGCACGATACAGACACTTGAGGACCTTTTACGCGCCTGTGTACTAGACTGGAGGGGCTCTTGGGAGGAGCACTTACCCTTGGCAGAGTTTGCATATAATAACAGCTATCACTCGAGTATCGGCATGGCACCCTACGAGGCTCTGTACGGACAGAGGTGTATTGCGCCCTTGAGTTGGGTTGAGGTGGGAACCAAGTGGGAGGTTGACCCTAGGCTGATCCGACAGAGTCAGGAGGTGATAGAGCAGATTCATAGATGACTTCGCACTATCAGGAGCAGACAGAAGAGTTATGCCGATCGGAAGCGCAGAGAGGTACAGTTCGAGGATGGGGATCATGTCTTTCTTCGTGTTTCGCCCATGAGGGGCGTGTAGCGTTTTGGGGTGAAAGGGAAGCTCGCGCCGAGGTTTGTGGGGCCCTTTGAGGTCCTAAAGCGAGTAGGACTTATTGCTTACCGGCTTGCACTTTCTCCCCAGCTTTCTGGTGTGCACGACGTGTTCCACATGTCCAACCTCAGGAAATATGTCGCTGATCCCAGTCACGTTCTGAGCCACGAGAATGTTGAGGTGGGTGACGACTTGACCTACCTCGAGAGACCAGTGCAGATACTAGACAGAGACGTCCGGAGTCTAAGACGGAAGCAGGTACCCCTGGTGAAAGTCTTGTGGAGGAGCCAGTGGTACGAGGAAGCTACCTAGGAGCCTGAGGCAGCGATGCGAGAGCGGTATCCAGAGCTTTTTGAGGGTACGTCTTTTCGGACCAGCTTCGGTCCTCTTTAAGTTTGTTATGCGTGTATATTTCCTTTTCCGCACCCTAGCGAGCTAAAGTTTTGAGGACGAAACTTCCTTTAAGTTTGTTATGATGTAAATACACATTCTGTTTTGAACCTTTTAAGACATCTGGACTATCAATTAGACGTTTGAACCCCTTCCCAGACGTCTGGAAATTGAAAATTTTGTACGCATACTCGCATCTACACGCTGGTTGCACGCAGACAGACTTCCACTTTCCTCTCTCTCTCTCTTCTCTCCCCCACCAGAACCCAACCGCACTCCCTATGTAACCCCTCTCCCCTTCCTCTCTTCCCCACTCCACCACCGCCACCTTCCTTCCTCTCCACTGCAATGAGAGGGGCGAGCACGAGAGAAGGGGCGAGGAGGAGAAGCGGCGTGAAGAGAGAAGGAGCTTGTGCTCGCGAGCTCGTAGGAGCTTGCCGGAGGACGCACGGCCGGAGTAACGCGTGCGGGAGATGTCCCCGACACTTTGCTGCAGCCGGAGCTGCAGGCAAGGAGGAGAGGCCACAGCTGCGCGCGGCGAGAGGAGTAGGTGGGTCTGGTTCTGGGATTTTTCCAGAATCAGACGTCTAGTGTGTAGTCCAAACGACGGGTTGGACGTCTGATGACGATACTAGACGTCTGAAAGTAGAGCTTTGCGAAGGTACGTTTCTCTTGCGGTTACGGCTATGCAGGCCACACCGCAACTTCAATTTGCATGGCTAAAAGTGGGTGTTTCACTTGTCGCATGCAGGGATAGCTTCGGGAAGGCGCAGGGCACGCCCTCCCACACGTTTCGGATGTCTGGACAGCTTACCAGACGATCAGAAGCACTCCCAGACGACTGAAGGAGAGGTCGGATGTCTGAAGCTAGGTCCAGACAGTCAAGTAGGGGTTCTAGACGTCTGAAGTCGACGCAGGAACCCGAGGTGAGACTCTGGTTACTTTTAAGACGTCTGGACCTTGTGCCAGACGTTTGATTTAGGTCTGCAGTCCTGTTTTTGACCCGTTAAGGGTCCGTTTAAGGTCCGTTTTACGCAAACGAGATATTTGTGGATTCCTTGAGAGTTCCTCTACATGTTAGAAGGCCCTTTATACTATTTTGAGCATTCTGTTATGTTATGTTCCTTGGTATAGGATTTCGATCTGTTGCGTATTCGGGGCCTACAGAGGCACGTGAGCTTGCCGTTCGAGTCCCCAGTACTCCCGGATTGTCTGGTAGAGTGGTTTCCCCATATTTTAATTATAAAACCTGAATGCATATGTGAAATTGGATAACTAAAAACTTAGGATGTGGCATGAATCTTAGGACGAGAAGTATTTGCACTGTTTGTATGCGTGTTTAAGATTGCAATCTTAAATGAATGAATAGAAATATGAATAACTACCTGTTAATAAGCAAGAGCTGCCTGCGAAATATGAAATGCCTGTACTAGATACCTGTGACATTTCTTGTTGTATATGCAAATTGTGGAAATACGAGCTGCATGTGTAAAATCTAAGATAAAATTGTGAATGACGAAACCTGGTATGGAATAATATGGGGAATACAAGTATGAACCCTACGGGGAATTAGGAGTAGAGCTCCTATGGATAAATGGAAGGGATTTGGAAATGTGAGTGGGAAGTGTACTGGCCCTTGAGTACGTGGTACCAAGGAGAGCGACTGTCCCATGTTTAGTGTAGAGCGGAGCTAGCCGCCCTTGGGTTGGGACCTAGGGTTAGGATTGACCACTCTACACCAACTTCTTTAGCCCTCGTGTTCACTGTACCGTGGAGAGCTACTAGTGTAGGGAGAGAGCTATCCACCTCACGGGGCCTAGGGTTCAGCTAGCCACCCTACACCGACTTGTTAGACCCACTGGACAAACCAGGGTAGTCAGATGAGGGTGCGCAGACTGTGAATGGGCGAGACCCTTGTTTGGTTCTGAGGAGCTAGACTTCTGTTACTGAGAGGGCCAGGCCCTATACCGTTCCCTGTTGTACTTTGGACGTACCTGCTAGCAGAAATGACTGACCGCGTGTCAGTGCGGGGTAACTACCTATGCGCTTATCGCGCATGCCGTAGTCACCGCTACGTCTGTCCATGACCTCGGGGTGGTTGAGTGGGTGTAGGATCATCATGGGGGACTCTCCCGACCAGGAGAGCACCACGTGTGTCTTCTACTCTTCGGAAAAAACTGCAATCGAGATCGTTTTGACGAGGAACATGCGAGATTAAGAAAAAGACATGAAAAGTAAACCAATGGGTAAAAAGGAATAACTTGTAAAATAAAATAATTGGAAAAGATAAATTACCTGTTAACTTTTACTACTTTAGTTAATTGATTACCACTCTAATCAGCGTTTGCTGACTCCGTTTACTCATAACCCTTTTCAGGTTTAGGTGTTGAATAGCTCGAGTCACCGACTGCAGAGGGTGTTGGGCTCAGTCGAGTCCAGCAGTAGTTTCCTGTTGTTGTACTTCCTTTTTGTTAGTGAGTTCAGACTTATATTACCGTTATGTTTCTGTACTTTGTTTCCGTTTTACTGTTGTAGTGGAGATATGTACTGTTAGCAGCTTTTACTCCATTTACTGCTGTACTTTTTTACTGTTAGTTATTTAGCATAGTGAATGTGATTTATTTTCCTGCTTTTTGATTATTTCTTGTTGGACGACTGGATCTTGGGATTAGTCGAGTTGAACCGATCTCGTGTCCTGTAGGGTTTCGAGAATTGGGTCGTAACACCCCCCCCCTCTTCCTCTCATTCTACCCTTATCATTTGCTCGCCTTGCCTCTTCCTTTCCATGGCACTTTCATTCCCGACTTCACCTTGCAGCCCAGGCACGTCATCTTTCTCCTCCTCCTGCCCCCAACCCTGGTGCTCCTTCGACCTTTATGCTCCTCCAACATTGGTCCCTTCTAATGTTGGAACTTCCACTTGACGCTGGTGTGGGGGCTACCTCCGACGTTGGGCCCCCTCGACATCATTAGCCCTCGACATCGCTACTCCCCTCATCCCTTCTTTGCAGGGTTGGGGGTTGAGATGGGGGTATTATTGTTGACATGGTGCTTAGCCTTGGATTTCATCACTCACCTCAACTGCTTTTCTTCATCGATACCACACTAGAGACTGCAGTATCTCGCGACAACTGACTCACCTTTGACTCTTGAATTTCCAGGCTCTCATTGATGTGGATTGAGATGAACACTGAAGCATTCTCTTCAATGCCATCATAGTTACCTTACCACGTTGAACAACCTTTACATGTTACTATGTTTGGATTGCAAGGGCATCTTTGTACCTTTGTTATTTTTTATTTTTTTGTTTTGGTTCTTTTATTTTATCTCCTTCGTTCAAAGTTCCTCCACTCCTTGGGGTAGGCCATAGTTACCCCTCTATTCTTTAGGATGAAACATTTTCCCTTCTTTTGAGAGGATTTCGATTGCCACTCTTTCTTTTCCTCGTGAAGTTTCACGTCCTTGCAGTCGGTCGTTCTCATTAATGGAAGAATTTTTTTTTTCAAAAGACAAAAAAACTATTCTTGAAGAAATCAACATTACCCACACATCTCCCTCCACCCCCTATGACCATCATCTATTCATCCCCTCCCTTGAACAAAAATGAATCCTTACTGTATAGCAGCAACCATACCCTATTGTGAGAAAAATACTCCCACAACAAATAGAATGTAACTTTCCCATCATTTGGTATCGATACATCGACTTGAGCATGAACAAATTATCAAAGAATTCTTCAAAAGTTTCTATGGTGGCACTCACGTGTCATGTACTTTTAAATCGTGGCCATGGTTTGAAAAATGATAGATAAGGAACAGAATCATGGTTAAAATTCCAAGTTATCAAACTCTAGGGATAGTAATTAAGAATGCCAACAATTGGTTACAAGTATGCATATGAACGATTATCATGCCCATTCCAATTTTCCAATCTTGTTTTTATTAGTCCTTTGTGAAGAAACCTATTTTTAGGGCTATCCAAAAGGCTCAAAACTCAATAAACCTTAGTCAAACTCGACTTGACAAGGACTCACGCACTCAACTTGACAAGTTAATGAGTTAAACCCAAGTCTGAAAATTAGGCTCGATAGATTAATGAGTTAAAGTATAAGCATAGGCAAGCAGACTTAGCTCAATAGGGGTGAGTATGCACATATGCATATACCAATGCTAAATCACAAGCCAGGTATCCTAGGTCGACTGGCGACATACTTCTTAGGACAAGTAGCCTAGCTAACATGTAGATAGGACTATGTATATGTAATCTTAAAATATATAAAATCACTAATCTACAAGTACTTAATATATGATACCGGTTGGTTTTATATCCAAAAAAATTTGGGCTCAACGAGGGCTTATGAGCCTATCTCAATTCCTTAATGAGTTGAGCCCAAGCCTAAAATTCAGGGCTTGATCCAAGTTGGGCTTGGCTTGTTGGTCACGGTAGATGATCCTAACTGTTTCAAAATGTTGTACTTTGCTTCCAAAATTATTGCACAAATTAAATCTACTTACTTTACTACCAAGACTATGCATATCAACTCAATGTTATGTTTTATTATTACTTGAGAGCATTAACAACTTGCAGAGCTGGTTATAAGATCATATATTAATCTATGCTAAATTGCTCGTACCAAGCAACGAAATTGGCATCATGTTATCAGCTTTTATTGAAAAGAAGCAGCTCAGCAGCTCAATTATGGTCGGTTGAGGTCCTCCGTGGAAGCTGCAGATTCACAATGTCTTCCCTTGGCATCTCAGTGGGTGAAATCTCAACCCCCCTACAGGTCTCTGAATCCACTGCTAACAATGGTTGGATGGTCTTGGTGTTCTTACGGAAAACAAGATAGATAACTCCAGCCAGATAAACCAGCATGGCCGAGAACCCGAAAATGCCCACAAAGACTGCGGGCACGGTTCGTAAGCTGCCATGAATGAACAAGTTGATGAAGCTGGACATGATGAAATAGATGTTGATGGACATGATAAGCAAGCCGATGATCCACGTTGTCACTGTTATCTAAAGTGGGAAAAAGGAAGAAATTAGTAAATAGCTTTTTTGAAGAGAGTTGTCCTATTGTCATTAATAATAAGAAGGCAGAGCATACAATATAGACTCAAGGCATCCACCCCACTACAAAACCTGTTTCTGCTGAGTATTGCAGTATTTTACTCTAATCAAAATTGCCCATAGTTCCAATGTTCTTATACTGTTTGAGATGCCAATTTAAACTTTGAGACAAGTCTGCTCTGCTTTTAGTCCAGGGATCTAGCTTGCAACCAGAACATGCTGAAATCGTTATAAAGGGCTTACTGTTTTTGAATTGGCATGCAAACCCATCTTGGTACGGCTGCTGGTAAATTTGAGAAGCGGAACAAGGGCAAAGGGAAGTTCAAATGACAAGATCATCTGCAAAAATTTAGTAGGAGCAGTGAGAATTAGGAGATGATAAGCATTGACTATTGTCTATATTCCCAATAACAAAAAAAAAGATTTCTTTTATGATCTTCATCATGCCAATTTAGTAAGAGTGCAATTTCACAGGTCATAGCTTGGTTGAGAATGAAATTCATCAGATAAATGACCTGCGTCAACTTATGGTGCCGCGAAAATTAATACAATATGCAAGTCAATTGCAGTGGCTACTTGCCGTGCTGGTAGCAAATTTTATGCATTTTATTGGCTAATGGAAACAAAAACTACTTACAATGCTATCTTCTCATATATTTTTATAGTAATGGGAATTGTTACAAAAGAACTTTCAATGGAGTCAACATGAAATTAGCAAGAATAATTGAAAGTAGGAATATGCAATTTGTATTATTAGATAAAATGCCTGAGAAATCCTAGTCACTCTTAAATAGAAGTCAGGAAGAAAAATTGTAGATTAAGCATTATGAAATAGCATAATCAAGAAATTAACTACATGATGCAAGAAATCCGTTCTAACAATTCCCATCAAGAAATCCATGGTGGTCTTGATGAAGCCTTGGTAAAAGTATAGGCAGTCTAAAGCTTAGAAGAAATAAGAGGTGAAACTCTTCCCTTCTAGTTCTACATTCTGAATGAAGTAGCAGTAACTCTATATGCTTAGTCTGCTCGTGATAGATGGGATCAATGTAAGAAGATACTCTATTACACAAATACCCACGGGTAAGAAGACAACACAATCCTAAATCTGTCAAGAAGGATTTAATTCACATTAGCTCAACAGTTGTCTGGACTATAGCCTTGTATTTAATATCAACACTAGATAGGGATACAACAAATTTTCTCTAGAAAAGGTAGCATGGCTGGTACCAGGTCTTCTATACTCCGGGGAACTAGCACAATCAACAATAAAGTAGGCACACAAGTTAAGGTGAAACAAGGATATTTCCCTGGAGACCCCATTAGATGCTTCAGTATAAGTTGTACAAGAAGCCATTGACTATATCACGTGGATCATAATAAAATTGATATTAAGCCTGGTGAAATTAGACAAAGAAGATTCCCAACAACACCTTTGTAGCATTTGAGATTTCTAAATTGTAGGTCATCAATACCTCGAAAAGTCACCATAATTTTTAGGTGTGGATGATGGTTTTGCTCTAAGAAAACTTGTTTCTTCAAGAATTTTCGATACATATTTTATTTTCTGAGAGGGAATACATACTTGTATTGAGACAGAGTTTGGAATTTCTGGCAGCATTTATACCAAGAAAATATCGCCAGATAAAAATAGAACGGTCTGAAATCAATGTACGAAACGCAATCTCCATGCCTTGAATGCTTAACATGTCAAACTGGCCTCTTAAACTTTGTTTACGTCATAAATTACCTTCTTCAGACACACTTCTCTTCGAGAACATAACTAGGTGGTTGGGACATTTTTCCTGATAAATTTCCATGAAGAAAAGCATTTCTTGTGTCCAGCTAGCTATTCTTAGAATGATATTAGAGTACTAAACCAAGCATGAAATTAAGATATGCTTGCATACTTGTCTATCAGTGAAATCAAATATGCAAATACGATTCTTGGGGAATCAAATGATGGATATGCACATTTTTTAACTTATGTACTGTTCTACATCTCCATGAATCTAGCAATCTTTGCTTGCATTTTATTATTTAATGTACACACGGAAATTGGTAATATTCAAGGTTATGCAAGAAAGATCCTTTCTTGACCCTCTTTAGCAACATCTTTTATCCCTAAGAGGTCTTTCTCCACTAGAAAGTTTTTTTGGGAAGATCTATCTATTCTAGCATGGATGATAGGTAGGCCTAAATTTCTTGGTTTTAATGAGACTCCCTATTAACATTGTTTCTATCAACTTTGTAGCAACCAATCCTTATTAACAACAATGGAGAGGATAATCCCACTTTGCTAATCCTTATTTATATTCCGGCAACTTCATATCAATAAGAGTAGTTGCAACATTGAGAATGTGTCTAAAGTTCCCTTTTAGTAACCCCATTTTGTTGAGAGGTATATGCACAAAGAGCATCGTAAGATAACTAACCATAGATCACATAGTTAATATTCAAGGGCTGTTGTGCAAAATTTTGATGATCTATGAATAACCATTTTAAACTTCATTGAAAATCTCATTATTGCACCAACTATTTCAGACTAATCCTTTATCAAATGAACTTATGAAGCTTTATTCTACCATCCACAAACGCAACAAAATAAACCTTCGATGTGGAAAAGGTGCCTTCAGTCCACAATCATCTATCAAGACCATTCACTGACAAACGAAGATCCTGCAGCAAAGATAACAACAGTTGCATCTCCTGGGTACGTGCTTCTGAAAGTGCCCCATCAAAAACAGGTGACCAAGAAAGCAGAGTCTCATCCTAGAACTCTGCCACCATCTGATATTTAAAAACTGCCAAAGCATAGAGGTAGGGCATCACCTCTGCGAAAGCACCAGATTCCAACCACTCATCCTCCCAGAAATGGAAGGTCCTTCCATCACCAAGGACTAGACATATCAAACTTGAAGTATGAGGTAAAATAAGTGCCTTCATTTGAGTTCCACAAAAGAGGTGTATGATCCAAAAAGACTCGGCTTCACTATGACATTGGCCAAGTGCAAGTCCTTTGCCAGAGCTCTAACTCTGCCATTAAATCTGCAAAAGCCTCCATAGAGCTATTTCTTCACCCATCAAATCTATCATTAATATGCAGTATGGCATTGAAATTGCCACCAACTAGCCATGGTCTACCATTTGCAAAAATAGTTGCCTGACGTAGTTCCTCCTAGAAATTGGTTTGCAGGTTCTCATCACATGATCCATACATCGTTAGAAATTCTATTGAAGCAATAAGAGAGTAACCATCTTCCATAAGAATAAGACACCATAGCAAATTTGCCCCCTTAGAAGCAATCGGCATTGCATTGTACTTGCCCATCGAGTTGACTTGCACGAATGAATCAAAGATATTGCCCCCAATCTCCCTTTTCGTCATCACATCTAACTCTTCCAGCTTTGTTTCCTAAGTCATCAAAAAATTAGTGTTCCACTCTACCACATACCTATGGAGTGCTCCCCTTCGGTTGAGGTCTTGAAGGCCCCTGACATTCCAGGAAAGAGCTTTAACCATTGTTTATTGCAAGCGTAGCTAGTCTCATTGGACTACAACATTTCCTCACCCCAATTGTTGCTGCTATCACTAAATAAGAATCCCCAAGCTCAAATGCACAAGACTCTGTAGCTAGACCTAAATGCCCTCCTTTTGTAAACCAGCCACTGCCTTGGCTAAATTGATGGTCACCACCTCGATCACATGGAGGTCTTTTGTTGCCCACCAAACCCATTAGAGCCATCTAAGGTGGGGAGCTGCTCCTGTAAACCAAGCCCCTTTGCATTGTGTTGCCGATAGGAAGTCCACACTTGGACCCATGCCCGGTCATGGGTGCTCTAGGTGATCCCTAATAGTTGGAGCAGTCCTCCCAAGCTCCATCACTGTCGGTGGAGAGTCCTTCAATGGACCATTGCCTCCTCTAGCCTGTTAGAGTGAGGCGCAAACATCACATGCTTGGGATCACCCGTTGGGATAAGGACCATTAGATCAGGTTCTAGTCGGGATCCCAACTTCTACACATCGATGGCTAGGAGTATCAATTGGGTTGGGTTGGGTCAAACTCAACCCAATTCACTTAACCTAAAAATTATTGGGTTGGGTCCAACTGGACTCGATAAGAAAACGGGTCCTAAGTCCTTAACTCGAAACCCAACTTGATAAGGAACTAATGGGTTCGACCCAACCCGATATTGGTTAGGTCTTATATGGGTTTAGCAGGTCTAATAGGTCTGTGATTTTATCGAGTCTTATGCAGGTCTATTGAGTTCAATGTGGGTTTAAGGGATCCTCTTTATTCGGTCCACTGAGTCTTTATCAAGTCCAACAGGTCAATGCAGGTCTAATCAAACCTAATGGGTAGGGGTGCACACAGGTTGAGTCCAACCCACAACTTGACCAAGCCCAACCTTGTTGGGTGGGTCAAGTTAGGTTGGGATTTTCACAACTTGATAAAAAATGGGTTGGGTTGGGTTTGAGGTTTAACCAACTTGACCTCACCAACAACTCGATAAAACCTAATTTATACACATACACATGTATTGTATAATAGTTAAAGGGGCTTTTAAGGTAAGAGGGTTAAAGGAGGTTATTAATAGCCATAGGATGATATCCAAGCAATGGTTGAGATTATTTCGACCCCCCATGTGACCCACCTGAAGTTCCCAAACCCTCGAGGTCCTCATCTCCTACAGTTGCCATCTCTTGCAAGTGCAAAGTTGCCCTACCTCTAGGTGACACCCTCACCTCCAAGCTCCAGTAAGTTTCGACACCCTTTCCTCGATGGCGACGATGCCCTCTTTTGGTTGCACTCTTCAAGTAACCCTCACCCTTGTCCCCTACCTTCGCTTGACGACCCACCACTTGACCCACCCCTTTCTCCTTCAGGGCCTTAGTACCACTGCCCCCCTCCTCTCCCCTACCTTGACGAACCCTCACCAACACTACCATTGGAGCACCCCCCTCTACTCTCCTCTTGTTCCTTGCAGGGACCCCCCCACTGGACCACCCCTTCTCCTTCAATACCATCACCCCCCTCCCCCCCTCCCCCACCTCGAAGAACCCCCACCACCACCACTAGCCTGCCCCCCCTCCTCTACTCTTCACCTTCACCTGACCACCCACCTCAACCCACCTTAACTACTTCCCTCCTTTCCCTCAACCCCTACCACCATCATCCCCTTTATCACCCCCTCCCTAACTATATGACTTGTTCTTTTTTTTTTTTGTGTTTCTTCTTTGTTATTTAGAAAGAAATGAGCTTGATGGTTGTGGGTCTTTCTTCTTAACCATTGATAAAACATTTGCTTCCCTTTATTTCTTTTCTTTTAAGTGTTTGTATTTATAAGTTTATTATTTTGTCATTTTGAATGACGGTGAGCAATGCACTTTGCCAATTACTAACTTATGTATTATTTAATTTTTGTTAAATTTTATTTATTTATAGATGGATGATGAAGTTAAAGGAAGCAATGAACCTCCTCTACAAGATATTAATGAGTCAACCTTAGTGTGTCTGAATTAGAGGTTCACATGAGACAATAAAACTCGAGAAAGACCTAATGTATGGGAACATTTTGCTAAACATAAAAATAAAGGAGGAAGTAATGCAATTTGCAAGTATTGTGATGTGTCTTATGTTTATATTGTGAATGGAACTTTAACGATTTTTGTTTCTAGTAATAGTTAATTATGTTACTTTGTGATTAGAACTTTAGAACTTTCTCGTGATTATATGACACTCTAAACTGTGCTGGACACGTTTTATGATTATGTTATGAATTTTTGACTATTTACATATGATTCTAGACTTATTTTGTTTATGAAGGATTTTGAAAGTTTATAATTGCTTGTAAAGCATGATAGGTCCATTTACTTATTTGCTTTATTAACTTTAATATTCTAAAAGTTTATATTCAAATATTTATATTTATCTTGTAAGCTATTGTTTGTCGATTATTGGTGTAGATGTAAGTTTTTATATGCATCTATCAAGTTTGTTATCAAGTATATCTTTACCTTTTCTTATTACTTTTAGATCATATCTTTATTTTTGCTTTTTAAGTTCTTTTTTATTTTTACCTATTTTACTTACTTTTCTATAAGATACAAGTTATTTATGAATTTAATTTTTTTGGTTATTAAGTAGGAAAGACATAAAAAGCATATAGAAGATAAACATAAACTTTAACCAGTTAACAAATCTACTCAACCCGACCCAAACCAATCCGATTTTATCGGTCGGGTTCTATTGGAAACAATCTCAACCTGCAAACCGTAGGTTGGGTCTGGGTTAGGTTCCAACTCGACTTGTGTGCACCTCTACCAATGGGTCCTATTTATTGGATCCATGCGGGTCCACAATGAGTCTATTAGGTCCTATTTATTATAGGTCAAGAAGACTTGACCTAATAAAGAGGCAGATTGGGTCTGACCCAACCTAATTTGGCGTCCAATGCTATCGGGTTTGGGTCCATTTTGACACCCCTATTGGTCGCTACCACAGAGGACGTGCCACCCCTCTATTCGATGAGAAGTCACTATCAGACCCATAGTCAAATTTTGAGGTGAAACCTGCACTTGCACTCAACCAAAAATCAGAGGTGCATTTTGAGGAGGAAAGCAAGTGGGCCTTGAGCCCAAAACTAGCCGAACACCATTCAAAGCATCCCAACACAATAAAGGAAATAATGTGCCCACTCTAGATCTGATAATGGATTCGGACCCCTCTTACAAATGGCAAGATGTGTTGGGTGCAAGGTCACCCCTACCACAATTAGAAAATTTCCCATTTGCTACCTCAGTGTGCAATTGATTAGGTATCCCCAGTCATATCTCGTGCTGTAATCACTTTCTCTGAAATAAGCACCACCTTCCCCAATGGCTCTCTTGAAGTGGCCAATCAACTCTTAAGATCTTCAGACTGACTATTTAACTTCCAAATCTGGCTGAACAGCACTGGTGGCTTAATCGATGCTAGGGACAAGGTGGCCACCACCTCTGTAAATGTTTCCTAGCCATAATCCTCCACCATTGACCACATGACAGCGACCCACAAGGACCCCTCATGACGAAGGATCGTCTTACCAACAATGAACTCCACCATCACCTCGACCCACTTCATATCCCTATTGCACAACTCCAACCCATGACAACCTTTCAACCTTCTAAAAAGGGCGATAATTGTCTCCATGACCTTCACTGATCAAAGGCAAAGTAGAATGCCCAACACTAGGATCGAATCAACCATCTTAGATGGTTGGCACTCATCCAAAGCTCCATCATTAATTGCCAACTTCACCTAACCTGTCCAATACTCAACTCCAGTGTATGGAAACATAGCCAGGCAATGTTTGAAGCACCCACTTTGAAGAGAAGGAACTTCTTTTGATCAATAACGACAAGGTTGAAGCCTTACAATTGCATTAAGCTCATAACCCATCACCTTTCTTAGTGCGAGCAAGGTTGGACTCCCATTGAGGACATCTCCCACCAAAGTAGAACCCAATACATCCTTTAAAAGAAAATCACGGACGACCATAAAGCAACCACCTCCAACTTTGGTGCATGTAGGGGTGGTGGTGGCAATAGAGCACTAGGTGAGGCTCCCTTCTTCAATGGGCACGATATTTTCCTATAACCCAAACCTTTGCGACGAAGACAGAGCATAGGATCTTTGCAGTCTCTCACAAGATGCCTCTTGCTATGGAAACAAAAGCAGATTTGATCCCTTGAAATCATAGAACCAATCTCCCCCTTTATGCAATTCTGCTTACCTGACACTTGTACCTATCCATCACTAATGGTGAGTTTCCCTAGAACCTTCCACCTACAACCCTCTTTTCTCTCTCTCTCATAGCCCTTCTGGATTTTAACTTTTCTTTAAGTCTTCAATCTTGCATGTAAACTTCATGAAAATCACCATGAAGGAAAGTGTTTTTTCAAGAGTAGCACTTATGATGAACTAAGAAGAGTTCATATCCAAAATTTGTAGGCCATTTCTTTAGTCTTCAATGATTAATTGTGAAACTCGTACCTTTTTCCAATAGAGCTCACATCCAAAAATTATTGCTACACATCATGAAATGACATATTTAAGAAATAAGCAACATAATACAAACTATCTATTCTAAATGGAAGTAACCAATTATTATTTTAATCATCCATGCGCTTCTCAAAATTACAAAAAATTGTTACTATCAACAAAACATATATTGGAAACTTGTAATTAAGATTAAACAGCATAATGGTAATTAAATTTCATCTTGTTTACTCGAAACTTCTAACCTTGTTGGGTAGAGAAATGTTTTCATTTGAGAGGTAAAAGTATAGGTTACTCAACAGTAGTAACACCCCTTCCCCCTCCTCTCGGCCACTTTATTTAACTTGCAAACAATTTACATTACAACTTAAGAACACAACAATACCCACTCCTTAATAAAAGCCCTGGGCATGGAAAGCCAAGTTCTCAACATAGGATCTCCTTGAATCAAATACTACACCATTTCTCTCCAACCATACTTCCCGAGGAACTATAAGAGGACCCACCCTCTCCTCCTTGGATCTATATTATACTAATTCATTCAAGACACAGCTGCACCTAAAAGGTCTCCAAAACTCTTCAAATATGATAATTGCCACCAAATAAATCCTTGCGTTGGTCCACGCTCAAGAGAAGGGGCGCCCTAAGAAGAGATCATAGGCATCTTCTTTACCCTCTTCGCAGAAGAAGATGGCGTACATTTGAGGATCCCAACTTTTCCTTAGCTTCGTTATTAGTCTCTTCCTCCACAATTCCCAAGCAAAAAAGGCCACCTTCAAGTGTGCCTTTGCCACCCACACCACCCAACAATCCTGTAGAAAGCACTCATCTTTGTATGACAAGGCTGGTCTTAGAGCTCCATATGCCTTTTTAATCATGAATGCCTCATCTTCCTAATCCCAACATCCACAATCCCCGGTTGCAAGGAGAGGTGTCCAATCAAGGAATGCAATTGTAAAAGGCGCAAGCATTTGAGAGGACAGAAAGAAATGTTGGCATCCAGCATCCACTTTCATCTCTACCTGGATCACTCAACGATCGCAAAGCTCAGCCTCCTGTGGCATTGCCAATACAAAGAGATGAGAGAGTGCAACATAGAGGAGGTCCAAGGATCCTCCTGAAATTTGAAACTCGTCCTACAGCCAATCCTTGTGTCGAAGAAGCCCCTAACACGTGAAAAGACCCTCAACAATCCCCCCCAAAAGCTGACACTGCCAACCTTGACAGGGTGATCCTCACTGTCAAGTATCAGGGTAGGGATATGTCGTTCTTTTATTACCCTCCTGGAAGTCAATGGAGACCATCATGAATCCCATGACAAGGACAATCACTTAAGAAATGAAGGAATCACGAACATCTAACTCTCATCAGAAAATCCAAATGCAGCAGTCCCTCTATAATTTGCCACAAAACTATAAGAAATATATGTTTCCATGTTTTCAAGAGCACTAGAGTTAATGGCACTTATTTAGTTTGAATGCCCAAAGTTCTGTTATACAAGTTGGTGAGCCGTGTGATATGAATCCTTCTTGCATGGATCTGAGAGACTGAAAACAAATAAGAGATTCTCCACTGAGCAAGATAGCTGAAATCAAGCATACATTTAAACTTGATGAAAGAAGAATCCTCCAATGGGAAATCCTAGTTTGAAGCTTGATTTATCTTAGCCTAAATTGATATATCATTCCATTAAGCAATCTAGTTGAGGTATCAATTTACGCCACTTTGATGCCATGGCTATAAAAGTAATGTAATCCATACATTCAAAATATACCTAAGCCCCCAGTGCTCTAAAATGAATTTTTGTGTAGCATCTCAATTACAAGCATGCTTTCCTAGCATCAGTCTTTTACAGAATATGGAGGAACTTGAAAAGAAAAGGTTCTGGAGTAATGATGATGAACAATTACCGAGGCAATGATGATCAACTTTCCAGCTCCTGCAGATCCACCTATTAATGCAACTATGAGACTAGGGACAATTGCCAATGAACGTGTTAAAAAATTCCTTAAGTAAGGTCTGATCCTCAAATTGAGAAAGCCCTGAAAAAAAGGCAATGATTATATATGGATGGCACCAGATACCTTGCAATATCCAAATGCAAGCAGAAGATTTCAATGCAGTAAACACGGTAGAAAACAATCACGTCATTATTTTAAAAGATGGTGAAAATGCAAGACATGTATAGGAATCAATGTAGTAATTCAGGCATGGCACCATTACACATATCAGCAAAATATCTGCATCTATGGTCTACCATTTTAGATGTAAAATGCCCAAAGTTACGCAGATCTATGACCATTTAAAATGTAAAAGAGTCCAAAGGAAATGACATCATTTAACTTGCATGCCCCTTTCCAAGTTCCTCTATTGTCATTTGTCTAAAGCACATGAATGAGAACACCCAGCAGGAAATCACCAACCATCATCTATTTTTGCAAACAAAGAACATACCAAACCAAATCCATTTATTCATGTAAAAAAACTATTTCTTGGTCCATATTATCTTCGATATTCAAGAGATGGATAAACACTTTCTCAAGCTTAACATCTATAATTTTGGACATTTTATGAAAAACAAAAGCATGTGGAAGTCCAAGGAAGGGAAGATAACATCATATTAAGAAAATATATACAAATATGCACATGCATTCTTTCTGAGACTTCAGCAGTAACAAACAATCTAGATGATAATTGATGGAAATAAACAGTTGCTTCTGAAGCATTCAGCTTGGAAAAGATCCAGTTAGAATCAATGTACTTTGTGCAGAAAATGAAAAACATCATGCAAAGATACCTGCATGACATATTGCCCAGCATAAGTTCCAGTAATAGTAGAACTCTGACCGGACGCTAATAATGCAATTGCAAATATCTTTGAACTCCAACCTCCTAAAACATTCTGAATCAAATGAAATAATCAATCATAAATAGCTTTTCTCAAAATTACATATAAAAGAAATCATGAAGCAAACGATTTAATAAAAAATTTGGCAGAACTGCAAAAATAATGTTTCATGAATGAGAACAATACTGACCAGATCCACAGCAAAGAATTGAACTCAGGAGACGAATGAAAAATGAAAGCTCTAGGATATAGACTTATTCAAGAAAAGGTATCTCAGAAGTAATCATACTTCATTTTAATCAACTGCGAAATACTAGATTCACTTAGTTGGCTCTTTCAGACACAAAAATACAACTAGAAAATGAGTCAAGACAGATTTTTCAATTAGAAATAACCACCATGGAATTGGCAGTGTAAATCTCTTTTATTATGTATAAACAAGGTAGCAAGGTTCAAAACGTTCATTTCCAAAGTACGCATTTTGCCAGCATGCTGAGGGCATGCCGACAAAAGGGGCAGAAGTAGTCAAAATAATGGCAGAACATAGTAGCAACAGTAGCATTGAAGAATGGGAGCAATGGCAGTAGCAACTATCAGAATGCCCGGTGTATTTCGCCAATGCCGACCAAATCTCAAGAGAGGAATGAGAGCAGCAATAGCAGTGATGGAAAAGAATTGTAGTAGTACCAGTGGAGGAGAAGAATGGGAGAAGGGTAGTAGTGGTAGTGAAAAGGAAGTTAGAAGAGTAGCGAAGGTTTTAAATATTGATATCAATATTGCATTGATGAGTCAAAAAAGGGATATATTGTTGATATTGGGGGAGAACTTTGGCAAAATCACTCAAAATGGCTTAAAATGTTATAATATGAAAAAATACCTAGGCCTTAGAAAATCAAAATCATGATTTGAGATATAAAAAAAAGTAAATTCTAATTTTCAATGTGGATCACCAATATATGGGAAAAATGATACATAACCCGTATCAATATTTTCCATGTTGGCGATATACGATACGGTGATACATAACCTATGTAGCAACACTAGCAGAGCGAACACAGCAAAGCAAGCAGTAGCAGTCATAGCGTGCGCAACATGGGCGACTAGCAAGTTACTACGTATGCCGCAACAACAGTAGCACTAACACAGCTGACAGCAACAATAGCACAACAGCAGCAACCTTCAGCAATCAAAATGTTGTCGTGCCAACCTTACCAGCGACATGCCGATGGCATCACCGATATGCCAGTAAAACACCTACATCTCAACATCTATCACATGATATAGGTCACTTGTAGAAAGTGCCATTTCGATAGCATGCCACCAGCATGTTGACACTTAAATCACTGAGAGGTAGAACACTACTCCAAACTTTTGAGTCGATTGAAAATATTAGGGGTTTTTACATATATACCCCTGTAAACTTTCGATAAGACGTATATACCCCTATATTTTTGATATTTACGTATATACCCTTATAAACTTGCTCAGTTAAGATCGTATACCCCTACTCCGTTAAATCGAATGGAAAATGACAAAAAAAGAGGAAAATTTATATTTTCATTCCCCTAAACCCTCACAACTCCTCCCCCTTCCTCTCCTTCTCCCCTATTTTCCTCTCCTTCATCGACCTTGGCGAACTCGCTCCCAGACCTACATCCGCTGCCAGTAGCCCCACCGTGTAAAACACCACAGCGTTCGCGTGGCCACCTCCCCTACTACAATCCCAAGGTCCGTCGCGTACGTGGGGTACGACGACATCGTGTACAGCGGCATCGAGATGGTGAAGATGACGAGCTTGCCGTAGGTGGCCGTGCAGAGGTCGTAATAGGGGAGGTGGCAGTGGAGGCGCTAAAGGAGGGGGAGGAGGAGGTGTGAGTGTTTAGGGTGAAAATAGGGAGATGAAAACATAAATTTTCCTAATTTTTTTATATTTTTTGACTTAATCCGTTCAGTTTAACGAAGCAGGGGCATACTACCTTAATGGAGCAAGTTTATAGGAGTATATACGTAAATATCAAAACATAGGGGTATATACTTCTTATCGAAAGTTTACAGAAGTATATATGTAAAAATCCCAAAATATTATAGCATGGTTCATATAGCATTTAGCGAACTTTATCTTTTATGAGAAACTAATTACACATACGATCTCACATTTGAATCATCAGCACGTATTATTTTATTTTGATTATTATATAAATTGAAGTGACCACCCAGCCACCTCTCTTACATGCTTTTGAAAAAACAAAGTTCCAGTGAAATAAAGGGTAGCATCTTCTCGAATAAATAAATAAATAAGACCAGCAAGTTAGGGACTTAACACGTTGAGATAGAAAGTGAGTACATACTTTCAACAAGAATGAAGCTTTGTTAAGATTTAAATCTTCACAACTCTTCTGATCTTCCTCACTCAAGTTAGCTGAGCTACAGACAGCACCACTAACAGAGATGACAGAGACATTTATAAGGAATGCCACCGAAAGTCCAAATGCACTCTCAATAGTGTAAAACCTGCATGCCTCCTTTGAAGAGAGAAATCACGAAAGAAGATACTTATCAGCAAAATTTGAGGGACAGGCTGACAATCATAGACAAGCAATTATAATCTGTAAGAACTTGAGTAGTGCCAGCAACAATAAAGAAATGACAAACTACCCCTCCATGTTTTCATTGTTTTCCTACAAAAAGTTTTTGGCATTGGTATGATTCAATAATTACTTATCCTACACTTGATTATAATCACATCTTGATGACAACCATCGAATTCCATTACTGAGTAGAATTAACATCTTCAACCGTAACTATTGTAATTCAAATAAAGATCGGATGAGCAAGGAGTTACTTTGATTCCTTGAGTGGAACGTGGAATTTTCCTCGAAAGAACCAAAGCAGAGTGGAGGAACAGGTTGTGCCTGCAGTGATGGTACAGAGATTGTAAAAATCGGTCTCCATGCAGATGCTGTGGCTTTCAGAAACTTACGGCATAACCATGGCTCCGAGGAGCGAGATGGCAAGGCCAATAGCACCACTGCTTTGAAGACTAGGGACAAATAGCCCTTTGAGGACTTCCGATGATTTTGGTTTGGCGTAACCAAGCTCCATCAAAAAGCAAACAGCCATTACAAAGACAAGGAATGCAATAAGAAATTCAAGTTTCCGAACCTGCATAGATGAAGAAAAAGCAGCTACAACTTGATCAGCATGAAACTTACCCAACTTTTGTTTAGAAGATAATCGTTATAAATCATTAGCTGGCATATCATCAAGATGAAGCACATTGGTCCTCTTTTCCTTTTTTTTAAAAAAGATAAGAAAAATCATTAGCTGGCATATCAGCAAAATGAAGCTCATTTGTTCTCTTTCAAATTATCAGTCTAGAACAAGCATTGGTAGCCTACTTAATCAGTGGTTTTCAATTAAACCACATATTCCAACTATACTAATTGTAAATGTACTCCTGCTTTCAAAAAATAGTATTTTCCAGGAAGATACACCAATGCCATGAAATCATACCAAATGCCATTGAACAACAATTCCAAATGAGTGGAGATGAATATGAGTATGAAAAACTGATGCCCTTCTAGCTGAGTCTTGAATTAATCTATGAGTAGTGGTGCTTTACTGAATTTTCAAAGACTGACCTTAGACTGGGGAGGTCATGTGATATTGTAATAACATGAGCAGAATTATCATTAGATCCACATGGTTTACTGCATATACTTTTCCCTATAATTTCAAACAGAGTTTATCCATATTTAAAGTGTTTCAGTGGTGAATATGAGTAATAAAATTTAAACAATATAAGATGACAATAATACTATGACATTTATCTTTCACAAACAATGCCTACGTATTGTATGATGCCAAAGGCAATATTTATTAAAAAGTTACTTTTTTTGAAAAGGTGTTAAAAGTTGATTGATTGAGTCAAATCAGTCACCTTCCCTTGTTCAGTTCATTTAAATTTTTTTTTGAGGTATCATTTATTGCCTTTGGCACCATGGAAAATCCTAGTACACCCCAGAAGTTACGGCTACCTTTCAAGAACAACCGACGAGGTAACTCTGATAAGAAAAACTACCTACCCCATACTGCTGTAATAACAGTAGAACCATAGTACTGAGTCCAGCAATAAGAACACCACACCATACAGGAATATTGAAGAGCATATTTAGAGCAAAAGCTGTTCCAATCACTGCAAACAAGAATTGTAGATTTAGAGCAGTCATAGAAAGCATTTAGGGAAGCAGATTATAAAACTTATTTCGTGAGCAATTCCTACCAACTGTGACCAAAACCAAATGACAAGCCTTTACCCACATTAAACATGATTAGCTACATGGATTGCTCATCTCCCTTCGACCTATCATGGACCATACCTGAACTTACAACCAAGTCAAACCAGGCTTAATGATCTCTTTCCAACACTTTTCTCTACCCCAACCTTTCCCAGAATCCCACCATCCAACTTCTCAAAGCTAATTAATATGTACTATCACTTAGTCTTCATATAGATTATAAAAAGAAAACTACCGTTGGGAAGCAAAATTAACATGTTAAACCAAGAATTCCTAGGTATCTTTATGTAGAAGAACACCATGGGTACAGTGAAGCCTAATAAACAATAGGAAAATACCAAATATCATAAGCCCTCTGACACTCCCTCTTAAGCTTTGGCATATATCTTGCATGCTCAGCTTGGTATAGACAAAGTCCAATAAATGATGACGGAGAGACTTGGTAATTGTTTAAAGCAAATCAATATATTAAACCAAGAAATCCTAGGTATCTTTATGTAGAAAAACACCATGGGTAGAGTACAATGAAGCCTAATAAACAAAAGGAAAATACCAAATATGATAAGCCCTCTAAGACCCCTCCTTAAGCTGTCATACACCTTGCATGCTAAGCTTGGAACAAATAAAGTCCAATTAATGATGAGGGAGAGCCTTGGTAAATGTTTGCTTGTTGCTCTTCCATGACAATATGAGGCATAGAGATCTTTCTAGACAATATTGCATCTCTGATAAAATGGCAGTCACTTCAATGTGTACTTGGTATACATTTATGAAAGGCAGGATTATTGGCAATGAAATGCCCTTGTTGCATAAGGGAACCCTCAAATCTTCAAATACCAAGATCATATCATCATATTTCCATGCATTGCAGACAGGTGGAATTGCTAGATATAGCTTATTGAACACTTTTAGAGATCAAATTGGGCACTTCAACGCTGATCTTTGAGTTGCATTTGACCAGCTATGAGGACTATGCTGAGTGGTCTATGTAAGTACCCACTCCATCCTCCATGGGAATAATAAGTGAAAGGGAAATACAAAAGTCTTGAATAGTGGATACTACCCAAATTAACTCACAAGTGGTATGAGCTCACAGGTGGTATGGATCACAGCTCAATATTCTAACTCTATGCTACAACATAAGACCACATTTTGAAATTCATGCTACATGAAGTGACTAAATTACCTCCTAGATACGTGTAAAAGCATGTTGTCGATCCTTTGATGCACCTGCATAGTCAGCATAAACAATCCTATACACTGCCCTTTTTTCCCCCTTAATGGCATCCCCATACACTGAAATGACCAACATTTTGAAAATAAATTCCATTTCCTAGCGATGCCTTCAAATAGGTAAAAAACAAAGAAATGCAAACTTAGCGCATCTCATGAGGTTGTTGCATAAATTGGTTGAGTCTCCCAACTACAAAGGCCATGCCTAGCTTGGTCATAGTAAGATAAAGTCTTTACTTACAACAGCCCAATATCGTGTAACAACGCGAATATCTGGACTGTCACCAAATGACATTTAATGGCTTAATATAGTTGTAGTCTTGCAACTAACAATACCCATCTTACAAAATAAATCCAGGACATGTTTCCTCTAAGAGAGAATGAGGCCTCCATTTATATGGCTCACCTCAATACCAAGGAAGTAAGGTCCTAGATCCTTCGTAACAAACTAAGAATGTAAAAATGTCTTTGATGCAAAAGTACCATTCTAATCGCTACTAGTCAGTAACATATTATTTACATATACAATAAGAACAACCGAATCCATAAAGCAGTGCAAGTGAAAAAAAGAACAGGGAAACCCAGACTGCCGAATTACTGCACTAAGTCTCCCAAGCCATGCTTGTGGGCTCTGTTTTAGTCCATGTATTCCTATTAAGCTTGCAGACTACGGCACACTCTTCTCAAGCAACAAAATTTAGAAGGTTTCTTTATGTATTATTCCTCATGTAGATCCCTATAAAAGACCCATTCTTAATGTCGAGTTGAAAATCCTGCCAACCAATTCATTACCGCAGAAAGTAGAATGCAAACAGAATTCAAACAAGCTACAAGAGAAGTCTCAAAATACTTAATCCATACATCTCTTTGTACCTCCACTAAACAACCTTGAGAACTTGACGTTTGATCAAGTATTTAAGGGTAAAAAACAAACTGTATCTTGCAATCATAGCACCAAGGAGTAGACCAACCAAATCCCATGTCTGCCTAGATTGCAAAGCTGACATTTCCTCCTCCATTGCAGCCTTCCAAGCAGAGTGTTGTAATGACTCTAAAATGACTTTTGGGAAGTTAATTACTATTAATAGTAAGAGAAAATTGTCAAGTAGAAAAAGTACGACATCTGAGCACATAAAGATTAGATACAGGATATCTGGCACATGAACAAGGAGCTTTTCATTATTCAATGAGAAAAGGAAATGTCCAAAACAGAACAAAGGGCATGAAAAGATATCTGAGGTTGATCCTCATCAAAATAAAGAACTAGATTGGTGGGAGGCTAAAGGGAGTAAGAGACTCCACAAAAGAGAGCATGTGTTGAGGTGGTTATCATGCTAGTAAACTCATAAAGGTGGTGACGATGGTGGTGACAAAGGTAATGGTGGAGTTACATTGCTGGATGGTGGTGGTTCAAACAGCATGAGTAAAGGCACTACATTACTAGCAGTGGTTTTAACCTCTTTCCTTGCAGTAGTAAAGTATGGGACATTGTTAAAGAAGATAACATCAACACTAGTATGTGACCAATGTGTTGTTGGGTCATTGCAATGGACCTCGTATGGGTTCTAGAGTATTCCAAAAGATACACTCGACAACATGAGAAAATTATCTACATGAAAATGATGCATAAAATGAACACAACAAAGCACCATGAGAGGCAATGGGAAGAGATCTTTCCCAGATTGCATGAGTATGAAACCTTGCCACCAAGGACTAAATAGGATAATCTACTTACAAGTAAAAACAAAAATCTAAACTACAACAAACCAACAAGGCAAAGGCACATTCATCTAAAACATAATTGTCCTTGCCACATGGAAGTGGCAATTTGCATTCAACCACACCATTTTGCTAATAGGTTTTGTTACATTAAGTTTAATGTAGCAAACATAGAGAGACAAAAGGTAGAAAAGTTTTTGTTCATAAATTCAAGCCCATAGATGCTTCTTAATACATGACTACGAACAGAAACCCACATTTTTGTTTCTTCAAAAATATTATTAACACTTAGTAGATGATAAAATATAGGAGTTGGGTCAAGGTACAAAGATGATAGGATGACCCAACTAGAGATGTCAATGCAACGGGGTAGCACGAAGAGATAGTGGCGAAACCAGGTGTTCCAACCAAGGGGGGTGAACTTACGAGACACTATCATAAACTTACTATAATAGATAGATTAGATAAATAAAATTTGCAAAGCTTAGAATGATTCTTTAACAAAATAATATTCTATGGTAATGAAGTGCATCCCAGAGTTTTCTTAGCAAGGTTAATCTAATAGTTCTAGATTTCTGACATTTCACCACAACACTCGCATTCCTAGGAAGAACAATGCCCATCTATTTTAAACTGCTTCTATAAAGTTCAAGTCAGTTTTATATAAAATAGAAGATGTTAACAAATAATCAGCTGATGGATTAGGAAAATCTTAGATGTGGAAAAAGGAGTGGCTTGATGAGAAGGAACATAGAGATTCAACATCATGGCATTGGAGTTTGAAAAGTTTCTTTATTAGAAAAAAATGAGAATTGATTATTGGGGTGTTTAATAATGCATCAACCATGGTGTTTTCATTGGTGAAAATTTTATAATCAAGTCTTTTCTCCATAAAAGTTGCCTTTGATTGGTTTCCCATTATGGAAATTTGATTAGGGGGAAAAGATGCAACTTTCCAACAATAAGTGCTTGTAAAGTGCCTTAAATGTGGAAAATAAAGAAGAGTAAGTATAGCACTTCATGAGGGGCATGTACAATATATTTTCTTTTGAGAAAGGCATGTGCAACATATTTAATAATTACGGAAGTGAGAATTTTGTAAAAATAAAGGAAAGAAAGGGATAAGGATATTCTAAAACCTTCAACAAGTAGAACCTAAAATCAAGGGGGGCAAAATGCAAAGTCATGACTAGAGTAATGAATTATTCATATATGTTTGGCCGCATTATCACCGAGCCAAGTTAGGTAAGTTATCGTCCTCCCGGCCTCGACTTGAGGGGGAGTGTGAAGAATAAATGTGTCACATGGTAGCCCTGTCAAGCTACGTGGCAATTTAGGAAACACCTAAAGCGGTGCCGACCCTATAGGATTTGTGGTATGTCTTGTGGTCCAAGTTTGGTGGTCTTTAGCTTGGTAGATTTGATTTTTAGAAAGTTTGTTTAAGATGATTTGTTCTTTCTAAAAATAGGGGATATGATTGATTAGGATTTAGTTTGTTACTTGCTTTGGAGGACTGTGATATGTTTTTTCTCTATAAAAGAGAGCCTTTGTAAACCTTCTATTCCTAAGTTAATGAAACAAAATTTCCAACAAATACAACTCCCTCCCACTCCCTCTCTTCTTCAAGGCCACCAACTGCCTCTCTCTCTCCCTGTTCACGCATGCAGCCATCATCAGCAGGACCCTACTGCCGCCATATTGTCCCTCGTGGGAGAGCCTCCACGCTCCCGTATTGCGCAAATTGTCACAATATATTATTATAAGAAATTTTAAAAAAAATCAAGGGGTTGGCTGCTCCCTAGTTCTGCCACTGCGAAGAGAACCAAAGGATAAGCTACGCGATGGACGACTAAGTTAATAGAGTCCATCCAACTCAAATCCTCTACAAGTCTACTTCATTGTCTGGAAGTTTTAGAGAATAGAAAGAGGCCATAAGAAATTGCTTGACAATTCAAATATTTAGTTATTTGACTTATGGAAAGTGAACTCATGGCGAATTTCATTGCATACAATACATAAGCAACCAAAACCAATGATTATAAAGCTTTGAGGAACAAATAAAAGCGCCAAATAACCTTACAAAGTGGAAGACCACTACCTCACGAAATACACCATTATGGATACAACATTATCCACATGAAGGCTCTCCCCACTGAAAATAACTATGTTTTGCTGCAGCCAAATAGCACAAAGAATAACCAAAGGGATTGCATGTTTGTACTTAGATATGATGGAGCCACTCGCAAAGCTTCTCTAAGAACATGCATGTCATGTGTGCTCTATCTAGCCCTGTGATAGGCTAGAAAACAAGTGTAAGCAATCTTCCCAAGCCTCCTCTGCAAATAGGCAATTGGAAAACAAGTGCAGGCAACCTTCCAAACCTCATCCACACAATGGACACATGGCACCCAAGTGTACGACAAACTTCTTATGATGATGGGCTATAGCATTCCCTTAGCAATAGAGTAAATGTTCACCTTCAGAGAAGCCCTAATCCTCTAAATCAAGCTGTAATGTAATAGAAACTTGCCATCATGGTTAGCCAGGTTTCCTTGTTACCAATTGTGTGTTGATTTCACAGTGTAAGGGTCAAACTCCCATTTCCAACCATCCAAAGCCTCCTGCACTAGCTGAAAACCATCCATGTCTTGTTGTGGCTCTAAGCCACTCTTTTCTTGGATAAATTGCCCAAGACAGGCATCTGACAACCAACCACCTTTGTTGGCCTCCATCATCATCCCAATAATTAACCAATGAAGCTTATAGGTAGAGCCTCAGAAAAAGGTTCAAAAGAAAGCCTCCCTTCATCCAATCATCCAAGCGAAATTAGAATAATTCTCCATTTGTTAATGTCAAAGAATAACACCACAAATGAAACATCCCTTATTCAGCTTTCCAAAAACAGGAGGGGCTTCCTCACGAGAATCATCTTATCGTCCTATGCAATTTTCCTTCCATAGCATGTTAACAGAAATGTCAAAAATTCTACTTCAGACCCTATAACTTAGGCTATCCATTTTGTCAAGAGTGCATTTCTCATTAGTCTTGAGTGAAAGACCCCTAATCGTCCATTTTTTTTAGGTCTACAAACCTCACTAAACCTATTCCCCTATTTTCTGCAATTGGTCCTTTCTGAAAAATTTGCTACAAATAGACTCTAATCCTTTCTCCATCTTCTTTAGTATCAGGAAAACAGACACATGGATTAGCTAATGGCTGACAACACCAATCAAAGAAAAAACAAGCATCCCTTGGAAAGGAGCCAAGAAACCCACCCTTGTAGTCTCTACTTCATTCTATCTACCATGTGCATCCAATTGATGCAAGTTCTTTATCAGAGAGAAGTAGACCAAGTACCTCAAAGACAAAGCACATCTCCAAATGCGAAGAAGATCAGTGTAATGACCCCCTCATCCTCCTCTATCCCAAATGGCACAAACGGCGACGTATGCCTTGTTCTTCCCAAGTCAAGAAAAATACCAAAGAGATCTATGAGGATAGACAGTTTTGGAACAACATCAATTGACTTTTCCACAAAGAAAATACTACCATCCGCGTAGACAAAATCGAAATCATGTTCCCATTTTCAATGGACTAAACTCCTTCACATTCCACAAAAGTGCAAATGAGCATCAAATGTTAGTGTTGGGAATTAGAGAAGATGCCACATGGACACTGCCACGTGACACATCAGGCCATGTGGTGGCAGCAGCAGCAGTCATCCGGGCTGGCGGCAATGGTCCATGTGGACCAAGTTTGATGCTTTTCTATATTTAGTAAATTAGTTTTGTTAGAAATATGTTTAGGATTTGTTTTAGCCTTTATAAGATCTTTCCTAATGAGATAGCATTTTTCTCAATAGAATAAAATCTTTGTTTACTATTTTTAGGGAAAATGTACTCTCTATAAAATAGAGAGCCTCCCCATATATTTTCTTTGAGCAACAAAGTTAATTCTTCCAATTATATTGCTCCTCTCCTCTCTCTCTCTCTCTTCTTCCAAGAACCACCGGTCATCCAAGAGGCTGGAGGCCTCCCTGCCGGCCACCAAGAAGCCCAGCCGGCCTCCCTTGACCTGCAGCAAGGGTGGTCCAACCTCCAGCAGACCGGCTGCACTCTGCAGGCCGGTCTGACCGCACCTGCAGCACATCAGGCCGGTCACTTCAGCCCCTTGCAGGGCTGGCCCAGGTCCAACAGGACCCACCTCAGCCATCTGCAGGACCAGCTGCACCCAGCAGCTGGTTCACAGCAAGCCCAGACCGGCCATATCAGGCCACCTGGTCCCCTACAGCAGCCACAGGGCTGATCTCCCACTCCGTGCATTGACAGCCCCTTGTTTGGGCTGTTTTCCCATGTATGGGAGTCTCCACGCTCCGCTTCCGCACCAATTCCCAACAGTTAGAATGAACAGAAATGAAGCAAGTGGACATCCTTGGTATACGTCCCTTTAGGGTTGTATCCAACTCCACTTCGATCTACATTGATAAGAATTGTGGAGATTTTGTAACTAGAATTTATTCATTTCAAATTTCGAAGAAAACAAAAAGAGTTCATCCCTTTATATAGAGAGGGATCAATCCTACTTTCAATCCTAATCCTAAACATGAAAACAAATCAAATTGTAAACAAACTAAAACATGTCTCCTACAATTTGAAAAGTGATAAGCATAGAAAGAGAATTCCTAAAATCATGGATAGGAATAATTTCTACTTTCCTAAATACTCCTAAATTATCTTTAACACTCCCCCCCAAGTTGTAGCGTACAATGCCCAACTTGTAAGAGCAATGTAGCAGAAGAGCTACCCCCCCCATCTGACATAGTTTGGGGCTGGAGCAAACAGGCAAGGTAGACATGCAGGCACATAGGCAATCATCTCTTCATCAATGAAAGCCTAACTCTCTTGGAGTTAAAACAAAACAACTAACTCGAAGACCTTTAGATAGTTGGAAGGCGATCCCAAGCAAGTTGCGGTAGTAGAGTAGATGATCCCACACTATAATGGAAAAGGGGAGTCAATCCCAAGCAGACAATAATGTAGGGGAGATAATCCCAAGCACTAGTAGGCAAGACGATCCCAAGTAGTTACCAACGAGGAGATGATCCCAAGCAATAGCAGTCACCTTACACCAGCAAAAAAATCCTCCTTGCTATGAGGAGGCAGAACCGACGTAGGGTATTTACAGATGAGGTTGAATGCATGGCTTAGTTACCCCACTACTCATCAACATCTTGAGCATTGATCATATGGCTCGAGGCTTCAGTAGAGTCCATTAAGCCAATTGCAGGTTGGGCAGAGGGTACTTTTGCGACATTAGTAGCTGTTGCACCTGCTACAGTTGTAGAAGAGGGTTCTTCACCCTTTAAAAGATACTTAAGGCAGTCCATCAAAGTCTATCCATCCGCCATTGCAGTGACTGAAATCTCACCAACCAAGAAGACTAAAAGGGATGATCGAATTGCTAAACTAGGTCCAGGCCAATTCGATCTTCTCACATAGTGTTGCCGGGTCACGCAATACCTTTTTCTCATGATAGGGATCCACACAGGAATGTAGGGATTGAATTGGGTTCCTTCAATCAACACTATGTCGGAGATAGGCCAAGCATTGACGCTTGGTGACTCTTCAAGCGAGATGAAGATCGATGAGGAGACAGAGAAAAACCAAGATGAATATCTCGGTGGTAGAGTGGCACACTGTATCACAGATAGAAGCCATAGGGGCTATGCATGCACCCCAAGGTAGGGAGGTGCTAGCAGCACCCCTAGAGCACGGTGAAACATGTTGGGATCTTAGGATGGACCGGCTCTAATATCATGTGGAGATTTTTGTAACTAAAATTCATTCATTTCAAATCTCAAAGAAAACAAATAGAGTTCGTCTCTTTATATAGAGAGAAATCAATCCTACTTCCATTCATAATCCTAAACATGAAAATAAATCAAATCATAAATAAACTAAAACATATCTCCTACAATTTGAAAAGAGATAAACATAGAAAGAAAATTCCTAAAAACATGGAACAAGATAATTCTAATTTCTTTTACCTAACTCTTAAATTATCTCTAACAAGAATAAAAAAGGAATTACTCATGACACACCTTTTCATCCAAGAAATCCAAATTAGGAAAACCTCATTTATGTAGTGAGCTCCATAAGATAAACCAGTCAAGGGAATTATAGGCCCTTATAAAACCCACTTTCCAAATAAATGCCTCTCTACCTATTTTCTTCTAGAAACTTACTATCTCCATTATCATCACTAGAACCATCTATCAAATGCCCTAGGATGATAACTGAATGAACCTGACTTGATTAGATCACCCACCATCTCTACTAGTCTATTCGTAATCACCTTCGTAGCAATAAGATAAACTACACTAAAATAAGAGATTGGCGGTAACTTCAACTCATTGTGTATTCCTTTTCTTCAGGAGGAGAGACATAAGTGATTTGGTTGATCCCCCAAACCCAAAGTTTCCAATCTCCTAGTTAGGGATCATTCCCATTGCACGCTAATCGTTACCCCGAGAATGCGGAGTATCCGACTCAAGAAGTGGTCGGACTCCCTAGAGTGGGTGGTCCGATCAAGGGATCAAAGCAATCTCACAAATGGTGTAGGGGTTGATTACCCAGTTCCACCGCAAGGGGTGTACGTCTGGGGGGAGAGATGAGACTCTCAACTATGCACTAGAATTTTGCAAGATTATAAAGTATTAAATCTCTTGATTTCTCTCAGATTACTTAGAGGACTTAAGTGCCTTCCCACCTAGTTATAGTGCAGGGATAAAGCTCCTAGCGACATCTTCTAAGCAGATCGAGCTCGGGCTCCTGAGCGGATTGCACTTCTAGGCAGATTTCCTGGGCAGATACAGGTTATTAATGGCGGCTGCAATGTCAACATTTATTGAAGGTGCATGCCTACTGTACTTTCTCTGAACCTCCAATGGATAGGACCTTCTGGGTCCGGCTGTGCCCCGCCTACTTGTATGCAAGCCAGCTGGACTGCCAGATCCGTCTACGCAAGAGGTTCTCTTGGGTGTAGGTGGGTTGGATGTCCAAACCTGCTTGTATCCAAGCTTCTCCGGGCTGGATCCTTCTTTTCGGGCTTATCACGGGGTTTCGGGTTTGATGACATTTTTTTGCCTCTCATCATATGCCCCTTACTCTCGACCTAGCGTCTGCTTGCTAAGAGTAACACCTGGAGTAGAAGCTCCGCAATAGGTGATGCCCCCAAATGTTGCCCTGGCTGTATATACAAGCGGGGGAGCATTTGATATACAGCGAGGTTCTTTGGGGCAAAGGCCTTTAGTTGTATGGGGCACATGGGCTTGTTATGCCACTGGCCTTAAGAGGCGGTTATGAGGCGTGTTTGGCCGCTATGTTACCGACCTTAAGAGGCGATTTTGAGGTGCGTCTGCCCGCTATGTTACTGGCCTTAAAAAGCGATTTTGAGGCGCGTTCACCCGTTATTTCCGTAGGTCATGGCCAGTTATGCCGAGGTCGACATGGTGTCTCGTTATCCAAAAGAACCAACATTTATTGCCTTTATGATGAGGTGAATACCTCAAGCGATGTGCCGACCATTGATGGAACCACCTTTTTTTTGCGGCAGCGGATATGTGCGCATGGGTGTTAAATGCCCGTAATGATGGCGGAGGTTTTCTTTCCCCTTGGCTGTTCATTTGGAATCTACGCCAGATACGGTGGGATTTCATTTTTTCGAAAGTCGCACCCCGTAAGGGGGGAATTGCCCTCCGTGGGAACTATATAAGGGTGGTGGGTCATGGTTAATGACCCACTTACCTCGGAGAGTGCTTATGCGGAGAGCTTTTACTCTCGGCAGAGTGGTGTGAGGGGACGTCCTTCGTCCTAGCACCATCGTGTCGGGACCTCTTAAAAGCGAAAGCCACCATGTTGGGTTTCGCAAATAAGGTTAAGTTCGTTGCTTCTTCTTCTCTTGGAGTCTCTGCTGAGACTAGGTCCTTGTATAGTTTTTCATCGGACTTTCGTAGTCGGTCCGCTATTTTGTCGTTTTTGCGGCAGTACGGGCTTGGTGGGGTGCCTTTCGAGGCTTATGGGTCCGAGACCCGCCTGTGTTCAGATAGAACGAAGGACATGCTTATCATATGCAAATATGCCATAGAGCATAGTTTACGGGTGCCCTTGAATCCCTTTGTGTCCTTCCCTTACTTTTACCGCCTTCCCCTTTGTAGCTCAGCCTTAATTGTTGGCTGGTGCTGAACGCCCTTACCGCCTTCTGCCTTCATTTGGGGATTGTTTCTTGTCTTGCTTTCTTCTACCTACTCTTTTAGCTGATGCCCTTGAAAGTGAAAAAGGGCAGGCCTCCTTTCGGCACGTATACGTTGTATGGTCGGCAAGTCGGATACCGGATAATGGACCTCCCTGATAGTTTGAAGGAGCAGAACCACCATTTCCTTTTTCTCTCCAATCTTGAAGACCTCAAAGTCCCTTGCACTTGGCAAGGTTCGTCTAAGAAGGACTAGCCACCCCGAGTTGAGGATCTTAGCCCATCCGTGCGGGCAGACGTAGAGAAGTTAGTTAAGTTTGGTCTGATCGCTTGGTCGGAGCTCAAGTGGAAGGACATCCAGGAGGCGTCATGGGTGGCGGACGAGTTGCCAATGCCATGTAAGTGGGGGGGGGTAGAGGATGGCTTTCGCGTCGTACCTTGCACCCGCCTACTACTAATCTGGTATCTCTGGTTGCAGCTTTCGAGCGGTTTTCCCGGCCGAGCACGCCCAAGCGTTGAGGCAACATCGTCACCTGCCGTGGGTTGCGGCAAGGCAAGGAAAGGCCTGCGGAGCAGGAGAAGGGGAGTGAATCCGGTCATCGACAGGGGCTGAAGTGAAAAGAGGAGGCCCTTGAAGGGGCCGCGAAGGAGCCAGAGGTCCCCCTTAGGCGGTTGATGAAGGGTCGTTGCATGGAGCCTTCGCAGGAGTCAACGACGTCCTCGTTGCGAAGTCTTGACGAGGCCGAGAAGGAAGGTGCACCTCTTGCTCCTCTGGCTTCGTCTGAGCCACCTAAGGTGATCTCCCTTGATGACCCTCCCTCAGAGGCACTGCTGGAGGTGGTTCGACCAGAGGGTACCTTTGGTTTTGCTGTCTCGTTGGCTTCGCCTGGAGCCTTTGCTTTACTGGCCTGGGAGGCGGTTGGCGCAGGCAACGTTTTTGGGCATTCTTACTACAGGCAAAGTTCTATTGGTGCCCAGGTTCTGGTGGATCCCTCTGGGTGGGCGGGCTCGGGAATAATTGGCCATACCATTGGGTCCATCATTGGGTCCGTGTTAGAGGTTGCCTCTGGGGGATCCGAACCTAGACTTGGGGTGCCTGTTCAGCCGGGGATGTCTAGCGAGGCCCCCCACTTGGAGAGGCAGGTGCTAAGGCACCTGGATGATGCTGTCTTGGGCCACTTATGGGCCTCTCGAAATGGATTGGAATCACGTGTTCTTCTATTGCATGCTTGCGGTAAGCTCGTGAGGCATGTATTTCATTCTGATTTTTCTTTGCTAAAGCTGCTTGTATTTTGATGTGCTAGTGGTTTCCAGGTGGAGATGCTTGGGTCGCGCTACATTCCACGTGGTGGTGTTCCCCTAGAGCTTCCTGCCCCTATTAGCATGGGCAATGCAGCAGACCTGGCCGCTCAATGGGCTGTGACGACCAAAGCAAGGCATCGGCAATTGCTCCGGCAAGTGGTGGAGGCCGTTGCTGCGCAAGAGAAGGTGGCAGAGCAAAGGCTCTGCTCCTAGCGAGAGGCCACTAGCCAAGTAGGCTGACTGGAGGGGGAGTTGAAGACCGCTCTTAGTTGCGGAGGGCCTCTGCCGCTGGCGAGGAGCTGGAGGAGTAGTTCATGAGGGGGCATCGTGCCCATCTAGCGGCTCTGGGGGACCTAAGCGCCTCTCGGCCGCCTGCACCAAGGTCACCTCCTTGAAGGAGGAGGTGCAATTGCTCAAGGCCGAGCACTCTTCCTCCGTGGAGGGGTACGAGACCTGTCTGAGCACGTTCGTCAGAGTGCATCGATCGATAGACTTGCCTTCGTGCGAGCAAGTCTAGAGAAGGCGAAGGCGGATGCGGAAAGGCTAAAGGCCGACCTCGTTGAAGCCTAAGAGCTTGCGTTCGAATAGGGCTTGCGGGTGGCAGAGTTAGAGGCGACGGAGGAACCCATAGAGGAGGCAGAAGGGCCGAAGCTAAATGCCGAGGTGGTCATGGACTTCTTCGCCAGGACCTGTCTATGGGATCGATCCAGGAGGAGCTTTCACGAGATATCAGGAAGCATACTTTAACTTCCATCCAAGACCTTATTGAGAGGAAACAAATCTCTGCAGGGGAGTTGTGCAGCTAGTCGATTGACCAACTGATGTCAGAATATGACCGCCTCAAGAGGATTGGTCGTATTGTTGACGACAGGTGCGCGAAGCCACCTACAGATTGGTTGCCTAACAATGGGGTGGCCTAGACGGCTACCCAGGAGGCAATGCCGCTGACTGCCGAGGGGGCAAGCTCGGTAGAGGTTGCCAGCCCGACTGCAGGGGCTGTTAGTCCACTCCACCTTTCGCCTGCAGCTAGTCGGGACATGTTTGAGCCGTGGGAGTAGAATCCTATGGCAATATTTGCCTTGTTGCCTTTTCTGTCTCCTCTTCTTTTCTTTTCTTTTTTTTTTTTTGAGAGGGATGTAACAGACAAAGTTGTTGAAATGAAAGAAAAGATCTCTTCTCTTTATTACTCATGGGCCTTTATATATGATACATTCGTAAGTTGCTCGCATGTCAAGTACGGGAGATATTCCTACCGTCTAGGGCTTGTAATTTGTCAAAGTCACTCAGACTATTTTTATGAATCTTGTAAGGCCCTTCCCATGACGGGCCTAGCTTCCCGCCCGACTACGTCGGCATGGAAACTTCATACTTACGTAGAACCAGGTCTCCTTGAGAGAACTTCTGCGCCTTGACGCGCTCATTGTATAAGGCGGTTGTGGCTAGTTTACGCTTGAGGGCCGTCTCAGAGGCTTTGTCTCTTAGCTTGTTTAGGAGATTTAAGGATAAGCGGACTTGATCATCGTTGGTGGCTGGGTCGTAAAGTTGCATTCTATAGGTAGGGAGAACTGTTTTGATGGGTAGTTGGGCTTCCATGCTGTAGACCAAGCTGTATGGTGTGTGGCATGTGGAAGTCCTCTGACAAGTTCTGTATCCTCAAAGAATGTCTGGAAGTTCCTTCGCCCATCTCCCTTTGGCCTAATCTAGCTGATGTTTGAGCACTGAGATGATGGTGCAGTTGGTTACTTCGGCTTGTTCGTTCGCCTGAGGATGACTCACTAATGTAAAGCACAGACAGATGTCTTAACTTGTGCAAAATTCTTTGAATTTTTTGTAAGCAAACTGAGTTCTATTGTCTGTAACTATGTAGTAGGGTATCCCGTACCAAGTTATGATGCTCTTTCGGACAAAGGATATGACCATGTCAGCCATTGCCTCAGCCTCGGGGTTGGTCATTGCCTCAACCTCGACCAACTTGGAAAAGTAGTCGACAACTCCCAAGATGAACCGCTTCTGAGCCAGTACTGGTGGGAAAGGACTGACAAAATCCATGCCCCATTTTGTAAAAGGGATGGGTGACATGATGGGTACCAGCTTTCCAGATGGCAAGTGGTGCAGGATGGCGAATCACTGGCATTTGTCACACTTACGCACGAAGGCTTTGCAATGTTGCTTCATTTGGGGCCAGAAGTAGCCCACTTGAAATAGTTTGGCGAGGAGTGCCTTGTACCCTTCATCGTTTCCGCAGACGCCTCCATGGGCTTCTTGTAGGGCTTGGGTTGCCTCATCCTGAGTTAGGCAACATAGCAGGAGAGTGGAATACCCCCGCTTGTACAACTGTCGTTCTACCAAGGTGTACCTGGAGGCCTTGAGGCGGAAGGCCCTGGGTTGGGGTTCTCCCGGAGGCAACTCACCAGAGCTCAAGTAACGATATATGTCATCCAGGAGTTGGACGACTCTATCGTGAGCATTCTGGGAGCAAGGACAGTTGGCTCTTTCAGAGTTTGAAGGCAAACGTCCTCGTCTTGCCCTTGAGGGATGGCAGCGGCGAGTTTAACCAATGCATCTACCAAGGGGTTGTCCACTAAGGGTACCTGCCTGATGGAGATGATTTTGAAATCCGCCAACTCCTTCACTTTGTTCGCGCATAGCATCATGTTCGGATCTCGAGCCTAGTATTTACCGTTTATTTAGTTGGCGACTAGCTGAGAATCCGTGTGAATCTCGAGCGAGGCGACCCCCATGGATTTCGCTACCCGAATGCCTGCCATCATGGCTTCGTATTCCGCCTGGTTATTGGACGCAAGGAAGTCCAATTTTATGGCGTACTTGTGAGTAGCGCCATCTGGGGCGATCAAGGCTATTCTGGCCCCAGACCTGACTGTTATGGACGAGCCATCAATGTATAGTTGCAAGGGGAGTGAGAGGGAGGCATCAGGATCAATGAATTCGGCAACGAAGTCGGCTAGGACTTGCGCCTTGATCGCCCTTCGCGACTGATACTTGACGTCACATTCGGCTAGCTCCATAGCTCATCTAATCTGTTATGCTGACCCTATGGGCTTGTGTAACATTCGCCGGAGGGGGTAGTCTGAGAGGACCATTATTTTGTGGGCTTGGAAGCACGGGTGTAGCTTCCGGGCGGTGGTAACAAGGGATAGTCCCAACTTCTCAATGACCATGTACCTGAGTTCCACACCTTGATAGGTTTTACTGACGAAGTACACAGACCGCTGGACTCTACCTCGATCGCTGACTAGGATAGCGTTGACGGTCGATGCGGAGGCGGCTAAGTACAGGGAGAGAACTTCCCCAGGCTGGGGGGGCCATTAGGTCGGGAGGACTTCAAAGTGCACTCTTGACTTCCTCCAGGGCCTTCTGGCAGTGGAGAGTCTAGTGGACGGTGTTGTAGCCTTTGCCTTTTTTTATGCACTCAAAGAAGGGCAGGCATTTGTCGAAAAATCAGGAATGAGGAGATCTTACCGACCAACGATTGCAACCTTTTTAGTACGCCTAGTGGCTGCAGGTCTTTGATCGCCTGGATCTTTTCCAGGTTGGCTTCGATTCCTCAGCCAGAGACTAGGAACCATAGAAACTTATCGGCCGAGACCTCAAAGGTGCACTTGTCAGGGTTTAGGTGGAGGCAAGTGTTCCTTAGAATTTGAAACACCTCGGCCAGGTACTCTAGGTGCTGTGGGAAATTCGATCCCATTACGAGCATATCATCAATATACACCTCAAATGACTTTTCTATTATTTTTGTGAAAATCATGTTTACAAGGAGCTGGTATGTGGCCCTAGTGTCTTTTAGGCCTAAGGGCATAACTCCATATTGGAACAGGCCCCTGTCCGTGATGAAGGAGGTGTGGGGCCTGTCGACTGGGGCGAGACTAATCTGGTGGCATCCGCTGTAGGCGTCCAGGAAGGATATGTGGGATTGTCCGCTACAGGAGTCCACTAGGTAGTCCACCATTGGTAAGGGGAACTCATCCTTTGGGTAGACTTCGTTCAAGTTGGTGACGTAGACACACATGTGCCATTGGCCGTTGGCCTTTTTCACTATCACAACGTTCGAGAGCCATGCCGAGTACAAGGACCCTTCAATGAATCCCGCATCTAGGAGCTTGTGCACCTCTACCTCGGCTGCCTGCCAGTGCTCGGCCGACTTGTGTCGACACGCATACTTGACTACGTGAGTGCTTGCCTAAATGTTCAGGTGGTGCTGAATCAGGGACGGGTCCACCCCAGGTAGGTTGTTGGCAGACCAAGCGAAGATGTCCACGTTGGCCCGAAGTAGGGCGCAAGGTCCGCTCCAACCCGAGCAATCTTGGTAGCGTTGTCGGGATACACCTGTATAGCTATGGCTGACGAGCCCGATTGTAACCCCAAAGTCGCCAGCTGATCACTATGAATAGTTTCCGGTTGGATCGCCTGGACTTGGTTTCTTTTCTTCCCCCATTTCCGTGACTTGGGGGCCTGTGGTTCCAAAGACTACTCCAGCTCAATTTGGAGGAGCTCTTGCCCGGTCGACTGATCCCCGTGTACTATTCCCTACCCCACGTGGGGACTGGAAAAGCACGAATTGGAAGTAAGAAAAGGGGATCAACCGGAAGGCATGAGTAATAGGATGGCCAAGGATGTTGTCAAAAGCTGTCGCCAACCTGCCCACTACGAATGTGGCTGTGCGGTTGCGTTGCCTATCCCCATCGCAGATGGACAAGGGGAGGCTAATTTCTCCCTTCAGCATCACTTTGGGGTTGCCGAACTCGACCACCGGGTGGACAGAAGGGGCTAGGTGCTCTTTCGTGAAGCCCAGCTGGCATCGGGTTTTGAGAAAGAGGACGTCCATGACGCTTCCCTTGTTGACGAGGAGCCAAGGCTGCCGTCATTCGGCCAGCAAGAGTGTGACCAGCAGTGGGTCAGTGTCTTCCTCTAGGTCGGGGAGAGAAGCGAACAACTGTGAGGCCGCCTGCCTGACAGGGTCACTCTCGCTCCACTGAAGAGTGGGGAAAGCACCAAGGGTCGGCCGCCTGGAGGGGCTAGATTGCCAGTTTGGGGCAACGACGTCAAAAATGACCTCGACCTTCGCACCCGCAGGGGGGTGATGAGCATATTGAGGTGCCCCAGGTATGGCCACTAGGACTTGGCAGTGGTACTCGGTTGGCGGGAGCTAGGAGGATACCGCCTGCTCGAAATGGCAGGCTGTGGTATCTTCAGGCTCAGGGGCTTCAGTGAGTACCACGTTGATTCCACGGAGGTGTTGGAGCTTCTCCTTGTGGTAATCTTCCGGGCCTTCCATAGGTCCCTTGCCCTTATCCTGGCCCTCATTTCGCCTAACGAAGTAGGTCAGGTTCCCATGCCGGATCTGGGACTATCTGATCGCGCAAATCACGGCAGTCTTCGATGGCGTAGCCCCGAACTCTGTGATACTTACAGTAAGGCCTGGTGTCTGCCTTCCTCTTCATCGGCTTAGGCGGGGGTAGCAGGTCCTTGTCCGTAGATCATACTTTCGCCAACACGTCCGCCTGGTTTACGGCTAGGGGAGTGTATTCTTCAAAGTACTCTCGCCTAATCTAGTGGGGTCCATTGTTCTGGCTTTTGTCGGGCCGGTTGTTCCTTGGATGGGGATCCCGCCCCCGCCTGCCTAAGCTGGCCTTGCACTTGCTGAAGCAGCCACTTCCGCGGATGGGGACGGGGGCAAGGTCACCTAGGGCTTGCCTCTTGGGCTGGGTTGGCATCTTCCTCAAATCCCTCGGCCAGCCGGTTGCGGGAGTGGAAAGAGTCGTTTTATTCCGCGAACCTTGTGACCCGGTCCCAGAGTTCCACCATATCTCTGGGCAGGAAGTCATCGATGTCATACCAAAACCTTTGAGTCAAGAGCTTTGACTTGAAGTATTGATGGTGATGGCATCGTGAGGCCACTTACACTTGAAGTACTCGGCCTTAAACCGATTTAGCTATGACCAGAAGGATTCGCTCCTCCGCTGTTGGACTTCGGACAACCTCTCGGGGTTATCGCTAACCCTCTACTGTCTGGCAAAATACTGACAGAACTTGTTGACCAGCTCTCGGAAACAGGCGATCTGCCCGACCGACAGTTTGTTGAACCACTCATGGGCCATGCTGGACAGATAAGACGAGAATACTTTGGAGAGTACTTCGTCGGGGCAGTTGTGCACATCATCTGGCAGTAACTCTTAATAAAGCTGTTGGGGTCCGCCGTCCTGTCATATGGAGCCATGACGGATTGCTTGAATCTCTCGGGCAGAGGGGCTATCATCACCTCAGTGAAGGGGTAGGTGGTGACGTAGGCCCGGGGGCGTATGCCCCTCATAGCCTGGGTAACTTGGCAGACGATCTTGGGGATTGATCCCTCGCTGCCGGTTACAAGGGGTTGGGCCCTTGAAATCTCCTCCGAAGTAGGTAGGCAAGGAGCCTTCGGTAGGTCAGGGGGACTTCGCCTTTCTGGCTACTAAGCTCACGTTTTAGTCGCTCGAGCTATTCGCGCAGGTAGGTGTTTTCGTCCTCTACCTCCCGATGCCACCTCAATTGCTTATCGTTGGGGCCGGGCCAGCGAGTCTCCCCCTGTGGAGGCAGACCGAGCTCTCGATTCTGTTTGATCTCCAGGAGCTTCTCCGTGATTGAGATTTCCTTAACCCTGAGAGCCATCAATTTGGCTCGAAACTGTTCTTCCCTCATCTGTAGCTCGAGGAGGGAGTCGGGCTCGTGGTCCTCCAGTGGTTGAGCAGGGTCTCCTTGCTTCTCCTTATTTGTCTCGGTCGGCGGAGGGCATTGCTTGGACACCGATACGCTCGACTCGGCCCGATCTGACACCTTTTTGAGGTCGGCGCAGGAGTTGCGAGTCGTGGAAGCCATCGTGGAGGCCTTGAGAGGTAGGAAATGCTACCAATCGACAATTGTTTCCCACAGACGACACCAATTGATCGTCACCACAAGAATGTGGAGTGTCCGACTCAAGAAGTGGTCGGACTCCCTAGAGTGGGTGGTCCGATCAAGGGATCAAAGCAATCTCACAAATGGTGCGGGAGTTGATTACCGAGTTCCACCGCAAGGGGTATACGTCTGGGGGGAAGATAGAGCTCCCAACTATGTACTAGAATTTTGCAAGATTACAAAGTATACAATCTCTCGATTGCTTTCGGATTGCTTGGGGGAGGACTTAAGTGCCTTCCCACCTATTTATAGTGTAGTGATAAAGCTCCCAGCGACATCTTCTGAGCGGATCGGGCTCGGGCTCGGGCTCTTAGCGGGATCTCCTGAGCAGATCGCGCTTCCAGCCATATTTCCTGGGTAGATACGCTACCAGGTTATTAATGGCAGTTGCCATTGTCAGCATTTATTGAAGGCGTAGGCCTGCTGCACTTTCTCTGAACTTCTAACAGATAGGGCCTCCTGGGTCCGACTGTGCCCTGCCTACTTGTATGCAGGCCGGTTAGGCTGCTAGATCCATCTGCGCAAGAGGTTCTCTTGGGTGTAAGCGGGTTGGATCTCCAAACCTACCTGTATCCAAAGTTTCTTCGGGCCAGATCCTTCTTTTCAGGCCTATTGCAGGGTTTTAGGTTCGAGGGCATTTTTTGCCCCTCATTACACCCTATCCCACAATCATCAAAACTTGCTGAAAAACATGGGAAAACCATCTACCTCTCGGGCTCCTTTGACATTAGGGCCAAATAGTGTCGCCTTAACCTCTAGCCTTGAGAAAGGATGTACCAACTAGGTGGCCCTAGTAGTTTCCCACCTGTCCATCTCCATGACCCCCTTAGTTTCTTCCTTGTATGGTTAAAAAAATAATTTGCTAAAGACCTACAATCTCCTACCATGCAACTCTATTTTTTGTGTTGTAAAATTATTTTCTGGATGAAGTTGCATCAATGCCTTTGTTTATGCTTCCATGGGAAAGGACTGAGTATTTGGCTATTTGCATTAGTTTCCTTTAATTAGAATTGTCGAGATCACTACATTCTCTTTAATTCCACCTTCTTGTCCTACATTACCACAAGCCATTGCTTTCCACTCTAGGTCACCTCCTCCTCCTGCGACTCCTGGGAATTATCAAACCTTTCAATACTTTGAACAACTTTAAAAACTTGTGTGCTACTTCTCTTTTTCTACCTTTTTTTTCTTCTTGAATTCTATAAGAATTCCTTTAAACCCTTGTAGCTGCTGTGCTAACATTGCCATTTGAGCCACATGACAATGAAGATGCCCATCAGTCCACTGTTTGTCTGAAGCTTGGTTCCAGTAACCAAAAGCTTTTGAATTTGAGTATTAAGAGAGAACAAATCACACAGACATTAAAAGAATCAGGTGGAAATTGTATAGGCTCAAATAAAGAGGCACTGCCATTAAGTAAAGAAGCACCAGAATTTGCAATCTATTAAGAAGCATGAAAACTGGCAAATAGGGTATGGTTACTTATTTAGCTCATAACTGCGGCTCTAGGAGAAGATATCGGATAAGACATATTAGCATTCTCCTCCCAAGACCTAAAACAAAGTCTATCATGTTTCTCTTTAGAGATGGTGTCCTGGGCATGGGGAGTACCATGTAGATCCTATGGATTCGCAGAACTCAAGGACATTTGGTTCATGCTAGGAAGAAAATAACCAGTAGGACATATTGATCTAAATTGTGATTTGTCCTATGATAGTTTTTGCATAGTAAACCACCACATAATCTGTTAGGTATCTTGTTCATTCCAGATTCTTCAGGGAGCCATAATACTCTTTTTTTTTTTCTTTGGAAAATTGGAGCCATAATACTCTACTAGTCATAGTCTTTCTAAGAGTGTGAATATCCTTAATAACTTTATAGAGGCATATGATATTGCTCCTTTCCGAATAATATCATGTAGTTCATCCCACATCTTCTTTGGCAATGAGTGAGGCATAAGTTGCTTGTGGATTCTTTCATATTATTCAGAAAAAACAGCCACACGATCATTGTCGGTTGCCCAATCCTCAATCCTCTAGGCTGGCACACCTTAAGAAGAATACCTTTCTTTTTATGTGACCCCATAAACCATAAAAGAATTTTTTTTTGAAAGTGAGTGACTATCTGAGGAGGTGTGTGTGCATGTGGTTCAAGTCTTCCCGGAGCCATTAGAAACATCTTTGACATCAACCAGATTTCCAATTTATGGAGTTGAAGGAGAACAAAAAGAAAAACTCCAACATTCCGTTAAATCATAGATCAAATAAGAGATACAGCCACCAAACATCTAATATATTCCATCCCTTGAGGAGTGCCTGATGGCAAAGAGAAGCTGCCTATAAGTGGCAAACAGTACCTCAAGGTGCTAGATTAGTGCTACGAAGATGCAAAGTCAAGGAGTGGCCGCTCAAGGGCTGCTATCTATTCCTGACAGCACTACTGCAAGAACACTTATGAGAGGGTGGAGGTGGAAGTTGAAGCCCTACAATGCACAGGAGGAAGCTGCTGGGAGTTGGTTGACAAATCAGATAACCCCCCATCGAGGGATTGAAGTGACCTTGAATTTTTTGGGGCATAGATATTAATTCTCCACATGCAATTGCAATGGTTGAGATAGACTACAATGTAACTAGGAAGAAAACCTACAATATTTGGTGGAAAAGAACAATCTATTGGACCAAGCAACCTTATGTGTCTTTATATGGAGAGACACCACATGTAAAGTACAATGTAGCTCAGTAGGAGATAGGCAAATAAAAAAAACAGTAAACCCTCTATCAAAAACATATTGCAGAAGTACCCAAAAACTTGACTTCTTTCGAAGCTCAAAGCATATGGTGAAACAATAATCTCCCACACCCAATCTTTTCTTTGAGAGGTTAGAGGATGAGAAATCATCCTACTTCAGTAGAAGTTCACTTTGGAATGTAGTTAAGAATATTAAGATAATTCCCCTATTCTTCTTTTTCAAATTTTTGGGTTTGTAATATGTGATTTGGCCACTTTTTTGGGCCTTTATTAATATAGCTCTTGGGTGGTAATCAACCCAATAACCACCTTTTTCCTTTTAAAAAAAACGATAATCCCCCTACAGGTTTGCAATCCAGGAACCATACAAGTAGGGGGCGATTTGAGCCACTCTCTCCACACAAAATCTAATAGCACCACCAAATGACCACAGAACAGTAATCAATCATGGGTCATTCATACCTAGGTCTTTACATAACTGGAACTTGGGAATAATATCCCTAATTGCCTCCTAGAAGATAACCTGAACCACTATACATCACACTTCCTCTACAAAAGAGCAAGCAAAGAAAAGAAGACATGTACCTTTAGGAACTTTTTCTTTTGTTGAAAAGCTGAGTGTGGTTATCTGGATGATAACCACCCAAATTTGATTAATGAGGGCCTAAAAAATGCGGCCAAGTTACAAATGATTTTCCCAAAAATGAAACAAAGCGGAAATGCTAGTAATAACATTTTTGGGATAAGGATGCCACCCTTTAAAAAACGTCGTGTTTTGTCCTAACTAAATGCCCCCAAAGCACTGCCAAGACCTTGGCATTCTCCTTGCCCTGAAAGTGTTCTGCACTGTACATTTGCTTCCTCTCCTAAAGGAGCTCTAGAAGTCGCCTTGGTTGGAGTGTGAGATCCACCCAAGGTTAAAGTGTCTCCATATTTGCACACAGAATGAACAACCAAAGAACGAGTGGTCAATGTCCTCATCTGCCACACCATAGAGTGGGCATAGTCTCTCCGCTTCTAGGGTTCATCTTGCCCTCCACATCCTTGTCCTCAATTGTGCTCTTCTAAGCATCCACACAAATATCTTAATCTGCAAAGGGCATGCCACCATCTATTTTTGTCTACAGTCCCTAAGGAAATCAATATCTGTCAATGGCCCCACCGTCCTTAGCCTAGCATATGCCTCTTGCATAGAGAAATCTCCCTCATCCCGTAGAAATGCGTCCACTCCTTTTGGTTGGTAACCCTCTAGCTCTTGAAGCATCAACTGTAAATCCTAGATCCTCTGTTCTGATAGGTTCCTCGCAAAAGGCACCAAGAACCATCCCAACATTCCATCACCTTCACCTCCCTATTTGCTGCCAATGCAAAGAGCCTCGAAAACCTATCACAAAGGCTCCCCTGGCCCATCCAAACATCTATCTAGAAGCAGAACGTGTCAGCCGTGTCGACATATGGGGAGAAGATATGCTACACCTTAGGTGCCATAGATCCTAGGCCTTTAAAGAAGTGAGAAGTTTGAGTTGGGGGCAACGCCATCAACTCCTAGTTCAACGAAAGACCATAGCAAGCCTCAAAGAGGCTTTCGAAGAGATCTTATCTATGCTCAAAAATCCTGGTGATCCACTTGGCTAGAAAGCTATCATTCATTGTGCCCAGATCTCTAAACCCTAAACCCCCTCCTTCACAGGTCTACAAATGCCCTCCCAAGCCACTATCCTAGCTCCTTTCTCAGATGAGTCATAATTAGTCCAAAAAAAATGCCTCATCAATCCAATATAATTTCTACTTAAATTTCCGGGGTAACTTGAAGATGGATGTAAAGGACTATGGCATGGAGGCTAGTACTGCCTTCAAGAGAACCAATCTACCACCTCCGAAAAGCACTTTGGAAGCCCAACTAGTCAAACTCTTTTCCATTCTTTCAATGAGGGGTACCTACTCCTATGTCGAGATTTGCTTATCAAACAATGGGAAGCCAAGGTACGAGATGGGCAAAGATTCTTTCAGCGTATGAAGTGCAACGCCACAGCTAACGACCTCCTCAAGTGACATCTAGATAGGTATAAATGTGGACTTAGAGAAATTGATATGTAACCCTAGCACCTCTCTAAATAGCTCTAGGAGGAGGCAAAACCTTCTTGCCTTAATCTTGGGGTCTTCCATAAAGAAAATTGTATCGTCTGCATACTGAAGCACTGGGATTATCACAACATTCTTCGCCAAGAAGCCTTTAAACAAATTCCTTACACATGCTCTAAAGGTAAACCTTGTTAGGGCATCTATTGCTAGAACAAATAACATTGGTGCTAGGGGCAACCCTGCCTCACCCCCCTCCTTAACTGTATCTAGCCTCTAGCCAAGTTACCATTCACCAGAATGGAAAAAGATGTCACACAATGCTTCATCCACTCAACCCAACGATGGGGAAAGCCCTTCTTCATCAAGGATGCCTAAATGAAAGATCACTGCATAGAGTCATAAGCCTTACTAAAGTCCACCTTCCATAGGAACGCCTTCCTCCTCACCCTCCTCCAAAAAGCCAATATCTTTGATGCAATAACAAATCTGTCTAGTAAGTTGCGCCTTGGGACAAAGGCCATCTGCACAGGCAAGACAATATCTTGCAGAACCCCTCACAACTTGTTGGCAAGCACCTTGGCCACTATGAGATATATGGCATTGGATAGAGTCATAGGCCTATAATCCTCAATTGCCTCAGCTCCATCCTTTTTGGACAAAAGGAACATATAGAATTTGAGTCTGTTGAATCCCAAGTTGTCAATGGCAAATTCTATCACTACCTTAGGTAACCGCCCATTCGCTTTTCAAAAAAAAAAAATCTATCACTACTTGCATAGCATCCTCCTTAATGAGAGAAGAGAACTCTTTATAAAAATAAATCAAGAATCTGTCAGGTACAAAGCAACCATCCACATTCAGGCCTTAAGTTGCCTTCTGCACCTCATCCTCTAAGAACTCCAAAGTGAGCCCTCCCAACTGCTCATCATTAATGAGTTGGACCTCTGTCTCCATCCACCTCTAGCCACTCCTACTAGTGAAAGCTCTGTAGTATTCTACGACAGCCTTGCCCACCTCTTCCCTTCCTGTATACACCATGCCATTCACCATCAATTTGTCTATCCAATTTCTTTGTCTCCTACCCAACACCATCATGTGAAAATAGCATGTATTCAAGTCACCCTCTTTGAGCCACTTCTATCGAGACTTGACTTTCCATTCCACCTCCAATTTTCTATCTTCTATCTAGACTATATGCATGTGTGTGGCTCTAGTCACTCGTTTCTCCTCGAAGAGCACACCGAAATCCTCTACTCTATCCAGCCTCGTAATCTCTGCAAGAGCCTCATTCTTTTTTTTTGTTCCATTCCTCCTTGATCTCCCTCCTATAGGTTTTCAGAAAAGCTCGCAGCTCACTCAACTTGGACTCCAACCTCGTTGTTGTCGAACCAACCGAGTGCAAGGACCACCACTTGTCCTCCACTAAGCTTATGAATCCCTACTCAAGCATCCAAGATTTGTCAAATTTAAAGTAGGCCTTGAACTGCTAACCTTCATTCAACTGCCACATTAGCAACGTATGATCCAGAAAAGGTATGCCCATTGGCTGAACATCCGCTAGCAGGAAGACCTCCTCAACATCTACATTGGATAGGAATCTATCTATTTAGGACTTCAACCCTGCGAAGGTCCTCCAAGTGAAAGCACATGAACCAAGCAGGAGGTCTAGAAGTCCATGCATGGTAACAAAGCCTGCAAACTCCCCTAAGCCATGATCTCTTCTCCCTTTATTGCCTAGTTTGTCCTTTGCTAACAGAGTGACGTTAAAATCATCCCCAATCAGCCATAGGCGTCCCCGGAACCTGTCAGCCACCTAAATCAAGTCCTCCCAAAGTCGAGGTTGCATGGCATCATTTGTAGGCCCATACACCGCAAAGATGATCATCCTAGAGTTATCTTGACGCCTAACCATCTTGACAGTTAAAACATGGGAGCCCATCTGGGAGTCCACAGCAAAGAAGTCGTCTCTCCAGCCCATGATTACACCTCCCGACCTTCTGATCGCATTCAGAGCAACAAACCCCTCCGTGAACCCACCTCCCACCTCCCTTCAGGTTCTCTGATTACAGCACTCCAAATTTGTATGCTGAAGCAACACCACTGTAGGCCCCCACAATCTAAGGTATCCACCGAGCACCACCCTTCTTAAGAGGTCGTTCAACCCCCTCACATCCCAAGATAGGACAACAGTCATTAGGCATTGTGGATATCTCTCCCACCAGTGCACTTGTAGGTTGTAGCCTAACACTTTTGCCACCTTGGCCAACTCTAGCACCTCTTCGTTGGCCACATCGCTAGTGGCCTCTTAACAATCCTTGCCGCGTCGGTCGCCCCCACCATGAAGGTCGCTACCTATCCTGTCTCCACCTCCCACCTTTGTCAGTGACCCTACTGTAGGGGGCCTCGCCATGTCAACCCGCAACATTATCACCATTGAGGATCTCATCTTCCCTTGAAACATCCACTTCGACCGATAGAATAATCTCGTTCTCAACTGCTTTGGTGGCCTCCACCTTGCAAGAAGCACACCATTCTCCTCAATGCGACGTTCAATCGAGGAAGTTACCGACACCATTACCTCCAGTCCCTGTTAACGTGGTGCACGGTCCCCTTATTCACACCATAGATGAGCTATTCGCATGGGTAGCCACTTCCAGGTGCACCCACACTGGACCAAGGGCAAACAAAGGATGAGGATGTTTTGAAGGAAAGGGGTGGGTGAAGATTCGAGTTGGTTGGAGTCTTGCCGAGTCTGGATCTAAAATCGAATCCGGATGCCCCCTGTGTAGAGCTAAGTTCAGCACCCCCATCCACACTCCCTAGTAAATTCGTGCGCTCCGCAACCTTTCGATTCTCCAAACCATGCCCGTAGTCCCTGCCGAAGAATTGCCCTTCATTAGTGTTAACCTCTACCTCAATCATGGTACAAATCTCACCAGCCGAGGTCTGTAGCTTCAAGTCAGCCACCTCGACACGTGCACCAAACAACGCCATAATCGTCGCCTCTGGATCCCTCGACGCAACTCTTGGCCTTCCATTCCCACCTCACCTTCTTCGCATGCCACCACCCTTCACCAACTTCGTGGTGGCATCACCCTCCCCTGCCTTCTCCTTATCTTCGACCACGACCTGAGCATAAGATCTCCCAACCTCTCCTACGACCTTGATCGTAACCACCCATGATGCACCCCCATAGCAGAGTGTGATCTTCTCCAACACCTACTTTCCAGGAACCAGCCCCACAAGAGCTCGAACCACCAAGATGTCACCCTTGAATAGTCTAACTCTCATGTATGATCTCAAGGTAGTGAATGGTGCAACCACCACCTCTCGCATGCGTAGGCACAACAGGATGCCCTCACTGACCACCATGAGTCCGACCTTCCTTGACAGTCGCTCCTTCATTGCCCTGTTGTGCATTGGTGGCCACTGCCAGCACACCATCGCTCCACCACACCGCACCACCTCAAAAGCCAGGGACTCCAGCACCTTTAGCTGCAAGCCAAAGAGAAGAAACCCCTTGGAGCGAACATCACGACCTTGAAGCCCACCTCCGATCACAACACTGTTGCCACACCCTCCTTCACCTTAGCTACTCCCACCTGCCCCTCAACCACATCTTCGACTAGCACTGATGCAGAGCTTCATCCAATAGGCGAACCTGCGCCGACCGAGGGGTGACCACCTCTGTCACCCCCACTGGAGGTAGAGTTGTCGCAGTCAGCCTATCCAAGCCTCGACCCCGGAGGCAAATCGCCCAGGGGTGACCAAGCCCACCACATCATAAGTGACACACCTGCTCCCTACAATCTCCTACATAGCGCCCTCTACCCAAACACTTGAAACAAAGAGCGCCCACAGATCCCCTCCTCTGGTTCCTTTGCTTGACGACGAGTGTCCACTCTCTGACCTCCCTCTCTCTCTCACTCATCCTCCAACCCCCTGTAGGTCGATATGGGGTGTAGAAATCCTCCCTCCATTCACCGCATATCCAATGAAATTGCAATCTACCTTAATGTCAACAATATTTTCTTTCCTCGAGAGCCTATGAGCCACAAAATCCCTAATGGTTAGCCACTTTCTTCTCCAAAGCCATATGAAGATCCACACACCTAAGGGAATATTTCTGCCCAGAACAAACAACAATCCTTTGGAAAGGAACAACCATTGTACCCTATACACATGCATCATGAATTCAGTGGCCTCCTAGTGCCAAGAATCCCTGACATAGTGAAGGCCTCATGGAGCAGAGGCAAGTCATTTCCATGCTGGTCTGACAAGCATGCTAAAAAGCCATCCCACACCCTTGTAAAAATGCTCTAAGAAACAGGTCAGTAGAAGAAATAGACACCATAAGATGTGAAACCATATCAGGAAGGCACAGAAATCAAGATGGCATGATACCAGTAGGGCCCAATTGTCACTGCAAAATTTAGGATATTAGTGCATGCTGAAATTTCTTACTGGTAACAGCCATGACATCCACAATTCAAAGTTGCTTAGGTTTCCAAATTTAGGCACAATAAAGCTTGTCTCCTTATCCTTCATTGACCTTATATTCTATCCAAGTAGGCTTCCTGAGTATCAAGGCTGCCTGTGTTTCTCTTATCTAAGACATGCAAGAATGACAATCTGGAACATATGGAGGAGTGCTCTAAGGCTTAGTGCTGACAGAACAAAATGAAATAAAAGCATTAGAAAATATGACTTTCCTCAAAAATTCATAACGTAATCACGTTCAATGGTCCAAACAGAGAACAACTGGAGAAGGACAGAAATTAGCCATACTCAGTGTGGGCTCAAAAGATCAGAAAGGAATAGTGAATGGAAATCTATTTTGTATCAAACCTTCTGGAATATCACATGCAACAACAGCGATCTCGGCAAGAAACCATAGTATGAGATTGGTACTGGTTGGGTACTCAACTCTACAGTGCTCAGCTAAATGCTTTCCTGAAATTGATTAACACTCCAGCAGAATTTAAATGCAATTGTTACAAAATGTTGTTTACGTACGTCGTAATCAGTTAGCTTACCAGTCACAACTCCTAACCTAGCAGCCAGTGACTGAATAATGAGAGCTGCCCAGGAAGCTACAAGTATGATCCAAAGCAACTGCAGGAAAGAGGAAGGGAAACTTGAATGAATGAATGACACTTGGCACATGAGCCATAACTTGATTTCTTCAAAATTGCGATACAAGAAAAAATTAAATCATTTGGTTCCAAAGACATGGTTACCAAAGTGTCAAGCTTTTGAAAATCTTGTGATGCTTATCTGTTGACCAAAAAATAGAAAAGATATCACCATCGAGGAATATAACATACCTCATACTTGTATTGAGCACCTGACTGTAAATCAGTCTCAACTGCATAAAATCAACAATTAGGGAGGAGCTAGATATGAATGATGAAAGCTTCATATTTAGTTAGAAGATAAAGCCATCCCCTTACAATTCCCTGGATCAATATATGCAATTGCAACAAGGAACCCCGGGCCAATATACGAGAATAGATTTTTCCAACTTTTCCTCTGCAGGTAGAAAAGCATTAGTCTCAGAATTGGATCGTTTATTCTTGCAGAAAAGAAAGACACCTAAAGTACATGTTTCAATTATTATGATGTTGCTACCCTGAATTAAATTATCCTAGACTTTTAAATTAACCAGAAGATTCTGCAATCTTCTTAAAGTAGATCACATATAAAAACTTATCCAGAGAGAAATTATACATACCTGAACACTTCATATTTTGTTTTACTATCTAAACTAACTTTAAAATCACTTTTAATTATATATCTTTCTTGCAAATTACATCCACCAAATTCAAGAGTCTTATCTTTCCACTACCAAGTCTATTAAATTGAAAATGGGTAATGACATGGTAGCTAAAGTTTGTAGCAAAAAGATCTAACCTCAGGGACTATGATCTGTTCAACATCATAGGCATCGATGAAGGGCTCATTTTGAGTACTGGAATGAGGTTGGTTGCCAGGGCTCGAAATGAATTGAGATGAATGCTCCATACCCACCATTTTCTAACTGACAATTATCATTCAGAATTATCATCAGCAAGAGGCGCCGATATCTTTTTAAGTCTGTTTTGTGTATTGATATTTTACCTTCACAAAGCAAGAGAACAAGGTTCAAAAGCTGAAAAACAAATTGCATTTGAAGGAAATAGAAAGTTACTTCCTTGAAAAAAATTACTAATTTTTTATTTGTATGACAACGAAAGTGAGAGGAACTCTAACTTGAAATGAAAATCACGAAGCCCCGAATTTGACTCTACCATTCCCATCACCCATCCACAGTTTGGATGCTTGGGAGAACTATAGTGAGAGAAGGCCTATCATATAGATGGTGGACGGATGGCGTCATTTCCCATACACTTTCTAGAGATTGCCAAATGAAAAATTGTTAGAAAGCCCACTTAAATGGTTCAATGGTCAAGAAGTTGGTCTGCAACTCAAAAATGCAAAGTTCAAATCTGCAACAAGTAAGCCTTTTTTCCACAACAAGTGGGTACAGCTACATGAATTCTTTACCTCCACTGAGAACTGTTGGTGCAAAGGTACCACGATCATTTATTTTGATAATAATAAAATACTTGTTATTTAACATTTGCTTTTTAGTTTTAGATTTCAGAAAAATGTAAATGATTACAAGTGTGAAAGACGGAGTTCAAGCTCGCATTCATAGCATATTGGAGGAACTTGATGGAGAACAAAGAGTATTACAAGGAGCGAGAACTTGAAGACAGAAGAATATGATAGATGTTCTTTTGTCTTGTACTCTGTATTTGTTATTTTCATTCTTTGTTCTTTCATTTTCTTAGATGTATGTTAAAGAGCCTTAAACTATCAACACTGTAGTCCTAGGAATACTTGCACAACCTTAGGATACTTAGGTTTTCCGTAGAGGACTTAGAAAACCTAAATACGTTTCAGACAGCCTATTCAGACATCTAATACTAATATCAGACGTCTGATAGTGATCTTTAAGACGTCTGAATGTTGAATCAGACGTCCAAACTTTTAGGGCTGGTCTTATCTGTTGATTTCAGACAACCGACCCTTAGTTCAGACGTCTGATGACTTGGCCAAACATCCAATTAGTAGAACGTTGGCTTTCACAATATGATCGTTGAGAAATGACCTTTAGGCTTCTATCAGACGTCCGTAGAGGACCTTAGATGTCTGATAAGTGACCGTTAGCCCTCGATTGAACTAAAATCACTTCTCTTGAGGCTTATAGGCGTTTATGCCTTGGGAAATCCATTCCCACAGTAAATTAGGTTTCCAGATGCCCAGACCTAGTGTCAGGCGTCCGAAATGTTGTCTGATTGAATTACACAAGAAACTTGTTTAGGTCTGACTCAAGTCAGTAAGGAAACCCGTCTAAGATTAGACGTCTGATTTAGTTTCCAAATGTTATAAGAGTAACTTCCAGACATTTGATAATTTGCTCAGACGTCTGATGACCCTATCAGAATCATTAATAATACTGATTGCGGCTTGTTTTGCCTTGGGATGATCCCCAACGGCTACCTAAGGCTTCCACAGCCTTCCTAGGCCTTCCTAAGCCATCTGTAAATAGGAGAGGCCCCTTACCTTGTAAACACACACCAAGACACACCTACCAATACCATTTCCACATCTTTTGTGTCACTTTGATCTTGAGAAGAAGCTTTAGCTCTCCAAGCTTTAATTCCACACCTGAATGCTTCATCCAGTTGTGCACCCGCTCACTCCGCAATTACGAGAGTGAAGTAGTGCCTACGCGTGGTTCACGCATCCACATCAAGCCGACGCACTTCCAGTAAAGGGAAGTATTCTTTACCTATAGTAGTTAGGTTTATTTTGTGGTTCTATAGGTTGCTTTGTATTTTACTTTGTTAATTGGTTGGGTATTTACTTTACGAATTCATGTCTCCTTCGTGAGACAAAAACCTTCTCGTAAAGAGAAGGGGTTTTGAGGTTACGCTACCATCGTATTTGTAGCGTGATTGTAAGAGATTCAGTCACCCTCGTTTTAAATGACTGGGATAGTGGTTTTGATCGACTTAGTCGATCGGGAAGTCCTAACTCGAGAAGGTTAGGTGGTGGTTTTCACCCGATTTGGGTTTCCACCTTAAAATACCTGTGTATCTTGTGTGATTGTCTATTTGTGAAATTGATTTATTTTAATTCCGCACATTATCTATTTTCCATAAATCTCACCCCCTCCTGTACAAATCAACAGTTGGTATCGGAGCAGATTCTTGCGATATCGACGTAACACCCGGCAAGGATCCAATGGAGGGAAGTGTCACAGCCATCAGACTCATCAAGGGACAGTCCACTACCCGTCCTCCCTACTTCGACGAGAGTAACTACGGGTATTGGAAGCTTAGGATGAAGACATGGCTTCAAGTCAATGACTTCACCATCTGGGCCAGATGCGAGACCCCTTCGACATCCCGGAGAGACCTACCGCAAGCTACTCGCAGTAGCAGATTCGGGAGCTATCACTCAACGCGAAGACAATGAACGTGTTGTATTGCGTGCTTAGCCCAGAGGAGTTTAACCGAATCTTGCACCGCGCCACCGCATACGAGATTTAGCACACACTTGAGGTAACTCATGAAGGTACCTCTAAGATAAAAACTTCTAAAATCAATATTCATTCACAAAAATTTGAATCTTTTATTATGAAACCTAATGAATCTTTAAGTGAGATGTATATTAGGTTCACTCTTATGGTGAACAACCTTAAAGCTTTAGGAAAGACCATCAAGGAGTTTCAAGGAAAGTTTCTTCGTTCCCTTGGATAGGAGTGGGAACAGAAGGTCACCGCCATCGAAGAGGCGAACAACGTAGAGGAACTCAATATGAAAGATCTCCTAGGCAATCTCAGCCTACGAGACGAAGTTGAAGCAGAAGAATGACACTCCATAACCAAAGCCGAGGAAGTCTCTCGCCTTCAGAGCCACATCGGATAGCGAGGTGAGTTCCGATGACGAAGACTTTAAATTTTTACTTAAAAAATTTTTCAAGTTTTGTAGGGATTCTAAAAGAGAAAAGAAAGAGAAGGAAAAGGAGCAAGGTAGCCCGAGACGTTGCTACCACTGCAACGAAAAGGTCATCTTCGACCCGAGTACCCTCTTCTCAAGAAGGAGAAAAAGGAGAAGTATAAGAAGAAGGCGTTCCAAGCAATTTGGGACGACTCGAGCTCAAAGGAAAAAGAAGAGGATCCCAAGAAGAAGAATGAAACCGCTTGCATGGGTTTCATGGCCATTGCAAGCGATAGCGACTCCGACAATAACGAGGTAAACTCGGATTTACAAGATACTTTTGATGAGTTATTTGAAGTCAATAAGTCACTTAAAGTGGAAAACAAAAACATTAAAAAGAATCTTAATTTTCTTAAATTAGCAGATGAAAGGTTAGAAAAACAACTTAAGGATCTAGAAACTAGTTCTAGTCTTAAGGATGATAACTTATTGTTAGAGAATAATAATCTATCAAATGAAAATAGTGAATTGATTAAGAAAAATATAAGTTTAAAATTAGAATTTTCTGATTTAAAGACTAAGACGTATGTTTTAGAAAAAGATCTTACATGTCTTAGGGAAGAATCTATTAAATTGATGAACAAATTAGATAACTTTTCTAAAGTTAGCCTTAGCCCTAAGGTTGAGAAAAGATCTCCATCAAGGAGACCAACTAACACATCCGGATCCAAGCTAACTTGGATACTGAAAGATTAACTTGAACTTTGTTTTGTAGGTTTCAAGGGAGAGTTCAACATCAAGAATTGGAATTACAAGCTAAAAGGTGGTCAACTCGAATTAGGAGGACCAAGGAGTAGACCAAGGAAGGAGAAGAGAAGACCAACGAGATGACGAACAAATGTCCAAGCCGTTTCATGTCAACCGCTCGATTGGAGATTGGCATCGATGCCCGGACTCCAAGCTATAGATGAGAGCCCCATCCAGTTTGGCATCCACTTCCATTTGGGCCATTCTATTAGCCATGGAAGGTGAAGTAAACCTTTAACCCTATCTCTTTATAAATAACATGTAGATAGGGGAAGTTAAAATCAATGAGCTAATTGTTCATCTTTAAGGGGGAGTGGTTAACATAGCTATATTTCCTTTAGAAAGGGGGAGTTAATCATATAGCTATCTTGTTGCTTCAAAAAGGGGGAGAATATTATTCTTGATTAAACCCAAATTTAGAACATGTTTTAAGGGGGAGTTGTAGGAGAATTAAAATTAATTAAACCTTTTTTATAATGTCAAAAAGGGGGAGATTGTTATACATTATTATTTATAATTTTGTAATCATCAAAAAGGGGAAGATTGTTGGTGCAAGGGCACCATGATCGTTTATTTTGATGATAACAAAACACTTGTTATTTAATATTTACTTTTGAGTTTTAGATTTCAAGAAAATACAAATGGTTACAAGTGTGAAAGATTGAACTTAAGCTCGCATTCATGACGGATTGGAGGAACTTGACGGAAAGGGAGCATTGCGACAAGCGAGAGCTTAAAGACAGAAGAATATGATAGATGTTCTTTTATCTTGTACTTTGTATTTGTTGTTTTCATTCTTTGTTCTTTCATTTTCTTAGATGCATGTTAAAGAGCCTTAAACTATCAACACTGTAGTCCTAAGAACATTTGCACAACTCTAGGATACTTAGGTTTTCTGTAGAGGACTTAGGAAACCTAAATAGAGTTCAGACAGCCTATTCAGACGTCTAATACTAATATCAGACGTCTAATAGTGATCTTTAAGACGTCTGAATGTTGAATCAGATGTCCAAACTCTTAGGGTAGGTCTTAAAACCGTCTATCTGTTGATTTCAGACGACCGACCCATAATTCAGACGTCTTATCAGACGTTTGATGACTTAGCCAGACGTCTAATTCGTCGAACGTTGGTTTTCACAATATGATCGTTGAGAAATGACCTTTAGGCTTTTATCAGACGTCCGTAGAGGACCTTAGACGTCTGATAAGTGACCGTTAGCCCTCAATTGAGCCAAAATCACTTCTCTTGAGGCTTATAGTCGTTTGTGTCTTGGGAAATCTATTCCCACAGTAAATTAGGTTTCCCGGCGCCCAGACCTAGTGTTAGACATCCGATATGTCTAACTGAATTACACAAGAACCTTGTTTAGGTTTAACTCAAGTCAGTAAGGAAACCCGTCTAGGATTAGATGTCTGATTGTGGCTTGTTTTGCCTTGAGATGATCTCCAATAGCTACTTAAGGCTTTCACAGCCTTCCTAGGCCTTCTTAAGCCATCTATAAATAGGAGAGGCCCCTTGCCTTATAAACACACACACCTGGCAATATCATTTCCACATCTTTTGTGTCACTTTGATCTTGAGAAGAAGCTCTAGCTCTCCAAGCTTTAGTTCCACACCTGAGAGCTTCATTCAGCTGTGCACCCACCCTCACTCCGCGATTACGAGAGCGAACTAGTACTTACGCGTGGTTCACGCATCCGCGTCAAGCTGACGCACTTCCAGCAAAGGGAAGTATTCTTTACCTATAGTAGCTAGGTTTATTTTGTGGCTCTAAGGTTGCTTTGTATTTTACTTTGTTAATTGGTTGGGTATTCGCTTTGCGAATTCCTATCTTCTTCCTGAGCATGAAGAGAAGGGGTTTTAAGATTACGCTACCATCATATTTGTAGCGTGGTTGTAAGAGGTTCAGTCATTCTTATTGGTGCTAGAGCACTACGATCGTTTGTTTTGATGATAACAAAACACGTGTTATTTAACATTTGCACTTGGAGTCTTAGATTTCACGTCAATTGCAAATGGAGACGTGATTAGACGGAATTCGAGCTCGTATCCAGGACGGATTGGAGGAGCTTGATGGAGAACAGAGGAGATTCACGAGGAACGATAGATTGAAGATGGAAGGACAAGAAGAATAGGATAGAATTCTATTTATTTCTTTCATGTACTTTTATCTTCATTTCCTTGCTCCTTTTGTTCCTTAGAACATCATGTTAAGGAACCTCAAAGTACCATAACAGTAGTCCTAGGAACACCCGCGCAACCCTAGGACACATAGATTTTCTGTGGAGAACTTAGAAAACCAATATAAGGTTCAAACAGCTGTTCCAGACGTCTAATTCCAAAATCAGACGTCTGATAATATATTTTAAGACGTCTGGCTGTTGATTCAGACGTATGATAACATTTAGGTTGGACATAGTTAGCTCTGTCTGATGAAATCAGTGTCGTCTGATGGACTTGCACTAGAACCCTGTTTAGATCTGATCCAAGTCAGGAAGAAATCCGCCTAAAATCAGACGTTTGATGTTGTTCTCAGACGTCTTAAAGTGATCTTCCAGACGTCTCATAACCCTGTCAGTGCAATCATTGTTCATGATTTCGGCTTGATTCTCTTGGGCTTTGCTCCCAACGGCTATGGAAGCTTTCCAAAGCTTTCCTAAGGCCTCTATAAATAGAGAGGAACCTCTTGCACATCAAGAGATACCTAGAGACACCAAAAAGACACCTAGATACACCTAGACACATCAAGAACAAGCATTTCCACTCTCTTGTGTCCAAAAAGAATCTCTTGCTTTCTAAGCTCAAGTTCTACATCTTGAGAGCATCAAGCCTTCGCGCACCCGCTCTCCCGCCGTAGTTCACAAGAGTGACGTTGCGTCGTCGCGTGGATCATGCACCCGCGTCATCGATCCGACACACTCCTTGCAAAGGGGAGTTTCCTAATTCCTATAGAAGCTAGGTTTAAATCTTTGTTGGCTCTATAGGATTGTTGTTTATTTTATCTTTGTTATTTGATTGGGTATTCGCTTTGCGAATTCTCGTCTCCTTCGTGGGACAAAATCCTTCTCATGAAGAGAAGGGGTTGAGGAGTGCTACCCTTGCACTTGTAACGTGGTTGTATTTGAGGTTGAATCACCCTCGTTTAAGTGATTCGTTTAGCGGATTTTGATCAACTTGGTTGATCGGAAAATCCTAACTCGAGAGGGTTAGGTGGTGGTTTTCACCCGATTTGGGTTTCCACCTAAAAATTATTTGTGCACATTGTATGATTGAATTTTTTGTAAGATTGCTTTATATTTTATTTCCGAAATTTATTACGTCACCCCCTCCTGGTAGGGCCAAAAAATTCTACAATTTGTATCAGAGCAGGTCTTGCGTTATCGATGTTACAAACCGGCGAGGATCTAGATATGGAGGGAAAAGCGTTCGTGTGCACCGAAGGACACAATACCTCGCGACCACCATACTGTGAAGGTATAGATTTCGTTTATTGAAAAAATCGTATGACTATGTGGTTGCATGCCTACGACTTCCGAGTGTGGAAAAATGCGAATCCACATTTGTGATTCATATGAAACCCGCAAGAGGTTACTCAGAAGATCAGGTTCGGAATCTCAACCTCAACGCAAAGGCAATAAATGCCTTGTATTGCATGTTGAGTACGAAGGAATTCGAACGAATCCAAGAGTACACCGCCCACGAGATATGGAGGAGGTTGGAAGGCACTCATGAGGAGACGAGCTCGGACGAAGATCTCAAGAAGGAAACTGCGTGCCTTTGACTCATGGCCATCACGTATAACGACAGCGACGACAGTAACAATGAGGTAAACTCAGATTTACAAGATGCTTTTAATGAGTTGTATGAGCTTAGTAAATCACTAAAAACAGAAAATAAAAGTATGAAAAAGAATCTTAGTTTTCTTAAATCTGAAAATGAAATGCTAGAAAATAAACTTAAGGATCTAGAAATAAGCCCTAGTTCTAACACTTTTGAAAATGAAAATTTGTTTCTAGAAAATAAAAACCTAATTAATGAAAATATTAAATTAATTGAAGAAAATGACACTTTAAAGTTAGAAATTTTTTATTTACAGATTAAGATGCATATTACAGAAAATGAACTTGCATGTTTTAGGGAAAACTCCAACAAATTAATCAACAAAGTATATAATTTTTATAACCCTAAGGTTAAGAAAGGATCTCCGTCAAGGAAACCCGCTAATAGATCCGGATTCAAGCTCACTTGGATATCGAAAAAAGAATTGAAATCTTGTTTTGTAGGTTTCAGGGATAACTACAACACGAAGGACTGGACCTACAAGCTCAAGGCTGGTCAACTCGAGTTGGGAGAACCAAGGAGTAGACCAAGGAGGAGAACAAGAAGATCGACGAGACGGCCAACAAACGATGGACCCGCCGCACATCGACCACCACATTGGAGACCGGCACCGATGCCTGGGCCTCCAAGCTACGGATGGGAGCCCCATCCGATGTGGCATCCACCACCACCATTTGGGCCATTTTATTGGCCATGGTAGGTGAGGTAAAAATTCTTTACCCTATCTTTTTATCATTAGCATTTAAATAGGGGGAGTTAAAAAAAATTATGAGCTAATTGTCAATTTTTAAGAGGGAGTTGCAAGTTAGCTAAATTTCCTTTAGTAAGGGGGGGAAAAATAATAGCTATCTTGTTGTTACAAAAAGGGGGAGGACATTACTTTTAAAAGAAATTCATAGAAGAGCATGTTTTAAGGGAGAGTTATAGGAAATTTAAAATTAATCAAACCTTTTTGATAACGTCAAAAAAGGGGAAGATTTTTTTTTGCATTATTATTTATGATTTTGTTATCATCAAAAAGGAGGAGATTGTTGATTCTAGAGTACTACGATCGTTTGTTTTAATGATAACAAAACATGTGTTATTTAATATTTGCACTTGGAGTCTTAGATTTCACGTCAATTGCAAATGAAGACGTGATTAGATGAAATTCGAGCTCGCATCCAGGACGGATTGGAGGAACTTGATGGAGAACAGATGAGATTCGCGAGAAGCAATAGATTGAAAATGGAAGGACAAGAAGAATATGATAGAATTCTGTTTATTTCTTTCATGTACTTTTATCTTCATTTCCTTGCTCCTTTTGTTCCTTAGAACATCATATTAAGGAACCTCAAAGTACCATAACAGTAGTCCTAGGAACACCCGCGCAACCCTAGGACACATAGATTTTCTGTGGAGAACTTAGAAAATCAATATAGGGTTCAAACAGCTGTTCCAAACATCTAATTCCAAAATCAGACGTCTGATAATATATTTTAAGACGTCTGGCTGTTGATTCAGATGTATGATAACATTTAGGTTAGACATAGTTAGCTCTGTCTGATGAAATCAGACGTCTAGACCTTAATCCAGACGTCTTATAAGACGTCTGATGACTTTGCCAGACGTCCAATTAGTGGACCGTTGGCTAGCTTAGCAAACACTGAAGGATATGACCGTTGAGCCTTATCAGACATCCTTAAGCCTTTCCAGACGTCTGATAGATGACCGTTTTACCTCGGCTGACCCAAAATCTCTTCTCAGAGATTTTCTAGCCGTTGCACTCTCTTGGAAATCCATTCCCACGAAAAACTAGGTTTCCAGACGTCCAGACATAGTACCAGACATCCTGTATGTCGTCTGATGGACTTACACTAGAACCCTGTTTAGATCTGATCCAAGTCAGGAAGAAATCTGCCTAAAATCAGACGTTTGATGTTGTTCTCAGACGTCTTAAAGTGATCTTCCAGACGTCTGATAACCCTGTCAGTGCAATCATTATTCCTGATTTCGGCCTGATTCTCTTGGGCTTTGCTCCCAACGGCTATGGAAGTTTTTTAAAGCTTTCCTAAGACCTCTATAAATAGAGATGAACCTCTTGCACATCAAGAGACACCTAGAGACACCAAAAAGATACCTAGATACACCTAGACACATCAAGAACAAGCATTTCCACTCTCTTGTGTCCAAAAAGAATCTCTTGCTCTCTAAGCTCAAGTTCTACATCTTGAGAGTATCAAGCCTTCGCGCACCCGCTCTCCCGCCGTAGTTCACGAGAGCGACGTTGCGCCGTCGCGTGGATCATGCACCCGCGTCATCGATCCGACACACTCCTTGCAAAGGGGAGTTTCCTAATTCCTATAGAAGATAGGTTTAAATCTTTGTTGGCTCTATAGGATTGTTTATTTTATCTTTGTTATTTGGTTGGGTATTCGCTTTGCGAAATCCCGTCTCCTTTGTGGGACAAAATCCTTCTCGTGAAGAGAAGGGGTTGAGAAACGCTACCCTCGCACTTGTAGCGTGGCTGTATTGGAGGTTGAATCACCCTCGTTTAAGTGATTCATTTAGTGGATTTTGATCAACTTGGTTGATCGGAAAATCCTAACTCGAGAGGGTTAGGTGGTGGTTTTCACCCGGTTTGGGTTTTCACCTAAAAATTATTTGTGCACATTGTGTGATTGAATTTTTTGTGAGATTGCTTTATATTTTATTTCTGCAATTTATTACGTCACCCCCTCCTGGTAGGGTTGAAAAATTCTACAATCCTCGTTTCAAGGGACTGGGATAGTGGTTTTGATCGACTTTGTCGATCGGGAAATCTTAACTCAAGAGGGTTAGGGGGTGATTTTCACCCGATTTGAATTTCAACTTTAAATTACCTGTATATCTTGTGTGATTGTCTATTTGTGAGATTGATTTATTTTAATTCCGCACTTTATCTATTTTCCGTAGATCTCACCCCCTCCCGTAAGAATTAACAAGAACCACCATAGGTCATTCCCCAACTTTGGTCAAAATAATCAGATGAGACCTGATGGTTTCCATTAAACACTTTCTGGATCTTCGTCGAATCCTTCCATGGAATTCACCATCCAACACCTTGAGCCTGACACATTAAATGATTTTTGCATATGCATACACCGTGTTAGGTATGCCTCATTCAATCTTCTTTTGAGATAATAAGAAGGCAGAACTGAATCACTTCACTCTTGACCACTTTTGGGGCCAGTTTAGGGCATGGCCTCTTACCCAGCTATATTATACTAGATCTTCAAAATGGACAATACATGATTTGAGGTGTACTAAGGGCACTACTGTGGTATTCTTGCAAAGCTTTTTTGGGAATGGGTATTTCTATGAAGACTTATAGTCAATTCGCTTTCACCGAAGATCGATGGTCCCATGACATGTTTATTGTAGATGGGTAATGCCTTACTTTCCGTCCTTGCTAAATCTAAATCAAACATCCTTGCTCCCAAGACTCTAGTCTCACACGGCAACATGTTTTACTTCGAAATTCTCGCTTCATCAATGGCCAACCCTTCCTTCCACTTGAAGACTTCTAAGTGAAGGAGGTGCGCTCCATTTTGTCGTAGGTCATGAGTCAACTATTGTAAACTCTTTAATGACAGTACTGCCAGACCAAGCATTTTCTTCATAATCTCATCATAAATCCAGTCCTTTGTATTGCCACATGCCTATCTCAACATCTTTATTGCCACTAGTTTAACATTCAGACCCTTAATGCATGATAGGTCCCATAATTGCTCAATGGTATCACCTTAAATTTCAAAGGAATCCCATTGTTACAAAGAATGCTTGAAGCTCATCTCCTCTTCAACCAAGCTACACTGATTTTACATGTCTTTATAACATCTGCTACCTCATTCTCTTAAAAATTGACCTTGAATATCTATAGAAGCCTCTTTCTTTGAAGTGCAATATGTTCCAATATTCACCTCTGCTTCATGTTTATCACCTCTGCCACTCCATCAACATATACTTAATCTTTGTCATTCTTAATCAAAAGCCCTTAACTGTTAATATTTCTCTTACATTTGGATGCGAGATAAAACATTGCAAGGATAAGATAAGTTGAGAGGAGCATTTGTTTAAATGGTGGAATAAGTAGACGGTTAAGTGATGACGAATGTTAATAGATATTTGTTTAATATTAAAAAAATGTTGGTGAATATTTATTTAATATTAAAAATAAAAATATACTAATATTTATTTAATATTTAAAATGAAAATAGAGGTTATCATCATGCGACGAGATAAACCTCGTCAAAAACTTCAATATGAACCCGAAGGGGGATATCCCGCTTCCAACACCACCTCCAAACGGGCCCTTACCTGTTAATACACTCGCGAAATATACGCGAATCGAGGTCGGAACACGCAATAGAACAGGAGAATGGACCGGACCTGGGGATCGAGGCTGAGGGGGGCAGTTCTGGAGAGGTCTGGCGGCCCGTGGCGATCGGGATTTGGCGTTAGGGTTCGCAGCGAGCGCCGGCGCTTTACGCGCGTTCCGACACTCAGCAGACGACGGAGCTCTCCCTTTCCAAATGTTAAAGGGGTGGTGTTCTCCGCTGCTGCCTATGTTTCGGCCGCGGGGGGGAACGTCATTGCTATATATAGGGGTGTGTACGTGTGTGTGCGTGTGTCCGTTCGGGGGGAATTCGAGATGAGTCCACACTTGCTCGGTGGCACTCGTTGAACGGCTCATCGGATGGGACCCACGTGATGTGGTGCCGCGTGGAAGGCTCCTTCGTCCGCCTTGTGTCGGGGTGGTGGTGGCACCGGTGATGGGGGAAGGAAGTACCCGTGGATGAGTGGGGTGAGGGGAAAGAGATGGCGGCGGTGGCGGCGGTGGCTTGGTGGGATGACGAGGAGCGAGGAAGGCAGGTGGTGCGGCTGCCCTTCGTGGGTGGCCGAGAGAGGAAAAGAAGAGAGGAAGGAGGGGGGGGGGGGGGGGGGGGACGTCACCGATGGTTACGGGGAGGCGCTGGGCCGCGTCGGAGGTCGTGGCGGTGATGTGTGGATGTTGCTCGCACGGCACCGTGCGCGGGGCGGAGTCGGCGTCGTCGCGCGGTGTCGTGCGGCCGCGACGAAGTTGTGTCGCGTGGGGTGTGTCGTCGAGGGAGAGAGAGAGAGAGACCGCGAGAGAGAAGAGTGGGGAGGAAGAATGTGGCGGTGGCGGTGGCGGTGGCGGTGGTTTAGCACGGGGGTTGGTTGGGTTTTATGGAGGGTGGAGAAGTTGGGTTACGTGGAGGAAGGAAGGAAGGAAGGAGAGGGGAAAGTAAGGAAAGAGAGTAGAGTAAAAGAGAAAAGTGGGGATGAAAGGAAATCTATTCCTGTATACTATAATTGGATTTTGACTTGCCACGTGTCGATCTCTTGTCACTGTCATTGCCGGCACTCTCTCCATCTCCACTGCTCGAACTCCCCCTTCTCTCTCTCTCCTATCAAATGCCACCATGTTCTCTCTCTCTCTCAAAAGCATTTTCATCCAAGGGGAGAACGTGATAAAAGAGGACACGCTCCCCAATTAAAAAAAAAAAAAAAAAAAAAAAAGAGAGATAGAGAATCCTAATGTACTCAGCGAGGGAAAGTAAAATAAACGAAGAAGATAAAAAAATAAAAGAGAAAGAAAAAGAAAAATACACCTCTGATATCTTAAAGGAGGGTAATCTCACGTTCATAGGTATGATAAGGTACTAACGAGACGAATCTTCAAGAATATGTCAACGGGTGAATTGATTAGTTCAACCAAAAGGTCGAAATCGATCCCTGACAAAAGTCAGAAACTTAACCGTAAGAGGCATAGGGTCACACGTGATTCCCAACAAAACAAACAACACTACAAAAAGAAAAGGAGTGGAACAGACCAATAACAATGAGCAACAACAAACAATTGCAGTGCCACGACCCGCATGCAAAACGAGACAAACCAACATCATGCAACAACAACAATGCCATCGCAAAACCAGGCCTTCGTCGTCACACGCAGCCACACACACCACCGCATAGCCCCAGTTGTCGCACACTACGCGCTCGACGCCACACACCCGGACAGGCCACAGCTTGCATTGGAGCACGCACAGCCCCAACCGCTACACAACACCTCGCACCTGAACAGGCTGTAACACGCGCTGTAGCTTGCACTAGAAGCACCAGACAGGAGAAAATATCCCCTGCTCACGCCAACCGATCGTTGTTGCATCCATCGTCGCCACACCCACACCCGATAGCCACACCCCGAGCATGTCACTCTCACTGCTGATTGAAGGTCCCAGAAGGAGGATAAAGGGAGCTGGTAGGAGGAGGGGGCTCCGAACAGCCCCAAAAAAACCAATCAAAGCCCATAGACGCTCAAGAATTTCACTAGAGGAGAAGAAAAAGGAGGAAAGAGAAAGTCAGGATGACAGGTCATTTTTTTAAGAAAAACAATATCTACTAAAACCTTCTCCCTCCCTTCCCCCTGGTATGCACCCATATGTTACCGATTTTTTTTTTTTTTCGAGAAATAACTTACGTTACATTCCTCTAAGCAAAGTTCACACTCACACGCACACATACAAAATATATATATTATTAAATAAATTCACACACATTCAATATATATATTATTGAATAAATTTATTAAAATATGATATTTATATAATTAAAATAATATATATCATTATCCTAAGATATAAATTATGTATTGTTTTTGTAACTTTGTTAATAAATTATTTTAATATATCTTAAAAGTGGATTTAAACACGTTGTTATGTATGTGTGACATATATTATTTATTTATTTATTTATTTTATAGATAAGATAAGTATTTTTTTAAAAATGATTTACTTTACATGAAGTATTATATATCATACATTAATGACATTGGATATAGGAATGTAAATAAGGTTAGGTTTGAGTTGGGTTTAAATACTTATTTTCAAGTTTAATATCCATATGTACATGTCTTACCTACTTATTAAATTTTTAAATCATAAATCCATATCTAGAACAATTTACTCATGCATGACATACCTATTTGGTATTTACTCATAACATTTAATCTCTCTCTCCCTCTCTCCAACATCAATTACTATGAAAATAACTTTTAATTTACAAATTTTGTTGAAGTAAATATCTATCTTCTTGCAAAAATATTAAAGATTATTTACTAATCTTTTGTTTGAGTAGCTATAAAAAAAGTAAATTTATGTTCATCTATATATATCAAACTATACTTTTTTAATCATTATATAGAATATTTCTAGTTATAACTTTGTATATAGGTTGCTCAATAAAACTTAATGTTATACTCATGAATATTGTTAAAACTCTTTATAATTTTTTTTCTATATATATTGTACACATCATATATCCTTAGTAAATCTCGTTGCTCACACGATCAGTAACGTTCGTTCACCGATGTAGATTCCACATCTCTCTTTGTTTTTATTCATGGATCCTGAAGTGAAGCACAGGATGAGACACACTAATATTATGGGAAAGGAAGGAGAGAAGGCAGCTAATCATGATTGGAAAAAAAAATTAAGGAGGGGGAAAAAGTTATACATAGTCCCCTGAAATTATGCGAAAGTTTCTGCACAACCCCATATGGTGCAAAGGGATTGCAGGATTCCTAGCCAGATGCAAAGAACTTCTTAGGTGAGTCCCATCGTCGACGAGTCAATGGGATAAATTTTTTTAATCTTTGACTTGCGGCCTTCTTTTTTCAGAGAATTAATTGAAGAGCAATATTTTCCTTTGATTAGGAAAGCTAAAGTAATGGCAGGGTATGAAAATTTTGGGCTCCTTTCCTCTATCCGCGACTCTGTTTCCTTGTCACCATGTCAATAACAGTTTCAATTGTCTCCTTAAATTACACACCAACTTTGGACCTTTCACTGTGTAATGCAATAGAATTGCGAAGCAACATTGCTCTCCTTCTCTTCGCTATGACTTACTCTTTATGTCCGTCAAGAATTCCAACAATCGAAGTACGAAGTCCATTTTGAGTCTATTCAACTTGGAATAATGCTAATCAAGTTTACACATCATCTTTGCCCAAAAGGAAATGAAGCCAAATAAATTGCTCCATTAGATAGGACAAAAGGGTATGAAAAGCCTAATCTAAAGTAGCCGGTCCACTAGATAGTGCTCAGGGGAATACGCAACCTCATCTAAATAAGCGGCCCATATTGCTTTGAGAGTTATTCCCTTTCCTTTCCCCAGTTCTTCCAAAGTGGGGCATATCCGTATTCCTCTCTTGCCCTCGTCACTATCCCAATAGAATTGGTGATAAGTTGAATGCCTAAAGAAACGGCGCAGAGTTCCCGTGAGTTGTGACCGATTCTTAGCACTATTGGAGCATGAGAATCAATGCCGTAATAGTATAATAAGAAAATGGGCATATCGACGTACCATGCCTAACTTGTTCCATGCCCTAGAATTTTGACTTTGAACCTCTCTTAGTTGAATGGAACCGATGCTTATGAGGTTGGGTTCTCTAGAGTTTGATTACTTATGAATGGGTTGGATTTGCAAGTTGGGGACCAAGTAACAAATTGAAGTTCTAGCTAAGCCTAAGGAAGATTATCCGATACCTAAGTTTGTAAGGTTAGATATCATTTTCTTGAAGGGCTAGATTATCTTCTAAGATATTGTTTGTTAGGAAAAAATATTTTTTTTACAGATAGGCTTTGTTGGGGATAAATCTAGGATAAAAGACAAATCTTGTTTGGTTGGTCAATGGGTCAAATCACGAGATTTGAGAGTGTGAATGTGTTTGCTGGGAGAGATTGTTTTTGAATTTAGATTAGGGCAGCAGGTTGAAATTCGACATTGTCCTATCCTGGGATTGCAGGCCCAATCCCGAGATGGCCTAATTCTGAAATTAAAAGGCCTAAATCAGAGATAGAAGGGGTAATCCAGGGAAACAAACAATGCCAGGTTGTTGGATTTCTTGGGGTCGATAGCCAATTTGACTTTGTTAGAGAATAAAATAAATTAGTTATTTTGTTAACTCATTTACTATTTTTAGGTCCTAATTAGATTATCATGTATGCCCTTGTCTCTTTCTATATAAAGAGAGATATGGTCTTTCTTTTATCAATAACAAGAATCATTTATCCCTCAAAAAATCTCTACATGATATCAGAGTCACCGATCTTAGTGGTCTAGGATTTAGAAGAAGGAAACCTAAAGGGGGTGGAGGCCCTCTGACAGCGTTGCTGGCCTCCGGCAAACCACCAGAGAGGCTCTCTCCTCTCCCAACCTCTCCTCTTCCTCCTCTATTCCTTTTCTTCTCTCATTTTCTCATTGTTGTTATCCCCTCATCGTCTCAGAGATAAAAAAAAAAATGACACCAGTGCCACCTCCAGTCGAGCATTGGAGAAGGATCATCGGTGGAGTGGTCGTCGGGGCCCTGGCCTCCAGACTGACCACATCCGGTTGCCAACTGATCGACCGCACGCTGTTAAAGGAGACTCCTTTGATCGGCGTTGCCCTTTGATGGGAAGTTCAGATCCAAGTTTTGGGCCACCAAATCACGCCCGTTTGAAGATCTGGAGGCACCATTGGTTCCCTTGGAGGCCATGGTACCAGATCGAGGCAATTCGGGCTTCTCTCGACCTCATCGAAGCGCCGTTGCGCTCCTCTATTGTGCTGCCGCCCACAGAAAAAATGGGGGAGAAGACGGAGAAGAAGAGGGAGACGAAGGTGGCTTCTCTACTCTCTTCTCCGATTGCAACCACAACAGCAATATCATCAGTAATAACAGTAGCAAGTGTTGCTGCCATCGTTCTCTCTCTCTGATTTCAATCAAAGAAGAAAAAAAGGAGGGTTATTTGCGTTGTTGGTCTGATCTAATGTCAAGTTGAGTATTATGTTTTTGGGGCATTTATGTGTAGCTCCTTATAGTTCAAAGTTTTGGTTTTTATTGTTTGAGTCCTTATATGTTGAGTGTAAGACAAGAGTTCAAGACGAGAGCCACTTCAAGATGTCAAGTGTACGGGCAGTACTCTTACATACCTCAAGAGAAACTAAACGTCGACTGATTCTGTGAGGGCGTATTAGAAGAGATATCCAGGGTTGAAGACACGAAAAAGGGACTATCATGACGACAAAAGTTGATCTTCACTACCTTAAGGATCCAAGTCTTAGTTGTCTCTTACGTCTCGACTTGCGGGGGGAGTGTTAGAAAATAAAATAAATTAGTTATTTGGTTAAGTCATTTAATATTTTTAGGTCCTAGGTAGATTACCATATATGCCCTTGCTTCTCTCTATATAAAGAGGGATAGGGCCTCTCATTTGTCAACAACAAGAATCATTTATTCCTCCAAAAATCTCAACAGACTCTTTAATGACCTTTCTTGACATGTATAATCTCTCATCAAGCACATTACTTGGCATTTCTGTAGGCAATTGAGGGTTGGAAAGCACTCTACACTCATCTCTTACCAAGAGGATTTTTCCAACAATATATGCTTAGTCAATTCCAATATGCTAGTTCATCCAAAAGTTAAGATCTGGCTATAAATAGAATTAACGTGGTAGTTGGGGATCCTCATGTTTGAAAGATTTCGTGACAATATGGCCTTTTTGAATCTTGTGAAGAAAAACAATGATCTCAAAGATCATATATCGTGTGCACAAAGAGTTAAATATGCCCTATAATGGGCATATGATCTTTCTAATAGCGCATTTGGAGTCAGAATGCTCCCCTAAGTCATGGTGTCCATTGATAGCACAAACATGATAAGGCCCTTTGCCTCCTTGCCTTGCTTGGGAAGTCTTTTTTACTCAATATTTGCATTATATTTTCAGAAGAAAGTGCTCCCTTCATACGCATTTTTCCACCATTACATGAAAAGAAAACTAGCCCATTCCTTTTGCATTGTTGCAATGAAACTACATAAGACTATACAATTATTGAGAATTGACGAGGGAAGAAATTAGCTCTCACAAAATAGATCCAAGAGGTCCATAAGCCCAAGTCCAAGAGCCTCATTGACCCAATAGCTTGAGCGGTAACCCAATTGGATACCCGAATAACTACCCAACAATAGACTTTGGCAGATCCACCTGCTAAGTTATGACGAGGTAAGGAAGAATTGCTAAGATTAACTTGGGAGACCCCTTGAAGGACACCCACTAGAAACCTCCATCAGGGTAATTGGCAGATTCTAGTGGGCAGTAGCTGTTGGTGCAAATGCTCCATGATCGCTAATTTTGATGATAACAAAACACGCGTATTTTAATATTTGCATTTGAGCGTATAAGTTTCAAGATTAATGCAAATGGAAGCAAATATGAGGAACTTGTACATGGGCAAAAGCATCAAGGAGCATGGAGGAAACTAAAGGAGGAGCTTCATGGAGGAGATGGAGGTTCGCATGGTGCAGAAGCTTCAAGAGAAGAATAGGATTTAGAATGCTTTATTGTAATCTTTCTTTTATTTCGCTCTTTATTTTCCTTAGATTCTTTGATAAAGAGCCCAAAGTATAACACCCTAGTCCTAGGAACACTAACACTATCATAGGACACTTAGGCAAATCCTAGAACAAATTTAGAAAATCAAAATAGGTTCTAGACAACCTTATCAGAGGTCCAACATGGTTGTTAGAAGTTTGATATCGACTTTTAAGTCATCTAACACATTGTTAAGACAACCAACCGCTTAGGCTGGAATCAATGCTTTGCGACCAACAAGTTCTAAACGTTCTGCCTATTGTCTACATGTCCAATAAGACGCCTGAGCTCTTTGCCAAATGTCCTGAAAGATGACCGTTGGCTTTGCTTAGTGAGCCAAGCTAGTGTAGCCTACCATTTATCACCAAATGTTTGTAGAGCCGTCTAGACGTCTGATAAAGAGATGTTAGACCAAAATCCAAGCTTATCAAACCCAATCCAACTGTTAGCCCTTGGGAAATCAATTCCCGAAGAGGACCATCATCATCAGACGCCCAATAATTAGTCCCAATGTCTAATACTTCGTTTGATCACTTTACACCAGAACCCTGTTTAGATCTTGTCTAAAACAGGAACAAACGCGCACAAAATTAGACGTCTAATATTTTACTTAGACGTCTTAAAATGATATACCTGACGTCCGATCTAAAACCTTGTTTCCGTTCGACAAAATCAGGAACTTTGACCCTTTAAATTAGATGTCTAAAACTTGGATTAGATGCCTAATAGTTCGTATGATAGAAAAATCGGACAACAACCTAGAAAGGGTTAAAATCCCTACCTTGCAATCCCGACGTCTGATGACCTCATCAGACATCTAATACTGGTAAAAAATGCAGTTCCGCTTCTGATCCTACATTAGTTTTGAGATGAAATTTCTCCCAACCTTAGGGGGAGACTTGCTTAACCTCTTGGGGTATATCAAGCCCTCTCTTCTTATAGATTTCGCTCGGGAGGGGGTGAGATATGCGGGATATGATATGAAATGCGAAATTAAAAATATTCAATCTCACACAAATAGACAATCACACAAATGCACAATAATTTTAGGTGGAAACCCAAATCCGGGTAAAAATCGCCACCTAAGCCTCTCGACTTAGGATTTCTCGATCGACCTAGTCAATCAAATCCACTGACTCAGTCACTTAAACGAGGGTGACTGAACCTCTTACAACCACGCTACTATGTACAAGGGTAGCATTCCTCAAGCCCCTCCTCTTCACGAGGAGTATTTTGTCATGCGAGGGAAACAAGAATTCACAAGGCGAATACCCAACCAAAGACAATAAATACAATGTCCTATAGAGCCACAAAGATTAATGTAAACTTAGCTACTATAAGAAAATGGAATACTTTCCTTTGGTGGAAGTGTGTCGGTTTGACGCGAATGCATGAACCATGCGATGGTACAATGTCTCTCTCGTAATTGTAGGCGGGAGAGTGGGTGCGCAGCTGGGATGGTACTCTCTAGATGTATAACTAAAACTTGGAGAGTAAGATCACCTCTAATGATCAATTGGACACAATATGATGTGAAAATGTTGTTCAAGGTGTGTCTTGGTGTATTTTTGCAAGACACAGGTACTCCTCTATTTATAGAAGGCCTAGGAAGGTTTAGGATGGCTGTAGAAGCCTTAGGTAGCCGTTGGGAATTATCCTAAGATAATCAGGTAGCAATCAGAATCATTAATGATTCTAACAGGGTTATCAGACGTTTGAGAAAAGTATTAGATGTCTGGAAGTCACTTATAAGATGTTTGGGCCTAATATCAGACGTCTAATTTTAGGCGGGTTTCCTTCCTGACTTGAGTTAGACCTAAATAGGGTTCTTGTGAAAGATGGTTAGATGACAAGTTGGACGTCTGGTATTATGTTTGGACGTTTAGAAACCTAATTAACTGCATGAATGGATTTCCTAAGGCACAAACGACTATATCCCTTAAGAAAAGTGATTTTGGCTTAATCTAGGGCTAACGTCTATTTATTAGACGTCTAAGGTCCTCTACGGACGTTTGATAGAAGAGTAAAGGTCATTTCTTAACAATCAGATTTGATAAGCCAACATTCCACTAATTGGACATTTGGCAACTTCATCAGACATTTGGACTAAGGGCTGGTCATCTGAATTCAACAGACAGAGGCTACTAACTCTAGCCTAAGTGTTTGGATGCCTGATTAAACATTTAGACGTCTAATTATCAGATTGGATGTCTGATAAGGCTGTTTGAAGCCTATTCTGGTTTTCTAAGTCGTTTACAAGAAACCTAAATATCCTAGAGTTGTGCAAGTGTTCTTAGGACTACTGTTAGATAACTTTGAGGCTCTTTAACAAATATGATCTAAGAAATAAAAGATAAAGAATAACAGAAACAGATTACATGAAAATAATAATCTTCTATCATATTCTTCATCTCCTTTCTTCAAGCTTTCGCTTCGAGCGAAGGCTCCTCTTCCGTTAAGCTCCTCCAATCTGCTATGGATGCGAGCTTGAGCTCCGTCTTTTACCCTTGTAACCATTTGCATTTTCTTGAAATCTAAAACTTAAATGCAAATGTTAAAACACAAGTGTTTTCTTATCATCAAAATTGACGATTGTGGTGCTCTTACACCAACACTTCTCTCCTAAAAGCCCTTACGATCAAAACCCCCAAAATCCCTAAACCTCTAGTCGATGGCCTCGACCAAGCTCATGCTGCTATTGCCGCCAGTTGTCCGCGCAGTTGCTTTAACGACGAACAACCAATGCCACCCTCCTTTTAGCGTCGACCTCTCCTTCTCTTCATGTTAGGGGGAGCTCCATCGAGGGTATAACCTCCTTGCCCTCTTCTACTCCTCGGTTTTGAGAGGTTTTCATCTTAATTTTGGACGATCCATTTGTTGAGTTGATGATATATGAACCATGGCTTGTATTGTCGCTTGGATCTTGGACCTAGTTTCTCATGCTCTAGAGACCATGACCTAAGTCATGATTTAGGGCATTGGTGCCCTAGACCATGATCAAGGTCGCGATCTAGTATTCCTGCTTGAATGGATGTTCATATGGAAAGGGTATTACCTCAAATGACTTAAGTTGTCCTCTACATGGCTTGCATCTGAAGGCATATTGCCACATTCATGTATTCATGGCAAGTTGTATTGCCCAAATGCATACTGCCACACAAAATGCTTTTAATGTGATGGCGTGTGCTTGTATGAGGTGGAAATGGCGTATATATTTATGCAAATTGTTTGAATGGATTGGCCTTTATTTTGTAGGCATCCTATCACCCAACCTCCAAACCCCAACCCACCCACCCTACCAAATATGCCTCCACAAAGGAAGCAAGTCGAAGCTCTTCCTCTTCCTCTTCCACCTATCTAGCTAACCAACTATGTAGTGACGTTGCTAGACAGTGGTTTCATCGTTTTGCAAATGTCAAAGTTAAGAGTCCTGATGGGAACACCATCATGAGCCATAACTAGCTCATTTAGGTCTAATAAGGTTGGTAAAAGCTCCTACTTATCTATCAGAAGGTCCTAAGGGCACAATATCCTATTTTGAAAAGAAGAGAAGATTACAAGGTTATTTCTTCAAAATTAACAGCACTTCATAAATACAGAATAACCATGGGATATTTTATGGATTTATTAAAGGTCAAATGGTCATTAATGTCTAACAAGTGGGTCCATGCAGAACAAAACGGGTTTTCACGCATTTCAAAAATTAATGGACATCTGAAACCCTAAAAATAGATCCACTTAATTAACTGAGGTTCTGGTTAGGATAAAATTCATATAAAATTTCTAAAAATCATATAAAAATATTCTCTAAGGTTTTGTATCATTGATTTGACCATCTAAACCTAATTTGACCTAAATAGAGTCTCAGACAGATAATTGCCCTAATTTGGGTTTTTGCATAAATTACCTAGTCAAAATTGGTCAAAACCAAAATCCAACTTCACCATTAGATTTATTGGGTCAAAATGAGATTTGTATCAAAATTTGGGCCCAATCTGAGATCATTTCAACCTAGTTTGCATTTTAATCCTGTTCCGACTCTTTCTCTTGCAAAAAGCCCCTCAACTTTCGAAAGGCCTTACAAAGATCCCCCTAACTTCATTATATTCTTCACATTTGGGTCCCTTCTTCCATGGCAGGTGTGAACCCATAAGATCTGAGCTTCAATATTAGATTTTGCCTTGATTGATTGATCAATCCCTTCCAAATTTGTAGGGGATGATCCTAGAGAGTTTCCTGATTGATTAAACCTACTCCTATGCTCCAAATCCGTTTCAATCGCTGGTGCGAATCCAAGGATTTCAAGAATCCTTCTTCTTGAAAAATAGAACCTTTCAAGCTTGTTTCCAAGTTTTGGCCTCACTTGCCTCACGTCCTTAGTAAGTTTTGGCCTCAGAAAAGCCCTCTTCCTCCTCTGGCCACCTTCGCACCTTGCTCCGATGACCTTCTCTGCTCTCCTCGTCCAGCCGTCCAACAGTCAAATTGGATGGCCTATTGCCTTCCTCTCATCGTCGTGTGCCTCTCCGATCAAAGAGAGGGCATTTCCCTGTCTCTTTCCTCATCGCCGTCTCAACGCCCTCTTCATATTTTTCAGCTCTGGTCAGCCACAACCGGAGCTCTCCGCCCTTCTACTTCGTCCTTGAGACTCTCTATCGCTTTCTCTCCCTCTCTACAATATTCTCCTTCACTCGCACTCCAATCTGACCACCACACTGCCCTCCCACACTTCATCTTCTTCACGACCAACAGAACTCCGAAGAGCTCGCCCAGCCTCCATAAACCACCAAACCACCTCGCATCAACTCCACAAGCTTCGCAACTTCACGCTCGACTAAACCCCTCAAGAAATTGAGAGGTTTACGCACTCAAACACCCCCTCGGACACAACACTCCACGCATGCCTCCTCCGAGCTTGCCCGACCTCCTCACTTACATGCACCACCACGACCACCATCACGTTCGCCACCCTCAAGCGAACCTTTTGAGCGTACTAATTGGGGCATTTAGCTTGTATTTCATATGTCAGGTACTCGGCCGGACGACTGTTGCCGCCACCATCTTCTCCGAACTCGGCCATCGTGTTCAAGCCGAGTTCTTCCTCGCCTCCACGCCCAGGAGACGTGGACGCACCCCAGAACTCCATCCAGAACCTTAATTGAAGGCTTTAGTTGCAACGACCTCGCCAATTGGGAGGAAGTCTCTTCTGCAGCTTCAAGTAAAGGAAGTGGATGGGATAGTCCCACCTCAGAAATTGCTGAAGCGTCCACGCAACATAAATTGATTTTGTGTTCTTGGATGTTTGCCTCAGTGAGAACAAGGTGAGGTCCCTCTCTCCATGTGCGCACACACACCTCCCCTCGCCCGCGGCCATGCCACGCAGGTCTGGGCTCTAATCCTATTACCCATCTAACCCTAGTCTGAGAGAAAGAAGAGAAGAGAAATAGAGAGGAAAAAAGGGGGGGTTTTTGCCTCTGCTGTGCCTCTCCTTGAGGCTTGAAGAAGAGAGGCCTTTGCCTCTATGCGTGACTTGAAGGCTTAAAGAGAGAGGCCTTTGCCTTTGTTGGTTAAGGCGTTTGAGCATCTATTCTATCGTCTAATATTCTGAAGGGAGTTGATAGATATTGTGGTTTGAGCTTTACATTCATATATTGAGAGCTTGTAAAACTTAAAGAGTAATTTGGTGATTCAAATCACCATTTTAGTCTAATCATTTTGCACTTTCAAACTTGACTTATTTGATATATCCTTTCTGATTATTTTTCTTGTTATAATTGCTTATATTTGTGGTGATATTGTGATATTTGAGATTAATTGCTACTTGCTCCTTGTGTTCGATCTTGGACTACAAATTCGAGTATAAATTGTATTTATTTTTGTGTGATTTCGACCTATACTACAACACATCTTTTATAACATCGATTTCACGTGTAAACAAGTCCCTGGTTCATAGTGTGGAATGACTTTGCCCATTTGAACCTTCGAGAATACTTTGAGACTCTCCATCTCTTTCACTACTTTGACCGTCAGTTCCACTCCTGTGTTGGAACTGTTGGCATGTTCCCAGACCTCGTTCGCTTATTTTACACTAACATCATTGAAGATTATAGCAACGATGAGCTTGAGCTCTGCACCCTTCTCTTTGGTCGCCATATCACCATTACATATGATTCCATCTCTAAACTCTTAGACATTCCAAATGAGGGGCATGATTTTGATGATATTCTGAGGGAGTATGATTCCGAAGTCATCAACAAAGAATTGGTTCTCCCTGATGGTATGATCCAAACCTTGGTACAAACCACTTCCTCGCCTACTCTCCCATATATTTGGATGGGATCTTCTCAGTAACTCTGGTGGTTTTGACTATATCTCGCGCCAACAGAAGGCCTCCTCTTTGATGTTGTTTACCATATCCCCTTCAATTTATGCCGCCTCATCATTCAAGTGATGAATGAGGATCATGGCACTTCGTTACCTTTCGAGTCCATCCTTTCAAAGATCATTGCAAGCCATAGGATACCCACAAATGACTAAGCTGTCAACAAGAAGGTTTAACCCTACAATTGGGCCACTGTAGCAAAGATGCACATCCTTCCAGAACACAACAATCCTAATGACAAGGATGATGATGAGGATGAGCTCCCACCACAACCAAACTTTTATGAGCAACGACCGCTACAAATAAAGGCCCTGCGCTGGAGCTTTGACGAGTCATGAGACCATGCCACTGATTATATCACTGGTAGCATCTCCATCTTGATGCAGCGTACGAGTGATATGTACTCATATCTAGGAGGCATGCACGCCAACATCAATGAACTCTGCGCCGACGTTCATAATCTACAAATGGGATAAGGCCCCACACATCACCGCCTACGCCAGAATCATCCAGACTAGCCGCCTTCATGGCCTTCCTACAAGTCTTGGTTGTAGTTACTTTTTCTTGTTCTTTTTTCTTTTTCTTCTTATGTTTCTTTTGTCGGCATGTATTAAGGGGCTTTGGCCCCATACTTATGCCTTACATGGGGACAATTGCTAGCATGACTAGGGCACACACATTCTACCTAGATGCTTTACATTTTAAGCCCATTAACTCTTGTAGAACTCTTATTAAGCTTGTCATGTTTATATTCAATTCTCTGTTATGTTACTTATGAAGCTTTTTATGTCCATTTAGAAGCTTGTCATGTTCATGCATGCTTAACTATGATCAAAATATGTGGAAATAAAAAATCAATCACACAAAATTATTCACCATAAGAGACAAGTTTTTAGGTGGAAACCCAAAAGTAAAAATCATCACCTAAGCTTCCCAACTTAGGATTCCCCAGTCAACCAAGTCGAGCAAATCCACTACGTATTACTTAAACGAGGGTAGTACAACTTCAATTACAACCACACTACTTTATGCTGAGGGTAGTGTACCTCAAGCTCCTCTTCTTTACGAAGAATATTTTATTTCACGAAGGAGACGGGAATTTGCTATGCATATATCCAACCAAAGAAAAATAAAATTACAAAAGACCTATAGAGCCAAAAAAATATAGATTAAGCTATGCTACTATAGGAGAAAGAACTTCCCTAATATGGAAGTAGATTGGCGTGATGGTGCGGTAGAGTTTCAGTGCTCTCTGGTTTGGAGTGTGGAGCTTGGAGAGCAAAAACTTCTCTTCTCGATGATCTCTTCTCTTAAACGCTCAAAATGGTGGAAAGTATTGTCTCTTAGGTGTATCTTCACAAAGGAGAGACTTCTATTTATTTATAGATGTGCTAGGAACCTTCAAAAAGGCCTTGGAGAGGGTCATAGCCATTGGGAACAAATCCAAGGCAAATCAGGTTGAAATTAAGGTCATAATGATTCTAGCAGCAGAATCAGACGTCTAATTTTACGATCAGACGTCTAATGACAAGTTTGGACTCCTGATCTAAAGGGTTAAAGTTCCTCACTTTGTCGGACAGAAACAAGGGTCTAGGTCAGACGTCTGGTATATCATTTTAAGACGTCTGGGTAAAATATTGGACATTTAATTTTGTGAGGGTTTGTTCTTGTTTTAGACTAGATCTAAATAGGGTTTTAGTATAAAATGATCAGAAGAGGTATTGGACATTGGGACTGATTATTAGACGTCTAATGATGAAGGCCCTCTATGGGAATTGATTTCCCGAGGGCTAACGGTTGGATTGGCTCTAATAGGCTTGGATTTTAGTCCAATGTCTCTTTATCAGACATCTGGATAGCCCTTCAGATGTCTGGTAATAAATGGTAGGCTACGTTAGCTTGGCTCACTAAGAAAAGACAACGGTCATCTTTTAAGACGTCTGGCAAAGAGCTCGGCTGTCTTATTGGACGTCTGGACAATAGGTAGGATGTCTAAAGGTAATGACCATAGAGCATTGATTTGAGCCTAAGTGGTTGGTCGTCTGGACAATGTGTCTGACAACTTAAAAATCCATATCAGACATTTGAGAACTATGTTGGACGTCTGATAAGGTTGTCTAGAACCTATTTTGATTTTCTAAATTGGTTCTAGGATTTGCCTCAGTGTCCTATGATAGTGTAAGTGTTTCTAGGACTAGGGTGTTATACTTTGGACTCTTTAACAAAGAATCTAAAGAAAATAAAGAGCGAAATAAAAGAAAGATTATAATAAAGCATTCTAAGTCCTATTTTTCTCTTCAAGCTTTCTCTCCATACGAAGCTCCATCTCCTCCATGAAGCTTGTCCATTAATTTCCTCCATGCTCCTTATACAAGTTCCTTACGCTTGCTTTCATTTGCATTAATCCTGAAACTTACATGGTCAAATGCAAATATTAAAATACGTGTGTTTTGTTATCATCAAAATTAACGATTATGCACCAATAATCTCCCCCCTTTTGATGATGAAAAAACCATGAATAATACTTGAAAATCTTAAAAAATCTCTCCCTTTTTGACATTATAAAAAGGTTTAATTTTAATTATTTTATCCTATAACTCCCCCTTAAAATATATTCTTCTAAAAATAGGTTAACTCCCCTTTTTTAACATAATTATACAAGAGATATGTCTTTCAAAAATCTATTATCTCCCCTTTTTTTGACATAATAAGATAAGAATATCTATTTCCCCCTTTTTGATATTATAAGAGGGCATCCATTAACTCCCCCTAAATACATGCATTTCTATGTAAGTTAAATTTTAAAGGCGATCTCCCCCCTTTGTCATGGATTTGTAGTATATAACAAATTTAAATTACTTCCCCTATTTTGATTGCTAATTAGAAAATAGATCACCAAAATCAAAAGGATTTTACCTAACTTTCCAAGGCCAATAATATGGCCCATAAGGAGGTTGCAATATGCAATTACCTTCCCATCCATAGCTTTCAAATCTTGGTAAAGGTGCTTGATTCCAGTGTATTCCATTAGCCTCCTTGGTGATGGTTTCTTCGTCGTTCTTCTTGTGGGTCTTCTTGTCCCCATGAAGAACTTTCTTGAGTGACCTAGTGAGCTCTTAGGTGTTTCTAATTTGATTTGAGCTTCCTTCAATTTGTAGATTTAATTCTTCACGTTGTAGTCTCCTTTGAAACCTACAAAACAAAGTTCGAGTTGCTTTTTCGGTATCCAAATCAGTTTGGATCCAGATTTGTTAGTTGGTCTCCTTAGTGGAGATTCTTTCTCAATCTTTTGGCTTGAGCTAGCTTCATAATAGTTAATTCCACACTTACTAGAGATTGGCTTTTTGATGGACAATCAATTTGTCTAAATTTGTCTTTCCTTTAGTGAATTTAGCTAGATCGTCAAGGAGTTGATTTAACTTCTCCTTGAGATGGGCTATTTTAAGTTCCAAATTTGGAATATTATCTTTGAATCCTTTAATATATTCTTTCGAAACACGATTTTCAAAATTAGCTAATGATTCATTTGCTTTTACCTTCTTAATTTTCTCCAAATATATTTTATTCTTAGAATTTAGTTCTTCGTACCTTTCTAACAAAGATTTATTTTTAGATTTAAGTTTCTTACATTCATTTTTAACATTTTCTTAAGAAACTTGGCAAACTTGTTAGCAAAAAAATCAAGTTCCTTATCATCGGAACTTTCCTCGTCGTCGGAAGCAACTTTGAAAGCTAATGCCTTTTTTGGCTTTGGTGTCTCTTTCTTTTTCCTTTGCTTCATCTTATTCTCGTAGGCCACGAGGTTACCTAGGAGATCCTACATCTTGAACTCTTCGATTTTGTGAGCTTTCTCAATTGCGGTCACCTTTTGTTCCCATTCTGATCTAACGGAACAAAGTAACTTTGATTGAAGTTCTCATTCAATGAAAGTATTCCCAAGAGATTTAAGGTTGTTCATGATGAGTGTGAACCTAATATACATCTCACTCAAGATCTCATCTTTCATGATAAAAGATTCAAATTCTTGAGATAGAAATTGATTTTAGAGGACTTTACTTTTGATGTACCTTCGTGAGTTACCTCGAAGGTGTACCAAATATCGTATGTAGTGGTACATTATGAGATGCGGTTAAATGAAAAATATTAAGTCGAGAGGTTTAGGTGGTAATTTTTACTCTTGAGGTTTCTACCTAAAAATTTGTTGTCTCTTGTGATGAATAATTTTGTGTGATTGAATTTTTTTTTCCACATATTTTTATATCACACTATTCACTACCCTTTCGTGTAATTTCAATAACTACCAGCATCAAGAAGGATCGTAAAGAGATACCGTGGCCATTATGGCAAATGAAATTTTTGAAATCCTCCAAGATATTTACAACAAATTGGATGGGGAAAGTCTAAACAATAAGAATTCAAGAAGGAAATTGCCTCGCAAGCAAGGCAGTTACAAAAGTTATCAAAAATTTCGGGATAACATTCTTAATCAAGAATCCTAATCATTCAAGGATTTATTGTATATTATAAATTATGACTTATGGGCATTGTACAAAGCTTTCGGCCAACTTAGACTTCATTCTAATTATCATTTACAGGAACTTTGAAAGTTAAATACCTTCCCCAAACATACAATAATCAAAGTGGAATAGGGTTATTGCCTTTCTTGTATTCTTCCTTTCCTTCGATTGGCTTGCATTTTCTACTCTATTTTCTATCGAAGATTTCACGCTTCGATCAAAAGTACGGTAAGAACAAACATATTCAATTAATACCTTTCAAATATTAGAAATTTTTAATCAAGCTTTTCAAAAAAAGATGTGCTTATTAACCAGTATTTTATGGCATAGATACGATGCAGATGCACTCACCTCCTTACTTGAAATTTCCATCTTTAAACCCATTTGACTAAGTGGCATCGTACAGTCTACTTTTCCATGCCGATCAAACTACCGGCCTTTATTCTGTCTACGAGTAGCTAACTTTTTAAGTAGGTCTTAATCCTATACGATTGCGAGTGGTTACGGATAGATATTACATATGTAATTTAGTATCATGGATAGGAAAAGGAATTGCACGTTGCATATAATCGTAATTTACACTTCAACAATCTTAGGTTTTGTCACGGTTCACAACCGTGGAGAAAATCCTCAAAATTGTGGCAAAGTGCCGTTCGCATAAGTTTTGTAACCATTGACCTTTGCCGACAGACTCGTCCCAAATCGTGGGGAAAAGGTCATCGCCTGCCCAAGCAGGGTCAACCCCTTCTCGCACGGTCGTGCATGACCTTTGGCCACGATTTACAAACCACGAGTTATGCCAACACATGCACAGGAAATGTTGGAGGGAAACCATGGCCTTTTTACCCATTGTTTCGAACCGTTGGCGTATTTGTCTTTGGCCGTGATTCAAAATTCCTGCACAAAAATCCTTTTGCGGACGATTTAAAAATCATAGGAGCATTTGACACATTTACCTAAATCATTGTCAATGGTTTATGTTGATGATTAAAAATGGTTGGTAAAAATTATTTTCTTGTTCAATTTTAAAATTTTACAGAAATTAAAATTGGAGGGAAAAACTACCGGCAACAATTAAAAACAACGAGCAGAAGTGTCTTTAATTTATGGAAAAAAATCATTTCATTTTATTGTTTTTTTTTTGATATAAAACCTACTTAACCTGTATATTCACAAATAAATATATATTGAACATATATACTTTGTCACATTTAATTACAAGTTCACATACCATTCACCATTATAAAATTCTCAAAAAAAAAAAAAAAAAAAAAAAAAAAAAAAAAAAAAATATATATATATATATATATATATATATATATATATAAATATATATATATATATAGAAAATTTAGGAGTCACTCTTATTCATTTCTCATTCCTTGGGAGTTACAAACGACATGGACACTAAACTAATACCTGCCAAGTACACGAAAAGAGGAACTACAACTCGTGGCCTAATACAAAATGATAGAAACATAATAAAATGACAAACCTAAGGACTCAACAACCCACATAAGCGATTTGAATCTTGTCAAGAGTAATAAGATTGTGAATGCGATGTGGTAATTGCTGGAAAGAGACAAAAACTTTCCATCGGGGTCCTCCAATATCAGCAATTCTCTTAACTAACACGCTGGCAGAGGGATGAATGAAATCCATTGATTGTATCCAGCAACGAGCGGATTGGAGAGTAGAAAACTACCTTCGAGCATGCTAGTCCACCTGGAGTTTGCCATTCCACCAGAAGTATAACAAGGTGGAATCGGTCTCAACCTGCAATTCATCTAATCTACTAGTAGAGGTACTGATAGCATGATTAAGAACTTTAATAAGGGCCAAATCTCGATTGATTTTAGAAGTTTTAGTACACCCAGCCAAGCAAAGATGTCCTTCACAATCCCGAATAACAAAACCTAAGTAAGAAGAGCTGTTGTTCGAAGTTGAAGCAACATTAAGTTTTAATCCCACAAATGGATGGACCCAACTAACAGGAAAGACAGAAGTTTTAGAATTTTTGAACTAGTTGGATATTTCAAAATTACGCCAAGAAGTTTCTAGATGTAAAGGAATCTTTTGAAATTGGAATTTAACATGCTTTAATTTATTTTTGATCCACCAAACATGATACCAAATATAACAAATCAGACCTTTCACTCAAGATGGCAAAGGAGAGGGTTGTTGGCGAAGGAAGTAAGAGAAAAAAAAGAGCATGATCGACCCTCTTGACTTGATTTTTAGAAAACACCCAAGTAGCAATTTCCTGAACAAGCTCACTAGAAGAGAATAAATGGAGTAAAGTTTCGATGCAAGGGTTGTTTGGGCAGTAAATGCACTTGGAAACAATGGTAATACCAAGTCTGGGAATATTATCATCAGTGGGTATATGCTTTTGAAGAATGCGCCAGGCATTTAAAGAGACTCTGAGAAGCAATTTAAGCTTCCAAATTCCTTTGAGGACCAAATTCTGAGGTAAATGTTGAAAGTTAGTTGCGTAAGCAGATGACACAAAGAATGAACCTGAAGGAGTTGGAGTCCAAATTGAAACATCTTTTGCTGGATCAAAGATAATGTTCTGAATAGTATTTCGAAGAGGGACAGGAATTGTCATCCAATGCTGAAGAGTTTCCAACATAAGTAAGGCGTCTTTAACCCGAATAGGAGGTACAGAAGATCCTTCTGGAAGAAAGTTGTGTAAGGGAATATCTCCTATCTAGATATCAAACCAAAAATCAATATTTCCATCATGAATGTCCCATCGAGTAAGCGGTTTCATTAATTGATGAGCCTCTTGCAGGACTCTTAACTCTAGCTGGGAGAAGATTAGAAAATAAGGAACCCCCTCCACATAACCCTTTGATTAGCTTACTGTACAGGGATTCAGAGAAGAGAATATTCCAAACTCCTTTCATTCTAAAGGCCTTAATGACAATGAAGAGATCCCTAACTCTTAATCCACCAAAATCCAAGGGTTTAGTGATATTCTTCCAGCTAATCCAATGATGGCGTGGCTCTGAAGAGGATGAACCCCAAAAAATTTTGCAAAAAGACTTTCAAGTTTGGTGATAATAACCCTTGAAGCTTCCAAGATCGAGAGGAGATGGATAGGAATTGATGATAGACATTTTTGATGAGAAGAAATCTCGCAGAAGTTGATAGCAGGTTAGTCTTCCAACTAGCAAGTTTAAAGGTAATGTTATCAACAATGTCATTAAAGTAGGAACTTTGAGCTCTTCCCAAGAAAATAGGACATCTAAGATATTTGAAAGGAAAAGAGCCCAGCTGATATCCAGTAGTGTTCAGTAGATGAGATATTCTTCTGGGAGGGAAGGATTGATAAGGTGTGGCTCATCATATCTAAAATGCTCAAATTATGCTAGAAACTAGGTTAAATACTATCTTATTAACATGATAAATTGGTTAAGTGTGGGAATTAAGAAAAAAATCCAAAACACCCTATTTGTGCTAAAAACACATAATTAGGTCATATTTGAGAGATTATTTATTAATTATATAAGTGGATGCATTGAATGGAAATTGGACACAATGTGAGCTTAAAAATACAAATCAATTGTGGGATTATGTTCTAATTATTTTAATTCATGTACCATAAAAAATTCATGGCATTTTAAGTTCATTAGGACCTTACAATTAGTAGTTTACATATAGGTCCTTTAAGCATTCACATTCTATGCATAAAAACTTGCCAAGGACTGTTCTGTGAGCTTTCAGGGACCGTTTGGTAAGGAAGCCAGCCACTTATCGGTTTACTTTGCAAAAGTCCTACCATTTTGCCCTTTTGGGCCTTTCGTGTAAAAAGCCCTTTAGACTTGATGCGAGCCTCCTCTACACTGTTTTGCACACAGAACTCAAGAACTCTGAGTCGTCCATCTCCTCCAGATCTGATCTAAGGGTGGATCTTGCTCCATTCTCTGATCCCTAGTGCGAGAACCTTCACGCCACCTCCTAGATCACATTGAACGATCCTCTTTCATTCCAAATCTTTCATGCGCATCTCCAAACCCATCTAAGCCCTTCCTTGCTCAACGTCTATGGCCCACTGATGCGGTGCCCAGATCTTCCTCAAGCCTATTTAAGGAGCTCCCCAGTGACCTTGGCTCCCTCATCGATTCCCTCCCCCTATGAGCCGATCCCTTCATCTATTCCCCCAACTCCAATTTCCCATCCGTCGCTTGTGGTGACAGCATAGGTTCTCCTCATTCAATCTCCATCAGCCAGCGGTTGGTGGATCTAGGACACCACCTTCTTTTGCTGGAGGTTCCTTCCCTTTCTTCGCCATTGGCCAATGGCTGGTGGCTCTTAGACATCTCCTTCCTCTATTATATAGGATTTTACTAGCATTCGTAGATAGATTTAAATGCTTTCTAATTGGATTTACTGTTTTCTAGTTTAGTTTAGATAGTTTAGATCACAATTACACCGATTGATTATTTAGAGTAGGAGTCGATTAGTTGTAGTGTAGGCATCCCTCAATCATACCTCTTTGATCAATTCAGATCAGAGAGGTGAGTTCACATTCATCCATAGAATCATACAGCTTCCTCTTCATCTCCCTGGCATATTCATCTTCTTCCCTCAATGATTTAATCTGCAATTCACATTCCTCCATCAAAGTTGATTTGGATCTGAAGCTCTCTAGCTTCCAGATCCAAATTACGCTCAAATTCACCTGGGGATCTCTCCATTCATGTCACTTGATCACAAAGACCCCCGATCTGGTTTTAATTATGACAATTCACTCAATTAATGTTGATTTGTTTTTTATGCCTGATTTGAGGATCTAAGATCCAATTTGGTTTTAATCGGATTTAATTGAGTGAATTGAGATATTATTTGCCTAATTGGATGTAATGCGATGATTCTTAGGGGTTTTAATCAGATTTTTATTCTTAGATGAGCACATGCCCAATTTGAACGTTGGGTACTATTTTTCTTCTCCGTTCTGGGTAGTTATGGCCAAGGAATTCAGATGCACTAAGATGAGGCTTTAGTAATGACCTATTGGGCCTTTTAGAATCGCCCTGAGATCCTGAACACTAATTGATAGTGTGCAGGAACTCTAGGTCATCAAATCCCCTGGGCGAATTTAGATCAAATATCGAAAAGGGTGACAACTGAGATTGAATGCAAATCATTTTAATCTGATGGTCGAAGATTTGATTAAGTCCAAATGGTTTTCATGAAGATCTGTGAATGTTTTTGAAAGATTTTGATGCATGATTTGATCTTTCACCTGCACATTATCTATAGTGTAAGGCAAAGATCATATTAGGGTTTTTAGGGTTCTTTAATGCTTGATTTGGTTTTAATGTGATTTTAGACCACCCAATGGATATTTGTGATCATTTAGAATGGGTTTTCATTAGCTTAAACTTAGATCTGGAATGTGTCTCGAACTGATCTCAAGTTAAGCGTGATAGCTGGAGTTAAATCCAAGTTCTAATGATATGAGCAAGGGTTTTAGATGATTTTCTATGTTGCAGTAATGAGCTTGAGGGATTCTATTAGAGTTTTGAACATTACAACATGTTCTGGTATTAATTTAGATAGTTCATCAATTCTACCAATGATTGTCTGAATTAAGCTCCAGAATATGTTTTTGGTCATAAGTTTTAGAGATTTCCTAATTGATTTCAAGATAAAATAAATTTTCTTGGTTCTATATTTCTGATGTTTGATTTGCTTTAGATCAGGCCTAAGAAGGCCTGATTCACTAACTAAACAGTAGCAACAGCTGTATAAAGATTGAGTCCTGATTTGAATTGATTTTAAGTCCTATTGAGTTGTTAGATGTATTGTAAGGATAGAATCTAATGTAACAAGCTTTCATGTATAATTCTTTGAGTTAAATTTGATTAGAATAGCTTGTAATCCATGTGGAAAGCCATTGTCAGCAGTAGTTCAGCTGAAATTTGTCCGAACTTGGATTTTGATGAAACTGGATGTTAAAAATCATGTTTTAATGTTCAATTATGTTGTAGAATGATTGCTAGATGTTTTGACTATTTTATCTCCTCATTCTAGCCCTTAAATTTGAATTTGAAGGCTTAGGTTTCATGTGTTAACTTCCTTTGCCGCATTTTGCCTAAATTGTAAATATTGAAAAAAATATAAAAATATTGTAAAAAAATAAAATAAATGTGTCTTGAGTTAGATTAGGGTTAATTTTAGGTGTGTGTGAAATTAGAATAAGATTTGAAGTTTTTAACTAGTAGAACATTCCAATGGATGCTTAGGTCTATTCTGATTTTGTAAATAAAGAACTAAACATAAAAACACCAAAAAGAGTTCTCTTCCTCTCTTCTCACCTTTCCCCTTTCTTCCCTTATCTCTATAAAACAGAAAAAGACATTTTTTTTTGAAAAAATCCATAAAAATACCTCGTATATAGTATTTATACTTGTATATAAGCTTATAATAATAAGTTAATTGTATATAATAACTTATATATATATAATCTATATAAATAACTTATATATCTATTCTAGTTATTTAAGTAAGTATCTATGTTGATTTATATAGTATATATTATAATTATATAATTATATATATATTTATTTATATTATATATACATAATCCTAAGTAATTATAAATAACTTTGTACATACTTGTGATCATATTTATAACTGTATATATAACATAATGTAATTATATTTCACAATAATGTAACTCTATATTTATTTATTTATCTATATATTGTACATAATTATATTAATAAGTTAAGTATGTATATTAGTAATTTAAAATAATTTAAATTATTAAATTACTGAATTATTCAAATAAATTATTTTCTATACTTGTATATTATAATTTTAAGTATTTTCAATGTGTTTATAGTTTATTTATACTATATACTTATGTATTTATATATAAAACATGCAATTAATTGTATATAAATAGAAATAAATAACTAAAAATAAATTAAAAATATGTAATAATAAGTTATTAATGTATATTAACTAATTTATAAACTAATTGTATCATTAATTTGCCAATTTGTACTTTAATTAACACATTAAACAATAAACCAAAGTGTATTTATTCATAACTTTAACCAATTTTTAAATATATTTATATATTTAATTAATGTAAATAAACTATACAAATAAGTAGCCCTTTGTGTTGCTACATAATTATATAATTTAATTTGAAAATAATTATTAATTAGGCACCTAAATTAAGCCTCAAAGTCTGCAATAAACCATGAATTGGCGTTGGACTTCGCACCCAGATTTTGTGTCACATCGCGCATTGGTGACCTTAATTACACACCCATATATGAGGCAATGCGCTGATGACCTTCCCGTTTGTTAGCACAGGGTGCACTTGTTGAGCATGTATGGGTGAGTGTGTGTGCACATGTGGGCCTGTATGGGTAAGGGTGGCTGGGAGCCATGTAGGCCTGAATGGGTCTAAAATTATACAAAAATCTACAATAAATAAACTAGGGCCTACTTAGTAATGACATTAATTTGCCCCTAGTGGGTTGTTGATCTTGTGAACAGTGGGCCCACCAATCAAATAATTTTTGTCCAAGTGTTAAACATAAGTTAAGTAAAAAGTAGCTAAGTGTTAAGGTTATAAGTGTGCTGTGTATGAGTTCTGAGTGTGTTGTGTGTGTATATTATTAGCAAGTATAATAAATAGTTTAGTATACATACAGTATGTATAATATAATGAATACATCACTTTTTTCCTTAGTGTATAGATGTCTTAAGGCTCTCTAGTGACACTTATATAAGTTAGTGTAGATAGTAGTATATGTTAGTATAGTATATATTTAGTATTTTTGTGCCTATATTAAGCCATTTTATAGAATGTTAGTGAACATAATTGACTTAGATTAGTTAATTCTTTAATTCTTTCATTAAATTGTAAATAAACTTAACATTTTTTGGAATAAAAGATGATTTTTGGATTATAAAAAGTGATGTATATACATAATTGCCTCCTAGTGAATGACCTAAAATAAAATCAGTAAAAATTATATATAAATAAAATGTCATCCATCTGGATTGCGACTATACTACAACGCAACTAATTAACCCTAATTAACTAGCGATCCAGAAGGTACATCAATGATCGACCAATGAAACGAGAGCTTTTAAGGGTACCAACTTGCTGACCAAAGGCTGACTCAAAGGATTGAATGAAGTGGGCCAAGTTGGAAATGGAATGGTTATTTCCATTCAAAAGATGACAATGTCATCAGCATAGAGTAAAGTTGTAGGAGTAACACTCCGCTTAATCGAGAAAGGCTTAATTTTTTCGGAGTTGGCCAAGTCCTTAGGACCCCTAATGAAACGCTCCATGAATATGTCAAATAGAAAAGGAGAGATCGGATCTTCTTGGTGGAGACCACAAGTAACGTTGAAGAAAGGTGAAGAATTGCCATCAACAAGGATGGAGGAACCTTCATGTTGAACGAAGGCTTTATAAGGCTAATCACATGATCGGAGAAACCAAAATTTCTAAGAATCTTAAAAAGAATATGCCACTCAACATGATCATAGGCCTTTTCAAGGTCAAGTTGAAGAATGACATTAGACCAAAAATTTTTTCAGTCAAGTCTTTGCGCGAGTTCAAAAGTCATTGAAATATGATCAAAAGTAGATCTACCTTCAATGAAATCAGCTTGTTTAGGGGAGATGATCTTAGGAAGCAGGTGAACAAACCGATTGGGAAAGATAGTAGAGGCAATTTTATAAATGATGCTATAAAGACTAATTGGTCTAAAATCAGATGTCTCATGGATATCAGCTTTCTTGGGAATAAGAGAAATTAAGGTAGTGTTGAAGGCTCTAGGAGGTTGGTGAAGAGAGAAGAAATGTGAGATTGTGGTTGTTAAAGCAGTCTTATTGATATCCCAACAGTTGATAAAAAATTTTGCATTAAAACTGTCAAGTCCTGGAGTTTTGTTTGAGGGCATCTGAGAAAGGATTTGATGATATTAAATACGAAATAGAAGTATTTACAAATCAAATAAATTGCACACACATGCACAACCCTAAAGGGTTTGAACTATATAAGATTCACCCAAAAAAATTCAACAAAAGAGAAAAGTACTGTAAGCCTGTACACCAATCCATCTTGTCCCGGAGTCGGCAAAGTGTTGAGTGAGAAAATCGTTGCGAAAAGTTTGAGTTTTATAAAACTTGAGTCGTTGTAAGTTTGCAAGAAAATCCGCTACCAAATAATATTTATAACCGAAACTCTGGTGAGTCCTTGATCGAATACAGGGAGGCTACGTCAATTAAATCCGGAATTATATTTTTTTGTAATTTTTCTTATAAAGAAATCATTCACAATATCTAATCTACTTGAAATATAAACAAGAGAGAGAAAAGAGAGAGAGAGAATAACTTTATAACAATGATAGTGTCAATTACAACTAATTGCTATAACTATAAAGCTGCAAATCTACACTAGAAAGCGATAAAAAGATAAGGGATGAGAGATTAGTCTCCTCGACGAATGCTTGGAGGACGAGCTGGACGACAATGCCTGAAGGAAGGAGAGTGAAGATGGAGGAAGGATGGCAAATTTGGAAGAATCGAGGATAAGGCAAGGCATCAACATCATAGGATTCGGTTCCCGAATGGTGGTGCAAAGGCAACCACGGGCGCTCCACAAATAGGATGGGAAGTAGACAAAATTTTGATTTTTACTCTAAAGGAGTATCCCAGGTAAATTATTTTACTCTAACTTTACTGGAGCATCCCGGGTATCGGATCAGCTTTTAGAGCTTTAGAGAGGGTGAGAGAAAGGAGGAATGGATGATGAGAATGAGGGTCGTAGGGTCCATTTTATAGTTGAGGAGATGGGGGTAGAAAGGTCATTTCAAAGTTTAGAAATTAATATCAGGGTCTTTAGTGACGTTTATGAGCATCACTATAGCTGCACATTGCTAAAGGTGCGCCTAAACGTGAGCCCTTGGATTGAGATCAGACGCTCCTTAAGCAGCCGCGTCACCGTCTCTTCATCTCCATGCGTTGTGCGCATGAAGTGTTCCCAGTTGTTTGATGAAGATCGGACGGCTCAGATCATGCATGAGCTGCTTCATCTTCAAGAGTTGAGGGGCCTCGAGCAATATCAGTCGTCCAATCGCACGATCGGACAGCTTAACCATCGCGAGAATGCTTCCTCTTCACCACGTGCGCAGCGCTTGCGTACGTTGGCGCGTCTGATGGAGCATTATCGTGCGTGCTCATCCAGCCCTCAATGTCGTGCCACATGGTTGTTCAGAGTCTGTCCGATGCAGATCCTGAAATGACCCTTTCCGGGGACCATTCAAAGTTTTTCCAGAAGGGTAGGGGCGTGAGCGACTTTTTAAACCCCATTGGGTTTAGGTGTGTGGGGCTTACGGGAAAAAAGGAAACTTCGGGGAAGAATCCCACAATTTTTCCCCTCTCTCTCTGTTCCCACTCACACACCCACGCATACACACACACACTTCCCTCTCCCCACCAAAAAGCCCTAACTCACTCCCTCTACTTATAAAACCCCACCACCCTCTCCATCTCCACACCACCACCACCACTTCCACCACCTCCATCACTGTCGGTGGCTTCCCTCCCCTGTCTCCTTGCAAGCTGCGGGTGGGGAAGGAGAAGAGCTCGAGGAGGAGTGGGAGCGAGGAAGGGAAGGGTGTGGGAGAGAGTGTGAGCAAGGAAGGGGAGAGTGTGGGAGAGAGGAGAGAGAGCTCAGGGGAGCTTGGAGGAGCTCGAGTAGATCTCGCGTGTGGGGGAGCTGTGGTTGCAGCTGCGAGGAGCTCGAAGGTGCAAGGACCCCTGAGGAGTCCGAGGGTGTGAGAGGGAGGAGGCGCGGCCGGAATGTAGTTGCGGGAGCTTGGCGAAGCACCCACGAGAGGAGAGGAGGCTACTGGAGGAGGATTCGCAACCTCCTACAGTTGCTGGAGCAGCTACTGCGGGCTCTGCGAGCGAAGCTCTTGAGAAGATGAATGGGGAGAAGGAGTTCTACGTAAGGGATTTTTCTAGTATCAGATGTCTGGAGCATCTGCCAGATGTTTGGAGTAGCAGCGGACGTCTAGAGCTGAAGCCGGACGTCTGAAATTTCGTGGAGTGCCAAGGTATGAGTCTTGTATGCTCATGCATGCGCGTACGTGAAGTATATAACGTTATGTTGTCGTGGTTTTAAACCTCCGAATGCATGCGCAGGTATAGGTCTTGGAAAGGTGCGTAAGCACGCTCTTCGAGGTGCTTTAGGATGTTTGGACGTCTTCATAGGTGTCTGATAGTCATATTGGACATCCGGATGAACCGACAGACGTCTGAAAAGATCCAAGATAACTAAAAAGGAGTTCCAGACATCCGCCAGCAATGCAGGAACACAAGGTGAGTTACTGACGTTGTTTAAGACGTCTGGGCCTAGTCCCAGACGTCTGATTTCAATCTGTATGCACATTTTTGGCCCGTTCGGGGCCCAAACAAAGTAGGATTTATGCAAACGAAATATCATTGTTTTTCGCTTGAGTTTTTCTACGTGTTACTGTCAATTATATATTACTTTGAACTCGTTTGATGTGACTTAGTCACTGATATAGGTCTCCAGCCTATAGCGTGTTCGGGGCCCACAGAGACGGCATGATCTGTGTTTCAAGCCCTCATTCCACCCGTGAATCCCGATAGAGTGGTTTACTTTAATATTAAGAATTAAATAAGTAAAATGCATGTTTAGAATAACTTGATTGAATTTTAGGATGTGAAATGAACCCTAGGGCAGAAGCAAATGAACATTACCTGAGCTACACTATTTACTTTAAGATACTTGTTAAGCTCTAGTTGCTAGAAGTTGTATAGATACATGATGTGATACTTCTTCAGTTATTAAAACACGAGCTATCTGTTATATGAATGAGAATCGGAATGTGAACAACGGGATATGTATGTTGATAAATGAAATGAAATTAATACGAGCATGAACCCTATGGGGAACTAGGAGAAGAACTCCTGTACATGAAAAGAATCTCGTATGTAGACGAGAAGTGAGCTAGTCCTTGTGTACACGTGTTATGACCCGGTTCCCATATCCCTACAAGACCCGAGACCGGCTCGTCTTGACTAATCCCAAGACCTAGTGTTATGACCCATGCTGTTTGAGCCTTTTTAAGACGTCTAGACTTCAGGTTAGACGTCTGGACACATTCCCAGACGTCTGAAAATCGAAAATCTTGGGTACGAACTCGCGTCTGCGCGCAGACAGTACCCTCATCTTTTCCCTCCTTCTCTCTCTTCCGCCCCAGCAAAACCCTAAACACCAACCTTATATAAACCCCTCCTCCACCTTTGTTTCCCCCACTTCCCAGCCACCTTCCTTCTTCCCTCCAGCGAGAGCGCGAGGAGCGGCATGAGAAGGAGAGGAGGATCGACGTGAGAAGGAGAGGAGGTGAACTCGTGAGCTCGCATGGGAGCTCACTGGTAAGCACATGGCCGGAGTGGCGCGTGCGCTAGGCGGAGGAGAGCGTTGGGGAGGTCCTCCCCGACACTGCTGCAGCCGGAGCTGCAGGCGAGAGGGTGCGGCGCGGCCACGCGCGGTACGAGAGGGCGGAAGTAGGTTCTGGTTCTGGATTTTTTCCAGAATCAGACAACTGGAGAGACGTCTAGACGATGGAGCTGACATCTGGAGGTGGTGACAGACGTCTGACGAGAAGATCTCGCGGAGGTACGTCTCTTTGCGGATACGGCCATGTAGGCTGCTCCGCCGATACCCCTTTTGCATGCCTGATTTGAGAAGATCGGATATCTACGTGCAGGATTCGCTTCGGGAAGACACGGGACATGCCCTCTGGAGTCGGTTGGTTTGATGACCGGGTTTTGGTTTTGTTATAACGTTGTAGTAAAGCCGGTTATTACCAACATTTCAAATATATAAATTTTTTACTCGGAAAATAAAAGAGTTCCCGAGGTCGAACTCAGGGAGCAAGTTGTATTCTAGAGATATACATGTTTCTTTTACAAAATAAAGAAAGAGAGAGGGAAAGAATTTGTTGTTCTCTTTGTTTTCTCCTCGTGATGTTCTTCTTTCTTTCTTTCTTCAGATCTCCTTCTTCTTCTTCTTCGTTCTGCAGAGGTGATGCTCCTCTTCAGATCTCCTTCTTCTTCTTCCTTGGTTTCTGTCTTGGCCTCTCTTCTTCTTTTTCTGCAGTCTCTTCTGTGAAGGTTTCTTCTTCCTTGGCTCTGCTGCACTTCTTCTCTGCAGCCTTTCCTCTTCTTCTGCCTTGCTCAGCCTCTTCTTTAGAGTTTCTTCTTGTTTTTCCTCCCTGCGGTTAAGTGTCAGCTTCTTCTTTTCTTTTTCAGCCAGGGACGTCACGCGAAGCTTTCTTCCTTAGCTGCTTCAGGCCGTCGTCTGATTTCCAAATCAGACGACTTAACTACCTGTTGCTACAGTTAGTTTCCTTCTTCTTCCGCGGGTCTTCTTCTTCGCCTGTGCCTGCACACTTCAGAGTTTTTCGTCAGAGGCAAAACCTACTCTACCCTCCCCCCCCCCCGCGTCTCTCTTTCTCTCTGAAACCACTCTTGGGAAAGCTCTCCCAGAGCTACCGGGTAACCGGGTTCGGATCAGACCCGGGTCCAGGCCCACCGGCGTGAGTGGTGGGCGAGGAGTGCAGGTCAGTCTTAAGTCGGGTCGGGTCGATTCGGGTCAGGTCCGCGGGGCGTGAGCGCGGACGAGACCGGGTAACCGGGTGGGTGAAGGGGACCTCACCCCGTGTGCTGAGGCAGTAAGCCTTCAGCACTTTTGCATCTTATGTCGCTGCGGCTCTTCAGGCGTTTCCGAGGTGGGACTAAATGGCCCACCTCAATTGCGCGCCCGCAGCGGGGAATTCAGCAGGAGATGGCGGCGTCACGCGAAGCTTTCTTCCTTAGCTGCGAACCTGGTGTTTTGCCAAAACTCCTCGCAAGGCCTGGGAGTTGAATCTGGGCTTGGCGCTGAGCGTGGCGCGCCTGTAGCTGCAGGCGGAAGCAGTTCCTCCTGCGCGGCAATGGCGGCGGAGGTCGGGTGGCCTGTCCACAAGAAAACGGCCTCTCGGCCTAATCAGAAAGTGCCAGGAGCTTCGCCAGGGTGCGGCGAAGCTCGTGTGAGTGGTGGCGAGGCGCGGGGCGGCGTGTGAGGGCTGCCCTAGGTCGGACAGTGGGTCGGAGGATGGGTCTGTTCGGTGGGGTTGCAGAGGGTGGTGTGGGGGGAGTGGCAGGGCGGAGGTTGATCAGGGTGAGGAGGCGGAGGTCCTGCGGTGGTCGGCGAGCCATGTGGGTCGCTGAGGTGATGGGAGCGGCTCGCCGGAGGGTGGTCGGAGGCGAAGGGGGTGAAGGTGGTCAGGGTCGGTCGAGGGCTTAATTGAATAAATTGAAAGCGGGGAAAGAAAGAGGAGAAGAAGGGGAGTAGCTCTAGCTTACTTGCAGGGACGAAGGGGGAGGAACAGGGCGACAGTCGTATCGACTGTCGCCGGAGAAGACGATGCTCAGGGGAAGGGGCGACGGCGAGCGGAGAGCCGGAGAGGCGCCAGCTGGGTGCGGCGTGGCGCGGGAAGAGCAGGGGAGGAAGTCTCTGCTGCTGGTATTGCGGCAGAGCGAAGAGGTGGAGGGGGAGGAAACCGCCGGAGCTGGTGAGCGTCTGCCGGAGGAAGAAGAGAAGAAAGTTGGGGATTTTCTCCGTCAGATCCAGGCTGCCCTGGTCGGTGGAGCAACGGGGGGTATTTATAGGGATCAAACAGGGAGGAAGGCGGAGGGAGACGACGTGTCTCCCTCGCCGGAGGATGGTCGGAAACAAGAACCCATACCGTCCGTGCGTTCGCACGGCCGGTATGGTGGGCTACAACGACCAGGGGGGTGTCCCTGCGGTGGTCGGCGATGCAGGGCACCCCCGGTTTACTTGCCAGGTCCCCCACCTCACCCTGCGTGGCGCCATGCTCCGCGCAAGGTCGCCGGAGCATGGTGCTGGCAGGTTTTGCAGGAGGGACCTGATTGCAAAGAACGAAGGAGAGTTAGGGGCCAAAATGCAAGGGTTCAAAAGTTGAGGGCCAAAGAGTAAATATATGAGGACCAAAGTGTAAAGTCGGTCAAGGAGGTTTCTTCTTAGGCTCAAGTTTTTATACATGACTAATTAGGACCTAAGGAATCTGATGGTCAATTTCATTTTCATATTAAACCTTGTTTGACCGGTCAATTTGCGCAAAAACCCAAATTAAGTTATTAATTGGGCATGATTCTCAATGTAGGTCAAAATGGGTTCTAAAGGCCAAATTGAAGGTTCTAAACCCTAGAGATTATTTTTCTATGAATTTTAGAGGGTTTATTCTATTTTTACTTTGCCTCGAACCTTGTGAATTGAAGTGGGTTGTTTTAGGGTTACAGATTTATCATTTAGTTTCTTGGAATTGCTGTAGCCCTTGCTAGATCATTTCATCCCACTTTTATTCTTATTAAGCTGCTTTGACCTATGTTTGGGCCCTGAATTACCCTGTATGCAGATTATACTGGTGAAATTGCATTTTTACCCCTTATGACTTGTTTTCTCCTTAAACTCAGAATTCTCTGAGTTAAGCCTTTCCTTGAGTTATGTAGGAGCTTTTATCCTTTGTATTGGGTCAAAATGAGCAAGTTATGGCTCATGATGAGGTTCTCATCATACCCCCATGCCTAGCTTTTGCTAGTCCCTTAGCAAAAACTTAAGGTTTCAACCCTTGTTCTAGACCATGAAGTTTTTAATAGTTTTAGATAAGTGCCTTTTTTATTTGAGCATAGATTAGGTTAGAATGCTGACCATAGGCCTAAAAGGTATTCTAGTACCAATCAAGATCCAAATCTGTCTAGCCTTAGCCTCAGTCTTTTAGCAAAGGTTTTTAAGGCCCACAAGAACTAACCTAAGGTTTATTGGACTTCGTGGTTAAAGCACCCGTGCTTGAAATGATTTTAGCCCTGGCTCAGTTCGCAGTGCGTTTTGTAAGAGAGAGATAGAAAGTTTTTTTGTTTTGGAGAGTTTTCTCTCTCTTTTTCTTTTTAGTTCTAGCCTAGGATTGGCTTTTCAACACGGTCTGTATCAGATTCCTTGCTCCCATCATCAATCCTCAAGGGTTCCTGGCGATCGATGCTTCGAGATAGCACCGCCCATGGCAACCCCCGGAACCCTGGCTATTGAGATTTCGAGATAATCCCATCCATGGTATTCCGTGGCCGAATCCAGACCCTGGCAATTGACACTTCGAGATAATGCCATCCATGGAATCTGAACCAGCAGAGTGCTTACATGCCCCCAGTAGGATATGTAAATATCCTAGGAGACAAGCACCGAGGAGATGATATTTTGCTACGCATCTTCGAGGGGATTTCCCGCCTCTCCGCGCTGGGAACTCGTCCAAATCAACTTGTGTTGATCGGCCGCTCCTATTCTAGGTGTTCTTTTCAGAATTTTGCGACGCTTCTGCGTGATTCTGATTTTTACGCTTACTGAACCAGGCTGTGTGTGAGATTAGGGTGCTTAGGTTACTGAGTCCCGTAAACCAAAAATTAGTTAACGAGGTCGAATACTCCCTAAGCCTTAGACCTAATACTTCAGCTTTTCATTTTCCTCAACCTCTTGAGGAGTGTCCAGATCTTAATGGGTACTAAGAGTCTATTCAAGAATGCCTAAGGTTTGCATTCTTACTAATCTCATTGTGCACTTTTCAGTTATTTTCTTGAATGAGGTCTAGAACTTAGGTTAATTCCTTAGTTCCTTACTAATGACTATCACCTTTTCTTATAATTTTGTGCTCCTTTTTCATTTTGTTTCTCTTCTCCTTCACAAAATTTCCTTCTCTTTTCCTCTTATTCTTTTCCGAAAATTTTTTAATTTTTATGGTGTTTTTGGCATATGTGAATTTTTTTTGTTTGAAACCTTTTCTTACAAGTTTTTGTACTTTCCTACCCCCCCATGCCTAAGATTTGCAATGTCCTCATTGTAACCTAGGGGTTTTTATTCAACTAAGTTCATACATTAGGATAGCTGTTTTGATGAATCTCAGATGCAAGCACCTGAGGTGGAGTCGGCTGCCCTAAAGTGTGAACTTCAAGTGCAAAAAGCTGTCAGAACAAGTTTCAGGTTTTCAAAGAGAATGACGGGCTGCCTCCCGTTGAGCGCTAAATTTGATGCCTTCAGCCAAGCGGGAAATGCGATGGAGAGGGGATGGTCAAATCAGCAGAGTTTTGTAAGACAAGCACCTTGATTAAGAGCCTGGTTGGTCCAACCAGGTGCTTGTTCAGATCAACAGGCTGATGATGCAGCCCAAACCCAATCAATCTGGTGGGTTGATAGATGTGGATAAAAAGGTGTGGAACCCACCATATACTATGAAGCTTAGATGGATGAGGAAGTGTAAACGCAAGGTTTGGCTGAGTCGAATCAGCCTGGTCAAAGTAGGGACTCGTAGAATAATCAGTGGTTGATGCAGGAACCCTACAGGGGTGATCAGAGAATGATAGAGCATGGTATGTAGTCTGATCAATGTTCGAAACCTGATGTGGAAATGCAATCGGCTCGGTGAGAGGTGAATCTGAATAGAAATTGAGTCCGGTTGCGGGTCGGGGTTTGGGAGAGGTTTTGATCCATTCTGTGTGTGCGGATGAGGTGGCCATTGTGTACGAGGGCTCTTCTAGAAACAGATGATAGGTGATTTTCTGTAGAAAGTCCTCTGGGTAACTATCAAATGCCAGAAGAGTGTTTGTAGGATGAAAGGAATCGGATTCGAGAAAAAATTTGGATTCTTGGTTGCAATCACTCTTGGCATTTTCTGTTTTTGGTTCCTGAGGATCGAAAAGGAATGATTCTGTGTTATCAGTGATCTCGGGAATCAGGACCTCAGAGTCGGAGTTAGAGTCATGAGAACTGAGGTCGTAGATAGGCCTGGCGTGTTCAGGAAGGGGAATCTCTCCGCAATTATAGTCAGATTTGAAATTGTCGGAGAGTTGGCGAAAATGATCATGAATTCCACCACAGCAAAAATCATCAGATGTGGAATCAGCAGCCTGACTGGGTTCTAGCCTATATGTCACTTCTGGGCTCAAAAAGATGTTCTGTTCAAGCTCTAAGCTGGTAGGATAGACCCCATTAAAACCTTGCTCATCCAACTCCTCAGTTTCTGTATCTTAAATTGGCATGTTTTCTGAAAAATCGATCAGATTTCCTGAGGATGTTGGAGAGGGATATTCATCAAATAGAGGCCCGGAATCATATTCTGTAAAAATTTAATCTTTCTCATAAGGGGCCTCATAATCTTCCCAATAAGTTTCAGATCTAGGTTCTAGGCTTAGGATGTGGGTAGAATTATTAGAACCTAAGTCCGAATAACCTTCGAGGGTTACCTTATCAAAACAAGGGGCGGAATTTATACCCTCCAGAGGTTCAATTCTAATCTTGTTATTGCAGGAGTCTTGGAGTTCTAAGCTTGGTGATTTATGGCCTAGGGTTGGCTCAGCATTGTGTTTTCCTGCAACTTCCCAACCTATTTTAATGCTATCTTCTATTTGGGTTGGGAGTCGACAACCACCTTGTGCCTCAGTCCCGAGGTCTGGGAAACTGGATTGATTTTTAGTACTGTTCCAAGATGACTCATCCTCTATTTCTGGTGTATACGGGTATTTTTGGTTGATAGTTTTTTCTAAAAGTCTCATCATCTCTACCCGTTTTATAAGGGCATCTTGGTGTTGTTCCCAAAGTACAGGATTTGTCAAGCATTGAAGGTATTCAGATTGGTGTAATTTTTCTATCTCAATGTATCATGTCATGAGCATATCTCGGGTTGATCCTTTTGAAATTTCAGTCAATAGAATTTGGGCACAGTTTATGATGAAAGCTGTGGTTGTTGGGACATCAACCTGAATGTTTTCTACTGGTGTTGAGGGTTTGATTTCATAGATTTCAAGGGCATCCTCAATCATCTTATCTTTCATGGATCTCAGATATTCAGGTTTTTTGAATGGTAGTCTTGCTAGGTAATTAGGCTGCATAATTGGATCAGGTGGTGGAATCAAGATATAGAATCAAAGTTTGAATCGAGATGGAAGAAGGGGATTTTGTTCAGAATCAGAGGAAAGAGGGGCTATGTGAATGATTTCTGCAAAAACAAAGGAGCCGAGGCTTAGCCTCGGGGAGAGTGAATTTCTATAGGAGGTTCCAAGGACCTCCTGAAAAATACTGAAGGGCTGGATGAGATAAGCAGGTGCTGGACCCAATCAAGACACCCAAAAATTGTTGGGTGACTATAGAGGTTTGGGGCAGATGGACCCCTTGATCAGAAAGATCTTCCACCTGAGAATTACCTGGGCAGCCAGAGAGGGAGAGTCCCGCGAAGACCCCTACACGGTAGAGCGTCCCCACGGGTTACAGGGTTTCCCCCACCCGACCTCTCTTGTCACTGAGATTCCAGGTAGACCAGAATGGGGATCTTGACCTCTTAAGTCTACCATTTTTAAGATCAGGGTGCTTAAGATTTCACTTGAACTTTAGTCTTTTAAGTGCAAAGAGTGACCTAATTTAAGGTTGGTTGACCCAAGGGGTCAACTTTACCTCTTGTTTCTTTGAGAGCTTTTTGGGTCCTTTCTTTTAGGGTTCAAGTGTTTAGAGAGCCAATTGTTTTAGGTTTTCTTTGAATAGGTATTTTCAATCAATGGTTTAGGCACACTTCTTTTGGATTTTCTCCATTCTTGAGTTAAGTAGTGTGTCTCTAAAACCCTAATGTTGAATCTTATGTTGGCTCTACTTGGTCTAGTTAGTTCTTTGTTGGGTAATTAGGGCTCAAGCAAGAATGTGTTAGTCCTTAAATACCCTTAATAGTGTGCAGGCCTAATGAGTTGAAAACATGCAACTTTTTATGGTTACTAAGTATGGAAGACAGGTTAGCCCTATATTGCTTGTTCTTTTCTTTCTTTTGAGTTTTAGGGGTTAATAGCGAGAGGAAGAATTTACCTGTCCTCGGAGTGGTTGTTGTGCGGTTACTTGTCTTCTTGATTTCCTGTAGTTTTCTGCACAAAAGAGAGGAGATTATCAGAAATTAAAAAGAAACAGGAATGTTTACCTCTAGAATAGCCGTTGCTCCCCGGCAACGGCGCCAAAATGGAGTCGGTTGGTTTGATGACCGGGTTTTGGTTTTGTTATAACGTTGTAGTAAAGCCGGTTATTACCAACATTTCAAATATATAAATTTTTTACTCGGAAAATAAAAGAGTTCCCGAGGTCGAACTCAGGGAGCAAGTTGTATTCTAGAGATATACATGTTTCTTTTACAAAATAAAGAAAGAGAGAGGGAAAGAATTTGTTGTTCTCTTTGTTTTCTCCTCGTGATGTTCTTCTTTCTTTCTTTCTTCAGATCTCCTTCTTCTTCTTCTTCGTTCTGCAGAGGTGATGCTCCTCTTCAGATCTCCTTCTTCTTCTTCCTTGGTTTCTGTCTTGGCCTCTCTTCTTCTTTTTCTGCAGTCTCTTCTGTGAAGGTTTCTTCTTTCTTGGCTCTGCTGCACTTCTTCTCTGCAGCCTTTCCTCTTCTTCTGCCTTGCTCAGCCTCTTCTTTAGAGTTTCTTCTTATTTTTCCTCCCTGCGGTTAAGTGTCAGCTTCTTCTTTTCTTTTTCAGCCAGGGACGTCACGCGAAGCTTTCTTCCTTAGCTGCTTCAGGCCGTCGTCTGATTTCCAAATCAGACGACTTAACTACCTGTTGCTACAGTTAGTTTCCTTCTTCTTCCGCGGGTCTTCTTCTTCGCCTGTGCCTGCACACTTCAGAGTTTTTCGTCAGAGGCAAAACCTACTCTACCCTCCCCCCCCCGCGTCTCTCTTTCTCTCTGAAACCACTCTTGGGAAAGCTCTCCTAGAGCTACCGGGTAACCGGGTTCGGATCAGACCCGGGTCCAGGCCCACCGGCGTGAGTGGTGGGCGAGGAGTGCAGGTCAGTCTTAAGTCGGGTCGGGTCGATTCGGGTCAGGTCCGCGGGGCGTGAGCGCGGACGAGACCGGGTAACCGGGCGGGTGAAGGGGACCTCACCCCGTGTGCTGAGGCAGTAAGCCTTCAGCACTTTTGCATCTTATGTCGCTGCGGCTCTTCAGGCGTTTCCGAGGTGGGACTAAATGGCCCACCTCAATTGCGCGCCCGCAGCGGGGAATTCAGCAGGAGATGGCGGCGTCACGCGAAGCTTTCTTCCTTAGCTGCGAACCTGGTGTTTTGCCAAAACTCCTCGCAAGGCCTGGGAGTTGAATCTGGGCTTGGCGCTGAGCGTGGCGCGCCTGTAGCTGCAGGAGGAAGCAGTTCCTCCTGCGCGGCAATGGCGGCGGAGGTCGGGTGGCCTGTCCACAAGAAAACGGCCTCTCGGCCTAATCAGAAAGTGCCAGGAGCTTCGCCAGGGTGCGGCGAAGCTCGTGTGAGTGGTGGCAAGGCGCGGGGCGGCGTGTGAGGGCTGCCCTAGGTCGGACAGTGGGTCGGAGGATGGGTCTGTTCGGTGGGGTTGCAGAGGGTGGTGTGGGGGGAGTGGCAGGGCGGAGGTTGATCAGGGTGAGGAGGCGGAGGTCCTGCGGTGGTCGGCGAGCCATGTGGGTCGCTGAGGTGATGGGAGCGGCTCGCCGGAGGGTGGTCGGAGGCGAAGGGGGTGAAGGTGGTCAGGGTCGGTCGAGGGCTTAATTGAATAAATTGAAAGCGGGGAAAGAAAGAGGAGAAGAAGGGGAGTAGCTCTAGCTTACTTGCAGGGACGAAGGGGGAGGAACAGGGCGACAGTCGTATCGACTGTCGCCGGAGAAGACGATGCTCAGGGGAAGGGGCGACGGCGAGCGGAGAGCCGGAGAGGCGCCAGCTGGGTGCGGCGTGGCGCGGGAAGAGCAGGGGAGGAAGTCTCTGCTGCTGGTATTGCGGCAGAGCGAAGAGGTGGAGGGGGAGGAAACCGCCGGAGCTGGTGAGCGTCTGCCGGAGGAAGAAGAGAAGAAAGTTGGGGATTTTCTTCGTCAGATCCAGGCTGCCCTGGTCGGTGGAGCAACGGGGGGTATTTATAGGGATCAAACAGGGAGGAAGGCGGAGGGAGACGACGTGTCTCCCTCGCCGGAGGATGGTCGGAAACAAGAACCCATACCGTCCGTGCGTTCGCACGGCCGGTATGGTGGGCTACAACGACCAGGGGGGTGTCCCTGCGGTGGTCGGCGACGCAGGGCACCCCCGGTTTACTTGCCAGGTCCCCCACCTCACCCTGCGCGGCGCCATGCTCCGCGCAAGGTCGCCGGAGCATGGTGCTGGCAGGTTTTGCAGGAGGGACCTGATTACAAAGAACGAAGGAGAGTTAGGGGCCAAAATGCAAGGGTTCAAAAGTTGAGGGCCAAAGAGTAAATATATGAGGACCAAAGTGTAAAGTCGGTCAAGGAGGTTTCTTCTTAGGCTCAAGTTTTTATACATGACTAATTAGGACCTAAGGAATCTGATGGTGAATTTCATTTTCATATTAAACCTTGTTTGACCGGTCAATTTGCGCAAAAACCCAAATTAAGTTATTAATTGGGCATGGTTCTCAATGTAGGTCAAAATGGGTTCTAAAGGCCAAATTGAAGGTTCTAAACCCTAGAGATTATTTTTCTATGAATTTTAGAGGGTTTATTCTATTTTTACTTTGCCTCGAACCTTGTGAATTGAAGTGGGTTGTTTTAGGGTTACAGATTTATCATTTAGTTTCTTGGAATTGCTGTAGCCCTTGCTAGATCATTTCATCCCACTTTTATTCTTATTAAGCTGCTTTGACCTATGTTTGGGCCCTGAATTACCCTGTATGCAGATTATACTGGTGAAATTGCATTTTTACCCCTTATGACTTGTTTTCTCCTTAAACTCAGAATTCTCTGAGTTAAGCCTTTCCTTGAGTTATGTAGGAGCTTTTATCCTTTGTATTGGGTCAAAATGAGCTAGTTATGGCTCATGATGAGGTTCTCATCACCCTCCCATGCATTTCGGATGTTTGGGCGACATACCAGACGACGGGAAGTGCTTCCAGACGTCCGGAGAGGAGGTCGGACGTCTGGAACTGGGTCCAGACGGTCCAGAGGAGTTCCTGGACATTTGAGGATTGGCGCAGGGCTTGAGGTATGGCACTGGACACTTTTAAGACATCTAGATGTTGTTCCAAACGTCTGATTTGAGTTAAAAATGTTATTTTTGACCAGTTTAGGGTCCGTTTGAGGTCAGTTTTTTGTAATTAAGATACCGATATTTTCCGTATGTATTCCTCTACTTGTTAGAAGACTTTCTATACTATTCTGAGTATTCTCTTGAGATTGATCCCTATGATAGGACTTCGTTCTGTTGCGAGTTTGGGACTTGTTGAGGCACGTGAGCCTGCCATTCAAGCCCCCCACTACTCCTGGGTTTACTGGTAGAGTAGCTTTCCCTTAATTTAATTAAAACCTAAATGCATGTGTGGGATGAATGATTAGAACCTAGGGTATGGCATGAATCCTAGGATTAGAAATACTAAAATGTCTATATTGAATGAATGGATTGCAGTCTTGAATGAGTAGATAAAATGATAACAATTTCCTGTAAATGAATAATAGTTGGGATGAATGATTAGAACCTAGGGTATGGCATGAATCCTAGGACTAGAAATACTGAAATGTTTGTATTGAATGAATGGATTGCAGTCTTGAATGAGTAGATAGAATGATAACAATTTCCTATAAACAAATAGTAGTTGCCTGCGAAATATGTAGTACTTGTACTAGTTAATTGTTGTATATAACTTTTGTTGGTGCTAAAGCACCACGATCATTTGTTTTGATGATAACAAAACACGTGTTATTTAACATTTGCAATTTGAGTCCTAGATTTCAGGTCAATTGCAAATGTGGACGTGTTTAGACGGAGTTCGAGCTCGCATCCAGGATGGATTGGAGGAGCTTGACGGAAAACAGAGGAGGTTCGCGTGGAGCGAAAGATTGAAGATGGAAGGAAATGAAGAATAGGATAGATTTCCTTCTTTTGTACTTGTTGTATTTTTTCGTTTCTTTTGTTGCTCTTTATTTCCTTAGATATTTCATGTTAAAGAGCCTCAAAGAACCCTAACAGTAGTCCTCGAAACACCGGCACAACCCTAGGATACTTAGGTTTTCTGTAGAATACTTAGAAAACCAATATAGGGTTCAAACAGCACTTCCAGACGTCTAATTCCCAAATCAGACGTCTAATAAAGCATTTTAAGACGTCTGACTGTTGTTTCAGACGTCTGATAACTGTTAGGCTGGACATAGCTAGTTCTGTCTGATGAAATCAGACGTCCAGACATTAGTCCAGACGTCTTAGAAGACGTCTGATGGACTTGCCAGACGTCCAGATAGTGGACCGTTGGCTGGCTTAGCAAACAGTCAAGAATATGACCGTTAGAGCCTTATCAGACGTCCTTAGGCCTTTCCAGACGTCTGATAAATGACCGTTTTGCCTCGGCTGACCCAAAATCTCTTCTCAGAGATTTTCTAGCCGTTGCAACGTTTGGAAATCAATTCCCACAGTAAAAGTAGGTTTCCAGACGTCCAGACTTAGTGCCAGACGTCCTGTATGTCGTCTGATGGACTTGCACAAAAACCCTGTTTAGATCTGATTCAAGTCAGGGAGAAACCCGCATAGAATCAGATGTCTGACCTTGAAATCAGACGTCTTAAAGTGGCCTTCCAGACGTCTGATGCCAGAGTTAGACGTCTGATAACCCTGTCAAATGTAATCATTGTCCTGATTTCGGCCTGATTCTCTTGGGCTTTGTTCCCAACGGCTATGGAAGCTTTTCTAAGCCTTCCAAAGCCTTCCTAAGGCCTCTATAAATAGAGGGGAGCCTTTTCACACCTAGATACACACTTAGAAACACTTAGAGACACAAGATACACACCAAGAGACACCTTGTAATACACTCTCACACTCTTGTGTCCAAGAAGCTCTTGCTCTCTAAGCTCAAGTTCTACATCTTGAGAGCATCATTCCCTTCGCGCACCCGCTCTCCCGCCGTTGTCTACGAGAGCGACATTGCGCCGTTGCGTGGCTCACGCACCCACGTCATCCTCTACGCACTCCTTGCAAAGGGGAGTTTCCTAATTCCTATAGAAGCTAGGTTTATAATTACTTTGTTGGCTCTATAGGACCTGTTGTTTTATTTTATCTTTGTCTTTTGGTTGGGTATTCGCTTTGCAAATTCCCGTCTCCTTCGTGGGACAAAATCCTTCTCGTGGAGAGAAGGGGTTGAGGAACGCTACCCTCGTACTTGTAGCGTGGTTGTACTGAGGTTGAATCACACTCGTTTTAAAGTGATTCGGTTAGTGGATTTGATCAACTAGGTTGATCGGAAAATCCTAACTCGAGAGGGTTAGGTGGTGGTTTTCACCCGGTTTGGGTTTCCACCTTAAAATTACTTGTGTACTTGTGTGATTGCTTATTTTGTGAGATTGCTTTATATATTTTATTTCCGCAATTATTACGTCACCCCTCCTCGTAGTGGGGAATTTCAACTTTCCTATCGCATACGTGAAATGATATAATATGAGCTGCATGTATATAATTTGGAAATGGAAATGTGAATGTTGGAAAACGAGCTACCTGTGAGTAACTTGAATTTGGAAATGTGAACGATAGAATTATAAGTTGCATGGGTATAACCTGAGAATGGAAATAGAAATAATAAAACCTGGTATGGAATGGCATGAGGAATATGAGCATGAACCCTATGGGGAATTAGGAGTAGAGCTCCTGGAAATAAATGGAATGGATCTGGAAATGCGTTGGGAAGTGTGCTAGCCCTTGAGTATATGGTACCAAAGGGAGCGCATGTTACCTCTTAGTGTAGAGGGGTGCTTGCCGCCTTCGGATTGAGACCTGGGGTGGGTTTGGCCACTTTGCACCGACTCGGTGACCCTCGTGTACACTGTATTGGGGAGAGCTACTAGTGTAGGGAGGGAGCTAGCCACCCCATGAGACCTGGGGTTCAACTAACCGCCCTACACCGACTTGTTAGGCCCACTGGGCAAACCAGGGTAGTCAGGCGAGGGTGCACGGACTATAGAGGGGCGAGACCCCTGTTTAGTTGTTAGGGGATAGACCCCTATTACTGAGAGGGCTAGGCCCTATACTGGTTCCGTGCTGTACTTTGGGCGCACCTGCTAACGGAAACGACTGACCGCATGCCAGTACAGGGTAGCTACCCGTGTACTTATCGCGCGTGTCGTAGTCACCGTTACGTCTGTCCGTGACCTTGGGGTGGTTGACTGGGTGTAGGATCACCACGGGGGACTCTCTCGGCCAGGAGAACACCACGTGTGCCTTCTACTCTTCGGAAAAGACTGCAATCAAGATCGTTCCCACGAGGAACATTCAAGATCAAGAAAGAGACCTGATAAATAAAGTGATGGAAAAGAATAATTAGTAAAGAAAGTAAATGGAAAAACAATAGCTACCTGTCCACTTTTACTATTTTAGTTAGTTGGTTGCCACTCTACTTAACGTTCGCTAACGTTGTGTACTCAGAGCCCCTTTTCAGGTCCAAGTGTTGAGCATCTAGAGCCCACGGTTGAAGAGGATGCTGGACCTAGTAGAGCCCAGTAGTTGTAGTTTCCTTTGCTGTACTCTTTTGTAATAGTGAGTAGACTCTTGCACCTTTACGTTTGTACTCTTATATTCTGTACTTTATATTCTTTTACCTGGTTACCTTTCTACTGTTATGGTAGTGTGTACTGTAGTAGTTTTTACTTCTTTTCTACTGTATTTTTGTTACTGTTAGTTGCTTAGCACAGTGAATGTGGTTTACTTTCTGCTTTTTGGTTACTTTCTCGTTGGACGACTGGGTCTTGGAATCAGTTGAGTCGGTCCGGTCTTGTGTCCTATAGGGATTCGGGAACCGGGTTGTAACACCTAGTCGTCCAACGAGAAATGACCAAAAGCAGGAATAATACCACATCCACATGCATTATAACTAAGCAGAAGGAAAAACGAAATAGTAAAGGAAAGTAAAGCAACTATCTCAAAATAGTACATGCCACCACAACAACAACAGCAGAAAGAAAACAGAAAGTAACAGGAACAGTAAAATATGTCTATTACTCACTACAATAGCAGAAAATTGAAAGAGTTGGAAAGAAATGACTACGGTTAGGCTCGGCTGGGCCCAACATCCTTTGCAGCTGGAGACTCGGGCTGCTCAACTCCTAGTTCTGAACAGGGTTATAAAAAGACAAAGTCAGCGAACGCTGAGTAGAGTGGTGTTTACATTATTTATGTGCAAGTAAAGTAGAACAAGTAACCAGGTTTATTCTCATTTTTATTTATCTCATATATGTATTTCTAGTTCATTTATTTTACAAAGGATCCAAGTATTTCTTGATTTTGCTTGTTCCTAGTGGGAACGATCTTGATTACAGTCTTTTCCATGGAGTATAAGGTACACGTGGTGCTCTCCTTGTCGAGAGAGTCCCCCGCGGTAGTCCTACACCCAGTCAACCATCCTAGGGTCACTGTCATGACGTAGCAGTGACTACGGCATGTGTGATAAACACATGGGTAGCTACCTCGCACTGACACGCGGTCAGTCGTTTCCACTAGAGGGTATCACAAGAGGAATGGGGGCCTTCACCGTAGATCTCGTCGTCTTTGCGGGCCCCGAACATGCCACCGGTTGGTAACCTGTACACGACTAATTTACATCAGATGAGCTCAGAACAATAGGTACTCAACACTAACATGTAGAGAAACTCGAGTGGAAAATAGCGGTACTTCGTTTGCGGAAATCCTATTCCGTTTGGACCCTGAACGGGCCAAAAACACGGTTACTGTCCAAAATCAGACGTCTGGGACTAGTCCCAGACGTCTTAAAAGACGTCAGATCTTACCTTGTGTCTCCTGCGATATCCTTAGATGTCCGGATCCATCTACGATCGTCTGGGGGTAGCTTCAGACGTCGGATAAAGCCTTCGATCGTCTGGAAGTACCTTTGAATGTCTGGCAATGCGATGAGACATCCAAAAGTGCCTGGAAAAGTGCACTGCACGCCTTTCCAACGCCCTTCTCCTGCGTAGGAATGCCGCAGACCCATTCTTAGCCAAACATTTCCTGTGCTACAATTTACAAGGCAGAAAGTAGCGCAGGAAACACGTACCTCGCATGATATTATGCTTTCAGACGTTTGGGTTCAGCTTTGGATGTCTTGATGCCTCTCCAAACGTCTGGTTGATGCTCCAGACGTCTGATACTGGAATTTTTCCAGTACTAGGACTTCCTTCATGACGTTGTTCTCCTTGCAGCGCCACTCGCAGTGCACCGCAGCAGCTTCAGCAACTGCAGAGTGCCGGGAGGCTGCCTCCCCGAGCCCCTCCGAGCTTCACCGATCTTCCATCGAAGCTTCCCTAAGCTTCCGCCGAAGCTCCTCCGAGCTTCGCATGAGGCTCTCCGACTCCACTCGAGTTCCCTGAAGGTCCACCGACCTTGGTCCTCCTCTCTCACGCTCTTCCTCTCTCTCCTTTTTATTTTCTCTCGCTCACCCTCTCTTTGTCACTCTCCCTCGCCGACCCTTACTCGACCTCGCTCCTTGCCACGGCTACACTGGGGTGTTTGGACAGGGAGGTAGCGGTGGCTGGTGGTGATGGGTGAGGGTGGTGAGGAGAGGGGGGTTTAAATAGGGTCGGGTGTTATGGTTTCAGGTGAGAGGCTATAGGAATGAGAGAAAGTATGCACACCGCATGCACATGAAGGGAAAATAAGTTTCTATTTTTTCCACTTTCAGACGTCCGGGCCTTTGTCCAGACGTCTGGACAGACGTCTGACTGAAACTCTAGACTCTTGTCCGACTAAAAAGGCAACGTGTCATTTCAACATGGTACTAAGGAGACCCGGGGTAGCTAAGTAGTGTAGAGGGGAGCTATCAGCCCCTTGGGTTGAGACCCAGGGTTAGGACTAGGCACTCTACACCAACTCCTGTTCGGCCCTCGCGTATGTGGTACTAAGGTGAGCTACTTAGTGTAGGGAGGGAGCTAGCTGCCCCACGGGTCCCAGGGTTAGGACTAACCACCCTACACCGACTCTTGTTAGGCCCACTGGGCAAATTGGGATAGTCAGACGAGGGTACGTGGATTGTGGAGGGGCGAGACCCCTGTTCTATTCTAAGGGGTGAGACCCATGTTCTGAGAGGGCATGGTCTTGTGTTGTTTCGTGCTATACTTTTAGGAGTACTCGCTAGAGGAAATGATTGACTATGTGCCAGTGTGGGGTAGCTACCCGTGCGCTTATTGTGCGTGCCATAGTCACCGCTACGTCGTGACCATGACCTCGAGGTGGTTGACCAGGTGTAGGACTACCACGGGGGACTCTCTCGTCCAGGAGAGCACCATGTGTACATCCTACATTATGGGAAAGATTGCAATCAAGATCGTTCTCTTGAGGGACGGGCAAGATTAAGAAATGAAGGGATCCTTAAGAGAATAGGCAAATCAGAACTACTTAGTTGAGCTAAATGGAAATGAATAATTAATTAGTTGATTGTCTTTTGTTAATTGCATGTAAATGGCTTAACCACCACTCTACTCAACGTTAGCTGACCACGGATTTTATAACTTTGTTCAGGTCAGGGAGTTGAGCAGCCAGCACCACTGGCTGCAGAGGGAGCTGAGCCCAGTCGAGCTCAGCCTTAGCCGTTACTACCTTTCTATTCCAGAGCGTTTTTCTGTTGTTGTAGTGAGTACTTGATATATGTAATATTGTTTCTGTTACGTTCCGCTTTACTTTCCATTGTTGTAGTTGTGATGGCATGTAATATCGTGAAACATTTCGTTCTGTTTCTTTTACTGTCTTTTGATTATTTCTACCTAGTTACATTGCATGTGTGGTTGTGGAATATTTTTTGCTTTTAGTTATTTCTCGTTGGAAGACTTGGTCTTGAGATTAGTCGAGGTGAGCTGGTATCGGGTCCTGTAAGGATCTAGGATCAGGTCGTAATAGATCCGGTGGCTTAAATTAGCGTGCGCTCCTCGCCACTTTGATTTGAGGTGAATTAAGGCTCAAACCCATGCCTCCTCGTCTGGATAAGGCGTTCGACCACCATGCTATGTCCTTTATTGTGTTACGTTTTCGTTTTAAGGCTCGTGCGCCCTCAACCGTTGGATGAACATCCAATGGCTGAGATCACACGAGGTTTTGTCTTTAGAGAATGCTGAGAGTTGGGGGGGCGATGTGGCTTGATCTTAGCTGTTGGATGCTAATCCAACGGCTGAGATCAAGCATTGATCTCCCCTTTAGAGATTGTGAAGGCGGGGTGAGATGGCCTCTTAGCCGTTTGATTTGCATCCAATGGCTGAGATTGTTTGTTGATTGCGCCTTCAGAAGTTAGGCGAGGATGTTGGGGCATTTGGGTGGCTGGGATGGTGCCACCTGGTGCCATCTTGGCTGTCCATCCACGGGTGTTGTATTTAATCAATTCTTGCACTGTTGGACTGTAATCGTTAATTCGAATCCAGAAAAATATCACCATGTCCCCTAGCCAATAAAAAGAGAGAATTAATACATAATTTGTACAAATTATTCTAAATGCATGATGATGTATATTGTGCAATATTTATAATGCATGACGCTTCTATGGACCTAAGAACATGCATAAATAGGTATTTTAGGCTAATTAGATGTGTACACATCACAAAGTCATCATCATCTCAACACCGAGGTAGGAAGTGGAATGAAGAATGCTTTGGTGGGCTAAATGCATTGAACCAGGCCTTCATCTGCTCCTTTTGTTGCAATAATAAGTCGATCACTGATGTAAGAAATACGTGATTTATAAAAGCAGATTTTAAAGTTGTTCGCATAAATCTTGATCAACTTTTGAATTTATAAAACCTAGATATATAGTGGGGTATGTAAAGTTATCCAAAGAGGCAACTGTAGTTAATAAATTGACACTCTCTTTCTTTCTTTCTCAAATCTCCATTTTTGTATTTTTGGCTTTGTAATTTTTAGGATTTTAGGAAGTAATCAAGGCAACAGAATAGTGAAAGTAAGCAACGACACCTAAGTGACAAAATGAAATCTCTCTTTCTAAGATCACCCTAGGCAAGTGTGCTTAAAGTAATTAGATAGATGGAGTGAAGTGCACTAAGAAATTAAGGAAAGCACCAGAAATAAAAAACACACAAAATTGAAAGGCGAACTTGCTTTTGTATTGCTAAAATATGTAAAATCACAAGTACATGAAAGCTTGAGTTTAAAGAATGAAAGCTAATACAAAAGAGGTAAAACAAGGATGAAGAAGAGAGGACAATTCTCCAATTGAAGCTTGGAAGGGACTTCGCTCCAAACATGGTTGCTCCCATAATTGAAGAAGAACCTCCTTTGCTTCTCCACTTGATGATGCTTCAAGATGCTGCTCTCATTCTCCTCTAAGGGTGGTCGTCCACCCTTAGCTTCCTCGTCTACGCCTGGCCGTCCTCCTCTAAGGTAAATGCTCCTTGGCTTAGGCCAAGGAAGAAGGAAGAAGAAGAAGTCACCAAGGAGGCAAGGGATCCTCAATCTTCTTCTCTCCTCTCCTTCCTATGGCCGACTATGTAGAATGTATATGTAGATAACATGGTAGCCAAATATGCCTTGAAATGGGGGGTATGTAGGTGTATATATAGAAGGGTAAGGGAGGTGGCTATGGTGGTGAAAAGCCACCAAAGTGGATGTCCGCCATGAAGGGTTGCAACCCTATTTTGGTGCCACTTTTGGCTTTTAGAAGGAGATCTTCTTGGTGCCAAAATTGGGTGGTTGGGATTGGATTTAGTGGTGGATGAAGGGTGGAGATCGAGAGGCTAGTTGGCGCTAAAGAGAGTGGTGGTTATGGGGGTTTTTGGCGCTAAGGGTGGTGGTAGTTATGAGGTGGAGAGGTGCCTTTTGCTGGCGCTAATTGAAAGGGCACTAAGGGAAGATGGTGGTTAGGTTGCGTTGGTGCCAAGGAGAGGTGGTGTTGGTGGTTGCTAGATAGGGTTTAGTGGAGCTAGGTAGTAAGGGTGGTCGGCCATGAGGTGGAGCTTAGCTAGTAGAGTAGTTGGGGAGGAGCTAGGGTTTTGCTGCAAGGAGGAGGACTTGAGTTGCATGGTCTTTCTTGAGCTGGTAGTAGTTGAAGTAGACATGCCAATGAACTCCATAGCTAGCTTAGCTAGCTAGTTCTTTGCTAGCAACTAATCTAAGCTAAATTGAGTTGGCTTCTTCTGGTTTGGAGCTTAGGTGAGTTGGAGCTGGTCTTCCCGAAGACTTCCTAGGGCTTAGGTCTGGTAGCTAAGCTCAACTGACTTGAGCTAAGTTGAGTCTTCGAGAGTTGGAATTGAGCTAACTTGAGTTGGTTGGGGACTCTTCAACTGACCAAGCTTAGCTAGTAGATTAGTAGTAGCTAAGTTTGATCAAGTAGAGCTGCCATGAGTTATGTGGAGTTGGAAAGAGTCGGATCTAGCTGAATTCAACTGGGTTGAGTTGAGATCCAGCTAGAATGAGCTTTGTCTTCTTCTTCTGCCTTTCACATTGCTAGGGTTTAAAGGGCATTCAATGTTTAATCATCTATGACAATGAAAAGGTGTAAAACTACAAAAAGAAGGAAGAATAATGCAATGCATGCCTATTCTACAAAATGCCTAAATGCAGTCCCAAACCAGATTGCAATGTGAAAAATCTAAGAGCTAGATGTGTTTTTAGGCATAAGAGTAATGGTAAAACTGAAGGTCATAATTTATTGCATAACCTTTTTGAGAGAAACACAAGAAACAAGGGGTAAAATTGTAATTTTACTAATACAGTACAACCACAGGTTTTCTCAAGGGCTAAACAAAGGTCAAATGATCTTAATAAGATAACAAGTGGGTTGAATTTGACAGAAAAGGGTTTGTGTGAGTTCTGAGAATTAAATGACTTTTGGAACCCTAAAAACAGACCAACTTGATTAACCAAGGTTTTGGTTAGGATAAAATTCACTTAAACCCTCTAAAAATCATAGAAAAATATTCTCTAGGATTTAGTACCTTCAATTTTGCCATTAGAACCCATCTTGACCTATAATGGGGTTTCAGACAGATATTTACCCTAAATTGAGTTTTTACATAAATTTTTCCGGGAAAACATAGTCAAACCCAAAATCCAACTTCACCATTAGATTCCTTAGGTCCAAATTAGGTTTGTAGCAAAATTTTAACCCAAGATGAGTTTGCCTTGACCTAGTTTGCAAAAAGGTTCAGTCTTATTTCATTTCTACCCCTAACTTTCAAAAACCCTTGCTAACAACCGCCTAGCTTTCTCGTCACCTTCACAAGTAGGTCCCTCCGCCATTATCACAGAGGAAACCTACTACGACAACCTTTAACTTGGAAGTTCTCCTTGATTGCTTGGAGGATCTCTTCCAAAATTGGAAGGAAGATCCTCTGAGAAATCCCCGTTAGTATAAACCCATTTTTGAGATTTGATTCCCTCCCAATCTCTCATGCAAATGCATGAGAGATGTGGGTATCTAATGAGAACCTCATCATAAACCCTAACTAGCACAATCTAACCCAGATATGTGAGAAAATGCTCCTACATGATCCAAAGAAAGGCTTAATTCAGAGAATTCTGAGTTTAAGAATAAAATAAATCATAAGGGGTAAAACTGTAATTTCACCAATGCAGTTTGCAAACAGGGTAATTGAGGGTCCAAACACAGGTCAAACAATCTTAACAAGAAGGTAAGTGGGATGATCTGATCTAAAAAGGGTTATATCAACTTCTAGGAATTAAATGGCATTCTGTAACCCTAAAACAAATCTACTTCAATTCACGAGGTTCAAGGCAGGATAAAAATCAACTGAACCCTCCAAAATTCATAGAAAAATATTCTTTAGGGTTTAGAACCTTCAATTTGGCCTTAGAAACCTATTTTGACCTAAAAAGAGAACCATGACAAATTAATAACTTAATTTGGGTTTTTACGTAAATTAGCTAGTTAAACATGGTCCAAACTAGAATTAAAATTCATCATTAAAATCCTTAGGTTCAAATTAGTCTTGTATAAAAACTTGAGCCTGAGAAGAGACCTCCTTGACCAACTTTACAATTTGGTCCTCTTTATTTCCTTTTTGACCCTTATATTTTGAAACCCTTGCATTTAGGTCCCCAATATTTCATCGTTCTTTGCAGAAGGATCCTCCCTGCAACTTCTGCATAGCGCCATACTCCGGCGACCTTGTGCGGAGCATGGCACCGTGCAGGGCAGGGCTGCTGTCCTCTAGAACAGAAGCAGGGTTCCCTGTGACGTCCTCTGTCGCAGGGATCTGCCCATGACCTCTGCCGACCACCATACCTTCCGTGCGAACGCATGGAAGGTATGGGTGTCCCTTCCGGCCATACTCCGGCGAGGTTGGCATGACGCCACCTCTCCCCTCTCTGCGCGCCAAGCCCTTTATAAGGATCGGTAGACCTTGCCGGCTCCTTCAAGCTTCCTTTGACGGAGAACTACCCCCCTCTTCATCCCTTTCTCCTCTGGTCAGAGAGCCCGAAGCTTCCGGCGAACTCCTCCTCTTCCTCCTCATCGCTTTGCTGCCCTACCTGCAGTAGGGTTTCCCCCTCTTTGTTGTCCGCGCCAGGCTGTACCTGCTGGCGCGCTCCGCCTACTTCCTCATCGCTGAAACCCTCCTCCAGGGCGTCTTCGTCTCCAGCTCTGGCAGATATGAGCCGGCTGCTCTGCCCTCCCCCTTCGTCGAGCAATTAGGTAGATAGCTTCCTCTCTCTCTCTCTCTCTCGTATTTTCCCTTTTCCAATTTGCCCTTTCGACCACTCGCCAACCACTATCCAGACTCACCTTCTCCACCTCCGATCACCCCCTCTGGTGAGTCCACCCCATGCTCATAGACCCCTTCACACCTCTCCGACCAGCCCAGAAGCTCCCTCACACCACTCCACCGATCCCCCCTCTCCATCCACTGCCAAGCGCCACCCAACCACCCCTCGAACAAACCCACCTCTCCACCCACAGTTCGACCTAGGTCAGCCTCTGCACTCACTCCCGCACCCCGCCGACCACCGCACAAGCTTCGCCACACTCCGGCGAAGCTTCTCACGTGTTCTGACTGGGCCGAGAGGCCGTAGCTGTGATTTCAGGTTCGCACCCTCTCGCCGCCATTGTTGACGAGCTGCAGCAGCTTTACCTGCAGCTGCAGGCAACTTCCAGCCTAGGCGCACGTCCCAGGCTGTGCGGGCAGGAGTCGTGAAGACACCCAGGCTTGCAGTTGGGGCGAAGGCCTTACGGGCTGCCTTAATTGGCCGCAGATTGCTTGCCTGCGGGCACCAAATCGGGAGGTGGGACTTTAGTCCCACATCGTAAGTGCGTGGCCAAGCGCCCGCACTTAAATTGAAAAAGTGCTTAAGGCTTACTACCTTCGAACACAAGGGTCAGGTCCCTCTCCCGCATGCAGCGCACCATGCGCTCGCTCGTCCTCGCCCGCGCTCACGCCCCACGGGTCTGGGCAGGATCAGACTACCCGAACCACGCACTCCTCGCCCACCACTGCACGCCGGTGGGTCTGGTCTTGGGCGCGATACCCGCACCCGATTACCCGGCTCTGGGAGAGCAGTCATAAGAGAGAAATCTGAGAAAGAGAGATGCGGGGAAGGGTAGGGGTAGGTTTTGCTCTGACCCTTGTGTGAAAGTGCAGGAAGAAAAGAAGAAGAAGGCAGGAAGGAAAAGAAGAAGAGAAGCAGCTGAAGCCTTAGCTGCTCAGGGCAGCTGAAGAAGAAGCAAGGAAGAAAGGAAAAGAAGAAGGATGGAGAGAAACGGAAGAAGAAAAGAAGAAGGAAGGAACTATAGCAAAGCCACAGATAAGTCGTCTGAGCACAGCATCAGACGTCGGAATCACCACAGCCGCAGAAGGCAGGAAGGAAAAGAAGAAAAGAAGAGAAAGAAGAAGAAGATCACCACAGCCACAGAAGGCAGGAAGGAAAAGAAGAAAAGAAGAGAAAGAAGAAGAAGATCACCACAGCTGCCGACTAAAGAAGGGAAGGAAGGAAAAGAAGAAAAAAAGAAGGTAGAAGAAGAATAAAAGAAAAAGGCGAGAAAAGAAGAAAGCAAGGAAGAAGAAAGGAGAAAGAAAGAAAGAAGAAGAAGAGAAGAAGAGAAACGACCAAGGAAGAAGATGAAGAAGAAAAAGAGAGAAGAAGAAGAAGCCAAGATCTCTCTCTCTCTCTCTCTTATTTTTGTAACATAATAGAGATCTTATTTAGTCTTCTAGAAGTATAGTTGCTCCTTGAGTTCGACCTTGGGAAAACCTTGTTCCGAGTAAAAAAAATTTGTAATAGTAATCTGGTAGCTGTTTTGTCTTATACTATAACGACTGTACTTAAACTATAATAAACGTAAAGTCACAACAAGACAGAACAGGGTGGCTTACACCTGGTATTACTATCAGTATCTCAACAACTTCCATCTCCGGCGACCTTCCAAGGTTGGGAAGCTTGCTTCCCAAGCCCTAACCGACCTCCAGAGCTCTATTTAAAGAAGCCCAAATCTCCCCGACTCCTTCATGCTCGATTTCGGTCGCGAATACCTCAAATTCCTCTCTTCCCCTCACGGCTGTAGGTTCCTCGATGTCTGGCGACCTTCCCTGCTCCTCCTCGTCGTCCGACCGCCATACCTGCGGTGGATCCATCCTCCCTGACTTCGTCCGCGTCTCACAGTACCAGCAGGCGCTAATCTCTCTTTGTCCACGCCGATCCCACCTCATCGGAGTCACTCCGGCATCGGCCACACCAGACCCAACGTCTTCGCTTACCCCCTTTATCCCTTGACCTCCCAGATAAGTCCCTGATTCCTCTAATTTCTTCTCCGCCCTCTACTTTCCAAAATTGACCATTGTCGCCCACACACCTTCATCTCCTTCATCTCCGACCACCACCTCCGGTGAGGCCATCCCACCTCCACAGGCCACCAAAACCCTCGCCGACAAGCCCACAACCTTCGCCTCACATCACTGATCATTTCCCCTCACTTCATTCACTGCGCCACTCACCCAAATCATCCCCCGAACATACCCACTCACTCGCACACAGTGTGCCCTAGGCACGCACTCACAGGCACTGCCACACCACGCCACCACTCTTAGCACATCCACCGTGCTCTAGCAAACCTCCCTGAATGATTTGACATGGTCGTGAGGCCGTTCTCTTGATTTCAGGTAGCAAGCCCCATCCGCCATTGGCGAACGTGCTTGAAGCTCGCTTGAAGCCACTCTAGGTGTTGTCGCTCTAGGTGCTGCTATCTCAGGATGCGTGGAATTCCCTCGCGCACGCATCCAGGCCCTCAGTTGAAGTCATGTGCCTCTGCAGCCTCGCCAATTCAGTCAAGACCCTACTGCTGCAGTGCGCGGAAGACAGGTGGGACATTTAGTCCCACCTCGGAAGTGAAAAGGAACCCGCACCCACATAAATTGCAAAAGTGAAGAGGGTTATTCGCCTCCAACACTGAGGGTGAGGTCCTCCTCCCCCTTCATCGAACTCGTCCGCAGCACTGCCCACGCGAACCTGGTCGACCCGACTACCCGCCTAACTTCACTCTTCGCTCACCACACACACAGGTGAGCCTAGACCTGGGTATGCGATAGGTCCGATTACCCAATCGGCTGAGGCTCTAGGAGAGCGAGACTAAAATAGAAAGAGAGGAGAGAGGAGAGCTACGTGGGGGAAGGGGGGTTTTTGCTCTGAGAGGATTGGCTCCAACACTTAGCCAATTCAGAGGAAGAAGAGGAGATCAGGCAGAAGAAAAGAAGAAGAGAAAGAAAAGGACCTCAGAGAAGAAAAAGGCAAAGGCAGAGAAAGAAGAAGAAAAAGCCATAGCAGAAGCCAAAGCAGAAGAAGAAGAAGAAGAAGAAGAAGAAGAAGAAGAAGAAGAAAGAGAAGCAAAGGCAGAGAAAGAGAAGGAAGGATCAGACACTTTAAGTCGTCTGATTCCTTCATCAGACGACAGATCATTGGCTTACATTGCATATTCATACACTGAATTATTTGGTGATATTGTAGGAGTATTTGGTGATCTACATCATCATTTTACTCCCATATTTTGCACTTTGATAATGATATTATTGCACACTCTTTTAATTCTAAATTGTGATCTTGATTTTTAAATAACAATTTGCTCCTTGTGTTCGACCTCGGAAATCTTTTCGAATAATAAAATTATATTTATTTTTAAAGTGATTTAGACTATAGTGCAATGTGATTACTTTTAACATCGATTTTGCTTTCGAAAAACAGTTTCCTTCCATATCATGAGTTGATGGCATAACTCTCTCCAGCATTACAAGCAAAACCTCCATGCTTGGGTGGTATGATGGTCTTATTGACCTCTGCAGCCGTCATTAGCTTTGGGCTTGTCTCATCCGTACTCTTAGAATGATCAGGAAGGTGCATCAACTGCACCATTTGCTCCTATACGTATATATAGTTGAATCACATTTCTCATTACCTTATATTGAAATGGTTTTCTAAGTAACTTACATGTCTTTCCTAGTATAAAGGGTCTGGCTAGATTTGGGTGCCATCTGGACCAACCTTGCTATGACTTCATATACTGAAATGCAATCAAGATGGGCACCCTTATGACTTTCAAACTGCACATTGAATACATAAGTTATTTTCAAAGTGTTGTTTTTGTAATCTGTGAATGGTTTTTGTTCTATGTTGACTATGTAGAAAGCATAGTTGAAATGAAAATAATCAAAGATAACATTTAAAGTTTGAACCACTTTCTTGTCAACTTTCCTCTTCCCTAATAATGCTAATAACAAACACTTAACCATGTAATCATGATAAAAAGCTTTGTGTACTCCCTTGAACCATGCAAAATAATTTTATATTTGCACATTCACGTCAGCCTTCATACAAGATGAATAGGTCATATGCTGAAGTCATGCGTGTCTTGGAAATAATTTTAGCCCTTCCCTTCACGACCCCCAAGTAGTATCCAAATTGTTGGTGCCTCCAATGAGACCTTTCTATAGGTTATAGTAGCATATCTCCATCCACTCGCTCCTTTCTTACTGGATTCATAGTTTGGTTCAACTATGATTTGCCCAAGAGAATCAAATAGATTCTCAATCCTACTTGTGATGAACTCACTATAAGAGTTGATCTAATGACTATAGTCATCCAAAGGGAAAAGAGGATTTTGATACTATAATCATTCTTTCTAAATCAATATTTAGGACATTTAATTCTAATCAACATTTACATAATAACATGGACTAATCAACATCTACTTTAATTTTTTTTAGAAATAATCAATATCTACTTAAATCAACATTTACAAAATATTACCAAATGGCTAACATTTAATTCCACACAACATTCTATCATAATCATAAAAAAATAACATACATATAATTAAGAAAAATATTTATAAAGCAATAAACATGGAAAAAAAAATCATGGGAGGGTTGGGAGTTGTGTGTGGTGGTGGGGGGTTTGTGTTGGATTTGAGAGCGTAATTGCATTTATCGAGATGTAATTGATATATAATGACGTAGGAATTCATGTTAAAATCGATGAGATTTGGTAGAGGTTTTTGGTCTCATTTTGGAAATGGAAAAATCTCTTAGTAGGTGTAATGTCCCAAAATCTAGGTCCCGAGTCATTTCAAACTGGTTTGGATCACTTCAAACCCATAGACATGGTCGCGGTTCGATGCAAGTACAAGCATCTCTTGAAATTATCAAAAATGTCTAAGTTGAGTCAATCCCTAGACAAACCTCATCAAAAGGGTACCATGTAGCATATCGTTAGATTCCTCTCGTCACAAGCTTTCCAACAATGCTTGTTTCGTGCAAATTCGAGGTTTATAGCTCAAGTTATGACAAAAAAAGTAAAAGATGACCTAAATGTAAGGTGAACCTAACCTAAGAGGTATTTTTGATATTTCACACCACCAATACTAACCCTAAACTGAATTTGGGTCTATAAATATACCCTATTGGGTCCATGGGTCATCATTACTTCCTAAGCCTTCTAGAATTAGAGTGAAAGAGAGAGAAAAGAAGTAGAAAATCAATTAGGTTTTCTAATTAGGATTCATAGGAACCTGTTCATAATTTCAAGAAGTTTGGGTTTCCCACTGTAAAATTCATGGTGGCGGTGGTTGCGTGTAGCATGGGTGCAACACGTGGTGGTGGCACGTGGCGAGAGTTAGAGGCGTGGCACACAAAGGGACTTTACGCATGTGTTTTCTGGCGTTCACACAGGACGCAACGCGTGTCACGATCTGACGGTCGAGGAGCGGGCGCATACGATCTGTGGGTAAGCGTACGGTCAAATCGGAGCGCGACAAGTGTCATGAGAGGGCACACGTGGGCCGACCGACCGGTCTGACTGAACCGATTGGTTCAGCGACCCCCTCATGTTGTTTTGAGTGATTCAAGGCCTTCTCGACTCCGGATTTCGATTAATAAGGTACTATTGGAATCGTATCAACACGTACTACATGTTGGTACCGTCTATTTTTTCCTTGAATGCTATTTCCTTTGTGAAAAATCAAAATCATACCTAGGTGATTCCAACCCTATTTTTGGTCTGTTGGAACCAAGTTTTGTCTCCGGTGCATGCGTAGATTTCAAGGCAAGCGTGGTGACTTCTCCCAAGCCCTGTGCTCATGATTTAGAGTCACTGTGACCCTCCAGTGACATTAGGTAGAGTAGTCTACCCTCCTTGTATCTTTGGTTCATTTTCAAGCATTTGTGGACCTGTCTCGCATGGTTTTCCTTACATCTATCTCATGGGTTGGCGTGAATCCCTCCTTTGTTGAGTTGGAACCCTGGTTGAGATTTAACTTTGATTTTTGGGAGCTTGACATGGATAACACAACATTACGAGATTATTTGAGCAAAATTGTTGATTTTTAGAAAGCGTGTCTTAGTATAGTTGACAAATCACACAAAACACTTAAATATATAAGTTCGAAATCAGAAATGTGAGTCCGAGGTCATTCGTAGGGAGCAAAGATGGAATCCAATTCACTAATCATAATTTAGTTCAAAAAGATATGCAAATATGATCAAAACTTTGCTCAAAATAAATCAGAATAATATATCAATGAAACCAAGTATGAGAGTGAAAAAAGATTGGGTTAAAATGGTGATTTGAATCACCAAATTAACCCTTAAGTTTAAGCTCACAATTAATTCAAATAAATGAACAGTACTCTCAACCAACATACTCAATCAGCCGTTGAACCCAAGGCATAGACGCCTTAAACCAGTAGATCTCATAAGGCACGAATCCTTACCTTCAGGAACCAACTAAGGAGCATAAGGCTCTCACAAGAGCCTCAGAGATTTTAAGGCACAACAACAGATCACCAATAGAGGCATAAGGGTAGCTTTGATTTTGATTAAGTGTCTAGAGAGGGAGGGCACAAATCCCAAGGCAGAGCAAAACTTGCCCCTTTCTCTCTCTGATTCTATTCTTAATACTCAGACCAGACTTGGGTAGTCGGATCCACCACCCAGACCTGCCGGTGTGTATGGCGAGTGAGGGTGTGCGTATGCACGTGGAGAGGGACCTCACCCCGTGCTTACTGAGGCAACGGGGTGACATCGCAAATCAATTTGTATGGAGAGAAGAGGTCATCTATGCTCTATGTAGGACTATCTTCTCCGCTATCCTTCCTGTCTGCCAGCAATTGAAGCGCCTCTGATTGGGGTGGAAGACAACCCCTGTAGGTGCAATTGAGGACCTGAGAAGACTCCTGGAGATGTCGTGCAACACCTGGGAGTTATAGCGATGATGAACATGGCAGGAAGATGGCAGATGGAGCTGTAGAACGAGGTGGCGGTGACGGACCTCCGGTAGTTACCTAAAAGGAGGAATACGGCCTCTTGGCCTTATCAGAGTAGTTCAGGAGATTCGCTTGAAGGTGGCAAGTGTGTTGGCGGGTGTTGCATGTGGTGCGAAGGTGTGTGCGTGCGTGGCGATGGCGAAGAAGGTGCGTGAAGGTGAGGGTGTTCGGTAGGTGCGTGGAGCGGTCAATAGGCTTAGCGAGGCTAGGGCTTTTGATCGTGGTGTGCTAGTGAAGCTTCTGGAGGTGGTGGCAGGTGGTCTGACATAATGGAGCGGCCGTGCATGCTCGCCGGAGGTATGTCGGCGCTACGGAAGGTGACGATGGGACGGGCGTAGCGGTGAGCGATCCTAAGTGCTGAAGGCGTAAAACGAGTCAGGGGGAGGTGAGGAGTTGAAGAGGAGTGGTTGCGGACGAAGTGAGAGCGGAGATGGAGCTGACTATGATTGGCTGGCACCGGAGATGTAGAAGCTTCAGAGATGAGGATGGCGACGAGGAAGGGATCGGAGAGGTCCTCGCAGCTTTGGCGAGGTGCAGAAGGAAGATAGGAAGGTTTTTGCACTACCTATGGTATGTGGCAGCAGGCGAGGAAGCCGAAGAGAGGAGGTCACCAAAGCGAGCTTGGAGCAGGTCGGAGGTAGAAGGAGGTTTCTAGGCCAAAAACTCGCTAAGGAGCAAGGCCTTGCAAGGGAGCTCATTTTAAAGGCCTCAGGGAAGGCTCTTAGCATGGGAAGAAGCTCAAAGAACCCCAAAATTTCGAGTGTTCACATGACCTTTACGATGCAAATCAAGGTCCTAGATTTGGTTCAGGTGATAGAGGGATCTCTAAAGATCAATCCCTCTAAATTTGGAGGGATTTGGTCTTGATTTGAGAGAGATTTCTTCTCTCGAATCTATGCTTGAAGAGCTTTCACACTAACAATGGCAGTAGGGTTCTTTTTTGTAAGGAAGATGAGAAGTTAGGGACCTAAACACAAGGAATTTTGAAACTTAGGGGTCTTACTGAGAGAAAGAGAGATTTGATGGATTGAAATGCAAAATAGGTCAAGATGGACTCTGATTGGGCCCAAATTTTGGTAGCAACTTAATTTGAACCCAAGGAATCTAATGGTGAAGTTGAATTTAGGTTTTGATCAAGTTTGACTGGGCAATTTGCGTAGAAACATAAATTAGGGCAGAATTTCATCTAAGACTCTGTTCAAGGTCAAAATAAGTTTAGATGGTTAAACCAAAGGTACTAAACCTCTAGGAATATTTTTATATGAATTTTAGGAGGTTTAGATGAATTTTATCATGACCAGAATCTCTTTAATTCAAGCGGATCTGAAATTAGTGTTTTGTATTATGATTCAATTCTCGAAATGCGTGAAACCCCGTTTCTATCTGTTTGGACTCAATTATTAGACTTTAATGCTCATTTGACCTTTAATTTACCCTTGACAAATCCCATGGTTATTCTGTGTTCATGATATACTGTTAAAATTACAGAATTAACCCTGATTTCCTGTTTTCTTCTCAAATCAGAATATCATGGAATTATGACCCTCAGATGGTTATGTCGGAGCATTTATCCATCAAAACTGAATAAAAGTGGCCAGTGAGGACCTATGATTGTTAGTATGGTTTGGTGACAATAAATGATGCAGTTATTTGGAATTGATTAAATAATTTAGTCGGGACCTAGAGGATGGATAGCTGGTTTTAGCCGACTGCTCGTCAGATTTGGTTGTAACTTTAGTCTGTTAGATCGGTTCTGGGATGGTTTAGGGAGTTGCTGGACTCCCTACGACTCTTTGGTTAGGCTTAGTGACCAACTGGGATAGCGGGATGCGTGGCTCGAGGTTGGGGACTAGTTTCTTTCTCGAACAGTGGGTGGATCATTGGTTGTTTGTGGTTCAGCATACAGAGCACTTGTACGTGTTCACACTACACGAAGTAGCTGCCAACCCTTTCCGCAACAACCCTAGGGTCACGGAGAGTGGTGACTTGATGGAGCCATCTTGTCGGTAAAGAGGATGGTTTATACCAGTCTTGAACTGTAGGAAGTTACACGAGATTGCCTCGTGTCTCGAGATGTTGATTGACAGATTGTGGATTGTAATAACGTAAGCTTAAATGCATAAACGAAATTGGATAAGTAACAATTTATAAATAAATTAACTACTGATACAGTACCCTCTTTCTTTTACTCTTGTCGCTATTTTTACTTGTTATAGTTGTTCTACTCTACTTTTATTGACGTGTTTCTCAGGTTTCGTACTCAAGTGTTGCTAAGTGGTCAAGTACAACAGTTGTTGTCGGTCCGTCTACTACGAGACTGAGTCATACTTTAGGAGAGGGTCTGTTTTGAGAGTGGCTCCTTAGTTTATTTTTTTCCGCTATTAGACTTTTAATTCCTATCTTTTGGTGATTATACTAGCACTTGAGCACTCTTTACCTTTCTATTTTCTGTGGTGGATATTATTATGTTTGTCAGCACTCTATTTATTTTCATTTAATGCATTATGAATGAATGTTTGGCTATTGATCTTTTATGACTATGTGGGGTGAATGCAATCTTGTGGTTAGATTATGCTGGTTGTTAGCACACAGCAACTTGAGTTTTGTTGATTGGGGGGACTTGGGTCGTCACAGTAGGTGTAAAAGGCTTCTACTTTCCACGGCTTATGTAGCAAAGAGTAAGAGGTGGGGTGGGGACCATGCATGTGTGAGTGTACCCTGCCCTACCTTGGGCTGGGCTCGAGCTCAGGCTTGGGTTCGGGTGAAAATCAATTTGGAACTTAGACTCTTTTGCTATAGATTTTTAATCTCATGATTTGATTGGCAGAAAAATCTCCAATCAAATTTGTCGATCTTGCACAAGGAGTTTGAGAGATTCACAAGATGTTTTTTTTATTGATCAAATCAATTAAATTGGTAAATCAATCGAGAATTTGGTTGATCATCCTAGGATGAGTTCGTCAGACCTCGACGCACCAGTATTGTTGGGGGTGATACATTCTCTAAAGAAGGTTCTTCATTGGTGCTTCGATCAGAGTAACTTCTAACCCTTCTTCATTTTGTTTATTTGTACTATTACATGTTATTTGTTATTTATTTTATTCTGAATTTTGTCAAGCCATGTTTAACTTGCTTGATTTGATATTTTTTTATCTATGCAAAATCGTTGGAAATGCATATGTTTTTATTTATTTATTCCCTATGTGCATTTATTTCAATAGGTTGTTGGAGGGGCAGGTGGTGGAGAGGGTGGGAGGTTGACGAGGATGGGGAAGGGGGCAAGGGGTAGGTGGCATCAGAGGTGGAGGAGGAGGAGAGGGAGGTTGACTGGGTGGGGGTTTGAAGGGGGTTAGGTGGTAGCAGAGGTGGAGGAGGGAGCGTGAAGGAGGGGGGAGGAGGAAGGGAGGTGACGATAGAGGTGGAGGAGGAGGAGATGGGTAGAGAGGAGGAGGAGTGGGAGGTCAACGGGGAGAAGGGTGGGTAGGGGGTGGTGTAGACAGGGTATAGGTGGTAGTAGAGGTGGAGGAGGAGAGTGGGCAGGGAGGAAGAGCAGGGTGTTACGACCCGGTTCCCGAATCCCTGCAGGACACGAGACCTAACCAACTCGACTGATCCTAAGACCCAATCGTCCACCGAGAAAGTAACCAAAAAGCAGAAAAGTAAACCACATTCACTATGCTAAGCAACTAACAGTAACAAAAGTACAACAGTAAAGAAGTAAACTACTACAGTACACACCACCACAACAGTAGAAAAGTAACTAGGTACAAGAATATAAAGTACAGAATGTAAGAGTACAAAGGTGCAAGAGACTACTCACTACAACAGAAAAGAGTACAACATGAAGCTACAACTACTGGGCTCTACTGGGCCCAGCACCCTCTGCAGCCGTAGGCTCTGGCTGCTCAACACCTGGACCTGAAAAGGGTTATGAGTACACAAAGTCAGCGAACGCTGAGTAGAGTGGCAACTAACTAACTAAAGCAATAAAGGTGGACAGGTAGCTGTTGTTTTTCAATTTCTTTCTTTAACTAATTATTCTTTCTTTCACCACTTGGTTTATTTATCAGGTCTCTTTCTTGATCTCAAATGTTCCTCGTGGGAATGATCTTGATTGCAGTCTTTTCCGAGGAGTAGAAGGTGCATGTGGTGCTCTCCTGGCCAAGAGAGTCCACCGTGGTGATCCTACACCCAGTCAACTACCCAAAGTTCACGGACAGACGTAACGGTGACTACGGCACGTGCGATAAGCGCACGGGTAGCTACCCCACACTGACACGCAGTCAGTCGTTTCCGTTAGTGAGTGCGCCCAAAGCACAGCACGGAACCAGTATAGGGCCTAACCCTCTCAGTAACAGAGGTTTAGCCCCTAAGAACCAAACAGGGGTCTCGCCCCTCCACAGTCCGCGCACCCTCGCCTGACTACCCTGGTTTGCCCAGTGGGACTAACAAGTCGGTGTAGGGTGGCTAGCTGAACCTTGGGCCCCGTGGGGTGGCTAGCTCTCTCCCTACACTAGTAGCTCTCCTCGGTATTGTGTACGCGAGGGCCAAGAAGTTGATACAGAGTGGCCACTCCTAACCCTGGGTCCCAACCCAAGGGTGGCTAGCTTCGCTCTGCACTAAACAGGGGGACAATCGCTTTCCTTGGTACTCCGTACTCAAGGGCCAGCTCACTTCCCCACTCACATTTCCAGTTCCACTCCATTTATCTCCAGAAGCTCTACTCCTAATTCCCCGTAGGGTTCATGCTCACATTTCTCAGGCCATTCCATATCAGGTTTCATCATTTTCATTTCCATTCTCAGGTTATATACATGCAACTTGTAATTCTATCGTTCACATTTCCATATTCAGGTTATTCACAGGTGGCTCGTGTTTCCAACATTCACCTTTCCATTTCCAATTTATATACATGCAACTTATATTATGTCATTTCACGTGTGCGACAGGAAAGTTACATTTAACAGTTAACTAGTACAAGTACTACATATTTCGCAGGCAATTGTTATTCATTTACAGGCAATTGTTATCATTTTATCTACTCATTCAAGACTGCAATCCATTCATTTAATACAGACATTCCAGTATTTCTAGTCCTAGGATTCATGCCATACCCTAGGTTCTAATCATTCATTCCATACATGCATTCAGGTTTGTATTTAAATTAGGGGAAGCCACTCTACCAGTAAACCCGGGAGTAGTGGGGGCTTGAACGGCAGGTTCACGTGCCTCAACAAGCCCCAAACTTGCAACGGAACGAAGTCCTATCACAAGGATCAATCATAGGAGAATACTCAGAACGGTATAGAAAGTCTTCTAACAAGTAGAGGAATTCATACAGAAAACATCGATATCTCATTTGCGAAAAACGGACCTTAAACGGATCCTAAACGGGTCAAAAATAGTGTTTCTGACTCAAATCAGACGTCTGGAACAACTTCCAGACGTCTTAAAAGTGTCTAATGTCATACCTTAAGCCCTGCGCCAATCCTCAGACGTCCAGGAACTCCTTTGGACTGTCTGGACCCAGTTCCAGGCGTCCAACCACCTATCCGGACGTCTGGAAGCGCTTCCTGTCGTCTGGTAGGTCGCCCAGACGTTTGAAATGCATGGGAGGGCATGTCCCGTGCCTTCCTGAAGCGAATCCTGCATGCAAATATCCGATCTTCTCAAATCGGGCATGCAAAAGGTGTATCGGCGGAGCGGCCTACATGGTCGTATCCGCAAAGAGACGTACCTCTGCGAGACTTCCTCCTCAGATGTCTGGAACCTCCTCCAGACGTCGGCTACGTCGTCTGGATGTCGCTCCAGACGTCTGATTCTGGGAAAAACCCAGAACCAGAACCTGCTTCTGCCCACTTGCGCCGCGTGTGGCTGCACCGCGCCCTCTCGCCTGTAGCTCTAGCTGCAGTAGTGTCAAGGAGGACCTCCCCGACTCACTCCTCTGCCTTGCGCACACGCTGCTCTGGCCCTGTACTCACTGGCGAGCTCCCACGCAAGCTCGCAAGCTCAACTCCTCTTCCCCTTCTCATGCTGCTCCTCCTCTCCTTCTCACGACACTCCTGCGCTCTCGCTTGCTCTGCTACTCTCGCTAGAGGGAACAAGGAAGGTGGCTGGGAAGCGGGGGAAACGAAGGTGGAGGAGGGGTTTATATAAGGCTAGTGTTAGGGTTTTGCAGGGAGCGAAAGAGAGAGAGAAGAAGGGGGAAAAACGAGGGGTACTGTCTACGCACAGCACGCTCGCAGACGCGAGTTTGTACTCAAGATTTTCGATTTTCAGACGTCTGGGAATGAGTCTAGACGTCTTACCAGACGTCTGACCCTCAGTCTAGACGTCTTACCAGACATCTGACCTAAAGTCTAGACGTCTTAAAAGGCTTAAACAGCACGGGTCTTAACATAGGGGAAGGTTGACGGGGTGGGGAGAGGGGTTGGAGGTGGTGTGGGGTTGGGGGGGGGGGTAGAGGTGGAGGAGATGGGACAAGGAGGAAGATAAGGAATGGGTATGGAGGATGGGAGGTTGACCGGGAGGGGGATGGTTGAAAGAGGTGTTTACAGGGAGGAGGGGAGTAGGACGAGAACTTACTGGACAAAGAAGGGAGGTGGAAGGGTAGCAGAGGTCTGAAGGAGAAGAATGATGTAGTGATGGGGAGGATGCGACGATGGCAGAGGAGTAGATCGAGGAGGAGAAGATGAATGCAGGAGGAGATCATGGAGGAAGAGGGTTACAAGATTGACCCTCAACTATTTTAGCTAATTGGGTTTTAGTATCCAAAATGCATTTAATTCTATCTAGAATCCTTTTGGATCTGGACTAAACAAATTTGACCCAATTAAATGCCAAATCAAATATAGAAGCGAATTAATGTAAGCAAAATTCAACGTTGAAATCAATAAGGTCAAGAGATTTGTTATGGGTCATAAGCTTAAGGTAGTCTAAAATTTCATTCTCTCAAGAAGGAGAAACAAGGATTTGATTATCCTCGTCAGACACAAAAGAGGGGATATTTAAAAGGATATCATCAATCACAAAAGTGTTTTTAAGGGCCAACAAATTTTTGAAAATATCTAAACCTTTGATTTTAGCAGGATTCCAAGACCTATTGCTTATGGAGTTAACAAGAGCACAATTAGTTTTTTTTGCTTGGTGACATTTCAAAGTGGTAAAGCATATTAGCTTCGCCATTTGCAAGCCAAGGAATTTTGAACTTAGTGCAAGAAGCCATAAGATTGACTACATTTCTTATGTTCATCCTTCTGTCAACGTATTGGCACTTAAAATGGCTGACTTGGGGACAGACGATTGGCAGTTTTTATTTATGACAAAGAGCTGAACCGATGCATTCAAGGTGTTATCCACCTGGACAAGATACATTTGCCTTATATTATCCGATAACCTTTGCTCTGGGTAGTCCTGTTTGTGGTGGATGTAGATCTTGCCTCTTCTTTGTTTTGTTTTTCTTTTTTCTTTTTTCCTTTTGTAATAGGTCACAAGTCGTGGTCCTTTTTGTCAGTTGTATTGGGTATGTTTTTTTTAGTCTCTCTGCCTTTTTTTATTAGCCTCAAGGATTGAGAGATGAATAAAAGTTACTCTCGATTTTTTGAAATAAAAAAAGTTTCCATCCCTATGTTACTTGGATGATTAGTGCGCACGAGATAGTCAATTTCTCTCCGATTTGCTCAAATGAAATTTTAGAGCATAAAAAGAAAGTGATTAAAGAATCATATAAGAATACTCTCCACGATTCACGCAATGCACCAAGGTACCATTTGTTTTGAGGGATAAATTGTGGGATTGTGAGATAAATCTGTGATTATGAATTTTTGTGTTTGGGTAAAATGTGGGCCAAATTATGGGGTGTTTGGGGGGATAGGTGGGGCCATTCTCTCACATAATCATAGGTTAATTTCATCCCACTCTCCTCTTGAAATTTGATAATCTCGAGGTGGTGGATTCTACCTTAAATTTATTATAAATCAAATTAAAAAATCCAGACACAACAAAAACGATTCAATCTCTACAAGCAATTCGTGCCTAAATGAGGATTAAACTGTGGGTCCTTTTCATTAAATTATTTCTAAATTAAACTATGATGACCCTCCATATTCTTTTGTTTAAATATCCCTCCATTTTCGATTCTTGTCAAAAACTCTTTCCACCCCAAACAAAAGCTCGGAGGTGAGAGCCAAAAGAAGCGGCAACTTACATGTCCATTAGAACCTAAAAGACCAAAATACCCCTCAAACGTACACTGCAGCACCGCCCAAACCACCCGCCCCCTCCTCCTCTTCCTAAGGGTGTATATGGGTTGGGTTTAATCTCAACCTAACTCAACCAAATCCGATTGGGTTAGGTTGAGTTGGGTTTAGAGTTATAGTGGTTAGGTTGGGTTAGAATTGATGGTAACACCATTAGTCATCATAACTAACTTGAATTAGTCAGAATCCAATGATAAATGCTTCTAAATGATTGTCTGAGGATCATAATTCCGTACTAATTTGATTTGAGAAGAAAACAAGAAAATAATGTTAATTATGCTATTTTAACATTCAATCACAAATGCAGATTAACCAAGGGTTTAATCATGGGTTAATTTAAAGTCAAATGAACTTAAAAGACTAAGAAGTGGGCTTATACTGACTGAATCAGGGTTTCACGCATTTCGATGACAAAAATAATACTAAAAACCTTAATTATCAGCCGTACTTAAATTGAAAGGGTTTTAGTCGAGATAAATTCAATCTAAACCTCCTAAAAATCATTGAAAAATATTTTAAGATGTTTGGTACATTTGGTTTGATTATCTGAACCCATTTTGACTAAGAACAGAAATTCAGACGGGGATTTATCCTGATTTGGGCTCCTGTGCAATTTACCTAGTCAAATGTGGTCAAACTCAAATCCAAGTTCACCATTATATTCCTGGGTCCAAATTACATTAACACTAAAATTTGAACCTAATCAGAGTCCATCTTGACATAATTTACATTTTAACTCCTAAAAGCTTTATTTCTCACATCCAGTCCCCGAGGTTTCAAGTTTATTACCAAAAGGCCCCTAACTTTGTCGCATTCTTCACAAACAGGTCCCTGCCACTTGTAACTCCTAATTTCACAATCAATTGACCTTTGATAGTGAAGATCTCCCTCATTTGAAGTCCAAATCACTCCAAATTTGGAGGGATTGTTCATTGGGAGATCCTCTACAAATTGGGCATGATTTCTTGCCCAAAACAGAGCTTGAGAAGCTCCATCGAACTTAGGAGTCACAAATAGGAAAACCCATGTTTCCTACTTCAAAGTTGTAGAATTCTTCCTAATTAAGCTCCAAGCACCCTCTATTTAGTTGTGTTTCCCAGTTAGGTTCAGGTCAAAATCAAGTCTTCTTTTCCTTCTCCGACCGCCTTTGACCTCAACTCCAGTGACCTTCTCCTCCGTCCTCCTACGACCTCCCAACCATCAAATTGGAGGTGCCAAACTCCTCGGCTTCGTCCATTTCTCACCAGCCAAAACAGGAGCTTTCGCTCCCTCTCTTCCTCATAGTCTACCCCACCGAAGGATTCGTTGTCCTTGGCTCCGACAAGCCACACCGGCAAGGATTCCGTGCTATTTTCATCCATATAGTAGGTCTATCTCTCCTTATTCTCTACCTTAGAATTATGCCTTTAGGACATAGGTTCGACCGTTATATCACCCTCTCCCTCTCTGTCTTCTCCATTGTCGGCAAGAGCTTGATGAGAACCTCATCATGAGCCATAACTAGCTCATTTTGACCTAATATAAAGGATAAAAGCTTCTACATATCTCAAGGAAAGGCTTAACTCAGAGAATTCTGAGTTTGAGAAGAAAACAAGTCATAAGGGGTAAAAGTGCAATTTTACCAGTATAATCTGCATACAGGGTAATTCAGGGCCCAAACATAGGTCAAAGTAGCTTAATAAGAATAAAAGTGGGATGAAATGATCTAGCAAGGGCTACAGCACTTCCAAGAAACCAAATGATAATCTGTAACCCTAAAACAACCCACTTCAATTCACAAGGTTCAAGGCAAAGTAAAAATAGAATAAACCCTCTAAAATTCATAGAAAAATAATCTCTAGGGTTTAGAACCTTCAATTTGGCCTTTAGAACCCATTTTAACCTACATTGAGAACCATGCCCAATTAATAACTTAATTTGGGTTTTTGCGCAAATTGACCGGTCAAACAAGGTTTAATATGGAAATGAAATTCACCATCAGATTCCTTAGGTCCTAATTAGTCATGTATAAAAACTTGAGCCTAAGAAGAAACCTCCTTGACCGACTTTACACTTTGGTCCTCATATATTTACTCTCTGGCCCTCAACTTTTGAACCCTCGCATTTTGGCCCCTAACTCTCCTTCGTTCTTTGCAACCAGGTCCCTCCTGCAAAACCTGCCAGCACCATGCTCCGGCGACCTTGCGCGGAGCATGGCGCCGTGCAGGGTGAGGTGGGGGACCTGGCAAGTAAACCGGGGGTGCCCTGCGTCGTCAGCCGTCGCAGGGACACCCCCTGGTCATCGTAACCCACCATACCGGCCGTGCGAACGCACGGACGGTATGGGTTCTTGTTTCCGACCATCCTCCGGCGAGGGAGACACGTCGTCTCCCTCCGCCTTCCTCCCTGCTTGCTCCCTATAAATACCCCCCGCAACTCCACCGACCAGGGCAGCCTGGATCTGACGGAGAAAATCCCCAACTTTCTTCTCTTCTTCCTCCGGCAGACGCTCACCAGCTCCGGCGGTTTCCTCCCCCTCCACCTCTTCGCTCTGCCGCAATACCTGCAGCAGAGACTTCCTCCCCTGCTCTTCCCGCGCCACGCCGCACCCAGCTGGCGCCTCTCCGGCTCTCTGCTCGCCGCCGCCCCTTTCCCTGAGCATCGTCTTCTCCGGCGACAGTCGATACGACTGTCGCCCTGTTCCTCCCCTTTCGTCCCTGCAAGTAAGCTAGAGCTACTCCCCTTCTTCTCCTCTTTCTTTCCCCGCTTTCAATTTAGTCAATTAAGCCCTCGACCGACCCTGACCACCTTCACCCCCTTCGTCTCCGACCACCCTCCGGCGAGCCGCTCCCATCACCCCAGCGACCCACACGGCTCGCCAACCACCGCAGGACCTCCGCCTCCTCACCCTGATCAATCTCCGCCCTACCACTTCCCCCACATCACCCTCTGCAACTCCACCGAACAGACCCATCCTCCGACCCACAGTCCGACCTAGGGCAGCCCTCGCACGCCGCCCTGCGCCTCGCCACCACCCACACGAGCTTCGCCGCACCTTGGCGAAGCTCCTGGCACTCTCTGATTAGGCCGAGAGGCCGTTTTCTTGTGGACAGGCCACTCGACCTCCGCCGCCATTGACGCGCAGGAGGACCTGCTTCCGCCTGCAGCTACAGGCGCGCCACGCTCAGCGCCAAGCCCAGATTCACTCCCAGGCCGTGCGTGGAGTTTTGGCAAAACACCAGGTTCGCAGCCGAGGAAGAAAACTCCGCGTGACGCTGCCGTCTCCTGCTGAATTCCCCGCTGTGGGCGCGCAATTCAGGTGGGCCGTTTAGTCCCACCTCGGAAACGCCTGAAGAGCCGCAGCGACATAAGATGCAAAAGTGCAATAGCCTTACTGCCTCAGTACACAGGGTGAGGTCCCCTTCACCCTCCCGGTTACCCGGTCTCGTCCGCGCTCACGCCCCGCGGACCTGACCCGAACCGACCCGACCCGACCGGACTGACCTGCACTCCTCGCCCACCACGCACGCCGGTGGGCCTGGACCCAGGCCTGATCCGAACCCGGTTACCCGGTGGCTCTGGGAGAGCTTTCCCAAGAGTGGTTTCAGAGAGAAAGAGAGACGCGGGGGGGGGGAGGGTAGAGTAGGTTTTGCTTCTAACGAGAAACTCTGAAGTGTGCAGGCGAAGAAGAAGACCCGCGGAAGAAGAAGTGCAGGCGAGGAAGAAGGAGCTGCACTGTAGCAAATGCATAATTAAGTCGTCGAAGCACCGGGTCAGACGACGGAAGGTCAGCAGCCAGAGCAGGAAAGAAGGCAGGCTGAAGAAGAAGGAAGAGCAACGGCCAAAGCAGAAGAAGAAGAAAGGAAGACTTAGTAGCTCTGAAGAAAGAAGAACATCACCTCTGCAGAACAGAGAGAGAAGGAGATCTAAAGAAAGAGAGAAAGAAGAGCATCCCCTCTGCAGAACAAAGAGAAAACAACAAATTCTTTCCCTCTCTCTTTCTTTTTGTAAAAGAAACATGTATATCTCTAGAATACGACTTGCTCCCTGAGTTCGACCTCGGGAACTCTTTCATTTTTCGAGTAAAAAATTTTATATTTGAAATGTTGGTAATAACCGGCTTTACTACAACGTTATAACAAAAACAAAACCCTCAAACCCGGTTGAGAAAAACCGACGCTTCAGAGCTTCAGTGAGCTCAAACCGCACCATCACACAACTGTTCACCACACCGCCACTGCCACTACGTTCCTCTCATTCCACAGAGCAAAAGCCCCATGTTTATTGGGAGCTTTGCTCACTCACACTCCTCTCCGAACAATCCACGCCCCTGCTGGTCATCTCGACTCCATCTGACCTCCACAACACACTAAACACCCTCATGACACTGCCATTGCACTCATCGTGCTCCAGTGATCATCATGAACCATTCAATTGGGCCGCAAGGCCATTTTCATGAATTTTAGGTCTTCGCCGATTAGCTCTGCACCTCCGCCTATCACCACCGTCGTTCATCGTATTTTGGTCGTCAACTACCACTGCACCACTTCCAGCAGATGCGGGCAAGCATCGCGAGGGCTTTTGGGCCTTCAATTGGCCAAAGCAGCGACAACAGCAGTAGCAGTTGCATGAAGCTCATTAGCTGCAGCGCGCGGAGAAGAAACACTCTAATAGTCCCACATCGTGGAACAAAAAATTGGAAATTCATATAAATTGAATTCTGTGCCGTGGCTTAGTACCTCATGACACGGGGTGATTTCCCTCTCACTTCTATGCACTCCTCGCCCGCCACACACACCCAGGCCGGCTTGGTCCTCAATCCGGATTCAATTACCCGTATACTCAATACGCAGATTTGAGGAGAGAGAAAGAAGGGAAATTTTGAGGGAAGGAGGGGGGTTTTGCACTGTGTATCCTTAGGATCTGTGCCTACAATTAGGTAATTTCAGAAGGTGGGCCTTGGACTTTAAGGCGTCTGATGCCTTGGCCCGACGTCTGACTTGTGGGAATTGACATTGACTTGGCTTCTGAGTACCGTTGAGAAATTGAGATTGAATTGGAGATTGTACTAAGTGTTAGTGGGGTTTAATTGGTGGTTTCAACCACCATTATTTAGGCTTCTCTTTATCTTTTTGTCATTGACAACTGAGATGCCCTTTTGATTCTTATTGAATATATTTTTAGTGGATTAATTATTAATTGCATATTATTATTGTAATTGATTATTATGCTTATAGTTCTATTATTTTGATTAGTGGATTGAATTACAATACTTGCTCTTTGAGAATGATTTCGAAACTTACAATTTTTTGAATACTTATAAATTTTAAATGTTGATTCGATTTTTATCGCTATACTACGATACGTTTTTTTAAACTATGACAATTTTATTAGCCTTCAAGGATTGAGAGATGAATAAAAGTTACTCTCGAATTTTTGAAAAAAAAAGATTCCATCTTTACGTTATTTGGATGATTAGTGTGCAGGAGATAATTAATTTCTCTCTAATTTGCTCAAATGAAATTTTAAAGCATAAAAAAAAATGATTAAAGAATCACATGAGAATACTCTCCATGATTCATGTAATGCACCAAGGTACCATTTGTTTTAAGGGATAAATTGTGGGATTGTGAGATAAATATGTGATTATGAAATTTTGTGTTTTGGTAAAATGTGGGCCAAATTATAGGTTGTTTGGGGTGATGGGTAATGGTATTCTCTTACATAATCATAGGTTAAGTTTATCCTACTCCTCTCTTGAAATTAGATAATCTCAAGATTGAGGATTCTATCTTAAAATTATTATAAATCAAAATTGAAAAATCCAAACACAACGTAAACTATTCAATCCCTGGAAGAAACTAGTGCCTAAATGAGAATTAAATTTTGGGTCCTTTTTACTAAATTATTTCTAAAGTAAACTATGACGTCTCTCCATATTCTTTTGAATAAATATCCCTCCATATTCGATTCTTGTCAAAAGCTCTTTCGACCAGAAATAGAAACCCGGAGGTAAGAACCAAAAGAAGCATGTAACTTGCATGTCCATTCGAACCTAAAAGACCAAAATACCCCTCAAGCGCACACCGCAGTGCCCCTCAAACCCCCCTCCTCCTCTTCCTAAGGCTGATGTGGGTTCGGTTCAATCCCAACCCAACTCAACCCAATCTAATTGAGTTAGGTTGAGTTGGGTTCAGAGTTACAGTGGGTTAGGTTGGGTTGGAATTTTCTTAACCTAATAAACAATGAGTTGGATTGAATTTGAGGTTTAATTAACTCAACTCAACCCACAATCGAATTTATACATACATATATATTATATGTATATAATATATATACTATATTATATGTATGTATATATTATACAGGTATATAATTATATTTATATGATATATACAGGGCACTAAGTTATAAATAGAAATTTGAAACTTCATCTCAAGTCTCAACATTTCCTCACCCCTACATCCTAAATTTCTAATTCTCAACATTTACTAACCCCTCATCTCTTCCGTACAGTTACCTCCACCGACTCTAGGTGACATCCTTTGCCCTCACCTCACCTCGAAGCTCTACTTCAAGTTGTGCCTCTTCTTAGCTTTAACCAGGGATGTAAGTTTTGGTAAATGCGACTCGAATACGACTCAACTCGACTCGAAAGGATTGGGTAAAACTTGACCCGAACTTGACAGGATTTGGGTATAAGTTTTATCCAAAAAATCCAACTATGTATGGGTATGGGTATGGATATGGGTATAGATCTATACTTGATTATTTGACTTGAGTATTCGAATAAAATTTTCATTTACTTGAGATATATAAGTCTCACCCTATGTCCCTCATTTTCGCAACTTTAGTCTCCCTTATGATTCCCTCTATGATTTTAAAGGTTAAGAGTATTTCTAAAGCTTCCATCGAACATTTATTTGTTGGATGGAGATTTTTTATTTGAAATACACTTATATTTTCTTTCTTTGTATTTTTTATTTTTGATATATTTCCATTGAAGTTTTTTTTTAATAGTTTTAATGGGATCTCTAAAATTGGAATAGGCTAAACTCTTATATTTTAAGCTTGTTAAAAATAAATAATTAATGAATTGTGTTATAGATTTCTTTTTCTTTTTTAACTAAAATTTAGACACGATTTGATTATAAGATCAATTTATAAATGGATATTCGATGAATAAATGGATATCTGATGAGTAGATAGGTATTGGTATGTATTTGAATTTTTATATCCGATGGGTAAATAGGTAGGGTATGTGCATAGATTTTGTAAATGGATATGGGTTTAGTCAAATCCAACCCGAATCCGACCCGCTTGCATCCCTAATTATAAGCTATAGGCTATGCACTCTCATCTCTTCAATGACAGCAACACCTTATACCTTTCAGATAACCCTCAACCTTCTTTCGTTAGCCTCCCACCTCCGAGAGCCCTCAACAACCCATCTCTCCTTTCTTCCTTTTCATACCCCCACCACCATTAGACTTCTCTCTTCTTCCTTATAGGGATCCCATCACCACCAAAGCACCCCTTCTATATTTGTTATTGATAATTGGTATAAAGCTAAGCTTTTATATGCACCTATGTATCAAGTTTATTAGTAAACATACATTTATCTTTTCTCGTTACTTTTACATCATATGTTTATTGTTCTTGTTTTTACCTATTTTATTTATTTTTTTTATAAGATAAAATTTATTTATAAATTTAAAATTTTTTATTATTAAGTATGAAAGACAAATGAAGTATGTACGGGATAAACATAAGATTTGACTAATCAACAACCTACTTAACCTGATCCAACTCGACTTGATTTTATAAGTTGAGTTGGGTTGGATTTGGTAGTGTAACAGGTTGAGTTTGATTGGAAAAATCTCATCATGCAAATCGTGAGTTGGATTTGGGTTAAATCTCAAACCCGATCCAACCTGACTCGTGTAAACCCCTGGTGCTTCCCATTTCCACGACGTCGTAATCACACATCCGTCGTAGGGGCATTGTCGTCCATGTGGAGGGGCTGCATGGTCGAAAGCAGAAAGTCGTGGCGAAGGGCATGCTGCATCGTATACTGTAGCGAGTTGATCTCGGGGGACAAGTGCGGTCCGATGGTTCCGATCAACAAGGGGAACAAAAGCTAATTGCCGTCGCCATTCTCGCAGCAAAGGGAAAGACAGAGATTCTCCCCCTTTTGTGACGTTTAACATCTGTGGCTGTGGCTCCCTCTGCTTTACCTTTGCATGTAGATGCGGGAGAGGATGTGGCCGGAGAGAGAGAGAGAGAGAGGAGGTCGTCGCTGGGTGCTTTTGGCGGGAAGGGTGTTGCCTTTTCCGATAGAAATTGGAACTGCGGAGCTCATGGGTTTACCTACCGTTTGGGTACTGTTCACTGGAATTTTTGAGAAGAGAAAATTGAGGATTTTAGTCCTTGTTGTTAACGATAAGAATGGCCATTTTTAATTTTTAAAAGTGATAATGTCCACTGTTTTCTTAGAGGTAATTAGGTAAGGTGTTGTATTGCTATAATATTCATGTTAAGTGCAGAATGAGAGCTGGGGGTTCTTAATTAGGGCAACTCATTGCCAAAAATAAGAAGTGATGGAAAGGAAAAGAATAGAAGACTCCAATTCTCCTGTGTAAACATTTTCTTTCGCATAGTGCACGTAGATTAACAAAGGCATTTGACAATAGTACTGTTAAAGGTTGGAATTAAAATGCCCGAAGAAGCTCATCTCCTAGGTTTAAAGGAAGTAAGGGCAATGGCTTCTCTTTCAATATAAATAATATTAGAGAGTGTCATTAAAGTAAAAATTTCATCCGTCTCGGCATGAAAAATGAAAAGCCAAAAGTCCAAATTGGGTTATGTTTGGTATGATCTTAAATAGTGGAGTTATCCTACCTGACAACTATACATGAAAATTAAAGAGTCATTAGAAATTTTATTTTTCACCCATCACATCTATTAGTGCATATAAAATGTGTAATGAGTATTGCCACTTGGTAAGTTGTAATTGGGTTGAGTATAACAACTTGTAACCTCCTATAATAGTTGGGTCTATAAATACCTTAGACCTCACACGAGAATGGGATATAGAAAAGCATTTGAGTTCTACATGTCTCTGATTCAACATGGTATTAGAGCTCTTGTCTGTGGGTTCCAGATCTCACGCCCAGCTGTAATGCTGCATCGAGCTGGTCTGTGCAAATCTCTTTTTTTTTTTTGTGGATCTCGCGGCCAACTGTGACGTTGCATTGAACTTGTCTGTCAAAGACGAGTCCCAGTCACATCTTCAGGTTCTTTATAATTTTTCTGGATAGTGATTATGAAATCATCTGTGTTTTCCTTTGGATCAACCTTGGGTTCCCAAGGGATTGCTCATTCTGGATTGCCCCCTTTAACTATACATCAATCAGTTCCTTACAAGTTAACTGCAACAAACTATCAAATGTAGAAAGCACAATTGATTCCAATTTTAACTGCCTATGATTTGATAGGTATTATTGATGGTTTTGATGTTGTACCTGAAAAATATACTATGGATTATGATGGAAATATTTCAGGCATATATGAAATATACCAACGATGGCTTAGACGCGATCAACTTGTTCTTAGTTTGGCTGATCTCCTTTGTGTCTGAAGCAATTTGTTCTCAGATTTCTACTTTTACCTCTGCTCGGAAAGCTTGGTTATTTCTTGAGAAGTATTTTGCAACACAATCTCGTTCACGAATTATTCATTACAGAATAGAGCTTAGTTCACTTAAAGAGGGTGATCTGCCAATGCAAGATTATATCAATAAAGTAAAAGACATTGCTACAAATTTGGCTATATGTGGCAAGCCAATTGATGATGAGGACCTGATCTTAGCCATGTTAAGTGGTCTTGGTCCTGATTATGAGGCTCTAATCACCATTGTTACCACCAAAGGAGAGTGTTTGTATGATGAGGTAGTTCGCATGCTTTTGAGTCATGAGCAAAGATCAACTAAATATCATCGACTGCTTGAAGTAAATCAAGCTATACGAGGTAATCGAGCAAGGGGAGGTAATTTTCATGGCTATCATGGGAATAGATTTGGAAATAAACCTGGGAGAAATTCTAATTTTGACCAGTCTGGACGAGGTTGCAATTCTTCTTATGCTAGAGGTTGTGGAAGATATTTCTATGGTGCCTCTTATGGTATTGCCTATCAAATATGTGGGAGATCTAACCACACAACTATGGCTTGCTATTATAGATATGATCAATCCAACAAGCCACAAGCAAATTTAGCTGAGCAACAACAGCCAAAGCAATTGTGGTATCTTGATTCCGAAGTCACTCATCATCTAACCAATTCCTTGTCCAATCTTGATTTAGCTCAAGAATATACTGGTTCAGATGAAGTACATTTTGCAAATGGCCAAGGTTCATCCATTCATCATCCTAGTTCTAGGCATCTTCATCTTCAATCTCATTGTTTATATATGAAGGATATTCTTCATGTACCGTCATCCATCACATCTACTCATCACCAATAATATCTAACCCCTACTAACTCACTCTCACTCATTACATCTACTTCTACCAACACACTTCCACCTATCAATACATTTTTCTACTAAATTATTCCCAATACAAATAAAAACAAAAATAAATAATAACATATCAACTCAATTATCACATCCAAATCCACTAAGTGTTGTTTACTTGAGAGGTTAGGAAAGTAGTGTTAAGAAATGTGAAATTATTATTAATTCGCAGTTATATTATTTGCAGAGTGGTGTGAACACTAATTTGTGTTTACTTGAATTTGTGTTAAGTTATGGTGTTAACCCTTATGGCATTTACTTGGTAATGACGTTATTGGAGAAAGTTATTGGAGAGGTCACCAAGGAGGAGAAAATTTTTGGAGGGGAGGAGATGCGAGGGGGTAGAGGATGCTCATTGTTGGAGAGGAGGGAAGTGGAAGGAGGGGTTTTGGGAGACGAAGGGATGTGGGTTGGGCAGCACGCAAGCATTTATACCCTAATTTTGGTGAAATGATTTGAAAAATAAGATTTGCAATTATCTTTATGTTATTATCAGCAATGGTGTACAAATCATAGTTGCTGTTACCTAATGGAGATGGTTCTAACATCGTCGCCAATATACTCCCATGGGCCTTAATCCCTAAGGATAAACCACGACGCTTGTTATAGAACGGCAAATACTCACTTGGCAATGGTAATAATACAGTTGCCATATAATTGTTATGTAATTTGTAACAAGAAAAGTAATAATCGTCATGGAAACATAGTGTTGACGGGTGTTTCACCATCATCAAATTTTGCCAAGCCCACACGACTTCATGCCTTTTTTCATCACATAGTGGCGACATTTCTCTTTAAAACTATCACCAAATGCACATTTTAGCGATGGTTTACAAATTGTTGTCAAATAACAAATGCAAAATGTGTCTCTTTTTGTAGTGTATCTTGGGAGAAGTTCGCTAGACCTCGTTGCATTGATATTGTGAGGGCGATGCCTTCTCTAATGAAAGTCTTATATAGGTGCTTTGATCACAATAATTTCTAACCTTATTTCATTTTGTTTTCATGTGTTGCATGTGATTTGTTCTATATTTTATTCTAGATCTTGTTGTTTAATGCCTATCCATTCACTTGTTTGGCTTAATATTTTTATTCTACGTAATTATGTTGGAATCACATTATTTTTATGACAAATGAAACAACTAAATATGATAATTATTTGGTATTTGTTCTACAATTCAATTGTTTCTTGTATGCGTGGTTTTTAACAACGGCCACATGGGTTGGAGCACCGGTCGTGAGCAGTCTCGATGTTGGCCACTGCCCCGTTCTAGTAGGTGTAAGGTTCTCTTCCTCCAGCTACGGCGTTGCCATACCTTTGTTCTCTCTCTCTCTCTTAGTTGCAAGATCTACGTGCCTAGGGCTAAGAGGAGGGTGCTCTTTGTCAGAATAGCCAAAAGAATAAATTGAGCTCATTTGCCGAAGAACTGCTTGGTTGTGCAGATTCACATGAGTCTTGTTGTCCATCCGTTCAACCTCTTCGTTGGGACCACACTTGTTACCCTGATTTCACATGACCGAGTTATGATCAAGTCACTTTCGATTGTTGGCTCTCAGGGTTCTCGCTAGCGTAGATTGGGTAGATTGCCGAGGTTTCTTTTTTTGGTAATGCTATCGTCGTTTAAAGGCACGGAGCATTTACTTCAATTTGCTACAAGTAGAGTTGTAAGGATGTCTTCTCTTATTTTTGTTTAGTTTTTGTTTCCTTTGTTAGTGTTTTGTAGGGCTGTCAATGGGACCCGAATCTACCTAATCAACCCAAATAATGGAATTGAACCCAACTTATATTTGATTAACTTAAATGGGTCCAAACTCGTTCAGGTAAACGAGTTGGGTTCGATTTGGATTCCATAAACCCAACCTACTCATTCAACTTGATTAAGAAAAAACAAAAAGAAAATTCCACCCATTAATCATAACCCATTTACCTATTTAACACACCTAACTCGTATAATAAATGGGTCGGGTGTAGTTTATAAACATATGTTTAGACAGGTCAAGTTCAGCTTTCATGTCATGAATCTATTTAATAAATGGGTAGAACCTGTCCCAACCCTAATATAAATAGATTTAGGCTAAATAAGTGGGGTTCAACTTGACCCGATTCGCTTGATAACTCTAGTGTTTTGTTATAACTCTGTACTATAGTTCCCTCATTTGATGGGTGTCCTTTGCCTCCCCCCGATAGTGTTTTACCATCATCAAGTTGATTCCTCTTTTGCTAGGTTCTTAATCTAGTTTTGATTCGTTGCATCATTTGGTTTCTCGGAAGAATGATGCCATACCCGAAGAGTTTGGAGGCCTTGGAATTCATGATTTATCTCCTTTTGTCAAGGTCCTTAGGATGAAGCGGGTTTGGTTTATGCTTTTTGTTGATTCTCCCTTTAGTACCTTCATTAGGAGTATCTATGTCTCCTAGAATGATCCTTGCAACAACTTCTCTTCCCATTATCACCTTCTCTGGGAAGCCTATGGAGAGATGTGCCCCCCAAATTAAATGGGAAATCCATGAGGGTCATTCCTTCTTCCATCTCTAATTTTGATGCTATTTTTCAACATGGTGGCAACTTAATGTTTCTTCTTAACGCGATGCTTTTGCTTACATTTGGTACACCACTCGGCAACTTCGTAACAAACTGAAGCATGACTACAATTCCGTCAGGCTATTCCTTACCTCTTGGACCATCTTTGGTCCTCCTTGGAATTTTGAGATTGGATTCAATCCAATTATCCAACTCCATGTAGCCGTTAATTGGACTTGCCCCACAAGCCTAATGTTGTAGTTTTCTACAAGTATGATATGGGTTTCCTGGTATGGATTCTCCTTTGTCAACTCAAGATGCCTAACCATCGTTGCTTTAGGGAGATCTAGGGCCAATTCTAAAGAGGTTTTGATTTTGAGAACCCTTCTTCACGCTCTTTCCTTTTGCAGGGATTATGCGACTCTAACTTAAGTTGAAAATAACTCTTCACCATTATACCATTAGGAATTATTTGTTTATGAACTATTTATGTTACGTTTGGTTATTTTAATCCTGGGTTATAACAATCCCAAGATTATCTAATTCCATGAGGGAGTGTGGTATGAACTTATATCGAGATTATGTGAAAGAACATCTACACCTATCTCTCCAAATATTCTATGATTTGTCTTATATTTCTTCTAAACAAAAAAAATTTCACATCCCATTACTTACAAAATTAACCCCTCTAAACAAACATACCTTAGTGGACCAGGAAGATCCCCATCTCATGGGATGCCAAGGTTTGGATCTCCCGGCTCTTATCTTCTAAAGAAACAAATTTCTTCTTTCTCTTTTGTTCACCAGTCGGTCAACCTTATGGCCAAAAAGAATATTTGAACTAGGCTGCTCCAGAAGAAGGGAGGGATGGGTTACTGTCCCCTTTCCTTCCAAGTCAATTAAGGTCTGTTTGTTACGTGAGTTATAATGATTTATTTTATTATTAAAAATTTTATCCTAAGATAAAATTATCTCGGGAGAAAGTTTTAAACTTTTAGATAAATATATTTTAGAGGGTTGAGGTAGAATAAATTTATCTTTTTTTTTTTTTAATGTGAGATATCTATCCCATCTATTCCTCTAAATACCCTCATTTATCTTATGATTTGACCTATACTTCTTCCAAACAACAAAATTAATTTATTTCAAATTTATCCCTCAATTTCAATATCTATCAAATTTATCCCTTAGGCTTAATTTAGTAAGGAATATAATCCATCAAAATAGGTATTAACCTTATTTGATGGGAAGGATAGTTTGACTCAGGTTATACAACACTTAACTTAGGATAAGTTATTCTGGGATTGATGTGTGATAAGTTTTTTTTATAGGTTATCTCACGTGTTTTCATAGGTTAATCCAGAAACTTTCAAAAAATCACAGGTTAATCTACCAGGATAACCTTTTTGACTTACAAACAAAAATATAGGATAACCCATGTGTAAAAAAATTATCGTATGAAATCTATCCTTCCATTTAAATTAACCCTTAAAATTTATTCCATTAAACAAATAGACCCTAAAGGGAGTGCTTATGTGCAAATGCCTTACATTTTTGTTTGACCATGTTTTGGACTTTTTCTTGGAAAATTTTGGGTGTTCTCGATCCCTTTTGTTTAGGATGGAGTATACTCGACACATCATTTCTTTCTCATGGTACTGTTTAACCCAAATTTAAATTCAAGTCTTTTTTTCAGATCTTTTATTCTAACTATTCGTTCCCATAGCATATATACCATTCGACAACACATGTACTGTAAGGGGATGTGTGCCCTTTTTTCACTAAGGGAGGGTCTTGGATTGTGGCTCGGGTTTGGGTTTTGATTGTTTTTCTTCTGTCTCTTTGTTCTCGTGCCCCGCGAGACGGGTCTATGCCCCCGTTGCTTTTTGCTATCAATAAAATCAATCGTCTTTCTTTAAAAGAATACAAAAAGACTTGTCTGTCCAACTCTTCTCAGGGTTTTCATGGAAGAATATATATAAAAAATTTATCCAGTGCTCTAAGATTCAAATAACTTATTTAATCCCATTACCGAAATGTTGTTATGTATTTTACAAAATTGTTCATATATTTTATAAAGATTGTATTGCACGGTTACAAACTATATTTTACAAAAAAAAAAAAAACTTGTAATTTACAAAGTAATATTTTTAAATTTTTTCACTAAGATGACCATTAAAACTATTTTTATTTTTGATAAAATTTCATATGCATTGTAATCTAAAGGGATGGATTTCTTATTTAAGGTTCCACATGAGTTTGGAGAGAGAATGAGAAGGAGCATGTTAGATGGGAACGAGGGGGAAGTTTCATGTAAAAGGCATCCAGGAGTTGGACATGGTTTTGGTGATGGTGGGTCCATATTGGGTTTCAGTAGGTCGAGGTTGATTTGAGGTGGGCCTCATGGGCCTTTCTTACTCCAAGTGCTAATGAAGATGGATTACACTAATAGTTGGGAAGCACACCCAATTAGCAATAAAGGTTGCCAAGTATTTTTGGTTCCTTCAAATGAAACAACAAGAAACTCCATTAGCAAATTTCCTCTTAATTTAGGCCACAAGCCTCCTCACACCCCATGGGAGGTCTTGTTTTCTATCCCATGAGTGAAAATGGAGATAAGAATTAAGATCAAAGGTTAAAGGGGGTAGTGCTTTGGCTCCTTGCTTAGCCAAATTCCTTCTCACGAGGCCTTAAGAAGAATGTCAATAAAGGCCCCCTTAACAAGGTGTCAGTTGACATTTCGTAGAAGCTAATATAAATCAAAGTAACTATCAATTTTATAGACAACAAAATCAAGCTTAAGGCCCTACAAGAGGGGACTCCAATTAACCATATTGATCATTATATGCTCAAGTAATTGATATAGTGAAGATTAGCATTCTAGTTAAGACCCCCCACCTTCCTTTTGTTTCTAGAAGAGGAGTAACTACCCTAATGCTCATGAAACAGGTGTACAAAGCAACTAGAACCAAATCATGAACCAACTAGCCTTGTTAGGTGAATGGGAAAGTCTTTTGATGGGAAGAATCGTCTATAGGTATTGAGGAGTATTTTGAAGGCGTTCACTAGAGGAAACATCATCCAAATCATTCCATCCTAATTCAAGGAGGAATAACATATTTTCAAGAAGGAAAATTTTAAAGAGGGTTCACCTATATACCAAAATAACTCTCAAAAGATCAACTTGATCCTCAACAATTTTCTCATCAAGGTGGGTAAACACGATCAACCAAGCTCTATAGCCTTCAGGGAGTGGAGATGAATAAATAAGATCAACTCTCAATTTTCCTTTAAAAGAAAAAGAGATCCATAAAGAAGGTTGTGGTAGCTTCTGCAGGGACAATAGAGAGTGCATGTTTACGGAGAATAACATAATTTTCTGAAGAGATAAAAGGGCCCTTCCAACTTGATTTTAGCTAGCACATAAATTAAAGACGAGGTTACCAAGATAGAGAAATGGAATATACCAACAGGGTTGACAATCAAAAGTTTGGCGAATATTAACAACCGGATCAAAAGAAAGTGATCCCTAAGTAGCAAAAAACTCTTCAAATGATCAACCTTCTACCTAGTAATTAATGAACTCAGGCCTGCAGCTATCTGTTGAAGAGTACCTTCTTGATGACAATAACCATTACTTGGTTCTTTTGTGAAATTTTCAACTATATATATGTGGCATTATAAGAGCTTGCAGAGAATAAGTTCCAAATGTAACTCAATCTTAATGTTTAAATGTCGTTTACACCTGACACATGTCGACGTTAGTTTGAGTCGAATGGTATTTGAAACGACATATTTTAACGTGTGGATGTCAAGGTAGGTTCAACATGGAAACGGTTATGAAACGTCGAAAAACATTATTTCCTATCCACATTTGTTTCAACGTGGATAATTGATAACTCGTTTCGACATTTGCACTTAAATGCCCAAACACATCCATTATGACATCATCTCTGCATTTGTTCTCAACATTTATTTAGACGTCATCCTTCTAGTGACATGTAGTTGCTCCATGCAAACATCTTTAAACAACGAGATAGGTTGCTCCTCCTGTAATGCATGATGCTCGTATGTATCCCAAAGGATCCGTTAATCATACTCCGTTAATTGTATGGCTTTAACAAGGATACCATGGTTCATACATGGTCAAACAATGTTGGGTCTTTTACCATATATAGCCTCTGCTTGCCATTTTCTATGTGATCGTCAACTCCCTCCTCAGCGATGCTTAATCGTTTGGAAACTCGAACTTCCCCCTCCACATGAGTATCTTTCTTTGGCACTTGCTTTTGAGGAGATTCCCTATTTGATGAGGGCATCTCTTCTAAAAGAATTTATCTCCCTTCCAAGTGTCTCCGCTGCCTCTACCCCACTTGTGAGGATGTCAATCATGTCTTCTTGGAGATCCCTCTAGCTTGGAAGATTTTCTACTGGATCCATACTCTCTTAGCTTCCTTTTCTATCACTTCCCACAATGCTTTCAACAACTTCCTTTCCATTGGTTGTATGTGCTTGCTCGATTCTTGGGAGGAACAAAATTATTGTGACCTTGCTCTGGGCCACATGACGTTGTGAGATGGCAAACTTTGGTTCTAGCATTTTCAGTTTACGCTTCTTAAGTTGTGGCTTAGTTTTGAGCTTACGAGTTGGTTACTCTGCTTTAAAATTCAAGTTCTAGCTAGCTATTACATGGCCTTTATGGTCCTCAAAACCAACCTTGTCATTAATATTATGGATTTTGTTACTACCACCGCTTGGATTATTCATGGTGATTAGGGTTCTTTTTGTTGCACTCTGGCGTACTTCAAGATTCTACCATGAACATTAAGTTGGCCTCTAAGGCCCTTATAAATCTTAGAAGCTCAATGCATTTGAAGGTAAAGTTGAAAATTGAGGCTTCTTCTTTCACTTTACTTCATTGGTGGGATGGCAATGAAAGGATTGGCTAGCATGAAAAATCTTTGGCTAAAAGGATCAAATTTGAATTTGCAAGCTTGCATATCTCCTTTGCATATATTTTGCCTAAAGCAAATCTCCCCATCACTGTCCTTGGCAAGCACGCACACCATTTTGAGATTGCAAAGCCTTTATTCTCGCATCCAAGGCTTGTTGAATATTCTTGACAAGTGTGATCTTTCCAACATTATTTTAAATGACAACTCATTGCTACTTAGAATGCAAAATTTTGAAGGGCATCATTTTTCTCTATTATTTCCTTATACTCTTTGGCTTACTTGTTGTGATTACAAGTTTCCTTGTATCTATTTTGCTTCCTTTGTGTAAGGCTACAAGTCGTAGTCCATTTACTCTTTTCCTCTTGTATTGGGTAAGCCTGGTCTAGTCCTCCTACCCTCCCCTTTTGCTGGCTCCAATCAAGGAAAGGAGGATGAATAAAATAAATTCCAAGCTTTCTTTTTATTATAAGAAGAGGATATGAAGGTTCCTAGATATTCAATATAACAAAAAAAAATTGTTTAGTCAATTTGATTAGCCATGAAGTAAAGGACATCTGCAGGAGAAATAAGTCATACAACAAAAAAATTGCATATGACTAATTGCCTCCAAGTAAGTTCATGGTAAGCCATATTATTGAATGTTATTCATTTTTTACCACATTGCTATCACATTTGAACTTACATAGCGGCCTGACTGGAAAGTCTTTGGCTTTAATCCCATTCTCCAAGTCAACCTCAACAAGGCATATGACCATGCTGAATGGTCGACGCTTCTTTATGAGATTCTATCTTGATTTGGATGTATCTGGGACTTTATTCATTTTATCAAAAACTTTGCCCAATACGAAGGGTCTTCTATTTTGATTGATGGCATCTATTCATCCTTTTCAAAGTATCCCATGGTCTATGTCAAGGAGATCTTCTCTCCCCTTGTCTTTTTGATATTTTTATAGAACCGTTCATTAAGGAACTCAAGAGTTGGCTCTTTCTAGCCAATCATCCCTTTCTCTTTCAAGAGTGGAGGCACTTCCCTGTATGCTAATGACATTATCATCTTCCTCAATGGGACTGCCCAAAATGTCTTGCATCTTTTGAATTTTATCCACCCCTTTGAGCTTGCCTCCGAACAAAAGGTAAGTTGTTCCAAAAACTTTTGCTAGGTTGGTCGTCATTTTCTCACTGGCAAGATTTCTCGTGCCCTACAAATTTGTGGATGTTGCAAACTTACTCACCTCTTCTGCCTGCCTTCTCCTTATTAAACACGCTTTCACTCTATACCCATTCACATTCTCTTTGTCTGAGAAGTTCATAAAACTATCGTCAATCGCCTCGAAGCATCTTTTGCCATTTTCTTTTGGGGTTCTTCTTCGCAAGGGCCTACTCATGCACCATTGGATCTCCTGGAAGAGTATCACTCTCCATAAGGGCTTGGGTGGCCTTGGCATCCATAATCTTTCCCTTTTCATCAAAGCTCTTAGAATGCTTTCATTGTCCTCATTCGAGGTCTTTATGGTAGATGTAATAATCCTTCCTATTAGCTACCCTTTACATACAAACTTCTCTGGGATGCGCATATTGAAATGTTCCATCTCATTAAATGGGAGATCCATGAGGGTAAAGTTGATTTTTGGATTGGTCTTTGGATTCGCAAGACCCCCTTGAAATGTTTTCTCCCTAGTTACTCTAATTGCCCCTGCATCACCGTTAAGGAAATACTTGAAACGCACTCCTTGGATAACCATCGTGATATTCCTATTTGGATGCCAAACGCTTCAGGTAATTTTCCTATGGCTTCTACTTATATTTCTAATTTCCAATCCCTCCCATATGAATCTTGGATGAAAAATTTGTGGGCTCTTAAGCATCCCTTGTGCATCTCCTTGTGTATTTGGAAACCTATCAAGGCCAAGCTCCCTACTGATGACAATGTCTCTAAATTGTGTATTCCTTTTTTGTCCCAGTACTCTTGCTACCCCAATCGCCCTTGTACGGAGACTCTGACTCATCTTTTCGCTAAGAGCTAGTTAGTTTTCTCTATTCTTGGTTGGATTCGCCAAATGGGCTTTCTTAAAGCAATAGAACATGTGAACTTTGTGGCTATATTTCAGCATGGTGAAACTTTCAATTGGAGACAATTTCAAAGAGGCATCATTGCCTTCACCTAGTTTAGTACTTGGTAGATAAGGAGCAAACTAAAACACAATTCTTTTAAATTTATGGAGATTCTCACTTCCTTCTTCATATTTAGACTCATCTAGTTTTGCACAATTGGACCCACATTAATTGCCCTAACATTTTTTGGACGTGTCCTTCACAAGCTTACAAACCTAACATTGCTGTCAGCCAGGAATCAAACAAAAAATATTTAGGTTGGATCTTGCGAGATTCAATGGAGAAATTGGTTCTCGTTGCTTTCACTAGTTTGACCATTCAACATAGGGAATCGTCCTTATTGAAGGCACTTTTGCATGCTATTTCCCTTTGGATAGATCATGGGATTGATCCACATATTGTAAATAATTCTACACTTTTTCATTTTTGGTTAGCGGGAAAACTTCATTTTTTTTTTAGGCAGGAGGGATAAACAGCCTGTAAACCTATCCCCCCAGGTTAACTGGGATTCGAACTCGAAACTTACCATTCCTACTAAGGTGGTATGAGCCTGCTCATCAGCTGAGCTACCCGATGCACTCAAAGCTTCATATTTCTTGGCAGGCCAAGGTATATTTTGAACAACTGATCTCCTTTAAAAACCATATACTTTCTTTTGGTTTTATCCATAGCTTTGCTAATATTTTAGCAAAGAAAAATTTCAAGCTTAGATACTTTTGTAGTACTGACAATTGGAGGATTTACTCCTATCTACTCTCCCTCACCATCTTAGAGGCTTGATTCATCTTGACATGCTGTAGATGTCTCACTTGGTCCTTTAAGAGTCTGGTTTGGTTTGCCTTTGCATTGGTTGTAGGCTTACCCACATTTTTTTTAAAGAAACCAAGAGTCAATTTTGATCACCTCAATTTACTGACATGAATGGTAAGCTCAAGGTTGGCAAGTCTGTTTTTTTTAACCGAGCACCAATCTTATTTATCCCCCACTCCCTAGAGGCCATAAAAAATTTAGGGGGACCAGGCCAAGACCTACAAAGTATAGGAGAAAGAAAAAGGACCATGACTCGTGGCCTTTATAGGAAAGTGCCAAAGCAATAAAAGAGAACATGGGCAAGCTGACCAATAGACCAAGTGACAATAATGCCTAGAGTGCATTGAAGTTACTATCCTTGTTAATACTTTAAGCTAATCAATAGTTGATCATGAATCAAAGTATTAACGTGGTGGCAACTTCAAGAGAAACTAAAGGCATTACTAAGTAGTAGACAATACAAAGCAAAAAATGGCATGCCCATAATTAAACCCGCAAGCAACAAACCAAACTAGCTAGTAGACTAACAAGGGCCAAACTTCAAGTCAGAAATGTTTAGATGGTGAGAACATATGAAGTTTCAAGTGCATTAGTGCGAAGGAAACCCTTAACCCTTGTTGGCCAATAGTTGAAGGATTCCACCGAGATCAAAACTGGGGTGCAATTAGGGTTGACAATAGCTTTTCGGACTTAGTTTTGTGCCAGGGCATGTTCAGTCGAATTTACCATTCTGTGGATAACATAAAAGGAATTAATTGAGGATTTGTTCTTTTGCATGAAAGAAATACTTACTTGTGCATCCCAAGGAAGAGGGTGAGACTTCTTCCACCATAAGAAAATGTGCAGGGAGGACGTGTCAATGTGCATTGGTTAAAGCCTGTGGCTAAGGGCAAAGTGGAGAGCCATGGATATAACCTATGTATCCATGGTAAGGGAAGAGAGGCCTTGCAACAACAATGAAACAAACCAAGGAGTCCCTTATGACCCAGGGACCATAGTAAAAGTTATCCACACTCACAACAGTATAATAAATTTTAAAACCATTAAGAGGATGGGTCTAGTGGAGGCAAAGAACTAAAGGTCGAGCATTTAGTAGCCAATTTCTTAATTCAAAATTAAACCAGAGTCCTTTTAAGCAACCTTTTCAAGTATTAGGTTTGGCTTTGTCATGTTTGGTTTCGTCTCTAGTAGTCCAAATGGTGTGGATAATGAAAGCCATAATAATTTGCAATATCCTTAGGTGAAAGGATTTAGAAGGAGGTCAACTAAAGACAATGCCTAGGTTTTCAGGTAGAGGATTGGGAAGATAGACCTTGGTGTGGACCGAGTTACGGATGAGTGTGACAAGTTTGCTTTTAGGGAATAGATGGTGGAATGTTTTTATCTGAGGGTTGTCCGAACAGTAGAAGCAATGGAAAGGGGGATACCTTTGGATCTTATCAAGTCATCAGTAGGGAGTCTTCTATAAGAAGGAATCTTCAAAGGAAGACAATGAGGATCACAAGAAGGGAATGTTGCCAAATGGTGAGGCCCCAAGGACAAGCTGGGGAAGGGGATTCGAGGAGCTTAGCAAGGCTTCTTTTCATCTTTCTTTTGGCTGTATTTTCTTCTTTTTTCTTTGTATCAAGCAGGTCTTAATCAATGTGTTTACGCGAAATTGTCGAGTGTTAAGAAATATATGCATTGTAGTATAGTCGACAAAAATGCGACAAACACTTAAATTTATAAAGCTCGAGATGTGAGTTCGAAGTCGTTCTCAAGGAGCAATTATGGAATTCACAACACTAATCACATTTAGAAATAATGAGCACAATAATACAGATATGCAATAGAAATCAATAATAAGAATTTATTCAGTAATAGCCAAATTATGTCTTAGGAAATGATAGAACAAAAAGAATAGGAAGAGCTATCAAAAAGTGGTGATTTAGATCACCAACTAATCCCTCAAGTTAAGCACATATTAAAGCATATCAACTAGTCAAATAACTCAATGGTGGTCTTGAACCACTAATCTCCAAATAGCCACATCAGATCAGATATCAAGTATCAACTCAAATAATGTCACAGTAATCAGACTAATTCAGATGTTGGATATAAGGCTCATACGCCTTTAGTCTTGGGCGCACAAAGCCTTAACATAGAGCATCATAGCATAAAGCCTTAGTAGAGACCTCAGAGATTCTAAGTATAGAGCAACCATGCATGCATCTCGAGGTAACAAGACACAAATCCTGAAGCAAAACCCTCCCCCTTCCTCTTCTGCTTTCGTTTCTCTTTCTTCTAGAACTGGGTTTAGGGCTAATCGGGTATATGGGTCAGCTCCAGGCTTGTGTGCAGGTGTGCACAGGCGAGGGTGCTCGGGTAAGCGTGAGGGGACTCGACCCCCTGTGTTTGTGGGCGATAAGCCCTTAGCACAAATCACTTATATACAGTGTTAACAGCTTATTCATTCATGATGTGGGACTATCCTCGAATCTTCTTTTGTGTGCAGCTGTGGGTGCTCTTCTCCTCGCAATTAGCTGCTGGCGCTGCTGCTGTCTCAATTAGGGATGCAAACACCTCTAGAAGATGAGATCGCTTTGATTGAGTGTGGCAGCAGGTCGAATGGTGGCCGGAGAAGGGCAGTCGGCGTCGAGGAAGACAAAGGCAGTGATGATGCTCCGACGAAACCTTGAAAGCCAAAACACAGCCTTGTGGCCCAATTAAAAGTGTTTAGGAGCTTCGCTGAGTTGCGTGGAGTGGAATGGCGATGGTTATGGGTGACGAGCATGCATGTGATGGTTGGATGGAGTTAGAGAGGGTGAACGGAGGGTGGGTTGGTTGTCGGAGTGTTGTGGTGGATGAAGGATGAAATTGATAGAGGGCTTTTGAAGGCGGTGATGTGGTGAAGCTCTTGGTGGCGGTAGCGAGTGGTTTGGCAGTCTGTGGCAGTCGCACGACCTCGCCGGAGGTGCGATCGACGTTGAAGCAGATGGAGGGGGAGACAGTGGTTCGTTGGTTGAATAAGGAAGAGGAGGAAGTAATAGAGATTTAGAGAGGGAGAGGAAGAGGTCAGACCTAAATTAGGGATGAAAGGGGAAAAATTTGGCGCTGGTTATGATTGGCTGGCGCCGAAGACGAAGAGAGCTCCGGAGGGAGAACGATGAGGAAGAAGGGGTTGAAGGTGGTCCTTCTTTGGCCGGAGAGACGTGCGATGAAGAGAGGATAGTTGTGGTGCTCCCAATTTGGCTGTTGGCAGGCCATAGGAAGACGGGGGAGGAAGCTCGCTGGAGCTGGTTAGAGAAGGTCATAGGGAGAGGAAGAAGAGGAATTTGGCCTTCAAATCTAGCTAGAAAGGACGGCTAAAGCTAGGGGAGTTCTTATAGAGGTGTCTTGGCCTCTAATCTGCACGAAATTAGTGCGATTCCCTTGCATAATTCCTAAGGAATTCACATTGGAAATCATGGATTCGCTAGGATTTTAGGAGGCAAATCAAGATTTGAGATTTGGTCCAACAGATTGGGAAACTCCTCAAGAGCAATTCCTCTAAATTTGGAGGGAATTGGCTTCGATTTGAGGGAGAAAATCTCCCTAGATACCTACTGCAGATGTGTTCCCACTGCTAATGGTAGTAGGGACCTAAACGTGAAAGTGACGACAAAGTTAGGGACCTATGTGTAAGAGATTTCGAAAGCTGGGGGTCTAAATGAGAGAAATAGATATTTTGGGGATTGAAATGCAAACTAGGTCAAGATGGACTCCGATTGGACCCAAATTTTGGTACAAACTCAATTTGAACTCAAGAAATCTAATGGTGAAGTCAAATTTGAGTTTTGATCACGTTTGACTAGAAAATTTGCACAAAGACCTAAATTAGGGCAAAATCTCGTTTGCAACTTTATTCAAGGTCAAATATGTTTAGATGGTCAAACTAAAGGTATCAACCCTCTTAAAATATTTTTCTATGAATTTTATGAGATTTATATAAATTTTATCCTAACCAGAACCTCTATAATTTAAGCAGATCTGAAATTAAGGTTTTGTGTTTTGGTTTGATTCTTGAAATGAGTGAAATCCCGTTTCTATTTGTATGGACTGACTTAATGGACTTTAATGCTCATTTGACCTTTAATTAACCCTTGAAAAATTTCATGATTACTTTGCATTCATAGTATGATGTTAAAATGGCAGAATTAACTTTGATTTAGTGTTTTCTCTTCAGAATGGATTTGCATGAAATTATGTCTCTCAGGCGATTATGTATGAACATTTGTCACTTAATTCTGACTAATTAAAGTTAGTTATGACTCATTATCACAATGTTCCATTCTTTTTAAGTGGTGATTTAAATCACTATTCTTTTTAGGGTTCCTAATTTATTTTTACCCCCAATAACTTTTGAGATACAATTGAATACATTTCTGAGTATAATTTTATTCATTGAATATATTATTATGGTGCTCATTATCTATGCTTTTGATTAGTGTTGTGAATTCCAAATTTGTCACTTAATTCTGACTAATTAAAGTTAGTTGACTCATCATCACAATGTTCCATTCTTTTTAAGTGATGATTTAAATCACTATTCTTTTTAGGATTCCTAATTTATTTTTACCCCCAATAACTTTTGAGATATAATTGAGTACATTTCTGAGTATATTTTTATTCATTGAATATATTATTATGGTGCTCATTATCTATGCTTTGATTAGTGTTGTGAATTCCAAATTTATTCCTTACGAACGACCTCAGATTCAAATTTGTTTCCCGAGTTTATAAATTTAAATGTTGTATCGCTTTTGTTCGTTATACTACGATGTGTTTTGTTAAAACTCGATGAAAGTGACCCAACAAGCATGGGCAACTGGTGGAATTTCAACTCATTGCAGGGTTTACCCAGGCTCCTCTAGGGTATCATCCAGCTGGACAAAATCCAATTACCACATATAAGTCCATGACGTTGGTTGGCAAGTGGTTTGTTTTGAGTTTGTTTGGTCTTGTTTTGTTCCATTTGTAGCTTTTTTGTACTAGGCCACAATTTGTGGTCTAGTCCCCCTATTGTTTTGTTTGTTGCCTCCAAGGAGTGGGGGAGGTCTAAGATTGACTCTCAACTTCCTTAAAAGGACAACATCTATTAATTAGTTAGTAACTCCTAAATATGCAAACAATTAGTGCCTCTTAGTTTCCTCTGGCTAGACTCTTATTGATTAAGCATGTCTCATCCTCTATTCCAATCCACATTCTCTCATTTTTAAAGGTTCCCAAAGCTATCATTCAAAAATTGGAATCAATTTTTGCAAATTTCTTCCAAGAATCTTCTAATTTGGAACACCATCGTCATTGGATTTCACGTAGAAAATCTCAGAACCTTTTGAATTTGGAGGCTTGGGAGTTCGTAATCTTTCTCTCCTTATCTTAACCTTACGAATGAAGAGGATTTAGAATATCTTATTAGGAAATTCCCCTTATAGTAAGTTGATTAGAGATGTTCATGGGGGAAGTCTTTTCTCTCTTATTTTCTTCTTGCTAGATTGAGGGCACGTAGAGAGGCTTACATTCAAATGAAACCCTTTATTGGGAGATCCATGGAGGGAAAATTAATTTTTGGATGGATATTTAGGTGGAGATTCTCCTCTAAAGGATTTCCTTCTCGATCCCTGTCCCTATTAAGGATGCAACTTTCAATTTGAATGATATTTCCCTTAACTTTCTGGTAATTTTTTTGTTACCTCAACCTATTCCCTTAACTTTCGATATAGTGTTGAAGATCTTTTTCTTAAAGGAATATGGTGCCTCAAGCTGCCTTTGTGCATTTCTTTGTGCTCTTACTGTGTCCTGCGGCACAAGCTTCCTACAAATGATAATATTTCCAAGCTTGCATCACTTTGGTTTCCAAATGATGGTGTTGCCCTAACTCTCCTAATACAATATATTCTCTTCATCTCTTCTCGCAAAGCCATCTTGTTTATCTGGTTTCTGATTGGGTATTTTCTACGAATTTTCTTAATCCCATTGACACAAATACTCGACTCTTGTCCTTGTTCTAGAGCCAAGGTCGATCGACAAGAAGGAATACCCTGAAGGGACTTGTTGTTTGTTTCATCTGGTTTAATACCTGGTGGAACAGGAATATAATTAAAAATGAAGCTTTCAATTTTAACAAAATTCCGTTCCACCTGTTACACAATCGGGAAGATTTTGAAATCGTTGATTGGCTTGCGAAGCAACATCCTCCTCCTTTCACAATTAGTTGGGTTCGACCAATTAATGGATTCAAGCTTAACATCGCAACAACCTATGATAGCACCTGCTCATCCTTAGGCTGGATTATTTGTGATCATAGGAGGGAATTAATTTATAGGGCCTCCTAGATTGCTGGTAGAAATTGCTCTGCTTAGATCCCTCCACCATGTTATTTTTCTTCCAGCTACTTCCTCTTTTGTCTTACAGGTGAAAGTGGATTCTACCATGCTCTACTACCGGTGGAATGGGGAAATCCAAGTTGCTTGGCCTGTTATAAAGGACTTCCTGGAGATCCAGTCAAGAAGATCGCATATTGAGTCCATCTCCTTCATTCGTCCTGCAACCAACCTTTTGGCAAGAAGAGTGGCTAATCTAGACAGGAATGATTGGCAAGGTTTTGATTCATCTAACTTGGTATCAGATCGAAGTCCTCCAAGATGTTGAAGCAAGGATGTGGAGGTACTGCAGGGAACAAGTTCAAGATGCCACTGGGTCTCCCAATGTCGACCACTATTAAGTGTGCAGACAACACCAGAGCCAAGAATTTGTACATCATCTCTGTCAAGGGGATCAAGGGTCGTCTCAACCGGTTCCCGTCTGCATGTGTTAGTGACATGGTCATGGCAACTGTAAAGAAGGGGGAGCCTAACCTGAGGAAGAAGGTCATGCCTGCTGTCATTATTGTTAGGCAGCGCAAGCCATGGCACCACAAGGATGGAATCTACATGTATGTTGAGGACAATGCTGGTGTGATTGTTAAGCCCAAGGGTGACATGAAGGGTTCTGCAAATCATTGGACCTATTGGAAAGGAGTGTGCAGATTTGTGGCTCAGAATTACTAGTGTAGCAAATGTGATTGATTAATGTTGCTTTTGGTTTTCTCTGAAATTCTCTTATTTCCAACTTTACCTTAGATTTTTGTTGTTCCATTCAGTTAAAGATAATCCTGTGACTTACACACGGTTGAAGATATTTGCCACAGACCAAATAAAAAAAGTTGTCTCGTCGTTTTCAGGGTATCAGGTTGGAAAAGATTCAAATGCCCCATATCATCTGTTAGATGTATGGGTTTGTGATGGCTGGTTTTGTTCTTTCTCCCTGCCTCCAAATGGGTGGGAGATGTATAAGATATTTAGACTTTCGTATTTCCTTTGAAAAAAAAAACTCTGCAAATCGGTGGCATGCGCTCTTTCTTGGTTGGATAGATATATATTTTAGATTAACATGTGACAAGTAACATTATCCATTTTAGTAAATGTGCTCATTTACTCAGTATTCAAGTAATGACGGGTTGATTCAACCATGCTGATCATTGAAAGGATAAATGTACATTAAGTGATGTAGACATAGTCAAACATATAAGTTCAAATAGATGATGCGGTAGAGTTGGAAATTATGAGCAAAAATATAGACGCCTTACCTTGTGTGATGATTAAATGGCCTTGGCATACAAAATAATGATATATGCATGCATGCATTTTTATGCTATTGTTACACTTTAGGGTTATTTTTGTGACTGCATATGGAGCAATTCAATGGGTTTTTTTAAGGCAATATAATGGCTTAAAAGCTTGAAAAATACCTAGAATGTGACTGAATAAAAGGATCAAATAAAATGAAACGATGGTTCAATTAAATCTTGAACCTCCGCTGGAGTTATAATGGACGAATCGGAATTGGAAAAAAAACAAAGGCATGAACTAGAATTCAAAAAAATATGAAAGTAATTAAGAAGAAAAATTAGCGGGGAAGCTCTTAGATGAGCTAATTAAAATAGAATCCGTGACTCTGTATATAGCCATATGTTCGTGGTCAAGACTTACTGCTTAGATGAATAGGGGATGAATGAGTTAGTTAAGCTCGATATATATAAATCAAAGAAAACTAACAAAAATTGAAGATGACAATAAATGAGCTACGTATGATACATAAACTAGGATTGCCTATAGTATCAAAAGAAGATAAATTTGGAGGATTTCGGTCCACAGCCGAAACTCAGGTAAGACCAATCACTTGATAGTAATTTTGTCTTATGGCCCTTGAAGCACATAAATTATCCTCTTGAGGTATTTTGGAGCACAAGTTGAAAGAAACAATGGACTTAAACACGTGAAACTTCGTTGGTTAGGTATCATAACGTTAATCCCTATTTCCGTGTAGGTTGGATAAGGTAATAGTTTGAGATCAAGTTTTTTTTTTTATTTTTTTTGAGATGAAGTTGTTCAAATGGATTATACTGTGATAAGATGTGATCAGATTGTTTATAACTATCACAAAGAATTATAAATCCTCTTGTATAAAAACAGCCAAAGTACGATCCACCTATGAAAGACGTATGATAAAGGCAAAAGATTAAAAGTACAAAAAAAAAAAAAAAAAAAAGCACAAGGGATGATCTCATTTCTGGGAATGAAAGGGAACATATCATATAAGCTGCAGTACATCTTTTTTTCTAGCACATCACTGATGTACCGAGTATACACGTGTGTATATATATATATATATATATATATATATATATATATATATATATATATATATATTTTGACACACACACACACGGTAACATAAAGCGTGAGTTGGAACTTTTATTTTACTTCTAACGCTACCATTTTACCAGCATTTGAGTAGCAAAATTATCGATGTACCTGCAGACCTCTTGAATACAGTGTTTCCTGAACAAGATCTGCACTGGTAATTTTTAGGGTTTCCGAAATCAAACCTTCTTTTCGGAAAAAGGTAAGGTGTAACTTTACCACATGACGCTATATATACAGGCGAACAAACGACTCATTAGTCAAGTTCGATCCTTACGTATGTGGAAAGAATACAAACGTATGAAACAATGCTCGTTTAAGACGTTTATACCTTCAGCATATATATGAAATATGCACACCACTTTCTTTTTTTCCTGAATCAATATATTTTCATCTAAGACGAAAATACGAGCATACAAATAATACTTCCAAAAACTACCAGATTCACAAATCGATAAAATATAACAGCACTGAGACACTTGCACTTTTCCCCATTTATTCTAAGTTTCCCGACTTTAGAGAGAGCTTTCACCTCTGCACACCTATCTAAACACAGCAACTATGTTCATAGAAAACTGATAACTGAGGGCACCACGCTTTTGCATTCAAGTCTCTAGGGATCCGGTTTTACCTCGAGTTATTTATTCCTTGTCACATCTAAATGGCGCCGAGTGACTATTTATCAGGCTTTTCTATCTCAAGGCTAAATATTATTATGAGCCATATCATTTTAATGCATAAATAAATAAACCCCTTTTCTATCTGCGACCATTTGCTATGTTCTAATCCCCTCTATTATTATTAGAGTCCACGTACAAAGTACCAATACAGCATTTCTTTTGACAGATGTTGCAACAAAAAGGCAACAACACATAAAAGTATTGTCCAAACTTGAAAGGTGAGCGGCATATTATATATATATATATATATATATATATATATATATATATATATATATATATATACACGATTTCTGACTTGTACCACGTAGGGTGTAAATCATGAAAACAGGTTCAAGATTCCCCCTAGAAAGAAGCCGTCACATCTCAAACATAAGCAGGATATGATCTATGATCTCAGTTGTAACATGGAACATCACCACTACGAAGACTTGAGGTAAGCCCTTATGCACATAAAATAGCCTCAACACCATCGAGTGCAGCCTTAAAAACACGACCTTTGCCATAAACAAGAAAACAAGCATGACCGTGTAACTTTCTAAAAATGAAATGCAAAGCCCTGAAACAACGAAACAATATTAAGAAAATAGCTAACGATGTATGTATATGTATCTTGAAATAAGATAAAAAAAAAGCAATCTTTACACATGAGCAAGTGTGACATAATAAGAAAGCCGTCAACATTAATGCTTATTTTTCATTAACAGAAGAAATCATCTAATAAACCTTTTTCCCCATACCATCCATGTCGTTACATGAATCATTTACAACACACCATCCAACATAAAGCTGTAACGAGATCATACAACAGTCACAAGTGATCAGGTTAGAACAACCATACCCCTGATGAGGCACTGCACCTGAAAGAAACCCTTTTTGCAAGAAGCTGCAAAAGAAGAGGTAGCAGTCAGGTCTTAAACAGAGAACAAACGCAGCAAAATCAGAAAGAACAACAACCATAACAAGATCACAGCTATATGAAGCAGAAGTGCAAGTACCGGATCTCACTTCCTGAATAAAACTGGTGGAAATTAAAACCCCATCTCTACTGCCGCCAGGTAACTTCAACTTCACGAAAAATCACAGGAGGAAGAAACCCTAGAAACGTAGAAAGGAAATTTTTGGATGCGTGCCTGTTTAAGAGGGTTTAACTTACACGTATCTAATACATAATATGTATATATGACACTTGGTCATCAGTTGAGGGTTAGTATGTATGTGGAATCTTTATTATTCTGTCACCATGGTTATCATATATATATATATATATATATATATATATATATATATATATATAGAAGTTGGTGTAACTTAATACAAGCACTTCAACACCTGCATGGGGTTGTGTTTGTGTGTTCTGCGCGTGCGTGTGCATGTGGGTGGAGAAAAGGGAGATGGAGGAGGAGGAGGAGGAGAGAAGGTATGCTTGGCTCCTCGCACGCCACCCGCAGTAGCCGATCCACGCCACGGATTGGCCATACGTGTGGCATACAGGGAGCCAGGCACAACCCATTGCATCAACCCTCTCGTCTCCTACACAAACGCACACGCATGAGAGTTATCAAACCCATTGCAAAGAACAAGGCAGCTGGATGCACCTCAAAGGCCACCACCTAAGCTTGGGGAAGTGGGAAAGGGCCGGTGGAAGGGTAGAGAAGGGAATGGATGGGGAACGGAGTAGGGGGTGGTGGAGAGGATTTATAGGCCTAGCAAGAGGGGTAACACTATAATTAAAATAATCCCCAAAGACCACAATGGTAAAATTCTACACTCAGAGGCCATTGTGGGTTGTAGGGAAAGGCATCAAAAAAAAGCTACACCTCCTTGTGCTCTTTTTACCCACCACCTCCCCACCCACAGACGGTACAGGCCAATTCAGATCTCCCCACCCCTCCCCAAACGCTCTCTCTACCACACCTTTCTCTCTCTCTCTATGCCCATCTTAGGAAAATCCCTATTTAGGGTTTCGGATAGAGACGTGGCCTTGGGAGAGGGAAGGAATCATGCAATTTTCCACGGGGTTGCAGGGGATATGGCCTCTCCATAGGGCAGGCGGGAGGGAGCGGGGGGTGGGGGCGGGTGTGGAGTACTTCTGCCCTTTTTTTTTTTTTTCACTCACACCCAACTCACAACACTCAACGCTCCTCTAAGTGGAGCTGTTGCTTTCTCCTCATCCTCTGGTACTGGATTTGTCTCGAGTGCTTGGATTAACACTGGATTCTCTCGGGCAGCCACATCCACCATTCAAAAACCATAGAGTAAAGAACATCTGGGCCTCTCCCTTGATCTCCCCTGTCATACCCCTCCATGTCTTAAACTTACCCTTTTTTTTATTACGCAGTCATTGTTCTTATTCCCATGCACGTGATGTCTTTGTGCGCATATGTGTATATATAAGTATACTGTGTGCTCCTGCAAGACCTAACCTGCCCAGCTCCCACTTTCAAACATTTCATCTTGGTGACTCCGCATAAGAAAGGAGGCGTGTGTTGCTAAAGATTGTTTTAAATGGACTTTTGTCTCGTATAGGTAGCGATTTTGGCTAGTCAGTGGGATGTCATTAGCTGGTTTTCGTGATATTATAGCATGTGGAGAGATGTCGGGTGGCAGTTACTCCCTAATCTCAATTCAATAGGATTAATCATGGAATAGAGAAAATCTCCACGGGTTAGTTTATGATAAGAGTTAGCTAATCCGAGTTAACCCTTTGCAATAGGAGATAATTTTTGTCTTTGTTTATTTAAAAATAAAGGTTAAATTTGTTTGTGTTCACCAAATAAGAGTTAGGAATGGGGGTTAGCTTCCCTTCTGGCACATATCCCTTAGTACGTTCATGAAAAAATTGATGAAATCGCCCTTGATAATAACAAAGATGTGCCTATTTGGACTCCTAACTCCTCGAGAACCTTCTTTGTAGCCTTCTCATATTATCTTAATTTTCATCAATAGCCTGAGGACCCTATTGCTAAAGACTTATGGTGCCTTAATCTTCCTCCCAAAATTTCGGTTTGCGCTTGGAGGATCATTGTCCACAAACTTCCCACCGATGACAATATTGCAAAACTCGGAATCCCCCTTGTTTCTAAATGCTAGTGCTGTCCTATAGCACCGAAGATCGAGACCATTCTTCTTGCATGATCGCAGAGTCAGAGTGTCAATCAAGTCTCTAAATGGGTTTCTTCAAAGCAGTATGTCAGATTAGTTAAACCTGATTGTTTTTTTTGGCATTCTTCGTTCCCAGGCCAGAACTAGGAGGGGAAGAATTTGGAAGGAGCTTATTTGCTTCATTTGGTACAATGATTGGTGGATCAGAAACAAACTAAAAAATGAATCCTTCATTTCAAGTAAAATTCCTCATTTCCTTATGCATAACTAGAACAACCGTGAAATGTCTGTTTGGTTTCACAACCAAAGGCCCGTTACCTTTGCGATTACTTGGGTTTGGGCTACTAATTGTCTCAAGATTAATACCACAGCTACCCATGATGGTTCTTATTGTTATTTGGGTTGGGTTGTTCGGATTTTAAGAGAAGTGGCCATTCTCAAGTCAATCCTCCATGCTTTGTCTTCTATTACTACTACCTCTCCACTGTAGGTGGAAGTTGACTCTACTCTCTTGTACTATTGGTAGACTGAGAAGGTTCCAATATCTTGGCCAGCTTACTTCGACTTTTCTGATCTTCTCAAGCATAAGAGCAAATTGTTAGCGTCTCATATATTCACTCCTCTACCAATCTTTTGGCAACCAGCTTAGTGGATCTGGGCACAGATGAATGGCGAACTTATGAAGCAAGTAGGGATCTTCCTAGACGCTTGCAGAGAGTTCTGTAGATGGACAAAATCTAACTTCCGCATATTATTCCCTGATGCATTTTGTTGGGTGGCTCCTTTTGTCCTTGTCCTAGTTTTACTTATTTTATGTTGCAGCTTTTTGTACTAAGCCACGAGTGATGGTTCTTTTTAAATTTGGTTGTAATCGACAGGTTTTGGCCTAGTCCTCGTATCACTTTTTAAAGGCCTCTAGGGAGTAGAGGATGCATAAGATTGACTCCCAACTTCTTCAATAAAAAAAAAACTATGATGTGAAACGATGGTGTTTACTTGAATATGAGGGTTAGAATAGAGGATAAGATTGGAAAAAATATGTTTTCCTTTAAGATGATAGGTAAGTTAGTTGATGTTTTTTTTGTTTACATTAAAATGGAGGGACATGTTGGGAAAAATTGCATGTGAGAGGACACAAGGGAGGAGAGATAAAATGAGAGTTAACTTGCAGGTTACCTAAACTCTTGCCCCAACACAAGTTGGGATAGATTAGTAAAACAAATAAGGGTTGGATTATCCCTCACCATAAATACGAGATAATCCTTAAAAGCAAAGGTTATCCCCCTCCATAAACCAAGCCTACATGATTTGTAGGGACATCTACAAGAAATTAATGGTGATATTAATTTTTCCCATTCCAATTAATTGAGTTGTCAAAAAGATCTCTGAAAAAAGTTAAATAAAAATAAGTGAGAGAAGAAAGTAAAAAGAATAAGCTCGAGAAAGATTGATGATTATGGAATATGAGAGATTCAAATCAAGATCAACAAAAAAGCACCAACCTAATAATATTTACTAAAAGCAGGTTGATGATCATAAGTCAAAAGTAGTAGTTTGTGTTTCTTGGTAATCTATTTAAATGCTTCGATATTTTATCAATTTTAGTGCATTGAGTCGTTCATCCACCTTTCTCAATCTCTTGATCAATTGGCCCAACGGATATGAGGATGTGGTATACTTGGACATAGGAAAGGCTCACGGGCAACAACTATATTAAACATGCTTGAACTAGACTCTATTATCTTCCCACAAATCTAGGGTGATTCATATTTTGTACCTTGAAAAGCCAAATGTCTTCATATTGTGGAACTTCTTGGTGCAACTCTTGTGGTGAATTGCCTTGCCCACCCTTTTCAATCAAGGACCTTTTAATGTTCCAATTTCGGCATGATGTATTCACTTTCAAGACAAGCTGGGGGCCTTTCAAAAATTGGTAAAATGTGCCTACTTACAACTAAGGTCAATTGATTGTTTGCATAAGCTTTCAGGGTGCTAGCTGCTAAAACGTTTTGTTATTTACTAATATTTCAATATTATGAGTCAGGGTCAGTTAGATCTATGCCTTTATTTTGACTTTACAATTGTAAAGCTACCACTTAAAGTCAATTGTGCATTTTGATATGCTCCTAGTTTAAGAAAAAGAAACTTGTGCATTTTGATGTACTAGACAAGTTTTGCGTTGGATGAATAAAATTGTTTTCTAATGTTATTAAAATAGAAGTTGGCCTATCCCATACTTGCAAAGCAAACGTACAAAAAAACTTGCATTCCATGTTATACTTGGAAGTTCTAGATTTGGCTCAACTAGAAGAATACAAGTAAAATTATCACAAGAATGAATATTCTCTAGATTCTCTTTTCCTAAAGAAAAACCTTTATTAAAATAAAAACTAAGGCATGGGGAATAAAATGAAACTGCCAAGCACATCAAAAGGATCAAAGCCAACCACAACTCTTGGCCTAACACAAAAGAAGACAAACGACAAGGTATAGAGTGTGTTTTCTCTAAATTCAATTTGAATGTATATGTATCACTATAAGAAATGACACCTTTCATAACGCTTATCTCCTAAACATCCAAATAACTATAATACTATGGATCATTATTTAAAAATGCAATAGTTCAATCAAAAGTTACCCTTTAAAAAGAAGATATCACCAAAGATATTTAGTTTAGAATTAATGAAATATTCAAATATCACTGGTCGGTTGGCTCAGAATCAAAATATCACCGATACAATTAAATTTAAAACTCAAATATCACTTATTCATGCTTCAATATCACCAATGCAATTTAGTTCGAGGGAAGGCACATGAACTTTTGTGTTAATGTACATTTATGCTAGTGCTATTGTAATGTTTAACCAAAATAAACGTCAAGTTAGGTCTATTGTGGCACACATTTTCATACATTTGGTCAAAACCTCTTAAAACGATATGTCATGATAAATCTAACTTCACATTTGAACCAAACGTTAAGATGTTAAGACCAAACGTCTCAAAGGAGTATGTCAGGATAGATTTGACTTGACATTTATTTTGATAAATATCTAGATAACACAATAGTTGTTTGGATGTTTAGGAAAACAAACAATCCAAAAAGTCTTTCTTTTTTTATAGTGCATGATGAAATTTTATCAAAATTATAGTCATGAAATCTTGAAATAGTCAAATCCTACTAATGTTAAAGATAGCTTCCCTTAAGATGGCAACATCATCGAGCAATGATATTTTCAATTAACAAAATTCTTCCTAGAAGTGAAAAGATGAAATTAAGTTTTGTGACCTTAGACTTGGAGTTATGTGTACTGAAAAATTTTCTAATAAATATAAGATTTCCTTGTATCAAAATGAGTCTACACATAATGATTCCACTGTGGATCTGAAATCATTTGATATAAATCATTAACAATCATAATTGACAAAGTAGAGTGATTAACAAAGTTTATTTTCAAGCAAGCAGTAAAATTTGAAAGATGCTTACATAGGAACATTTTGTCATGATTAGACCCCCTAATAATCACATATTAGGAAATTGAATGGCATTCCACAAAACACCCCAAGATTTTCTTTTCAATTTTTCTTATTAAAATACAAAATTACCATCAACATTTACGGCCATACAAAATAAATTATGACGAAGTAAAGTTGTTTAATGAAAAGCAAAAAAGTACCTTTTATGAAGAAAGAAGCAATAACTAACACAACTCTCAACTATTCTTTATTGCCACCTAGATGAGTGACGAGACCATACACAAAAAAAAAAAGAGTGAGCTAAGAGCTTGGAAAAGAAATAAGCAAAAACTGAGTAAAGAAAGTAAAAGGATATACCCTATACACACACTCTTATACAACCCTTAGTTTTATCTTAATTCTACAACACGGTTCTTATCTTTTCTCTTTAACCATCATCTAACCAACTATTCAATATTAAGACCTTTACTTAACCCCAACTGGTTGCCTTAGCCAATGACATTAGTCATTTTGTGCACTTGTACCTTACCTTATTTAACCAAGTATGTTCCATAACCTATTTTTTTAGCTCAAGATTTAACAATCAACAAGGTATAGAATAGGCTCTCATAGATTCACTACTTAGGTGAGGGCACAACATACTTCAAAAATCATATTACAAACTTGCCAAGTGTCTAATTAACTCAATTGTCTTAGGTCTACCTATTACATACACTTAGGTCTAACACTCAAGAGACTATTCACATTAAACATGCTCCATTCCCTGGTTACATGCTTTGAGAATGGCAACTCAAATTCTTGCAATCCATCTGAGATCCTTTAATTTTGACCAAACAAATCCAGACAAAGTGTGGATATAATTAGAAATTTATGCCTACATGAATCATGGCACTAATGGCATGAATTTCCATGAAAAAGGTGGCCTCATATGTGTAGGCTAAAAGTTTTGTACACCTAGACACCAAAGTTGGGCACCTAAAGTAGGGTCCAGTGATTGGCTCGAAGCAGGATGCCATATGTTGTTGTCCTTCGAATCCTAGGTGACCAAACTTTTTGTCTGGGTGCTTGAAGTGACATATTTATGCAATCCAACTTATTTTGGTTGTAACTTTCAGTTTGATATTCAAATGGCTACATTCTTTTTCCTACATATTTCTCTCTTTGAGAAGGACATTTATATATATTTGGATTAACATTTTAAGGTTGAATTTCAATTGAATTTCCTTAAACTCACAAGGGTATAAACCTAAGTCTTCACAAAGTAACATGAGTTTCCTTGACTTAAGTTCAACCTCTTCACTTCTTGATTTAATAATACATATTTAACCTCATGAATGATTTAATGCTTAATTACAGGATAATGTTTGACTTAATCATGATGGATATACAAATATTTTAATCCATACTTGTTTATTTACAACTATGTCTTATAATAATAGACAAGCAACTTGTGAGGCCACATGGAAGCTCAATTAAGCCACACATTTCAACAGCTGATGTGTAAGGCACTTTTAACATGAGAAGCCTTAGGCTCTAGCCTATGTGTGCACATGCATTTGCATGTTTAAATGTGCATTTACAAATACACAGATATATATAGAGAGAGTCAATAAAGACTTGCTGACATCTCTATATCAAAATTTTAGATCAAATTTAGGACGCATAAAATTAAAACATCATTACAAGCATCAAGAAACTTTTTTAGTGGGAAGACAATGCTCAAAAGGTGCCCTTGTAACTTAGAAACCCCTTGCATACACTTAAGAATCCTCAAAAGACATTAGAATGCACAAAATTGAATGAGACAATTTCATAGGAGCTAGAATATAAGTTTACCATATAGTAAATAGAATATAAATTTACCATTTAGATGCATCATTGGTCCCTTACGAATGTATACAAATATTTCAAAAAAAATACGATCTGGAAACACAAAGAAATTGTAAAAGAAATAAGAGAATACACAATAAAGAAACATTAAAAAAAGGCTAAACGTCACTAAAGGATTGGGAATGGCCTGCCTGTGTTGGTGATTCGCACTTATGGCCTGGAACCAAAGAGAATGCGTTGCGTGGTATGTTCAGGATACACCCAACTCATCTGCTGGCATATCCCAATTCTTTGGCAATGCTTATGACATCTTTTGAAATGTTTTTGCAATTTCTGTGGATTTTCTCACAATTTTGAATCCCAAATTGAATTCTAACCAAATTTGATACCCAATTTCAGCCAATTAATACCACATTTATTTTAATTGATATTTTTTAGGATTATTCACTATTTTTAATAAAGTAAAAATGGATGCCTTTTTTATTAAGTGTTTCCTCCCTTATAAATACCCTTCTACTCTGCCTGGTTGATCATCCACCATTAAGCAGAGAGTCTCTCCATGAGGAACAATGGTTCTTTAAGGCTCTCTATAACCTAGAGGCCCTTTAAAGGACTACCTACATAAACAAAGTTTTCCCTTTAGCTTCTTTATGTTTTGCACCATAGGTCAGCCTTCCTCCAAATCAATTTAGATTTAAATTTCCCTTGGCCCTAGTTCTATCCTACAACCACAATTTACCACTCTACCTAGCCACAAGTGTGGCTTTCTCGAACCTCATCCAACTTCCAATCTATGCAATCTTGCAGCCAATATCCTTATATGCCTTAGAAGGAACTTTATTGCACATTTTCTTGTTTGATGATATCGATTCTTTTCTCTCCTTTCTTAGTTAGTTTGCCTTTATTTAGTTGTAATTATTTTTCATCTTAATGAAATATAATCCAATTTTATGTCATTTCATTTTCTGTGCAATATTTCAATTTCCTAGCCTAGTTTTGATTGATTTATATTTCTTACTCATTTCAGGTCTTCAGCATAGTTGTACTTAGTTTTGCATTTACTTCATAAATTTTCCAACCTATTCACTTATCTTTTCACATTACTTTGCTTTTGAGTTTTTCGTGGAGTGAGTTAATTATGTAATTTCACCTTGCATCTTAATGTAATTAGTTTAGTTGCTTTAATTGCTTTTTTTCACACTCAATCAACTTCATGATTTCATCGCTTTTCACCACAAATCCACACCCAAGCATGCTAACAATTGAATTGATTTCAAAGGCATCAATTGAGTAACACATCTTTTTGTGGATCCGATCCTTGCACTTACCATATGCTTCAGAGTCAATATTTACTTTTTAATGGGATAAGGTTAAAATAGGTGCATTTAAGTGTACGCTTCACAACAACATCTATCTTTAAGCATATGCCTCAACTTCTTATTTCATCAGGAACCACATATGGTGCAAATTGATTAGAGCAAAGGTCTCCAATTGCTTAACTATGCCACTGTGATGACTCAAGTCTCGCCAAGAGACGAAACCCAGGTCGTCGTGTGCTAACAACTAGCACAACTTGCCTACAAAATCCCAGTAACCCAACACATTGTCATAAAATATAAATATAGCTAACAAACAATTCATATTGCAATACTTAAAGGAACATAAATTGAATACTAACCAGAAGATTTATTGTAGAACATAAGTATGTAATCCCAAGGAGATGTACAACGGAAATTCCCTTGTGAATTGCCAAGTATACCTGATATAGAACCCAAAATACGTCAGCAAAAATTGAGTAGAGTAGAAATAATAATAGTAGAGTGCAATAGTAACCAAGCATGAAAGGAAATGGGTACTATAGCTTTAATTAATCTATTTATTAAGCATCTCGTTATCCAGTTTCATTTCATATATTGGAAGCCAAATTTATTATGGTTTACAATCTATCAATTGACGTCTCATGGCACGAGATGATTTCGTGTAACTTCTAGCAGTGCAAGACCAGTATAAGCCACCCTCCTGACCGGGAAGACCACTTATACTCACCGAGTCATTGCCCTCCATCACCCTTGGGTCATTGCGAAAAGGGGTGGTGGCTACGTCGTGTAGCGTGCATAATGTTACGACTCGATTCCCGAATCCCTACGAGACGCGAGAATTGGACTGACTCGACTGATCCCAAGACCCAGTCGTCAAACGAGAAAGTAACCAAAAAGCAGTAAAATAAACCACATTCACCATGCAAGTAATTAACAGTAGCAAAAGTACAGCAGTAAAGAAAAGAACTACTACAGTATACATCACCACAACAGTAGAGAATTAAAAACAGGTACAGAAATATGAAGTTTACAATAAAATAGTACAAAGGTGTAACAGAATACTCACTACTACAGAAAATGGGTACAATAAAGTACAACTACTGGGTTCTACTAGGCCCAGCACCCTCTGCATCCGCAACCGTAGGCTCTGGCTGCTCAACACCTGGTCCAGAAAAAGGTGACAAGTATGACACATCAGCGAAACGCTGAGTAGAGTGGCTACCAGCTAGCTAAGGAAAACAGTAAAGGTGGACAAGTAGCTGTTGTTTTTAATTTCTTTCTTTATTTATCTATTTACTCTTCCTTGGTTTATTTCTCAGGTCTTTCTCTTGATCTCAAATGTTCCTCGTGGGAACGATCTTGATTGTAGTCTTTTCCGAAAAGTAGAAGTAGCATGTGATGCTCTCCTGACCGGGAGAGTCCCCCGTGGTGTTCCTACCCTCAGTCAACCACCCCAAGGTCGTTGACAGATGTAACGGTGACTACGGCACGTGCAATAAATGCACGGGTAACTGCCCCGTACTGACACGCGGTCAGTCATTTCCGTTAACGGGTGCACCCCAAGCACAGCACGGAACCAGAATAGGGCAGAGCCCTCTCAGTAACAGGGGTCCAGCCCCTCCACAGTAACCAAACAGGGGTCTTGCCCCTCCACAGTTCGTGCACCCTCGCCTGACTACCCTGGTTTGCCCAGTGGGCCTAACAAGTCGGTGTAAGACGGCTAGCTAAACCCCAGGCCCTGTGGGGTGGCTAGCTCTCTCCCTACACTAGTAGCTCTCCTCGGTACTATGTACGCAAGGGCCACAGGTCGGTACAAAGTGGCCAGTCCTAACCCCGGGTCCCAACCCTAAGGCGGCTAGCTCCGCTCTGCACTAAATAGCGGGATAGTCGCTCTCCTTGATACTCCGTACTCAAGGGCTAGCTCACTTCCCCATTCACTTTCCTAGTTCCATTCTATTTATTTTCAGGAGTTCTACTCCTAATTCCCCGTAGGGTTCATGCTCATGTTTCTCAGGCCAAGCCATTCTAGGTTTCATCATTTCAGGTTTATTCGCATATAGTACGGGTTTCCAACATTCAAACTTCTTTTCCTTTCCACTTTATATACAAGCAGCTCATATTTAATTTCAACCAACAGAAATTTCATGTAACAGTTACTAACAACAGTACTCTACATTTCACAGGCAGCTGTTATCCAATTACAGGCAATTATCATTATTCTATCTACTTATCCAAGATTGCAATTCGGCATTCAAGACATTCTTTTCAGTGTTTCTGTTCCTAGGATTCATACCAGACCCTAGGACCTATCATTCAATCTAGTTTCAGGTCCTAGGATTCATACCATAACTTAGGATCTATCATTCAATCTAGTTTTCAGGTCCTAGGATTCATGTCATACCCTAGGATTTATTATTTATTTTAGATATGCATTAATGTTTGTAATTAACTAAGGGAAGCCACTCTACCCACAAAATCGAGAGTAATGGGGGTGTGATCGGCAGGTCCACGCACCTCCGCAACCCCCAAGTCCGCAACAGAACTAGGTCCTAACACAATGATCAACCACAATGAACTACCCAGAACAGGGTAAAAGTATTTCAAACAAGTAAAGGAACTTGTACGAAGACAAAAAAAATCTTAAACGCGGAAAACAGACCTCGAACGGACCCTAAACGGGTCAAAAACGACAACTCTGACTCAAATTAGAGGTCTGGAACATCTTCCAGATGTCTTAAAAGGAACCCAAAACCATACCTCACTCTGCGTTGCTCCTCAGACGTCCAGGGATGCTGCTGAACCGTCTTGACCTAGTTCCAAACGTCCGACCACCTCTCCAAACATCTGGAAATGCTCTCTACCGTCTAGTGCCTTGCCCAGACGTCTGAACTGCGTGGGAGGGCGTGTCCCGCGCCTTCCCGAAGCGAATCCTACACGCGTACGCAAAAATCCCTCAGCAAGGCACGCGACAGAGCTTTAACGGAATGGCCTGCATGGCCGTATCCGTAAAAAGAATGATATAGGCACATTACGTACCTATCAGTCGGCTAGATCTCCCTCTAGACGTCGTCCGCGTCGTCTGGATGTAGGTCCAGACGTCTGATTCTGGGAAAAATTCCTAGAATCAGAACCTCCTTCGCCTTCCTCCTGCTGCGCGTGGCCTCGCCACGCTCGTCCGGCCACTTCCCGAGCTGCAGCAGCACTGGGGAACCTCCCCAGCACAACGCTCCTTTGCGCGCACGCCGATCAGCCTCGAGCTGCTCTGGCGAGCTCTCTCTCTTTCTCGCGCGCTCTCTCTCCTCTTCCCTCTCGCTGCACTTCTCCTCTCCGCCACTGCACTCGGCAGCAGCTGTTGCCCTCGCTCTCGCTCTCGCGCTCATGCTGGAGGAATGAGAAGACAGGTGGATGTGGGTGGCGTGAGGGAGAGGAGGAGAGGAGTATTTATAGGCGTGGGAGAAAGGTGTCTGCAGGTCCGCGAGGGGAGAGAAAAAGAAGCGGGCGGCGGGTTTCAGTCTACACGCGGCACGCGCGGAGACTCACGATCGTACGCATGCAAAAATTAATTTCCAGACGTTTGGGAAGGTGCCTAGACGTCCAACCAGACGTCTGGACCAACTCCCAGACGTCTTAAAGCATTTTGATGCCTCAGGTCTTAACAAATAATAATCGACTTTCTGCGACATGTTAATCAATCACTCATATTAAAGTGCTGTTGTCGGGTTTTATCCCTGGTAACGGCGCCAAAAAATATGAAGCGATCGACCACGGTTCGTATAAAAATCATCGTTGTTGTAGTATATGTCATAAAAACAAACTGCTATCGCGTCAATTTTATTTAATTACATAATTTTAACTGGTTATTCTAGGTCGTTCACTGGGAGGCAGTTATTGATATACATCACTCTCTAAGTCTAATATTATTCTTTAATTCCAAAAAGATTGGTTTTATGTACAATTATGAATGAATGAATTAATGAATGATTAATGAATGATATAATAACTTAATTATGTACAACAAAATGAACTAAAATACTTGCAAACAGGTATATACAAACAATAATAAGTAATAATATATACTATACTAACTTAACTTAATATACTAACATATATAGTAACATATATAGTATGTACAACGACATATATAAACATCGCTAAACCTTAGGAAAAAGTATGTACATAAGCTAAGGTAAAAACTAGGGTCTATAGTGACACTTATTCTATCTACAGTGATAGATTAGTCTGTTACTAAAGCTATACTGTTATTTACATACATATATAACTCAAACATTACTTATACTACGTACACATGTTATACATATTTATAGTATACATATACATATATATACACATATACACATATACATATAATATATATGCTTCTCTTCTTCTATTCTCTCTTCTTAGCATCAGGTTCTCTCATTGTTTCTTCTTCTCTCACACTTACTCTGCACGACACCCTTTTTTTTCTTAATTAACCCCTTATTAACCCTCACTTAAAACAAAATTAGGTTTTTTAATTGGCGGGCGGCCTTTTCGAGGGATATACAGCACCCTTTCGGGTGGGACCAGACCTCTACTAAGGCCTCCCTGATCCGTTAATTAACCTCTTAATTCTGGTTCAAGCTCGTTAATGGGCTCATTCAAGCCCACACACAGTGCCAAGCCCCCGGCCTGCACTGCACACAATCATCATCACAAACCAATGCCAAATCATGCCAGAATACATGCTCAAAGGGTAAGGGATCTGTTTGCACCCAGCACTTGTCAACTAGGCAGTGCATAACAAAAAATCAATTTTTGTGTGCTCTTGTCTCCACGATGTGGCACTTTCATGTCGGTTCACAGCTGCGTCAATTCCAGCTGGTAGTGCATCTGATTGGGTATGTTTGGCCCTTAATTTAAGGGCCCAATTTCAATCCAATTTTAAATTAAAATATATAGTTGGAAAGCCTTGATATAGGGATATATAATTATCTTATTTATTTACAAAAATAATTATATTTACTATATAAATAAATTAGCTAAAGTTTGTGAATGATACATCCTGATTTCAGGGTTTATTTCTTAATTAATGTATAAATTAGTTAATTAATGGTCTAATTGACCTTGTACAAAGTTAATATACATGTTAAAGTATTTAATACACATTTTTATTATATTTTACACTATTTATTTTAATTTATTTACATTTAAATCGGTAAATTCAAGGTGTATACATATAATTTAAGTTATAAATAACATAATATATTATAAATATAGTTAAATTAACTTAATTTACTTAAAATACAATAATACAAATATACAATATAAGTTAGTGTAGTTATAACTTAATTTATTAATTTATCTTAATTTAACTTAATAACTTAGCTAATAGCTTAATAAATTCAGTATTTATTACTGTTAAGACCCGAGTTGTTAAGCCTTTCTAAGACGTTTGTACTTTAGGTCAGACGTCTGGTAAGATGTTTGGACTGAGGGTCAGACGTCTTGCAAGATGTCTGGACCCATTCCCAGACGTCTGGACCCATTCCCAGATGTCTGAAAATCAAAATTTTCGTGTATGTCCTCACGTCTGCGGGCGTGCTGAGCGCAGACAGTACGCGACCTAGTTTTCTTCTCTCCTCTCTCCTCTTGTTGACGCAAACCCTAACCCAGCACCTTATTTAAACCCCACTCCTCTCCCTCGTTCACCCCACGGCCAGCCACCCTTCTCCTTCCTCCAGCGAGAGCAGTGAGCGGCGAGTAGCGAGCAGCGGGTGTGAGTGGCATGGGAGGAGAGGAGGAGCAGTGAGGGGAAGAGAGGAGAGCAAGTGCGCGAGCTCGTGTGGGAGCTCGCTGGAGAGCTCACGGCCAGTCGGCGCGTGGGCGAGGTGGAGGGGTGCGTCGGGGAGGTCCTCCTCGACACTGCTGCAGCCGGAGCAACAGGCGAGAGGGCACGGTGCGGTCACGCGCGTCGCGAGAAGGCGAAGGCAGGTTCTAATTTTGGGTTTTGCCTAGAATCAGACGTCTGGATCGACGTCCAGACGACGTTGACGACATCTGGAAGAGGTTCCAGACGACTGAGAGGTAAGTTTCGCGACGTACACCTTCTTTGCGGATACGGCCATGCAGGCCGTTCCGTCGAGGCACTGTTCCGTGCCATACTGAGGAGATTTTCGTCGACACATGTAGGATTTACTTCGGGAAGGCACGGGACACGCCCTCCCATGCAGTTCAGACATCTGGGTGACGCACTAGAAGGTTGGAAGCATTTCCACACATCTGGAGAGGTGGTCGGATGTCTGGAACTGGATCTAGATGGTCCAGTAGAGTTCTTGGATGACCGTGAGCGCGTATCGCATGCGTTTTCTGGAGCTGTCCCACTTTGCAGCGACAGCGGTAGCCATTGAGGAGGAGCACCTTTGGACGTTCACCGAGGGGCTCCGGCTTGCGATTTGGGGGTATGTCAAACCCCTGAAGCTACCTACGTTTTCGAGGGTGGTGGAGTCAGCTATGACCTACGAGGAGACCAACCCGTCCGCGTGAGACACTGACGGCGGGTGGAAGAGGCCCTTCCAGCCAGACTTTTCACAGGGCCGGAGAGAGAGGAGGCACGTGGCGTCCGCGGGAGAGCCGTCACGTTTTGCAGGGCCATCAGTGGCCTTTGGGGGCCCTCGACAGGGGCCAGTCGCTAGCACCGAACCCCCACCCAGCCGACAGCAGGGACCCACTGAGGGCGGGAGTCGGGTTCCCCTCTGCTACCAGTGTGGCCTGCCTGGCCACATCAGGAGGGACTGCCCGTCTAGGGCAGGAGATCAGCAGATACTTCCCGCGCAGAGCACTGGAGGGCGTGCAGGAGGCCGTGGTTCCCAGGCGCGAGGAGGAGGACAGCAGTCACGAGGAGGGTACCGGCCAGCACCTACCCGTCCGACGCAGAGTGTGGCTGCTTCGTCCGCACCTAGAGCTGAAGGGCATATCAACGCCCTGACACATAGGGATGCCAGAGCTTCGGGATCGGTGGTGGTAGGTATGGTTTCAGTTTCCGGCAGGCTCGTTTACACACTTTTCGACTCCGGCGCTACGCACTCATTTGTCGCAGCCAGTTTCGCCGTTAGTTTGGGCCAGGACTATACGCCGTTAGAGAATCCGTTCGTAATCAGAGGTCCGAGTGGTCAGCTGTTTGTGGCTGAGGTGTACACGGGTTGCGAGGTCAGGGTCGAGGGACATAGTCTGCCAGCTGACCTGATTATGATATAAATGGAGGACTTTGGCGTAATTCTGGGGATGGACTGGCTGTCCGCTTACCACGCTTTGGTGGACTATTTTGAGAGGAAGATCGTCTTCTCCATACTAGAGTTGCCTTCTTTCAAGTTTCACGGACAGCCAGTGGACGGAGGCTTCAGGTGCATTTCGGCACTTCGGGCGGCGAGACTTTTGAGCCAGGGGTGTGAGGGCTTCCTAGCTTGTGTGGTGGCAAAGGCCAGCCCTGTGGCGGACTTCCAGAGCATCCCGGTGGTCAGAGAGTACCCTGACGTGTTCTCAGACGAGTTACCAGGTGTTACGAATGCGCGGCTTCAGACGTCTTTTAAGTCGTCTGGGAGGTGGCCCAGAAGTCAGACCAGACGTCTGGAACCCCTTCCAGACGTCTGGGATTCGATTTCGGCGGCACGCGCGGTTGCGTCTGCGCGCCTGCGCGCACAGACCTGCGGTTGCTTTTTCCCTCTCTCCTGCGGGCGCAGGCTGCCCTCTGTCTTGCTCTCTCTCTCTCTCCCCGCGCGGCTTTAAATAGACTCGCCCTCTCCCTCACTCTCATTGCCTCCGCCCCTTCCTCTTCTCGTTCCAGCCAGTGCGAGAGTGACCGAGCGGCGGCGGTGGCAGCCGCGGCGAGTGCGGGAGGAGGTGCTGCGTGAGAAGAGGAGGCGCTCGGCCATGAGGGTGAGCTTGCCGGGGCTGCTAGAGCCGGCCGGCAGGGGGAGCAGCAGACGCGGGGTGACGCGGGAGGCCTACTGCAGCTCGAGCAGCAGGCGGGCGAGGCGCGGCGCGGCCGTGCGTTGCGGGCGGAGGGCGAGTCACGCTCTGATTCTGGAAGTTTTTTCAGAATCAGACGTCTGGGATTCCAACCAGACGACGGGGAAGACGTCTGGAGGACTGTCCAGATGTCTGGTAAGTAAGTTATTTTTCGTACCTTCTTCCTTTCCTTCGACCGTCCGTACTGAGCATGAGGATGTGTACATGTAGGTTCTGAGATTCGCATCCAACGCGAATCAGACGTCTGGCAGCGGTGCCAGACGACTGAAGGGACTTCCAGATGTCCGAGGTGACCATTGGACGTCTGGGAACTAGGTCATACGCCCCCGCAGGCTTCTGGACGTCTGAGAAACCACGCTGAACAAGGTACCATCTGATCTCCATTTTTAAGACGTTTGGAAGAAGTTCCAAACGTCTAATTTTGCACTGTTTCGTCATTTTCGACCCGTTTAGGGCCAGTTCGGAGTCCGTTTTCCGCGTTTCGAGTTGCGTTCTTCTCAGAATTAAATCCTCTACCCGTCTGCAGTGATTAGATACTGTTTTGAGAAACTCCTTGTGTTTGATCCTTGTGATAGGACCCCGTTCCATTGCAGTTCGGGGGTTGCGGAGGCACGCGGGATTCCCGACCACGCCCCCGGTACTCCTGTTGTAACTGGTAGAGTGGCTTTTAAGTTTATTAGTATAATCTGTTAAATTATGGAACCATAAATAGAACCTAGGACATTGCATGAATCCTAGGAATGAGAAACTAGAATGAATGGTAGATCCTAGGGTGTTGCATGAATGCTAGGGCTGGAAAACTAGATTGTATGATAGATCCTAGGGTATGGCATGAATCCTAGGATGGGAAGAACTAGTGGAATATATGAATACCGCAGTCTTGGAAAATGTGGAAAGGAAATAATAGCTACCTGTAAATTGGTTTAACAGCTGCCTGTTATGAATAAATGAGCATGTCTGAGAATATGGGATGTATGAACGTGAAACTGGAAAGGTGAAACCTGAATGTGCTGAGTTAAAAGAGCTGGAACCCTACGGGGAATTAGGAGTATAACACCTGGAAGGTGAATGGAATAGAATTGGGGAAGTGAGCTGGCCCTTGAGTACGGAGTACCAAGGAGAGCGACTGTCCCCCTGTTTAGTGCAGAGCGGAGCCAGCCGCCCCAGGGACCCGGGGTTAGGTCTGGCCACTTTGTACCGACTTGCTGGCCCTCGTGTACGCAGTATCGAGGAGAGCTACTAGTGTAGGGCGAGTACTAGCTACCCCACGGGCCCCAGGGTACTGCTAGCTCACCTACACCGACTTGTTAGGCCCACTGGGCAAACCAGGGTAGTCAGGCAAGGGTGCGCGGACTGTGGAGGGGCAAGGCCCCTGTTTGGTTACTGTGGAGGGGTTCGACCCCTGTTACTGAGAGGGCTCTGCCCTGTACTGGTTCCGTGCTGTGCTTGGGGGCGCACCCGTTAACGGAAACGACTGACTGCGTGTCAGTGCGGGTTAGCTACCTGTGCGTTTATCACGCGTGCCGTAGTCACCGTTACGTCTGTCCGTGACCTTGGGGTGGTTGACTGAGAGTAGGATTACCATGGGGGACTCTCCCGACCAGGAGAGCACCACATGCTACTTCGACTTTTTGGAAAAGACTGCAATCAAGATCGTTCCCAGGAGGAACATTCGAGATCAAGTAAAGGATCTAAGAAATAAATGAAATCGTGAGACAATTGAAAGACGTAAATAAAGTAATAGAACATAACAGCTACTGTACACTCTACTGTTTCTTTAGTTTTAGTTGCCACTCTACTCAGCGTTTTGCTGACGTGTTACACTCGTTACCTTTCAGGACCAGGTGTTGAGCAGCTAGGGTCAGCGACTGCAGAGGACGCTGGGCCGAGTAGGGTCCAGTAGAGTTACCACTGTTCTCTTGTACCTCTTTTTGTTCCACTGTAGTGAGTAGTTCTTGTTACCGCTGTACTTTTCTTTACCTGCAGTTCATATTATGTTATGAATGTTGTTCTACTGTTGTGGTGGTATATACTGTAGTGGTTTCTTTCCTTACTGCTGTATTTTCTTACTGTTAGTTATATTCATGCTGAATGTGGTTTATTTTACTGCTCTTTTGGTTACTTCCTCGTTGGACGACTAGGTCTTGGGATTAGTCGAGTCGGTCCGGTTCTCGTGTCTTGTAGGGTCTCGGGAATCGGGTCGTTACAAGATGGTATCAGAGCAAGGTCATCCCGAGAAGTGAATCAAATGACTGGAAAATAACCAATTCACATGTCTATAACTAGAGTAGCCACCACAACATATCTTTTGACATGAGCTCTTAGACGTTTCCATTAGGTATCGTTCCGTAGTGACGTGTTCCGTTTTGTTTTGCGTCTCCTTGCAGGAGATGCCTCGTGGCGGGACTGGTGAGGCGGGCCGCGGGCGCGGCCAAGGACGAGGTCGGTGAGGTGGGCGTGCCATTGCCGACGCCTCAGTGGACCAGCCACTACTCCTGGGCGTCCAGGCCCAGGACCTCGCCTAGCTGATACGGGATATTGTGCGAGAGGAGCTCCACCCACCGCCCCGAGCGCCTCCCCCTGGGGCTGCGGAGGGGGCGTCCTCTATGGGACCACCTGACGGATGCGGCGCTGGATACGGGGGAGGGGATGGGCCGCCGCAGCCCCTACCTTCCTCCGATACTTCTGTGCACGAGGCACCTTTGCCTGGAGGTGCACCAGCATCCCCACTACAGCGCCACTCCGAGCTCTTTGGGCAGTTCCGGAAGCTGAAGCCCCCCTCCTTCAAGGGGGATGAGGACCCGACCGAGGCAGAGGACTGGCTCGAGTAGCTGGAGAAGATTTTCGACACCCTTCACCCCCTGGTGGAGTGCCGCGTGGCCTTTGCCATGTACCAGCTGGAGAGTGCGGCACACAGGTGGTGGAGGGCGGTCCGAGGACAGGAGAGAGACGAGCCGACCTGGGATCGGTTCGTCGCCCTCTTCTGCGAGCAATACTTTCCCCAGACATGGTAGGACCAGAGGAGGCGGGAGTTCCACACTCTCCGCCAAGGGACGATGACCGTAAGCGCGTACCGCACGCGTTTCCTGGAGCTGTCCCGCTTTGCAGCGACAGCGGTAGCTACTGGGGAGGAGCGCCTTTGGAGGTTCACCGAGGGGCTCCGGCCTGCGATTCGGGGGTATGACAAAGCCCTGAAGCTGCCTACGTTTTCGAGGGTGGTGGAGGCAGCCATGACTTACGAGGAGACCAACCCGTCCGCGCGAGACACTGATGGCGGGCGGAAGAGGCCCTTTCAGCCAGACTTTTCACAGGGCCGGCGAGAGAGGAGACACGTGGCGTCCGCAGGGGCGCTGTCACGTTTTACAGGGCCATCAGTGGCCTTTGGGGGCCCTCGACAGGGGCCAGTCGCCAGCACCGGATCCCTGCCCATGCGACAGCAGGGACCCACTGAGGGCGGGAGTCGGGTTCCCCTCTGTTACCAGTGTGGCCAGCCGGTCCACATCAGGAGGGACTGCCCGTCTAGGGCAGGAGGTCAGTAGATACTTCCCGCACAGAGCACTGGAGGGCGCGCAGGAGGCCGCGGTTACCAGGCGCGAGGAGGACAGCAGTCACGAGGAGGGTATCGGCCAGCACCTGCCCATCTGACGCAGAGTGTGGCTGCTTCGTCCGTACCTAGAGCTGAGGGGCGTATCAACGCCCTGACACACAGGGATGCCAGAGCTTCGGGCTCGGTAGTGGCAGGTATGGTTTCAGTTTCCGGCAGACTCGTTTACACACTTTTCGATTCCGGCGCTACGCACTCGTTTGTCGCAGCAAGTTTCGCAGTTAGTTTGGGCCAGGATTATATGCTGTTAGAAAATCTGTTAGTAATCAGAGGCCCGAGTGGTCAGCTGTTTGTAGCTGAGGAGGTGTACACAGATTGCAAGGTCAGCGTCGGGGGATATAGCCTGCCAGCTGACCTGATTTTGATACAGATGGAGGACTTTGGCGTAATTCTGGGGATGGACTGGCTGTCCGCTTACCACGCCTTGATAGACTGTTTTGAGAGGAAAATTGTCGTCTCCATGCCGGAGTTGCCTTCTTTCGAGTTTCACGGACAGCCAGTGGACGGAGGCTTCAGGTGCATTTCGGCACTTCAGGCGGCGAGACTTTTGAGCCAGGGGTGTGAGGGCTTCCTAGCTTGTGTGGTGGCAGAGCCCAGCCCTGTGGCAGACTTCCAGAGTATCCCGGTGGTCAGAGAGTACCCTGACGTGTTTCCGGACGAGTTACCAGGACTACCGCCCGAACGTGAGATCGAGTTTGAGATCTCACTAGTACCAGGGACCAGCCCCATCTCCATCGCGCCATACAGGATGGCACCGCTTGAGCTGCGAGAGCTTAAGTCCCAGTTGCAGGACCTTTTGGAGAAAGGTTTCGTGAGGCCCAGTGTGTCTCCCTGGGGAGCCCCGGTCCTGTTTGTGAAGAAGAAGGATGGTACCCTACGCCTTTGTGTGGACTATCGACAGCTGAATAGGGTCACCATCAAGAACAGATATCCGCTGCCGAGGATCGACGAGTTGTTTGACCAGTTGCGGGGTGCCACGGTGTTCTCCAAGATCGACTTGTGGTCTGGATACCACCAGTTGAGGATCAGGGAGGCAGACGTCTCCAAGACAGCTTTCCGCACTCGGTACGGACACTACGAGTTTTTGGTCATGCCGTTTGGGCTGACCAATGCCCCCGCTGCTTTCATGGATCTGATGAACCGGGTGTTTAGACCGTACTTGGACCAGTTCGTGGTGGTTTTCTTAGATGTACTCATCTATTCTAGAGATCAGACGCAGCACAGACAGCACTTGCGGATGGTTCTGGACACTCTGAGACGACGTAGGCTGTACGCCAAATACAGCAAGTGAGAGTTCTGGTTGAGGGAGGTGACCTTCTTAGGTCATGTGATCTCTGGAGACGGCTTGGCGGTGGACCCAGCCAAGGTCGAGGCAGTACTCAGGTGGGAGAGACCGCGTTCAGTCACTGAGATTCGTAGTTTCCTGGGACTGGCAGGCTACTATAGACGTTTCATCAGAGGCTTTTAACAGATCGTGCGTCCTATGACACAGTTGACCCGGAAGGACGTGCCCTTCACTTGGAGAGACACCTGTGAGGAGTGTTTTCAGGAGCTGAAGGAGAGGTTGACCTCGGCTCCCGTGCTCACCATCCCTGACAATAGTGGCGGGTTCGTTGTGTACTCGGACGCCTCCTTGCAGGGCTTAGGAGGTGTGCTCATGCAGAGGGGTCACGTTGTCGCTTATGCTTCGCGGCAACTGAAGCCCCATGAGCATACCTACCCTACCCACGACCTAGAGTTGGTAGCTGTTGTCTTCGCGCTGAAGACCTGGAGGCACTACTTGTACGGTGAGACCTTCGAAATTTTCACAGATCACAAGAGCCTCAGATACCTTTTTGATCAGAAGGAGCTCAACATGAGACAAAGACGTTGGTTGGAGCTCCTGAAGGACTACGACTGCAGCATCTCCTACCACCCAGGAAAGGCCATTATGGTGGCTGACGCCTTAAGCCGTAAGGTGCCCGCACACTTGGCCAGTTTACAGTTACAGAGTTGGAGCCTTTTGGAGGAGGTGGGCAGTTGGCGACCCCTGGAGTTACGGGGGCACTGTGGGGCAGTGACGGTGACACGACAGACTAGGCCAGAGCTGATAGACCGCATCATCACAGGATAGATGGCCGATCCGTACTTGCAGTCCTTGCGTGACAGAGTACTGTCAGGAGACCCAGGGGACTTCTCTTTCACAGACCAGGTGCTGTGCCTGAGGGGACGGTTGTGCGTTCCCAGAGACGAGGAGCTGTTGAGAGAGCTCCTGACTGAGGCACACGGTTCCAGATTCACCATACATCCGGGAAACACGAAGATGTACCATGACTTGAGACGCGAGTTTTGGTGGAGGGGGATGAAGCGGGATGTGCGTGAATTCGTGCAGCAGTGCTTAGTGTGCCAGCAGGTGAAAGCCGAGCATCAGAGGCCTGCAGGGCCGCTACAGCCGCTTCCAGTGCCAGAGTGGAAGTGGGAGAGCATCACCATGGACTTGGTGGTGGGCTTACCTGTTACCCAGCGTGGACACGACGCTGTCTGGGTAATTGTGGATAGACTGACGAAGACGACACGATTCTTGCCGATCCGAGTCACTTTGGGACCAGCACAGTTGGCAGAGAGGTATATCCACGACGTGGTACGACTAGAAGGAGTTCCACGGGAGATCGTATCCGACCAGGATACCCGCTTTACGTCACAGTTTTGGGCTGAGTTTCAGCAGGTCCTGGGGACGCGGTTGAGGTTTAGTACAGCTTACCACCCCCAGACGGACGGACAATCCGAGCGCACGATACAGACACTTGAGGACCTTTTGCGTGCCTGTGTACTGGATTGGAGGGGCTCTTGGGAGGAGCACCTGCCCCTGGCGGAGTTTGCATACAACAACAGTTATCACTCGAGCATCGGCATGGCTCCCTACGAGGCTCTGTATGGATGGAGGTGTACGGCACCCTTGAGTTGGGTTGAGGTGGGGACCAAGTGGGAGGTAGGCCCCAGGTTGATCCGGCAGAGTCAGGAGGTAGTCGAGCAGATCCACAGGCGACTCCACATTGTCAGGAGCAGACAGAAGAGCTACGCGGATCGGAGACGTAGAGAGGTGCAGTTTGAGGTTGGGGACCACGTCTTTCTTCGTGTTTCGCCCATGAAGAGCCTGCAGCGGTTTGGAGTGAGAGGGAAGCTCGTGCCGAGGTTTGTGGGGCCCTTTGAGGTCCTGGAGCGGGTTGGACCCGTTGCTTACAGGCTTGCCTTCCCTCCCCAGCTTTCTAGTGTGCACGACGTGTTCCACGTGTCCAACCTCAGGAAGTATGTAGCCGATCCCAGTCACGTATTGAGTGACGAGAGCGTCGAGGTGGGCGACGACCTGACCTACCCTGAGCGGCCAGTGCAGATTCTAGACCGAGCCGTCCGCAGTTTGAGACGAAAGCAAGTACCCCTAGTAAAGGTTTTGTGGAGGAGCCAGCGGTACGAGTAGGCTACCTGGGATTCTGAGGTGGCAATGCGGGAGCGGTACCCGGAGCTCTTCGCAGGTACGTCTTTTCGGACCGGCTTCGATCCTCTTTGAGTTTGTTATGGTTACTACGACGTTTTTCCCGCACCCTAGTTAGCGCAAGTTTCGGGGACGAAACTTCCTTTGAGTTTGCTATATTGTTACGAACGCGCGGCTTCAGACGTCTTTTAAGACGTCTGGGAGGTGGCCCAGACGTCGGACCAGACGTTTGGAACCCCTTCCAGACGTCTGGGATTCGGTTTCGGCGGCACGCGCGGTTGCGTTTGCGCGCCTGCGCGTGCAGACCTGCGATCGCTTTTTCCCTCTCTCCTGCGAGCGCAGGCTGCCCTCTGTCTTGCTCTCTCTCTCTCCCCGCACGGCTTTAGAAAGCCTCGTCCTCTCCCTCACTCTCATCGCCTCCGCCCCTTCCTCTTCTCCTTCCGGCTAGTGCGAGAGTGAGCGAGCGGCGGCGGTGGCAGCCGCGGCGAGTGCGGGAGGAGGTGCTGCACGAGAAGAGGAGGCGCTCGGCCGTGAGGGCGAGCTTGCTGGGGTTGCTAGAGCCGGCCGGCGGGGGGTGCAGCAGACGCGGGGTGACGCGGGAGGCCTGCTGCAGCTCGAGCAGCAGGTGAGCGAGGCGCGGCCGTGCGTCGCGGGCGGAGGGCGAGTCGCGCTCTGATTCTGGAAGTTTTTCCAGAATCAGACGTCTGGGATTCCAACCAGAGGACGGGGAAGACATCTGGAGGACTGTCCAGACGTCTGGTAAGTAAGTTATTTTTCGTACCTTCTTCCTTTCCTTCGACCGTCCGTACTGAGCATGAGGATGTGTACGCGCAGGTTCTGAGATTCTCATCCAACGCGAATCAGACGTCTGGCAACGGTGCCAGACGACTGGAGGGACTTCCAGACGTCCGGGATGACCATCGGACGTCTGGGAACTAGGCCAGACGCCCCCGCAGGCTTCTGGATGTTTGAGAAACCACGCAGGACAAGGTACCATCTGATCTCCATTTTTAAGACGTCTAGAAGAAGTTTCAGACGTCTGATTTTGCACTGTTTCGTCGTTTTCGACCCGTTTAGGACCCGTTCGGAGTCCGTTTTCCGCGTTTCGAGTTGCATTCTTTTCGGAATTAAATCCTATACCCATCTACAATGATTAGATACTATTTTGAGAAACTCCTTGTGTTTTATCCTTGTGATAGGACCCCGTTCCATTGCAGTCTCGGGGGTTGCGGAGGCACGCGGGATTCCTGACCTCGCCCCCAGTACTCCTGTTGTAACTGGTAGAGTGGCTTTTAAGTTTATTAGTATAATCTGTTAAGTTATGGAACCATAAATAGAACCTAGGACATTGCATGAATCCTAGGAATGAGAAACTAGAATGAATGGTAGATCCTAGGGTGTTGCATGAATGCTAGGGCTGGAAAACTAGATTGTATGATAGATCCTAGGGTATGGCATGAATCCTAGGATGGGAAGAACTAGTGGAATATATGAATACCGCAGTCTTGGAAAATGTGGAAAGGAAATAATAGCTACCTGTAAATTGGTTTAACAGCTGCCTGTTATGAATAAATGAGTATGTCTGAGAATATGGGATGTATGAGCGTGAAACTGGAAAGGTGAAACCAGAATGTGCTGAGTTAAAAGAGCTGGAACCCTACGGGGAATTAGGAGTAGAACTCCTGGAAGGTGAATGGAATAGAATTGGGGAAGTGAGCTGGCCCTTAAGTATGGAGTACCAAGGAGAGCGACTGTCCCCCTGTTTAGTGCAGAGCGGAGCCAGCCGCCCCAGGGACCCGGGGTTAGGTCTGGCCACTTTGTACTGACTTGCTGGCCCTGGTGTACGTAGTACCGAGGAGAGCTACTAGTGTAGGGCGAGTACTAGCTACCCCACGGGCCTCGGGGTACTGCTAGCTCACCTACATCGACTTGTTAGACCCACTGGGCAAACCAAGGTAGTCAGGCGAGGGTGCGCGGACTGTGGAGGGGTAAGGCCCCTGTTTGGTTACTATGGAGGGGTTCGACCCCTGTTACTGAGAGGGTTCTGCCCTGTACTGGTTCTGTTCTGTGCCTTGGGGCGCACCCGTTAATGGAAACGACTGACCGCGTGCCAGTGCGGGTTAGCTACCTGTGCGTTTATCGCGCGTGCTGTAGTCATCGTTACGTCTGTCCGTGACCTTGGGGTGGTTGAATGAGAGTAGGATCACCACGGGGGACTCTCCCGGCCAGGAGAGCTCCACGTGCTACTTCTACTTTTTGGAAAAGACTGCAATCAAGATCGTTCCCATGAAGAACATTCGAGATCAAGTAAATGATCTAAGAAATAAATGAAATCGTGAGACAATTGAAAGACGTAAATAAAGAAAGTAACAGAACATAACAGCTACTGTGCACTCTACTATTTCTTTAGTTTTAGTTGCCACTCTACTCAGCATTTTGTTGACGTGTTACACTCGTTACCTTTCAGGACCAGGTGTTGAGCAGCCAGGGTCAGCGGCTGCAGAGGACGCTGGGCCGAGTAGGGTCCAGTAGAGTTATCACTGTTCTCTTGTACCTCTTTTTGTTCCACTGTAGTGAGTAGTTCTTGTTACTGCTGTACTTTTCTTTACCTGCAGTTCATATTATGTTATGAATGTTGTTCTACTGTTGTGGTGGTATATACTGTAGTGGTTTCTTTCCTTACTGCTGTATTTTCTTACTGTTAGTTATATTCATGCTGAATGTGGTTTATTTTACTGCTCTTTTGGTTATTTCCTCGTTGGACGACTAGGTCTTGGGATTAGTTGAGTCGGTCCGGTTCTCGTGTCTCGTAGGGACTCGGGAATCGGGTCGTTACACCAAGACTACCGCCTGAGCGTGAGATCGAGTTTGAGATCTCACTAGTACCAGGGACCAGCCCCATCTCCACCGCACCATACCGGATGGCACTACTTGAGCTACGAGAGCTCAAGTCTCAGTTGCAAGATCTTTTGGAGAAGGGCTTCGTGAGGCCCAGTGCGTCTCCCTGGGGAGCCCCGGTACTGTTTGTGAAGAAGAAGGATGGTACCCTACGCCTTTGCGTGGACTACCGACAGCTGAATAGGGTCACCATCAAAAACAGATATCCGCTGCCAAGGATCGATGACTTGTTTGACCAGTTGCGAGGTGCCACGGTGTTCTCCAAGATCGACTTGAGGTCTGGATACCACCAGTTGAGGATCAGGGAGGCAGACGTCTCCAAGACAGCTTTCCGCACCCGGTACGGACACTACGAGTTTTTGGTTATGCCATTTGGGCTGACCAATGCCCCTGCTACTTTCATGGACCTGATGAACTGAGTGTTTTGACCGTACTTGGACCAGTTCGTGGTGGTATTTGTTGATGACGTACTCATCTATTCTCGAGATCAGACACAGCATGGACAGCACTTGCGGATGGTTCTGGACACACTGAGATGACGTAGGCTGTACGCCAAATACAGCAAATGCGAGTTCTGGTTGAGGGAGGTGACCTTCTTAGGTCATGTGATCTCTGGGGACGGCTTGGCGGTGGACTCAACCAAGGTCAGGGCAGTGCTCAGATGGGAGAGACCGCGTTCAGTCACTGAGATTCACAGTTTCCTGGGACTGGCAGGCTACTACAAACAGTTTATCAGGGATTTTTCACAGATTGGGCGTCCTATGACACAGTTGAACCAGAAGGACGTGCCCTTCACTTGGACAGACGCCTGTGAGGAGTGTTTTCAGGAGCTGATGGAGAGGTTGACTTTGGCTCCCGTGCTCACCATCCCTGACAGTAGTGGCGGGTTCGTTGTGTACACGGATGCCTCCTTGCAGGGGTTAGGAGGTGTGCTCATGCAGAGGGGTCACGTTGTCGCTTACGCTTCGGGGCAACTGAAGCCCCATGAGCATACCTACCCTACCCACGACTTGGAGCTGGCAGCTGTCGTCTTCGCGCTGAAGACCTGGAGGCACTACTTGTACGGTGAGACCTTCGATATTTTCACGGATCACAAGAGCCTCAGATACCTTTTTGATCAGAAGGAGCCCAACATGAGACAGAGACGTTGGTTGGAGCTCCTGAAGGACTATGACTGCAGCATTTCCTACCACCCGAGGAAGGCCAACGTGGTGGCTGACGCCTTGAGCTGGAAGGCGCCTGCACACTTGGCCAGTTTACAGTTACAGAGTTGGAGCCTTTTGGAGGAGGTGGGCAGTTGGCGACCCCTAGAGTTACGGGGGAACTGTGGGGCAGTGACGGTGACACGACAGACTAGGCCAGAGCTGATAGATCGCATCATCACAGGATAGATGGCCGATCCGTACTTGCAGTCTCTACGCGACAGAGTACTGTCAGGAGACCCAGGGGACTTCTCTTTCACAGACCAGGTACTGCGCCTGAGGGGACGGTTGTGCGTTCCCAGAGACGAGGAGCTGTTGAGAGAGCTCCTGACTGAGGCACACGGTTCCAGATTCACCATACATCCGGGAAACACGAAGATGTACCACGACTTGAGACGTGAGTTTTGGTGGAGGGGGATGAAGCAGGATGTGGGTGAATTCGTGCAGCAGTGCTTAGTGTGCCAGCAGGTGAAAGCCGAGCATCAGAGGCCTGCAGGGCTGCTACAGCCGCTTCCAGTGCCAGAGTGGAAGTGGGAGAGCATCACCATGGACTTGGTGGTGGGCTTACCGGTTACCTAGCGAGGACACGACGCAGTCTGGGTAATTGTGGATAGACTGACGAAGATGGCACGATTCTTGCCGATCCGAGTCACTTTGGGACCATCACAGTTGGCAGATAGGTATATCAGCGATGTGGTACGACTACACAGAGTTTCGCAGGAGATCGTATCCGACCGGGATACCCGCTTTACATCCCAATTTTGGGCTGAGTTTCAGCAGGCCCTGGGACGCGGTTGAGATTCAGTACAGCCTACCACCCCCAGACGGACGGACAGTCTGAGCGCACGATATAGACACTTGAGGACCTTTTGCGTGCCTGTGTACTAGACTGGAGGGGCTCTTGGGAGGAGCACCTGCCCTTGGCGGAGTTTGCATACAACAATAGCTATCACTCGAGCATCGGCATGGCTCCCTACGAGGCTCTGTACGGACGGAGGTGTACGGCACCCTTTAGTTGGGTTGAGGTGGGGACCAAGTGGGAGGTTGGCCCCAGGTTGATCCGGCAGAGTCAGGAGGTAGTCGAGCAGATCCACAGGCGACTCCGTACTGTCAGGAGCAGGCAGAAGAGCTACGCGGATCGAAGACGCAGAGAGGTGAAGTTTGAGGTTGGGGACCACGTCTTCCTTCGTGTTTCGCCCATGAAGGGCCTGCAGCGGTTTGGGGTGAGAGGGAAGCTCGCACCGAGATTCGTGGGGCCCTTTGAGATCCTGGAGCGGGTTGGACCCGTTGCTTGCAGACTTGCCCTCCCTCCTCGGCTTTCTGGTGTGCACGATGTGTTCCACGTGTCCAACCTCAGGAAGTACGTAGCCGATCCCAGTCATGTACTGAGTCACGAGAGCGTCGAGGTGGGCGACGACCTGACCAACCCCAAGCAGCCAGTGCAGATTCTTGACCGAGTCGTCTGCAGTTTGAGACGAAAGCAAGTACCCCTGGTGAAGGTTTTGTGGAGGAGCCAGCGGTACGAGGAGGCTACCTGGGAGCCTGAGGCAGCAATGCGGGAGCAGTACCCGGAGCTCTTCGCCGGTACATCTTTTCGGACCGGCTTATGTCCTCTTTGATTTTGTTATGTTTTTATATGTCGTTCTTTCCCGCACCCTAGTTAGCGCAAGTTTCGGGGACGAAACTTCCTTTGAGTTTGTTATATTGTTACGAACGCGGCCTCAAGACGGTTTTAAGACGTTTGGGAAGTGGCCCAGACGTCTGACCAGACGTCTGGTATTTAATTTTTGCGGCGTATGGGGTTGCGTCTGCGCGCATGCACGCGCAGACCTGCGCTCGCCGCTCTCTTCCCTCTTTTTCCCTCTCTCCTCCTGCAGGGCGCGGCATCTCTCTCTCTCTCTCCCCGCGCGACCTTAAAAGGCCCTTCGCCCTCTCCCTCACCCTCATCTCCTCCGTGTTCCTCTCCTTCTCCCAGCCGGTGCGAGAGCACGAGTGAGCGGCGGCAGCAGCGGCCGCGGCAAGTGTGCGGGAGGAGGTGTTGCGCGAGGGAGGAGACGCTCGACCGTGAGGGCTCGAGCTTGCCAGGGCAGCTAGAGCCGGCCGGCGGGGGGGCAGCGGGCGTGGAGTGTCGCGTAGGGGCTGCTGCAGCTCGAGCAGCAGGCGGACGGGGCGCGGCGCGGCTGTGCGTCGCGGGCGGAGGGCGAGTTGAGCTCTGTTTCTGGAAATTTTTCCAGAATAAGACGTCTGGGCTTATGACCAGACGGCGGTGAAGACGTCTGGAGGACTGCCTCGACGTCTGTCAGGTAAGATATTTCTATCTTCTCCCTTTTTCGCGTGTACGGCCATGCAGCCGTCCACCGCGCCTTCGTCTGCGACTCGTCGTACTGAGGACAGGTGTGGGTGCATGCAGGTTTTGCTCGGGAGGGCGCGAGGGCTCGCCATCCCACGTGAATCGGACGTCTGGCCGCAGTGCCAGACGACGGGAAGTACTTCCAGACGTCCGGGGTGACCATCGGACGTCTGGGAACTAAGCCAGATGCCCCTGCAGGCTTCTGGACGTCTGAGGGACTACACAGAATGAAGGTACGCTCTGACCCACATTTTAAGACGTCTGGAAGAGGTTCCAGACGTCTGATTTTGGGCAGTTTTGTCGTTTTCGACCCGTTTAGGGCCCGTTCGGAGTCCGTTTTCCTCGTTTCGAGTTGCGTTCTTTCTGGAATAAAATCCTCTACCCGTTTACAGTAATTATATACCGTTCTGAGAACTCCTTGTGTTTGATCCTTGTGTTAGGACCCCGTTCCATTGCAGTCTTGGGGATTGCAGAGGCGCGCGGGATTTCCGACCACGCCCCCAGTACTCTCGTTGTAGCTGGTAGAGTGGCTTTTAATTTACTTAATCAAATTTGTTACAATTGTGGAATAATTAATAGAGTCTAGGGCACTGCATGAACCCTAGGATTGAGAAACTAGATTGAATGATAGATCCTAGGGTATTGCATGAAACCTAGGACTGGAAACTAGATTGAATAATAGATCCTAGGGTACGGCATGAATCCTAGGACTGGAAAACTAGTGATATGTATATAATATTGCAGTCTTGGAAAGGTTGAAAGGAAATAATAGCTGCCTGTAAATTGATTTAACCGCTGCCTGTTATAAAGGAATAAATATGATTGAGAACATGGGTTGTATGAGTGTAAAACTGGAATGGTGAAACCTAAATGTGCTGAGTTAAAAGAGCTGGAACCCTACGGGGAATTAGGAGTAGAACTCCTGGAAAGAGAATGGATGGAACTGAGAAAGAAAGACGTGGAAGTGTGTTGTCTCTGGGGTACATGGTACCAACGAGAGCACACATTACCTCTTAGTGTAGAGGGGAGCTTGCCGCCCTCAAGTTGAGACCGGGGTGGGTTTGGCCACTGTACACCGACTTGCTGGCCCTCGCGTATGCAGTACCGAGGAGAGCTACTAGTGTAGGGAGAGCACTAGCTACCTCATGGGCCTCGGGGTTCTGCTAGCCTCCTACACCAACTTGTTAGGCCCACTGGGCAAACCAGGGTAGTCAGGCGAGGGTGCGCGGACTGTGGAGGGGTTGGACCCCCGTTACTGAGAGGGCTCTACCCTATACTAGTTCCGTACTGTGCTTTGGGCACACCCGTTAACGGAAACGACTGACCGCGTGCCAGTGCGGGGTAGCTACTCGTGCGCTTATCGCACGTGCCGTAGTCACCGTTATGTCTGTCAGCGACCCTGGGGTGGTTGACTGAGGGTAGGATCACCATGGGGACTCTCCCGGCCAGGAGAGCACCACGTGTTACTTCTACTGTTCGAAAAAGACTGTAATCAAGATCGTTCCCACGAGGAACATTCGAGATCAAGTGAAGGATCTGAGAAATAGATAAATTGTGAAATAATAAAAAGACGTAAATAAAGGAAGAAAGAAAATATTACAGCTATTGTACACTGTACTGCTTCTTTAATTTTAGCTGCCACTCTCCTTAGCGTTTTGCTGACGTGTTACACTCGTTACTTTTCAGGACCAGGTGTTGAGTAGCCAGGGTCAGCGGCTGCAGAGGACGCTGGGCCGAGTAGGGTCCAGTAAAGTTACAGCAGTTCTTTTTGTACCCCTTTTGTTCCACTGTAGTGAGTAGTTTTTGTTACTCTCTGTACTTCTTTACTTGTAGCTTCATGTTATGTTATAATTGTTGTTCTACTGTTGTGGTGGTATATACTGTATTAGTTCATTTTCTTACTGCTGTATTTTGTTACTGCTAGTTATATTCATGCTGAATGTGGTTTATTTTACTGCTCTTTTGGTTACTTCCTCGTTGGACGACTAGGTCTTGGGATTAGTCGAGTCGGTCCGGTTCTCGTGTTTCGTAGGGACTCGGGAATCGGGTCGTTACATCTCCCTACTCAGATTTTATCCCAAATGGACTAACTGCAGCAGCAGTTAGACCATCTAGAATCAAATCTGAGCTGCTGCAGGGTTTATCTGTAGAATCAATGCTGCTGCTGCTGTCTAACTGTTCTAATTTGTAGCAGATGGAATCTGATGTAATACCCTGTAGAATATGTTTTGAAATGTTGCTAACATACAGATGTATTGCTTCCCTTGTGAATACAAGCTTTCCTGATAGATAATTGAACTTTAATTTCTGTGGATTCTTGTTTATCTCTTCCAAGTGTTGTCAGCTAGTTTAGTTTAAGCTAACTGTCCAACACATGATTTAAAAAGGGAAACTAAACTAAGGACTGTATTAAAATTGGTAAACACTTCCTAAATCTCATGCTGAATGAAAATAAGGCATTCATGAAGCTTGACAAAAAGAGTTATACTTAAAAAGACTTTAAACATGCCTCTTTCTCCTTAGCCAACTCTTCCCTTCTCATCTCCTATTTCTATAAGATTTATAAAAACAATAAAAAGTGAAAAACTCCCAAAAGACCTAAAAAAAATTATATTACTTTGTATATTAAGTATACTCTTATAAACATAAGCTTTATACTAGGTTATTATGTATGTAAATAGGTAGTATATATACATATACTGTACAAATAACTATGTAAATATATTACATGCTGTAAATTAGGCATCTGATTTAGTTTAGACAGTATATACATTAATTATATAACTATCTATAAATTAAACTAATTTATATGTATTATTAGACTAACTAAATCAGTAGATAGTATACATAATAGAATTAAACTATAAAACTGTATATATCTATGCATATGTAAATTATGAGTAAATAAAATCCCGTACCTTAATTTAATTCTTTATATATAATAAATAATGAATTTATTAAGTTAATAGCTAATTTGTTAAATTAAATTAGATAAATTAGTAATTTAGGGTTATAATTAAGTTAATTGAATCTGTATACTTAGGCTAATATATCTTAAGTAATTTAAGCTAGTTGAAGTATGTTTATACCTTATTATACTATTTTAACTTAATTTATAAGTAAAATAGTCAAATATGCTATTTAAATGTAAATACAACAGAAATTAATTCTGAAAAATATAATAAAAATATTTATAAAATACTTATACTTGTATACTAACTCTGTATAAGGTCAGTTAGACCATATAGTAGCTAATTTATAAGTAATTAAAGAATAAAACACCAAAATCAGTGTGTAAAAATAGTATACTTTAGTGAATTGATTTATATAGTAAATCTAATTAAAATTTCAAATTAATTGTACAATTGTATAGTCTTATGTAAACACTTCATTTTCCCATAATTTATTTTTATTTTTAAATAAATTATGGCCCTCGAATTGAGGGCCAAAATCTCCCTCAGCGTACAGCCGCGCGCACTTTTCAGCGCAGATGCAGTGTTCGAATAGTGCCACATCGTGCGTTGCAAAGTGCGCGTGGTGACTTATATTGTTTTTCTTCCTAAGCAGCGTAGTCGTCATGGGCGCCAGACGCTCGAAACAACATACGCTATATACTCTGAGCATACTCTTGAGAATGTATTGAGCATTGTGGGGCCGGGGCCTGGTGAGGGGTGTGTGTGTGCGTGGGCTAAGAAAGCCCTGATCTGAGTTTGATAAAACGTAATTAAGCAGCTTAATGACAATTAGGGTGTGCTTAGTAGAGGTTTGGTCCCACCCTCTAGGTGCTGTGTATCCCTCGAAAAGCGTGCCCATAAATTAAACACATTTTTAATTAATTAAAGAGAACTAATAACAGTAGTTAATTACCTCTACGCGGCAGTTTGTGGAATCTGTTAAGGCAGAATTAAAACGAAGAAGAAGAATACCAGAAGAAGATTAGTGTGGAGTAAGAGAGAGAAGATGTACATATGAAGGTGAATACAAATACAAAAGAAATATATATATATATGTATACGTAGTATAGTTAATTACTTTTACGTAAATAAACTCATACATTTACTAACAGAATAAAACGTCGCCATAATCGTCGCTACAGACCCCAGTTTCCCTCCTTAAGTTTGTATATAGTATTTTCTGGGATCTAGTGACGCTTACATCTGTCACTATAGCTATTATATGTGTTACTGTGGTGTCAAATTAGTAAGTTAAGCTAGTATACTATGTAATCTTAGTTGATAGTGTACTTTCATGTAAGAATTAATACTATAACTTATAAAGAGATAGTTTAAAATATAGTGATGAATTGTTTGGTGCTTGTTTATAGTTAGTTTTTGCAAGCATTTCGATTAATTCTTTGTGAATAGGCAAACCATGTTTACATTCATTCATTCTTTATTAGATGTAAAACTTCTTTTTTTGGAATTAGAGGATAATTTTGAGATCAAAGAGCGATGTAAATTAATAATTGCCTCCCAGTGAACGACCTGGAATAAAATCAGTAAAAATTAGGTAAGTAAATAATAATGGTTATAATGACTGGTATCCCATACAACCCACTACAATGACACTAATGGTATTTTCAAACCACCACCTACCTACAATTATTACCTGCCCCACTATATATCTCTATCTATATATATTATTGGAAGATATACACTGAGCACATTGGTCCTTCTAATAAGTACTAGTTCTTAGGTTCTCTTTTACTTTCGAAGAGAATGATAAGAAATTTGGAAAATCCCGAGCATTGGTGCTCATATATTGCTTGGTTTGAAATATCATGCATACCATAAGTTGAGCCTTAGAAGTACAATATTAAAAAAGAAAGTGCATCTTGAGCTCAATTTGACAAATGCACATACAACATGTCATTCTTTGATTTCAAAGAACGAATAATCCAAGAATAAAAGATCAGATTAAGCTTGCTACAAAATAAATTTATAAATATTTGTCCATAAAAATAATCAAGTTACACCATTTAATGATTTAATGGACTAATGAATTGGTTCCTGTAATGAATTTGTTTACCTAAAAAGTGTGTAACCCAACCAATACTAGGCAACTATCAAGGATGTTTTTATGTTTATTTACATGACTCAAAAAATCTGGTCATATACAGGGATATGTGGTTACAAAAATTGTAATTGGATAAATGTGATTAGATAGACCTAAATGCACTCCTTTCTAGAACAATAACCAATAGAAACAATATAAATTCAACATAAATTGTATCTTCTTGCATTTTGTTTACAAAAAGAATGAGTCGCAGGTGAAATGAATTGAATAAGAATGATTGGACTTGTTGCCTAATGTTTCTGAATGATAAACAAAAAGAATAGAAGATACTTCTAAACCTTAGAGAATGCCTACTAAATAGTGGATATATGTCACTTGCTAGTTCATGTTTGGAATTATCAAAATGTATTCACCTTTTTGTACCCTTTATAGTATGTATGTGCTCATTGAAGGAGAAAAGGTATGACACCTATTCGAGTGAATCAAACTAATGTGCAATTCACGAGCTACAACAAGCTGTCAAGAGTTTCTGGGTTAAACATTTTGGTTCCACATGCATCGTCTTCTCTCCTCTAATCTCATCACTTGTAACATAACATGGTTCTTCTGTAGACATAATGTTGTTGAGAAGATTTGGACTTATATTGCTAGCCATGTGTGATTTAGGGTGCCATTTTCTCTCAAACCAATTTATGAGGGCAACTGACCAATTTGCGATTCCTATAGGATCAACCATATTGAATGGAGTAGGCAGCTAATGTTCATTAGTACATGAATTCTTTTGTTATTCCATACCAAGCTTGCACAAAATTGAATCTATTGTAGCAAAGGTTGTCTATCAAAATTAATAAAGCATGTCACCAGGAGATTGAGAAACTCTAAGAACCCTTTATAAAGTCCTTTATGTCAACCTTAGGTAACATATGTTCAGAATATCTCTTAGAACCATAAGGACTAGGATCCTAACAAAAGTTAATGCAACATGTATCTAACACCTACCTGCTACCATGCCTTATGCGAATTCTCTTGAATATCGACATCAAAAGTCGTATCCCCATAGAACAAGATTTGTTGCAACCCCTCGTCAACACATTAGAGCATCACACAGAGCTTTCTCTTCTTAAATCTATCTATCTATCTATGGATGCAGATTCGACCTAGTCGCTATTGTTTGTTTCCCTCTCGAAATGGGAAACAAAGTTCTCTCTCTTATATCTTTGAGTCTTTTTAATAGTGCCCATAAATGAAAAATCTTTACAACATAGGATCGAAATATGCCCCCAAACTCAAGGTCTCTTGTATTCCACATTTACTTATATCAATCATGACAAAACTTCACCCTTCTTCCATGTCCAGGTTAGGGTTCTAGAATGAATAGAGCAATAGGGAAACTATAATGAATCTTAAAAACAACAAACAAGATCAAATACCTCAACCTCAGAAGAAAGGTTCAAAACTATGGGGAACACGCACAGCACCGCATCCCCCTTCTTCCATGTCCAGATTAGGGTTCTTGACATCGGCTTGCTGTGCCATGCTCATCAAGGCTCTTGTGCATCCCTTAGGCAACCCCATCATTGCCAACAAGAACAGGATCCCCACAGATTGATCTCGACCTCCGACATAGTTGCCTCATCCGCCCTAGCTAGTAGCGCCTCAAAACCAATGTAGCATTTGGGCAACGCTAAGCGTGGAGGCGAAGGTGAAGTCGGGGTAGTTCTGAAGGAGGAGCCTGATGGAGTGGCCCTTGCAGATGATGAAGGAGTGGAGGGCAAAGGTAGCCTTGCAAGAAAGGAGGTGGGCGTCGATGTGATCAGAAGATGCAGCGGCAGTGGATGTGCAAGGACGAAAGTGGATGTGATCAGAAGGCACTCCTTTTTAATCCTAGCCTAAGGAGGTTGAGGAGGTAAGGCACGGCCATGGCGTCTATTGAGCGCTCTGTTCGCATGGCCCCACGCACCCTTGCGTAGATATCCTGCAGCCAGACACCGAGGAGGATGAGGGGGAGCAGCGGCGGCGACGTCGCCTCAGGAGCGCCGAAGCCCTAGGCGGTGGCGTCGCCCTGTTTTCACCAGAGCCCTTTCTCCTCCTTCGCCACTCCTTGCTCATCGTGTGCTGGTGTCTCCCATCCTCACCATCCTTTCCCTTGACTCCCACACGTGCAAGGGTGTTGTAGCTTATCGCTGGAGCGGAGGGGCGTCAGGAGCAGGGGTATCGCTGGACTTGGGGTGTATCATGAAAGGGATGAATGAGGGTTTATGTGGACTTCGGGGGGAAGGGAAAAGGTAATGGGGGGTATTTTTTTTGGATCAGTGGGAGAGTGCCCACCTGATTTTTTGTTTTACTTTTATGATAGTAATTTTAGGTCTCTAAAATATTGTGACTTAGTTTTGTGTAGGATATGTTATTACTATCACAAAAAATGGATCTTTTTGTGATGGAAAAATTTACCGTCGCAATCAACCGTCACAAAAGCATAGTTTTTCTGTAGTGAATTTCACATTATCAATTCCAGGATTAACTAATATTCACATTATTCTTCAACTTATTCGTTTCCAGGAAATTTCCAATTTCTGATCATGGTTCCAATCAAATATTTATTTAACTATCCTCATGATGTCAATTTTACTAAAAATAGAGTTCCTTTTGTACATGTGATGATAAAATCATATCCAACAAGCTTAATTGCTGTATAATTCATTAAATAATGAAATTATCAAATAAATTGTCATTAACTCATTTTAATCCAGCAGTTAACTATATTACTTTGGTTATTCACATTCGAAGTCAACAACTTGGTTCTCATCATCAATATTTAATATTCCAGTACCAGAGCAACAAAAAATACGTAAATGGATCCGATCCCAGCAACAGGTAAGAACAAACATTAAACATTGCAATACATGAAGAAAATCACTATGTAGATAAACTGTATGGAAAAGGAGAGAGACTACTATACCTAACATTGTCAGGGGGTCACGACGACTCCGCAAAAACAAGTCGGAGGCTCCCAACACCACACGTGTCTCCTAAATGTACGCCTCAAAAATCAGAGTGAAAATCACCCGATTCAACTGTAGGGATGTATCCAGCACCCTCGAGAACCCCAAGATCAAGTCTTGGATCACTTGATTCGGATCTCGGAGGCCCTCGATCTAACCAAAACAATTTTGATCGTCAGATGCTAAGTAACATAAAAACCATTCATAGGGATCAACATGAAATATTAAAAAGTTTTTATTTTAAATTGCAATTTTCTCACCCCTCAACCTATCCCTCTCATCTTCTTCCTTGCGATTTCCCTTGCCCTCGCATTGTTCACGCACAACCCATGCACAGCGCCATGGCCGGCTTCCTTCCCATTCGGTCCACCTCCAACGGCCATTGCTAAACCCTTGTTGGCCACGTCGACCACCGCCGGCGCCCCGGCAACGCTCCAGGGGCTCTCCTTCTCTACCCGCTTCTTCCATCACCATTTTCATGAACCCATGCATGTATGTGCATGGGTTGTCGGCAACCTCTAGCGACGACCTCTACTAACCGCTCACTGTCGCCGATCGCGTCTCCCTCTCCTTCTTCCTTGATTCCTCTCCTTTCTCATAGCCATCATCCTCCCCTTCTTCCCCTTCCTTCTCGTTCTTTTCATGCACACACTCGCACGACCATAGTGGCCACCCTTGTTGGTTGAATAGTTGGCTTGATGTCGACCGAACCGTAGCTTAGCCTTTCTTTTGTTTGTTCTTATTATAGTAATGTCGTTGTGGTACAGATAAAATAGCTACGGTTTGTCGTCATTGCCACTATTACAATTTTACTCAGAAATATTTTTATTCCGAGGTCGAACTCAGGGAGCTACTAGAATTCTAGAAGTACAATGCTCTTTATTACAAAAATAAGAGAGAGAAAAAGAGAGAGAGGGAGAGCACACACTCGCACGACCATAGTGGCCACCCTTGTTGGTTGAATAGTTGGCTTGATGTCGACCGAACCGTAGCTTAGCCTTTCTTTTGTTTGTTCTTATTATAGTAATGTCGTTGTGGTACAGATAAAATAGCTACGGTTTGTCGTCATTGCCACTATTACAATTTTACTCAGAAATATTTTTATTCCGAGGTCGAACTCAGGGAGCTACTAGAATTCTAGAAGTACAATGCTCTTTATTACAAAAATAAGAGAGAGAAAAAGAGAGAGAGGGAGAAGTAGATTTTGTTTCTTGGCTTTTTCTTCTTCTCTTCTTTCTCTCTTTGCCTGTCTTCTTTTTCTCTTCTTTCTATTCTCTTTTCTTTCTTCACAGTTCTTGATCTTCTTCAGTTCTTCTTCTTCTCTTCTTTGTCTTCTTTCTTTCTTCTTCTTTCTTCCTTCTTCTCTTTTCTTTCAGCTACGGCACCTTTTCTTTTCTTTTTCTTCTTCTTTGCTTTGTCTGCAGAGCTACACCCATGGTCTGATTTCTTAGTCAGATGGCTTAAGTGGTGTCTGCTACAGTGCTTCCTTTGTGCTTCTCCTTCTTCCTGCGGTCTTCTTCTTCCTTCTTCCTTGGCCTTCTCCTTCTTCCTTCTTCCTTGGTCTTCTTCTCTCGCACCCTGTCCCTGCACAAAGAGCAAAACCTACCCTGTCCCTCTACCCGCACATCTCTCTCTCTCTATAAACCACTCACAGGACGCTCTCCCAGAGCCGCGGGTAATCGGGTCGGGTTTCGTGCCCGTGACCAGGCGCACCGGTGTGTGGGTGATGCGCGAGGTGTGCTCAGATAGGGTCGGGTCGGATCCCGCCAGATCCACGAGGTGAAACCGCGGACGAGGCGAGCGTAAGGTAAGGGACCTCACCCCAGTGCTTTCGGAGGTGACCAGTAGAAAACACAAAATCAACTTATACTACTGCGGGGTTTGGTAAACTCACGATGTGGGACTATCCTCTGCGCTCTACTCGCACGTGCCCGCAGCAGACCGCAGCTTCGCTTCCTCAGCTGCAGTCTCTATTCGCTTAGATTGATGGGTTAGCTGCCTTCGCACTACCCTCCCGACTTCGCAGCACCTGGAGCCCTGGGGTTTTGAAGCCCGGAGCGCGCATGGAGCTGCTTCAATGCAACGTCAATGGCGGTCGGGCGTCGAACCTGCCAGACACGAAAAGGGCCTCTCGGCCTAATCAGATTAGCGGGGGACCTTCGCCATGGCACGACGAAGGTGGTGCAAGGTGCAATAGGTCGTGGGGTGGCGTCTGGCGAAGGGGCTAGGTCGGACAGCGACCGGAAAAATGGGTCTGATCGGGGGAGTGTGGTGGGGGTGTGGAGCGCAGTGGGTGGGCGGAGGTTGTTCAACGTGATGAGGCGGAGGTTCTGTGAGGGTCGGCGAGGCGTGTGGGGCTGCGGAGTGATGGGAGCGTCTCGCCGGAGGGTGGCCGAAGACAAGGAAGGTGACGGTGGACAGGAGCGGGCGAGGATTAATTGAATGAAAGACAGTGAGGAAAAGAAAGAGGGGGAGATGGGGAATAGTTCTGACCTAATTACAGGGACGAAGGGGCCGGAGCAGGGCGGCAGTCGTATCGACTGTCGTCGGAGAAGAAATACCCAGAGGGGGAGGGCGGCGGCGAGGAAGAGAGCGGGAGGGCACGCGCTGGTAAGGCGCGACGCGGGAAGAGCGGGCAAAGGTGGCTCTGCTGCTGGTATTGCAGCAGAGCGACGAGACGGAGGAGGAGGAGCCGCTGGAGCTGGTGAGTTTTTGCCGGAGTGGGAAGAGATGAAAGGTGGGGGTTTTTCTCCGTCAGGACCGAGCTTCCCGAGTCTGCTGGCGACGATGGTCCTTATAAAGGCGGAGGCGGAGGGGTGGGAGTAGGGAGGCGACATGCCTCCCTCACCGGAGAGTGGTCGGAATTGCGACCCATACCTTCCGCGCGTTCGCACGGAAGGTGCAGGAGAGGGCAGACATCATCCGCTGGTAAGAAGGTCTCATCTTAGGTTCAAGTTTTTATGCATTACTAAATGAGACATAAGGATTCTAATGGTGAATTTTATTTCTAGGTCAGACCTTGTTTGACTGGTCAATTTACGTAAAAACCCAAATTAAATCATTAATTGGGAATGGTTCTCAATGTAGGTCAAAATGGGTTTCCAAGGCCAAATTGAAGGTTCTAAACCCTAGAGATTATTTTTCTATGAATTTTAGAGAGTTTAGTCAATTTTTACTCTGCCTCGAACCTCGTGAATTGAAGTAGGTTTATTTTAGGGTTACAGAATGTCATTTAATTCCTTGGAGTTGCTGTAGCCCTTGTTGGATCAAATCATCCCACTTTCCTTCTTATTAGGTTAGTTTGACCTATGTTTGGACCCTGAGTTACCCTGTTTACAGATTGTGTTGGTGAAATTGCATTTTTACCCCTTATGACTTATTTTCTTCTTAAACTCAGAATTCTCTGAGTCAAGCCTTTCTATGAGTTATGTAGGAGTTTTTTCTCAAATATCTAGGTTAGATTGTGCTAGTTAGGGTTCATGATGAGGTTCTCATCATACCCCCATGCCTAGCTTTTGCTAGTCCCTTAGGAAAAACTTAAGGTTTTAACCTTTGTTCTAGTCCATGATTTTTTTAATAATTGCAGATAAGTGCTCTTAGATTAGGTTAGAATGCTGACCATAGGCCTAAAAGGTACTCTAGTACCAACTAAGATCCAGATCTGTCTAGCTTCGACCTCAGTCCTTAGCAAAGGTTTTTAAGTCCCACAAGAACTAACCTAAGGTCTATTGGACTTTGTGGTTAAAGCACCCGTGTTTGAAATAATTTTAGCCCTAGCTCAGTTCGCAGTGCGTTTTGTAAGAGAGAGAGATAGAAAATTTTTCTGTTTGGAGAGTTTTTGCTCTCTTTTTCTTTTTAATTCTAGCTTAGGATTGGCTTTTCAACACGATTTGTATCAGATTCCTTGCTCCCATCATCAATCCTCAAGGGTCCCTGGCAATCGATGCTTCGAGATAGCACCGCCCATGGCAACCCCCGGAACCTTGGCTATTGAGATTTCGAGATAATCCCATCCATGGTGTTCTGTGGCCAAATCCAGACCCTGGCAATTGACACTTCGTGATAATGTCATCCATGAAATCTGAACCAGTAGAGTGCTTACATGCCCCCAGTAGGATATGTAAATATCCTAAGAAACAAGCACCGAGGAGATGATATTTTGTTACGCATCTTCGAGGAGAATTTCCCACCTCTCCGTGCTGGGAACTCATCCAAGTCAACTTGTGTTGATCGGCCGCTCCTACTCTAGGCGTACTTTGCATAATTTTGTGATGCTTCTGCGTGATTTTGATTTTTACGCTTACTGAACCAGGCTGTGTGTGAGGTTAGGGTGCTTAGGTTACTGAGTCCCGTAAACAAAAAATTAGTTAATGAGGTCAAATACTCCCTAAGCCTTAGACCTAATACTTAAGCTTTTCATTTTCCTCAACCTCTTGAGGAATGTCTAGATCTTAATGGGTACTAAGAGTCTATCCAAGACTGCCTAAAGTTTACGTTCTTACTAATCTCACCATGCACTTTTCATTTCTTTTCTTGAATAAGGTCTAGAACTTAGGTCAATCCCTTAGTTTCTTACTAATGACTATCACTCTTTTCTTTCATTTTTGTGCTCCTTTTTCATTTTGTTTCTTTTCTTTCTCCCACAAAATTTCCTTTCTCCTCTTATTCTCTTATTCTTTTTTGAATTTTTTTTGAATTTTTATGGTGTTTTTGGCATATGTGAATTTTTTTGTTTGAAACCTTTTCTTACAAGTTTTACACTTTTATACCCCCCCATGCCTAAGGTTTGCAATGTCCTCATTGTGACTTAGGGGGTTTTTATTTACTTCATTCCTTAAGACAGTTGTTTTGATGAGTGAATGGGTCGGGATGAATTTTGCGGATGATTTCTAATCTCAGATGCAAGCATCTGAGGTGGAGTCGGCTGTCTATAAGGGCGAACCTTAAGTGCACAAAGGTGTGAAAAAGGATTTAGATTTTCAGGAAAATGACGGGCTGCCTCCCGTTAAGCGCTGAGTTTTACTCCATCGGCTGGGTGCAATAAGCTCAAGGGGAATGGAGGATATAAGATGATTCAGCCGAATCAGTAGAAGTCACATCAATGAACGGCTTGAGTCTCTGACCGTTCATGATGAAAGGTTCAGAATCGTGGCTGAGCGGACTGATTTCGATGGCTCCATTTCCAAAAACCTGTCGGAATAAATATGGTCCGAGCCACTTGGATCGTAGCTTTCCAGGGAAAAGTTTGAGTCGGGCATCAAAGAGTAGGACCTTCTGACCAAGATGAAAGATCTTTCTCGAGATATGCTTGTCATGGAAGGCTTTAACCCGCTCCTTGTAGATTCGCGAGTTCTCATACGCGTCTAGGCTTAATTCATCGATCTCGCTAATTTGAAGTTTTCTGTGGGTTCCAGCCTTCGAAAGATCTAGATTACAGTTCCGTACTGCCCAATAGGCTTTATACTCCAGTTCTACGGGAAGGTGACACGCCTTCCCATATACCAGTCTAAAGTGAGACATGCCTAATTGGGTTTTGTGGGCGGTCCTATAGGCCCACAATGCTTCCGGAAGTCGGGACGACCAGTCCTTCCTGTCAGGCCGAACAGTGACCTGCAGGATTTTCTTGATCTCCCGATTTGATAGCTCAGCTAGACCATTAGTTTGGAGGTGGTAAGGAGTAGAGATTCTGTGAGACACCCCGTATTTGGTCATCGGTGACCTAAACTGAGCATTTGTGAAATGGGTCCCCCCATCAAAGATTATAGCACGAGGAATCCCGAACCTTGAGAAAATGTTTTGATGAATGAATTTGAGAACGATTTTGTGATCACAGGTTCAGGTCGGTATGGCTTCGATCCATTTGGACACGTAGTCCACAGCAAGCAGAATGTATTTGAAACCATCCGAAGTAGGAAAGGGGCCCATAAAATCAATCCCTCAAACATCAAAGATTTCGCATACGAGAATCGGCTGCAAAGGCATTATGTCGCGATGGCTCATGTTGCCCAAAGTTTGGCAACGACTGCATGCCTTGCAGTGACTGTATGCGTCTTTGAATAGTGTGGGCCAGTAAAAGCCACACTAGAGGACTTTTGATGTGGTTTTATGCCCAGAGAAGTGGCCACCGAATGCCTGGTCATGGCAGAAAGAGAGAATATTGTTGATTTCCTCCTCCGGGACACATCTCCGGATGACTCGATCAGCACCTATGCAGAAAAGGTACGGGTCTTCCCAGATGTAATACTTGGCATCAGAACGCAATTTGCCTTTCTTGGCCTTTGGCCAATCAGACGGGATCTGATGAGATGCCAGGTAGTTTACTATATCAGCAAACCATGGAAGTCTAGTACCGATAGTCAGTAGGTGCTCATCAGGAAAATGTTCTGTGATGGGTCCGGAAGGGTTGATAATCTCAGAAGGAAGACGGGACAGATGGTTGGCTACCACATTCTGCCTTCCTGCCTTGTCGCGAATCTTAAGATCGAATTCTTGCAACAGCAAGATCCAACGAATTAGTCGGGGCTTCGCATCCTTCTTGGCAAGGAGATGCCTTATAGCCATGTGAACCGAGTAGATGATGACATGGGAACCCCGGAGATACGATCGGAATTTTTCAAGGGCAAATACTACGGCTAGCAGCTCTTTCTCCGTAACCCTATAGTTATGTTGAGCCTCGTCAAGTGTCTTGCAAGCGTAGTAGATGACCACAGGTTTTCCGTCAGCTTTCTGCCCTAGGACCGCTCCTACAGCGAAATCAGATGCATCGCACATGATCTCAAAGGGTTGAGACCAGTCAGGGGATTGTAGGATAGGTGCCTGGGTGACTCGGTCACGAAGGTTTTCAAAGGCTAGTGTGCATTCCTTGGAGATTTCAAAGGGTACGTCCTTAGAGAGAAGAGAAGTCAAGGGGCGCGCGATTTTCTAGAAATCAGGAATGAAACGACGGTAAAAATTGACGTGCCCCAGAAAAGAACGGATGTCCCTGATCGAGCTAGGCATAGGAAGGCGAGAGATCAGATCAACCTTAGCTCGATCTACTTTGATGCCTTTTTCCGAAATTAAATGTCCCAGGACAATTCCCTCAGGCACCATGAAATGGCTCTTTTCCCAGGAAAGAACCAAATTCACATCGATGCACCGCCTGAGTATCTGGACCAAGTGTTGGAGGCAATTGTCAAATGATGCTCCAAAAACTGAAAAGTCATCCATGAAGACTTCCAGATAGTCACCTACCATATCTGAGAATATGGCAAGCATGCACCGTTGAAAAGTAGCGGGTGCATTGCAAAGACCGAAAGGCATCCTTCGGAAAGCGTATGTTCCGAAGGGGCAGGTGAACGTGGTCTTTTCTTGGTCCTTAGGATGGATTGCCACCTGGTTGTAACCGGAGTACCCGTCAAGAAAGCAGAAGAACCTATTTCTCGCTAGTTTCTCGAGAATTTGATTAATGAAAGGTAGTGGGAAATGATCCTTCTTCGTGGAGGAATTGAGTCGGCGGTAATCTATACAGACTCTCCACGCGTTGGCTAATCGAGTAGGAATGACTTCTCCGGTTTCAGTCGTTATGGTGGTGAGTCCTGCCTTCTTAGGCACAACCTGAATTGGGCTTACCCAACGACTATCAGAGATCGGGTAGATGATTCCGGCATCTAACCATTTGATGATCTCCTTTTTCACGACCTCCTGCAGATTGGGGTTCAAACGTCTCTACATTTCACGAGAAGGTCGTGCGCCCTCTTCTGAAAAGATATGATGAGTACAATAAGAGGGACTTATTCCAGTTAAATCATCGAGAGTCCACCCGATGGCTCTGCGATGTTACTGGAGGACAGCAATCAGACGGGATTCCTGTTCGGGATTGAGGTTGGAATTGATAATCACAGGAAGAGTCTGATTAGAACCCAAAAAGATGTATTTCAAGTGAGCAGGAAGGGGCTTTAGCTCAAGGATGGGGCTATCAGCAGCGGCGGGTGGTTCAGAATAGATGTGAGGTTCAAGGGTAGGAGTTACTGGGTTGTCCAAATCTGGATTCGACTCCTCTACTTACGGTCAAGATCTTTCTGTGGTTGATGAGGAATAATCAGGTCATTCTGGAAGTGTGTTTTATCAACCAAAGCCCTAATGTCACAAATCTGTTCGATGACACTACAATTAATTCCTTGTTGGGCCTTAAATATATCAATTTTCAGGGTTTGATTCCCAAATTTGAGCTCTATTTGGCCCTCCTCACAGCTAATGTTGGCTCTAGCAGTAGCCAAGAAAGGTCTCCTTAAAATGATTGGTGCATCCCTAGGGTTCTCAGGTGCGTCCATGTCTAAGACTATGAAGTCTACAGGAAAGTAGAAATCCCGTACCCTCACAATAACATCCTCGAGAATCCCTTTTGGTGACTTTATAGATCGATCTGCTAATTGTAATGTCACCTCAGTTGGTTTTAGCTCAGATTCTTCTAGATGGTCAAGTAAGGATGTGGGTATCAGATTTATGGAAGCACCCAAGTCTAGCAAGGCTCTATCAAATTGGGTATCACCTATCTTGCAGGAAATCAGGGGAGTACCAGGATCTTTAGCCTTGGGTGGGAGTCTGCTTAGGATTACAGAGCTGGCTTGCTCTGACAGAACAATTAGACTCCCATTCTTGGTTCGCGGCTTACGTTGGGGTGTACACACATTCTTTAAGAATCGTGCGTAAGCCGGTACGTAACGGATTGCATCCATCAAGGGGATGTTTATGTGGACCTACTCAAAGAGCTTGACCAGGTCCTCCTCAGGTGCCACGGGCTTGGTAGTCTTCTTTCCCTTGGTCAAGGCCTCGGGAAACGGAATCTTGGTTGGTTCTTCTAGGATAGGTCTAGGTCTTGGATCTGAGACAGGGGTAGGAATGTCCTGGATTACCGTCCTAGGCTTGGGAGCACTACCAGGCTTGGAGTGGTTTGGATGAGGTGGATCTTGGGTTTCCTTACCACTACGGGTTGTTACAGAATTAAGTCCTGCCTGGTTTTGGTTGGGATTGGGTAAGATGGGTTGCTGCTGATAGCCCGCATAGGAAGTGGAAGCCTCTATCCCGTCGGGTGAAGGAACGGAGGGGGTCTGATAAATCATATGGGTTTGGCTCGGGTTTGGGTTCATAACGCGTCGCTGGTTTGGCACGTTATTTGGGTTAGGAAGAGGTTGGGAAGGAAGAGTTCCTGGCTGGCGAGAATTTGTCAACTGGGCTAGTTGATTTCGGACCTCAGTAAGCTCGTCCTTGTGTTGCTTTTGAATAGCCGCATTCGTTCTTTGAATGTCAGCTGATGAGAACCTCATCATGAGCCATAAGTAGCTCATTTTGACCTAATGCAGAGAATAAAAGCTCCTACATAACCTTAGAAAGGCTTGGCTCAGAGAGATTCTGAGTTTGCAAAGAAAACATAAACTGAGGGGTAAAAATGCAATTTCACCAATCCGATATGAAAATAGGGTAACTCAGGATCCAAACATAGGTCAAAACAACCTAATAAGAAGAAAAGTGGGATGAAATGACTCAATAAGGGCTACAGCAACTCCAAGGAATTAAATGACAGCCTGTAACCCTAAAAACAAACCCACTTCAATTCACGTGGTTTGAGGCAAGGTAAAAATCAACTAAACCCTCTAAAATTCATATAAAAATAATCTCTAGGGTTTAGGACTTTCAATTTGGCCTTAGGAACCCATTTTGACCTACATTGAGAACCATGCCCAATTAACAACTTAATTTGGGTTTTTGCGTAAATTGACCGGTCAAACAAGGTTTAATCTAGAAATGAAATTCACCATCAGAATCCTTAGGTCCTAATTAGTCATGTATAAAAACTTGGGCCTAAGAATAAACCTTCTTGACCAACTTTACACTTTGGTCCTCATATATTTACTTTTTGACCCTCAACTTTGAACCCTCACATTCTGGCCCCTAACTCTCCTTCGTTCTTTGCGTTCGGGTCCCTCCTGCAAAACTTGAGCAGTGCCATGCTCCGGCGACCTTGCGCGGAGCATGGCGCCGCGCAGGGTGAGGGAGGGGCCCTGGCAAGTCAATGGGGGGTACCCTGCGTCGTCAGCCACCGTAGGGACACCCCCTGAGCGCTGCACCCACCCATACCGGCCGTGCGAATGCACGGACGGTATGGGTCTCCACTTCTGGCGTCCTCCGACGAGGGAGACACGTCGTCTCCCTCCGCCCTCCTCTTTGATTCTGCCCCTATAAATACCCCCGTCGCTCCGCCATTCTTCCCAGCTCGGATCTGACGGAGACACCCCCTCAATTCCTCCCTTCCCACTCCGACAGACGCCCCCTTGCTCCGGCGGCCTCTCCTCCTCCTCCTCGTCGCCCTGCCGCACTACCAGCAACAGGGTTACCTTCCCTCGATCTTTCCGCGTCACGCCGCACCCAGCTGGTGCCTCTCCGGTCCCTTCCTCGCCGCCGCCCCTCCCTCTGGGCAGTTTCTTCTCCGGCGATAGTCGATACGACTGTCGCCTGCGCCAACCCCTCTTCTTCCAGCTTAATAGGTAAAACTTCTCTTCTTCCTCCCCTCTTTCTTTTCCATACTGAAAACCCATACTGTCGGCCCCGATTTCCCACCGATCACCCTCACCTTCTCCACCTCCAGCCAAACTCTGGCGAACCGCTCCCATCGCTCCAGCACCCCACACGGCTCGCCGACCTGTGCATAACCTCCGCCTCCTCACCCTGATCCTCTTCCACCCCTCCACTTCCCACCAAACGCCCTCTGCAGATCCACCGAACACACCCACTTCTCCGCTCGCAGTTTGACCTAGGGCGGCCCTTTTGCTCCACCACGCCCACTGCAGACCCTCCGACCACCTTCGCCGTGCCACGGCGAAGGTTCTCCGCATATCTGATTAGGCCGAGCTGCCGTGCTTCTATGAACAGGTGTCGCGGCCGCCGTCGCCATTGCTGAGCAGCGAAGCTCCTTCGACCTGCTGCTCCAGGCAACACCACGCCCAGGTCAGACTCCCAGGCTTCGCGGGGTAGCTTCGCGAAGTGTCAGGCTGCAGTTCGGGCGAGCCCTCGCCCGAAGCCCTCACACGAAGTTCTCGCTGCCGCTGCTTCCTCTGTGCAGGCGCTCACATTGGGGTGGGACATTTAGTCCCACCTCGGAAGACTTCGAAGAGGAGCGCCGATATAAGTTGAAAAAGTGTTGTAGGCTTATCGCCTCAGCACACGGGGTGAGGTCCCTCTCACACCGCTTCACCCGGCCCGTCCGCGAGCTCATCACGCAGATCTGGCCGACCCGACCCGACTTGACTACCACTCCTCGCCCACCACCGCACACCGGTGGGCCTGGACCCGGGCGCGACTCGTACCCGATTACCCGGTTGCTCTGGGAGAGCTGTCCTAAGAGAGAATTCTGAGAGAGAAAGAGACGCGTGGGGGAGGGGGGTAGCATAGGTTTTTGCCCTCTGATGCTGAACTCTTAAGCGTGCAGGCACAGGTGAAGAAGAAGAAGGACTGCGGAAGAAGAACTGAATCGACATTGTAGCATCCGCGGGTTAAGTCGTCTGATTGAGAAATCAGACGACGTCCTGAAGATAGGTGAAGGAGAAGAAGGAAGGCGAGGCAGAGGAAAGAGAGGAACATAGAGAAGCCAAGTGAAGATTCTGCAGAGATCAGAAGACAAAGAAGAAGAAGAAAAGAAGAGAGAAGGAGCAGCCAAGTGAAGAAACAGAAAGCAGAAGAAGAAGAGAAGCAAGAACAAAAGAAGAAGAAGAGCACGGGAGGAAGATCTGAAGCAAGAAAAGAAGAAACAAAGAAAATAAAAAGAAGAAAAAGACAGGATCGTCCAACCATGAAATAGAGGAAGAACACGAAGAACAAAAGCCAAAGAGGAGAGAAGACAAAGAAGAAGAAAAGAAAAGAAGAAGAAGAAGCCAAACTTTCATCTCTCTCTCTCTCCCTCTCTCTTTATTTTTGTAATAGAACATGTATATCTCTAGAATACGACTTGCTCCCTGAGTTCGACCTCGGGAGAACTGTATTTTCCGAGTAACAAATATTAGCAAATGATGGCAATAACTATCTGTACTACAACGACTTAAGAAAAGCTAGTTGCTGCCACCGTTTAGCCAGTTGGCGCCGTTGCCGGGGAACAACGGCTATTCTAGAGGTAAACATTCCTGTTTTTTTAGTTCTGATAATCTCCTCTCTTTTGTGCAGCTACAGGAAATCAAGACGACAAGCAACCGCACGACAACCACTCCGAGGACAGGTAATTTTTTCCTCTCGCTATTAACCCCTAAACTCTAAAGAGGAAGAAAAGAAAAGAACAAGCAATATAGGGCTAACCTGTCGTCTATACTTAGTAAACCATAAGAAGTTGCATGTTTTCAACCCATTATTCCTGTACACTATTAAGGGTATTTAGGGGCTAACACATTCTTGCTTGAGCCCTAATTACCCACCAAAGAACTAACTGGACCAAGTAGAGCCAACATAAGATTCAACATTAGGGATTTAGAGACACTTCTTAAACAAGAATTGAGAAACCTTAAAAGAAGTGTGCCCAAGCCATTATCTGAAAATACATATCCAAAGAAACCCTAAAATAAGATTGGCTCTTTAAACACTTGAACCCTAAAAGACAAGACCTAATAAGCAAAACTGGCAGGTAAAGTTGACCATTTGGGTCAACTAACCTTCAAATTAGGTCACTCTTTGCACTTAAAAGACTAAAGTTCAAGTGGAACCCTAAGCACCTTGCTCTTGAACTAAAATTGGTAGACTTAAGAGGTCAAGATCCCTATTCTGGTCTACCTGGAACCGCAGTGACAAGAGAGGTCGGGTGGGGGAAACCCTGTAACCCGTGGGGACGCTCTACCGTGTAGGGGTCTTTGCGGGACTCTCCCTCTCTGGCTGCCCAGGTAATTCTCAGGTGGTCGATCTTTCTGATCAAGGGGTCCATCTGCCCCGCACCTCTATAGTCACCCAACACATTTTTGGGTGTCTTGATTGGGTCAAGCACCTTTTAAACTCATCTCTTCCAACAGTGCATGTACGGTAGGAGGTCCTTAAGACCACCCTTAAGACCTCCTTTAGAAATTCACTCTCGTCAAGGCCAAGCCTCGACGCCCGTGTTTGTGCAGCAACCCCCTCACATTATTCTCTCTTCTGATTCAGAACCAAGTTCTTCTTCTTCCCCCATCATGGCTCAGCCAGTTGAGGAAGAAAACAATCTGGAGCACCAGCTCCAGCGACTCAACGACCTCTTCCAAAACTTTGTGCACCCACCGCAGCGTCCCATGATGTGGGACCATTATAATCCTGCTGCAGTGGCCATCGAGCCTCGAGTCAGAATCCCGACAGGAGGACCTGATTCTGAATTAAAGCCCAATATGATTCATGCTATACCTAAATTCCATGGGCTTAATTCTGAAGATCCCTTCCAGCACATCAAACAACTAAAGCATCTGGCCCAAACTTTTGGGTCAGACGCACAAAATCGGGATATTCTTCTCATGAAGATGTTCTCCTTTTCTCTTATGGACAAGGCCGCCCATTGGTATCAAACTCAGACCCGGCCGATCAACAATTGGGAAGAACTTCAGTCCGAGTTCCTGAAAAAGTTCTTCCCTGTTGGACGGACCAACGCCTTGCGCCATTAGATTACACATTTCACCCAACAAACAGGGGAACCTCTCCATGAGGCATGGGATCGTTTTCAGGATCTCATGAGAAAGTGCCCCCATCACGGAGTTTCTAAATGGGAACAGGTCCAATCTTTTTACCAGGGACTCCGTGAGGACATCTGTCTTTTCGTCAATGCAACTTGCGGAGGAAATATCATGGGTCAACATGAAGACACCATGTGGGAGATTCTCGAAAACATGTGCGAGAACTCCATCAACAATGACTCCATGGGATTATTCGACAGGACGAATACCCGCGCAGCGACGAATCTCAGGGGAGCACACGAGACGCAAGGCCTGTCCGCATCAGTCGACTTGGAGTTAATGGCCAGTCGATTGGACAAGGTCTTGATTATCGAAAAGAAGGTGGATGAGCTGACTCAGCATCTGCAGCGAGCCACCTCTGCGCATAACCCTTTCGCACAGCCTCCTTCCACAAGGGAAACTGTGCAAAACATTCTCCATCGATCTTCTCCTAGGATGGACCCATCATCCAAATCTTTGCCCGGAGGTCCTTCCGATTCCTTCTACACCTGCCAGGGGAATTCCATTCCCTCTTTCTCTAACTCTCTGGAGGTTCCTCAGACCTGCGAGGACCTCAACGCCATCCAAAACGCCCCGTTCTCCAACACCTATAATCCTGGATGGCGTAACCATCCTAACTTTCAGTGGGCGGGAAATTCCCAAACCCAAAGACCATCCTTCCAACCCCGCCCACTACCTCCTCGTCCTTACCAGCCGCCTCAGCCTCGGCCCAACCCTACTTATCCATCTGGGCCAAATCAAGATCAAATGTCCCTTATCCTTCAGACCCTGGCTGACATTCAAAGAACGAATGCGGCTATCCAGAAACAACACAAGGACGAACTTACAGAGGTCCGAAACCAATTGACCCAGTTGGCAAACTCTCGCCAGCCAGGTACTCTTCCTTCCCAACCTCTGCCTAATCCTAATAACGTGCCAACCCAGCGGCGCGTTATGAACCCAAACCCGGGCCATGCCCATATGATTTATCAGGCCCCCTCTGTTCCTTCACCCGACGGGATAGAGGCCTCCACTTCCTTTGCAGGTTACCAGCAGCAAGCTATCTTACCCAATCCCAACCAAAACCAGGAAGGACTTAATTCCGTAACAACCCGTAGTGGTAAGGAAACCCAAGACCCGCCTCATCCGAACCACTCCAAGCTTGGTAGTGATCCCAAGCCTAGGATAGTAATCCAGGACGTCCCCACCCCTATCCCAGATCCACAACCTGGACCTATCCTAGAAGAACCACCCAAGATCCCGTTTCCCGAGGCATTGACCAAAGGAAAGAAGACCACCAAGCCCGTGGCACCTGAGGAGGACCTGGTCAAGCTCTTTGAGCAGGTTCACATAAACATCCCCTTGATGGATGCAATCCGCCACGTACCAGCTTACGCACGATTTTTAAAGAATGTGTGTACACCCCAGTGTAAGCCGCGAACCAAGGGTGGGAGCCCAATTGTTTTGTCAGAGCAAGCCAGCTCTGTAATCCTCAGTAAACTCCCACCCAAGGCAAAAGATCCTGGTACTCCCCTAATTTCCTGCAAGATAGGTGATACCCAATTTGATAGAGCTCTGCTGGACTTGGTGCATCCATAAACCTGATACCCACATCCTTACTTGACCATCTAGAAGAATCTGAGCTAAAACCAACTGAGGTGACATTACAATTAGCAGATCGATCTATAAAGTCACCAAAAGGGGTTCTTGAGGATGTTATCGTAAGAGTGCAAGATTTCTATTTCCCAGTGGACTTTATAGTCTTAGATATGGATGCGCCTAAAAACCCTAGGGATACACCAATCATTCTAGGGAGACCTTTCTTGACTACTGCTAGAGCCAACATCAGCTGTGAGGAGGGGCAAATAGAGCTTAAATTTGGAGATCAAACCTTAAAAATTGATATCTTTAAGGCCCAACAAGGAATTAATTGCGGTGTCATCGAACAGATTTGTGACGTTAGGATTTTGGTTGATGAGTCACTCCTCCAGAATGACTCGATTATGCCTCATCAACCACAGAAGGATCTTGACCCGCAAACAGAAGAGTCGAATCCAGACATACTCAACCCAGTAACTCCTACCCTTGAACCTCACATCTACACTGAACCACCCGCTGTTGCTGATAACCCTATCCTCGAGTTAAAGCATCTTCTTGCTCACTTGAAATACATCTTTTTGGGTTCCAATCAGACCCTTCCTGTGATTATAAATTCCACCCTCAATTCCGAACAGGAATCCCGTCTGATTGCTATCCTCCAGCAACATCGCAGAGCCATCGGGTGGACTCTCGATGATTTGACTGGAATAAGCCCCTCTTATTGTACTCATATATCTATTCAGAAGAGGGCGCACGACCTTCTCGTGAAATGCAGAGACGTTTAAACCCTAATCTGCAGGAGGTCGTGAAAAAGGAGATCATCAAGTGGTTAGATGCCGGGATCATCTACCCGCTCTCCGATAGTCGTTGGGTGAGCCCAATTCAGGTTGTGCCTAAGAAGGCAGGACTCACCACCATAACGATTGAAACCGGAGAAGTCATTCCTACCCGATTAGCCAATGCGTGGAGAGTCTGTATAGATTACCGCCGACTTAATTCCTCCACGAAGAAGGATCATTTCCCACTTCCCTTCATTGATCAAATTCTCGAGAAACTAGCGGGAAATAGGTTCTTCTGCTTTCTTGACGGGTACTCCGGTTACAACCAGGTAGCAATCCATCCTGAGGACCAAGAAAAGACCACATTCACCTGCCCCTTCGGAACGTATGCTTTCCGAAGGATGCCTTTCGGTCTTTGCAATGCACCCGCTACTTTTCAGCGGTGCACGCTTGCCATATTCTCAGATATGGTAGGTGATTTCCTGGAAGTCTTCATGGATGACTTTTCAGTCTTTGGAGAATCTTTTGATGATTGCCTCCAACACTTGGTCCAGATACTCAGGCGATGCATTGAGGTGAACTTGGTTCTTTCCTGGGAAAAGAGCCATTTCATGGTGCCTGAGGGAATTGTCCTGGGACACTCAATTTTGGAAAAACGCATCCAGGTGGATCGAGCCAAGGTTGATCTGATTTCTCGCCTTCCCGTACCTAGCTCGATCAGGGACATCCGCTCCTTTTTAGGGCACGTCGATTTTTATCGCTGTTTCATTCCAGATTTCTCGAAAATCGCGCGCCCCTTGACTTCTCTTCTCTCTAAGGATGTACCTTTTGAAATCTCCAAGGAATGCACGCTAGCCTTTGAAAACTTGCGTGATCGAGTCACCCAGGCACCTATCCTACAATCCCCTGACTGGTCTCAACCCTTTGAGATCATGTGCGATGCGTCTGACTTCGCTGTAGGAGCGGTCCTGGGACAGAAAGCTGACGGGAAACCCGTGGTCATCTACTACGCTAGCAAGACACTTGACGAGGCTTAGCGTAACTATACGGTTACGGAAAAAGAGCTGCTAGCCGTAGTATTTGCCCTTGAAAAATTCCGATCGTATCTTCTGGGTTCCCACGTCATCATTTACTCGGATCACACGGCTATAAGGCATCTCCTTGCCAAGAAGGACGCGAAGCCCCGACTAATCCGTTGGATCTTGCTGTTGCAAGAATTCGATCTTGAGATTCGCGACAAGGCGGGAAGGCAGAATGTGGTAGCCGACCATCTGTCCCGTCTTCCTTCTGAGATCATCAACCCTTCCGGACCCATCACGGAGCATTTTCCTGATGAGCACCTGCTTTTTGTTGGTACTAGACTTCCATGGTTTGCTGATATAGTAAACTACTTGGCATCTCATCAGACACCGTCTGATTGGCCGAAGGCCAAGAAAGACAAATTGCGTTCTGATTCCAAGTATTACATTTGGGAAGACCCGTACCTTTTCCGCATAGGTGCTGATCAAATTATTCGGAGATGCATCCCGGAAGAGGAAATCAGCAATATCCTATCTTTCTGCCATGACCAGGCATGCGGTGGCCATTTCTCAGGGCATAAAACCGCATCCAAAGTCCTCCAGTGTGGCTTCTACTGGCCTACACTTTTCAAAGACGCATACAGTCACTGCAAGGCATGCAGTTGTTGCCAGACTTTGGGCAACATGAACCATCGTGACATGATGCCTTTGCAGCCGATTCTCGTATGCGAAATCTTCGATGTATGGGGGATTGATTTTATGGGCCCCTTTCCTGTTTCGGATGGTTTCGAGTACATTCTGCTTGCGGTGGACTACGTGTCCAAATGGATCGAAGCCATACCGACCCGAACCTGCAATCATAAGATTGTTCTTAAGTTCATACATCAAAACATTTTCTCAAGGTTCGGGATTCCCCGTGCTATTATCTCTGATGGGGGGACCCATTTTACAAACGCTCAGTTTAGGTCACTGATGGCCAAATATGGGGTGTCTCACCGAATCTCTACTCCTTACCACCCCCAAACAAATGGTCTAGCTGAGCTATCAAATCGGGAGATCAAGAAAATCCTGCAAGTCACTGTTCGGCCTGATAGGAAGGACTGGTCATCCCGACTTCCGGAAGCATTGTGGGCCTATAGGACCGCCCACAAGACCCAATTGGGCATGTCTCCCTTTAGACTAGTGTACGGAAAGGCATGTCACCTTCCCGTAGAACTGGAGCATAAAGCCTATTGGGCAGTACGGAACTGTAATCTAGATCTTTCCAAGGCTGGAACCCACAGAAAACTCCAAATCAGCGAGATCGATGAATTACGCCTAGACGCGTACGAGAACTCGCGAATCTACAAGGAGCGGGTTAAAGCCGTCCACGACAAGCACATCTCGAGAAAGATCTTTCATCCTGGTCAAAAGGTCCTACTCTTTGATGCCCGACTCAAACTTTTCCCGGGGAAACTGAGGTCCAAGTGGGTCGGACCGTATTTAGTCCGACAGGTTTTTGGAAATGGAGCAATTGAAATCAGTCCACTCAGCCATGATTCCGAACCTTTCATCGTGAACGGTCAGAGACTAAAACCCTTCATTGATGTGACTTCTACTGATTCGGCTGAATCATCCCTCACCCTCCATTACCCTTGAACTTACTGCGCCTGGCCGATGGCGTAAAACTCAGCGCTTAACGGGAGGCAGCCCGTCATTTCTTGAAAATCTAAAACCTTTTTTCTGACACCATTGTGCACTTAAGGTTCACCCTTTAAGACAGCCGACTCCACCTCAGATGCTTGCATCTGAGATTAGAAATCGTCCGCAGAATTCATCCCGACCCATTCACTCACAAAAATATCTGTCTTAAGGAATAAATTAACTAAATAAAAACCCCTAAATCACAATGAGGACATTGCAAGTCTTAGGCATGGGGGGGTATAAGTGTAAAACTTGTAGAAAAAAAGGTTTTAAACAAAAAATTCACATATGCCAAAAACACCATAAAAATTAAAAATTTTTTGAAAAAATAAGAGAATAAGAGGAGAAAGGAAATTTTGTGGAGAAACAAAATGAAAAGGAGCACAAAAAGATGAAAGAAAAGAGCTATAGTCATTAGTAAGAAGCTAAGGAATTAACCTTAGTCTAGACCATTTTTCAAGAAAGGAAATGAAAAGTGCTTGGTAAGATTAGTAAGAACGCAAACCGTAGGCATTCTTGATAGACTCTTAGTACCCATTAAGATCTAGACAATCCTCAAGAGGTTGAGGAAAATGAAAAGCTTAAGTACTAGGTCCAAGGCTTAGGGAGTATTTGACCTCGCTAACTAACTTCTGGTTTATGGGACTCAGTAACCTAAACACCCTAACCTCACACACAGCCTGGTTCAACAAGCGTAAAAATCAAAATCACGCAGAAGCGTCGAAAAAATTCTGAAAAGTACACCTAGAATAGGAGCGGCCGATTAACACAAGTTGATTTGGACGAGTTCCCAGCGCAGAGAGGCGGGAAATCCCCTCAAAGATGCGTAACAAAATATCATCTCCTCGGTGCTTGTCTCTTAGGATATTCACATATCCTACTGGGGGCATGTAAGCACCCTGCTGGTTCAGATTTCATGGATGGCATTATCACGAAGTGTCAACTGCCAGGGTCTGAACGCGGCCACGGAACACCATGGATGGGATTATCTCGAAATCTCAATAGCCAGGGTTCTGGGGGTTGCCATGGGCGGTGCTATCTTGAAGCATCGATCGCCAGGAACCCTTGAGGATTGATGATGGGGGCAAGGAATCTGAGACAGACCGTGTTGAAAAGCCAATCCTAAGCTAGAATTAAAAAGAAAAAGAGAGAGAAAACTCTCCAAAATAGAAAAATTTTCTACCTCTCTCTCTTACAAAATGCACTGCGAACTGAACCAGGGCTAAAATCATTTCAAGCACGGGTGCTTTAACTACAAAGTCCGATAAACCTTAGGTTAGTTCTTGTGGGTCTTAAAAACCTTTGCTAAGGACTGAGGCTGAGGCTAGACAGATTTGGATCTTGATTGGTACTAGAGTACCTTTTAAGCCTATGGTCAGCATTCTAACCTAATCTAAGTTTAAATGAAAAAGCATTTATCTGAAGATATTAAAGAACTTCATGGTCTAGAACAAGGGTTGAAACCTTAAGTTTTTGCTAAGGGACTAGCAAAAGCTAGGCATGGGGGTATGATGAGAACCTCATCATGAGCCATAACTAGCTCATTTTGACCTAATGCAGAGAATAAAAGCTCCTACATAACCTTAGAAAGGCTTGGCTCAAAGAGATTCTGAGTTTGCAAAGAAAACATAAACTGAGGGGTAAAAATGCAATTTCACCAATCCGATCTGAAAATAGGGTAACTTAGGGTCCAAACATAGGTCAAAACAACCTAATAAGAAGAAAAGTGGGATGAAATGACTCAATAAGGGCTACAGCAACTCCAAGGAATTAAATGACAGCCTGTAACCCTAAAAACAAATCCACTTCAATTCACGTGATTCGAGGTAAGGTAAAAATCAACTAAACCCTCTAAAATTCATATAAAAATAATCTCTAGGGTTTAGGACTTTCAGTTTGGCCTTAGGAACCCATTTTGACCTACATTGAGAACCATGCCCAATTAACAACTTAATTTGGGTTTTTACGTAAATTGATCGGTCAAACAAGGTTTAATCTAGAAATGAAATTCACCATCAGAATCCTTAGGTCCTAATTAGTCATGTATAAAAACTTGGGCCTAAGAAGAAACCTTCTTGACCAACTTTACACTTTGGTCCTCATATATTTACTTTTTGGCCCTCAACTTTTGAACCCTCACATTCTGGCCCCTAACTCTCCTTCGTTCTTTACGTTCAGGTCCCTCCTGCAAAACCTGAGCAGCGCCATGCTCCGACGACCTTGCGCGGAGCATGGCGCCGTGCAGGGTGAGGGAGGGGCCCTAGCAAGTCAATGGGAGGTACCCTGCGTCGTCAGCCACCGTAGGGACACCCCCTGAGCGCTGCACCCACCCATACCGGCCGTGCGAATGCACGGACGGTATGGGTCTCCACTTCTGGCGTCCTCCGACGAGGGAGACACGTCGTCTCCCTCCGCCCTCCTCTTTGATTCTGCCCCTATAAATACCCCCGTCGCTCCGCCATTCTTCCCAGCTCAGATCTGACGGAGACACCCCCTCAATTCCTCCCTTCCCACTCCGACAGACGCCCCCTTGCTCCGGCGGCCTCTCCTCCTCCTCCTCGTCGCCCTGCCGCACTACCAGCAACAGGGTTACCTTCCCTCGATCTTTCCGCGTCACGCCGCACCCAGCTGGCGCCTCTCCGGTCCCTTCCTCGCCGCCGCCCCTCCCTCTGGGCAGTTTCTTCTCCGGCGACAGTCGATACGACTGTCGCCTGCGCCAACCCCTCTTCATCCAGCTTAATAGGTAAAACTTCTCTTCTTCCTCCCCTCTTTCTTTTCCATACTGAAAACCCTTACTGTCGGCCCCGATTTCCCACCGATCACCCTCACCTTCTCCACCTCCGGGCAAACTCCAGCAAACCGCTCCCATCGCTCCAGCACCCCACACGGCTCGCCGACCTGTGCATAACCTCCGCCTCCTCACCCTGATCCTCTTCCACCCCTCTACTTCCCACCAAACGCCCTCTGCAGATCCACCGAACACACCCACTTCTCCGCTCGTAGTTTGACCTAGGGCGACCCTTTTGCTCCACCACGCCCACTGCAGACCCTCCGACCACCTTCGCCGTGCCACGGCGAAGGTTCTCCGCATATCTGATTAGGCCGAGAGGCCGTGCTTCTGTGAAAGGTGTCGCGGCCGCCGTCGCCATTGCTGAGCAGCGAAGCTCCTTCAACCTGCTGCTCTAGGCAACACCACGCCCAGGTCAGACTCCCAGGCTTCGCGGGGTAGCTTCGCGAAGTGTCAGGCTGCAGTTCGGGAGAGCCCTCGCCCAAAGCCCTCACGCGAAGTTCTCGCTGCCGCTGCTTCCACCGCGCAGGCGCTCACATTGGGGTGGGACATTTAGTCCCACCTCGGAAGACTTCGAAGAGGAGCGCCGATATAAGTTGAAAAAGTGCTGTAAGCTTATCGCCTCAGCACACGGGGTGAGGTCCCTCTCACACTGCTTCACCCGGCCCGTCCGCGAGCTCATCACGTGGATCCGGCCAACCCGACCCGACTTGACTACCACTCCTCGCCCACCACCGCACGCCGGTGGGCCTGGACCCGGGCGCGACTCGTACCCGATTACCCGGTTGCACTGGGAGAGTTGTCCTAAGAGCGAATTCTGAGAGAGAAAGAGACGCACGGGGGAGGGGGGTAGCATAGGTTTTTGCCCTCTGATGCTGAACTCTTAAGCGTGCAGGCATAGGTGAAGAAGAAGAAGGACTGCGGAAGAAGAACTGAATCGACACTGTAGCATCCGCGGGTTAAGTCGTCTGATTGAGAAATCAGACGACTTCCTGAAGATAGGTGAAGGAGAAGAAGGAAGGCGAGGTAGAGGAAAGAGAGGAACACAGAGAAGCCAAGTGAAGATTCTTCAGAGATCAGAAGACAAAGAAGAAGAAGAAAAGAAGAGAGAAGGAGCAGCCAAGTGAAGAAACAGAAAGCAGAAGAAGAAGAGAAGTAAGAAGAAAAGAAGAAGAAGAGCACGGGAGGAAGATCTGAAGCAAGAAAAGAAGAAACAAAGAAAATAAAAAGAAGAAAAAGACAGGATCGTCCAACCAAGAAATAGAGGAAGAACACGAAGAACAAAAGCCAAAGAGGAGAGAAGACAAAGAAGAAGAAAAGAAAAGAAGAAGAAGAAGCCAAACTTTCATCTCTCTCTCTCTCTCCCTCTCTCTTTATTTTTTTAATAGAACATGTATATCTCTATAATACGACTTGCTCCCTGAGTTCGACCTCGGGAGAACTGTATTTTCCGAGTAACAAATATTAGCAAATGATGGCAATAACTATCTGTACTACAACGACTTAAGAAAAGCTAGTTGCTGCCACCGTTTAGCCATCAGCCAAAGTTTGAAGGATAAGGGACATTTGATCTTGATTTGGCCCTGATGGATAAGTAGGGTTGGGCCGAGGCTGAGGCGGCTGGTAAGGACGAGGGGGTTGTGGACGGGGCTGAAAGGGTGGTCTTTGGGTTTGGGAATTTCCTGCCCACTGAAAGTTGGGATGGTTTCGCCATCCAGGGTTGTAGGTGTTGGAGAACGGGTCGTTCTGGATGACGTTGAGGTCCTCGCAGGTCTGAGGAACCTCCAGAGAGTCAGAGAAAGGGGGGATGGAATTCCCCGGGCTGGTGTAGAAAGGATCGGATGGACCTCCGGTTCGAGAATCAAATGATGGATATGGATCAATCTTAGGAGAAGATTGATGGAGAATGTTTTGCACAGTCTCCCTTGTGGAAGGAGGCTGTGCAAAGGGGCTATGTGTAGAGGTGGCTTGCTGCAGGTGCTGAGTCAGCTCATCCACCTTCTTTTCAATGATTGAGACCTTGTCCAATCGATTGGCCATTAATTCCAGATCGACTGATGCGAACAGGCCCAGCATCTCATGTGCTCCCCTAAGATTCACCAATGCGCGGGTATTCGTCCCGTCGAATAATCCCATGGAGTCATTGTTGATGGAGTTCTCGCACATGTTTTCGAGAATCTCCCACACGGTGTCCTCATGTTGACCCATGATATTCCCTCCGCAGGTTGCATTGACGAAAAGACGGATGTCCTCACGGAGTCCCTGGTAAAAAGATTGGACTTGTTCCCATTTAGGAACTCCGTGATGGGGGCACTTTCTCATGAGATCCTGAAAGCGATCCCATGCCTCATGGAGAGGTTCCCCTGTTTGCATGAGTGAAGTGAGTAATCTGATGGCGCAAGGCATTGGTCCGACCAACGGGAAAGAACTTTCTCAAAAATTCAGACTAAAGTTCTTTCCAAGTGTTGATCGGCCGGGTCTAAGTTTGATACCAATGAGCGACCTTGTCTAGAAGAGAAAAGGAGAACATCTTCATGAGAAGAATATCTCGATTTTGCGCATCTGACCCAAAAGTTTGGGCCAGATGCTTTAGCTGTTTGATGTGCTGGAAGGGATCTTCGGAATTAAGCCCATGGAATTTAGGTATAGCATGAATCATATTGGGCTTCAATTCGTAATCAGGTCCTCCAGTCGGGATTCTAACTCGAGGCTCAATGGCCACCGCAGCAGGATTATAATGGTCCCGCATCATAGGACGCTGCGGTGGGTGCACAAAGTTTTGGAAGAGGTCATTGAGTCGCTGGAGCTGGTGCTCCAGATTGTTTTCTTTCTCAACTGGTTGAGCCATGATGGGGGAAGAAGAAGAGCTTGGTTCAGAATCAGATGAGAGAATGATGGGGTAGGGCTGCTGTGCAAACACAGGCGTCGAGGCTTGGCCTTGACGAGAGTGAATTCCTAAAGGAGATCTTAAGGGTGGTCTTGAGGACCTCATGCCGTTCATGCACTGTTGGAATAGATGAGTTTAGAAGGTGCTGGACCCAATCAAGACACCCAAAAATTTCTTGGGTGACTACAGAGGTGCGGGGCAGATGGACCCCTTAATCAGAAAGATCGTCCACCTGAGAATTACCTGGGCAGCCAGAGAGGGTGAGTCCCGCGAAGACCCCTACACGGTAGAGCGTCCCCACGGGTTACAGGGTTTCCCCCACCCGACCTCTCTTGTCACTGAGATTCCAGGTAGACCAGAATGGGGATCTTGATCTCTTAAGTCTACCAATTTTTAGTTAAGATCAAGGTGCTTAGGTTTTCACTTGAACTTTAGCCTTTTGAGTGTAAAGAGTGACCTAAGTTGAAGGTTGGTTGACCCTAAGGGGTCAACTTCACCTATTGATTCCTTTGAGAACTTATTAGGTCTTGTCTTTTAGGGTTCAAGTGTTTTTAGAGAGCCAATTATTTAGGATTTTTCTGAATAGGTATATTTTCAACCAATGGCTTGGGCACACTCTTTTTGGGATTTCCTAATTCTTGCTTAAGAAGTGTGTCTTTAAAAACCCTAATGTTGAATCTTATGTTGGCTCTACTTGGTCCAGTTAACTCCTTATTTGGTAATTAGGGCTCAGGCAAGAAGGTGTTAGCCCTTAATTACCCTTAGTACTGTGTGCAGGAATAGTAGTTTTGAGAACATGCAGCTGTTACTAAGTATGAAAGAAAGGTTAGACCTATATATAAATATTTTTTTTCTTTCTTTTTCTTCCTCTTTAAGATTTAGGGTTTAATAGTGAGAGGATAGAAGTTACCTGTCCTTGGAGTGGCTGTGGTGCGGCTACGTCCTAATTTTTCCTGTACCTGCACACAAGAGAGAGAAAAAGATTAGCAATCTCTTAAAAGAAATTGAAAGCTTCTAGAATAGCCGTTGCTCCCCGGCAACGGCGCCAAATGAATAGTTGGCTTGATGTCGACCGAACCGTAGCTTAGCCTTTCTTTTGTTTGTTCTTATTATAGTAATGTCGTTGTGGTACAGATAAAATAGCTACGGTTTGTCGTCATTGCCAGTATTACAATTTTACTCAGAAATGTTTTTATTCCGAGGTCGAACTCAGGGAGCTACTAGAATTCTAGAAGTACAATGCTTCTTTATTACAAAAATAAGAGAGAGAAAAAGAGAGAGAGGGAGAAGTAGATTTTGTTTCTTGGCTTTTTCTTCTTCTCTTCTTTCTCTCTTTGCCTGTCTTCTTTTTCTCTTCTTTCTCTTCTCTTTTCTTTCTTCACAGTTCTTGATCTTCTTCAGTTCTTCTTCTTCTCTTCTTTGTCTTCTTTCTTTCTTCTTCTTTCTTCCTTCTTCTCTTTTCTTTCAGTTGCGGCACCTTTTCTTTTCTTTTTCTTCTTCTTTGCTTTGTCTGCAGAGCTACACCCGTCGTCTGATTTCTTAGTCAGACGGCTTAAGTGGTGTCTGCTACAGTGCTTCCTTTGTGCTTCTCCTTCTTCCTGTAGTCTTCTTCTTCCTTCTTCCTTGGTCTTCTTCTCTCGCACCCTGTCCCTACACAAAGAGCAAAACCTACCCTGTCCCTCTACCCGCACGTCTCTCTCTCTATAAACCACTCACAGGACACTCTCCCAAAGTCGCGGGTAATCGGGTCGGGTTTCGTACCTGTGACCAGGCACACCGGTGTGTGGGTGATGCGCGAGGTGTGCTCAGATAGGGTCAGGTCGGATCCCACCAGATTCGCGAGGTGAAACTGCGGACGAGGCGAGCGTAAGGTGATCGACCTCACCCCAGTGCTTTCAGAGGCGACCAGTAGAAAACACAAAATCAACTTATACTACTGTGGGGTTTGGTAAACTCACGATGTGGGACTATCCTCTGCGCTTTTCTCGTGCGCGCCCGCAGCAGACCGCATCTTCGCTTCCTCAGCTGCAGGCTTTATTCGCTTTGATTGCTGGGTTGGCTGCCTTCGCACTACCCACCCGACTTCGCAGCACCTGGAGCCCTGGGGTTCTGAAGCCTGGAGTGCGCGTGGAGCTGCTTCAATGCAACGTCAATGGCGACCGGGCGTCGAACCTGCCAGACACGAAAAGGGCCTCTCGGCCTAATCAGATCAGCGGGGGACCTTTGCCGTGGCACGGCGAAGGTGGTGCAGGGTGCAGCAGGTCGTGGGGCGGCGTCTGGTGGCGGGGCTAGGTCGGATAGCGACCGGAAAAATGGGTCTGATCGGGGGAGTGTGGTGGGGGTGTGGAGCGGCAGTGGGTGGGCGGAGGTTGTTTAGCGTGATGCGGCGGAGGTTCTGTGAGGATCGGCAAGGCGTGTGGGGCTGCGGAGCGATGGGAGCGTCTTGCCGGAGGGTGGCCGGAGACGAGGAAGGTGACGGTGGACAGGAGCGGGCGAGGATTAATTGAATGAAAGACAGTGAGGAAAAGAAAGAGGGGGAGATGGGGAATAGTTCTGACCTAATTACAGGGACGAAGGGGCCGGAGCAGGGCGGCAGTCGTATCGACCGTCGCCGGAGAAGAAATACCTAGAGGGGGGCGGCGGTGAAGAGGAGAGCGGGAGGGCGTGCGCTGGGTACGGCGCGACGCGGGAAGAGCAGGTGAAGGTGGCTCTGCTGCTAGTATTGCAGCAGAGCGACGAGACGGAGGAGGAGGAGCCGCCGAAGCTGGTGGGTTTCTGCCAGAGTGGGAAGAGAGGAAAGGTGGGGGTTTTTCTCCGTCAGGACCGAGTTGCCCGAGTCGGCAGGCGACGCTGGTCCTTATAAAGGTGGAGGTGGAGGGGTGGGCGCAGGGAGGCGACGTGCGTCCCTCGCCGGAGAGTGGTCGGAATTGCGACCCATACCTTTCGCGCGTTCGCACAGAAGGTGTGGGCGTGGGCAGATGTCATGGCGGTGTCCCTGGGACAGCAGACGTCGCAGGGAACACCCGGTTCAACTTGCAGGTGGCCTCCCTCACCTTGCACGGCGCCATGCTTCGCGCAAAGTCGTCGGAGCATGGCGCTGCTCAGAGATTTGCAGGAGGGACCTATATGCAAAGAACGACGAAGAACCTAGGGGCTAAAATGCAAGGGTTTCGAAAGTTGAGGGTCAAAAAGTAATAGATGAGGATCAAAATGCAAAGTCGGTCAAGAAGGTCTCATCATAGGTTCAAGTTTTTATGCATGACTAAATGGGACCTAAGGATTCTAATGGTAAATTTTATTTCTAGGTCAGACCTTGTTTGACCTGCCAATTTACGTAAAAACCCAAATTAAATCATTAATTGGGTATGGTTCTCAATGTAGGTCAAAATGGGTTCCCAAGGCCAAATTGAAGGTTCTAATCTCTAGAGATTATTTTTCTATGAATTTTAGAGAGTTTAGTCGATTTTTACTCTACCTCGAACCTCGTGAATTGAAGTGGGTTTGTTTTAGGGTTACAGAATGTCATTTAATTCCTTGGAGTTGCTGTAGCCCTTTTTGGATCAAATCATCCCACTTTCCTTCTTATTAGGTTAGTTTGACCTATGTTTGGATCTTGAGTTACCCTGTTTACAGATTGTGTTGGTGAAATTGCATTTTTACCCCTTATGACTTATTTTCTTCTTAAACTCAGAATTCTCTGAGTCAAGCCTTTCTATGAGTTATGTAGGAGCTTTTTTCTCGAATATCTAGGTTAGATTGTTCTAGTTAGGGTTCATGATGAGGTTCTCATCATTAATGCAAGGGTACCATGATCATTAATTTTCATGATTATAAAACACTTGTTATTTAATATTTGCGTTGAGTTTAAGATTTTAGGATAAATGCAAATAGTTACAAGTGTGGAGGAGAAGCTCAAGCTTGCATCCATGGCAGATTGGATGAGCTTGATGGAGGATAAGAAGCTTCACTTGGAGTGAGAGCTTGAAGACAAGAAGAATATGATAGATGTCTTTTTATCTTCTATGTTGTATTTCTCTTTATTTTGCTTAGATTAATTGTTAAAGAGCCCAAAGTACCTTACAGTAGTCTTAGGATCATATACATTACTCATCTCATAGAGAATTTAGAAAACCAAATCAGAAATCAGACAACCTGATCAGATGTCCAATCTGGACACCAAATGTCTAATCTTAGACTTTAAGACGTCTAATTTTTTGACCAGTCGTCTAGAACACTTAGGCTGGAAACCCACTCTCTGTCTATCAATTTTGGTCATCTTGCCCTTAGTCCAGACATCTTAGAAGACGTCTGCGGACCTTGCCAGATGTCTAACTAGAGGACCATTAGCTTGTCAGACTTAATCATTGAGGATTAATCGTTAATATGATTTCCATCTACTTTCCAACATTCGTAGAACATCCTAGACATCTGATAAATGGACGTTAGGCTCAATCTAACCCAAATCATTTTTGTCAGATGTTTATAGCTGTTTGAGCCTTGGGAAATCCGTTCCCGCAATGTTTTTTTGTTTCCAGACGTTCAGACATTTTACCAGACGTCCAACCTATCGTTTGTGCAAGTTAACACTAGAACATTGTTTTGATCTTGTGAAAATAGTGAAAGTTCCCTACTAGGAGGGGTGACGTAATAAAATGCGGAAATAAATATAAAGCAATCTCACAAAAATCAATCGCACAAGTACACAAGTAAATTTAGGTGGAAACCCAAATCGGGTGAAAACCACCACCTAACCCTCTCGAGTTAGGATTTTCCGATCAACCTAGTTGATCAAATCCACTAACAGAATCACTTTAAAACGAGGGTGATTCAACCTCAGTACAACCACGCTACAAGTACGAGGGTAGCGTTCCTCAACCCCTTCTCTCTACGAGAAGGATTTTGTCCCACGAAGGAGACGGGAATTCGCAAAGCGAATACCCAACCAAAAGACAAAGATAAAATAAACAACAAACCTATAGAGCCAACAAAGTAATAAACCTAAGCTTCTATAGGAATTAGGAAACTCCCCTTTGCAAGGAGTGCGTCGATGATGACGCGGGTGCGTGAGCCACGCAACGGCGCAATGTCGCTCTCGTGAACAACGACGGGAGAGCGGGTGCGCGAAGGTTTGATGCTCTCAAGGGAATGGAGCTTAAGCTTGGAGAGCAAGATCTTTTCTGGACACAAAAGAGTATGAAAGTGTGTAGCTAAGTGTATCCAAGTGTGTGTTGGTGTGTCAAAGGTTCCCCTCTATTTATAGAGGCCTTAGGAAGGCTTTGGAAGGCTTAGGAAATGTTCTATAGCCGTTGGGAACAAAGTCCAAGAGAATCAGCCCGAAATCAGGAACAATCATTGTTCTGACAGGCTTATCAGACGTCTAATTCTGGAATCAGACGTCTGTAAGTTCACTTTAAGACGTCTGATTCCAAGGTCAGACGTCTGATTTTGGGCGGGTCTCTCCCTGACTTGGATCAGATCTAAACAGGGTTTTTGTTCAAGTCCATCAGATGACATACAGGACGTCTGGAAACCTACTTTTACTGTGGGAATTGATTTCCAAACGTTGCAACGGCTAGAAAATCTCTGAGAAGAGATTTTGGGTCAGCCGAGGCAAAACGGTCATTTATCAGACGTCTGGAAAGACCTAAGGACGTCTGATAAGGCCCTAACGGTCATAATCTTGAGTGTTTGCTAAGCCAGCCAACGGTCCACTAATTGGACGTCTGGCAAAGTCATCAGACGTCTCCTAAGATGTCTGGTCTAAGGTCTGGACGTCTGATTTCATCAGACAGAACTAAGTACGTACAGCGTAACAGTTATCAGACGTCTGAAACAATAGTCAGACGTCTTAAAATACTTTATCAGACGTCTGATTTGGGAATTAGACGTCTGGAAGTGCTGTTTGAACCCTATATTGGTTTTCTAAGTATTCTACAGAAAACCTAAGTATCTTAGGGTTGTGCCGGTGTTCCTAGGACTACTGTTAGGGTTCTTTGAGGCTCTTTAACATAATTTTCTAAGGAAAATAAAGAGCAAGAAAAATAAAGATAAAAGTACATGAACGGATTAAAAAGAATCTATCATATTCTTCTTGTCTTCTATCTTCAATCTGTCGCTCCACGCGAACCTCCTCTGTTTTCCGTCAAGCTCCTCCAATCCATCCTGGATGCGAGCTCGAGTTCCATCTAAACACGTCCACAGTTGCAACTGACCTGAAATCTAGGACTCAAATTGCAAATGTTAAATAACACGTGTTTTGTTATCATCAAAACAAATGATCGTGGTGCTCTAGCACCAACAATCTCTCCCTTTTTGATGATGACAAAACCATAAATAATAATGCAAAAAATCCTCCCCCTTTTTGACATTATCAAAAAGGTTTAATTGATTTTACATTTCCTATAACTCCCCCTTAAAACATGCTCTTCTATGAGTTTCTTTTAACAAAGGTAATGTCCTCCCCCTTTTTGTAACAATGAGATAGCTATTATTTTTCTCCCCCTTACTAAAGGAAATTTAGCTACCTTATATCTCACCCTTAAAAATTGACAATGCTCATTAATTTTAACTCTCCCTATCTAAATGCTTATGATAAAAAGATAGGGTAAAGGGTTTTACCTCACCTACCATGGCCAATAAAATGGTCCAAATGGTGGTGGTGGATGCCACATCGGATGGGGCTCCCATCCGTAGCTTGGAGGCCCGGGCATCGGTGCCGGTCTCCAATCTGGTGGTCGACGTGCGGCGAGTCCGTCGTTTGTTCGCCGTCTCGTCGGCTTCTTGTTCTCCTCCTTGGTCTACTCTTTGGTTCTCCCAACTCGAGTTGACCAGCATTGAGTTTGTAGGTCTAGTCCTTTGTGTTGTAATTATCCCTGAACCCTACAAAACAAGATTCTAATTTTTTCTTCGGTATCCAAGTGAGCTTGGATCCAAATCTGTTAGCGGGTCTCCTTGATGAAGATCCTTTCTCAATCTTAGGACTATATAAATCATCTACTTTGTTGATTAGTTTGTTAGAGCTTTCCCTAAGACATGCAATTTCTTTTTCTATAGTATTCATCTTAGTCTTTAAATCAGAAATTTCTATTTTTAGACTATCATTTTCCTCAATCAATTTATTATTTTCATTGATGAGGTCTTGATTTTCTAATAATAGGTTATCAATTCTAGGATTAGCTTCTATGTCCTTAAGTTATTTTTCTAACCTATCATTTTCATTTTTAAGAAAACTAAGGTTCTTTTTAATACTTTTGTTTTCTATTTTAAGCGATTTACTAATCTCAAATAGTTCATTAAAAGCTTCTTGTAAATCGAAATTTACCTCGTTGTCGCTGTCGTCGCTTCCGCTTTCGCTGTCGCTATTGCTTCCTCTAGCCATGCAACCAAAGCAAGCGGTTTCTTCCTTTTCTTCTTCTTCTTCCTCCGAGCTGGAATCGTCCCAAGTGGCTTGGAACGCCTTCTTCTTAGATTTCTTTTCCTTTTTCTTCTCCTTTTTGAGAAGAGGGCACTCTGGTCGTAGGTGCCCTTTCTCGTTGCAATGGTAGCAACGTCTCGGGCTTTCCTTCTCCTTTTTCTCTTTCTTTAATTCCCTACAAAACTTGGAAAAATTTTTAAGTAAAATTCTAAAGTCTTCGTCGTCGGAACTTACCTCGCTATCCGACGCGGCTCTGAAGGCAAGAGTCTTCTTCAGTTTTGGTTCCGGTGTATCCTTCTTCTTCTGCTTCAACTTTGTCTCGTAGGCCATTAGATTGCCTAGGAGATCTTCCATGTTGGAGCTCCTCTACTTCGTTCGCCTCCTCGATGGCGGTGACTTTCTGTTCCCACTCCGGTCCAAGGGAACGAAGAAGCTTCCCTTGAAGCTCCCCCTTGATGAAGGTCTTCCCTAATGCTTTCAAATTATTTACAATGAGAGTGAACCTAGTGTTCATCTCACTTAAAGACTCGTTAGGTTTCATAGAAAAAGATTCAAATTCTTGAGAAAGTAAATTAATTTTAGAAGTTTTTACCTTAGAGGTACCTTCGTGAGTTACCTCAAGTGTGTGCCAAATCTCGTATGCGGTGGCGCATTGCGAGATTCTGTTGAACTCCTCCGGGCTGAGCGCGCAATACAACGCGTTCATTATTTTCGCGTTGAGAGAGAGCTCCCGGATCTGCTGCTGCGAGTATCCTCCGGTGGGTTTCTCTGGGATGTCGAAGGGGGTCTCGCACCTGGCCCAGACTGTGAAGTCGGTGGCTTGAAGCCACGTCTTCATCCGCAACTTCCAATAGGGGTAGTTGCTCCCGTCGAAGAACGGCGGACGGGTTGTGGACTGCCCCTCGGAAATCCTGCTTGTGGAACAGCTTCCCTCCATGTGATCTTTCCGCGGATGTTACTCCTGTCGGCGGAAAACCTGCTCTGATACCAATTGAAAGTTCCCTACTACGAGGGGTGACGTAATAAAATGCGGAAATAAATATAAAGCAATCTCACAAAAATCAATCGCACAAGTACACAAGTAATTTTAGGTGGAAACCCAAATCGGGTGAAAACCACCACCTAACCCTCTCTAGTTAGGATTTTCCGATCAACCTAGTTGATCAAATCCACTAACCGAATCACTTTAAAACGAGGGTGATTCAACCTCAGTACAACCACGCTACAAGTACGAGGGTAGCGTTCCTCAACCCCTTCTCTCCACGAGAAGGATTTTGTCCCACGAAGGAGACGGGAATTCGCAAAGCGAATACCCAACCAAAAGACAAAGATAAAATAAACAACAAACCTATAGAGCCAACAAAGTAATAAACCTAAGCTTCTATAGGAATTAGGAAACTCCTCTTTGCAAGGAGTGCGTCGATGATGACGCGGGTGCGTGAGCCACGCAACGGCGCAATGTCGCTCTCGTGAACAACGGCGGGAGAGCGGGTACGCGAAAGTTTGATGCTCTCAAGGGAATGGAGCTTAAGCTTGGAGAGCAAGATCTTTTCTGGACACAAAAGAGTATGAAAGTGTGTAGCTAAGTGTATCCAAGTGTGTGTTGGTGTGTTAAAGGTTCCCCTCTATTTATAGAGGCCTTAGGAAGGCTTTGGAAGGCTTAGGAAATGTTCTATAGCCGTTGGGAACAAAGTCCAAGAGAATCAGCCCGAAATCAGGAACAATCATTGTTCTGACAGGCTTATCAGACGTCTAATTCTGGAATCAGACGTCTGTAAGTCCACTTTAAGACGTCTGATTCCAAGGTCAGACGTCTGATTTTGGGCGGGTCTCTCCCTGACTTGGATCAGATCTAAACAGGGTTTTTGTTCAAGTCCATCAGATGACATACAGGACGTCTGGAAACCTACTTTTACTGTGGGAATTGATTTCCAAACGTTGCAACGGCTAGAAAATCTCTGAGAAGAGATTTTGGGTCAGCCGAGGCAAAACGGTCATTTATCAGACGTCTGGAAAGACCTAAGGACGTCTGATAAGGCCCTAACGGTCATAATCTTGAGTGTTTGCTAAGCCAGCCAACGGTCCACTAATTGGACGTCTGGCAAAGTCATCAGACGTCTCCTAAGACGTCTGGTCTAAGGTCTGGACGTCTGATTTCATCAGACAGAACTAAGTGCGTACAGCCTAACAGTTATCAGACGTCTGAAACAACAGTCAGACATTTTAAAATACTTTATCAGACGTCTGATTTGGGAATTAGACGTCTGGAAGTGCTGTTTGAACCCTATATTGGTTTTCTAAGTATTCTACAGAAAACCTAAGTATCCTAGGGTTGTGCTGGTGTTCCTAGGACTACTGTTAGGGTTCTTTGAGGTTCTTTAACATAATTTTCTAAGGAAAATAAAGAGCAAGAGAAATAAAGATAAAAGTACATGAACGGATTAAAAAGAATCTATCCTATTCTTCTTGTCTTCTATCTTCAATCTGTCGCTCCACGCGAACCTCCTCTGTTTTCCGTCAAGCTCTTCCAATTCGTCCTGGATGCGAGCTCGAGTTCCATCTAAACACGTCCACATTTGCAATTGACCTGAAATCTAGGACTCAAATTGCAAATGTTAAATAACACGTGTTTTGTTATCATCAAAACAAATGATCGTGGTGCTCTAGCACCAATAAATAGGAAGGAAACCATCTTAGGATTAGACATCTGATTATTCTCCCAGACGTCTTATAATTGAATCTTAGACATCCGTCTTGATCCAACTCAATCCAGATCTTCCACCATTCTAGATCAGACGACCGATCCCTAAATCAAACATTGACCCAGACGTCTAATAGCCTTGTCAGAATCATAAATTATCCTGATTTTCTCCTGATTTATGTTGGATTTATTCCCAACGGCTACTTAGACCTTCCAAGGCCTTCCTAAGGGTTCCCAAGTCTTCTATAAATAGAGGAGGGCCCTTCCTCTGTCAAATACACCAAAGCAATACTTCTTCCACTCATATTGTGTCAAAGAGGGGATCACCTTGCTCTCCAAGCCTCTAAGCATACATCCGAGAGCACCCTTTTAGCTACACAACCGCTCTCCCATCTCTGCTTATTCGAGAGCGCCTTTGTGCCTTGCGTGATTCATACACTCCGACTTCCATCTAAGGGAAGTTTCTTTTTCCTATAGTAGCTATAAAGACCCATTCTGATTTGAGCCTTTTAAGACGTTTGGATCGTCAATCAAATGTCTGAAAATTGAAAAACCTGTACGCGCATTTGCTTTCTACGCGTAGGCAGTGTGCAGTTCGTCTCTCTCTCTCCTCTCTTCTTTTTCCCCCTTACCGAACCCTAACCCCTTGCCTATAAGAGCACCCCCCTTCCTTCCCTCTCCGCTCCACCACCACCACCTTCCTTCCCACTCCACTGTCGTGAGTGAGGCACGCGAGAGAGAGGGAGCGAGAGCGAGGAGGTGGAGCGGACGTGAGGAGGAGGAGAGGGCCAAGCTCGCGAGCTTTGTGGGAGCTCGCCTGAGGGTTGCACGGCCACCGCGGCGCATACGGGAGGAGAGCGTCTGGGCATTTTTCCTGACTTCCTATCGCAGTTGGACCTGCAACAGAGTAGGAGGAGCCACGGTGGAGCGTGGCAAGAGAAGCAGGAGCGCAGTTTGATACTCGAATTTTTCCAATATCAGACATCCGGAGTGTCTTTCGGACGACGGGCTAGACGTCTGGCGACAACATCGGACGTTTGAAAGCGGGTATTCGCGCAGGTACATCTTCCTCGCGGTTATGGCGATGCAGGTTGCACCGCAGAAGCTATTTGCTTGGCTAAAAAGAGGTGTGCTGCTTTGTTGTGCGCAGGAGAAGCTTTAGGAACGCGCGGGGCATGCCCTCCCACGCTTTTCGGATGTCTGGACAGCTTACCAGACGATCGAAGGCATTCCCAGATGAACGGAGGACTAGTCGGACGTCTGGAACCGGGTCCAGACAGTCGCGGAGGAGTCCTGGACGTCTGAGGTCCTCACAAGAACCTAAGGTGAGACTCTGTTGACATTTAAGACGTCTGGACCTTATCCCAGACGTCTGATTTGGGTCTGCAGACTTATTTTTGACCCGTTTAGGGTCTGATCGGGATTCGTTTTACGCAGACTATAGTTTCCTTGTGAATTCCTATACATATTAGAAACCTTTATACATTGTTCTGAATCTTCCGTTGGTGTGTGTTTCTTGGTATAGAACTTTGATTTGTTACGTGTCTAGGACTCGTAGAGGCACGTGGGTTTGCAGTTCGAGCCCCTAGTACTCCCGGATTGTCTGGTAGAGTGGTTTCCCCCTATTCTATTTAATAAACATGAATGCAGCCATGAAAATTAGATAACTAGAAACCTAGGATGTGGCATGAATCCTAGGACGAGAAATAGTTGCACTGTTTTTGTGCGTGATTGTGATTGTATTCATAAATGAATGAGCTGACTTGTCAACAACTGCCTGTTAATAAATACGAGCTGCCTATTAAAATATGAAATGCCTGAGATAATTAAACAGTTACCTGTGATATCACTTGTGCATGTGTTAAATTATGGAAATAAGAGCTACATGTGTACAATACGAATGGAATAATGAATGATGAAACCTGGTATGGAATAATATGGTGAATATGAGCATGAACCCTACGAGGAGTTAGGAGTAGAGCTCTTGCGGATGAATGGAAAGGCCTGGGAATGTGGATGGGAAGTGTGCTGGCCCTTGAGTACGTGGTACCAAGGAGAGCGACTGTCCTCTTTTTAGTGTAGAGCGGAGCTAGCCGCCCTTAGGTTGGGACCTGGGGTTAGGATTTGCCACTCTACATCGACTTCTGTTGGCCCTCGCGTACACCGTACTAAGGAGAGCTACTAGTGTAGGGAGGGAGCTAGTCACCCTACGGGGCCCGGGGTTCAGCTAGCCACCCTACATTGACTTGTTAGGCCTACTAGGCAAACCAAGGTAGTTAGACGAGGGTGCGCGAACTGTGAAGGGGCGAGACTCCTGTTGGGTTCTGAGGGGCTAAATCCCTATTTCTGAAAAGGATAGGCCCTATACTGTTCCATGCTGTACTTTGGGCATACCCGCTAGCGGAAACGACTGACCGCGTGCTAGTGCGGGGTAGCTACCCGTGCACTTATCGCATGTGCTGTAGTCACCGCTACGTTTGTCTGTAACCTCGGGGTGGTTGACTAGGTGTAGGACTACCACGGGGGACTCTTCCGGCTAGGAGAGCACCATGTGCACCTTCTACTTTTCAGAAAAGACTGTAATCAAGATCGTTCCCACGGGGAACATGCGAGATCAAGAAAGAAATATGAAAGTAAATCAATAGGGTGAAAGGAAATTACTTGAAAAATAACTAACTGGAAAAGATAAATTTACCTGCTAGCTTTTACTACTTCAGATAGTCAGGTTATCACTCTACTCAGTGTTCGTTGACTATATTTTCTCATAACCCTTTACAGGTCCAGGAGTTGAGTAGCTCGAGTTACCAGCTGCAGAGGTGCTGGGCCCAGTCGAGCCCAGCAGTAGTTCTCTTACTGTTGTTGTACTCTTTTCTGCTAGTGAGTTTCAGACTTTATTTACTGTTCCTGTTACTGTATTTTTGTTTTACCCTCCTGTTGTTGTGGTGGTATGTACTGACTGGCAACTTTTACTTCCTTTACTATTTGTACGCTTTTATTGTTAGTTACATTGCATGGTGAATGTGGTTTACTTTCCTGCTTTTCGGTTATTTCTTATTAGACGACTGGGTCTTGGGATTAGTTGAGTCAAGTCGGTCTCGAGTCCTGTAGGGATTCGGAAACTGGGTCGTAACAGTAGCTAGATTAACATTTGTACTTTGTGGCTCTATAAAACTGTTGTAATTTTCCATTGTGGTTGAGTATTTGCCTTGCGAATTCCCATCTCCCTTGCGAGACAAAATACTCCTCGTGAAGAGGGGGGTTTTGAGAAACGCTATCATTGTACATAGAGCGTGGTTATATTGATGTTGAGTCACCCTCATTTAAGTGATTCGGTTAGTGAATTTGATCGACTAGATTGATCCGAAAATCCTAAGTCGAAAAGCTTAGGTGGTGGTTTTTACTTGGGTTTGAGTTTCTACCTAAAAATACTTGTGTGATTTATGAGATTGTTCTTCTGTAATTGTGATTTATATTTCCACATTGTTTCGTTTCACGCAAATCTCACCCCCCTCTGTCAGAACCTACAACCCTTCCTCGACCTTTCCTTGCCCCCAACATCTACTTCCTCTCCTCCAGGCCGTCGGTGTCGTCACCCTTCCCTCTCTCTCTCTCTCTCCAATGGGTTCCCTCTTCTCTTCTGCTCTTATTCTCTCGACCCTCCTCACGTGCGCATGAAAGAATGAAAAAGAGAGAAAACAAAGGAGAAGAAGAAGAGAATGAAGGGGAAGGCGAGAACTCATGCACATACGTTCATGGGCTCAACAACGGTCCCATCGCCAAACACCCTCTCTCAATCAATTTATCTCTCTCTCTCTCTCTCTCTCTCTCTTTTGTGCGTGTCTGTGGGAAAACAGGGGAGGGGGTTGGGTTTTATAAGTGGGGAGAGGAGAGAGGGGCGGTGGGGTTAAGATTAGAAAAATCATTTCATTTTTATTTTTTTTTCCTTCAATTTAGGAAACAAAAATAATGGTAAGAGTTTTTATTACGTGCGCCCTCGAACAAGCTCTAATTTCAATGAAACACATATCACTGGAATTACTACGATACAAGGAATCCAACAAAATTAATGGATTTCCAAACGGAAGTTATTTGTAAAGAAATACGATTCCCAAGATAGATCATATAAAAATTTATTCGTGATTTACACATATTTATACACCTTTTTTCATGGTCGTAGGAATTATCAACTGGTTGAGGGCATAATCACATGTTGTCAACGCTACAGCCATACTATGTCATCTCAAGTACAACTCTCTCATAATCCATGAGCAACTTTATGTGTCATCATGTAAATATGCTTGCATTGATGAACACTCTTGTAATTTGTTGATACTTGTACAAATAGTACAGTAGTGGGTGCATGATTTAGCGTAACAAACATTAATCCATTTTTTCCATAGAGATCACACCTTGTCGTGTGTGTACGTTGCAAAACACGTCGTTTTCTGGACTTTTATACAAATTTTTTTTCCTTAATTGCTATCAAGATTAATTCTGTGCTCTTTGGGATGGTTTCATAGATCTCCTAATCTAAACAAATTGCCATCACCTCACGAATTTCACCGAAGACATTGCGCGGCATTTCTCTTTTTCTGGTTGAGCATAATTGGTATTAGTTGGAAGGAGAATGGCAGCAGGGTCTAGATCATTCTCAAACTGGGAGCACCGGTGACCTGGAAAATCTCACTGCCACGTCATCCACAAGGCAAGCTCCGGCCATGAATCATTGGGCACTGCAGATGGCAAATCTATGCATCTCTGCCCCCATCTCACATGGCTTTTGGCATGGCTATGTTTGGAGTACTTAGGGTTTGCAGGTATTATTCCGTGGCAGTCCCAAGACAAGGGAATAAAACCGTAGGACATACAGGACGGGGTGGGGTTTAGACTCCACAGTCAATCGGATGCTTTGGGCTTGATTTGATGTAGTAGTTGTGGGAATACGCTTCGCATGCATGCATGTGACCATGCATGATGGTGTTCTGTATATTCCGATGTGACCTCTTCGTCCTAAAAAGTGCACTTCCACCGTTTGAATGGCGCCATGAAAAGTGGCCATGCAATTGAGTACGTGTACGTCGTGGCTGCTTTGATTACATGGAGACCTTAGGCTTGCGGGTTAACTAGGGTGACATATAGGCATGTGATTTTGTATTTTTGAGGAGATATAGGCATGTGTGGCTGGGACCATTTCAGCTACCTTGGTCTTAATTTGCTTTGAATAAAAAACTCATACCTTATTCAACGAATGATAAAAGACTGGCCGGTAAGAAGTAGTTTACGAAAGGTTAAAAAAAAAATAGTACTAAAAATTATAAATTTATGTTAATTTATAATTATATTTACTTGTCCAGTAATTTTAATATTATTTGTATTTATTTAAATTAATATTAAATTATATATTAATATTTGCGATGTTCAGGCTTCGTCAGTACCGTTAAAAATATAAAATGTGAGTAATATTGTATGATTTTAATATAAATTTAATTAATATCAGAAATCGAGGTTAAATAAATCAACATTAAAGTATCAAATTTGGATTTTCATTAAGTATCAAAATAAATGAAAGTTAACGTTTTTTTTCTTTGAAATTTTTTAAAGTTAACCTTTCAAATAAACTAAGATTATAATATATGGGCTTAAACGCTAGTCGAAATTTGGCATGGCTGCCATACAATTTTTCATAAAGATTGAAAATCGAACGGCTGCAAACGTTGAACCCGTACGTGCCTCGTACGAGTAGAATATGAGTATGAAAATATTTTTTTCTGATAAATTTAAAGAATAAATACAACGAATAGCAGTATTTAAATTAAGTAAATAAGGATCTTGGGATTTTTTTTCCCTTGGCGACTCAAAATTGCTCGCAGCTAAATAGGAAAAAATGACGTACTCGCAGCATCTCATTTAGCAACGAGATTATCCAAGGTTAAGGGGGGGTATTTTAAATTTTTCTCATCACTTCACCTTAAGTTTTTATATAATAATTTACAATCATCCATGTTTATTTTTATTATTAAAAATACTCATTACATTATCTACTCTCATTTTTAATAATAAATAAATATCTATTAATATTTTTTACTTTTACTTATATTATTAAATAAATATTTACTAATATCACATCAATACATCAATTATTTTAATCTTTTACTTAACCTTCTATTTATTCTTCCACAAAAAAAAATATCATTTTCATTTATTTTATTTTAATCTTCCTCAACTTTATTATCAAATACAACCTAAGTAATATTGAAGTTCATACTGAGGTATCCACCGTCGAAATCAACCATTTGAAAAATTTCATTAACGGCGTAGTAAGAGTTATGCGGCATAGCATGTATAAGATTATTTTTCTGTCAATGATGTCAAAATTAGAGTAAGTTTATCATTCACATGCCATTGCATGCACAAGCAGCTGTGAGAAATCAATCCTTTCATTTTTATTGTCCTTTCAGGAACAAAGCAGGAGACCATTCTATGATAAGTAAAGTAGGAGATGCAAAAAAAAACACATGTAGTGCAATAGTGTACTATCAGGTGACCTGCAAGAAGAGAACATAACAACTTGTTAGAGTAATCGACAAAAACATGACAGAAATCAAAAGGTAAAAATGCACTGCAGCAAACGGACGTTTATATATATATATATATATATATATATATATATATATGAACAGTAGCTAAATTAATAGCTTCAGTAATATCCTTCTATATATATAAAAGATTAGTAATTATATAATCCATCTCACCCCTTATCCCACACTCAACCAACATCCCCGCTCTCCTACACCCCTTCTTCCCACACGTGTGAGCTTACATCCACTGGAGCACTAACCATTATCACATTAGAGCATCGATCTCCTCGTCCAAATGTCAACCATCACTCATGAACATTGCACACTTATCGTCTTGTTGAAGCATCGACCATCGTAAATCTTCCATCTCGTCACATTTCACTTCCACCTCCATCGATCACACACCTTTGCCACCTTATGCAACGCATGTCAACCCTCACCTCCGATTCCTTACCATATACTACACATCTTTGCCACCTTATGTAGGATCTTCCCTTGCCTTTGCTTCCTTACCGCCACACACCTCCGTCATCTTGTGTAACACACACCGGCCCTCTTCTTCTCCTTGTCACACCTCACCTCTACTTCTTTGTCATCACACATTTCGACCACCTAGCAGCACACATCAACGAGGGCCATCACTTAGAATGTGAACATTAAGGATAAAATAAACCTAATAGAATGGATCTCAAAAACTATAAAAGAAAAAACTTTTAAAAGATCACATTACATACGTGGTCAATTTTTTCTAATAAGAAAATAATATATTTAAGAAAATGGATCAAAAACTCTAGGATCAAAAATATACCTCTAAAAGGAATAAGTTTGATGTAAGAGATTTAAATTTAAAAATAAAATACATTACTTTAAAAATGAATAAATTCTATTGACCTTGGTGAAGCCTTAAAAGGTAAGAGAGCGTAGGATTTGGTGTAAAAGAATATTTTTATTTTCTATTTCTCAAAACTAAAATCCTTTACAAAGAGAATCGGGGAGAGGTGAAAAAGGGCTAAGTTTTAGATAAATTATTTGGAATGACGGTGAAATAGGGATGTTGCTGGCAATTCACCAAATCATCTCAGTGGGCAATCATTTGAACCACTAGGGCACCGATGCCAATCATTTTGACTAAATACAATATTTCATATATTAATAAATGTTAAAATTATATATGGGAAGCATGCACATAGAATACGCATGTTGTAGTGCATAAACCGTAACTCCTTACATTCCTCGTAACTCTAAACCAAAACGTGCATCATGTATAGATAAATTATATGGGCAACTTTTACGTTTGGCCAAGAAAGGAAAGGGCAGCATCTATAATACCATAGAATTGACGTGGAGATAAGGTATTCTTCGGTATAGTACTGTTTATGTTGATTTATTTTCTTTTTTTGAACTCATTTGCTTTTTTTTTATTGTTTTTACTTCAGCTACGGTACTTCTCCCTCATTCTCTCTCTCTCTTTTTTTCCTTTTTCCTTCCATTTTATTTTCCTTTCTCATTATTCAATGTATGTTCCGATGTATTTATTTATGTTTCAATGCATCAAATGTTCCAACCATCTCATCTGTCTCGCACCATGGGTTCCAATGCATTGACAATTGCATTCGTTTTAAATTTTATCTCCCTTATCAATGTTTTGATCTGGTACTTTTTTTTTTATTAGAGGTTAATATTAAATAGGCTCGTATAAAAATATAAAATAATATATGTAATAAATAAAATTAAGATATCGATAGTAAATTAAATAATATCAAGTAATGTATTTTACAATATATAATATTTTATAATTTTCAATCAATATTTTTTATTCTTTTTTAATTTTTTTACCCACACACACTCTCTCTATCATATTAAATGCATCCAATCTACCTACCAACCCACAGTATAGCTTTGTGACCTTATTTACGGTAAGAAAAATGATAATTTTTTAGGTAAATTTTTTTTTATACATCAAACATTCCTCATATCTAACGGGAGAACCAACTCAAGTTTTCTTTCTCAACATATTTATTTATTATTTACAATATTATTGTAAAGCCAACCTCGTCACGTGGAGTGGGGAAGCCCTTTTCTTTTCATTTTTCACTGGGAAGAGCATTGGCATTTCGACTAAATGCGCCGCTGACACGCGCCTATAATATACTGTTCATAGATAAATTTAAATTCGAGGTTGATTGACATAATTTCCTCTCCTTCCATATGTTGAGCTTTCTGTTTGTTTTTTTTTTTTCCAAAAAACCTAAATCTCTCCTTGGATGAATGGAAAGACGTGACATTCCTTGCTGACATTACTCGTAGATGATATATGTTTCAAGCCTAAGTATCCATTGCTATAATTTAGTATTAGCGACTACTAGGACACCTTGACGAGACATGTTGGATTATATAGTGTTGATGGTATTATTGACAAGTTGGTTACAAATTTAGACTCATTTAATGATTATTTTGTGGAGAATATTAAATTAAATATGGACAAAGTTAGTTTGACTCAAAGCCAAGATTATAACGGACAGTCTTACTTCTCCCACACAGTACATAATCTTTCTAGAAGGCTCTAGCTGGTGGGTTTACCCCCTCTCTTTGGTGGAGGTGCTTCCTTCCTTGCAATCGTCACCTCAAGACCACAGTGCAGGTGAAGTGACGGCTATGGCGCATGGAGTAAACATGTAATAGAAGCACAAGCGACATTGATCCATGGATAATCTATTCAACATGTTGTACAATAGAGATAAGGTTGTGTTTACCAGCGGAATAATGGTTATTTTAAGATAAAATATTAAAAATAGAAAATAATGGATGATATTGATATGATGTTAATTAGTATTGATTTTATATTAAAATATGAATGTGAATAGAATGATATGATATTGTAAATATATTTTAATTTATATATTATATTAAAGTAGAAATATTATAATATATTAATATTAATATCATGTAATAAAATGATATATATAGAGATATTGATTGAAATAACCTATTCCTATCTTCTATTATTTCGTTGGCAAGTGTGACTCAGGAGAAGATATACAGTACCACCAATGCCACGTACCTAAACAACCTCACTCTCCCATTAGCCATGTGGCCTAACCATTATTTATGGGAAGGAAACTAGTTTTGCGCCCCCTCGTTTAATCTAATCCACCAAGATTGCATCAATTATTGACGTACAAGAAAATAATTAAAGCAGTAATCTATATCTCACATCTACTACTTATGCATATCAATTAAATGTTCACTTTATTTGTCATACATTTTATAATCATTATCTATAAAATCATGCACTACTTAACCAATGGTGCACGTATGAGACCTATAAATTAATATTTAGTTTAATCATGTTTCATCGGTTACTTTAATTATCATTATTTGATCATCAACATTCATAAAATGGGTTACAAGTACTTAATTAGAAGTTAAGAATAGGCATAAACATCAAGATGAATTCCAAAACTTAATAAAAGAAAGGAGCATATGCAAAAAAATGTGAAATATACGAAAAAAAAAGCACAAAAAAGTATAATTTTTTTGGTGTTATTGGGAGATTAAACTCAATGGGTGATGAGTCTTGAGAAGCCATCAAAGAATTTGGTAACATAAGAAATGTAATGTAGTCATAAAAATTAAGAGTAAGAAGAGGGAGGTAGGGGGTTGGGGAAGAGTTTGATGTCTCATCTAACGATTTTCGAGGTAAAGGATCCTGACTACTAAAAGGAGGACGCACCCGCTGATGAGGAGGAGGAGGATTGTGCTTGATTTGATGAGGAAGACGTTGGGTTGGATGATCAGACAGAGTAGTCGATTGAATTAGATCCTTCCCAGTCGAGAAGTTCTGCACCACGTGATTGTCGTACTGGTATGAAAGTTTAATAAATGTTACGATTTATTTATTTCTTTGTTATTTTATTTTATAATTCTGTCTTTTAAGTGCACATAAGGAAAGAGGTCCCACATGGAATAGGTACCTAGAGAGAATTCCGCATGGGATCTGTATTTAAGTCAGGATCACACCAGTGGGGGAAGCAATGGAGTATCTTCCATTCATCAGCAGACTGGGTACTCTGATGAAGGCGATCATCCCACTCTCCTACTTAGATTGGAGGAAGGTGCCAAAGGAGCTGAAGAGGCAGCTCATTCGAGAGTTAAAGGTATTTACATTGCTTTATGTAACTTTAAATTACGTAACAATTTCTATTCCCCTACTAATGCAGGTGATCTTCGATTGGGGTGACGATTTGAACGTCACAAAATATATCCTCAAGCACGCGGCCAAGATTCACAAAGACTGGAGATGAAGAGTAAGGTAAAAGATAAATTTTAACTGTATTTATTTATTTCTTTTACCATAATTCTAATATTATTTCTAACATTACAAATATATTTTTTAGTATTATGAGAACAGGAATCATGATGAGGCATTGTATAATAGGTCTCTTCTGATACAGTTGCATACTTGGAAGGAAGCATGCGAGCATTGGCATGATTTAGCGATGCAGGTAAAAGTATTACACATATTATTATTTAATTAACTTTTAAGTTAATAAATTGTACCTTTATTTCAGGAGCAAGCCAAGAAGAATAAGGAAAATAGGGCTAAAGCTCCACCGAAGGCCCATGTCTTCGGTAAGAGGAGCATATATAAGCGAGATAAAATCCCTACACGTAAGTATTTTTAATTAGTATTTTCTTTTAAACCTTACAATATTTTTAATTTGTTTCAATTAACTCTTTCAAAATATTGTAGTCTGCCATGCATGAAGGTACCCAGCTTGATCAGGTAGGAGTAGATGAGGCCACTAATAGCAAGCTGAGTAATGAGAGACACAGAGAATGGCTTCATGACAAATATCAGCAGAGACAAGTAAGTTAAAATACACAATACTTTTATTTCATTTCATAATTATAATTAAATGAAATTACTTAACATAATTCAATTTCTTTCAGGATAATATGGTCAACTTAATGCATCCTCCTGAAAATGTCAACTTTGGTACAGTTCAGCAGCCACTGACAGCATAGGAGGCATTCCGAACCGTCATGCCACTAGAGCATGGCAGGTACATCCGTAGCGCAAGGAGGAGTGAGACCGTCTCCACCTAGTATGGGAGAAAGGAGGCATCGTCCTCTTCAGCTGAAGTACAGGAAAAGAGGAAGAAGATTGCGCCATTACGCCGTCGAGACGAGGAGCAGCGGATCGATGAGCTAACCGTGCAAGTAAGGGACACTGCGATGTAGTTGACGGAGTCGACATAGTAGTTGCAGCAGTCGACTCACACCATCAAAGAGCTACTGAAGGTACTTCAGCAGGGAGGTATCAATCACCCATCCTTTCTTTAGGATAAAGATCGTCGTGATGACGATGATTTAGGTGGCGGTGCTGGAGGCATTGGTGCTGCAGCCTGATTGTTGTATTTTTATATACACCACTGTTTGTACTTGTACTTTGTATACATTATTACATATACGAAATTTTTATTCTCAGTTCTAGTGTTTTGAATGAATGCAAATGTTTTAAGTTGTGTGATTATATTTTTATAGGATTTTTAGTTTTTTACAGGTCTTCCACATAGTTAAAATTTTTAGTAAAAAAAAATAATAATTGCTACTATTTTCGGCCATTTTACAACGAATGATAATAGTCTACGATTGAAATTGCAACGCATTAGCGACTATTTAAAAATAGATGAGAATATTAGTATTTTTGACCATTATAAACAAACGGTCGAGAAGATCACTATTATTGACCATTGAAAAACAGTACAGAATAGTCATATTATCGACCATTTGTTTCTAACAGTCGAAAATACTTTACTCAATCGTCTAAATTGTTGTCGACGTAGATGTTTATGTCGACTGTGCATTTAGAATATTCGATAAAAACGTTTCTCGACCGTTGAAAATAGACGACAGAAACAACCACACATCGAATGAGAGTCCGCCTTTTCCCTGTCGGCAACATTTTACAACGATCGAGAAAACACAATAGTGATAGTACATTCCTCTACCTTTTTCTAGACCATTTTTTCACATTGCCAATCATTACAAACAGTTGGCAATAGTGGATATTCTTGTAATGAAAGGAGACAATCGATGACATGAATACGAAGGGTTGTTGACCTAGTTTCACCCCAAAGGGGTGTACGTCTGGGGAGGGAATTTAATCCTCAATATCCACTATTGTTTGGTAGGATGAGTTATAGGCTCGTTATCTTGCCCTCATGGGTGTTCTATGGATCTTTCCGTCTGTTTCCACCTTGGGTCCTGGCCCCCCATACCATGTGTATGAGGGAACTATTTATACACAATGTTGGATCGGTTACAAAACAAAAAAGTGCAGCCGATCCCATAAAGTGGAGATAATGGCCCATTATTTTAGAGATAATGGGAAATAATGGCCTTGACTGATAAACCCCCGGGGAATTCGCACCTCTTTGCATTCTCGCGTGGACCAAGTCCAAGCCAGTTGTGCTTTATTTCACGAGGGCTACTTTCATCTCGTATCATAAGCCCCTACTCTCATAGTCCGACTGTGTCGATTGTGAGAGTATACTTTCTCATTTTTGCTCTCGCACCGAGGTCACCTTATTCCCAACAGCTATCGCTTGGTAGTGTCGGGGGATAGGTGCTTCAATGCCCCCACTTGCCTCATGGGGAGAGGGGGATAGGTTGCTTGATTGTTCTAGCTTGATGGCTGATGTAAACACATTTACACTACTTAAGATGTCTATTTATGCATGTTCTTAAGCATAGGATTGCATTGCATGATATAAATATTACATAACATGCATCATCTTGCATTTAGAGTAGTTTGAATAAAATGGAGGATAATTATCTCCTTTTATGTGCTTGGATAGGGCAAACTTTTTATCAGGGCCTCGGATCGAAGATCCAATCGCACAAACGTGATCAGGGTGACGATTGGAGTTCAACGACGCCAATATCGCCCTAATCAGGCATCTGTAGCATCAGATAGTGATCGGGGAATCCTAGAAGATCAAGGGTCAGGATGGTGTAAATCTGCACTTCAAATGACAAATCCGACCGCATTGATGTATTTGGATTGATGATCGTAACCTAACGACGCAAAAATCGAGTCAATTCGACACCCGTGGCACCATCTACAACTTCCAGAAGATGGACGGCCAAGATGGCGCCACGTGGTGCCATCTCGGCCGCCCAATCGCCCGCATGCAACCGCTGAAGCCTCCTCATCCGCCCCTCTCCACCGTTGGATCTCGATCCAACGGCTATGAACGCATGCGCCTCAAATTGTCCGTGCAACCATCCGCGCTCCGCAGCATAGTGGGCGAGGGCGTTATCACAAATAGCGGACGCGGGTTCGAGCCACAGCGAGGAGGCTAAGGGCACAGGCGAGAGGGCGCGGGCGTGCGTCGGACCTTGATCGGGGGGTCGTCCGTGCTCAATAGCGTTGACGCGCTATCTCACGCCCGCGCCTCACGCGGCATCGCACGCGTTGGGGCGGACGCGCAGCGAGCGGGCGAAGGTGCGATCTAGGCCATTCGATCTCGTGATCGGATGGCTGAACGTGCGGCATGAGTTGAGAGCGAGTAGTCGAGAGAGTGCACATGGGTAGCGGCTGCTACGACTACGTTGGGGCTTTAGCGACGGTTTTATCCGTCACTAAAGGCCCCTTATTTAATGTTTTAAAGATGTAATGACCAATTTGCCCCCACTTCTTGCAACTATAAAAGGAGACCCCCTCCACACGAAATTCTCATCCCTTCCTTCTCTTGTCTACCTCTCCAAAGCTCAAGAGAAGCTTGTCCCACACTCGGGATGCTCCTCGCGAGATAAAGTCCAAATTTTTGTCCCCCTTCTGAAGTGGATCCCACGACGACGATGACGTGCTACTCCGTTCCCGTTCTTCTGCTTCATCCTCCTTCGTCCTGCTCCGTCCTCCTTCGTCCAGGCGTCGTCTCGTCTGGCTCGTCCTCCAAGTGATCGTCGAGGAGGATAACTTCTTTCTCCCATTCTTCTTTACAGCTTTTCTAGTGTAGAATTTTCCTACTTTCTAGTGTAGCTGATTTTCCACTTTCTAGTGTAATTTTTATTTGGTTTGATTGTATAAATACTTTGAAATATTGAATGTATGTTCTCTCTTTCTCTTTCTCTCTCTCTCTTCATTTTAGTCTGATAGCTTCATTGTAATTATATCGCCTCGCTTTTCAAAAATTCTAAAAAAAAATATAATTGCGAATATAGATCGACATAGCCTCCCTGTGTTCGACCTGGAATTTAAATTTCGGTATAAATTTTATTTGTTGAACACGAATTTTTCGCTTTCAAGCTACAACGACAAGGTTTTAAAACCAAACACGTTAGCATAGCAATTTGTGCGTTCAACATTTTGGCGTTGTTGCCGGGGAGGCAATGATTTTCGATCTTCTTTTCGCATTTCTTGCACTTTATTATTTTCTAACTTGCTTTCTCTTGTGTCTATTATTTTGCAAAGACCTCCATCAGGGAATCATCAAGCAGTAAATTGGAGTAAAGTGCAGTTGAAGACAACTGTAAATGTTCCCCATTCTTTCCCCCTCCATAGATTTCATTCGTCACATTAAATCCAAATTCCAATTAACCTAGGTGTTTGCATAAATCCTATGAATAGTTTGGTTGTTTGGATTCTCACTCACATTCATTCCACCCTCATTTATAAAAAATAACAAAAAGATAATCTTGTGGGGTAATTTTCAACAAACACACAACATACACCCACATCCAAGGCACTTAATCAAATTGATTTGTTTCTACTCAACCGGGTTCTGATCTGTAGAACCGGTACACACAAAGTAACACATAAAAGAGTAGAAATCATTCTAGGTTAACCATCTTTGAGTGCCTAACTTAGTGGTGCATTTGTGGCCAATTGTTTGAGTTGTTTGGGCCGCACCACTCTATTTAAAACCAACTCATCAAGTAGCTCCTCCTTAGGGTTTTCAATCTAGGTCTATTCCAGGCACTCCATTTTCTTTCTGGTTTAAAGAAAAGCAATCTTCATCCATGTTTTACAACTTGGTTTGCCTAGACACTTGATTGCAATCCACCTGATTTGAAACCCTAAAAGCTACTTAAGCAAGATTTGAACATTAAAATTCAAGCATGACAAATAATCTTGCTTGAAAATCCTGGTTGTGCATGCACTTACATAAATCTCAATTAGTCATTAAGGGCACAACCCATTTTAAGGGCCCATCACATTTCATAAGCACCACAATCCCAGGCCTTAATAAAATTGAGTAGACGTTGGCCTTAAGGTCTGATTCGCTCTTCAGGGCCTAGTTTGAGATTGTTTTTTATTAACCTACTTGTACTGATAAATCTGATGTCTAGCTAGGGGAGTAGCGTCAAACGACTGCGGCTGAGGGTACACTAGGAATCGGAGGCGAAAGCCGAAGGAAGAACCTTCTCCCCAGTCCCACCTTCTAACTAGTTGGATTAAACAGACGCAAGTAGAGTAAATCATTTACAGTCTTAAGGCGGGTTTTGGGAGTCAGTAGATCCTTAGGCTACCCCACTTAAGGACAGCCTTGATTTGTTGTGCTGCAGGGTCCCTTTCCCCAGTCCTTCCGACCTTCTCCTAGTTTATGTTGGGAAGACGGTCATTGAATCCTCGATTGGAAGGACCATTAGAACATTCTAGGAGGCGCAAATTGGATTTTAGTCAATTTTATTCCATGGCCGAACAACAGCCTCCTCTGCTTGGAAATCCATAGGAAGAATTTCGAAGGTAGCCGGAACAAATGCAGAGAATGTAGGGTGCTCAGCCCTTGAAGGATTTTTATGATCCTTTAAATTACGGGGAACGTCCCAGCGTCCAGATTCTAGCCGGTGACGTAGAAATCAAGCCCCAGGTGTTAAGCCTGATTAAATATTATCATGGGCTTGGCTCCGAAGATCTGTTTCAGCACTTGGAGGACTTGACCACTTTGGTACAGACCACCAAGGCACGAAACGTAAACGATGAGCAAATGATCATGAGGCTCTTCCCCCACTTTCTTAGGGATAAGGCCACGCATTGGTATAGGACAATAGGAGGACCAATTACAACTTGGAATGAGTTGAAATTGGCCTTTCTAAAGAAATTCTTCCCAGTCGGATGTACCAATGCTTTGAGACGGCAATCACTACCTTTACCCAGCGGCCGGGGGAGCAATTTCATGTGGCCTGGGAGCGATTCCAGGATTTATTACGGAGGTGTCCACACCACGAGATGCCGAAATGGCAACTCGTATAGATCTTCTATCATGGCTTGACTAAGCAACTCAGAAATCATGTGGATGCTTCTTGCGGAGGCAATTTCCTCAATAAAGATGCAGATAGTGCACATGATTTATTTGAGGAAATGAGTGAGAATTCAATTAATCATGCCTCCATGGATACTCTTAACCGGTCCCAGTAGCCCAGATTAAATGTTAATGAAGTCCATGACTCTCATTCATTTGATATGGAATTGATTTGTAACAAACTTGATAAGGTGGACTTGGTTGCTAAAAGAATGGAAGAGTGGATGGCTGGCAATTCTATGAACAACTCTCGATCCACTCAATCCCAAAATTTGGGATTCCATTCCTCACGAGCTCCTTCTGGATGGGAGTTCGTGAATCAACTCGATGCGGCTCAACCTGTGAGTCAGCATTTTTCGGAACCCTGTGGGTTCCAAACTGGGGCCTTTGATCCCAGTTTTTCTGATCCTTCCCTTTCTTTCTCTCCATCCTCACCCTATGAGGATGTCTGCGCTGTACAGGAGAATGTTAGATCCAACCCCTACTCGAATGCCTATAATCCAGGTTGGAGAAACCATCCTAACTTCTCTTGGGAAAATCCGGGGCAACAGACCCAATTTCGACCCAGCAATTATGCTCCGCAACGACCAATGGGTCAGGGTCAAGTATATACTCAGTTGTCTCCGAATCAGGTCAATCAGCCAGCTTGGAATGCCCGTCAACTTACAAAGCAGCCTAATTTGAACCGTCAAATGGTAGAGATGCAAGGATCTATGCTCTCGCTCATGCAGCAAATGAAAAACTCGCTGGACAACTTGCAATCCAGGCTTATTGCTAGCTCTCGTCAACCCGGATCTCTACCATCCCAACCCGTACCCAACCCGCGAAATATTATGAATTCGGGCAACCAAGCCCATGGGTATGGAAATTAGAGGGACCCACACACACAAGCTCAAGTGGTTGAGTAGGGTTCCTCGTCCTCTTCTTCTTCTGCAAATCAACAATTCATGGTCAATCGAGCCCCTCCAATCTTTCCTAACCCTCCCCAAGACCCAAATTCTTATGCTTCTGCAAATTCTGTAACTTTGAGGAGTGGTAAGAAGACTCAGGATCCACAACCACACTATTTTGATCTTTTGAATCCTGAAGAACCTGAGGAGAGAGAGGAGAATCCTGAAGGAGAAATCAAGGCTCAGGAACTTGATTCTAAAGATCTGACTCATGTTCCTTTTCTTGAAGCCTTAACCAAACCAAAGAAGAAGAAGTCTGTTGATAGCAATGAGGAGCTTCTGAATCTATTTAAGAATGTTGAGATCAATATCCCGCTCCTTGATGCTATCAAGCACATACCGACTTACGTAAGATTTTTAAAGGAATTATGTACACAAAAGCGTAAGTCGAGAGAATCTGTTTCGAGGAAGGTGGTACTCTCCGAGCAGGTTAGTTCTGTTATCCTGCACTACCTCCCTCAGAAAAAGAGAGATCCTGGTGCTCCATTGATTTCTTGCGTTATCGGAGATTACACATTTGATAGAGCACTTTTGGATCTGGGGGTATCCATCAACCTAATTCCGACTTCTCTTTATGAGAAGTTTGGATTAGGTGAACTTCGGCCAACTTCAGTAATGCTACAGTTAGCGGATCGCTTAGTCACAAACCTATGAGGCGTTATTGAAGATGTTATAGTTAAGGTCAAGGATTTCTATTTTCCTGTAGATTTCCTTATCCTTGACATGGATGTACTTGATAATCTGAGGAACACGCCCATCATTCTGGGGTGTCCGTTCCTGGCTATCGCTAAGGCCAACATTTATTGTGAAAGCAGTAGCATGGAAATCGCCTTTGGGGACCAACGAATGAAATTGGATATTTTTAAGGCGATCAACAAATTTGAGGATTGTGGATTTATTGAGGAACTTGATGAGGATAATGATAATATTGAAACTTGTTTGACAGTTTCTTCAATCTAAAGTTCCTCTTTGGACGATGAATTTGACCCGCAACCCTCTATGGCTGACCTGACATCTTCGGAAGAGGTTATTGATTTTGTTCACTTACAACCTCTTCCTCTTGTTGAATCTTCGGCATCTACCCTACCATCAATCATCAACCCGCCCCAGCTTGAATTAAAACCATTGCCCGAGAATTTAAAATATCAATTTTTAGTACCTCAGAATACACTCCCTGTGATTATCAGTTCTAAATTGACAAAGGAGCAAGAGATTAAATTGATCAAGGTCTTAAAGGAACATAAGGAGGCAATTGGTTGGACCATTCATGACCTCAGGGGGATCGAGCCATCTTACTGTAATCATAGAATATTTTTGGAAGATGGATCCCGACCTTCTCACCAAATGCAGAGGAAATTGAATTCAAATATGCGAGAAGTGGTCAAAAAGGAAATCATCAAGTGGCTCGATGCAGGAATTATTTATCCAATCTCTGATAGTCCCTGGGTAAGTCCCATACAGATTGTTCCTAAGAAAGCCAGGATTACTGTTGTGACTAACGAGAGAGGAGAATCTGTCACAACTCGTTTAGCTTCCTCTTGGAGGGTTTGTATTGATTATAGGAAGCTAAACACAACCACTAAAAAGAATCATTTTTCCCTGCCCTTCATCGATCAGATCTTGGAAAAATTAGCCGGGCAGAAGTACTTCTGTTTTCTTGATGGCTAGTCAGGATACAACCAAGTTCCTTTCCATCCTGAGTATCAGGAAAAAACTACTTTCACCTGTCCCTATGGAACCTTTGCTTTTCGTAGGATGCATTTCGGGTTATGCAATGCACCTGCGACTTTTCAAAGGTGTATGCTAGCCATATTTTCTGACATGGTGGGAGAGTTTATGGAAGTCTTCATGGATGATTTCTCTATTTTTGGAGAATCATTTGACTCTTGTTTGGCTAATTTGGAAATAATTCTTAAGCGATGTATCAAAACACGATTGGTCCTTAGTTGGGAAAAGAGTCATTTCATGACCCAAGAGGGCATCATTTTGGGTCATGTAATCTCTGAACGGGGAATTGAAGTGGACAAAGCTAAGGTTGATGCTATCGCTAAACTTTCTCCTCCCACATCTGTTAAACAAATCCGATCATTTCTTGGCCATGTGGGATTTTATCGAAGATTCATCAAGGATTTCTCGAAGGTTGCGCGTCCTTTGAGCAATCTTCTTGCCAAAGAAACGCCGTTTGTTTTTGACGAATCATGCCGAAAGGCATTTGATTTCCTGAAAACGGCAGTCACCTGTGCTCCAGTTTTGCAACCACCAATTTGGACAGCCCCTTTTGAGATCATGACCGACGCTTCTGATTACGCGGTCGGGGTTGTCCTGGGTTAGAAAATTGATCGAAAGCCCTCTGTCATCTACTACGCTAGTAAAACTCTGGATGAAGCCCAGAGGAATTACACTGTTACTGAAAAGGAATTACTAGTTGTAGTGTTCGCTTTGGAAAAATTTAGGGCTTATCTCTTAGGGTCTCATGTTATCATCTATACCGACCACTCGACCTTGAGACATCTCTTGGCCAAAAAAGATGCTAAACCCAGGCTTATTCGTTGGATTCTTCTTCTTCAAGAATTTGATCTTCAAATCGAGGATAAAATTGGGGTACAAAATGTGGTAACGGATCATTTGTCGAGACTCCTAGGTGATTCTTCTTGTCCGGACATTCCGATTGCTGACACTTTTCCAGACGAAACTATTCTTACAGTTTTAAGTGTCCACACCCCATGGTTTGCTGACATTGTTAATTATTTGGCCGTTGGTCAAATCCCCCAGGATTGGACCAAGCAACAATGGGATAGACTCAAATATGAGGCCAAATATTACTTTTGGGAGGACCCTGAACTGTATCGCATCGGCTCTGATCAGATTATTCGCCGATGTATACCGGAGAATGAATTCAACAGTATACTCGAGTTCTGCCATACTTTTGGGTGTGGTGGACATTTCTCCGGGAAAAAGACGGCTTCAAAAATCTTGCAATCTGGCTTCTATTAGCCGTCTTTATTTAAGGATGCCCAGGATTTCTCAAGGTCATGTTCTCGATGTCAGGCACTCGGGAGCATAACTAAGAGAGACATGATGCCCCTAAACCCTATTCTTCCTGTCGAAATTTTTGATGTTTGGGGCATCGATTTCACGGGACCCTTTATCCCTTCATTTGGACATCAGTACATTCTTGTTGCTGTTGATTATGTGTCCAAATGGATTGAGGCGATTCCCACCCAAACCAATGACCACAAGGTGCTCATCAATTTTGTTAAGAAAAATATTTTCAGTAGGTTCGGGATTCCGAGGGCTATCATCAGTGATGGTGGCACTCATTTTACTAATGCCCAATTCTAGAATTTATTGGCCAAATACGGGGTTAATTACCGAATTTCCACACCTGACCATCCCCAGACGAATGGACAAGCTGAGATCTCTAATCGTGAGATCAAGAACATTCTGCAGAAAACAATTAGGCCTGATCGCAAGGATTGGACTCAAAAGCTTGAGGACGCTCTTTGGGCCTACCGTACAGTGTATAAAACGCCCATCGACATGTCTCCATTCCGTTTGGTGTATGGAAAGGAGTGCCATCTACCCATAGAGATTGAACACAAGGCATTTTGGGCAATCAAATAATGCAATTTAGATCTGAATCTAGCTGGGAAGACCAGGAAACTCCAACTATCTGAGTTGGAGGAGCTTAGAAATATGCTTATGTGAATGCCAAGATCTACAAGGCTCGGACCAAAGCTCTACATGATCAATTGATTTCCCGCAAGAGCTCTGAGCCAAACCAGAAGGTCTGGTTATTCGATTCTAAACTTAAGCTCTTTCCTGACAAACTTAGATCTAAATGGAATGGCCCATTCATAATTGACCAGATTTTTCCAAATGGTGCCGTTCAGATTTTCGACCTAAAGACGGGTAACACATTTAAAGTCAACGGTCAACGTCTGAAGCCTGTTGTTGACTGTATTCTTCCAGAACCCGTCTCAAACTCAGTTGCTCTAGCCATTCTGTGACTTCTTTGGCTGGAATTCGCCTAGCTGACGGCATTAAACTCAGCAGTTGTACATATGACACAAAACTGGTACGAGCTTCATATTCAGGTGACATCTTTCATATTCTACCCTTTCTTTCATGTCTCTTTTTCAATGAGGACATTGCATCAGCTAGGCATGGGAAGGTGGGTTCATTTTTGAATCATTTGGTCAGCTTTGTGAAATTCATGTAAATTGTTTTTCTCTTCTTATTTATATATATAAAAAAAATCAAAATTAGGAAGGATTAGTTGGACATAATGACTTTTCAATCCTAAGAAATTTTACATTAGGATTTGAACAAAAAGACCCTTCAGGTCTTTGGACTTAATTAGCCCGTGTATCCACTAAAATGTGGATTTGTCTATCGTAATTGGGATAAATAAGTTTGGGTGATAAGTACACGACTTATCAACCCACCCTCTGATTTGAGGGAATTTCTGAGTTTTAAGCATCTACACACTTTCTTTGCACCGACTCGTTGTTCGGCGATTCTAACGGAAATTGGGTAGCTAATGAACCTTCTAGGGTAATATGGCTGGCAAGTTATCGTGGGTAACAGCCCATAGGTAGGTTGTCCAGAGCCTAGTCACTGGACCTTTCTCTTTTTGCTGCCTTTAGGTAAATCTTAGAACAGGGAAGCCACCTACTTAAAAAAAAAAATATCAAAAATAAAAGGGGAAAAGATAAAAAAAGAAATAAGCCACATTTCACCGCACGAGTGTGGCTGGCAAGTTGTCGGTAGTAACAACTCATCGACCGGTTGTCCAGAACCCAGCTCAGTAAATGCACTAAAAAAAATTCCCAAAACACTTAGGAAGAAGCGGAGAAGTAGAATAAACCGAGGAGATATACACTGGATTCACCCTTGTGTTGACCCTGTAAAAAAATAAAAGTAGGGAGAAAGCTACCGATTGTAAAGATATACCTTTAGGCAGAATTCTTTTTAGGTCACCTAGAGGCATAGAAATCCGAAGTCCGTTTTAATTACCGATCAACGAGTCTATCACATTCACAATAAGATGCTTAAAACTTAGGGTTCTTATCAAATCTTGGGTGAGTTGAACGGCCGTAGAAAGCCATTCTTAAACCCTAAAATTTGAAAATCCAAAAAATTAGAAAAGAGCAAAAAGAGAAAGAAATTTTTCTTTGAATAAGGCGAGGGTTTGAGGCGATATGCATTTTGGCAAATACTCGGGTACTGTTGTGTCTTTGAAAGTTCAAATCCTAAGTAAACAATTTCTTAATGATTGAAAATAACTCATGCCCAAATAATCCAACCTAATTCTTTTATTAATAGCATATAATTTTTGCTAGGGACTAGCAAAAGATAGGTATGGGGGTATGATGTAAACACATTTACACTACTTAAGATGTCTATTTATGCATGTTCTTAAGCATAGGATCGCATTGCAAGATATAAATATTGCATAACATGCATCATCTTACATTTAGAGTAGTTTGAATAAAATGGAGGTTAATTGTCTCCTTTTATGTGCTTGGACAGGGAAAACTTTTTATCAGGGCTTCGGATCAAAGATCCAACCGTACAGATGTGATCAGGGCGACGATTGGAGTTCAACGACTCCAAGATCACCCTAATCAGGCATCTGTAGCATCAGATAATGACCGGGGAATCCTAGAAGATCAAGGGCCAGGATGGTGTAAATCCGCACTTCAAATGACAAATCCGACCGCACGGATGAATTCGGATCGACGATCGTAGCCTAACGATGCAAAAATTGAGTCAATCCGACACCCGTGGCATCATCTACAACTTCCATAAGATGGACGGCCAAGATAGCGCCACGTGACGCCATCTCGGCCGCCCAATCGCCCGCATGCAACCGCTGAAGCCTCCGCATCTACCCCAATCCGTCGTTGGATCTCGATCCAATGGCTGTGAACGTATGCACCTCAAATTGTCCTCGCGACCATCCGCGCTCCGCAGAGTAGTGGGCGAGGGCGTTATCACGAGCAGCGGACGCGGGTTCGAGCCGCAGCGAGGAGGCGAAGGGTGCAGGTGAGCGGGCGCGGGCGTGCGTTGGATCTTGATCGGACGGCCGTCCGCGCTCAATAGCATTGACTCGCTATTGCACGCCCGCGCCTCACGCGGCATCGCACGCGTTGGGGCGGGCGCGCAGCGAGCGGGCGAAGGCGCGATCTAAGCCGTCCGATCTCGCGAAAGGACGGCTGTGGATGGCTGAATGTGCGGCATGACTTGAGAGCGAGCAGCCAAGCGGGCGTGCGTGGACAGCGGCCACTACACCCACGTTGGGGCTTTAGCGACGGTTTTATCCGTCACTAAAGGCCCCTTATTTAATGTTTTAAAGATGTAATGACCAATTTGCCCCCACTCCTTGCAACTATAAAAGGAGACCGCCTCCACACGAAATTCTCATCCCTTCCTTCTCTTCTCTACCTCTCCAAAGCTCAAGAGAAGCGTGTCCCACACCCGGGATGCTCCTGGCGAGATAAAGTCCAAATTTTCATCCCCCTTCTGAAGTGGATCCCGCGACGACGATGACGTGATGCTCCATTCCCGTTCTTCTGCTTCGTCCTCCTTCGTCCAGGCGTCGTCCCGTCTGGCTCGTCCTCCAAGCAATCGTCGAGGAGGATAACTTCTCTCTCCCATTCTTCTTTACAGCTTTTCTAGTGTAGAATTTTCCTGCTTTCTAGTGTAGCTGATTTCCCACTTTCTAGTGTAATTTTTATTTGGTTTGATTGTATAAATATTTTGAAATATTGAATGTATGTTCTCTCTTTCTCTCTTTCTTTCTCTCTCTCTCTCTCTTCATTTTAGTCTGATAGCTTCATTATAATTATATCGCCTCACTTTTCAAAAATTCTAAAAAAAGATATAATTGCGATTATAGATCGACGTAGCCTCCCTGTATAAGACCCGTAATTTAAATTTTGATATAAATTTTATTTGTTGAACACGAATTCTTCGCTTTCAAGCTACAACGACATGGTTTTAAAACCAAACACGTTAGCGTAGCAATTTGTGCGTTCAACAATGGCATCGCCATCATCCTCTATAACTAACTTAATTTGGCTAAATTCTAAGGTTAAATTCACCTAATTAACACATTCGAAGGGTATAACACAATCAGGATTGAAGAGAGAGGAATTAATAGAAAAAGTGATTAATTTTACAATTTTCACAAATATTTATAAATGCAAAATAGTTGGAGAGTAAAATTTTGGCTAATTAAAGGTCAATTAAGATTAAATATCCTAAAAGTGGGTTGATACTGAGTAATTTAGGATTTTTATTCAAATTGACTGTTAATCCTTAATTAAACTGGCTAATTTCAACCTCGCTCAATTAAAACAATTCTGATGGAAATAAATGTAATCTAAACCTGTTAAAAATTATTTAAAAATATTTTATAAGATTTAGAATAGTCAATTTGAAAATCAGAACTCGTTTCGACTTAAAATAGAATTATTAGTGGGAATTTGATACATTTTGAGTTAAATTGTAAATTAACCATGCAAACATCATCAAAACAAAAAATTGAAGTCACCATTAAATCCTTATGTCCAAATTAGGTTACCATAAAAATTTGGGCTCATTTAGTCAACTTTACAATTTGGCCCTCAATTCCTGATTTCCTTACAAATACCCCCTTAACTTTTGATTTTCTTGCATATATGCCCTCGCTAGCACCTTCCTCGCCATCCACTCCACAACCTCTGGTCGCCAAGTCTGGCGAAGTTTTTCGCGCAACCTCCGACCCTCTTGATAAATACGCATTTATTCATGATAAAATGCTGATAGTCCCTGAGCTTAACATTGCATACAGCATTGTCAATAATGCATAGCATTCATTACATTGCATTTAGGATAATTTATGCAGTTTGTATATTAATCTCTACATTTTATATGGCCAAGGGGCAATGCGACATCTTTACGGGCTCCGGATGGAAAATAAGACCATACGGATGGATCCGAAATGACGATCGCAATCCATCGGTGCAAAAACCACCCCAATCAGAGTTCCGTAGCACCCTCTATATGAAGAATAAGTTGGACGGACACAATGGCGCCACGTGGGGCCATCACAGCCCTCTAGACCAACTGCAGTCGCTCCTCTCAAGCCATGCTCATTAGATCTCGGCTATTGGATTTAAATCCAACGGACACCGAGAGGCCACGTCGCCCTCATTAGGTCATACAAAGAGAAGCTCCACTAAATCTCGACTGTTGGATCAAGATCCAACGGTCATGGATGCGTGAGCCTTGATTCCTAAACAAGACCCAAACTCGCCCTTAGCACATTGGTTAGCACACCCACTCCCAACGCACAGACGAGAAATTGAAGCCCTGTGTAAGAATTTAGCCGGTTGAACTCGCGTGGGTGAAAATAGAGCTGTCGATGGCAATCGAGTGGCGAAGGAAGTGATGGCGTGGCGCTCCGAGTGTCGCGTGATCTATACGCGCGTGATTCTGCGCGGGTGCATGCCGAATCACATGCACAGTGGAAGCGCGAATCGGAGCGTCCTCTCCCGCTCGATCAGAGCCCTTTATCCGCCATCTAAGGGTGGCGATTCACTCCACTATGGCTCAGCGGATACCAGCTGATGGATGCACGCGATGGCAGCTGGAGATGTGAGATGGATAGCCAGCGAAGCATGAGCATGATCAACGCGCAAGATGGACGACCAGCACAGCTCGCTATAACGAGTGAATGAGCGAGAGTGAGTTGGCTATAGCGACGCATGAGCGGGATCTACAACGACGTCCTGGAGGTTGCTAATCTTCCCATACCCATTTTTAGCCCCCTCTCATCCATTATATAAGGGCCTACACACACCCCTTGCCTACCCATCTCTACCTAGCTATTCCTCACCCACTCAAGAGCTCCAAGAAGCCTCCCAAGCTCCTAAGAGCTCATTCCTAAGCTCCACAGTTCCTATTAGTGTAATACTCCCCTACTCCACCAAATACTCAACCTTACCCTCACCTCCTTCATAGGAGACCACAGAGCTATCCCCTCACCTCCTTTCAGGTAGACGATCACCTCCACCTCCTCATCACCATTCCTATAGCTCGGTCAAGTGGCCCTCTACCCGAATTCCTCCTGCATCTCATCTCTGACGTATAATACCTCATCTCCTCTATCCAAGCTACTGCCAAGCGCCATCGTCTCGCCAAACATTCGCTTTGGAAGATTTCCTCTCATCTTCATTTTGTTGTTATTTTTTTTAGCATATCTTTGTTTAGTGTAATAGACATTTTTCTGGAAATATCATATTCCTTTCATGTCTCTACTCTCTCTCTCTCTTGATTTAGTTTCACTAGTAAATTACCTTGGCTAGTTCTTCATTATAAAACTACAAAAAAAATCACAAAAACCTAAAAATATCAAAAAGAAACAAAGTGTAACAGGGATTTTAAGGAAACAAACATCGCCTCCTTGTGTTCGACCTGGGACTCCCTTAGAGTTTTGGTATAAATTTTATTTGGTAGCGATTTTTGCAACTATGGCGATGAGTTCTCTGAAACCCTAACTTTTCCTCGTGAAAACACGCTCACCACCTCTCTTCACACACCAAGGAGCTACAAATATTCCCCACCTCTCGCCAGTTCATTTCGTGGTGTTTTGGTGCACCATTAATCCCCTTCTTCCCCTTCAACATCACCATTAACGACGACCTTGGAGCTTCTCAACCTCCTTCCTCCACCACTCCTCCGTTGAAATTGGTTAAGGGTTTCATCTCCCCTCATCGTCACCGTTCTCCCCATCAAAGGAGGCAGTTCTTCACTCCTACCATCCTCTTCGCTTCGATCTCTTCAGCGTCTTCTTCTTCTTCTCCAACGTCGACGTCACTCCAGCCATTCTCCTCCCTCGCCCTCCGACTTCCTCTCCTCCTATCAGGTACTCTCTTGTCTTCTCCTCTCCCTATAGTGTAGTTTCCCCCTTTAGATCTGGGAATGACCCAGCGCACATCCTCCGTCCACGTCATCTTCTTCATGCATGGCGAGACATTGGCCACCCTCCGGCGAAAATCTGGCGAGCCCACCTCACTAATCCATGCCGCTTCCCGCTCCATCAACCACCCACGAAGCATCGCCTCAACACGAGCGTTAAAACCCCTCAACCAATTTGTGGTTTTGATGCCTCGAAACGGCCACTGGACTCACGCAGCCGCCACCCTCTTCGTCATCTCTGGCCGACCTCCTCCGCCTTTGCCACAACAAATCGCCACCACCATCACGGTCAGTAGGACGAGGCAAAGATTTTCGACTACTCGTTGGAGGCAAAAACCTCTCCTCACGTCGACCCATGAACACCGGTCGCCACCTTCCATCTTTGACGTCGCTCAGCCTCCTCTGACCTTCCCTGAGCATCAAGCTTAGAGAGAAGCTTCGAGAGGACAAACGGGGTCTTCCTAGACCCACAGCAGGGAATTTTGACCTTTGAGGAGCTCCATCCCACTAGCCAGAATCTCTCCGCTCTCCTCAACTCCGACGGGGTCATAGGCAGTCTTACCTGCCACCAATGGCCACCGTGCCATTGCCATCAAGTCGGCGATCCTCCTATGACCACAATCAGCTTGTGCCAACCCCATTCGCTGCCCAGATCTTCTGGCCAACCTCCCTCCGGCGAACCTCCGGCGGTCCTGCAGACAAACGAGGAAGATGAAGCACAGGAGGTGCTCACGGATTGATCTGCAAAAGAAAAGTCTGGCAGGGACCTAAATGCAAGGTCATAGGGACCTATGCAGGGATTCAAGGACTAGCTTGTAATTTTTCTTGAATTGGCTTCAAGATTTATTGCTAAGTAGTTTTTAGTGTCATATCTTGTCCAATATCCCTATTAATGCTCATTTGTGCCTAAACAGAGAAAGACTTGACTATTATTTGATTATTAATTCTTATGAGCATTAGTAATAACAATTGTCGCATTTGAGTTCATATTTCTAAGTTGCATCATATTATGTGATTGTGAACTTCCTGGAACTATAAGATTGACTCTATATTATAAGTTCACCAAGAACATCCGTAAATAAACAAAATAGTGGTAGTCATGCATTACTTGCTCCTAGAGATGACCTCGGATTTTTCTGTTAATTCGAGTATTAAAAATTTAAATTTTAATTCGCTTTGATCACCTATACTACGACGTACGATTTTAAAACACGATTGAAGTGAGTCAACATCGCTCGCTCGCTCGCTTCCTGAGGAAAGGAGGGGGAGGTCGTTTGGGAACTGTCTCCTGAAAAAGCAGGTGATTAATAAAATATAACTTATAATAGAAGTATGGGAATTTAGTTCCCAACTTCAAATTCGATTTCGACTCACTATTCCATGTTGGCCAAACTAGAGGACTTATGCACTGCTTGGATCCTTAAGAGGCAACGTCCCTTGCATGGAGCCGACTCTCGTTGAGGGCTGTTATTAAGGCGAAATCGAATTTTGAAATAAAGCGTTGTAATATAATTGAAATCGCTTTAAAAATAAATAGATTTTATTACTCAAAGTTTAAGTCCGAGGTCAAACACAAGGAGCAAATTAGGGTTTAGAAATCAAGAGCACAACTTGAGAAATTGAATATAATATGCAATAAAAACCATAGTGCAAAAAAATGTAAGCACAGAAGAGTAAAGAAATGTATGTAAACAAGCACAAAATTGGACGTTTGATTTGTGAATCAGACGCCTTAAAATATGGATGCTACAGTGCTTTTCTTTCTTCTCTTTTCTTCTCTATTCTGATCTCTTCTCTGTCTCTAGCTTTTCTCTTTCTTCTTCTTCTTCTTTCTTTCTCTTCTTTTCGTGCCTTAGCCTTTCTCTTCCTTTGTCTTCTTCAACCTTTTCCTTCCTTCAGTTCCTTCTTTCTCTTTCTTTGGTGGCTCCTTCTTCTTCTGCCTTCAGTCCTTTCTCTTCTTTCTATCTCTTCGGCTCTTTCCTCTTCAGCCTTGTCTTCTCCTTCTTTAGCTTCCTCTTCGGCCTTCACCTTCTTCTCAATTGGCTTCTTCTTCTTCTCCTTTCCCTGCAGAGTAAAACCCACCCCTACCCACGCGCGCTCTGTTCTCCTTTTTCTCTCTTAGGTTCACTCTCCTAGAGCCACCGTCTCGGGTAATCGGGTCGAGTACCCGCCCGGGACCAGGCCCACCAATGTGCGGTGATGGGTGAGGTGTTCTAGGTCGGGTAAACGGGTCAAGTCAGGTCTGCGAAGCCAAGGTCACGGATGAGGCGGGTGAAGGGTGAGTGGGACCTCACCCTGTGGTACTAAGGCAATAAGGCCTATGCAGTTTTTAATTTATTTGGGTGTCGGCGACCGAAAGCTTCCGATGTGGGACTAACTTCCCACCCTCTGTCACGCACGTCTGCAGCAGGGAACTTCATTTGATTGCAGCTGCTGCTTCGACCATCAATGCCAATTAGCTGCCTGGAGTTGTGCGCAAGCGTATCCCGCACAACCTGGGACTATGAACCCGGAGCGGGTGGACCTGAAGAGAGCTTGCAAGCAAGCTCCTTGCTGGTCGTCAATGGAGGCGACCCTCTTGTACCTGCTATCACATAAACGGCCTCGCGGTCAGGTCAGAATGCTCAGGGGGCTTCGTCGAGACATGGCGAGTGTACTGCGCGGGTCGGCGTGGCGTGGGGTTGCCTGAGTGTGCGTGCCTAGGGCACCCTGTGTGCATGTGAGTGGGTGTGTTCGGGGGCCCTTGTGGGTGAGTGATGGCATGTATGGAGTGAGAGGTTATGTTCAGTGAGGTGTTGCGGAGCTTATGGAGTGGTCAGCAAGGCAGATGGAGGTGCAGAGCGATGGGGATGCCTCGCCGGAGGTCTGGCCGGAGATGAAGGGGATGATGGTGATGGAGTGCGTCGAAGGGTATTTTTGAGAGATAAAGAAAGAAAAAGGGAGTAGAAGGGAAAGGGAACTTATCTAGGCATAAAAAGAAGAAGGGGGAGGCAGGGATGGCGGCCGGCTCGTATTGCCGTCGCCGAAGACGAAGGCGCTCAGTGGGGGAGGACGGCGAGGATGAAGGGGCTGCAAAGGCGTCGGCAAGTGCGGCGCGATGCAAATGAGCAGGAGGAAGAGGAACCTGCCACTAGTATTGTGGCTAGGCTACAAGGGAGAGGGAAGTCGTCAGAGCTTGATGAGCCACTGGCCGAAGGAGGAAGAGATGAATTTGAGGGATTTTCCGGCCAATTTCAAGCTTGGGAGATGCAGGGTGATTTAGGTTTACTTAAATAGGCCCTGGAGGATGGATTTGTGCTTGGAAGCCAAGCTTCCAAGCAAGGGAGGCTCGTCGGAGAACGCAACTTGCAGGAGTCCCGAATCTCTCATGCATTCGCATGAGAGATTGGGTACCAAACCTGATCTCAAATTAGGTTCATATTGGAGGAGATTTCTTAGAGAATCTCCCTTTCAATTTTGAAGGGGATTCTCAAAGAGATCAGGGAGTTTTTGCCTTTGCAATCTCGCTGGAGTAGGATTCCCTCCACTATAATGGTAGAGGGACCTAATTGCAAAGAATGAAGAAGAAGCTAGGAGGGTTTCTGCAGCGGTTTTCAAAAGATAAGGGTCGAAATGCAATTGGGCTGGACTTATTTGCAAAGTGGGTCAAGATGAATTCCTCTTAGGTCAAAATTTTGATACAAACCTAATTTAGACCTAAGGAATCCAATGGTGACATTGAATTTTGGGTTTGACCACATTTGACTGGATAATTTATGCAAAAATCCAATTTAGGGAAAATAATTGTCTGAGACGCTATTCTAGGTCAAAATAAGTTCCAAGGGGAAAATTGAAGGTTCTAAACCCTAGAGAATATTTTTCCATGATTTTTAGAGGATTTAGGTAAATTTTATCCTAACCAGAACCTTGTTAAATTAAGTGAGTCTGTTTTAGGGTTACAAGAAGTCATTTAATTCATAGAATTCACATGAACCCTTTTCTATTTGAACCAGCCTACTTTTTATCTTGTTAAGACCATTTGACTTCTGTTTAGCTCATGATAAAACCCATTTTTGTACTACAATGGAAAAATTACAATTTTACCCTTTGTTTCTTGCTTTTATCTCAGAATGGTTATTAAGTAAATTAGGACCTCCAGTTGGTTATGTAGGAGCTTTTGTTCTCTTCTTTGGGTCAAAATGAGCTAATTAGGACTCATGATGGTGTTCCCATCAAGGGTTGAGGTCCATGTGTTGCGGTGCACCCTCTGGCGACTTGTCCCATATGGGTGGCTCGTGCACTAAGGGAGTGGAGGCTTTTCATGCATTAGTTAAGGTAGTTTGCAAGCGGGTGGGGAGATGAGTGGTATATAAATTTTGCAAAATTAAATCTATATTTTATGAAATAGAAGAATTTTTCTACTTATCTTCGCATAAGAGGGTGATGCATGGAGCATCGTTTCCACCGTTAGGCAACCTTTTAGCCAGGCCGTCATGGTTAGGCTGAGAGATCTTGGCAAGTAGATCTCCTTTTCATGATGATGGAAAGCGGTCAATTGTTTTATGCTCCACCACATGTCGGAACAATGTTTGGCATTTGATCAGTTCATGGGCCTTGAATATTCTCCTGACCCCCACATGCCTACTTCTTTTGAGGGGGTAGCCAACAGAGATAGAGGAGCAGACGACCACTGCTACTATTAGCTGGCACCATTTTCTTCTTTTTTCCTTTTTAAAAAGAAAGGCAGTTAGTCATGGACGACTCCACCCCTCCATTTTCTTTTTTCTTTAGTGGTGCCTCCATTTTTATTCCTAACCATGATAGCTCTTAGGCAATACAAAAGAAAAAGCTACTGCTCCACTTGTGGATTGGTCTCTCCGTCTCTTCCCCCTCTCTCCTTTTTAGAGGCCTTTTAAGTTTTTGCCCAAACTCGGTGGCACTCGATGCCTAGGTAGAATCTGTGGGCGGTCGAAGCCCCTAGTAGAAGAGCTTCTACTAAGCGTGTTGTCGGGGGTCGTAGAGCTGGGGGAGTTCGTTGTCGGGCATGGAACCAAGGGGCATTGAGCTGGGCGAGGAAAGGGAGGAGCTTGTTTTCTGGTGAGGAGTGAGAGGAACTCATTGTCGGGTGTGGAGTTGGGTGAGGAGTGGGAGGAGCTCGCTTCCGAGCGTGGAGCAAGAGGAGCTCGCTGCCAAGCATGGAGCTATGCTGATGGTGGGGATCTAGTGCCACCCGCTGATGATAACGTCATCATCAGCCATAACTAGCTTTAATTAGTCAGAATCAATTGAAATTGCTCCTACATAACTGCCAGAGAGTCATAATTCATTGCATATCCTTTCTGAGAGACATGCATTAAATCAGGAGTAAATATGTAGTTTTGACATCATATCATAAATGCAGAGCAATCACGGGATTTTTTAGGGGTTAATTTAACGTCAAATGGTCATTAATGTCTAATAAGAGGGTCTGTGTAGAGAGAAACATGTTTTCACACATTTCAAGAATTAATGGATATGCGAAATCCTAATTTCACACCTGCTTAATTAACTGAGGTTCTGGTTAGGATAAAATTCATCTAAGCCTTCTAAGATTCATATAAAAATATTTTATAAGGTTTGATACATTTGAATTGACCATCTGAACCCATTTTGACATAAAATAGTTTCAGACAAACAACTGCCCTAATTTAGGTTTCTACGTAAATTACCTAGTCAAACTTAGTCAAAACCAAAATCTGACTTCATCAAATTCCTTGGGTCAAAATTAGGTTTGTACAAAAATTTTGGCTCAATCTGAGATAATATTAACATAGTTTGCAATTCAGTCCAGTCTGATTCCTTTTCTCACATATGCACCCCTAGCTTTCGAAAAACATTACAGGGATCCCCCTAACTTTATTATCTTCTTCACCAATTGGTCCCTTCTGCCATTGAGGTCAAACCCGACCTCCACGCAAGCATTAACCAACCTAAATCCTACTCAAATGGCATTCAAATCCCACCAAAATTGGTAGGATTGTTGTTCACACTTAGACGGATCATCTGGTATCATTTTGGAGTTCCAAATCCCCATAGATTGCTCGTGCGAATGCAAGAGAATCATGGGTTCTATTTCTTCAATCCCAAGCCATGGAAATCCTTCTTTCCTGATCTAGAGCTCTCCCTGAGGCTTTATAAAGCCAGGCCGTGCACAAACTATGTTACAACCCGGTTCCCGAATCCCTACAAGACCTGACACCGGCTCACCTCGACTAATCCCAAGAACTAGTCGTCCAGCGAGAAATAACCCAAAATAGGAAAATAAACTACATTCACACATGCAATATAACTAAGCAGAAGAAAAAATGAAACAGTCAAGGAAAGTAAAGCAACTATCTCAAAAATAATACATGCCACCATAGCAACAACAGAAAACAGAAGTAACGAGAACAATAATTTTAAAGCCCATTACTCACGACTACAGCAGAAATAAAAGAGCTGGAAAGAAAACTACTATGGCTGGGCTCAGCTGGGCCCAGCTCCCTCTACAGTCAGAAACTCAGGCTGCTCAACTCCTAGTCCCAAATAGGGTTATGAAACGATAGAGTCAGCGAACGCTGAGTAGAGTGGTGTTTACATTATTTAAGTGCAAGTAAAGTAAAACAACAATCAAGTTTTATTCTCATTTCTATTTATCTCTTTTATGTATTTCTGGTTCATCTATTTCATAAAGTATCCAAGTATTTCTTGATTTTGCTTGTTCCTCGTGGGAACGATTTTGATTGCAGTCTTTTCCATAGAGTAGAAGGTACACGTGGTGCTCTCTAGCCAGGAGAGTTCCCCACAGTAGTCCTACACCCAATCAACCACACCAAGGGCACTATCGCGACGCAGCGGTGACTACTGTATGCATGATAAGTGCATGGGTAGCTACCCCGCACTAACACGCGGTCAGTTGTTTCCGCTAGCGGGTATGCGCAAAGTATAGCACGGAATAGTATATGGCCTTGCCATCTTAGAACAGGGGTCTCGCCACTTCACAGTCCACGTACCCTCGTCCGACTAACTCGATTTGCCCAGCGGACCTAACAACGTCGATGTAGGGTGGCTAGCTTAACCTTGGGCCCCGTGGGGTGGCTAGCTCCCTCCCTACACTAGTAGCTCACCTCGGTACCATGTACGTGAGGGCCAACAAGAGTCAGTGTAGAGTGTCGAGTCCTACCCCAGGTCTCAACCCAAGAGATAGCTGACTCCCCCTCTACACTAAAAGGGACAGTTGCTATCCTTGGTACTGTGTACACAAGGGCCCGCTCACTTCCCGTCTACATACCAGATTTCCATTCATACACAGGAGTTCTACTCCTAATTCCCCGTAGGGTTCATGCTCATATTCATCTCATTTATCCAAATTCAGATCTCATGTTTCATAACTCGTTCCTCATCCATATACAGGCAGCTCGTGTTTTCACAATGCAATTCTCAATCATATACATGCAACTTGCGGTTTCACAGTTCAATTTCTTATTCACATACAGGCAATTCGTATCTTAACATGCATCTCAAGTAAACAGAGTAGCTCAAACATCAAGCTCATACATTTCTACCATAGGGTTCATTCCACATCCTAGAGTTTCAATCAATCTAATGTAAACAAGCATATTCTTTATTCACATCTTAACAAATGAAATAAACCACTCTACCGGGTATCATGGGAGGAATGGGGGCCTGCACTGCAGATCTCGTCGTCTCTGCGGGCCCCGAACACGCCACCGGCTGGTAACCTATATTAGCGACTAATTTACATCAGACGAGATCAAAACAGTAGATACTCAACACAAACATGTAGAGAAACTCGGGTGGAAAACAGCGGTACTTCATTTGCGGAAATCCGATTCCGTTTGGGCCCTAAACGGGCCAAAAATATGGTTACTATCCAAAATCAGACGTCTGGAACTAGTCCCAGACATCTTAAAAGATGTCAGATCTCACTTTACACTTCCTGCGGCTGTTTCAGACGTCTAGACTCCCTCCACGACCGTCTGGGGGCAGCTCCAGACATCGAACAAAGCCTTCAGTCGTCTGGAAGTACCTTCGGATGTCTAGCGACATGATCAGACGTCCAAAAGTGCTTGGAAAAGCGCACCATGCACCTTCCCAATGCCCTCACCTGCATACGAAAGCCGTAGACCTATTAACGGCCAAACATTTCTTGTGCTAAGATCTGCATGGCGGAAAGTAGCGTAGGAAGATACGTACCTCGCACGATATTATGCTTTCAGACGTCCGACTTCAGCTCCGGACGTCCTGGTGCCTCTCCAGATGTCTGGTCGATTCTCCAAACGTTTGATACTGGAAAACATCCAATACCAGAATCTCCTCTGTGACGTTGCTCTCCTCGTAGCGTCGCTCGTTGCGCATCTCAATAGCTTCAACAACTGCAGGGGGTCGGGAGGTCGCCTCCCCGAGCCCCTCCTCCTCGTGCATGCACCCGCCGCCGGCTACGCGAGCTCCACCGAGCTCCCGAAGGTCCACTGACCTCCCACGCTCTACCTTCCTCTCCCTCCCTCTCTCCCTCTTATTCTCTGTCGCTCACCCTCTCTCTCGTCACTCTCGTTCTCCCTCGCCGCAACTGCATAGGGAGAATGCTAGAGGTGGTGGTGGCTGGTGGTGAGGGGGTAAAAGTAGTGAGAAGGGAGGGTTTAAATAGAATGGGGTTAGGGTTTAAGGGTGAGGGGTGTGGAGGAGAGAGAAGCTCTATGCACCGCCCGCGTGCAGAGCGCAAAGGAACGTACGAAAATTTCCACTTTCAGTCGTCCGAGCCTATGTCCAGACGTCTAACTGAAACTCTAGACGTCTTATCCGACTAAAAAGGCAACGGGTCATTTCACCTTACATCCTTAGCTTAGTTTGGACCAAAATACCCCCTTCTCCTTTCTCCAGCTAATTCCACCGCAAGCCCTGGTGAGCCCCTTGTCCCACCCTCTTAGCCGGTCGCCACAAATCGTAGTCGATCGGATCTTCCTCCCCACTTTCCTTCGCTGCTCACAATACCAGCGAGGGTCTTCTTCGTCATCTTCCTCACCACTTCTCTCTCAACGGAGGCATTTCCTTCCATGGTGCCGGCCACACCATACCTAGCGTCCTTTCTCCCCTTTCATCCAATTAGGTTAGTGTAGTTAGTTCCCTTTTCCCTTTACTCTCTTTCCCTCTATTTAAAACCCCAATTCGACCTACGACGCCAACGTTCACCGTCATCTTCTCCAGCTCCAGTCGCACCTCCAGCGAGGTCTCCCCGTCGCTCCACCGCACCACACACCTTGCCAACATCCTCACAACCTCCACCACACCACTGCAACCAAAAGCCCTCTCCTAATTCCATCAATCACCTACTCACGCGACCCATCGACCAACCCACCTTCGCGCCTTCATCTTCGTCACCGTCCACCCTCTACATGCCACCATCCTCCATGAAACACCCACCATCACCTTCGCCGTACTTCGGTGAAGCTTAGGAGCTATTTAACTGGGGCTTTCAAGCCCGTATGCTTGTTTCAGGTGTCTGCTACTGTTCACCGTCATCGCCACCATCTCCGACCACGACTAAGCTCCTCCGGTGTCGAGAAAACCTGATGCTACTCCCAATTGACGCAAGTAAGTCCCAGGATCCACTCCAGGTCATCAATTGAAAGCCGTGACCTCAGCTACTACATTAATTAGATGAGACTTCATCCGATAGCTACACGCAAAGAGGAAGAGTGGGGATAGTCCCACATTGGTGGGAGAAGAGCGCCCGCATACACATAAAAGGAATTTGTGTCTTAGTCTTCTTCCCTAAGAACACGGGGGTCGGGTCCCCTTACCCCACTCACTCGCTAACCCGCCTGAGCCTCACTCCTCACCTATGACACCACGTATGCAGGCCTGGACCCGATACTACTTAAACCCGAATACCCCCGATTGGCTGACTGGTTGTTTGAGAGAGAAGAGGAAGGAAAGAGAGATAGAGCAGGGAAGGGAGGGTTTTGCTCTCTGGTGCTTAACCATGTCCAAATACTTAGTCATGAGAGCTCTTAGGTGCTATGAAGAATTAAAGGAGGGCTTATGTAGAAGAAGAAGGCCTTAACAAGAGAAGAAGAAGGAGAAGTTAAAGAGGGAAAGAAGAGAGGCTTTGAAAGCCTTGTGTTGTGCTGTGAAGGCAACGTTTAAGTCGTCAAATCCAAGGAAGGCGACATTTGGTTTGCTTTGAAAACAATACTGTAAAAACATTGGCTAGCATGGAAATTGGCTTAAGTGGTTCAAGTCGTTCTTCATTTGTTTCAGATATTGAGTAATTGACATGTATATATACATAGACTAATAATTGGTGATTTAAATCACCATTATTTTATCTTAGATATCTTTTTGTCCTTTTAAACTCTTGAAGTACTCATGTTTATCATTGAATATCAAATTTGAGTAATTATTATGCATTGAATATCATTATTGTGCTTAAATTCCTGTGCTCATTTATATATTCATCTTGATTAAAGCGTGAATTATAATGCTTGCTTTCTATGTTTGATCTCGAACTCTTCTTTTAGGTTTCGAGTTATAAATTTTGTTTGTTTGAGAGTTATTTTTTGACTGTACTACAACACATTTCCTTAAAACACGACAAAAGCTTGACAACACCCGCCGTAGCCCAGCAGCTTTGAGGATGCCGACCATGTGGGTCATGCTGAGGGGAATGAGAACCCAAATCAGAGATTGAGTCGTGTGCTGTAAAGATTAGAGAGGCATGTGTCTGTGTGGCCAACTTGCCCTGGATTTTTTTAAATCTTCCTAAAACCTCTTGCCTTGAGTGACGTGCCCTTAAGAGAGCATTTGATGGTGATGAGACACCCACCTACAAGGAGGGGGTGACCTTGCGGCCAATTTCTTCTCTCCCTATTTTTTTAAAGAAGAAGAAAAAAGTAGTTGGTTGCCATCGCATCTCCCCCCCCCCCCCCCCATTTTTACTCGTTGAGGGACTCAAATGAGCAGGTAGGTGGCTCAAGATTTCCCGCTTTGATGTGAACGACATTTGATTAATGTCATTTGGTGAATCTCTTCATGAGGGCTATCTATTTTTTGACTGAGAAAAGGCTCTGTTTCTGATAGGTCAATCTTGGCAAAATGAAGATCTCCTCCAATTAAGGAGAGATCGCAACCCGAGCATGATGAGAGCATGACATTTTTGTTGTCGTTTCCCATAGATGGCACCATTGGATGAGTCTCGGGAGGCCATCAAAAACTTTGTTAATGTAGGAAATGAAACAAAGCCATGAAAATAAAAAATAAACAGGGTAATCATACAAACTCGGGCGATTGTTGATCCAATTCCATCTCAAGGGATGTACGTTTGGGGGGGGATCCAACCCACACTATCCACTATTGCTTGGTAGGAATACACATCCAGCCAAAGAGCCTTTTCCTCTTCCCCTCGGGTTCAGGGCCTCCTGTACCATTTGTATGGGGAGACTATTTATACATAACGATGGATCAGTTACATAAATAGAAAAGTGTAACCAACCTCATAAAGTGATAATAACCCATTATTTTAGAGATGATGGGAAATAATGGCCTTGATTAGTAACCATCTGGAGAATCTGCACCTCTTCATTTTCCCATGCTGATCGAATCCAAGAATCAATTGTTCTTTATTTCGCAAGAACTATTTTCATCCTAGATGGCGGGTTCGAGATATATGGTTTCCCTTTCCCAAAAAGGCATAACATAAAGGATCTTTTCCACGTTGCCTTATTGGTTGACTTGAATCTTCAACAAGCAAAAGAAAAAAGAATTTCTTGGTGGAGTTGATTAAAGAAAAAGCAACGGACAAAACAAATTGGTGAACACTTAAAACTACAAGCGAAAGGGGCATTTAGCATGTTACTAACAATTTTCTCTATCCTTAATTAACTCCTAAAGAAATGGCAGTGCAATTAGAAGGTGTTAAGACAAAATGGTCACATTCGGTACCTAAAGGGTAGTGAGAGAAAGCAGAGTAAATCAACATTGTACAATTTAAAAAGTAAAAGAATTGATCAAGAAATTGGTGATGCCTATAACTTCTCTTGTAATATCTTCAAGAATAGTAGCACATAATAAGCCTATGAAAATGAGTAGTAGGATATAAAAAGATTAAGAATTACTACTTAACAATTCTAGATTAAGTATTTTGGATTACTGCTTATGTCCATTGGGTCTGTACCCAATAAGTTGTCAAGGTTAGCTTTTCTCGATTATACTTAGGTTTAGACTCAAGTCATTACAAATGCTATCGAAACCAAAGTGTCTCTATTGGGGGAAAGGGCTACCCTTAGAACGATTAAAGAGTGCATTATGATGTGGAGCCATCACGACTACTAGGAATGCATTAATTGATTTATTGAACCTTGACGAGGATATCATGATTTCAAGTGAAAAATTTTGTAACACCCTCAAGAATAATCTCATATAATAAACTCATGAAATAACTGATGAGATATAAGAAGATTAAGGATTATTACTTGACAACTTGAATTTAAGCATTTTAGGTGGTTGCGTTGGTCCATTGAATCCGTACCTAACAAATTATCAAGGCTAATTTTTCTCGATTACACTCGGATCTAGATTCAAGTCATTACATCTCTCCCTATGGTTATGGTGACACAAGATAAATTGTACTCATATAATGAACTGTTTTGAGAAGGATATCCATGCAATAAACAATGAAAACAAGTTTGGACATGCTTCTACAAGACGAATAGGATTTATTACGAAAGTTAACCAAACCAACCTCTCAACCATTCCAAGTCCTGAAAACCAAATTGGGACATGCACCAACCCAGTTTACACCCACATTAGGCCTGCAATATAGATACATGTAGTGCAACAATTCGTCCACACATTTAACCGTAAATCCCCATTTCCCTCACCAAGCCATGTGGCATTTGCCCAGTGATCCCCATTGCATGCTTGCTATCCCCTTGCACGACACTAACGCGTTACCTACATTAAATGTGTGTATGTACCTAACGTGCGTGAGATTGGTTAAAAATACATTGTAATATAGTTAAATCAGGTAAATCAACTTTTAAAATTTGTAATTTTTGAAATATAACCCAGTGTAAGAGACTAATAATCAGAAAAACTATTATTTAATACTTATATCAAATGTTGGTTAGATCAATCACTAAATAGTCAAAATATTGCTATAAAATCCTATATAGAAATAACACTTGGTTAAGTAACAATTTCAATTCAATTAAAACAATTGGAGGTGAGCACTTTAGTTATTTAATACTTAATTAAATAAGAAAAGAAATTATTGTGACTAAGCAATAACAATCCGAGTAATGTATAAAAAGTAAGTTAATGCAATGGAACTTTCAAAGAAATAATAAATGAAGTAAATCCTTAAAATATCAAGAAGATCTTCAAATAGGTCCTTGGGAATAAAATTTTATTATTGTGTAGTCCCTATAAATATGCACGTTGGTCCCTACAAAATTCTTATTTTCTGCAAAGGGGCCCCTACCCTCCTTCCTCTTCTTTTTGCCTAGTAGGGCTGGCCTTCTAGCTTGCTCGCTGGCTTAACGTTGACCTCAAGCTCTAGTGGTTGAAGGACTCCAGCAGAAGGTGGAGGGAGGTCACCGGAGATCTGCTGACTTGATGGAGGTGGTGGTTAGGCGGTACGTGGCGAAGAGGTGGCGAAACGACGACGGTGGTAGGCAATTCCGATGATGGTTGATGGTGGATTCTCCTTGCGTGGTGTCACTCTTTGAAATGGGAAAAATGATCGTCATGCGTCAACGAAGCTTCTTTCAAAGCTTGGGAGCTCGACACTCACTGGAAGTGGCCAAACGCAAGTGGAGAAGGTAGCGGCAGTGTTGTTGTCCGGTGACTTTAAGCAGCGGTGGTGTTGTCCAGTGACTTTAAGATCATGTCGAACCTCTCAACCAATGGGTCAAGAAGCTTCATCGTGGCTTGCTAAGGGTGAAGGTGACTGCGATTTGGTGCAAGGAGGTTAGTGACGATGTGCCGGAGGCAAAGAGGATGGTCGGCAGCTAGAGATGGCATTCGTCGGAGAGCCTCGGCGAGTACTTGCCTCAATTTCTTGAGGGCTTTTACTCATCGATGCTTGGCGGAGCCAATGGGGTGGTCAGTAGTTGAAGATGCTGTGTGTAGAAATATGGAGGGGGTCGCTAGCACTTGGCCGAAGATAGGCCGGAGCATGGCCATGCACGTGGGAAGATGACAGTGGGGGTGGATGTGAAGCGGTTGATTGCAAATTCTAGAGAGCTTAATCTATACTACAAAGGGAGGGGAAGAAGATAGGTACCTAAGGTTGGATGAAGAGAGGAGGAGGGCATCCGGCATTTTCCGACCGGATGCAAGGAGGAAGAGGGGTCCGAAGAGGGAGTTGGAGTGAGGAAGAGGTTGAAGAAGCCCACTTCTTTGATGGGAAGCACAGCGATGACGAGAGGCGAAGAACTACGACCTCGATTGGCGGCGAGATGAGGCGACGAAGGAGGTCGGGAAAGCTCCAACGGTCTCATTAATGGCGATGTCTGGGAAGAAGGGAGGGGTGTTGATGCAGCAAAACTTGACAAAATCGATCAATGAGGAGTGGCGTTGATATATAGATGCAAAGCTGCAACAATTGCAACAAGATCGTGACCCAATCAAGGACGAGATGGGCGCAGCATGAATGTGCTCCAGCGAGACTTCAGGCATGATTTGGTGGCTCCAAACAAGGAATCTTGAGCAAGGAATTACGTCAACGTGCGCAGTAATGAAGGAGGATCAACCCACAAAATTTGGTGGGATTTGATTGCGTGGATTGGGAGCAATTGCTCCCTAAAGTTCGCATCAAATGCTTGTTTCGCAAGGAGTTGTGATGCGATCGACCACAATTCGTATAAAAATATGTCGTTGTAGTATATGTCACAAATACAAACCGTTGTCGTGTCAATTTTATTTATTTACTTAATTTTTATTGATTTATTCCAAATCGTTCACTGGGAGGTAGTTATTGATATAGATCACTCTCTAAGTCCAATATTATTCTTTAATTCTAAAAAGATTGGTTTTATGTACAAATATGAATGAATTAATTAATAAATGAAAGAATGAAACAATTTATGTACAAAAGAATAAACTAAAATACTTGCAAACATCTATCTACAAACAAGTATCAAACACTTTGATTAAATACTATATACTATCTATTTACAGCTTATAATACTAATAGTTACATATCTATACAATAATATGCTATAATATATATCATACTAACTTAACTTAATATACTAATACCTATAGTAACATATATAGTATGTACAACGACTTGTAGAAACGTCGCTAAACCTTAGGAAAAAGTATATAAAAGCTAAGGTAAAAATATGATCTTTACTGACATTTATTCTATATTCAATGACATATAAAAATGTCGGTGTAGCCTTACTAACATATTTACAATACATAAGGCATACATTACTTATACTAACAGATATATCTATATATAGTGACATATGTATTCGTTACTAAAGCTATTATGTTATTTATATACATATAAGAGCTCAAACGCTATACGTATACCTATTATTTATTTACAGTATACATATACGTTTATTCTTATATACAGTATATATATTTATATTACATATACTTATTTACAGTACATACGCACGTGCTTAGTTCTTCTCTACGCTTCTTCATCTATTCTTTCTTCTTCAAAACTTGGCTGATTCTTCGCTTCTTTTTCTCTTTTCCCTTAAGGCTCTCTCAGAGGGCTCAACACTTAGTCACTACACTCGCTCTTTTCTCCTTACGTAATTAAGACCATGTTACTATTCACTTAATCAAAAATTAGGATTTTAAGTTAGCGGGTGATATTTTCGAAGGATACATAGTACCCTCAACGGGTGGGATCATACCTCTACTTAGGTCACCTTGATTTGTTAATTAGCCCATTGATCTCGTATTATGCCCAATATTGGGCCCACACAGGCCCATTGTCATGACCTGGCCCTAGATCCCTACAGGATCTGAGACCGGTTCGCTTCGATTAATCTCAAGACCTAGTCGTCTAACAAGAAATAACCAAATATCATTCAACAAACCACAATCACACAAGTACAGTAGCTAAGCAGAAAGAAATTGACAATAGGGGAAAAGGAACAGTAATATTATATGTCATAATACAGCCATCACCACAAAAACGAGTACATATAGCAGAAGACAAAGCTATAGAAACTCACTACCAAACAGTAGGACTAAAGCTAGGCTCGACTAGGCCCAGCGTCCTCAGCAGCCGGTAGCTCGGGCTGCTCAAATCCCTGACCTGTACAAAATTTATTTAACTGGAGTCAGTTAACGCTGAGTAGAGTGGTGGCTAAGAAGTAACATGCATTTAACAAGTAGTTAACAAAAAATTTTCCATTTTCCAATTATATTTTACATGTGGGTGCGTAGAGATCTCTAATTATGATTCATTAATTAATCTTCTTGTTCCCTATAGGAACGATTTTGCTTGCAGCTTCCCATGATATAGGATGCCCACGTGGCACTCTCCTGACCAGGGGAGTCCCTCCGTGGTAGTCCTATACTCGGTCTATCACCCCAAGGTCACAGTCGCAACGTAGCGGTGACTACGGCACACATGATAAGCGCGTGGGTAGCTACCCCGCACTAGCACGCAGTCAGTCGTTTCCTCTAGCGAGTACGCCTCAACGTACAATGCGGAACAGTATAGGGCCTTGCCCTCTCAGAACAGAACAGGGGTCTCGCCCCTTAGTCCGCATACTCTCGTCCGACTACCTTAGTTTGCCCAATGAGCTAACAAGAGTCGGTGTAGGGTGGCCATACCTAGCCCCAGGCCCCCTTGGGCGGCTAGCTCCACCCTACACTAAGTAGCTCACCTCAGTACCACGTACACGAGGGCTAGTAAGAGTCGCCGTAGAGTGGCCAAACCCATCCCGGGTCCCAACATAAGGGCGCCAAGCTCCCCTCTACACTACAAGGGATAGTTGCTCTCTTCGGTACCATGTACACGAAGGTCAGCTTACCTCCCTTAACAGTTGTCCATGGGCAGCAATTTTTAGAACCATCCCGTTCTCCGTATTACGGTGTTCTTGTCTACAGTCCCTGTGGGGTTCGTACAGGAGTTTCTTTTTCACATCCGAGTTGGAATGTACAGAACAAGCAGTTCAATTTCCATTTTTATCACAATAGGGGTCCATTTTAGATAAAGCTGGCCACTTTTGATTACTTAATCATTCACATGTAATTTCCTCTAACCCTAGTGTTCATGCCATGACCTAGGGTTCAAGAATTTACTCTCGAGTATGCATTTATTCCTTCCTAGGGTTCATCTCAAGTCCTAGGATTACTTACTTGCATGTATTAATTTAGAGATTTAAGGTTATAACCACTCTACCTGGGTAACCAGGTGGAATGGGGGCTCGTACAGTAGCTCCCGATGTCTCCGTAGGTCCCGTACACCCGATGGACTGGAGACCCAAAACATGGATTGATGGGCCAAAAGGTTCAAAATGATACAAACAAGGTATCATTATACAGAGAAACTCGCACGGAAAACAGAGACGGTTTGTTTGCGGAAAATCGATAATATTAAGGCCTTGCACGGGCTCAAAAACATGCGGTCAGACAGAAATTAGACGTCTAGGAAAGGTCCCAGACGTCTTAAAATAGTTCTCAAGGATACCTCTCTCGGTGTTCCTCTATTAAACGTCTGGAACTCAATGCTGACGTCCAAGGGTTCCGTTAAACGTCTGGGGGTGCTCCCGGACGTCTGAAACAGCCTCAGTCTGCTCCCCACCTTCTGTCACATATACGTACACTGTCAGGACTTATCAGAGAGAAAATATGAAAAGTAGATCTATACCAGACGTCTTGCTCTACCTTCGGACGTCCGGTAAGACATCTGGGTGTCCCTCCGGTCGTTTGATTCCGCAGAAAAATGACTTCCGCGAAACCGCTCTGGCTTCCCTCGCTTGCAAGCACTACAGCAGAACAGCGCAGCACCCTCCATTCTCGCGCATACTCTCACTCTGGCTCCCCGCTCTCACTCGCTCTCGCCCTCGCTCTGCTCTCTCGTCCGGCTACGGGGTGGGCAATGAAGAGGAGGAGAGGTTTATAAAGGGAGAGGAGGTGAGGGGGACGAGATGGCGAAGCGTGGCGTGGAGTGGCGTCGCAGGAGAAAGTGTGGTGAGGCGCGGTGAGGGAGGAAACATGGTGTACGTATGGTCCGCGCTGAAGAGAAAATATATTTTCAGACGTCTGTTGATCTTTCCAGACATCTGGTGAACATCCTAGACGTCTTAAATGACCAAAGGGTGGTGGGTCGTTTCACCCATGCACAGTGCCAGGCTCCTAGCCTGCACCGCACTCAAATCTCATTTCAAACCATGGTCAATGCTCATTATATGCTCGAGGGAAGTGGTATTGGTTTCGGGCGCCCGGTGCCTATGTCAATTGGAGAACGGGGGCAGTAAAAACAATTTAAACCCCCTCAGACGCTTCTCCACGCCTGATGTGGTGCTGTGTTTAGTGTCCCACAGGCGTTGCAGTTAAGGTGCGCATGTTTGATTTCATTATTTTGGCCCTCAATTCGAGGGCCATAAATTATTATAATTTAAAAATAAATTATGGGATTTTAAAGTATTTACATAGGGATACTTAATTATATAATTTATTTACAAAATTAATTACATTTACTATATAAATAAATTAGTTAAAAATTTACAATTTATACATACTATTTATTGGGTTTATTTCTTAATTAACGTATAAATTAGGTAATTAATGGTCTAATAGATACTGTACAGTATTAATATACATATTAAATTATTTAATACACATTTTTATTATATTTTACAAGTTTTATTTTAATTTATTTTCATGTAAATATCAATTTTCAAGCTATTTTACATATAAATTAGGTATAACTAGTATAATACAATATAAATATAGTTAAATTAGTTTAAATTACTTAAAATATTATAATACAAGTGTATAGTATAAATTATCTCAGTTATAACTTAATTTACAAATTTATTTTGATTTAACTTAATAACTTAGGTAATAACTTAATAAATTCAGTATTTATTCTATATACATAATTAAATTATGATACAGGATTTCTAATACACATAATACAAATATAAACATATATACACAGTACAGTTAGTAATTACATTTATATATAGAGTTTTATAAGTTTAATCAAGTTATAGTACTTATAAGCTAATATAAATAGTAGATAATTATATACTTAAGATATATACAATTTAAATAATCTTAAATATGTAATTTACAATATAATATATATATATAAGTTATTTACACCTATTATACATCGATTTTACAATATACACATGTATAAGTTACCATATAGCTTATATATACATGTATTTACATAATATACATAGTGTTTTTGTGTATTTTTTGGGTTTTCCTTCTTTTTATGGGTTTTATATATTTTGTAGAGGTAGGGGATGAGAAAGGAAGAAAGAGATGAGAGAGAGAATGTTTTTAGGATTTTTAAGAGTTAAATTCTTTTATTAAGTTTTAAGGTAGACTAAATCATCGGCTGGTATGTTCTACCAGGCTGAGGGTTCAGAATGTCTTAAAACTTTGTACATGTGTAGAGAAATAGTTAATGCTACTCACTACACCTTTATTTTATTTTTTTGGATTTTTTATAGGATTTTTATTTAATTACAAAGTTCATACAAGTAAGACCTAAGAAGGGTTTTCTAATGTGAACTTAAGGCCTAGAATCCTAGTCTAAAGGCTAGAAAAATGGTTTAAGCACCTCAGAACATCCAACACGACAAAAAGGAGGTGTTCAAGCAATTAAACATGATTTTTCACTTGATTTCATTCAATTTCTGAATATGGGCAGATAGACACATGAATAGCTGACAATGGAAGTTAATTAAGGAATTGTAAGCTATCTAAATGAAGTTTAAGGGTATTAACAATACATGAAAGCTTGTACATGGTAGGATACAACATTATAAAATAGGTCACCCATTTAATAAACCCAAAACCTCAGCCACTGCCCTATCAGATTATACTAGAGCAACTACTGATATAAAGCAGTAGCAGCATCTACTTCTAATATCAAGTAGCCGGATGAGTTGCAAAGATCAGGAGCTGAATGGGATGCCTGGATTCAAATTCTAGACGTCTTAAATGAGTGTCAAAGACTGCTATAGTGCATCAAAACATCCATCCAGTAACTGGAGCAAGATCTGATGTCAAATTTAGTGTGAATTATCCCAGACCAGACTTAAGAAAGTTTGATTAGGGATCATGCATACTGAATTTGAGTCATGATTTTGAGTTAGAATCAATTTGTATCAAATGAGGGTTGGAAAATCCATGGAAATGTAGCTGCTGTGCAACACTTTGTTGTATTGATTTGGGATTCAAAACCAAAACACTAAACTCAAAAGTCTGATAAGGCTTCAACCCACTTTAAAATCAATTGGAAGTATCAAAATCTTCATGAAAAACTCTTAAACGACCATCTTTATTTTAAATCAAAGTTAGAACACTAATCTAACCCCTTCCTTATGCTATAGACAGCATGAAGGAAGAGATTAAATAAGTCAATTTAATCCAAAAACTTGAATCACAACCCTCTGAAACCTTAAGGAATATCAAAAATTCCTTAGGTTAAAAATCAGAATCTCACTCAATAACAACTCACAAATACTAGGTAGAACCTCAAATCAATAAAGTTGATTCTCCTTGGCTCTCCTACACATTGAAAACCATCAAAATCTCCAATTAAAACCAAATTCAACCATGGCTCATCTGTGGAAGGATTTATCATTAAAATCATCTCAGATTCACTACTATGGACTGAATAATACAAAAATATATCAGTTCACTCGATCAAAAATCCCTTAAAACTCAAATGGATCAAAATCTCACGATCTTGCATTGAAAACCAAATTAAAATTAGATTAAGCGAATCGATTCCATTTTAAATTACGATCAGGGGTCATTGTGGATTTCTGAAATGAATGGGAGACCCCTGATGGATTTGAGCGCAAATCCTCATCTTAAAGCTTGAGAGAAATGAGATGAGGTTTGACTCCAAATGGATGGGTGGATTGCAGATTAAAATTCGAGGGAAATCAGAAAGCGAAATGGAAATATGAAGAGGGAGAAAACAGTGATCAGTGAACGGGTGAAATCATCTCTAATCTGAAATGATAAGAGGAGGTGGAGTGTGAATTCTACTCTAAACCTTCTCCTAAGCTAACTAACATCACACAATCATATCAGAACAAATCTACATCTAATTCCTACTCCTACTGATCTAATTACACTACAATTAATCTAAAAAGCATTAAAACCTAGTTTAAATGGAAGAATGGGGCCTTTGGGTCTCCACCCGGTGGATGGAGAGGAAGAATGGAGGAAGGAGGTACTCCAACAAAGGAAAAACTCGCTAGTAGAGTTCAGGGTCATCCTCAGGCATATTTCATCCCTAGGGGCGAGGAGGAAAGTGAGGTGAAAAACCGCACCACTGTCACTGATGTGGCGAGTGAAAGGATAAGGGGAGCTGGAGGGGACGAAGGGATCGGCCTCAAGGAAGTAGGAGAGGAGGTCGATCCTTTGCGCCCGAGGCAAATGAGCTCCTTAAGTAGAATTAAGAGTGAATCCTCTCATCACAGAGGTGAGGATAGGCGATTAGGTCTTGGGTGGCGGAGATTTGAGGAGAGGAGCACACGCAAACCTAGGTCAAAAGTGGACCGTAGGATGAGTTCTGGGAGGAGAGGTGACCACATGCACCAAGTCCCGCCAACGTTCGAATCATATCAAGCCACAGATCAAGCGGATCAATGAATGAACAACTGTGATTGGCTGAGTTCTTCGCGGTGAACAGTGATTCACGAACTGCAGGTGCTATGTAGGCTCTATTGGTGTAATTGCAAGGAACACCCCTCGTGAAGAGGTAGAAAAAGTGCAAGCAAGCCTATAGGTGGTTAAGAATCAATTCAGAGCAGTTCTTCTGGCCTTACAAAGGAGTCCTTGGAGGTTTTTCAACGAATGAAATGTGATATGTGAAGGACCTAAATGTGAAACTCTAATTTCAAGGCCCTAATGATGTCCAAATGCACCCAAGTTTTTATTGAAGTTCAATTGATTTGGAATTTTGATCTCATTTGTGTGTTCAATTTGCAATTGATCTCTTTTTATGTGTTAATTTGATAGTGTTTAACCTAGCTTCTAACTTAACTTAGGCAATTTAGTTTTGATGAGTCACAACTCATCAAGTTGCTAGAGGTTGAAGATGACGTTGATGCCATCATGACATCAGCGAGGGACCAAAAAGATAGGATTTGTACCTAAATGAAGGAGATTCAAAAATTAAGGGTCATTATGCAAGGTAGGTTAAGATGAAGGCCAATTGGTCTCAAACTTCTAAGGTAACATAGTTTAGACCCAAGGAATCTATTGGTGACTTTAATTTGGGTTTTAATGAAATTTGATTGTTCAATTTAGGATTGAAGCCAAAATGTATCAATTATTCGCCTAAGTCAGTTTTAAGTCAGAATAGGTTCTTTTTGTAAAATTGATTATTCCAAACCTTATCGAATATTTTTCAATGATTTTTAGAAGGTTTATATTGCATTTATTTCCATTAGGACCCTGTTAATTATTAACTCACTTGAGTCGTGTTTTAAAATCGTCACTTTGTAGTATAGACGACTAAGCGAGACTAACAATTAAAATTTATACTACTCAAATGAAAAGAGTAATCTGAGGTCATTCGCATGAAGAAAAAATGTGTAACTATCATTATTTGAAATATTCACAAATTACTTGAATGAACTTGTTATACAGAATCAAGTTTTTAAAAATAAAACAAGTTCTCATTAAAACTCGAATTACAGATTAAGAAAATGATATTGAGTGTAACAAAAAGAACTAATTACACGGTTGTTAAATGCTCAATAAAAGTTAATGATCACAATAATAATCAAATATTTATCTAATTAGACTCAAATGAGCAATAACAAAAATGTTTAACAAGATATTGCACTAAAAACCACTTAGAAACCAGTTTTGAAGTACATCCAACAAGATTCGCAAATCTTCCCTTAAGTGGTCGCAAAGAGGTCCTTGTTGCCTTATGAAATGGTCCCTGTGGATTTGGTTTTCTTTCGTTCAGGTCCCTACCAACAGACCTCTTCTCTTCTTCTTCTTCTCCGGTAAGAATCGCTGGAGATAGGATCCACGTGGTAGATGGGGACGGTGAAGGGCTTGGGGAAGAGCCCTATTGCTTGCTGAGGTGATGGCGGAGTTTAATCAGCGATCCGCAGTGAAGACAATGACGAAGGAGGACGCTGGAGATGGGGAAGAAGCTCGGCACTGGTGTCTTCTCCGGCAAGATCATATATTGAAAATATGAGGCCTTTCGACCTCCAATTAGTCTCAAAAGACTCAGGAGACCTTCCCAAATCAAAGCCCTCTTGTTATTGTGAGAGGGCATGCATGCATGAGTAGGGTGGTGAGCTGCAAAGAAGCTCGTCGTCGGCGGTGGTTGGTGGAGGTGGTGAGTTATTGAATGAACAAATCATGGTGTGGAGAAGATAGAGAGAAAGGTAGTGAAGAAAAGCCCTAAAGAAATTGGAGGAAAGGAGAGGATACCAGTGATGGTGGTGGGTCGTCAACGATGAGTTCGGGAACGAAATCGAAGCGGAGGAGGGGACAAGAAACTCTGAAACTTCACGTGAAAGCTTCATGCGAGGGTGGGAAAGAGAAACCCTCTCCCAATTTCAACGGAAGTACGGAGGATGAAGGGGTTGAGTGAAACTCCAAGGTGCTCTACTGGTGTACATGGGAGAGAAGAGGGAGGTGTTTCACATCCAGATGAGCACAAAATTGATCCTTAGAGATGGCCAATATATATAGAGGATGATCCATGCGAATCTATACGAGGATGAGCGGCAACGAATGCCACAAACCATGTGAAATTGTGGGTTGTTTGACCTCGAATTGCAGCGTGGAGAACCGGCCATTGGTGACATGGTCACCTCCGATTGATGTGGGATTTGTTGAACTCCTCCGAGTCTCGCGGTGATTTGTGGAGCGAGTCGATAGGATTTTGCGATTGAAGTCCGCAATCCATGCACACCATGGCTGCTAAAGGTGGAGGTGCTGGCGGGGGTATTTTTGTGAAGAATATGAAGGGTTAGGGGGGTCTTTTCAAGGAAATTAGGAATTAAGGGTCAAATTGTAAACTTGGCCAAGATGAAGTCTAAATGAATCCAAATTTTTATGGCCACCTAATTTGGGTATAAGAAATTTAATGGTGATTTTAATTTTATATTTTGATGATGTTTGAGTGGTCAATTTATGTTTTGACCCAAAACATATTATAAAACCTACCTAGTCTCTGTTTTAGCTAGAAACGAGTTCCAATTGTCAAATTGATTGTTCCAAATCTTATAGAATATTTTTAAATGATTTTTAGAAGGTTTAAATTATATTTATCTCCATAGAAACCATTTTAATTGAAGTGGAGTCGAAATTATGATTTTTAATTAAAAATTAACATTCGATTGGAATGTAAATCCTAAATTACTTAGTACCAACCTACTTTTAGAAAATTTAAGATCAGCTGACCTTTGATTAACCAAAATTTTACCCCTTAGCCATTATGCATTTATAATTGTTGGTGAAAATTACAGAATCAACCTCTATTTTTTATTAATTCTTCTTCCTCCAGTCCTCATTGAATTATACCCTTTTGTAGATTAATTAGATGAATTTAACCTTAGAACCTAGCAAATTAAGTTAGATATAGAGGATAATGGCGAAGTCATCATTAATTTAAGTGAGGCTGAAATTAGGATTTTATCCTTAAATAAATCAATGTGAGATCGCTTATTGAAAATTTGAGCTTAGTTGACCTTTAATTAAGTATAGGTTTACCCCTGTGTTAATTTTCATTTGTATTTTGCTATTAAAATAGCAAAATTAACCAATTTTGATGTCATTCATCCTAACTCTTGATATTTTTAAGTTATGCCCTTTTATTGGTTAATAAAGTGAATTTAACCTTAGAACCTAACCAAATTAAGCTAGATATAAAGGATTATGGTGCTACCATCAGTACCTTCTCTCCCCTCTTCTTACTATATCACTCATTTTCCACATTTTTGCACACTAAAGCAAAAATAAGCTAAACTAGGGACTCTGGAGGCCTATTGTAGAACTAAGAGTTGAATTTGGGTTAGATTCTAATTAATTAACACTAAATAGAACTAGATTCAATTTAACTACATTACTCGACCTTGAAATGTGTTTTCTAATGTAAGTTGCTTTTTGTGAAACGAGACCCTTTGAAAAGCTTGATACAAGACAAATCTAGAGATATCATATGTAACCTATTTCAAACAACTTTTACTGGGTTTTATTCAAAATTAGGAGTTTTCTTGAAATGACCCTTCCCAAGGGTCGTTCGTAGTTTTTCAGAAAGATAGGGGCGTGAGCGTAATTTTAAACCCCCTAGGTTTAGGTGTGTGGGCCTTGCAGGAAGAGAAAGATTTCGCGGGAGAAAATCTCACAATTTTTCTCTCTCTCTTCCCACACAACACACCCTCCCACGCACACAACCCTCACCCACTCCCTATTTAACCCCTGTTACGACCTGGTTCCCAAATCCCTACAGGACACGAGAATTGGACCGACTCGACTGATCCCAAGACCCAGTCATCCAACAAGAAAGTAACCAAAAAGCAGTAAAATAAGCCACATTCACCATGCAAGCAACTAACAGTAACAAAAGTACAGCAGTAAAGAAAGGAACTACTACAGTACACACCACCACAACAGTAGAGAATTAAAAATAGGTACAGAAATATGAAGTTTACAATAAAAGAGCACAAAAGTGTAACAAAATACTCACTACTACAGAAAATGGGTACAACAAAAGTATAACTACTGGGCTCTACTAGGCCCAACACCCTCCGCAGCCGTAGGCTCTAGCTTCTCAACACCTAGACCTGGAAAAGGTGGTAAGTACGACACATCAGCGAAACGCTGAGTAGAGTGGCAACCAGCTAACTAAGAGAAACAGTAAAGGTGGACAGGTAGCTGTTGTTTTCAATTTCTTTCTTTATTTAACTAATTATTCTTTCTTTCATCACTTGGTTTATTTATCAGGTCTTTTTCTTAATCTCTACTGTTCCTCGTGGGAACGATCTTGATTGCAGTCTTTTCCAAAAAGTAGAAGTAGCACGTGGTGCTCTCCTGGCCGAGAGAGTCCCCCGTGGTGGTCCTACCCTCAGTCAACCACCCCAAGGTCACTGACAGACGTAACGGTGACTACAGCACGTGCGATAAATGCACAGGTAGCTACCCCACACTGGCACGCGGTCAGTCGTTTCCATTAACGGGAGCGCCCAAAGCACAGCACGGAACCAGTATAAGGCAGAGCTCTCTCAGTAACAGGGGTTTAGCCCCTCCACAGTAACCAAACAGGGGACTCGCCCCTCCACAATCCGCGCACCCTCGCCTGACTACCCTGGTTTGCCCAGTGGGCCTAACAAGTCAATGTAGGATGGCTAGCTGAACCTCAGGCCCCGTGGGGTGGCTAGCTCTCTCCCCACACTAGCAGCTCTCCCTGGTACTGTGTATGCGAGGGCTAGAAAGTCAGTACAAAGTGGCCAAACTCACCCCGGTCTCGACCTGAGGGTGGCAAGCTCCCCTCTACGCTAAGAGGTAATATGTGCTCTCTTTGGTACCACGTACTCAAGAGCCAACACACTTTCCCATTCACTTTTCCAGTTCCATTCTATTTATTTCTAGGAAATCTACTCCTAATTCCCCGTAGGGTTCGTGCTCATGTTCCTCAGGCCAAGCCATACTAGGTTTCATCATTCAGGTTTATTCGCATATAGCAGGTGTTTCCAACATTCAATCTTACTTTTCCAATTTATATACAAGCAGCTCGTATTTAATTTCAACCAACAGAAATTACATGTAGCAGCTACTAACAACAATACTCTACATTTCACAGGCAGCTGTTATCCAATTACAGGCAGTTATTATTCCATCTACTCATTTCAAGACTGCATTTCAGGCATTTAATACAATCGTTCCAGTGTTTCTAGTCCTAGGATTCATGCCATACCCTAGGATTCATGCCACTACTGTCGGGATGGTGAGTACGGGAGCTGAAATCAGCCTCTCCTTCAGCTCCTGAAAACACGCCTTACAAGCGTCTGTCCAAGAAAAGGGCACGTCCTTCCGGGTCAGTTGTGTCATAGGATGTGCAATCTGCGAGAAGCCCCTGATAAACCACCTGTAGTAGCCTGCCAGTCCTAAGAAACTGCGGATTTTAGTAACTGTACATTGTCTCTCCCGCCTGAGCACTGCCTCAACCTTGGCTGGGTCCATAACCAAGCCATCCCCGGAGATCACATGGCCCAAGAAGGTCACCTCCCTCAACCAGAACTCGCACTTGCTATATTTGGCGTACAGCCTACGTCGCCTCAGTGTGTCCAAAACCATCCGCAAGTGCTGTCCGTGCTGCGCCTGATCCCGAGAGTAGATGAGCACATCATCAATAAATACCACCATGAACTGGTCCAAGTACGGTCTGAACACCCGGTTCATCAAATCCATGAAGGCAGCGGGGGCATTGGTTAGCCCAAACGGCATGACCAAAAACTCGTAGTGTCCATACCGGGTGTGGAAAGCCATCTTGGAGACGTCTGCCTCCCTGATCCTCAACTAGTGGTACCCAGATCTCAAGTCTATCTTGGAGAATACCGTGGCAACTCGCAACTGGTCAAACAAGTCGTCAATCCTCGGTAGTGGATACCTATTCTTGATGGTAACCCTATTCAGCTATCTGCAGTCCACACAAAGGCGTAGGGTACCATCCTTCTTCTTTACGAACAATACCGGGGCTCCTCACGAAGACGCATTGGGCCTCACAAAGCCCTTCTCCAGAAGGTCCTGCAACTGAGACTTGAGCTCTCGCAGCTCGAGTGGTGCCATTCTGTACAGTGCTGTAGAAATGCGACTGGTCCCCGGTACTAGTGAGATCTCACGCTCAGGCGGTAGTCCTGGCAACTCATCTGGGAACATGTTGGGGTACTCTCTGACCACCGAGATACTCTGAAAGTCTGCCATGGGGTTGGGCTCCGCCACCACACAAGCTAGGAAGCCCTCACACCCCTGGCGAAAAAGTCTCGCCGCCCGAAGTGTAGAAATGCACCTGAAGCCTCCATCCACTAGCTGCCCGTGGAACTCGAAAGAAGGCAACTCCGGTAGGGAGAAGACGATCTTCCTCTCAAAGCAGTCCACCAAGGCGTGGTAAGCGGACAGCCAGTCCATCCCCAGAATGATGCCAAAGTCCTCCATCTGTATCATAATCAGGTCAGCGGGAAGGCAGTGTCCCCCAACACTGACCTCACAACCTGTGTAAACCTCCTTAGCTACAAACAGCTGACCACCCAGATCTCTAATCACAAACGGATCCTCTAACAACACACAGTCCTGCCCCAAACTAACAGCAAAACTAGCAGCGACAAATGAGTGCGTAGTGTCGAAATTGAAAAGCGTGTAAACTATTCTGCCGGAAACTGTAACCATACCTGCCACCACAGATCCTGAAGCTCTGGCATCCCTATGTGTCAGGGCGTTGATACGCCCCTCAGCCCTAGGTGCGGACAAAGCAGCCACACTCTGAGTCGGACGGGTAGCCACTGGCTGATACCCTCCCCACGACTGCTGCCCTCCTCCTCATGCCAGGAAACTGTGGCCTCCTGCTCGCCCTCCAATGCTCGGCGTAGGGAGTATCTACTGACCTCCTGCCAAGACGAGCAATCCCTCTTGATGTGGCCCGGCTGGCCACACTGGTAGCAAAGGGGACTCGACTCCCGCCCTCAGTGGGTCCCAGCTGACGGCTGGGCGGGAGTCCGGTGCTAGCAGCTGGCCCCTGTTGGGGGCCCCCAAAGGCCACTAACGGCCCCGCAAAGCGTGACGACTCTCCTACGGGCGCCACGTGCCTCCTCTCTCGTCGACCCTGAGAGAAGTATGGCTGGTAGGGCCCCTTCCGCCCGCTGTCAGTGTCACGTGAGGATAAGTTGGTCTCTTCATACGTCATAGCTGCCTCCACCACCCTTGAAAACGTAGGCAGCTTCAGGGGTTTGACATAACCCTAAATAGCAGGCCGAAGTTCCTCGATGAACCTCCAAAGGCGCTCCTTGATGAGAACCGCATCATGAACCCTAACTAGCACAATCTAACCTAGATATGCGAGAAAAAGCTCCTACATAACTCAAAGAAAGGCTTGACTCAGAAAATTCTGAGTTTAAGAAGAAAACAAGTCATACGGGGTAAAAATGTAATTTCACCAACACAATCTGCAAACAGGGTAACTCAGGGTCCAAACATAGGTCAAACTAACCTAATAAGAAGCAAAGTGGGATGATCTGGTCCAGCAAGGGCTACAGCAACTCCAAGGAATTAAATGATATTCTGTAATCGTAAAACAAACCCACTTCAATTCACGAGGTTCGAGGTAGGGTAAAAATCGAATAAACCCTCTAAAATTCATAGAAAAATAATCTCTAGGGTTTAGAACCATCAATTTGACCTTGGAAACCCATTTTGACCTACATTGAGAACCATGCCCAATTAATGATTTAATTTAGGTTTTTACGTAAATTGGCTGATCAAACAAGGTCAGACCTAGAAATAAAATTCACCATTAAAATCCTTAGGTCTAATTTAGTCATGCATAAAAACTTAAGCCTAAGAAGAAACCTTCTTGACCGACTTTGCAATTTGGTCCTCATCTATTACTTTTTGACCCTCAACTTTCGAAACCCTTGCATTTTGGCCCCTAGTTTCTTCATCATTCTTTGCGTTCAGGTCCCTCCTGCAAGTCTCTGCACAGCGCCATGCTCCGACGACTTTGTGCGGAGCATGGCGCCGCGTAGGGTGAGGGAGGTGTCCTGCAAATTGAACCCAGCGTTCCCTACGACGTCTGCTGTCGCAGGGACACCGCCATGCCATCTGTTGACGCCCACACCTTCCGTGCGAACGCGCGGAAGGTATGGGACGCACTTCCGGCCATTCTCCGGCAAGAGAGGCACGTCGCATCCCTGCGCCCGCCCCTTCGCCACCGCCTTTATAAGGACAAGCGTCGCCTGCCGATTCTGGTGGGAGAAAACCCTAACCCTTCCTCTCTTCCCACTGATGAGAGCCTCATCATGAGCCATAACTAGCTCATTTTGACCCAATAAAGAGCATAAAAGCTCCTACATAACCTAGTAGAAGGCCTAAATGAAGGAATAAGTGTTCTGAGAAGAAAACATGAAATAAAGGTTAAAACTGTAATTTTACCATTGCAGTACATAAATGGGATTTCTCAGAGGTAAAACATAGGTCAAATGGTCTAAATGAGATAAAAAGTGGGTTGAATCAATCAGAAATGGGTTCATGTGCAATTTAGGAATTAAATGACATTTGATAACCCTAAAACAGACCCGCTTAAAGCAACAAGGTTCCGGTCAAGATAAAAATCAATTAAACCCTCTAAAAATTATGGAAAAATATCCTCTAGGGTTTAGAACATTCAAATTGGCCTTTAGAGCCTATTTTGACCTAGATTAAGGCCCTAGCTCATTAATTGACCTAATTTGGGTTTTTACGTAAAATGTCCAGTTAAACGGGGTCAAACCTAAAATCCAACTTCACCATTGGATTCCTTAGGTAAAAATTAGGTTTTTACCAAAATTTGGACCTAAGGGGAGGTCATCTTGACCTACTTTGCAATTTAGTACACCCAAATCATAATTTGGTCCCTATCTTTTGAAAATCATCGCAGAGAGCCCCCTAACTTCCTCGCCACCTTTGCTATCAGGTCCTTCCACCATTATTGGGGCAGAATCCTGCTCTGGCGAGGATTAGAGATGGAATACTCTCTGATTCCTCAAAGATCCCCTCCCAGAAATGGAAGGGAGATTCTCTGAGGAATTCCCTTCCATCTGAGGCCAGTCTTGATCCCTGGTGTGAACCCAATCTCTCGTGCGAACGCACGAGAGATGTGGGTATCTACCCACTTTCCTTCTCCGACGAGCCATCGGAGACGGATACGTGCCCTCCAAGCTCTAAACACACGGCCCAATGCCTATAAAAGAACCCCCAAACTCGGCCGCTCATTTTCAGCTCGACCTAGCCGGGGTTTCACCTCAGATTCGTCTCTTCCTTCCCGGCCAGGGTACCCAGCGAGCTCCGGCGAGCTTTCTTTCCTTTCCTCTTCGCTCTGCCACAAAACCAGTGGCAGAGACTTCAACCTGATTCTCCTCCGCGTCGCGCAATACCCGCGCACGCTGCCTCAGACCCGTCGTCGCCGCCATCCTCCCCCACTGGGCATCTTCTTCTCCGGCAACAGCAGGTACAGCCGTCCGCCTCTCCGCCCCCTTCGTCCCTACAATTAGGTTAGAACTACTCCACAACTTCCCCTCTTTCTTTTCCCCATTCTATTTCACTCAATCGACCCCTCGACCGTCGCTGTCCACCGTCATCTTCCTCGCCTCCGGCCAACCTCCGGCGAGTCACCCCCGTCGCTCCACACTTCTGCACGACTTGCCGACCAACTCAGAGGCTCCGCCTCACCTTGCTGAACAACCTCCGCCCACCCACTGCCGCTCTACACCCACTCAACGCTCCCTCGAACACACCCACACCTCCGGTCACAGGACGACCTAGGCACGCACGCCTAGGCCGCCCCGCAACCTGCTGCATGGCTCATCACCTTCGCCGTGCCACGGCGAAGGTCCTCCGGTGATCCGATTAAGCCGAGAGGCTTGTTTTGTGTCTGACAGTTTTCAAGCCCTTACCGCCATTGACGGTGATGCGAAGTAGCTCCAGGCTTCAGGACGGCCAGGCTTCAGGTGCAGCTGACTCGGGCAAGCACTGTGAAGCTATCTGACCCAGTGGACAACACAAGGAAGTCCGCAGCTTTGGCAATCGACGAAGAGCGTTCTGCAGGCGTGCGCAAGAGCAGGGCGAGACTGATAGTCCCACATCGGCAATCTACGAGGCGCAGGTACGGTTTAAATTGATTTTGTGTTATTCACTCATCGCCTCCGAAAGCACAGGGGTGAGGTCCCTCACCTTACCCACGCTCGCCTCGTCCGCAGTTTCACCTCGCGGATCTGGCGGGATCCGACCCGACCCTATCTGAGCACACCTCGCGCATCACCCTCACATCGGTGCGCCTGGTCCCGGATGCGCTACCCGACTCGATTACCCGCGGCTCTGGGAGAGCGTCCTGAGAGTGGTTCACAGAGAGAGAGAGAAACGCGCAGGTGTGGGTAAAAGGGTAGGTTTTGCCTTGGCTGTGTTGTGTGCAAGAAAGAAAGAAGAGAGGAAGAAGCCAACACTTGGCCGCTGCAAGGAAAGAAGTTCTGCCAAGGAAGCAAGAGAGGCAAGGCAGAGGAGGAACTGAAGGAAGCAGAGCCAAGGACGAAGACCCGCAGAGAGAGAAACTAACTACAGAGCAAACAAGATAGAAGAAAAGAAGCAGAGAGAGAGACACTGCAGGAGAAGAAAGAAAGAAGGCAGAAGAAAAGCAAGGCACTGCAGAGGAAGAAGAATCAAAGAAGGGAAAGACATCTTTTAAGACGTCTGATCTCATGATCAGACGTCCAGTTCTTTCTTTTTACCATAATTACTTTTCAAACTCATGCATTTACATTTGAATTAAAGTTTTGAGTAATTAAAGTGTTCAATTACATTGAGATTAGTAGTAAATTCCGATTGCTCCCTGCGTTCGACCTCGGATACTCCGATTTTCGAGTAATAAAAACTTTTATTTGTTGACGACGCTTGATCACCTATACTACGACGCAATAACTGTTAAAACACGATCGAGTCAGTCGTGTCAACACCCACTCTGACAGAAACCCACTAGCTCCGACGGCCCCTCCTCCGTCTCGTCGCTCTGCTGCAATACCAGCAGCAGAGCCACCTTCACCTGATCTTCCCGCGTCACGCCGTACCCAGCGCGCGCCCTCCTACTCTCTTCCTCGCCGCCGCTCTCCCCCTCTAGGTGGTTCTTCTCCGGCGACAGTCGGTAGGACTGTCGCCGTGCTCCAACCCCCTTCGTCCCTACAGCTAAGTTCTAGATACTCCCCGTACTCCCCTCTCTCTTTTCCTCACATCTTTTTATTCAAACCACCCCTCGACAACGCCTGACCACCTTCGTCTTCCATACCTTCGGCCAACCTCCGGCGAGTCGCTCCCATCATTCCGCCACTCCACACAACTCGCCGACCGACCCAAAACCTCCGCCTCATCACGCTGAACCACTTCCACCCCTTCATTGCCACTCCACACCCACACAAAGCACCGCCAAACACACCAACTTCTCCGGTCATAGCTCGACCTAGGCACGCACGCCTAGGCCATCCTGCGACCTGCTGCACATTCCACCACCTTCGCCATGCCACGACGAAGGTCTACATGTAGTTTGATTAGGCCGAGAGGCCGTGTTTCTGTCTGACAGGGTCGAAGCCCCAGCCGCCATTGACGACAAATGAAGCAGCTTCCAGGCGAGTTCCAGGCGTCGGGGCTTCAGGATTCCAGGTGCTGCAGGTTGGGGCGAAGTCTGCGAGGACTTCTGCTTCAGCAGTTGGCACCAATAGTGGCTGCAGTTGAGTAGAGAGCGAGGAGGTCTTCCTGTGGGCGCACGTGAGAAGGGCGAGCAGAATAGTCCCACATCGTGAGTTCTCAAAACCCCGCACTGGTTTAAATTGATTTCGTGTTTTCTAATGGTTGCCTCCGAGACACCTGGGGTGAGGTCCCGCACCCCACTCACCCGCCCGGTCCGCGAGTTCACCACGCAGATCCGGCAGACCCGACCCGACACCACCTGCGCACTCCTCGCATACCATACACGCCGGTACGCCTGGTCCCGGTTACGCATACCCGACCCGATAATCCGGCTCTCGGAGAGCTTCCTATGAGCGGTTTACAGAGAGAGAGAGAGACGTGCGGGTAGAGGGAAGGGTTAGGTTTTGCTGTGGTTTGTGCAGGGACAGGGTGCGAGGGAAGAAGGTTCACACTTGGCCGCAGGAAGAAGAAGAGGAGCGGGAGAAGAAGAAGAAGCCTTGCAGCTGAGCAAGGCAGAAGGCCAAAGAAGAAGAAGCGGGAAGAAGAAGAAGAAGAGAAGAAGGAGAAGCAGCAAAGGAAGAAAAGAGAGGGGAAGCACTGTAGCAGACCACCATTTAAGTCGTCTGACTGAGATATCAGACGACGAATGAAGCTTCAGGGGAGACAAAGAAGAGAAGAAGAAAAAGAAAAGAAAAGGTTCCGCAGCTGAAGTGAAAGAAAAGAAAGAAGAGAAGAAGATAAGCAAAGAGAGAAAGAAGAGAAGAAGAAAAAGCCACAAGACACAAATCTATTTCTCCCTCTCCCTCTCTCTTATTTTTGTAATATAGAAACAGTGTACTTCTAGAATTCCAGTAGCTCCCTGAGTTCGACCTCGGGAAACTATTTCCGAGTAAAATTGTAATGGTAACGACAACCATAGCTGTCTCATTATATACCACAACGACACTTCTGTAATAAGCATTAAAACAAACTAAGACTAGCCACGGTTGGGAAAACCGGCACCACTCCTCCTCGGTAGCCACCACTGTTGCTGTGAAATGAGACAGCTCCAGGAAAAGCGTACAGTACTCGCTCACGGTCATCGTCCCCTGGCGGAGAGTGTGGAACTCCCGTCTCCTCTGATCCTGCCACGTCTGAGGGAAATACTGCTCGTAGAAGAGGGTGACAAACTGGTCCCAAGTCGGCTCATCCCTCTCCTGACTTCTGACCGCCCTCCACCACCTGTGTGCCACGCTCTCTAGCTGGTACATGGCAAAGGCCATGCAGCACTCCACAGGGGGCAAAGGGTGTCAAACACCTTCTCGATCTGCTCGAGCCAGTCCTCCGCCTCGGTCGGGTCCTCATCCCTCTTGAAGGAGGGGGGTTTCAGCTTCCGGAACTATCCAAAAAGCTTGTAATGGCGCTAAAGGGGAGACACTGGTATGCCTCCTGATAAGAAGGCCTCGTGCTTTGAAGTGCCGGAAGAAGGTGGGGGCGGTGGAGGGACACCCCCTCCCCCACGTCCAGCGCCGTGTCCTTCTCGTGGTCCCACAGAGGACTCCCCCTCCGTAGCCCCCGGGAGAGGTACTCGTGGCGGCTGGGGGGAGCTCCTCTCGTACGATCTCCCGTATCAGCTGGGCAAGGTCCTGGGCCTGAATGCCCGGGAGTAGTGGCTGGTCCACTGAGGCGTCGGGCTCAGCGCACCCACCCCTCCGACCTCGTCCTCAACCGCGTCCGCGGCCCACCTCACTAGTCCCATGTCGAGGCATCTCCTGCAAGGAGACGCGAACACAGAACAGAAAATACGTCAATTCTAATCGACATTCAATGAAAGAACCCTAGAACAGATGTCAAGAGATACATTGTGATGGTTACTCTAGTTACAAGCACGTGAATTGGTTATTTTCCAACAAGTTGGTTCACTTCTCGGGTCGACCTTGCTCTGATACCATCTTGTTACGACCCGGTTCCCGAATCCCTACAGGACATGAGAATCGGACCGACTTGACTGATCCTAAGATCCAGTCGTCCAACGAGAAAGTAACCAAAAAGCAGTAAAATAAACCACATTTACCACGCAAGCAACTAACAGTAACAAAAGTATAGCAGTAAAGAAAGGAACTACTACAGTACACACCACCACAACAGTAGAGAATTAAAAACAGGTACAGAAATATGAAGTTTACAATAAAAGAGCACAAAAGTGTAACAAAATACTCACTACTACAGAAAAAGGGTACAACAAAAGTACAAATACTGGGCTCTACTAGGCCCAGCACCCTCCGCAGCTGTAGGCTCTAGCCGCTCAACACCTGGACCTGAAAAAGGTGGTAAGTACGACACATCAGCGAAACATTGAGTCGAGTGGCAACCAGCTAACTAAGAGAAACAGTAAAGGTGGACAGGTAGCTGTTGTTTTCAATTTCTTTCTTTATTTAACTAATTATTCTTTCTTTCATCACTTGGTTTATTTATCAGGTCTTTTTCTTAATCCCGACTGTTCCTCGTGGGAACAATCTTAATTGCAGTCTTTTTCGAAAAGTAGATGTAGCACGTGGTGCTCTCCTGGCCAAGAGAGCCCCCATGGTGGTCCTACCCTCAGTCAACCACGCCAAGGTCACTGACAGACATAACGGTGACTACGGCACGCTCGATAAATGCACAGGTAGCTACCACGCACTGGAACGCGGTCAGTCGTTTCCATTAACAGGTGCGCCCAAAGCATAGCACGGAACTAGTATAGGGTAGAGCCCTCTCAGTAACAGGGGTCTAGCCCCTCCACAATAACCAAACAGGGGACTCGCCCCTCCATAGTCTGCGCACTCTCGCCTGACTACCCTGGTTTGCCCAATCAGTCAAACAAGTCGGTGTAGGACGACTAGCTGAACCCCGGACCCCATGGGGTGGCTAGCTCTCTCCCTACACTAGCAGCTCTCCCCGGTATTGTGTACGCGAGGGCCAGAAGTCGGTGCAAAGTGTCCAAACTCATCCCGGTCTCGACCTGAGGGCAGCAAGCTCCCCTCTACACTAAGAAGTAATATGTGCTCTCTTCGGTACCACGTACCCAAGAGACAACACACTTTCCCATTCACTTTTCCAGTTCCATTCTATTTATTTCCAGGAGCTCTACTCCTAATTCCCCGTAGGGTTCGTGCTCATGTTCCTCAGGCCAAGCCATACTAGGTTTCATCATTCAGGTTTATTCGCATATAGCAGGTGTTTCCAACATTTAATCTTTCTTTTCCAATTTATATACAAGCAACTCGTATTTAATTTCAACCAACAGAAATTACATGTAGCAGCTACTAACAACAGTACTCTACATTTCACAGGCAGTTATTATTCCATCTACTCATTTCAAGACTGCATTTCAGGCATTTAATACAATCGTTCCAGTGTTTCTAGTCCTAGGATTCATGCCATACCCTAGGATCTATCATTCAATCTAGTTTTTAGCTCCTATGATTCATGCCATACCCTAGGATCTATCATTTATTCCAGATATGCATTTATGTTTGTAATTAACTAAGGGAAGCCACTTTACCTGCAAAATCGAGAGTAATGGGGGCTCGATCGGTAGGTCCGCGTGCCTCCGCAACCCCCAAATCCACAACAGAATGAGGTCCTACACAAGGATCAATCACAAGGAACCACTCAGAACATGGTAAAAAGCATTCCAACAGGTAGAGGAACTTATACGAAGAACGGGATCTTAAATGCGGAAATCGGACCTCGAACGGATCCTAAACGGGTCAAAAACAACAACTCTGACTTAAATCAGACGTCTGGAACATCTTCCAGATATCTTAAAAGGAGACCAGATCCATACCTCACTCTGTGCTGCTCCTCAGACGTCCAGAGATCCTGCTGAACCGTCTGGACCTAGTTCCAGACTTCCGACCACCTCTCCAGACGTTTGGAGACGCTCTCCTCCGTCTGGTGACTCGCCCAGACGTCTGAACTGCGTGGGAGGGCGTGTCCTGCGCCTTCCCGAAGCGAAACCTGCACGCGTACGTGAATACTCTCAAACACGGCACACAATAGAGCTTCGGCGAAACGACCGCATGGCCGTACCCACAAAAAGGGATGTATATGCGCAGTATGTACCTCTCAGTCGTCTAGAGACTCCTCCAGACGTCGTCCACATCGTCTGGATGTAGGTCCAGATGTCTGATTCGGGGAAAAATCCCAGAATCAGAAGCTCCTTCGTCTTCCTCCTGCTGCGCGCGACCATGCAACGCTCGTCCGCCCGCTTCTCTAGCTGCAGCAGCGTCGGGGAGGACTTCCCCAACACAACACTCCGCCTCGCGCACGCCGGCCGACCTCGAGCTGCTTCGGCGAGCTCTCTCTCTCACGGCTCGTGCACACTCTTCTCTTCCCTCTCGCTGCTCTTCTCCTCTCCGCCGCTGCACTCGGCTGCAGCTGCTGCTCGCTCTCGCTCTCGCACTGGAGGAAGGAGAAGACGAGTGGGGTGGTGAACGAGGGAGAAGGGAGAGGAGTATTTGTAGGCACGGGGGAGCAGTTCTGCAAGTCGGCGAGGGGAGGATGAAATAGAAGAGGGCAGCTGGGTTTCAGTCTGCCCACGGCACGCGTGCAAACTCGCGGTCGTACGCATGCAAAATTTATTTCCAGACGTCTGGGAAGGTGTCTAGATGTCTGACCAGACATCTGGACCAACTCCCAGATGTCTTAAAAGGGTTTTGGTGGCACGGGTCTTAACAACCCCGCACCACCCTCACCATCTCCACCACCTCTCCACACCACTACCACCTCCACCTTCATCCTCCACCACCAGCCGATGACCTCTTCTCCTTCCCCGTCCCCTTACGGCCACGAGTGGGGAAGGAGGGGAGCTCGAGACAAAGGAGAAAGAGAGAGGGAGAGCGTGGGCGAAGGAGAGGGAGAGCGCGGGAGAGGAGTCGGTCGGGAGCTCGGAGGAGCTCAGGAGAGAGGGTGAGGGGAGGAGCTGAAGGTACAACTGGAGTTGTGGCTGAGGAAGCTCGTGGACGGGAGCTCCGCGACCTCCTACAGTCGAGAGAGGTGCTGCTGCAGCCTCTACAGGCGAAGGAGAACGCTAGGAGAAAACTCGCAGGAGTGTACTGCAGAACCATTTTTTGCAGTATAAGACATCTGGAGGATCCTCAGAACGTCCAGGGCTGGCGCCAGACGTTTGACAGCACACAAAGTGCCGAGATATGTCCTGCGTACATGCCTGCATGCACGTACTTGTGCTTTTACGTGTCGTGATTTTTAAGCTGCACGCATGCATAGGTACAAGATGTGGGAAAGGTACGTGGCGCATCCTTCGAGGTGCTTTAGGATGTCTGAAGACTGTTCCAGATGTTTGACTGCACTCCTAAATGACCAGAGGGAGTGTCTGACGTTTGGGATCCCCCTCAGACGATTGCGGAGGGGTTCAAACATCTGAGGAAGCTGCAGAAAAGCAAGATGAGTGATCAGTCGCGTTTCGCGGTGTTTTAAAGTTATGTTCGTTGCAGTATGTTGCGAAAAGCGATTACCAGTTTATTTCAATTTATTACTCGGATTTTAAAATATCCCGAGGTCGAACTCAGGGGGCACACTTTGATTCTAGAAGCATACAAATTCACAATTTACTATGATATACTATTTTACAAAAATTTAAGAGAGAGAATGAACAAAAAAATCATTTTCTTCTTTTCTTTCTTTCTTCTCTTCTTCTTCTCTTTTCCTTCTCTTCTTTCTCTACCTTTCCTTTTTCGGATGTCTGATTCTTTGAATCAAATGCCTTATCAGCCCCTTTTCTACAGTGCCTCGCAGCTCCTTCTTTCTTCAGTTGTCTTCTCGGCCTTCCAGTCTTCTTCTTTCTTCTTCAGCTGCTGCGGCTCTTCTCCTTCTCTTTCTTTTCTCTACAGCTTCCTCCTTCCTGTCTTCTTCTTCCTCTTTCAACTGCTTTATGTGGATAAGTGTCCTCAGCCGCTCCTCTGCCTTTCCTTCTTTCTTCAGCAACTTCTTCCTTCTTTTGGTTTCTTCCTCTCTACAGCTCCTTCCTTCTTCTCTTCAGCTCCGCTCCTCCTCCTTTCTTCTTCTCCTCCGCTTCCCTACACGTTACATGGTTAGGCAAAACCTAACCCCTACCCGCCTCTCATCTCTCTCTCTCTCTGTGTTTCTCTCTCAAAGGTTCACTCCCAATGCATTCGCGGGTATACGGGTCGGGTAGCACGCCCGAGACCAGGCCCACCGACGTGCGATGGTGGGCGAGGAGTGCACGGTAGGGTAGTCGGGTTCAGACCCAGGCCCGCGGGGCATGAGCGCGGGCGAGGGCGAGCACGTGGCTTGCTGCGTGCGTGGGCGAGGGACCTGACCCCTGTGTATCGAAGGCGATAAGACTTATGCAGGAATTCAATTTATGCTGCCGCACTTACTCACCCACTTCCAAGGTGGGACTAAATGTCCCACCTGCCTATTGCACTCACCTACAGAGGTTTAGCTACTCAATTGCAGCTACTGCGAGGGTCCTCGAAGCTAATCAAGGGCCTGGGTGTGTGCGCAAGACCAAGCTGTACCTTCTAGACTTGGGGACCTGGAGCGCTGCGGCCTGGAGAAGCTTGCAATGCAGCTTCTACCTGTTCGTCAATGGCGGCGAGCAGCTGGAACCTGAAAGCACCAAAATGGCCTCACGGCCACGTTAAAAAGCTCAGGGAGCTTTGCCAAGGTGCGGCGAATGTGTAGAGGTGGTCAAGGAGGCGTGGGAATGCCTGTGGGAGTGTGCCTAGGGTTTACTGTGGCCATGGAGTTGGGTGTGTTCGGTGGGTGAATATAGAGGTGTTGGCGGTCAATGGAGATGGGGAAACTGCTTAGTGAATGATGGCAGAGGTTTTAAGGGGTCTGGCGAGGTGGATGGAGGCATGGAGTGGTGGGAACACCTCGCCGATGGTCTTCCGGAGGTGGAGAAGGTGGCGGTGGACAGTGGCGTAGAGGGGTCAAAAATGTGATTTAAAAGAGAGGAAATGAAGAGGGGGGAGAGAGAGAACTTATCTATGAGTCTCTGGACGAAGGGGAGGGAAGCGGTGGTAGCGAATGGCTGTGTTGTCGTCGCCGGAGACGAAGGTGCCCAGGGGAAGGGACGGCGACGATGAAGAGAGACTGGAGGGTGCCTGCTGGTACGGCATGGCACGGTGGACGACGATGGAGGTAACCCTGCCACTGGTATGGTGGCAGGGCGACTAGAGAGGAGGAGGAGGGTCGCCAGAGCCTGCAAGCGAATGGCCGGAGGAGGAGGAGACGAAATTTGAGGGTTTTCTTCAGCCAAAACAGGCTTCCGAAACCAGCAGCCCCAATCGCTTCTTAAATAGATGCTGGCGAGGAGGAGATCTCAAGGAGGAAGCGTGGGCAGTCCGCCAGAGAATGGTCGGAGAAGAGACCCATGCCTCTCGCGCGTCCACACGAGAGGTATGGGCATCGCAGGGCATGGGAGGGTGTTACGACCCGATTGTCGAATCCCTACGAGACACGAGAATCGGACCGACTCGACTGATCCCAAGACCCAGTCGTCCAATGAGAAAGTAACCAAAAGAGCAAAAAAATAAATCACATTCACCGTGCATATAACTAATAGTAACAAAAGTATAACAGTAAAACAAAAAACTACTACAGTACACACCACCACAACAGTAGAGAATTAAACAGGTGTATGAACATGATGCTCACAATAAAAGAGTACAATTGTAACAGAAAATACTCACTACAACAGAAGAAATGATACAGTAGGTACAACACAAGTAACACTACTGGGCTCTACTAGGCCCAGCACCCTCTGCAGCCGTAGACTCTGGCTGCTCAACACCTGGTCCTGAAAAGGGTGACAAAGGTGACACGTCAGCGAAACGCTGAGTAGAGTGGCAACTAGCTAGCTAAGAAAAACAGTAATAGTGGACAAGTAACTGTTGTTTTTAGTTTCTTTCTTTATTCCTATTTACTCATTCTTGAATTATTTCTCAGATCTTTCTCTTGATCTCGAATGTTCCTCGTGGGAATGATCTTGATTGCAGTCTTTTCCGAAAAGTAGAAGTAGCACGTGGTGCTCTCTTGGCCGGGAGAGTCCCCCGTGGTGGTCCTACCCACAGTCAACCACCCCAAGGTCACTGACAAATGTAACGGTGACTACGGCACGCGCGATAAACGCACGGGTAGCTACCGCGCACTAGTACGCGGTCAGTCGTTTCCGTTAACGGGTGTGCCCCAAAGCATAGCACGGAACCAGTTTAGGGCAGAGCCCTCTCAGTAACAGGGGTCTCGCCCCTCCACAATAACCAAATGGGGGTCTTGCCCCTCCACAGTCCGCGCACCCTCGCCTGATTACCCTGGTTTGCCCAGTGGGCCTAACAAGTTGGTGTAGGAAGGTTAGTAGAACCCCGAGGCCCGTGGGGTGGCTAGTGCTCTCCCTACACTAGTAGCTCTCCCCGGTACTGTGTACGCGAGGGCCAAAAGTCGGTACAAAGTGGCCAGACCTAACCCTGGGTCCCTGGGGCGGCTAGCTCCGCTCTACACTAAACAAGGGGACAGTCGCTCTCCTTGGTACTCCGTACTCAAGGGCCAACTCACTTCCCCAATTCCTTTCCATTTACCTTTCAGGAGCTCTACTCCTAATTCCCCGTAGGGTTCATGCTTATATTTTTCTAGCCAAGCCATTTTATGTTTCATCATTTTAGTTTTTTATTCCCATATAGTCCGTGTTTCCAATAATTAATATACATTCACATACAAGCAGCTGTTATCCAATTACAGACAATTATCATTTTTCTTTCTACTTTTCCAAGACTGTAATTAATGTATTCACGACATTCATTTCAGTGTTTCTGTTCCTAGGATTCATGCCACATCCTAGGATCTATCATTCGATCTAGTTTTCCAGTCCTAGGATTCATGCCATACCCTAGGATCTATCGTTCAATCTAGTTTTCAAGTCCTAGGATTCATGCCATACCATAGAATCTATTATTTATCTCACAATTGCATAAATGTTGATAAATAATCAAGGGAAGCCACTCTACCCGTAAAATTGGGAGTACTAGGGGCGTGATCGGCAGGTCCCCGTGAATCCGCAACCCCCGGATCAGCAACAGAATGAGGTCCTAACATAAGGGTCAAACATGAGGAACTACTCAGAATAGGATACAAGTACTTTAAACAAGTAGAGGAACAATTTCTGAGAAGAACGGAATTTCAAACACGAGAATCGGACTTCGAACGGACCCTAAACGGGTCAAAAACGACAATACTACCCTAAATCACACGTCTGGAACATCTTCCAGACATCTTAAACGATGGTTCAGATCATACCTCACTTCTGCGCTATTCTTCAGACGTCCAGGATCCCGCTGAACCGTCTGGAGTTAGTTCCAGACGTCCGACTGTCTCTCCGGACGTTTGGAGACTCTCCCCGCCATCTGGTGACTAGCCCAGATGTCCAATCTGTGTGGGAGGGCATGCCCTTGTGCCTTCCCAAACGAACCCTGCATGCGTATGCAATCGATCTCAGCACGGCAAAGAAGCAGAACCTTTGGCGGAACGGCCTGCATGGCCGTACACGCGAAAGGAAAAGGAAAAGAAATATTGTACCTTTCAGACGTCTGGATCTCACTCCAGACATCCCTCGCGCCGTCTGGACATAGGTCCAGACGTCTGATTCTAGGAAAATTTCCCAGAATCAGGACCTCTGTGCCTTCCACCTGTTATGCACGGCTGTGCCGCGCCACGCTCGCCTGCTGCCTGAGCTGCAACAGCACCGGGGCAACTTCCCCAGCACCGCGCTCCCTCTACGCGCCCGCCAGCCGACCCTGGCTGCTCCGGCGAGCTCACCCTCTCTTCCTCACGCGCTCCGCCTCTTCTCCCTCTCGCTGCACCTCCTCCTCCCCGCGCTCACCCGGCAGCAGCGGCTGCCCTCGCTCTCTCACTCTCACGCTGTCACTGGAAGAAGGAGGAGACGGTGGAGTGGTGGTGACGGAGAGGAGTGAGGGGAGGTATTTGAAGGCATCGGGGAAGAGAGAGAGGAAGAAAAAGAGGGCGCCTGCAGGACGGGGAGGGAAGAGAGAGAAGAAAAGAGGGCGGCAGGTTCAGTCTGCGCGCACATGCACGCAGACTCACAATCATACGCCGCAAAAATTAATTTCCAGACGTCTGGGAAGGCATCCAGACGTCTGGACCAACTCGCAGACTTCTTAAAAGACGTTTGATGTCGTGGTCTTAACAACATAACAAACTCAAAGGAAGTTTCGTCCCCGAAGCTTGCGCTAACTAGAGTGCGGAAAAGAACGATATATGCATAACAAACTCAAAGAGGACCGAAGCCGATCTGAAAAGATGTACCCTCAAAGAGCTCCAGGTACCGCTCCCGCATCGCCACCTCAGGCTCCCAGGTAGCCTCCTCGTACCATTGGCTCCTCCACAAAACCTTCACCAGGGGTACTTACTTCCGTCTCAGACTCCAGACGGCTCTGTCGAGAATATGCACTGGCCGCTCAGGGTAGGTCAGGTCGTCACCTACCTCGACGCTCTCATGGCTCAGGACGTGACTGGGATCGGCGACGTACTTCTTGAGGTTGGGGACGTGGAATACGTCGTGCACACCAGAAAGCTGGGGAGGAAGGGCAAGCCTGTAAGCAACGGGTCCAACCCACTCTAGGACCTCAAAGGGTCCCACGAACCTCAACGCGAGCTTCCCCCTCACCCCAAACCGCTGCAGGCCCTTCATGGGCGAAACGTGAAGGAAGATGTGGTCCCCAACCTGAAACTGTACCTCTCTACGTTTCCGATCTGCATAGCTCTTATGTCTGCTCCTGACAGTGTGGAGTCGCCTGTGAATCTGCTCGACTACCTCCTGACTCTCCCGGATCAGCCTAGGGCCAACTTCCCACATGGTCCCCACCTCAACCCAACTCAAGGGTGCCGTACACCTCCGTCCGTACAAAGCCTCATAGGGTGCCATGCCGATGCTCGAGTGATAACTGTTATTATATGCAAACTCCGCCAGGGGCAAGTGCTCCACCCAAGAGCCCCTCCAGTCCAGTACACAAGCACGCAAAAGGTCCTCAAGGGTATGTATCGAGCGCTCGGACTGTTCGTCCGTCTGGGGGTGGTATGCTGTATTGAACCTCAACCGCGTCCCCAGGGCCTGCTGAAACTCAGCCCAAAACTATGACGTAAAGCGGGTATCCCGGTCGGATACGATATCCCGCGGAACTCCGTGTAGACGTACCACATCACGAATATACCTCTCTGCCAACTATGCTGGTCCCAAGGTAACTCGGATCGGCAAGAAACATGCCGTCTTTGTCAATCTGTCAACGATTACCCAGACTGCGTCATGTCCTCGCTGGGTAACAGGTAAGCCCACCACCAAGTCCATGGTGATGCTCTCCCACTTCCACTCTGGCATTGGAAGTGGCTGTAGCGGCCCTGTAGGCTTCTGATGCTCGGCCTTCACCTGCTGGCACACTAAACTCTGCTGCACGAATTCACCCACATCCCGCTTCATTCCCCTCCACCAAAAGTCATGTCTCAAATCATGGTACATCTTTGTGTTTCCGGGATGTGTGGTGAATCTGGAACCGTGTGCCTCAGTCAGGAGCTCCCTCAACAGCTCCTCATCTCTGGGAACGTACAAACGTCCCCTCATGCGCAGCACCTGGTCTGTAAAAGAGAAGTCCCCAGGGTCTCCTGACAGTACTCTGTCACGTAATGACTATAAGTACGGGTCGGCCATCTGCCCTGTGATGATGCGGTCTATCAGCTCTGGCCTCATCTATCGTGCCACAGTCATTGCCCCACAATGCCCCCATAACTCTAGGGGTCACCAACTGCCCATCTCCTCCAAGAGGCTCCAACTCTGCGCCCGTAAGCTGGCCAAGTGGGCAGGCGCCTTCCGGCTCAAGGCGTCAGCCACCACGTTGGCCTTTCCCGGGTGGTAGGAAATGTTGCAGTCATAGTCCTTCAGGAGCTCCAACCAACGTCTCTGTCTCATGTTGAGCTCCTTTTGGTCAAACAAGTATCTGAGGCTCTTGTGATATGTGAAAATCTCAAAGGTCTCACTGTATAAGTAGTGCCTCCAAGTCTTCAGCGCGAAGACGACAGCTGCCAGCTCCAGGTCGTGGGTAGGGTAGCTATGCTCATGGGGCTTCAGTTGCTGCGAAGCGTACGTGACAACGTGACCCCTCTGCATGAGCACACCCCCTAACCCCTGCAAAGAGGCGTCCGTGTACACAACGAACCCGCCACTACTGTCTGGGATGGTGAGCACAGGAGCCGAAGTCAGCCTCTCCTTCAGCTCCTGAAAACACGCCTCACAGGCGTCTGTCCAAGAAAATGGCACGTCCTTCTGGGTCAGCTATGTCATAGGACATGCAATCTATGAGAAGCCCTTGATAAACCACCAGTAGTAGCCTGTCAGTCCCAAGAAACTGTGAATCTTAGTAACCGTACGCGGTCTCTCCCACCTGAGCACTGCCTCGACCTTGGCTGGGTCCACAGCCAAGCCATCCCCGGAGATCACATGACCTAAGAAGGTCACCTCCCTCAACCAGAACTCACACTTGCTGTATTTGGCGTACAGCCTACGTCATCTCAGTGTGTCCAAAACCATCCGCAAGTGCTGTCCGTGCTTCGTCTGATCCCGAGAATAGATGAGCACATCATCAATGAATACCACCACGAACTGGTCCAAGTACGGTCTAAACACCTGGCTCATCAAATCCATGAAGGCAACGGAGGCATTGGTCAACCCAAAAGGCATGACCAGAAACTCGTAGTATCCGTATCGGGTGCGGAAAGCTGTCTTGGAGACGTCTGCCTCCTTGATCCTCAGCTGGTGGTATCTAGACCTCAGGTCGATCTTAGAGAATACCATGGCACCTCGCAGTTGGTCAAACAAGTCATCAATCCTCGGCAGCAGATTCCTGTTCTTGATGGTGACCCTATTCAGCTGTCTGTAGTCCACACAAAGGCATAGGGTACCATCCTTCTTCTTTACGAACAATACCGGGGCTCTCCAGGGATATGCACTGGGCCTCACAAAGCCCTTCTCCAAAAGATCCTGCAGCTGAGACTTGAGCTCTCGCAGCTCAATTGGTGCCATCCTGTACCGTGCTGTGGAGATGGGGCTGGTCCCCGGTACCAGTGAGATCTCAAACTCGATCTCACGCTCGGGCGGTAGTCCTGGAAACTCATTTGGGAACACGTTGGGGTACTCTCTGACCTCCGAGATACTCTGGAAGTCTGCCACAGGGATGGGCTCCACCACCACACAAGCTAGGAAGCCCTCACACCCCTGGCTCAAAAGTCTCACCGCCCGAAGTGCGAAAATGCACCTGAAGCCTCCGTCCACTGGCTGCCCGTGGAACTTGAAAGAAGGCAACTCCAGTATGGAGAAGACGATCTTCCTCTCAAAGCAGTCCACCAAGGCGTGGTAAGCGGACAGCCAGTCCATCCCCAGAATGACGCCAAAGTCCTCCATCTGTATCATAATCAGGTCAGCGGGAAGTCTGTGTCCCCCAACACTGACCTCGCAACCTGTGTACACCTCCTTAGCTACAAACAACTGACCACTCGGACCTCTGATCACGAACGGATCCTCTAACAACATACAGTCCTGCCCCAAACTAACCGCAAAACTGGCTGCGACGAACTAGTGCGTAGCGTCGGAATCGAAAAGCGTGTAAACAAGTCAGCCGGAAACTGAAACCATACCTGCCACCACTGATCCCGAAGCTCTGGCATCCCTGTGTGTCAGGGCGTTGATACGCCCCTCAGCCCTAGGTGCGGACGAAGCAGCTACACTCTGCGTCGGACGAGTAGCCGCTGGCCGGTACCCTCCCCGTGACTGCTGTCCTCCTCCTCCACCTGGAAATTGCGGCCTCCTGCTTGCCCTCCAGTGCTCGGCGCGGGAAGCATCTGCTGACCTCCTGCCCTAGACGGGCAATCCCTCCTGATGTGGCCTGGCTGGCCACACTGGTAGCAAAGGGGGGCTCGACTCCCGCCCTCAGTGGGTCCCTGCTGACAGCTGGGCGGGGTGATGAGAGCCTCATCATGAGCCATAACTAGCTCATTTTGACCCAATAAAGAAGATAAAAGCTCCTACATAACCTAGAAGAAGGCCTAACTGAAGGAACAAGTGCTCTGAGAAGAAAACATGAAATAAAGGTTAAAACTGTAATTTTACCATTGCAGTACATAAACGGGATTTCTCAGAAGCAAAACATAGGTCAAATGGTCCAAATAAAATAAAAAGTGGGTTGAGTTAATCAGAAATGGGTTTATGTGCAATCTAAGAACTAAGTGACACTTGGTAACCCTAAAACAGACCTGCTTAAATTAACAAGGTTTCGGTCAGAATAAAAATCAATTAAACCCTCTAAAAATCATATAAAAACATCCTCTAGGGTTTAGAACACTTAATTTGGACTTTGGAACCTAGTTTGACCTAGATTAGGGTCCTAGCTCTTCAATTAACCTAATTTGGGTTTTTACGCAAAATATCCAGTCAAACGAGGTCAAACCTGAAATCCAACTTCTCCATTGGATTCCTTAGGTCCAAATTAGGTTTATTCCAAAATTTGGACCTAAGGGGAGGTCATCTTGACCTACTTTGCAATTTAGTACACCCAAATCACAAATAGGTCCCTATCTTTTGAATACCTTTGCAGAGAGCCCCCTAGGTTCTTAGCCTCCTTTGCAAACCGGTCCTGCCACCATTGCTAGGGCAGAACCCAGCTCCGGCGAAATTTCGAGAGAGATTGCTCTCTAATTCCTCAGAGATTCTCTCCCAGAAATGGAAGGGGGATTCTCTGAGGAATTCCCTTCCTTATAAAGCCAATTACAATCGCTGGTGTGAACCCAATCTCTCGTGCGAACGCACGAGAGATTTGGGTATCCACCTTCCTTCCAACTCCGGCAAGCCGGCAGACCTAATTGCGCGCTCTCCACGCGCTGATAGGAGCGGCCAGCACCTATAAAACACCCCCCAGACCCTGCCGTAGAAGGCGAGCTTGATTTGGCCGAGTGTCCACCCCCAATTCGTCTCCTCCTGCCCGGCCAAAAGTCCCAGCAAGCTCCGGCGAGCCCCCCTCCCCTCCCTCTTCGCTCTGCCACAAAACCAATGGCAGAGTTAGCTTCCCGACTTCCCTCCGCGTCGCGCAATACCCGCGCACGCCGCCTCAGCCCCGTCGTCGCCACCGTTCTCCCCCACTGGGCATCATCTTCTCCGGCGACAGCAAGTACTGCTGTCCGCCTTCCGTCCCCTTTCGTCCTTACAATTAGGTTAGAACTCCTCTCCATCCTCTCCTCTCTCTTTTTCCCCTGTTATCTCATCTGATTACCCCTCGACCGACGCTGACCACCCTCATCTTCCACATCACCGACCGACCTCCGGCGAGCCGCTTCCACCATTCCAGCCCCCCACACGGCTCGCCAACCACCTCGAGAGCTTCGCCTCACCACCAGGAACTTGCTCCACCCCACAACTACCACTCCAGACCTCCATAATCACCCCCCGACCAACCCACCATCTCCGGCCACAGGTTGACCTAGGCACGCACGCCTAGGCCGACCGGCAACCTGCAGCATCGTCCACCACCTTCGCCGTGCCACGGCGAAGGTCTCTAGCTGATCTGATTGGGCCGAGAGGCTCGTTTTGTGCATGACAGTGTTTGAGCTCCTGCCGCCATGGACGACCTCTGATGAAGCTCCAACGAAGCTCCAGGCACCCGGTCTCCCATGCTACAGGTGCTGCATACTCGCGCGAGTGTCGCGAGGTGAGTGAGTCCAGCAAGGAGCGCCAGCAGAGTCAACAGCTTGGGCAATCGAGCGACAAAACTCTGCGAGCGCGCGTGAAGGCGAGACCAGATAGTCCCACATCGTGGGATTACAACACTCAGGTACCATATAAATTGAATTTGTGCTTTATTCTCATTGCCTTCGTAAGCACAAGGGTGAGGTCCCTCACTGACCCCACACCCACCTCGTCCGCGGCTTGATCTCGCGGATCTGGCGGATCCGACCCGACCTAAACCAACGCACTCCTCGCGCATCACACCACCTACAGGTGCGCCTGGTCCCGGGTACGATCCGACCCGATTATGGCTGTGTCTCTGGGAGAGCGTCCCTGAGTGAATTGCTTGAGAGAGAGAGACGTGTGGGTAGAGGGAGAAAGGATAGGTTTTGTTCTATGTAGGCACAGGCTGAACGTTGAGGAAGAAGGACTCGGTCGCGACAAGGAAAAGAAAGAAGGAAGAAAGGAAAGGCAGGAAGAACAGAGAAGAAGAAAGAAAGAAGCCTTCACAGGAGAAGAAGAAGGAGCAAGACAGAGAAGAAACAAGGCAGAGAAGAAGAAGAAAGAAAGAAGCCTTCGTAGGAGAAGAAGAAAGAGAATAAAGGAAAGCAAACACAGCAGCAGAAAAAGAAGAAACAGAGAGACTGCTGAGGAAGAAGAAAAGGGAACATACTTTTAAGACGTCTGATCTGGTTTCTTTTTGTCCTAACTACTTTTAAATCGCATACATTCATAGTTGAATTGATATTTTGAGTAAATTAGAGTGTTTAATTACATTTTGACTAGTAGTAAATTCCATTTGCTCCCTGTGATCGACCTCGGATACTCTGATTTTCGAGTAATAAAATTCTTTATATTTGTTTAAACGTTTTGTCAGTTGTACTACAACGTGATATACTTTAAACCCGCACAAAACGTCGACAACACGAGGGTCTGGTGATAGCAGCTGGCCCCTGTCGGGGGCCCCCAAAGGCCACTGATGGCCCCACAAAACGTGATGGCTCTCCTACGGGCGCCACGTGTCTCCTCTCTCGTCAGCCCTGTGAAAAGTCTGGCTGATAGGGCCTCTTCCGCCCCTTGTCAGTGTCGCGTGCGGACGGGTCGGTCTCTTCGTATGTCATAGCTGCCTCTACCACCCTCGAAAATGTAGGCAGTTTTAGGGGTTTAACATACCCCCGAATCATCGGCCAGAGCCCCTCGGTGAACCTCCAAAGGCACTCCTCCTCAGTGGCCACTACTATCGCTGCGAAGTAAGACAACTCTAGGAAACGCGTGCGGTATGCGCTCACGGTCAAGGTTCCCTGGCGGAGAGTGTGGAACTCCCGCCTCCTCTGATCCTGCCACATCTGGGGAAAGTACTGCTCGCAGAAGAGGGTGACGAACCGGTCCCAAGCCGGCTCGTCCCTCTCCTGACCCCTAACCGCCCTCCACCACCTGTGTGCCGTGCTCTCCAGCTGGTACCTGGCAAAGGCCACGCGGCACTCCACAAGGGGGCGAAGGGCGTCAAAAACCTTCTCGATCTGCTCGAGCCAGTCCTCCGCCTCGGACGAGTCCCCATCCCCTTTGAAGGAGGGGGGCTTCAGCTTCCGGAACTATTCGAAAAGATCAAAGTGGCGCTGAAGTGGAGATGCTGATGCGCCTCCAGGTAAAGAAGCCTCGTGCTCGAAAGTGCCGGAGGAAGGTGGGGGCAGTGGAGGCCCATCCCCTCCCCCGCATCCAGTGCCATGTCCGTCGCGTGGTCCCACAAAGGACTCCCCCTCCGCAACCCCAGGGAGAGGCTCTCGTGGTGGCAAGTGGAGCTCCTCTCACACGATATCCCGTATCAGCTGGGCGAGGTCCTAAGCCTGAATGCCCGGAAGTAGTGGCTGGTCCACTGAGGCGTTGGGCTCAACACGCCCACCCCTCCGACCTCGTCCGCGGCTGCGCCCGCGATCCGCCTCGCTAGTCCTGGGTCGAGGCATCTCCTACAAGGAGACGCGAATACAGAACAGAAAAACGTCAATATGAATCGATATATAACGGAGAAGTCTAAGAACAGATGTCAAAAGATACGTTGTGGTGGCTACTCTAGTTACAGACACTTGAATTGGTTATCTTCCAGCCAGTTGGTTCACTTCTCGGGACGACCTTGCTCTGATATCATCTTGTTCGATCTGATTCTTGTGTCTCGTAGGGATTCGGGAATTGGGTCATAACAGATGGAGTCCATGCGAAAGAGGACAACGCAGGGGACCCCCCTCTAATTTCTGGGGCCGGTCCTCATACCCTGCGCAGCGCCATCCTCCGTGCAAAGTTGCCGGAGGCATGGGCAACTGTTGCGGGTGGCAGAGGGACCGATCTGCAAAGATTGAAGGGAAAGCTAATGGGCAAAATGCAAGGGTTCAAAAAGTTAAGGGTCAAAAAGTAATTCTTGAGGATCAATTTGTAAAGTAGGTCAAAATGGCCTTCCCTTAGGTCCAAATTTTGGCACAAACCTAATTTGGACCTAAGGAATCCAATGGTGAGGTTTGATTTTATGTTTGACCACGTTTGACAGACCAATTTGCTCAAAAACCCAAATTAGGTTAAAATTTAGGTATGGTTCTCAATCTAGGTCAAGATAGGTTCCAATGGAAAAATTGAATGTTCTAAACCCTAGGGGATGTTTTTTCATGAATTTTAGAGGGTTTAATTAATTTTTATCTTGCCTGAAACTTCGTGAATTAAAGCTGATTTGTTTTAGGGTTAGAGAATGTCATTTAATTCCTAGAAGTTGCTATAACTCTTTCCAGATCAAATCATCCCACTTTCCTTCTTATTAAGCCCATTTGACCTGTGTTTAGACCCTTAGACATCCCATTTGTGTACTGCATTGGTAAAATTACAGTTTTACCCTTTGTGAGTTGCTTTATACTCAAGTTTATAGTTCTTTGATTCAGGCTTTCGCTTAGGTTTTGTAGGAGCTTTTGTATACTTATTTAGGTCAAAATGTGCTAGTTAGGGTTCATGATGAGGCTCTCATCAGTGAGATTTTGAGGTCATTTAAGACGTTTGGGTCTAATGCACGTTTTTGGCCTATTTAGGGCCCAAATAGAGTTGATTTTGCACCAACGAAGTATTGTTGGCTTCCGTTCGAGTTTCTCTACATGTTAGTGTCACTTGTATAACGTTTTGAACTCATTTGATGTGTTTAGTTAAATGTTATAGGTCTCCAGTCTGTGGAGTATACGGGACCTGCAGAGATGTCAGGAGCTACCGTACGAGCCCCCATTCCACCTAGCTACCTTGGTATAGTGGTTTCCACCTTAATTCCGAAGTTAATAATTAAATTGCATGCGTAGAATTATTTGAAACCTTGGTTGTGAATGAACCCTAGGACTGAAAAGAGACAAATGCATGCTACTTAGAATATATATTCGATTGAACCCTAGGTTGTGAAATGAACACTAGGGCTGGAAGAAATGCATGTGTAGTTAATGAATGAATGAGTTACCATGATGCTTCCTGAAAAGAAATAAATCATGAGCTGCCTGTACTACCTATAATGAACCATGTCATGAATGGAAATACATACCTGTACTTAGTAATTGATGGTGAAATTTGAGTTGCTTATTGTACATGTAACGAACCAGATATGGAGATAAGAAAGTCCATATACGAACCCTACGGGAAATTTAGAAGGAAACCAAGAATACCGTAGTATGGGAAACCTGACGATTTTGGAACATGTTGCCTACGGACGGCTGTTCGGACTTGGTTGAGGGAAGTGCACTGGCCCTCGTATACCGGGGAGAGCAACTGTCCCTTTGGTGGGGAAAGTGAGCCGGCCCTTGTGTACGCGGTACCAAGGGAGCCACTATCCCATTAGTGTAGAGGGGAGCTAGCTGCCCCTTGGGTTGAGACCCGACGTAGGACTAGTCACTCTACACCGACTCCTATTTGGCCCTCGCGTACGTGATATCGAGGTGAGAACTTAGTGTAGGGAGGGAGCTAGCCGCCCCATGGGACCCGGGGTTAGGACTAGCCACCCTATACCGACTTTTGTTAGGCCCACTGGGCGAACTAAAATAGTCGGACGAGGGTGTGCGAACTGTGGATGGGTGAGACCCTTGTTCCGTTCTGAGAGGGCAAGGCCCTGAGTTGTTCTGTGCTGTACTTTTGGGCATATCCGCTAGAGAAAATGATTGATCACGTGCCATTGTGGGATAGCTGCCCATGCTCTTATCATGCGTGCCGTAGTCATTGCTACGTCGCGACAGTAACCTCGGGGTAGTAGACCGAGTGTAGGACTACCATGGGGACTCTCTTGGCCAAGACAGTGCCACATGTACATCCTACATCGCAGGAAAACTACAAGTGAGATCTTAATTGAGATCATTCCCTTAGGGAACAAGAAGATTTAGCATTGTTATAGATCCTGATTAGAGTACTCAACTCAAAAACGCATAAATGAGATAAAAGAAAATGAATGATAATGAATAACCGGTAATGTATAATTAGTTAGTTGCTTATCTAATTATGTTTAGTTGTATATAAATGGCTTAACCACCACTCTACTCAACGTTATCTGACCACGGATTATATAACCATATTCAGGTCAGGGAGTTGAGCAACTAGCGCCACCGACTCTCGAGGGTGCTAGGCCTAGCCGAGCCTAGCCATAGTATTTTTCTCATTTCTGTTTCAGAGCTCTTTGTAGTAGTGAGTACCTTTAGTGTGTATTGGATGTTTTTGCTATATTTCTATTCATGTTATACTTCCCTCTGTTGTAATTGTGATGGCTATGTATGTTATGGTACTTTTCTGCTTGTAGCATGTAACATGTTTGAGATTTCTCGTCCTGTTTTCCTGTATTATCCCTTATTTATTTCTGCTTAGTTACATTGCATGTGTGGTTGTAATATATTTTCTGCTTTTAATTATTTCTCGTTGGACGACTGGGTCTTGGGATTAGTCGAGGCGAACCGATCTTGGATCCTGTATGGAGCTGGGATCGAGTCATAACATTTCTCATTTTTTTAAGGTACATGGCCTACCTTTGAGCTAATGGGTACCAATGAGCTTGTTTGACATAATCAATCAAAATGACTCGAAAATGTGGATATGAGGTCTTTACACGATATGGCCTTATCCTAGTCGACTAGACTTTTTTCTAGTTGACTAGACTTATCAATCAAGATACTTAGATCTTTCAATTCTAGTCAACTAATATCCTTGTTAGCTGGCTACAATATACCTTAGTCAAACAAACTATGTCCTAATCAATTGGAATGATTATTTATCTAGAACTTAGTTCATGAATCGTGGGCCATTAAATTGCCCATTTTATGTTTGTTTGGGCCTTTTAAAAGGGTTAGGTGCTTCTTAGTCATGTTATGGTAGGTAATTAAATTAACTTAAATAAGAGATCATCCCTAACATTCAACTGTGCTTCTTGAGTAGCTCACTTGGATTTATTTACTAAGTTCAAGGTTCAATTTCAAGTCTATCTTTATCTTAAACATGATTTCATCACTTCTAGTCTCTTTCCTATTACTTGACCAAGATTTCTAACAAGCCATTTACCTTAACTATTGCATGAAACCTCATGATACATAATGATTTTAGCTTATAATTCAAGATTCTTCGATGAACATAATAGTACACCAGGAATCATTCTCCATCTAGCAAGAGGTAAGGAATGGATTAATTAATATTCATCCCAAAGTGACAATGTGACTATGAATTCACTAAATATCATTATAAGGATGTCAAAACATTATTTAGAGAGGAATTGAATTGAAGTACAATTCCTTAAACACCCATCTTAGAGCTTAAGACTTTAAGGACAAAATTCTCATCATCTTCTCATGCTACCCACCGAAGAAGAGCTTGATCAAAGTTGCCAAGTCTCTAGCTTCCCAATAACCAAAGCATCTCCCTAATTTACCTTTCAAAAGTGAAGCGACACCACATTCTTCACCAAAGATCGAACACTTTATTTCTTAAGATCTCTTGGTAATATCATCCAACTCCATTATGAACTCTTCCTCTAAAAACTTCACCACCTATGTACATACAATCCTATAATCTTTTCTAATTCAACTAACATCAAAATGGTAACCACTTTGCTGAATTTGTCCTTCAAATCAATTAAAGAAACCCCCATTAACCTTCCTGTACGGCAATAAGATCAAATCATGCAAGTTCACATGTTTCTTTGTCCATTCATCTTGGCCCTAAATTAAGGTAATTGGTAGGTAAAGCAAGTATGATAACTCATAGAAATACCGACCATAAAGATTTCAGTATTGATGGCTTGAAATCTTATGTGAAAAAGAGTCTATTAAGGCAACCATTTAGAGGGGAAGTGGATTTCCTTCCTGAGTAGTCAAGTATGCAAGAACATAAAGTTGATTTCTAAATTGTCCAAATAGAGTCATTTGTCCTTGTACATAGCCAACTACCATAGTTGAAATTCACCTTTTGAATTTATTTTCAACTTATGTTTTTTATCTAAGATATTACACATGCAACTGTTCAACAAGGTTCCATCACCACTTTGCAACCGCTCACCAACACACCAACTCCCTTTATTTGATCGAAATGGTGTGTGACTTGCATGGGTCTTACTTAGCCACGCAAGCACAATCAAGCATAAAATCGCGTGTGATCCAAAGATTAATAAAATAAATTCAATCATACATAAGACACTATGATTTGTAATGGAAAAACCTTTTGAGTACAAAGCACTAAGTATCTTCTTCGATCAGGCTACATCAATCAAATCTACTATTTCAAGATAATTTTAAAAAGCTATCTCAACTCTTATAAAACCCCAAGATGAAGTTCGAGTCTCCTTAGACTAACACAATACTGAAATCATTATCACATTGTCTCACACAAATTATAAAAGAAGAGAATAAAGAAATACTAATATAATAATGATATACCAGAAATCAAACTTCTTGCAATAGCCTTATGCCTTCATTACTAACTGAATCTATTAGAGTGATCACTCGTGACAACCCTAACGACCACCCACTTTAGTCTCCTTGCTCCTCTGGTGACTTCTTTGTCTCTTCGGCTTACTCTATATGCTTCTCTAACTGCTCGCTTGGTGTTGCTGCCAAACAAATCTAGAGCTTAAATCTTCCTTTGAGATTTTCCATTTGTGCCTAGCGCATCATCAACCATAGGCTTCCCATGGAGGACATCTCCAAACTTGGTATATCCCTACCCTCCAAATGTTACTGTTGCCCATCTCAGCCTAATCAAGAACTTTAATTCACTTGATTTCTGGTAGCCAGCTCGCTCACGAGGTATCCAAATGGGTGTTCTCTAGGAATTACTTTACCACCATTACCCCCACCCATTTCTTCTCCTTAATCCATAGGAATTCTAATTCTTCCAAAGATAAAGCTATTAAAGGTCTTATCTGCTTGGTGTGGTACAACATTTGGTGGATTAGAAACAAAGTTAAAAATGAAGCGTTCCATACATCCATGATCCCAAGTTTCCTCCAACAAAATTGGCGATCTTTTCAAATGTCGAATTGCCTCAAGCTTGCCTACCCTAAAAAAATAGCCCATTCTTGGATCCGTCCTAAGTCTAGACTCAAGCTCAACATTGCTACCACTAGCAATAGTTCCCACTCATTCATGGGGTGGGTCATTCGTGACACTATCGGAGACTTTGTTCGTGGGACCTCTGGCAGAACTAGCAAACCACCTCCAGATATGACCCTCATCAAGGTCCTCAACCACACCCTTCTCTCCATCCCAGCTTTTCTCCTTGAGGTTGAAGTTGACTCTATGCTGCTATACTACTGGTGGACGGGCAAGTCTCATGTTGCATGGTGGATTCGCTCGGACTTCAATAAACTTTGCAGATACTCCCATCAAATTCGATGCCTATCCTTCGTGCACCCTGCAGTCAACCTTCTAGCTCGTCGCGTGGTGGATCTTGGAGGTGAAAATTGGCACTTTTTGGACACCTTGCAACAGCTTCCTCGAAAGGTCTCTGGGACCATATTGCTGGACAAGGTCCAATTCCCCTATGTGACCTTTCAGTAGCCAGCTAGTTTTCTATCTTTCCTTGTTGCCTTTCTTTTGTTATGTTTTCTTGTACTAAGCCACGAGTCGTGGCTCCTCTTTCTATGTACTGACAAGTCTTAGCATAGTCCCTCTATCACTTTTTAAGCCTCCAGGAAGTGGGGGATGAATAAAATTAAACTCTTGTTTACCTTTAAAAAAAAAAAGGTCTAGAAAGTAGGTTAGTAGCCATTAAGATTCAAATTAAACACATTGGACATTAAATAAGCTATTTTAGGCACATTTTAAACAAAAAAACTAAATGAGTTTGATAGACCAAAATGAAGTTTAATCAATCAATGCATAAAAGAAATGCAAATTATATTTCCAGGACAACAAAATGTACTATTTTACTTAATCAAAATAAAGTTTGATTGACCAAGACAAGTTTCAATGAAAATTCTTAAATTCAACCTTGTGCTAATATACAAGCATGCATATCAAAGCACATGCTTGTGTATCAATGCACAACCTTGAATATATATACTCCATTTCTCACCTTGTTTTAGGCCACTTAGAAGGCGATATTCCTAGTTTCTTCTAACCTATTTATAGGATAATTTTAGGTTAATTATAGGTTAAATTAAAAATACTAGCAAGAGTCCAAAACTTATACCCAAAATACCAAGAAAACATATCTTTGCTTGGCTTTTCCTTGTACAAACTTGAGCAGTCAACTTTACTTTAGCTTGAAATCGCTTGCTATTAATTAAATGAGCACTGTTCTTGATATTCAAATTGCTTTTTAGTCTTGAAAAATTTTATCATGCATTTAACCTTTATTCCAATCTTCAATTTGTTTCCTTTCATACTAACTAACATTTAGTTCTTCAATTTGATTTCTTGTGAACTTAGCCTCCAATAATTTTGCCCAAATGCAAATAGGTTAGCTTGACCAAAACAAAAATAACTCCATTATGTTAACACAAAAGTACAAGTGAAGCTACATTCCAACTCATATCCTTACAATGTTGCGTCTTGTTAATTAGTATCCATTACAATTGTCTCACCACAAGTAAACTACTCGAATAGTTGTGTTACAACCCGATTCCCGAATCCCTACGAGACACGAGAATCGGACTGACTCGACTGATCCCAAGACCCAATCGTCCAACGATAAAGTAACCAAAAGAGCAGTAAAATAAACCACATTCATCATGCATGTAACTAACAATAACAAAAGTACAGCAGTAAAGAAAAGAATTACTACAGTACACACCACCACAACAGTAGATAATTAAACAGGTACATAAACATGATGCTTAGAATAAAAGAGTACAATTGTAACAGAAAATACTCACTACAACAGAAGAAACGGTACAGTAGGGACAACACAAGTAAAACTACTGGGCTCTACAAGGCCCAGCACCCTCTACAGCCGTAGGCTCTGGCTGCTCAACACCTGGTCCTGAAAAGGTGACAAAGGTGACACGTCAGCGAAACGCTGAGTAGAGTGGCAACCAACTAGCTAAGAGAAACAGTAAGGTGGACAAGTAGCTGTTATTTTTAATTTCTTTCTTTATTTTCTATTTACTCATTCTTGAATTATTCCTCAGATCTTTCTCTTGATCTCGAATGTTCCTCGTGGGAACGATCTTGATTGTAGTCTTTTCCGAAAAGTAGAAGTAGCACGTGGTGCTCTCCTGGCCGGAAGAGTCCCCCGTGGTTGTCCTACCCTCAGTCAATCACCCCAAAGTCACTGACAGACGTAACGGTGACTACGGCATGCGTGATAAACTCACGGGTAGCTACCCCACACTGGCACACAGTCAGTCGTTTCCGTTAACGGGTGTGCCCCAAAGAATAGTACGGAGCCAGTATAGGGCAGAGCCCTCTCAGTAACAGGGGTCCAGGCCCACCACAGTAACCAAACAGGGGTCTTGCCCCTCCACAGTCCGCGCACCCTCACCTGACTACCCTGGTTTGCCCAGTGGGCCTAACAAGTCGATGTAGGATGGCTAGCAGAATCCCGAGTTCCGTGGGGTGGCTAGCGCTCTCCCTACACTAGTAGCTCTCCCCGATACTGTGTATGCGAGGGCCAAAAGTCGGTACAAAGTGGCCAGACCTAACCCCGGGTCCATGAGGCAGCTATCTCCGCTCTGCACTAAACAGGAGGAACAGTCGCTCTCCTTGGTACTCCGTACTCAAGGGCCAGCTCACTTCCCCATTTCCATTCCATTTACCTCTCAGGAGCTCTACTCCTAATTCCCTGTAGGGTTCATGCTCATATTTCTTTAACCAAGCCAATTTAGGTTTCATCATTTCAGCTTTATTTTCATATAGCCCATGTTCCCAATAGTTAACATCCATTCATACACAAGCAACGATTATCCAATTACAGGCAATTATCATTATTCTATCTACTTTTCCAAGACTGCAATTCATGCATTCACGACATTCGTTTCAGTGTTTCTATCCCTAGGATTCATGCCACACCCTAGGATCTATCATTCAATCTAGTTTTCCAGTCCTAGGATTCATGCCATACCCTATGATCTATCATTCAATCTAGTTTTCCAGTCCTAGGATTCATGCCATACCCTAAGATCTATTATTCAATCTAATTTTCAGATCCTAGGATTCATGCCATACCCTAGAATCTATTATTTATCTCAAAGATGCATTATTGTTTATAAACAACCAAGGGAAGCCACTCTACCTGCAAAATCGGGAGTGATGGGGGCGGGATCGGTAGGTCCACGTGCCTCCGCAACCCTAGATCCGCAACAGAACGAGGTCCTAACATAAGGATCAAACACAAGGAACTACTCAGAACATGATACCTGTACTTTAAATAAGTAGAGGAACTAATTTTGAGAAGAACGAAATTTTAAACGCGGAAATCAGACTTCGAATGGACCCTAAACGGGTCAAAAATGACAACTCTACCCCAAATCAGACGTCTGGAACACCTTCCAGACATCTTAAACAATGGTTCAGATCATACCTCACTTCTGCGCTGTTCTTCAGACGTCCAGGATTCCGCTGAACCGTTTGGACCTAGTTCCAGACGTCTCACTATCACTCCGGACGTCTGGAGACTCTCTCCGTCGTCTGGTGCTGTGCCCGGACGTCTGATCTGTGTGGGAGGGCGTGTCCTCGCGCCTTCCCGAACGGAACCTGCATGCGTACGCAACCACTCTCAACGCAACACGTCTCAGAACCTTCGGCGGAACGGCCTGCATGGCCGCGTCCGCAAGAGAGAGAAGGATGAGAATATCGTACCTTTCAGACGTCTGGATCTCACTCCAGACGTCCCCTGCGCCGTCTGGACGTAGGTCCAGACGTCTGATTCTGGGAAATTTTCCAAAATCAAGACCTCCTCGCCTTCCGCCTGCTGCCTGAGCTGCAGCAGCACCGAGGTAACTTCCCCTAGCACCACGCTCCCACTATGCGCCCGCCGGCCGGCCCTAGGCTACTCCGGCGAGCTCGCTCTCTCTTCCTCACGCACTCTACCTCTTCTCCCCTTCGCTGCACCTCCTCCTCCCCGCGCGCACCCGGCAGCAGCTGCTGCCCTCGCTCTCTCACTCTCACACTAACTGGAAGAAGGAGGAGACAGTGGAGTGGTGGTGAGGGAGAGGGAAGGTAGGAAGAGAGTATTTGAAGGTGTGGCGGGGTGGGGGAAAGGTGTTTGCAGGACGGGGAGGGAAGAGAGAGAAGAAAAGAGGGCGGCGGGTTCAGTCTGCGCGCGCATGCATGCAGACTCGCAATCGTACATCGTGAAAATTAAATTCCAGACGTCTGGGAAGGCATCCAGACGTCTGGATCAACTCCCAGACGTCTAAAAAGCGTTTGATGTCGTGGGTCTTAACAAGTTGCAACTACTGCAAACTCATAACCTTGTCGCTAATGCTTTATCCTTCTCTCTCTTATTGATTGCAAAGGCACTAGAAGATGGGTGAACAATGCACCCTTATGTAGTCCAACTATAAATCGACATTATCCAATACAAGGATATCTAATCTTTATATCATCAAAGTATAGCATGTGTCCAAAATCAAGGTCTTCAAACACAACATATCAAGTTATAACTTACAAAATATCAAACTACAACATGATTCCTCTATCCAAAAGTCAATCCACTATCAAAGGTTGTCCCTTCCTTAGGACTTCACATAACTTCCCATCACAAATCCACCACAAGACCAGGTTACTTAAATGCATAACCCAAACCTTACAATAATTAATCCCTAACCAATCAACTCAAGTTGGTTCATGGGTAGCTTAACCCTAAGTTGTTTACCACAATTAACTCAGCACAAGTAGTCAACCAAGTAGTCTCCAACCACTCTACATATCGGTGTCATGTCATAATTACAAGAATGTATAATGTTACCCAATAATGTTAGCCAAATACAATAGGAATATGATAACAACAGTTCAGTCATAAAGCTTTAACCATAATATATCATAACATTATGCATTAGCTATTAGGATTAATTATTATACTTCTCTAAGAGATTTAAAATCGAAAGTTCAAAATTATTGCACTTGAGAAACTAGTAGGTCAATCCTTAATTTGTTGCTAACAAGGCTTCCTCAGGTTTTGAAACTAATTTTTGCCAAAGATTCCTCGAAAATCACTTTACCTAGGATCGCTCTATCAAAGATTCTCCTAGAATTAATTTCATCAAGGATTCCTTTAGAATTACTTATATTCACGCCACTAGAATCTAAGAATCTTAGAACCACCAAAGCTTTCTCTACATAATCAAAATCAAAATGCTAGAACTAGATAACTTAGCGAAAGAGGGATAAAGCTTCACTATCAAGCCATTTGTGTTGTGTTATGTGTTAGAAAGCCTCTCATACCATTTATTTATAGGCAAATTCCTCTTAAAATAACCAAGAGTTATCCTTCTAACATCTAGAAATCATATGCAAATCATATTTTCAAAAAATTTTAATATGTAAAAATTAAATGCCCTTAAATGAAGATTTATTCAAATTAATTTTTAATTACACATAATATCTCCTCCAACAATCATATATGCATGACCGATCGATTAAAATGTTGTTGACTAGTTGGCTTTGCTATTTTTATCTATAATGTTCATTTAATTCAAATTTAAGGTATTAGTGCTTTCTTAATTGGGATAAATGGATCTCTAATCACTCTAAACCAATTAACTTGGATATTTTTTTCTCCATGAGCTTGGCTCACTTCTAAGGGTTCAATTCAATCCTAATTAATTAAATCAACCTAGTTGATACTTATATAATGATATGCCAAACGAGTCTTAACAAACCTAACAAAATAAAAATGTAATTACAAATTTCAACTTCTCATCCATGGAATCTTCTTCTTTGATTGCATCTTCCATTCTTGTATTTTTCAAGTATTCCATGCGATGAATACAAATCGCCACTCTCCATCACGTTTCATGAAGTATAAATGTTTTGCATATTTGCTCATATGCACCTGCAACTTATATAAAATTTTTATATACATATAATCCCGAGTAATCACAATTATAATTGCATCATCCAAGTAAGCATCAAATACGTAATAATATTTCACAAATATATTTTTCATCATTATGAAAATTACATTTTAACTTTTCTAATTTAGTAAGAATTATTTTGAATAGAGAGAGAGAAATCGTAAAGCAATCCAAATAACTCATGAAAATCTGACAATTATGTCTACCGTGCACAAGCACACATCAACCCTTTAAGAAAATATAGCACCAACGCCCTAACTTAAGTCAAATCGAGAAAATTGTCAATTACAACTCAGTGGATATTGGTTCAATGAATCAAAATCAACCACCTAAAATGTTTGAATCTAAGGTCTCAGTAAATAGTTCTCAACTTTTTACATCATTTACTCAACTTTAATGAATTTCAGACATGATACTACTTAAAAGAAAATGTTACGATCTTCCTTGTTGACAATCTCAACATATACTTGTCAAGGTTCACACAATCTAACTCTCCATCTCTAGATGATGTGAGACTTTACCATGGCTCTTAGAAATTCTAGAGTTGCTCCTGCATCACTTCTATGGTGTAACAATTTGCCCCGCATGTACTGCTTGATTCGTACATTTTTAATTTGTTGATATTGCTAATATAGAGATAATATTTATGACAACTTGGGCTTAGGCTTGACTTGACATAAATTAAATCTAACAAATTATTGGATGCATGCAGAATTAATTAATCTATCGTTCAAAATAGTTAAAACTAAGTTATCAGATGGCATTTCTTTATCCTCGTAATCACCACTAACTTTTTTTGTAAATTTCCAATTTGATACCTCTTTGAAAATATCATAGAAACAGTGCGTGCAAAATCTAGCCACATTAGTTAGAAGAAAAGCTCGATCTAACCGTTTCATGAGACCTTGAACCTTCTGTAGCAGTAACCCAACATCCGTAGACCCCATCCTCTCAGCTTCTGATAATGGCGGTGTCGACTTGCCTAATATTTTACCTTGTAGACTCAATCTATTCATGGGCATTCATTTATTTTTCTAATCACTCTTCTTTTTTTTCCACACACACACACTCTCTCTCTCTCTCTCTCTCCCACACACACATTTATTCCTTTATCTCTCTCTCTCATTCAGTCCACCACATAGCATTAGTTTATTTTAAAAAAATGGACAATTATTTGTGTGGTTCGCATTTACTGGGGGAGGATAAGGAAATAAAGATCAAAGTTGAAACTCTGTTTGCAACCTAAAAATCGAAGTCGTGGAAATCAATTTTTTTATAAAAATATAAAATACACCTCCAGTGTCTACAAGGTTATAAATTTAATGTTAAGAAAATGTATAGGGTGTTCATTAGATCTTTATGTTATTTTATATATTAAAATGAACACCGAACTTCATCTTCCTTTACTAACAAATAGCAGGTATTTCTCAAAAATTTTTCATTTATGAAATATTTTTCTCTCTTATCATTCCACTACACAACATTCATTTATTTAATAAAAATCTAGGCAATCATTTGTGACATTCATATATATTGTGCCAGGGATAATGATCGAAGTTAGGAATGTATTTGAAGTGTGAAAAGAGAAAGTTGTGGAAATCAATTTTTTTATAAAAAAGTTAAAAATAATTCTAATAGTTGTAGTGTTGAGGATATATATAGGATAGTAATTATCATAAAAATTTTGTGTACTAAATTGGATATCAAATCTCATATTATCCCTCAAAATTTCTCATATATAGAAAACTTTAGAGGTACACAAAAGATACACAAAAATGAATACCTTAGGCTCACTCCCTCTACTAAAAAGACGTGATCCATCTTCGGATCTACTTGTATTATCCTCTTCTACCCATCTAATGGTTGTTATGAATTGTTGTTACGACCCGATTCCCGAATCCCTATGAGATACGAGAATCGGACCGACTCGACTGATCTCAAGACCCAGTCGTCCAATGAGAAAGTAACCAAAAAGTAGTAAAATAAATCACATTCACCCTGCAAGTAACTAACAGTAACAAAAGTACAGCAATAAAGAAAAGAACTACTATAGTACATACCACCATAACAATAGAGAATTAAAACAGGTACAGAATTATGAAGATTACAATAAAAGAGTACAAGTGAAATAGAAGTCCTCATTACTACAGAAAAACGGTACAGCAAAGTACAACTATTGGGCTCTACTAGGCCCAGCACCATTCGTAGCCGCACGCTCTGGCTGCACAACACCTGGTCCTGAAAAGGTGACAAAAGTGACACGTCAGCGAAACACTGAGTAGAGTGGCAACCAGCTAGCTAAGAAAATAGTAAAGGTGGACAAGTAACTGTTATTTTTAATTTCTTTCTTTATTTCTCTATTTACTCATTCTTGAATTATTTCTCAGATCTTTTTCTTGATCTCGAATGTTCCTAGTGGGAACGATCTTGATTGCAGTCTTTTCTGAAAAGTAGAAGTAGCACGTGGTGCTCTCCTGGCCGGGAGAATCCCCCGTGCTGGTCCTACCCTCAGTCAACCACCCCAAGGTCGTTGACAGACAAAACGGTGACTACGACACGTGCGATAAACGCACGAGTAGCTACCCCGCACTGGCATGCGGTCAATCGTTTCCGTTAACGAGTGTGCCCAAAGCACAGCACGAAACCAGTATAGGGCAGAGCCCTCTCAGTAACAAGGGTCCAGCCCCTCCATAGTAACCAAACAGGGGTCTTTCCTCTCCACAGTCCGCGCACCCTCGCCTGACTACCCTGTTTTGCCCAGTGGGCCTAACAAGTCGGTGTAGGACGACTAGCTGAACCTCGGGGCCCATGGGGTGGCTAGCTCTCTCCCTACACTAGTAGCTCTCCCCGGTACTATGTACACGAGGGCCAAAAGTCGGTACAAAGTGGCCATACCTAACCCTGTGTCCCTAGGGCGGCTAGCTTCGCTCTGCACTAAACAGGGGGACAGTTGCTCTCCTTGGTACTCCGTACTCAAGGGCCAACTCACTTCCCCATCCACTTTCTCAGTTCCATTCCATTTATCTTCCAGGAACTCTACTCCTAACTCCCTGTAGGGTTCATACTCATATTTCTCTGGCCAAGCCATTCTAGGTTTCATCATTTCAGTTTCATTTTCATATAACCCGTGTTTCCAACATTTAATATCAATTTATATACAAGCAGCTCAAATTTAGTTTTCAACAATAGGAATCACGTGTAGCAGTTACTAGCAACAGTACTCTTCATTTCACAGGCAACTGCTATCCAATTACAGGCAATTATCATTATTCTATCTACTTATCCAAAACTGCAATTCAGGTATTCAAGACATTCATTTCAGTGTTTTTGTTCCTAGGATTCATGCCACACCCTAGAATCTATCATTGAATTTAGTTTTCAAGTCTTAGGATTCATGTCATACCCTAGGATCTATCACTTAATCTAGTTTTCAAGCCCTAGGATTCATGCCATACCCTAGGATCTATCATTCAATCTAGTTTTCAGGTCTTACGATTCATGCCATACCCTAGGATCTATCATTCATCTCAGAGATGCATTAATGTTGGTAAATAACTAAGGGGAGCCACTCTACCCGCATAACCGGGAGTAATGGGGGCGTGATCGGCAGGTCCACGTGCCTCTGCAACCCCAAGAGCCACAACAGAACGAGGTCCTAATACAAGGATCAATCACAAGGAACCACTCAAAACCGGATAAAAGTATTTCAAACAAGTAGAGGAACAAATTTTGAGAAGAATGGAATCTTAAACGCGGAAATCGGACTTCGAACGGATCCTAAACGGGTCAGAAACAACTCTGACTCAAATCAGACGTTTGCAACACCTTCCAGACGTCTTAAAAAGTGGTCCAGGTCATACCTCACTCTGAGCTGTTCCTCAGATGTCCAGGGATCCTGCTGAACTGTCTGGACCCAGTTCCAGACGTCCGACTACCTCTCCGGACATCTGGAGACGCTCTCCACCGTTTGGTGCTGTGCCCAGATGTCTAAATCGCGTGGGAAGGTGTGTCCTGCGCCTTCCCAAAGCGATACCTGCATGCGTACGCAAATGATCTTAACACTGTATGAGACATAACTTTTGGCGGAACGACCTGCATGGCCATATCCGCAAAAGGAAGCAGAGGAAGGAATACGCACCTCTCAGACGTCTGGAGCTCCCTCCACCCGTCGCCCGCATCGTCTGGACGTAGGTCCAGATATCTGATTCTAGGAAAATTTCCTAGAATCAGAACCTCCTCACCTTCTTCCTGCTGCGCACGGCCGTGCCACGCTCGCCCTCCTGCAACCTGAGCTACAGCAGCACCAGGGTAACCTCCCCAGCACCATGCTCCGGATGCGCGCCCGTTGGTCGATCCCGAGCTGCTCGGGCGAGCTCCCTCTCTCTTCCTCACGCGCTCTCCCTCTTCTCCCCTCTCGCTGCACCTCCTCTCCGCACGCACCCGACAGCAGCTGTTGCCCTCACTCTCTCTCTCTCATGCTCACGCTGGAAGAAGGAGACGGTGGGGTGGTGGGTGAGGGAGAGGGAAGGGGAGAGAGGGGTATTTGAAGGTGTCGGGGGAGAGAAAAAGCATCTGCAGGTCGGCGGGTACGCGTGCAGACTCGCAATCTTACGCACGCAAAAATTTATTTCTAGACGTCTGGACCAACTCCCAGACGTCTTAAAAGTGTTTGATGTCTCAGTCTTAACAACATAACAAACTCAAAGGAAGTTTCATCCCCGAAACTTGCACTAACTAGGGTGCGAAAAAAGAACAATATACGCATAACAAACTCAAAGAGGACCGAAGCCGGTCCAAAAAAACGTACCCTCAAAGAGCTCCGGGTACCGCTCCTGCATCGCCGCCTCAGGCTCCCAGGTAGCCTCCTCGTACCGCTGGTTCCTCCACAAAACCTTCACCAGGGGTACTTGCTTCCGTCTCAGACTCCAGACGGCTCTGTCAAGAATCTACACTGGCTGCTCATGGTAGGTCAGGTCGTCACCCACCTCGACGCTCTCGTGGCTCAGGACATAACTGGGATCGGCGACGTACTTCCTGAGGTTAGACACGTGGAACACGTCGTGCACACCAGAAAGCTGGGGAGGAAGGGCAAGCCTGCAAGCAATGGGTCCAACTCGATCTAGGACCTCAAAGGGTCCCACGAACCTCGGCGCGAGCTTCCCTCTCACCCCAAACCGTTGCAGGCCCTTCATGGGCGAAACACGAAGGAAGACGTGGTCCCCAACCTCAAACTGCACCTCCCTGCGTTTCCAATCTGCATAGCTCTTCTGTCTGCTCCTGACAGTGCGGAGTCGCCAGTGAATCTGCTCAATCACCTCCTGACTCTGCCAGATTAGCCTGGGGCCAACCTCCCACTTGGTCCCCACCTCAACCCAACTCAAGGGTGCCGTACACCTCCGTCCGTACAGAGCCTCATAGGGTGCCATGCAGATTTTCTAGTGATAACTATTATTATATGCAAACTCCGCCAGGGGCAAGTGCTCCTCCCAAGAGCCCCTCCAATCCAGTACAAAAGCAGGCAAAAGGTTCTCAAGTGTCTGTATCATGCGCTCAGACTATCCGTTCGTCTAAGGGTGGTATGCTGTACTGAACCTCAACCACGTCCCCAAGGCCTGCTGAAACTCAGCCAAAAACTGGGACGTAAAACGGGTATCCCGGTCGGATACGATCTCCCGCGGAACTCCATGTAGACGTACCACGTCACGGATATACCTCTCTGCCAACTGTACCGGTCCCAAGGTGATTCGGATCGGCAAGAAACATGCCGTCTTCGTCAATCTGTTAATGATCACCCAGACTGCGTCGTGTCCTTGCTGGGTAACGGGCAAGCCCACCACCAAGTCCATGGTGATGCTCTCCCACTTCCACTTGGGCACTGGAAGTGGCTGCAACGGCCCTGCAGGCTTCTGATGCTCGGCCTTCACCTGCTGGCACACTAAACACTGCTGTACGAATTCACCTACATCCCGCTTCATCCCTCTCCACCAAAAGTCGCGTCTCAAATCATAGTACATCTTTGTGTTTCCGGGATGTATGGTAAACCTGGAACCGTGTGCCTCAGTCAGGAGCTCTCTCAATAGCTCCTCGTCCCTGGGAATGCACAAACGTCCCCTCATGCGTAGTACCTGGTCTGTAAAAGAGAAGTCCCCAGGGTCTCCTAACAACACTCTGTCACGCAATGATTGTAAGTACGGGTCGGCCATCTGTCCAGTGATGATGCGGTCTACCAACTCTGGCCTCATCTGTCATGTCACCGTCACTGCCCCACAGTGACCCAGTAACTCTAGGGGCCGCCAACTGCCCATCTCCTCCATGAGGCTCCAACTCTGCGCCTGTAAAATGGCCAAGTGGGCGGGCGCCTTCCGGCTCAAGGTGTCAGCCACCACGTTGGCTGTAACAACCCAATTCCCAAGTCCCTACGAGACACGAGAACCGGACCGACTCGACTAATCCCAAGACCCAATCGTCCAACGAGGAAGTAACTAAAAGAGCAGTAAAATAAACCACATTCAGCATGAATATAACTAACAGTAAGGAAATACAGCAGTAAGAAAAGAAACCACTACAGTATATACCACCACAACAGTAGAACAACATTCATAACATAATATGAACTGCAGGTAAAGAAAGTACAGCGGAAAAAAGAACTACTCACTATAACGGAACAAAAAGAGGTACAAGAGAACAGTGATAACTCTACTGGACCCTACTCGGCCTAGCGTCCTCTGCAGCCGCTGACCCTTGCTGCTCAACACCTGGTCCTAAAAGGTAACGAGTGTAACATGTTAGCAAAACGCTGAGTAGAGTAGCAGCTAAACTAAAGAAACAGTAAAGTATACAATAGCTGTTTTAAATTTTCTTTCTTCCTTTATTTATGTCTTTCTATTGTTTCACAATTTATCTATTTCTCAGATCCTTCACTTGATCTCGAATGTTCCTCGTGGGAACGATCTTGATTGCAGTCTTTTCCGAACAGTAGAAGTAGCACGTGGTGCTCTCCTAACCGGGAGAGTCCCCCGTGGTGATCCTACTCTCAGTCAACCACCCCAAGGTCACTGACAGACGTAACGGTGACTACGGCACGCGCGGTAAACGCACGGGTAGCTAACCCGCACTAGCACGCGGTCAGTCGTTTCCGTTAACGGGTGCGCCCAAAGCACAGCACGGAACCAGTACAGGGCAGAGCCCTCTCAGTAACAGGGGTCCAACCCCTCCACAGTAACCAAACAGGGGCCTTGCCCCTCCACAGTCCACGCACCCTCGCCTGACTACCCTGGTTTGCCCCATTGGGCCTAACAAGTCGGTGTAGGAGGCTAGTAGAACCCCAGGGCCCGTGGGGTAGCTAGTACCTCCCTACACTAGTAGCTCTCCTCGGTACTACGTACATGAGGGCCAGCAAGTCGGTACAGAGTGGCCAGTCCTAACCCCGGGTCCCTGGGGCGGCTGGCTCCGCTCTGCACTAAACAGGGGGGACAGTCGCTCTCCTTGGTACTCCGTACTCAAGGGCCAGCTCACTTCCCCAATTCTATTCCATTCAACAGGGGGACAGTCGCTCTCCTTGGTACTCCGTACTCAAGGGCCAGCTCACTTCCCCAATTCTATTCCATTCACTTTCCAGGAGTTCTACTCCTAATTCCCCGTAGGGTTCCAGCTCTTTTAACTCAGAACATCCAGGTTTCACTTTCTAGTTTCACGTTCTTACAATCCATATTCTCAATCACGTTTATTTATTCATAACAGGCAGCTGTTAATTCAATTCACAGGCAGCTAGTATTTCCTTTCCACATTTTCCAAGACTGCAGTATTCATACATTCCACTAGTTTTCCCATCCTAGGATTCATGCCATATCCTAGGATCTATCATACAATCTAGTTTTCCAGCCCTAGGATTCATGCAACACCCTAGGAATCTACCATTCAATCTATTTCTCATTCCTAGGATTCATGCAATGTCCTAGGTTCTATTTATGGTTTCATAATTTAACAGATTATACTTAAAGCCACTCTACCAGGTACAACGGGAGTAATGGGGGCGTGGTCGGGAATCCCGCGTGCCTCCGCGACCCCCGAGACTGCAACGGAACAGGGTCCTATCACAATGATCAAACACAAGGAGTGTCTCAAAATAGTGTACAGCTACTGTAGACGGGTAGAGGATGTAATTTCGAAAAGAACGTAACTCGAAACGCGGAAAACGGAACCCGAACGGGCCCTAAACGGGTCGAAAACGACCAAACAGTGCAAAATCAGACGTCTGGAACTTATTCCAGACGTCTGAAAAAGTGAAACAGGGTTTACCTTGCTCTGCGTGGTCTCTCAGACGTCCAGAAGCCTACGGGGGCGTCTGGCCTAGTTCCTAGACGTCCGATGGTTACCCAGGACGTCTGGATGTCGTTACAGTCGTCTGGCACTGTAGCCAGACATCTGATTCGTGTTGGATACGAATCTCAAACCCTGCGCGTACCCATTTCCTCTCTCTCTTAGTATGGTCAATCGAAGGGAAGGAAGAAGACGGAAAAACTCACCTTTCAGACGTCTGGACAGTCTTCCAGATGTCGTGCCAGTCATCTGTCTAGAAGCACAGACGTCTGATTCTGGAAAATTTTCCAGAACCAGGGCGCCACTCGCCCTCCGCTCGCGACGCCCAGTCGCGTCGCGCCTCGTGCGCCTGCTGCTCGAGCCGCAGCAGTACCCCCCCACGTCGCCTCGCACCCACTGCGCCCCCCGCCGGCCGGCCCTAACAGCCTCGGCGAGCTCGCCCTCACGGCCGAGCGCCTCTCCCACGCGCAGCACCTCCTCCCACGCTCACCGCGGCTGTCGCTGCCGCTGCACGCTCGCTCTCGCGCACTGGCTGAAGGAGAAGAGGAAGGAGGCGGAGGTGAGGGGAGTGAGGGAGAGGCGTGGCCCTTTTAAGGCCGCGCGAGGAGGAGAGAGAGAACGCGACAGAGGCGTCTGCGGCCGTAGGAGAGAGGGAAAAAGAGGGAGAGAGAGAAAACGCAGGTCTGCGCGCTCAGGCGCTCAGACGAACAGTAGCGTGCCAAAATAACCGATTTCCAGACATCTGGAAATGATCCCAGACGTCTGGTCCGACGTCTGTAAGTGATTCCAGACGTCTGGTACGACGTCTGGGCCACCTCCCAGACGTCTCAAAAGACGTCTGGAGCGCCCGTTCGTAACAATATAACAAACTCAAAGGAAGTTTCGTCCCCGAAACTTGCGCTAACTAGGGTGCGGGAAAACGTCATAAAAACCATAACAAACTCAAAGAGGACCGAAGCCGGTCCGAAAAGACGTACCCGCAAAGAGTTCCGGGTACTGCTCCCGCATTGCCACCTCAGGCTCCCAGGTAGCCTCCTCGTACCGCTGGCTCCTCCACAAAACCTTTACCAAGGGTACTTGCCTTCGTCTCAAATTGCGGACGGCACAGTCTGGAATCTGCACTGGCCGCTCGGGGTAGGTCAGGTCGTCTCCCACCTCGATGCTCTAGTGACTCAGTACGTGACTGGGATCGATACGTACTTCCTGAGGTTGGACACGTGGAACACGCCGTGCACACCAGAAAGCTGCGGGGGGAGGGCAAGCCTGTAAGCAACGGGTCCAACCCACTCCAGGACCTCAAAGGGCCCCACAAACCTCGGCGCGAGCTTCCCTCTCACCCCAAACCGCTGCAGGCCCTTCATGGGCGAAACACGAAGAAAGACGTGGTCCCCAACCTCAAACTGCACCTCTCTGTGTCTCCGATCCGCGTAGCTCTTTTGTCTGCTCCTGACAGTGCGGAGTCGCCTGTGGATCTGCTCGACTACCTCCTGACTCTGCCGGATCAACCTGGGGCCAACCTCCCACTTGGTCCCCACCTCAACCCAACTCAAGGGTGCCGTACACCTCCGTCCGTACAGAGCCTCGTAGGAAGCCATGCCGATACTCAAGTGATAACTGTTGTTGTATGCAAACTTCGCCAGGGGCAGGTGATCCTCCCAAGAGCCCCTCCAGTCCAGTACACAGGCACGCAAAAGGTCCTCAAGTGTCTGTATCGTGCGCTCAGATTGTCCGTCCTTCTAGGGGTGGTAAGCTGTACTAAACCTCAACTGCGTCCCCAAGGCCTGCTGAAACTCAGCCCAAAACTGGGACGTAAAGCGGGTATCTCTGTCGGATACGATCTCCCGCGGAACTCCGTGTAGTCGTACCACATCCCGGATATACCTCTCTGCCAACTGTGCTAGTCCCAAAGTGACTCGGATCGGCAAGAATCGCGCCGTCTTCGTCAGTCTATCCACTATTACCCAGACTGCATCGTGTCCTCGCTGGGTAACAGGTAAGCCCACCACCAAGTCCATGGTGATGCTCTCCCACTTCCACTTTGGCACTGGAAGCAGCTGTAGCGGCCCTGCAGGCCTCTGATGCTCGGCTTTCACCTGCTGGCACACTAAGCACTGCTGCACGAATTCATCCACATCCCGCTTCATCCCCCTCCACCAAAACTCGCGTCTCAAGTCGTGGTACATCTTCGTGTTTCCGGGATGTATGGTGAATCTAGAACCGTGTGCCTCAGTCAGGAGCTCTCTCAACAGCTCCTCGTCTCTGGGAACGCACAACCATCCCCTCAACCACAGCACCTGGTCTGTGAAAGAGAAGTCCCCCGGGTCTCCCGACAGTACTATGTTGCGTAAGGACTGCAAGTACGGATCGACCATCTGTCCTGTGATGATGCGGTCTATCAGCTCTGGCCTGGTCTGTCGTGTCGCCGTCACTGCCCCACAATGCCCCCGTAACTCCAGGGGTCGCCAACTGCCCACCTCCTCCAGAAGGCTCCAACTCTGTAACTGTAAACTGGCCAAGTGCGTGGGCGCCTTACGTCTCAAGGCATCAGCCACCACATTGGCCTTTCCCGGGTGGTAGGAGATGCTGCAGTCGTAGTCCTTCAGGAGCTCCAACCAACGTCTCTGTCTCATGTTAAGCTCCTTATCAAAAAGGTATCTGAGGCTCTTGTGATCTGTGAAAATCTCGAAGGTCTCACCGTACAAGTAGTGCCTCCAGGTCTTCAGCGCGAAGACAACAGCTGCCAACTCTAGGTCGTGGGTAGGGTAGGTATGCTCAGGGGGCTTCAGTTGCCTCAAAGCGTAAGCGACAACGTGACCCCTCTGCATGAGCACACCTCCTAACCCCTGCAAGGAGGCATCCGTGTACACAACGAACCCACCACTACTGTCAGGGATGGTGAGCACGGGAGCCGAGGTCAACCTCTCCTTCAGCTCTAGAAAACACGCCTCACAGGCGTCTGTCCAAGCGAAGGGCACGTCCTTCCGGGTCAACTGTGTCATAGGACGCGCAATCTGTGAAAAACCTCTGATGAAACGTCTGTAGTAGCCTGCCAGTCCCAGGAAACTACGAATCTCAGTGACTGAACGCGGTCTCTCCCACCTGAGTACTGCCTCGACCATGGCTGGGTCCACCGCCAAGCCGTCTCCAGAGATCACATGACCTAAGAAGGTCACCTCCCTCAACCAGAACTCGCACTTGCTGTACTTGGCGTACAGCCTGCGTCGTCTCAAAGTGTCCAGAACCATCCGCAAATGCTGTCCGTGCTGCGTTCGATCTCTAGAATAGACGAGTACATTGTCTATGAAAACCACCACGAACTTGTCCAAGTACGGTCTAAACACCCGGTTCATCAGATCCATGAAAGCAGCGGGGGCATTGGTCAGCCCAAACGGCATGACCAAAAACTCGTAGTGTCCGTACCGGGTGCGGAAAGCTGTCTTGGAGACGTCGGTCTCCCTGATCCTCAACTGGTGGTATCCAGACCTCAAGTCGATCTTGGAAAACACCGTGGCACCCCGCAACTGGTCAAATAAGTCGTCGATCCTCGGCAGCGGATATCTGTTCTTGATGGTGACCCTATTCAGCTATCGGTGGTCCACACAAAGGCGTAAGGTCCCATCCTTCTTCTTCACAAACAGTACCGGGGCTCCCCAGGGAGACGCACTGGGCCTCACGAAACCTTTCTCCAAAAGGTCCTGTAACTGAGACTTGAGCTCTCGTAGCTCAAGCGGTGACATCCTGTATGGCGCAGTGGAGATGGGGCTGGTCCCTGGTACTAGTGAGATCTCAAACTCGATCTCACGCTCGGGCGGTAGTCCTGGTAACTCGTCTGGAAACACGTCAGGGTACTCTCTGACCACCGGGATGCTCTGGAAGTCTGCCACAGGGCTGGGCTCTGCCACCACACAAGCTAGGAAGCCCTCACACCCCTTGCTCAAAAGTCCCGCCGCCCGAAGTGTCGAAATGCACCTGAAACCTCTGTCCACTGGTTGTCCGTGAAACTCGAAAGAAGGAAACTCCGGCATGGAGAAGACAATCTTCCTCTCAAAACAGTCCACCAAGGCGTGGTAAGCGGACAGCCAATCCATCCCCAGAATCACTCCAAAGTCCTCCATTTGTAACATAAGCAAGTCAGCTGGCAGGTTATGTCCCTCGACGCTGACCTCGCAATCCATGTACACCTCCTCAGCTACAAATAGCTGACCACTCGGACCTCTAATTACGAACGGATTCTCTAACAGTGTATAATCCCGGTCCAAACTAACTGCGAAACTGGCTGCGACAAACGAGTGCGTAGCGCCGGAATCGAAAAGCGTGTAAACGAGTCGGCCGGAAACTGAAATCATACCTGCTACCACCGATCCCGAAGCTCTGGCGTCCCTGTGTGTTAGGGCGTTGATACGCCCCTCAGCTCGAGGTGCGGACGAAGCAGCCACACTCTGCGTCAGACGGGTAGGTGCTGGCCGGTACCCTCCTCGCGACTGCTGTCCTCCTCCTCGCGCCTGGGAACCGCGGCCTCCTGCATGCCCTCCAGTGCTCTGCACGGGAAGTATCTGCTGACCTCCTACCCTAGACGGGCAGTCCCTCCTGATGTGGCCCGGCTGGCCACACAGGTAACAGAGGGGAACCCAACTCCCACCCTCAGTGGGTCCCTGCTGTCGGCTGGGCGGGGGTCCGGTGCTGGCGACTGGCCCCTGTCGAGGGACCCAAAGGCCACTGATGGCCCTGTAAAACGTGACGGCTCTCCTGCGGACGCCACGTGTCTCCTCTCTCGCCGGCCCTGTGAAAAGTCTGGCTGAAAGTGCCTCTTCTGCCCGCCGTCAGTGTCTCACACAGATGGGTTGGTCTCCTCGTAAGTCATCGCTGCCTCTACCACCCTCGAAAACGTAGGCAGCTTCAGGGGTTTGACATACCCCCGAATCGCAGGCCGGAGCGCCTCGGTGAACCTCCAAAGGCGCTCCTCCTCAATAGCTACTGCTGTCGCTGCAAAGCGGGACAGCTCTAGGAAACGCGTGCGGTACGCACTCACGGTCATCGTCCCTTGGCGGAGAGTGTGGAACTCCCGCCTCCTCTGGTCCTGCCACGTCTGGGGAAAGTACTGCTCGCAGAAGAGGGCGACGAACCGATCCCAGGTCGGCTCGTCCCTCTCCTGTCCCCGGACCACCCTCCACCACCTGTGTGCCGCACTCTCCAGCTGGTACGTGGCAAAGGCCACGCGGCACTCCACCGGGGGGCGAAGGGTGTCGAAAATCTTCTCCAGCTGCTCAAGCCAGTCCTCTGCCTCGATCGGGTCCTCATCCCCCTTGAAGGAGGGGGCTTTAGCTTCCGGAACTGCCCGAAGAGCTCGGAGTGGCGCTGCAATGGGGATGTCGGTCCACCCCCAAGCAACGATTCCTCGTGCACAGAAGTATCGAAGGAAGGTGGGGCTGCGGCGACCCATCCCCTCCCCCGTGTCCAGCGCCGCGTCCGTTGAGTGGTCCCACAGAGGACTCTCCCTCCACAGCCCCAGGGTGAGGCGCTCGGGGCGGTGGGTGGAGCTCCTCTCGTACAATGTCTCATATCAGCCGGGCGAGGTCCTAGGCCTGGACGCCCGGGAGTAGTGGCTGGTCCACTGGGGTGTCGGTAACGGAACGCCCACCCTGGTCCAATGGGCCAGCTCACTTCCCCAATTCTATTCCATTCACTTTCCAGGAGTTCTACTCCTAATTCCCCGTAGGGTTCCAGCTCTTTTAACTCAGAACATCCAGGTTTCACTTTCCAGTTTCACGTTCTTACAATCCATATTCTCAATCACGTTTATTTATTCATAACAGGCAGCTGTTAATTCAATTCATAGGCAGCTAGTATTTCCTTTCCACATTTTCCAAGACTGCAATATTCATACATTCCACTAGTTTTCTCATCCTAGGATTCATGCCATATCCTAGGATCTATCATACAATCTAGTTTTCCAGCCCTAGGATTCATGCAACACCCTAGGAATCTACCATTCAATCTATTTCTCATTCCTAGGATTCATGCAATGTCCTAGGTTCTATTTATGGTTTCATAATTTAACAGATTATACTTAAAGCCACTCTACCAGGTACAACGGGAGTAATGGGGGCGTGGTCGGGAATCCCGCGTGCCTCCGCGACCCTTGAGACAGCAACGGAACGGGATCCTATCACAAGAATCAAACACAAGGAGCATCTCAAAACAGTGTATAGCTACTGTAGACGGGTAGAGGATGTAATTCCGAAAAGAACGCAACTCGAAACGCTGAAAACGGAACCCGAACGGGCCCTAAACGGGTCGAAAACGACGAAACAGTGCAAAATCAGACGTCTGGAACTTATTCCAGACGTCTTAAAAAGTGAAACAGGGTTTACCTTGCTCTGCGTGGTCTCTCAGACGTCCAGAAGCCTGCGTGGGCATCTAGCCTAGTTTCCAGACGTCCGATGGTTACCCAGGACGTCTGGATGTCGCTACAGTCGTCTGGCACTGCAACCAGACGTCTAATTCGCGTTGGATGCGAATCTCAAACCCTGCGGGTACCCATTTCCTCTCTCTCTTAGTACGGTCAATCGAAGGGAAGGAAGAAGACGGAAAAACTCACCTTTCAGACGTCTGGACAGTCTTCCAGACGTCGTGCCAGTCGTCTGTCTAGAAGCACAGACGTCTGATTCTGGAAAATTTTCCAGAACCAGGGCACCACTCGCCCTCCGCTCGCGACGCCCGGCCGTGTCGCGCCTCGTGCGCCTGCTGCTCGAGCCGCAGTAGTCCCCCCCCCGCGTCGCCTCACGCCCGCTGCACCCCCCGCCGGCCGGCCCTAGCAGCCCCGGCGAGCTCGCCCTCACAGCCGAGCACCTCTCCCACGCGCAGCACCTCCTCCCACGCTCACCGCGGCTATCACTGCCGCTGCACCCTCGCGCTCGCTCTCGCGCACTGGCTGAAGGAGAAGAGGAAGGAGGTGGAGGTGACGAGAGTGAGGGAGAGGCGTGGCCCTTTTAAGGCCTCGCGAGGAGGAGAGAGAGAACGCGGTAGAGGCATCTGCGGCCGCAGGAGAGAGGGAAAAAGAGGGAGAGAGGGAGAAAACGCAGGTCTGCGCGCTCAGGCGCGCAGACGAACAGTAGTGTGCCAAAATAACCGATTTCTAGACGTCTGGAAATGATCCCAGACGTCTGGTCCGACGTCTGTAAGTGATTCCAGACGTCTGGTACGACGTCTGGGCCACCTCCCAGACGTCTTTTGAGCACCCGTTCGTAACATTGGCCTTTCCCGGGTGGTAGGAAATGCTGCAGTCATAGTCCTTCAGGAGCTCCAACCAACGTCTCTGTCTCATGTTGAGCTGCTTCTAATCAAACAAGTATCTGAGGCTCTTATGATCTGTGAAAATCTCAAAGGTCTCACCGTACAAGTAGTGCCTCCAAGTCTTCAGCGCGAAGACAACAGCTGTCAGCTCTAAGTCGTGGGTAGGGTAGCTATGCTCATGGGGCTTCAGTTGCCGCGAAGCGTAAGCGACAACGTGACCCCTCTGCATGAGCACACCCCCTAACCCCTGCAAAGAGGCATCCATGTACACAACGAACCCACGACTACTGTCTAGGATGGTGAGCACAGGAGCCGAAGTCAGCCTCTCCTTCAGCTCCTGAAAACACGCCTCAAAAGCGTCTGTCCAAGTAAAGGGCACATCCTTCCGGGTCAGCTATGTCATAGGACGTGCAATCTGCGAGAAGCCCCTGATAAACCGCTTGTAGTAGCCTGCCAGTCCCAAGAAACTGCGGATCTCAGTAACCGTACGCAGTCTCTCCCACCTGAGTACTACCTCGACCTTGGCTGGGTCCACAGCCAATCCATCCCCGGAGATCACATGACCCAAGAAGGTCACCTCACTCAACCAGAACTCGCACTTGCTGTATTTGGCATACAATCTACGTCGTCTCAGTGTGTCCAAAACCATCCACAAGTGCAGTCCATGCTACGTCTGATCTCGAGAATAGATGAACACATCATCAATAAATACCACCACGAACTGGTCCAAGTACGGCCTAAACACTCGGTTCATCAAATCCATGAATGCAGCGGGGGCATTGGTCAGCCCAAACGGCATGACCAGAAACTCATAGTGTCTGTACCGAGTGCGGAAAGCTATCTTGGAGACGTCTGCCTCCTTGATCCTCAACTGGTGGTATCCATACCTCAAGTCTATCTTGGAGAATACCGTGGCACCTCGCAGCTGGTCAAACAAGTCATCAATCCTTGGCAGCAGATACCTGTTCTTGATGGTGACTCTATTCAACTGTCTGTAGTCCACACAAAGGCGTAGGGTACCATCCTTCTTCTTTACGAACAATACTAGGGCACCCCATGGAGACGCACTAGGCCTCACAAAGCCTATCTCCAGAAGATCCTGCAACTAAGACTTGAGCTCTCGCAGCTCAAGTGGTGCCATCCTGTACGGTGCTGTGGAGATGGGGCTAGTCCCCGGTACCAGTGATCCCCGGTACTAATGAGATCTCAGACTCGATCTCACGCTCGGGCAGTAGTCCTGGCAACTCATCTAGGAACAAGTCGGGGTACTCTCTGACCACCGGGATACTCTGGAAGTCTGCCACAGGGCTGAGCTCCGCCACCACACAAGTTAGGAAGCCCTCACACCCCGGGCTCAAAAGTCTCGCCGCCCGAAGTGCAGAAATGCACTTGAAGCCTCTGTCCACTGGCTGCCTGTGGAACTCGAAAGAAGGCAACTCCGATATGGAGAAGACGATCTTCCTCTCAAAGCAGTCCACCAAGGCATGATAAGCGGACAGCCAGTCCATCCCAGAATTACGCCAAAGTCCTCCATCTGTATCATAATCAGGTCAGCGGGAAGGTTGTGTTCCCCAACACTGACCTCACAACCTGTGTACACCTCCTCAGCTACAAATATCTGACCGCTCGGACCTCTGATCACAAACGGATCCTCTAACAACATACAGTCCTGCCCCAAGCTAACCGCAAAACTGGCAGCGACAAACGAGTGCGTAGTACCGGAATCGAAAAGCATGTAAACAAGTCTGCCGGAAACTGAAATCATACCTGCCACCATTGATCTCAAAGCTCTGGCATCCCCTGGCATCCCTGTATGTCAGGGCGTTGATATGCCCCTCAACCCTAGGTGCGGACGAAGCAGCCACACTCTGCGTCGGACGGGTAGATGCTGGCCGGTACCTTTCCCCCGACTACTGTCCTCCTCCTCGCGCCTGGAACCCGCGACCTCTTCTCGCCCTCCAGTGCTCGGCGCGGGAAGCATCTGCTGACCTCGAGCCCTAGACGAGAAGTCCCTCTTGATGTGGCCCGGCTGGCCACACTAGTAGTAAAGGGGGACTCGACTCTCGCTCTCAGTAGGTCCCTGCTGATGGCTAGGCGGGGGTCTGGTGCTAGCAGCTGGCCCCTGTCAAGGGACCCCAAAGGCCACTGATGGCCCTGCAAAGCGTGACGGTTCTCCTGCGGGCGCCACGTGCCTCTTCTCTCGCCAGCCCTGTGAGAAGTCTGGCTAGTAGGGCCGCTTCCGTCCGCTGTCAGTGTCGCGTGCGGACGGGTTGGTCTCTTCGTACGTCATAGCTGCATCCACCACCCTCGAGAACGTAGGCAGCTTCAGGGGTTTGACATACCCCCGAATCGCTGGCCAGAGCCCCTCGGTGAACCTCCAAAGGCGCTCCTCCTCAGTAGCCACGGCTGTCGCTGCGAAATGAGACAGCTCCAGGAAACACGTACGGTACGCGCTCACGATCATCGTCCCCTGGTAGAGAGTGTGGAACTCCCGCCTCCTCTGGTCCTGCCATGTCTAGGGGAAGTACTGCTCGCAGAAGAGGGTGATGAACTGGTCCTAAGTCGACTCGTCCCTCTCCTGACCCTTGACCACCACCACCTGTGTGTCGCGCTCTCCAGCTGGTACATGACAAAGGCCACGCGGCACTTCACAGGGGGACGAAGGGTGTCAAAAACCTTCTCGATCTGCTCGATCCAGTCCTCCCCCTCGGTCAGGTCCTCATCCCCCTTGAAGGAGGGGGGGCTTCAACTTCCGGAACTGTCCGAAAAGCTCAAAGTGGCACTGAAGTGGGGATGCTGCTGCGCCTCCAAGTAAAGAAGCCTCGTGCTCCGAAGTGCCAGAGGAAAGTGGGGGTGGAGGAGGCCCACCCTCTCTCCCGCATGCAACGCCATGTCTGTCTCGCAATCCCATGGAGGACTCCCCCTCTGCAGCCTTAGGGAGAGGCGCTCATGGCGGCGGGTGAAGCTCTTCTCGCACGATGTCCCGTATCAATTGGGCGAGGTCCTAGGCCTGAATGCCCGGGAGTAGTGGCTGGTCCACTGAGGCATCGGGCTCAACACGCTCGCCCCTCCGACCTCGTCCTCGGCTGCATCCGCGACCCGCCTAGCTAGTCCCGCGTCAAGGCATCTCCTACAAGGAGATGCTAATACAGAACAGAAAAGACGTCAATACCAATCGATATTCAACGAAGAAGCCTTAAAACAGATGTCAAAAGGTACCTTGTGGTGGCTACTCTAGTTACAAGCATATGAATTGGTTATTTTCCAACTAGTTGGTTCATTTCTCGGGATGACCTTACTCTGATACCATCTTGTTACGACTCGGTTCTCGAAGCCCTATGATGAGAACCTCATCATGAGCCCTAAACTAGCACCATTTAACCTTGATTTGCAAGAAAAAGCTCCTACATAACCTTAGAAAGGCTTGGCTCAGAGAGATTCTGAGTTTGCAAAGAAAACAGAAACTGAGGGGTAAAAATGTAATTTCACCAATCCAATCTGAAAACAGGGTAACTCAGGGTCCAAACATAGGTCAAAATAACCTAACAAGAAGGAAAGTGGGATGATCTGATCCAATAAGGGCTACAGCAATTCCAAGGAACAAAATGATAATCTGTAACCCTAAAACAAACCCACTTTAATTCACGAGGTTAGAGGAAAAGTAAAAATAGAATAAACCCTCTAAAATTCATAGAAAAATAATCTCTAGGGTTTAGAACCTTCAATCTGGCCTTAGGAACCCATTTTGACCTACATTGAGAACCATGCCCAATTAACAACTTAATTTAGGTTTTTGCATAAATTAACCGGTCAAACAAGGTTTAATCTAGAAATAAAATTCACCATCAGATTCATTAGGTCCTAATTCGTCATGTATAAAAACTTGAGCCTAAGAAGAAACCTTCTTGACCAACTTTACACTTTGGTCCTCATATATTTACGTTTTGGCCCTCAACTCTTGAACCCTCACATTTTGGCCCCACTCTCCTTCGTTCTTTGCGTTCAGGTCCCTCCTGCAAAACCTGAGCAGCACCATACTCCGGGGACCTTGCGCGGAGCATGGCGCCGCGTAGGGTAAGGGAGGGAGCCTGCCAAGTCAAATGGGGGTGCCCTGCGTCGTCAGCCACCGTGAACGCACGGACGGTATGGGTCTCCTTCCTCCGGCGTCCTCCGGCGAGGGAGACACGTCGTCTCCCTTCGCCCTCCTCTCTGATTCTGCCCCTATAAATACCCCCGTCGCTCCGCCATTCTCCCGAGCTCGGTTCTGACGGAGAAAACCCCCACAACTTCCCTCTCTTCCCACTCCGGCAGACGCCCACCAGCTCCGGCGGTTCCTCCTCCTCCTTCTCTTCGCTCTGCCGCAATACCAGCAGCAGAGACTTCTTCCTGATTCTCCTCCGCGTCGCGCAATACCGGCGCGCGCTGCTTCAGCCCCGTCGTCGCCGCCGTCCTCCCCCACTGGGCATTTCTTCTCCAACTCCGGTAGGTACGAGCCGGCAGCCTCTTCGTCCCCTTCGTCTCTACAACTAGGTTAGAACTACTTCCCTGCCTCCTCTCTCTCTTTTCCCCCTGCTATTTTTATCTAATTACCCCTCGACCGCACCTAATCACCCTCACCTTCTCCGCCTCTGGCCATCCTCCGGCGACTCGCTCCCGTCATTCCACCACCCCACACGACTCGCCGACCCTCACAGAACCTCCGCCTCCTCACCCTGATCCTCTTCCGCCCCTCCATTTCCCGCCACTCGCCACCTGCAGACCCCCCGAACAAACCCATTCCCCCAGCCACAGTCCGACCTAGGGCAGCCCTTGCACGCCGCCCCACGCCTCGCCACCACCCGCACGAGCTTCGCCGCACTCTGGCGAAGCTCCCGGCACCTTCTGATTAGGCCGAGAGGCCGTTTTGCTGTGAACAGGTCACCCGTCCTCTGCCGCCATTGCTGTGCAGAAGGAGCTGCTTCTGCCTGCAGCTGCAGCCTCGCTTCGCCCAGGTCAGACTCCCCAGGACGCAAGGTAGCCCTCGCGCACCTGCCTAGGCTCGCAGCTGGGGAGAAAGCTCCGCAAAAGCCGCAACTGCCTGCAGCTTTCTCAGCTGCAGGCGCCAAATTGGGGTGGGACATTTAGTCCCACCTCGGAAGGCTCTGAAGCGGCGCGCCGATATAAATTGAAAAGGTGTTGTAGGCTTATCGCCTCAGCACACGGGGTGAGGTCCCTCTCACACCGCTTCACCCGGCCCGTCCGCGAGCTCATCACGCGGATCCGGCCAACCCAACCCGACTTGACTAGCACTCCTGGACCACCACCGCACGCCGGTGGGCCTGGACCCGGGCGCGACCCGCGTACCCGATTACCCGGTTGCTCTGGGAGAGCCTTCCGAAGAGTGAATACTGAGAGAGAGAGACGCGGGGGGGGGGGGGGAGAGGGTAGAGTAGGTTTTGCCCTCTGACGTGTAAACCGTGAAGTGTGCAGGCACAGGTGAAGAAGAAGAAGGACTACGGAAGAAGAAGAAGAAGAAGAGAACACAAAGCAGAAGAAGAAGGAAGCTGAGGAAGACACTGTAGCAGCAGCGGTTTAAGTCGTCTGATTGCAAATTCAGACGACGTCTGAAAGGCAAGGAAGAAGAAGAAGAAAAGAAGAAGCAGGACCGCGGCAAGGAAGAGGAAAGACAAGAAAGAAGAAGAAGAAGATCTGAAGAAAAAGAAAGAAAGAAAACAAGGAAGAACAGAAGACAGAAGAAGAAGAGCACGAGGGGAAGATCTGAAGAACAGAAGAAGAAGAAGAAGAGCACGAGAGGAAGAGAAGAGAAGACAAAGAGGAAGAAAGAAGAGAAAAAGGAGAAGCCAAATTTTCATCTCTCTCTCTCTCTCTCTATTTTTGTAATAAGAATTTGTACTTCTAGAATACGACTTGCTCCCTGAGTTCGACCTCGGGAACTCTTTTATTTTTCGAGTAAAAAAATATATCTGTAATGATGGCAATGACTAGCTGTACTACAACGCAACTTCTATAACAAAAGCTAGTCATCAAAGCCGTCGTCACCCTACGAGACAAGAGAATCGGACCGACTCGACTGATCCCAAGACCCAGTCGTCCAACGAGAAAGTAACCAAAAAGCAGTAAAATAAATCACATTCACCATGCAAGTAACTAACAGTAACAAAAGTACAACAGTAAAGAAAAAAACTATTACAGTACATACCACCACAACAGTAGAGAATTAAAACAGGTATAGAATTATGAAGATTACAATAAAAGAGTACAAGTGAAACAGAAGTACTCACTACTACAAAAAAATGGTACAGCAACGTACAACTACTGGGCTCTACTAGGCCCAGCACCCTCTGCAGCCGCAGGCTCTGGCTGCACAACACCTGATCCTGAAAAGGTGACAAAAGTGACACGTCAGCGAAACGCTGAGTAGAGTGGCAACCAGCTCGCTGAGAAAACAGTAAAGGTGGACAAGTAACTGTTATTTTTAATTTCTTTCTTTATTTCTCTATTTACTCATTCTTGAATTATTTCTCAGATCTTTCTCTTGATCTCGAATGTTCCTCGTGGGAACGATCTTGATTGCAGTCTTTTCTGAAAAGTAGAAGTAGCACGTGGTGCTCTCCTGGCCGGGAGAGTCCCCTGTGGTGGTCCTACCCTTAGTCAACCACCCCAAGGTCGATGACAGACATAACGGTGACTACGGCACGCGCGATAGACACATGGGTAGCTACCCCACATTGGCATGCGGTCAGTCATTTCCGTTAACGAGTGTGCCCAAAGCACAGCACGGAACCAATATAGGGCAGAGCCCTCTCAGTAACAGGGGTCCAGCCCCTTCACAGTAACCAAACAGGGGTCTTGCCCCTCCACAGTCCGCGCACCCTTGCCTAACTACCCTGGTTTGCCCAGTGGGCCTAACAAGTCGGTGTGAGATGGCTAGCTGAACCTCGGGGCCCGTGGGGTGGCTAGCTCTCTCCCTACACTAGTAGCTCTCCCCGGTACTGTGTACGCGAGGGCCAAAAGTCGGTACAAAGTGGCCAGACCTAACCCCGGGTCCCTGGGGCGGCTAGCTCCGCTCTGCACTAAACCAGGGGACAGTCGCTCTCTTTGGTACTCCGTACTCAAGGGCCAGCTTACTTGCCCATCCACTTTCCCAGTTCCATTCCAGTTATCTTCCAGGAGCTCTACTCCTAATTCCCCGTAGGGTTCATGCTCATATTTCTCTGGCCAAGCCATTCTAGGTTTCATCATTTCAGTTTCATTCTCATATAGCCCGTGTTTCCAACATTTAATATCAATTTATATACAAGCAGCCCAAATTTAGTTTTCAACAACAGGAATCACATGTAGCAGTTACTAGCAACAATGCTCTTTATTTCACAGGCAGCTGTTATCCAATTATAGGCAATTATCATTATTCTATCTACTTATCCAAGACTGCAATTCAGGTATTCAAGACATTCGTTTCAGTGTTTCTGTTCCTAGGATTCATGCCACACCCTAGGATCTATCATTCAATCCAGTTTTCAAGTCCTAGGATTCATGCCATACCCTAGGATCTATCATTCAATCTAGTTTTCAGGTCCTAAGATTCATGCCATACCCTAGGATCTATCATTCAGCTCAGAGATGCATTAATGTTGGTAAATAACTAAGGGGAGCCACTCTACCCGCAAAATCGGGAGTAATAGGGGTGTGATCGGCAAGTCCACGTGCCTCTTCAACCCCCAGAGCTGCAACAGAACGAGGTTCTAACACAAAGATCAATCACAAGGAACCACTCAGAATAGGATAAAAGTATTTTAAACAAGTAGAGGAACAAATTCTGAGAAGAACGGAATCTCAAACGCGGAAATCAGACTTCGAACGGACCCTAAACGGGTCAAAAATGACAACTCTGACTCAAATCAGACATCTGGAACACCTTCCAGTCGTCTTAAAAAGTGGTCCAGGTCATACCTCACTCTAAGCTGTTCCTCAGACATTTAGGGATCCTGCTGAACCGTCTAGACCCAGTTCCAGACGTCCGACTACCTCTCCAGACGTCTGGAGACGCTCTCCGCCATCTGGTGTTGTGCCCAGACGTCTGAATCGCGTGGGAAGGTGTGTCCTGCGCCTTCCCAAAGCGATACCTGCACGCGTACGCAAACGATCTTAACACGGCATGAGACAGAACTTTCGGCGGAACAGCCTGCATGGCTGTATCCGCAAAAGAAAGCAGAGGAAGGAATACGTACCTCTCAGACGTCTGGAGTTCCCTCCCGACGTCGCCCGCGTCATCTGGACATAGGTCCAGACATCTGATTCTGGGAAAATTTCCTAGAATCAGAACCTCCTCGCCTTCTTCCTGCAGCACACGGCCGCGCCGCGCTCGCCCGCCTACTTCTTGAGCTGCAGCAGCACCGGGGTAACCTCCCCAGCACCACGCTCCCGATGCGCGGCCATCGGCCGGCCCCGAGCTGCTCCGGCGAGCTCGCTCTCTCTTCCTCATGCGCTTTCCCTCTTTTCCCCTCTCGCTGCACCTCCTGTCCGCACGCACCCGGCAGCAGCTGCTGCCCTCGCTCTCTCTCTCTCACGCTCACGCTGGAAGGAGGAGACAGTGGGGTGGTGGGTGAGGGAGAGGGAAGGGGGGAGAGGGGTATTTGAAGGTGTCGGGGGAGAGAAAAAGCGTCTGCAGGTCGGCGGGTTCAGTCTGCGCACGCACGCGCGTAGACTCGCTATCATACGCACGAAAAAATTTATTTCTAGACGCCTGGGATTGTGTCCAAACGTCTGGACCAACTCCCAGACATCTTAAAAGTGTTTGATTTCTCGGTCTAAACAATTGTGTCCATTCCGATGTCCATTTTGGTGTCATGAAAACACCATCCTATATTCTATGACACCAGAATGGACATTAGAATGAATACAACTCATGACAATCGTTGGATAGGTAAAATAGGATAGTAAAAGTGGGTTCAGGGACGGGTTTATAAAATAATAAAAAACATTTCTAGTAGTTGCAAGGCTATAATTTAGTGTTGAGGATATATATAGGATAGTAATTATCAACAACATTTTGTGTACTGAATTGGATACCAAATCCCATGTTGTTCCCCAAAAATTTCTCATACATAGAAAACTTTAGAGGTACACAAAAGATACACAAAAATGAATACCTTAGGCTCACTCCCTCTACTAAAAAGGTGAGATCCATCTTCGAATCTACTTCTATTATCCTCTTCTACCCATCTAATGGTTGTTATAAATTGTGTCCATTCCGATGTCCATTTTGGTGTCATGAAAACACCATCCTATATTCTATGACACCAGAATGGACATTAGAATGAACACAACTCATTGGATAGGTAAAATAGGATAGTAAAGGTGGGTTTAGGGACGGATTTATAAAAAAATAAAAAACAATTCTAGTAGTTGCAAGGCTATAATTTAGTATTGAGGATATATATAGGGTGGTAATTATCATCATCATTTTGTGTACTAAATTGGACACCAAATCCCATGTTGTCCCCTAAAAGTTTCCCATATATAGAAAACTTTAGAGGTCTACAAAAGATACACAAAAATGAATAACTTAGGCTCACTTCCTCTACCAAAAAGGTGTGATCCATCTTCGGATCTACTATTATCTTATTCTACCCATCGAATGATTGTTATGAATTGTGTCTACTCCGATGTCCATTTTGGTGTTATGAAAATAACATCTTATATTCTATGACATCATAATAGACATTAGAATAGACACAACTCTTGACAATCATTAAATAGGTAAAATAGGATATTAAAAGTGAGTTATGGGTCTCACTTTTTTAGTAGGGGGGAGTGAATTCGTCATGTCTAGTTATATGTATAGTTTCGTATACTTGTAAAGGTTCTCTTTTAATCACTACATATCAAAATCTATTGACATTTACATTGATATACCTAGGTCCTTAAAAAAATAAATAATGAAAAAAAGTTCCACCCTTTTTTAACTCAATTGCAAGTTTCGTCAATGTTCATCTACGTTACGCTTTCCGCTATCTTTCCATCCCAAATTTCATTCACTTACCTAAATAATTATACCTCATGATTATTTCTTCATATTAATACAAGTACACAAGTGATGGAAAATAGCTTTGGTTTCCGTCTGAATTTTATGGAAATATTATATTTATCTTTATCGTTTATATATTCTCTACAAGGTCAAATCAACAAATGACGCTTTATCTCATTAACCGGGGGTGTTTCAAGCCACTGGTCACGCTTGCTTAATGGTTGCAAATCATACATGAGTTAAAAGGTAATTTTTCTTTCCTTCTCATTTTATATTTGTAAGAAATTTTGAAAGTTACTTCTTTTATTTATTTATTTCATTATTCTTTTATAAATAAAATAGAGACTATGGGTCCTAAGAGAAAGTTGATATTATATCTTTTCTTTTTTTTTTCTTCTTTAATTTTTCATTTTTTTTTGTTGAAGTGTAGTTCTTTGTAGAAAAGTAGGGTAGCTTAGTGGAGATTATTGATCGTTATTTTCTTTTTCTTCTGCTTGATTATGTTGAAAGAGTTAATGGTCATCAAGGGTTACGAAAGCACGGGTTGAAATATCTCACAACAAAGCCTAAGTTATCAGTTAGTTGGTTTTTATTTTGCTTGTGTTACGACCCGATCTTAGATCCCTACAGGATTTGAGATTGGTTCGCTTCGATCAATCTCAAGATCCAGTCATCCAACAAGAAATAACCAAACAACATTCAACAAACCACAATCACACAAGTACAGTAGCTAAGTAGAAATAACTTTACAACAAGGGAAAAGGAACAGTAATATTATGTCATAATACAACCATTACAACAAAACGAGTACATATAGCAAAAGATAAAATTATAGAAACTCACTACCAAACAGTAGAACTAAAGCTAGGCTCAACTAGGCCCAACGTCCTTAGCAGCCGGTGGCTCGAGCTGCTCAAATCCCTGACCTGTACAGAATTTATTTAACTGGAGACAGCTAATGCTGAGCAGAGTGGTGGCTAAGAAGTAACATGCATTTAATAAGTAGTTAACATAAAACTTTCCATTTTCCAATTATATTATTCATGTGGGTACGTAGAGATCTCTAATTAGGATTTGTTAATTAATCTTCTTGTTCCCTATAGAAACGATTTTTGCTTGCAGCTTCTCGTGATATAGGATGCCCACATGGCACTCTCCTGGCCAGGGGAGTCCCACCGTGGTAGTCCTATACTCAGTCTACCACCCCGAGGTCACGGTCGTGACGTAGCAGTGACTACGGCACACGTGATAAGCGCGTGGGTAGCTACCCCGCACTGGCACGCGATCAGTCGTTTCTGCTAGCGGGTACGCCTCAACGTAAAGTGTGGAACAATATAGGGCCTTACCCTCTCATAACAGATCAGGGGTTTTGCCCCTCAGGGGTCTCGCCCCTCCTCAGTCCGCGTACCCTCGTCTGACTACCCCGGTTTGCCCAACGGCTAACAAAAGTCGGTGTAGGGTGGCCAGACCTAGCCTCGGGCCCCCTGGGGCGGCTAGCTCCCCCTACACTAAGTAGCTCACCTCGGTAACACGTACACGAGAGCCAATAAGAGTCGTCGTAGAGTGGCCAAACCCACCCCGGGTCCCAACCCAAGGGCGGCAAGCTCCCCTCTACACTACAAGGGATAGTTGCTCTCTTCGGTACCACGTACACGAAGGTCAACTTACCTCTCTTAATAGCTGCCCATTGGCAGCAAATTTTCAGAACCATCCGATTCTCCGTATTACAGTGTTCTTGTCTACATTCCCCATGGGGTTCGTACAGGAGTTTCTTTTTCACATCCTGATTGGAATGTTCGGGACAAATAGTTCAATTTTCATTTTATCACAGTAGGGGTCCATTTTAGATAAAAACAGGCAGCTTTTGATTACTCAATTATTCACATGCAATTTCCTCTAACCCTAGTGTTCATGCCAAGATCTAGGGTTCAAGAATTTACTCTCGAGTATGCATTTATTTCTTCCTAGGGTTCATCTCAAATACTAAGATTACTTACTTTCATGTATTAAATTAGAGATTTAAGGTTATAACCACTCTACCTTGGTAACCGGGTGGAATGGAGGCTTGTACAGTGGCTCCCGATGTCTCCACAGGTCCCGTACACCCAACGGACTGGAGACCTAAAACATGAATTGATGGGCCAAATGGTTCAGAATGATACAAGCAAGGTATCATTGTACAGAGAAACTCGTACGGAAAATAGAGACAGTTTGTTTGCGGAAAAACGACAATAATATGGCCTTGCATGGCCCAAAAACACGCTGTCAGACAGAAATCAGACGTCTGGGAAAAGCCCCAAACATCTTAAAACAGTTCTCAGGAATACCTCTCTCGATATTCCGCTATCAAACATCTGGAACTCAATGCCAACGTCCAAGGACTCCGTTAGATGTCTGGGGGTGCTTCCGGACGTCTGAAATTTCCTCGGTCCGCTCTCACCTTTTGACATATATCCATCGCTGTCAGGACTTTGTCAAAGAGAAAATACTGAAAGTAGATCTCTACCAGACGTCTTGCTCTACCTTCGGACGTCCAGTAAGACGTCTGGGTGTCCCTCCGGTCGTCTGATTCCGCAGAAAAATGACTTCCACGGAACCGGTCAGGCTTCCCACGCCTGCAGGCGCTGCAGCAAAACGACGCTGCACCCTCCGCTCTCGCGTCCTCTCTCTCAGGCTCTCCGCTCTTCACTTGCTCTCGCCCTCGCTCTGCTCTCGGTTACGAGGTGGGCAACGAAGAGGAGGAGAGGTTTATAAAGGGAGAGTAGGTGAGGGGGGGCGAGATGGCGAAGCGTGGCGTGGAGTGGCGTCGCAGGAGGTGTGGTGAGGCGCGGTGAGGGAGGAAGCATGGCGTACGTACGGTCCGCGTCGAAGAGAAAAAGCATATTCAGACATCTGGTGAACATTCCAGACGTCCAGATAGACATCTGATGAACATCCCAGATATCTTAAATGACCAAAAAGTGGTAGGTCGTTTCAGCTTGTTAGTTTAGAAAGTGATCAGAATCTTCTTTCTCAGAGTCCTATCAAATTTGTGGATAAAGAAAGGATTTGCTCAAATTAGAAAAGAACAATCAATCACATAAAAAGATAAGTGGGATATGGTGACCTAATTCTACCTTATAAAGATATATATCTAAACAAGTTTTCAAATTTACATTAAATACATAAAAAATGAAAATACAAGAATATTTTCTCTCTCTTACTTTTATGCACATGTGACTCTTATGTGAGGACGGCAACTCAATTAAACAATATAATTTTTCTTAACGTCAGATTGCCTTAAGTGATTTTCGAGTTTTATCATAACAAATAATTAAATTAATACGATGTTGGGTACGTTCGGATGCACATTGCAGACATCGGCTGAACAGATTTATCTATTTATCTATCTGACCTTATTGTTGATTTGGAAGTCCATCTATCGATCTACTTTTTTAATCAGATACGTCGAACTTATATAACCTACTTGTCTGAACTATCTAACTACCTGTATACTCCTTTAGTCGGATTGTCAATCTAAATCCATCTAATCGTACATATATCCATCGGATCTTTCTTTTAATTCAAGCAGATCATGCAATATTAAATTTTTTACCTCATTTTTATTCTATTGCGAAAGCCTCCGTAGGTTTCTTCTCGAGTCTACGTGAATTCTCTTTTATTAAATTTAGATGAAAACTTTTCTTCCCTCGGAAAGATTTTTAGTCATTTTGGCGTGAATACATTCTTCGTCCGTTTGTTCTTATGACACGACTGAATGGTCTGCATACCAAACATCATGCTCGTCATCCTTCTAAATTTAGCTGTGAAAGGAATTCGTGTAAAGAAGAACTAATTTCGCGATTAATTAAAAATTCTTCCCAACTTTTAAAGAATGTCAGAAAAAAATATAAGTCAGCCCGTGATTGTTGTGAAAGTAGTTTTTTCTAGCACAATGCAAAAGATGTTTCCTGTCCCCAAAAATCTCAAATCACGTTTGGCAAACAAAAAGAGATGACAAATCGTTCTTTGTACCTCAAAATAGACAATCCCTTGTAAATAAAATGGGAGGGTACTTCGTAGAATCGGATGTAAACTCTTGCAAAAAATCGCACCTATTTTAGCAAGAAATCAAATAGGGATACAACTGAACCTCCTCCAAACGCGGCTGCACGTACCTGTGTTCCTCGGCAAATATAGTTAAACATGAGCTGCTTTTCACGACATAGAAGGCACCCAAATGTTTTCTAGAACATTTTGTTGGTGTAATGATCTCAAAAATAGTTTCCTATCGTAAACTAATGAAAATGAATACTGAGATATAATGATTTAGGATCAATATTTCATAATTTAGAATTAAGCATTTTGAGTGTTTGCTTGATTTATGAGGTTCATACCTAATAAGTTGCCAAGGTTAATTTTTTTCAATTAGATTTGAATCTAAGTCCAAATCATTACAAATTGTATCAAAGCCAAACTTATTCTAGTAGAAAAAAAGGGTTATCCTTGGAATGGCCAAAGTATGCCATGAGGCGAAACTACCACTACTACTGAGAGTATATTAATCAATTGAACCCTGACGAGAGGTAACACTCTGAATGATAGTTCCACATCATAAACTCATAAAGGTGCGTAGTGAGTTGTAAGGATTGAAAAGCACAAGTTGATAATTTCATCTTAAGTATTTTAAACATTTATTTGGATTTATAAAGTCTTTTCCTAAAAAGCTATCTAGATCAGTTTTTCTCAATTAAATTCAAGTCATTACAATTAGGCTACTTATGTAATCAATTCTATCTCTAGCTTTCTCATAAATAAATTTTACTTTGAAGGGTTGCAACTCTTTTTACGACTTCCAACTTTAACCAACTTTAGTAATGAGCTTTCAATGCAAGGAAATATCAAAAGGGAAGATGATTTCTTTCATGTTAAATTCCCGTGTGGGAGGAAACCTCAACCATATATTCCACCGATTCACAGGGTTGTCCGTTTTGTACTGACTTTGCTGCCCTCTACATTTTGTTAGTGTGGTCTCCTACATCAGTTGCATGGCCGCATCAATCCAAAGGGGAAAGCAAAGGTGCGAATGGTATAAGTGCAGCAACATGGAGCATACAAAATGAAGCAATCAGCCGTGCCTTTCATCTAATGCTAGCCTTTAGACTTGTTTAGGGTTAGTTTACAGCACGGCTTAGCTAATCTAAGTTAGTAAACTTACAACAGAGGTTAACTCTTATTTGTGTTTACTGAATTGGGGTTAGAGATGAGGGTTATCCTGTGATGTGATAGGAGAGTGTTTACTTGAAAATGGAGGATAGAATGGGAGGTTAAAGTAGTAAAAGACATGTTTGCTCTTGAGATAATAGGTAAGTTAGTTGGGGTTTTTTTTATTTGAATAATAATAATTTAATAATGTCAAACAGAAAAGAGAATGAACTTGTATTAGAAAAATTGATTTGGATTTCCCTTCAACAATCTAAGTTATGAGCAGCTCTGATCTACAACTAAGGTCTTCATCTTTGGCATAACAGATATGGCAAATTCTTTCAATCAGTCAAGTATTGTAATCTACGACCTTAAATAAGAAGAAATATATTATGAGACTTCCTCTCAAAATCCTTAATAAATGGAAAGCTGAGTAATTGTAGTAGATATTTTTATTAACTTATCTGCAGAATCATGAGAAGTTTTCGTATCGTCTTGAAGAAGTGATGGTTGCTTGTAATTAATAAGAAAATCAAACCTGTACAAATAAGTTAAATGCATTATGTGTAAATTAACGGAGAGCTTCATTCATGGATATATAAGTAAGAGAAATTGTAGGTGTAAAATTGTTAACCTGCAATGACACATCTAGGTAGGCAATAAAAATGGATTGTTAAATTTGCAGTAGACTCAGATTGTTTCATTGTTTAAATTCTTAACGCTAGTCATCAAGCAAATTCTATCAATTATGGATGGTTTCAAAAAATTACCCCTTGAATTTTGTGTTGCACGAGGCTACGGCGTTGCAGCTAAGCATGCCATGCAAACACAATTAACCGTCACCTTCTATGTTACATAGGGTTGCTGCACTACAACTGTCTTACGTATGCAAACAAATTCATTGGGTTTGTCTGGTTTAATTTTCACCGGCCAACCAAACCAACACCATCCAATTGATTACCAGGTTTGCACTCAAGCGTTGGAAGCTTTCATCATTGACTATATAACCCTCGTAAAGGTTTTTGAAAAGCATCCTCCAAGCATATTAGAAATCTTGGGAAGATAATATATCATTAATACATATGAGAACATAAATAAATATATATATATATAAAACCACATAACTTGTGAGATCTTAAAAGAAAATAATATCCAAAGAAAATAATATCGAAAGGAAACATGTAGCATTCATGATGGGAACACCATCATGAGCCCTTACTAGCTTTTTGACCTAATGAAATCAATAAATGCTCCTACATAACCAACTGAAGGTCATAACTCATTGCATAACCTTTCTGAGAGAAACACAAGAAATAAGGGGTAAAACTGTAATTTTATCAATGCAGTACAACCACAAGTTTTCTCAATGGCTAAACAAATGTTAAATGGTCTTAATAAGATAACAAGTGGGTTGGATTTGATAGAAAAGGGTTTGTGTGAGATCTGAGAATTAAATGACTTTTGAAACCCTAAAAACTGACCCACTTAATTAACCAAGGTTCTGGTCAGGATAAAATTCACTTAAACCCTCTAAATATCATAGAAAAATATTCTCTAGGGTTTAGTACCTTCAATTTGGCCATTAGAATCCATTTTGACCTAAAATGGGGTCTCAAACAGATATTTGCCCTAATTTAGATTTTTACATAAATTACCCAGTCAAACGTGGTCAAAATCAAAATCCAACTTTACCATTGGATTTCTTAGGTCCAAATTAAGATTTACAAAAATTTGGACCTAAGGGGAACTTGTCTTGACCTAGTTTACAAAAAGCTCCTATCTGATTACATTTATACCCCTAACTTTCAAAAATACTTGCAAATAGACCCCTAACTTCTTTGTCATCTTCACAAGTAGGCCCCTCCACCATTATCACAGAGGAAACCTACTCCGGCGACCTTTGATAGAGAAGATCTCCATGATTGCTTGGAGGATCTCTTCCAAAATTGGAAGGAAGATCCTCTGAGAAATCCCCATCAGTATGAACCCATCTTTGAGCTTTGATTTATTCCCAATCTCTCATGTGAACGCATGAGAGATTTGGGTATCTCAACAACTCCCATCTCCGGTGACCTTCCAAGCTTGGGAAGCTTCCTTCCCAAGCCCTAACCGACCTTCAGAGCCCTATTTAAAGAAGCCGAGATCTCCCCGACTTCTTCACGCTCGAATTCAGCCACGAATACCCCCAATTCTTCTCTTCCCCTCATGGCCAAAGAATCCTCGACATCCGGCGACCTTCCCTGCTCCTTCTCGTCATCCGACCACTATACCTGCGGTGGATTCCTCCTCCCTGCCTTCGTCCACATCTCGCCGTACCAGCAGACGCCACTCCCTCCTCATCCTCGCCATTCCCACCTCACCGAAGCTGCCTTCGTCTCCAACGTCGGCCATACAAGACCCGATGCCCTCGCTGTCCCCTGTCATCCCTTAACGTCCTTGCTAAGTTTCTTGTCCCCTCTATTTTCTTCTTCGCCCTCTACTTTCCAAAATCCGCCACTGCCGCCCCTCGCACCTTCATCTCCTCCATCTCCAACCACCACCTCCGGCGAGGCCATCCCACCTCCACAGGCCACCAAAACCCTCGCCGACAAGCCCACAACCTCCGCCACACTTCATTGAGCACTTCCCCTCACCTTATTCACCTCACCACGCACCCAAATCACCCCTCGAACACACCCACTCACTCGCACACAGTGTGACCTAGGTACACACCCACAAGCACCCACATGCCACGCCACCACCCCCAGCACATCCGCCGTGCTTCGGTGATCCTCCCTGAGCATTTTGATGTGGCCGAAAGGCTGTGCTATTGATTTCAGGTTCAGGCCCTATCCGCCATTGGCGAGCAAGCTTGAAGCTTTCTTGAAGTCGCTCCAGGTGCTGCCAAGCCCAAGCTGAACTCCCAGGCTACGCGGAATTACCTCACACACACACACCTAATTGGAGTTGTGAGCCTTCGCAGTAGCTGCAATTGGAAGCATCACTCTCTGCGGCAGGCGCGCGAGAAGAGGAGGCACAGATAGTCCCACCTCAGAAACGAAGGGGCACCCGCACCCGCATAAATTGAAAAGTTGTCATAGGCTCATCGCCTCAGTTACCACTGGGTGAGGTCCCACTCACCCATACTCGATTTCGTCCGTGACACTGCCTCCGCGGACCTGGCTGACTCGACCCGACCTGCACTCCTCACTCACCACTGCACGTCGGTGGGCCTGGTCCCGAGTACGCACCGACCCGATTACCCGAATACCTGTGTGGCTCTAGGAGAGCGGATCCTAAGAGAGAAAGAGCGGAGAGTCGCGCGGGTAGGGGGAGGGTTTTGCTACAGGGATCTTTGGCCGACACTTAGCAGATTCTGAAGAAGAAGAGGAGGCCAGTGTTGAAGGCAGAAAAAGAAGAGAAGGCTTGCAAAGGCAAAGGAAGAAGAAGCAAAGGCAGAAGATAGAGAAAGCTAAGGGCAAAAGAAGCTGAAGAGAAAGAGAAGGATCGCAGAGTAAGAAGAAAGAAGCAAAGATAGAGAAAGACAAGGAGAAGACAAAGAAAGCCAAAGGTAGAGACAGAAAAGAAGAAGCAGACACTTTAAGTCGTCTGATTTCTTCATCAGACGACAGATCATCACTTTCATTTCATTGCAAATACATTGAGTTCTTTGGTGATATTATAGTAGTATTTGGTGATCTCAATCACCATTTTACTCCCATATTTTTTTGTATATTGCTACTGCTATTATTGCAAGTCCTTTTAATTCTGAATTGTGACCTTGATTTCTAAATACCAATTTGCTTCCTGTGTTCGACCTCGGACTTTTTCGAGTAATAAAATTGTATTTGTTTAAACGTTATTTCGACTACAGTACAACGTGACACTCTTTAAACACCAACTTAACGATTGAACAATTCAAAACCATTTAATAAGCAAAATAAACAAAAAAGAAAACAATATCAAAAGTTAATGATAAGAAATTATCGATCACCATGCTTATTACATAATAACCCCTAAATGAAAATAGATTTCTGTCATCGAACTGTAAACAGATGAATAGATCCCACCAACAATCGAACGAACATGGAAACTAATCGAAGAGCTCATCCATAATTTCTAGAAATGGAAATTAAAGACCCCGTAACCTTCTGTACTTGACATTAGCCTACAAAGTGAAAAAAAATAAAAATTTATCTTTGCGAGAAGGCAAATAAAAAGAAGAATGCTTAACGGAAGGAATCTTACATTTTCCCACTAAGTTGGATCATTTGGGACGATGACATGTTCTTCGATATCCCATGTCCATATCTCCTCAGCTAACAATTCCATCACCAACTAATAGCTCTTCTTCAGGAACTTCTAGCGGTTTATAATTTTAGTGAGTAGGATCTCCTCATTGAAATGATATTCCATGTGATCTCTTAGAAGGTGCTGGGCATTTCCTGTAAAAGTACCGTTAACATAGTCTCCATCCTCTTTCAAATTTCATAATGCTATGACGAGGCATGTATGCTTTCGAATGATCCAACCCATGAAGGATGTCATTCCTACGGAGAAAAGTTTTGAAAATGGCATTCAAGTTAGATAATAGTTGAGAATTACTCATGAAGAAACTATTTCTAAAAAAAATCGTCATCCCAAACAGTGGTTGGGTTTTTTACAAAAACATCTTCATCATACACTACGTGACATTATCAGGTACTTTGAGATTCACATCTGCTAATTTATAAGGAGCTAGTAAATAATTATTTGATGGTATAACTAACCTTCATAATTAATGCTTTGTAATTTTTTTTCTTAACATATGTAATTATTGCTCCAATTCAAGCCTCTTCCTTTTCCCCTCTCGGTACCCGTAGCAAACTTCATAATATATGCAGGCCATGAACGTTAACTTCACCTTTTGAGATTTCAACATTGGTTGGAAGTTGAGAGGGGATTTTCGAAATCTGCATCCCTAAAACGAAAAAGTAAATGTGGGATTTTACTAAGAACTTCAATCTAATGAAACTAATTTGTAAGCTGCATCTTACACTATTCTCGTAAAGATACTTGTAATTCAGTCCGTCTAAGATATTATGTATACTTGTTTCTTCCTCAAAGACAAGTTCTGTCCACTCTGGCTCCTGATCCAGCTCCTCCGAGGATAGAAGAAATTCTTGAGGAGGACCCGGCCCCTTGTGTTTCTTTTTTGAGCGATGATGGGTTCCCTAACAGATCAAGATCTGATGGTGAGACTCCTGGTTGTTTGGATTTTTCGGATCTTTAATCCCAGTCGGTGTTGGCATATGAGGCACACTCTACCCCTAGGTCTAAAGGAGCCTGTGGAGGTCAGCCCACTAGGAGGTCGGATAGAGTTACTCGAAGTCTTTCTAGGTCCAGGTCTTCCTCCCTCTTATGATTAAGTGTCTCTTTTGGAATTGTCGGGGTATTTTGAATATACCCACCTTAAACAGTCTAAAATTTCTGATTTCAGAGCACTCTAATCTAATCTTCCTTTCTGAACCTTTTGCTGCTCAGGTTGACTCTTTAAAGGTTATGGCTGACATCACTTTTGATCAGTGCTTGATGGATCCTGCCTCCCCTAAAATTTGGTGTTTTTGGAAAAATGATTTGAGCATTTCCTTTCGTACATCTATGCCTCAATCCCTTACGGTGGACTGTGCTATTCAATCCAAGGTGGTGACTTTTTCTGCTATTTATGCTTCTTGTGAGGAAGGGCTTAGAGTTAATCTTTGGTCCCACTTAGTTCACCTTGCCACTAATTCCTACACCCCTTAGGTTTTTGGTGGAGACTTTAATTGCATCCTTAATTCTTCTGAGAAAAGTAGGGGTTCCTCTTATTGAGAGTCACAATCTATTGACTTCCAATCTTTTATTGATAACCTGGCCTTGATTGACTTGTCGTTAAGTGGTAACCAACTTTCCTGATGCTATGGTCGTAGAGGGAATTCCCGTATTTATCAGAAATTGGATTGCATCCTTCTTAATTCTGAAGCTATGTCCCTCTCTCCTTCTGGAAAATACCTCTCTCGACACAATTCTGATCACTCCCCCATGCTGCTTGTCTTTAATGATTCTGCTTCATTTCATCCCATCCTTTCCATTTTTTGAATATGTGATTAAGGGATGATAGATTTTTTGGTTTGGTCGATTCTATTTGATCTGAATCGATGTCTAATTTTTATGGTGATCCTATTACCCGTCTCTACTTGAAACTTGCTTCCCTTAAGAGGGCTCTGAAGACCTAGAACAGATTGACTTTGGGGGACATTCACAAGCTAGCTAATAACCTTTAGTCTCACTATGATGATCTTGACATCTCTCTTGCATCCAACTACGATGACAACACCTCCACTGAGCTAAATGATATTCGTATCCAACTTGATGATGCTACCTTTACATTGAATGATCTTTATATGCAGCAGGCGAAAGTGAAATGGCTTAAAGATGGTGAAGGTTGTAACAGATATTTCTTTACAACTATTAAAGGAAAATTTGCTAAATGCACTAGATCCTCTTTAGTGGATAAAATTGGTAACGGGTCTAGAGAGGATACGATCCAGAAGTCCATATCCTCTTTTTAGAATCTTCTTGCTTCCCAATCGCCATCTGGCTAGGAATCTTTCCTTCAATACATCCCACCCTTAATTTCGATTGTTGATTCTGAGGGTCTGGTTGAGCCTCCCTCTGAGGCGGAAATTCTTGAGATCCTCCAAAAAGACCCCTGGGCCGGATGGGTTTAATGCTGAATTCTTCAAGCACTGTTGGGACTTCATTAAAGCTGATATTAAGGAGGCAATCTGTCACTTCTTCGATACTTGCATGGCCCCATGCTCCTTTAATAGTACCTTTATAGCTCTAATACCCAAAAAAGCGGATGTCCTTGAGCTTGTTGACTATAGGCCTATCAGTTTATGCAATGTTGTTTACAAAATTGCCTCCGGTATCCTAGCCAAACGTCTTGAAATCCATCTCCCCAGATTGATCTCGCACGAACAAGCCAGGTTCATTAGGGGAGATCTATCTTTGATCATATTGCCACTACGTTTGAGCTCACTCAACTCCTTGATAAGAAGGTCTATGGCTCCAATATTATTTTCCAATTGGACCTTGAAAAGGCATACGACAGAATGGAGTGGGGGATCCTTTTCAAGATTCTAGAGGCTTTTGGTTTCTCTTCTCACTGTATTAACCTGATCAGAGCTTTTGTTTGTCCTAAAGGGTCCTCCATTTTGATTGATGGAAGCTCCTCTCCTTTCTTCAAGTCTTTCAATGGTTTGTAACAAGAGGATTCTATCTCTCTATTTTTATTTGACATATATTTGGAACCCTTTATTAGGAACCTCAAACACCTTGAAAATCTGGGAAGAATTCAATCGTTCTCCCTTAGGCGTAATATCTCTCCTCCGATTGCCCTTTTTTACGCTGATGACATCATCATTTTCACCAATGGGAATCTTAATTCCATCCGGACTTTGGCCAATTTCATCTCCTCCTTTGAGAAGGGTTTTGGTCAAAAGGTCAATCTCCATAAGAGCTTTTGCTATGTTGGGAAAATTTTGCCTTCTGGTAGACTTCCTCACCTCCTCTCTATCATGGGCTATCAAAATGGCTCCTTTCCTTACACCTACTTGGGTTGTCCCATCTTTTCGGGAAGGTCCAAAATCTCCTATTTCTCTTATATTGTTAAAAAGATTCAATCCAAACTTACGGGCTGGAAAGCCAATCTCCTCTCTGTTGCTACCAGAATGCTTTTGATTAAACATGTCCTTACTTCTGTTCCTATACACATCATGGTTGTTCTTGATGTTCCCTCTTCCATGATTAGGATGATAAATTCAATCTTTGCCAATTTTTTCTGGGAAAATTCTTCGGAAGGGTCTCTGTATCATTGGATTGCGTGGAACAAAATCACCTCTTTTCATGACATGGGAGGTCATGGTATTAGAAATCTTTCCTATTTTATTAAAGCATTGTGGATGAAAAGGGTCTAGAACATTCTCGATGGTGATCTGTGGAAATCTGGTAGCCTCTCTCCTCTGCCCTTTAAAATATTGTGCTCTTCATAATGCTTATATGGATATGAAACCATTTATTCATTTGGAGGCCCATGAAGGCAAGATCGATTTTTGGTTTGACATTTGGGTTGGGGATTCTGCCCTTAAGGATTTCATTCCTGAAGATAATCCCATCCAAAGTATCCTTGTTAGGGATATCATACCTACCTTTGACTCCAATCCTCTAAGAATGTTCCTCTTCCATCACATTTTAGACCAAATTGATAATACCCTGTTAGATGGGTTGAAGGACAAGCCTATTTGGTCTCCCCAAGCCTCGGGTTCCTTTTCTGTCTCCTCTGCCTATCATCTTAACTTCCATAGTGCTGCTGCTAGTCCGATGTTCAAACATTTGTGGCGCCTTAAACTTCCTCTGCGCATGACCCTCCGTGTGTGGCGTATTCTTCACAAAAGACTTCCCACTGATGATAATATTTCAAAATTTGGTATCCTGATCGTCTCTAAATGCTGTTGTTGTCCTCGTAATCCCTCTATTGAGACTATCAATCACATTTTCTGTCACAGTGAGTTAGTCCTTAGTATCTCCAAGTGGGTTTTTCAAAAATGTCTCATTCCTCCTATTGATCCAAAAGTGCTCTTCTCCATCATGGGGGTCTGTCCTTCCCATAGATGGGGATACAATTTGAGAGCCTTGATTTTTTTCGTTTGGTACTATGTCTGGTGGGCTAGGAATACAATTCGTTATGATAATTTTAATTGGAATGGTCTGGATGGTCTTCTTGAGCATGGGTGGTGCAATTTTCAAATGACTTGTTGGATTAGTAAACATAGACCTAAGAACATGGCCCTCTCCTGGATTCGCCCCACTGATGGGTTCAAAATCAATGTGGCAACCTGGTCTGATAAGTTCATGTCCATGTTGGGTTAGGTTATTATAGATCAGGGTGGTAATTTTGTTCTCGGTGCCTCATCTAAAGTCCCTTTGATTGCCAATTAGGTGGGTATTCTTAGAGCTTTGTATCATACTTTGTCTTTGTCTCTGCCTTATTATCCTTTGCAGGTTGAAATGGACTCTACTCTTCTTTATTATTGGTGGAATGGTAAGATTCAAGTAGCTTGGAAGGTGCATAGGGATTTTCAATGCATTTTAAGAACTAAAAATCAAATTCGATCTTTTTTGTATGTTCATTACGCCGTTAACATTTTGGCCTCCAAGCTTGCAGAGATTGCATATGGTGATTAGCGGCTATACTTTGGAATTTCTGATCTTCTTCAAAGTCTTAGGGGAGTTATTCGGTTGGACAAAATTCATTGCCCTTATGTCATTTTTTGATATTCATCTTGTGGAGTTGCGAGGGGCTCCGGCATGCTGGTTGCTGGGGACTTTTCCAGGTTTTGTCGTTTTTGTCATTTTTGTTGGTCCTTCTATTTCTTGTAGGCCTTGTTTGCTTTCCTTTTGATGTACTAGGCCACAAGTCGTGGTCCTCTTTTCTTGTAAGGGGAAGGTCGTGGTTTAGTCCCCCTGCCTTCCCTTTTTTGGCCTCCAGGGATCAGGGGATGAATAAAATTTGATCCTGATTTTGTTGAAAAAAAAAAAAAGTTCTGTCAAGTGTCCACAATTGCATCTCCTTTCAAGTGTTCTTAATCCTTGTGACATAAACAATCCTGTGAGATAAGAAGTTAAGATAACTTATTTGAAAATAAGGAATGAAACATAATTGCAAAGAGGTTTTTTCCTTAATAGATCATGAGCAGAAGTCATCAAGATGATACTGGCCAATGAGAAAACTAAGGCATCCGAAATGCTTAATAAGTTTGATACAGTACTACATTATGGAATAGGAGGATGCATTCATTAATCGCAGTTAATGCATTCTATGGAAGACACAAGATCATCGACCACGGTGTTTGTCTTCGCTCTCAATTCCTGCAACTCAGACTTCAAAAGTTGCACCTTCGCGTATGCACTTTGCAGTTCCACACGCTGCCTAAAGTTAGTTCTTGCCTCCAGTTCTTCATACAAGCGGGCCATGAAGTTACGCTCAGCCTTGAGTGTATGGAAGTTAGGAAAGTTTGCTCGCACAGGTTGCTTGTAGTTGCAACCCTGATAAATAACAATCAATAAGTTTTAATTCAACCTGTACTATAAGGATGAAGAGATTATTCGATTCACTTGCTCCATCCCCCTGATGACACATATAAAACAAACGGTCAAGGGGATCTGTACTTCAAACATTTTCCAATTCGAAGACTAGCTTTCATGGTTCATAACATAGGCATTCACGTTCATGATACTAGTCTCCTCCATCATAGTAAGGAGTAGTCTTCATCCTTGAAATTGCATCCTCACACATATAATATTGGAAGTTGACAAATTGCACACAAGTTCAAAAAGGTATCTAGTTTTGCATACAACAGATAAACTATTACATTAATAATTAAAGCACTACATCACGATAGGACTGGAAAAACACGAGAAACCCTACATTACATTAGCCTCATGCATTTCTCATTTGGAGGTCCCCCCACATTACACCAGCTATGGAGTCCCTAATCTGGCCGCCCCTTCAAATATCTGCCAAACTCAATGTCATAGATGCCTTTGGCATTGTGTCACCCGGGTTATCAATCCTAGGAGGTGGTCATTGCTCTCTAGAGTGGTCACCCTGGGAAGCATGATAATTTTTGTTGTAAAATTCATCCTGTCCCCCATCTCTCAATAAGAAGTTGTGAATCACACAACAAGCAACAACTAAAACTCGATAGACTTCAACAGAGTAGGACAGGTAGTTCAAGTAAAGGAATTTCTTCTTCAAAACACCAAAACACCTTTCAACGCAATTCTGAATCTTTGCGTGACGGTAGTTGAAAAGCTCCTTATTGCGATACTTGTTGCATGTTGCCCTAGAGTTGTACTCCGTTATAAGATAACTTACATTTCGATAAAGGGCGAGAAATTGATGGGTATTAGCATACCCACAATCCTCAAGATAAACTCGACCTAAAAATATTGGAATGTTGTCATCTTGCATTGCCCATCGAAGTACTGTCATCTCTGCGGTGGATCCTTCCCAACCACTAGCAACATATTGAATCGACAGATCCATCGATGCAACACACATTACGTTTAGTGAACACCAACCGTGTCTGTTTCGATACCTCCCATCTTCGGTAAGGCTTACGCACAACTCAATGTGTGTTCCATCTATAGCCCCAATCACATCCTACAAAGATTGGTGGTGAGAAATGAAGTTCATTCAAAATCAAAAACCCTACTGAAGTTTATGTAAAGCGCCTTACCTTGAAGTATGGATATAGGTCCTTGTTCCTCCTTATCTTGTTAAGAACTGGTGCCGAATCCTGTGGAAACGTGATAAACTCATATTGAAGCTTCTTTATTGCTCAGGCAACCTCCTTGTAGTAATTACTTATGGTTCGTGCTGATCTCTCAAATTGACCTTGCATGTTACAATTTGTAGCACCTTGACCAACACCATATAAGAAGATTGCAAGGGTCTCGTTTGGATGCATCTCCCTTGTGGGTTTTAGATATTTTCTCTCGATTAACATATCCCATAACTTGATGAATTGGGAACTATCCATTCGAAACATATCCATTGACTGCTCGTAATGTCCTTCCAACACTGATGGAAACACCATCATGAGCCATAACTAGCTCAATTTAGTCATTATCAAGGAATAAAAGCTCCTACACAACCGCTAGAGAGCCCTAATTCATTGCATGATCATTCTGAGAGAAAGACAAGAAAGCAGGGTTAAAACTACAATTTTACCATCATATCTTGAATGCAGAATAACCACGGGTTTTCCGAGGGGGTAATTAAGGATCAAATGGTCTTAAATATCCAACAAGTGGGTTAATATAGACATTTTGACGCCGTTGCCTAGGAGCAACAAACAATTCACCGCTATTCTCTACATTATTTGATTATATTTGAACACTCACTTGCCTAGTTTGCTTACTTGTGATTTTGTGAGGTACTTCATGAGGAGATCTTCCGCGCAAATCAACCACTTCAGGGCAAGTAACTTCTCTATCCTTCCCTAATCAACCTCCTAATCTTGGAAGACAAGAAAAGGAAGCAATCAATTAGAAATCACTTGCCTTATTTTTCATAGTAATCATCATTTAAAAGGCAAGTTTCTTGATTTGTGAAAATTTTTCAAATCTGATTGAAGTTTGAAGTGATTATGTTTAGAATTCCCTATCCTAAATTTTGTGTGCCTATTAGGGACTACGCTTAACTTCTAATTACTTTGGGCTAGCACATTTCTTACTTGAAACCCAAGGTGAACAAGTTAAGATCAATTGGACCTGGAATAGAGCCAATTAGGATTTCAATTTTTAGGGTTTTAGAGTGCTAGTTCACACTTGTCTGCATAAAAGGAAACAAACCCTCCTGTATTTATGTGCTACCCAAGCCCTTGGTTGAAAAGAGCTAATCAAGAAAATCCCTAAAATCAGGCTCTAAATTCACTTGAACCCTAAAATCCTTGGACCTAATAACCTGGGAGTCAAATCAGGGTGATTTCTAGGTCTTGACCTAGATCTCATTCTGCCATCTTTAGGGCAGGTCAGGTGAAGTTGGTCTACATTGTAGGCCAACCAACCTCTAAATTAGGTCACAAGTTGAAATTAACTTCTAATCAAGTGAAATCAAAGGCACAAATTAGGACCTAAAATTCGTAGACTTAAGGACTTAAGTTTGTACATTCCGATCTACCTGGACCCTCAGTGATAAGGAAGGTCGGGTGGGGGAAACCCTATAACCCGTAGGGACGCTCTACCGTGTAGGGGTCTTTGCAGGGCTCTCCCTTCCTGGCTGCCCAAGTAATTCTCAGGTGTGCGAATTTCTGATTCAGAGGTATCATCCGCCTCGAAATTACCTTAGTCATCCAAAAATCTTTAGGTTCCTTGATTGGGTCAATATCACATCCAATCCCTCATCCCTTCTATTAAAGCGCATACACAGATTATCTTAGGGGTTTCTGTCAGATCTAATCAGCTTCAATCTAACCTAAGTTTTAATTCTACATCTTGATTCCACCTTTTTTTTTATTCAAAATGCAACCCAACATGTTAGCAGACCCGTTTGAGGATATAGAGGTTAATGTGTCAAACACAACAACATTCATTTTAGAACAAGCATAGCTAATTTTGACACGACTAGAAAACGGGGCAACTTGGGATGTTCTCATGCCAAAATACCGGGAAATTGAGAGATGGCATAATGGTGAATATATCTTGTGTAGATTTGAGCCATCACTATGGAAAGTACACCGAGATGACCTTGAAAAAAGAGACAAGGTAATGCAGATGTTGAAACGTGTTATCGATCAGAGGCATCAGTACACCCTTGTGACATCTTGGATTAACCAACACAATCTGCCAAATCCTAAGTTTGATGATCAAGCTTGTTATGAACCCCAAACCCAAATGGAATCTGGTTTAAATTATGAGCAAATTAGCATTCCTAATCTTGAGACAGGTTGGGAGGATCCGATTACAGGTGTTCACAATTTTGAGCCAACCCTAGAAAATCAAAACCCTGGCTTAGACTTTCCAAACACCTGTGATAATGAAATTGAATCAGAACCTCTCGAGGGTGTAAATTCCACTCCTTATTCTGATGACTCTTGAGAGCAATTCTGACATCCCTATAGAACCCAACCTAGATTCTAGTGATCCAACCCACACCCTTAACCTAGAATTAGGATTTGAGCCTTATTAGGATGATTATGAGGCCCCGTGCAAAACAAATCAGATGTTGAATCCGAACTACGATTCTGGGCCTGTATGTGATGAGTACACCTCTTCAACCTCCTCAGAGATACAGATTAATTTTTCGGAAGTTACGCCAATTTATGATACAAAAATCGAGGAGTTGGAAGAGTTGGGTTTTGATTGGGTCTTCCCTATAAGCCAAGAACCCAAGCCCAAACCTAATAGGGGCATCTTTGAGAGTTCGTAACCTGAAACTAGGGTAGGCCCAGGTCAAGTTGCTGATTATCCACATTTTGATCTATTCTGTGGTGGAATCTCGGATCCCGAATCAGATTCAAAACATGATTCTCACAAGTTCTCCGACGATTTCAAATCTTACTCTGATTTCGGAGAACTGTTGTTTCCTAACAACTCTGAGCCAATTTCCGACCTCAACAACTACGACCCATCTTTTGATTCTGACGCCAAGGTCAATGATTTGAAAGAAAACACCTCTTCTACACATGAACTTTCCCAAACCCATTCTCAATCCCGATCCGCAACCAGACACAATTTCTACTCTGATTCTCTTCTCGATGATCCGATTGCACATGATTCACCTCCATATCTTTATCAGGTTTCGGACATCGATCAGATTACAAATCACGCCCCATCCTTCTCTGATCACTCTTGTAGGGCTCCTACATCCTCCACTGATTCTTTTTCATTTAAGGATTCCTACTCTGATCAGGCTAATCTGATTCAGCCAAACCCTAACTTTTCACTTCCACATCCTTTTGAGCTTCATAGTATCTAGTGGGTACCGCATCTCTTGATCCACATCTATCAACCCACCAGATTGATTGGGTTTGGGCTGCATCATCAGCCTGTTGCTCTGAACAAGCACCTGGTTAGACTAACCAGGCTATTGATCAAGATGTTTGTTCTACAAAACTCATCTGATTTGACCACTCCTCCATACCATTTTCTGCTCAACTGAAGGCATTGAATTTACGCTTAACGAGAGGCAACCCGTCATCCAAAAACCCGAGATCCTTCTGATTATCCTTTTTGTACTTCACGTCTATTGTACTCTGAGTTCGATTTTAGAACAGTCTATCCCACCTCCGGTACTCATATCAAAGCTTGAAATTGTCCACAACAGTCATCCCTACCCGTTCGCCCACCCGGTAACCCTATTCTAATTCCTGAACCCAAACCTTTTCATACCCTCCGTTTACAATGAGGACATTGCAAAACTTAGGCATGGGGGGTGTTAAAGTGAAAACATACAAAAATTCACAGTTTGGAAGGATTCTCACAAAAAAAATACATATTCCAAAAAACCAAAAAAATAAAAAAATTGAAAAGAACAAAAAAATGGAGAAGGGAGAAAATTTTGAGTGAATTAATTGCATATCATTCTTGAAGGGGAAAATGGGAGGTGATATAAAGGTCAAAAAGGAGCAACAATTTGAAACAAAAAAGATAATCATTAGTAAAAGATTAAGGAATCTACTTAGTTCTAGACCAAATCAAAAGAAAAAAATAAAAGAAATAAAAGTGCTAAGGGACAAAAGAGATTAGTATGAACGCTGATCTTAGGCCTCTTAGGCTTGTATTTAGGCATAAAAATTCAAGCATCTGATAAGATCTGAATAGTCCTCAAGAGGTTGGGGAAAATGCGAAGCTTAAGTATTAGGTCTAAGGCTTAGGGATTATTCGACATCATTAACTAACCTTTGGTTTGCAGGACTCGGTAACCTAAGCACCCTAACCCACACACAGTCTGGTTCAGGGCACTTAATTATCAAAATCACGCAAAAATGTTAATTATGTTCTGAAAAAGCTACCTAGATTAGGAGCGACTGATTAACACAAGTTGATTTGGAAGAGTTCCTGACGTAGAGAGGCAGGAAATCTGCCTCGAAGATGCGTAATAACATACCGTCTCCTCAGTGCTTATCTCCTAAGATATCTAAATATCCTACCGAAGGCATGTAAGTACCTTGTGTTAGTTCAGGTGCCATGGGCAGGATTATCCCAAAATGTCAATTGCTAGGACCTGAATTTAGCTATAAAACGCCATGGGTGGGATTATCTCGAAATCTCGAAAGCCAGGATTCCAGGGGTTGCCACGGGTGGTGCTATCTTGAAGCATCGATTGCCAGGGACCCTGCGAGGATTGATGGTGGGAGCTAGGAATTCGATACAGATGGTGTTGAAAAGCCAATTTGAAGCTAGAAATAAAGAAAAGAGAAAGAAAACTCTCCAAAAATAAAAAATCTTCTATCTCTCTCTTACAAAAACGCACTGCAAACTGAAACTGGGCTATGCATGTTACAAGCACGGGCGCTTTAACCGCGAAGTTCAATGAACCTTAGGTTAGTTCTTGTGGGCCTTAGAAACCTTTACGGCAAATTGAGGCTAAAGCTAGTCAGGTTCGGATCCTGGTTGGTACTTGAGTACCTCTAGGCTTACTATTGGCATTCTGACTTAATCTACAAAAGAAAGCACACATCAAGAGTTCTGAGCATAAAAAGGCATGGTCTAGAATTTAAGTTAATTCCATGAGATTTTGCCAAGGGTCTAGCAAAAGTTAGGCATAGGGGTATGATGGAAACATCATCATGAGTCATAACTAGATCAGTTTAGTCATTATCAAGGAATAAAAGCTCCTACATAACCGCCAGAGAGCCATAATTCATTGCATGATCATTCTAAGAGAAAGACAAGAAAATAGGGTTAAAACTGTAATTTTACCATCATATCTTGAATGCAGAACAACCATGAGTTTTCCTAGGAGGTGATTAAGGGTCAAATGGTCTTAAATATCCAACAAGTGGGTTAATATAGACAGAAAAGGGTTTTCGCGTGTTTTGAAAATTAAATGACATCTGAAACCCTAAAAGCAAACCTGCTTAATTAACTAAGGTTATAGTCATGATGAAATTCACCTAAACCCTTTAAAATTCATAGAAAAATATTTTCTAGGGTTTGGTACCTTTAATTTAACCATCAGAACCCGTCTTGACCCAAAATAGGGTCCTAGACAGACATTTGCCCTAATTTAGGCTTTTACGTAAATTACCCATTCAAACTAGGTCAAAACCTAAATTTAACTTCACCATTGGATTCCTTGGGTTAAAATTAGGTTTGTACCAAAACTTGGGTCCAATATGAGATCATGTTGACCAAGTTTGCATTTTGATCCAGTCAGACTCTTTCTATCTCATCAGACCCTTAACCTTTTGAATTCCTTGCAAATAGCCCCCCAATTTTGTCATCATCTTCACAAAAAGGTCCCTCCACCATTATTGCTCAAGAATCCTACTCCGACAAGCTTCATTTGGAGAGATCTCCTTAATTGATTGATGAAACCTTCCCAAAATCAAAACGGAGATTCTTTAGGAAACCCTCTTTCCAATGGGACCAACCTTGAATCCTAACTACTTCCCAAAAGCTAGTGTGAACACTTTGAAAGAATGGGTATCCTATTTTTGCGTAAGCTCCAAGGGTCCCAAGCTTGTTTCCAAGCTTGGAACCCCCTCCTAAGCCCTATTTAAGCACACCCAAAATCAAACTGGAGATTCTTTAGGAAACCCTCCTTCCAATGGGACCAACCTTGAATCCCAACTCCTTCCCAAAAGCTCGTGCAAACGCTTTGAAAGAATGGGTATCCTATTTTTGCGTAAGCTCCAAGGGTCCCAAGCTTATTTCCACGCTTGGAACCCCTTCCTAAGCCCTATTTAAGCACGCCCAATGCATGGTTGTGCTCAGCAGCTAGTTTTAGGGCCAAAAACTTCTTCAAAACTCTCCCTCCGGCCCTCCTCCAACTTAGCTCTGGTGAGCTCGTCACCCATCTTCCTACGGACGGCCAATGGCCAAATTGGCCTGACCACCTTCTTCCTCATCTTCGTCTGCGCCTGGTGGACCAAAGCTAGGGCATACAGATCCCCTTCTTCGACGTTCCCCTCTCGGAGGATTCATCTTCCCCACGTCCAACCATCACACTGACATGGGTTTTCTACCTCCTTCGACCATTAGATTAGGTTCTTTATCTTCCTCTACTTCCCTCCTTTTTACCTATTTCTATCTCTCAAAATGATTGCTAACCACATGTCTCCCCCTCCGTCTTCTTTCGCTCCAACGAAGCTCCGGCGATTCCCAACCGCCGCTCCACCGCTCGAACCTCATTGCTATCGTCCCTATCAGCATCGCCACAACGTCCCCAACAAAAGCCCTATATCAGTTAGGGCATTCACCCTCTCCATCGTTCCACCGACCAACCCACCCTCGCTCCACCTTCGCTGAATTTGCCACATGCACACACACCTTCTTATAGCACACCACCACCACCATTACATTCATCAACGACCAACGATCCTCCTGAGCTCTTTTGACATGGCCGCAAGGCCGTATTATTGTGTTTCAGGTTTTCACCTCCAACCGCCATTAACGTGCAAGCTTCAAGCTTGCTTGAAGCCTTCTCCAGCAGCTGCAGTTCCAGGTGTCCACATCAGGCAATGCAGAATCAACCCAGCTTTACTCCTGATCAGTTAATTAGGCCATTGACTGCCTTCCTCGTACGAATTTGCCGAAGATAGCTGCTGCTGTGAATAGAGAAGACAGTGTGGGACTTTCCCTAAATCTTACCCCAAGTTAAGTTTGGTAGGGGGAGGGAGTAGGCTTTAGGCAATGGTTATTTATATAACCGTCCCTAAAGGTGACCATTAGCGATGGTTATACAACCGTCCCAAAAAACTCATTGCAAACCGTGCATTTTGTAGTAGTGATATAATTAGTGCAATTTAGTTCAAAATTTAAATGTCACCTATGCAATTTGTTTTCTAACTAAATATTACTTGTGTAATTTAATTTAGGATCAAGAAGCACATGAACTTTAACATAAACTTTCATATTAACGTATAGTTCCACTTTAAAAAAATTACACTGCGATATAATTGTAGCTTTAACCGCATAGGAAAGTATCATCAAACCAATTAGGCAATTCCTTTTTTAGCTTTGGAATTGTCTTGAAGTCCATCATAGCAAACTAAGAGTATCAAGCAACATAACTATAGCCCTTATTCCCAGCTTCAATCCTATCCTCAAAGACCACCTCCTCCTCCATGGTAGTTCATATCTCCCTATATCATTTTCTTATGGTGATTGGCTATACATTGAAACATTGTGTAGGTCTAATTGTATTATTATGGAGAAAGGAGGATTGGAAATTTTGAATTGAGAAGAAAAGAAAAAGGAAGAAAGAAGAAACATGCATTGATGAGGTGTGGCTCACAATTGCTAAAATATCCAAATTAAGCTAGAAACGAAGTTAAAACACTGTTAATTAGCAAAAGAAATGGGTTAAGTATGAGATTTATAGAAAAAGACCTAAAACACTCAATTTATGTGAAAGATATATAATTAGGTCAAATATGAGAGATTCTATACATAAATATGTATATGGAGGTATTAAATGCCAATTGAACACAATCTGAGCTTGAATAAACAAATACATGGCTGAATTATGTTCTACTATTTTCAAAATACTTGCCGTAAAAGTTTCATGGAGTTTTGACATCATTAGGACCTTATAATTAAAGATTTACATTAAACTATAGAATAGTATTTATATTGTGTATATATGTTTATATATATAAATCGTGTAATTAAATGTGTAAAGATATAAATAAATCAATAAAAATAAATTAAAAATCTATATTAATTAGGTAATAAGGTAAATTAACGAACTTATGAATCAATTACATTATCAATTTATTAATTTATACTTTAATTAAGAAATTAAACCTAATTTAAATGTGCATTTTTCACTAACTTTAACTAATTTTTAAATATAATTATATATTTAATTATTGTAAATACACTATTCCAATAAGTAGCCTACGTATTGGCTACACATACATATAATTTAATTATAAAATAATTATCAATTTAGTGCCTTAATGAAGCTTCAAAATCTGCTAGAAATCACGATGTGCACTGACATTTAGCGCACATGAAAGGTGCCACATCATTAACTATAGTGCATCACACACGGTATAAAATGAATCATAAGGGTCGACCTCCTCGCTAGTACGAGGGTTGGATCCCTAATGAGCATATTCATGGTCCATTATGAGAGAGAGATAAAGGAGGTCTGCTAAGCCTGAGCGCGTGGGCCTCTATGGACCTAAAGTTATACTAAATAACGTAAAGAAGAATCCAACTAGGGCTTACTTAATAGTGGTACTGATCTGGTCCCATAAGGGGACGTTGACCCTACGAAAGGTGGCCCAAAAATGTAAAATTTCTTAGGTTAAAGTGTATTAGTAGGCTAAGTTAAGGTTAAATTAACTAAGTGTTGAAAGGTTAATAAGTTAGGGTGAGTGTTGAACCGTGTGTGCGTGTAGTGAGTGTATGGTATAGTGTTAAGTGTTAATTGTGTGTGTTGTGTATGTATGTGTAAGTTAGTATATATATGGTAGAATAGTATATACATGTGTGTGTGTGTGTGTATGTTAGTATTATAGTATATATATGTTAGTACATTTATATAGTAAGCATTATAGTTGTATATATATTTAGGTTAGTTAGTATACTTAGGTATTGTAAATATGTTTGATGTATATTATTAGTATGAATTAGATATAATTAGTATATTTGTTTCCTTTTGTGCCTTGATTATAAATGTTTTTAAGGCATAATTTGATATAGTGTAGGTAATTAACCTTGATTAGTTTAGAGTAATTTTTTATGCCTTTAGACTTGTAAATATTATTGAGGTATTGTCATTAACATTAATTCATTCATTTTTATATATAATTGACTTAGATTAGTTCATTCTCTGATTCTTTCATTCATAATTTATTTTGATGTAAATAAACTTAATGTTTTTAGAATAAAAGATAATTTTTGGATAATAGAGAGTGATGTATGTCAATAACTGTCTCCCAATGAACGACTTAAAATAAAATCAGTAAAAATTGTAAATAAATAAATAACATCCGTCTGGATTATGACACTATATCACAACGTGATAATTTACCCTAATTAACTAGCTCTCCAGATCTTCGATCATGCATGTGCCTGGAAAAGGATAGTATGTTAGATTCATAATATAAACTGTCGTATATTATTATTACGGAATTATACATTATCATATACATATATACTTTAATATCACAATTACAATCATTAATGTAATCTAATTATGTTACTAGGCCATACACATCTCATATGGGTATAGGATTCATACATAGAAATTATGTAAAAATGAAAATTCTATGATGGGTAGAATTGTCATTTCTTCTTTAGCGATTATGGTCCCCGAAAGATTATGTGAGGAGTGGGTGGTAACAATTTTCTACATCCCATCGCAGAGAATAAAAAGGACCCTTGGAAAGAACTCAAGAGACACCAAGTCTTTTTCTTCTTTTGCTCTCTCTCGCTATACTCTCTAGAAGTGCCATTGCCCTTCATTAGAGAAATGACTCCAAAGGATCGTCGTGAGCATTCTTGACAAGTCTCCCGCTGCAATGGATTCAAGTACCCCTCCATCATCTCTCGTTTCATTTCGTTATGGGTTAATGATGAAATGAAAGGATTATTCTTGGAATTTAGAAAATCGATTAAGTTATTTTGCTAAATTGATTTGGTTTTCGTATGGCTCAAATTCCATCATGGTAGGTAGTGGTGGAGTCAGAGATTTTTCCTGGAGTAGGCATTCAAAAAATAGAAACTCATATAATATAGCAACCCAGAAAAGTGACAACGAGAATATAATTATATGTAATTTATAGATGATATTAAAATTTTTTAATGTTTGTGATAAAAGCATCATTTATCTAGTCATCTCCAGATGATTTTGCAAGCTAGTCTTGGCGATATTGATAGTTGAAAAAATCTCTTCTTATACTTGCTATAACAAGTTGAAGGACAACATCAATTATTTAAAGAGAATGTACATTCAATTCTAATATGTTTGATTACAAGATATACAGACAAACTTTATGTATATGTGTTGATAAAACAAGCAAAAAAACATAGAAAAAATCACATAACCACACAATGAGAGAGGAAAGGAGTTAAATATGAGTATCTATAGATGGAAATTAAGGTCAAAGAGGATATTGAGAGGGGACACGGATGGGAAAAGTCTATATCTATATAGAGAAGGGCATGGTTCTTTGTAGACAATGGAACGAAGGTGGGCACCTCCCTTTTTACATTGGGTAAGTCCAAGGACACAAGTTTGTTTTGGTTGATAAATGTAATGAGATTTTGGAATTTATTTTTATAGCAACCTTCTCAGCTCGGATCATGTTTCTAGTTTGTCCCCAATGATTGATCTTATTCCCCCCTTGGTGACCCACTTAGACTCCGACTCTCTCACCATCCCTCCTTCTCAAGAGGAAATTTTTTTTACTCTCTCTCAAATGCCTTCCAATCGCACTCCAGGTCCTAATGGCTTTAATACAAAGTTTTTTAGATACTTTTGGGACTTGATTAAGGATGATTTGACCCTCGCAATCTCCTACTTTTATGTTAATTGCAAGGGTCCCAAATATTTCAACAACATGTTTATTTCCCTTATTCCGAAAAAAGGGAGCGCCGGTGATCTCTCCGACTTCCGCCCAATTAGCCTCTGCAATGTCATTTACAAAATCTCCTCTCCTATCTTGGCTAATAGGTTGGTTGGTCTCCTTCCTAAACTTATCTCTCTGGGGCAAGCCGATTTTGTTAGGGGCCACTCTATTTTTTATCACATTGCTACTACCTTTGAGCTTGCCCAGCATATTGACAAAAAAGTGTTCAGTTCCAATGTCATTATCCAGCTGGATCTCCAGAAGGCTTATGATAGGGTAGACTGGAACGTTTTGTTTAATATCCTTAGGAGATTTGGCTTTTCCGAGAAGGTCATTGATCTTGTTATGGGTTTCGTCCATCATGAAGGATCTTCCCTCCTCATTGATGGAGCTTCCTCTTCCTTTTTCAATGTCTCTCGAGGTCTTAGGCAAGGGGACCCTTTATCCCCTTTGCTGTTTGATCTCTTCATGGAACCTTTCATACAAGGTATCAAGGAATTAGCATTTTAGGGTAACTTGGTTCCCTATTCTGTTAAGCAGAGAGTCTTCCCCCCCCCCCCCCCCCCCTGCTCTCTTGTATGTCGACAACATTGTCCTCTTCCTCAATGGCAATGTGTGTTCGATCTCCAATCTCTCTAAATTTGTGAACTCTTTCGAGACCGACTTTGGTCAGCGCCTCAATGATTTGAAGAGTTTCTACTTCTTTGGGAAGCATTTTCCCTCTGGTAGATTTCACCGTATTCTTCATCTTATGGGGTGCCAGATAGGTTTCTTCCCTTTCACCTACTTGGACTGTCCCATCTTCCCCGGTCGTGCGAAAATCTCATATTTTTCCCCCATTGTTGATAAAATTAATACTAAATTGGCCGGTTGGAAAGCTAACCTCATGTCCTATGCCTCAAGACTACTCCTTATCAAACATGTGCTCTCTTCCATGCCCGTCTATATCCTATCCGTTTTGGATGTCCCTATGGCTATCATCAAAAGGCTTGAGAGCAAATTTGCGGATTTCCTTTAGGGTTCCTCCAATACCGAACATAAACATCATTGGATTGCTTGGAAGCATGTTGCCAAACCCATTTCTCATGGCAATCTTGGCATTCATGATCTTGGTCTTTTCGTTCAAGCTCTTCGGATGAAGAGGGTGTGGAATATCCTTTTCTCTGACTTGCCTCATGCCAACTTAAAGAAATATCTTTATGGCAATATCTTTTCTACCTCTCGTCCTCTCCCTTCCTGCATTCATACCCTTTGGGAGACCTTTCACTCAATGAGGCACTATATTCACTGGGAGATTCATGAAGGGGTTGTTGATTTCTTGGTTGATATTTGGATTGGTAATGCGACTGTCAAAAGTCTTCTCCCCGAACCCATTGACCTTGCCCCTATTTCTGTCAAGGACATTTTGGACCACCTTTCTGAGGTTCCCTAGTTCAATCTTCTTCCTTGCAATATTAGATCGCATATCCTTCGGACTACTCTGGATGGCTCTCCGGACTTCCCAATTTGCTCCCCCAATTTCTCTAGCTCCTTCTCCGTGGCTTCTGCCTATCTCTCTAACTTTCCCAAAGAGTAGGAGATCCCCTACATGAAAGAGATATGGAAGCTTGCCTTGCCTATCTCTGTCTCTATGTTGGCTTGGAGAATTCTTCACTTTAAACTTCCCATTGACGATAACATCTCTAAGCTTGGTTTCAATCTTCCTTCTAAATGTTTGCGTTACCCTTCTCATCCTACTTCGGAAACCCTCTCTCACTTTTTCTCTGGTAGTGAGCTTGTGTATCATATCTCTAATTGGGTTATCTCCAAGCATCTCATTACTCTTGTCCATCCGTCTTATTTTTTATGCATCATGAAGTCTCAGGCCTTCTCTCGGAGAGCCAAGATTCTTAAGGGCCTTATCTCTTTTATTTGGTATAATGTCTGGTGGGTCAGGAACAAGACTAAAAATGAGGGTCTCAATCCTACCAGGATTAATTTTGTCCTCAGTCATAATGGGATAACTTTAATATGTCCTTACGGTTTGAAAGACAGTGCCCGAAGACTTTTGTGGTGTCCTGAATTAGTCCTTCAAAAGGGATCATGGTTAACGTAGCGGCGATTTCTGGTGTGTGTTACGACCCGATTCCCGAATCCCTACGAGACATAAGAATCAGACCGACTCGACTTATCCCAAGACCTAGTCGTCCAACGTACTGAACCCCGGGCCCTGTGGGGTGCCTAGCTATCTCCCTATACTAGTAGCTCTCCCCGATACTGTGTACGCGAGGGCCAAGAGTCGGTACAAAGTGGCTAAACCTAACCCCAGCTCTCAACCCTAGGGCGGCTAGCTTCGCTCTGCACTAAGAGGTAACATGTGCTTCCCTTGGTACCACGTACCTAAGAGACAGCACACTTTCCCATTCACTTCTCCAGTTCCATTCTATTTATTTCCAGGAGCTCTACTCCTAATTTTCCGTAGGGTTCATGCTCATGTTTCTCAGGCCAAGCCATACAAGGTTTCATCATTTCAGGTTTATTCGCATATAGCACGGGTTTCCAACATTCAAACTTTCCTTTCCAATTTATATACATGCAGCTCGTATTTAATTTCAAACAACAGAAATTACATGTAGCAGTTACTAACAACAGTACTCTACATTTCATAGGCAGCTGTTATCCAATTACAGACAATTATTATTCCATCTACTCATTCCAAGACTATATTTCAGGCATTTAATACAATCGTTCCAGTGTTTCTAGTCATAGGATTCATGCCATACCCTAGGATTTATCCTTCAATCTAGTTTTTCTGGTCCTAGGATTCATGCCATACCCTAGGATCTATCATTTATTCCAGATATGCATTTATGTTTGTAATTAGCTAAGGGAAGCCACTCTACTCGCAAAATCAGGAATAATGGGGGCTTGATCAGCAGGTCCGCATGCCTTCGCAACCCCCAAATCCGTAATAAAACGTGGTCCTAACACAAGGATCAACCACAACAACCACTCAGAACATGATAAAAAGCATTCCAACAAGTAGAGGAACTTATATGAAGAAGAACGAAATCTTAAACACGGAAATCGTACCTCGAACGGACCCTAAACGAGTCAAAAACAACAACGCTGACTCAAATCAGACGTCTGGAACATCTTCCAGACGTCTTAAAAAGGGTCCAGATCATACCTCACTCTACGCTACTCCTCAGACATCCAGGGATCCTGCTGAACCGTCTGGACTTAGTTTCAAACATCCGACAATCCCTTCGGATGTCTGGAGACGCTCTCCACCATCTGGTGACTCGTCCAGACGTCTGAACCGCGTGGGAGGGCGTGTCCCGCGCCTTCCCGAAGTGAATCCTACATACGCATGCAAAAAATCTCTCAACACGGCATGCAACAGAGCTTCGGCGAAACGGCCTGCATGGCCGTATCCGCAAAAGGAAGCAAAGGGCGCAGTACGCACCTCTCAGCCGTCTAGAGTTGCTTCCAGACGTCATCACGTTGTCTGGACATAGGTCCAAACATCTGATTCTGGGAAAAATCCCAGAATCAGAAACTCCATCTCCTTCCTACTGCGCGCGACCACGCCGTGCAGCCGCTCGTCCACTACTCGAGCTACAGCAGAGCCAGGGGAAACCTCCCCAGCACAACGCTACGCCTCACGCATGTCGGCTGGCCTCGAACTGCTCCGGCGAGCTCTCTCTCTCTCACGGCTCGCGCGCTTTCCTCTTCTCCCCTTCTCTCGCTGCCCCTCTCCTCTCCGCCGCTGCACTTGGCAGCAACTCACTACTCTCGCTCTCACCCTCACTGGAAGAAGAAGGGGGAAGGATGGATGCGCGAGGGCGTGAGGGAGAGGTGGGGATATAAGTAGGCGTGAGGGGGAAAAGGTCCTGTAGTTGGTGAGGGGAGAGAAAGAGAAGAAGGCAGCTGGGGTTCAGTATGCGCGCGTCACCCGCGTAGACTTGCGGTCGTACACACGCAAAAATTAATTTCCAGACGCCTGGGAAGGTGTCCAGACGTCTGGACCAACTCCCAGACGTCTTAAAGTGTTTTGATTGCACAGGTCTTAACAACATAACAAACTCAAAGGAAGTTTCATCCCCAAAACTTGCGCTAACTAGGGTGCAAAAAAAGAACAACTTACGCATAACAAACTCAAAGAGGACCAAAGCCTGTCCGAAAAGACGTACCCTCAAAGAACTTCGGGTACCGCTCCCGCATCGCCGCCTCAGGCTCCCCGGTAGCCTCCTCGTACCGCTGGCTCCTCCACAAGACTTTCACCAGGGGTACCTGCTTCCGCCTTAGACTCCGGATGGCTCTGTCGAGAATCTTCACTGTTAAGCCAACTTTATAATGTTGCTTGTAACTATACTTCTAGATTGCTTAATATTATTGGACATGATATTGCTAAATCATACAAACATTTTGGATTTACACGCCTTTTTGGTGCTTCCTTGATAGTTAATTAAAAAATCTTGTCACTCTTTGGACCTTTCTGAGCACATGATTTTTCCAATATATATAATGGAAAGAAAGAAAAAATTGATGGTAGAGATGGTTAATTTGTTAGAGACAAAAATGGGGGTTGAATTGTGCTAAAAAATTTAAAGAGAATAATTTAAAACAAACGCATAAAATAAGATAATAATTTAGAAAGGAAACACTTGCAAGAAAAACCTCTAACTACATCTCTCAATCTAGGATTTTACCCGTATCCAAGTAGGAATCACTATCCACAATGATATTACAATTCCTCTCTCCTAGATAATTGTTACAACCCGGTTCCCGAATCCCTACAGGACACGAGAATCGGACCGACTCGACTGATCCCAAGACCTAATCGCCCAACGAGAAAGTAACCAAAAAGCAGTAAAATAAACCACATTCACCACGCAAGCAACTAATAGTAACAAAAGTACAGCAGTAAAGAAAGGAACTACTACAGTACACACCACCACGACTGTAGAGAATTAAAAATAGATACAGAAATATGAATTTATAATAAAAGAGTACAAAGGTGTAACAGAATACTCACTACTACGGAAAAAGGGTACAACAAAAGTACAATTATTGGGCTCTACTAGGCCCAGCACCCTCCGCAGCCGTAGGCTCTGGCTGCTCAACACTTGGTCCTGAAAAAGGTGGTAAGTACGACACGTCAGCGAAACGCTGAGTAGAGATGCAACCAGCTAGCTAAGAAAAGCAGTAAAGGTGGATAGGTAGCTGTTGTTTTCAATTTCCTTCCTTATATAACTAATTATTCTTTCTTTCATCACTTGGTTTATTTATTATGTCCTTTTTGTTGATCCCGAATGTTCCTTGTGGGAACGATCTTGATTGCAGTCTTTTCCGAAAAGTAGAAGTAGCACGTGATGCTCTCCTGGCCGGGAGAGTCCCCCGTGGTAGTTCTACCCTCAGTCAACCACCCCAAGGTCGCTGACAGACGTAACGGTGACTATGGCACGTGCAATAAACGCACAGGTAGTTACCCCGCACTGGCACGCGGTCAGTCGTTTCCGTTAACGGGTGCGCCCCAAGCACAGCACGGAACCAGTATAGGGCAGAGCCCTCTCAGTAACAAGGGTCCAGCCCCTCCACAATAACCAAACAGGGGTCTTGCCCCTCCACAGTCCACGCACCCTCGCCTGACTACCCTGGTTTGCCTAGTGGGCCTAATGGAATGCCAACCGCTTGGCTGTTTTTGCATCTTTATGTTTATTATAGTACAGTCGTTATAGTATAAGACAAGATAGCTACGGTTGTCATTACAATAGATTTTTTTACTTGGAAATAGTTTTCCCGATGTCGAACTCAGGGAGCTACTGGAATTCTAGAAGTACAAAGTTTCTCTATTGGATTACAAAAATAAGAGAGAGAGAGAGAGAGAGAATTTTGTTTGTCTTGGCTTCTTCTTCTTCTCTTCTTCTCTCACAGCTGTGCCTTCTTCTTTCTTCTTTTTGTGCTTTCTGTCTTCTTCCCTCTTCTTTCTTCTTCTTCTTTTGTTCTTTTTCTTCTTCCTGGCTGTTCGTCTTCTTCTTCTGCTCGTCCTGTCTTCTTCTCTTCTCTTCAGCTGCAGAGTCTTCTTCTTTTCTTCTTCTTCCTTCTTCTCTGCTTTATCTCCTCCGGCCGCTACTCAACCGTCGTCTGATGCAGTGGTCAGACGACTTAACTACAGGTCTGCTACAGTGCTTGTCCTCTTTTCCTTCCTTTCTTCCTTCGCTGCTTCTTCTTCTTCTTCCCTGCCTTGAGCGGCCAAGGCTTCGGCCACCTTCTTCCTCTTCTGCTCCTACACATTCACACAACTGGTCAGAGCAAAACCTACCCCTACCCTTCCCCGCGTCTCTCTCTTTCTCAGATTTCTCTCATAGGATCGCTCTCCCAGAGCTGGGTATTCGGGTACGGGTATTGCGCCCGAGACCAGGCCCACCGGCGTGAGGTGGTGGGCGAGGTGTGCGCAGTGTCGGGTATTCGGATCCGGCCCAGACCCGCAGGGCGTGAGCACGGGCGAGGGCGAGCGCGTGGGGCGCTCGTGCATGAGGGACCTGACCCCTGTGTTCGAAGGCGAATAGCCTCGAACACGTTTTCAATTTATGTGCGGGCGCTGAGCCACGCACTTCCGAGGTGGGACTAAAGTCCCACCTCCCAGACTGGCATCCGCAGGCGAGGAGCTCGCGGCTAATTGGGGCAGCCTGTGAGACTCTCGACCTAGCTGCAGACCTGGGAGTCTTCGCGGAGACACTCCGCGCAACCTGGGACTAGCGCCTGGGCGAGATCGAAGCTGCAGCTGCAGGTGAAGGAGCTTCACCTGCTCAGCAATGGCGGCGAAGGGGGCGTGACCTGAATGCAGGAATACGGCCTCTCGGCCCAGTCAGAAGATGCAGGGGGCTTTGCCAGAGTGCGGCAAAGCCAGTGCAGGTGGTGGCGAGGTATGAGGCGGTGTATGGTGGCAGCCCTAGGTCGAACTGTGGTCGGAAAAATGGGTCTGTTCGGGGGGTCTTAAGGTGGCGTGTGGCAGGGAATAAAAAGGGGGAAGCTTCTGAGGTGATCGGCAAGGGGTGAGGAGGTCTGTGGAGGTGGAATGGGCTCGCCGGAGAGGGTGGTCGGAGACGGAGCAGGCGGTGGTGGAAGTTGTGTGTGGGGGCGCGAAAATATAAATTGACAGAGGGGAAATCTAAAGGAGGAGGAGAGGAAGCTTTTACCTATGTTTTGGACGAAGGGGGAAGGGCGGAGCCACCGGCTCGTACCTGCCGGAGCTGGGGAAGAAGAGGCCCTGGAGGGGGAGATCGACGACGAGGAGGCAGGCAGAGGGTGTCGGTGGGTGCAGCACGACACAGACGAGAGGGTTAGGGGAACCCTGCTGCAGGTAAGGTAGCAGAGTGACGAGGAGGAGGAGTTAGTCGTCGAAAGCTGCAGGCCGTCTGTCCAAGCTAGAGAGGATGAAGTGGGGGGTTATTCTCCGTCAGAGATAGCTTACAAGAACTGGCACGGGGTGCTGGTTCTTATAAAGGGGGTGGCAGAGAGGGAGACGCAAGTTGGCGACGTGCGCGCCTCGCCGGAGTGTGGTCGGAGACGAAACCCATACCTTCCGCACGTTCGCATGGAAGGTGTGGGGGTCGTCAGGCAACATGGTCGAGTCCCTGCTACAGAAGACGTCACAGGGAACTCCGCATACATTTTGCAAGACGATCCCCTCTCCCTGCGCGGCGTCATGCTCCACGCAAAGCCGCCGGAGCATGGTGCTGCGTAGAGTTTTGCAGGAGGGACCGTTCTACAAAGAATGACGAGAAAGTTGGGGGTCAAAATGCAAGGGTTTTGAAAGTTAAGGGTCAAAAAGTAAATGAAGAGGAACAAATTGCAAAGTCGGTCAAGGAGGTCTCTTCTTAGGCTCAAGTTTTTATGCATGACTATTTTGAACCTAAGGATTTTAATGGAAAATTTTGTTTCTAGGTTAGACCATGTTTGACCGACCAATTTACGTAAAAACCTAAATTAAATCATTAATTGGGCATAGTTCTCAATGTAGGTCAAAATGGATTTCTAAGGCCAAATTGAAGATTCTAAACCCCAGAGATTATTTTTCTATGAATTTTAGAGGGTTTAGTTGATTTTTACCCTACCTCGAACCTCGTGAATTGAAGTGGATTTGTTTTAGGGTTACAGAATGTCATTTAATTTCTTGAAGTTGCTGCAACCCTCGTTAGATCAGATCATCCCACTTTTCATCTTATTAGGTTTGTTTGACCTGTGTTTTGACCCTTAATTACCCTGTTTGCAAATTGTGTTGGTGAAATTGCATTTTTTTACCCCTTATGACTTGTTTTCTTCTTGAACTCAGAATTCTCTGAGTTAAGCCTTTCTTTGAGCTATGTAGGAGCTTTTTCTTGCATATCTAGGTTAGATTGTGCTAGTTAGGGTTCATGATGAGGTTCTCATCACCTAACAAGTAGGTGTAGGATGGCTAGCTGAACCCCGGGCCCCATGGGGTGGCTAGCTCTCTCCCTACACTAGTAGCTCTCCCCAGTACTGTGTACGCGAGGGCCACAGAATCGGTACAAAGTGACCAGTGCTAACCCTGGGTCCCAACCCTAGGGCGTCTAGTTCCGCTCTGCACTAAACAGGGGGACAGTCGCTCTCCTTGGTACTCCGTACTCAAGGGCCAGCTCACTTCCCCATTCGCTTTCCCAGTTCCATTCTATTTATTTTCCAGGAGCTCTACTCCTAATTCCCCGTTGGGTTCATGCTCATATTTCTCAGGCCAAGCCATACTAGGTTTCGTCATCTCAGTTTTATTCGCATATAGCACGTGTTTCCAACATTTAATCTTTCTTTTCCAATTTATATACAAGCAGCTCGAATTTAGTTTCCAAACAACAGGAATTACATGTAGCAGTTACTAGCAACAGTACTCTACATTTCACAGGCAGCTGTTATCCAATTACAGGCAATTATCATTATTCTATCTACTTATCCAAGACTGCAATTCAGGCATTCAAGACATTCGTTTCAGTGCTTCTGTTTCTAGGATTCATGCCACACCCAAAGATCTATCATTCAATCTAGTTTTCAGGTCCTAGGATTCATGCCATACCCTAGGATCTATCATTCAATCTAGTTTTTCTGGTCCTAGGATTCATGCCATACCTTAGGATCTATCATTCAATCTAGTTTTTCTGGTCATAGGATTCATGCCATACCCTAGGATCTATCATTTATTTCAGATATGCATTAATGTTGTAATTACTAAGGGAAGCCACTCTACCCACAAAATCGGGAGTAATGGGGGCGTGATCGGCAGGTCCACGTGCCTCCGCGACCCCCAAGCTGCAACAGAACGAGGTCCTAACACAAGGATCATCCACAAGAAACCACTCAGCACATGATAACAAGCCTTCCAACAAGTAGAGGAGCTTATACGAAGAAGAACGGAATCTTAAACGCGAAAATCGGACCTCGAACGAACCCTAAACGAGTCAAAAATGACAACTCTGACTCAAATCAGACGTCTGGAACATCTTCCAGACGTCTTAAAAAGGGGTCCAGGTCATACCTCACTCTGCATTGCTCCTCAAACGTCCAGAGATCCTGTTGAACCGTCTGGACCCAGTTCCAGACGTCCAACCACCTCTCCGAACGTCTGGAGAGGCTCTCCGCCGTATGGTGACTCGCCCAGACGTCTGAATCACGTGGGAGGGCGTGTCCCGTGCCCTCCCGAAGCGAAACCTGCACGCATACGCAAAAATCCCTCAGCAAGGCACGCAACAGAGCTTCGGCGGAATGGCCTACATGGCCGTATCCGCAAAAGCAAGCAAAGGAGGAAAATACGTACCTCTCAGTCATCTGGAGCTTCCTCCAGACGTTGTCCGCGTCGTCTGGATGTAGGTCCAGACGTCTGATTCTAGGAAAAATTCCCAAAATCAAAACCTCCTCCGTCTTCTTCCCACTACGCGCAGTCGCGTTGCGCTCGTCCGCTCGTCGAACGAGCTGAGCAGCACCGAAGGAAACCTCCCCAACACAACGCTCCTCCGAGCGCACGCCGGCCGGCCTCGAACTGCTCCGGTGAGCTCTCTCTCTCACGGCTCGCGTGCTCTCTCCTCTTCCCTCTCGCTGCACCTCTCCCCTCCGCCACTGCACCCGGCAGCAGCGGCGGCTCGCTCTCGCTCTCGCGCTAGAGGAAGGAGAGGACGGGTTGATGTGGGTGGCGTAAGGGAGAGGAGGAGGGTATTTGTAGGCATTGGGAGAAGGTTTCTGCAGGTCGGCGAGGGGAGAGAAAAAGAAGAGGGCGGCAGGTTTTAGTCTACGCACGGCACGCGTGCAGACTCGCGATCATACGCACACAAAAATTAATTTCCAAACACCTGGGAAAGCATCCAGACGTCTGACCAAACGTCTGAACCAACTCCCAGACGTCTTAAAGTGTTTTGATGCCTCGGGTCTTAACAGCATAACAAACTCCAAGGAAGTTTCGTCCCCGAAACTTGTGCTAATTAGGGTGCGGAAAAAGAACAATATACGCATAACAAACTCAAAGAGGACAGAAGCCGGTCCTAAAAGACGTACCCTCAAAGAGCTCCGGGTACCGCTCCCGCATCGCCGCCTTAGGCTGCTAGGTAGTCTCCTCGTACCGCTGGCTCCTCCACAAGACCTTCACTAGGGGTACTTGCTTTCGTCTCAGACTCCGGACGACTCTGTCGAGAATCCGTACTCGCCGCTCGGAGTAGGTCAGGTTGTCACCCACCTCGACGCTCTCGTGGCTCAAAACATGACCGGGATCGGTGACGTACTTCCTGAGGTTGGACACGTGGAACACGTCGTGCACACCAGAAAGCTGGGGAGGAAGGGCAAGCCTGTAAGCAGCGGGTCCAACCCGCTCCAGGACCTCAAAGGGTCCCACAAACCTCGGCGCGAGCTTCCCTCTCACCCCAAACCGCTGTAGGCCCTTCGTGGGCGAAATGCGAAGGAAGACGTGGTCCCCAACCTCAAATTGCACCTCTCTGCATTTCCGATCTGCATAACTCTTCTGTCTTCTCCTGACAGTGCGGAGTCGCCTGTAAATTTGCTCAATCACCTCCTGACTCTGCCAGATAGCCTAGGGCCAGCCTCCCACTTGATCCCCACCTCAACCCAACTCAAGGGTACCGTACACCTCCGTCCGTACAAAGCCTCGTAAGGTGTCATGCCGATGCTCGAGTGATAACTGTTATTATATGCAAACTCCGCCAGGGGCAACTGCTCCTCCCAAAAGCCCCTCCAGTCCAGTACACAAGCACGCAAAAGGTCCTCAAGTATCTATATTGTGCGCTCAGACTGTCCGTCCGCCTAGGGGTGGTATGCCGCACGGAACCTCAATCGTGTCCCCAAGGCCTGCTGGAATTCAGCCCAAAACTGGGACATAAAACGGGTATCCCGGTCGGATACGATCTCCCGCGGAACTCCGTGTAGAAAACCACGTCGCAAATATACCTCTCTACCAACTGTGCTAGTCCTAAGGTGACTCAGATCGGCAAGAAACGTGTCGTCTTCGTCAATCTATCCACGATCACCCAGACTGCGTCGTGTCCTCGCTGGGTAACAGGTAATCCCACCACCAAGTCCATGGTGATGCTCTCCCACTTCCACACTGGCACTGGAAGTGGCTGCAACGGCCCTGCAGGCCTCTAATGCTCAGCCTTCACCTGCTGGCCACTAAACACTGTTGTACGAATTCACCTACATCCCACTTCATTCACCTCCACCAAAAGTCGCATCTCAAATCATGGCACATCTTTGTGTTTCTGGGATGTATGGTGAACCTGGAACCGTGTACCTCAGTCAGGAGCTCTCTCAACAGCTCCTCGTCCCCGGGAACGCACAAACGTCCCCTCATGCGCAGTACCCGGTCTGTAAAAGAGAAGTCCCCAAGGTTTCCTGACAGCACTCTGTCACGCAATGACTGCAAGTATGGGTCAACCATCAGTCCTGTGATGATGTGGTCTATCAGCTCTGGCCTCGTCTGTCGTGTCACAGTCATTGCCCAACAGTGCCCCCGTAACTCTAGGGGTCGCCAACTACCCATCTCCTTCATGAGCTCCAACTCTGCGCCTGTAAACTGGCCAAGTGGACGGCCGCCTTTCGGCTCAAGGCATCAGCAACCACGTTGGCCTTTCCCGGTTGGTAGGAAATACTGCAGTCATAGTCCTTCAGGAGCTCCAACCAACGTTTCTGGCTCATGTTGAGCTCCTTCTGATCAAACAAGTATCTGAGGCTCTTATGATCTGTGAAAATCTCAAAGGTCTCACCGTACAAGTAGTGCCTCCAAGTCTTCAGCGCTAAGACGACAGCAGCCAGCTCCATGTCGTTGGTGGGGTAGCTATGCTCATGGGGCTTCAGTTGCCGCGAAGCGTAAGCGACAACGTGACCCCTCTTCATGAGCACACCCCCTAACCCCTGCAAAGAGGCGTTCGTGTACACAACGAACCCGCCACTTCTGTTTGGGATGGTGAGCACGGGAGTCGAAGTCAGCCTCTCCTTCAGCTCCTGAAAACATGCCTCACAAGCGTCTGTCCAAGAAAAGGGCACGTCCTTCGGGGTCAGCTGTGTCATAGGACGTGCAATCTGCGAGAAGCCCCTGATAAACCGCCTGTAATAGCCTGCCAGTCCTGAGAAACTGCAAATCTCAGTAACAGTACACGGTCTCTCCCACCTGAGCACCGCCTCAACCTTAGCTGGGTCCACAGCCAAGCCATCCTCGGAGATCACATGATCCAAGAAGGTAACCTCTCTCAACCAGAACTCACACTTTTTATATTTGGCGTACAGCCTACGTCGTCTCAGTATGTCCAAAACCATCCGCAAGTGCTGTCCGCGCTGCATCTGATCTCGAGAATAGATGTGCACATTATCAATAAATACCACCACGAACTGGTCCAAGTACAGTCTGAACACCTGGTTCATCAAATCCATGAAGGCAGTGGGGGCATTGCTCAGCCCAAATGGCATGACCAGAAACTCGTAGTGTCTGTACCGAGTGAGGAAAGTTATCTTGGAGACGTCTGCCTCCTTGATCCTCAACTGGTGGTATCCCGACCTCAAGTCTATCTTGGAGAATACCGTGGCACCTCACAACTGGTCAAACAAGTCATCAATCCTCGGTAGTGGATACCTGTTCTTGATGGTAACCCTATTCAACTGTCTGTAGTCCACACAAAGGCATAGGGTACCATCCTTCTTCTTTACAAACAATACCGGGGCTCCCCACGGAGACGCACTGGGCCTCACAAAGCCCTTCTCCAGAAGGTCCTGCAACTGAGACTTGAGCTCTCGCAGCTCAAGTGGTGCCATCCTGCACGGTGCTGTAGAAATAGGGCTGGTTCCCGGTACTAGTGAGATCTCAAACTCAATCTCACGCTCGGGCGGTGATGAGAACCTCATCATGAGCCATAACTAGCTCATTTTGACCTAATACAAAGGATAAAAGCTCCTACATATCTCAAGGAAAGGCTTAACTCAGAGAATTCTGAGTTTGAGAAGAAAACAAGTCATAAGGGGTAAAAATGCAATTTTACCAGTATAATCTGCATACAGGGTAATTCAGGGCCCAAACATAGGTCAAAGCAGCTTAATAAGAATAAAAGTGGGATGAGATGATCTAGCAAGGGCTACAGCAATTCCAAGAAACTAAATGATAATCTGTAACCCTAAAACAACCCACTTCAATTCACGAGGTTCGAGGTAAAGTAAAAATATAATAAACCCTCTAAAATTCATAGAAAAATAATCTCTAGGGTTTAGAACCTTCAATTTGGCCTTCAGAACCCATTTTGACCTACATTGAGAACCATGCCCAATTAATAACTTAATTTGGGTTTTCGCATAAATTGACCGGTCAAACAAGGTTTAATATAGAAATGAAATTCACCATCAGATTCCTTAGGTCCTAATCAGTCATGTATAAAAACTTGAGCCTAAGAAGAAACCTCCTTGACCAACTTTACACTTTGGTCCTCATATATTTACTTTTTGGCCCTCAACTTTTGAACCCTCGCATTTTGGCCCCTAACTCTCCTTCGTTCTTTGCGATCAGGTCCCCCCTGCAAAACCTGCCAGCACCATGCTCCGGCGACCTTGCGCGGAGCATGGCGCCGCGCAGGGTGAGGGGGGGAACCTGGCAAGTAAACCGGGGGTGCCCTGCGTCGTCAGCCGTCGCAGGGACACCCCCCTGGTCGTTGTAACCCACCATACCGGCCGTGCGAACGCACGGACGGTATGGGTTTTTGTTTCCGGCCATCCTCCGGCGAGGGAGACACGTCGTCTCCCTCCGCCTTCCTCCCTGTTTTGATCCCTATAAATACCCCCCGTTGCTCCACCGACCGGGGCAGCTCGGGTCTGACGGAGAAAACCCCCAACTTTCCTCTCTTCTCTCTCCGGCAGACGCTCACCAACTCCGGCGGTTCCTCCCCCTTCTCCTCTTCGCTCTGCCGCAATACCAGCAGCAGAGACTTCCTCCCCTGCTCTTCCCGTGCCACGCCGCACCCAGCTGGCGGCTCTCTGCTCGCCGCCGCCCCTTTCCCTGAGCATCGTCTTCTCCGGCGACAGTCGATACGACTGTCGCCCTGTTCCTCCCCCTTCGTCCCTGCAAGTAAGCTAGAACTACTCCCCTTCTTCTCCTCTTTCTTTCCCCGCTTTCAATTTATTCAATTAAGCCCTCGACCGACCCTGACCATCGTCACCCCCTTCGTCTCCGGCCACCCTCCGGCGAGATGCTCCCATCGCTCCACAGCCTCACACACCTCGCCGACCCTCACCGAACCTCCGCCTCATCACACTGAGCACCCCCCACCCCTTCACTGCCACTCCACACCTCCGTAACGCTTCCCCCAACAAACCCATCCTCCGACCCACAGTCCGACCTAGGGCAGCCCTTGCACGCCGCCCCACGCCTCGCCACCACCCACACGAGCTTCGCCGCACCCTGGCGAAGCTCCCGGCACTTTCTGATTAGGCCGAGAGGCCGTTTTTCTGTGAACAGGCCACCCGACCTCCGCCGCCATTGCCGTGCAGAAGGAGCTGCTTCCGCCTGCAGCTACAGGCGCGCCACGCTCAGCGCCACGCCCAGATTCGACTCTCAGGCCTTGCGAGGCGTTTCGACAAAACACCAGTCTCGCAGCTAAGGCAGAAGGCTTCGCGTGACGCCGCGATCTCCCGCTGCTTTCCCCGCTGCGGGCGCGCAATTGAGGTGGGACATTTAGTCCCACCTCGGAAAAGTCTGAAGAGGCGCAGCGATATAAGACGCAAAAGTGCTGGAGGCTTACTGCCTCAGCACACAGGGTGAGGTCCCCTTCACCCGCCCGGTTACCCGGTCTCGTCCGCGCTCACGCCCCGCGGACCTGACCCGACCCGACCCGACTTAGACTGACCTGCACTCCTCGCCCACCACGCACGCCGGTGGGCCTGGACCCGGGCACGACCCGTACCCGATTACCCGGCAGCTCTGGGAGAGCTTTCCCAAGAGTGGTTTCAGAGAGAGAGAGACGCGGGGGAGAGGGTAGAGTAGGTTTTGTCCTCTGACGTAAGCTCTGAAGTGTGCAGGCACAGGTGAAGAAGAAGAACCGCGGAAGAAGAAGGAAGCTGAGGGAGACACTGTAGCAACAGGCAGTTTAAGTCGTCTGATTTGGAAATCAGACGACGTCCTGAAGGGAAAAGAAGAAAGAAGGAGGGGCGACGTCCCTGACTGGAAAAAGAAAAGAAGGAAGAAGGAGATCTGAAGAAAGAAAGAAGAGCATCACCTCTGCAGAACAAAGAAGGAAGAAGGAGATCTGAAGAAAGAAAGAAGAGCATCACCTCTGCAGAACAAAGAAGAAAGAAGGAGATCTGAAGAAAGAAAGAAGAGCATCACCTCTGCAGAACAAAGAAGAAAGAAGGAGATCTGAAGAAAGAAAGAAGAGCATCACCACTGCAGAAGAAGAAGATCACCTCTGCAGAACGAAGAAGAAGAAGATCTGAGACGAGGAGAAACAAAGAGAAAACAACAAATCCTTTCTCTCTTTATTTTTGTAAAAGAAACATGTATATCTCTAGAATACAACTTGCTCCCTGAGTTCGACCTCGGGAACTCTTTTCCGAGTAAAAAAATTTTATATATTTGAAATGATGGCAACAACTGGCTATACTACGACGCTATAACGTTATAACCCGTTTCCCGAAGCCACCAGGCGATAGTCTTGGCAACTCATCTGGGAACACGTCGGAGTACTCTCTGACCACCGGGATGCTCTGAAAGTCTGCCCCAGGGCTGGGCTCCGCCACCACACAAGCTAGGAAGCCTCACACCCCTAGCTCAAAAGTCTCGCCGCCCGAAGTGCTGAAATGCACCTGAAGCCTCCGTCCACTGGCTGCCCATGGAACTCGAAAGAAGGCAACTTCGGTATGGAGAAGACGATCTTCCTCTCAAAGCCGTCCACCAAGGCATGGTAAGAGGACAGCTAGTCCACCCCTAGAATCACGCCAAAGTCCTCCATCTGTATCATAATCAGGTCAGCGGAAAGGCTGTGTCCCCCAACACTAACCTGACAATCCGTATAAATCTCCTCAGCTACGAACAGCTGACCACCCGGACCTTTGATCACAAACGGATCCTCTAACAACACACAGTCCTACCCCAAACTAACAGCAAAACTGGCAGCGACAAACGAGTGCATGGCATCGGAATCGAAAAGCGTGTAAACTAGTCTCCCGGAAACTGAAACCATACCTGCCACCACTGATCCTGAAGCTCTGACATCCCTGTGTGTCAGGGCGTTGATATGCCCCTCAGCCCTAGGTGCAGACGAAGCAGCCACACTCTGCGTCGGATGGGTAGCCGCTGGCCGGTACCCTCCCCGCGACTACTGTCCTCCTCGCTCCTGGAAACCGCGGCCACCAGCTCGCCCTCCAGTGCTCGACGCAGGAAGCATCTGCTGACCTCCAGCCCTAGACGGGCAATCCCTCCTGATGTGGCCCGACTGGCCACACTGGTAGCAAAGGGGGATTCGACTCCCGCCCACAGTGGGTCCCAGATGACGGCTGGGCGGGGGTTCGGTACTAGCAGCTGGCCCCTGTCGAGGGCCCCCAAAGGCCACTGACGGCCCCACAAAGCGTGACGGCTCTCCTGCGGGCGCCACGTGCCTCCTCTCTCGTCGGCCTGTGAGAAGTCTGGCTGGTAGGGCCGCCTCCGCCCGCTGTCAGTGTCACGTGCGGACGGGTTGGTTTCCTCATACGTCATAGCTGCCTCCACCAACCTCGAGAACGTAGGCAGCTTCAAGGGTTTGACATACCCCCGAATAGCAGGCCGGAGCCCCTCGGTGAACCTCCAAAGGCGCTCCTCCTCGGTAGCCACGGCTATCGCTGCGAAATGAGACAGCTCTAGGAAACACGTGCGGTACGCGCTCACGGCCATCGTTCCCTGGCGGAGAGTGTGGAACTCCCGCCTCCTCTGGTCCTGTCACGTCTGAGGGAAATACTGCTCGTAGAAGAGGGAGACAAATTGGTCCCAAGTCGGCTCGTCCCTCTCCTGACCGCTGATCGCCCTCCACCGCCTATGTGCCGCGCTCTCCAGCTGGTACGTGGCAAAGGCCACGGGGCATTCCACAGGGGGCGAAGGGTATCAAACACCTTCTCGATCTGCTCGAGCCAATCCTCTGCCTCGGTCGGCTCCTCATCCCCCTTGAAAGAGGGGGGCTTCAACTTCCGGAACTGCCCGAAAAGCTCATAGTGGCGCTGAAGTGGAGAAGCTGGTACGCCTCCTGATAAAGAGGCCTCGTGCTCTGAAGTGTCGGAAGAAGGTGGGGGAGGTGGAGGGACACCCCCTCCCCCACGTCAAGCACTGTGTCCGCCTCGCTGTCCCACAAAGGACTCCCCCTCCGCAGCCCCAGGGAGAGGCGCTCGTGGCTGTGGGTGGAGCTCCTCTCGTACAATATGCCGTATCAGCTGGGTGAGGTCCTGGGCCTGAATGCTCGGGAGTAGTGGCTGGTCAACTGAGGCATCGGGCTCAACGCGCCCGCCCCTCCGACCTCATCCTCGACCGCATCCGCGGCCCGCCTCGCTACCTCCTCGTCGAGGCATCTCCTGCAAGGAGACGCGAACACGGAACAGAAAAGACGTCAATACTAATCGATATTCTACAAAGGAACCTTAAAACAAATGTCAAACAGTACGTTATGGTGGCTACTCTAGTTACAAACACGTGAATTGGTTATTTTCTAGCCAGTTGGTTCACTTCTTGGGACAACCTTGCTCTGATACCATCTTGTTACGACCCGGTTCCCGAATCCCTACAGGACATGAGAATCGGACCGACTCGACTGATCCCAAGACCCAATCGCCCGACGAGAAAGCAACAAAAAAGCAGTAAAATAAACCACATTCACCATGCAAGCAACTAATAGTAACAAAAGTACAGCAGTAAAGAAAGGAACTACTACAGTACACACCACCACGACAGTAAAGAATTAAAAACAGGTACAGAAGTATGAAGTTTATAATAAAAGAGTACAAAGGTGTAACAGAATACTCACTACTACGGAAAAAGGGTAAAACAAAAGTATAATTACTGGGCTCTACTAGGCCCAGCACCCTCCGCAGCTGCAGGCTCTGGCTGCTCAACACCTGGTCCTGAAAAAGGTGGTAAGTACGACACGTCAGCGAAACGCTGAGTAGAGTGGCAACCAGCTAGCTAAGAAAAGTAGAAAAGGTGGGTAGGTAGCTGTTGTTTTCAATTTCTTTCTTTATATAACTAATTATTCTTTCTTTCATCACTTGGTTTATTTATTAAGTCCTTTTTCTTGATCTCGAATGTTCCTCGTGGGAACGATCTTGATTGCAGTCTTTTCCGAAAAGTAGAAGTAGCACGTGGTGCTCTCCTGGCCGGGAGAGTCTCCCGTGGTGGTCCTACCCTCAGTCAACCACCCTAAGGTCGATAACAGACGTAACAGTGACTATGGTACGCGCGATAAATGCACGGGTAGCTACCCCGCACTGGCACGCGGTCAGTCATTTCCATTAACGGGTGCGCCCCAAGCACAGCACGGAACCAGTATAGGGCAAAGCCCTCTCAGTAACAAGGGTTCAACCCCTCCACAGTAACCAAACAGGGTTCTTGCCCCTCCAAAGTCTGCGCACCCTCTCCTGATTACCTTGGTTTGCACAGTAGGCCTAACAAGTCGGTGTAGGACGGCTAGTTGAACCCTGGGCCCCATGGGGTGGCTAGCTCTCTCCCTATACTAGTAGCTCTCCCCGATACTGTGTACGCAAGGGTCATAGAGTCGGTACAAAGTGGCCAGTCCTAACCCCGGGTCCCAACCCTAGGGCGACTAACTTCACTCTGCACTAAACAGGGGGACAGTCGCTCTCCTTGGTACTCCGTACTCAAGGGCCAGCTCACTTCCCCATTCACTTTTCCAGTTCCATTCTATTTATTTTCCAGGAGCTCTACTCCTAATTTCCCGTAGGGTTCATGCTCATATTTCTCAGGCCAAGCCATACTAGGTTTCATCATTTCAGTTTTATTCGCATATAGCACGTGTTTCCAACATTTAATCTTTATTTTCCAATTTATATACAAGCAGCTCGAATTTAGTTTCCAAACAACAGGAATTACATGTAGCAGTTACTAGCAACAGTACTCTACATTTCACAGGCAACTGTTATCCAATTACAGCAATTACCATTATTCTATCTACTTATCCAAGACTGCAATTCAGGCATTCAAGACATTTGTTTCAGTGTTTCTGTTCCTAGGATTAATGCCACACCCTAGGATCTATCATTCAATCTAGTTTTCAGGTCCTAGGATTCATGTCATACCCTAGGATCTATTATTCAATCTAGTTTTCAGGTCCTACGATTCATGCTATACCCTAGGATCTATCATTTATTTCAGATATGCATTAATGTTGTAATTACTAAGGGAAGCCACTCTACCCGCAAGATCGAGAGTAATGGGGGCGTGATCGGCAAGTCCACGTGCCTCCGCGACCCCCAAGTCTGCAACAGAATGAGGTTTTAATACAAGGATCATCCACAAGAAACCACTCAGCACATGATAACAAGCCTTCCAATAAGTAGAGGAGCTTATACGAAGAAGAACAGAATCTTAAACGTGGAAATCAGACCTCGAATGAACCCTAAACAGGTCAAAAACGACAACTCTGACTCAAATCAGACGTTTGGAACATCTTCCAGACGTCTAAAAAAGGGGTCCAGGTCATAGCTCACTCTGCGCTGCTCCTTAGACATCCAGAGATCCTACTGAACCGTTTGGACCCAGTCCCAAACATCCGACCACCTCTCCAGACGTCTGGAGACACTCTCCGCCGTCTGGTGACTCGCCCAAACGTCTGAATCGCGTGGGAGTGCGTGTCCCGCGCCTTCCCGAAGTAAAACCTGCACGCGTACTCAAAAATCCCTTAGTAAGGCACGCGATAGAGCTTCGGTGGAATGGCCTGCGTGGCCGTATCAGCAAAAGCAAGCAAAGGAGGAAAATACGTACCTCTCAGTCGTTTGGAGCTTCCTCCAAACGTCGTCTGGATGTAGGTCCGAACGGCTGATTCTGGGAAAAATTCCCAGAATAAGAACCTCCTTCGTCTTCTTATCGCTGCGAACGGCCGCGCTGCGCTCGTTCGCCCGTCGCCCGAGCTGCAACAGCACCGGGGGAAACCTCCCCAGCACAACGCTCCTCCACGCGCACACTGACCGGCTTCGAACTGGTCCGGCAAGCTCTCTCTCTCTCACGGCTCGCGCGCTCTCTCCTCTTCCCTCTCACTGCACCTCTCCTCTCCGCTACTGCACCTGGCAGCAGCGGCGACTTGCTCTCGCTCCCGCGCTGGAGGAAGGAGAAGACGGGTGGATGTAGGTGGCGTGAGGGAGAAGAGGAGGGTATTTGTAGGCGTTGGGAGAAGGTTTCTGCAGGTCGGCGAGGGGAGAGAAAAAGAAGAGGGCGGTGGGTTTCAGTCTGCGCACAGCACGTGCGCAGACTCGCGATCGTACGCACGCAAAAATTAATTTCCAAACGTCTGGGAAGGCGTCCAGACGTCTGGACCAACTCCCAGACGTCTTAAAGTGTTTTGATGCCTCGGGTCTTAGTAATAATCTCCGAGGAGAGTTTTGCCCCTTTACTAAGAGGAATGGAGAAACTCACAACTCAAGTACCCAAATAAAGTAATAAAAATAAGATGTATAGCAACCTATGACCTTTGAAAGATAAAGAATAATAAAAGGCTTAAAATACTCCCTTTGCAAACCTAAAAGATGCAGAGAATTAGAGTAGGAGTTAGAATGCTCTTAAGAAGTTGCTAAGAACACAAGAGAGCTAGAGATCTAGAGCACAAGCAAGAATGAGAGTAAGAGAGATTTTTTGCACTAGAGAATTGCTTTGCTTAGTGTGTGCCATGAAACAACCCACCACCCTTTGGTCATTTAAGACGTCTGGGATGTTCACCAAACGTATGTCCGGACGTCTGGGATGTTCACCAGACGTCTAAAAATGCTTTTCGACGCAGACCGTACGTACGCCATACTTCCTCCCTCACCGCGCCTCACCACACCTCCTCCTGCGACGCCACTCCACGCCATGCTTCGCCATCTCGCCCCCTCGCCTCCTCTCCCTTTATAAACCTTTCCTCCTTTTCGTTGCCCACCCCATAGCTGAGAGCAGAGCAAGGGCGAGAGCGAGTGAAGAGTGGAGAGCCCAAGCAAGAGGAAGCGAGAAAGCAGAGGGTGCAGCGCTGTTCTGCTGCAGCACCTGCAAGCAAGGGGAGCCAGAGCGGTTCCGCAAAAGTCATTTTTCCGCAAAATCAGACGGTTGAAGAGACACTCAGACGTCTTACCGAACGTCCGAAGGTAGAGCAAGACGTCTGGTAGAGATCTACTTTGTGTGTTGTTCTCTCTGACAAAGTCCTGACAGCGTACGTATATGTGTCAGAAGGTGAAAGCGGACCGAGGTAGTTTCAGACGTCCGGGAGCACCCCCAGACGTCTGACGGAGTCCTTGGACATCAGCATTGAGTTTCAAACGTCTGATAGAGGAACACCAAGAGAGGTATCCCTGAGAACTATTTTAAGACGTTTGGGACCTTTCCCAGACGTCTGATTTCCGTCTGATAACATGTTTTTGGGCCGTGCAAGGCCTTATTATTATCGCTTTTCCGCAAACAAACTGTCTCTGTTTCCGTACGAGTTTCTCTATATAATGATACCTCGCTTATATCATTCTGAACCTTTTGGCCCATCAATCCATGTATTAGGTCTTCAGTCCGTCGGGTGTACGGGACCTGTGGAGACGTCGGGAGCCACTGTGCGAGCCCCCATTCCACCCGATTACCTAGGTAGAGTGGTTATAACCTTAAATCTCTAATTTAATACATGCAAGTAAATAATCCTAGGACTTGAGATGAACCCTAGGAAGGAATAAACGTATACTCGAGAATAAATTCTTGAACCCTAGGTCTTGGCATGAACACTAGGGTTAGAGGAAACTACATGTGAATGATTGAGTAATCAAAAGCTGCATGTTTTTATCTAAAATGGACCCCTACTGTGATTGAACTGTTTGTTCCGTACATTCCAACTCGGATGTGAAAAAGAAACTCATGTACGAATCTCACGGAGAATGTAAACAAGAACACCGTAATACGGAGAACCGGATGGTTCTGAAAATTTGCTGCCCATGAGCAGCTGTTAAGGGAGGCAAGCTGACCTTCGTGTATGTGGTACCGAAGAGATCAACTATCCCTTATAGTGTAGAGGGGAGCTTGCCGCCCTTGGGTTGGGACTCGGGGTGGGTTTGGCCACTCTACGACGACTCTTATTGGCCCTCGTGTACGTGGTACCGAGGTGAGTTACTTAGTGTAGAGGGGAGCTAGCCACCCCTGGGGGCCCGGGACTAGGTACGGCCACCCTACACCGACTCTCATTAGCCTGTTGGGCAAACGGGGGTAGTCGGACGAGGGTACGCAAACTGAGGAGGGGCGAGACCCCTGAGGGGCAAGACCCTTATTCTGTTCCGAGAGGGCAATGCCCTATACTGTTCCGCACTGTACGTTGAGGTGTACCCGCTAGCGGAAACGACTGACCGCGTGCCAGTGTGGGGTAGCTACCCGCGCGCTTATCACGTGTGCCGTAGTTACCGCTACGTCATGACCACGACCTCGAGGTGGTAGACCAAGTATAGGACTACCACGGTGGGACTCCCCTTGCCAGGAGAGTGCCACGTGGGCATCCTATATCATGGGAAGCTGCAAGCAAAATCGTTCCTATAAGGAACAAGAAGATTAATTAACAAATCCTAATTAGAAATCTCTACGTACTCACATGAATAATATAATTGGAAAATGGAAAGTTTTATGTTAACTACTTATTAAATGCTTGTTACTTCTTAGCCGCCACTCTACTCAGCATTAGCTGACTTAGTTAAATAAATTCTATACAGGTCAGGGATTTGAGCAGCCCGAGCCACCGGTTGCTGAGGACACTGGGCCTAATCGAGCCTAGCTTTAGTTCTATTGTTTGGTAGTGAGTTTCTATAGCTTTGTCTTCTACTATATGTACTCGTTTTGTTGTGATGGTTGTAATATGACATAATATTACTGTTCATTTTCCCCTGTTGTAAATTTCATTCTGCTTAGCTACTGTACTTGTGTGATTGTGATTTGCTGAATGTTATTTGATTATTTCTTGTTGAACGACTAGATCTTGGGATTAATCAAAGCGAGCTAGTCTCAGATCCTATAGGGATTTGGGACCGGATCGTGACATGCCAAAAGTAACCTTAAGTGGGTATTTATAGGTGTAGAAGGTCAGGTTTAGGCATTTGAATTTGAATTAAATGAAATAAATTAAGGTGAAGGGGATACTCAATACTTAAGTGAAAGTAGACTGAATGAAACATTTGAAAACATGGTTGCTATCAAGGTAGACATCTAAAATGTAAATGAAAGATGTCCTAAGAAAGAGTCAGACGTTTAAAATTCAAAGATCATAACACTTGCAAGAATCCAGTAACCGAAGCCAACATTTGAATTAGGAAGAGACATTGGAGAGCAAAGTTACGACGTCTCAAAGAAATAATTCAAGTTGGTCGAAGCCTTATCAATGCGTTACGACAAGATTGGTTGACCAAAAAAATAATTTTGGTTAGCACCCTATAAAAGGGTTGTGTGACATGATATTCCTGGATTCAAGAAAATAGGTCATACATCGTCGAGTTTACAATATCAAACAATGCCTGAGTAAAGAAGGTATTAGAAAATGTCTCAAGAAAAATAACAAACGTACGAAGGATTAAAATCATTTATATGAATAAAAAATAAATGATCATTAATCAATGGCCAACCATTTCGAGTTTGAAAAATTATGAACGTTAAGTTATTTTAAAACACAAATAGACATTTGATGGAACTAAATAGACATCTAAAAATAACGAGCATTTTAGTCTAGATCCAGAGAGGTAAAGGAATCAAAGTGGATGTTACAAACTTGAGGATCAAACATTTGAGATCGATCCATAGACATCTTAAATCCAAGGAAGACATCTCAAAATCTCGTAGACAAAAGGAAGAGTTACAAGAGTGAGGTTAAGACATCTAAAAAGTTATTTTGGACTTCCAAGAAAGACTTTTTAAACATTTGAAGACATAATGAGACGTCTAACAAAGTCACATAATAAGATTAACAAGATTTCATATTAACATGATTTCAAGAATAGGAAAAGCATCGGTAGGTTCTAAGGTTTGTCCAGTGGGTGAATTCAAGTGATACGAAGGCTCTTTTACACTCTGCTGTAAGAAAACAAAAGATATACATCAAAAATGAAATAAAATCCTATTACTAAATCTTCTTGACCACATCCTAGCTCCACTTCGATAATCCTTAGCTTCATCTTAACCTTTACGAATTCTTGCAACACTTGTTAGTTCGTACGTAAAACATTAATTATTTATTATTATCAAAAATATAATTAATCATATAACAATATAGTTCCCTAACATACATAATCCTTGTGCTAGTGAAATAAAATCCCACCTTAATGTATGTGAATAGTCGTGTAATAAGCAATACACTGGGAATTGTAGCTAAGTTCCTCTATATTTATTTTGAGGAAAAGTAAATAAATGTATTTTACAATATATTTTGTAATGTACGAATGAAAATAGTAGTTTCAATTAATGTATTTTGAGTTTTCACCAGTGTAAATCAGTTTTCACTTATCAAAATCACTTTCCAAGTAAAAATCAATTCTTATACGTGAAAAATCATATTCTAAGTGAAAAATCATTTTCCACTAGTAAAAGGTTAAAATGCAACGATGTATTTTCATTTTCAGTTTGTGTATTTTGATTTTTAACTAATGTATTTTGATTTTAATCTGTTGAAAATTATTTCCAACTGATGTATTTTAATCTGTTTCATTTTCAACCAGTTGATTCTTGATCGCGCATTGTAAAACACATTATAACACCCATTTCTATACTTGCATCCATTTATTTTTGGTTACTCCTGCTCATTTCCATTTTTAAAATATGAGAGGTAATCTTATTTATTTCTCGCTCCTAAAAAATATTAAAAACAGAAGATAAGGAAACTAAACCAAGATTTACCTATATATTACAATAAAAAGGATGGGTCACTACTTGTGGCCCGGTATCAAAAGGAGAAAGAAAATCATAAGAAAGAGCCTAACAAAAAGGAACCCTAAGAAAATATTAATTGCTTGGAATGACATAGGGCATTTGAATTCTATAGATGCAGACGATCCTTGATTGCAGCGGTTTAAATATCTTTTAATTGTCTATTTTCAAGTTCACACAGTGTATTAAGAAATGAGTGCACAGGGAGAAACTTCGAATCCACGAGTATATTTTTGGTTACTCCTATCGAAATTGCACGACGATGATTTCAAGGTCAAAAGGAAAAATAAAGGAAATAAATTAAGAATCTTTTTTGCTTTTCCTTAAATTTTGTTTGACTAACTTTCTAACATTTGTGTATACATTGGAAACTAAGAGCAAACTAACATAGTAGTTGATCTTCAGCGATTAAATTGATGCAAATTGTAAGGACCATCGATTTAAATCTTGTCTTCCGAGATTTTGACCGAAGATATATTATTTATGTAGAAAATTTGGGCAAACACTTCTAAAACACATACCACCAAATATGTATACGTACACGGTTGCTAAAAACAAAGATAGACCTCTTAAGTTAAACTCACCTCCATTATACTAGGTTTGCTATACACGTAACTTGCATTTCTCTGATTCTTTTTTTTATTTATGTATTCCTATTTCCATTATTTATGTTAGATTCAAGGAGATAATAAATAAAAAATAATTTATTGTAGTAATCTATCATTACTATTTAGGATCCATTTTTCCCGTGTGTGATTTTAAATTCGTATCAACAAATACATCAATTAATTTATTATGCATTCATTCCCTGCAAAGCATGCGGGCACAAAAGCTTGTAATCGATCCTCCCGTGCTCTCATGATTACATGGAGGACTGTTGCTACTGTTTTTGAGAAGGCACGGGGAGATTTGACGTGAGAACGGTTGGCTCCATCTCAAAAAGAGAAGTGAATACGATATTATCAAATTGCGTTTTATGTCTTATCTAACGAGAATCTAATGATGCCAATTTCCATCCGAAGCGATGCGTCTTTTTTTTTTTTTTCTTTTTTTTTTTGTTAATAAGTTAGTCAAAACGGGATTTTGATGCGGTCAAAATTACGCCACGGAAAGTTAAGGAGCACGACACTTTGAAAATTTAAAAAAAAAGAAAGACAAAAAGGGAAAGAGAGGGGTTAAGGGGAACGATTAAACAAATTGGGGGAAAGTGAAAGTGAGTCAGATCGAAAACTGTCGTCCACATGAAATAATGCTTGGAGTATGAAAGGTCTGTGGAGATTTTTGCCTCAACTCTCTGACGGGAGGTCTGCCTTGTCGAGGAATTTGTTTTATTTTCACGAGGTGGAAGCGTGGAGAATAAAGCGGTCTGTCTGTCGGTGGAAGTGGAGGGGAAAAGGGTTAGGCTTTGAGTCACTCAAACACTTCTTTTCATAGCTGATCGAGTGTACAATGGTTGATCCATTTTGGGATGAGATACTGCCCACATGGAGATGGTTGCGCGGGGGGTGTTGTGTCGTTGCCTATAGATATTTAATGCAAAATAATTACATAATTTTAGGCCGTTTTTTTGATATGGGTTTAGATTATTCTGGGATGGGATTGAAGGGAGGGGGGTGTTTGATCGAAGGATTTGTAACGATAAGGGAGTCATAATGGTTGGTAGGACTGTGGTAGTAGGTGATATTTTAATATGTTAAAAGATAAATAAATGTATGTTTGTAATGTATTTTATTTTTGAAATAGATGTTTGTAACGTATTTACGGGTAAGGGGTAGTGTAGTTGGTATGCTCACTTCCTATAAGGTGTTGCTTGTGTGGGATGTGTGGGTTTGATCTCCTGTGACTTGTTCAATCATGCATAGTGTTCTCATGGGGGGATGCATCGTTGATGTTATCCCTGCCTCGACTCGACGTCGGAGAGTGGCCGTGGTTAAGATCACGGAGGTGCTCCGTGGCAAGTAAGAAATTTGGAGGTCCTCAGGAGGGTGGGATCTCCCCCCTCCCTCCCCTTATAAAAAATGTTTGCAATGTATTTTACAGTGTAAAAAGTAAGAGTGGTAGTTTCAGTCAATGTATTTTAATTTTTCGTCGGTGGGAACCACTTTAATAGATAAAAAATCACTTTGTAAATGAAAATTCACTTCACATAAGTGAAAAATCGCATTTCAAGTAAGCAACCATTTACCACCAATAGAAAGGGAAAATACACTGATGTATTTTCATTTTCAACTACTGTGTTTTAATTTTCAATTGGTTGAAAACCATTTCCAGCCGGTGTATTTTGATTTTTAAGCTGTTGAAAACTATTTCCAACCGGTGTGGTTTGGTTGAAAACCATTTCCGATCGGTGTTGTTTGATTTTCAATTGGTTGAAAATCATTCCCAACCGGTGCATTTTAATTTTCAATCAATTGAAAATCTAACATATTTAAAATCATTTCCAATCGGTGTGTTTTAGTTGAAAATAATTTTCAACTAATGTATTTTAATTTTCAACCAATTGAAAAATGTTTTCAACCAATTGAACTTAATTTTCAACATGTTAATTCTAACCGCATGTTGTAAAATACGTTGTAAGGGTATTTCCGTACTCGTGTCTTTTTAATATTATAATATGATGTTAATAAGTATATTATATTAGAGTAGATATATTTAATATATATTGAAATTGATGTGAATGATATATTATAGTGTGAGCGAATACTGATGTTAATGTGATATGAAAAGTGATATTGATATAATATAGGTAAAAAATTATGAAAACCTTTTAGAGAAACCTCTAACTCATTCCTAACCTACCCACAAATCTCTATCCCACCTCATAATCCATCGCCAAATACGACCCCAGTGGAGATACGATCAACCAATCTATAGAGTGTGCAATAGTCTTAGAAGTCTCAATTTCATGGTTCAGACTCATCCTATGTTGCATCAACTGGCATATATGATGTAAACGGAATAAGTGTCTGCACTCCTGGGAGTCGTTTATTTAGAGGAATAAATGAGCCCATTTCATGTTTGGGTCGAGACGAGCTCGTTTAAGAAAGGGTTAACGTTAGGAGACTTAAATCGACATAACTTTATCCCACACCAGTGGTGGAAGAGGGATTATTTCCATGACTACTCCGCTGCCCTAATTCCTCAACCTAATCATTCACCCATTCCTCGTAAATGCGATGCTATATTGCCCTTGCTCTTGCCCCTCATTTCTGACCCATCCAATCAACTATTAACTTTGGAGGCAAAATAATCATCGGACACCCAAGAAATTGTATGATAGGAAAATTAATCTATCGCTGTTAATGCATTCCATTACTTAATTTGCAATAATACTACACTCCCCCATCGAATATACTTCAACATATACTTCACAAAAGTACGTTGACAAAAAGTCGGAATTATAACGATACTAAGCATCAATTTCAACACACGTGAATTATACAATTCCTACTGCGAGAGCTATTTAGGAGATTAATTATCAATAATCACCAAACTTCCCGTCGGATGTAAATATCAAATCAGGCAGTCAATTATTTGTAACATATCTTTCATTGCCTCCTCATCCATTTACTTCTAATCTGAACATCACTCGCAAGTTTCCAACGTATGTCATCATCTCAAAAGTAGTTTGATCCAAAACAATAAATATAATTAAAAGATTCTTCAAATAATACAGCACAAAACTACATATTCCTCCCTTTTATTCTTCTAACCAAACGCTCTAATTTCTCTACACAAAAAATAACTTTCACTTATTTCCCCCCCCCCCCCCCCCCCTAAACTTCAATATCAAAATCAAACATCAATATCAAAATCACATATATTTTATTTATTTCTCCTCAACTTCAATATCAATACATGAGAGGAATTTCATCCCGCAACTAACTGTAACTGTTTGTTCTGACTTGACAATCCTCGTTTGGTGATGCCCATTTTTATTTTCGCCCTTCGATATTGGCAGCCTTCTGTACTGATAACCCCTCTTGTCAAAGGCTCCTGATGTATAGGCCTTTGGTGCCGTTAAATTTGAGTAGGAATACCCTTCTCCGTAAAACTGCATTGGTTTTGGAACAAAGTTTCTCATCGTTCGCTTGAGGGAACATAACCTCTCCATCTTTACCATGGAATATTTATATTTATCCTATTTTTTCCTTTCTAATTCCGTAATGAACTTATTCTGTCCAGGAGCATCTCCTGTGAACTTTATGTTTGGAAGTGAGGTAAGAGTTATTATATCATGAAATATTATAGGACAGAATGATCGTGATGTTGATGTGTTGTCAAAAGATATTTGTTTGATGTTAAGATAGGAATGTAAGTGAGTTGATGTTATATTATAAATATATTTTAATGAATATATTATATTATGGTAAATATATTATAATATATTTTGATTTTGATGTAATGTAAGGGGATGGTACATGAAAAGGTTAATTGAAACAATTTATTTATATTTCCTCCCTAATTATGTTAGTAAATGGGACCTTAAGCTTCGACTGGATGCAGCATAAGTGGGGAGTTGTCTCTCCTGGGAGGGCTTAGGGTGTAATTCATGAGAGATTTGACATTGTTTATATTAAAATATATCTATTAAAATATATTTATTATATTACATTAACTCACATTACTATCATAATATTAAATAAATACAAATTAATATCATAATAATATATTAATTATTTTATCTCTTTCTTATTCTATTACCTAAATAAATATCTTTCTCCACTTATCCTATCACTATAATATTTTATTCCACATCCACATGCAACCTTACGAATGAGCAAGTGCAAGGGACATAAGTAAACAAGTAAAGTGTACTATTATGAAGCTACTTTAAAGCCAACACGGTGCTTTTTGGTCGGATGGCCAAGATATCGATGAATACCATATATGGTCAAGAAACTCTCCTTCACACGGGAGACTTGGAGATCTCAATAAGGCCACCAAGGGGGCCAGAGCACTGTTTACTTTTGGCAGTTTATGTGTCACTTCCTTTTTATATATGGTGTGGCTACATCCTTTGGCATTATTTGTTGTTTGGGATTACTTCTTGTGTCTCTCGCTTTCGATTTTTAATTTCAAGATTAGGTCATCTCAGGATTGGACCTACAATCCTAATATGAGATTGCCTCAATCTCGAGTCTCAACTTGTTACCCTCACTCAAATTTAAAAACAATCTTTTCCAACAAACATATTCACACTTCTCAATACCTTAATTTAAGTCACTGGCCAACCAAACAGAATTTATCTTTTATATCCAATTTATCATATTATCACACCTCCAACAAAATCTATCTCTAAAAAATAATTTCTCCTAACAAATAATGCCTTTAGCAATGTCTACAAATTTAATACTAATGGAACAAAATAACTGTAACCTAATTTATGCTTGGAAAGATCTCAAAACCAAATTCAACAAGGATGAAGTATATTTACCATATAATTACTATATTTAATGTCTTAAATCAAATTCTAATCTCAACATCTTCTTTTATTTAATTACAATCTATAACCAAACAAAATGGTGACATTCAAAAATAATTCTTTATTTCTTAAGTAATTTCTTTTCAAATTCATGTGTCATAACATTCTTCGGTAAGAGGGAACAAGCTAAAGATATATCCTCCAAAAATTTTACTTCAATGAAGTTGCCTTGCACTATGCTCACATGGGACAAAGTTTCTTGGTCGCATGTCCGGCCTTTATACTCGTTTATCACTTTTTTTATTTTTAAGCGAACATATATTTTAAATCCACACGTGCATCGAGATCATTGACACAAAAATTTTTGTTTTATGTGAAAAAACACAAGTAAATTTTATTTATCCTTCACTTAATGAATGTAGTAATAGGTAGAGAGATTAGATTAAGACCTATCAATTACAAGTAAAATAGAAAATAAATCGAGACTCGTGACCTAATTACTATAGAAAAGGATAGAAAAAATTGACATGCAAGAAGAAATCCACCAAAACAATTGAAGGGGAAAACCTAATTAGGCTAACACTATGCAATCAATGAGGACAATTGAAATAAGTGAGGAATCACCAAAGATATTGGATGCCAAAGATAGCCACAACAAAACCCCCCAAAGAGATCAGACAAATTAGAGAGTAAACGAAAGAGCCACCAGGAGTGGTAAGGAAGTCATGCAGAGATGGCCCTTAACTCGCACAGGAAGAGCATCCATTGAGGAGATGGTAGTCCAAGTTGGACCATAGTTGAGGTTGACAATGACTTCATGCACCCACTCTTGAACGAACCATGAAGAGCTCATTGACACAAAGGTCCTAGCCCTTGAATGAACCATGGACCATGGAGAAACAACAAAGGAGCTTAGGTAAACATGTGGATGCTTGTATCTGATTCTTTGATGGAATAAATCTTACCAAAATGACTCCATCTTATACTTCATGTTTTGCACAATCTCTTTGTTGCAAATTGTATTTTCTCTGTGATGAGTCTCAAAAGTCGTCGTCAAGGTCACCGATAGCCATTAAAGAATTTGTATACACAAGAAACGTAACGTAACCACAAAAACATAGAAATAAACAAGCAATTACATGAATACGAGAATTATTGACGCAGTTCCACCTCAAGGGGTGTACGTCTGAAGAGGAATCTAACCCTCAATATCCACTATCGGTGGGAAAGATACATATCGGGTGGTAAGCTGAGAGCCCTGGCTTCCTTCCTTCTGGGTCCCCCCGTACCATGTACACGTAGGGACTATTTATATAATACATGAGAGGGAGGTTGCTACAAAGAAATAATGGAGAGTTTGTTTGAGAGAAAATGTTTCCTTGTAACTACTCCGTAGATCACGGGGCCTCCTCGCCTTCCTGCATGGACCAAGCCCAGGTGGGTTCGACTGGTCTTTTCACGAGCCAACTAGATGTATTTCATGAGGGCAATTTTCGTCCCACATCAAATGTCCCCACTCTTGTAGTCTGGCTGTGTCAACTGTGAGAGTAGACTTCTCTTTTTTGACCTCACATGGAGGTTATCCTTACCCCCAGTAGCTATTGCTCAGTAGTGTCGGGGGATAGGTGTTTCATTGCCTCTGCTCGCCTATTGGGGAGGGATTGTTTGCGAATTGTTTCCTGAAAAATATGTGATTAGTAAAATATAATTCGTCATAGTAGTGCGGGAATTTAGTTCTTGACTGTTCGCATTGTCTAAACTGGAGAACCTATGCGCTCCCCGGGTCCTTAAGAGGTAACTCACGATGGCGTGCCAATATTCCTCACACAGAGTCGACGCTCATTAGGGGCCCAGGGTCTGCATGTTGCGGTGTCCCCTCTGGTAGCCTGTCCTATATGGGTGACTCGTGTATTGAGGGAGTGGGGGTTTTTCAGGCATTAGGTAGGATAGTTTGCAGGTAGAATGGGGAGATGAGTGATTTAGAAATAATACAAAATTTGGAAAGGCGAGTATCTATTTAATGAAATAGAAAATTTTAACTTATCTTGAATTAGAGGAAAGATGCGCGGAGCATCATTTGGCTATGGATAAATTTGATGGTCTCGTAAATCATCCTCGTTTTTATGTTGGCCCTTTCTTAGGCGGATGGGGAAGCCATTAGGTGGTGAGGTGTCAAGCCAGCGAGGTCTGATCTGACAAGGGATGAATATCAAGCTAGAAAAAACAATTTTACCATTCCTACCGGATGAGAGTTTGAGTACTCTAATGATCAACGAGGTCCACACATACTATAGGTGAGCTTTGCCGCCTAAATTGGGGGGTGCTTTGGTCGAGGTAGAACCTGCCAGGCAGAGGCCCCGAGAAAAAGCGTCACTCATACCATGGAGCAGGGTTTGGCCGGCTGCTTCACGGAGCAGCAATGTGGACACTACTTTCAAAAGTGATGTCATTTGGTGGCTTGTCAATTTTTCCAACATGGCACCTGGGATCATTTAGGATGCCTTTCTCTTTAATGAGGGGAACAAATTATTGGTGCTAGAGCACCACGATCGTTTGTTTTGATGATAACAAAACACGTGTCATTTAACATTTGCACCTGGAGTCTTAGATTTCAGGTCAATTGCAAATGGAGACATGATTAGACGAAGTTCAAGCTCGCATCCAGGACAGATTGAAGGAGCTTGATGGAAAACAGAGGAGATTCGCGAGGAGCGATAGATTGAAGATGGAAGGACAAGAAGAATATGATAGAATTCTATTTATTTCTTTTATGTACTTTTGTCTTTATTTCTTTACTCTTTTTGTTCCTTAGAACATCATGTTAAAGAGCCTCAAAGTACCCTAATAGTAGTCCTAGGAACACCTGCACAACCCTAGGACATTTAGGTTTTCTGTGGAGAACTTAGAAAGCCAATATAGGGTTTAAACAGCTTTTTTACACGTCTAATTCCAAAATCAGACATCTGATAATATGTTTTAAGACGTCTGACTGTTGATTCAAACGTCTGATAACATTTAGGCTGGACTTAGTTAGCTCTATCTGATGAAATCAGACATCCAGACCTTAGACCAGACGTCTTAGAAGACGTCTGATGTTCTTGCCAGACGTCCAATTAATGGACCGTTGGCTGGCTTAACAAACACTGAAGAATAAAACCGTTAGAGTCTTGTCAGACGTCCTTAAGCCTTTCCAGACGTCTGATAAATGACCGTTTTGCCTCGGCTGACTCAAAAATCTCTTCTCAGAGATTTTCTAGCCATTGCACTCTCTTGGAAATCCATTCCCGTAGAAAAGTAGGTTTCCAAACATCAAGACATAGTGCCAGATGTCCTGTATGTTGTCTGATGGACTTGCACTAGAATCCTGTTTAGATTTGATTCAAGTCAGGAAGAAACCGCCTAAAATCAGACGACTGACTTTGTTCCCAGACGTCTTAAACTGATCTTCCAGACGTCTGATGCCAGGATCAGACGTCTAATAACCCTATCAGTGCAATCATTGTTCCTGATTTCGGCTTGATTCTCTTTGGCTTTGCTCCTAACGACTATGGAAGCTTTCCAAAGCCTTTTAAAGCCTTCCTAAGGCCTCTATAAATAGAGGGGAGCCTTTGCCACTCAAGAAATACCTAGACACATCCAAGCAACATACTTTCTACTCTTTTGTGTCCTAGAAAATCTCTTGCTCTCCAAGCTCAAGTTCATCTAAAGAGCATCAAGCATTTGCGCACCCGCTCTCCCGCCGTAGTTCACTAGAGTGACGTTGCGTCGTTGTGTAGCTCACGCACCTGCGTCATCGATTCGACGCACTCCTTGCAAAGGGAAGCATCTTAATTCCTCTAAAAGCTTAGGTTAAAAATTACTTTGTTAGCTCTATAGGATTGTTGTTATTTATCTTTGTTCTTTGGTTGGGTATTCGCTTTGCGAATTCCCGTCTCCTTCGTGAGACAAAATCTTTCTCGTGAAGAGAAGGGGTTTGAGGTATGCTACCCTCGTATAAAATAGCGTGGTTGTAATTGAGGTTGAATCACCCTCGTTTAAGTGATTCGTTTAGTGGATTTGATCAACTTGGTTGATCGGAAAATCCTAACTCGAGAGGGTTAGGTGGTGGTTTTCTCCCGGTTTGGGTTTCCACCTAAAAATAATTGTGTACCTTGTGTGATTGAATTTTGTGAGATTGTTTTATATTATATTTCCGTAATTTATTACGTCACCCCCTCTTAGTAGGGAAACTACAAAAATCGCCCTCTGACTCAGAACTCCGCATAAAGCCCGAAAAAGGATCGGACTACTCAGATATGGAGTAAACAGGTAGATTCAGCCTTGTTCGACCCACCTACGCTCAAGCAGATCTAGATCCACCTACATTTAGGTGGATTCGAGCAGGCCCGACCTACTGAGGACCTAATTTTACTGAAGTCAGAGAGGCGCTGGAGATGCCCATGATGCCCGTGTTGGCAGTAACGATGGCGTTACCAATGCCATTAATAGCCTGACAACGGACGTGCTAAAGAGTCTGAAAAGACTGCTGAAGAAGATCTTGTGTTGCTAAGATACCTCCTGGACTATAAATAGAGAAAAGAGGCCCTCGAGGTTTCTCTACACATTCAATCTTGGAAAAATGGAGATTGCATTACCGCTATTTACTAGTGAATATTCGAGAGCATTGCTCTCCTACGAAACATACACCCCTCTTAGTGGAACTGGGTCACCAATCTCCTCATTTTCGTTGTAATTGCTTGCTTGAGATTCGTTGAATCGGACCATCTGATTACTTAGGAAGTTTGATCAATTGACGCCGTCTGTGAGAACCAACAACAAAAAATCCATGCTCTCGTCATGCTCGAGTTGCAATCTCTCCTTCGTTGAAGGAGATCTTCATTTTGTTGGGGTTAACCTCCTATCAAAAACAGGGCCTTTTCTCTGTCAAAAAATAGATAGCCCTCCTGAAGAGATCTGCCAAATGGCATCAATCAAATGTCATTCACATCAAAGTGGGAAATCTTGAGCTGTCTATGTGATGTGATGGCTATCGACTACTTTAAAAAAAAAAAAACAGAGAGAGAGAAAAAATAGTATGAGAGAATAACTTATCTTGTTTCTTCGAAAAAAATCCATTGCCTCTTTATAGAGAGAGAGGTATGGGTAAATAATAATACATATCCATAAAGAAATAACAAATAATAAAATATTACTAACAAGAGAAAAAAACACTAGATAAATAGGAGTATCAACACTCCCCCTTAAACTGAAGCATAAATGTCAATCATGCTCAGCTTGGAACAGTAGGAATCAAATGCCGAACGGGGTAGAGGCTTTGTAAACACATCAGCTGTCTGATTCTCAGATGCCACATAAGTACTACGCAACAAGCCATGCTGTATAAGATCTCTGGTATAGTGGTAGTCCACCTCAACGTGTTTGGTGCGCTCATGGAACATTGGGTTGTTAGCTATGTAGGTAGCTGCCCGATTATCACATTGCATCTCCATGGGCTCCTCAATCTGGACATGCAAATCACGCAAGAGAAGCTGTATCCAGATCATCTCTGCAGCAGTCTGCGCATTGCCCTATACTCCAACTTAGCACTAGATCGAGAAACTGCTCCCTATTTCTTGCTCCTCCAAGTAAGAAAATTACCAGCCATAAAGGTACAGAAACCAGTGGTGGATTTTCTATCAAGCACACATCATGCATAATCTGCATCAAAATATCCTACCACTATCATGAGAGCATCTTTGGAAGAGAATACCACAACTTGGTACTTTCTTCAAGTATCTTAGCAGCTGCATAGCTGTAACGACCCGGTTCCCGAGTCCCTACGAGACACAAGAACCGGACCGACTCGACTAATCCCAAGACCTAGTCGTCCAACGAGGAAGTAACCAAAAGACAGTAAAATAAACCACATTCAGCATGAATATAACTAACAGTAAGAAAGTACAGCAGTAAGGAAAGAAACTACTACAGTAGGTACCACCACAACAGTAAAACAGCATTTATCATATAACAAGAACTGCAGGTAAAGAAGGTACAGCGGAAACAAAAACTACTCACTAGAACAGAAACAAAAGGGGTACAAAAGGCTGTGGTAACTCTACTGGACCCTACTCGGCCCAGCGTCCTCTGCAGCCGCCGACCCTGGCTGCTCAACACCTGGTCCTGAAAAAGGTAACGAGTGTAACACGTCAGCAAAACGCTGAGTAGAGTAGCAAACTAACTAAAGGCAACAGTAGAGTGTACAGTAGCTGTTATGTTCTATTACTTCCTTTATTCACATCTTTCAATTTTTCTCACTATTTCATTTATTTCTCAGATCATTTACTTGATTTCGAATGTCCTCGTGGGAACGATCTTGATTGCAGTCTTTTCCAAAAGTAGAAGTAGCACGTGGTGCTCTCCTGGCCGGGAGAGTCCCCCGTGGTGATCCTACCCTCAGTCAACCACCCCAAGGTCACTGACAGACGTAACGGTGACTACGGCACGCGCGATAAACGCACAGGTAGCTAGCCCGCACTGGCACGCGGTCAGTCGTTTCCGTTAACGGGTGCGCCCAAAGCACAGCACGGAACCAGGGCAGAGCCCTCTCAGTAACAGGGGTCCAACCCCTCCACAGTAACCAAACCGAGGCCTTGCCCCTCCACAGTCCGCGCACCCTCGCCTGACTACCCTGGTTTGCCCTAGTGGGCCTAACAAGTCGGTGAAGGAGGCTAGCAGAACCCCGGGGCCCGTGGGGTAGCTAGTACTCTCCTAACACTAGTAGCTCTCCTCGGTACTACGTACACGAGGGCCAGCAAGTCGGTACAGAGCGGCCAATCCTAACCCCGGGTCCCTGGGTGGCTGGCCCCACTCTGCACTAAACAGGTACAGGTACTTCCCTTGGTACTGCGTACCCAAGAGACAGTACGAACAACATCTCAGTTCCATTCCTTTCTCTTTCCAGGAGTTCCACTCTTAATTCCCCGTAGGGTTCCTGTAACGACCCGGTTTCCGAGTCCCTACGAGACACGAGAACCGGACCGACTCGACTAATCCCAAGACCCAGTCGTCCAACGAGGAAGTAACCAAAAGACAGTAAAATAAACCACATTCAGCATGAATATAACTAACAGTAAGAAAGTACAGCAGTAAGGAAAGAGACTACTACAGTAGGTACCACCACAACAGTAAAACAACATTTATCATATAACAAAAACTGCAGGTAAAGAAGGTACAGCGGAAACAAAAACTACTCACTAGAACAGAAACAAAAAGGGGTACAAAAGCTGTGGTAACTCTACTGGACCCTACTCGGCCCAGCGTCCTCTGCAGCCGCCGAACCTGGCTGCTCAACACCTGGTCCTGAAAAAGGTAACGAGTGTAACACGTCAGCAAAACGCTGAGTAGAGTGGCAAACTAACTAAAGGCAACAGTAGAGTGTACAGTAGCTGTTATGTTATATTACTTCCTTTATTCACATCTTTCAATTTTTCTCACTATTTCATTTATTTCTCAGATCCTTTACTTGATCTCGAATGTCCTCGTGGGAACGATCTTGATTGCAGTCTTTTCCAAAAGTAGAAGTAGCACGTGGTGCTCTCCTGGCCGAGAGAGTCCCCCGTGGTGATCCTACCCTCAGTCAACCACCCCAAGGTCACTGACAGACGTAACGGTGACTACGGCACGCGCGATAAACGCACAGGTAGCTAGCCCGCACTGGCACGCGGTCAGTCGTTTCCGTTAACGGGTGCGCCCAAAGCACAGCACGGAACCAGGGCAGAGCCCTCTCAGTAACAGGGGTCCAACCCCTCCACAGTAACCAAACCGGGGCCTTGCCCCCCCACAGTCCGCGCACCCTCGCCTGACTACCCTGGTTTGCCCTAGTGGGCCTAACAAGTCGGTGAAGGAGGCTAGCAGAACCCCGGGGCCCGTGGGGTAGCTAGTACTCTCCTAACACTACTAGCTCTCCTCGGTACTACGTACACGAGGGCCAACAAGTCGGTACAGAGCGGCCAATCCTAACCCCGGGTCCCTGGGGCGGCTGGCCCCACTCTGCACTAAACAGGTACAGGTACTTCCCTTGGTACTGCGTACCCAAGAGACAGTACAAGCTACATCTCAGTTCCATTCCTTTTTCTTTCCAGGAGTTCCACTCCTAATTCCCCGTAGGGTTCCAGCTCTTTATCTCAGAACATCATGTGTTTCACTTTCCAGATTCACATTCTCAAAATCCATGATCTCAAACATGTTTCTTTATTCATAACAGGCAGCTGTTAATTAAATTTACAGGCAGCTTTATATATTCCTTTCCATTTTTCCAAGACTGCAGTAATATACATTCCACTAGTTTTTCCACCCTACGATTCATGCCATATCCTAGGATCTATCATACAATCTAGTTTTCCGGCCCTAGGATTCATGCAACACCTAGGAGCTATCATTCCATATATTTCTCATTCCTAGGATTCATGCAATGCCCTAGGTTCTAGTTATGGTTCCATACTTTAACAGATTTTATTAATACTTAATGCCACTCTACCAGGTACAACGGGAGTAATGGGGGCGTGATCGGGGATCCCGCGCGCCTCCGCGACTCTCAAGACAGCAACCGAACGAGGTCCTGTCACAAGGATCAAACACAAGGAATGTCTCAAAACAGTGTATAGTTACTGTAGGCGGGTAGAGGAATTAATTCTGAAACGAACGCAACTCGAATCGCGGAAAATGGAGCCCAAACGGGCCCTAAACGGGTCGAGAAAGACAATACTGTGCAAAATCAGACGTCTGGAACTCCTTCCAGACGTCTTAAACGGTGGATCAGAGAATTACCTGTTCAGCTTGGTTCCCCGGACGTCCAGAAGTCTGCGGGGACGTCTGCCCTAGATCCCAGACGTCCGATGGTCCCTCAGGACGTCTGGAGGTCACTCCCGCCGTCTGGTACAACTTCCAGACGTCTGATTCGCAAAGGATGACGAATCAGCGAACCTGCGCACAGCCAACCCCCCTCCCTCAGTACGGTCAGTCGACAAGAAGGAAGAAGAAAGCGGAAACTCACCTTTCAGACGTCTGTATGATCTTACAGACGTCGACCTTGCCGTCTGGATATCAACCCAGACGTCTGATTCTGGAAATTTTTCCAGAATCAGAACCCTGCTCGGCCTCCGCTCGCGACGCCGCCCGCGTCGCACCTCGCGCGTCCGCTGCTCCGACCGCAGCAGGTCCCTCTCCGCGACGCTCCGCGCCCCCTGCGCCCTCCGCCGGCCGGCCAAGCCGCTCCGGCGAGCTCGCCCTCACGGCAGAGCCCCGCCCTCGCACGCCGCAGCTCCTCCACGCTCACTGCGGCTGCCGCTGCCGCCCTCGCGTCCGCTCGCTCTCGCGCACAGGAAGGAGAAGGAGGAGGAGACGGTGGAGACGGGAGGGGAGGCGCGCCCTTTTAAGGCTGCGCGAGGAGGAGAGAGAAGGTGGTCGCAGCCGCCTGCAGCCGCAGAGAAAGAGGGCAGAATCGCAGGTCTGCGCGCACAGGCGCGCAGACGAATCTCCCGTGCGAACATAACTGTTCCCCAGACGTCTGTAAACTATCCCGGACGTCTGATCAGACGTCTGGATGTGAGCCACCTCCCAGACGTCTTAAAAGGCGTCTGGGGCACGCGCTCGTTACAGTTCCATCCTTTAATCTCAGAACATCATCTGTTTCACTTTCCAGATTCACGTTCTCAAAATCCATGATCTCAAACATGTTTCTTTATTCATAACAGGCAGCTGTTAATTAAATTTACAGGCAGCTTTATATATTCCTTTCCATTTTTCCAAGACTGCAGTAATATACATTCCACTAGTTTTTCCATCCTAGGATTCATGCCATATCCTAGGATCTATCATACAATCTAGTTTTCCGGCCCTAGGATTCATGCAACACCTAGGAGCTATCATTCCATATATTTCTCATTCCTAGGATTCATGCAATGCCCTAGGTTCTAGTTATGGTTCCATACTTTAACAGATTTTATTAATACTTAAAGCCACTCTACCAGGTACAACGGGAGTAATGGGGGCGTGATCGGGAATCCCGCGTGCCTCCACGACTCTCAAGACTGCAACCGAACGAGGTCCTATCACAAGGATCAAACACAAGGAGTGTCTCAGAACAGTGTATAGCTACTGTAGGCGGGTAGAGGAATTAATTCTGAAATGAACGCAACTCGAATCACGGAAAACGGAGCCCAAACGGGCCCTAAACGGGTCGAGAAATATGATACTGTGCAAAATCAGACGTCTGGAACTCCTTCCAGACGTCTTAAACGGTGGATCAGAGAATTACCTGTTCAGCTTGGTTCCCCGGACGTCCAGAAGTCTGCAGGGACGTCTTTCCTATACCCCAGACGTCCGATGGTCCACACGGACGTCTGTAGATCACTCCCGCCGTCTGGTACAACTTCCAGACGTCTGATTCGCAAAGGATGGCGAATCAGCGAACCTGCGCACAGCCAACCCCCCTCCCTCAGTACGGTCAGTCGACAAGAAGGAAGAAGAAAGCGGAAACTCACCTTTCAGACGTCTATATGATCTTACAGACGTCGACCTTGCCGTCTGGATATCAACCCAGACGTCTGATTCTGGAAATTTTTCCAGAATCAGAACCCTGCTCGGCCTCCGCTCGCGACGCCGCCCGCGTCGCACCTCGCGCGTCTGCTGCTCAGCCCGCAGCAGGTCCCTCTCCGCGTCGCTCCGCGCCCCCTGCACCCTCCGCCGGCCGGCCAAGCCGCTCCGGCGAGCTCGCCCTCACGGCAGAGCCCCGCCCTCGCACGCCGCACCTCCTCCGCGCTCACTGCGGCTGCCGCTGTCGCCCTCGCGTCCGCTCGCTCTCGTGCACAGGAAGGAGAAGAAGGAGGAGACGGGAGGGGAGGCGCGCCCTTTTAAGGCCGCGCGAGGAGGAGAGAGAAGGTGGTTGCAGCGCGCCTGCAGCCGCAGAGAGAGAGAGAGAGGAATCGCAGGTCTGCGCGCACAGGCGCGCAGACGAATCTCCCGTGCGAACATAACTGTTCTCCAGACGTCTATAAACGATCCCGGACGTCTGGTCAGACGTCTGGATGTGATCCCAGACGTCTGGTCCGACGTCTGGGCCACCTCCCAGACATCTTAAAAGGCGTCTGGGGCACGCGTTCGTTACAATATAACAAACTCAAAGGAAGTTTCGTCCCCGAAACTTGCGCCAACTAGGGTGCGGGAAAAAGATGTCCAAATAACCATAACAAACTCAAAGAGGACCGAAGCCGGTCCGAAAAGACGTACCCGCCAAAAGCTCCGGGTACCGCTCCCGCATTGCCGCCTCAGGCTCCCAGGTAGCCTCCTCGTACCGCTGGCTCCTCCACAAAACCTTTACCAGGGGTACTTGCTTTCGTCTCAACCTGCGGACGGCTCGGTCTAGGATCTGCACTGGCCGCTCGGGGTAGGTCAGGTCGTCGCTCACCTCGACGCTCTCGTGACTCAGTACGTGGCTGGGATCGGCTACGTACTTCCTGAGGTTGGACACGTGGAACACGTCGTGCACACCAGAAAGCTGCGGGGGAAGGGCAAGTCTGTAAGCAACGGGTCCAACCCGCTCCAGGACCTCAAAGGGCCCCACGAACCTCGGCGCGAGCTTCCCTCTCACCCCAAACCGCTGTAAGCCCTTCATGGGCGAAACACGAAGGAAGACGTGGTCCCCAACCTCGAACTGCACCTCTCTGCGTCTGCGATCTGCGTAGCTCTTCTGTCTGCTCCTGACAGTGCGGAGTCGTCTGTGGATCTGCTCAACTACCTCCTGACTCTGCCGGATCAACCTGGGGCCAACCTCCCACTTGGTCCCCACCTCAACCCAACTCAAGGGTGCCATGCATTTCCGTCCGTACAGAGCCTCGTAGGGAGCCATGCCGATGCTCGAGTGATAACTGTTGTTGTATGCAAACTCCGCCAGGGGCAGGTGCTCCTCCCAAGAGCCCCTCCAGTCTAGTACACAGGCACGCAAAAGGTCCTCAAGTGTCTGTATCGTGCGTTCCGACTGTCCGTCCGTCTGGGGGTGGTAAGCCGTGCTAAACCTCAACCTCGTCCCCAAAGCCTGCTGAAACTCAGCCCAAAACTGGGACGTAAAGCAGGTATCCCGGTCGGATACGATCTCCCGCGGAACTCCGTGTAGTCGCACCACATCACGGATATACCTCTCTGCCAACTGTGCTGGTCCCAAAGTGACTCGGATCGGCAAGAATCGTGCCGTCTTCGTCAATCTATCCACTATTACCCAGACTGCGTCGTGTCCTCGCTGGGTAACAGGTAAGCCCACCACCAAGTCCATGGTGATGCTCTCCCACTTCCACTCTGGCACTGGAAGTGGCTGAAGCGGCCCTGCAGGCCTCTGATGCTCGGCTTTCACCTGCTGGCACACTAAGCACTGCTGCACGAACTCACCCACATCCCGCTTCATCCCTCTCCACCAGAACTCGCGTCTCAAGTCATGGTACATTTTCGTGTTTCCGGGATGTATGGTGAATCTGGAACCGTGTGCCTCAGTCAGGAGCTCTCTCAACAGCTCCTCGTCTCTGGGGACGCACAACCGTCCCCTCAAGCGTAACACCTGGTCTGTGAAAGAGAAGTCCCCTGGGTCCCCTGATAGTACTCTGTCGCGCAAAGACTGCAAGTACGGATCGGCCATCTGTCCCGTGATGATGCGGTCTATCAACTCTGGCCTGGTCTGCCGTGTCACCGTCACTGCCCCACAGTACCCTCGTAACTCTAGAGGTCGCCAACTGCCCACCTCTTCCAAAAGGCTCCAACTCTGTAACTGTAGACTGGCCAAGCGTGCGGGCGCCTTACGGCTCAAGGCGTCAGCCACCACATTGGCCTTTCCCGGGTGGTAGGAGATGCTGCAGTGGTAGTCCTTCAGGAGCTCCAACCAACGTCTCTGTCTCATGTTGAGCTCCTTCTGGTCAAAAAGATATCTGAGGCTCTTGTGATCTGTAAAAATCTCGAAGGTCTCACCGTACAAGTAGTGCCTCCATGTCTTCAGCGCGAAGACAACAGCTGCCAACTCTAGATCGTGGGTAGGGTAGGTATGCTCATGGGGCTTCAGTTGCCGCGAAGCGTAAGCGACCACGTGACCCCTCTGCATGAGCACACCTCCTAACCCCTGCAAGGAAGCGTCCGTGTACACAACGAACCCGCCACTACTGTCAGGGATGGTGAGCACGGGAGCCGAGGTCAACCTCTCCTTCAGCTCCAGAAAACACGCCTCACAGGCGTCTGTCCAAGCGAAAGGCACGTCCTTCCAGGTCAACTGTGTCATAGGACGTGTAATCTGCGAAAACCCTCTGATGAACCGTCTGTAGTAACCTGCCAGTCCCAGGAAACTGCGAATCTCAGTGACTGAACGCGGTCTCTCCCACCTGAGCACTGCCTCGACCTTGGCGGGATCCACCGCTAGGCCGTCTCCAGAGATCACATGACCCAAAAAGGTCACCTCCCTCAACCAGAACTCACACTTGCTGTATTTGGCGTACAGCCTGCGTCGTCTCAGAGTGTCCAGAACCATCCGCAAGTGCTGTCCGTGCTGCGTCCGATCTCTAGAATAGATGAGTACATCATCTATGAAAACCACCACAAACTGGTCCAAGTACGGTCTAAACACCCGGTTCATCAGGTCCATGAAAGCAGCGGGGGCATTGGTCAGCCCAAACGGCATGACCAAAAACTCGTAGTGTCCGTAGCGGGTGCGGAAAGCTGTCATGGAGACGTCGGTCTCCCTGATCCTCAACTGGTGGTATCCAGACCTCAAGTCGATCTTGGAAAACACCGTGGCACCCCGCAACTGGTCAAACAAATCGTCAATCCTCGGCAGCGGATATCTGTTCTTGATGGTGACCCTATTCAGCTGTCGGTAGTCCACACAAAGGCGTAGGGTGCCATCCTTCTTCTTCAAAAACAGTACCGGGGCTCCCCAGGGAGACGCACTGGGCCTCACGAAACCCTTCTCCAAAAGGTCCTGCAACTGAGACTTGAGCTCTCGCAGCTCAAGCGGTGCCATCCTGTATGGCGCGGTGGAGATGGGGCTGGTCCCTGGTACTAGTGAGATCTCAAACTCGATCTCACGCTCGGGCGGTAGTCCTGGTAACTCGTCTGGAAACACGTCGGGGTACTCTCTGACCACCGGGATGCTCTGGAAGTCTGCCACGGGGCTGTGCTCTGCCACCACACAAGCTAGGAAGCCCTCACACCCCTGGCTCAAAAGTCTCGCCGCCCGAAGTGCCGAAATGCACCTGAAACCTCCGTCCACTGGCTGCCCGTGAAACTCGAAGGAAGGCAACTCCGGAATGGAGAAGACAATCTTCCTCTCAAAACAGTCTACCAAGGCGTGGTAAGCGGACAGCCAATCCATCCCCAGAATCACTCCAAAGTCCTCTATCTGTATCATAATCAGGTCAGCTGGCAGGCTATGTCCCCCGATGCTGACCCCGCAACCCGTGTACACCTCCTCAGCTACAAACAGCTGACCACTCGGACCTCTGATTACGAACAGATTCTCTAACAGTGTATAATCCTGGTCCAAACTAACTGCGAAACTGGCTGCGACAAACGAGTGCGTAGCGCCGGAATCGAAAAGCGTGTAAACGAGTCTGCCAGAAACTGAAACCATACCTGCTACCACGGATCCCGAAGCTCTGGCGTCCCTGTGTGTTAGGGCGTTGATACGCCCCTCAGCTCTAGGTGCGGACGAAGCAGCCACACTCTGCGTCGGATGGGTAGGTGCTGGCCGGTACCCTCCTCGCGACTGCGGTCCTCCTCCTCGCGCCTGGGAACTGCGGCCTCCTGCGCGCCCTCCAGTGCTCTGCGTGGGAAGTATCTGCTGACCTCCTGCCCTAGATGGGCAGTCCCTCCTGACGTGGTCCGGCTGGCCACACTGGTAGCAGAGGGGAACCCGATTCCCGCCCTCAGTGAGTCCCTGCTGTCGGCTAGGCGGGGGTCCGGTGCTGGCGACTGGCCCCTGTCGAGGGCCCCCAAAGGCCACTGATGGCCCTGCACAACGTGACGGCTCTCCTGCGGACGCCACGTGTCTCCGTTCTCGCCGGCCCTGTGAGAAGTCTGGCTGAAAGGGCCTCTTCCGCCCGCCGTCGGTCTCTCGCGCGGACGAGTTGGTCTCCTCGTAAGTCATAGCTGCCTCTACCACCCTCGAAAACGTCGGCAGCTTCAGGGGTTTGACATACCCCCGGATCGCAGGCCGGAGCCCCTCGGTGAACCTCCAAAGGCGCTCCTCCTCAGTGGCTACCGCTGTCGCTGCAAAGCGGGACAGCTCCAAGAAACGCGTGCGGTATGCGCTCACGGTCATCGTCCCTTGGCGGAGAGTGTGGAACTCCCGCCTCCTCTGGTCCTGCCATGTCTGGGGAAAGTACTGCTCGCAGAAGAGGGTGACGAACTGGTCCCACGTCGGCTCGTCCCTCTCCTGTCCCCGGACCGCCCTCCACCACCGGTGTGCCGCACTCTCCAGCTGGTACGTGGCAAAGGCCACGCGGCACTCCACCGGGGGGCGAAGGGTGTCGAAGATCTTCTCCAGCTGCTCAAGCCAGTCCTCTGCCTCGGTCGGGTCCTCATCCCCTTGAAGGAGGGGGGCTTCAGCTTCCGGAACTGTCCGAAAAGCTCGAAGTGGCGCTGTAGGGGAGGTGCTGGTGCACCTCCAGGCGAAGGTGCCTCGTGTACAGAAGTGTCGGAGGAAGGTGGGGGCGGCAGGGGCCCATCCCCTCCCTCGTGTCCAACGCCGCGTCCGTCGCGCGGTCCCACAGAGGACTCCCCCTCTGCAACCCCAGGAAGAGGTGCTCGGGGCGGTGGGTGGAGCTCCTCTCGTACAATATCCCGTATCAGTCTGGCGAGGTCCTGGGCCTGGATGCCAGGGAGTGGTGGCTGGTCCATCGAGACGTCAACGACAACACGTCCACCTCGCCGACCTCGCCCTCGGCCGCGCCCGCGGCCAGTCTCGCCAGTCCCACGACGAGGCATCTCTTGCAAGGAGACGCGAAACAAAACGGAAACGTCAAAACAAACGGTACCTAACAAAACTTCTAAGAGCTCATGTCAAGAGATATGTTGTGGTGGCTACTCTAGCTATAAACATGTGAATTGGTTATTTTCCAGTCAGTTGATTCACTTCTCGGGACGACCTTGCTCTGATACCATCTTGTAACGACCCGGTTCCCGAGTCCCTACGAGACACAAGAACCGGACCGACTCGACTAATCCCAAGACCTAGTCGTCCAACGAGGAAGTAACCAAAAGACAGTAAAATAAACCACATTCAGCATGAATATAACTAACAGTAAGAAAGTACAGCAGTAAGGAAAGAAACTACTACAGTAGGTACCACCACAACAGTAAAACAGCATTTATCATATAACAAGAACTGCAGGTAAAGAAGGTACAGCGGAAACAAAAACTACTCACTAGAACAGAAACAAAAGGGGTACAAAAGGCTGTGGTAACTCTACTGGACCCTACTCGGCCCAGCGTCCTCTGCAGCCGCCGACCCTGGCTGCTCAACACCTGGTCCTGAAAAAGGTAACGAGTGTAACACGTCAGCAAAACGCTGAGTAGAGTGGCAAACTAACTAAAGGCAACAGTAGAGTGTATAGTAGCTGTTATGTTCTATTACTTCCTTTATTCACATCTTTCAATTTTTCTCACTATTTCATTTATTTCTCAGATCCTTTACTTGATTTCGAATGTCCTCGTGGGAACGATCTTGATTGCAGTCTTTTCCAAAAGTAGAAGTAGCACATGGTGCTCTCCTGGCCGGGAGAGTCCCACGTGGTGATCCTACCCTCAGTCAACCACCCCAAGGTCACTGACAGATGTAACGGTGACTACGGCACGCGCGATAAACGCACAGGTAGCTAGCCTGCACTGGCACGCGGTCAGTCGTTTCCGTTAACGGGTGCGCACAAAGCACAGCATGGAACCAGGGCAGAGCCCTCTCAGTAACAGGGGTCCAACCCCTCCACAGTAACCAAACCGGGGCCTTGCCCCTCCACAGTCCGCGCACCCTCCCCTGACTACCCTGGTTTGCCCTAGTGGGCCTAACAAGTCGGTGAAGGAGGCTAGCAGAACCCCGGGGCCCGTGGGGTAGCTAGTACTCTCCTAACACTAGTAGCTCTCCTCGGTACTACGTACACGAGGGCCAGCAAGTCGGTACAGAGCGGCCAATCCTAACCCCGAGTCCCTGGGTGGCTGGCCCCACTCTGCACTAAACAGGTACAGGTACTTCCCTTGGTACTGCGTACCCAAGAGACAGTACGAACAACATCTCAGTTCCATTCCTTTCTCTTTCCAGGAGTTCCACTCCTAATTCCCCGTAGGGTTCCATCCTTTAATCTCAGAACATCATATGTTTCACTTTCCAGATTCACGTTCTCAAAATCCATGATCTCAAACATGTTTCTTTATTCATAACAGGCAGCTGTTAATTAAATTTACAGGCAGCTTTATATATTCCTTTCCATTTTTCCAAGACTGCAGTAATATACATTCCACTAGTTTTTCCATCCTAGGATTCATGCCATATCCTAGGATCTATCATACAATCTAGTTTTCCGGCCCTAGGATTCATGCAACACCTAGGAGCTATCATTCCACATATTTCTCATTCCTAGGATTCATGCAATGCCCTAGGTTCTAGTTATGGTTCCATACTTTAACAGATTTTATTAATACCTAAAGCCACTCTACCAAGTACAACGGGAGTAATGGGGGCATGATCGGGAATCCCGCGTGCCTCCGCGACTCTCAAGACTGCAACCGAACGAGGTCATATCACAAGGATCAAACACAAGTAGTGTCTCAGAACAGTGTATAGCTACTGTAGGCGGGTAGAGGAATTAATTCTGAAACGAACGCAACTCGAATCGCGGAAAACGGAGCCCAAACGGGCCCTAAACGGGTCGAGAAAGACGATACTGTGCAAAATCAGACGTCTGGAACTCCTTCCAGACGTCTTAAACGGTGGATCAGAGAATTACCTGTCAGCTTGGTTCCCCGGACGTCCAGAAGTCTGCAGGGACGTCTTTCCTATACCCCAGACGTCCGATGGTCCACACGGACGTCTGTAGATCACTCCCGCTGTCTGGTACAACTTCCAGACGTCTGATTCGCAAAGGATGGCGAATCAGCGAACCTGCGCACAGCCAACCCCCCTCCCTCAGTACGGTCAGTCGAAAAGAAGGAAGAAGAAAGCGGAAACTCACCTTTCAGACGTCTGTATGATCTTACAGACGTCGACCTTGCCGTCTGGATATCAACCCAGACGTCTGATTCTGGAAATTTTTCCAGAATCAGAACCCTGCTCGGCCTCCGCTCGCGACGCCGCCCGCGTCGCACCTCGCGCGTCTGCTGCTCAGCCCGCAGCAGGTCCCTCTCCGCGTCGCTCCGCGCCCCCTGCGCCCTCCGCCGGCCGGCCAAGCCGCTCCGGCGAGCTCGCCCTCACGGCAGAGCCCCGCCCTCGCACGCCGCACCTCCTCCGCGCTCACTGCGGCTGCCGCTGCCGCCCTCGCGTCCGCTCGCTCTCGCGCACAGGAAGGAGAAGGAGGAGACGGTGGAGACGGGAGGGGAGGCGCACCCTTTTAAGGCCGCGCGAGGAGGAGAGAGAAGGTGGTCGCAGCGCGCCTGCAGCCGCAGAGAGAGAGAGAGAGGAATCGCAGGTCTGCGCGCGCAGACGAATCTCCCGTGCGAACATAACTGTTCTCCAGACGTCTGTAAACGATCCCGGACGTCTGGTCAGACGTCTGGATGTGATCCCAGACGTCTGGTCCGACGTCTGGGCCACCTCCCAGACGTCTTAAAAGGCGTCTGGGGCACGCGTTCGTTACAATAGCTGCTTGCCAATGCAACTTCGTCGGCTTCTCCATAAACTGGCTGAGTTTGCCTACTGCTAAGGCAATATCTGGTCTGGTAATGGTCAGGTACAACAGCTTTCCCACAAGCTATCTGTATGCTTTGCTATCAACTACCTCTGCCTCCTCATCATGTAGATGTGCCTCGGGATCCATAGTATTGGCTGGCTTGGACCCCAGCATGTCTGTCTCCTAAAGGATGTCTAATGCATACCTGCGTTGAGAAAGAACAATCTCATCTCTACTCCTAACGACCTCGATCCCCAAAAAGTATCAAAGCTGACCTAGATCCTTCATAACAAACTGCTGTGCAAGAGGCTCATTGACCTATCTTATCCCAGCCTCATCACTGCCAATGATAATTAGGTCATCTATATAAACCAGTAGTGCTACAATGTCATTCTCTATTTTCTTGATAAACAAAGAATGATCTAAAGAAGACCTCTGCATCCTCATCCTCTGCAACACACCTAAGAGCTTCTGAAACTAGACTCTCAGGCTTTGCTTCAGGTCAAAAATGGCCTTCCTGAGTCTGCACACACACTCCCTCAGAACCTCAAAACCTGGGGGTTTCTATATGTAAACCACTCCAGAAGAGAAAAGCATTTTTCACATCAAGCTGGTGTAATTGCCAATCTCTATGGGCAGCAACAGAGATGAGTACCCAAACAGTGGCAAGCTGCGCAACGAGAGAGAAAGTATCAAAGAAGTTCACTCCGTATGTCTGAGTGAACCCCTTTGCCACTATTATTCACTCTGAAATGGTTTTAAAATCATTGTGTTGCAGTATAGATCGAATCAGCGCGAAAAACAGATAATATTTATACTCGAATGAAATTCGAGGTCGTTCGCTGAGAGCAAATATGGAATTCAATCACTAATCTCAACAATCAATGTAAATGAGCACAATTAATTACTCAAAATCTAATATGCAATGTAAAACATGAGTATATGATGAGTAAAAAGAAATCTAGACAAAATAATAGTGATTTGGATCACCAATTATTAGTCTAACATATATAGCAAATACTCAAATAATATCACTATTCAAACCAAGTGCATAGTGCACTCCATCAGACGATAGAGTCTTTATCCAGACTGCTTAAGTCAGCCTTGCTACAGTGCCAAGAGGGCACTGTGCTTCTCCTTCAGCCTCCTCTTCTTTCTCTACTCTTCTTCCCATTCTGTCTTTCCCCTCTTCTTTCTTCTTTCTTCTTTCTTCCTTTCCTTGGCCTTTCTTCTTCCTTTCTTTCTTCTTCCTCTTCGGCCCTTCTGATGCACAGGGGGAAACTCTCCTCTGAAATTGACTAAGTGTCAAGAACACTGAAGAGCAAAACCCCCCTTAACCTGTGTGCTCTCTTCTTTCCTCTCTCGGGGTTCTCTTTCTTGCCCTCCTAGGACCATGCACAGTATCGGGTTATCGAGTAATCAATCTAGAGCGCACCTGAACCAGGGCTGTCGGCGTAGGGTAGCAGTCAAGGTGTGTGCGGGGATAGGCAGGTAAATGGGTCTGAGCCAAGCCCGCGTGCACAGTGTCACGAGCGAGGCGTGTGAAGGTAGCAGGGGAGCGAAATAGGAGAAGGGTTTGATTGGTGGAGTCGTGGAGAAGGTTGTGAGGTGGTTGGTGAGGCGGATGGAGGGGTGTAGCAACGAAGGTGCCTCATCAGAGGAGTGGTCGGAGATGGAGAAGATGAAGGTGAACAGCTGTGTCGAGGGGTTCTTTTTGGGATTTTTGGGTATAAAACTAACCTAAGAGAGCTAAGGATCTAATCTAACTACCTATTCTAGGTGGACGAAAGGAGGGAGAACGATGTCGGGGGTACGTCGGTGTCGGAGACAAAGGTACTCCGGTAGGTGGAAACGGCGATGACGACGGAGGTTGGGAAGCGCCCGCTGGTATGGCGCAACGCAAGAGAAGGCGAGGAAGAAAAATCCACCGCCGGTATTGTAGTTGGACGATGAGGAAGATCAGGAGTCGCCGGAGCTTGAGGAGCTTGAGGCCGAAATAAGAGAGAGGAACGTGGAGGATTTCCGGCAAAATTCGAGCTTCGGATGGATGGCGTGCACTGGGGTTCCTTTTATAGGTCTCTAAAGGGTGATTAGAGCTTAGGAAGCTTGGAAGGCTCGTCGGAGTAGGGAGATCAAGAGATACCCAAATCTCTCATGCATTTGCAGGAGAGATTGGGAAGGTTGTGGGGCTCAAGACCGGATTCATTGGAAAGGGAATTTCCTAAAGAGTCTCCGGTTCAATTTTGGGAAAGTTTCATTGATCAATCAAGGAGAACTCTCTAAATGAAACTCGCCGGAGTAGGATTCTTGAGCGATAATGGTAGAAGGACCCATTTGTAAAGAATGATGATAAAGTTAGGAACCTTTTTGTAAGAAATTCGAAAGTTAGGGGCATGTGTGTGAGAAAAATGACTCAGACAGGACCAAATTGCAAACTAAGTCAAGACAAAATCAAATTAGGCCCAAATTTTGGTACAAACCTAATTTGGACCTAATGAATCTAATGGTGAAGTTGGATTTTGGTTTTAACCTCGTTTTACTAGGTAATTTATGTAAAAATCCAAATTAGTGCAAAAGTCTGTCTAAGACTCTATTTTAGGTCAAAATGGGTTCTGATGGCCAAATTGAAAGTACCAAATCTTAGAGAATATTTTTATATGAATTTTAGAGGGTTTATGTGAATTTTACCCTGACCAGAACCTCAGTAGATTAAGCGAGTCTATTTTTAGGGTTTCAGATGTCATTTAATTCTCAAAATGTGCAAAAACTCATTTCTGTCTGTATGGACCTACTTGTTAGACATTTAAGACCATTTGACCTTTAATTAACCCCTGAGAAAACCTGTGGTTGTTCTACAATTGAGATATGCTGTTAAACTGCAGTTTTACCCCTGTTTTACTATATCTCTTAGAATGGATTTGCAGTGAATTACATCCTCTAGTGGTTATATAAAAGCATTTAATGATGGAATATGACTAAATAAAGCTAGATATGGCTGATGATGACGTTATCATCAGCCACCAACCTAGCCTTATACCTTGAAGTAGACCCATCAGGTTGTACTTCAAGGCAAGGACCCATCTGGAACCAACAAGTCGCACGGCTGTAGGAAGTAAGGTAAGATGCCAAGTCTGTCTGTTCCGAAGTGCTGCCATCTCATCCTCCATAGCTTGACGCCACTTCAAATCAAGCATGGCCTGCTGGTAAGTAGACGGAATGGGTGAAGAAGTAAGTTTCTGGCATATAAGCTGTTAAACTAAGAACCAAGTCCATCTGTAGCCAAACCGCCTGCAATCCGATAAATGGACTTACACGTGCGATGCACCTTCATAATAGTAATAGGAAGATCAAACTCATATGGTTTCTCTGAATGAGTCTCTGCAGAGAGACCTTTCTACTATGGTCATCTACACTATCAGGGGGATCAGGTCTAACTAGACAATCTTTGTCATTAGAGCCCATCTCAACTGCCTGTGGAACATCGATCACTGGTGCAAGTAGAGGCCTTTGTAGTGTCACATGCGGTCTACTATATGTCCACAGCAGACCATGCAGTCTCTGGTAATCATCTAAGAGGACAGTAAACCTTAAAGAAGTCGGCAAAGGTGTGGAGATCAGAATCACCTCAAGTGGAACTGGAGGAATAGGCATGGGAGCAGCATCATCATGAACACTCGTCTGTTCAGCAATAGAAAAGTATGGTGTCATCTCATGAAAAGTCACATCAGTGCTGACATAATGCCTGTGATGGATGGGATCATAATATCAGTACCTCTTTTGACTCCTAGAGTACCCTAAGAATACGCACTTAACAGTGCGAGGAGCAAGTTTAGCACGACCTAGTGATGGCACATGAACCAAAGCAACACATCCAAAGGTCTTGGGGAACATGTGAAAAAGCTCACCATCTAGATGTAACAGGAGAATCGGTATCTGCTCGTGACAAACTAAACTCGGCATCCTGTTAATAAGGTAGCACACCATCAAAACAGGATCCCCCCAGTATCTCTATGGAACATTGTGGTGAATAAGTAGAGTGTGGGAAACCTCTACCAAGTGTCTGTGCTTTCTCTCTACAACCCCATTCTGCTGTGAAGTATGGGGACAAGTGATCTGGTGGATAATCCCATGAGTCCTATAAAACTCAATAAGTACAGTAGTGCAGAATTCGATGGCATTATCTGTCCGTACAATCTTCACTGTGGTAGAAAATTGAGTTCAAATCTCCAAGAGAAGAGTCTCTATGATACGTCCAACATCTCCCTCAGTCTTTAGAAGGAAGACCCAAGATACTCTGGTGAAATCATCAACGACTACGAGATAATACCGATGTCCCATCCTATTTGGAACTCTACTTGGTCCCCAGACATTCATATGGAGTAACTCAAAAGCACCTGTTGATCCAGGAGAAGTACTGGTAGCAAAGGAGGACTGATGATGCTTACCTAATTAGCAAGCATCACATGAATAATCGTGGTAGGTGAAATATGTGGAATCACCCTCCTAAGGCGATCTAGAGACAAGTGTGCCACTGTAAGGCACTCCCATCATCATATCTACTGGCTCCAGCAAAAGACTCCTGCAAAGGTGACTTCCCAGTACATAATAAAGACCACTCTCCTGTGTACCTCCGGCAATGGTCTTCCCAGTACTTATCCTGGACAATGCATCCTATCTCATAAAAAATAACCCTGCAATGAAGATCCTTCGTGATCCTTCTGACAAACAATAGGCTCATAGGAAACTCTGGTACGTGTAGTGTTCCTAGCAGCCGCAACGTAGGGGTCATAGACATTTCCCCCTGGCCAACAACTGGAGTGTGCCTACCTTGGAGTGAAATCGAGAGAGAGAGACGCGAGGAGGGTAGGGGTAGGTTTTTGCCTAACCGTGCCCTGTGCAGGAAAGCAGAAGAAGAAGAAGAAGAAGAAGAAGAAGGAGGAGGAGGAGGAGGAGGAGGAGGGAGTGCAGTAGAGAGAAGAAGAGGAAAAGGAAGAGAAGAGAAGAAGAGACGCAGCTGAAGAAAAGAAAGAAGAAGAAGAAGCCAAGGAGGATCTGCAGTAGAAGAGGAAGATGGAGCAGAGAGAAGCCAAGGAAGAAGAAGCTAAAGACACAGCTAAAGCCTAAGGCAAAGAAGAAGAAAGAGAAGGCAGAGTGCAGCAGAGAGAAGAAGAACCAGCAGTAGCAGCAGCTAAAAAGAGAAGGAGAAGCACTGTAGCAGGTGGCATTTAAGGCGTCTGACCCTTGAAGTTGGATGTCTGAAAAGAGAGAGAGAAAGGAAGACAAAAGAAGAAAAGAAGAGACATTTTTCCTTTCTTTAATCCTTTTTTGTAAAACAGTATATATTGTAAATTGTGATTTTCTACGTTTCTAGAATCAAGTTTTGCTCCTTGAGTTCGACCTCAAATAATTTTTGTTTTCGAGTAATAAAATATAATCAAACTGGTCGGTCTTAACCACGACCAGTTTTTGGCGTCGTTGCCGGGGAGCAACGGGCATTCTAGAAGCTACTAAATCATAATTTCTGATTCAATACTGACTTGATCTCTCTTCTGTTGTGCAGGCACAAGAAGGCACGAAGGAAGAAGCAACCGCACAACAACCACACCAAGGGACAGGTAGCCTTCTACCCTCTCTCTTAAAGCCCCTTAAACTCTAAAGAGTAAAAAGAAAAGAAAAATCAATCTAGGGTTACCTGTCTTCTATACATAGTAATTCACAGAGTTGCCTGCTTTTAAATTTCAACACATTTTATCTGCATATCCACTTAAGGTAACTAGGGCAAAAACCTTCTTGCTTGAGCCCTAGTTACCCAATTCTGAGGCAACTAATTGGACCAATTAGAGCCAACCTAGGATTCAAAGCTAGGGTTTTAGAGACACATCTTCTAATCAAGAACTGAAAATTCCAAAAAGAAGTGTGCCTAAATGGTTGCAGTTCTGTCCTTCTTTTCTTCTTCTTCTTCTTTGTCTTCAGGACGTCATCTGATTTTTCAATCAGACGACTTAAACTGCTGCTGCTACAGTGTGTCTCCTTCTCCTTCTTCTTCTTCACCTGTGCCTGCACACTCACGGTTTAAGTCAGAGGGCAAAACCTACTCTACCTTCCCCCCGCGTCTTTCTCTCTCAGAATTCACTCTTAGGAAAGCTCTCCCAGAGCAACTGGTTAATCGGGTACGCGGGTCGCGCCCGGGTCCAGGCCCACCGGCGTGCGGTGGTGGGCGAGGAGTGCAGGTCGGGCCAGGTCCGCGGGGCTTGAGCGCGGACGAGGTCGGGTAGTCGGGTGGGTGAGAGGGACCTCACCCCGTGATCAGGAGGCGAACAGCTTAAGGCACTTTTTGCCTTTAAGCGCCCGCGTGCCTCTCAAAGTTTCCGAGGTGGGACTAAATGTCCCACCCCAATTGAGCGCCTGCAGCGGAGGAGGCAGCTGGCAATCGCGACTTCACGTGAGGCCTTCGCCCCAGCTGCGAGCCTCGGACTCTTCGCGGAGATGCCCTGCGCAGCTTGGGAGTCAGACCTGGGCGAAACGCACCTGGAGCTGCAGGTTGAAGGTGCTTCCTCAGCGCAGCAATGGCGACGGCGGTCGAGATACCTGTCCACAGAGGAATGGCCTCTCGGCCTAATCAGATACATGGAGAACCTTCGCCGTGGCACGGCGAAGGTGGTGGGGGGTCTAGCAGGCGGCGGGGCGGAGCATGAGGGCCGCCCTAGGTCAAACTGCAGGCGGAGAAGTGGGTGTGTTCGGTGGATCTGCAGAGGGCGTTTGGTGGGAAGTGGAAGGGCGGAAGAGGATCAGGGTGAGGAGGCGGAGGTTCTGCGGTGGTCGGCGAGACGTGTGGGTTGCTGGAGTGATGGGAGCGGGTCGCCGGAGTGTGGTCGGAGGTGGAGAAGGTGAGGGTGATTAGGCGCGGTCGAGGGGTAATTAGATAAAAATAGCAGGGGGAAAGAAAAAGGGGATAGAGAAGACCTATTTCTAACCTAGCTAAAGTGACGAAGGGGACGAAGGGGCTGCCGGCTCGTACCTACCGGAGCTGGAGAAGAAATGCCCAGTGGGGGAGGACGGCGGCGACGACGGGGCAGAGGCAGCGCGCGCCGGTATTGCGCGACGCGGAGGAGAATCAGGAAGAAGTCGCTGCTGCTGGTATTGCGGTAGAGCGAAGAGGAGGAGGAGAAGCCGCCGGAGCAAGGGGCGTCTGTCGGAGTGGGAAGAGAGGAAAGTGAGGGGGTATCTCCGTCAGATCCAAGCTGGGAAGAACGGCGGAGAGACGGGGGTATTTATAGGGGCAAAATCAGAGAGGAGGGCGGAGGGAGACGACGTGTCTCCCTCGCCGGAGGACGCACGGAAGAGGAAAGCAGCGAGCACTTAGCAGCTGCAGAACAGGAAGAGAAGACAAGAAGCAGAGAAGCAAGAAGAAAAGAAGAACACGAGGACAAAGAAGAAAAAGAAGATTTGAAGAACAAGAAGGAAGACCAAGAAGAAAAAGAAAGAGAAGAGAAGAAAGCACAGGTGAAGAACAACCAAAAAGACAAGAAGAAGAAAGAAGAGAAGAAGAAGCAAAATTTTCCCCTCTCTCTCTCTCTCTTTATTTTTGTAATAGAAACTTTGTACCTCTTAGAATACGACTTGCTCTCTGAGTTCGACCTCGGGAACTCTTTTATTTTCCGAGTAAAAAATATATCTGTAATGATGGCAATAACTAGCTGTACTACAACGTAATTTCTACAACAAAAGCTAGTCACAACGCCGTCGTCACTTTGGCGCTGTTGCCGGGGAGCAACGGCTATTCTAGAAGCTTTGAATTTCTTTTTAACAATTGCTAATCTTCTCTCTTGTGTGCAGGTAAAGGAAAATCAAGCAGCCGCACAATAACCACTCCGAGGACAGGTAATTTTTATTTCTTCTATCCTCACTTTAACCCTCAATTCTAAAGAGGTAGAAAAAGAAAAGAACAAGCAATATAGGTACAACCTGTCTTCCATACCTAATAAACCATCAAAGCTGCATGTTCTCAAATTTCAACCCACCATTCCTGCACACACTATTAAGGTAATTAAGGGCTAACACCTTCTTGCCTGAGCCCTAATTACCCAACAAAGAGCTAACTGGACCAAGTAGAGCCAACTCAAGGATTGAAAAGCTAGGGTTCTTAGAGACACACCCCTTAATCAAGAATTGAGAAAATCCAAAAGAAGTGTGCCTAAGCTATTGATTGAAAATACCTATTCAGAGAAACCCTAAGCAATTGGCTCTCTAAACACTTGAACCTTAAAATACAAGACCCAAAAACTCTCAAAGGAACAAGAGGTAAAGTTGACCTCTTGGGTCAACCAACCTTAAAATTAGGTCACTTTCTCACTCAAAATACCTAAGAGTTCAAGTGTAACTTTAAGCACCCTGATCTTAAATTAAAATTGGTAGACTTAAGAGGTCAAGATCCCCATTCTAGTCTACCTGGAATCTCAATGACAAGAGAGGTCGGGTGGGGGAAACCCTGTAACCCGTGGGGACGCTCTACCATGTAGGGGTCTTCGCGGGACTCACCCTCTCTGGCTACCCAGGTAATTCTCAGGTGGACAATCTTTCTGATCAAGGGGTCCATCTGCCCCGCACCTCTATAGCCACCCAACAATTTTTGGGTGTCTTGATTGGGTCCAGCACCTGCTTATCTCATCCAGTCCTTCAGTATTTTGCAGGAGGTCCTTGAAACCTCCTATAGAAATTCACTCTCCCCGAGGCTAAGCCTCGGCTCCCTTGTTTTTGCAGAAATCATTCACATAGCCCCTCTTTCCTCTGATTCTGAACAAAATCCCCTTCTTCCATCTTGATTCAAACTTTGATTCTATATCTTGATTCCACCACCTGATTCAAAGATGCAGTCACACCAATTAAGACTACCATTCAAAAAACCTGAATATCTGAGATCCATGAAAGATAAGATGATTGAGGATGCCCTTGAATTCTATGAAATCAAATGTAAACCCTCAACATCAATAGAAAACATTCAGGTTGATGTCCCAACAACCACAGCTTTCATCATAAACTGTGCCCAAATTCTATTGACAGAAGTTACAAAAGGATCAACCTGAGATATGTCATGACAGGATACATTGAGATAGAAAAATTACACCAATCTGAATACCTTCAATGCTTGACAAATCCTGTACTTTGAGAACAACACCAAGATGCCCTTATAAAACGGGTAGAAATGATGAAATCAGTAGAACAAGTTATCAACCAGAAATACCCGTATATACCAGAAACAGAGGATGAACCATCTTAGAACAGTAGTAAGGAACAATCCAGTTTCCCAGATCTCGGGACTGAGGCACAAAGTGGTTGTGGAATCCCAACCCAGATAGAAGACAATGTTGAATTAGGTTGGGATATTGCAGGAGAACACAATGATGAGCCAAATTTAGACCATGAATTGCCAAGCCTAGAATTCCAAAACTCCTGCAATGATGAGATCAGAACTGAACCTTTTGAGGGTATAAATTCCGCCCCTTATTTTGATAAGGTGGCCCTCGAAGGTTATTCGGACTTAGGCTCTAATAATTCTACCCACATCCTAAGCCTAGAACCTAGATCTGAAACTTATTGGGAAGATTATGAGGCCCCTTATGAGAAAGATAAAATTTTTACAGAATATGATTCCGGGCCTCTATTTGATGAATATCCCTCTCCAACATCCTCAGGAAATTTGATCGATTTTTCGAAAGTCATGCCAATTTATGATATAGAAACTGAGGAGTTGGATGAGCAAGGTTTTAATTGGGTCTATCCTACCAGCTTGGAGCTCGAGCCTAGACAGAATACCTTTTCGAGCCCAGAATTGACATATAGACTAGACCCCAGTCAGGCTGCTGATTCCACATCTGATGATTTATGCTGCGGTGGAATTCATAATCATGAATCTCATTTTCGCAAACTCTCCGACAACTTCAGATCCGACTATAATTGCGGAGAGATTCTCCTTCCTGAACACGCCAGGCCCATCTACGACCTCAGTTCACATGACTCTGACTCCGACTCTGAGGTCCTGATTCCCGAGATCACTGATAACACAGAATCATTCCTTTCCGATCCTCAGGAACCAAAAACAGAAAATGCCAAGAGTGATTGCAACCCAGAATTCAAATCTTTTCTCAATTCAGATTTCTTTCATCCTACAGACGCTCTTCAGGCATTTGATAGTTACCCAGAGGACTCTTTACAGAAAATCACCTGTCATTCCTTTCTAGAAGAGCCCTCATCCACAGTTACCACCTCGTCTGCACACATAGAACTAATCAAAACCTCTTCCCAACCCCGACCCGCAACCGGACTCAATTTCTATTCAGATTCACCTCTCACCGAGCCAATTGCATTTCCACATCAGGTTTGGAACACTGATCAGACTACATATCATGCTCCATCATTCTCTGATCACCCCTGTAGGATTTCCGTGTCATTCATTGATTATTCTACGGGTCCCTACTCTGACCAGGCTGATTCGACTCAGCCAAACCCTGCATTTTCACTTCCACATCCATCTGAGCTTCATAGTATATGGTGGGTTTCACACCTTTTTATCCACATCTATCACCCCACCAGATTGATTGGGTTTGGGCTGCATCATCAGCCTGTTGATCTGAACAAGCACCTGGTTGGACCAACCAGGCTCTTAATCAAGGTGCTTGTATTACAAAACTCTGCTGATTTCACCATCCCCTCTCCATCGCATTTCCCGCTTGGCTGAAGGCATCAAATTTAGCGCTTAACGGGAGGCAGCCCGTCATTCTCTTTAAAAACCTGAAGCCTTTTCTAAAAACTTTGTGCACTTGAAATTCACACTTTAGGACAGCCGACTTCACCTCAGGTGCTTGCATCTGAGATTAAAAATCGTCCGCAACAGTCACCCCGACCCATTCACTCATCAAAACATCTGTCCTAATGTATGAACTAAGTTGAATAAAAACCCCCTAAGTTACAATGAGGACATTGCAAATCTTAGGCATGGGGGGTATGAAAGTGCAAAACGTGTAAGAAAAGGTTTCAAACAAAAAATTCACATATGCCAAAAACACCATAAAAATTAAAAATTTTTCGAAAAAGAATAAGAGAAAAAGAGGAGAAAGGAAATTTTGTGAAGGAGAAGAAAAAAAAGAAACAAAAGGAAAAAAGGAGCACAAAATATGAGAAACAAGTGATAGTCATTAGTAAGGAACTAAGGAATTAACCTAAGTTCTAGACCTCATTCAAGAAAATAACTGAAAAGTGCATAATGAGATTAGTAAGAACGCAAACCTTAGGCATTCTTGAATAGGACGCACGGACGGTATGGGTCTCCTTCCTCCGGCGTCCTCCGGCGAGGGAGACACGTCGTCTCCCTCCGCCCTCCTCTCTGATTTTGCCCCTATAAATACCCCCGTCGCTCCGCCGTTCTTCCCAGCTCGGATCTGACGGAGATACCCCCTCACTTTCCTCTCTTCCCACTCCGACAGACGCCCCCTTGCTCCGGCGGCTTCTCCTCCTCCTCCTCTTCGCTCTGCCGCAATACCAGCAGCAGAGACTTCTTCCTAATTCTCCTCCGCGTCGCGCAATACCGGCGCGCGCTGCCTCTGCCCGGTCGTCGCCGCCATCCTCCCCACTGGGCATTTCTTCTCCAGCTCCGGTAGGTACGAGCCGGCAGCCCCTTCATCCCCTTCGTCACTTTAGCTAGGTTAGAAATAGGTCTTCTCTATCCCCTTTTTCTTTCCCCCTGCTATTTTTATCTAATTACCCCTCGACCGCGCCTAATCACCCTCACCTTCTCCACCTCCGGCTACACTCCGGCGACCCGCTCCCATCACTCCAGCAACCCACACGTCTCGCCGACCACCGCAGAACCTCCGCCTCCTCACCCTGATCCTCTTCCGCCCTTCCACTTCCCACCAAACACCCTCTGCAGATCCACCGAACACACCCACTTCTCCGCCTGCAGTTTGACCTAGGGCGGCCCTCATGCTCCGCCCCGCCGCCTGCTAGACCCCCCACCACCTTCGCCGTGCCACGACGAAGGTTCTCCGCGTATCTGATTAGGCCGAGAGGCCATTCCTCTGTGGACAGGTATCTCGACCGCCGTCGCCATTGCTGCGCTGAAGAAGCACCTTCAACCAGCAGCTCCAGGTGCATTTCGCCCAGGTCCGACTCCCAGGCTGCGCGGGGCATCTCCGCGAAGAGTCCCAGGCTCGCAGCTGGGGCGAAGGCCTCACGTGAAGCCGCGATTGCCAGCTGCCTCCTCCGCTGCAGGCGCTCAATTGGGGTGGGACATTTAGTCCCACCTCGGAAACTTTGAGAGGCACGCGGGCGCTTAAAGGCAAAAAGTGCCTTAAGCTGTTCGCCTCCTGATCACGGGGTGAGGTCCCTCTCACCCGCCCGACTACCCGGCCTCGTCCGCGCTTACGCCCTGCGGACCTGGCCCGACCCGATTAGCCCGACCTGCACTCCTCGCCCACCACCGCACGCCGGTGGGCCTGGACCCGGGCGTGACCCGCGTACCCGATTAACCGGTTGCTCTGGGAGAGCTTTCCTAAGAGTGAATTCTGAGAGAGAGAGACGCGGGGGGAGGGTAGAGTAGGTTTTGCCCTCTGAATTAAACCGTGAGTGTGCAGGCACAGGTGAAGAAGAAGAAGGAGAAGGAGACACACTGTAGCAGCAGCAGTTTAAGTCTTCTGATTGAAAAATCAGACGATGTCCTGAAGACAAAGAAGAAGAAGAAGAAAAGGACAGAACAGCAACCAAGAAGAAAAAAAAAGAAGGAGACCCATACCGTCCGTGCATCTCCACGGGCGATATGGGCGGTCGCAGCACTCAGGGGGGTGCTCCTGCGGTGGCTGACGACGCAGGGCACCCCCATTTGACTTGGCAGGCTCCCTCCCTTACCCTGCGCGGCGCCATGCTCCGCGTAAGGTCGCCGGAGCAAGGTGCTGCTCAGGTTTTGCAGGAGGGACCTAAACGCAAAGAACGAAGGAGAGTTAGGGGCCAAAATGTGAGGGTTCAAAAGTTGAGGGCCAGAAAGTAAATGTATGAGGACCAAAGTGTAAAGTTGGTCAATAAGGTTTCTTCTTAGGCTCAAGTTTTTATACATGACTAATTAGGACCTAAGGATTCTGATGGTGAATTTTATTTCTAGATTAAGCCTTGTTTGACCGATCAATTTACGAAAAAACCAAAATTAAGTTGTTAATTGGGCATGGTTCTCAATGTAGGTCAAAATGGGTTCCTAAGGCCAAATTGAAGGTTCTAAACCCTAGAGATTATTTTTCTATGAATTTTAGAGGGTTTATTCTATTTTTACTTTGCCTCGAACCTCGTGTATTTAAGTGGGTTTGTTTTTAGAGTTACAGGATGTCATTTAATTCTTCGGAGTTGCTGTAGCCTTTGTTGAGTCATTTCATCCCGCTTTTCTTATTATTAGGTTGTTTTGACCTATGTTTGGATCCTGAGTTACCCTGTTTTCATATTGGATTGGTGAAATTGCATTTTTACCCCTCAGTTTATATTTTCTTTGCAAACTCAGAATCTCTCTGAGCTAAGCCTTTCTAAGGTTATGTAGGAGCTTTTAGTCTCTGTATTAGGTCAAAATGAGCTAGTTATGGCTTATGATGAGGTTTTCATCACTAAACCATTGCTTGAAAAGACCTATTAAGAGAAACCCTAAGCAATTCGGCTCTTAATTCACTTGAACCATAAAAGAAAAGACCTAATAAGCTCTTACAGGAACTAATAAGTGAAGTTGATCCCTTATATTAACCAACCTTCAAATTAGGTCACTCTTGCACAACAAAAGGTTTAAAGTTTAAGTGAAACCCTAAGCACCTTGGTCTTAATTAAAAGTGGTAGACTTAAGAGGTCAAGGTCCCTATTGTGGTCTACCTGGAATCCTAGTGACAAGAGAGGTCGGGTGGGAAAAACCCTATACCCCGTGGGGGCACTCTAATGTGTAGGGGTCTTCGCGGGACTCACCCTCTCTGGCTGCCCAGGTAATTCTCAGGTGGACGACCTTCTGATCAAGGGGTATCATCCGCCCCGAACCTCTATAAGTCACCCAACATTGTGGGTGCCTTGATTGGGTCCAACACCTTCTAACCTCGTCCAATCCATCAGTGCATGTTCGGTAGGAGGTCCTTGAAACCTCCTCTAGAAATCCACTCTCCCCGAGGCCAAGCCTCGGTACCCTTGTTTGTGCGACAACCACTCCACATAAACCTCTCTTCTGATTCTAAACCTAATTTCCCTTTTTCTTCCACCATGGGTCAGCCTGTTAAAGAAGAGAATAATCTTGAGCACTAGCTCCAGCATCTTAATGATCTCTTCCAAAACTTCATGAACCCACCGCAGCGCCCCATGATGCGAGATCACTATAATCCCCCTACAGTGGCAATTGAGCCTCGAGTCAGAATCCCGACTGGAGGACCTAATTCGGAATTGAAGCCCAACATGATTCATGCTATACCTAAATTCTATGGGCTTAACTCTAAAGATCCTTTCCAGCATATCAAACAGCTTAAGCATCTGGCCCAAACCTTCGGGTCAGATGCGCAGAATTGGGATATCTTACTCATGAAGATGTTCTCTTTCTCCCTTATGGACAAGGCGGCTCTTTAGTATCAGACACAGACCCGCCTGATCAACACTTGGGAAGAACTTCAGTCCAAGTTTTTGAAGAAGTTCTTCCCCGTTCGTCGGACAAATGCCTTGCGCCATCAGATTACTCACTTCACGCCGCAGACGGGAGAACCTCTTCATGAGGCATGGGATCGATTCCAGGATCCCATGAGAAAGTGCCCCCATCACAGGTTCCTAAATGGGAACAAGTCCAGTCTTTTTACCAGGGACTCCGTGAAGATATTAGACTGTTCGTCAATGCAACTTGCGGAGGGAATATCATGGGTCAACATGAAGACACTGTGTGGGAGATTCCCGAGAATATGTGCGAGAACTCCATCAACAATGACTTCATGGGATTATTCAATCGAACGAATACACGTGCAGCAACGAACCTTAGGGGAGCACACAAGACATAGGACCTATCCGCATCAGTTGACCTGGAATTAATGGCCATTCGGTTAGACAAGGTCTCAATTATTGAGAAGAAGGTGGATGAGCTGACTCAGCACTTGCAACGAGCCACCTCTGCGTAGAACTCCTTCGCACAGCCACCTCCTGCACGGGAAACTATGCAGAACATTTTCCACTGACCTTCTCCTGGGATGGACTCGTATCCACCCCCATCTGACGCCAGGACCGGAGGGACCTCCGATCCTTTCTATTCTTGTTGGGGGAACTCTACTCCCCCATTCTCCAACTTTCTTGAGGCTCCTCAGACCTGCGAGGACCTCAAAGCCATCTAGAATGACCCATTTTCAAACACCTACAACCCTGGATGGCGAAACCATCCCAATTTCCAGTGGAAAGGAAATTCTCAGAACCCAAGACCACCCTTTCAGCCCTGTCCACAAGCCCCTCGTCCTTATCAGCCGCCTCAGTCTCGGCCCAACCCCACTTATCCATCCGGGCCCAACCAGGACCAAATGTCCCTTATCCTCCAAACTCTGGCTGACATTCAAAGAATGAATACAGCTATCAAGAAACAACATAAGGACGAAATCACAAAGGTCTGCAACCAACTCGCCCAGTTGGCAAATTCTCACCAACCAGGCACACTTCCTTCTCAACCTCTGCCTAACCTGAATAGCGTGCCGACCCAGCTACGCATTATGAACCCAAATCCGGGCCAAGCAAACTTGAAATATTAGGCCCCTTTTGTTCCATCACTTGACGGGATGGAGGCATCAACCTCCTATGCGGGTTACCAACAGCAGCAGCCCATCTTACCAACCCCCAACGAGAACCAGGCAGGACTAAATTCTGTGACAACCCATAGTGGTAAAGCAACCCAAGATCCACCTTATCCAGACCACTCCAAGAGTGGTAGTGACCCAAACCCTAGGACAGTTATCCAGGATGTTCCTATCCCTGTCCCAGATTAAAAACCTGGACCTATCTCAGAGGAACCAACTAAGGTTCCATTTCCCGAGGCCTTAACCAAGGGAAAGAGGACAGCTAAACCAGTGGCTCCTGAGGAGGACCTGATCAAGCTCTTTAAGCAGGTCCAAATAAACATCCCCTTGATGGATGCAATCTGCCACGTACCCACTTACGCACGATTCTTGAAAAACGTGTGTACACCTCAACGTAAGCCGCGAACCAAGAGTGGGAGTCCGATTGTACTATCAGAGCAAGCCAACTCTGTGATCCTGAATAAAATCCCACTCAAGGCAAAAGACCTAGGCACTCCCCTGATTTCATGTAAGATTGGTGAAATCCAGTTTGATAGAGCATTATTAGACCTAGGTGCCTCCATAAACTTGATACCCACATCTCTACTTAACCACCTAGAAGAATCTGAACTGAAACCGACTGAGGTGACATTGCAGTTAGCCGATCGATCTATCAAGTCACCTAGGGGAATTCTTGAAGACGTTATTGTTAAGGTGCGGGATTTCTACTTCCCTATAGATTTCATAGTTCCAAACATGGACGCACCTGAGAATCCAAGAGATACACCAATCATACTAGGGAGACCTTTTCTGGCCACTGTAAGGGCCAACATAAGTTGTGAAGAGGACCAGATAGAGCTGAAGTTTGGGAATCAAACTCTCAAGATTGATATCTTTAAGGCCCAACAAGGGATTAATTGCGGTGTCATAAAGCAAATTTGTGACATCAGAGCCGTGGTTGATGAATCCCAAATTGAGGACAACATGATTATCCCTCATCAACCATAAGAAGATCTAAAATCGCAATTAGATGAGTCAGAACTTGATCTAGACAAACCCATAACTCCAACCCTTGTACCCCACACCACTCTGAACCACCCGCTGCTGCTAATAACACCATTCTTGAACTCAATCCCCTTCCCGATCATTTGAAATATGTCTTTTTGGGTTCCAATCAGACACTTCTGGTGATTATAAACTCCAAACTAACACCTAACCAAGAATCCCATTTGATTGCTGTTCTCCAGCAACATCGCAGAGCCATTGGTTGGACTCTCGATAATTTGACTGGAATAAGTCCCTCTTATTGCACACACTGCATATATTCTGAAGAAGGCGCACGACCTTCACGTGAGATGTAGAGACATCTGAACCCCAATCTGCAGGAGGTCGTGGAAAAGGAGATCATTAAGTGGTTAGATGCAGGGATCATCTCCCCGATCTCTGACAGTCGTTGGGTGAGCCCAATCCAGGTTGTGCCTAAGAAGGCAGGGCTCACCACCATCACGACTGAAACCAGATAACTCATACCTACCCGTATAGCCAACTCGTGGAGAGTCTGCATAGATTACCGAAGACTCAATTCCTCCACGAAGAAGGATCATTTCCCACTACCATTTATTGATCAGATTCTCGAAAACTAGTAGGAAATAGATTCTTTTGCTTTCTCGACAGGTACTCCGGTTACAACCAAGTGGCGATTCATCCTGAGGACCAAGAGACGACCACGTTCACCTGCCCCTTCGGGACTTATGCATTCCGAAGGATGCCTTTCGGTCTCTGCAATGCACCTGCAACTTTTCGGTGGTGCATGCTTGCCATATTCTCTGATATGGTAGGTGATTATCTGGAAGTCTTCATGGATGACTTCTCAATTTTTGGGGCATCATTTGACGATTGCCTCCAGCACTTGGTTCACATACTTAGGCATTGCATTGATGTAAATCTAGTTCTTTCGTGGGAAAAGAGCCACTTTATGGTGCCTGAGGGGATCGTCCTGGGACACTTAATTTCTGAGAGAGGCATCCAAGTGGATCGAGCCAAGGTTAATCTGATTTCTAAACTTCCTATGCCTAGCTCGATCAGGGACATACGATCTTTTCCAGGGCACGTCGATTTTTACCGTCGTTTCATCCCTGAGTTCTCAAAAATCACTCTCCCCCTGACCACTCTTCTCTCCAAGGATGTACCCTTTGAGATTTCCAAGGAATGCACTCAAGCTTTTGAGAACCTTCGTGACCGAGTCACCCAAGCCCTAATCCTACAGTCCCCTGATTGGTCTCAACCCTTTGAGATCATGTGCGAAGCATTTGACTTCGCTGTAGGAGCGGTTCTGAAGCAGAAGATTGACGGGAAACCCATGGTCATCTACTACGCTAGCAAGACACTTGACGAGACTCAGCGTAACTACACGATTACGGAGAAAGAGCTGCTAGCTGCAGTATTTGCCCTTGAAAAATTCAGGTCTTATCTCCTGGGTTCCCACGTCATAATCTACTCGGATCACACAGCTATGAGGCATCTCCTTGCAAAGAAGGATGCAAAGCCTCGATTAATCCGATCGATCTTGCTGTTACAAGAATTTGACCTCGAGATTCGCGACAAGGCGGGAAGACAAAACGTGGTAGCTGACCACTTGTCTCGCCTTCCTTCTGAGATCTTCGACCCTTCTGAACCCATCACGGAGCATTTTCCTGATGAGCACCTCTTGACTATTGGTACCAGGCCTCTATAGTTTGCTGATATAGTAAACTACTTGACATCACACCTGATGGCCGTCTTTCGTCGGATTTAAAAAATATATTCATTGTAGTATATTACAAAAAATGATGATCAGTTTATTTCAATTTATTACTCGAAATTTAGAATGTTCCGAGGTCAAACTCAGGGAGCAAACTTAATTCTAGAAGTATAAAAATTCACAATTAACTACAATATACTTGATGAGAACCTCTTTATGAACCCTAACTAGCACAATCTAACCCAGATATGTGAGAAAAAGCTTCTACATGACCCAAAGAAAGGCTTAACTTAGAGAATTCTGAGTTTAAGGATAAAACAAATCAAAAGGGGTAAAACTGCAATTTCACCAATGTAGTTTGAAAATAGGGCAATTAAGGGTCCAAACATAGGTCAAACAAGCCTAATAAGAAGGAAAGTGGGATGATCTGGTCTAAAAAGGGTTATAGCAACTTCAAGAAATTAAATGATATTCTATAACCCAAAAATAAATCCACTTCAATTCATGAGGTTCGAGGCAGAAAAAAAATAAAATAAACCCTCTAAAATTCATAGAAAAATAATCTCTAGGGCTTAGAACCTTCAATTTGGCCTTAGAAACCTATTTTAACCTAAAAAGAGAACCATGCCCAATTAATGAATTAATTTGGATTTTTACGCAAATTGATCAGTCAAACATGGCCCAACCTAGAATTAAAACTCACCATTAAAATCCTTAGGTTCAAATTGGTTTTGTATAAAAACTTGAGCCTAGGTAGAGACCTCCTTGACCGACTTTACAATTTGGTCATCTCCATTTACTTTTTGACCCTTATCTTTTGAAACCCTTGCATTTTGGCCCCCAAATTTTCATCGTTCTTTGTAGAACGGTCCTCCCTGCAAAACTCTGCGCAGCACCATACTCCGACGACTTTGCGCGGAGCATGGCGCCGCGTAGAGAAGGGCTACCGCCCTGCAAAACAGAAGCGGGGTTCCCTGCGACGTCCTCCGTCGCAGGGAACGTCATCGCAGGGACCCGGCCATGCTCTCTGCCGACCACCATACCTTCCGTGCGAACGTGCGGAAGGTATGGGTGTCCCTTCCGGCCATGCTCAGGCGAGGCTGGCATGTCGCCAGCCCTGCTCCTCCCTCTGCTCCAGCCCCTTTATAAGGACCGGCACCCCCTGCCGGTTCCTTTAAGCTCTTCTTTGACGGAGAACACCCCCCACTTCATCTCTTCCTCCTCCATCAGAAGGCCCGAAGCTTCCGGCAACTTCCTCCTCGTCGCTCTCCTGCCTTACCTGCAGTAGGGTTCTCCGTGCCCCATCGTCCGTGCCGTGTTGTACTCGCCGGCACCCTCCGCTTGCTTCTTCGTCGCCACACTCCTCCTCCAGGGCCCTTTCTTCTCCAGCTCTGGCAGATACGAGCCGGCTGCTCCGCCCTCCCCCTTCGTCCAAAACGTAGGTAAATAACTTCCTCTCCTCCTCCCTTACATTTTCCCTCTCTCAATTTACCTTTTTGCTCCACCGCACGCGACTTCCACCTCCGCCTGCTCCGTCTCCGACCACCTTCTCCGGCGAGCCCATTCCACCTCCACAGACCTCCTCACCCCTCGCCGACTACCCCAAAAGCTTCCCCTCACTCCACTCAACTGATCTCCCCTTTCCATTCACTGCCAAACACCACCCGACCACCCCCCGAACAAACCCACCTCTCCGGCCACAGTCCGACCTTAGGCTACCTCCACACGCGGCCTCGCGCCTCGCCACCACCCGCACTGCCTTCGCCGCACTCCGATGAAGCTCCCTGCGTCTTCTGATTGGGCCAAGAGGCCATATTCCTGTTTTCAGGTCGGAGCCCCTTCGCCGCCATTACTGAGCTGCTGCAGCTCCTTCACCTGCAGCTGCAGGTACTCTCCCTCCCAGGTGTACACCCCAGGACGCGCGGGGTGCCTCTGCGAACACTCCCAGGTTTGCAGCTGGGGCGAAAGCCTCGCGAGCTGCTGCAATTGCTTGCGGCTTCCTTAGCTGCAGGCGCCAATTTGGGAGGTGGGACTTTAGTCCCACCTCAGAAGTACGTGGCGAAACGCCCGCACTTAAATTAGAAAAGTGTCTAAGGCTATTCGCCTTCGAACACAGGGGTCAGGTCCCTCCAGCACGCTGCGTGCCACGCGCTTGCTCGCCCTCGCCCGCGCTCATGCCCCGCGGGCCTGGGCCGGATCCGATTATCCAAACTGCGCACTCCTCGCCCACCGCACGTCGGTGGGCCTGGTCTCAGGCGCGATACCCGCACCCGATAACAAGCTCTGGGAGAGCGATCCTAAGAGAAATCTGAGAAAGAGAGACGCGGGGAAGGGTAGGGGTAGGTTTTGCTCTCTAATCCTTGTGTGAGCGTGCAAGAACAGAAGAAGGAAGGAAAAGAAGAAGGACGCGGCCGGAGCCTTAGAGGCTCAGCGCAGCTGAAGAAGAAGAAGCGAAGGAGAGAAACAGAAGGAAAGAAGAAAGGCACTGTAACAAACCTACAGTTAAGTCGTCTGACCATTGCATTAGACAACGGTTGGGCAGCGGCCAAAAAAAAAACAAGAAGAGGAGCTGTAAAGCAAGAAAAGAAAGAAGGAAGCGAACAAGAAAAAGAAGAAAGAAAAAGAGAAAGAAGACTGAAGCTGCAAGCAAGGGAAGAAAGAAACAGAAGAAGAAGAAGAAGGCTGAAGAAGAAGAAGAAAATTACCACAGCCGCAGAAGAAGAAAGGAAAAGAGAGATGAAGAAAGGCAGACTCTGCAGGAAGAAGAAGAGAAGGAGATCAGCTGGAAGAAAAAGAAGGATAGAAAGAAAAGGAAGAGAGAAGAAGAAGAAGCCAAGAGGAATCTCTCTCTCTCTCTTATTTTTGTAACCTAATAGAGAACTTTTATATTTCTAGAATTCTAGTAGCTCCCTGAGTTCTACCTCGGGAAAACTATTTCCGAGTAAAAAATTTTTGTAATAGCAATTTGGTAGCTGGCTTGTACTGCGACGATTGTAAACCATAATAACATAAACCCAACTATCGCCAGGCCTAGACCGCTATTAATACTACTTTACAAAAATTAAAGAGAGAGGGAACAAAAATCTCTTTTTTTTGTTTTCTTTCTTTCTTTCTTCTCCTCTCCTCTCTTCCTTCTCTTCTTTCTCTGCCTTTTCTTTCTCGGACGTCTGATTCCTTGAATTAGATGCCTTATCTGCCCCTTTGCTATAGTGCCTTGCAGGTTCTTCTCCTCTTTGCTTCTTCTTCTCTGCTCGGCTTTCCTTTTCAGCTTCCTTTCTTCTGTGGGGTAGGCTCCCCTCCTCTTTTCTTTTCTTTTCCTTTAGCTTTCTTCTTCAGCTCCTTCTGTTGCAGCTCTTGGTTACTTCTCCTTCTCTTCTTCTCCTCTCTGTTGTGCTCCCTCCTCTTCCTTCTTCTTCAACTTTTGCTACTCTGTGCGGCTATGTCCTCAGCCGCTCCTCCTCCTTTCTTCCTCTCCTGCTTCCCTGCACATTACAAGGTTAGGCAAAACCTAACCCCTACCCACCCCATGTCTCTCTCTCTTTCAAATTCACTCCAAGGTTCGCCCCCAGAGCCTTAATTGGGTAAGTGAGTCAGGTAACGCGCTTGGGACCAGGCGCACCGGCGTAAGTGGTGCGCGAGGAGTGCTTGGTCAGGTAATTGGGTTTGGACCCAGGCCCGCGAGGCGTGAGCACGGGCGAGGGCAGGCGCTAGCGCATGGCACGTTGCACGTGCGTAGGCGAGGGACCTAACCCCTGTGTATCGAAGGCGATAAGGCAAGTGCACTTTTTCAATTTATTTGGCGGTAGCACTTTAAGGGTTTCCAAGGTGGGACTAAATGTCCAACCTAAATTTCGCGCCTTCGCCAGCAGCAGGAATCCTCGCGATTGCAGCGACACGCAAGGCTTACGCCTTTGATTGGAGACCTGGGATCGTGCATGAGACCTTTCCGCGCTGCCTGGGACTCCAACCTGGGACTACGGAGGCCTGGAGCTGCTAGCAAGCTTGCTCCAAGCTCGACAGCAATGGCGATGATCACTCAGAACCTGAAAGCAAGAATGCTACCTCGTGGCTCTGTTAGACCATCAAGAAACCTTTGCCGTATCACGGCGAAGGTGAGGCGGGGGTTGGCAGGCCGCGGGGCAGCCTAAGTGCACGTGCCTAGGTCGCTCTGTGGCCATGAGGATGGGTTTGTTCGGGGGGAGTCGACAGGGGTTGGTGCGGTTAGTGGAGGGTCGTAGGGTGATCAGTGGGTGGTGGTGTAGCTTCTGAGGTGTTTGGTAAGGTGGATGGGTGAGTGGAATGACGGAAGCACCTCACCGGAGGTCTAGTTGGAGGTGGAGAAGGTGGAGATGAACAGTGGATGTCGAGGGGTTGAAACAACAAATTAGTAGGGGGAAATAAAGGAGAGAGTAAGAGAAACTTATCTACGAGTCCAGAGTGAAGGGGGAGGTGCGAAAGTGGTGAGCGGACGGTGCTGCCGTCGTCGGAGACGAAGGTGCCAGGGGAGAGAACGGCAATGAGGAGAAGGGGTCGGAGAGTGCCCGCTGGTATGGCGCGGCGCTGCAGAGGATGGCGGAGTTAACCCTGCCACTAGGATAGTGGCAGGGCGATGAGCGAGGAGAGGGAGAGTCGCCGAAAGCTCTGGCAGTTTGCCAGAGTTGGGAGGAGACGAAGAGGAGGGGGAATCTCAGGCCAAACGAAGCTTGCCTAAAGCAGTGGAGCATGCTGCATCTTAAATAGGTGAGGGTAGGCCGGTAGACGTGCAAGAATGGAGGGAAAATCCCCGCCGGAGACGTGGGCAAACAGAGACCCATACCTCTCGCGCGTTTGCACGAGAGGTATGGGTGTCTGCAGGACATGGGTGGAGGTCCATGGGGAAAAGGACAACGCAGGGGACCCTCCTCTTGTTTCTGGGGCCGGCTCCCATACCCTGCGTGGCGCCATCCTCCGCGCAAAGTCGCCGGAGGCATGGCCTGCTGCTGCGGGTGGCAGAAGGACCGGAATGAAGAAAATGAAGGGAAAGTTGAGGGGATGAACGTAAAAGTTCAAAAAGTTAAGGGTCAGAAAGAAATTACTGAGGACCAATTTGTAAAGTGGGTCAAGGCAAACTTTTCTTAGGTCCAAATTTTGATATAACCCTAATTTAGACCTAAAGAATCCAATGGCGAAGTTGGATTTTAGGTTTGACCACATTTGACTGATCAATTTGCACAAAAACCCAGATTATGTCAAAAATTGGGTATGGTTCTTAATCTAGGTCAAGACAGGTTCTAATGGCCAAATTGAAGGTTCTAAACCCTAGGGAATATTTTTTTATGAATTTTAAAGGATTTAATTGATTTTTACCTTTCCTGGAACTTCGTAAATTAAAGTGGGTTTATTTTTAAGATTGTAGAATGTCATTTAATTTCTAGATGTTACTATAACCTTTTTAAGACCAAATCATCCCACTTTCTTTCTTATTAAGCCCATTTGACCTGTGTTTAGACCCTTAGAAATCCCATTTATGTACTGCATTGGTAAAATTACAGTTTTACCCCTTGTGAATTGCTTTATACTCAAATTTATAATTCTCTAATTTAGGCTTTCCCTTAGGTTTTGTAGGAGCTTTTGTATACTTATTTAGGTCAAAATGTGCTAGTTAGGGTTTATGATGAGGTTCTCATCAACACCAGATTCCGTCTGATTGGCCGAAGGCAAAGAAAGACAAGTAGCGCTCCGATGCCAAGTACTACATCTGGGAAGACCCATACTTATTCCGCATAGGTGCTGACCAAATTATCCAATGATGTGTCCCAGAGGTCGAAATCAATGACATTCTCTCTTTCTGCCATGATCAGGCATGCGGTGGTCATTTTTCTAGGCATAAAACTACATCAAAAATCCTCCAGTGTGGCTTTTACTGGCCCACTATCTTCAAGGGCACATACAGTCACTGTAAGACATGCAATCGTTGCCAAACTTTGGGCAACATGAGCCATCGCGACATGATGCTTTTACAGTCGATTCTCGTATGCGAGATTTTCGATATTTGGGGGATTGATTTTATGGGCCCCTTCCCTATCTCGGACGGCTTTGAGTACATTCTACTCGCTGTTGACTACATGTCCAAATGGATCGAAGCCATTTCGACCCGAACCTGTGATCACAAGATCGTCATCAAATTCATTCATCAGAATATCTTCCCACGGTTCGGGATTCCTCGTGCGATCATCTCTAATGGAGGAACCCATTTTACCAACGCTTAGTTCAGGTCACTGATGACCAAATACGAGGTGTCTAACCGAATCTCTACTCCTTACCACCCCTAGACTAATGGTCTAGCTGAGCTATTAAATCGAGAGATCAAGAAAATCCTATAGGTTACTGTTCGACCTGACAGGAATGACTGGTCATCCCGACTTTCGGAAGCTTTGTGGGCTTATAGAACCCCCCACAGAACCCAATTAGGCATGTCTCCTTTTAGACTGGTGTACGGGAAGACATGTCACCTTCCCGTCGAATTGAAGCACAAAGCTTATTGGGCAGTATGGAACTGTAACCTAGATCTTTCTAAGACTGGAACCCACAGAAAGCATCAGATAAGCGAGATTGATGAATTACGCCTTGATACGTATGAGAACTCGCGAATCTACAAAGAGCGGGTTAAAGCCTTTCATGACAAACACATATCTAGAAAGATCTTCCACCCTGGTCAGAAGGTCCTACCCTTCAATACCCGACTTAAATTGTTCCCTAGGAAACTACGATCCAAGTGGGTTAGACCATATCTTGTCCGACAAATTTTTGGAAATGGAGCTGTCGAGATTAGTCCACTCAGCCACGATTCCGAACCTTTCATTGTGAACGACCATAGACTCAAACCGTTCATTGACGTAACCGATACAGATTTGGCTGAGTCATCATTTATCCTCCATTCTCCCTGAGCTAATTGCGCCCAGCCGATGGCGTAAAACTCAGCGCTTAACGGGAGACAGCTCGTCATTCTTTTTGAAAATCGGAACCTTTTTCTGACATTTCTTTGTACTTTAGGACAACCGACTTCACCTCAGGTACCCGTACTTGAGATTAAAAATCGTCCGCAACAATCACCTTGACCAATCCACTCACCTAAAATCTGTCCTAATGCTTGAACCTGGCTAAATAAAAACCCACCTAATGTACAATGAGGACATTGCAAACCTTAGGCATGGGAGAGTATGCAAGTGCAATGAAAAAACATAACAAGAAAAGGTTTCAACAAAAAATTCACATATACATAAAGAAAAAAGAAAAAGAAAAAAGAAATTTTTTTTAAAAGAGGGAAGAAAAGTGCTGGTAAGCTTCAGAAAAGGAGGAGGAAAAGAGAAAAATATTAAAAAGGAGCACAAAATGAAAAAGAAAAGGGATAGTCATTAGTAAGAAATTAAGGAATTAACCAAAGCTCTAGACCACTTTAAAGAAAAGTAAAGAGAAAGTGCACAACAGGATTAGTAAGAATGCGAACCTTAGGCATTCTTGGCTAGACTCTTAGTACTCGTTAAGATCTAGATATTCCTCAAAAGGTTAAGGAAAATGAAAAGCTTAAGTATTAGATCTAAGGCTTAGGGAGTATTCAGCCTCGTTAACTGACCTTTGATTTACGGGACTCTGTAACTTAAGCACCCAAATTCACACACTCAGTCTGGTTCAGCGAGCATAAATATTCAAAATCACTTAAAAGCATTTCAAACTGAACCAAGACTGAAAATGTCTCAAGCATGGGTGCTTTAACCACGGAGTCCAATAAACTTTAGGGTAGTTCATGTGGGCCTTAAAAACCTTTGCTAAAGACTGAGGCTAAAGCTAGACAGATCTAGATCTTGGTTGATACTAGAGTACCTTTTAAGCCCATGGTTGGAATTCTGACCTAATCAAGGAGACAAGAGAAAAATGCACTTATCAAATTTGATGAAAGGAATTCATGGTCTAGAGTAGAGGTTAAAACCTTAAATTTTTGCTAAGGGACTAGCAAAAGCTAGGCATGGGGGTATGATGAGAACCTCATCATGAACCTTCACTAGGACACTTTGACCTAATAAATTGAACAAAAGCTCCTACAAAGCCTAAGGGAAGGCCTAAATCAGGGAATTGCAAATCTGAGAACAAAACAACACACAAAGGGTAAAACTGTAATTTTACCATTGCAGTACATAAACGGGATTTCTAAGGATCTAGACACAGGTCAAATGGGCTTAATAAGAGAAAAAGTGCGATGGTTTGATCAGGAAAGGATTATGGAAAAATCCAGGAATTCAATGACATTCTGCAACCCTAAAACAAACCCACTCTAATTCATGAAGTTCTAGGCAAGATAAAAATCAATTAAACCCTCTAAAATTCATGAAAAAATATCCCCTAGGGTTTAGAACCTTCAATTTGGCCATTGGAACCTATCTTGACCTAGATTGAGAATCATACCCAATTTTTGACCTAATTTGGGTTTTTGTGCAAAATGTCCAGTCAAACATGGTTAAACCTAAAATACAACCTCACCATTGGATTTCTTAGGTTCAAATTATGCTTATACCAAAATTGGGACCTAAGGAAAGGTCGCCTTGACCCACTTTACAAAATAGTCCTCAACAATTACTTTTTAACCCTTAGCTTTTTGGACTCTTGCAGATGCCCCCTAGCTTTCCCGTCATTTTCTTCAAATGGGTCCCTCTGCCACCCACCTGCGCAGGCCATACCTCCGGCGACTTTGCGCGGAGGATGGCGCCGCACAGGCCTGGGGAGCCGGCCCCAGATTTGAAAGGGAGACTCCTTACATTGTCCCCTACAGCATGGGCCGGCTCCCATGCCCTATTGGCCACCATACCTCTCGTGCGAACGCTCGAGAGGTATGGGTCTTTTTCCAGCCATACCTCAGGTGAGGTACCCCCGTCTCCTCCTTGCAACTCTCTCTCTCTGCCAACACCTATTTAAGGAACGGCAACCCCTGCCGCTTCCTTTAAGCCTGTTTTGGCTGAAAAAAACCCTCAAATTTCGTCTCCTCCTCCTCTAGCCATTCGCCCGCAGGCTCCGGTGACCCTCCTCCTCTCTCGTCGTCCTGCCGCAATACCAGTGGCAGGGTTACCTCCGCCGTCGTCCGCTGCACCTTGCCATACCAGCAGGCGCCCTCCAACCTCTCTTCCTCGTCGCCGTCCCTACCCCTGGGCACCTTCGTCTCTGGCAACGGCAACACAGCCGTTCGCTACCACCTCTTCCCCCCCCCCCCCCCCCCCCCCCCCCCCCCCCCCCGCCGTCAAGTCTCATAGATAAGTTCCCTCTCCCCCTCTTCACTTCCCCTCTTTTAAATCACACTTTCGACCCCTCTACGCCACTGTCCACCGCCACCTCCTCCACCTCCGGCAGACCACCGGCGAGGCGCAGCCACCGCGTCACACCTCTAAACACCTTGCCAGACACCCCACGAGCTCTGCCACAATCCACTGATTACCTTCCGCACATTCACTAACCGCCAACACCGCCCCACACTTCCACCGACCTAACCCACCTCTATGGCCACATAGCGACCTAGGCACACACACCTACGCCGCCCTACGGCCAGCCAACTCCCCGCCTCACCTTCGCCGTGATACGACGAAGGTTCTCCTATGATCTGACAGGGCCGCAAGGTCGTATTTGTGATTCTAGGGCCGCGACATCTTCCGCCATTAGCGCAGGAGCTGAAGCTTACTTGAAGCTTCGCACAGGACCCAACACCCCAGGCATCCAGGTCCGGAAGGTGTGGAATCCCCTCACGGGATCAACCAGGCCTTCACTTGGCGCCAGGGGCCTCAGCTACAGCTGCAGTTGCTCGCACCATCAGCTGCGGGCACCAGCAAGGTGGGACATTTAGTCCCACCTCGTAAACGTAGTAGCACGGCGGGCGGTTTAAATTGATTTTGTGAATTGGGTTATTTGCCTCAAGACACACAGGGGTGAGGTCCCTCGCTCCCCGCCACGCCTCGTCCGCGACACTCCCCCACGAACCTAGCACCCGGATCTGACTAACCTATCCGTGCACACCTCGCACACCACCCACGCCAGTGTGCCTGGTCCCGGGCGCGTCACCCAACCCACATACCCGATTAAGGCTCTGGGAGAGTGAACCTTGGAGTGAAATCGAGAGAGAGAGACGCGGGGAGGGTAGGGGTAGGTTTTTGCCTAATCGTGCCCTATGCAGGAAAGCAGAGAAGAAGAAGGAGGAGGAGGAGGGAGTGCAGTAGAGAGAAGAAGAGGAAAAGGAAGAGAAGAGAAGAAGAAGAGACGCGGTCGAAGAAAAGAAAGAAGAAGAAGAAGCCAGGGAGGATTTGCAGCAGAAGAGGAAGCTGGAGCAAAGAGAGGCCAAGGAAGAAGAAGCTGAAGACACAGCTAAGGCCTAAGGCAAAGAAGAAGAAAGAGAAGGCAGAGTGCAGCAGAGAGAAGAACCAGTAGCAGTAGCGGTTGAAAAGAGAAGGAGAAGCACTGTAGCAAGTGGCATTTAAGGCGTCTGACCCTTGGAAGTTAGACGTCTGAAAAGAGAGAGAGAAAGGAAGACAAAGAAGAAAAGAAGAGACATTTTTCCTTTCTTTAATCCTTTTTTGTAAAACAGTATCTCTTGTAAATTGTGATTTTCTACGCTTCTAGAATCAAGTTTTGCTCCCTGAGTTCGACCTCGGAGAATTTTTGTTTTCGAGTAATAAAATATAATCAAATCGGTCGGTTTTAACCTCGACCACTTGGTCGCCAAGCGCCATCGCACAGCACTGTCACACTGTTGTTGCAGATGTATGTGTGCGCCGTTGCTGCTGTAGTTGAGAGAAAGATCTGAAACCACCATAGAAGGTGGCGATCAACATGGGAAGGGGGTCACCCGACCTTGGTCGGCCTAGAGAACAGCCACAACAGTTGCTGCAGGGGCCTACAAGGCCCCCACAATGTTGTTGTAGCCCTTGGTTGCTACTACTGTAGCTGACGTCGGGGAAGAGAAGGGTGTCAGTAGGCCACGGTGGTGAGGAAAGGAAGAAGGGGTTAGGGTTTGGAGGTCCATTTTCGTTGAGATATCAGAAACCCAGCCTAGGACCGCACTTTGATACCAAGTAGGAGAGAATGACTTATCTTGTTTCTTTGAAAAGAACCCATTACCTCTATAGAGAGAGAGGCATGGGTAAATAATAGTACATGTCCATAAAGAAAAAATAAATAATAAAATTCTACTAACAGTAAGAAAAACACTAGATAAATAGTAGTATCAACAAAAATTGGCCGCAAAGATAGCCCCTCCTTGCAGGCGGGTGTCCCATCACCATCAAATGCTCTTTGCAGGCTGGTGCCCTTCCTTATGTGCTCTCTTAAGGGCACATCAAGAGCACTAAGGAAGATTTAAAAAAAAAAAAAAATTCAACGGCCAAATCAAGCCAAGACAAAGTTGTTGTCCTATCCACCCAAGTCTCATCAATTGAAAGCCCTCTAGTGCTATGAGTTAAGAAAAAAAAAGAGGAAATAGGCAAGCAAATGAAGAAAGAAAAGCAAAGGGGGAGCCTGCCAGCAACCAAATTTCACCTTTGGCTTTTCACCTTTCTTCCTTCTGAGTGTACACGGACGTGGAGTAGTAAAGGAGGGATTTTTCTCCTTTCCTCCTTTTGACTTTACAGAGCGTTACGACTGGACAAGCTCAACTCCACGCCCGTCAAGTGAGCTCCCCCGGCTTCACGTATCCAGCTGATGGCGCGGTCCCTAGCGGACCTCCTGCCTCCTGTGCGCTCACTCGGCACGACCTCGATCATGTGGTAGGCGCTTGGGGAGGAGCCTCGCCACGTCGCTGTGTTGGAGAAGATGGCACTCCTCGCTCGGTAGTGAGCCCGACAACAAGCACTGGCAATGCCGCATGGCTCCTCTAGCTCCTCTCTCGACAACGAGCTCCTCCCACTCCTTGCCCGACTCCACTCCCGGTGGCGAGCTCAGCACAATCTGATGAGTGACTACTCATCATGGCTAAAAAGCTGAAGTTAAGCTAGTCACTGAGTAAAACATCAAATTAACAGATAAAAAGGGTTAAGTGTGGGAATTAAAGAAAAATACCTAAAATCTTTACTTTGTGTTAAAATTTCATAATTAGGTCACAAAACGAGATATTCTGAAAGAAAAGTACAAATAATGATCCATGCGTCAATTGAACACATAAATAAGTTTGAAAGGCCAAATCAGAAGTATAATTAATGTCTTAAATGTTCAACTAAGCACATATAAAAATTTGAAGGCATTTGAATATCATTTAGGCTATGAAATAGGTAGTTTACACTTAGGTCCTTCATGCATTACACTCTTGCCTTTAAAAATTCCTTTTTGGACCTACTTGTAAACCTCAGGGACCCCTTTGAAAGACTGCAGGGTGTTTCCTGTTGTAATTCTTTTCACTTATGGGCCTGCATGCAAATCTTCTACCCCTTCGCGCAGGGGTCTTTCCTGCAATTTTCCCTTTATTTCAGAGGACAGCCTGCTGCTCTTCGCACGCACTGTAGCGCGCGAAGAACACGGCCGATCTCGACCGTCCGTTGCTTCTCACAATTTCGATCTGCAGTTGGATTTGAATGGAAGCTTCGCGCGAATCGGTGCGTACGTTCACCCCTCTCCCCAAATCCCATCTGACGGTCAGATTTTGAGAATGGCTCGCTGCGCACTCCTCTCCTCCAATCCTCGCCGCCGGTTACCTCTTCGATTATCCTCACCCGCGCGGTGATCTCAGCCACTGAGCATGCTACTTAAGCACCTTAGTGGTGGCACGCGCAGGGGATCGCTCCCTCCTACATCTCTTAGAGATTGTTCGTCCACTCCAGTTCCTCCTCCCCATCCAGCCTCTGATTTCACAGCCACCGGCTGTGAAATTGTCACCTTCTCTCGACCTCCTCGTCGCTAAGGACTTCGTAGCACCTGAGGACGACCCTGGAGCCTCACTAGCAGACTCTTCTCTCCGCTGGAGTCATCTTCCTCCCTTCTTCCTCCTTAGCCACCGGCTAAGGACCTATAGGTCCCATTCTTCTTATTAGAGTAGATTTATTATTCTGCATATTAGTTGTAGCTGTAGTTAAGTAGAATTAGAGTAGAATTAATGTAATTGGTAGTGTTTAATTTTGCTGTTAGGATAAAGTAGTTGCAGTAGTAGATTTAGGCTATAAATTCCCCCCTCACCTCCTTTGATCATTTTAGATCAGAGGGGAAGGTTTCACATAGTCATGATTTCAAATTCTCTCCCTCTCCATATTTTCATATTCACTTCTGATTTTCCACGGCCAGTTTTTCGCATTCCACCCATACATTCAAACCCAATTTCAGATCTGATTGGTTTTTAACCTCATATCTGAAATTGGCGTCAAAAAGCACTTAAGGGGCTTCCCATTCACTTCACTCTTGTTCACAAAAGCCCTTGATCTGAGTTTCAAGCTATCAGTTTGTCGGATTTTCTTTTAACTTGGATTTCAAGGATTTTCACTCAATTGGTCTTTAACTGTTTTGATCTGACAAATTGAAAAATTCTGATTTGTGTTCATTGTTGGCAAGGAATCTGAGATGTTTCTGATGTCAGAATTCATCTCAGAAGAGCCATATTCTGATCTGAGTTTTATGAAGGTTTTAATGCAAGGAATGCAAGATAGAACTAAGGAAAATCACTGTGGTGATTTGAAGTTTTATCTTGCATCCATGAGTTTGTTTCGAATGGATGTATTGATGATTTCCTAACCTAAGGAGTTCTCAATACTCCTTAAGGTTTCAGAACTTGGGTGTTGAATTAGAGATTTTAATTGACTGAATTAACTCTTTCTTCATGCTGTCTATAGCATTAGGAAGAGTTAGATCAGTGTCTTTTGTTGATTTAATCTGATGTGAAGTTTTTGATAAGGGTTTTTGCATTTGAATTGGTTCATTATTTTTTAATGAAAGTGAGACCCTTATCAGATGGAGGATTGAGAGAGAATTTCTTATCTTTAGTCTGGATTTATCACTTTAATCCCAGTGTTTACAGCAAGTTGCTACATTTTGCAACTACATTCTCCTTCTCTCCCTACTCAGATTTTATCCCAAATGGACTAACTGCAGCAGCAGTTAGACCATCTAGAATCAGATCTGAGTTGCTACAGGGTTTATCTGTAGAATCAATGCTGCTGCTGCTATCTAATTGTTCTAATTTGTAGCAGATGGAATCTGATGTAATACCCTGTAGAATATGTTTTGAAATATAGCTAACATACAGATGTATTGCTTCCCTTGTGAATACAAGCTTTCCTGTTAGATAATTGAACTTTAATTTCTGTGGATTCTTGTTTATCTCTTCCAAGTGTTGTCAGCTAGTTTAGTTTAAGCTAACTGTCCAACACATGATTTAAAAAGGGAAACTAAACTAAGGACTGTATTAAAATTGGTAAACACTTCCTAAATCTCATGCTGAATGAAAATAAGGCATTCATGAAGCTTGATAAAAAGAGTTATACTTAAAAAGACATTAAACATGCTTCTTTCTCCTCAGCCAACTCTTCCCTTCTCATCTCCTATTTCTATAAGATTTATAAAAACAATAAAAAGTGAAAAACTCCCAAAAGACCTAAAAAAAATTATATTACTTTGTATATTAAGTATACTCTTATAAACATAAGCTTTATACTAGGTTATTATGTATGTAAATAGGTAGTATATATACATATACTATACAAATAACTATGTAAATATATTGCATACTGTAAATTAGGTATCTGATTTAATTCAGACAGTATATACATTAATTATATAACTATCTATAAATTAAACTAATTTATATGTATTATTAGACTAACTAAATCAGTAGATAGTATACATAATAGAATTAAACTATAAAACTGTATATATCTATGCATATGTAAATTATGAGTAAATAAAATCCCGTACCTTAATTTAATTCTTTATATATAATAAATAATGAATTTATTAAATTAATAGCTAATTTGTTAAATTAAATTAGATAAATTAGTAATTTAGGGTTATAATTAAGTTAATTGAATCTGTATACTTAGGCTAATATATCTTAAGTAATTTAAGCTAGTTGAAGTATGCTTATACCTTATTATATTATTTTAACTTAATTTATAAGTAAAACAGTCAAATATGCTATTTAAATGTAAATACAACAGAAATTAATTCTGAAAAATATAATAAAAATGTTTATAAAATACTTATACTTGTATACTAACTCTGTATAAGGTCAATCAGACCATATAGTAGCTATTTATAAGTAATTAAAGAATAAAACACCAAAATCAGTGTATAAAAACAGTATACTTTAATGAATTGATTTATATAGTAAATCTAATTAAAATTTCAAATTAATTGTACAATTGTATAGTCTTAAGTAAACACTTCATTTTCCCATAATTTATTTTTATTTTTAATAAATTATGGCCCTCGAATTGAGGGCCAAAATCTCTCTCAGCGTACAGCCGCGCGCACTTTTCAGCATAGATGCAGCGCTCGAATAGCGTCACATCGTGCGCTACAAAGTGCGCGTGGCGACTTATATTGCTTTTCTTCCTAAGCAGCATAGTCGTCACGGGCACCGGGCGCCCGAAACAACATACGCTATATACTCTGAGCATACTCTTGAGAATGTATTGAGCATTGTGGGGCCGGGGGCCCGGTGTGGGGTGTGTGTGTGCGTGGGTTGAGAAAGCCCTGATCTGAGTTTGATAAAACGTAATTAAGCGACCTAATGACAATTAGGGCGCGTTTAGTAGAGGTTTGGTCCCACCCTCTGGGTGCTGTGTATCCCTCGAAAAGCGTGCCTGCAAATTAAACACATTTTTAATCAATTAAAGAGAACTAATGACGGTAGTTAATTACCTCCACGCCACAGTTTGTGGAATCTGTTAAGGCAGAATTAAAACAAAGAAGAAGAAGAATAACAGAAGAAGATTAGTGTGGAGTAAGAGAGAGAGAGAAGATGTACATACGAAGGTGAATACAAATACAAAAGAAATATATATATATGTATACGTAGTATAGCCAATTACTAACAGAATAAAACGTCGCCATAATCGTCGCTACAGACCTTGGTTTCCCTCCTTAAGTTTGTATATAGTATTTTCTGGGATCTAGCGACGCTTACATCTGTCACTATAGCTATTGTATGTGTTACTGTAGGTATCAGATTAGTAAGTTAAGCTAGTATACTATGTAATCTTAGTTGATAGTGTACTTTCATGTAAGAATTAATACTATAACTTGTAAAGAGATAGTTTAAAATATAATGATGAATTGTTTGGTGCTTGTTTATAGTTAGTTTTTGCAAGCATTTCAATTAATTCTTTGTGAGTAGGCAAACCATGTCTACATTCATTCATTCTTTATTAGATGTAAAACTTCTTTTTTGGAATTAAAGGATAATTTTGAGATCAAAGAGCGATGTAAATTAATAATTGCCTCCCAGTGAACGATCTGGAATAAAACCAGTAAAAATTAGATAAGTAAATAATAATGGTTGTAATGACTGGTATCCCATACAACCCACTACAATGACACTAATGGTATTTTCAAACCACCACCTACCTACACAATCCACCTGCCTTCTATACACTACCTCGAGCTCCCTGTTGAAACGCTTCATGCACTCCCTGGCGGCCCCCACACCCTCATCCTAAAGTAGCGCCGCGTGGTCCCTTGGGATGCTCTCCAGTACCCTACTCCACGCGAGCCACTAGTAGGTCCTCGCGAAGGACCTCGCCTTTCTCTCGTGCTTCCCTTCCCATTCTCAGCCCAGCAGGCTAGAGAGCTTGCTCCGCCACACCCTCGAGACCACATAGTGGAGGTTGCTGGCAAGGAAGAGGTAGGGCAGAGCTTGTAGAGGAGGAGAAGTAGCCAAGCCATCCAGGAGGATACGTTTGGCGGGACCTCGAGTTAGTCCTCATCAATGGAGTAGCAACAACTGTCATGCAACAAAAATGGGGGCACCATTAAAAAAAACAAGAAGAAGAAACAAAGTGGAGGGACGTTGAGCCATTCATGACCGGCTGCTTTTCTTTAAAAAAAAAAAGTAAAAAAGAAGAAAACAATGTCGGTTGATAGTAGCAGTGGTTGTCTGCTCCTCTCTCTCCCGACTACCCCCTCAAAAGAAGCAAGTGTGTGGGGGTGAGGAGAATATTAAGGGCACATGAGCCCATGAGAAGCCAAACATTGTTCTGACATATGGTGGAGCATGAAATGACTGACCCTTTGCCATCATCATGAAGAGGAGATCCACCTGCTAAGATCTCTCTGCCTGACTATGGTTGCCTAACCATAACGGCCCAGCTAAAAGGTCGGCTAATGGTGGAAACGATGTTCCGTGCATCTCCCTCTTATGCAAAGATAAGTAGAAAAATTATTCTATTTCATAAATAGAGATTTTTTTTTTGCAAAATTTATGTATCACTCACCTCTCCACCTGCCTGCAAACTATCTTAACTAATGCCTAAAAAACCCCCGCTCTCTTAGTGCATGAGCCACCCATACGGAACAGGCCGCCAAAGGGTACACCACAACATGCGAACCCCGAGCCCCCAACAAGCGTCGGTTCCGTTTGAGGGATGTTGCCTCTTAAGGATCCGGGGAGTGCATAAGTCATATAGTTTGGCCAGCATGGAATAGTGGGTCGAAATCAATTTTGAAGTTAGGAACTAAATTCCCACACTTCTATTGTGAGTTATATTTTACTAATCACCTGTTTTTTCAGTAGACGATGGGCCATCACTGTGAGGAAGGTGGCACATACGTCACATTTGCACCTGTGATACCAGCCTCTTAAGGTTGACAGGAACTCAGGTAGACACACTTATGTTCCCTCCAATACAACGTCGCCTCTTTAAGGTCGGTAGGAACTTAGGCGGACGCGCCTATGTTCCCTTTACCTAATCATGACCTCTTAAGGCTAACAGAAACCCAAGCGTGGTTTGCCCACGATCCACACATGTTTCAATGGTCAGGCATCACATAACTAAAGGTGCAATTGCCGCCTAAAGTTACAACTCCCGCTTCATAACAGATGTTTGCCCGCTTAATTGAAAATAATTTGGGGGCATCGTCAACTGCGGAGTTTTAAGTGCTTTACTACTCTCTTAGCAGAATTTGCTAGCTAGAGAGTGGGGGCATATGATGAGGGGCAAAAATCACCCCTTGGACTCCAAACTCCGCATAAAACTCGAAAAAGGATCCGGCTACCCAGATACGGAGTAAATAGGCGAATCTAGCCCTACCCAACACGCTTATGCTCAGGCGGATCTGGATTTGCCTACATCTAGGCGGATACGGATAGACCCGACCCACCCGAGGACTCGGTTTTACCAAAGTCAGAGAGGCGATGGAGACGCCCATTGATGCCTACGTCGGTAGTAACGATGGCATTACCAGTGCCATTAATAGCCTGACAATGAATGTGCCAGAAAGTCCAAAAAGACCGCTGAAGGAGATCTTACATTGCTAAGATACTTCATGTATTATAAATAGTGAAGAGAGGTCCTCGAGGTTTCTCTACACATGCAATTTGTGAGAAAGAGAGATTATATTAACACTTTTTACTAGTAAATATTCGGAAGCATTGCCCTCCCCCCGAAGGTACACCCCTCACGGTGGAAGTGGGTTACCAATCTCCTTATTTTCTTTGTGATTACTTGCTTGAGATTTGTTGAGCCAGGCCATTCGATTACTTAGGAGGTCCAATCACTCTTGAAAGCAAAAAATATATTAACAAACTGTCGTGGGCAAAGAAAGGTGGAGATGTATCTCCCAACTAAGGAAGTGGCCTCTTGGGAAGAGTAGTGGCTTTGGCCTGAAATAAAAAAATAAAAAAAATGGAGGCAAGGAGAAAAGGGGAGTCAAAGAAACAACACGACTACTACTACTTCCTCCCCTTGATGGTCGTCCTCTTGACTGGGTGTGTCGGGATGCAACCTGCAACATGAGGGGTCTGGTTGTGCCCTTCTCATAGGAGGGAGGTGAAGTTTTAGGTAGCCACCCTTGCTAGTAAGAGGGCCTACCGGGCTGAACTTGCCAAGGAGAGAATCCGCTGGGAGGAGTTCTTGCCGGGTGGAGAGCACCGGTTGGGTAGTGCAACCATGTGGCCCCTACTTGTTAGGATGGGGAAAATTAGTCGACCAAATTGGATGTCCGTCCGTGTCTTGCCATTCCGCCAATTTATACCAAGGACAAATGCAGCCTCGATATGAAGAACATGGCATTTTTTGTTGATGTTGGCATTTTTTGTTGATGTTCCCACAGACAATGTCATTTGATGAGTCTCGAAAGTCGCCGTTAAGGCCATCGATAGACATCAAAGAATTCGCAGGAAACGTAACATAACCACAAAAATATAAAAATAAGTAAGCAATCACATGAACACGAGAATTGTTGACCAGTTCCACCTCAAGAGATGTACGTTTGGAGAGGGGATCTAACCCTCAATATCCACTATCGATAGGAAAGATACATATCGGGTGGTAGGTTGAGAACCTTGACTTCCTTCCTTTTAGGTCCCCCCCATACGATGTGTACCTAGGGACTATTTATATAATACATGAGTAGAAGATTTGTTACGAAGAGATATCAAAGAGTTTGTTTGAGAGATAAAATATTTCCTCTCATAATCACTCCATGGATCGCGGTGCTTCCTCACCTTCCTACACTAATTGAGTCCAAACGAGTTCAACCGATTTTTACACGATCCGAGTAGACATGTCGTGTGAGGATAATTTTCGTTCCACGTCACTACGTAAAAAGAATTATACAGAAAGTGCATGTCTTTTTGGAGTTGATACAAAGAATCAAGGACCTGTACCATTGCAATGTGGATCATTAGTTTGAAATTGGATGCTTTAACCAACTTCTTAAACTTTAAGTTCGATGGCTCCAATGTCATGTATTCTCTGCAGTTAGATCTCATATTTGATCTTGGAATAACGCTTTTCATACGCACTGCATAAGCAATCTTGAAATATGAATCCTTCTACAGTTAAAAAATATAAATTACACACGCGCGCACACACACACACACACACACACACACACATATATATATATATATATATATATATATATATATATATATATACACCCACCCACGCAATACATTTGTGTACTTTGCAAATGTTTACGTCGATTGGATTAACAAAGGAAAGTAATTCCAGTCTATGATGTGAATGTAATAATGAGAAAAGCTCTATGAGGCCTAATTTACTTTGAATGTTAGAGAACCCGAGTATTCATAGGTGAAATAGTGTTTACACTTACTTTTATTTTCTTCATTGATAGTGTTAACCCTAGGTTAGGTTAACACATGATTAATACTTATTTTTATTTACGTGAATAGGTGTCAATATGTGTTGTCAAAATGCCTCAAGGGAAAATAAAAAAAAATGAAAGAACAAGTAGCTTAACCCTAGTGTTCACTAACACCACTTTACACTCAGAGGGCCTAAAAAGAAGAGATTAACACCTCAAATAGATAAGAATTACACCTACTTACTAAGGTTAACCTCTAAAGTAAATTAAACCTACAGGGATAAAACAAATGCGACTCTAATTTAGGTTTATACGCATTTGATCTACATGTCTATATGACACTAGATTCGATAGGGCGAACCATATAACAACATTTTTCTATCTTTTTCATAGAAATGATCCATATCTAATCATAATGGCGATAGGTCCATTGCAATATTTGATCTGATTTAGGTTTATATTCATTTTATTTGAGTGTTTATGACACTAGATTCCATGGGTCAAACTAGGACAACATTGTTTCCATCTTTTTACAGAAATGGTCTGGATCTAATCATAATGGCAACAGGTTCATTGCCTCTGACTGCTTTTTTTTGTATCAATCCATTACCACTCCAATAAATGTCAAAACTCCCTGTCTACCGATAAGAAGTTGGGTATTCTAATTATTCAAACATCAAATATATAAGGATTGGATCTCCTGACTATGGAAAATGGTACCATCAGTTTGACTTGATCAGCAACAAAAACCAATTTGAAAAATTAGATCTCCGTGGGGTGACAAGGAAAATTGTCTTCATAAAATAAGCACAATCAACTCATGAATAGATCAGTCGAACTTACTTAGACTTGAACCGTGCAGGAATGCAAAGAGACACGATCCACTAAACGATTATAGGTCAGTGCCATAACTTGTCATTATTTCCCATTATCTATCAATAACTTCCCATTAACTTCTTATTATTGTGGCGATTATACCTTCAAATGTGTAACCCTACACGATTTGTACTCTATAAATTAGCTCCTATCTCCACATAGAAGAGGGGGATACACCCAAATGGGGGCAACCAAAAGAGTCATAGCTCATGTACTACTCAAGATATAGTAGATATTGAGGGTTAGTTCCCTTCCTCAGATATATACTCCTTAAGGTGAAACTAAGTTAGCAATCCCTCGTATTCATGTGATTGATTATATATTTTTATTTTTTTGTGACTACGTTATAAATTCTTTGATAGCTCTCTACGACCTTCGAGACCCATCACAAGATATGCTCATGAAAAACCCAGCCTATAGATTTTGCAGTAATCTGTAATAACTAATGTAGGCCCACCAACCCATTTGCTTGATGTGGCTCTCAAGTCAACAAACAATTAATCTTGTTCGTGTATTATCTTAAGTTCAAAATAGACAGGTTGGTAAAAATCGTTTCCTTGACCCTCTTCAATCGTACTCATCAAAGTATTTCTCTCAAATCTCAAAAACCTCCTGTTTTATATCCTTGTCTCAACTAATGACTTTCTCAAGGAGGAGACGGAGAATAGACAAGAGAAGAAGACAATGACTATTTCGAATATTGGCAAGGTTAATTTGTCTTATCTTATCTTACTATTTAGTGAGTTTGCTATGTGGTTAATATGTGTGGATTGACTTGTTTGAGGTGGTGGTTGTGCTTCGGTTGGACTCAACATCAACTTAATGCTGCCCCTAAAAAATGAAAGCATAAATAAATAAAGCATGATCATTTTCTCTTTTCCTCTTCAACTAGAGTAATGGGAAGAAAATGTTATAACATGGAATGCATGTATAAATATAGCTCACATGAATCTCTCACTTTCTGAATGCCTCCCCCCACCCCACGGGGTTGAAAAGTTTGAACACCCAATTCCAACATTTTATTTGTACATTAACGTGAAAGTTCACGTGCCTCCCTTTAAATTAAATTACATTAGTGATATTTCACTTCTAAGTTATATTTGAAATATCAATGATGCAATATAACAAATATTAGTGATAATATCAACCCTTTTAAAGATGCATGAACTTTTGTCAGGATTATTACGTTTTTAAATTGTGATCTAAATGCTCTGCAAAAAATCGACCGTGCAGTACCCGAAGAAAGAGCCATAGATGATAGGAACCAACGGAGGCCAAACACTTTATTGCGATTATACACTTGATTGGTTGGTCTTAATGTGGAAATGAATTAGAAATCAAAGGATGGATGGTGGGAAGGGAGGAAGGAATTTTCCCTAAAGTGCCTCAACTACAAGTTTTCAAATGACGCTCTAGGTATTGTTTGATAGAAGGAATTGTCTTTGAAGGATAAACTTTGTTGGGGGTTGGATTATGTGATAAATTCGAGATAAAGGACAAATCTTATTTGGTTGGTTAGTGGGTCAAATCAAGGGATTGGTAAGTGTGAATGTATTTGTTGGGAGATATTATTTTTAAATTTGGGTGAGAGCAACAGGTTAAAACCTAGGATTGAGACAATTCCATCCTCCCCCCTCGGAATTGACCTATCTTGAGATTGTAGGCCCAATTATGGGATGACCTGATCCTGAGATTAAAAAATCCAATCTTGAGAAACAAACAATGCCTTAGAAGGACCTCAAAATTCCAAAGAATGACAACAATACCCAAATAATGGGTAGCCTTTAAAAGAACATTGCAGTCAGTGTAAGAATTTCCAAAGCAGATGGAATCAAAGTAATGAGGAAGACTTTCCTGAATGAAATCTCTTTCATATTGTCATAGTATAAGATCTAATCCTTCTTAAATAAAGGAAGTCTACTTAATCGATTGGGAATATTATTTGCTCTGCTTCGGTCCAAGTTTCTCTCTGTCAAGCCAAGAAAAAGAGAGTTGAAAGCTCTCTACCATGGGGTTGTTTGGGATCAAATCCCACGTGTAACATTGACCTCTGGGATGCCAGTAGAGTATTCTACCATTGAGCTAACCCTTTGGTGGATGCATTCGGGATCTTTCCCTTTTATCTTGCCAAGGTATTATATGAGGTGTAAGGTGGAGGCTTCCACAGAACGTGCCTTCAAAACACATTAAAATAAAATCTTCTTCATCTTTGATTACATTGAACATGGCCTTCTTCTCTTGCTGAGGTGCGCGAAGCGAGAGAAAGATAGGAGTAATCATCTGAAGAATCTGCCAAAGGCCCAACTCAAGCTCTCAACCACCACATCACGAATGAGGTTAAATTAGTGATGGTCAATTTCCATACCTCGACCCACTGAACCAAGTGGATCTTCTCTCCACAAGAGCTGCTAAGCAACCCGCCAATGATCCCTTGTTTGATTCTCCATCGCTTGTTAGAAATCGGAGGAAGAGGTCAGATGTTTGATAGGAGTGTAGAAGAAAAGCTGACGCCTTTCAATTCGTTCAGGTCATTTGATTTTTGCTACTCAGTTTGGCTAGAAAGTAGGGTTTTTGGTTTGTGATATGTGCTAAGCTTGACGGTTTTGGAGTGATTGGGTTTTGGGTATCATGGGTGCATCCAAAAATGGCATCCTGACGATGGACATATAGCTTTTTGTTTTTTTGATGACCCAGAATTCCTTGTAGGTAAATTGGGGAATTGGCAATCGCACAACACCAAACCCCAGGTAATGCAGGGCCAGGGCTCAAACTTGGATCCCCTCTGCTGTAGTCAGTGGTTACTACCAGTTGAGTTGTACCCTGACAAGTGGAAGTATAGCTTTTTTGATGTAGAATTGAATGTGCATGGTTGGAAGTGATTTTTGAAAGAAGTATGGGAATGAGGGGAGCTTGTTGAGTATTCATTGATAGGTTGTATGGCTTATGCCCTCATTATAGCCTCTCCTTGTGAGACAAAGTCAACATTAGCCACTACATAGCCACCCTAAGTATTATGGGACACAAGTAGAATTGTTAAGAAAAGCACAAGTTTAGCATGCCTTGCTTGGGATTGTCTTGTTTAAGGCTTACAAGCCTAGCTCGATAAACTAACAAATCAAATCAGGACAAAAATCATTGCTTAATAACTTATTGAGCTAAGCCTAAACCAAGTTAAGCTGGACTCAATAAGGGCTCGAGGCATATGGACATGTGAGAGAAAGCTAAGATTTAGGGATATGAATGTAAAATGAACAACAAAAGATTAGTTTCATCTTATATAGTCCTCACTCCACCTAATTCCATTATTTATAGGAGTGGATTGCAAAGTCGACTTTGCAAATTGCAAACTGGGGAGATCTCTAAAGTTGTTTACTTGAAACTTGGAACCATCCCTTGATAGTGTTAACTAGAAGAGAAGATAAGCTAGGAATAATTCTTTGATTTGATAGGTTGGAAGAGAGAAAAAGAGGGGGAATGAGTTATCCTTTCTTAAACTTGAGATTGGCCATACCTAGGTTTTGGGTCAAACCTGAGTTGAGATATCATCATGGATGGATCTAGCAAACATTGTTGAGTATTGCTATTTTCCTGATGCAAATAAGGTTGACACAAGTTTCTCAACTTTGTAGTTTACTCATGTTTGATTTGTTAAAAATTTAATTTTGATTTGGTTCAAAAGCCAATGTACCAAACCTGACCCAAACAAAGTTAGCATAAGCTTGTTAGGTACTCATTTTGCAGAAATGATATGTATGGTTAAATGATTATAAACTTGGTAGGATTTGAATTCTACTTTTTCTGGTTGAATGATCAAATGCTTAATAACTACATTTTTTAAGTGATTATCTTTAAAGACTTTTATCTTAGATCTCAATAGGTCGTTAATCTAATCAATCATCATTTCAGAAATTGCTTGAGATGATTGCCATGCCTTCTTATTAGTAGATTGATCTTTTCACAACTAAAGCTGAATATGAAGCAAATAATATAAATTTTTGCAAAGCCTTTCAAAGTTCTATTATTCCCATCCCACGATTTCACTTTCTCAATTTAGTCTTAAATCAATATCTCTCCTCTAACCCACCCCTACTATAGGATCCAGGTCAATCAAGATCTTCTCATGTCCATGCTCCTACTCTATCATGGTCCCGTACCATACATAATACATAAATTACACTTAAGCATGAACTTTGGCTTTGTTTTATAAGCAAACCAAGGCTTAACAATGGTTAGGTTTTAATTAGATTCAAACTATTTACATTCACATGTTGTTAAAAGAATCATGACTTGACTCAAAATCAATAACTCAAATTAAATATGCAAAAAACAAATGAGCTTAATCAACCCAACCTGATTGCCTACTGAGATCAAGTTTGAGTTACTCAAATCTATCTAAATCACTAAGACTCATTCAATTACCTACCTATCGACCCATGAATGGCCTACCATACCTGTTAGTGGCTTGTTGCTGATGTGTTGGATCCAAAACCTGTTAATGGCCTATAAATGACCCATTCAAATATGTTAATGACTCGGTGGGTTACTTAGATCAAGACTTGACCTATTCAAGGCCTAAATCAAGTCGGGCCAACCTCAAAAAATACCTCAATCCAAGCCCAAACCCATCCCATTATGGGCCAGCTTGGCAAACTCTTAAACCAATAGTTATTTTTTTATAATCTAGAACTTTTCCAACATTACATGATTATATAACACATTTATGTTATTGATTCTCTCAATCAAACGAAGGCACATGCTATTCATTTTATGATCATCCATCCAAAATGAAAAAAAATGCTTGTTTTATATGTTACATGTATTGGATCCTTTTATAAGAAGGCATCATACGTTTAGAAATCTCGATAAATAACCAACCCAGGAGAGAGGAATGAGTAGGGAAGGAGATATTTGGAACTACGGAATGTGGGAAAGGTTCTTTGGAGCTTTGTTTGCCCCTGACTGGGACCGGCTAAGTCAAAAAAAAAAAAAAAAAACTTTGAGTTGGACCGATCGAGCCACTGGCTTATTTGTTAAAGCCAAGCCGGCTCATGGGCGGGCGGGCCGGACTGGCGGGGGCTGATCGATTCATTGGTCAGGTCTAGTCGGGACTCGCACCGCCATTCGCACTCAGAACAACCTAACCTCGGAGTTCTCCGCGGGTGAACACACACACGACACGAGGTCCGATCCTCCTCGGAGTCCCCTTCCAGAACACACCCCCTCCCCCGCTCCCGTCGTCGCGTCCCCCTTCCTTCCGCGGGATCCGATTACCGGATCTCTCGCGCGAGAGCGATCGAACAGAGGGCTCCTCTACTCCCCACCGGTAATTCTCGCCGCCCCAATCCCTTCTTACCGCGTGTCAATGCCTTCGATTCGTTTCGCGTCCAAATCGCCCACACCTCGACGCCGATCCAAACCCTCGCGCCTCTCTCTCGTTCGATCCATCGCAACACCTTGTGTTGTTTGCCCTAATCGGACCTTCGGCATTGGAATCCCTCCAAATCCCACGTGATTTGATCACCTCTTTCTTCGCGGAAACAAAGTTTCTATGGCTATCCGTGTTCTGAAGTTCTTGCGATTCTGGTTCCGATGATGCGTTTGAGTATATGCACTCCGTTGTTGGCTCCGAGAATGTTGTTTCTGGAATTCTTGCTTGGCTGATTCTCGATCTCTGCGTATGGTGAGCTTGTTCGCGTCTCGTTGCGGAAATCGGTACTTGCTATTTGGCTAAGGAGTATGCTAAACGAGAGGGGTAGTCGGAGGTTAGTTCGCAACATTTTGTATTTAGAACGAACGTGTTAATAAATTTAGTTAGGAAATCATAGGGCACACTTTGGCATGTGAAATTTATACGCTTTATGTAATTGTAATGACACCATGCCCCCATTTCGGTACACAAGAGGATCACATCTTTGGCTTATGTTTGCTTCTTTATGTGTGGTTTTTACGTGATTGAGTGTAGCTAATGGAGGGCGTTTTCTGTTTGGCAAGCTCTGAAAATGTTTTCCTGCTGTTAAACCTGTTGGTAGATTTGAAGATCTTAGGGTGCTTGTCCTAAGGAGTCTCAGCCATGAGGCTCCAAGCTTTGAAAAATTTCAACGCCTTTCCTCGGGCCGAAGAGCACTTGTTGCAGAAAACGAGATCCGGAGCAGTTGGTATGGTTATTCTTTACCTGTTATAATGAATTAACAGAGCAATTTCGTCTTGCTATACTCCGAGGATATAGATTTTTCTTGGCATTCCTTATTTAATGCCTGCTCCCTTATTCTGAAAGCTTGTGTTTGCAGTTTCTCTCATTGGTCTAGCTATAATGGCCACTCTGTTCATGCATGAGCTGAAGTATTACCTCACAACTTACACGGTTCACCAGGTTGGTACCATTCTGACCTGACCTTCACTCATGGTTGCCATGGATTCATGGCTGGCAAGTTATGTAGTTGCTAATTATTGTGCTTAAACGATGAGCTATTTTAATATTGAGATACATAAAGTGTTTGCTTGTAGATTACATGGTACATAGGTAGATATTTTAGTATTAGGTATTTGAATGTATTTTTTAGACATGCAATATTGCACAACTATTGCTGTATTTCTTATTTAAATAGTTGCACCTACAATGTTGACCATCTTTACAAAATTGCTATCTGGGATAGGCTTTATCAAAGGTCAGAGTGTGCTGTTTATGGTGACATCATTCAGATGTATCGCGTTCCATCAATGAGGGACCAAAGGTGGCAATGGTAGTAGTTTTTTGTGGGTTGAAAGGGAAGGTGGTAATGAGGAAAAGGAGATGAGGAGGGGTGGCTTTTTCTTTCTTTTCTTTTGTTTTTTTAATCTTGAGTTCTTTATGATCCCTAACTTGATAGCAAAGTGTGATCAACTCATCTTGGTTTTATCATATGGTCAAGGAAACATGAGAAGCATATGTGTCAAATGGATTGTAAGAATACCTATATAAGTATGAGAAAGACAGATAGGCATCAATGTAAAATACCATTAAAAAAAAAAAAGTAAAAACACCTTCATTACTACTTCGAAAGTATATGTTATCATTTGTTTACTATTTATTTAAGCTTAATTGTTCCGGTGGCATCTAGAAGCTTAGATTATTTCTTGTGTGCCTGAATAAATTAATTGAATCATAACTTCGAAGAGCTGTTCCTCAACAATTTTCCTTCAAAAATGAAGGAAGTGCAAAGAAAACTAATTTGGATATGAAGATCTAGACATATCATTCTAGGTGAGAGTTATCTGAGAGTTATATTTTGAAGTACATGGGTAATGGGATCACTCTTTAGGATCTAATTTACGATAGGACTTGCTTTTAGTCCATATTGCATCATGTTTGTCAAGTCTGTACAAGGCTGTGGGCCTATATGTATTAATGACTTTACTTGAGAGAAATTAATAAATTCTGTCTCCCTAGATCATTTCTCTTGAAATTTTTAAATCTTAAGAAGGGTCTCCATGAAAATCTTGGTGTTCAAGCGTGACTCCAACCATGTACATATATTTTGTTTTGTTACTTTAGATTAATTCCTTTCTCGACAAGTTTTATCTAATTGAGCAAGGGACATAGTTATTGAGAGGGTTGTGAGAGGTGATTTGTGATAGCACATGAAGGCATAGCTGAAATTGCGCACTTGAAGGGGGTAAATAGTGTGGGAAATGAAATGATGAACAATTGCAAAATACAATCCAATTGCATAAATATATTCACCACACAAGACATGATATTTTGGTGAAAATAAAACCTGGGTAAAAACCACCACCTAAGTCTCTCAACTTAGGATTTTTCAATTTACCAAGTAGATCAAATCCACTATACGTATTACTTAAAACGAGGGTGACACAACATTTATATAAACACACTACTTAAGACCAAGGGTAGTGTACCTTAAACCCCTATTTTTCGCGAAGAGTATTTTGTCTCACGAGGAGACGAGAATTCGCAACATGAATACTTAACTATAAACAAATTCAAAAGAACCTATAGAGTCCAAAATAAAGTGTCTAAACCAAGTTTGCATAGGTGAAGATGACTTCCCTAAGATGGAAGTAGATTGGTGTGGAAGTGTGCTGTTTTGGTGCTCTCGAATGCAGGGTGTAGAACTTGGAAAGCTAGAAAGGATTTCGCTTCTATGATCTTACTATATAAATGTAGGTGGAAAAATTGACTCACAAAGTGTATTCTCACTTCTCTTGTTGTCTTAATTTAGGAGTGTCACAACCTATTTATAGAGTCGTTTGGAACACTTTAGATAGGCCTGGGTAGAAGATATGTCCGTTGGAACATTAAAGTCTAACAGTAGTTGCTATAGAAACTGGGAAATTGGTGCAAAACTATTAGACAGTGCTAACCAGTCGGCATCTGGTTGCCCAGTTAGTACAGGGTCGGTTAATCATTCCACAAGATAAGTAGTTGACAAATCTAAATAATGCGGAAGCAATAATCAAAGTAGTAAACAATTAAACAATGCTTGGGTTTATGTGGAAACCCCACTCACGAAGAGTGATGAGAAAACCACAGGAGAAGACCCCGATAAGGCTTTGATGTTTCTATTATTCTCAAATAATAAGTGAGAGGGGGTACACGCTTATTTATAGGCCACCACACACTAACAAAAGTCTCACTCCACTATGTGGGATTAAACCACTACACATTTTTCTCAACACTCCCCCTCGAGTTGGAGCACGAAACGCTCAGCTTGTAACACAAAGAAATTCACTCTACACAACAGAACACAACCTCTGGATTGGTTCTTGCTTGTAGGCGGGAACACAGGCTGGAGCTGCTAGATGTACTGTAGCTGGCTTCTAACAATGGCCTCTCTTCTAGAGACTTGGTGCAGGTGGCTCCCCATTCAGTATCCCTGAAAAGGATCTTCCGTTGAAGACCTCGAAAAGTGGATCTCCCTCTCTAGAGTCCACGAAATTGGACCTCTCACATAGAAACTTGAAATGGGCCCTTCCTTTGAGAACCTTGAAACTGGATTTCCCTTTCTGGAGACCTTGAAACTCTCGACCTCCCAGAGTTTATCTACACTCTCCCTTTCTCTTATACTCATATAGGAGAAGAATACAAAAAATGAGAAGAAAATAGCACGAAGAAAAGAGCTTCTCCCCCTCTTTTCTTTAATTCAAACTCTTTTTTTCCTTCCTTTTTTTCTTTTTAATCTTTCCTCACCATCATTTTGTTTATCCTCTTTTTTCTTTTTTTTTGTTCTTTTTTTCTCCTTTTCCCCCCTTCTTTCGTTTTCGTTTTCTTTTCCTTTTTTTTGACCTTTCCAACATGGAAACCTCCTAAAAACACTTATCCTAGGGTTTGGAAGAACCCAACAGCACAATTGCCGCTCCTTTGGCTGTGCATGATCGACCTCTCCTCTGTGCCAGAGCAGCCACCTCCCTCTTCACGACAGCCTCAAGCATCTTCGTCACCGTCGCCTTATTCTCCCCTGAGGAGCGTCGCTTCTTCCTTATGAAGACAACACCCACAGTAGCACCGACGCAACGGTGCACTCTGCTCTTGAGATCTCAACCTCACCCCTACGCGCGTCGCCATTGTGGTGGTTAGGCATATTGCACCGCCTCCACGTGCGTCGCCGCTCCATCTCGCACGAGCCCTAGTAGTGTCGCCTAGCGCTGCCATCACCTCCTCGCCGAGTCATCATCTTCTTTGCGACCAAGTGTGTCACCTCTCGTGAAATCTCTCGCCAAGATTGGGTTGCTGCAACCCTGGCACAACTTGAGCTCCATCATCGCCAAGTCTCCTCACCACTTCTTCTTCAAGAGAGCATCGCAACGCTTAGACCGCAGCCACCACAATCCTTAGTGCTGCCACCCTCTTCGAACTCTAGCAGTAAAGCGTCGCCAACCCATTGAGCGCACCATCAGCAATGACCACATGAGATCTTGCGTGAGATCCTTGCATGGCTGCTATCTCCCATCGCCACTGCTTCGTGTGATTGCCTATGATTCTCACATGCTCCTAATCATGGAGCGAATAGAACTTCCAAGAACAAGAGAGATAAATGTAATAAGAATCTTAAAAATGGAAAATTGATAACCCAATAATGACTTGCTCTGATACCAAGTTCACAGATCTAAATAATGCAGAAGCAATAATCAAAGCAATAAATAATCAAATAACGCTTAGATTTACGTGGAAACTCCACTCACGAAGAGCGGTGAGAAAATCACGGGAGAAGGCCCTGGTAGGGCTCTGATGTTTCTATTTTTCTCAAAGAATAAGTGAGAGAGGGTACACGCCTATTTATAGACCACCATACACTAACAAAAGTCCTACTCACTATGTGGGACTAAACCACTATACATTTCTCTCAACATAAGTCGATGACGGCTTACAAGTGTAATGGCCCTAGGTGCTTTTTACTAGCAGGTTGATTGTTGGTTGGCTTACTACATAAGTATTCTAAGTTAATAGTTCCTGGACTTAGGATTTTTGGCAGCTCATCAATGACGCCCTGTGCTAGGATGGGTCAGTTGGTGGTCATTTGACTACAAGGCATTTCTTGGGAAATCAAAGCCTACTTAATAAAGTAATTAATGACACAAGTCCCAAGGTGTTTTGAATGTTAGAAGGCCCAATGTTCAGCTACTGGATGATAATCGGTCGATTCTCTACATGGTAGCCAATCAACTAGCTAGTGAAGTGCTTTTCAACCAATATTGAAACTGGTCGGCATCCTACACTTGTTTTGTGTTGTTTTAAGGCATTTAAAGCTTGTGTTTAAGTTTTTTAGGTTGCCTAACAAATACCTAAGCTAATTACTTTATTTTAGGGCTCTTTTACAAGTATTCAAAGGAATAAAAAGGGCAACAAAAAATACATAGAATACATCAATTAAAAGCTATCCTATTCTTCTTTCTTCTTGTCTTCAAGTCCAAAGCTCCAAGCTTTACCTCCAAAGCTTCTCTTTCAAGGCTTCTTCCGCCAAGTGCTTCTTGATGCTTTTGCTCATCATCAAGCTCCTCCATCTTCATGGTTTAAGAGCTTAAGCTCTTCTAATATCTTTAACTTAATTGCATTTAATTTGAATTCTCATAAGTCAAATGCAATGGTTAAATATAAACGTTTTGTTATCATCAAAACCAAGGACCAAGGTGCGCTTACATTAACAATCTCCTTTTTTTATGATGATAAAATCATAAACAATTAAGTTCAAAATTCTCCCAATCTTTGACATTATAAAAAATGTTAAATTTTAAATCACTTTTAATCCTTCCTCTAAAAAAAAAAAGTCACTTTTAATCCAAAATTCTCCCTTAATACATTCTCTTCTAAGATTAATTAACCCTTTTTTGACATAATAAAAAGGAATAAGCTCCTCTAAAGACATGCATTTCTATATTAATTTAAGAATTTTAACTAATCAATGATTAAGGGTAATCTCCTCCTTTCTAAAGGGATTGCAGTGCAATAACAAAATTTAAATCTTCCCCCTGTCTTGATGCTATTCTAATAACAATCATCAAAATCAAAACACTTTCAACTCTATTGGTATGAGTTCCAACCACCATACCCGTTTGGTTCGTCAAGAACCTTGATTCTCCCTTGATATAGATCATACAGATAGTTCCTTGGTTCCACTTGAAAACTTGTAAAACAAAATTGAACTATTTGTCTAGGTACCCACCTTTTCTAGGGTCCTTTGTGGCTAGCCTTTCTCGATAAAGGTTGGATTTCATTTGGATTCCAACTATTAGACCTTTGTTCATAAAATCTCTTCCTATTGTGTCCATTTTTATTTTCATAAACCTTAATTTTTCCTGAAGTGAATTTAGCTAACTCACCTAACAATTTATTTGAATTTTCTCTAAGAGAAGCAATATCATTCTCAATCACACTAATCTTGTTCTTTAGAGTTGTAATTCCAGATTTTAGAAAAGTGTTCTTTTCAATCAGTTTGTCGTTTTCTAAAATCAAATCATGATTTTCCAATACAAGAGCATCTTTTTCAGAACTTCTACGACTGAATGAATTTTCCACCTTTTCAATCTCAGTAATAAAGTTGTCATTGTCAGATTTTGAATGTTTTTAGATTTTTGTTTTTAACTTTTAATGACTTAATCAAATCATAGAGTTCTTCTAAAGCCTCCTGGAACTCATCTATGGTAAAGGTATTTATCTCCTAGTTGTTGTCGTTTTCGTCATTCTTCTCGCTTTCATCTGCAATAGCTATGAAACTAAGGCACGCAGTTTCATTCTTCGTCGTCTCGGGTTCTTCCTCTTCCTCCTCTGAACTTGTGTCACCCCACATGGCTTGAAAAGCCTTCTTCTTGTGTTTCCTCATCTCCTTTCTCAAGAGAGGGCATTCCGATTGATAGCAATAGATTCATTTTTCTTCCTTTTTCTCCTTCTTAGATTACCTGAAAAACTTAGAAAACTTCTTAGTAAATCAAAATTCTTCATCGTCGGAATTTAACTCATCGTCGGATGCGGCTTTGAATGCAAGGCTCTTCTTCCTTGGTTTTGGTGTCTCTTTTTGCTTCATTTTATTCTCATATGCCATGAGATTTCCGAGCAAGTCCTCCTTCTTGAGCTCCTCGATCTTGTGAGCTTCTTCGACCATGGTTACTTTTTGCTCCCACTCGAGTTCAAGGGAGTGAAGTAACTTTGATGAAAGTTCTCCTTTAATGAAAGTCTTCCCAAGAGACTTTAGGTTGTTCATGATCAACGTGAACCTAGTATACATCTCACTAAGCTTTCCATTGTCTTCCATAGAAAAAGATTCAGATTCTTGTGGAAATAAATTAATTTTAGATATCTTTACCTTAGATGTACCTTCGTGTGTGATTTCAAGAGTTCCAAATTTCATATGTGGTTGTGCATTGCGAAATGCGGTTGAACTCCTCTGGGCTCAACGTGCAATAGAGGGTGTTCATCTTTTTCACATTCACCAAGAGCTCTTTGATTTGGTCTTGTGAGTAACCTCCGACGGGTTTTTCCAAGATGACGTAAGGGGTCTCCATTTCTTGCAAATTGTATAATCATTTGCTTGTAGCCACATACACATATGTAATTTCCAATAAGGATAGTTTTTTTTTCTTTTTTTTCTTTTTAAAGGATAGTTTTTATCTTCGAAATACGGTGGTCAGATAATGGATTATTTCTCTCTATGTCTTGTTGCAAAGACACTTCCCTCCATGCTCGGATCCTTATCGGGTGTGACTCTGTATGTGTGAGAATGGGGCTTTGATACTAATTGAAATTACGCATTAGAGGGGGTGAATAGTGTGGGAAATGAAATGATGAACAATTGCAAAATAAAATCCAATCCCACAAATACATTCACAACATGAGATAAGATATTTAGGTGGAAATCCAACATGGGTAAAAATCACTACCTAAGTCTTTCGACTTAGGATTGCTCGATTTACCAAGTAGAACAAATCCACTAAATGCATCACTTAAAATGAGGGTGGCATAACTTCTATACAAGCACACTACTTAAGATCGAGGGTAGTGTACCTCGAATCCTTCTCCTTCACAAAGATTATTTTATCTCATGAGGAGACAAGAATTCGTAACGCGAATACTTATTTGAAAATAAATATAAAAGAACCTATAGAACCCAAAATAAAATATCTAAATTAAGCTTCTATAGGTGAAGATGACTTCCCTGATATGAAAGTAGATTGGCATGGAAGTGTGGTGTTTTGGTGCTGTCTGATGCGGAGTGCAAATTTGGAGAGCGAGAAAGGATTTCTCTTCTTTCATCTTAACTTGATGACTATAGGTGAAAGAATTGGCTCACAAAGGGTATTCTCACTTTTCTTGTTGTGTCTCAACTTAGGAGTGTCCTAACCTATTTATAGAGTTGTTTGGAAGATTCTAGATAGGCCTGGGTAGAAGATATGCCCATTGGAACATTAAAGTTTGACATTAGTTGCAATAGAAATTTGTAAATTAGTGCAGAATCATTAGATAGTACTAGCCAGTTGGCGCCTAGTTGCTCGATGAGTACAGGGTTGGTTGACCATTCTATAAGATAAGTCGACGCTCTACAACAGATGAAAATGGCCTTTGGTGCTTTTTACTAGTAAGATAAATGGGTTGGTAATTGGGTCATGGATTCATGTGTAAACAATCGAGGAAGAAGCTAATTTTGAAGAAATAGATGAAGATTAAGAGGATGTTCTCTTGTTTTTGGATGAGGAAGATGAATATTGACTTTAGATGTTTACTTTAGATGTGTTTTCTGAAGTTTTGATGATTAGATGTTTTGAACTTGTGGTTTTATTTCGTTGGACTTATTGTTTGTAACTTATTTTTATAATCTTGAACTTGAAAATGATTTATTTTTATGTAATGATATATTTTATTTATTGATATTCATATATACACACATATATAATATTTAAATATTTAAAAAATATTCTATTGAGTACTCCTTGACTATGCCTCTGCATGCATATTGTATACTCTTTATTCAATGACTTGATTGATTGAATTTTTACAAGATTGGAGTAGAGTCAGTAGTTGCGGGGGTACAAAGAGATTGTTGCATGTGAGATGATGTAAAAAAATATGGGGTTGTGGTGAACATGATAAGACCAGCATATATTTAAAAAAAGTTAGATGAAGTATTGTAATTGTGGATGCGCATGGATAAAAGTTTGATGGCTTGAGTGGTTAAAGTATTAAAGGTTGATTGTGTACAAGGGTTTAAGTAGAGATCTTTGGGAAGTTTCAGATAAAGTGGATGGTTCAAATCAATTGGATGCAACTCTATTGATGAAAAGAAAGTGGGTATTGTTGGAGGCTGAGTGTAATAGTTAATGATGGGGAAGTGACTCATTGCAAAGAGCATAGCGACTGTCCTAGTCCATGACCAACATTCTACCATGACCTTCTTTTTCAAGGTGGATTTGTGCCCTTTATTTTAAATGGCACTTGATGGTCAACACAATGCAGCATGATCATGTATAATGAGCTATTTAGGTTGTTGCTAATGTTGAGGTGTGCATAGGGGTGGACATGTTTAGATTAGTTAAGCTGACCCCAGAGAGGATGTCCTAGGGAACATCGTCCTCCAATTTCTGGTTGAAAATGTGACACCCCCAAAGCTATGGTTTCCCTCTCAGGACCTGTCTCTAGCCAGGGCTGGCTCATACTGCTTATCTGCTTCATGATGGGGGGCAATCCCGAGCATTGGCATTAGGACATTGAGGCTGCAGTGGAGAAGGGTGGGGCTAGATGAGGAATTTCGGAGGCAAACAGAAGATGGGAAAAAGTATGATCCATCAATCATAATTATCTCTTACTGCTTAAACAAATATCATCTTAAATCCTTTTCAAACAAAGAAAAATCTTATACTTATCCCATGGTTTAATGGTTTTCTTCATCCAAGTGGAAAAAGTATGTTAATCTGAGGTAACTTTCTACTTCTTGAGTTATACCCAGATCCTATTCCTCTTCCCATCTGGTATGTGTAAAATTCTCATGCAGCTGCTGTTCAGAAAAAAAAGAAAAAATCATGCAGCTGATACCCAAAAGTCTGGGACGAGCTCAGTTACTCAGTGTAGCATTGCTTTAGGATTGGGTTTGCTTTCCAAATTATATTCTGTGCAATGTCTTAATGGGAAGAAGTGGATCATACCATTTGTTCCTCTTATTTTTGTCTTTTTTGGCTCTGTTTTCCTCTTTTTGCCTTTCTGTTGAGGGAAACAACAATTATTGTTGTTGAGTTATTTAAATTTGCTGGATCTTTTATTCCATTTACTTGTTATTGTCAGATGGCTGTAGATCTGAAACGAGGTGAAACACTTCCAATTCACATAAACGTGACATTTCCTTCATTGCCATGTGAAGGTTGGTCCTGATATTTTTCAATGGACTCACTAGTTTTTTCCTTGTGTTTTGTATTGTAGATTTCATGTATTGTTGCATTTTTGGACAGTTTTGAGTGTAGATGCAATCGATTTGTCTGGAAAGCATGAGGTGGACCTAGATACAAATATGTGGAAAGTAAGAATAGCATTTTCTGCAAAATTTGTTTGTACAATGCTTTTGAAAATACTTCTCAAAAAAAAAAAAAAACAATGCTTTTGAAAATTGTTTTCTGGTAGAATTTCTCGTACAAAGTCTTCAGCTGTCTTCGTCCAACAACTCCATCTGGTTAGATTAGATGTGGCTTCTTTACTTCTGGTATATGATTGTGGTTTACAGACCTGTATCTATTTGAAAGTTCTCTAGAACATAGGAGTATTTAATGGAAGGTAGTATGAACTGTGCCATATGGCCTTAATAAAATTTGGGGATTGCAGCAAACTAAAGCTTGCTGCAGCTCTTCCTATAGGAAATATTCCTTGTGTCTACAAACTTTAGATGCCCTTTTGCACATTTGACCCCAAGGTGGCATGTTTATGTGATAAGAAATGCAATTGAAGTGTCTCCTGGTTTGGGCATCCAGGGACCCTCAGCCGGAAGAGACCTAGTGCCCCTTTCCCAGCTTCTTTCCTCTTCTCTTTTACAATCATTTTCCATCCTGTCACTTCTTTTTCCTCTGAGTTTAGTTCCTTCCATTACTATTACTAGGTTGTCACAGTTTCGTTCTTTTCAAGCTTGATTTCTCCCAGGAAAAGTAAGGAAACTAGAATAGAAAGCTCCCCTTAATATGCTGGTCCTTCCTCATCCTGAGACATCACTTCTTTTCATACCCTGCGGCTGCCTTCTCTTCTGTTGACCAGCCAGGGAGGGGAAAAAGAAAGTCAATGCCTAACCTCCTAAGCTCACTTAAGCGGATGATTTCCTTGCCTTGCTACCTCCTAATATGCTTCTTCCCCTCCTAACTAGCCTTGAAAGGGCATATCTACTATGGAAAAGCTGCACCCATCCTTTGTTTCTCATGAGGACCTCTAGATCTCTGACCTAAATGTCTACATGGATTGGCAAGCTCACAGAAAGATAGAGGCCTTTCAGATAAGAGGGTGATCTCAATGGCCTTGAGTCAAGATTTCAGTGATCCCACCAACGCCAAAGTTTGATGAATCATGCAATGTGCTTTCTTCCTGTTGCCCCTACCAGTGGCAGTGCGTGTTCTAATTTGACATAAGCGGCTTTGGTTTGTTCTCAGAAAATTTGAGGTTTTCAGTATCGTCAGGCTTATTGACTTCATCTTCCCTTTGTCCTGATCTCTCTCCCTTTAGCACCAAAGAGGGAAGGGCTGCCTAAGTAAATCCAAGGTACTTAGTGAGGCAACGATCAAAGAATAAGCACTGGCCTATTCGTTCTGTTGTCTCTACCACTTCAGTCCTACCTGGCCATTATGGTATCGGTCAGCCAGTTAGCATCCATTAATTCTAGGCTAACATAAATTGGAATACCAAGTGGGGTGCCTCAGATATGGAATCGAACCTCTAGTCTGAGAGGAGGCCTTTCCTTCGTAGCTCCATCATGAGGTGATGGAGGCCTTCAATGAATGATAGTGTCCCCCACTGCCAATTCATGAAACCTCCAACAATCAACATCCACTTCATGCAATCCAAAGAGCAAGAATCTATTGGGCACGAACGTAGCCACCTTTCATTCACCTTTCATTCCTTTGAAAGAAAGTTCACATTTGATAAATCCCTCAGAACTCCCTCCACCGCAAGGCTACCACAGACGGTGTCCCCTTGAGAGAAAACCTCAACTTAGAATCAAGAGATCACCTTAGGGACCAAGGCGCCTCCATCTCAAATGAAGGTGGATTTGCAGGAGGAGGCGAGGGTAAGACCCTCACCACCTTGGTCTTGCACAATCCCATCCTATGACCAACACCTTTGTATGCCAAACAAATAATGGGATTGCCATAGATAGAGGTGATGTGGCCTTGTGCTCGGCATTGGAAGCACACCTCGTCACGATGAGCCTTGAATCCCTTAACTGATACATCAATCCTACCCCCTCCCTCCATATCACCACCTCCACCCTCCTTCACTCTGCTCTGCACCATCCTTCTACTAGCTATCTATTTCTCCTCCCTTTCTACTTTGCAAGAATCAAAAGTTGTATGGGATAGGATTGTTCAATGAAGATATTTCTTCCATCCTGAATGTGGGGGAACATCTCGTGGGTCGAGAATTGCCCTCAAAAGCTGTTCTTAGTCTTGGGGGAGCATCTTGGATGATTAGTTTTGAAGTTGCTTGCGATTCTTTGTCCCCTCCGGCATTGTAGAGGAGCTTCGTTGAGGTTGTGGCCAGCGACGCTCTGATGAAGTGATTGGAGAAGGCGGTTTTAGCGGTGCGATATGCTTGTTCTGGTGATACCTTTATCTCAAGGAGATCTTTACAAGACTTCTTTGTTCTAACAAAAGAGATGGTTGCCGCTTGGAGAAGTGACAGATCGGTGTTTTTGTGGAAGGTGGATTTTACTAAGGCCAATGATTTGTTACTTGGGCCTATCATTGGGAGATTTTTAGGAGGGTCTTCCTGGAGGGATGGATTCGGCTTATGAAGCAGTGTGTTACGGCTTTCGTTTTTTGTTTTGGTGAATGGGAAGTTTTGTGGATCGTGGACTCAACCTCAGTGAGGGGTGTGACAAAGCTATCCTTTGACACCCTTGTTATTTAATGTAGTAGTGGATATGGTGGCTTGCTTAGCTTTCAGAGGCTGTGAGGGAGGACTCTTCTCCAGTTTCACTTTAAAGGTGGATGGCTTGGTCCTAACTCCAGTGTTACAATATGTTAGCAACACCATCTTCTCTATTTAGGGAAGATTGGAGTAGGTAGAAAATGTATATTCCTTGGTCAAAATTTTTGGAGGTATTTTTGGATTGTCTATAACGGGAGGAAATCAACCTTTGTTCCTTTCAACATGGATAGGGAACAGGAGGCTATGCCATCTGTCCTTAACAGTCCTATGATCCTCCTGTCGTTAGTCTACTTGGGCCTATCTTTGAAGGGGAAACGTCTTCTGACCATGGATTGGAACCTTGTCATGGAAAGGTCCATAGAAGACTCATCGGTTGGAGTGGTAGACTTCTTTCCAGGGGAGGAAGGCTAGTGTTGGTAAAGGCTATTCTGTCTACCATCCTAGTGTTTTATCGATCCATGTTTAGGTCAGTGAAGAAGGTGCTAAAAAAATTGGAGGTGGTTAGGAAAAGATTCTTTTAGAAAGGACCTAATCATGAGGGCTGCTTCTCACAATTGATACTATGGAATGAGATCTATGGGCCAGAGTCTAGAGGTGGATTGGGGTGCGGTTGATCGATGCATTTAGTAATGCTTTGCTTATGAAATGGGCTACTTGACTCCAGGGGTTGGCCTTGTGGAGAGACTGTTGCAAGACTCATATGGCTTATCGGTGGATGTTATTCTAGGCTGCTCAAACTGGGGAGGCTTTTTAGCTATTTAGATCAGCATTTAGCTATACTTCTGTTAGGGCCCTAACCCGAGCTCAAGTTGATTTTGGGGTTAGGGGAATTGTTTTGCTTTTGGAGGGATGATTGGACGGGATGTGGGGGCTTTGCTTCTTTGTTCCCACATCTCTATGGTTGTGTTGCTGATAAAGAAATTTAGGTGTCTCAGGTGTGGGATGGGCAATCCAATTCGTGGACCCTGATCCAGTGTTGCAAAAGTTGGTAGTCGGTATTCAGTCAACCATGCCATTAACTAAGGAGTATGTGGTATGTGGGAGAGTAATCGGGGAGTACTTGGTCAGGCATTTTTTAAATAAATAAATACGCACACAACTAAGGCAAGGATTAAGGAGAGGAGCAGCAGTAGCTGTAGTACCAGCATCACTAGGCCAAAGTGGCAGGGCATCGATAATGGCGTGGTGCTTAAAGTAGTAGCAGCAGTGGCATCGGTGAAGGTGAAAGGGTTGAAGGGCAAGGCGATGATCGAAGAGGGAGAGGAAGGGGCGATAGTGTGGAATCGTGGAGGATGGGGTGATTCTCTGTCAGGTCGGAGTAGGGGGCTATCGCGGTGTCACCTATAGCGAGAAGCTCTGATCGTTTGGAGGAGGGCGTCGCTTATTGGGTCGCATGTAGGTTTTGAACAAAAGGGGTGGGAGGCGCGAAGGGTGTCAGGGCAAGTGGGGGTTAACTTTACCTAGGAAAATAATATCTAAATGTATTCATTTATATTAACCTCTATGCAAAAAGCGGCCTATTACTCAGCCAACTACACTGACTACTCGGCCGAGTAGTCGATGTTGTTGACTATAGGACCGTATATAGCTTATTTATATAGAGGGGGTGCGACTAGGATTATTGGGCCGAGTACTCGGCCGAGTAGATCGATTTTTACATCAGAGCCTTGATCGAACCTCCCAAGTAATCGGAGGATCCGACTCAATGAATCACAAGGGAAACAAAGAGATTGATGACCCAGTTCCAATACGAGGGGTGTACGTCTGGGGGCAAGGCAATGCTCCTGAATATTTACTAGAAAATCGCGGTAATACAATCTCTCTCTCTTGGATTGTGTCGCATGAAGAAAAGTCTCGAGGGCCTCTCTTCGCTATTTATAGCGCCAGAAGTATCTTGTCCTAAGATCTTTAGCGGTCTTTTCAAACTCTTCGGCATGTTCGCTGTCAGGGCACGTCCATTGTCAGGGCATTTCCGTAATTAAGCTATTAATGGCTTTGGTAATGTCATTGTTACTGCCGACGTGGGCGTCATAGGCGTTCCTATCGCGTCTCTGACTTTGGTCAAATCGGGTCCTCTGGCGGGTTGGGCTTGTCTAGATTCGGATTCACCTGAGCGTAGGCAGGTCGGGCAGAGGTGGATTCGCCTGTTTACTCCGTATTCGGGTAGCCGGATCCTTTTAGGCTTTATGGGGAGTTTTGAGTCTGAGAACTCTTTTTGCCTCTCATCATATGCCCCTACTCTTTAGTTAGCGGATGCTGCTGAGAGAGTAATTAAAGCACTTAAAACTCCGTAGTAGACGAAACCTCCAAATGCTTTCTCGACTTTTTTAATTCAAGCAGAGTAAGCATTTGTCATGAAGCGAAAGTTGTAACTTTAGGCGGCCAAGGTGCCTTTAGTCATGTGATGCATGACCATTGAAATATACGTGGACCGTGGGTGTATCCTGCCTGGGTTTCTGTTGGCCTTAAGAGGTCAACATATAGTAACCAAGGGGAACGTGCGCGTGTTCCACCTGTCTTTCTACTGGCCTTAAGAGGTTATGAGTAGGTAAAGAGAACGTAGGTGCGTTTGCCTGAGTTCTTACCGATCTTAAAGAGGCGGCGGTGTATTAAAGGGGACGTAGGCGCGTCCACTTGAGTTCTTACTGGCCTTAAAGAGGCGGTAGTGTATTATAGGGAACGTAGGCGTATCTGCCTGAGTTCATCGTTTTAAATGCCGACGGCATGTCGAGTAAGGCCATTTTCGAGCAAGAGCCGTGCTGACATGGATAAAGTGTCGATTTACAGGGATATTGTCAGCATGCCGTCGACTTTTTCGGCATGTCCTTGGCATGCTGGCGAAATAAGTGCTCATAGGTTGCTGCTGGTTTTTTTAGCCACTTCTATTATTTTTGTTGGCATGCATCGGCGTGCCCATCGAAAAATGGGCATTTCCACCGTGTGCCCTCGACATGCCCACGAAATGCACACTTAGAATTTCATCGGCACGGCATCGAAATCGGCATTTCGAACCTTGGCTGAGTTCCTGTCGGCCTTAAAGAGGTGGCGTTGTATTAAAGGGAACGTAGGCATGTCCGCCTGAGTTCCTACTGGCTTTGAAGAGGCAGCCTTGTATTAAAGGAAACGTAGGTGTGTCTGCCTGTGTTCCTGCTTGCCTTAAAGATGTGGCATTGTATTAAAGGGAACGTAGGCACGTTCGCTTGTGTTCTTGCCAACCTTAAGAGGCTGGCTTCCCAGGTATGAATGTGACGTGTCCGTTACCTTCCGCGAGTGATGGCCAATCATTGCAGGATTGATCTTTGTCTTGTTGCATGACAAGATTGGCATTAATTGTCGTCATGATGAGGTGTAAGAGTCTTAAATATCGCACCTATCGATGATGTGACTGCTATTACTGCAGCATAAGATTTGCACGCACGGGCATTTAATAGCCTTAATGATTACCGAGGTATCTTTGTGTTTTGATAGGATCTTTTGAAATCCGTGTCGCATCTAGCGGGATTTCATTTTTTCGAAATCTGTGCCCCGCAAGGGGGAACTGCCTGTAACGGGGGGTTATAAATAGGGGGTGGGGCATAGTTGATGCCCTACTTACCCTCTTGCTATAGCAGAACGATTTGCGATTAGTTTGCGAGCCTTCTTCTCCAGCAAACCGTGAGAAGGTGCTGTCATCGGAGCATCCCTTTCAGATGAGTGTCCAAGGCGCTTTTATGTTTGGGCTCGCGGGCAAGTGTAAGTTCGCTTCATCCTCGTTTGGCATCTCACCTGAGACAAGGGAATTGCATAGTTTTTCTTCTAATTTTCGTAGCTAGTCTGCCATTAAGGCATTCCTGGATGAGTACAGACTCGATGGAGTTCCCTTTCATCCTTGTGAATCCCACACCCACCTATGCTTCGACACATTTAAGGATTCATTTCTTATCTGTAAATACGTCATAGAACACGATCTATGGGTACCTTTGAACCCTTTTTTGACTTCCTCTATTTCTACTGCATGGCCCCCTTACAACTTAGCCTCAATTGTTGGCTAGTTTTGAATGCCTTTACCGCTATTTGTTTTCATCTCAGGATTGTTCCCTATCTGGACTTGTTCCACCTGCTGTTTGGTCTCATGCCCCTTAAAGTGAAGGGTAAGCCCTTGTCAGGTACCTACACATTGTACAGTTGGCATACCAAATACCGGATAATTGATTTGCTCAATAGTTTAAAGGGGCAAGATCACCATTTTTCCTTTATTTCCAATATTGAGGACCACGGAGTCCCTTATACTTGATAAGGCCCGCCTGATAAGGACCTGCCGCCTAGGCCCGAGGAAGCTTGATCCGTTTGCATAGGTAGACGCAGACAAAATTATAAACTTTGGGTCAATTTCCTGCTCGGAATTTAAGTGGAAACGCGTCTGGGAGTCTCTGTCATGGGTCACAGATTCTTATCCTACACCATGTACATAGGGGGAGGCAATAGCTTTAGAGTGCGTACTTCCTCTGCCCATTACTTAACTGCCTGGGTTTTTTTTGCAGCCTTTGGATGGTTTGCTTGGTCGAACACCCCCAGGCTTCAAGGTAGCGATTCCTCCTACCATGGGTCTCATCGTGGGGAGGTGACACCTGTGGAGCAGGGCGAGGGGAGCCAATCCTCCCGCTTTAAGGAGTTGAAAAGGAAGGAGAAGGGAAGCGAAGGCCCAAGGGAAAGCAGACGAGGCCCCTCTAAAGCGCCTGAAGAGGGGGCCTACCGGTAGGCTTCTTTTAGGGGAGTTGGCAGCATTTGCTCCTTCGAGTCCAAGTGGGGCTGAGGCAGAGGATGCCCCAGTGAACTCGTCTATCCCTCCTGTCCCGCCTGGACCACCCGAAGGGTTTATCCTCATTGACTCCCTGCCCTAGGCCCAGGCAAAGGTGGCTTAGGCGGGTAGCACCAGTGTCTCTACCGCCTCGTACAACTTTATTGGCGCCTTCACCAAGCTGGCGCAGGAGGTAGCTGTCACCAGTGGTTTCCTAAGTGGTAGCATATTTGTGCAACCGTACTGTAGGGGGAGTACGATGAGGGCAAGAGTACTGATAGACCCTTCCGGCTGGGGATGTCTCGGGATGATCGGCCAGATAGTCGCATCTGTAAGGGGATCCGTATTGGAGGGGGCTCATGAAGGCCCCGTACCTAGCCGGGTGGTACCGGCTCAGGTGGATGCTTCGAGTAGCACCCCCAACTTGGAAAGGCAGGTGCTCCGGCACCTGCAAGCTGTCGTGTTCTGGGCTACCTCCCAGCCAGGAGGTATGAACTTCAACCATGTGTTTTTCTATTATCTCCGCACGGTAAGCTTCTCTCATTTGTCTTTTACTTCTCTTTTGGCGAGAAGCTTTTTCCTCACACCTTTGTCTGTTGTCTTTGACAGGTTGAGGTTCTTGGGACTGCCTTTGTCTTGCGTGGCGATGCTTCATCAGACATCGCTGAGCTTAGCAGCTCCTCGGAGGCGGTTGATTTGGCCTCCAAATGGGCTGTGACGGCCAAGGTGGAGCAAAGGAATTTCGTTCGCCTTATTGGGGAGGCCATTGTTGCTCGAGAGAGGGCGGAGAAGGCGGCGGAGGAGGCCATCCGCAAGCTCTGCTCACAGCAGCAGGCGGCCAGTCAAGTGTACGGGCTGCAAGAGGTGCTGAATAAGGCCCGCTAAGATTTGAGAAAGGTCGCTTACCTTGGTGGGAAGATGGAGGAAAGTCTCGTTAAAGCATACAAGACTGAAGTTGTGGCTCTACGAGACTTGTTCGAGCGCCTACAGACCTCTTGCACCAATGTCCTTTCACTGAAGGAAGAGGTGTAGGTGCTGAGGGCCGAACACTCTTCAGCCGTGGAGGGGTATGAGGTGGCTCTCCAAGAAGAGTGCCTTTGCCTAGGCATGACCATCGACAAGCTTGCCGACTTGTCGGCAAGTTAAGGGCAGAGGTGGCTGTGGAGACCCTGAGGGCTGACCTTGTCAAGGCCTAGCAGCTCGTGGAGAACAGGGGCAAGAAAGTGCTCGAGTTGGAGCGTACTGCCCAGTTGGAGCTTGATCCTGAGTCGGTGATGGCGTTCTTTGCCTCTGACCCATCTATGGAGGAGAACCGGGAGGCGATCTCGAGGGAGATCGGAAAGCATACCCTGGCGGCAGTGCAATTCCTTCTTGAGGGCAAGCACACTTCGGTGGAGATATGCAACCGGTCCGTGGACCAGTTCTTGCCTGAGTTTGACCACCAGAAAGTTGATGGTCGTATTGTAGGCAAGGCTCTTATAGAGCCGCCTACGGGCCAGTTGGGGCATGCGGACCAGGCGAGAAGCCCTGCTCCTGAAGAGGATGCGCCCAAGGCGGGTCCGTCAGGAGCTACGAAACCGCCTGCTTGACTGATCAACCCTCCTTACGCCATCTTGTTGCCACCTTTGATGCTTGGAGCAGATATCTTTGAAGACTGGGAATGAAGTCGTTGAGTCTTCAAAGATAGTGTTGCTGTTGTTTTTGTGTTCCCTTTTGTCAATTTTTTCTCCTTCTTTGTGGATCAGCCGAAAGTGATTGTCCTAAGGAATGTAACAGACAACACTTTCAATGAAATAAAAAGAAAAGTTTTCATTTTCATTGTCTTTTCTTTCTATACATGGTACAAGCGTAAATTACTCACATGCCAAGTACAAGGGATTGCTTTGCCGCCTAGGGTGTAATTCGTAAAATTCGTCTGGATTGTTCTTACAAATTTTATATGGTCCCTCCCACGGGGCGTCTAGCTTCCCGCTTGAATGACTTGGCATGAAGACTTCATTCTTGCGCATGACTAAGTCTTCTTCTGAGAACTCCTGCTTGCGCCCCACCTATTGTAGGTGGTCACAGTGGCTTCTTTGTACTTCAGTGTTGCTTCAGAGGCTTCCTCCCTTACCTCATCCACAAGGTCCATGGCAAGGTGGATTTGGTTGTCTTTAGAGGTGGGATTATAGAGTTGTCTGGTAAGTTGAGAGGACCGTCTCTATGGGTAGCTGGACTTCCATGCCATACACCAGGATGAATGGTGTGTGACTTGTGGAAGTCCTTTGTCACATCCTATAGCCCCATAGTACGTCCATCTCCCTTTGGCTGAATCTACTCGGTGCTTCAGTGCTGAGATGATGGTACGCTTGGTTACCTTCGCTTGTCCGCTTGCTTAGGTATGACCCACTGACGTGAAACATAGGCAGATGTTCCCGTTGTTGCAAATTTCTTCAAACTTTTTGCAAGCGAAGTGGGTGCCGTTGTCTGTGACAATGTGTTGAAGTATCCTATAACAACCTATGACGTTTTTTTGGACAAAGGAGACAACCCTATCGGCTGTCGGGCTAGTCATGACTTCGGCCTCAACCCACTTAGAGAAGTAGTCCACTGCCACTAGTATGAACATTTTTTGAGCTGGGGCTGGCGGAAAAAGGGCTTATGAAGTCCATGCCCTACTTTGCAAAGGGAATGAGTGACATGATAGGCACTAACTTTCCAGGCGACAAGTGGTGTAGGGTAGCAAACCGCTGCCACTTGTCACACTTGCACACAAACTCTTTACATTGCTGCTTCATTTAAGGCCAGAAATACCTTGCTTGGAATAGTCGGGCCAAGAGGGTCTTATACCCTTCATGGTTTTCGCAAATGCCGCCATGGGTTTCTTGGAGAGCTTGAGTGCCTCCTTTTTTGTAAGGCAACGCAGCAAGGGGTGGAAAACCTTCACTTGTATAATTGCCCGTCTATCAGGGTGTACCTAGAGGCTTTCAGGCGGAACGCCTTAGGCCGTGGTTTCCTTAGGGGCAGCTCGCCACTGTTCAGGTAGGTGATGATAGGCATCATCCATGATGAGGATTGCCCTATTGTGAACATCTTAGGAGCAAGCACTGTTGGCTCCTTTAGAGTTTGGAGGCAAATATCCTCCTCCTGGTCAAGAGGAATTGCTAAAGTCAGGTGGGCCAATGCGTCCACCAGGGGATTATCGGATTGAGGTACTTGCCTGATTGAGACGGTCCTGAAGTCCAACAGCTCCTCCTTGACCTTGTCAGCAAACAAGATCATGTTTTGATCCCTAGCTTGGTACTCACCATTAACTTGATTGGCGACCAACTGGGAATTTGTGTAGACTTCTAGCGAGGAGTTGCCTCTTGATTTGGCCACCTGGATGTCGGCTAATATTGCCTCATATTCCGCCTGATTATTGGAAGCTGGAAAGATTAGTTTAATGATGTGCTTTTAAGTAACACCGTCTGGGGTAGTCAAGGCTATGCCAACCCCAGACCCGGTTGTCATAGACGAGCCGTCAACATACAACTTCTAGGTCAAAGAAGGGAAGGCATTTGATAGAAGATCGAGACAAGAATTGGCCTAAAGAGGCGATTTTGTTGACTAATGACTGCATGTCTTTTAGAGTACTTGGCTGTTGCAAGTCCATCGCCTGCCTTATCGGGGTTTGCTTTGATCCCTCTGTTGGAGACCAAGAACCCCAGTAATTTCCCGACTGGCACCCCAAATACACTCTTCTCGGGGTTTAGGAGGAGGTGGGCGTTTCTCAAAACCTGAAACACTTCTATCAAATAAGTGCTGAGGGAAGTTTGATCTCTTCACCAACATGTCATCTATATACACTTAAAATGATTTTTCTATTATATTAGAAAAAATCATGTTTAGAAGGCACTAGTAAGTTGCTCCAGTATTTCTCAAGCCAAAATGCATGACTCTATATTGAAATAGACCCATATATGTTATGAACGAGGTATGAGGTCTGTCGGCTGAAGCAAGGCTGATCTAGTGATTGCTGCTGTAGGCGTCTAGGAATGACATGTGAGATTGTTCACTGCAGGAGTCCACTAGAGCATCCACCCTTAGTAAGGGGAATTCGTCCTTCGGGCAGGCTTCATTGAGGTGGGTGAAGTCCACGCACATGTGCCATTGGCCGTTGGCTTTCTTCACCATCACCACATTCGAGAGCCAGGCCGGGTACAAGGATTCTTCAATAAAGTCAGCTTCGAGGAGCTTCTGGACTTCAGCCTCAGCCGCTTGCCATTGCTCGGTTGACTTGTGCCGGCACACTTGTTTGACTGCTCGAGTGCCCGCCTGAATATTGAGATGGTACTAGATTAGGGACGGCTCCACTCCTGGCAAGTCATTGGCAGACCAGGCAAAAAGGTCCACGTTGGTCCTTAGCAGAAGTAACAACTCCTAAACTTTGGAAGGATCAAGGTCCGCTCCAACCTGGACAAGTTTAGTAGCGTTGTTAAGGTAAAGTTGTATAACCATGGTTGAAGAGTCTAGCTAGAGTTCCGAAGTCGTTGGTGGATCAGTCGGATTTACTTTATGTTGGATTGCTTGAACTTAGTTTCTTTTCTTCCCCTATTTCTGTGGCTTGGGGGTCTTGGCTCTATGGATCGTTCCAGCTCAATCCTTAGGAGCTCGCGCTCGATCGTTTGATCCCTATGCACTATTCCCACCTCACAAGGGGATCGAAAAAGCACGGATCGGAAATATGAGGGGATCAGGTGGAAGGCGTGGGTTGTCGGACGGCTGATGATGCCGTCAACCTGGCCACCATGAATGTGGCCATCTTGTTGAGGTGCTTGTTTCCATCGCAGACGGATAAGGGAAGATTGATCTCCCCTTTGGCATCACTTTATGATTCCCAAACCCCACAACCGGGTGAGTCGATAGGGAGAGGTGCTCCTCTTTGAAGCCTAGCTTGTGCAGCGTCTTTGAAAACAGAATGTCCACGATGCTGTCTTCATCCACTAAGAGCCTGGACTGTTACTACCCCGCCAGCAGGAGCGTTACTAGGAGCTGGTCTGTATGTTCTGTCGGATTAGGCAGAGAAGCAAACAGCTGGGAGGCGGCCTGCTTGACTGTACTCCTGTCACTGCACTAAAGAGTGGGGAAAGCATAAGGGGCTATCTGCCTGGAGGGAGTGGCTTGCTGGCTTGGGGCGGTGTCAACATCGAAGATTGCCTCGACCTCTGTGCCCGTGGATTTAGGCGGCGAGAGGTGGGTGCTCTGGGGTAAGGTTGGCATCGCCGCCAAGACTTGGCGGTGGTACTCTGCTGGGGGGAGCTAGGGTGGCACCGCCTGCTTTATCTGACGGGCTATGGTCCTATTTGGCTTCTAGTCTGTGATGAAGACCATGTTGACCCCTTGGAGCTGTTGGAGCTTTTCTTTGTGGTAGTTATCTGGGCCCTCCATGGGTCTCTTCCCCTTGTCTTGGTCCTCATTCTGCTCGACGAAATGGGTCAAGTTTCATGCCGGATTTAGGACTCAATCTGGTTGTAGAGATCTCGGCAATCTTCAGTGGCATGGCCCTGAGCCCTGTGGTACTTGTAGCAGGGCCCAAAGGCAACCTTTTTCTTCATGGGTTTAGGTGGGGGTAACAAGTCCTTATGTGAACCAAACCTCTGCTAACACGTCCGCCTGATTCACGACCAAGGGAGTATTCTTCAAAGAACTGCATGGGTTGGCGGGGTCCATTGCTTCGGCCCTTGGTGGGTCGGTCGGTCGCTCCTTTGATTATGGAAGGTAGCCTTCCGCTTATTGAAGCGGCTACTTCCGTAGATGGATACAGGGGTGGGTTCTCTTGAGATCCTCCATTCCCCTATCGGACTGGCGTCGTCGCCATATCCTTTTGCCAACTGGTTACGTGAGCGGATGGAATCATCCTGCTCCACAAATCTTGTAGCCCTGTCCCAAACTCTGCCATGTCTTTAGGCCAGAAATCATCGATGTCATACTATAACTTCTAGGTCAAGAGACTTGACTTGAAGTACTGGATGGCTATGGCATTGTTAGGCCTCTTGTACTTGAACTACTAGGCCTTGAATCGGTTCAAGTAGGATCGGAAAGACTCAGTCTTTCGCTGTATGACTTCTGACAACCTTTCTGGGTTGTCTCTAACCCTTTGCTGCTTGGCAAAATACTGACGGAACTTATCCACCAACTCTTGGAAGTAAGTGATATGTCTGGCTAGCAGTTCATTGAACCATTCATAGGTCACGCCGGACAGATATGACGGGAATACCTGGTAGAGTACTTCATTTGGGTAGCCGTGCACCAATATCATCTGGCGATAACTTTGAACGAAACTGTTGGGGTCTGCCATCCCGTCATATTGAGCTATGGCAGGCTACTTGAATTTTTCCGACAAGGGGGGCCGTCATCACCTCTTCAGTGAACGAGTAGGTGGTGACGTCCTCATGCGGGCGTATGTCCCTCATCGTTCGGGTGACCTAGCGGACGATCTCTGGTATATAGCCTCTGCCACTAGTGGATAAAGGGTACACCCCTGACTGCTCCCTCGACAAAAGGCGGGTGTGGATCTTTTGGTGGGTTGGGAGGAACTTCCCCATTCTAGTTAGTAAGACCACGTTTTAGTTTTTCGAGTTGGTCGCGTAGGTGGGCATTCTCCTCTTCCACTACGCGATGCAACTTTAGTTGCTCGTTTCTGGGGCTCGAGCTTTGGGCCTCCTCCGGCTGGGGCTTGCCGAACTCCTTGATCTGTTTGATCTTGTGGAGTTTGTTGGCAATGGATTGATGTTCCACCTTCAGAGTCGCCAACCTGGCCTTATACTCCCTTGCTTGCATCTCGAGGAGAGGATCCTGCCTAGGGGCCCCAAGCAGTCGGAGAGATCGAACAGACTTCTCTATTGGAACTGGTGTACTGAGGGTGCCCCTTAGACACTGAGACGCTCAATCCCTCCTCTGCTGGTGCTTTTTCAAGATTAGCGTGAGAGGAGTTGCAAGTTGTAGGGGCCATCGAAAAGATTCAAAGTAAGAAAACGTTATCGAATGATAATTACTTCCCACAGACGGCGCCAATTGATCGGACCTCCTAAGTAATCGGAGGATCTGACTCAACGAATCACAAGCAAGCAATCACAAGGGAAACAAAGAGATTGGTAACTCAGTTCCACCACGAGGAGTGTATGTCTAGGGGAATGGCAATGCTCTTGAATATTCACTAGTAAATAGCGTTAATAAAATCTCTCTTGCCAGGATCACGTCGCATGAAGAGAAGCCTCGAGGGCCTCGCTTAACTATTTATAGTGCCAGAAGTATCTTGTCGTAAGATCTTTAATGGTCTTTTCGGATTCTCTGGCATGTCCGTTGTCAGGCTATTAATGGCGTTGGTAACACCATTGCTACTGTCGATGTGAGCGTCATGGGCATTTCCATTGCCTTGCTGACTTTGGTCAAATCGGATCCTCTGGCAGGTCTGGTTTGTCTGGATCTGCTTGAGCGTAGGCAGGTCGGGCAGAGTCGGATCTGCCTATTTACTCCGTATCTGGATAGCCGGATCCTTTTTCGGACTTTATGCGAAGTTTTGAGTTCGAGGGCACTTTTTATCCCTCATCAGTTCCCTATCCTCCCATTAGGCTTGTCCGAGGCTATGCTGTTGGAGTTCGAAGGAATGATGACTATTTTGGAAAAATGTAGACCAAGGGATGTATGGAAGGATGGTTGCTATACGGTGAGGAAGATATATAAGACACGGGGGAGGAGGGACCCCCTTTAGACCTTTGGAGTGATTGCTTCATGATATGGAAGCTCAAGTTACTGCACAAGATAAAGATCTTTTTGTGGATGCTCAAGAGGGAGAAGTTGGTCACTAAAATGTATAGGACAAGATGGTTGGATGATCCAGATGTGTTGTGTTACCTTTGTGGCTCATAGGGAGAAGACATTGCCCATCTATTATTTTCCCATTGTTCCTCAATGTTGGAATGGAGGGAGCTACAGATTCGAGGTGCGGATTGCTCTTCTTTCGACAACTTTTGGGCCTCTTTTAGGTGGACTCTTCTGCAAATTTGATGGGCTAGGTCATGGGGTATGGTTGCCTTGTGGTGTCTTTGGCTCCAATGTAATGCGGTGGTTTTCAAGAGGGAGTGGGCTTGGGTGGAGAGTGGTGTGAGGGAGATGCGTGTATTTTCTAAGATGTGCCTCCAAAACCTGTAAATTTGTTCCTGTTTTACTAATGAAATTTGCCGGATGATTACCGACCTTTGCTAATCTTCTTTTTCCCCTCAAAAAAGAAAATTGGAATACCAATGATACTATAACTCATAAGTCCTGCATTCTACTATGTACTCATGAAGATGCAGTTTCATATCAAACCTACTAATGCACCTTTAGTTCTTCTAGAACGATTCACTTTTTAGATAAATACGAGTCATCAAGTCGTATAAGTATGAAGATGTATACATGGATGAGAAAAAGGAAAAGTGCGAATGGTGACTGGATTAGCAATAAAATAGAATCCCCCCGCTTTTGTTTTCGGAAATCTCATAGGAATGTGTGTTCTTGCTTGCAATGGTTGACTCTCTCTTAGAAAATGTTGAGTTTTCCCATTCTTGAATTCATTCTTGCCCGTAGAAAGAGGAGAAGCCTAGCTACTTTGCAAGCATTCCAGGTTAGCTTTGGTGATTCCTTTAACAGGTTATTCTGGGCTGGGCTAAACCTTGCAGCTAAAGGGGTTCCGGAGGGGGTGTGGTCAGCAATGGAAAAAGTCAAGGACCACACAGAGAAAGGGAAAGCTACTCTTCCATTGTGTGTTGTTTTTTTTCTTTTTCTTTTCTTTTCTTTTTTTCTGCCGGGGGGGGGGGGGGGGGGGGGGGGGCACGGTATGGACCTACATTTGGTTTCCATACCATAAGTAAATGTGTATTCATGCATTGCATCGATTCGGGTATTATTATAGAAAAAAAATCTCCTTGGTGCTTTTATGTGCTAAGAAATGCAATTGGAGTGTCTTCACGTGTCAGTTATTACTCGTTATTCTATCCATTATGAAGGAAATTACTATTCCTTTGTAACAGGTTTTCTGTGCAGATAGGAATCAGCCATTTCACCTTAAAAGGATCCTGACTGAAATGGTTTTTCAGAGGGTGGATTTTTTTGTAAGAGGATGACCAACCTGTATGTAGTCTTACAGGTTTCATTGCAATGGAGTCTTGCAGCGCCACAAATTTGAGAAGGATTACAAATAAATCTCCATATATTTTCCCTCAAAGTTGAAGGATTACAAATAAATCCCCATAGATTTTTCCTGCAAAGTTGTGGTTTTGTAAAAGTATGTTTGTGCCTACCATCTCTCCATACTCCAGTGGGTTCCTTGCTTCTGACTTATCTCGACCTTCCACCATCTGATAGATCCGTTACACTCCATGTGTGGACGCCTTTGATTGAGCGATTAGAAACGAGGTTGTTGGGATAGGCCTCTAGAATCCTCACAAGGGGAAAATGTTTGGTGTTATTGAAATCAGTCTTACTTTCCATGCTGCCTTATTTCTTGTTAGTGTTTCAACCCCTACAGAGGGTGGAAAAGCACTTAACTGGTCTCATGATAGATTTTTTCTGCACAAACTATGAGTCCAATGGCAAGGGAGTAAGGTGGGTGGTTTGGGAGGAAATTTGTAGGCCGATTAAGGGGGTTTGGATGTGAGAGACCTTAGGACTATAAATGATAGTCTTCTTACCAAGTGGGTGGCCAAGATTATGGGACCCTAGTATGATCTGCTTGATATGGATTTCTCTGACTGTTATGGCCGACTGTTGAGTTGGGAGCAGAGGACCTCGTCCCCAAGGGGAGCATCTCCTTTCCTTAAAGGAATTCCTACGATTTTCTTTAAAGTACAACAATACTTCTTGCCTTATCCAAGGTTTGAAATGTTGATTTCGATGTCGTGTCGATGCAATTCTAAATGTGCATTTCGTGGGCTTGCCGACAAAAATGCCAACAACGGACCAACAGTGGACTAGCAACAACCTCAACATCAGCGTTGATTTCGCCATTATGCTGACGATATCGTAGGCATGCCGGTTAAATCTCGGCATTTCGACACCTACTCTATGTCGGCATGGGCCTTTCTCAAAAAAGGTCTTGCCGGCGGCATGCTGTTTAAATCACTGGCCTTGTCTTGGTATGGGGGATCGTTTCCCCTTTGGGATAAGTGATTGGATGGGTCAAGGACCTTTGAGATCTCTTTTCCCAAGGCTATATGCATTGGCTGATAACAAGGATGCAAGGGTCATCGACTATTGGGATAATGGTTGGGGACCTAGTTTTTTGGGAGTCTATTTGACCAAAGAGTGTAGGACCTTGCGGAGATGGTGGAGTTGCTTGAAACTCATTGTTCGGAGGGGGGCAATGATGCTTTTGTTTGGGATGAAAGAAAATTTTCTATTTAGGAAGTGTTTGTGAGATTGCAAGGTATGGTGCAACCACCATACATTGATTTCCTTAGAGATTATAGGTTGCTGTGGATGACAGCATGCCCCTTTAAAATTAAGAAATTTGCATGGTTCATGTGGAGGGGGTGCCTCATGACACGATCTTGGAGGTCAAGATGGGTACTGACACAAACACTTCATGTCACTTGTTCTTTTAGTGTGGCTTCTCTTCGGAAGTTTGAAGGCATTTTGATTTCCGGTGGATTAACCACTCCAAGGAGCATGACTTCTGGAGCTCCTTGAGGATGGTAGCAACATGGCTCCAATATCTTTTGCTTGAAGGAGAAGGCTAGGATCTTGGCAGTTCTTTTTGGTATTTGGCTTGGAAGAAATGTGGTGGTATTCAAGGGTCCATGCTTAGAAATTTTGTTACTTGCATTTCTTCTTTATTTTCTTGTTGGGAGAAATTCTTGTAATATGTTTGCAATCTTTTAATTATTATTAATGAAGGAGGTGGTCTTTTACTATTCAAAAATATGTCTGTTGCTACTAAGGCATCAATTGGGTGCACATCTTGGAAGATGCTGATTTCTGGTTTTCCCTTTCAGAGAAGGGAGACGGGACCAAGGATGCTACTTTTTAAGGTCAAAAATGAGAAAGCATGCTTGGTTTAGATAGAATGGTTTTTAAGGGGTGCTAAGTCTTATGTGGAGAATATTGTGAAGGGTGCTTTTTACATCTTGCTCCCTCTTGGTTGGGTTTATTTCAAGTTGTACTGCTTCTTACTGATTCTTAGAACCAGATATCGCCCGTTTTTAATAATGGCTCTGGTGGCTACATTTATGTTTGGTCTGTTAGACTGTCGTATCTGTTGATTATGACATGGTATCATGAGATCTAAATATAGGCCACTTTGTTTGATTTCCATATTTTGGCTTGTGGAGTCTTTATTGATTAAATATCTAAGAACCATGAAGTGGATGGTTACCGGCCTGTACCATTTTACTTTTCAATAAAAAAAAAAAATCTGAGAACCAAATCTTTCAAAGAAACTGCATCTGCTATGGACATAAAGGACCCTAAAACAAGGATTCGATTGAAAGCCTTGGACCTTGTTTATTTGCAGGATATCTTGATGAGAAATGGGATATCACGGGTTTGACTAGTGGGATAAACTAGTCTAGTTGGCTCTTTGATAAGCGGGACAGATTCATGCTATATGTGGGATGAGATCTCATAGCTTCAACCCCATGGGTTCCATGTGATGCCATTTTGCGACTCCTCAACCATCTTCATTGTGAAATCCCCCTAATGTCCATCCATCAAGGAGATCCAACTAAAATTGTTGACACTATGATAGTGTGGCATTAATTGGGATCTGTCATGTCAAGTCCATCTTCCCCATGGCAATAATAGCATTGGGATCGCAAGAGGCTCTACTTGCCTTCTTCAATGCTCCTGTGATTATTGTTCTTGATTTTTTTACTTATTTTTTATTTAGAGGGACGATATCATTTGCATAGCCTTAAAGCATATTTATGTGTGTTTCGTCATCAAAGTTCATTTGAATGTTTTGATGTAGCGCTTTGGAAAATTTATATTTCCAATTGGTTCCCATTGGTAGCTGCCTATTATTATGGTTTTAAAAAACTAATCTCCAGGCACGAGAAGTGTAGGCCTCAAGGCGAGGTGGAAGAAAATTGCCTCAAGGCTATAGCCTTGGGCTTGCAGTGTGAGATGCGTGCCTCGGTGTGTTGAGGTGAAGCTAGGGCGGTGTGGTAGTGAGGCAGATCTAAGGCAGTGAGGCGATGAGGCAGAAGCAATGCTATAGCCTTAGTTGAAAGTTCACATTTGGAGGCCATGTGGGTTGCATATGACCTAATAAAGAAAATAAAATTCTTTTTTAAAATCTTATACCCATTACCCAACCCCAAATAATGGCCTTAAACCTCTCAAGCCCTAAAAAACTAATTGTCCTTAGCTGTTGCGAGTTATTCTCCATCTTTAGACGACTCCATTACCATTTCCAATGGCTGTTGCTGCATTGCTAGTTGTCGGTTACCTCCCCATGTACCACCCCTTACTAGTTTGTCCCTTCTCCATTGCCCATCGTTGCCCCCTCCCCCTTTCAAGTCTTGACCTCACTTGTTGCTGTTTTTGGTAAGAGTCTCAACCTTTTTTGAGTTACACATTACATTTTTTCTTGTTATTTATACATTTATTTTATTGTTTAGTTATGCTAGAGTATGTTTGAATGTTTTATGTGGTTACTTTACATCTTATATTGTCATTGAATTGGTTTTTTTTGAGAGGCTATGTGATAATTGTTTACTTCAATCTCGTTGTTACATGTTTTTTTATTATTACTCTCAAAAAACATTTTTATTACTAATTTGCTTTTTTTAGTAATATTATGTGATTAGTATTTTGGTTTTTTGAAGAGTTTACATGTTGTGTAGTATATGTGTGTATTTAAATATTGTTATATTAGTTTATATATAAATATTGTGTGTACTATGCGGTAATAATACTTAGTAATGGACATTTAAATGTTGTGATAGAGCAAAAATAACATAAAAGTGTGCTTATACATTGTTTTTTATTATTAGCACTTAACAATATATATATTTTTTTTTTGAAAGAAAAAAAGGGTGGAGACCATTTAAGTCCTCACCCAAAGAAATCGTATTACCAAGCACAAGGCCAAAAAATAATTACATCATCATGCGGAGTCCCAAAATACACGTTGGGAGGAGATGGAGGTTACAAAATTCTCTACGTAAGGCCTACTCCCCCTGAACACCACTCCATTCATTCCCAGCCAAATCCTCCACAAGACCGCCAGGACTCTAGTTTTATCCTTTCTCTATCTAAAGATAGTCCTGCCACGCTCAGCGCTGCTCTTGCGAAAGCTCAACCAGAATGCGTCCATACTAGAAGCATCAATCCACATAGGACCAACTTGTTTCTATATCTACCTGGCCATGTCACAGCTGAAAAAGAGATGGAGATCATCCTCCCCTTTGGTACCACACATCTGCCAGGTGGTGTCCATCCCCGGTAAGGATGATAACACCGACCTAAGTAGAGTGAGCCCCCTCCCCTGGATATAGGATTCTGGAGGCCCACCCCGCCATTCTCCTTTACAGCCTCTTCAGCAATAGGATCCAGTCTTGCAGTCAAAGATGCCTGTCTGAAAGTGGGAGTCCCAGGTGGGTGACTGGCAACGACCCCACTTCCGTCCCCAGAGCCCTCTTGCAATCTTGTTGCTCCTGGGGTGACATCTCGAAAGCCACAACAGTAGATTTGTAGAAATTGATCCTTAGACCCAAGGCCTCTTCGAACATGCCTAAGAGCAACCTTGCCGTTCCCGCCTCTTGCACTCCCCTGCCACCAAAAGCAAGGTGTCATCCACGAATTATAATACTTACAGTCACCTCTTGCCCCAAAACCATGAAACACCCCCCACCTACAGGCTTGCAATGCTATCATCTTCTTGACCTAGAATGGAGCTTTGAAAACTTCCAGGAAGTAGGCCGGTAAGGATGATAACACCAACCTAAGTAGAGTGAGCCCCCTCCCCTTGATAGGATTCTGGAGGCCCACCCCGCCATTCTCCTTTACAACCTCTCCAGCAACGAGATCCAGTCTTGCAGTCGAAGATGCCTGTCTGAAAGTGGGAGTCCCAGGTGGGTGATTGGCAACGACCCCACTTCCGTCCCCAGAGCCCTCTTGCAATCCTGTTGCTCCTGGGGTGACATCCCGAAAGCCACAATAGTAGATTTGTAGAAATTGATCCTTAGACCCAAGGCCTCTCCGAACATGCCTAAGTGCAACCTTGCCCTTCCCGCCTCTTGCACTCCCTTTCCACCAAAAGCAAGGTGTCATCCACGAATTGTAATACCGGCACCTTACAATCACCTCTTACCCCAAAACCCTGAAACACCCCCCACCTACAGGCTTGCAATGCTGCCGTGGCTAGTGCATCCACCACCAACACAAATAACAAAGGGGCTTGAGGGCACCCTTGCCTCACTCCTCTTCGCGGCTGGACCCACCCCCCTTTCGAGTTGTCGTTGATCAGAACAGAGAATGAGGTCGTTGTGACACAACTCTTGATCCAGCCAATCCAATGTCGTGGGAAGCCCTTCTTAGCCAATGTAGCTTGAAGGACCACCTGACCGTGTTGTAAGCCTTGGCGAAATCGACCTTCCATAGAAAGGCCTGCCTCTGTTCCCTCTTCCAAGCCGCAACAGTCTCGGTAGCCACCACGAAACCATAAAAAATCCCTCTCCCAGGGATGAAAGCCGTCTACACCGGAGAGATCAAATCCATCAACATGCCTTTGAGTCTGTTTGCCTATGTCTTCGCCACAATGAGATATATGGCGTTGGAGAGGGTAATAAGGAGGAAATCCTTAATATCGTCTGCTCCTTTCTTCGAGAGAGGGAAGAGGTACGACCTGTTGCTTTTGTCGAAACGCAGATTACCCTCCTAGAACTCCCTCACCACCTCCATAACATCCTCCTTGACCAGGTTCTAGAATTCCTTATAGAGGTGCACAGGGAAACCATCTGGACCTAGACACCCATCTGCGTTGAGGCTCCACACTGTCACTCTAACCTCGTCCTCCGAGAAGCTGCCAACCAGAGTTGCAGCTTAGGCCTTCGAAATGGTTCGTATACCCTCTCCCGTCCACCTCCATTCACTTAGGGCACGTAAATCTAAGAACTCATGGAAGTAATCTATCACCACCCTCCCCAACTCCCTCCTCCCCTCACACTGTATCCCTGCAACAATCAGGTTGTCCAACCAATTCATCTGCCACCTGGTCGAAGCCACTTGGTGAAAGAATTTGGTGTTATAGCCCCCTCTTAAAGCCACTGTATCCTCGATTTAGCTCTCCACTCCACCTCCGCCTTCCTATCCTCTTGCACAATTCACATTTCTGCCACCCTATGTGCCCCCTCCTTCACAGTGAGATCAGTGGTGTCCTCAATCTTCCTCTTCGTCCTTCTAACCGTTCTCTTGTATTTCCTAAGGTGGGCCCACAATCACTCAAGATTCCCAACAAGTCTGGTCGATGCAGAGCCCTCTACCTCAATGGATCTCCGCTGGCATTCCACCATATCCCTAAAGCGCTCCTCTAATAGCAACACTTGCTCAAATTTGAAATAGATGCTACCTTCTCCGCTTCATTGGACCGCCATAGGAGAGGGGTGTGGTCTGAGAACGGCCTATCCAATGGAGCGACTGCTGCCAATAGGAAAGCCTCCTACACTTCCAAGCTAGCAAAGAACCTATCAATCCGTGACCTCTTGCCACCACCTACCCTCCAAGTGTACTGGCAACCTACCGTTGGGAGGTTGAGACCAAAGGACGCAACAAAATCCGCAAATTGCTCCGACCCTAGGTCTTGCCTTCCCCTGCAACCCGGTTCTTATTTTTCATTCAAAAATTGAGGGTTATGCCTCCAATGCCTCAAGGTTTATGCCTCATCTTGATGAAGGTAAACCACCTCGGTACTGTCTTACATTTTTTAAAACCTTGGTTATTCCTTTTCTATGTTCTCAACCAAATACTGCAATTATCAAATCAAGGGAGACGTGCCCCCCTCTGTCCTATACCTTATCCAAATGCTAAGAATTCCCATTGAAGGCGAATACCTCACCTACCTCAGAACTTCCAGTTGTCTTGCAATCAAATGTTGCTTTAGAAACCTTGAACAAACTCCTTGCAAACCCAAATACAACCTAGAGAAAAATCTAAGGTCCCATTTGGAGCAGTTTTAAGGGGGAGTTTTATCCTACATGTTAGTTTTACAAGTTACAGTATGTGAACAGTGTATGGGGTTAACTCCCCCACAAGAAACCATCAAATCATTCTATCCTTTACACTTCCTTCAACTAACCCACTCATGCTACAAATAAAAACAAATTCTCATAATTTAACGTCAATTCAACCATCGAATTTTCATCCAGTTATCCATTTCCACTACAAATAAAAACGAAAATTAATAGCAACATATCAGCTTAACTATCACATCCACACCCGCTAATCTTTTTGTTATCCACCCACTTATCCCTCATTAAGACTTCTTAAACTTTATACAGCCTTAAACTTTAGACCTGCACCAAACAGGCCCTAAATGAAAGAACTCTGTTACAAGTGAATTTTCAGTGGGTTTTTATGGCATTTGCTGAACATGACAAAAAACTACTGAAGATGTTTAGTGTACACCAAACTTGACCGAAAACTAATGAAAGTTTTTAAAAATGGGTCACCCAGGTCATGGCTTCACATTTTCACTAAAATCTACCTGCTTGTTGTTACTATGGTCTTAAAAAATGTGATTTGAGTTGCTTGAGCTATAAGCCTTGATAAGACATAAGAGTTGCAAAGTTCAAGCCTCAAGGTGGAAGCCTCATTTGTCGAAATAGTCGCTGATGATGGTGGACTGAGTGGATTAATGTTGGTATTACGTGGCATGTGCCCTTGGAAAGCTATTTTAATAATGTTTAGTTACATTGTTGACCGTATCTCTAAATAAAGGATTTTGCTTCCTGTGAAAAAAAAAGATTTTTAATTGGTGCATGAATGATTGAGTTGCTTTGTAGTAGGGTAATGTACTACAGCTGAATGAGATACCAGATATGAGTTTTAAGTGGTTTAGATAATCCAATAATACATCAGGAGACTATCATGATATCCGAGTATAATTTCCAATCTGGGCAGATATGGCTTCTAGGGAGTTGACATCTAACTGGAGATTTAGAATTACCATGTGAATCGGGTCAACAGCTGACTGGATGATATTGAGATTTGAGAAGATGTGTCCTTTAACCTTAAGATAAATGTCACTTATCAAAAAAGAAAAAAAGACAAATACGTGTCTATATACTTGGCTTTATATACTTTATTGATTGCTATGGATGTGCCAATCAAGACACATCAAAATCAGTTGGGACCAAAAACAATTAGCATACGCCCATCTGAGAAGATGTGCCAATCAAGACACATCAATACTTGGTTGATTGCTTTAAGAGATCATGAGGGTTTACTTGGATAATCGTGAGAATGAGCTCAGTTTGAGTATATTAGGAGAATAAATCCAGAATTGCTTGTCAAGTCCTAATCAAGCTTATACATGAAATAGAATAGAAAAATTAGTTCAGGGTTTGAGTAACCACACCTTTTGCACCATCAAAAACACAATTAGTTCAGGATTTTTTAAATAAAAATTGCATCAATGTTCTTATAGATTGCCTAATTAATTGTTATTATGTGTTTATGTTGTTTTACTGTTAGTCTGTTCAGCTCTTGAATGCTCAAGTTTATTTTGCAGCTTCGCTTGGATAGAGATGGTCACATTATTGGAAATGAGTATTTGTCTGACCTTGTTGCATCTCACAAGCATGGTATTATAAGTACATGATTTTTTCATTTAATGATTCACCTTTTTTCAGCTTTCCTTGTGCAGTGATTAGCTTTTGGCTTTCTTATGGTTTGAAAATAGTAAATTTATGAAATGGGATTTCCTTCGAAAAGAATTTATGAAGTAAGAGAAAACTCAGTATGAAGCTATTGTAAGCGTTAGGTAGCAAACAAACTTGAAATAGTGAAATACTTTTATAGAAGAGAACCTGTTTGTTTCATTTTACGAAGAGTTGGGTAGCAAATAAACTTGAAATAGTGAAATAAATTTACAGAAGAAAGCTTATTTGTTTCATTTTATTACTTTGTTTTCATTTTATTTGTAGTTTCTGGACCATAGCATAAATAGGGAATTGAGGTTTGCTTATGAGTCATTTTTCCTACAAATCTACTTGGGCAGCTTGCGAGCATAGATATGAAAAGAATAGAGGGAAATATTATATATCTAAACTGGGAGCCAGGGATGCAGATCTTAAAAATAGGTTGATGATGCTATATTCATCTACCATTGAAGGGCTAATAGATCTTGTTACAAGTGTATTTCCTCTTAATCATCCATCTAATTTTAAAAAGGTACTTTTATTGGGGAAATACAGTGTTATTTTTGTAAGTTTGATAAGGAAACCTTGCATACTTCTTTGAGATGCTCATGTTGTTGACTTTATGTTAATGTTGAAGTCTGTTTATTATCTAGCTAGATTTATTTTGTTTGTCATATTTTCAATCCTTGTCAAGGTGGATTCTCGTGTTGATTATCAGAAATGTGACATGTTGGTTGACTTTTTTGTTCCATTCATCTGGGGTGAACGATGTTTAATTTTCATTCTCTTGGTGTATGCATTCAATAGGGTCATAGCAGATATATTATAATTCTTGCCCCCTCCTCCAAGGAGACCCATCAGCAAGGGCTTGTCAGGATACCTGACGTAGCTACCTTAAAGCTGGTGGTGGGCGTCGAAGTCAAGTTTTGGAAGAGGAGATGGTGGGTGCAGTAGAAAGCATAGAAGGGGACATAAATAATGGCACGAGTTGTGGAGGAGAGCTTTTGGGTGCCTCGAGGAGATGCTGTTGGTGGCATGCACATGGTGGCACAAGAAGTGAAGGCGTGCCTAGATGGCATTGGCAGTAGAAGAGGGTCAATGACTCCCAGCAGAAGACGTGGAAAGGAGCTGGGAGAGTTGCACCACCAGAGGATAAAGGGTGGTGGTTCCAAGGAAGGGAGGGGAGGAGCAGTGGCAAGGAAAGGGAGAAGGTGGTTGGGCAGTGGCTTGGCATGTAGGGAGAGGGGAAGGAGGGAGCTGGGCACATCTGCATTGCACCCCTTCAAGTTGGACTCACCATTGAACCCTAGATTTTCTGATTGATTTTAGCATGTTGGGAAATAATGATGAGCATCAGCATTTAAATAGATACATTTGCTGAGAGCAGCTTGCTTGCATAAGAGGAAATTTTTGATAACCACCCATAATTTAAATTAATAGGGGCCCAAGAAAATGGCCAGATTACAAGTTACAAGCCCAAAAATTACTCATCGACAAGATACAAGCACTAAATTCTCAAGGTACTGGCGCGTAAGATCGCTAACACCTTTACCTTTTCCTTCTTTGTTCTGAGCACATTCTAACCCACCCCCCAAGCACCCCTCCTGAAGGACCTCTAGAAATCAACACTGTGTGAATGCTCAAGCCACTTAAAGCTAAAATGTCTCCACACATAAGCAAAAAAGGAGCATCCAAAGAATAAGTGGTCCATGTCCTCTTCTGTCATAGTGCAAAGCGGGCAGGTCTTTTTAGCCTCCGACGCCCATCTAGCTCTCCACATTCTCATCATAAGTCTACCTCTCCTTAACAATCAAGCAAAAATCTTTACCTTTAGAGGACAAGAGGCCGACCAAACATGTCTCCAGTCGCAGATGAAATCCACATCCATCGTGTGTCCACCATTTCCCAACTTGTTATATGCTTTCATAACAGAGAACTCTCCCTTGTCCTACAAGCAAGAATCAATTCCACCTTCTAGTTGAAATCCATCCAAAGCCTGCAACTTTTGTATTTGTTGATCCAAAAGGTTCCCCAAAAAGGAGGGATACCAAGAACCATCCCAACAATTAGCTACCTTGACCTCTCTAAAGGCAGCCAAAGCAAACAATCCTGGGAATCTATCTTTTAGCTTCCCTTGGACTATCTAGTCATCTAGCCAAAAATGGAAGAAATCACCCATGCCCATGCAGGGAGTAAATCAATTTTGTATCTTGGGCACCACCAACAAAAGACCTCAAAAAGAATGAGATGCATCGGTGTTAAGGGAGGATAGGAAATCCTCGTTCATTATGTTGCTATTAGTAGGCCCAAACAATGTTTCCCAACAAAATCATTACACTCCAAGAGCCTGTTAATCCACTTAGCAAGGTAACTGTTATTCATTCTCCACAAATCTCTAACACCCAAACCCTCATCCTTTACACAACAAACCTCTTCCTAGGCCACTAGTCGAGCACCCTTTCCCGTTGATCCATAATTCATCCTAAGGAAACTTCGCAGCAGGTTCAAAATCTTCTTTTCTATTGTCTGTGGCAATTTCAAAATAGCAGTAAATACGACATGGAGGATAGCACTGCCTTCAAAAGCACTAACCTTCCCCTTCTGGAGAGAACCTTCGACGCCCAACCCACCAGCCTCCTTTCCAACCTATCAATGAGGGGAAGCTAATCCTGCACAGAGATCCTCCTATCCATCAAAGGGAGGCTGGGATAGGAGATGGGCAAGGATCCACCCTTTGTGTAGAAAGTCGCGCTGCGCTTGCCAGCCTCCTTGTTTGTCATTTGTAAAGGGACGAAGGTTGACTTTGAGTAGTTTATCTGCAACCGCGACACCTCCCCAAACATCTCCAATAAAATACATAATTGCCTCCACCTCAGAACCCTTCACAAAGAACAATGTGTCATTTGCATACTGAAGCACCAAGATCTTTGTCCCCTCCATCAGGAAGGCCCTAATTAGATTCTTTGCACATGCTCTAGTAGAGGATCTTGCCAAAACATCTGCTACCAACACAAACAATATAGGTGCAGTTGAAGAAAATGATTTTTCATAATTATCAAGTCATCCCTATACCTCTTTATATAGAGAGAGGTGAGTGAAAAGTAACAACATAAACACAATGAAATAATAAAAAGGACGTAACACTGCTTACAATATAATGTAACTCAACACTCCCCCTTAAGCTGGAGTATACATATTCACTATGCTCAGCTTGTTTCTACACTTCTCAAACTGAGGGCGAGGCAGTGGCTCGGTAAACATGTTAGCAGTCTGGTCTGAAGAGGTAAGACAGGTAGTACGAAATAAACCTTGCTGAATCAAACTCCTGGTGTAATGACAATCCACTTCCACATGTTTTGTTCTCTCATGAAACATGGGGTTGTTTGCAATGTATGTTGCAGCTCAGTTGTCATAATGTATCTCCATTGGCTTTTGAATAGTAATATGAAGATCTCGTAACAAAGATATGATCCATATCATCTCAGCTGCAGTATGTGCCATGGCTCAGTACTCAGACTCAGCACTAGAGCGTGAAATTACAAATTATTTCTTGCTCCTCCAGGCCACCAAATTCCTGGCTACAAAAGTATAGAAGCCAGTGGTAGACCGCTTGTCTCCAACATCTCCTACATAATTTGCGTCTGAGTAGCCAACAACAGACATATGAGCCTTCTTCTAAAATAGAATGCCTCTACCTAGACATCTCTTGATGTATCTCAACACCTGCATCATAGCCTGTCAATGAACATCAGTGGGTTTGTCTAAGAACTGACTTAGCTTACCCACTGCAAGACTAATATTTGTCATAGTGATTGTCAAATGTAATAATTTCCCCACTAGCTGTCGATATGCCTTCTTGTCCTTTAGTTTTACTGTATTATCAAAGAGATGAACTTTAGGATCCATAGGAATATTGGCATCCTTAGACCCTATCATGCTTGTCTCCTGAAGGATATCAAGAGCATACTTTCTCTGTGACAATTATCCCTTGCTTACTTGTGGCAATCTCAAAACCCAAAAAATATCTCGGCTTTCTAAGGTTTTTCGTGACAAACCGGCGTGCCAAGTACTCTTTTACTTGAGAAATGCCATCTGCATCATCACCTGTGAGGATAAGGTCATCCGTATACAGTAGAGCCACTATACCACTACTAGTCTTCCTCACAAATAGTGAATGGTCAGACGAGGACCTCTGCATCCCAATAATAGATAACGCCTTAGGCGCTGAAACTAGGCTCGGGGGCTCTGCTTAAGACCATAAATGGCCTTAGGAAGTCTGCATACACACTTCCCCTAAACCTCAAATTCAGGCAGTTGTTGCATATATATCTTCTTTTGCAAATCTTTATATAAGAATGCATTTTTGACATTCAGCTTATATAGATGCCATCCATAATGAGTTGTAATAGAGACTAATATAGGAACAGTGGAAAGTCGAGCAATTGAGAACGTGCCAAAGAAATCCACCCCATAGATTTGGGTGAATCTTGGCCATAAGGTAGGCCTTATACCGAGAAATATATCCATTTGGGTTGTATTTCAAAGCAAAACCCATCTGGCTCCAATAAGGTGTGCCCTAGACGGCAGAGGAGACAGCTCCTAGGTGCCTCTGTCAGTAAGAGCTGACATCTCTTCCATGGCTGCCTTCTAATGTGGATGTAGACGAGCCTGTTGGTACGAGGTAGGGATCTCAGCACTGAAAATTGCAACAGTGAACTAGTGAAACTCCAAACCTAGAGAATCAGTAGAAACAACACTCCTGGCAACATGATACTGTGCACAAGATTATGGAACCTTCCTAATAGTAATGGAGATATCCTCATCTGTGGGCATAGAAAGAGAACCTGAAGACACAACATTAGGAGAAGGATCGTTAGTGCCCTCAACACATACCTAAGTGGGGGAGGATAATGGTGGCTCAGTAGGGACTGAGGGGGGTATGTCTTCTCTAGTGACAGGAAGTTGACATGTAGTACACTTAAAGATATTCTCATTAGGTGGTACAACTCTGAATGTACCCACAATCTGCTCTGCAGTAGGTACACCACTACTCTGAGAAAAATCCTTCATGACTACAGGAGGTACAGGCATTGGCACAACCATCTCAACCTCTTTCAATTGATGACCTGAGGTGGAAAAGTATGGAAGACTCATGGAAAGTCACATCCGCACTACCATAGTGCCTCTGGTGTATAGGGTCAAAACACCTATATCTTTTCTGAGTGTGTGAATAACCAAGAAATATGCACTCAACAACCCTTGGAGCCAATTTGACACAACTAGGCCTAAGGAGGTGGACAAACGCCACACAACCAAAAGTCTTTGACAGCACAAGAAACAAATCTGAATTAGGATATAGAATGTTCTATGTGATATGCTCATGAAGCACAGATGAAGGAAACCTGTTAATGAGATAATAGGCAGTAAGAATCGCATCTCCTCAGTAATTATGCGGAGCACTACTCTGGATAAGCAAGGCTCTATCCAGAATATGACGATGTTTTCTTTCAGCAATCCCATTCTGCTGTGACGTGTGAGGGCACGATATCTGATGCACAATGCCAAGTGACCAATACAATTCAGCCAAATTCTTAATATAGAATTCTAAAGCATTATCAGTTCTGATATTCTTAATGTACACACCAAACTAAGCTTTCACAAACATTACAAATTGCTGAATAGTGGATCCAACCTCTGAGGTATTCTGCATTAAAAATGTCCACGACAAACGAGAGAAATTATCCACAAATAACAAATAATATTGATAACTCCGTTAGTCTGCCACACGACTAGGACCCCAGACATCACAATGTAATAAATCAAAACAAGCAGAACTACTGGACTGGATAGAGGTTGGAAATCTAGCACAATGATGCTTCCCCAGTTGACAGGTGATGTAAACATGTTTACACTACTTAAGATGTCTATTTATGCATGTTCTTAAGCATAGGATTGCATTACATATTATAAATATTGCATAGCATGCATCATCTTGCATTTAGATTAGTTTGAATAAAATGGACGTTAATTGTCTCCTTTTATGTTCAGGGACAAGGCGAACTTTTTATTAGGGTCTCGGATCGAATACACAACCGTACAGATGTGATCAGGGCGACGATTGGAGTCCAATGACTCCAAGATCGCCCTAATCAGACATCTTTAGCATCAGATAGAGATCGGGAAATCCTAGAAGATCAAGGACCAAGATAGTATGAATCCGCACTTCAAACGACAAATCCGACCGCACGGATGGATTCGGATCGACGATCGCAACCTAACGGCGTGAAAATTGACTCAATCCGATAACCGTGGCACCATCTACATCATCCAGAAGATGGACGGTCAAGATGGCGTCACGTTGCACCATCTCGGTCGCCCAATCGACCGCCCTCAACTTCTGAAGACACTAGCAACCATGAATCTCCGTCGTTGGATCAAGATCCAACGGCTGAGATTGCATCCCAACCGGCGTGCCCATCCTCTGAAGTCGCACTTGAAGAGCCGCCTTGACCGTTGGATCTCAATCCAACGGTCTTGATCGCGTGCGCATGAATTCATCTTCGCGACACAAGCGCCGTTGTAGCGCAGCGGGTAAACACGCTCGCGAGAAGGCGAGGCGCGTGTTCGAGCTTTGCGCGAGCGGCTGTTGGGGTGCGGGCGAGTGGGCTCCGCGACCGCTCGATCGTGATCGAGTGGCTACGAGTGCTCAATCCAGACCACGTGCTATTGCACACTCGCGCCTCACGTGAGATCGCACGCGGCGAGCACGCGATGAGGAGGCGGGCGAGGGCGCATCTCAGCCGTTCGATCTCGCGATCGAACGGTCGAGAATCGAAGAACGTGGAAAGGCGTTGAGTGAGAGGAGGCGAGTGGGCACACACGCTCCGCCCCACTACGCCCACGATGGGGCTTTAGCGACGGTTTTATCCGTCACTAAAGACCCCTGATTTAATGTTTTTCAAATTAAAATGATCAAATTGCCCTCACTCCTTTCAACTATAAAAGGAGATTCCCTCTACACGAAATTCTCATCCCTTCATTCTCCTCTCCCTCTCCAAAGCTCAAGAGAAGCTTGTCCCACACTCGGGATGCTTCTTAAGAGAGTCAAATTTCGTCCCCCTTTCGGAAGTGGATCCCGGACGACGACGACGTGCTGCCACGTTCCCGTTCTCGCTTCGTCCTCCTTCGTCTTGCTCCGTTCCGTGTCTTCCAGGCGTCGCTCATTCGACTCGTCCTCCAAGCGACCGTCGAGGATATATCTCTCCCCATTCTTTTTACTGCTTTCTAGAGTAGATTTACTACTTTAGTGTAATCATTTTCCCGCTTTCTAGTCGTAATGTTTAGTGTAACGAATAATCCATTTTATAATAAATTTCATATTCATTTTACATCTCTTTTTGATTTTTATTTGTAATATTCTCTCTCTTCTATTTAGTGTAAATAGATAGATAGTTTCTAATCAATTATTCTACTTTATGACAAATAAAACAAACGCGTATTTTTTTAAATCAAACGTCTACCTCCCTGAGTTCGACCCGGGATTTCTATTCTGGTATAAATTTTATTTGTTGAACACGAGTTCTTCGCTTTCAAACTACAACGACAGGTTTTTCAAAGCCAAATACGTTAGCGTAGCAACTCGTAGCCTCAACAACAGGCATCACACTGAATCTTCATGGCAGGAGAAAGATGAGGGATGATTCGGCGAAGCTTGTCCAGTGAAGGATGGCCTAGTCGTCTGTGCCACTGCAAGGCACTCATCGTAGTAGTACTCGTCGACAGGTTGCAGCAACAGGACTTTGAACCAGTCGGTATACACCCCCTCCTCATGGCCACCACCAATCGTTCTCCCCATCATGCGGTCCCGAAACGTACATCCAATTGTATGAAAAATAGCACGATAATTCAACTGCTTAGTAATAGTACTAACAGCTAACAACTGCATCGCCATGTTTGGCACATAGTAAACATCAGAGAGATGCATAGAGAGAGTAACAAATACCCCTTCCTTACCACATATGGGGGCATGCCTATCATCTGCAAGTTGTACTGAGTGATCTTGTAGTATCTTTTGCATATTCCCAAAACATTGAAAATTCCTTGTCAAATGATCTGAGGCACTTGAATTAATCAACCATGAGCTATTCATACATGATGCGGATGCAGAAGCAACTGTGTCTGAAGACTGAGATTGCTTATGGGTTAATTGAGCTAGATGTTGTCCAACTACATCATAGTCCACCTCTGCAAGGGTCATTGCCTCAGTAGACACGGCTGGAGGTGTAGTCACAAAAACTTGGTTGCCAACTATAGGCCATCTAAGTTTTTACCAGCACTTGGCCTTAATGTGGCCAAGTCTCCCACAATAACATGTGAGCTTGCCACGAGCACCATCAGCATGCCCTTTGCCATTGCCTCTAAAGGCTTCTGTCCATCCTCCACAAGTACTCACAGCTGCATGAGCAGAGGTGTTACTAGTAACACCCACTGGCATAGACCAGATCTGCAACCTGTTAAGTCTCCTGTGTATCTCCTCACTAGGAGGAAGATCAGATAGTGTCAATTTGTGAGCGTGAAGCGGAATAACTATCATTGAGCCCTACCAGAAACATATGTGCAGAGAACTCATTTCTCTGATCCCTACACGTGGCTGAGGTACACATAAGCTTGCGTGCATTATATTTCTCTAAGAGTCCCTTCATGGTGGAATAGTACTGTGAAAGACTCATGGATTCCTGCTTCAAGTGATAGAGATCATAATGGATCTGAAAGACTTGGGTGGAGTTGAGTTCATGAGAATAAGCGACCTTTAGACCATTCTACATTTCCTTGGTCGTCTTGTAATGCATGACTTCATTTTCAATGCAAGGTATAACACTGTTGAGTATCTAGGCCCTCACCATGACATCATCTCTTTTCCAGGTTACATATTTACTTGTCTTCTGCTCTGGTAGTGCTTCTATCAGACCATGCTACTTCTCATGTCCTTCCATAATCACAAGAAATGTCTGAGACCAACGGCGGTAGTTGGTCTCATCAAGCTTCACAATAGGAGCAAAGAACGGGTTCTTGTAGACTATACTGTCTCCAATTTGTTCTGATGTAACTTCGGATTCTAATGATGATGAGGCTATGGTGATAATCAACCACAAACACTTTCAAACGCAGATATGAAATCTGACAAAAACGGGGAATATACACCAAACAGGAAATACACACTCCAAAAAGCTCCACTCACGTGGTCAACATTCCAAGGGGAATACACACCCTAAAACATGCATAAACAGGGAAATACGTACCCCAAAACAGTAATAAAAATTCTAATTTGATTATACCATCAAAATGAATTTTCAAACTCCTTTCTGGAAAGTTCTTGCTTTAGAACTCCATTATCAACAATTCAAGGACCTTCCTAGACCTCGTTTGTAAGGGAAAAACAAAGTCTACAACCCTCTCCTTACCACCAGAAGGGACCTAACAGCAAAAAGAGGGCGTTGGAGAAGATAAGGGGGGTCGAGGGACCCTCCTACTGCTGCTCTACCGTTGCAGTGGGTGGCGGCGTTGCTGCCAGCAGCGATGCTGCTGTAGCAGCATACCTGTTGCTGTTGGCAGCGGTGCTAGTTGGCAGCAGCGGTGGTGCTACTGCTGGTAGGCGCTACTGTAGGCAGCAGCGACGATGGTGAGGCTTGGTGGTAGTGTTAGGGTTTTGGAGGTGGAATCCCCAACTTGGCTTTGATATCAAGTTGAAAAAATGATTTTTCTTAATTACTAAGTTATCCTCTCACCTCTTTATATAAAGAGAAGCGAGGGAAAAGCTACAACATAAACCCAATGAAATAATAAAAAAGACATAATGCCCCTTAAAATATAACGTAGCTCAACAGGTGCCAACATACACCCCTGTCTAGCACCTCTTTTCGACTGAATCCAGCCACCTGGTATGTTTCCATTAACAAGAATAGATAAGTTGTCATGCACCTCTTCATTCATGCCACCCATCAAGGAGGGAAACCTTTCTTAACCAGAAAGACCCAAATAAACGACCACTGCATTAAATCGTTCGCCTTCTGAAAATCTACCTTCCAAAGGAATGCCTTTCTCATCTCTCCTCCAGCATGCGAGAATTTCAGACGTAATAACAAAGCCATCTAGAATATTGCAGCCTGAGAGAAAAGGTGAGATGATACCTCCTAAGACCCTTCTCAATCTATTCACAAAAACCTTCACCACAATGAGATACACCGCATTGGACGAAGCAATAGGTCTATACTCTTCAAGAGCCTCAACCCCTTCCTTCTTCGGCAATAAGAACATGAAGGATTTATGGATCCTGTTGAAACCTTGATTGCCTTCTGCAAACTCTGCGATCACCTGCACAACATCCTCCTTAAAGAGAGGCCAAAACTCCTAATAAAAAACACAGGAATCCATCAGGACGAGGGCTGCCATCAACATTTAGCCCCCAGATAGCTCTCCGAACCTCATCTTCATTAAAAGGCTCTATAAGTCCCTCTACCTGCTCCCTATCGATGCGCGGGGTCTCCGCTCATGACCATCTCCATCTCCCCCCTGCTCTTCTCCTAGTAAATTCCCTATAGTACCTTGTCGTTGCAACCCCTACAACGTCCTACCTACATGCTCCATGCCATTCACCTGTAACCTATCAATCCAATTTTTCTGACACCTCCCAGAAGCCACTATATGGAAATACTGATCGTTGGAGCCTCCCTCCAACCATCTCTGTTTGGATCTCGTCTTCCATTCAACATCTACCTTCCGATCCTCCACCAGAATCGTGTTTAGGTGAGTTTCTCTAACCACCCGGTCCACCTAAGAGAGGAGGCCCAGATCCTTTACCTCATCTAGCCTCAGAATCTTAGCCAGTGCATCATCCTTCCTCCTCTGCTCATCTTTAATCTACTTTCTATAAGACTTAAGGAACATCCTCAGTTCTTGCAATTTAGCCTCCAACCTAGAGGCCGCTGACCCATTCGATTGAAAAGATCACCACTTCTCTCCCACCAACCTCCAAAACCCCTCCTCCATTAGCCATGATTTCTCAAACTTGAAGTACATCCCAAACTACCCGCTACATCAGAGGTGTATGATCTGAGGAAGGCCTTTCCAAGGGTGTAACATTTGCCAAAGGGAATGTCTTCGCAAACTCAATCGTTGACAAGGACCTATCAATTCTAGATATTTGACCTCCAGAACTCCTCTAGGTGTATGCACATGAGCTTGGTAGCAAATTCACCAAGCCATGTATAGACAAGAAATCTGCAAACACCTTCGAGCCCCGATCCCTCCCTTCCATGTGATATGGCTTGTCTTCAGGAAGCAGCGTGACATTGAAGTCACCCCTAATCAGTAAGGGGCACCCCAGAAATCACTGCTACTTGGCTCAGGTCCTCCCAAAGCTGTGGTCGTCTAGCGTCATCACTTGGTCCATACACAGCAGTGATTAAATATAGAAAGTTGTCTTGCCACCTCCTAAGCTACACAATCATACGAAATGTGTCCACTACCAAGTCTTCCAAAGAAAAAGCATCCTCCTTCCAACCCACAATTACACCACCTGAGTGACCCACTGCATCCAAAGCAACAAAACTATCCAGCCATCCACCCCCAACCTCCCTCCATAGACCCGAGTCACATTGCTTTAGATTCGTTTCCTGCAACAACACCGCCTCCAAGCCCCATGACTGTAGATAATCCCTAAGCGTCACCTTTCTGGAAGGGTTATTCAACCCTCTGATATTCCAAGAAAGGATGTTCATCATAAAACACTCTTATCAGCTCCCCCTAACACCCGGAAAAAGCCCGCCACATCCGCAACCCACTCCTGCTCCACTATTGCACCTTCCTCTCCTATAGCTTTTGCCACACCGAGGGCCAACCCGACATCTCTAGGCACGAGACCAGCAACCTCTCTAGGAGCCACATCCTTCAACATCGCTTCCTCGATACACAAGCTTGGTCGGTCACCACCATCAAAGTTGTCAGTGCATGCGGAAATTGTAGCATGGAGACAGTGTAGTAGGATTGATTACCAGCTCTTGCAGATGCCCCAAGCAATTTTTTTGCCAAGGAGACCTTTTAGGTGCTTTACGTGATTGATGAGGTACTAGGAGTCTCCATTGACAGTTTTTCATATTCATTTCACCTTAGACTCTTATTTGACAGTGGGAGTGTCCAGGATATTTGATAGAGTTAGTGGTCCATGGTGCGATCTCTGTTGGCTCAACCAACATAATTGAAAAATGGAACGGGCACAACTATAGTTACTGGAGGAGCTCTGTTGATCTTATAACTTGTTCATAGGCTTGATTCGTTGGGCTCATTGGACTTGATACAAATACAATAAGACAACTACTTTTTCTGCCGACAATAAACCAAACACTTGGCAGTTTCTTGTCTTGCGTCTAATCTAATCATGGTATTTTCAGGTATTATGTTAAGGTTATTTATCTGATAATTGGCTTGTGGCCTTGATTAGTAGCAACTAAGAGTAAAGTATTAGAGAATAAATTACACTAGATATTTTCTTTTTGAAAGGTGTAAGGGTGGTTATCCAAGCGATAACCACTCAAGTATTTCATTAAAAAATGACACTAAGCCAAATCACATGTTAAAGTTCCAAGGCGAAATAAAAGAAACATATTCCACAAGATTTTGAACATAGGGCCTCTGATCCCTTAATACTACCGCGTTCCTCCCCAACCAAATGCCCCACAAAATCGCTAAAGGTCTCACCCTCTCCTTTGTGCGGAAAACATTAGGCCTACTTATGCTCCCACATCTGAAGGACCTCCAGAAGCCATCAAAAGAGGCACTCAACTAGCAACCATCATCAAATCAACTCCAAACCTGGGCTACTAAGGGACACCAGAAGGACGAGTGCTCCACATCTTCATTCTTCCCACAACAAAGGGGACATACTGCCTACCTCAGGAGCCCACTTGGCTTTCCACATTTTTGTCATAATTCTACCTCTCTTGAGTAGCCAACAAAACATGTTGACCTTCAACGGCAAGTCGCTGCCCAAATCTAATTGCAATATCTAATAAGATCCACATCTCCCAAACCTCCTGGGGTTCCCAACCTCCTACACGCACCTTGGATTGAGAACTCCCTTTCCTCCCACCAAAAAGCATCCACACCCTCCTCTGGTCGAAAGCCCTCTAGCTCCTACAGTAGCACTTGAACCTCCAAAATCCTCTGGTGCAACAGATTCTCCCAGAAGTGGGGCACCAGCATCCATCCCCTACCTCTGCCACTGCAGCCTCCCTGTCAGCTGCCAACGCCAAAAGCTTGGGGAAATGATTCGACAACTCCCCATGCCCTGTACAACCATCAAGCTAGAACCTAAACAGTCCTCCCGAGCCAAGTATCGACATAAAAAAATTTTGCTCCCTCGGAGCCATGATGGAGAGGCCTCTATGAAAATGTGACACACCTTGGGAAGGAGACAACAAAAGTTCCCACCATAGGGGACCCCCATAGCAAGTTCGTATGATCTTCTCCACCATCCCCTCCCCCCCCAAGCAACTTCACAATCCATTCGGTCAGGAGAATCATTCATTCTTCCAAGCTCTTTAACTCCCAGACCCCCTTCCTTGATCGATTTGCACTCATCCCATGCCACCATCCTTACCCTTCTTCCACCTGTTCCACCGTCGCCCTAAAAGAAGCTCCTCATCAGGCTCAACAGCTTTTTCTCAACCTGCCGTGTCATCTTCAACACCGATGCAAAATAGGAAGGTATGGCAAACAATACAGCTTTGAGGATCTCCAATCTCCCCCCCTAGACAGGAGCTTCGACTTCTAGCTTTCTAGCCTCCCCTTCGTCTTTTCCACCAAACAGACCCAGTCTCGCACTAAGATCCTCTCATCCGTCAATGGCAAGCCCAAGTAAGAGATCGTTAAATCACCTCTCTGTGTGCCCAAAGCAATGCTACACCAAGCAGCCTCACCCTCCGCCATAGAGAATGGAACGAAAGTCGACTTCCGAAAGTTAATCTGTAGCCCTGACACCTCTCCAAACAACTTAAGGAGAATGCGGATCCTTCTCACCTCCGTTTTTGTTCCCTCCATAAAGAATAGTGTGTCGCCTGCATACTGAAGCACTGGAACCACCACTCGATCATTCATCGAGAACCCCTTGATCAGGCAGCTCTCACAGGTCCTAGTTGACGCCCTCGCCAAAGCATCAGCAACAAGAACAAACAGCATAGGTGCCAAAGGACATCCTTGCCTAACACCCCTTCTCGACTATATCCACCCCCCTACTGGGTTCCATTTATGAGAATTGAGAAGGATGTTGTAGTAACACATTGCTTCATCCATTTGATCCAAATTGGTGGGAACCCCCTCTTGATCAAAGTCACCCAAAGAAAAGACCAATGAACTGAGTCACAAGCCTTCCTAAAATCCACTTTCCAAAGGAAAGCCCTCCTCCTCTCCCTCCTCCAAAGGGTGAGAATCTCCGAAGCCGCAACATAGTCATCCAGAATGCTCCTCCCAGGCACAAATACAATTTGCACCTGTGAGAGCAGCTCGTCCAAAACTCTTCTCAGTCTGTTCCCTAGCACCTTTGTCATAATTAAATAGATGGCATTAGAGAGGGCTATGGGCCTAAAATCATCAATGGCTTTCGCTCCATCTCTCTTCGGCAAAAGGAACATGAACTTGTTAAGCCTATTATATCCAAGGTTGCCTTCCCTGAATTCCGCTAGCAGTTGCATGACATCATCTTTAAGCAAGGTCTAGAACTCCTTGCAAAAATGTACTAGGAAGCCTTCCAAACCCGGGCACCCATCTGCATTCCAGCCCTACACTACCTCTCGTACCTCACTCTCTGAAAAAGGCAAAGTCAAGTCCTAAGCTTGTTCAACACTAATGGTAGGAATGTTCACCCCTCGCCACCTTCAACCTCCAGAATGCCTCCTGCTAGTGAACTCTCTAAAGTGATCTGCTGCTGCCTTTCCAACTGCCTCCCTTCCAACAAACTCCGTGTCTTCCACCAATATCCGGTCAATCCAATTCCTACGTCGCCGTCCATAAGCCACCATGTGGAAAAATTGTGTTGGAGTCTCCCTCTTTGAGCCATCTCTGTCTGGATCTCATCTTCCATTCTACCTTGGTCTTTCGATCCTCCGCTTGGATGATCTTCATATGCTGAGCCTTGGCAGCTCTCTCCTCCTCAGATAACTACCCCAAATCATCAACTCTATCTAACCTCTCAATCTTTTGCGGTGCCTCATCACTTCTGTTCCTCTCCTCCTTGTTCTACCTTTGGTACTCCCTGAGAAAGAGCCTGAGATTATGAAGCTTGGGCTCCTGTCTTGCCGCCGTCGAGCCCTCCAGCTACAGGGATCTCCATTTCTCTTCCACTCTCTCCCTAAAACCTTCTTCCATCAACCAAGCCCTGTCATATTTGAAGTATGTATCATACCTTGTGCCTTCGCAGGACACCCAAAGTACAGGCATGTGATCTGAGAACGACCTCTCCAACGGTCGAACCTTTACCAAGGGGAAGACCTCTGCCAACTCTACTGATGAGAAGAATCTATCCAACATGGACATCTGTCCCTCAGAGCTCCTCCACGTGTAGGCACAAGAACTTGGCTGCAGATCCACCAGACCATGCATAGCAACAAACTCTGAAAACTCTTTCGATCCACGGACTTGCCCCCGTCTCCTGCTCGGCCTACCATCCACTAACCCCCCCCCCCCCCCCCCCCCCCCCCCCCCCTCCCCTCCATTAGCCATGGGCACTCTTGGAATTTCATCACCACTTGACTGAGGTCTTCCCATAGCACGTCTACTGGAGTCATCATTCGATCCATACACTGTCAAGATTACACTACAGAAGCCATCGCTGCGTCTTCTCAGCTGAACAGAAACCACTAACGCTCCCACCAACGAGTCAACCAGGGAAAATGTGTCCTTCCAAGTCGTGATAACTCCACCAGAGCGCCTCACTGCCTCCAATGCCACAAATCCACCGAAGGTTCCTCTCCTCCTATCTCCCTCCACATCTGCTGGTCACATTACTAGAGCTTCTTCTCCTAGAGCAACACAACATCTGGGCCCCACCTATGTAGATAGGACCTTAGAGCCGCCCTTTTGGATGGGTCATTGAGGCCCCTGACATTCCATGTTAGGACCTTATCATGGTGCATCAGAGGATCCTCCACCACAAGCATGCCTGAAACCCACAACTTCTGCAACCTGGTCAAGCTCGTTGCGGTCAAAACCAAACTCCTCCCCCTTCACACCGCTAGCTCCCCTGTCATCCCCCACCCCTTTACTCCTACCTCCTCCCACATCCATAATCCCCGCCCCCCCATCTCCCTAACCTCCAAAGGGCCCCCCTCCTAAGCACCATCCTCCCCTTCCCCACTCAAACTCTCTCAAGGACCGTCCCTCCCAGCACACCCCGTCCCCGATGAAGTCCCTCTGTGCCCCCAAATCTCCCCTCCTCTCACCACCCTGCAACCCTAGCCCTTGGCCTCCCTCTCTGCCCAACGATGCATCAGACCTCGTCTCTGCCTTCGTGCCCCAACTAGTCCCTTGAGGTTGCACGCTAGGTACGACCATCGTTGTTGATACCGGAGTCTCGCCCCGAAGGGGCCTCCATCGCGACAAACTCAAGCCTTCGTCTTCGTGGACTGCTCTATCGACCTTATGCGGCCTTGTACCCCGCTAAGGCGAAGACCTCTGTGACCCGCAACCAACCTCTGATCAAGGCTCATCTCCGTGTCCATCACAAGTGGCAAGGATCGGGGCCATCGTCGGACTCGGGTCCGACCCACTGCCCTCACACTTGGATCCACGACCAGGTTCAAATACGAATCTAGGAGTGGCGGGTGTGTCCAGCTCAACCCCTCGATTTGCACCCCCTATAAAGGCGACGCTCCCCAAATCTTCTCCCTCAAGAAAGTTGCGTGTAATCCTCTCGACAATCGTGTGATCCTCGGGCACTTCAAACGACTTTGCGGAATCCGCACCATCTGCCTCGTGTTGACCTTTCACCTTCCATAATAGCCATTTCGCCTTCCCTCTGACCGCGACACTCCCCTAGAGGAGCTCTCCACAGTCGGGCATCCGTTGATCCCAAGAAGGGCCTACCGATACAACTGAGCCCCAACTTCAACCATCTCCAGCTCTACCACCCACGCGGTGCCACCTAGCCGCACCACCATCTTTGAAGGGACCTTAGCACCGGGCGCAAGCTCGACCCAAGGTTCGAAATGTCGATTTCGATGTTGTGTCGATGAAATTTTAAGTGTGCATTTAGTAGACGTGCCGAGGGCATGCCATGGAAATGTCTGTTTTTCGATGAGCATGACGAGGGCAAGTTGATGCATACCGACAAAAATGATAGTAGTCAAAAAAACTAGTAGCAGCCTCGGCATGACCATTGATTTCTCTGGCATGCCGACGATATCCCAGCATTTCGATAACTTTACCATATTGGCATGGGCTTGTCCTAAAAAAGGCCTTACCGACAACATTTAAATCACTTGACCACTGCGTTCATCACCATCAAATCTCCCTCCAAACCCCCCAACGGAGTGCACCTCTTGAGGGTGGCGAATGACACCACCATCGTCTCCCTTGTGCAAAGCCATAAAAGAATGTGCACTACCTTGATCGAGACCTCCCCCTTCAAAGGCGGCCTCTCTGTGAGGGCCCTGTCATGCTTCATTGGCCACCTCCACCTCACCGTGGGCCCCCTCACCATGGTTGTTGTGAACACCAACTTAAGCGCCTCCTACCGCAGACCACCCACCAAGCATCACGTCGCTAAGAGCTTAGCCATCTTCGCCACCTTGCTTCTGCCAACCAAGGTCGCCACCGCCTTCCTTATGTCCAATCAATCGATGCTCCCCTCAACCACTTGTCCTACTACAGCCCCCTCCAACTCCCACTCGAGTTGCACCTGTGGGGACTAGGGCAGCTCCACCTTCACAAATGGGGCCCCTGACGACGGCGGTGGCAGCTTCACTGTGCTCACATCCTTCTTTGCCTCCCTTCCCGCATTGCACCTTGCCCTACGGTGGCCCAAATCACTGCACCGCTGGCATCGAATGAAGCAGTGCACCTAGTCCCTACGGTGGCATTTGTTACTTCTTAGCTTAACAAAGAAACTAAGAAAGGGAGGAAGAAGAAAAAAAGGAAGGTGGCTGATGTGTGTATGTGTGTGTGTGTGTGTGTGTGTGTGTGTTGGGGGGGTGGGGAGACTATGTATGAACCCCTATTGTGGACCTCATATACAAGAGCTTATTGAGGTCCTCACATGAGAGAAACTCACTTGAGGTCTCCAAGAGAGAGGCTAGCTTTGATTTTCCATGTGGGAGAGACCCACTTCTGAATCCCCTATACTTGCTTTGGATCGCCTCCCATTCCACTACGATCGTTACTTCTGCTACAACCACCATTTGCGCCTCTGATCTACCGTCTGCTCCTCCCCATTCCACTGTAGTTGATACCTCTGCTACAGCCGCCGCCATATGCTCCTCCAATTGTCTACATTGAGGGGGAGTTCTTTTTTACTTCTTGTAACAAGTTGGATGATGCACACTCCAATTTGGAGGGAAGAGTTAGAAAATAAATTAGATTAGATATTTTAGGATCAAATTAGTTAGGTTTAGGTGTCTTGATATTTTTAGCTTTATCTTATTTGTGAGAAATGTGTTATTGCTTTCCTTTCATCCTTAGGCCCTCTCTCTATATAGGCTTGCTTATGAAATAACAAAAAAGTCTACTTTTTTTATTTTTCTCAACAAAAGGTATTGTTGAATTGTTTGTATATGAGACACACACACAATTAGATATCATATGATTTATCAAAGTTGCTCTATTTGCCTTTGTTATGTAGGTAGATTTTCTGTTCCATCATTGACAACATGAGTTATCAGTTGATTCTTTGTCAGTTATTGCAATTTCAGAATTGATCTCCTTTGCATTTACATTTACAAAATTTATGATTGCACATGATTGCTTTGTCTCACAAAAAGAAGATGTGCAGATGATGACCATGATCACAAGGAGAATTCCACAGAAACCAGTCATGCTTACAAACTGAATCCAGAGTCTGAGAAATTAGTTGAGAGACTTAAAAAAGCTTTGGCAAATGATGAAGGATGCCAGGTATATCTTTTATCAGTGTTGTTAGTACGTTTTACTGTGTACATGATGAACTTGCTTTTCTTTACAGGTCTATGGCTTTCTAGATGTCCAAAGAGTTGCTGGTAATTTTCACATATCAGTTCATGGCTTAAATATCTTTGTTGCAGAAGAGGTTTGCCTGAGAATAATTCCGAAGAACTTTTTATATTTGTATTTTAAGTAAGGTTGTATTTTACAGATTCATAGATATGTTTTGCCAACAGATTTTTGGTCGATCATCTTCAGTCAATGTTAGTCACATAATCCATGATCTCTCATTTGGTCCAAAGTATCCTGGGATTCACAATCCTCTGGATGGCACTTCAAGGATCCTGCAAGGTACCAGTGGGATATTCAAATATTACATAAAGGTGCGTCCATTTTTTTTGGTATATAATCTTACCTTGTTCTCATTGAATTATTTAGTCTAAGTGTTAAGTTGTTCTCTGTTTCCAACTTTGTCTTTTTTTTTTTTTTAATTACATTTTGGGTTAGCCGATTAGCTTACCATTACATTTTCATCCTGTATTTGAGTTTTCATCGAGTATAGATAACAGAATTTGGTATCTCATGTTGGAAGCTTACTTGTAGCAATAATCCTTGTCTTATGTATTTATTTTTCATTCTCGTTGAGAACATTCAAGGAATTATTATTAAAGTTGGAAGGTTGCGGGTGGTGGAATCAATGCCAAATTTTGAAAGAGGTGGTTAGAAAAGGTATTGGGTGATTCTTTCATTATTTGTAGATGTTAAGAATAAAAAAATGTCTCTTATTCAACTAATGAGCCCTAGCCTCTCTTTTATAAAAGAGGTGTTGGGTGAATTACAATGGGATACTTGACTAATTAAGAAATAACACAACTCTCAAAAATACCTAATAATCCTATTATTTAATAATTATCACACTTTCCTCAAAGTTGGAGCGTATAATGTCCAACTTGAAGGAGTCACAAAAACGACGGGCTCCCCTCTAATTCAAGCAGTTGGAGCGACAGGGGTAGACGAGAGTCAAAGATCAACTGTTGATGATGAAGTAACTGGCATCTGCATCTGCAATTACTGGTCGTGTGTCTACTTGTACAACCTGTGTAAGGTGCTGGGTATGTGAGAAATCACGACTACAACTTAGGTGCTGTTGGTCCCACGTCCCAAGAATGTGCATCTTCAACTATGCCGTTTGAAGATGATGAGGCTTGGTTTTCTTAAATGTGCATAAGGTCACACGACTGCCATTGCTCCTACATCCCACAAGTCAGCGTATCATGCTTGGTTTCTCCAGACGTGCATGAGATCACCCTGCTGCCATTGCTCCTACGTCCCAAGAATCAACCAAAATTCTCTAGGTGCATGAGTTGCATCCCATCTACGTGATGATGCAGATATTTTCCTTTGCTTCTTTAGATCTCCTTGGGTTGCAAACATCAGTCCTTGAAGGCTTGAAATTGACCCTCTCGTGAGGCCAACGAGGTGCTTCTCACATGAGAGGAGACTCCTCATATAAGGAAGCAGAACTCTATGTAATAGAGGCAAGAGAAGGCTCATTGCTAAGGTTGTTATACGTGAGAGGAGACTCATTACGCAAACAAATACATCTTCAATGCAATCTTTAGATCTAACAGCCACTAAGGACTCTCCTAGGCCGCACATAAAGGTGTTGAACCCATCGGAGCCTTTGCTAGTGGTGCTGGGGGCTCTAGGCAGCGCTCCGACGATGTGATGAAGCCCTAATGCCGCTCCAGTGAGAAACCGTTGCTAAGGTTTGTCCCAAAGACAAGGTAACCAACAAGACCAATCGATCTCCCTTCGTTCAAGAAAAGAAGGCTCAAAATAGGGATTCGAGCCTCTTTGTTAGTCGGCAGCGATCACGCCAGCTGGTGGTCATTGGAGGGGGTGTGGCCGGTTGAGGATGATTGGAGCAGTGGTTAGTGGAGGTGGTGCTCCATTATTGAGAGAAGAACAAAAAGAGAAGAAGATTAGTGGGAGAGAGGAGAAGAGAAGATGATGTGGAGAAGGGGCCTCCCTGGAGGCTCGCCAAAGACCCCCTCCCCTCTTTAGGATTTCTTCTCTCCTAATCTTAAGCCATAGAGATTGGTGGCTCTGATATCATATTAAGAATGGAAAAAATAATATTTCTTATTCAACTAATAAGCCCTAGCCTCTCTTTTATAAAAGAGGTGTTAGGCGAATTACAACATGACACTTAACTAATTAAGATAACTCTCAAAAACACCTAATAACCCTACTATTTAATAACTCTCACAGTAGACAAAGGAAACTGATTTGCAATCACTGGTTCTTTGACTCACTAATTGGTATTCTCGAGAAAGATGGAAGCAAGGGTCATGTGGGGATCTTATTGAGAAGGAAAATTGATTAAGTCTGTCTTCCAGCAGGAATTTGGTAACTGATTTTGGCATGGCAGCCAATGGGTTGATCCCTAGTACTTCCCTTGCTCTGTAAGTCTGCGGGGTGGGTGGGGCAGTAGGGGGGTGTGGAGGCCTTCATTCCTAGGCACGTTAGGACTATACACATAAAATGGTTTCATTCAATGCAATCCAAAATGAGAAACAAGGAGGTAGGTGACCTCGCTTAGTTCCATCAGCCATAGGATCTTGAATTGCATATACACCCACTGGCTTGGATGTGGTGCAATAAAGGAAAGATGCTGTAGCTGCAACCTGTTTTGCAATATAGATCAGGAAATACTTGACCCACCCACGAGGCACCAAGCATTGAATGACATGGTGCCTTTTGGTTGCCTAGCAGTCAAAAATGCCACTCAAGTTAGGATTTCATAAGGGTTCCATAATCAAGTAAAGGTTCACTCATTTGGTGTCTTGCAGTCAACCAAGCATGCTTTGTGTATTCTTCCAGGTGGAATTGAAATGACTAATTAATTTTCATGTGCCAATTGTGAGGTTTTCTGCATTAGGTTGGAGGTTTCTCAACACCACACCCCGCCCCCCCCCCCCCCCCACCAACAAAAAAAAAAAGAGTTCTGGGTTTGTCTGAGGAGCTTGTGATGAGGGGAGAAATCTGCCGCAAAAGAGAAGCACATGGTAAATGGAAATCCTTGCCAATTAAGCCTGTACTGAGACAAGGAATAGATCAGGGAAGGACCATTGGTCTAGGATTGACCTGTAAATACATCTCTGAACTCAGCTGATCTTTGGGCAGCATGGGTACTTGGTAGCTCCTTTACCTAGAAGCTGTGAAGAATACTTGCTGATGCCCAAGCAAAGATGGAATATTGGATGAATAACCTGCAAGATATGCACCTGCTAAGAAACCTCGGGTGGGAAGTTTAGTTGGCCGGTCTCCACATTGGGACAAAGCAGCCTTTACACATCAACCACGTTGCTTTCAGCCATATTCACACGTACTCCATGTGTGCTATCTTGTGTCAAACCGAGAGAGATCTCCATTCTCCACAGGTACCAGCTAATGTGGTGTTTTAAAATCATTTGTATCTGCCTTGAAGGACAAGAAACAACCCTAGCCTTGTTATTATTTATCCCCGACTCATGTAATTACTGTCCAGCCATTTATCATGAGGGGTTGGGGTAATGCAGGAGTCACTAGAGATTGTTCCAACACATGGGGAGTTGGAAGAAATGAATCAAGTTGCCTACCTCTTAATATATAGAGGTGGGAAAATTACAAGTGTATTCTTCAAAGAAATAAAGAAATACAATTGTCTAAATTACAATAAATAATAAAAGATCGAAGGGACTCTAACACTTCTCTCGAGTTGGAGTATAGATGTTGATCGTGCTCAACTTGGAACAACAAATGTCAAAGGAAGACTGAGGCAACGCCTTTGTGAAAATATCTGTTGTCTGATCATTAGAGGAGACGTGCATGGTGTGAATGAGACTTTTCTGGATCAAGTCATGTGTAGTGGCAATCTATCTCCATGTGCTTGGTCCTTTCATGAAATATAAGATTGTTGGCAATATAGGTGACAACCCTGTTATCACATCTCATCTCCATAAGATGTCAACAGATACATGTAAATCTGCTAGAAGGGATTTTTCCCACATCATCCCAATAGTTGTGTATGTCATAGCCCCATACTCGTACTCTACATTGGACCTGGATACAACAACCTATTTCTTGCTCTTCCATGTCACCAAGTTCCCTGCTACATAAGTGCAAAAGTTAGTGGTAGATTTTCTATCAGCAAGACATCTTGCATAATTTGTATTTGTATAGGCCAAAACACTCATAGAGGCTTCCTTGGTGAACAAAATCCCTTTTCCTGGCACCCTCTTGGGGCACCTCAACACCATCATTGCAGCATCTCGATGCTGTCTAGTAGGCATATCCATGAACTAACTCAATTTCCCAACAAGGGAAATGTCCAATCTCTTAATAGTCAAATACATGAATTTGCTCACCAGTCCTCTGTATTGACAACTATCAACAATCTTTGCCTCATTGTATAAACGTGCCTTGGGATCTATAGGAACATTAGATGACTTTACCCCTAGTATGCTAGTCTCTTGTAGCAGATCAAGTGCATATTTCCTCTGAAAGAGTACAACTCCCTTTCTACTCTGTGTCACTTCTATCCCAAGAAAGTACCAGAGAGGTCCGACATCTTTTATAACAAAGTTGCTCGCAAGGCTCTTCTTGACCTCAATAATGCTATATCCATCATCCTTCTTAAGAATAATATCAACATAAACAAGCAATGCCATCACACCTTGTGTAATCCTCCCGACTTATAAGGAATGATTTGACGACATGTGGAAACTCAACCTCTCAACAACCTCATCGCCTTGTGTAGGTGACACTCTAGAACATTTCCCCCTAAATCTCATATCCTAGAGTTTGCTATATATACACTTCCTCCTGCAAGTCAACATATATGAAGGCGTTCTTCACATCAAGCTGATGAAGGGGCTAGTCTTGCTGCATAGCTATAGAGATCAAAATGCACTTGGTAGGAAGGCATGCCAATGGAGATAATGTGTCAAAGAAATCTATGTCATAAATCTGTGTGAATCTCTTGATCGCAAGACGAGCCTTGTATCTCACTATCATCCCGTCAAGGTGATAATTAATGGTAAAGACCTATCGACACCCTACTACTGCTGCTTCTAGAGGTAAGTCGACAAGTTTCCACGTGCCATGAGAACGTAGTGCAATCATCTCATCCTCTATAGCCTAGTGCCACTTAGGATCGAGGATAACATGTTGGTGAGATGTAGGGATTTGTGTGGCGGAAAGAGAGTGACAATACTTGTTGTATGCCCCTCCTAGAAAAGTTGTTGACATGACAGTAGAAATAGAGTATTTGGCACAACTCTATGGGGCCTTGCGAACGGCAATAAGGAGATCTAATCATCAGGAAATGGTACAGCCTTAACGGATTGCCTTTGGCTGCTCAGGATGGGAATGAGGCACATCATTGTTTCCTTGTATAGGACCTGCATCATCATTAGGCGCAATCACATTACTTAGTAAATCACTTATGCTCACCTTAGGTGGAGGAGTTGGCAAAGAAGAGAGAGGTTGAAACCTGCAAGTGATGGGGGACTCATGAAAACTTATAGGTAGCTCGTCGAAGTTTTTTTTGTTTGTTTTTTTTGGAAAAAAAGAAATAATTGCATACTTTTCATGCCAAACAGCTATAACCAGTAAACTATCGTTCTCAAGTCTGTGTCATGTTGCAGATTGTTCCAACTGAATATCGGTATCTTTCTAAAAACGTGTTGCCAACTAATCAGTTCTCGGTCACGGAATACTTCAACCCAATGAAGGTTACTGACAAGTCCTGGCCAGGTGGATTCTTTAATATCCATAATGCACAAGTCTTGTTGTAGATTTCTATGTCGGGAGTTCTAATGACTAAGAAATATCTTGCAGCTGTATATTTTTTGTATGATCTCTCACCAATTACCGTGACAATCAAAGAGGAACGCCGCAGTTTTCTTCACTTCATCACCCGCTTGTGTGCAGTTCTCGGTGGCACATTTGCAGTGACAGGTTAGCGTTTGACTTGCCACAGTTTAATTGACTTGAACAGATGCTACTTGGGTTTTTGTCAGGAGGGGTTATCTTTGTCCTACGATAACCATTTTCAACAACGTCAACAGGAATGTTAGATCGGTGGATGTTCAGAATTATTGAAGCTTTTTCAAAGTCCAAGCCGAGCAGTTTACTTAGGTGACTACTTCCTACATGATACCCACCGTCAAAGCGGGCAATGGAATCACGTGTAAATGCAAACCAATCCCAATGATGATCAGTAGTCTCATTGTGATGTCTCGGGGCAAAGTTAAAGTTTCAGTCAACTTGATTTGCACTTATGAGCAATCTTATGACGAGACTTTCAAACCGACAGTTTGGACATGAATTCTTTTATAAAAAGAAATTAATGTTTATGTTACATATTTAGTTGCTATTTTTAAAAATTTTGATGCTGTATTACCGATATGTTATATTTCTTAAGAAAACACGTCTGAGGTTGTCCCTAACCCCCCGTGTGCTTGTGTGTGTGTACGTGCACGCAAGTGTGAGTGCAGGTGGGCGTGCGTGCATGGGCATGTTTGTGTGTGTACATGCATGTGTGCACGTGTATATATGTGTGTAGGTGAGTCTGTCCAAGTTCGTGCGTTCGTGTCTGCATGCCGTGCACGGTCACATCTTTTATGGTTGTGGGGTTTCCCTGATATATTTTCTTTCCTATGATTTTCGGATTCAGTTAGGAAGTCTGAGGCAAAGGTCGTGTTTATGTTCTTGGTTCCAATAAAAGCTTTTCTCACGGTTGTACTTGCAAATTTATATGGTCAAACGTCTGCCTAGCATAATTATCTTGCCATGAAACTTGTACGTTATGGACGTCTATGAATTGGAAAATTAACAATCGAAGAACATGTGTTTGCGGAGCATGTCTTGTCATGTGCTGACGTCAATTGTAATGTGTGGTCATCTAATCGTGTTAGAAAAATTGAAGAGCAAGCGTATGCATGGACTGTCAACTAGCTGCATTAGCAACAACGAACGATTGCAAAAATAAATCGATGGCAGACCTTATTGTACGCCAGTCCGAGGCATTGGTTACGCCAGCCGGACCATACTTGAAAACGCCCTTGTGTGAGCCCCAAGCTGGACTGACCAAGTTCCCTAATGAGGGAATCTAATACACCATGGCAATGATGTATTTTATAATTTAATTTAATCTTTTTAGTTAAAAAAGAGAGGATGAAGGATTTGAGACTTCAGAGTGGGAAAGCTTTTCATTTTGGATTCTTTTTCACCTTTTTGATTCATTTTTTTTTCCTTTTTCATTTAAATAACCTGCCTGACCCAAGCTGGACCGCAAGTAATGCATTCAGGTCTGCTCATCAAAGAAATGGACTTGACCATGGTTTGGGTCTATCCATGGAACATAAGCCCATCCTGGGTTGGATGGAGGCCCAGCCCACCGGCCCATCCAGGCAGCTAATTGCCATGACTCTACGGGTCAACATCTGTTGGATTTGAAAAGCAAACCCTTGTCACCCGCAAAAGGGGTGAATGCTACGATTTTGCATTCCAAAGGGACCCAGTGGTTTTCTGTTTTCACATGTCAAGATGGTGAAGACAGCTGCCAATTAGAATAACCACTTCACCAAAAAGACTACCACCGCTGAAAATTACATGCAGCAATGAAACAGGGGATTCATAGAGGTCCGGGTGCCTATCCATCGAAGGGACCATATTCATCATGATATATGTTCTCCGCCATCTGCCATATCTGGAGGATGTTGTCTTCTGCAACACTAGCGATGATCCAATCCTCGGTGGGGTTCCACGAGAAATCTGATATCTTGCCGGTGTGGCCCCCATGGATAAACAGCAACTCTGGGGGACCATCCTTGGCCTCCTCTGGAGGCAGCTCTGCATCAATCCTGGACATGGATAAAACCCTCCCCGCTAAATACAGCAATTGGTATGGTAATCTTATAAGAAAAAATAAATCAAAGAAGAACAGTGAATTAGGAAAAAGAACAGGAAATTAATGTCGAGCATAATCCTCTCCTTTTCCATTTTTAATCAGATATCCTTTTCCTAAAAAGAAGTCAAATAATAGACTTGTCCTTTTTTTCTTAACCGTCATAGTTGATTTAAATTAACCTTACTCTCTTGTGGAGAGTTGGATGGAAGAACATGTGACAAAGGTTCAAATAACAACAAAAATTACGAACTAAACAATCATGGACAAATACCTGCTAAGATCCCACACCATTAGCCTCCTATCAAGACAACTAGATGCAAGGACGGTATGATTCTTTGGATTCCATCCAACCTGGCAAACCTCCGCCCTAGATTTGAGTAGAGCAAAACTCAATGAGAATAGCAATGCAAAGGAAATATCATACAATAATGGCATCTAATAAACTCAGTAAGAGAACAGCCACGCAAAGGAAAAATCATATGAAAATATTGATGAAAAAGCTCAATAAGCTTTTCAATGATGTTTAGGGGACTTACTTGTGGCTATTAAAGGTGTGTAGTGCAGTATGAAGCTTGCGTAAGTCAAACAATTTGGCGGTTTTATCTGATGAGCCTGTTGCGAGTACCCACTCATTAACTGGATTAAAGGCTAAACAGTTGACCTGTAGCATGATTGCATATAGGATGATATTTTCTCTTTCAAATCATTTGTAATAGTAAAAATATTATTGGTTTGACCACTGAAACAAAGAGGTGCAGTTCACTTGATGGAAAACACACTAGCCAATTGTGAAAATTTTAGGCATTTCAACTATTAACATCTTGCATTGGAGCTCTGCTTCCATGACTAAATCTGATTGGAGCCCTCTCCCTCGTCCCATTGAAAAAATTTTAAGTAGCTAAAACATTTTATTTCCATTCACATCAATAACCAGGTCGTCACAAATCTATGACATCCCTGATGAAGACAGGCAGGCAGAAATCAAAATTGAAAAAAAAAGAGATGAAACTAAATATGAACACAATAAAAGATAGAGTAATTCCATAATGAAGATAAATAATTCTAAAGAAGATGACCTCTCTTTCAACGCTGGTAGAGAGTACATTTTGTTGATTGGGTGACATATTTGGCCAAATTCATTTATTTTTGCTGTCAAACAAAAATGACAACATCTGGCTTTCCAATGCCAGTTAAAATTCAACCTCTGTAAAACTGGTAGAGTAAACTTCGTGAACTATCCATTTATTTCATGGTTAACAAGAAATGTTTGTAGAGGGAACCTGCCAACAGGATGCAGGTTTTGGAATGGAAACCAATGTATACCAAGACACAAATATCATACACAAGATGGTCCTAATGGTCCTGCTTTATCTTAATCTTGACATAAGCTCTGGGATAGATGATCAGATCTATTTACTCAAGCAAACATTTAAACCTCCAAGATGTTCTATTACCAAGTTCAGATGTACCTAACTGATTTCTCCTCCTTACCCTCAAAATCAAAAGGGAAAGCAGATACAAAGATATGAGAATTTACTGGCAATCGTTTCTGTTAATTGAATTAGAAAATGAAGTGCCAGTACGATCCAGCCTTCCTCGATCGCTCATTCATTCTAGGTTACATGAAGAAAGTTCTCCATTATAAGTATGCTTCGCAAACTTTTTCACATAAAAGGAGATTGACACATTGAACACTAATGCTACTATGGGCTTGTCCCATTAGCTAATGCAGTTTGTATGCAGTTAAACATACGAAAGCTTAATCTCCAGACAACAATTCCTCTCTCAATGCACATGGTTCATCTGTATAGTTAGTGACTTTCTGTCCCTGAGCAAGATATCAAACCCAAACATCACCAAATCCCATAAAAATTGTGATAAAGGTGGATACAGAGCTGTTTCTGCTTTTATTTCTCTCTTTTTCTTTTTCTTTTTTTTGAAAGCAGGGAGGCTCAGCAAACCAGAAAAGGACCAAACAAAATCAAAACCAAGCATTTGCATTTTCCCACATCGACTAGGTCCATTCAGGTATAGACCTGAATACTGGATCACATGAGCACATCAGAAGCAGATCCCTCAAAAAAAAGGATGATGGAAATGAAAACCTTTACTTAGTGGCATATGACAATCTTTGGAAGCAAAAGTCATTACCAAAACAATTTCATAATTCCATATTTCCTACCGTAGCAGAATTTCCTACATGCAGACAAGCAGTTTAATCATTCACAGATAAGTAAAGCATTCTCCTTTTTTATCACCAAAAGTACCAAGAATATGAAAATGTGCTCTACAGCCTCAAGTGGAACTTGACTTGATTCAGCAAGCACTCAATGAATGAAATATTGATGATGATGATGATGATGATGATGATGTTTAACAAGACTACTTACATCACCTTCATGAGCAACAACAGACTGAGCAGGTTTGTCTGCCAGTTCACTTCTTATATCCCATATATGAAGATAGTGGTCATCACCAACTGAACCAAACAAATTTTCATGTCTTGAATGCCAAGATACATCTTCAACGGCACCTTCATGTACCTGTTTTAGAATGAATGCAAAGTTGTTCCATGATTAATATATAGACTACAACATCCCTTTGACTACAGCATCTGAAGTAAGAGAATCACCAATGAATTGCGGCAAAAAGACATCCAGGGAATCATGGAGGACAATCATACAGCACAGATCAACCGCAAAGCAAAGAATGTTAAAATGGCAAAAGAACAAAAAGAAAAAGGATGCAAAATGAGAAAAGGACTAAACCGCAGCCTTTGATTCTCTTGGTGCATTACATGCCCATATGAAACAAGCATTAACAAGAATCCAGAAAGAAACAGGTACTAATAAGATGCAGACACATGCCAATACTGAAAAAAAGGTACTAAATAAGTAACATCTATAGAAAACTACATCCCCTTCTTGGTGTGGAGTGGACACCTTCACTTTGTGGTGAAAAAAAAATGTGGAGAATTATTAGGCAAAGTTCCAAGAGTGGGCATCTCCCTTTTGGTGCTGAAGGTTCTGACTGGATGCCTAAATCTCATGAATTTCATGACTAAATCTGGATAATTCATGCAGACAGAGTAAAGAAAATGTGCACTTTCACTATATTTGAGAGCCAGAGGAGCTGGGGTGTGTTAACTTTGTTTCAAGGGCCTGTCAGATTAGATGTTGTAGGGGGTCATTTTTATTTGATTGTGTAATTGTTTGCTAGAAGCAATGAATCTGAATGATCATTATTCTTGAGTAATAATCCTTTTAATTCCAAGAAAAAGCCTTTACTAGAGAAAACCATTTGATTAGTATCAGGTTAGAAATTAACCGCACAGTGTCCAAGAAGGTGAATAAAGCGATGGAGGGAGAAGATTGTGAAGGTCTTCTTTAAGGGTGCCAACTAATCCCCAGAATTGCTCCAATGGAGGGCGTTATCCTTTACAAGGCCAATGAGTTATGTTGGGGGGATAAAAGCTAGGTTTGCAATTTCAAATAACAATATTCTCCACCGCAACTTTTCCAAATTCCTATATAAAAAATTGCTTCTAATACGAAAACTACCAAATCTAACCCACCACCTATCTCACCAAACAACCAAACACCTTGGCCTACTTATCCAACCCACCAACTTAACAAAGTCCAACATATCCCATTGCCAAATACAACCTAAAAATATTAGATGAGATTGTTCAAGTGGTTCAATTCAGTGAATGGTGCCAAGCTAGAAGGAAGAACAGTGAACAGGGATGCAGAGAAAGAGAGGTGAAAGAGAGGAGCGAGGGTTGAGGGTTGAGGGAGGAGGGAAAATGGGATTAGGATACAATGTAGAAGCACAACTGACTATCTTTTATATTCTTTAATTAAAAATAGCAAATTACATTGATGGGCATAATCTTGAAGCATTTTTGTGAAGGCAATCAATTTTGCCATGGCATCTGCATAAAAATAAATTTGTTGTGTAATATCAAAAGGTTACAAAGGCAGTCATGTCAAAATTGCTGAACCCTAAGACTTAACCTATACGCAGTAATCTATTCCAGCAGATTTAGAGAAAGAATACACAACTTACTAGTCAAAACAACCATTCTTTAAGGAAGCTATCATCACTCCCCTAACATTTTTCCTTTTTATGACAATTCCTCCTCTTTTGATGAGAACAATTCCTCTTTCTATACCAAAATAAACTTTAAGTAGTTGATTAGCAAACCGTGGTGCTTTCTTTGACTTTTAAATGTATTGTTTTTTTGAAGATACTGTAAATATAAGCTCAAACTTTAGTAATTCCAACTGAATGGATTGAAATTAGTTTCATTTAGGATTCCTGGAATCACACTCAGAGGTACCAAAATTGGATTTACTCAAGGTAGATTCCTTGCTACCACTTCATTTCTCATCATAACTTGTTAGTACACAAGGTCTTTCATGCCACTCAGACAATCCATAATGTATATTGCAATTGCACACGGAGTATGAAACTATTATGCCAATCCAACTTTTGCAATCTTCTCTTCAGTAAACTATACTTTTGTTATTTTCCAATATCCACTGAGACATAGGTTTATCTACATACAGCAATGTCGAGGTCATGTGCAAGATCAATGTTTTTTCAGTTTGTTGAGACACAAGAAAGCCTAATTGAATAATGGATATAAAGATACTAAAATAATGGCACTTCATAGAAAGTTAAAATTCGTTTGCTAGATGTCCTAGAGTGCTGTAATCAGTCTGTGGTGTGACTAGTATGTGAAGAATAATAAGCTCGTATACAATACCAAAAATGACTTTAGAAATTGCAATAAAAAGGGACTTAACTACCTAATATATCAGCTTTACTATTAAAGTTGATCCAGGGATCCTTCATAGCATCAATAAAAACCAAACCAGATCAAAATGGAAATATAATGTGTAGAATCAATCTAACCTTATAAATCTGTCTGGCCTCCAACACTTTGCTTTTAGGTGTAGCATTTATGTCCCACAAGCATATTTGAGCATCGTTGGAACCACTCAACAGATGACCTTGCTTAAATAAGCTCCAAGATAGACCATATCCTTCTGCATTGTGGCCGCTAAGTCTCAAATCAGGGTTGCATGCACCACCCATAGGACTCTTTGTCAGATGCCTATGGGTGTCAAAGACATATATTTCTGCACTGACTGTCTTTGTGGCAATAACAGAAGGTTTCTGAGGCATATAACGTGCACGATTAACTTCACCATCATGGTTTATCTGCTGAGTTATGTGGACCTGCATGCCAAACTCTTGAATATGTCAGAAAAAGCTATAGTTCCTAATAGATTTCAACAAATAAGGCAAGATGTGACAAACATGTAGGGTAGGTAGTCTCAAAAATATGTCTAGAATAGAATAGACTTATTTTTAAAAAGGGGTTGCTAATATACCTTTCTCAGTCTTTTGGCTAAGGAAAAAGGAGATGCTGGAATGTAGTTTGAAACTATCAACCACGTGAGTCAATTCAAGATAAATCATTAAGTCGGGTAATATAGTGAAGCTTTATTAAAAAGGATCTTTTTTCTTTTATAAACATGTTATGTAAGAGGCTTTCAAGAATCACATTCTTTAGCAAGAAATTACATATTTTTACTAAGAAAATGTGTCTACTGCACCAATTCAAGAAAGCATCTTTGATATGGTCTGATATGAGATGATGAAGATTTTCAAACCAGGTACCGGGGGAAATAATGCTCAGAATTTGAGGATATGGTTCCCATATACCCCACATACCCTGATACCCGCAAGCTCAACCTCCACGTGTTTGGAGGAAAAATTTACAGAGAAGCTGATCTTTTTGCAGGTTGGACATAATGATCCTTTCTAGAGAGTGGAAGAGTGACAAAAAAGAGAGAAAGATGCACTTTATTGCGTCAATTTAGTCATATAATAACGCAGATAATTAAGCACCCCAACCTGAATGACTGGGCCACATGAAGATCCAGTCTATCTACAATATATGCCATTTTAGAACCAAAAGTTTCACTTTTTGTGGAGAGCATTGTGGCAAGAACAAAATTAGCTTTTGATGGGTGGTGTTTGACCAACTTGTAATGTAAGCTTGTTCTTTTTTTTAAGAACTTTTTATTTTGAAAAAACATCTTGGGGGGTCTTGAGCAACCTCCCTTTTACCTCCCAAAAAAGATGCCAATATTTTTTTTCTTTTTTGGGAAAAATCAAGGAGGCAACAAATATCTATAAAATACTTAATTTGCAAAAGTAAACAAAGCTAAACGGTGCATTTATGATAGTCATAGTCAGGTCTTCCATAGGAGCATAGCTTAGGTCCATTTCAAGGCCTGCATCCGCATAACTCAGAAGCTGAAATGAATTGACTTGCCTTCAGGATTGTAGAAAGTTTTGCCGTAATCATTTTCTGTTTATTCCACAGTTTTGTTATTTTTCATTTCCTTGAGGGCTTGTTCATAGTTTTTCCTTAGCCTCTCTTTGTGTAAATAGAGGCTTAGGATTTTCTTGGGAATACAACTCAGCTTCATTTCTTTACATGGTATCTATCAAGAATATGAAACTATATTCACACCGCCATAATTACAATAGAGAAGGGTCCATCTCTTTTATAGAGAGCATGGACTCTAAAAATAGTAAAACTAAAAATAGTAAATCCTAAGAATAGGAAACCAATCCTAATTGAAAATCCTAACAAATCTATTTACTAAAAAATGGGCTTAAGGCCATTTCAAACACAACAATCGACGTCCTCCTTCCTCCTTTGAGCCACCAACTGCTTGCTCCTGTCCATGTCGACTGTCCACGTGGCCCATAGTGCCATGTGGTAGTCCACGTGGTCTTCTGAAAAATCCCAACACTCCCCCACAAGTCAAGACTGGAGAGGTTGCAAACTTGGATGAGATGATGGCAGCGACGCTCGCCTCGCGTCACGGAGAAGATGACAACAGCGACAAAGTCTGCCTCATGTCACAAAAGATGACGGTGGCGACGTCCGCCTCACGTCACAGAAGACGACGGCAGCGTCCCCTCGCCTTGCGTCAGGAGAAGATGATGACGGCAGCATCCTCCCACCTCACCTCTAGAGTAGAAGATGACGACAGCGGTGCGTCTGCCTGCTTCGCGTCAATAGAAAATGATGACGTTGCTGGATTAGAGGAATCAAAGCTGCGACGAGAGGCCAGCAGCCCTACTCAGTCCAGCGCCTGCGGAGGATGCATGCCCTACGCTCCTCCCTCGCACTACCCGGTCCAGTGACAGCGGCGGCAGGGTGCTGCTACTACTCCACGCTCACCACGACGGCGGCAGCGGCATAGGTGCTGGCACAATTCTCTGGCAACACCCAGCCCTAGCCTGCTCTTTGCCCTTGCGCTGCGACGAGAAGACAACAGCAGCAGGGTTGGCAGCAAAACAGAGAAGGAGGAGAACGAGTGGAAGGGGAGAGGACCTCTCCAGAGGTCATCGGTGGCCAGCTGACCGGCTGCCGGAGGGCCACCTCCCCCTCTAGGGTTTCCTTCTCTTAGCTTCGAAGAAACGGTGGCTCTGATACCATGTCAAGAATTCAAAACTATATTCACACCGCCGTAATTACAATAGAGAGGGGTCCATCTCTTTTACTGAGAGCATGGACTCTACAAATAGTAAAACTAAAAATAGTAAATCCCAAAAATAGGAAACCAATCCTAATTTAAAATCCTAACAAATCTATTTACTAAAAATAGGCCTAGGGCCATTTCAAACATAGCAGCTAACGCCCTCCTTCCTTTGAGTTGCCGAATGCTAGCTCCTGTCCACATGGCCCATAGTGCCACGTGGTAGTCCACATGGTCTTCTGAAAAATCCTAACAGTATCAGAGTGGTGGTCCTAGGCTGGAGCTCAGTACCTACTTGATCTCCTCCTATTTTTTCTTCTCTACCAAACAATCTAGGATTTCTCCTCTTCTTCTTGGGTTTTGCAACACCTTAAGGGGAGAAAGAAACCCAAAACCATATCGCAAGGGGCCCAATCTTAGGGCACACAACCCAAGGGGGGACCCCCATCACTGGTCATTTGCCGCCTAACCACCGGAGCAACCCTGGCAACATCACCAGATTGATCAGTGCCACCATTGGAGCCGCCCAGCATAGGTTAGTTGTTGCTTGACCCATTTGTTGTGGGTCAAGGGAGATCTTAAGGAGGGCTCCTAGTGCCTCAGGCGAACTAGGGATGGCATCGAAGTGGTCTCCCAACCCCCACTATTGTCGTTGGTGGCCTGCTTCCTTGTTGGTCACTGTAGCACCATATTCCACCGCTATAGGTCATTTTTGGCTTTTAGAACACCATTTGAGCAGCCCTCATCGGTCTTTGGGGCTATTTCAAGTCTAGTACATGGCATTTTAGGTCAAGGTGATGACTAAATACATGCTTTCTTACTGGATAGTGGTTGGCCCATGATTTCTTAGCAGTTCTATGATTGTTGTTTCGGGTTTCGATGTAAATCTCCAATTCTATCAACAAGATGGCCTCAAAGATTGTTGGTTCACCCACTCAAGGGGATGGAACCCAAGGGGAATTCAAAAGTCCCTTCTTTGGCCCAATTGTGAGGTTCGACAGCACCAACTATGCACTTTGGTCTTAATCAATCCTCAATGTTGAAGGCCATGATAAGGAACACATTTTTTTAAGTTCAAGCAATGGTGAAAACCAAGAAATATTCTTCATGGAAGGACAACGCCATGGTCAAGGCGTTGATTATGAATACCACCATCCAGAGGATTGCCACAGAGACCATGTGTTACAAGACAAAGAAGGAGACGTGAGAAAATCGTTGCCAGACATACTCTTAGGACAAGAATGCAGCTCCTTCCTCCAACTTCACCATGAGATAGTGCACATGAAACATGAAGAAAGGGCATTGGCACAATACTATTATATCCTAAAGTTTGCCTTTGCGAGGCTCAATGTGTATGCTCCTATGTGCTTTTGTGAGTCTTCGAAGACATACAAGGCACATACTATGATGGAGCACTTTCTTGCTAGGTTAGACTCTGCCTATGATGCAGCTAGATCTTAACTATTGATGTTGCTTAAGATACCTACCATAGTGGAAGTCCACAATTGGTTGAGTAGACTCACTATTTCTTTAACATCTTTAGCTAGTAGGGAACAAGCGTCTGCCTTAGTTGCCTCTCTAGGAAGAAGGACCATCCACTCAAGGACGTGGAGGAGGTCATGGAGGTTAAGGGCATGGTAGGCCCCAATGCTCTTATTGTGGGAAGCTGGGTAGGATGCATGCTGGACTATGCATGGAAAGCCTATTAGTGCACATCAGGCGATGGTAGCCCCTGAGGTTGTGATGGAGTTCATGCCCATCACCAGAGTCGAGTATGATGATCTAGTATAAAGGCTTAATCAACAGAGGATATCTACCATACCAACTACAACTCCGCCTAATGCCTTTGCAAGTCCTACAGGTATATGTCTTGCTTGTCATTCTAGTGCAGAGGATACTGACTTGCTTGTAGACTTAGGAGCCTCCCGACATATATGTAGTAAGGCACTACAATTCTCTCAATTACAGCCTAACTCATCAGGGAGGGCTATCACTTGTCAAGGAGAAGTTCAAATAACTCGCATACAGCTATAGAATGTCTTACTTGCCCAAGATTTTTCCCTTGAATTTACTTTCTTTCAGTTGAATTACCAGGGAATTGAACTGCAGAACTATTTTTGATGGAGTTTCTCTCATGTTTTAGGATATACTGATGGGGCAGGTGATTCGTTGTGGCTGTGAGGAGGGGGGTGTCTATAAGCTACTATAATCACATGTGTTGGTTACGCTACGGTTTCTTCTGGTGAATCCTCCAGTTACCTTGGACATTTAAGATTTGGACATCTTCCATTACCCAAATTACGACGAGTTATTCCACAAATTCCTACTATCGCTAGTTTCCAATGTAAGGTGTGTCAACTAGAAAAACATCACATGAGTTCCTTCCACAGTTGGTAGAGTTGTAGTGCTAAGTCCTTGTTCCAGTTACTTCATTTTGATGTATGGGATCCTAGTTGTGCTCCTGATCATCTAGGACATAAGTTTTATCTTGTCATTGTCAATAGCTTTTCTCGTTTGTCATGGGTTTTTTTGTTGAAATCAAAGTTGGCGGTAAGTGATGTTGTCAAGAACTTATTGAAATAAAGAATCGGTTTGGTGCAAATGTGAAAATTGTTAGAATCAATAACGAGTTGGAGTTTTATACTCAGTCTCTATGTTCTACACTCTAGAAGGGGATTACCCACCATACTAGTTACTCGTATACCTCCGAACAAAAAGGCGTTGCAGAGAGAAAACATTGTCAGATTGTGGATGTTACCCGTACTCTTCTCATCCAAAATAGTGTTCCATTATTATACGGGGAAAATGTTGTCCTTATAGCATGCTACTTAATAATAGAATGTCATCCACAATGCTTTGATGAAGAAGTGTCATATTCTATTCTATTCCCAATAAGGAAATTTTTGGTGTGCCTTCAGAGGTTTTTGGGTGTGTTTGCTTTGTCCAGTTGTGTGGTACCTACCACAAGGACAAGCTTTCTCCTCGAGAGGTCAAGTGCATCTTCGTGGGGTATTCCAGGACTCAAAAGGGATACAAATGCTACGATCCAGTTGGTAGACATCATTATGTCAGTGCCAACGTCTCCCTTTTTGTGGCAGTTTCCTTTCATTCCTCTTGTTGGCTCTAGAATTGTAGCTCCTACTATGAACTACAAACCTGTCATTCCTTTGCCTATTCCCAATGAAGGATTTGGGGACAAGTTTCATCTTATTTACACTCACCGTCATAAGGAATGGGAAGACACCCCTCCTCCAGAGCTAGAGCCAACACTTGCACCTGAGGTTATTCCCCATACCAAATAGTACTGATATTCCATTTAGCTTTGTCGTGTTAGGTCCCATAGGTGTTTCAAAACAGTAGGATGAATTTTAGTAGCTTAAGCCCAATAAAGAGAATGCTGTGGTCGATAAAACAAGGGTTGATGATGGCTTTGACCTACATATTACTCTTCGCAAGGGTATTAGGTCTTGCACTCTGCATCCTATATCCAAGCATATGATTATGGCTAGTCTGTTGCCAAAGTACATACACTTTATTTCAGCTCTCTCTTCTACTCATATTCCTTCCACTCATCAAGAAGCTCTGTGATCCAAAATGGCAACAAGCCATGGAGGAAGAGATGTCTGCCTTGATCTCGTAGGGCACCTAGAGTTTTGTAGAACCACCATCAAATACTACGGTAGTTGGCCACAAACAGGTGTTTGCAGTTAAACATAAACTAGATGGGTCAATCAAATGATACAAGGCTCGCTTAATGGCAAAGGGATATACGCAAACATATGGAGTAGACTATTTTGACAGATTCTCTTCCATTGCAAGGCTTCCACAGTATGGATACTGATCTCTGTTGTAGTTCACTTAAACTAGTCATTACACCAGCTAGATGTGAAGAACGTGGTCCTCTATAATGAACTTCAAGAAGAAATTTATATGCAGCAGCTCCTAAGATTTGAGGCTGAGGGAGAGTGTTCTATGATCTGCAAACTACACAAGATGATATATGGACTCAAACATAGTCCACGTGCTTAGTTTAAGAAATTATCCGATATCATTAAGATGATCGGCTTTAAAAGGTCATCTGTGGACCTCTCTCTTTGCGAAGATGACAGAAAAGGGAAGAGTTGTTATGCTATAGTATATGTAGATGACATCATTTTGACTAATGATGATGCTTGTGAGATCAAGACCACTAAAGAATTCCTTACTAAACACTTTATCATGAAGGGCTTAGGTCCGCTCAGATACTTCCTTGGGATTGAAGTAGCTCGAAATGCTCAAGGAATTGTGCTCTCTTAAAGAAAGTGTGTAGTGGATCTACTCTAAGAGATTGGGATGTTGGGTGCCAAACCAACATCCACTCCCATGAATCCAAGTGTACATTTATATGATGATGACTCAGGACAAATTGATGCGAGGCAGTTCAGGGTATTGGTAGGAAAACTACTTTACATTACAGTCGCCCAACCATACATTGCTCTTGTAGTGAACAAAGTAAGCCAATTCATGGACAAACCGAGAAGAGTTCATTAGGATGCAGCTATGATGATACTTAGGTATCTGAAATTTGCATTTGAGAAAGGGTTGTTATTCACTCGAGGAAACACATTGGATGTAATGGCCTATACAGATGCCGATTACGTCGAATGGCCAAAGGGCAAAAAGTCCACAATCGGGTTCTGCACATTTGTTGAAGGGCATATAGCCACATGGTGAAGTAAGAAACAAATTATTATGGCCAAATCTAATGCAGAATCTGAATATAAAGCAATGGCCCAAACCACAAGTGAACTAATGTGGGGTTTATTCAGTTCTCAGTGACTTGGGCGTATCTCTAACTGGTCCTATGCAGATGAAGTGTGATAACAAAGCAACGTTTTATTGCTAACACTCCAATCTTTCATGAAAGGGCAAAACATATAGAAGCGGATGGTCACTACACCTCCAACATGATTCAAAAGGGATTGGTTTGCACATTCCATGTGACCTCTGAAGAACAAACCACTAATATGTTCACCAAGGTGCTTCCCAAGACTTCCTTTGATCAATGTTGTTCCAAGCTGAGCATAGTGGATATTTATGCTCCAACTGAGGGAGAGTGTAGAAAGTTTTGTTGTTTCCATTTTCCATTTATTCCTCATTTTTGTTATTTTTTGTTTGCTTAAGGGCTTGTTCATAGTTTTTCCCTAGCCTCTCCATATAAATAGAGGCCTAGGGTTTTCTTGCGAATACAACTCAATTTCATTTCTCTAGAAGGTATTTACTTGAGAAAGCCTTAATTATGTTTAACATAAAAAACTCTCATTCAACACCACATCATGCATGCAAAATCTCATTCTTTTTTCATTCATCAGGAATACATGTAGTTGATGAAGCTCCTATGAAGTGATTAGTTATGCAGCAAGCTAGTTGTGATGCTTTTATAGCTGATATAATTAAAGCTTTATTTATAATTATATCTATTATCCTTCATATGGAGATAGACTTCATTTAATTTAAAGAGTTTCTTTTCAAAAAAAAAAATTTCAATGGATCCTAGATATGAAGGAGAGTGTCGACTTTCATGTGAAAGGTTGATTTTTGAAGGCATATGACTCAGTTGCCAAGGTGTACCTTTGGAAAATCCTTAGGAGGAGAGGCTTTCTAGAGAAGTGGATGCAGTTAATGAAGAGGTGCATTACAACCCCTCTTTCTTGGTGTTGGTGAACGATCAGTCAAATGGCTCTTGGATACAGCCACAATAAGGAGTTCGTCAAGGTTGCCCATTGTCTCATCTTTTTTTCAATATTCGGGTTAATACTTTGGCGTGTTTGGCTTTCAAGGCTTGTAGAGGAGGTCTATTTATTGGATTCACATTGCATGAGGATGGTTCCCTTCTTACACATTGCAGTATGTAGATGACACTACTTTATTTCTTGAAGGTGGACTTACAGAGGTTGAGCATTTGTCTTTGTTGGTGAGGATTTTTGTAAAAATATTTGGGCTGAGAATTAATGAGATGAAGTCCTCTTGTGTGCCTTTGAATGTGGCTGGTAGTGTTCCGGAGGATATTACTAGTACCTTAGATTCACCAATTGTGCATCTCCCAATTAGGTACCTAGCCTTCCATTAAGAAGGAAACAACTTCTTCCTCGGATTGGAATATCCTTTTGGAGTGCACCTCTAGTAGATTGTCTTCCTGGAGTGGGAAGCTCTTATCGAGAGGTGGGCATCTTGTACACCTTAAATCGATATTGTTGTCTATTCTGATTTTCTATTTTTTCATTTTCAGGCCACCATACAACGTAATAAAGAAGTTGGAGATTGTTCAGAAGCAATTTTTGTAGAAAGGACCGGATTCCGAAGGAAGGTTTTTAGAGTTAGTGGCGTAAAAGGAGCTTTGTCGTCCTAAAAAGGAGGGAGTATCGGGCATACAACATCTTGAAGTTTTTAATAAGGTCCTTTTGCTTAAATGGGTTGTTATTGTTAAGTTGTTTTCAGGTGCGAATTCAATGTGGGTCAAGTTGGTTTAAGCCTCCTATGGTTCATGCATGAACATTCAAGAGAGGGATATCATGAGGCGTGGTGATTATGCTTTTTGTAGGTCTCTTATTCTGGTTATGGATGAAACTTCCACCGAATTTGCACCAATGTTGAGTATGGGAGACTGTTTTTGATTTCAGAAGGACAATTGGACAGGTAATGGTCCTTTTTTAGCCTTTTTACAAGGCTTTATCAGCTGGACAGCAGTAAGGATATGGCTGTGGAGAGTGCTTGGGATACTCAGGCAAATTCTTGGCATTTGATTCTACCTCCTGATCTTTCAGAGGCCCCTTCTACTGAATTTCAGAACTTCTTGTTGCTGATTTCAGACTTGCAGCCTCTCTCTAATGAGTTGGATAGGCTGGTTTGGAGAGATTGGAGCTTTTTCAGTCAGCAGAGCATATAGAAAAGTTGATTTTATAGCACCTGCAGCATGTGTTATTAGTTCTAATTGTGCTATGTTGTGGAGGTTGAAGGTCCTGTTAAAGATCAAGCTCTTCATTTGGCTTCTTCGGAGGGGTGAGATTGTGACAAAGATTTTCAGAAGTAGATGGTCAGATGATTTTTTTAAAGAGAAAATGGTCAAATGATCCAGATCGTAGTTGCTCATTATGCTATGATTCGGAGGATTTGTCGCATTTGTTCCTGACATGCTCCTTTGCAATAGAGGTGTGGCGGTGCTTCTGTGGTGGATATCTCCAGTTGATAATTTTTGGTCTTCATTTAGAAGACACATGGGCGTCGATACAACTGGGTGGATAAAGGCCTTCTCTATTCTTTGGTGTTTTTGGCTTCAACATAATGGTGTGCTTTTTCGTGGTGAGCACTGTTGGGTGGAGAATGTTGTAAGCAGGGCCTCTTGTCCATCTGAGTTTTCGCTCACTCATCTGTAAGTCCATTTTAATTTTTTAAATATAATTTTTTGGATGATTACCGACCTTCGGTAATCATCCTTTTTACTCTAAAAAAAAAAAAAACAAAATCAAGAGTAAGAGCAATTCCCTGCAAATATCAAGCTTCTTGAAGTTTCTGAAAAATCCCTAATCTGGCTTTTTGGACTCCCTGTTCTGCTGGTTGTGTTGTTCTTATCAGAGTTGCCTTTTTTCTCTTTCTTTGCATGTTTTTTTTTCTTTGGGGGGGGGTCGGGGCGGCACTCCTCTGTTGAACTGATGTAGGGAAGAAAGGGAAAGGAGTTGATCAAGAATTATTTGAAATTCACTATGCTTTCACCTCTCTTAGATGAGAATGTACTAACTATAGGGGACAAAGGAGGAGAGGAGGTGGTTTGATGTTATAAGGACATCCATGGGAGTTAGAGGGTGTCTTGTTTCGCTCGGGCAAGAGTGAGAATGCACAAGCCCCTTGATAACAGTCTGAATGGGTGAGGGCAAGCAAATAGTTGTTAAAGGAGAAAAGTTTGAAGGGGATGCTCCCGTAGGGGGTATTTAATAAAAGGAACTTTCTGAAATGTTTCAGTACTGGGTTTCCAAATTCACAGGGATTCTGATGGTACTCAAGCAATGGATCAAGCAGGTGCATTTGGGTTCTTGTGTCAAAACTTATGTTATTGTTTTCCTTCAAAAAAAGAGACTTATATTGTCTAATCTGACAGGGATGATGCTTCCTGAAGATGTATATTTCTGTGGAACCAAAATAAAAGAATAATCTAATTGGGTGTCTCTGATACATTGTTCTCCTTATATCTTACCAAATTTACAGATGAAAAAGAGGCCAGTGCAGATTGGATTGCCCAATCTGAATATTCATCTATTATATTATTGAGCTTTGATGTCAATTGAGATTGCTATTTGGAGATTTCTAGTTTTGAGCAGAGTGCTTACAAATTGACCAAGCCTGGTCATCTCAGAATTTGCGCAGAGTGGGATCCATTTGAAACCACGTTTAATTGTATTATATTTAAAAACAGCCCACAGATGTTTAACCAGAGAGTTTTTTGAGACTGACTTCTTTTATAAGGATTGATGTATAATGGATCCATTTGAAACCACGTTTAATTGTATTATATTTAAAAACAGCTCACAGATGTTTAACCAGAGAGTTTTTTGAGACTGACTTCTTTTATAAGGATTGATGTATAATGGATCCATTTGAAACCACGTTTAATTGTATTATATTTAAAAACAGCTCACAGATGTTTAACCAGAGAGTTTTTTGAGACTGACTTCTGTTATAAGGATTGATGTATAATGGATGATACAGTAGCTAAGTGCAAGTATCGTAGTGATTATACGAGAGCTGCGGGGAAGGGATTACGGGCTACAACTAGGAAGTTGTAAGGAGGAGGATGTCTGAACAGAGGCCCAAAGAAACTTCTGTTGAGGGCAGGTACTCCTTAAATCCAATTCAGAAGTAAAAGGAGGTTGTAAGCGCTTATCAGGTTAATTCCGGACAGCATACAAGGTATTGGAAAGGAAATCTGGTCAGGTTTCACAAGGGAAATGACCCAAGTTTAATAGGAAGTCTGGAGTTTATTTGCCTTTGCAGCAACAGCAGCAATCAGTTATTTCGGTGATCAAAGGAAAGGAAGTACTTGATTTATTTGAGAATTCTGATGAAGAGGGTGAAATTTTCAAAACCTAGGAGGATCAAAGGATTATAAAGAGTTGGTTTAAGACTGATCATAAGGGGGGTGATCAAGTATAAGAAGCCTATCCAGATGGAGGAGAAGGGGCCGACAGTTGAACACTTTGCTAACATATGGCAAGAAGCTTCTAAGAAGAGAGAGAAAACTAAATTTTGATGGGAAGCAGGTCCGATTGCAGAATAGTTTTGGAGTATTGAGGCAAATGAAATGGAGTTCAGTCAGCTTACTGACTCAACTGATCAGAGAATAGGTTGCTACGAAGGTGATAAATTGATAGAAAAAGAGGATCTGATAACCAAATCTGGGGTTTGGCATTCAAGTTGCTGGAACACCAACCACTTCCTCCACCCTGACAACACCATCCAACACCTTCCCTGATATGCATCTTCTTTTTATTTTGTGAGCCTCTAGGGAATTAAAGACAGTGTTAGAAAAGATCCAATCTTTGGTAATTTCATTGTACAGAATGGAGTTGCGAAAACTTCAGGATCAATATCCCCCATGTGAACCTCTTTCTTTCTGGTTCAAGAATCAGCAATGGGGCTTCTCTACTTACCGCTCATCCTTTTGGCTCCAAAAGTTGCTAAAGCCTTATTTTTGGTTGAGAGGAGTGTGGTGTTTAGTGCCACATCTTGTAATGTGGATTATTGAAATGTGTGGTGTCCTATAAATAGGCACGTACCCCCTACTTATTTTTTTGAGAAGAACAATAGAGAAATCAGCCCTATTAGGACCTTCTCCCATGATTTTCTCCCCTCTTCATAAGTGGGGTTCCCACGTAAACCCAACCGTACCTTACTTTTATGCTTCGATATTATTGTCCGTTTCCGCTCATTTTAAGTTTCAACTTGATACGAAAGCAAATTATTCCCGAAGTTTCATCTCAGTTCGTGTTTTATTTTGATTATTTCGATTCCTCTTGTTCAAGTGATTGAATACAAGGCCAAGGGTTAAGAGAATCACGGAGATGCCTCCTAGGGAAGCGAATGTGGAGGTGATCCTAATGGCCTCGGTAGAGGCCCTGATGTCCTAGATGAGGTCTCGTTGGCACAGATTTACGCCACCATCTCGATGCTGCGAAGGGTGAAGAAGTTAGAGAAGATAAGGCGCCACCGCTAATGGTGGCACTAATGGCAGCGATGGGTCATGATCTACACCATCACCATTCAAGGCGGTACTCAGAGGAGCTCACGCGTGGTGGTCTCCACGGCAACAGTGCTCGAAGGCAATGTGATTCAAGGCGGCACTCAGAGGAGCTTACGCGTGGTGGTTTCCACAGCAACAATGCTCGGACGCAATGTGATTCAAGGCGACACTTGGTAGCAGCATGGATCTTGGTGTTGAGCGATGTGACAACAGCGACAATGGCGATGGGAGAGCATCAGCAGAAGTAGAAGAGGAAGATGAAGAAGGTTGCGATGATTGTCCTCTCCACAACCAGATCTCACGTCGAGGAAGTCTTCGTGATGGCGATGGCAGCCACGTCGAGGAGATGGTCATGAAGAGGAAGCAGTGCCAAGATCAGCGCCTGGAGGATCGTCGCTGATGGTGGCGTTGATAGTGGCGATGGGTCGTGGTGAGTGTTTCTTTTTCCTCTTTGTTAGTTTATTTTTAAAAGGTGAGGTAGAGAGAGGCAAGAAAATAAAGAGGAGAAAAAAAAAGAAAGGAAGAAGGAAGAGGATAGTAGAAATAGAAAAAAAAAAGGAGGAAAATATCAAAAAAAAAAAAGAAAAAAGGGGAAAAAGAAAAAAATTCAAAAAAAAGAGGAGAGAAAAATGAAAAAAAAGGCAAAGAAAAGAAAGAGTTTGAATTAAAGAAAAGAGGGGGAGAAGCTCTTTTCTTCATGATATTTTTTCTTCACTTAATGTGGGAAAATGCTTGGTTGTTGTTGTTGTTGTTTGATTGTTGTATTCATCTCCCATAGAGTTTGGGAGAAAAGGGGAGTGTGGATGCCTATTATAGTCACCCCCATTTGAGAGTTCCTTTGTTGCAGATCACCACATAAGAAACCACAACTCTGGGAGGTCCAGAGTTTTGAGGTCTCTAGAGGAGAGAAACCCAGTTTAGAGATCCTTAGAGAAAGGGCTCATATCAAGTTTCTACGTAGGAAATCTGGTTTCGTGGATTCTAGAGTGAGAGTTCTAGTTTCGAGGTCTTCAGAGGAAGACCCAAGTCCGGGATACTGAATGGGGAACCATCAGCACCAGTTGAGGTCTCTAGAAGAGAGGCTCTTGTTAGAGCCAGCTACAATAGTTCGTCCAGCAGCTCCAAATCTCACTGATGTGTCATCATCAACATACCCACCTATAATCAAGAACCGGTTGAGAGAGTTATGTTTTGTTGTGTAGAGTGGGATTTCGTTGTTGTACAAGTTGAACATTTCATGCTCTAGCTTGAGGGAGAGTGTTGAGAGAATTGTGTGGTTAGTTTAATACCACATCGTGAGATGTGGTGTTAGAGTGTGTGGTAGCCTATAAATAGGCATGTGACCCCCACTTGTTTCTTTGAGAAGAACAATATAAAAATTAGCCCTATTAGGGACTTCTCCAGTGATTTTCTCCCCACTCTTCGTGAGTAGCGTTTCCACGTAAACCCAAGTATTCCTTATTTTTATGCTTTGATGTTATTGTTTGTTTCCGCTCATTACCAATCAAAATAAAGAAGAGCTTCTCCCCCTCTTCTCATCATCATTTCCTCCTTTTTTTTGAAAATTTTCTTTTCCTTTTTTTTTCTTCCTTTTATTTCTTTTTGAATTTTTTATTCCCTAAAAATCTTCCTCTTTCTTTTTTCCTTTGCCCCCTTTTCTTTATAAAGCTAAGAAGAGATCCAAAAATGACCCCAAAGAGAATAAAATGAAATAAGACATGAAAGATATACTTACCCTAAATATCTTTTGGGTTCAAAAGATCCCAAAAGTCACAAGCTTCATATCTCCTGCGTTCTTCTTCGCCCTCTTTATCGTTACTGCTCTCGTGACCTTTGCAATCAACGCCACGGCAACATGATCACCTTCTTCGGCTCTTGCTTCGCTATTGGCGCATCTCCTTGCTACTGAACACCGCCATCACCAGCGATGATCTCGCGTGGAGCCTCCTCTTCTCCTTGTTTGGCGTAGTCATCGTTGCCTTCTCCGCAGGCATCATCGCGATCACCATCACCTCACCTCGTGACAACCGCTTCCTCAATCAATGCCTCTTAACCTCGCGTGTCGCCTCGATCAGCACTTCTTGACTCCGTGTGTCGCGATCATTGCCAAGATCTTCGTCAGTGATCTCATGATCTCACCATGCTCCTCTCCGTGTCATCTTGATGCGAGTGCTACTACTATCGACAGCATCATTGCCGTCGTTTCTTCCCATCACCGTCGTTAGGGAAGGCCACCATCTCCCACGCCTTCATTTGCATCATGAAGGGCTTGGACGATAATACCAGGAACCAATAGCAACAACATCATCATCCTTCGAGCAGTAGCAGTAGAAGATTCGAGATCCAAGTGCAGGCGATGCAACCTTCCTCCTTATCGCCTTGCATCGCCTAGGGCTGCTACACCGCCCAAACTTGCTCACGTGGCCACAAGCAATCATGTATGCCTGCTATGCCACCGGGGGTAGCCCCGAGCAGTCCCCTGCAATGCCTCCTTCGTCTCCTTCGATTTCTTCATGGTGTGCACAACATGGATCCTCCTCGAGATCCTTCTTCTTGGAAGAGAACTCCAAGTATAAGAGCAAAATGATAAAACATAATAATAATTAAACTGCTCTTATACCAGGTTGAAATTTAAAATAAGCTGAAACAAATAATAATATCAAAGTATAAAAATAAGGAATGCTTGGGTTTACATGGAAACCCCACTCATGAAGAGTAGGGAGAAAACTACTAGAGAAGACCCCGATAGGGTTGATTTCTATGTTATTCTTCTCAAAGAAACAAGTGAGGGGTACGTGTTTATTTATAGGCCACCAAACACTCTAACACTCCACATCTCACGACGTGATTCTAAACTAGCCACACAATTCTCTCAACATTTTTTTGCATCAGAGCATGAGGTGCTTCCAGTCTTCTTTTCATTCATTGAAGTTGCTAAAGCCTTATTTCTTCCATCAGAGCATGAGGTGCTTCCAATCTTCTTTTTGGTCGTTGAAGTTGCTAAAGCCTTTTTTTTTCCATCAGTGCATGAGGTGCTTCCAGTCTTCCGACTTTATCAGACATCAGGCAGGATTTAGCAGCAGAAATGAAGCAGAGATGGAATGAGGCACCCCATACAGTTTGATCTTACAAGATTCATGAAATTGATCACATAACTAAACTTCTATCACCTAAATTGAATTGCTATCCCCAACTTCACTTAAAAAAAGGACCTATTTGGGAATTTATGGAAATTGATCACTCATCTGTCAGTCCCTAAAACCCATGTATCTTGAGCCCCAACAACACAACTTCAGTCCCAAATCCCATTCCAAACAAATTGTTAATCCCCACAATTCCCTATCACCAAACAGGGCAACTTTTCCCCACAATCCCCTACCACGAAACAGGGACAAGAAATTGATCTTAGCAACAGAAATGAACCAAAACAAAATCAAGATCACAAATAACCAAGAAATTCCCTAAACTAAGCTAAGCCGCCTTCTCCAACTTCTCTTCCAACTCCCTAGCTACTAGATCACCCAAATTTCTAAATATCTCATAACTTGCACCTCATCCACGTCCTATTCCAATTCCAATAAACCAACTGACCTTCATGAGCTCTGATCACCAGGAAGTAACAATTTTTTTTTCTGCTTTTAATTTCTCCCAGTTATGCTCGAAAGTAAAACACTTAATTAGGCAATGAGGTAACAAAGCAGGAACAAAAGCAAACACAGACATCAGAAAACATAGGTACAATTGTAAATGAGTCGCAATTTTGCCTTAAGCACCTGAGAACCTGATTTCAGCCCCAAATCACCACAAATGGACAATCTTTTCCCTCCAAAATTCTTCCTCCCCCACCCAAAAAAAAAAAATCCCACAATGCAACATTTCATCAGACAATGATGGTAACAACCCAACTACTAATAGCAAAACCAATGAAGATCAGAACTTGAAACCCTGGTCGGCTGAAAGGAACAACGATGTCTAAAACCCAACCAAAGAGGATCAATTTCTCATTTATTTCAAGTTCTCCCTGTCAAATGAAATTGCAACATTTCGTTGGATAATGACAGAAACAAACCAACCAACACCAAAACTTTACCAAACCTCAATAACCTAAAAGGAACAACCTATTCAAATCCAAACAAAGTAGGACCAATTTTCTACCTTCCTTTGTTCTGAATTCGCAACAGGATCAACTTTCTTCCTTTCTTTCAATTCTCTGAATCATGCCTGAAATCACATCATCTACTACTAGTTGGACAACAGCAGTAACAAACCAACCAAGATCAAAACCTTATGAACCCTAAGCACCTGAAAGGAACAACCTTCATTCAAAACCAAACAGACCAAAATCACCATTCAAAGTCTCTTTCTTCCTTTCTTTCAAATTCTCCTGATTAAGCCCATCAATCAACATTCAAATGACAGTAACAAACCAATAAAGACTGAAACGTTATGGACCCTAATCACCTGAAAGGAACATCCTTTATTCAAACCCAAATGAAACAGAATCAATTTTCTTTCTTTTTTTTCCAATTCTCCCAATCAAGCCAAAAAGCTAGTTGTACAATGCTGGTAACAAACCAACCAAGAGTTGAAATTTCACTACTAAAATTTAATAACCTAAGGCACAACTTTTACCTAATGCCAAACAAAATTGGATCAATTATCTTTTTTTCTTTTGAATTCTCGCAATCAAGAGGTGATGGTAATCAAAAAGCATGATCTGTTTTTCTTCTTCCTTTTGTTCGAATTCTCACAAATAAGACCTAAAGCGCAACATCTAATTGGATGATGACAATAGCAAACCAACCAAGACCAAAACTTTACTAACATTAATCACCTGAAAGGAACAACCTTTACTGAACCCCAGAGAAAAGAGGATCAATTTCCTTGCTTTCTTTCGAATTCTCCCAATCAAGCTTGAGAATGCACATTCTAGTTGTACAATGATGGTAACAAAGCATTCAAGATGGAAACTTTTCTAATCCTAATCACCTGAAAGGAACAACCTCCACTCAAACCCAAACAAAACAAGTTCAATTTTCTTCCTCTCTTTCGAATATTCCTGATTAAACTCAAAAGCACAACATCTTATTGGATGACGGTGATGTCAACAAACAAACCAAGATGGAAACTTTATTACTACACCTCAATAAGCCGAAAGGGACAACCTTTACTCAATCCCCAAACAAAACAGTACCAACTTTCTTCCTTTCTTTCTTTCGAACTCTCCCGCTCAAGACCCCACAATGACAGTAAGCGACAAACAAACCGAAGATCAAAACTTCCTACAATTCTCACCTTCCCTGGGGAGCGTCCGAAGGCGGGGGGACCAAAGTCGGGGCGGTCGGGGTCGAACCTGCGGAGGTCTGCCTCGGCGTCCTCGGTGGGGAGCTGGACCTGTGCAATCATGAGGTGGTTCTGCTCACCTTCGGAGGTGTGGGTCCCGAGGACGATCCGGTGGAGGGAGTAGTTGTGGCGGTGGTCCACCTTCCCTCCTTCGATCCACTGGACCGTGAGGGAGGGCCACTCGAGGGCGTGCGTGATCACGAGGTCGTAGAGGAACGGCGCGTTCTTCTTCCATATCTTGTACTCCTCGTTGATCGCCCTCTCCTCCCCGATCTGCCGATACTCCTCGCCTTCCCCGTCGTCCTTCTTCGCCATTGGATGAGGAGGGGGGGTCGAGCCCGATCGATCGATCGATTGGAAGAGGTGAATTGGTTGTTTTGAGTGGGAGTGATCGTTGGCGGGGTGGGGATTGGGGGTTCGTTAGGGTTTGAACTGGGAAAGGGGTGAGAGAGAAATGTGGGAAGGATTTGGCGGGACGGCGGGTGGTACGAAGGTATTTATATGCATCTGGATTCGAGTGAGTGCGAATGAGGGGGTCCCGTTTCGTTCGTTCGTTCTGCTTTTTTGTTTCTTTTGATTTTTTGGACATCGTATTTTTCTCCCTTTTTCCTTTTCTTTTCTTTTCTCCTTTCTAGGGGCGAGATTTCAAATCCGTTGTCCAGGAAGGATAGGAGGATTCGAAAGTTTGAGAAAATGATACATTAGTGTGTATTTAACTCTAGATTTAAGGTTGTAAGATGACCAAGATATCGTGGTAGACAATCCTTATGCATGAAAAAAATGGATGTATTTGAGATGAATTAGATGAGATCGCATGGAGTTACTGAAAGAGCATTTGTGTCATGGGTCACTCGATAAGGAAAGCATATCAAATTGTGGGGATGCATATAGCAGTTGGATTCTATTTGAGATTGATTTTGGATTGGATTTTAGAAATTTGATAAAAAGAACAATTTTGAATAGAGTAGGAGTGCGATCTAAATCTACCTTAGTCACAATATGTATATTTGATCTTGAAGTTGTTCTTTTGGGTACATAGTACCGTATGGTGTGAGAATTACCTTAATATTAAAAAGGTAACTTTTGTGTTTGATGTTAGGATAATCCTTTCTCTTTTTTTTTTTTTCTAGGATGAATTGAGAGGACATAAATATCTAATGATCTAGAATAGATTTGTCACTTCTATCGATTGTCGCTTCAAAGGGGCAAAAAAAGAAATCTTTTTAACCTTTTCCAAACCCCTTGGATTCAAACCCAGATAAAGTTTCGATGATTTGTCAACGAAAAAAGAACAAATTGGTCTTGTGAGGTTCCCAAGAAATTCTTCAATTTCTTGTGAATCTAAAAAAAATAGACCCTTCTCATCGTTGTTAAATCTCTATGTGTTCGATCTCTTTTAGATTTCTTAATTCTAATCTTCTGCTACAAGGACCTTTCCAACCTCAATTTTTGGATTTCACATATTTTATCATTTTAACTGGGAATCAAAAGGCTCTATCTAAACGGAACTCCATATAAAAAGAGCAATGAATTTATCCAAAATGACAAAGGATTTTTATAAAAATCAAAACTTCAATTTACACAATAGAATGATTCCTAAAGAGACTGGCTTTAGGTTTCAAGTTTAGATATCTTCATCTTTCTAGATTTAGAATATTCATTATGACAAACAGTGGAATTACCATTGACATTTCAAATTCCAAAGTGACCTAAGATGGTTTGGATTGTGATTTGATCAAGTTCAACTCACATTCATACCCATAGCATCAATGAATAGGTGCTTAGAACTTAGTAACAACTTGCTAGCATATAGATAAGCACTCTTCAAGATTAATGGCAATTAAAAAGATCATTTGAGGATGAACTTGACTTAACTACTGGGACACACACATGCATGCCTTCACCTACACATACAGATGCACATGGATAGACACACCATTCTAAACCCATTTAGTGACTTGACTTTATGTCGAAAAATGTAGACTATTTTATTTATTTGATTGTAATCGTGTCTCTATCTATTTTAGCATGTTAAGTCATAACTATGTTTTATTTGAGCTTTCACATTAGGTGCATCAAAGGTCATGCCTATTTTGATTTTAAATGTTAGATATGAAATGTATATTTCCATTGTCAATGACTAGTAGTAAAGTGGATATGACATTCCTTCAATACATATATATGAATCCAATAAATGAATGAATATTCTATGAACAAATGGGTAAGATATGGATAATGATTTTATCGGTGGATATCCAAACCAGACCCTCGACATCCCTACACACCATCACAGGACGAAGAATGACACACAAAAGTAAACCAATCAACAACAAACGAGTTTCAAAAAACCAGCATAGACCAGGTCCCATGGATTTGCCCGGTCCATCCTATTGATCATTTGGCTGCTATTAGCATAGCATATCCCTTCTAACTGGAGTCCTTAGTTGGTGTGTCTAAAAAGGAACATTCCTTCTTCCTACCTTGTAATGACTTGATATTCACTACTTAAAGTAAACCCACAAATCGGTACTCTTTGAACACCAGCCTTCCAGATGTTAAGTCCGGCTACTTAACCATCAGGGTTATGTAAGTTTATTCAATTTCGTGGAGTTCCCACATCAAAATGTTGCTAGCTCTTTACAAGGGGAGAAGCTCAGCTACATTCAAGCTAATCAATTGAGCAATAAATAAGTACCCAGGAGATCTCTGAACTGAACAAGGCAGCTATTGGCTACTGATTATTGTAGCAAAAGGAAGCTTTTCTTTTCTTTCCTGTTACAGGTTCGGCGAAAAAAACGCCATCAAAATCTACAACTGTGACTTTCTTCTGTGAATCTGATCATGACTCCTTTTCCTTCAAAATAAGCAGAGCAGAGGTTTCTTTCAAAAAGATGACAATTCATGCAGATGTCCACAGGTACGTGCCAACTTCTCCAATGGTCATGTGCAGCTGCTCCTTCATTTCCTAGCACCAAATTTGGACTAATGCATATGTCGGATAATATATGCTAGCTTTCGAGAAATGCGCACGGCAATCTTGATGGCTGACCAGCATTGGATGCTGGTAAACTGACATGATTCTCCATGGCCTGCCTGTTGTCATGGCACCAAAAAAATAGACAACAGGACTTTCAAGCTCCCGTACCGTGAAATATGCCTGAAAGTTTAGAAAAAGCTTCCCAATCACAAAGATGCCAAGATAGCATCTGCAAGTAGAGAAGAAAACTCACGTAACGAGATTTCTAAAGAAAAACTAGCATTACAGATATGCTTCACAACCTTCACAGTGATAGAGATGTATCCTTAACAACCTTCAAGAGAGAATAAGGAGGTTTGATTCTTGGGAAGATTTTCAACAGATGCATACATTATATCACCTCATAAAAGATATGTACCATGGAGCTGCAGTTTATGTAAAGATTAAGGATGATTTAACAGACTACTTTGATATCACCATTGGTTTGCATCAAGGTTCGACTTTAAGCTCTTATCTTTTTACCTTAGTTATGGATGAGTTGACGAAGCATATCCAAGTTGAGGTGCCTTGGTGTATACTTTTTGCTGATGACATTGTGTTGGTTGATGAGACAAGAGATGGAGTGAACAGAAAACTTCAGCTTTGGAGAGAAGCCCTGGAAGATAAAGGATTACGCATAAGTAAGATGAAGACTGAGTATATGGAATATAAGTTTAGTAGTAGAGGAAACAACGAAGGGATTGATGTAAAAATTAGAGAAGAGTGCATTCCAATGAAAGATATTTTTAAGTACTTGGGATCCTTTTTCCAACATGATGGTGGAATTGATGGAGATGTTACACATAGAATTAATGCAGGGTGGTTGAAATGGAGGGGTGCTTCTGGTGTTCTCTGTGATAAGAGGGTTCCTTTAAAAGTCAAAGGAAAATACTATCGAGTTGTGGTAAGACCAACCATGTTGTACGGTTCTGAATGCTGGACTATAAACTATAGGCATGTACAGAAGATGTCTATGGCAGAAATGATGTTAAGATGGATGTGTGATCATACAAGAAAGGATCGTATTTCAAATGAATTTATTAGAAACAGGGTAAGGGTGGCACCGATAAAGGATAAAATGAGATAGGCCCGTCTAAGATGGTTTGAACATTTACAAAGAAGGCCACTAGATGCTCCAGTTAGGAGATGCGAGAAGTTGGAGGCTGAACTCGCTAAGATGGGGCGAGGAAGATCAAACAAGTGTTGGAAGGAAACTATTAAGTATGACCTCAATTACTTTAATTTAAGTCCTAAATGGCTGAAAATAGATCTGTGTGGAGGCAAAAAATCCATATAGCCGACCCTACTTAGTGTGGGAAAAGATTTGGTTATTGTTGTTGTTGTTGTTGCATACATTATATCACATATGGTTTAGTAATATATACTGAAAAGACTCTTGAGTGTTGACTATGCAATCATCCAACTATTACTATATTGATATGCATTCTCTGTATTTGGATTTGGCATACAACTCAAATCAGGTTGTAGTCCATGGGATGGGATGGATGAGAATATAAAAAGTTACAGAGCCACGTAAACTGTAATACCTACCAGGCAACCACAGCAACCAAGTTATCTTCTACAAGTTTGTAAAGAAATCTAGAATGGGAAAAGAAAAGTTTGCACATGGGCTTTCCATGAAAGAGACGCCCCCTGAAAAAAATTGGTGAAGTTGGCAAACGAGTTTGTGATGAAGCACACACAGGACACAAGCACCTACATTCTAGAATTTAACAAATCACAACAGTAGGAACAACTCAAAGCGAGGAGTCTACAACATCTGTAGTGCTTTCCAAAGGAGGAAGAGAGATGCAAATTCTGAAATAAGAACGAATAAAGTTACTACTCAACTCTTTCCTAGATTCAAAAGAAAGGAAAGGAAGCAAAGTGTCTTTTTTTCATGAATCACACGTAGATATGTTGATAACATACATAGAGTTAATGATATTTCATAACTAATGGATTTAGGAGCTCGTAGGCCACCTAAGAAAGAATGCTTACTATTTGACTCAAACCTTGACATAAGAGTGCAATTGGGGCCATACTTGAAATGGTGATCCACAAAACAAGCACCTATATTGAGGCTGGATAAAACGAGATGATATCCAATAGGAAGTGACAATGATTTGCAGTTATAAAGTCAATTACTTGATTTGTTTCAAATTACATTCCAATAAGTGTCGGATAGGAAAGGGTACAAATGTGTAGGACTCAGTTGAGGATGATAATTGTAATGGCACTTTGAACACATGCCTACAAGTAAAGATGTATCCCTTTTTTCTTGAAAAAGAGTTGGAACATGTTACTATGATCTTCAATAAAACAAGGTAAATAAGAAGGGAAGCAAAATTCAGGAAAATGCAAAACATAAGACAGCGTGGAGGCAACAAACAATGTCTACGTAAAGAATGTTCTACCTCACAAAGATGAAAGCACATTTCAGAAAATTTGTCACAATCGTGCCACTTCAGCCAGAGATAACTATGATGGCTTTGGAACATCCTTGCCCTTGATCAATTTCAAAACTTCCATAACCTGCATGGGAAAACTTATCAATATGTGCTTAGGCGTACATTTATAACAATTTGGTAAAATAGTTGGCAACAAGGTCATCAAGTGATTACAGGTTTAAGAATCCCTCAATCAAGATTCTAAAAAATATGTGGTACCGATGCGATTTGCCTTCGTCAAGATTATGTTTTGATTCTATTCTTTTATTATACAGTTGTGGGGTTTGCTCCTTAGGAGCATCTACGTACTTTCACCATTTTTTGATCTTTCTCTATATAAAAGAGCCTTAGAGTTTCAATAATGATTTGAATCATTTTATCCAGTTTGATATTAGAACACCGGTCCTAGACCATAACTCTAGGTATCCCACCCTTCAAGGCCTCCTAAACCATACCACCACATCCTGATCTCCTCTCTCTCTTCCTTGGCGGAGGCAACGACGCCCAACACACCTTCGACGACACGCAACCACCTTCACTGCAGTGTTACGGCGATGCGGGGCTTGCTGCAGCAGCACACCGACGCTCCGACGGCATGCAGCAGCCCTCACAGCAGCATTGCGACAGCGCGGGGCTTGCTGTAGTAGCAGGCAGCGACGCTGCGACCTCAAGAGCGTTGGCGACACACTGCAGCAGCCAACAGCGGTGGCGACAACTCTCAGCAGAAGCGCGGTGACCCGGTGCAGCGCTATGACGATCATTTGCAACGGCGACAGGCGACGCAGACCAGCAGCACAGGCGACGCACGGTTCCTTGGTCCCTGTGCAGCGATTGTGAGGGGCTTCTTATCCTGATCTAGGGACTGCAGTCCTTATAGTTGTTGCGAGAGGGAGGCTAGGTCTCCTTGGGGCCACCTTAGGTGTTCTCCTTGCACCTACGTGAGGCCAACATCTGTCCAAAGAGGCCTCTTGTCAACGATGCAGATCTGAATCGAATTTCTAGATCTGCCAGTGTTTCCTTGACGTGAATATGGATTTCTTCTATGTGATTGATGGATACCTTTGGATCAGTTCGTTTCATTGATTGATGAGGAGTTGTTTAGCTCCCTTTGGACATGTTGAACTCACTGGGAATTGTTGAGTTCATGATGGAGCCGTTATAGAAGCAAGACAAGTCAGTCTTGACAGAGACCATCGTGTCAGACAATGTCATCTGAATAGACAAGGAGGTTGTTCTACACGAGGTAGGGGGCGCCGCCATCAACAAGGTAGCAGGCAGTGGACCACAGGTATGTTCCTTGGCAAGATGGGTCATGTTCAGACTGTGAATGAAGCTACAGAGCGGGCCAATGGGATTATTAGGAAAGAGGATGATACTGTTGTGTCTACTATTTTAGATACTGCAGCTCTTGCTTCTTCTGTTAATGATGGATGGTTAATTGATTCTGGGGCATCTAGGCATCTTGGTGGAGATCGGGAGTACTTCCGCATGGTATATGATGTTCCTCCTGGTAGAACAATTTAGGTGGCTGATGGACATCTTTCTCAGGTCCAAGATGAGGGGAAGGTTACTATATCTCCCACTTTAAAGTTACCCAATGTTCTATTTGTTCCTGATTTTCCGATCAGTTTGTTGTCAGTTAGTAGGATTACCAAAGAGCTCAACTACAGAGCAATCTTTGATGATGTGTGGTGTGTTTTCCAGGACATATTCACAAGGAAAACTATTGGTGGACACAAGGAAGGAGGTGTATACCGCTTAACTCAGTCTCCACTGGCAGTTGTTGGAGAGGTAGATATGGCATACAAGGCAGGGACAGCACTTTAGTGGCGCCATCGACTGGGACATCCCTCTCTAGATCGACCGGGACAAGTTATTCCTCATTTATCACATGATCTTTCTTTGTAACGCTTACCAACCAAGCAAGCATCACCATTCCAACTATTCTCCTAGCACTATGTTTACGTCATCTGCATGTTTTGACTTACTCCACATGGACATATGGGGCCCAAGTCGTACTCCAGACAAGTAGGGATTCTGTTCTACTTGGTGGTCGTTGATGATTTCTCTAAACTATCATGGACCTTTTTGCTTCATAGTAAGTCAGATGCAAGAAATACGATTCAGATGTTAACTAATTAGATCAAGACTCAATTTTCTATAGTTATAAAGATTGTTAGAACAAACAAAGCACTTGAGTTTTGCACCAGGAGACTAGCCTAGTTCTACAGCTCCCTAGGCATCATACATCAGACCTCCTACCCCCATACATCCCAGCAGAATGGCATGGCAGAAAGGAAACACAGACATCTCTTAGATGTGGCCCGAACATTGTTGATACATCACAATGTTCCATCTTCCTTCTACGTCATTCTGATTGCTTGCTACCTGATTAACAGGATGCCTAGTTCGGTCCTTCATGAGCAGATTTCATATCAGATATTATATCCAAATAGATATTTGTTTATTGTGCCTGCTCAAGTTTTCGACTGTATTTCATTTGTTCACATTCTTGGTCCTAGCAGGGTCAAGCTTGCACCTCGTGCGGTCAAGTGTGTATTTTTAGGTTACAGTGCCACCCAGAAGGGCTACAAATATTATGATCCCTTTGGTAGGCAACATTATGTTAGCATGGATGTCACGTTTCATGAGGAGGTGCCTTATTTTTCTATGAAGGGCCACCGGATGTCTACTTCAGATGCATCTGCACCGATGCCCTTTCCAGCTATCCAGTTTGAGGATATTCTTATTTCGACTCCCCCGTCTCACACTTCAAATTCCAGGGAGTCTGTGGATGATTTTGAGAAGCTACATGACCCAATGCGCATGTACAATAGACCTCACTTGACTATGTAGAGGCCATCTCCATCTACGCCACAGGTTGTTAGACTGCAGCCACCACCTGAGACAGGTACTACATCTTCCTCTATGCCACCAGACTCTCCTACACAAGTGCATGTTCACTCCACTGAGCTGCCTGTTGACGATGGTCCCACAAGTCACTCTACGGTGCCTAATGCTATTGAGGATCTTCCCATTGCTATTAGGAATGCTCCACGCTCCTGTGCTCGCTACCACGTTGCAAGTCATCTCCCCAGTGCTCATATTGGGAAATCGTTTGTCCAATTTGCTTCTGCCTTGTCAGCTAAAAAGATTCCCACTACCTATCAGCAAGCCATGCTTCATCCAAAATGGCGGGCTGCCATGGAGGATGAGATGGCTGCACTTCGGGGTCGCGAGACCTGGGAACTCACTCCACTTCCTGACGGAACTACTATTCTTAGTTGTAGATGGGTATTCATAGTGAAATTCAATCCAGATGAGGGCATTGCCAGGTATAAGGCACGTCTAGTGGCAAAGGGATTCACCCAAACCTATGCGGTAGATTTCTTTGACACCTTTCCACTAGTTGCAGACTTCTCATGGTACGGATATTGGTAGCAGTTGCAGTACAGCTTAATTGGACCTTACACCAGCTAGATGTGAAGAATGCATTCCTTTATGGTGATCTTCAAGAGGAAGTCTACATGCAGCAGCTACTAAGCTTCGAGGTTCAGGGGGAGAGTGTTTGCAGACTACGGAAAGCCATCTATGGCCTTAAGCAGAGCTCCAGAGCTTGGTTCCAAAGGTTGTCACAGGTTGTAGAGGCAGCCGAATTCAGAAAATCAACGGCCGATTTTTCTCTTTTTGTTAAAAGGACTGGACAAGGTACTGTGATGCTTCTTGTTTATGTTGATAACTTGATTGACACAGGTGATGACGAGCAGGGAGTTACTAAGATTAAGTGCATCTGTGCAAAGCAGTTTGTCATAAAGGACCTAGGAACTTTACGGTACTTTCTTGGCATTGAAGTGGCTCGTAGTAAAAAGGGTGTTGTCTTGACCCAAAGGAAGTATGCATTAGACATCTTGCAGGAGGTTAGTATGCTTGGGGTCAAGGAGGCTAATATTTCTATAGACCCCAAGATGTCACTTTATGATGAGGATGCACAGTTGGTGGATAGCAGGCAATATAGGCAGCTTGTGGGCAAGCTGTTATATCTCACTATCATGAGGCTGGATATCTCCTTTGCAGTGGGGAGACTGAGTCAGTTCATGGCCAAGCCAACATGTCAGCATTGAGACGCAACATTGATGGTACTCAGATACATCAAGAAGGCTCCTGGAAAGGATCTCCTCTTCTCCAAGGGATCTTTTATGATCTTGGTTGGCTACTCTAACGTAAAATACGTCGGATGTCGTATGGACTACAAATCCACTACTGAATTTTGCACCTTTTTGGTAGGGAATTTGATCACTTGGAGGAGCAAGAAGCATGGCACAATTGTAAGATCCAGTGCCGAGTCTGAGTACAGAGCCATGGCTTAGACAACTGTAGAGATGATGTGAATTAGGTCCCTACTTACTGACTTACAAATATAGTTTTCTACCCTAATGGAGATGAGATGTGATAACAGGATAGCCACCTTCATTGTCAACAACCCAACATTTCACAAGAGGACGAAACATGTTAAGGTTGATTGCCACTATACTAGGGACATCATTCAAAAGGGGTTGCTATATACCACACCAATCACATCTAAGGAGCAGATTGTAGATATTTTCACTAAACCCCTAGCCAGATCTCTATTTGATTCATGTGTATCCAAGCTGAGCATGATAGATATCTATGTTCCAGCTTGAGGGGGAGTATTAACATATATTTTTATTCTATTTCTTTATTGTACGGTTGTGGGGTTTACTCCTCAGGGACATCTATGTACTTTCACCTTTTTTGATCTCTATATAAAAAAGCCCTAGGGTTTCGATAATGATGTGAATCATTTCATCTAATTATGTAAGCCCCAGGTCCCAGGTTTTGGATAGAAAAAATTAGATGAAATGAGATGATTCTGTTATTGAGCCCTACATCTTATATAATGAAGAGGTGAAAAAGTTGCAGAACAACACCAGCAAAAAATAAAGAATAACAAAAATCCCCTCATACAAAATGTGCATACACTAACACTCCCCCTCAAGCAGGAGCATAGATATCTATCATACTTAGCTTGGATACACATAAATCAAACAATAACCTAAGGGTTTGGTAAAAATATCTGCAATCTGCTCCTCAGACATGACTGGTGTTGTAGATAACAGCTCTTTCTGAATAATATCTCTGGTATAATAGCAATCAACCTCTACATGTTTCGTCCTCTCATGAAAAGATGGATTGTTGGCAATGAAGGTAGTTACTCTGTTATCACATCGTATCTCCATTGAGCTAGAAAATTGTACTTCCAAATCAGTGAGTAGGGACCTGATCCACATCATCTCTGCAATCGTCTGAGCCATGGTCCTATACTTAGACTTAGCACTTGACCTAGCAACTATGTCTTATTTCTTGCTCCTCCATGTGATCAGATTCCTTGCCAAAAAGGTGCAAAACCCCGTAGTTGATTTTTGGTCCACGTGACATCCAACATAGTCTACATCAGAGTAGCCAACCAAAGTCATAGAAGATCCCTTAGAGAAGAGAAGACCTTTTTCAGGACCTTCTTGATGTACTGGAGCACCATCAATGCTGCATCCCAGTGCTGTCATGTTGGCTTGATTATGAACTGACTCAATCTCTCCACCGCAAAGGAGATATCGGGCCTCGTGATAGTCAAATATAGCAGCTTGCCTACAAGTTGCTTGTACTGCTTACTGTCCACCAACTGTACATCCTTATCATAAAGTGACATCTTGGGATCTATAGAAATGTTGGCTGCCCTAGCCCCAAGCATGCCCACCTCCTGCAAAATATCCAGCGCAAACCTCCTTTGAGGCAGGAATACACTCTTCTTGCTTTGGGCAACCTCAATACCAAGGAAGTATTGTAAAGCTCCCATATTTTTCATAATAAACTGCTTTACCAGAATGTGCTTGATCTCAGCGACACCCTACACATCATCCCCTATGACAATCAAGTCATCAACATACACAAGCAGCACCATAGTATCTCATCCAATCCTCCTAACAAAGAGAGAAATTAGTTGTCGATCTCCTAAATCCAACTACCTCTACAACCTGAGACAACCTCTTGAACCATACTTTGGGACTCTGCTTGAGGCCGTAGATGGTCTTCCGCAATCGACATACACGCTACCCCTGAACCTCAAATCCAAGTGGTTGTTGCATGTAGAGTTTCTCTTAAAGATCACCGTAGAGGAATGCATTCTTCACGTCCAGCTGATGCGAGGACCTATCTAGCTGGACTGCCACTGCTACCAACACTCGTATCATAAGAAGTCTAGCAACAACTGAGAAAGTGTCAAAGAAGTCCACCCCATAGGTTTGGGTGAACCCCTTTGCCATGAGATGTGCTTTATATCGGGAGATGCCTCCATCTTGTGAAAACCCATCGACAGCCAACAATCGTAGCCTCGTCTGGAAGTGGAGTGAGCTCCCAGGTCCCACGACCCCTAAGAGAAGCCATCTCATCCTCCATGGCTAGTCGCCATCTCGGATCAAGCGTGGCCTCGTGGTGAATTGCTGGGATTTAAGTAGCAGCCAACGCCTGTGTGAAGCCTGCAAACCTGGGGCCTAGACTATCAGTCGCAAGTGTCCCAGCTGTCGGGTAAGTAGCACGGCATCTTCCGAATAGCTATCAGAAGATCCAGATCATCACATGTCATATCACTTGTCCTGTCCCTGTGATTAACATGTGACAAACTAGCGTCGGTATCTAAGGGACTCACTTGAGAATTCGATGGTGGAGGCAAGGGAGGGGCCCCTGAAAGGTAGTGTGAGAACGGTATATGTCTGAAGCAACTCAGTCAGACATGGAAAGGGTGACGTAGCAGATGGTGGTGGTGGTACAGTAGGGATGGGAATCTCAGGAAAACTCCCAAAGCAAATAGGTGTAATGGCATGGGTGCCATATCACCCTCAGAAGGTAGATCAACTGCAGATGTGGTAAAGAATGGTATCGCCTCATTAAAGGTAATGTCTGCTGAAATGAAATGCCAAGAAGTAGTCAGATCAAAACACTAATACCCCTTCTGGGTTTGAGTGTACCCAAAAAAAATGCATTTAATTGCTCTTGGTGCTAATTTATCCCTGCCCGGTCCCAACAAGTGGACAAAAGCAACACAACCAGAGGTTCGGGTATAACATGAAACAAGGGTCTATCAGGATACATAACCTGCAAAGGAATCCGCTCATGTAAAGCAGCATTAGGCATCCGATTAATCAGAAAATAAGCCATCAAAACAACGTCACCCCAGTAAAGAGAGGGGACCGAGAGGTGGATCAACAATGTACGAGCAACATCAAGCAAGTGGCAGTGCTTCCTCTCAGCAACACCATTCTGCTGAGAGGTGTGAGGGCAAGTATCTCATGAATAATGCTACAACTGGAAAAGAAAGCATACAACTAAGTGGTATAAAATTTTAAGGCATTATCCGACCGAAAACGCTTCACAAAACATGAATGTCGAGTTTTTTTTTGACAAAATTTTCAACAATTTATCCAACATCAGGCTTATTTTTCAAAAGAAACAGCCAAGAAAGACGAGAAAAATCATCTACTAACACCAAATAATATATGTTTCCAAGTCGATCATAAATACAACTAGAACCCCAAACATCCATGTGAATTAGATCAAACATAGCAACAAAGAAAATCGAAACAAATGTGAAAAAACTAGCCCTATGATGCTTGCCCAGTTGACAAGCATCACAGGTGAAAGCAATAGTGGAGGGTATGTGCGGCAAAACTCATATGAGATAATCAATAGGCAAGTGACCAAGGCGGTGGTGCCACTGGAAATGGGACCCAGCAGAACCAAGGACCTAGGTAACAGAAGCAGCAACAACAGTACGGCTCAGACGGTACACCCCCCATTCCTTACGCCCTCCACCAATCGTCTTCCCAGTGAACTTGTCCTGCAAGACACAAGAAGATGCATCAAATGTAGCTTGACAGTTCAGATCTCTAGTAATACTGCTAACAAATAACAAACTCAATGGAAAATTAGGCATGTAGAAAACATTTGTCAGTCGCAAAGTCGAAGATAAAGACATCTCCCTTGCCAACAAGTGGCGAGTGTCTCCCATCTGCCACCTGTACAATCCCGATTGGTGTAATTAGTGCTGAGAAAAGGATCTCCTATCACCACACAGGTGCTTAGACGCACCAGAGTCAATCAACCAATTGCCAGGAGATAAAAGAGACGGCATACCAGTCGCAGGTGCCTCAGAAGAGGAGGAATGGCTGCGGTGTTTGGAGGCTGAGAAGAGGACGGCTGAGTCAACTAAGCAATCTGCTATCGTAGATTCCCAATCTCGTTACTGAGAGAACTGACATCAGGGCATAAGAAGGCTCCATCAGTGACCTTGGCTGCCTTATTGGCCACAGGTGGTCTATCATGCTTTTGCCAGCATGTAGCCTCAAAGTGGCCCATCCTGCCACAGTAGGTACACGAAGACCGAGTACATGTATCAGAAGGACTCCACGCCCACGACCACATGCAAGGGGGGGAGAGCACCTGCCACGTCCAGGGATCGTAGCCAATGCGGACGTCTAAGCACCAAAGTCAAGAGCAGAGGTGTGCAGTACTATGCTAAGTCTGTTGTAGGCTTCTCCGGAGTAGGAAACTTAGGAGCGGTGAGGATCTGATCTTTAGCCATCGTGTACTCAGGTCCAAGGCCTGCCAAGAAAAGGGAGACTACCAACTATCTCAGGAAATTCCTCCAGGACTCACAAGCACACCCGACAGATAGGAGTGATGCCTCTCCAACATTCCCTTCATAAGGGAATAGTACTACGACAATGTGCATCCCTCCTGATGCAAGTAGAAGAGGTCATAAAAGACCTAAAAAACGCTTGCGAACTTCTTTGTGTGTGAGTACATCTCACACAAAGACTCCCACATCTCATTCGCTATCTAATAATACATGATCTCATCTCCTATTCAGGGAATAATAGTCTGCATAAGCCATGCACAAACCATGGCACTATCTCTGTCCCAGTTGGCATTCATAGTAGTCTTATTTGTAGGCTCCAGATCTGTAAGAATATGACTTCCTATGACCCCTGACAGTCATAAGGAAGGTTTGGGACCACCACAGGTAGTTGGTCTCATCTAACTTGGCGATGGGGCTGAAGAATGGATTTTTGAGTACCCCGATATTCGAAAGAGAGTCCGACGTCACCTCGAAATGATCTGAAGAAGCCATCTTCGCAATCCGCAAGCCTCAATAAAGTTTCTATCATAAAAGAAACAGCAATAGATCTGCAAACATACAGTTTCAGATCTACATGTTCGATAGAAAACCCCCTTGGATGGGCATTAGCTTAACCCAGGTCCGGGAGAACACCCGAGACGACCCCAAAGAGACCTAGACTCTCTCTATGCGACTACAAGGGATGTAGCCCTTAGAATAGGACTACAAACCCCTCGCAACCGTTGTCGACTGCACGCACGAGAATCGAGGCACTACAGGAGTGCCACCGATCTCCTGCGCCAACGCTAGGCTTGCCGTAGACCCTCACCTGGCCTAGGCCAACACCGCCTTGCCTTGCTGTCACGCATGGATCAGCGTTGCAACACCGCTAGGCTCCACTCTCGATGCCGCCACCGCATGGAGGACGATGCACCGATGTGCAAAGAGAGAGAGAGATGGGATTTGGTGGTTAGGGTTTGGAGGCCTTGGGGGTGGGATACCTAGAGCCTCAGTCTAAGACCGCCGCTCTGATACCAAATTGGATGAAATGAGATGATTTTATTATTGAACCCTACATCTTATATAATGAAGAGATGGAAAAGTTGTGGTACAACACTAGCAAGAAAAAAAGAATAAAGAACCCATCATACAAAATGTGCATACGCTAATAGAAAATAAGGAAAAATGACATCTATATATATATATATATATATATATATATATATATATATATATATATATGTTAAGTGCTAATAGTGGGAAAATAATATAAAAAACATACTTCCATGTCATTTTTGCTCAATCAAAACATTTAAAAAGTCAAAATAAATGAGAGATGACATTTAGATAAAAAAGTAAACTTCCAAACAATATAGAAAAGTGAAAATTTAGTTCTTTAAAATTTAAAATGAGTTAAAAGTTCATAGCACAAAAACTACAACAATAAAATCAAGTTCTCAAACCATTGAGAGACTTGAAACAAATAGTAAAGTAGAAGTACATCCACATCAAAGAAACTCAAAACAAGAATTAAGCATTACCACACAAATGTAAATTATACACATACATATAAGACATAAATTAACACAAACATAACTTAAAAAATTTGAATAAACATTACAGCAAACAGACACACACATATGATTATTAGAAAACTAAATGAAAGAGTCATGATTCACTATTAATGCTTCTAACCTCCGGCAAGTAATGCAAGAGAAAAAAACAATAGCACATTAAAAAATCTGATAAACATGTAGCATTTTCTTAATTCTCAGACTCTAAATAATCCATCAGTGACAAACATAACCTAAAAAGACCTAAACAAAACCTAAACAAAAAGACCACATACTTACAGATGATCCAAATAAAATATATAATAAAGATAACCTAACAAAGGACCCAAATAAGCCTAAATAGAACCTAAAGCTTACCATTCAGTAGCGACAGGGAAGCAACTGTAGTGATGGGGTGATGCAGCTAGCGGCAGTAGACCCCCAGCTATTGGGCAGTAAAGGCTTCTGCAACCTCCGGCGAGGCAGCAAGGATGGTTCAAGGGCTAGGGGGTCATAGGGGCTTCTTGGGGCGACAGTCAATGGGTTTTATGTTTTGTGAAAGGGATCAAATCAGGTTTTAGGGAGGTTATATCCACAAGAAAATGCCATGTGCAAGTCACATGACTGTTGAAAGGGTCCTTTCAATCAAGACTATAGCCTCACCTTTGCCTCAACACCTCACTGCCTCGACCAACTGAGGTGCACGTCTCAAGTTACAACCCTGAGACTATAGCCTTGAGGTATTATTTTTAAAACCATTCACAAGATACAATCATACAAGCATGTTATGGGATGAAGTCAGTTTAAAGAAACTATGTGTATGCAGTATTATTTATTTGACAATCCCTTAAGTCACGAAATGCTTTACCTGACCCGATCTGCAATCTACTGCATCTTTATATAGTGTGTATATTTGAAGAGACCTTATCTACAGTCAACCTTTACTGTTTCATGGTTCAATTCTCAATATGTATTCTTGTTCATTCTTATTTTACTAAATCATCCCTATGTCTTTTTACATAGAGAGAGATAAGGGAAAAAAAATACAATAAGTCCAACAAGGAAAATAAGATAACAAATAATCCCTCACAATAACACGTAATTCAACACTCCCCCTCCAGCTGGAGCATATATATCTATCATGCTCAGCTTGTTTCTACACTTCTCAAACTGGAGGCGAGGCAGTGGCTTGGTAAAAACATCAGCAGTCTGGTCAGTGGAGGCAAGACATGTAGTACGAAGTAGACCCTACTGAATCAGACTCCTGATATAATGACAGTCCACTTCCACATATTTCATCCTCTCATGAAACATGGGATTATTAGCAATATATGTTGCAGCCTGATTATCACAATGCATCTCCATAAGCTCCTGAATTTCAACATGAAGATCTCTTAGCAGAGATCTGATCCATATCATTTCAGCTGTAGTATGAGCCATAACCCTGTACTCGGACACAGCACTAGAGCGTGAAACAACACTCTATTTCTTGCTCCTCTAGGTCACCAAATTTCCAGCCACAAATGTGCAAAAACCAATAGTAGACTGCCTGTCTCCCACGTCTCCTGCATAATCTGCATTAGAGTAAGTCACTACAGACATAGGACCCTTCTTCTGGAATAGAATGCCTTTTCCTGAACATCCCTTAATGTACCTCAACACTTACATCACCACCTGCTAGTGAATATCAGTGGGCTTATCTAAGAACTGACTTAGCTTACCCACTGCAAGGCTAATGTTTGGCCTGGTGATGGTTAGATACAATAACTTCCAAACCAGCTGCCGATAGACCTTATCATTTAGCTTCACTGTATCCTCAATTAAGTGAACTTTAGGATCCATAGAAATGTTAACTTCCTTGGATCCTAGCATGCCTGTCTCTTAAAGAATATCAAGTGCATACTTCCTCTGAGACATCACTATGCCTTGCTTACTTGTGGCGATCTCAATATCCATAAAATATCTCAGTTTCCCAAGATCTTTCATGACAAACTGGCGAGCCAAATACTCCTTCACCTGAGTAATACCATCTGCATCATCGCCTGTAAGGATAAGGTCATCAACATATACCAATAAAGCCACGGTATCAGTACTGGTCTTCCTAACAAATAAGGAATGATCAGAAGATCTCTGCATCCCAAACATAGAGTGCCTCAGACAAACGCTGAAACCAGACTTGAGAACTCTGCTTAAGGCCATAAATAGCCTTACGAAGTTTGCACACACTCCCCTAAACTTCAAAACCAGGTGACTGTTGCATGTATATCTCCTCCTCCAAGTCTCCATATAGAAAAGCATTTTTAACATTCAACTGATGAAGATGTCATCCAGAATGAGCTGCAATAGAGACAAGAATACAGACCACGGAGAGTGGTGCCACAGGAGAAAAAGTGTCAAAGAAATCTACCCTATAAGTCTGGGTGAATTCTTTGGCTACAAGGCGAGCCTTATACCGAGAAATAGACCCATCAGGGTTGTATTTCAAGGCAAAGACCCATCTGGCCCCAACCTAGTGTGCACCAGAAGGTAAAGTAGACAACTCCCAGGTGCCTCTATCAGTAAGTGTAGACATCTCTTCTATAACCACCTTCCAATGTGGATGTAGGAGAGCCTACGAGTACGAAGTAGGTATCTCCGTACTAGAGATTGTAGCTATAAAGGCATGAAACTCTGACTCAAGAGAACCTGCAAAAACAACACTGCCAACAACACGATACTATGCACATGATCTTGGAGCTTTTCTGATAGCAATGGGAATATCCTCATCTATGGGCAGAGAAAGGGACCCTGAAGACACATGAGCAGAAGAATCATCAATATTGCCAATACATACCTGAGCGGAGGACTATGGTGGCTCAGTAGGAACTGAAGAAGAGGGGGTGTGTCTTCTCTCTGTAAGTAACTGGCAACTGATATGTAGCACCCTTAAATGTCTTATCATCAGGTGGTATAGGTCTGAAAGTGCCCACAGTATTATCTGTAGTAGATACACCACTATTATGAGAGAAATCCTCCAAGGCTATAGAAGGTACAAGCATAGGGGTAGCCACCTCTATCTCTCTCAACTAGTGACTTGAGGTAGAAAAATAAGAGATAGACTTATGAAAAGTCACATCCGCACTCACATAGTGTTTCTTGAGTATGGGATCAAAACACTTGTATCTCTTCTGCGTACATATCCCAGAAATACATAATTAACCGCCCTTGGTGCCAATTTGTCACGACCAAGCCTAAGGAGGTGTATAAATGCTACACACCCAAAGGTCTTTGGTGGCACAAGAAATAAGTCAGCATCAGGATATAAGATACTCCATGGAATCTGCTCATGTAACACAGAGGAAAGAAGCCTGTTAATGAGAACACGCAGTAAGAACCACATCTCCCTAGTAATTATGCGGAACACTATTCTGAATAAGTAAAGCTCTACCTACATCCAGAATGTGGCAGTGTTTCCTTTCAGTTATCCCATTCTGCTGCGACGTATGAGGACATGATGTCTGATACACAATACCCAGTGATCCATACAAATCAGCTAGTTTCTTTGTGCAAAATTCTAATGCATTATCTGTTCTAGTTTTCTTAATGCATACACCAAATTGATTTTTCACAAACACCACAAATTGTTGAATCAAAGAGCCAACTTTTGATTTACTCCTCATCAAAAAGGTCCATGATAAGCGAGAAAAATCATCCACAAATAACAAATAATATCTAAAATTCTGGCGATCTGCCAAACAACTAGGACCCCAGACATCACAATGCAGCAAATCAAAACAGGCAGAACTGGTAAACTGGATAAATGCTGGAAAACTGGCACGGTAATGCTTTCCCAGGTGACATGCATCACACTAAATCTTCATGGTGGGAGACAAGTGAGCGATGACACGGAGTAACTTGTCCAGTGAAAGATGACCTAGTCTTTTGTGCCACTGCAATGCACTCCCCGCAATAGTCGTCTAACAGGCTACAGCAACTGGACTCTGAATTAGCAGATACACACCCCCTCCTCATGGCCACCACCAATCGTTCTCCCCATCATGCGGTCCTGAAAAATGCATCCAACAGCGTCAAAAATAGCACAACAATTCAACTGCTTAGTAATAGAACTAATAGAAAGCAGTTGCATTACCATGTCTGGTACATAATACACATCATCAAAATGCATGGAGGATATAATAGATACCCCTCCCTTACCACGGATGAGGGCATGTCTACCATCTGCCAGCTGTATTGAATGTTCCTGTGGTGTCTTCTGTAATTCTCTAAAGCACTGGGAATTTCCTGTCAAATAATCAGATGCACCTGAATCAATCAACCATGACCCTTTTGTACCTGATGCAAATGCATAGGCTGCAGTGCTGGAGGATTAAGGTTGCTCATGGGTCAACTGTGTTAATCGCTGCATAACCGAATCATAGTGTACCTTTGCAAGGGATACTACCTTAGTGCTCACACCTGGAGAGGTTGTAACAGAGGCCTGGTTGGCCACAATAAGACGGCCAAGCTTATTCCAACGCTTAGTCTCAACATGGCCAAGCCTGCCACAGAAAGAACATGTAGGCTTGCCACGACCACCATCAGTTCGGCCTCTGCCTTTGCCATGAAATAAGCCTCCACGACAACCACGAGTGCTAACAGCAGCATGAGCTAAAGATGTATTAGTAACAACTACATCATGAGTAGGTTGAATTTGCACCCTACTCAACCTTCTGTAAATTTCCTCAATAGGAGGAAGCTAAAGGAGAGTCAGAATCTATGAACGAGCCACAGAATAGTAATCACTCAGTCCTGCCAAGAACATGTGGGCTACAAACTCCTTCCTATGGTCCCTACATGTAGTATAAGTACACATCGATCTACATGCATTATATTTATCCAATAATCCCTTCATAGTGGAGTAATACTGAGACAGACTCATCTCCTCCTGCTTGAGATAACATAAATCATAGTAGATTTGAAATACTTGAGTTGAATTCAACTCATGTGAATAAGCCGTCTTCAAGCCATCCCACATCTCTTTGGCAAAACTGTAGTACATAACCTCATCGCCAATCCTTGGATTAACACTATTCAAGATCCAAGCTCTCACCATAGCATCATCCTAATTCCAAGTTACGTAGTTTCCTGTTTTCTACTCCGGTGGTGCTTCCATAAGCACATGCTTCTTATCATGACCTTCCACAATGACAAGGTTTGAAACCAAAAGAGGTAATTGCAATGCTGTCAATACGAAAGGCAATACCAAGGCGACACGGCTCAAAATCGTCCGAGGTGAAAGGCGACAAAAAGGCGATAGCATGAGTGAATTGAGGTGATCGTTTTTTATTTGCATATATATATATATATATCTTATTAACTCAATTTAATAGCACTAAATTTATAAAAACATGTCTAATAACAATGTTAGAGACTTTAAGTAGAAGAAAATGATATGAATTGTATGGTCAAAAATTGTTTCACATTATTTCAAATGGTAAAGAAAGAAAAGCTTTAAACATAAAAATCAAAATTATTATTGAAGTGAAAAACATAAAAATCAAAAAATATATATATGCATACTTATACATATACATAGTTACAATGTTACATACACATATAGCATTATATATATATATATATGTTTGTACCCTTATGTTATATATATATATATAAAGAAAACGAAGAAAGAGTTTCGTTCCCAGCTTCATCGCGGAAATGCAGAAGCTCTGGCCGATGACACTCAGGCAGTGCAGGTCGAGGAGATCATACATGGGCGATCGAGGTTGAGGAGGCACTGCAGATGGCAAGCGACGCTCAGCAACTCAGGGCGATGGTGGTCGAAGAAGCTCACCACCATTTCAAACGATCTAGGGTTCAGGCGATGAGGCGGCGAGGTGTTGCCCAAGGCGAGGAGGCACGTCGCCTAATCAAAGGCCATCACCTGGGTCTTCATCGAGGCGACAACTCCCTGTAGCGCCTCGCCTCATCGCCTTAACGCCTAAGGCACTTGCCTCGACAGCATGGGGTAATTGGTCTCATCTAATTTTGTAATCGGAGCAAATGGGCTCTTGTACACCCTACTTTCTATACTTTGTCCTGAAGACACCTCAAAAGCATCTGATGCAAACATGGTAAACCCAAACAGCAGATCTGAAATCCTGGATTATATACCAACTTAAGGAATACACATCCCGTAATCCACAGACAAAATATCCAACACTTCATTGGGGAATACACACCCCAAGTTAAAACATTCACAACAGGGAATAACACCCCGAATCAGATCAAGAGATTAAAAAGGTCATACCAACCATAGGAAGGTTATTGCTTCAAATCTTCATCCCTCAATATCCAAAAACTTTCCTACGGGGTTCTTGGAGACACCAATCCTTCTCTCCAATGACATGAGTAACGGCAAAATAAGGAGAACGACGGTAGCTGCACTGCGGCTGCGACCCACACTACTGCAGCACGTGCACCAAGGTGTGGTGACGAGCTACAAGGTCTTCAAGGCGAGGTGCAGCAACAGCACATGCCAAGAGCGACGCTCAGGTGATCCCACAGTAGCCGCACAGGCCTTGGGCAGTGCTCAAATGCCCTACAGCAGCCGCACAGGGCTTGCGCGGCGTTCATGCGCCCCGCAGTAGCTGCACAAGGCTTGGGCAACGCTCAAGCGACCCTTCGACTGCAGCAGGGTAGCGGCGAGGGGCCACAGCAGCGCCGCGATCAGGTGCTGTGCCGTTGTGGTCGTCGCAGTAGGGCAACAACGAGCAAGAGCAGCAGCGCTGTAGTGCGGTGGCGCTCTGGCTGCAGCAGTAACGGCAATCAGTGATGCTGCTACTGCTGCTGCGGCGATTCGATGGTGATGGTAACTCCCAATGAAAGGGCTTAAGGTAGGGTTAGGAACTTAGGGTTCTTTTCAGTGAAGACCTCAACCTAGTGCTCTGATACCAAGTTAAAGTAAAAAAGAGGTCTTACTTTACCAAGCTATCCCTATGTCTCCTTATATAGAGAGAGATAAGGAAAAAATAACACAATGAGTCCAACAAAGAAAATAAGATAACAAATAGTCCCTCACAATAACCCGTAACTCAACAAAGTTTCTTATTTTTAATATGATAATACCAATTAGAAGCATTTCATTGTAGATGGATCAAGCTAGAATTTTACCATCTTCATAGCATTAGTATTTGGTGGTGTTTTTGTTGAATCAAATGATAGTTATACAAAAGTAACAAAACTACAAAATAAATCTGTTTAAAAATATACTAATCTGATCTATCCATGGGCACATACAAGAAATACAAATCCAATGTACAACATTAACAAGGATTAGACTTTCGGGACAGGATTTTTTTTCGTATGAAAGAGACTTTTGGGATAGATATTGAAGCCCAACATTCACCATGCCTATGTATCCTGAGCAAGAAATGTTCTTGGGTACAATAGGAAAACTATTCGATGAAAACAAGGATTTACATAATTATTGGGTCTATACTAATAAAGAAAAAAGACAGAAGCTGAGCAATGAATTTCCTACTTCAGCAGCACAACCAAGCATCAACAACTCTAAGAAATGCACCACCACCAACCATGAACCATCAGCTCCAAAACACTCACCACCTATAAAGGTAAAACATAACCTGCCTTAATACCCACTTTAGAACCTTTTACTTACATTTGAGAGTCCTGAACCACCTATGACCTCATCTGAAGGAGAGTCCAATTATAAGTTAACTGATGCGCCAAGCAATGATTTGGATCTTCAGTGTTTAGAAAGTGGATACTTATAGTCCACTTTTTTTTTTGAAGGAATACTGCGTAGTGATACCGACTATCTGAACTATTGCTCTTCAAAAGGTAACCCGTCAATGTCCTCAGTATCTTATGCCTTGTCATGTCTCATTTTCACTTGAGTTTGCAGCATGCAGGGTGTCCTTTTCGAGGTAAAAAAATACAAGTTATCCCTCTGTTAGTAGCATTTCTTTTCTGTGCCCTCATTTTGAGGAGTTAATTTCTCCCCTTCCTAGAAGCCTACCACAAAAGAAATGTTTGCTCTCAGTTGATAGATGCTCCCCCTCATGCAGAGATGCTGGTCGGTGAAGGGTTTTCATTGTTGAATGTCTACTCAATGAAGCCATTGAGAGGTCCAAGGCTTGTTTCGGCAAAAAGCCCATCTAAACTCAACAGCAGTTCTTACTTCCGTTAAGTCCACAATGCACAACTTAATCAACTCGCTAAGAAAAAATCCTTTTTAGTAGTAACCTATCAGGGGAGGCATATATGCTGAGGAGAGCAATCAGAAGATGTGCTGATTTTTTTTTGTTTTTGAAAAGGAAAGGACACTTACCTGAGTTCTCATTAAAAAGTAATCTTATATAAGTTATAACCACAAGCTCGACAAAGTCCTCGCCCCATTAACAATATTTTCAACCCAATATCTCTACCTCCTAAAAATGGTTGCATTTCGCAAAAGCCAAATAGACCAAAGAACAATAACCCAGTTAGTGATGTTGGTCTGAATCCATCACCCCAACACCAACAAGACTCATGGATTCCCAAATGGTAGCAGAAAAATCACACATCCAAAAGAGGTGAGGAATGCCTTCCTCACCACTACCACTTAAGCTGTAGGTGGCATTAAAATTCTCAATCCATCTCCCCATCCATTTTTTTTGTAACTAGCCTTTTTCTCCTCAGAAGCCATGGAAGATCCTAACCTTCAATGGAATTTTAATATGCCAAACTAGGTGACAATCCACCAAAAGATCGTTAGTAGGTACAACGCTCCCCTTTAGCAATTTGTAGGCCCTGGCAACACTGAAACATCCCTCATTCCAAACCAATTGATCAACCAAATTGGGACAAGTGCGAAAATCATGCATAATAGATAGCAATAACTATAAGTCCCAAATCTTGGCCTCAAAGAGTCCACCACCAAAAAGGAACCAAGAAGAAACACCATCCCACACATCTACCACATCGCATCGCTTGTCCTCCATCAGTCTGAAAAGTCTCAGTGCTAAATCAGCAAAATGGCCCACCTATGTCCAATCATACATCCAGAATCGAAAAGTTCTTCCATTTCCCAACCTAAGATGAAAGAAAGGCGACACCATCAGCATGACAAAAACAATAGCTCTCCAAAAGGTAGAAGCACCATGGGAAATCATTGCCCTCTTCGATATGCTTAAGACCGTGCCATAGGAATCAAACAAAATTTGCCGCCACAGAGACTCCCCACCACCAAAAAGCTTGACCACCCACTTTGCAAGCAACACATCACAGAAACCGGCAAGATCATGGATACCATGCTCACCCTCCTTCGAAGAACAAACAACGTCCTAAGATACCGGCTAATAGAAACACCCTATGTGGTTAGCACCCTTCCAAAAAATTGCTTTCAAATATTCTCCAAAGAATGAAACACCTTTGGTGACTTGAAGATGGAAAGATAGAAAACTAGAACAGAAGATAAAACTACCCTAAGCAAGACAAGGCAACCTCCTCTAGGCAGCAACCTCGCATTGTAAGAAGTCATCCTCTTCCTCACCCTTTCCAAAAGAGGCATCAATCCCGCAAAGTAAGTTGTTTGCCCTTCAAAGGAAAACCCAAGTAAAGGCAAATGACTCGTATTCGAACGTAGGGCTTATGAGGAAGATAGAACCTCATCCTTCAACATATAAAAGGCACAAATGCCGATTTGCTATGATTAACCACCAAACAAGTTTTCTCCAAAAATAGTAACAAGTGCAACCACATTTTCAGCCTCTTCACTTCCTCAACCAAAAATAGTATTTCTGTACATTGCAAGAGAGGAGTCAAAACAAATCTATCCCTCTACCTTGAAAGCCATTCCCACCAAGGCGCCAACCTCAATATTGAAAAGAGCGGAGCTAACGGACAACCTTGTCTGACCCCTTATTGTGATTGCGTCCACATCTCGCTCGATCTCCCATTAAACAACACTGATAAGGAAGTCGTCATAATGCATCTCTTCATCAACTGAATCCGCACCTCAAGAAAGCGACACCTATGAAGAATCTTCCATAAATACGCCCACGAAACATAATCATAAGCCTTGGAGAAATCCACCTTCCAAAGAAAGCCACATCTCCTCAACCTCCATCAAGCTACCCCCATCTCCTCTACAATAATGAAAGACTCATATAGGGATCTACCACCAATAAAAGCTAATTGTATAGGACTGATCAACTACAGAAGGATGGAACATACTTGATTTGTAAGGAACTTGGGTACAATTAAATAAACCACATTGGATAAGGTAATGGGCCTATAATCATCTATCCTTTCCACACCTTGCTTCTTTGAAAGCAAGAAAAGTATAACTTATTAAGCCTCTCGAAGCCACAATTCTCCGTGAAGAATTCACATATCATCGACATGAAATCATCCTTAACAACCTCCCAAAACTCCCTGTAAAAAAGAATTTGCAACCCATCTGGACCCGACGCTCCTTCAGCCTTCAACCCGCAAATAGCAACAAAAACATCCTCTTCAGTGACATCCCTAACGAGGTCACATCCATGTCATCATCTAGGGAGCCCAAGTCAGACGAAGCAAGCCTCCATCTCCCAAGGGGGTGTCTCCTGGTAAAATCCCAAAAATAAGAGTGAAGAGCCTCCACCATCTACCTTTTGTCACTAACCGACTCCTCCCTAACACATAGCGAAGTAACAAGATTTGCCCTTCGTTTAGCACTAGCCGAAAGATGAAAAAAGCATGTGTTGGCATCCCCTTCAACCATAACTGCCTCAACTTCTGTTGCCAGTCAACCTCAATTTTATGATCCTCTTCGTCGATCACATTCTGCATCACTTGTCTCTCTTCTTATTCCATGCTAATGAGGGGTTTAGAGTCCACCCTGTCCAACAAAGACACACCATCCAAAGCTTCTCTGTGCATTCATTCTTGCTGCTCCCTAGCCTCCTTGTAGGCCATCAAAGCTACACGAATATGTTGTATTTGAGCTACCAAAGTACGTGTAGTCGAGGAGTTCCCCCCACTTCTGCAACACAAGTTCTTCGAAGTCAGGTCCAAGGAGCCATGATTTCTAGAATTTGAAATAAAAGCCAAAGACAAACCCTTCATTAAAGTTCCAAACCAATGGTGCATAATCTAAAAAACATTTAGACCTCATAGAAACATTTGCCATTTGATACTATTCTGCTAAACTCACAGAACAAAGGAACCTGTCTATCTTGGAGCTTGAGCCCGATCCATTCCTCCATGTGAAAGTGTCTCCTAAAATCGAAAAATCAAACAACTCAAGCTCATCCACCAAAGCAACAAAAGACGATGTAACTCAATTAACTCTTCCATTTGGCCTATCATCTATAGACAGCGTGGCATTGAAATCCCCACCAACAAGCCATGGTCTACTATCTGCAAAAGCCGCAGCCTACCTAATTTCCTCCCACAACTCAAGCCTAAGGGCATCATCAGACAACCCATACACAAAGGACAAAACCAGATATACAAACCATCCGACGTTCAGTTGAGAACTATAACCATTCATCTTCCTTGCAATGAATCAATCAGTTGAAAAGCTACCTTATTCCATACCATCGAAGTACCGCCAGACCTTCCAACCGCATCAACACTGATCGATTTAGTATAAAGATACCTGCCAATCTCCCTCAAAAGTCTATCATCAAAAGATTCTAGATGTGTTTCCTAAAATAATGCAATATCCACTCTCCATTCACTTAGATATCAGCACAGGGTGGTCCTGCAAAAAAGGTCATGGAGACCCCTAAAATTCCACGACATGACACTAACCATGTGAAGAGGACCTTCCCCCATGTTCCCTAGCATCAACAAGGTTCTTCTTGGAATCAACAAAACTGGTTAATTCATCATTTACCCAAAACCACCTCCGTATTAACCACCACCTGCTACTTTTGCTTCTTGATCCTCTTCCTCTTATAGAAAGAATTGTACACCAACTTTTGTCGTTAGAAAAGAGGTCGCCAACCTCCCGAACCATGGTTGGAGGACCCAGAAGAGGCCCTTCGTTCACTATGCTTTGGTCGACAGAGCTCAGTCATCGCCCCAATAGCAACAGACTCACCACCAACACCTCCACCGGAAGAGCATCAACATCAACCTTCACCTTCTCATCAAGTGTTGACCCAAAAGCCACACCACCAGAATCACTCACGACCACCACAGTCACCCCAGCACCCGCAATCGCGTTGCTCCCTCTAGTAGCCATTGCTCTACCTAACCCCGCCACAACTTCATTGGCACCACCACTACAATCGCCACCATTGCTGCAACAACCATCATTTACCATCACCGTTGCAGGATCATCGAAGGTGCTCTAAAGGCCCCCAACTCCATCAGGCGGAAGCAGCAATGGTGGAGGAAGGTCCCTTGACTCACAAGTCACAATCCAGAGAAGGTCCAACCAAGGAAGGAGAGTCGGACCCTTCGAAGAAAGGTCCACCAATACGTCCGAATGTGGATTCGGACCTAAAGGATCCACCCAAGCCTCCCACTTCAATGCCAACTAGACACACACGTGGGGGCACTGCCCCCTTTTAAATCCACAACACAATAAGAGGATCACCACCACAAGACTCATGCATGGAAGATCCAGGGCACCCATGATCAATGCTAAGGTTCCCGATGGATGTGAAGGCCCTAATCTTCCAAACTTGGCAAACGATCCTCAAAACCAACGACAGTTCAAAGGAAACCACTGTCGATGTCGTGGACAAAGCCTTCAAAGCCACCTTGTACAACCGCACCCCACTGAGCACCTCCACACGGATGAGCCAAGACAAAACTCCTGCCAGAAGGATCAACTTCGGTGGGATGCAAACCCAACCCCGACCCTCAACCTCCACCTGTACCCAATGCAACTCATCCACCTCCAAGCCAATCTTTGAAAGATGTTTGAGGCATGAGAAGCTCAAAAGCAAGGCATACCTGAGCTCCACGACTGTCACCAGTGGTAGCCATTCATCCAATGCACCACTAAAAGCCGATGGTTCGCACCAATTGACTTTTGCATCCCCGATCACTAAGGAGTGGAACCAAAGCTGCTCTCGATCCCCTTTGAAACACTAAGGACCAACACCAATTGAAGCAAACTTAATCACTTGAGAAGTTGTGAAGAAGGAGAGAAAAGCCCTCCTGATCACCTTAGGAAGAGGGGAGCCCCCCAATACATCGCCCATCAACATGTCTCCAAGGAAACGATCGACCTCTTGCCTTGATGCTAACCATGGAGCATTGATCATTGGCAATAGAGGGACATCACCGCCTGATGTAGGTCCACTCAACCCGTCACTCCTCACCGAAGGCCTCGAGATCAAGGGACATGACCACCTCCAATGACCCACTCCATTACATCTCTGGCACACCTCCAGGTCCCAACACACTGCTGCGAGATGTCCCCTTCCACGACACTGAAAACAAATGATGTCTCGATCGGTTTGACCTCTCCTCCCCTTTGCATATGTCCCCACAACCAACATCCAATCACCCTCCCCACTACTACGGCGAACCCCACTTCCCCCTCAACCATTTGCTTCCCCCCCTCCCTTGCCTTTGACGCTCATCTCTCCCCTCCCGAGATAGAACAAAGGTTGGGTAATGGTTGTGGGCAAGACAAGATGTGCTGATTATAGAATGCCATATATGGTCTTAACTCTTTAGCAAAGGTTGCTTGCATGGCTTGATAATTTAGTTCCACTATTTAGAGTTAAAGTTTCCAAGTGTGTCATTCTTACTACATATGTTGATAACATTTTCTAATTGGTATTGATAGATCAAGAACAACTATGGAGAAAGATCCTTCAGTCACATTTTCTTACTTAAGACCTTGGTAATCTTAATTATCTTCTTGGCATTAAGCTCTCTCAAACATCTGATGACAACTCAACAGGACTACCTCTGATTATTTTGCAGCAAAGTAAATCTTCCTTGTGAGACAAGAATGCTGGGTTGTAAACCTGCCTTTCAACCTTGGATCTAAAGGGTTGTCCTGATGTTCCACAAACTAGTCCTTATTTTGATACTAGATGCTGTAGAGCCTTACTGGAAGAATTTATGTACCTAACAATGTCACACCTGCTCCAAGATATTTTTTTCACTTGGCCATATTAGTCAGTTTACAGATGGGCCATAACAAGTTCCCTGGAAAGCCATGTGACAGATCTTGAGTGCGTTTTTTTTTTCGAAAAATCAAGATCTTGAGATATTAATTATAAATCATATCTGGGTGATGGCACCAGACTTCGCTTTTGGATGTATGCTTGGTCCCCTGTTAGCATACTTGCAGAGAATTAGCCAGATTGGCAGCCTTTACCCTAGGCCCGGAGATTTCTATAGCAGATTGTTTTGTTAATGGATGTTGGACCCCAGCTCTGCCATAGTCCCTTTCCTCTGCCAGGACAGATGAGCTTCTATTACTGCTTTAGACCTTTCAGGACATTAGACCCACTCTAGGTGGCAATGGGTGGGTTAGGCATCATGGTAAATTCTTTTTTAGAAGGGCATATCTCCAATTCATGGAAGGTGAACCAGCATGATTTGGTGGTCGAATGCAAGAAGATTTGGAGAATGAAGGTCACCATGAAAGTCAAATTGTTCATGTAGTTGCATAGAAGGAAGAGAATGATCTCGAGTGTGTAGGAGTGATTGGACTCCTCGAGATGATTTTACTTGTGCTTTTTGTGGCACGGACACCAATCATTTTTGATACTGAAGGAGGCCCCATTCCATGCCAAAGCATCTGCTTCCACCACTGCCAGTCTGCTATCCTGAATCAAGGATAGCAGAACTTGAAAAGCTTGAACTCTAGCCACAGAGAAGTTACCAGCAAAGGTGGGAGACCAGGAGCTAGACACATCATCCCCCACAGCTGCCACACATTTATTTTTATCGAACAAGAGGGCATAGAATCTAGGAACAACATCCGCCAGGATACCAGCTTCAGACCAATTACTTTCCCAAATTCTGAAAGTCAGACGATTTCCAAGACCAGGTGGAAAATACTAGTCACTCTGCTCATCACACAAACAAGGCCCCTAAAAAAGGCAGAAGCACCGGTAACATGTGCAATCATCTGCACCCAATCCAGAGAAAGGCCATAAGAGTCCCTCAACAACGATGCCACACCGAATCAGCATTTTACATAAGCTGGACGACCCATTTGGAGAGCAAGGCATTATTAAAATCAGCTAGCTTCAAGACTCCCAGCTCCCCCTTCCTTTGGGCTACATACTTGTTGAAAGATCTAAATAATGCAGAAGTAAGGTATCAAATAATAAATCAATCAAAGAACACTTGGATTTACGTGAAAACCTCACTCACGAAAAGCGGGAAGAAACTACGGGAGAAGTGCCCCTATGGGCGTGTTTCTATTTATTTATTCTCAAAAGAATAAGTGGGAGGTATACGGCTATTTATAAGCCACCACACACAACACAAAGTCCATATCTTACGATGTGGCAATAAACCAACTCACATTCTCCAACAATCCCCCTCAAGCTGGAGCATGGACCGCTCAACTTATAATACAAAGAAATCCACTCTACACAACAGAACACAACCTCTGGACTGGTTCTTGCTTGTAGGCGGGAACACAAGCTGAAGTTGCCAGACGAACTGTAGCTAACTCTAACAATGGCCTCTCCTCTAGAGACTATGCTGGTGGCTCCCCATTCAGTATCCATAAAACGGGTCTTCCGTTGAAGACCTCAAAAATCGGATCTCACGAAACTGGATCTCCCACAAAAAAACATGAAATGGGCCCTTCCTCTGAAGACCTTGAAACCGGATCTCCCTCTCTCTGGAGACCTCGAAACTGTGAACCTCCTAGAGTTATGGTTTCTCATGTGTAGTCCATGAACAAAAGAGACTCTCGAATGGAAGATGACTATAACAGGCTTCCACACTCCCCCTTTCTCCCATACTCGTATGGGAGAAGAAACAAATATAGAGAAGAAATGAGAATAGAGAAGAGCTCCTCTACCTCTTCTCTGGAATTTTCATCTTTTTTTCTTTTTTTTTTCCTTAGCCTCCATTTTTTAAAAAATGGTCCAATGGACCTTAGGAAACCCGCTCTAATAGGCCACCTACAATGGGCCATGCCTCTTGCACAAAGCTCCCATGATAAACACACAGTATGCACACAATGAATATAGAAGGAGCCCACCCCACATAGGGCCCTTCTTTTTCCTTCATCTCCTTCAGCAGCGGCTTCTTCGACACCATCGAAGCCACCATCAGCATTGTTAATCTCGGCACCATCAACACTGGATCTCCAATCTCGCCCAAATCACGACTGCGTCAGATCTCTCATCCACAATCTTCGCCTTGACCACGCGCAAGCCCTAGTGCCGCCATCATCTCCTTCCCTTGTCAACGTTGCTGCCCTCGATGCCAACCTCCCGATCAAGTCGACTTGCCACTTCTCTAGGGTCCTCGATGTCCGTCGCGACCTCCGCAAGTCTTCTTCGCTAGCCGCATGGCCGAGGGCATTGGCGACTACAATAGGGCCCCTGCATCTTCCCCTTCCCGAAGGCTTCTTTCCCGCTCATCCGTCAGTCTCCTCACTGTAAGGACACAATGGAGACATCATATCTCTGAACCTCGACCACCAGTACGACCTCGCCTTCAACGTCAACCACGGCTCCACCTTCAAGCTCCTCGTCGACTCCTTGCCTTCAAGCGCATCTTCAGATCACTGCGCTTGAGTATGGCGACCTCCTCGATGATGAGGCTCCTTTCGGCGGACTTCTCCACCATGGGGGGGCCCTGCGGCCGTCGACGCGACTCCTGCCACTGTTGGATCTAGGGTTTAGGGGGGCGATGGCGGGCTAACCCCTAGTGATCTCTAAAGGCCGATCTAGATCACCGCCGTCTCCGCTCTCTGTGGTGCTTCTATGGATGGCATTGTGGCAAGATTTGAAATATCGCGATATATCGACGATTTATTGTTGCTATATCGCTTTCGATGGGGTTGGGTAGTATCAATACCCCCAAAGTATTTTTTTCCCCGGATGTCGATGATATATCCCCGATATGGGGAGATATCTCCAATATATCGGGCGATATCGCCGAGATATCGACAATATAAGAGCTGTTGGCGTTGGATTTGTGGGCGGGAGGTTTAAAATCTGAATTGCTGGGCGAGAGGTTTGGGAGCTGCTGGGCGGGAGGTTAAGATCTATCACGCGCTTGCACGCATAAAAAATCATCAATATCGGTGATATATACGTTTTTTAGGCATCCTGATGGGATCTATTGTAGCATAAGTCAAAGTTTCGATAGTAAGAGATAACTGAACCAGAGATGTTACAAACAAGTAAAGGAAGAGCCACCTGATGGAAGTGAAACATGGCCTACATATGGTGACTGCCAGAAACCAATAGACACCTTCGCAACCACAACCAATCACTCGACTTGTCAATAATAATGTCTTGAAACATAAGAGACATGACATTAAACATTGCTTTGCAATTCAACTACTTCGTAATTCTACTAATAGCATTAGACTCAAAGGGAAATCGACAAGCACACTCTCCAGTCGTACTGTGAGGTGCATCTTGTACCTTTCCCTGACCTATAATGGGCGAATGCCTTACATTAGCAACTAATTCTCAACACCCGAATCAACCAACCAATCAATGGCTCACACACACACACATGTAAAAAAAATCATCAATATCGGTGATATATCCCTGATATAACACATATACACATTTTTTAGGTATCCTTTCATGATATATTATTCATAAAAATGTTAACATTTAAATTTTGTAATATTTTATGCCTTTCTAAGCAATTTCCCTAAAATTCACTGATATCGACAATATATGTCCGATATATCCCTTTTTTAGCTTGTCGATACAATATCGATATCGATATTTAAAACCTTGCATTGCGGCCATCGTCAGATCACCATCATCGCCGCTCCCCATCACACGCCATCACCACTATAGCCCCTCATGACAAACTTGGAACAAAAGATAATAAAATCGTATAATCTCAAGAACAAATAAATAAATCCAAGATCGACTTGCTCTGATACCAAGTTAAAAGATCTAAATAATGCAAAAGCATGATATCAAAACAATATATCAATCACGGAACACTTGGGTTTACATGAAAACCCCACTCACAAAGAGCGAGGAAAAAACTACGGGAGAAGTGCCCCTATTGGCGTGTTTCTGTTTATTTCTTTTCAAAAGAATAAGTGGGAGGTACACGCTCATTTATAGGTCACCACACACAACACAAAGTCCATATCTTACGATGTAGCACTAAACCAACTCACATTCTCCAACAATACTTCACCCCAAGCCACCAAACGTAGGAATCTATCCACATGATCTGGGCCCCTCCAAAAGAATCTCCTCCTGAGTTTACTAGTATCCTGTAGCACCTTCCTAGGCAGTTTGAAAACTGACAAGAAAGAAACAGGGATTGTGGACATGAAAGCCTCCCCCACCCCCAACAAAGACAGTAAGCAGCCACTCCAACCCAACAATCTCCTTTGAAGTCTGTCAAATCAGCAGCGCCCAATCGCCACAAGAGAGTTGTTTACCCATCAAGGTAAACCAAGGTATAGGAAAGGTAGAGTGCGGGTGGCATCCCAAGCAGTTCCAAGCAGATCGCAATATTCACATTGTCCATCTCAGAGGGAACAAAGGCAGGCTTTGCATGAATGGTAACTGACCATCTCCTTTTCTAAGCATATTTTCTAAAAATCTGAGTGATTTGCATTTGCTGGAAACAAGTTTTGCATGTTGAAAGTTTTAGTCTATAACAATGCAAGACTTTCAGATAGCAATGAACTCGAGACCAAGTTGATTCATGCACAACTATTGATTCACAAAGCCTCAAGAAGAAAGATAGAGATTGAGCTCAAGACCAAGTGAATCTCAAGAACTCAAGGATGCAGACTCTGTAGTTTTTTTTTTCCTTTAAAAAAAAATCTTAGATTTTTAAGATATTCACTTAAAAAACAATGTAGAGAGAGAGAGCAATGATAAAGCAAAATGCACCAATTATATAAAATGAACAGTATGATAATGGTCCAAATCATATGACCCAAGACATACATGTTCTTAAAATTCCTTTTTTTTTTTTTGAAAAAGGTAAATATCTTGGACATGGGATTTGATCCTGTAGAGATCTTTGGGGGGAAAATAGCTCTTATTATTGATCAAATAAAGAGGCCCTAGCCCTCTTTATAGAGAGAGAAAGGGCACACATGGAAATCCAACCTAGACCTAAAAATAGTAAACACTAATCAACTAAACTTATTTATTTCCTAACACTCCCCTGCAAGTCTAGATGCGGGAAACAGCGAAGACTTGGATCTTTAAGGTAGTGAAGATCAACTCTTGTCAATGTGGTAGTCCTCTCTGTCTCTTCAACTCTGGGTGTCTCTTCTTATACACTCTCACAGAGCCAGTCAACGCTCGGTTTCTCTTGGGGAGCGTAAGAGTACTACCCGAATACTTGACATCTTGAAAAGACTCCCGTCTTCAACTCTTGTGTCTTCCACTCAACATGTAAGGACCCAAACAAAATAGATCAAGAACTTGAGGAGCTACACACAAAAGACCCAAAACAAAATACTAAAAACACAAACTTGAAACTCAACCAGACTTAATAAGCAAATAACCCCATTTTTTTTCTTTTCTCTAAACCCTAAAGCAAGCAACCGTTCAAACTAAGGAACAAAGCCCCACTCCTTCACAAACTTCATCTTCCTCCTCTTTCTACCACTATCCCTCCTGGAGTGTGTGAAACAGTAGGCGCAACACCTGCAGCAAACATGGAGAAGAGGAGAGGAACCACCATCGAATCCATCTTCTTCTCCTTCTCCCTTTTTTTTTTGTTTTCTCTGTGGGCGGCGATACTGTAGTAGGGAGGTTGGTGGCGGAGCCCTGGTGAGCCGAAGGAGGATCAGACCACCTTGGTCCAATGTCTCAGCCTCCAAGGAAACCAAGGGTGCCTCCAGATCTTCGAACGGACATGATTTAGTGGCCCAAAACTCTGATCCAGAGCTTCCTCCTCAAGGGCGGTGTCGAAGCTTGTTTGGCTCGCCAACGGCAACTGCATCAACTAATGGCTGTCGGAGAAGGTCAACGTGATGGGGACAAGGCCTGCGACCATCCCTGTGGCGGTCTTTCGTCGAACAGAGGCCGAAGGCGATGCCGGTGATGTTGTCTTCACCGGCGACGAGCAACAGGAGAGGAAGAACAAAAGGGGAAGAGGAAAGGTTTGGGAGAGGAGAGGCCCTCTCCGGTGGCTTGCCGAAGGCCAGCATTGTCGGAGGGCCTCCCCACCCTAGGTTTCCTTCTTCTAAACCCTAGACCACCAAGATCGATAGCTCTGATACCATGTAGAGATTTTTGGGGGAAATATAGTTCTTGTTATTGATCAAATAGAGAGGACCTAGCCCTCTTTATATAGAGAGGCAAAGGGCATACATGCAAACCCAACCTAAACCTAAAAATAGTAAACACTAATCAACTTAACTAACTTATTTCCTAACAGATCCTATAACCTCTAGCATGTTGGTGGGGTGTTGTACCATTGAGGCAACACATGTTCTTTGAATTCAAATTTCTAAATATTAAAGTTTCCATACGTAGGTTTTTGTATGTCACTAACAAGATTGAAGTGCACCATCACTTAATATGCGCTTGTACAACGTGTTCATAGTAGGACACATGTGCCGTTTTGTAAGGATCAAAACCGATATATGCAGATCACAATTGAGACATCCACAGTTCCAAATCGGTAGTATCATTACACATGCGCCAGTCCAAGTACCCTTGTACAGATATATGCTACATAAGTATTGCATGAACCTAAACCGGGAGTTACATGCATCACTACATATCAAGTGCACCAATACACATGCACTAGTCCACTCCATATGTATTGATCAATATATAACCATTCAAATTGTTGGGAATCCAAAAAGAAGCCACGTGGACATTGCCACATGGCACATCTAGCCACGTGGCAGCACCAGGAGCAGCCATCTAAAGGTCCAGCAACCGGCGGTGTAGGGGTCCTTTGGAACAATTTTGGGTACACTAAAAATAGTTGTTTCCTGTTTTAATTATTTCCTAGTTGGCTGTTTTTTATTCTTAGTTGTTTCCTATTTTTAGCAAGTTGGTTTAGAAAACTAGTTGTGGGATTTGTTAAAGAGATTAGATCTTTTCAAATGAGAGAAGATCTAATCTCTAATAGGAATAGAATCTTTACTATTTTTAATGAGTATGTTCTCTCTATAAAATAGAGAGCCTCTTAATTATTTTCAATTGAGCAATAGAGCAAATAGAAGAATTTTTCCAATACAACAAAGCTCCTCTCCTTTCTCTACTCCTCTCTCTCTGCAGTGAATCACCAAGGCCAAATCAAGCCTTTAGTCGGTCAACAAGGAGCAATTGCTCCTTCATCCAGCCGTTGCCTTCTCAACATACTCGCTGGTCACCCAAATCAAACATCTGGTGGTTGTTCCAGACGTCTTATATGCATGTTCCAGTACTTTGCATGAGATTTCCGGATCTCTCCAAGCACAGGAGCCTCCACGCTCCGTTTGCACCCACCTAGAAATCTCTACATGGTATCAGAGCCTACGTTCTAAGCTTCTGTGCATGTAGGAGATCCAATTATTCGTTGGAGTTTCTCGCATCCAAAGAAGTCCTCAAATCCAGCGAGTTGCGCGGAAAAGGTCTAAGGATGATGGAATCTACCATGACTGTGGGAGATGCTACGATCGACCCTGGAGAGAGCAAGGTAGTTGTCTACGGGACAATTATCAAACTGAATGGCGTTGCCAACTACGTCTTGTAGGCTCGCGCCTTCAAAATCTTCGTTAGTGGACAAGAAAAACTTAATATTCTCCTTGAGGAGGCACTAGACTTCAAGGACGACAAGAAGAAGAAATACAAGAAGGAGATTTATTAGAAGAGGCATCATGTAACCTCTAGAAGAGCACCAAGAATGTATCAACTTCTACTTTTTCTCTTGGTGACCTTGGCTTGAAGAAAAATCGAAGGTCTTTGCCGGCCCAGGAGAAAGGCACCATACTTCTCGAGGAGACACGTGGAACTTCCTAATACATCGAGGAACGCCGAGATGAAGAGTTCGACTCTCAAATGTAGAAGAAGAGCCACATGGATCCTCAAAATCCCAAGAAGAAAAATGATGCATCAATTTTGGCAAGATTTTAGCCTCCCGACCTTCAACTTGAGAGGGAGTGTTGAGAATCCTAAAAGAAGCCACATGGACACTGCCACGTGGCACATCAGGCCATGTGGCAGCAACAATAGCAGCCATCTACAGGTCCAGCAACCGACGGTGCAGGGGTCCTTTGGACCAATTTTGGGTGCACCAAAAATAGTTATTTTCTGTTTTAATTATTTCCTAGTTGGTTGTTTTCTATTCTTAGTTGTTTCTTATTTTTAGTAAGTTGGTTTAAGAAACTAGTTATGGGATTTGTTAAAGAGATTAGATCTTTTTAAATGCGAAAAGATCTAATCTCTAATAGGAATAGAATCTTTACTATTTTTAGTGGGTATTTCTCTCTATAAAATAAAGCCTCCCAACTATTTTCAATTTAGCAATAGAGCAAATAGAAGAATATTTCCAATATAACAAAGCTCCTCTCCTTTCTATACTCTCTCTGCCGTGAATCACCAAGGCCAAATCAACCCTCCAACCGGCCAACAAGGAGCACTTGCTTCCTCATCCAGCCGTTGCCTTCTCAATAGACTCACTGATCACCCAGATCAGATGTCTGGTGGTCGTTCCAGATATCTTATACGCACGTTCCAGTATTGTGCATGAGATTTCTAGATCTCTCCATGCACAGAAGCCTCCACGCTCCGTCTGCACCCACCTAGAAATCTCTACAAAAATGATTCTCTTTTCCAATTTTGGCTGATTTGACTGAGCCAATCACATTTCATTCACTTTCAACAACTAATTGTCAACCTCTAATTACTAGAGTTTTACAAATAGGTGTCTCCACACCCATTTATACACATCAAAGCACACTACCATCTATTCTACTCTATACTTCAAGCAATAGCATCCCATTGCTCTTGTGCTCCACTTCCATCACACTCCCACACAAGCACTTCCTGCATCTGCCTCTTCACCTCCAAATCAAGCTAGAATTCACATCTCTTAAAGGAGGCTTAAAAAAAAATCTTGTGTATGCTTTTCTTTTTGCAATTATTGGACTAAATTTCCTCTCATTTTTCTTGGAAGGTTATGTTCCTCTTTTATCTTTCATTATATTATATTATTCAGGTTGAGGCTACTTGTTAATTGTCTTGATTTTCACAAATTGATTTAAGCCGATTGGATAAAAGTCAAGGTCGAAAATTCCAAGTTGAAAGACTAAAGTAATAAAGTGATCTATGTTGGGGGAACCACTCTAAATCACTGTCTATTTTGTGACTGATTTCTTTTTTTGGATTGTTATACATCATTTTTTATCCCACACATCATCCACCCCTCCAGTGCAGTGGCTAGATTTGTAGGTCGTTCCAGCATCTCAAAGCAATGCATGCCTACGGACAAGCCAATTCAAGAACCCAAATATAATGTTTGTAAGGCTCCTAACAAGCCTATGAAGAGGCCAATTCAAGAGCCCGAATATAAAAATAATAAGACTCAACTAAAATCTTTCAAGATAATACATGGAAGTGAGTATGGAGGGCAGAAATAAACAAGAAACAAAAAAAAAGACGTTTTCAAGGGAATAAATCTGCGTAAATAAACTTGGGAGACACATAATATTCCATCACATGTCTAGTTATTAACTTATTAACATCCCATGTCATGTAAGAGGTTAAGCAATTATAGTGAATAAATTTAATTTTGAATTGTGGCCAAATATGAAAGCATATATTTTCCTAAGTCTTTGTGCACGTTTCTTTTTGGTGGGTGTTGTGTGTGTGTGTGTGTGTGTGTGTGGGAACTTAAAGCTAGTTCACACCTTCCAAAAAACAAAAGGCTAGTTCACATTACAATTCACAATAGACTTTTAAAGTGAAAATGTAAAACACTACAGGAGAAGGCCCCCTTACTCCAGGATAATGTTGCAATACTGGAAAGTAATGCTCAAGTACAATGTAGATCTTGGCAAGAAGATTTAGAAGAGTGTCAACTTCATCGCCTAATAAATCAACCTGTTTGTCAAAAATAATTTCTGATTAGAGAAAAGGATAATTTTGGCAAAATACTCAAGGACCAAATTTGAGAACTTAAGCAAAAGCAATAATTGGAATTTGCATATATTCAATTATACCATGCAAGAAGTAGAGTCAAAAATAGTGCATATATATCCCTAATAGGACTAGTCAAAGAACTTGAAAACCTTGCAGAGTTCAACAACAATTCTATCCGTAAAATGCTAGCAACTTCGAGTCCACTTTGCTCATGAGACAAGCTCAAGCCTTAAAATTGAGCTCATCCTATTCATGACTCAAGCGCAAACTGTCACAGTATGCTAGCCAACAGGATCCACGGCAAAATATCATATTATACATACATATCTAATAACCCAACCAGTAAATGACACAGAAAGCAATCAAGCTCTCCCAATAAATACAAGGCATCCATTTACGCATGTAAAAGATTTAAGTCTCAATTGAGTTCTATGAGGGCTGAGAATTACGACTTTTCAGCTTGTGCTCAAGCAATATGGGCAGTTTCCTAGGCTAAACTACACAATTGTAGGAGCACCTTAAGTTTTTTTTTAAGAGAAAAAAAGGATGATTACCGACACTTGGTAACCATCCATCATTAAATTATAAAAGGTAACATACTTACAGATTTTACAACCACAATTCTGAGTGACAACACACCTCACAACATTTTCAACGCACGCTTTTTCCCTCCTAAAAATGGAACCATTACCTTGCAACCAAATCAACTACAACATAGCCACCGCTTTTACCCACCCAGCGGTATCCACATGCACCAATGCACGGAGAGTGCCACTAAGTTGCAAAAGAAGACAAGTCAACCTGCCATACATCGAATCTTGCCCAAGCCTCCTTAGAGAGGTCGCATTGGAAAAATAGGTGCTTAAGATCTTCCGTTGCAACTAGAGAGAGATGTCAATCTGCTATTCCCCAACAGAAAATCAATCTGAACCGATTTGGGTGGGTAAAACTCACTTCATTTAATATTTGGGGTTTTTACATACATGCCCCTATAAACTTGTGATATTGTGTCTATATCCCTATAATCTTGGTAATTACGTAAATACCCCCTCAATCTTCCCTCCATTAACAAAACTACCCTTCCGTTAGTCTGTAGTTTGGTTAAACTATAATGACTGTTACGTTAGGGGTATTTTTGTTAATGGAGGGAAGATTGAAGGAGTATTTACGTAATTACAAAGCATACGAAAATTTTAATGTTTAAAATCAGCGACAATACCCATAGTACCCCTAAACCAACACCCACAGTACCCCCAAAACCCTAAATCATCCCCTCCACCACTCTGGACTTTGGCACGACCTCCTCTCCTCCCTAAAGGCCTTCACCTCCTCCCCCCTCCCCCTCCTTCACTCCACCTACTCCTCAACCGCCTCGCCTCTTCTCTCCTCGCTAAGATCTCCGCCAATTCAAAGATACCCATCACCTCTCCCACCCCGTTCCACCCCTCCACATCTTCCTCCTCTTCTCCCGAGGCCAACAATGGCCTCCGACCATCCTTCTCTTTCCCAAGAACGTCGAAGCCCAACAGGGCCACACCCAACAAGGAGTGGTGGCTCGACGACCTCACCACCCTCCACCCCAAGGTCATAGAGAAGATCACGAGGGTGCTCGACCCTAACAATAGGAACCTCCTCGCAAGATTCCTCCTCCACTACCTCGCACAAGACCACCACAGAGGGAGTGCTCGGCCCTCGCAGACACGACCGTGCACAGGGTCCTATCCATGGGGAAGGGGGTGTGGTCCTGTAAGGGGTTGTTCCAGGTCCTCCAGGTGGCGTCCTCCGCAGGGGTCAGCTCGAGTTGCAGGGAAAAGCTCGCATCTTTAATGGGTTCCCTCCTAGACCAGGCCACCCTCAATGACCTCGTGGTCTTCATTGGTCACCACCACCACCACAACCACGAGACCGTGTACGATGTTGACCTTGTGTTGAGGTTCATCAAGGTCTTCGTGGTGGGTGGTGATGGGTCACTCCCATCGTCTTCATCAACATCTTTGGAGAGGGTGAGGAAGGTGGGGAAGTTGCTGGACATGTACCTCGGAGAGGTCCCTTGATCAGGGCCTGAAGGCTTCCAAGTTCCAGTCTTTGGCCGAGAGCCTCCCGAACCACACAAGGGACTGCTTTGACGTGGACGTCCTCGAGAGGAAGTTCGAGGAGATGGCGGAGTGCTCCGCCATGTGTGATTTAAGGTTTTGGGGAACTTTGGGTGTTAGGTTTGTGGGTACTGTGGGTACTAACCTTAAACATTAAATTTTTCATATGCTTTGTAATTACATAAATATCCCCTCAATCTTCTCTCCATTAACAAAAATACCCTTGACATAACGGCCATTATAGTTTAACCAAATGACAGACTAATGGAAGGGTAGTTTTGTTAACTGAGGGAAGATTGAGGGGGTATTTACGTAATTATCAAGATTATAGGGGTATAGACATAATATCCAAAGTTTATAGGGACATGTATGTAAAAATCCCTTAATATTTAGGTGGGTTTGGGTTTTTGGATGCAAACCCGATCGAGTTTGGGTTCGGGTATGGGGAAACGTACCCCTGAACCCATATACCCGATATAAATATATTTGTTGGAGAATATGGGTTGGTGTATAGTACCACATCTTGAGATGTGGTTTGTTGGAGTGTGTAGTGGCCTATAAATAGGCGCATACCCCCTACCTATTCATTTGAGAAGAATAATAGAGAAACACGCTCTATCGGGGTCTTTTCCTGTGGTTTTCTCCCTGCTCTTCGTAAGTGGGATTTTCACGTAAATCTAAGCATTCTTTTGATTGCATTACTATTTTTGATATCATATTAATACATTTCCGCTTACTATATTATTCAACTTGGTATCCGAGCGAGTTTATTCTTAAGTTGGTTATCCATTTATTATTATTTGGCATTTGGTTCATTCCTGTTCATTTTTATGTACAATCCCTGTTTGTTCTCCGACGTCGATACCAACAACAGCGCAAGTCCTAAGGCTGTGTTTGGTAATGGGGTTAAGGGGGGTTAAAATGAAATAAGTGGAAATGGTGTTTGTTTGGGTAGTGGAATAAAAAGAGGGTTAAGTATAGGGTTAAAATGATTGGTATATTGATGTGATGTTAGTGGATATTTGTTTAATAATATAAGTGGGAGTGGAGAATATTAGTAGGTATTTGTTTAAAATAAAAGTGAGAGTGGAGGGTGTAGTGGGTATTTTTTAATAGTAAAAATAAGTAGGAATGATTGAAAATTATTATATAAGAGTTTGTGTTGAAATGATAGAAAAAATTTGGAAAAAACTTAGGATAACCCTTAACCTGAGTTAACCCTGTTGCCAAACGGGGCCTCAGAGATCAGTGTTGTCTTCATGAAGGCATTGAGATCGAGCGGAGCAAAGGAGCCCTAGCGACGAGCTCACACCATTGCTAGAGTGGCGTTGTGGAAGTGGTGGCGTCACCGGTGCCACTAGGGCTCGGCACTAGTCACCAAAGCCCCCTCCCTCTGGTGGCGAGAGGAGGTGGCACGATGAGAGAAGGTTTGTTACTTTGCCTAACCGATGTTGCGATGCGTCAGAGAAAAGTGGCAACAACCTCCTAGTGACACTGTGTCAAGGAGAAGTGACACAGAGGAGAGAGGCCACAACGCTCTCAAAGACTCTCAAGGGGAGCCACTAGGGGTCAGTTGTCCTCTCCACGAGGAACTCCGAGATCGAGAGGATCTAAGGGCTTCTTGGCGTTGAAGGTGAAAAGCAAGGTCGAGGTCGACGGCAGCTGTCGCGTGGCTAAGAGAGAGAGAAGACGAGGGTGATAATGGACGTGGTCGAGATCTTGTGAGGAGGCAACTCCTACAATCTTCGGCGAAGAAATCACACAATCTCGCGTTGTGTATCTCAAAGAGGACTTGGCAAGGAGATTGGTAATGATGGTGGCGATGGAGCGAAAGAAGTCATGGTTCTCCCCCCTCCCTATTACCTTTTATACAGTTTTTTTTTATCATTTTGGTTATAGAGGAGACGAAGGTGCATAATAAAAAAACGGGAGGAAAAGAAATAAAACTGAGGAGAACAGGAGTTTGAAACAAAAAAAGGGAAAAGGAGGGAAACAAATGAAGAGGAAAAATAAAAAAAAGGGAGAAAAAAAAAAAGAAAAAAAGAGATGAATGTTTACGAGAAGAGAAGCACTTCTCTATTTTGATTATATTTCTTATTTATTTCTTCTCCCATACGAGTATGGGAGAAAGGGGGAGTGTGGAAGCCCATTATAGTCACCCCTGTTCGGGAGTTCCTTTTGTTCCTGGACTACACATGAGAAACCATAACTCTGGAAGGTCCAGAGTTTCGAGGTCTCCAGAGAGGAAGATCTAGTTTTGAGGTCCCTAAAGGAATGGCCCATTTCAAGTTTCTGTGGGAGATTCAATTTCGTGGACTCCAGAGAGGGAGATCCACTTATCAAGGTCTTCAGAGAAAGACCCTTTTCAGGATACTGAATGTGGAGCCACCAACACCAGGTCTTCAAAGGAGAGACCATTGTCAGAAGTCAGCTACAATTCGTCCAACAGCTTCAGCACGTGTTTCCGCCTACAAGCAAGAACCAGTCTAGAGGTTGTGTTCTGTTATGTAGAGTAGATTTCTTTGTGTTACAAACTGAGCATTCCATGCTCCAGCTTGAGGGGGAGTGCTGGATAATGTGGTTGGTGTTTAGTATCACATCTTGAGATATGGTTTGTTGGAGTGTGTGATGGCCTATAAATAAGCATATACTCGCCACCTATTCATTTGAGAAGAATAATAAAGAAACATGCCCTATCGGAGCCTTCTCCCGTGCTTTTCTCCCTGCTCTTCGTGAGTGGGGTTTGCACGTAAACCCCAACGTTCTTTTGATTGCTTTACTGTTTTCGATATCTTATTGATACGTTTCCACTTATTATATTATTCAACTATATTATATATACAAGACTCTAAAAGTTAATTCCAAGCGTTCTAAGACTTCAAGACTCCCAACTCTGGAAATTCCAAATGTCCCAAAACTGCCAACTTCCCACAATGGGCTTCTCTTGTGACCATGAGGTCTAAAAGTGGTCACGAACTCACATTTCTCGAACTTTTAATTTTCCAAATTCCATCTCAACGTTAAATTCCATCTCAAGTAGCACTACAACGTGACGTTTCCTATCCTTTCCTCTATACTATCCAAATTCCATTTCAAGTCTCAACATCAAGACTCACTCTCTCAATAATTATCTCCACCACCACTAGATTGTAGCATGACTCCAAATTCCATTTCAACGTGAGGACAAGACTCCTCTCCCCTCTCATGTGATTATCTTTTATTATAAACCATGAAATATGTTTAGAATATTGATATTTTCCTTTGTTGGTTATGATATTTTTATTTGTTTTACATATCCTCAAAAAGATGGTTGTATTCAAGAAATTTTGATAGGGAAATATGCATTTTTTCCTTATAGTATTTTAAACCGATGGTGCAATATATAGACCAACATGCTAATGGGTACTCGTTAATTAAATGGGTACCCGTTAATTTAACGAGTATGAGGCAGGGTTTCCCTAATTGTATTTGGAGCGGGTATGGGGAATGGATTTGTAAATGAGGATGGGTTTGGTAATAATAAAAACCAACCCAAACCCGACCCATTGACATCCCTAACTGCAACCCCACGAAAGATACAATCTAAATCATCATCAATAGCCCATCTAGATCGGACAGCCTTCGTCACCAACTTTTCCCTCCTAAACAACAAGAATTTTCACCTTTAGAGGAATAGGTAACCTCCAAACCAAAGAACAATCCTCCCAGACCAAAGATGTTGAATCCATCTCCAACATTAACTTCTTGCACGCATTTGCCACAGAGAAAACACCCTCCTTCCACTTGAACCCATCGAGGTGCTCTTCACCAACAAAGATCCCATGAAGCAACTAAAACAATTCAAGAAGTTATTCCATGGACACATCGGAAAGACCGGGCTGCAAGACTGGAGACTAGGATCTGGAAGCACTGTCCTAAATGTCCGAAACAAGCACATCTTTGTCTCGTGCTAGTCCAAACAAGCGCATCTTTGTCTCGAGCCAGACCAAACAAGCATAGGAACAAGGACTGAAAACTACCATCACCCATCCAATCATCCTTCCTAAACCAAAATGAGCAACCTCCACCAAGCCTTAGTCCAAAAAAATCGGAAGATATGCCATGAGCAACAAAAGGCTCCACAGACACCCAAAAAGCTAACGATCTAGCCAGTCGAGAATGTCTACAAGCTACCTCAATAGGAGGCCCATAAGAAAATCACAACTTATCCAAAAGCCCATCATCACCTATTAAGAATCTCATGACCCACTTCCTAAGAAGCACCACATTGAACTCATCAAGTCACCTCACGCCCAAAGCACCATTCTTCTTCGATCCATAAACTTTCGTCCATGGGATGAGCTGCAAAAAGCGGCCTTGAAGGTCAAGCCCCTTCCAAAAGAACCTCTTTCAAGCCATCTCCAATTTTGCCAAGATCTTCTTTGGAGGTCTAAATAAAGAAATGTAAAAAACTAGAATTGTAGACAACACCACCTTAATCAAAACAAGTTTGCCACCCCTGGATAAAAGTCTTCCACTCCAACCATTCAACCTTCTAGCAAGTCTTTCCTCAACAAGCCTCCAGTTCAACATCACCAATCACCTTCCCTTTAATGGTAAACCCAGATACATAATCATCAACCTAACAATCAATGTGTCCAAGATGTCAGAAATGCTCTCCCCTTCACCTTTGTCCCAATGAAAAGGAATGAGTGCCGACTTCCTCCCATTAACCAACAGACCAGAGATATCACTAAACAACCTCACCAAATACCCAATATGCTCAACCTGGCTAACACCTCCCTATATAAAGAACACCATATCATCAGCATACTGCAATAGCAGAGTGGACAAAGAACCATTGCCAATCAATGTGAAACTAGAAAAGAGACCCTCCTAACATCCCTTGTAAGCCAAGAAAGCCAAGGTGTCAACAACAACATTGAAAAATAGCTGTGCTAAATGACACCCTTGCCTAACGCCCCCTTGTGGCTACATCCAAGAACCCAAAGACCTCCCATTAACAAGAACCGAAAAAGATGTTGTGACACATCGTCTCATGAGCTTGACCCAAGCCTCCGGAAAACCACTTTTAAGAATCTTTAACAAATAGGTCCAAGAAATGGAGTCGTAGGCCTTGGAGAAATCCACCTTCCACATAAAAGCAAGCAAGTTAGACCGATTCCAAGAAGCGACCATCTCCTCAACCAACACAAGAATCCAAATTAGATCTCCCCATGAGATATTAGTAAAGGCAACACAAACTGCAGGCAATTAGCAAAAGTCTTGGCTACAATCAAATAAATCGCATTGGATAGAGCAATAGGCCGAAAGTCATCAACACAATCTGCTCTAGGCTTTTTAGGGAGTAAGGAAGAACCAATTCAGCCTCTCAAAACCACGATTCTCTTAAAAGACTTCCCTTACCACTGTCAACACGTCCTCCCCTACCACACCCTAAAACTCCCTAAAGAACAAGACTGGCAACCCAGCCACGCATGGCAATCCTTCCGCCTTCAATCCACAAACTGCCTCCAGCACCATCTCCCCAGAAACAGGTCCAAGTAAATCTGTTCTTGCCACCTCATCCAGCCTTCCCAACTCAGAAGAGCCTAATCTCCACCTACCCTGTGGTTGCCTCCTAGTAAAGGTGTGAAAATGGCTGACAAAGGCCCTGCAGAGGGTCACATCATCAAGTTGATGGGAAATTGTGAGAACTAAGCCTCGAGATCCAATACTGACAAGATTGTTTGAACCCTAGCAAGGATGTTATGCAAGTGGGGAATTTGTAATACCCTGAGTACAATCCAATGTCTTTAAGATTTGAATTGGGGCTATGTTTTCAAGAGGATTGGAAGATGGAGATTGAATGGAAGGTGACATTGCACCAAAAATGGCTCAAGGAAAGTGACTCCAATACCAAGTGCTTCCACATGTGGCCTCAGCTAGGAGGCGAAGGATAAGTTGGTCGTGGAGGAAACCGTTTTCACTGGAAGGGAGGAGGTGGGTAGAGCAACAACAGATTTCTATAAAGCATAGGAAGAAGAAGGTTTGGGGGGTAAAGATGGATGGGTTCATAGGTACAACAAATCTAGGAGCAGGTTGAGGGTCTCATAATGGAATTCACTGAGGATGAAGTGCAGGCGACGGTGTAGGGCCTTAATGTTGATGGTTGCCCAAGTCCAAATGGGCTTCTGGTGTTTTTTTATAGAGTTTTGGTCATTGGTCAAAGAGGTTGTAATGCAGGTGGTAATGGACTTTGCAGGGGACAATATGGATTTCAACAGGCTCAACAAATTCTTTGTTCCTTTTGTCAAAAAAAAAAGGGGCAGAGGTTATTGACGACTATGGGCCTATTCCACTATCCAACGCCATTTATCTCATAGTGGCCAAGGTGCTGGCTAATAGATTGAGAGGGGTGCTACAAGATATCAACTCTATGTAGACAACTTTTATTCAAAGTAGAACATTTTGGATGGGTACGTCATTGCTTCGGAGATTTTGGCTTTTTGGAGGAAGATAAGGAGGAAAGCATTCTTATAGAAGGTAGATTTTAGTAAAGCATATGACTTTGTACAATGGTCTTTTCTATGTGCAGCCCTAGTGAAAAGGGGCTTTCCGTTGCAGTAGATTTGGATTCGACGCTACAAGACGACATCATTTTCAATTCTAGTCAATGGTAATCCTGTCGAGGGGGTGGATACAGCTTAGGAGGGGGATTAGACTGGGGTACCCATTAGCATCAATGCTTTTTGCCCTTGCAACTGATGCACTGGCGAGATCTACCCATAAGGCCTATGCATGCAGGGACTCTGTTCAAAGGTATTTCCATGAATAGTGGGGTAGACATCCTGGCTTTGCAGTATGCGGATGATACTCTTCTTTGTGGAGGGGGTCAGGCTAAAGGCAAGGAGATTGCAACTTCTGCTGAAGATTTTTGGAGAAGCTTCAAGGTTACAAATCAATTTTTCCAAATCCACTTTTGTACCCATTCACATGTCCCCTGAGGAGGTTACTAATTGTGGGGTTGTGCTTCATACTACAGAAGGAGCTCTGCCCATTTCCTACCTGGGCTTGCCTTTGTCTAATAAGCAAATCTCCATGTAGGAATGGGCACCTCTCATCAAGAGGATGGAGAAGAGATTGGCTGGATGGGCTCAAAGGTCCTTTCCAGGGTGGCATATTGGTGTTATTGAAGGATGTGTTAGCCTGTATCCCTTCCTATTTCCTTTCTATCTTCAAGCTACCACAAAAGATTGAGAAAAAAAATTGTCGGGTTGATAAGAGACTTTTTCTTAACTAACTATGGCTCCACAGGGAAGGGGAGCTAGGTCAATAGCTTAGGAGGATGTTTGTAGACTGGAGAAAGAGGGTAGGTTGGGAGTCAGAGACCTAGCTACCTTAAATGACAGCTTCTTAGCCAAATGGATTCGTAGAATTCTCGAGCGTAGACAAGATCTTCTAGGGCAAGTGTTGGAGGCATTTTATGGTATAAGACTGCATTGGGAGTTGTTGGCAGACCCTCCACATAGTACCTTCCATTTTTTTTAGAGGACTCGGCTCTATGGCAACTAATGTGTAACATTTCTTTTCACCATTTGTCGATGCAAGAAATGTGTTCCGATTCTGGATCGATGATTGGATGGGCCAAGGGAGTTTGAAAGGCAGATTTCCAAGGTTGTTTGCGCTGGCAAGTGACAGGGAGATTTCCGTTGAAGACTGCTGGGGTGGATCTTAATGCCCCATGTTAATTGGAAACTTAACAGACAAGAGGATCTCGTAATTACACATCCTGCTCCAAGAGCTTAAGGGGTATCAGCTTGAGGGGGTATGGATAGGATAAAGATGACTTCACTGTACGAGAGGCATACATGAGGCTGAGGTCTTCGAGACCAGTGACAGATATTGGCTTTATCAGAAATTGTAGGCAAATCTAGACAACTTGTCCTTTGAAGATTAAGATCTTTTCCTGGCTACTTAGAAAGGGACATTTTATGACGAGGTTGTGGAGAGCAAGATGGGTGCCAAAAGCTGAGGATGGTGTCCGTTTTGTGAAGGGGTGGACAAAGACATCAAGCATCTCTTTTTTGCATGTCCTTTCTTAGTAGAAATTTGGAGACATTTTAACTTTGGTTGGATCCAATACTCTAACCAATAGGATTTATGGAGCTCCTTCAGGAGAGGAGGAGAGGAGGACAGCAGGTGGGGCCAAATACCTTTCGATCCAAGAGGGAGAAAGCCAAAGTCTCGACAGTGCTTTGGGGCATCTGGCTGGGAAGGAATGCGACGACCTTCACGGGGCAGCATCCTTATCTTGAGAATTCAATTTCTACTATTTCCTCTTTAATGCACTTTTGGGAAAACTTGATGTAATTGTTTGGATGTTTTTCTTTATTGGCCCCTAATTTATACAATTGGGTGGTTATCCGATTTAAAATATAAATTAATTATTGACTTGTGTCAACATGGGTCCAAACCCAACCCTGGGGCAAGCTTTTTAGATATTAGGCTTATTTCAACTTAAGTCATTACACTTAGGCAATGACAAAAATTAAATGTTGGATTTGGTTTATAGACTATTAATGTAGCTCTATGATGCGACCCCCTGATTGATTCACAAAGAACTCAAGTGTGCTTTGCAATTTTTAGTGTTTTAAATTTTTTGTAGGGCATCCTAGGCAATTTTTACATGTGGCCTTCCACCAAAGGGTGTCTTAGGTACGAATGCCTTGAAGAGATGTGTTGTATTTTTTTATTTATTTGGTTGTGTGTCCCTGTAAAAGGAGGAAGCCGTTATTGTAAAAGGGACGTACGAATAATAGTTAGGTTTACTTTTCTTTGTGAGTCCCTACTAGCATCTCTCCCCCTCATCCCCTCCCCCCCTCTCTCTCTCACCTTAATTTTCCCCCCCCACCCCCGTGACTCCTTTTTTCCACTCACCCTCCTCTTCTCCCCCTCACCACCCTAATGCCACCTTCTTCCCCCATCACCACCCCCCCAATCACCCCACCAAACACGTCCACCTCTGCTCCCTTCCATGACCTCTCACTTGGCCACTTCACCACTCCATGCTCACCAACATAGCGTTGTCACCTTGGCAGCATGGAGAAGGGAGAAGAAGCAGGCCTTTTTATGGAAGGTGAACTTCAGCAAGGCGTACGACTCAATTCAGTGGAACTTCCCGTGGGCGTCTCTACGGAGGAGGGGCTTCCCGACGACCTGGATTGACTGGATGAAGAGATGTGTGATGACAACATCCTTTTCAGTCCTTATCAATGGGAACCCGACGGGAGGCTGGGTCCAGCCTAGAAGAGGGGTACGACAGGGGTGTCCCCTTGCACCCATGCTTTTTGTCCTAGCGGCAGATGCACGAGCGGCACACAGAGCTTGCAGCAGGGGGCTGTTCAAAGGCTTCGCAGTGGGAGGAGGCAGAGAGGTGGTGGTCTTGCAGTAGGCGGATGACACGCTCCTCCTAGTTGAAGGATCCGTGTTGGAAGCAAGGAGGGTGACGATCCTGCTGGAGCTCTTTGGTGAGGTGTCAGGACTACGGATCAGCAATCAGAAATCGAGCTTTGTCCCAATCAATTTGTCTGCCACGGAAGCAGAGAGGGTGGGTGATGCATTAGAGACTGAGGGGCTCCTTGCCTTTGGTATATCTGGGCCTACCCCTATCGGATCGTCAGCTCAGGTTGCAGGATTGGCTCCCGTTGCTAGAAAGGATGGAGGGACGGCTGGCAGGGTGGTCCTCCAAGCTGTTGTCCAAGGGCGGGCGATTGACCTTGGTGAAGGCAGTCTTGACATCCATACCGTCTTACTTCTTATCGGTGTTCCAGTTGCCACAGCAGATTGAGAGGAAGGTCTCCGGACTGATGAGAGATTTCTTCTGGTCTACTACAAGGGTGGCAGGTAGGGGGGCGAGGCTGGTTGCTTAGGAAGAGGTGTGCAAGCCTACACAGGAGGGGGGACTCAGGGTCAGGGACATGGGCAGAATGAACATCAGCCTCCTCGCAAAATGGATTGCAAGATTGATGGGACACGAGCATGGACTCCTTGGAGATGTTATGCGGCGATGTTACGGCGACTTCCTGGCATGGGGGCCCCTCTGTTCCTCCCCCCCCCTCTGGAGCATCCTTCTTCCTCAGAGGCCTAGCGGCGGTGGTTAGGAGAGTGCGCGGCTTCTTTGACCCGGTGCTTGGTGTGGGGGACTCCTTCCGTTTATGGCAAGATGATTGGCAGGGGGGTGGCTCTACCCTGGGAGAGAGGTTCCCTCGGTTACTGTGTAGTGTGGTGGACGCGTCGGTAAAGGTTCAAGATTGCTGGGACGGATCCTGGTGCCCCATCTTCCAGGGGGGCCTCTCGGAGTAGAGCTGTGAGGACTTCCAGCGGCTGCTGCAAGAGTTGGTGGGTCGGGCCCTGAGTGAAGGCCCCGACGATTTTTACTGGGAGGAGGGTGATTTTTCGATTGCAGAGGTGTACCGCAGGCTGGGGTCCAGACAAGCAACCTAGCGTGCCCCCTTTGGGGGGGGGGGGGGGGGGGGGGGGGGGGGGGGGGGGTTGTTGAGGATGTCCAACATCTTCTGTTTTAGTGTCCGTTTGTAGCGCAGGTTTGGCAGGAGATAGGGATTGGCTGGATCTCCCACCAAGACGCCGCTAGCTTCTGGTCCTTTCGTAGGGGAAGTGTAGGCGGCGGAGTTTTCACCTTCCGCTCTAAGTATGATCGGGCAAAGGCCCTTGCGATTTTGTGGGCGATGTGGCTGGGGAGGAACGAGGTGGTGTTTAGGGGGTAGAGGCCTTATGTTGAGAACTCTGTCTCATCTATCTCCTCCCAGATTGATTTTTGGAGGAACATTTTGTAAACTCCTTATGTAATTTTATTTTAATGTGGAATGAATTTGGGTGGTTATCTACGGGATAACTGCCCTTTGCCTTTTCAAAAAAAAACATAGCGTTGTCACCAGACCTCCTAGGCGCACCCACTCCACTACCACCTCCTTCCCGTTTCACCAACGCCTACCTCCCTTGGTTCTGACTTGCACCGCTCCTCATCAAGCAGCTACCACCGCCGCCACCCTCCATTTCCCTACTCTACTCTGACTCCAGTCAGTGCCTACACCACCACTGTGGTCTTTCCCAACACCACTACACCCCGCCATGGAGGACCATTCCTATATCCTACTGCTCCTACACTCTTCCCCACGTTGAATCCAACAACCACATCCGATGCGACCTACAAGGCCAACATTGCTGCATGACACCTTCCTAGGTATCTTTCGGCATGGGTTTAGCCCCCCTCCATTTCCTCTTCTTTATGTTTTTCCCCTTCAGATTGCCTTGTATCAGATTACTGCATGGGAATCACCTGGTTCTATCTAAGTCAAATGATAAGTGCGGGCATTTAATAAGTTGCCCACATCATTTGTTTACTCTCCAATTGGTTGTGGGGTCGTAGGGAGATTACACAGATTCTTTTGCGAATTTCTCGCTCCAATTAACTGTACTTTCTTGATGTCTCAGTTGCTGAACATGAAGGCACCATAGCAAGGATTGAATAGGAGTCAATTGTTTTAAGAAAATTATAATAATCAAGCAGCCGTGCATTTCATTTCAACTTGTTGTCAGTGTTTATTTAGGATATTTTCTTTGGCAATGTCATTTTTGCATCACTATAGACTTGATTGAGTCGACTTCAAAACCGATCATCCAACTCAAGTTGCAGCCAGGCTTGAGCTTGCTACTTACATCGAAATCAACATTCAGTTGCCGTGAACTTTTTCAATTCAATTGACAGCCATACACTGACTCTTAAACAACTACTTGCAAAATTATCTCTATCATAGCACTAACTACAGCTAAGAAATACTTCCAAAAAAATAACACAGCTAAGAAAATGTAACCACCGCTACTTAGAAAGATATCTACCAGCAGAACAAATTAGAAACAACAAGAAACTTTATAGATGGGTGATGAGCAGGATGGAGATTTGCTGGCATACCTCAGCCTCTGCCTTTTGAAGATTCGAAGACTTTATTTCTAACTTCTGTTTGCAACATGAAAGTTCACCTTGAAGAATATCTGCCTGTCGCATGAGTTGATCAATCTGTTCCTTGAAACCTTCTAGCCTGCAATGATGGCAAGTAAGGGCCTTTCTCCTTTACTTTGAGCAAACATAATTTACTGTAAATGTGAAACATTAAAACTGGATGCATATTATTCACAAAATAATTTAGGGGTTTTGACATATATGCCCCTGGTAATATATGCAAAAACATATATACCTCCACTTAATTTATAATTACATATATACCCCCATTAATTAAGTACCGTTAGAGGTAATACCCTTCTGTCGCTCTCGGTTTGGTTTGGGAACCCACAGTGAGTTAACCCCACCTACCACAGTTAGTATCATCTCGAGGTGTCAATCGAAGGGTTGAGATTCGAAATGAAATCACGTGCGATCCAAGCAAAAGCTTTCGTCTCCATCGCCCTCATCAACATGCAAAGCTCCTCCCAAGCAGTCTTCATCTCCAACCTCGCGACCAAAGTGGAGGTTTCCCTCATCTCCTTCACCGCCACGCCCCCTCCCTCGCCTCCTGTGGAAACCCTTTCTTCGTTCGCACCACCCTAAATGATTGTACTTAGATCCCCGCCATCACCTCCTTTAGGAGGTCGCCCTTATCTACAAGGACTCTGAGTTTGGCTTCGACATCATCCCCTCACTCACCTCCGCCCTCCAAGATGCGAGTGCCCCCATCACCCACAGGACCCTCATCCCCCCTTCCATCAATGCCTCTAATGTGAGAGTAGAGAAACAGAAGCTTCTAGACATCCGCATGAGGGTATTTGTCATTCACATGGGAGGCACCCTCAAGTCGAAGGTCTTCCCCAAGGCCACGAGGTTAGGGCTGATGGCTCGTGCGTACGTCTGTATCATGACCACAACATCACCATGGAACTACGTTTAATGGATCTCGAGTTCTCGAATGGTTTGTCGATGGAGGGTGTGTTAGGCTTAAAGCCCCATGTGGATGCCTGCAAGGTGCTCGATAAATTTACCCTGAGGTGGAAAGAAAGATTTGAGCTGATCAATGGTCAGTCGATTGGGATATCAAGGTATATGGGACTCCAGTGCCAAAATCTAAGGCATTTTGTGGACGGGGAAGTTGAAGAAGTCGTTACGAGATTGGGAGTGGTCGGTTAAGGTGAAGAAGCTCGGGATCGTTGTCCTGTTGGGAGATGAATTGGTGCAGCTCTTAGGTCTTAGATACATTAATAGTAGGAAGAAGAATATTGGACTTTCTTTCTGACCTTCTTCAACAAGTTCGGGGTATATATGTTAAGAGAAATAATAATTGTTAACCCCATGCAGTAACGGAGATTAACCAAGGGGCATGACCTACTCTAGTTAGGTATTATTGAGGGTATATATGCAATTACAAATTAAGTGGGGGTATATATGCATTTGCATAAATTACCAAGGGCATATATGTCAAAACCCCAATAATTTAAGACAATGGTGTTCATACTTATTTTCCAATTTCCACTTCCATTCTTTGGATTCATTGAAAGGAATATCCTGTAAGGATTCTATTCTCATCATTCTCTCCTCCAAAAACATATGAGAAGAGTGTTCAAAAGCATATTGATGATCACACCCCCATTTGACTCTTCATTTAAGTGCACTCACTCTATGATGTCACTGGGTTTCTCATACTCTATAGCTTACGGGTCTTAGAAAGCACTTAGGATTGACTCCCCATTAGGAAAGGCTAAGGGACAATTATAGGCAAGTCCTCAAAAGAAAATAAATGACAAAATTGCCAATAAGCTAAAATAGAACTGATCTATCTACATACTCTTTTAAACTTAAGTATAGATATCTATTATACTCAGCTTTGAACAACATTGATCAAAAGGTGCATAAGGAAGTGCCTTGGTTAATATGTACATTGTCTACTCTCTAGAAGCCACATGAGAGGCGTAGATAAATCCTTTCTCAATTATGTCATGGCTGCAGTGACAATCCACTTCCCTATCTTTCATTTTATTGTTGAAGACTAGATTGCTGATACTTGAGAGAGCTATCTTGTTATCACACCTCATCTCCATGGGACCAAATATAGGAATATGTTGATCCTTAAGAATGGAGCATTATCCACATGAGCTTGATGTAGCTTACCCACAACCATATACCCAAACTCTGCACTTGATTTAGCTATCATGGTCTACTTCTTGCGTCGCCATGTGACTAGATTGCTCTCAACAAGTGTGCATAATTCGGCAGTAGACTTCCTATCTTTGGGACATCCTGCATAATCCACATCTATGCAAGCCACAGCATTTAAAGAGATATCACAGGTAAATAGTAAGCCCTTCCTTGGTGAGGACTTTAGATACTTGAGAGTCATGGTTGTGTCCCGGTGTACCCTTCTAGGCCTATCTATAAACTGGGTTACTTTGCTCAATGCAAGAGTTATGTCAAGCTATGTAAGAGTAACATACAAGAGCTTTCCCATCGGGCACCTAAACTACCTAACATCAACTCGCCCCAGGTTATCATCATTTCACAAAAATATTGGAGTGACCCCAAGTCCTTCGTAACAAAGCACTTGACCCAAAACTCCTTGGTAGTCGCAATGCCTTGTGCATCACCTCTGGTCAAAATGATGCCATCCACATGCATAAGCATTACTACAATTCCTTCATCTATCTTCTTTGTGAACAAGGAGTAATTTGTAGAGTATCTCCTGAATCCAATCCTCTTAATCTTAATTGACATCCGATAGCTTATATAGAACTATACATGTACTCTACTTGAGTCCATAAATTGCCTTATACAGTTTGTAAACTGTTAGAATTCGTGAAATAAAGGCACGTGGCATTTGTAGGGCATGTGTGTGCATGCGTGAGTCTGTGTGTGTAAGTGGGTTTTGGCTTGCAAGCCAAGTTTATTTGTGCCACATGTGAAGTTATTTTTTGTTTGGTAGTTAGAGTCCAAAAATAAAATACTTCTATCTCCAATGTGACTCCACTCCCTCATCTCCTCTCCCCTCACGCCAACTCTCTTCCTCTCTCACGCGTGGCTTCTCTTCCTCTCAACATGCACCTATTGCACATGACCTTCCGTTGCACCACTAAATCTGCACACAAACCTTGATATACTCCCCTTTAGCTTCAAATCCAAGACGTTGCTGCATATAACTTCCTCTTTGAGGTCACCATAGAGGAATGCATGCTTGACATCAAACTAGTAGAGGGAAAAATCAATGTGGACAACCATAAAAATGAGTATTCGAACTATCGGTAGCCATGCTACATGAGAGATGTCATAATAGTCCACTCCATATGCCTGAGTGTACCATTTGACTACTAGGCAAGCTTTGTACCCTCGTACGAACCCATCAAGATGGTACTTGACTCTAAATACTCATTTGCAACTTACCACAACAGCGTCGAAGGGAGGCTCAACAAGACTTCAAGTCCCTTGAGAGATTAGTGTAGACATTTCATTCTCTATGGCCTACCGCCACTTTGAATCAAGAAGTGCCTCCTAATGAGTAGCAAGTATATGTATAGCAAAAAGAGCAGTAACAAACTATTTTAAGGAGATAGGCCCACCATAGACATATACTTCAAGAGAAAATGGATAGTACACAATTTGGTGCCTTTGCATAGGGTGATAAGTACATTAAGGCAATCATTTGGATCAGGTTGTTGAGATCTCTCTTGGCACATTAGAACTCAGTATTATCAAGTATAAGGATTACCTCTGGTGTAGATGAAAGCTTTGTCTTAAGAGGAGGGCCTATCCCAAACATGTGACAGCAAGCATAAACCATCTTGGATTAGCTACCAGGGCCATCATTAAGAGCAAGAATTAGGATAATTGCCTTATTCTCAAATGCAAGTGTAACAATACATGAGTCAGAAGACAAATGAGGTATGAACTCAAAGAATGAGACATCAACACTTGCACAATGACACCTCCCAATAGAATTATAGCATATATAACTTTTAGAGTCCTAAAATACCCTACAAAGATGCACTTGACCAGCCAAGGATATAGCTTGTCTCAGTTGGGGCCAGTGTTCATGAAGTCGGCTGACTAAGCCAAGTAGGCACCCGCATAGGCGTTAACGGACCCCTCCCGAAACCGAGTAATGTAAGGAGGTCATATAATCGGGTCTGGCTAAGTAGTTGGTTCGAGTACCCATATACTCAGCCACATACTTGATTTCCAAACAAGGTTCGAAATGCCAATTTTGACGCCGTGCCGATGAAATTGCAAGTGTGCATTTCGTGGGCATGCCGAAGGCATGCCGGAGAAATGCCCGTTTTTCGATGGCAGATTTCGATGATTTCGATGGCTCGAAAAAATGCCATTTTGGAGGTACGCCGAGGGCATGCCGATGCATTCCGACAAAAATGGTATAAGTGGTCAAAATGATATCAGTTTCAAGAAAATCAAATGTTGATTATGTAACAATAAGAATGTTACATCATAATATTCATATACAACATGACCATACAATGTTAAAATTCAATAACGAGATGAAATATTCTTACCATGTTAAGAATACAGAAAATTTAATAATAGAAGAATACAAAGAATTTAAGAATCAAAGAATTTAAGAATGAAAGAATCAAAGTGTATAGTTTCAAAGTAAAAGTTAAAACTGTAATGTCTTGATGTATGATGTATCGGAAGTTAGAACTTGGAACTTGAAAGACAGATTTCACCAGAACCAAGAGTGTCTTGCTGGATGCATATCTTTATCATGGTTACTATCACCACTTGATTGATACCATTGACTATTGTGTCGATGAATACTTTGAATGTATTCACAGTAATCATTCCAAGACATATATGAATACATTGTCTGGTAATCCATTATGTGCTGTCTGTATTCATGTTCATTCATACTAACAAAAATCCCAAGACGGGGAAATCTACTATCTGTGTATGGTCTGTCACGCTGCCCACGTGCACAATTAGTTGCACGTGTTTGTGAGAATCCTGTTGTTCTAGAATCATCTTGTGATGATTCTGATCTTGGCATTTGAGGGAGAGCTTGGGGTTGGAACTGCTGAGGAAAGCAATTTTGGATCATACCATACTCATATGGGTAAGAATATTCACTCCCAGTCCTAGTCCCAGAAGTGTCAACATTTTCAGACTCAGCGTATGAATATGATGGATAATTATATGAAGGCGGTGGTGGTGCAAATGATTGCGGGTAGAATGGTTGAGCATACGAAGATCCCGTCTCACGTGTTGTGTCATATGATCCCATGTCATATCCAGATCCAGGTGCTGAAGAACCAAAAAATTGATCACTAATGCTCATGGAACCAATTGAGGAGCTCAAATCCTCCATGTAGGCATCGTGACTTGGATATCCCTCGTAATCCATGGCTGGTGGACTTGGACTTGGAATATGTTCGCCATGGATATTGGTGTGTCGTTCGTCATATTCTGTAGCACCCTGAGTTTGCACTTGACCACCATGTCTCCCTCTGTCGGATGATCCTTCTAATCCAGATCCTTCTACCATTACAAATGCATCTGCATTTGAGCCATCATCTGAGTCATCCTTTAAGGTTGAAGTAGACTGTGATAACTGTCGTTCTTCATCTTCTTCATCCAGTACTCTTATAGGAAATGTATGACGACCAGATCTGACCATATGTCCTTCAACATCAGCACCCATTTTCTTTGATAGCTCTGGATCTGGCCTTCCCCTAACATCCATCACAGGTTCTCCTCCAATGTCATTTATCCAACTTTCTAGCACACCAAGAAGCAGGCAACTTTATAGCACAGCTCCCCCACCTTCCCAGCAGACAACTAGTCCACCACCAAGAAGGTGAGAAGTTCCATAAGTAATGATGCAGGCTACAGCCTGAAGCAGCGGCAGAGATGACAGTGACAGTGGCATTAGCGGAGCGGAAGATATGGTAGTGGCAGTCTACAGCAAGCACATAGCATCGACATCGGCATCGGCATTTCTTAACAAGGTGGGCTGCATCGGCATCGGCACAAGCACACGCCCTTGGTGGGAGTCCCTATATGTTAAGCATCCTACGGCATCGGTAGTGCTTGCCGACCCTATGGATATCTGCACAAGCACACAGCATCTCTTAACAAGGTGGGGCCCCCACTACACCCAAATCAAATAGCCCTCCCGCCTCCCCCACCCTCCCTCCCCACCCTCTATGTCCGCGGGGCCCACCGACCCTGCGGCTCCACCACCACCACCTTCCTTCCCATGTCCTCCTCCTCCCCCTCCATCCCTCCTCCCTGCCCCCACCTCCAGCTCTTCCTCTCCTCCTCCCCCAACCCCTTCCGCTCCCTCCACCTTCTCCTCCGCCCCAAACCCCCCGCCCTCGGCCACGCCAAGCTCCACCTCGACCTCCCCCACCGCTGTCCCCTCTGCCCCCCCTCCTCCTCCCCACCCCGCCTCTACTTCTGCCTCTCTTGCCCCCTTCCACGCCCCCAACCACCTCTACCAGTCCCCCTCCTCCCCTCCCCACACCCTCGCCCTCGACGTCCACCGCACCGAGCTCTTCTGCTTCGCCTGCCGCGACCAGGTCTACGACCCCGACTTCGACTCCGCTGTCCTCGCCTCCCAATACCGGACAGCCTCCATCCCCCTTCCCCCCACACCCCCCAAGAGGAGGTGACTGGTCGAGTTCCGCCCCTGGACCCCCACCCCCAGGGAGCAGCGCCTCCTCGACTACTACTCCAGCCCACTGTGGTGCCCCGACACCGCCGCCGCCGAGTCGGGCCGCGGGGCCTCCGGGGGCTTAACAACCTTGGCAGCACCTGCTTCATGAACTCCATACTGTAGGCGCTGCTCCACACCCCACCCCTAAGGAAATACTTCCTCAGCGACCGCCACAACCCCTACGTCTGTAGGCCGCAGCAGAGGAAGAAGGCGGGCGGCAAGGGCGACGACAGGGAGGTCGTGTGCCTCGTGTGCGATCTACTCCGCGGTGTTCTCCGGTAGCCGCACGCCCTACAGCCCTACCAAGTTCCTGTACAGGTGAGGGGGATGAGGGAGAGTGACCATTTTGCCAACGGCGGCACGGCGGCATGCCAACCATACCGGTCGGCATGCCGCCGAAACACCTGTTTTTTGACACTGAAATCATATCGGCATGACTGTTCTTCAAAACAGGCCTTGCCGTCGACATTTAAATCAATGTTTCCAAATAGGGCCATCGATGCCCTTGTCAATAAAACCCAACCCAATCACAAAACCCTAACACTAATTGAGATAATTATATTCTAAGTTGTATAGTAATTAAAGAGTATGAGTATTAACTATGTTTGCTTTATTATACTACTTAAGGTAGTTGTATAATTATAACATTACATATAACACAAATTTTAATAAGTTAACTAATTATTTTATATATTTTTTATAAAAAAAATGCAAAACCGCATACTCGTCCAAATACTACATACTCTACGTGGTGACTCAACCGACCGCATATCGACTTCCTGAACCTTGGTTAGGGCTAAAAAGGTGGACAAAGGAGACACACCCAAATACCTTAGGTGGCACCCCAAAGAACTTCCAAAAAAGGAAAACGAGGGAATACGAGACTTCATTAAGGATCGTTGATGGCATCTGGTTAATCAGATAGAATGCAGTAAGCATTGCATCCCTCCAATATGATAAAGGCACACTATTCTGGATTAAAAGGGTCTTAGCAACATCCAGAATATGACGATGCTTCCTTTGGACTAAACCGTTTTATTGTGAAGTATATGGAGCCTAGAAGATGATCCCATACACCTAAAATATAAAATGAAGAGATTGGGTACAGAATTCCAAGGCACTATTGGTTCTAACAATTTTCATATTTGCACCAAACTAATTCTTTATTTCAACTAGAAAGTTCTTGATTACATCACCCACCTTTGACTTACACTTCAATAAAAACACTCATTATAAATGAGAAAATTCATCAACTACAAAGTAAAATATGTGCCCCATACAATCAGCAACACAACTAGAACCCCAAACATCAAAATAAAGCATTTGAACCTTTTCAAAAAAAAAAAAAGAAACAATTGAAATAAAGACTTAGAACTGACTTTGCCGCTAAGAAGTGTCCTCCTGTGGTGCTTTCCTTGCTGACATGCCTCGCATTAGGTGACAATAGGTGGTGGAATCTACATATATCAGGTGTTATAAATAACTACAAGATCCCCAATAGTGACATGACTAGCATATGGCGACTGTAACATACGATAAACACCCCCTTCCTCATGACCACAACCAATCACCCACCCCATCGATATATCCTAAAACATAAGAGATACAAGGTCAGAAATAGCTTTGCAATTCAATTCCTTTATAATTCTATTGACTGAAAGCAAATTCAAAGGAAAATCTAGGGTGAGTATGACATTTTGTAGTCATATATGTTAAAGCTATCTAAACCTCCATCTAACCGATGATGGAAGAATGCCTCCTATTGGCCACAAAAAGGGTCTTACCAGTAAGACTAGCCTCAATCAAGAAAATTGATGGATATCTCCACATATATGTCAAGACACACTCAAATTGACAAGCCATTTAGTGTCCACAATGCTAGCTTGATAGGCAAGACATACACTTGATTGGTCAGTAAAGGTAGCAATATCGTAGTTCTCTGGTAAGGTGACAAACATGCCATGCTTATGAAGCCTCTAAATAAATTCATCATACTCAACTATGGAAAGAAGTGCAATCTCTAGCATTGTCTCTAGTGCTACAATTGCCTAGTGGGCACTAGTAGGCTTCCCGCACTTGATTCAACAAGCATCCTTAATGTGACCAAGTTTCTTGTGGTGTGAGCATTAGGACCTAGTACACTCCTAGCCTCCTCAACCATGTCCACAACCTCAAGTAGATACTACACTTTTGCCTCTTCCTTGAGAGGCAGCAATGACTGATGTGTACTCCATACGAGCTAAGAGAGGGTAATTGCATGCTCAATTGACTAGAGGCCTTTTCCATAGCATCTTCGGTAATGTAAGCATCTGAGCATTGGTAGCCTCATATATGGGATCCAACCAAGCAAGAAAGTGACGAACTATTGTCTATCCCTTGCATGTTCTCTACATCTCACACGAACACATAGGGGTCTAGACATTTAGTCTCTTGAGAGCTGAATAATACCGAGCAAGAATTCTACCAGCATGTCCCATGTGTGCAATCTCATGATGCAACTGGGGAGAATATGAGCAACATTCTTCTCCTGCAAATACATCTGGCAAAGGACATCGCACATCTCCTTTATAGTCTTGTAGTACATGATCTCTGCAAGAATATACTAGATAGTGGTGTTCATGATCCGTGCCTTGATGGCATTGTCCTTCCACGAAACATATTTCTCGACCTTTTCCATGGGCTCTGATTCAGTGAGTATATGCACCTTGTCATGTCCCTCCGCCATTGAGGATTGATTGCGACCATAATGCGCAGTTAGTCCCATCAAACTTTATGATTGGGTGAAAGAAGGGATTCTTAAACTCCCCATGAGTTCCATCCCATTCAAAGGGTGAATCAACAATCTTAGAGGCCATTTGTCTCAACCAAATCGAACAACGAGACAACAATAAAAAATTGTGCAACTATCAAAGTACTATTAACAATACCGTTGTCCACATATCAAATAATAGCACAATCCCCAACAAATAATGTTCAACAAGGGGTAGAAACCTCACATATCAAATCTAAAGATGAGCTTCAACAAACCAAAGATGACTCTCTACCTCTGGGGCCTCAGACGGCACTATAGCACTCAGTGGATCCTCCTTAATGGCGTTACAGCACTACAGTATTCTCAATCAGCCAACTGATTAAAACTAGTCAGTCCTCAAGACCAGACAGTGAGTATAGACCCCAACCAGCTAGCCTACGATGCTCAAAAGAGACTCCCTTCGCTCCTTAAGGCCAGGCAGCAACGTTGGAAACCCTCTGGCGATTGTTGCAGTGGCACTAAGAGCCCTCCTACGACTGTCCTGGTGGCTGGCGATGGCGATGGTGAGGCTCCAGTGCTGCTGTCGGCACCTCTCCGGTCACTGATGGGGCTCTGGCGGCAGCTGCCATATGGATCTGCCAGAGGCTAGTCATGGGGATTCTCCCTTAAGCTTTGTGTCCTCAAGCATAGCCCCTTATGGCTATAGTGAAAGGTTCCTCTCTCTTAAATGAGTTGTGCAAATCCCAAGAAGATAGAAAGAAACCCGCGATTTTATTTGGTGGAGAAAGAAGAGAGGGAGAGGCCAAGTAGATATCAAGCTCAAGCTCTAGTCTAGGATCACAACTCTGAAACTACATAGAGGAAGAACAGAGTATTTTATTCACAAAGGGAAACCCTAGGCCTCTATTTAGGGAGCAATTACAGACAAGCCCTTAAAGCCCTCAAAAGAAAATAAATGACAAACCTGACAATAACCTAAAATAGGACTTCTCTCTACATCTTGGACAAGGGGAAAAAACAAAAACAGACAGACCGGCAAATACTACATCCAGTAAAGGTGGCCTGGTGCTCTCCATTTCAAAAAGGAACGTGACAAAACCACAGAGGTACCAGGGAAGTGCTATGTGTGTACATGTCCATACATGATGTTGTGTATGTGTGTCGGTACCTTGTTTTCTACAAAACCACACTGGCTGTAGTTGTCACTGACATAGATATACACAATAATTTTTTTGAACTAAGGATTAAACAATGTTACCTAGCACTGTTTCTCTGGATCTTCTCTAACATATTGCCTTCCAATGCATCAAAAGATTCAGACATCTTTAACAGGGAGAAAATAAGAGATTTCATCTTCTCTCTTTGCATTCTTTCCCCTACATTGGTAGTCAAAATTTGATTTTGTTTTTGCTGGACAATATTTTGAAGCAAAATCTTTTCGTTCTCTGATTCATTTAGTTCACTCAAAGCAACACATAGGTTATCATCAAGCTTTGCTACTTTTTCTTCATACTGGTGAACTTGATTAATAGAGTTTCCCAACTCAGATTTTATTGAACCTATCTCAGCTCTACTATCTGACAGTAACTGATCGAGTTTGCTTTTCTGATCTCTAAGCATAGATAACTCCATACAAACTTCATCAAGCTGCTTCTTTTGGTGCAATGATGCATATTCTACCTCCTTGACATGGTCCTCTTTTTCTTCCAACAATTTTGATAAGGATTGCAGCTCTCGCTGCAACTTCATTGTCACTTCAACTTCTGAATGCAAAGTCTTCTCCCTTTTAAGAAGATTACTTTCGAGGAGACATTTTATCTCATCATGTTTCATCTCCATGGAATTAATGATCGACTTTGATTCCTCAAAAGATCCTGTTAACATAGTGGAATAAATCTCATGGATAGTTTTAACCTCCACATCCATGAAATCCAACTGGTTCTTTGTTTCATTAATCCAACATCTCAAGAACACTTTCTGCACATTATCTCTAAGCTCTGCATCAATTTTCACATCTTCTACATTCAATCCAACATTATCAATCTTTTGTAAGAACTCTGCTTCTGACAAAGGACATGATATTTCTTCAATATCTTTCTCTGAAGAGCATTCATTGGTCTCATTTTTCCCTGTAGGTAACTCTCTCAGACACTGATTTTTCCAAGGCAGGTTGCAAACTTTTCTAGGTGAATTATCATTATCATCTTCAGCCATGTTGAATTTCTCACTATCTATCAGAAAATTATCCAACTTGGAAATCATCTCTGTGATACTTCTTCTCAAAATTTCATAGTCTCTATCTTTCCTAGAGGGCAAGGATCCTTTTTCTCTAAGAAGTTCACGTTTGACTGTAAACAACTCCTCTGTCTTCTCCTGGAGAACTGACTCATGATGTCTCTTCATCTTGGTGATTTCAGTTTTAAAGTAGGTAATAAGTTCCTCTTTAGTCATGTGCAACAGTTGGGGAGAGTCTACAGCTTCTGTCCTGACTTTACTACTCTGTGATGGCATGAGAAAATGATTATCCTTTATCTTGGACATGTTCCGCTCTTCAAGATTTTCAATGCTACCCTGTGAGTTGAGAAGCCCCAATTCACAGCTCAACAAAGACCTTGACACAAAATCAAGCTCTTTTCTCAAATTCCTGACCTCATCAAACATTGCCAAGAAATTATTGTTCAACAGCTTTCTTTCCTCACACAGGTTTCTTTCGAATTCATCCTGGAGCCCCATAACAGAATCTTTAATTAAGATTGCCATAAGTTCCCTTTGGACATTATACATCCATTTATGTTCTGTGATTGAGTCCTCAAACAGGCAAAATATTTTGTTCACTTGTTCAGAGACAGATTCCACAAACACTTTTAGTGCATCATTTGATTCATCATATTTCTTCAAGTTATCCGGTATTCGACCTTCACAGGATAGGTTAAAAAGTGGTGCATTTCCTGATACAAAATATGAGTTCACTTCCAAAAGTGATGCACGGATAAGACGCTCAGTAGATTTTTTAAGCGCCTGTAGTTGTTCAACTGTTGCAACCTTTAGACACTCAATTTGGATCTGTTCCATGCAGGAATCCAGTGAGCATAGTTGTACTTGTTGTCCCACCCCTTCAGTCTCCATTTCTGTCATTGATGAACCAATTTGACTATTTGATTCTGTCAATTCATAGCGGTGGAGTTTCTCATTCAAGCATAAAATGTGCATGTCCTTTGATGTAATCTTCTCATTGGCCTCCTCGATGATGGCATTAACCATTCCCTTGAAGACAGAGTCATTAACCATTCTTGACACAGTTAGGCTGGTATTTACATCATCAAAGTAAATATCCAGATCCTTGAGGAGGATATTCTCAGGATTCAAATCATTGTCCCTGGTATCTTGATATGGTACTATACCGTCACCGGTCAGGATAGAATTATCCGCAGGTTGACGATCAATGCCTTGACCAGAAAAAATGCCATCCTCAGAGAAATTTGAATGACCACCATCACTTCCTTCAGCCAAATTATAATTGTCTGCAGATCGATCAAGACCCCAATCATCAGAAGCAACATTCTCAAAGTTGTTCAGATCAGCACGACCAGCATTTTCATGCTCTACGGAATTGCCACCTTTGGGTATCAATATATCAGCAGACAAGTCAAGTCTCCCATTTAAAACCTCTTGATTATCCATCTATGGCTGAAAAGAAAATACAAAAAAAAAAAAGATAAACAAAAATCCTTAGTAAAGCAGATAACTACAGAAAGAGGCATGTTTGAGGCAATCTTCCATTAGCAAACTCCATAGAAAAAAATAAACAAGATCAATGACTTTCTAGGGTACCTTCTTTCAACATGAGATGCACAACCTAAACTTGGAAGAGAATACATGTTGCTGAGTTCATATAAGGTGGACCAAACAGCAAAAATGAGGAACCAAAATATACTCTACAAATCCAAAAAAAATAGGAAGCAAATAAAGCAAACAATACATATCTCAGGAAGCTCAGGTCCTTTGGAGCACCAGTTTGTCAACAAATTCGCGAGACACATTCCTTCTATGATTAACCAGAATCAAATAGAAGCCCATAACATCAAAGCCATCCTTGCCGAATACCCAAATAGAAAGTCAGAGGAGAAAAGATTCCCTATACACATCCAATCTTCTGCTTAATTTGACCAAATGTAGACCAGAGAGCACAAAATATAAACCCATTGCATATCCCCAGATTAAAAAATAAAAGAGCACCATGTCATAAATACCCAAAAACCATAAAGTCCCCCTCTACAATTTGGGTAAAACCAATACCATCAGCAAAGGGACTAGTTCATTTGTTTCTCATCAATTCATAACAAGTCACAATCACACAAATTGATTAGAAATCCCCAACGACTCAAAATCACGCAAATCAATTAGAAAGAGTTAAAAAAAAAAGGCAGCAACAGCGTTTAAATACCTTCAGAAACAGTAAATCCAACAGAACACCAGCTCTCCCACAAATTCAAAATCAACTTCCCTGAATTTTTTTGAAAAGGAATTTCCCTAAATTCAAAAGATAAATACCACAAAAGGCACCACTTCCTCCAATACACACCGTTGAGTTATGTACGTTGGGTGTTTTTATTTATTATTTGGAGTGAAGGGGTGTACTTCTCTCTCTGGAGCCTCTCTATATAAAGACCTAGGTTCACTCTCAAATAAAACATCTCATTTCGGTCCTAACATGATTTCAGATCTACAATCCTAGGCCGGGGTTCCGATATCCCACCAAGCCCGAGCCTCCTAACCCTAACACCAAAACCCCCTCCTCCCTCTCCAACGCTGCCAGCGAGGTTCACCAACGTCATCGGCCACCGCCAACCAAGACTGTCAAAGGCAAGAGGCACTGAAAGGCAAGAGGGGTCCAAAATGACCGAGGTGCTAAGCGCTTGCCTAGGCGCTCACCCGAGAAAAATGAGATGCTATATATATATATATATATAAGTGATTAGACAAACAAGCACGGTGCACATACATATGCACATTAATACATATCATAAGTGTGTACAATTTCATACATTCACATATACACATATGTAAATGTACACATCATATTTATATGCTATACTTATGCACATGTGTGTGTATGTACATATATATTTGTATATATAAGTTGACATGTACATACATACATACACAACCATACAAAATATATGTGTATATTTGTATGCATATATATATCTACTATATGTATATATTTATTTAAGCACATGTATATCCATATATCTATGCATATGTGCACATACATACACATAGGTGTGTGCTTAACTAAGAGAGAGTACTCAATAATTAGATGAAAAGAAATTAAAACCCTTAAAAGTGTTTAAAAAATGAAAAATCAGCGAACTTGGTTTAGACGCTCGCATAGGTAGCGCCTTAGGCAAATTAGGCGAGATGAGCCTTGTCGAGGCACTAGGACCTCGCCTCGCCTCAACCTGGCGCCTAGACATACCTAGGTGAAAGCTTTGACAGCACTGTTGCCAGCAACCGGCGACGGCAGCAAGGCACAGTAGACCAAAAACCAACGTCGTCGGTCTCTTCCTTGCGTTGTCGGAGTCCAGCAACAGCGAGGAGGCGCCACCACTTGACACATCATCAGGTGGTGTAGGGGCTTCCTGCGCTGCCTACTCCTCCCATAGAGGCTTCCCCCTTGCACCATTCTCCTTGTGGTGGGTCTGCACGGCCTCTAGATCGCCTTCTAGGGGCTGTGTCGACTTAGATCAGGGACAAAAGGGACTTCTCTTCTCCTGATCTACTAGTAGGGATTGTGAGGACTCCTTGTTACTACTAGAACCAGGGTTACCAATTCACATCTAGTCTCACAGGCCCTACTAAAGGGGTTTCTACACTTTGGAAGGCACCGTTAGGGCTTTTCATATGCCCTAGCGCGTGCAATCAAGCCCTATTGACGTACCAACAAGGTACATGATCTAAAAATCATCTTGGTGTGACTTGGATGCGGTATTTAGCAGTGTTCTTAGTCTGAAAACTTTGATTTTAGACCCTATGATTGGATTTTGAGACCTATAAATCAGTCTTCTTTGTGGATCTAGACTCCGAACATCATCGAGGATCAGAAGGAATCTGTGGGTGACTCGGTGGAGAAGATTTCTACCACAAGCACCCCCCCCCCCCCCATATGCAGGGAAAATCGATTAAGTTGGATGGATCCAACTTCTTGCTTTGGTCCACCTCCTTCTCTCGGTTCGTTGGATCCCATAGGAGATAATACATCTTGACCAATGCAATGCCTAATGTGAAGTCTACAGATTGGGAGGCAGACAATGATTGAATTGCCACTTGTCTTCTTAACAATGTGACACAGACCATTGCTAAGCAAGTCATGGCTCATGCCTCAACCAAGAAGATGTGGAAGGTATTGCATGAGATACACTCCCACAGGAGTAATATCACCAGGCTATACAGAGTTATGAAGGATATCCACAACCTTCAGAAAGGCACCAAGGCCTTATCCGAGTGTTATGACACCATGAAAAATCTTTGGGATGAGCAAGATGTGTACCAGCCTATCTCTACAGATGCATCTGTTATAGCCAAGCAGAGAGAAGCCATCCATTCCATTCAGCTTCTGTCTGGATTTGGCCCCGAGTACAAAGCAGTTAAAGATTAGTTCATGACTCTAGATGAGATTCCTTCACCAGAACAGATCTATGCTTATCTCTACAGGCTTACTACCTCAAATTCCGTCCCTACTTCTGATGCCTCTGCCATAGTTGTTATTGGTCATGGTAGGGCAAATTCGGGTGAAAGAAGTGGCAGAGCTCGTGTGGTGGTGGTGCACGTTGATGTAGTCGTGGTTGGAATTCTTTCTTCTCTGAATACTATCACAAGAATGGACACACTGTGAACCGATGCTGGGTCAAGCATAGCTATCCACAAGGTATGGATCCACATGCCCACCAAGTATCTGCAGAAGATAACACTTAGGTGCAAGAGGATGATAGCCAGATAACTATTTCCAGGGCCGAGTATGAGCATTTCATAGCTTCTCAGGCATCTACTTCTGCTTTAGTTCAGCGATTTGCAGGTACTTCTGCCATGTCAATTAAATCCTAAGCTCCTGTCTGGCTTGCGGATTTAGGTGTCTCCTCTCACATTACTAGTAACACTACCATTTTTTCTTCTCTACGAGATCTTACTACGCCCTTTCAGGTAAAAGTTGCTGATGGGGGTTTGTCACCAATCACTGGACTTGAAAATATCTCTATTTCTAACATTTTACCTCTCTCAAATGTTATGCATGCTCCCAAATTTGCTCTCAATTTAATGTCTATTAGCCAGATTACCAAAGATTTGAGATATCGGGTTGTGTTCCATGACCAATATTTCTTCTTGCAGAACCTCCAGACGATGAGGCGAATTGGTGGACTTGAGCAAAATGGTCTTTACTATCTTCATGTCCCACCTCCTTCCACTGCTGATGCTGTATGTGCCATTACTGCTCTCCAGTAGCATTTAAGACTTGGTCATCCTAGTTTGCATGTTCTGCGCAATCAGTTTCCTGAGTTGTCTTTTCCTAAATGTTTTGAGGTGTGAAGCCTGTCAATTGAGCAAGCACCATAGGTCTTCGTTTCTACCAAAAAATAAAAGATTTGAGCATGTTTTTACTTTAGTTCATGTTGATATTTAGGGCCCTTGTAGGGTCAGGAGTGTTAGAGGATTTCGCTATTTTCTTATTCTTGTAGATAACCATACCAAGATGACCTGGGTTTTTATGATGAAAGAAAAGTCCAAGGTCTTTGATATTGTCAAAAATTTTGTTCTGGAAATAAAGACTCAGTTTTCCACTATCTTTAAAATTTTTCGAAGTGGCAATAATTTGGACTTTGTGAATGCCAGGACAACTACTTTTTTCAAGTCATTAGATATTATTCATCAGACCACTTGCGTTCGTACTTCCCAACAAAATGGTGTTGCTGAACGTAAGCTTCGACAATTACTTAATGTAGCCCACTCTATTATGTGTCTATTAGGAAATAAATCATAGGGAATAATTAGGATTTTATTAGTTATTTCCATGTTTAGTCATGACTATATTTAGTAAATGGTGATTGTAACTACCATATTTGCCCCTATGCTCTCTAAAAAAAGAGTGCCAAGGACCCTTTTCTAAATGAACAAAGTTACATTTTCCAAATCTCTATATGGTATTAAAGCTACCGATCTTGGTGGTTTAAGGCTTAGGAAAGGAAAACCTAAAGGGGGGAGGCCTCCCGACAGCATCGTCGACCCCTGACGAGCCACCAAAGAGGCTCTCTCCTCTACCACAACTTCTCTTCCTCTTCTTTTTCTTTCGCTACTGCTACTACTCGTTGCCAGCCAACAAAGCCTCGCGACGCCTCCTGCGGCCACCGTTCGACGAGGAACTACCGGTGGGGTGGCCATCGAAGCCCTAGCGACCAGACCAACCACCGCTGATGGTCCTTTGGCAGGCCATCTACCACCGACAACCCCAATAGACCGAGCACCGCCCCTAAAGAACAAAGACCGAATCTCTATTTTGCCCCCTCGAACCTCATTTGATCGAGGATTCGAGGACACCATTGAGGTCCCTGGAACCCAAGCTACTGGATAAGGGTGATCCAACCGACCTCCAACCCACCAGAGTTCCGCCACCGGCCTCCTCTCCACTACAGCGCCGCCACCCACAAAGAAAAAAAAATGGGGGGAGAAGAAGGAGAAGGAGCCGATGATGGCTACTCTCCTCTCCCCATGTTGATTTCCTTGCCGCACGATCGAGGAGAGCCACCAGTAGGTCCACGATAGAGGCGAGTGCAGCAACAGAGAAGATGAAATGAAAAGGTGAAGCCTTTTAGGGTTAGGTGTCTTTGATAAAAAAAAAAAAGGCTATTTATGCTTAAGTCCAATCATTTGTTTTCTTTAAATATGAGTCCCTAAGTGATGGGGTATTTATCGATAACCCCTCAAAGTTTTAAGTCATATCAGTTGGGTCCTTATATGTTGAGTTAAAGATACAACATTTGAAGACAGAAGTCACCTTAAGATGTCGAAGTTCGGGCAGCACTCTCACACATCTCAAGAGAAATAGAGCATTGACTAGCTTTGTGAGGACGTACAAGAAGGGGCACCTAGGGTTGAAGACACGAAGAGTGGACTACTATGTCAACGAGAGTGCATCTTCACTACTTTATAGATCCTAGACTTCACCATCTCCCACGTCTTGTCTTGCGGGGGAGTGTTAGCAAATAAATCATAAGAAATAAATTAGGATTTTATTAATTGTTATTTCCATGTTTAGTCATGACTGTATTTAGTAAATGATGACTGTAACTACCTTATTTGCCCTTGTGCTCTCTCTATGGAAAGAGTGGCAAGGACCCTTTTCTAAATGAACAAGGTTATATTTTCCAAATCTCTACAGTTTCAATGAATGTTTCCTCACATTTTTGGGCTGATGCTATTCTTACTGCTACTATCTAGTGAACCATGTTTGTTCATCTGTCTTAAGAGGTAAAACTCCATACTTTATGTTGTGTCCTGGCAATGACCTTTTTCTGTCACTCTAGTTGTCTTTAGCTATATGTGTTTTGTCCATTTACATAAAGTAGATTAGATTTCTCCTCGCTCTGTGAAGTGTATGTTTCTGGGCTACTCCAGGATCCAGAAAGGGTACAGATGTTATGACCCTGTTTCACGGAGATTCTATGTTTCTGTTGATGTCACATTTTTTGAGGAGATTCCATGTTACCAAAAACAGGGAGAGCAACCTATTGAGCCACCATATGAGGTTCCTCTTTCTATGCCTACTGAGCCACCACAACCCACTGAGCCACCTATATCTAGGGCCAATCAGCCTGATCCAGGTCCTTTCCCGTATCATCCTAAGATTCCAAACACATACATTTCCTAAGCATTTTTAGCATAGGACCCAAGATGTTTCTCAGGTGGAAGAACCATTGTCTACTGTTACTGCTTAGTCCCCACCAGCTGCTGATGATTTGTCTAAGGACCAAGTGCCCACTATCATTGAGGATACTACTCTGGATCTTCCTATTGCACAAAGGAAGGCTCAATGTTCTTATGCTAAATATTCTATATCTCAGTTTATATCACTTGACAGCTTGTCTATAGTTGGACGCCAATTTTCTCTGGCCATTGATAATGTGGAGGTACCACAAGACCATTATGAGGCCTTCCAAGATCCATCTTGGACCATGGCAATGAAGGAAGACATGGCAGCTTTACAGTCCCGTGACACATGGGACCTTGTTGATCTACCCTCAGATGCTAATGTTGTGAGGTGTAGATGGGTGTTTACCCTCAAGTGTCGTCCTGATGGCGCTGTGGAACGATACAAGGCACACTTGGTTGCTAAAAGCTATACTCAGACGTTCGAGGTTGACCACTTTGAGACATTTTCCTGGTAGCTCGTCTTAATTCAGTTCGAATACTGTTGTCTCTTGCTAGCAATAGGCATTAGACTATCCATCAGCTTAATATGAAAAATGTCTTTCTGTATGGCGATTTAAAGGAGGAAGTCTATATGGAGCAACCACTAGGCTTCCCTACTCGGGGGAAGTGTTAGAAGATGTATAGACTGAAGAAAGCTATCTATGGACTGAAACCAAATCCCAGAGCCTGGTTTGAGAGGTTCAGCAGGGTGGTGCAGGATTATGGCTTCACTAGATCTTATATTAATCACTCTGTCTTTACATTGCATAAAATGACAGGCTCATTCATACTTGTTTATGTAGATGACATACTTCTGACTGGCAGTAACAGGCAAGGCATAGAAGAAACTAAGAGGATGCCACAATTATAGTTTGTTACCAAGGATTTAGGCCCCATCAACTATTTTCTTGGTATTAAGGTGTAGCACACTAGAAGAGGACTTGTGCTATCCCAGCGCAAGTATGTTCTTGACATACTGAGAGACATGGGTATGCTGGGGTGCAAACCAACATATGTGCCCATAGATGTGTCCTTACTTATTGCAGATAGTGACAGCCCTCTACTGCAAGATGTTACTAGATACCGTGCAGTAATTGATAAGCTATTGTATCATACTATTACTCGTCTTGACATTGCCTTTGCAGTTGAAAGATTAAGCTAGTTCATGCAGTCACCAAGAGAAGTTCACTGGGATGGTGTTTGCCAGATTCTCAGGTACTTGAAAAGTGCACCTGAGAAATGACTTCTTTTCAAAAACAATGGGAACTTGGATGTGTGTGGATATTCTAATGCAGACTGTGCAGGCGCTTATGAGGATCGGAAATCCACTGTAGGTTACTGCACATTTGTTGAGGGAAATATGGTTACATGGAAAAGCAAGAATCAGTCGATGGTATCTAGATCTAGTGTTGAGTCAGAATACAGGGCCATGTCTCAAACTACTTGTGAATTACTCTGGGTCCGTTCCATTTTAGAAGACTTTGGACTACAGGTACCTAATTCTATTCCAATGGACTATTAAAATAACATGGAGGGGCAGTTCCACCCGATAAGACAAAGCATCTAATATAGTGTTGAAGGCACCACAGATTATTCAAATAAGCTTGGCAAGCCACTTGTACCTTTTGTTGCAATAAGAAACAAAGGCTTCAATGATTTGTGTGCATGACAAATAACTTAATGAAAAAGTAGAGATGCTAATGTTGAACAACCATGAACAATGACAAGGAGCTCCTTGTCATAAACAGAGAAAGTGCACTGTAGGTGAGATAGGGCATACATGAGATAGACAAGGGGACAAGCTTATTGAAGAAACACGACACCATTACCCATCTCTAAGGCATAACATTCAACAATGCAGTCCTCAACAAAATCAAGAATGCAGAGGATCAGAGTAGTAATGAGGGTTGTCTTGAGTTCATCTAAAGTTGCCTATGTAATCATCTCCATGGAACCCTCCTAGGAAAGCAAGGCATGTAGAAGGCAACATTGATGCCATATCCCTACACATAGCATGATAATAGCTGGTCAAGCTAAGGTATCTAGAGGCCATGAGAAGAAGTGGGTATCGACCACTCTTGGACACATGAGATCTTGGCGAGATCCATGATGACACCCTCAGAGGATATAATGTGGCCTAAGTAATCAATAGGAGTCCCTAATCTATACTTGGAGAGTTTAACAAAGAATTGATGATCATGCAAGAGTTGAAGTAGCTTTTGAATACGGAGAATACGTTGCTACAATGTGCAGCAATACACAAGAATATCATCAAAGAAACCAAAGATGAACTAGTATAAATATGGCAAGAATACATCATTCATAGAAACCTTGGAGATGGAGAGCACATTTGTCAAACCAAACAAACTCACAGTGGCTGTCATAGGTGATGAAAGCAGTCTTTTAGAAATCAACCTCGTTGATGCAGCTCCAATGGCAACCCTATCAAAGATAGAACTTGAAAATGAAGCTAGCGCCATGGAGCTCATCTAGCAAACCGTTAACAATTGGAATAAGATGGCAATCCTTCATCACTCGCTCATTAAGGGCATGATAGTCAACAAAAAAATAATATGATCTGTCCTTCTCAACCAAGAAAATGGGTAACCCAAACAAGGAGGTGCTCAAACAAACTCTACTTTCAATGAGGAACTTACAAACTTATCTCTCAATCTCATTCTTCTAAACTTATGCATGATGCTGGGGAGGCATTACTATCAGCTAAGCGAGTTCTTTCAATGGGTTGGTGTGTGCACAACTCTTGTTAGGAGGAAGACCATAGGGTTCCTGAAATACAATTAAGGATTGTTCTAATAGATCCTCATTTCGATTGAGAAACTGACTGCCCCTCCATCGTGGGCTTCAGAAACATGCATGAGAAAGATCAAGGGTTCCTGAAATACACGGCAAATTGTTCTAATAGAACTCGCTTATTGACTGTGAGACTGACTGCCCCCCTCATTGTGGACCTAAGAAACATGCACGAGAAAGATTGTGTGCATGAGCTTAAGATTATGGTGAGTTCCATTGGTAATAATGGACTAACATTGATAAAAGAGTCCTTTCAAAAAAAACATTGATAAAAGTGATCCCCATGAGTGTGAACACATCACTATCAACCCAAAAGCATGGTGAAGGCCCCCCTAAATTCCAAATTATCTCGTTAAGGGACTGTAGCCAAGGAGTGTGTGAGTACCTTAGTATAACATCAAAAGAGCCTAAGGAAAGAATAAAGGCATTGAGAGTCAAAGAGTACCCCCGAATATCCAGAAGTTGTCAACATGGCCAAAAGTGGAGATCTTGCCGCCACTAACGATGGTCACTTTGAGGGGACGAGACAAAGTGATAACGCAAGCATCCTTGGGAACAAGCTTGGTGTCAAGGAAATTTGCAAAGCTACCAATGTCTACCAACACCAAGCCTTTGTTGCATCCCATGTGCACCAATAGATGCCAGGAGCATCTCAAAGAAGAGGCCAATGACTATGTAAGGGGACAAGTGGAAACCAGCATTAGCATCCTCCATATCGATTGCAGCTTCCTGAAACTCATCACAACTATCATCATTGTCACAGATGACTGGGATTCAAGACTTGCAATGGTGGTCAGGACTCAGGAGTGTACTGATTATAGGTGTAGCAAAGTTACTACAACAATCAGCCATCCAGAGAAGGGTAAGATGGTGAATTGGAAAGGGGAGTGTGGCATGTCCCTAATGCAGATCCATGTATGCAAGGGTAACGTGTGAGAAAACATAGAGGAGGGAAAATTGGGTAGGTGGTTATACCTTGCATTTTTTTTTAACAGAGTTATACCTTGCATTATGACTTCTTTGAGTCATCATTTTCTTATATCTTTAGCCAAGCACATGACCTGAACCATCATTTAAGGTTCTAGGACCTTAACCTGATCAAATCTCATCCTAGTATCCATATACAAAGATAATAGTGAAGATCACTTCATCAAATTGCACAACTCCATCTAGTAGCACCTTGAACCTCAAGGACTAGAAGCACTCACCCACTGACATTGTTTTCCAAATACAACATTATTATGTCAATGGCTCCTTGTACTCCTTGTAATTGAAGTGGGCCTGCAACTCTGCCCTGAAAGTCTTCTACAAAACAATATGACCACTCAAACAACTCCACTGTGGCCAATACACCCCATCTCCATCCAAGTAGAGACTCAAGATCCTCACCCGTTCCACCTCTTCCATATTATGGTGTTAAAATGATTGCTTGACCCTATAGACCCAACATATTGGATCCTCAGTGACATCGTATACTGGCAAGTGGCAACTGGAACTTTCTTTAATAAAGGACCTAACTCCCATTTCGCTCCCTGAGCTTTAAGCCCTTCTCAGCTCTCTGCTTGTATGGTGCCTTCAAAGCAAACTCCTTTGATGGCATCTTAAATTCTTAATCTCCTCGATGAGGTCCATTAGTACTCAATTTTCTCGTGCACCTTCCCTAAGAAGCCGCTCAAGCATATGCAACATGGAGTGAGGCATTTCCTTGCTCATTCTACATTGCTAGGGATCCAATTGGTTTGATGCCAAGTTGATGGCCTTCTCAGAGTCCACCACACATGTACACCTCCCTAAGACCTTGGGAAGGACATAAGATGCGACTCTTGCCTATCTTTTAGGGACAAAGCCCTTGCACCCTTAAGAGACTTGCGTTGTTGCACAAGATATAAAGGTAGTAGAAGATGCAACAACAACAATAACAACCACCAAGCGTTTTCCCACACTAAGTGAGGTTGGCTATACGGATTCTTTGCCTCCACACAAATCGATTTTCAACCATTTCAGAACTTAAATTAAAGTAATTGAGGTCATACTTAATAATTTCCTTCCAACACTTGTTTGATCTTCCTCGCCTCCTCTTAGCGGATTCAGCCTCCAACTTCTCGCATCTCCTAACTGGAGTATCTAATTGCCTTCTTTGTAAATGTCCAAACCACCTTAGACGTGCCTCTCATTTTATCCTCTATCGGTGCTACCCTAACTTTTTTTCTAATAATCTCATTTGAAATACGGTCATTTCTTGTATAACCATACATCCATCTTAACATCTTCATTTCTGCTACAGACATCTTCTGTGCATGCCTATAGTTGATAGTCCAGCATTCATAACCGTACAACATGGTTGGTCTTATCGTAGTTCGATAGTATTTTCCTTTGACTTTTAAAGGAACCCTCTTATCACAGAGAACACCAGATGCACCCCTCCATTTCAACCACCCTGCATTAATTCTATGTGTAAATCTCCATCAATTCCACCATCTTGTTGGAAAATAGATCCCAAGTACTTAAAAACATCTTTCATTGGAATGCATTTTTCTTCAATTTTTACATCAATCCCTTCATTGTTCCCTCTGCTACTAAACTTGCATTCCATATACGCAGTCTTTATCCTACTTATACGTAATCCTTTATCTTCCAGGACTTCTCTCCAAAGCTCAAGTTTTCTGTTCACTTCATCTCTTGTCTCATCAACCAACACAATGTCATCAGCAAAAAACATACACCATGACACCTCAGCTTGGATATGCTTCGTTAACTCATCCATGACCAAGGCAAAAAAATCATTGATGCAGACCAATGATGACATCAAAGTAGTCCGTCAAATCATCCTTAGTCTTTACACAAGCTGATGCTCTATAGTACATATCCTTTATGAAGTTGATATATAAAACTGGCACTTGTCTCCTCCAAAATTCTCCACAAGATATATTTTGGAACTGAATCATAGGCCTTCTCCAAATCAATAAAGATCATATGTAAATCCTTTGTCCTGATTTTGTATGTCTCCATCATACGTCTCAAGAGATGTATTGCCTCAATAGTAGACCGACCTGGCATAAAGTCAAACTGATTTTCAATTACCACAGAGACTTGCCTCACCCTTCTTTCAATTATTTTCTCCCAAAGTTTCATCGTATGACTCATCAACTTAATACACCCTTGTTCTTGTATAAAGGTACCACAAAACTTTTCCTCCATTCCTCTGACATCTTCTTACATCTCCAAATAATATTAAATAAATTTATGAGTCAAGTTATACACCGTTCTCCCATCATTCTCCAAACGTCTATAGGTATATCAAATGCTCCAAAATGGGGGTTCATCCACCCTCACAAATACCTACATCGATGAGCTTCCTCCGCACTCCATCCAACGCCACTCAACAGATCCCAAGGAACAACTCCCCAACACCATGAACTTGGAACAGAACAAAAGACAAGACAATTCCTCAACCAAACAAGGACCCTCCACCCAAAAGTGGAGTTACAAAGAGAGACTGCTCATCCCTCTCCATGAGTCCACATCATCTGCCAGCGTCCACTCGTCCTGTCGTGCGTCAAGTGAACCCAACAGAACACCATCTCCTCCTGCGAATTCGCATGAGTTCCCATCAAAGGCAACACCTCCCTTGATCCAAAGTCAACAACTACAGCAAAGACACCTATATATATCTACACGAATATGCATGGGGAATGAGCATACAATTCATGACCACATGAATGCCGGACAGCAGAACAACAGAAACCAAATCATATTCCCCGATTAAGCTCACATACACAAAAACCCACAAACACACATTTACAAACAGCTCCATCTCACAAACCCATCAACCACAAGTAAACAAAGCAGACACCTTTACACAAGCACAAGAGAACAAAAGGAATAAAAAAAAGGTCAATCCAACAGAACCCAAATAGCTCTCTGCAAAGTTCACATCTTTTTGATCGAAACGCACCACTCCCTCCCATCGAACGACGCCAAACAGTAGGAAGAGCACAAAGGAGTCATCGAGGGGAACTTACAGGTGGCGTTGGGGTTCGATCACGATCGACGGTTAGATAGTTCCGATCGGGAAAGGAGCTTTCCTGAGGGGAATGGGGAGTAGTGGGTATCGGAAAAAGGAGCGGCCTTTTTCCTTTCGGGGCTCTGTTTCGGAGGCATCGGGGTTACGACTCGAACGGGGGGAGGTGAGTGTGCGAGCAACCAAAAGGAGCGGGATAGTTGAGCGTGTGGAAACGGACACGGTCCTGTGGCTAAATTACGGTCCCGCCCGACGTGAGGCCGATTGTTTTCGAGGGTTAGATCTGTCACAGACGGCAAAGCAGCGCCTGAGATGGTGTGCTGAGGTCGCCGCAAAAGGTGCCCTCTGGGCAGCATTGGCAAGAGCATGAGGGTTACACTCGTTCGATGACATAGAATTTCCTGTTACCTTTGATAAAATGAATAAATTTGTGAAATAAGTACAAAATAAAAAATTAAAATAAAATAAATGAGTTAATTTATTTAGATATTTTGATGTATTAAAATTATTTTATATATTTTAAGAAATAATTTTAATTTTTGTTAAGTATATTTAATCCATCATAAGTTTTAGATGTGTTAAATAAACATCACCTTAAGAGTTATGTGAGCATTGGGTAGATGGAAGTTAATTTCATGTAAATATATCACTCACACATTAATTCTTCAGGTAATACAGAGACTTAAATTTAGATCTTTTCTATCAAAGTTAGAAGTTTTCTCTATTCAACCATACATCGGAAAGTATTTTTACGGGACTTTCTTCTACAACGTTAGTGGATTTGCGTAACTTGAATAGACCGATCCAATGGAGTGAAGTAGAACTTGTTTTATCCTAATTTTTCTATGTATATTGACTTTTGATTTGCAATAAAAAATGAGTAGGAATATAGATATGAATTTGAATTTAGCTGCGTAATGGTAGATAGATTTACCATAGATAGATTCATATGGTAAAGCCAAAATGAGGGCATCCATGCACCCTACATGTGTATTACATTATGCTATTTATATGAGTATTAATGCTCACTTGTAACTTGTTCGAGAAGAGAGGAGTTAAGGTAATAATTGTAGAAACATGTGAATTTAGAGTGTAACTCAATTGATGCATATTGTTAATGAGAACTTGAATTAGAGAGACTTTTTTTTTTGTTGATTTTGTATTATTTTTAGATGATTTCAAATTTTACATTTTAGCCAATTTGGAGACAATAGTAAACATAAGATGTGGAATTCACTCCGGTTGATTCAAGAGACCTCAATATCAAAAATATGAGTATGGGATGACATTTGACGATAATCATTATTTAAAAAAGAAATAATCCATGCAATAAAGTCGAGAGATCCCACTTTTTACGTGAAATTTGTCTAGTTTGCATAAATTTTATTTGATGCAAATAATTTGGACTATGTTGATATCTTAAGATGGCTGATTCATTACCATGTGAATCAAAAGTCAAATAAAGATGTATGAAAAATGACAAAGGGATGATTCAAAGGATCTGTCATATAGAAGTGAACTTTGTTAACCTTGAAAAAAATCAATAATTTAAAACTTTAATGTATAATATTTTCATGTCTATTTATCAATAATAAGTACATTTGTAGGATATGCACGAACACATGCTTTGACAAGCAATTCATTTACCAAATTCAAAACAGATCCAATCACAAAATTATTTTATTTTTGACTCAAGGATATTAAGTAATTGCAGGGATTCGTCGTGCAGAATAAAAAAATTTTATTTGATCAATTCGTAGTATTTTATTTTTACGTTACAATTAACTCAACCCATAATCCACGTGTTTTCTCGTGCATCCTTAAAAACAAATATATCACCAGAAGATTCGGTGTATAATTAAATATTATCGATGATATTTAATTTTGAAAGGAGGTCATTGTAAGAAAATGTATAAATTTTTACGCTACTGCTTTATTTTTTGCATTGATTCGTTTGTTAATATAATGGTCTTACCTTTTAGCTGATTATGCTACTGACTCCTTGGGACTATATTTTTATTTTGAGAAACCTTTATGTGATACGATGTCAACACGTAAGCAAAATATGAGCCGTCCTTTCCAATTTCAAATGGGACGTGGATTTCATGTCAAATGCCTTCCAGGGGGTATATGTTTAATTCCTTTTATATTTAAGTATTGTAAATTACTTAATTCATTTGATTAAAGCTTGATTGAAACTTTGAAAGTTAAATTAGCAAGTACGATCATGAGAGTAATTATTTATTCTCTGATATTTTCCTTTTCTAAGTTAACGTTAATTGTCACAGAAATTGTGTCTAAAGCTTGTAGGTTCATACATAAAATACCCCTGGATGTTCTCGGGTTATTCACTTAGGTCCCGTTTAGTAAGAAGAATAAGTTTGTGAATAATTAAGAGAATAGAAAATAAGTGAAATAAAGAATAGAATAAATAAATTAACTCGTTTGAACATTTTAATTGATTAAAGTTATTCCACTGAAAGGTTAAAATAATTTTATCTTGAATTAAATTCACTTAACTTGATATAAATAAAAAATAAATTAAATATTTAATCTTTCAACCAAACACACTCTTAATATTTAGTCACAACAGGTCATAAATATCTGTTAAATTGAAAAGAGCCACGATTAACACAAGTGGAAATGGACCCTGGATGGGAAGCTTATGTCTTCGGGCATTCGATCTGTGCATATCGACAGTGGCATTTATTACCAACTGTGGACCCCCATTTTGATAAGAAGCATGGATATCGATGGGTATAAACACTTACATTAAATATTTTCCAATTGAAAAATCATCTCTCTCATTTCATATTCAGAAGTATCAGTCATACATTGATGATACAAGCTTGACGGGTGGTTCAACTGATGAGTAAATTTATATCACTTAAATAAGAATGACAATTCCTAATTAGAATCCTGACTAATCTAGAAGATAGATTTGTGAGTTATTTATCTTCTTATCCAAGATGAATGTCATCCTTATACATCAATGATGTATCCTTTCTTTGGCCTTAAAGAAAAAAAAATCTTATATTAGGATATTCTCCACTACAGTTAAATTATCCAGGGAGGGGAAATCCCACGTTTTCACATGTCATCACAACTAATATTCTTTCATTCAGCCTCAACTTATTGGATATAAAATATGTTGACAACAATCGGCTTACTTCTTTAACACCACCTGTCTCCTGACCGTTAGGCCTTTATTAATGTCTTTTGACTTTGCCTCCCCTCGCTTAAATTTCTAAAAGATGATAGAAAGGTTTCCTGCCATGGGATGGGGGAGTGCCACGTACCCTTCCCACAACGTCAAAGAATGATATGGAAAGGATTTGTTATGTTTTCGGAAAAAAAAAAAATGAAAAGAACCGAGTAGATCCTACATGATGCAACATCAAGGAAAAGGGAGGAGATGACAACCGAAAGGTTTCCTCGACGAGGGAGGAATACCTCCACCCTCTCGAAGAGGTGGGGACATCAAAATAAACACGAAACAACAAAATAAGAAAAATAAAATAAAATATGAAAAATAAAAATAAAATCCAAATAATATCATTTTGAAGTAGACACGAAGGCTTACATTATGCTACTGGATATGACAGTATCAATGAAGAACTTGACGAGTTTTACGATCTACACTAACGAGTGATAAGAGGCTGAGGGATCAACCAACAACTTGATCATGATGGGGCCCAACTTCAAGCGTAGTCCTGTAAAAATCAAAAATAGCAAACAAACAAAGATATAGAGTAGTCATGTCGACAAAAACAAAGGTTGAGTGGTGACAGAGTGGCATGATTGGAGAGTTTCGACCAGTGACATCGAACGTCACGAGTGGAAGCGACGACAGCAGCCTCACCCGCCGCCACAGGGGTCGACAAATAAAGATCCAACAACCATTGGAGGCAACTACAGCACCGAATGCAACAAGGCTTGTTGACGTAGGTGAACACCAATCGAAGGGAGAATAAGTAGGCAGAGGTGATGCAACGTAGAAGATCGAGAGGGAGAAGGGACCCCAACCGATGCAGTGGCCCCAACCCTACCTAGCAACTAGAGTGCTCAAGAGCGGAAGGAAAAGGGGGAAAGAAGATTTCTTGGGGCAGAAGGAAAGGGGAGCGAAATATCCATCGATTTTGTGAAAGGATTTGTTAAGTTGCTCAATAAAATTAGGTGGAACGTTCATGATATGATAATCATTATGGGGAAGGGGGAAGCAATGAAGCTTGACACGAGGGAATGGTCCAAGCTATTTCATGTCTACCAAATTGCTTGGCCCAACAAAGCAATTTCACCAAGACCATGGGCTTCCAAGTGATTCAATCTCAATGATTCTAAGAAGCAATTAAATTCCTCCGATCTTAATATATAGTATAGCCATTGAATTTGATGCTATAGAGGACACTGTGGCACAATGGCATATCCACAGCAACCAAATATTTGCGTATTGCCAAGACAAATGTTGATCATGGATCAATGGCACTAGTGTCATTGCAATACACCTTGTGGTGGAGGAGGAGATGAATCTTGAGCTTCAAACTCACTAAAGTCGCCTTTTTGCTCATTTTGTACTTTTAAGCTTAATTTTCCTCTTATTTTCTGCCTTTGCACCTTTAAGCTTATTCCTCTCCCCCACCCCCCACCTTCTTTTGTCCATTTTGCACTTTTAAAACTAACTTTTTCTCCATTTTATCTATTTTGCACTTTTGAGCCTAATATTTTTTCCATTTTGTCTTTTTGCACTTTTAGGCCTAATTTTTCCTTATTTTGTCCATTTTGCACTTTTAAACCTGAATTTTTCTCATTGTCCTTTTTGTCCATTATGTACTTTTAAACCCTTTTTTTTTCCCATTTTGTCCTTTTTGCACTATTAATCCTAATTTTTCCCTTCTTCCTATTTTGTCCTATTTGCACATTTAAGCCTAATTTTCCCCCCATTTTGCCTTTCTTTATGGCTTTAGATCAAAATTGTAAGGATATATCTCTAAAAATTATGCATATTAAGTATTAATTATAGGTGACCTAAATCCAACTTAAGACTAAAGTGGTCCTTTTTAAGTTATTAAAATTTGAATTTTGTATTTTTCATTATATAAAAATTTAAACAAACTTGCATATATAACATATTACCAAATCTTTTGATTATTATACGATATTAAAGTGTAAGACTAATTACAAACTTAAATTGCAGATAGATATATAATATCATTGGTTATTTTTCAAAAGTATTAAGTTGGAAAAAATAAACAAATTATTTTATTCTCAAATCCTACCTCCCTTTATATCAAGAGAGAGGTAGGACAATTACAACTCTAAAAAAGAAAGAAAGAGTACTAAAATACCCTTACATAGAAAATAAAGCATATATAAACCAAGGGGTATAACACCCTTCCTCAAGTTGAAACATAGATGTCAATCATGCTTAACTTGAAACAACAGACATCAAACTTAGATCTAGCAAGAGACTTGGTAAATATATCTGCTGTCTGGTCATCAGAAGATACTGGAGTTATGTAGAGCAATCCTCTCTGGATAATATCTCTAGTGTGGTGACGGTCAACTTTCACATGTTTCATGCGCTCATGAAACATGTGATTGTTGGCTATATAGGCAGCTACTCGATTATCGCATCTCATCTTCATGACCCCATCTATCTCAATATGTAAGTCAGTCAGAAGAGACCAAATCCACATCATTTCAGCTGCAGCTTGGGCTATCACCCTATATTCTGACTCCGCACTAGACCTAGAAACTGCCAGTCTGCCACTTGCTTTTTGCTCTTCTAGGTTACAAGATTGCTAGCTACATAAGTGTAAAAACCTATAGTAGATTTCTGGTCAAAGTGGAATCCTACATAATCTGCATTTGAATAGCCCACTATAGTCACGGATGTCCCTCTAGTGAATAGAAGACCCTGCCTAGGAGCATTCTTGAGATATCTAAGGACCATCATCGCTGTATCCCAATGTTGTCTAATGGGCTTAGCCATAAGCTAACTCAGTCTACCAACTACAAAAGATATGCCTGGTCTATTGATGGTGAGGTATAAAAGCTTCCCCATAAGTTGCCTGTATGACTTGCTATCAGCTGTCTTAACATTAGTGTCATAAAGATGGGCCTTAGGATCCATGGGTATATTTGTTAGTTTGGTTCCCAACATACCAACCTCCTACAATAAATCAAGAGCGTACTTCCTCTAGAACAAAACAATTCCACTTTTGCTGCTAGCCACCTCTATCCCAAGGAAGTATCTCGATGGATCCATATCCTTCATCACAAATCACTTAGCCAGGCATCTCTTGATCTCAGCTATCCCCTCATAATCATCTCCTATGACAATCAAGTCATCCACATAAACCAAAAGAACAGTAATACCACTACCTGTCTTCCTGACAAATAAAGAGTGGTCTGCAGAGGACCTCTGAAACCCAACAGGCTCAACCACTTGGGATAACTTCTGGAACAAAGCATGAGGACTCTGCTTGAGACCATAAATGGCCTTCTACAATCTACATACACACTTCCCCTAAACCTCATAACCAGAAGGCTGCTGCATGTAAACCTTCTCCTGCAAATCTCCGTAGAAAAAAGCATTCTTCACATCAAACTAGTGAAGATGTCAATCCCACTGAGCTCCCACTGAAATCAAAATCCTCACTGTAGATAACCGAGCCACCAGTGAGAAAGGTCAAAGAAGTCCACCCCATATGTCTGGGTAAACCCTTTGTCAACAAGTCGGGCCTTGTAGCGTACAACTAACCCATCTAAATTGTACTTGATTGCAAACACCCATCTGCAGCAAACCACTGTAGCACCCTCTAGTAAAGGTGTAAGCTCTCAAGTACTACGTGAGGTAAGAGTAGTCATCTCATCGTCCATGGCCTAACGCAAATTGGATCAAGTATGGCCTGCTGGTAGGTGGCAGGGATAGATATGGCAGAAAGGGCACGGCAGAAACTCCTAAAAGGTAACCTAAGTCAATTAGTAGCCAGACTACCTGCGACAACGTACTTGGACTCACAAGTGCGAGGTGCCTTCCTAATGGCAATAGGAACATCAAGATCATCTGCCCGATCCTCTTGTACTAACTCTGGGGTAGGAACATCCATATCTGGACCTCTAGCATCACCACTAGATCATGAGTACACAAATTGTCCGTGGTCACCTGGACTGGAGAGGGTGATGTCTGTGTAGCTGGCATCTGGAAAGTAGTATGAGGGCGTCTGTAGGTAGCAGTGGGCTCAAAAAAACTCATGGGTCCAGTTGTAGTGGTCAGGGGAGCAGAAACATGTATCTCCTCTAAGGAAACAGGAGGTATAGATATAGGGGCCTCTATAGCCCCAAGAGATAGACTCTGGGCAGCTGTAGAAAAGTATGGAATGGACTTATGAAAGGTAATATCAGCACTCACATAGTGCTTACCAGTAATAGGATCCAAGCATCTATATCCTTTCTGAGTCTGTGAGTATCCTAGAAACACATACTTAATTGCCTAAGGTGCAAACTTATCTCGACCTGGAGAGAGTAGGTGAACAAAAACAGTACAACCAAAGACACGTTGAAATGACCCTTTCCAAGGACCGTTCGGAGTTTTTCCGAAAAGTTAAGGGTGTGAACGAAATTTTTGACCCCTTGAGTTCGGATGTGTGGGCCTTGCGAGAACAAGAGAGGATGGCGGGGAAGTTTCCACAATTTTTCCCTATCTCTCTCTTCCCACTCACGCATACACACGCACACTTCCCCCTCCCCTCCAAACCCTAACCCTTTTCCTATTTAAAACCCACACCACCCCTCTCTACCATCACACCCTCACCACCACCTCCACCTTCTTTCCTTGTCTGTCGGCGAGCTCCAACAACCATCCGTCTCCGCTTGCAGCCGTGCATGGAGGAGAGGAGCTCACGAGAGGAGGAGAAGGAGAGAGGGAGAGAGTGTGAGCGAGGAAGAGGAAGGGTGTGGAAGGGAGAAGAGAGAGCTTGGGGGTGCGAGAGGGAGGAGTCGCGGCCGAAGTGCAGCCGTGGGAGCTCGAGAAGGAGCTCATGGGAGAGAGGAGGACGTCGAAGGAGGGTCCTCGACCTCCTGCAGCTACTGGGATTGCTGCTGCAGGCGCTGCAGGCAGAGCTCGCGAGAAGCAGGGCCACGCAAGGAAGTTCCTGTGTACTGGATTTTTCCAGTATCAAACGTCTAGAGCATCTGCCAAACATCTGGAGTAGCAGTGGACATCCAGAGCTGAAGCCGGATGTCTGAAATTTCACGGAGTGCCAAGGTATGAGTCCTGTACGCTCATGCATGCGCATACGTGAAGTACGTAGTATTGCGCTGTCGTGGTTTTGAACCTGCGAACGTATGCGCAGGTACAGGTCTTGGAAAGGAGCACAAGCACGCTCTTCGAGGTGCTTTAGGACGTCTGGACGTCTCCACAAACATCTGATAGACCTATCAGACATTCAGGCGCACTAACAAACATCTGGAAAGACCCAGGACGATTGTAAAGGGATTCCAAACGTTCGCCAGCAACGCAGGAACATAAGGTGAGAGTCTGACGTCGTTTAAGACGTCTGGGCCTAGTCCCAGACGGCTGATTTTAGTCAATATGCACGTTTTTGGCCCGTTTGGGGCCCAAACAGAGTCGGATTTCCACAAACGAAGTATCGTTGTGCTCCATTCGAGTTTCTCTATGTGTTAGTGTCAATTATATACTGTTCTAAATGTGCCTGATGCGATTAATCACTGGTATAAGTTTCCAACCTGTAGCGTGTTCGGGGCCCGCAGAGACGACAGGACCTGCTGCTCTAACCCCCATTCCTCTCGTGTTTTCCGGTAGAGTGGTTTACTTTAATGTTAAGATTTAAATGAGTAAAATGCATGTTTAGAATAATTTGATTGAATCCTAGGATGTGAAATAAACCGTAGAGTAGAAACGAATGAATATTGCTTAAGCTACACTATTTACTTGAGATGCATGTTAAAACCCTAATTGCTAGCAAATGTATATAGATACATGATGTGATGCTCTTTCGATTATTAAAACACGAGCTGCCTGTTATATGAATGAGAATAGAAATGTGAACAATGAGACCTAAATAATGAGAAAAGAAATGAAATGAATACAGTGCATGAACCCTACAGGGAACTAGGAGAAGAACTCCTGTATACATAAAGAATCTGGTAAGTAGACGAGAAGTATGCTGGCCCTTGTGTACATAGTACCAAGGAGAGCAACTATCCCTTTTAGTGTAGAGGAGAGCTAGCCGCCCCTTTGTGTTGAGACCCGAGGTTAGGACTAGTCACTCTACATCAACTCATGTTCGATCCTCGTGTATGTGGTACCGAGGTGAGCTACTTACTGTAGGGAGGGAGCTAGCCGCTTCACGGGACCTGGGGTTAGGACTGACCACCCTATACCGACTCTTGTTAGGCCCACTAGGCAAATTGGGATAGTCAGACGAGGGTACGCAGACTGTAGAGGAGCGAGACCCCTGTTCTATTCTGAGGGACGAGACCCTTGTTCTGAGAGGACAAAGCCCTATATTGTTCCGTGCTGTACGTTTGGACGTACCCGCTAATGAAAACGACTGACTGCGTGCCAGTGCGAGGTAGCTACCTTTACGCTTATTGCGCGTGCCGTAGTCACCGCTATGTCGCAACCGTGACCTTGGGGTGGTAAACCGGGTGTAGGACTATCACGGGGGACTCTCTCGGCCAGGAGAGTACCACGTGTACATCCTACATCACAAGAAAGACTACAATCAAGATCATTCCCTTAAGGAACAGACAAAATCAAAAAAATGACCGATTTCTTAAGAGAATAAATAAATTAGAAACACTTAGTTGAGCTAAATGAAAATGAATAATTAATTTGTTGCTTATTTTATGTTAATTATATGAAAATGGCTTAACCACCACTCTACCCAGCGTTAGCTGACCACAGATTTTATAACCTTGTTCAGGTCAAGGAGTTGAGCAGCCAACACCACCGGTTGCAGAGGGAGCTGGGCCCAATCGAGCCCAGCCTTAGTTGTTTCCTTTTTATTTTCGAGCTTCTGTTGTTGTAGTGAGTACCTTGATATATGTATAATTATTTCAGTTACATTTCCGCTTTATTTTCCGTTGTTGTAGTTGTGATGGCATGTAATATTGAAAGGCATTTCGTTCAATTTCCTTCACTGTCTACTTATTTATTTTCTGTTTTTAGTTATTTCTCGTTGGACGATTGAGTTTTGGGATTAAACAAGGCGAGCCAGTCTCGGATGCTGTAAGGATCTGGGATCGGGTCGTAACACACGTGGTGGCACGTGAAAAAGTTCACTTAGGATGCAATATGTGCCAAGGAATCTGCTCATGAAGCATTGAACTGGGCATTCTGTTGATTAAATAACATGTTGTAAGAACTGCATCACTCCAATATAACAGAGACACACTATGATGAATCAATAAAGTGCAAACCACATCCAAAAGATGTCAATGTTTCCTCTCAGCCACCCCATTCTGCTGAGAGGTATGAGCACAAATAGTCTGGTGCACTATCCCATGTGACCAGTAAAATACAGACAACCTGGTCGTACATAACTCAAGTGTATTATCAAATCTAACTACTTTAATAGCAACTGCATATTAAGTCATAATCTCCACCATGAAATGCTCAATGACAGAACCAACATATTGTTGGTGCTAGAGCACCACGATCATTTATTTTGATGATAACAAAACACGTATTATTTAACATTTGCTTTTGAGTCTTAATTTTTAAATAAAATTACAAATGGAAACGTGTTTAGACGGAGTTCAAGCTCGCATCCATGGCGGATCGGAGGAGCTTGATGGAGAAGGAGCTTCGTGAGAAGCGAAAGCGTGAAGAGAAGAATATGATAGATTTTCTTTCCATGTATTCTTTTGTAATCCTTTTGCTCTTTATTCTTTATGTCTAGATATATGTTAAAGAGTCTCAAAGTATATTCACAGTAGTCCTAGGAATACTTGCACTAACCTAGGACACTTAGGTTTTCCATAGAGAACTTAGAAAACCTAAATAAGCTTCAGACAGCCTTTTCAGACGTCTAATCTGAAAATCAAACGTCTGATAGTGACTTTTAAGATGTCTGACTGTTGACTCAGACGTCTAATAACTTAGGTTGGACTCTGTAAGTTCTATCTAATGAAATCAGACGTCCAGACCTTAGTCCAGACGTCTGATGGTTGTGACATATATCCAATTAGTGGAACGTTAGCTGCCTATGTAATCGTTGAGGAAAATGATCGTTAGCCTTAAAGGACCCCAAACGTCCATAGAGGACCCCAGATGTCTGATGTGTGACCGTTTTGCCTCGACTGACCCAAAATCTCCTTTGAGAGATTTTCTACCCATTACCTTTCTTGGGAATTCATTTCCGCAGAACAAATAGGTTTCCAGACGTCCAAACCTGCTGCCAAATGTCTTGTATGTCGTCTGATGGCCATACACTAGAACCCTATTTAGTTTTAATTCAAGTCAAGAAGGAAACCCGCCTAGAATCAGACATCTGACTTAGTTCCCAGATGTCTTAAACAGGTTTTCCAAACATCTGATGAACTTGTCAGAATCATAATTAATTCTAATTATGGCCTGTTTTGCCTTTGATTCAACCCCAACGGCTCTGGAAGCCTTCTAAGGCCTTCGAAAGCCTTCCTAGCCCTCTATAAATAGAGGAGGACCCCTTGGCTTGCAAAATACACAAAAGACGCCAAAACACACCAAGATACACAAAGACGCACCAAGCAACACATTTTCCACAACTTTTGTGTCCAAGAGAAATAGAAGAAGCTCTAGCTCTCCAAGCACCCATTCCACACCTAAGAGCTTTGTCCTGTTGTGCACCTGCTCTCCTGCCGATGTTACGAGAGCGCTGTTGTGCCAAAGCGTGGTTCACGTACCCACGTCAAGCCGACGCACTTCCAAGCAAAGGGAAGTCTCTTTACCTATAGTAGCTAGGTTTATTTTGTGGCTCTATAGGTTGTTGTAATCTTTACTTTGTTATTTGGTTGGGTATTTGCATTGCAGATTCCCGTCTCCTTCGCGAGATAAAATCCTTCTTGTGAAGAGAAGGGTTTTTGAGGTACACTACCCTTGGTCTAAGTAGTGTTATTGTAATTGAGATTCAGTCACCCTCATTCAAGTGACTGGGTTTAGTGGATTTGATCGACTTTGTTGATCGGAAAATCCTAACTCGAGAGGGTTAGGTGGTGGTTTTTACCCGGTTTGGGTTTCCACCTAAAAATACTTCTGTACATTATGAGATTGCTTATTTTGTGAGATTATTATCTTTTTATTCCGCATTTTTTACGTCACGCATATCTCACCCCCTCCAAGTAGAGAATTTACACATATGACTTGTTCTTCAGCACGAATACCCATGATAGGCGGGAAAAGTTATCCACAACTACTAAATAATAATAGTGACCCTACTTATCTGGTATCCGACTCAGCCCCCACACATCCATGTGCAGTAACTCAAACAAAGTCGTAAACCTAGAACGAGTACCACCGAATAGGAGGTACAATAGTACTTGCCCATCTAGCACGCATTACAACATATCCAAGTCGCAGGAGAGATATATGAAATGACCCGTTGGCCGCTATCAAGGGGAAGAAGTCCAAGTTGAAGATGCCATCGAAATGTACTCCCAACGACAAACGATACTTCTCATCGACATGTAGAAGCAAGTGGAGTCTGAATCAGACGATAAACTCCACTCTCTACATTTCCACTACCAATCGTCTTCCATGTCAATTTGCCTTGAATGACGCATACCACGTTATCAAAGATAGCACGACAATTAAGCTCCTTAGTAATCTTACTAATTGAGAGTAAGCTCATAGGAAAGTTTGACACATAAGAAACATCAGGTAATCTCAAAATAAGTCACCGGTACCTCCCCCTGACCTACTATCCTTGAGTGTCTGCCATCTGCAACTTGCACTGTCCTACCTATAGGTATAGATTTGAGATGGGTAAAATGATCCCCATCTCCACTGAGATGTCACAAAGCCCCCGAATCAACAAGCCACCTTGCACTACCCTGATTTCCGTCATGTATAATAGAGCCCAACTCGGTGGCTCCCTGGATCCCATCATGATGGCTAAGACCTCGGAGTAATCTCTCATACTCACTCCGGGCAATGGTCATTAGATCACCTGCCAACCTTTGTGTGGCAGACATGCTTGGACCAATATCAAAGGAACCCATAGTAATATCGAAAAACCACATATTCACCAAGATGCAAACCTCTAAGGTACTAAATAAGGGGTAAATCATGCCAATCCAATGACAAAGAAAAGTCTAAAACAAAAATTTAGATCATAGTCTAAAGAAGAAGGTCACCTAGATCAGGCTACCAATGGAGGATGAAACTGACGACCACCGACAGATCTACAATAACCTGGGTGCACCATCGGTAGATCTGGACGCACCACCGGCAGATCTACAATAACCTGGATGCACCATCGGCAAATCTGGGCGCACCACCTGCAGATCAGCTGAAATGACCCTTCCAAGGACCGTTGGAAGTTTTCCGGAAAGTTAGGGACGTAAACGTGAAAATTTTGACTCTTTGAGTTGAGTGTGTGGGTTCTTCGGGAAGAAGAGAGTTTGGCAGGGGGAAACATCGCAATTTTCCCTCTCTCTCTCCTCCCACCCCACACACTCACTCACGTACACACACACGCACACTTTTCCCCTACTCCAAACTCTACCCCTTTTCTACTTAAACCCCCCCCCCCCCCCCCCCCCACCCCCCCACACTCCATCTCCATTCCACCACCACTTCCTCCACCTTCATCTCCTTCCCCTACCGGCGGCCATCTTCTTCCCCGCCTCCCTGCCGCAATGAGTGGAGAGGGAGGAGATGGAGAGGACGAGGAGGAGGAGAGAGGGTGAGAGTGTGAGTGAGAGAGAGAGGGAGGGCGTGGAAGGGAAGGAGAGACCTCGGGGAAGCCGAGCGTGCACGACGAACAAGCACGAGCAAGAGAGCTCGCACGCGTGGGGAGTGCCTTGCTGCGGGTGCAGCAACGAGCACTCGGAGCCGCGAGAGCTCGAAGGAGCTCATGCGGGAGGAGGGGCTCATGGAGAAGAGCCTCTCGACCCCCTACAGCTGCTAGAGTCGCTGCTACCATGCTGCGGGTGAAGGTGCAAAGAAGACGAGCTGCACAAGGAGTTCCTGGATACTGCATTTTTCTAGTATCAAACGTCTGTATGATCGGCCAGACGTCTGGAGCAGCAGCGGACGTCCGGAGTTGAAGTTGGATATCTGAAACTACGCAGAGTGCCGAGGTATGCATCTTGTGCGCGCATGCATGCGCGTACAAGGGGCACGTTAACGCTGCGTGTCATCGTTTTAAGTTTTCAAACTCATGCACAGGTACAGGCCTTGGGAAGGCGCACGAGCATGCTCTTCAAGGTGCTTTAAGACGTTTGGATGCCTCCGCAGATGTCTGATAGACACATTGGACGTCCAGACGCCTGGAAAGGCCCAGGACGACTATGCAAGGGTTCCAGACGTCCGCCAGTAACGCAGGGAAGCAGGGTGAGGTTTTGAGATCGTTTAAGACGTCTGGGTACAATCCCAGATGTCTTATTTTAGACAGTCTACGCATTTTTTGCCCGTTTAGGGCCTAAACAAAATTGGACTTCTGCAAACGAAGTACAGTTATTTCCCACTCAAGTTTCTCTACGTGTTAGTGTCAAGTATATACTGTTTTGAACTCGTCTGATGTAACTTAGTCATTAGTACAGGTCTCCAACCAGTTGAGTGTTCGGGACCCGCGGAGACGATAGGACCTGCGGTTCTACCCCCATTCCTCCCGTGTTTCCCGGTAGAGTGGTTTACTTTAATATTAAGATTAAATAAATAAAGTGCATGTTTCAATAACTTGATTAAACCCTAGGATGTGAAATGAACCCTAAGGTAGAAACAAATGAATATCGCTTGAGTTACACTGTTTACTTTGAGATGCATGTTAAACCTCAATTGCTAGCAAGTGTATAAATACTTGATATGATGCTTTCTCAGTCATTAAAACACGAGCTGCCTGTTATAAAAAAAAAATGAAACCCGGGATGTGAATAGTGAGATCTGAATGTTGGGTAATGGAATCGAAGGAATACAAACATGAACCCTACGGGGAATTAGAAAAACTCTTGTATACGGAACGAACTTTGTATATAGACGGGAAGTGAGCTGGCACTTGTGTATACAGCACCAAGGAGAGCAACTGTCCCTTTAGAGCAGAGGGAAGCTTGCCGCCATTTGGGGTAAGACTCGGGGTGGGTTTGGCCACTCTACGTCGACTCCTGCTTGGCCTCACGTACGTAGTACCGAAGTGAGCTATTTAGAGTAGAGAGGAACTTGCCGCCCCTTGGGTTGAGACCCGAGGTGGGTTTGACCACTCTACTTCGACTCTGGCTTAACCTCACGTACGTGATACCGAGGTGAGCTAGTTAGTGTAAGGAGGGAGTTAACTGCCCTACGGGGCCCAGGGTTAGGACTAGTCACCCTACACCGACTCTAGTTAGGCCCACTGGGTAAACCGGGATAGTCGGACGAGGATATGCGAACTGTGAAGGGACGAGACTCCTGTTCTGTTCTGAGGGGAGAGACCCCTATTCTGAGAGGGCAAGGCCATGTGCTGTTTCGTGCTATACTTTGAGCGTACCCACTAGCGGAAATGACTGACCGCGTGCCAGTGCAGGGTAGCTACCCGTACGCTTATCGAGCGTACCGTAGTCACCATTACGTCGCGATCATGACCTCGGGGTAGTTGACAGGGTATAGGACTACCATGGGGGAATCTCCCGACCAGGAGAGCACCACATGTATATCCTACATCACAGGAAAGACTGCAATCAAGATCGTCCCCTTGAGGAACAGTCAAGATCAAGAAATGATTAGTTTTCTAATAGAATGAATAAAACAGAACCACTTAGTTGAGCTAAATAGAATTGATTAATAAATTAATTTGCTTATCTTATGTTAATTACATGTAAATGGCTTAACTTCCACTCTACTCAATGTTAGCTGACTACGGATTTTATAACTTTGTTCATGTCAAGGAGTTGAGCAGCCAGCACCACTGACTGCAGAGGGAGCTGGCCCAGTCGAGCCCAGCCTTAACTGTATTCATTTTCGTATCAGAGTTTCTTTTGTTGTAGTGAGTATTTGATATCTGTAATAATGTTTCTGTTACATTTCTGTTACTTTCTGTTGTTGTAGTGTGATGGTATGTAATATTGTAGGACTTTTCGTTATGTTTCCTTTACTGTCTCTATATTATTTTCTACTTAGTTACATTACACGTGATTGTGGAATATTTTCTATTTTTTGTTATTTCTCGTTGGACAACTGGGTCTTGAGATGATCCTGTAGGGATGTGGGATCGGGTCATAACATCAGCCCACCGACAAATCACAGCACTAGGCAGATCTAGGTGGGGTGATGCTAGGCAGCTCACCGACGACGCTACTGGGGTCAGGCAACCCACCGACGATGTCGGCAAGCACCACTACCCCCACCCCCCCACCTCGCGCTGCTGCAGAGAGGGGCTGGCACTCCTGCTGTTGGTGCTACCGCTACTGGCAGGAGAGATCACCGGCGGTGGTGAGGAGGAAGAGAAGAGAAGGATTTGGTGAATAGATTGGAGACCTACTTGGGTGGGATATCTAGAATACTGATTTAGGATCGCCGCTCTAATTCTAAGTTGGGAAAAATGAGGAAAAATCATTTTATTCTCAAGTCCTACTTCTCTTTATATCAAGAAAGAGATAAGACAATTACAACTCCAAGAAAAAAAGAAAATACCCTTACATAGAAATTAAAGTATATAGAAACCAATGGATATAACATATTAATATCAAGTTATGCCACTTTCACTTTTTATAAGTATTACCTTCTAAATATAAACAAGCATATGGTATGAAAAGTTTATAGCTATTATATATCTCTACAATTTCAATCAAGTACTGAATTTCATTGGCTTCATTTTTAAAGTTACTATTTCAATCCTTTTAAAATAATCTTGTATGTTTCTTTGGATTATATTATAATCGGTTTGTCACAGGATATTTCTCCAACATATTGCTATATACATACATAACATTGGTTTTTTACGATTCGTAATTTTCCGTGCAAAGCACGGGCCTAAAGCTAGTTAATACGGAGAGAGCGTGCATCCTCCAACTTTTTTCATAAAATGATCTCATTGCATTAAACTTACCAGCTACCAACCACAGGAGCTGGTAGCTAAGGCATAGGAGACCAACTCCTACTAAGGCTTGCCTCTTCAAGAAGCATGGAAGCATAGATCACATGAAAAATAGGATTGACACCCTTATGAGTCCTCCAGGAGGCATTGCTCCATGCCATGTAAGATCAACTACCCTCCAAATCTTTGAGTTCCAACTTCCAAGCCAACACCAAATTTGCAATAAGTGTTTTGGTAGCATGTTCTCAGTCAAGAAGGAGAGCTCTTCTCAGCCTACCCAATTTCCCAGGTAGGGTCCTTGTTTTTACCAAGCCAACTATATCCATCCCCTCTAGAGCGAAGGCATGGAATAATTTCTTAAATTACAGCTGCAGGGTTGTTATATCAAGTCCTTGAAATCCTATTTGCATGTGATATCTCGAGTTTCCATCTAGAAAACAGAAAGAACAACTTAAGCAAGCTCCAAGAGTAGAGAAATGTGCCTTCCTTGATCGGTGACAATGTCGAGAACACTTGCAGTTTAAAAGTATATAGAATAGATTCAACATCTATATCCAGTTACAAATCTCTTAATACCTGCAAAATCTTCAAGAGTCTTCACATTCTGGTAGTGGCCGCCCCATTTGGTGTTTAATAAATCTACAAGGGACTCGGATTGCTCATCCCCATTTGTCTGCAAGAAGGAACAGAACAATTAAAACATGTCATGCCTTCTGATAATCTCCAGGAATTCTAATTTCAGACACTATAAAACTTGCACATCAAGGATGAGAATATCATGTGTAACTGTAAGAATCCAACGAAAAGACTAAGCTGAATGCACATGTTTGTTTAACTACAGGAGAGAGCGTATAAGATCAAAGAGGGAGGTGCATTCCCCCAATGCAACTGTTAAAGATCAGAGCTTCCCAACAGACACAAATTACTCTGAACTAGAAAATGTAGCTCATCGACCACATTTCCCTGCTAGCATTGTCTTCACCAAAAAAATTACAAGCTTACCCATACCTTCTAGGGAAATTTATATACAACCACAAAAGTTTCACAAATAATTAGACCTCATTTCCATAATAGATTCCCTCTTTCAACTAAATTTATATTGATAAAAATAAGGTGTATTGATATTCCATTGAATTAACAGATCTCTAACATATTTTCAAGTTTTCAACCCTGACCAGGACATCCACATGCTCCCTATTTCAGAGTTCTTAGAATCTCTGTTACATAGGGCATTGAATTCTCCAAATTGGAAGGATGCTGCATTCAACAGGAAAAGTTTAAGATGTAGTCTTTTTGGAATGGGAGTATACGAAAAGGGCTATGTGCTATGATGTAAATGTAGATGTTTGTCTGGATCTTGAAGCCTGTGTATTAGCATCCTTAACTTCTACTAATAAAGGAAAATATTCAGTTGCTTTCTCGAATTGATCTCTGAGTTTGTGCCTTGGCATTGAAAATATTTCTAGAAGGTACTCATAAACAAGATATTCTTAGTCTTATTAGACTGGTGATCAAGTACAAGTTGGAATAAAACTATTAAAGTCATTTCACTTGCTATCCGAGGAAGATAAGAATTAACACCCATTAGGAGCTCACATGGGAATACTTTCAGGAAGCTGATTGGTTCTAGGGGTATCAATATTAAATGACAACCAGCAGACTGTGACAATAACCAAACAATGAGCATTGCTATTTTACTATGGTATATAAACAAAACAAGAAGTAGTGAAAAAAAAAGACTATAAACCAAGTAATTATCAAAATATTTATCCAGGTTTGATATCACATCTGAGTTAAAGGACTGCATTTGGATGTCTACACATTGAACATTAACTAGCAAACACAAGAAATACAGCTGTAGCATGAAAGATTAAGTTTTATGGTTTATAGTAATCCTCTTTTGAGCTGAGTTCCTTGTACATGACGATCAAGAAGCTAGATAAGCTCCCTGTTTTGGGAAACCCCAGAAATAAATTGGTAAGCATTCAGACACCTTGCGTTTTTCATGGCATCCACCAAGTTGGTTTTAGGGAAAAAGGGCAGAGGGTATATGACATTAATACCTCAAAAGCGAAGAACCCTCCAGGTTTTAATGCAGAGCTGCATCCCTCACAAAGGTGGAGAAGGTGTTCCATGCCATTGACACCTCCATCTAGAGCAAGCCAAGGTTCATGTCTGCTAACTTCAGCTTGTACATCAGGTAAATCTCCACTTGGGATGTATGGAGGGTTGCTAACCAGTCCTGTAAGCTTGCCTTTGACATCTTGCAGAGGTTCAAACCAAGATCCTTCCCTTATCTCAACTTTGTCCTGAGAATGCTTAAAACCATATTATAAGAGAAAAGTAAAGTAATATTTTTTTTTGAAAGCAGAGAATAAAGTAATATCAAAAGAAATGAACAAAATCCTTGAGAAAATTTGATCAAAATTATGTTACCTCAGATGTAAGATTAAATTACACAAAATTGTTTATGGTTTATCAGCCTCATTGCCATATAAAATGATTCAATAGTTTGAGGCATGCCACATATTCTGTGATTCTTTACAAAAGCATCAAACTGTTCTAGCTCTTCAATGAAATATAGAATGCAGCAGTGCAATTCCGCAACTCCAGCTTTCTGATGAAAAAGATTAAAGGTTCTAATGCTGTTGCAGGCTGCAGTTGATCTAATCAGGGCAAAGAAAATTCTTGTACAAGTACTACCACCTCAAAACATTCCATCTAAACAACCATTGCAGCAAACCTGTAATCTAATTAAGGAAGCAAGCTCATCAAGTAAAGTTTACTCCGAGTAAATCTTAATAGAGATAAAAACCTAAGATGAGCAAGAAGTTCAGGATTATTGTTTGCTCCATACTCAAACTGACTGCTGCTGACCACTATCTTCGTGATTTAACTAAGATCTGAATTGGGTCAATTCATTTCTGGACTAATGTTCCTATGCTATTAAGAGATCTGACTAATTTAGGATATCTATCAGTCCATTATATTCTTGCCTTGTCGAAGTAGGAGTAATCCTCTCACCATCTGAAAGTGGGGTGGGGTTGCTGAGAGGAGAGGTATGGTAGAGAGGATTTCAGGACCCCAAAAGAGAATCAAGAAGCAACATTCTCCCTAACAGTCAATTAAAGCACTCATAAAATCATCCTTAACCATCAGCACAACAAAACTCATTTCAAAAGCAATCAACAACCACATTAGAGGCACAGCCACAATCAAACAGCAAAGTTCCACAAGCACAGCACCATTCATGTTGAGTTTGCCTCAAACAAGATTAGTCTGTTTGGCCAGAAACTCGTTCCTACACGGATCAAGAACTGCATTTAGATCCATTTACGACGAGCTTGGCTTTGTCTGCTACTCCATGTTCGAACTTCTTCAAGATTCTTCTGTGTAGACCTATTCCAATTAAGACTCTACCCAGTGGAGCCCTATACCTACATATTTTCTTTACACCTTCAATGATGATCCTGTTCTTCTACCCATGATTCTTCCCTTCGATCTTCAAGGGATTTTCCACCTTTAAGTCCCTTGTTCTCATGGTCAATTGATTGCACGTGGTTTTATCTTACTCATAGAAACCCAAACCTATCAATTCACTACAACATCATTCATTTCATAGGAATGATCCCCAAATTCCAATATAAACTTCCATTTCATACATCCGATAATTCTCCTGCATCACTCATTATTCCAGACATTAACTCATTCCACAGTTGGCAATTCCTCCACTTTCGAGTGGCATTCTCACATAAAATCAAGGGATTACTGCCATTCTATTCCAACGGACTAATTCCACCACTCTCTACATGAAAAATTTTCCTAAGTACGGTAATTAGGGAATAATATTCCTTAATCACCGTACAGTGGATTTATATTAGTTAAGTAGGGTGGGAGACTCACATCTTCAAGAGACGAGTTTGCGAAACTACGTGTTTACACGAAACTCGCCTTTTGAATAGGTGAGTTTCCTCCTTCCCAACCCCCGCCCTTGCGTGTGCGGGGTTTAGGATTCATCGAGAAACTTGCCTTTTGAAGAGGCGAGTTTGATTTACAAATAACTCGCCTTAAGAGGCGAGTTTACATGTTATACCTCCTCCCTGCACCCTTCTCCTCTCTTACCATTTGCACCCCTACTGCTGCTACTGCTACTGCTACTACTGTCGCTGCTGTTGCTGCTGCTGCTGATAGAGTGGGATCCACTTTGCTGCTGCTGCTGTTTCGGCCATCTCCCCCTCTGCTGCTGCTGGTGTTGTGTAGTGAGTTGGACGAGATACAAGGTTAATTGGTGCTTTGCAAATGCTCCTATAGTGTCTATACCTTCCACATCTGCTACACTTGTGTGGCTACTTGAGAGTAGCTTTCTCATATTGTCACTCATTCCTCACTTTGATCCTATTTTTCCTTAGTCTTCCTGGTGGCCTCCTTGAGTATGGTGGACTAACCACGTATGGACGTGGAACCTCAATCCACAAGTTCTTGCCTAGAAATGGTCCAATCCCTACTGCATAAGTTGCCAGATAGCTTTCCACATTGTAGTGTTTAGTACAATAGAGCTCCTATCTATTATCTTTGATGCTTGTTAATGCAGCTAATGCATTTGTACAACCTAGGTCAATCATCTTCCATCTTTTGTAACTACACTCCTTCAAAATTATGTTCAAAACAAATCTACTAGATGGACCTCCCACTTCAAAGACAAAGTCACCTAACCTCTTAGCTATGTATCCTTACAAACCCAAATTGACATACGCTATGTATTCATATGCATTTCCGTGGGTGAAGGGTGTAATCTATGTTTTGTACTCACCCCACTCTTTTGGTGATTAGTGATGTGAAACCCTAAGGAATTTATCAATAACATTATTGTACACAATTTCATATCATGTGCTCATATACTTGGATTTATTTTATTAACTTCTCCCTTTGCTCAGGTTTACGTCATTAAATTTGTTAAATGTAATGTTGTGAATTGTCATTTAATCTTTTTTTATGGGTGGATTTGTTCAGGTTATTTAGAATGGATGAATTTGTGTTGGGTTTGATATATTATGATGGTTTTTTTATTTGAAATGTAAACAGAATGCAATATGACAGGGATTCATAAAAGATGATAAGGATTATACGAATTGGAGATTTGATGATTTATTGGATAAGATTTGCTCGACTTTAGGTATTGATCTAGGGAGTAATCGAGTGAAGATTAATCATCACTTTCCCTGTTATGGAGGGATTGATTTTTGTTTAACCATTGTGGACGATGACGATGATTTCAAATGTTTGATCAATTGGACAATTGAGGCCTGGAGAGGGAAGATATTTACAGAATTTTACATTGATGTCGAAGGTGAGGGTATTCGCACACCTCAACCACTGAATGTGGAACGACCTCCATAAGAACCACGTGTCGCACCTCATGGGCAGTTGTCTATTCCAGAACATCCCCTTGAGCCACTTCATGTACAGAATGAAAGTCATATAGGTGGTGTACCTCTTGACAGGCAAAATGAAGTTGAACATACAATTCATAAGAATGAATGCAGGGTAAGGCACATTTCTCAAGTTGTTGATGACCTTTGTGGCTCACCTCATGAGAATGACACAGATAAAAAAGACGAGTTGAATGAAGGAGAGAATGTCCAGGTAAATACACCATCTCATGTCCCAACCCATAATAGAAAGGTGCATCAGTTTGGTTCTGGTAACAGGTATGACAGCAATCAGTTATCGTATGATCGAGATGTTTTGTTTTATAGCGATTTGCCACCTTCTCTTGAAAGAGATGACTCCAATGAATGCTCTCGTATTGGAATGAGTCATCTAAACACACAACTGGTCAAAGGGGATAACATTTAAAATCAAGCAGGATTTGGTATTTGCAATTAAAAAATTTCACATTGAGAGTCATGTAAATTTTGATGTTCGAGAGGCAGAAATGTTTGGTCATTGATATGTGCACGTAAATCTGAAGGTTGCACATGGAGATTGCGCGGTCATTTCAAAACTTTTGATCAACAGTGGGTATTGAGCACTTTGCATGGTCAAAACACTTGTTGGCATATCCAAGACAATGAAGATCACCCTCAATTCGATTGCAATTTCATGGGGCGGTACCTAATGAGTTATGTCAAATGGTCACTTTTTTGGTTAAGGTGAATTTCTTACTTAAGGTAATTGATGAGAAATTCAAGTATACAATCACAAGGAGAAATGTTTGGGATGCAAAGCGAAAAATCATTGAATCAGTCTATGGTAAGTTGGACAAATTCTATGAAGATTTGCCATATCTTCTACATGCCATTAGATATTCAAATCCCAAAACATTCATAGATTTAGAATCAATTGATATTAATGGCACAAACAACGTGGTCTTGATGAAAACTTTTTGGGCATACGGACCGTGCATTGAAATGTTTAATCACTATCAGCTAGTTATTTCTATTGATAGAACACATCTTTACGGTAAATACAGATATAAGCTGCTGACTATATGTGGTGTGGATGCTGATCAACATATTGTGCCTCTTGCTTTCGCTATTGTCTATGAGGAGTCCACGGACACATGGTCTTGATTTCTTAAAAAGGTAAGATATTGTCTTTTCCATGATCGGGAAGATCAAATCTGTATTATTTCTGATCGTCATGGGGAATACTTGTTGCAACTACTAGTGATGATGTTGGGTTACGTCATGTACATTGGAAGTTTTGTGCACGTCACGTTGCAACAAATTTTTAACTCGTCAGTAAAGAATGTGCATATGAAGAAGTTAGTAATGAGGGCTATATTACAATCTTCACCACTTAAATGGGAATTTTCTATGAATACATTGAGGAACATGAGCGAAGACGCTTCCAAATTGTTCAACGAACGTAGAATTGATAAGCAACAATAGACGATGGTTTATGATGGTGGATATAAATTTAGGAACATGACGATAAATTTGAGCGATAGTCATAATGCGGTTCTTAAAGTAGCTAGGACATTGCTTATATGTGCATTAGTTAGAAAAATATTCTACAATTATATTCTTCGTGGGCCACCATCACTTCCAAATCCTTCGAATTTTAGCTCCTCAGCAGATGCCTCGGGAAGTCATATTGATGAAATTGATTAATAAGGTCGGTTGCAACATTTTCGACACCCTACACTAATGTACACCAGAACGAGAAGACGAAGAAACTAATTGTTGACAATATTAGTTGTATGCTTTTGTATTTAACAGTGGAGCTTAATTGTAACCCATAGTTCTTTTTTGTAAGACACAATATTTCTCCTTTAGTGGTCAAGAAGTTTCATATTAATCTCATCGTCTTACTTATCATATTTGTTTGTTGTGATTGATTGCTTCTTTGCCTTCAAAATAAGAAACTCGCCTCCATCATACTATTGTATTTCTATGTATGAGTTTTCCTATTTATGCGATCAGCAAGGGCAACATTGAAAGTTGTCAGATCCAATTTATAACCATAGTAGAATTTGGCAATAATTTTGAAGGTTTTGGCATCTCCAGTTATCCAAGAAAGCTAGAGATATGGGTATTGCACGTAATGCATCAGCAGTGTGGGTTCTTTTCCTTTCAACTTATTATTGATGCAATAATCAACAATATTGATTGAATATTATTCTCCATATCTAACCGTGACTAATCATCTTTAGTGAGAGATAACATTTTGTTTCAGCTTCTATGGATTTTGCATGATGTCCTTCAACAAAAATCTTCATAAGGTGGTCACAAGGCTATCTTATCAAAGTACATTGATATTGAAGAAATGACTTGCGAAAAAAAAAGTTATATATCTTAGTTGATTTGTTCAATTAAAATTCTATTAAGAAGATTGATGGATTCTATTTAACAAGCAGAGATGCAAGAGGGATCTCCTCTGTTTACTGTGCATGCTTATGTTCCAGTGTTTGGAAGTTTTGGATTTGTCGATGAACTGAGAAGATGGACATTTGGGGCATCTAGTGCACTTCTTGTTTGATTCCTTTGCCATTTAATACATTAGCCATCGTTTAAATTCTTTCTATCACGTGAGTTGTACAAATCAGTCCAAGGATGCCTTCCTCTGATTCAATAACATCAGCAACAATAACATCAACAGCAATCTTCAGCAGTAGCATATAAAAAACAAAACAAAATAAGAAACTCATCTCTTCAAAATGCGAATTCAAAATATGAAACTCACCTCTTCAAGAGGCAAGTTTCTTATAGAACTGGTGCAACCAAGGGAAAAGGGGTTGGGCGGGAAACGTAGAAAACTCACCTCTTCAAGAGGCGAGTTTCTCCACAGCTAGCGCACCATGGACACAACGGTGGCTGGGATGGGATGTGGTAAACTCACCTCTTCAAGAGGTGAGTTTCTTATAGAACTGGTGCAGCTAAGGGAAATGGGGTTGGGCGAGAAACGTAGCAAACTCGCCTCTTCAAGAGGCAAGTTTCTTATAGAACTAGTGTAACCAAGGGAAATGGGGTTGGGTGGGAAATGTAGCAAACTGACCTCTTCAAGATGCAAGTTTCATATAAATTCCTTCTTATGCAAACTCGCTTCTACAAGAGGCAAGTTTACCACGGTAAATAAGGAATTTTCTTCATTAAGGAATATTATTCCTTATTCGCCGTACCAAGGAAAATTTTTCCTCTCTATGTCACATCATTATTAGTTGAAATTTTCTTCTTTGTTTTAGAATTAGGTAAGATTTGAATTCTAGTCTTTTGAATAAGAGAACACTTGCTGACCATTAATGTGGAGAACACTTGCTGACCATTAATGTGGGTTGAAATTTTTTCTCATTCCTCTTAACCAATTCCATGCTAATCCAAATAATAAGAAATAGGCTTATTCCGATAACATCTAAAATGGTACCTCAATTCAGAAAACTGACCTTCAGCCCATACCTCTCGACATTCAAACCAACGACCTCCGCGGCGTCCGCGCTGACGTCCGTCGCGAACACCCTTCCTCCTTCCCTCAACTCCCTCGCGATCCCGATTGCGAGCGCGCCGCTCCCCGTCCCGAGGTCCGCCCACCACCCATCCCCAAACCCCTCCACCTCCCTCACCAGGTCCACCACCCTTTCCGTCTCGGGCCTCGGGATCAGAACCCCCTCCCTCACCACAAGAACCAAATCCCTCCAGTGCTCGCACCCCACTATGTACTGGAAAGGCCTCCTCTTTTCGACTCTTTCCCGCCAAAGGTGGTACATTTCGTCCAGGCTGGCGCGGAGGCGAATTGGGTCGTTGGTTTTTGGGGAGGAGAGGTCGGAAGGGAGGAGCTTTGGGTGGGAGGTGGCGTCCTGGAGGAGCCAATTGAGCTCGCGGAGGAGGTGGGGGGGATCGGGGTGGGAGGAGGAGAGGGATTTGGCCCAGAGGTGGAACGTTTGGAGGGAGGAAGGGGTGGCGGTGTGGGAGAGGGGGCGGAGGAAGAGAGGGGTGGCGGTGGAGGAGGAGGAGGAGGTGGCGGCTGCGCCGCCTAGGTGGCGGCGGAGGGCGGCCGAGGGGAGGCGGTTGAGGAGGAGCATTGGTTTGCTTGTGGTTTGGTTATTATCTTTCCCGCTCAGGCACTGTTAGGGTCAAGAAGTATTTTTGGGTAGGGAATTTTTGATATATATGCTCCTATCAACAATTAGTATTACATATGTGCCCCTATATTAATAATACTTACACAGATACCCTTGCATTACCCCCGCTCAATTCATCCACATGAACTTTGAATTTAAAGGACGCGTAGGTTGGATGTTGGAAGATTACTCGACCTCACACTCACGCCCCTCCATCAACATGAACTTCGAAGTTAAAGTGCACATGAACCAATTCTTGTAAGGTTGCTTGACCTCACACTTACGCCCCTTCATCGGCATGAATTCTGCAGTCAAGCACACATGAACTAATATACAAACAATGGTGAAAGTCAAGAGAGACAAACAAGAAAGAACGTAAAGTGGATCCAAACTTAGCTTTATTCCACAAAAGAAACAATTCTAGGTAACTTCCCAAGGTAAAGTTTCAAATTTATTCCCAAACAAACTTAGAGGATCACCCATATAATGGGTGGATACATATGCAACCCTCCACGATGAAAATCTGGGACCCTTCCCGTGACACCATCCACTTTACTTGAATATTTTCTTTTGTTTGTTAGACTTTATTTTTTAAAAGGTTTATCAAAGTTGATTTCTCTCCCGCCCCCCTCTCTCTCTCAAAGGGTAATTAAGTTGCTTTAAAATTTAGGTTCTGAGTTATTTCGAAGTCGATTGCATCATTTTAAATCCATCAGTAGCCGTAAGGGTCAAGTCAGATCAAAATACCTTACAAAATGTGAAAAATGTATATTTTTAGTCAACACTTGGTTGAACTTTCTCAAAATAGGGTCATATTTGGTACCCTTAAATGACTCTTATTGCAAGCTTTTCAATATACTTATTTCACTCGAATTCAATGTGTGTAGCTCAAGTTATACTCAAAACAAGATTAACTGATGGGAACATCATCATGAGTCCTAACTAGCGCATTTTAATCTAGAAAAGAGAAAAAAAGCTCCTACATAACCAAGTGAAGGGCCTAACTAAGGGAATAACTGGTTTGAAAGAAAAGTAAGAAATAAAAGGTAAAACTGCAATTTTAAAATTGCAGTACAACAACAGGATTTCTCAGGGGTTAAACATGGGTCAATTGGTCTTAACAAGATAAAAAGTGGGTTGGTTCAATCAGAAAATGATTAATGTGAGATTTGGGAATTAAATGACCTCTTGTAACCCTAAAACAGACCCACCTAATTTAACAAGATTATGGTCAGGAAAAAATTTAACTAAATCCTCTAAAATTCATAGAAAAATATATTCTAGGATTTAAAACCTTCAATTTGACCTTTAGAACCTATTTTGACCTAGATAGGGGTCCTAGTCAAACATTTACCCTAAATTAGATTTTTATGCAAAATATCCAGTCAAACGTGGTCAAATATAAAATTTAACTTCACCATTGGATTCCTTAGTTCAAAATTAGGTTTATACCAAAATTTAGACCTAAGGGGAGTTCACCTTGACCTACTTTGCAAAACAGTCCAACCTAATTACTTTTATGCCCCTAGCTTTTGAAAACCATTGCAAAGATCCCCCTAGCTTCCTCGTCGTTCTTTGGAATTAGGTCCCTATGCCATTACAGTAGAGGAATCCTACTCCGGCTAGGATTCAAGAGGGATATCTCCCTGATTCCTCAAAGAATCCCTCTCAAATTTGAATAGGAGATTCTCTAAGAAATTCTCGACCGTGTGAACCCAATTAGGCGCTCTGATTCCCACACAATCTCTCATGCAAACGCATGAGAGATATGGGTATCTCTCGACCTTCCAAATCCAACGAGGTTGCCGTGCTTAAAAGCTTGTCTTCCAAGCACAAGGCCCTCTACCTGCGATTATAAAAGACACCCCAAGTCCTCCCGACCATTCCAAGCTTGTTTTGGCCAAAGAATCCCCCAAAATTCCTCCTTTCCCCCTCTGTCCAAAAAGCCCGTAAGCTCCGACGACTCCTCCTCCCTCTTCTCGTCGCTCTACCACCATACCAGTGGCAGAGTCATCTCCGCCTCATTCTTCTGCGTCGCGCCATACCTACGCCTGTGTCTACCTCCCTCTCGTCGTCGTCACCTCTCCATCTCAGGACCTTCGTCTCCGGCAACGGCGAATACGCGCTGTTACGACCCAGTTCCCGAATCCCTACAAGACACGAGACCAGACAGACTCGACGGATCCCAAGACCCAGTCGTCCAATGAGAAAGTAACCAAAAAGCAAGAAAGTAAACCACATTTACTATGCTAAGCAACTAACAGTAACAAAAGTACAACAGTAAAGAAGTAAAACTACTACAGTACACACCACCACAACAGTAGAAAAGTAACCAAGTACAGGAATATAAAGTACCGAATGTAAGAGTACAGAGATGCAAGAAACTACTCACTGCAACAGAAAAGGAGTACAACAAGAAGCTACAACTACTGGGCTCTACTGAGCCCACACCCTCTGCAGCTGTAGGCTCTAGCTGCTCAACATCTGGACTTTAAAAGGGTTATGAATACACGAAGTCAGTGAACGCTGAGTAGAGTGGCAACCAACTAACTAAAGTAGTAAAAGTGGAAAGGTAGCTGTTGTTTTTTAATTACTTTCTTTAACTAATTATTCTTTTTCATCACTTGGTTTATTTATCAGGTCTCTTTCTTGATCTCGAATGTTCCTCGTGGGAACGATCTTGATTGCAGTCTTTTCCGAGGAGTAGAAGGCACACGTGTTGCTCTCCTGGCTGAGAGAGTCCCCCATGGTGATCCTACACCCAGTCAACCACCTCAAGGTCACAGACAGACGTAACGGTGACTACAGGACGCGCGATAAGCGCACGAGTAGCTACCCCGCACTGGCACGCGGTCAGTCATTTCCGTTAGCGGGTGCGCCCAAAGCACAGCATGGAACCAGTATAGGGCCTAGCCCTCTCAGTAACAGGGGTCTAGCTCCTAAGAACCAAACAGAGGTCTCACCCCTCCACAGTCTGCGCACCCTCGCCTGACTACCCTGGTTTTCCCAGTGGGCCTAACAAGTCGGTGTAGGGAGGCTAACTAAACCCCGGGCCCCTTGGGGTAGCTAGCTCTCTCCCTACACTAGTAGCTCTCCCTAGTACAGTGTCCACGAGGGCCAAGAAGTCGGTACAGAGTGGCCAATCCTAACCCCGGGTTCCAACCCAAGGGCGGTTAGCTCCGCTCTGCACTAAACAGGGGGACAGTTGCTCTCCTTGGTACTCTGTACTTAAGGGTCAGCTCACTTCCCCACTCACATTTCCAATTCCATTCCATTTATTTCCAGGAGCTCTACTCCTAATTCTCCATAGGGTTCATGCTCACATTCCTCATGCCATTCCATACCAAGTTTCATCATTTCTATTTCCATTCTCAGGTTATACACATGCAACTTGTAATTCTAATGTTCACATTTCCATATTCGGGTTATTCACAGGTAGCTCGTGTTTCCAACATTCACCTTTCCATTTCCAAATATAAACATGCAGCTCATCTTATGTCATTTCACGTGTGTGACAGGAAAGTTACATACAACAGTTAACTAGCACAAGTACTACATATTTCGCAAGCAACTGTTATTCATTTACAGGCAATTGTTATCATTCTATCTACTCATTCCAGACTGCAATCCATTCATTCAATACAGACATTACAGTATTTCTAGTCCTAAGATTCATGCCATACCCTAGGTTCTAATCATTCATTCCACACATGCATTCAGGTTTGTATTTAAATTAGGAGAAGCCACTCTACCAGTAAACCCAGGAGTAGTGGGGGCTTAAATGACAGGCTCACGCGCCTCAGCAAGCCCCGAACCCACAACAGAACAAAGTCCTATCACAATGATGAATCACAAGAAAACATTCAGAACAGTATAGAAAGTCTTCTAACAAGTAGAGGAATTCATACGGAAAACATCGGTATCTTATTTGCGGAAAACAGACCTCAAATGGACCCTAAACAGGTCAAAAATAATGTTTCTGACTCAAATCAGACGTCTGGAATACTTTCCAGACATCTTAAAAGGGTCCAGTAACGTACCTAAGCCACTGCGCCAATCCTCAGACGTCCAGGAACTCTTCTGAACCGTGTGGACCCAGCTCCAGACGTCCGACCACCTCTCCGAACGTCTGGAAGCGCTTCCCGTCGTTTGGTATGTCGCCCAAACGTCCGAAATGCGTGGAAGGGTGTGTCCTGCACCTTCCCGAAGCAAAATCTGCACGAAATCCACCAAATCTCCTCAAAAAGGCATGCAACAGTGTCTCGGCGAAGCGACCTGCATGGCTGTATCCACAAAGAAGACGTACCTCCGTGAGACCTCCTCCTCAGACGTCTGGAACCTCCTCCAAACGTCGACTACGTCGTATGGATGTTGCTCCAAACATCTGATTCTGGGAAAAACCCAGAACCAGAACTTACTTCCGCCCTCTAGCACTGTGCATAGCCGCACCGCACCCTCTTGCCTACAGCAGTATCGGGGAGGACCTCCCCGACTCACTCCTCCATCTCACACGCGCACCGCTCCGGCCGTGCGCTCACCGGCGAGCTCCCACATGAGCTCGCAAGCTCAACTCCTCCTCTCCTTCTCACGCTGCTCCTCCTCTCCTCCTCATGCCACTCTCGCGCTCTCACTCGCTCTGCCGCTCTCGCTGGAGGGAAGAAGGAAGGTGGCTTGAGAAGTGGGGGGGGGGGGGGGGGGGGGGGAACGAGAGAGGAGGAGGGGGCTTTATAAGGGTGTAGGTTTAGGATTTTGCAGGGGACGGAAAGAGAGAGAAGAAATAGGAAAATGAGGGAGGTACTGTCTGCGCGCAGACGCGAGCTCGTACTCAAAATTTTCGATTTTCAGACGTCTAGGAATGAGTCCAGACGTCTTAAAAGGTTTAAACAACACGGATCTTAACACACGCCGTCTACCCCTCTGCCTCCCCCTTTGTCCAGCCACTCTCAGATAAGTCCCCTTCTCTCTTCTCTTTATTTTCCCCCTTTTTATTTCTCAAAACACCCCTCGACAACCACAGACCACCCTCACCTTCTTCACCTCTGGTAGACCTCCGGTGAGGTGCATCCACCACTCCATGCACCCACACGCCTTGCCAACTACCTCAGAAGCTCCGCCACCCTCCAATGATCATTTCCCCCCTCTCCATCAACCGCCACACGCTCCATACATTGCCCTGAACAAACCCACTTTCACGACCATAGAACGACCTAGGCACGCACGCCTAGGCTATTCCGCATCACACCAACACCCGAGCCACCTTCTCTGTGTCACGACGAAGCTTTCTGAGCGTTTTGACATTGCCGTGAGGCCGTATTTGTGTTGACAGGTTTTGACCCTTGTCCGCCATTGGAGAAGAAGCGAAGCTTACTTGCAAGCTCACTCCAGGTAGCCCTACTCCAGGTCCCAGGTTCCAGGCAATGCAAATTCGCATCACGCACACATCCAGCCCGGTAATTGGCTTTGCAAGGCACTGCAGCCCTTGTGATTGAGTGAAGACCCTTGCGAGCGCACGCGAAGAAGCAGGTGGGACTTTTAGTCCCACCTCGGTTGTTCTCAAATGAACGAAGCGATATAAGTTGTAATTGTGTCAGGGGCTTATCGCCTCCTGACATGGGGTAAGGTCCCTCTCACCTACTCTCGCCTTGTCCACGAACCTGGTAGCCTAACCCGATTACTGTGCACTCCTCGCACATCACCTACACTGGTGCGTCTGGTCCCGGGCGCGCTGACCCAACCTGTTTACCCAAGAAAGGCTCTGGGAGATCTAGCCTAAGAGAGAAAGGAGAGAGAGTTCGCGGGGAATGGTAGGGGTCGATTTTGCTCTAGCTTACAGGGAAAGGAAGAAGGAAGAGGAACCTGAAGGAGGAAGCTGAAGAAGGGAGCTGCAGAGGATGCTAAGGAAAAAGGCCAAGGAAGGAGAAGTCAGAGAAAACAAAAGAAAGAAGAAGAAAGCTCAAGAAAAGGAAGGAGAAGGCTCGACTGAAGTCAGAGAAAGAGAAAGAAGAGCAAAGAGAAAGAGAAAGAAGAAGAAGAAAGAAGAGATAGCCCAAAGCCAGAAGCATCTGATTTTTACATCTCTATTCATATTTTTTGAGCTTCTATATACATTGAAACTAGTTATATTACTTCATAATTTGGTTGAACATCACATTTTATCGTGTTGACATGTACCATGAGTTGGTGAATCACAACATCCCTTTTGAGTACTATTTCACATGTTAAAATTTAAGAATGTATTTATGAAAATTAATATATCTCAAATATCAAAATTAATATATCTCAAATTTATCCCTCAATTTCACCAGATACAAAATTTAAACCTTGAAATTTATCAAATAAAACAAATAGACCCTAAGAATTTGAATACGTTACTATTTTTTTCTGCAAGTTTACGGTATTACTTATCGATGTCAAGCAAAAAGTGAGCATACAATGGTTGTATGACTTTAGGAAACTATGAACAATCGGTTCTTCTAGGTCTAAGCTTAAGATATAATGAAAACCCAAAAAGAAATATTCACGTTTTGCTTTTACATACGAAATACAACCATCCATCCTATAGAATGCAGTCAAAGAGTTCAGAATGATCTTGCTCCACACAAAAAATAAGTCTAAAACAAGAAGTTCAGAATGATCTGTGTATCTTACTTTTCAAGAAGAAGAAGAGAAAAAAGAACCATGCATCTTATAGATTCATTAGTCTTAGTTTATATGAACACCAACCGTGGCTGCAGACAGGATATATAAGGATATATAAGTTATACTGTAACAAAAGGTATGGTTTCCAATCCAAAATTAAATGTCTATCCATCCTCTTCCTGAGTTTCGAATCAGAATTTCAACATTTTGATAGCTTCAAACCATTTATCTGCTACCAATACTTAGTGGTGAGGGCATTGCCACCACCATGCTCGTCAATTAGGTGAGCTTGCACTAGGATCAAAGCATAGGGTCCTGACTAGCACGTATATCACTGGAATTACATTCACAATATTAATTAAGTCAACTATCATAAAGATATAAGATGACTCGTTTTGATGGGAAATATGGAAAACATCTAGTTTTTCCACGTACAGCTTTACCCGTCTGTAGAAATTGCAACATTTTTTAGCAAGGAAAAATGGGGGGTAGCTAATGGACAGAACATTGTCGTCCGAACATACATCTAATACTGAGATCTGTGCCTACTGCTACCGGATTTCATACCTCATATTTATTGGGACGAAGGGGGAAAAAAAAGCAAAATATAGAGAACAAAGAAGAGTGAATCTCCAGTTGGGTTTGTATTGGTAAATGGCAACCTCTTCCCCAAGGGAACGAAAGAAGAGAGAAAGGTGCCTACATTGCCTTATTCTTCCACTTCATGGAGCCAGATTTGACAATATTGAACAAAAATGTAAGAAAAGTTACCACGGGATGAAACAAAGTATCCCACTTCTTGGCTCTTTCTGCCACAAGTTCCAATAACATGAGCCAAACCACACACCTCATCCCTAGATCACACCGCTATTGTCAGGCTCGCTCTCCATTAATCTCCTCCATCTTCCAGTTGTAATGGCTTACCTTGCTCCCATCAAGACCCCAAGCTTTAACCCAATACTGGGCCATCTCAGGTTCAACCCCCCAAAACGGTGGATGTACGTCCCAAACCTGCTAAGCAAACGGTACCTAAGAGTGCTCTTTTGAGACTTTGGGACAAAAGCCTTTCTCAACTGATGTTGAATATTCAACATTTAAGGTACAGGAGTAACCTTAGACCAGAAGCGAATTTCTCACAAAAGCTATTGAAAAGTATCTTCTATATACTATATCAAGAAAGATTATAAATGCTGGAAGGGCACTTAATCAACAGGCAATAAATTTCTTGCATTGAAGTATTGAATGTTGTAAATAGTAAAGCATATCTTCAACAGGATCATTTTTGTCTACTACCTATTTGCAACGACTGTTTTTTTGTCATTTTTTTGAGAATTAAGTATTTCATTAGAAGGTAAGAACTAAATACAAAAAAGATACAACTCAATTAAGCGGAAGGAAGGACAAACCAAACGCCCTCACTAAGAAAGGAAGAATGCTCTCCATAGAAACATGAAAACTCACTCCTAAAAAGAAGAGACAAAACCACAACAAATGAAAAATAAAGCACATAGAAAATGCAACAAATAACAAAGAAGGTGTTTTAAGTAAGAGAGTTCTACTCACGCTCCCTCAGCCACAGAAAGAGATGCAACTCTACGCTTGTAGATAATGATTGCACTATCAAGGAAGAAACTTGACGATTAGAATGATTTGCGTAAGCTAGAAACTGAAAAAATATTGGAACCAAAATCAAATTGGGCAATTTCTCGATTGTAGAAGGCCTAAAGTCATACGTGATCCCAAGATCGACTGCAGTTGTGGGAAATGAAACTCGAACATCAAATAACACCGAATTAAATCAATGAGAGGATAGCAAGGTGAAATGAAATAGCACTCGATGATTAGAAGGTTAGCGATATACTCCTACTTCAATCAAGACTCTAGGAAGGGAATCACCAATACATAATCCCACACTACCGCTACCAACACCATCGGGGCAAGCACCACCAACACATGCACTGTCGAAACCATCGCTAGCGCACCACCATGAGAAACCCGCCATTGTTGTGAGCACCACCCCAACGAGCACCATTGCCGCCAATGAGAACTGTCCCAACAAGCAACGCCACCCCAGCGAACACCACCCCACCTATTTGTAACAACTGTTGAATTCTCAAAAAGTGGGCTTGCTTTATTCAAAAAACTGTAACACTCCTCAAGAGTTAGCCCTTGCTTTTGTAGCATAAGAACAAGTGGATACCATACACCACCGGTGTTTACAATTCCCCTATCTATCATTTCATCATAGAGGTTGAGTGCCTTAACCAATTCTCCTCTTATGGAATACTCTTTGATAAGAATCTGATATGGTACATGATCTATTAAATGATCGATTGAATTCTTGAAAATCTCCTCAGCCATTTTCATTTTGCCATTCATACACAAGCCTTGAATAAGAGTTGTGTATGTAATACTGTCAGGACATATTTTATCTTGCATCTCATCAAGCAGTTCAAGAGCCAAGTTTACATTTAAGGATTTGAATGCACCATATATCAGCAAATTAAAGGTCGTAGCATCAGGTGAAATCCCACTGGAGATCATCTCATCCTTCAACGACAACGCATCTTCAATGGTTCCTCCTTCCAGGTGTGCATCAATCAGTACATTGTATGTGAAGACATTTGGAGGAACACCATATTTTAACATTTCAAATTTGAGCGACCGAACTTTACTGATATCTGCTTGCTTTCCATGTGCATTAATAAGAGAATTCCATATGATTGCCTCAGGAACCATGGAATACCCCAGCATTAAACTCAGAAGTTCAACAGCCTTGTCAAGGTCTCCATGCAAGCAGAGACCCTGAATGAGCATCTCATACGATGTTTTATCTGGTACTACACCAAAATTTTGCATACTCTTGAAAATAGCAAAGGCCTCTGCCATTTGGCCCACTTTACAAAACCCCGTTATTAAAATATTAAAGGTAATAATGTCTGGTAAGACACTCTTCTTGACCATTTCACAGAAATATCTTAAAGCTTGCTTCATGTCTTTTATTATATGAAGACCATTCATGATGGCATTGTATGCAACCTGGTCAGGATTGATGCCTTTCCTCAACATACTCTTCCAATATTTCAGTGCATTAACCATGTCTCCTCTCTGGCAATATCTATGAATAAGTCTGGTAAAGATAATTAATTTTGCATGACGACTCTCCTCCAACACTTCAACAAGCAACTTTTGAGCACATTCCAGTGATCCCCTTCTGTAAATGGAAGCAGCAAGCATCTCATGGGAAGCTACTTTGGCACTCCTATTGCATTTGTCCAACAAGAACACAAGATGAAGAATTTTGTCAACAGAGTCACTTGATTCAGACTGACAATATCCATCAACTAGAGCACTGTATGTACCATGATCAGGCAATCTGCCAACTTTTTGCATCTCTTTTAAGAGCAATTTGACTCTTGAGAAACCACCCACCCTGCAAAGACTGTTTATGAGCTGATTGTATGTTGAAAGGCGTGGAATGATACCCCTCAATGACAGCAGATTATGAAGTTGTAAAGCAACCCCTATCTTCCCTTTCACACACAAGGAGAAAATTATTGCATCATAATTGACTCCAGAAAGTACCATAATGCTTCTGGGATCACCAAACTCAGGATGATAATGGTGCCATTCCCTGCAATGTTTGGTGCAAAGAGTTCACATAAGTGTCAGTTGTGGGTTGTCAACGTTGAGCACAATTTTATAAGCAGTCCTTAACTTTCATTTTTCCTTCAGAGGGAAGAAAGCATTTCAACTTAAGCAGTTTTGCTCTAACCAATAGGAAACTCTATTAAGTTTCCCACAGGCTCATCATCCACATTGCAATAAAGTAGAATTCAAAGTCGGTACAGATTAAATTAGTGCCAAGTGTTAGCCACATGACAGACGTAAATGTTTTTTTTTTAAAAGAGAAAGGGCACTAATCCGTATGATAACCACCCAAAGGTATATGACAGACATAAATGTTTTCCATATTCATAGTACTAAAGACTTGACTTTGCAACCCCATCTCCAAGTCAAAATCTTACATTGATCTCCACAACTCTAATTACCATCCTACGTGAATCCCCTTTCCAAATATTTGCATAACATGTCTCCTTTAGGTGCTTTTTATCTTTTGTTTTGAGAGTGTCTCCTTTAGGCATTCATCCTAAAGGAGGATAAGGCTGTCTTGCATGAATTCCTTCCTGGGATCTGCCCTTGGGAGAGCTTCAAGACTGGGAAGGTAGACCACAAATCATGGTACTTTAGGACAGAGAAAAAGGGCAAGGTCATTTGTGGCTTCATAGGCATCATGCCTGCCACAAAATGCTGTTGGACAGGAGCATGGAAGACATTAATAAAGCGCCACTCTCTTTTTCCTTCCTTTTTTTTTTGCATGTCTATGTAATCTGATGTAAATGGTGATGTTTTGATTTTTACTGGTAGATGAATGGATGGTCAATATCCCCAAATGACTATCCTTGTATTTCTCAAAAGAACTACAAACTGCCTAACATGCATGGTACCTATGAGCCAAAATATTTTCACCACTAATACAAAATAAAACATATTGATAGTATGATGGTAGTGGGTTACCTTCACAGTTGTAATAACCTGCCATTGGTGCACACCTCTCACTCAAGGAGATATGCCACCTTTCTCATTCAATCGACCCAACCAACAATCATCGAAAAGAAACAAGGAAATCCATGACACTGTGAAAAACCTACTCATCATTACCTTCCAGCTAAAGAGGACAATGACCGATGCGATCTTCATGTATATGAAACCATTAGTTAATTGGAAGTCAGCTTACTGTGCAGTAGTATGTCCAGCTTTCACATCCTTTTTGTACAACACTTTCTTAAAAGCTTCTTGCATTAGTCAAACAAAAAACCAAAGCGTATTCAAACCCAACAATGATCTCCCTTTTTTGTTTGGAACATCAACGAAAAGAAATCTACAGGGAACATAAGTACACAAGGAACGCAACTCTTTTCCCGACATTTACAAATATAATTGCTTGCATCTGCCACTACTTGAGCATCTCTATTTGGATATTATCACATAGACAGACATTTTTCACAGCTTTAGGCCCATTTATTTGCAACAATAAAAAACCCAAAGGCTATCTTGTTGAAGCAGATTAACCTCTATGGTGCGAACAAGTTATCCCATTAAAGCAGGCTATCCACTACGATTGAGTTTGCAGTTTCTCCTGCAGTATTCTCCACCACAAGTTTTTCCAAATTTCAACACTAAGAAAATGACGATCGCTTCTACCGCTGCACCTATCGCATCCAACCCATTCCTCATCCCACCATGTGGCCAAGCACTTTCAACTCCACTTATCCAACCAATCAACTTATACAACTAAGCCCTCCGTTAAATGTAGCGTTAGTTCCCACAAAATACACTTTATGGTTGATTTACTTGATGGCTTAACCCTCCAAAAGAGGGGTTAACCTCCGTTTACTTAAGAGGTTAACCCGTATGGTGAAAATCTAGGTTAAGGATCCTCAACATTGATTTTGCTAACACTGGTTTTGAGGGATGTTAGCAAAATAGATGTTAACTTTGTAACTCCCTCACACTTGAACTCTACTCTTCAGAAACTGATGTTAACACCAATTCAAGTGAACACCACAAGAGTTAATATCACAAGTTAACACTAGTTCAAGTAAATAGAAACTTGTGTCAACATCACTCTGTAAGTAAACGGAAATGAGGGTTAGCATCACTATGTAAGTAAACAGAAATGAGGGTTAACATCAATTTCACATATCTTAACACTAATTTCCTACCACACCAAGTAAACTAGCCCTTAATCGTCATAAAGATAAATCTAAGTGCCTGATACGTGAACTTGCAATCTTAGACGTTACAATGTAGCTAAGCTACCAAAAATGAATGATGGGATCTTGCATTCTACACCTTATCGTCTCGGAGTACCGCGGCGTCGCCGGATAGAGCTCTCCGATCGATCTCTGCGATCTGCTGAGAACCACAAGTTCAAACAGACAGAGCACCGGAATCAGTCGAGCAGAAATGCCAAAAGAAACGAAAATTTTCCCTTTTTTTCTTGTTTTCTTTTTGCTGATTTGATACCTTTCATTCCTAAATTGGGATCGCTCTCCTCCTCCTCCTCCTCCTCCTCCACCTTTACCTTTGCTTGTAGCACTGGCGCTGCTGAGGATGGAGAAGGAGAGGAACCCAACAAGGGGTCGAGCGGAGGGGAGGGGAATTGTGGAGGAGCGGAGCGCCACCGTAGGAGCCTGTGGGCGGCGGCGGCGGTGGCTCCTGACGTGCGCGGAGGGAGGCGGGATAGCCGGAAACTGAGAGAGGGTTTGCTGTTCCGTAGTATGTGAAGGAACCCCCTTCCTTCGTTTTCGAGAGCTCGTCTGGATAAGGACTCGCAGGCCCATCACGAAGTGGGTTCGGTCTAAGGATGTAAATTTTAGTTGATCTGACCTTCTTCGGAAAAGAATAGATAAAATTCAACCCGTTCAAATTCACGTTCAAGATTAGATTTGAATTTTATAAAAAAAAAGGATTTGGTTGTATTTTAAAATGACCCACCACTCATTTTATTATTTAAGATGTCTGGGATATTCATCAGATGTCTGTTAGGATGTCTGGGTTGTCCACCAGACATCTGGAAATACTTTTAGCGCGTAGCGTACGAGCACCATGCTTCCTCCCTCACCGCCCCTCACCATGCCTCACCGCACCTCACCACGATGCCACTCCTCGCCCATGCTCGCCTCTCTTCTCCCCTCACCTCCTCTCACTTTATATACCTCTTCCCCCTCCCCTTCGTTGCCATTCAGCAACCGAGAGCGAGTGGGAGCGGAGTGAAGAGCGGAGGGCCTAGCGAGAGGAAATGCGAGGGCGAAGGCTGCAGCGGCGTTCTACTGCAGCACCTGCAGGCAAGGAGAGCCAGAGCGATTCCGCGAAAGTTATTTTTTCCACGGAATCAGACGGCCAGAGAAACATCCAGACGTCTCACCAAACGTCCAAAGGTATGGCAAGACGTCTGGTAGAGATCTACTTTCCGTACTTTTCCTCTCTGACAAGTCCTAACAGCGTACGTATGTGTCAGAGGGCGGGAGCGTAGCCGAGGCAATTTCAGACGTCCGGAAGCACTCCCAAACGTCTGATAAAGTCCTTGGACGTCGGATTTGAGTTTCAAACGTCTGATAGCGGAACACCAAAAGAGGTATCCTTGAGAACTGTTTTAAGACGTCTGGGACCTTTCCTAGACGTCTGATTTTCGTCTGATAGTGTGTTTTGGGGCTGTGTAAGGCCCTATCATTATCGCTTTTACGCAAACGAACCGTCTCTGTTTTCCATACAAGTTTCTCTGTATAATGATAACTTGTTTACATCCTTCTGAACCTTTTGGCCCATCAATTCGTGTTTAGGTCTCCAATCCGTCGGGAGTATGGGACTTGTGGAGACGTCAGGAACCACTGTACGAGCCTCCATTCCACCCGGTTACCCAGGTAGAGTGGTTACAATCTTAAATCTTAAATTTAATACATGCGAGTAAGTAATCGTAAGACTTGAGATGAACCCTAGGAAGGATTAAACATATATTCGAGAATAAATTCTTGAACCCTAGGTCTTGACATGAACACTAAAGTCAGAAGAAACTGCATGTGAATGATTGTGTAATCAAGAGCTGCATGTTTTTAGCTAAAATGGACCCCTACGACATGTGAATAATTGAGTAATCGAAAATTACCTGTTTTTCTGCTAAAATGGACCCCTACTATAATAAAATGGAAATTGAACTGTTGACTCGAATATTCCAACCCGGATGTGACAAAGAAATTCCTGTATAAACCCCGCGGGGAAATATAAACATGAACACCACACCTCGAAGAACCAGATGGTTCTGGGAATTTCTTGCCTATGGACAACTGCTAGGGGAGGTAAGCTGACCTTCGTGTACGTAGTACCGAAGAGAGCAACTATCCCTTGTAGTGTAGAGGGGAGCTTGCCGCCCTTGGGTTGGGACCCAGGGTGGGTTTGGCCACTCTACGACGACTCTTACTGGCCCTCGTGTACGTGGTACCAAGATGAGCCACTTAGTGTAGGGGGGAGCTATCCGCCCAAGGGGGCCTGGGGCTAGGTATGGCCACCCTACACCGACTCCCGTCAGCCTGTTGGGCAAACCGGGGTAGTTGGACGAGGGTACGCGGACTGAGGAGCGGCAAGACCCCTTTTTAGTTCTGAGAGGGCAAGGCCCTACACCGTTCAGCGCTGTACGTTGAGGCGTACCTACTAGCGGAAACGACTGACCGCGTGTCAGTGTGGGATAGCTACCCGCGCGCTTATCACGTGTGCCGTACTCACTGCTACGTCACGACCGTGACCTCGGGGTGGTAGACCGAGTATAGGACTACCACGATGGGACTCCCCCAGCCAGGAGAGTGCCACGTGGGCATCCTATATTACGGGAAGCTGCAAACCAAATCGTTCCTATAGGGAATCAGATAATTAATTAACAAATCTTAATTAGAGATCTTTACGCACCTACATGTATAATATAATTAAAAGATGAAAAACCTTATGTTAATGCATGTTAATTCTTAGCCACCACTCTACTCAGCTTTAGCTGACTCCAGTCAAATATATTCTGTACAGGTCAAGGATTGGAGCAGCCCGAGCCACCAGCTGCTGAGGATGTTGGGCCTGGTCGAGCCTAGTTTTAGTTCCATTGCCTGCTAGTGAGTTTTATAGTTTGTATTCTGCTACATGTACTCTTTGATGTGATGGATGTAATATCACTGTTCTCTTTCCACCTGTTGAAACTTTCTTTTTACTTAATTACTGTACTTGTGTGGTTTGTTGAATGTTACTTGGTTATTTCTTGTTGGACGACTAGATCTTGGGATAAACCAAAGCGAGCCAGTCCCAGATTCTATCGAGATTTGGGACCGGGTCATGACATATTTGGATATGGAATATAGGTTTAGGTTTATACCTATGATAACTCAATCTATATATCCAATTTATGTTGTGTATATCTTCTTGACTTTGTGTCATGTATGCTATGCTGTTATTTTTTAATTGATGAAAATTTTTTATATATTCTGTATTTATTATAAATGATATAATTATTATATTATTTTAATTTTGTTGTAAATTAGTAATGAATCATATTATCGATTTTTTTTCTTCTTGTTTGACTTCACCGTGAGCATGATTTGATTATAGTATTTATTTATAAATGGATACCCGTTACGCTAGTAGATACCTGTTGGGTAGATGGATTAATGGGTAGGAGTATGGGTTTGACTTTCTCTATTCGATGGGTAAATAGAGAGGGTGTGAGTATAGATTTAGCCAATTTGAGCTAAATCTCACACGTTGGTCAAATATAATTTATAATTGAGATGGTGAGTCCCGAGTCGAATATAGGAGGCAACGTTTGATTTGGAAGAATACGCATTGGTTTATTTATTTTTCAAAATTTTTGACTTTTGTAATTTTTTTTGTATTTTATATAGATAGGAAATTAGGTCAAAAATTTTTAATAGATAAAAAAGCAAGAGTTCAATGTTTGTTACAAGAAAATAATGTATAAAATAAACATCTAACTACAAAAGCAATAAAAGATAGAAAAAGAGTGAAGATTTTCCTTCGATGGCTGAGTCGCTTGGATAACTCCTAGAAAAAGCTAAGATGGAGGTGGATGAAGGAGGACGAAGCTCAAACAAAAAGGAGATGAGACTGGACAAGTTTAGTCTAATTGAGGTGGAGGTATATGTTCTTAACATATATATATGTTATTTTGCTTTTCGATCACTTTAAGAACGTGCGTCGTAGTATGGGTGTTCAAAGCGAATCTAACATTTAAAATTATAACTTAAATTAAAAGAGAAAAATCTGAGGTCATCTCTGGGAATAAGAAAATGCGTAAATATCACTATTGCAATAAGAAGAGTGTAATATATGTTCAATGAATATCAAATATATCTTTGGATAGAAAAATTATAAAGATAAGGGTAAAAGTACTGGTGGTTTAAACCACCACATTTAACCCTAATATCTAAGCCCAAATAGCCTCAAATGTTTAAACAGTTCCAATTATCAATTATTTCACGTTAAGAACAAGTCATGCTTTTACCCTCAGACGACAGATATTAGACACAGACAACTTAATGTGTGAGCGCAAGGGCAAAGCGCTAATGGAAAGGCACTGCTCTTTGAGGTGCAAAACCCTCCCCCTTTCTCCTTTTAATTCTCTTCTCTTTTAGATCAAGCCAGATCAGGGTAATCGGATCCAATGCCCAAACCCACGGGCGTATTCGCAGGCGAGGGCGTGTGAGCGTGCACGTACATACGGGTGTGCGGAGGGGACCTCACCTCGTGCATTTTGAGGCAATGAGTTTAGGGTGCGTTTTTGTAATAAACGCTACTTAGACTTTGGTTGCGCCCGATATGGGACTAATGTCCCTTGCTTCCTTACATCTCTTGGCAATAAGGATGTTCAGCTTCAATTCGTCTACTCCGGTCATCTAATCTCTCATATGAGGTCAGGGATTGATTGAGGTATTGGCGGGGCATCCAATTGTCCTAATCCTCTTTAGATCAAACCTTTCGAGGGTGTGTGGAGCTTCGTCAAAGGTGACCGAAGAGCTGTTGCCGGAGGTGAAGACGAAGACCGACTCTGGTGAGGTCCTGTGGGCAGAATAAGAGGTCGTTTGACCTCGTGTTAGATGCAAGAGCTTCGGGGTGAAGCCCCAAAGCACAGCCCTAATTCTATTCGGTGGTCAGTCGTGCGTGGAGGTGTGGCGATGAAGCTTGTCGGAGCTCCAAGTGGCGGTGGTCGGTGATGGTGAAGACACAGTTAAAGAAGAAATCGAGGAGATGAGGAGATAGAGGATAAGATGGGGAAGAGAAACCCTAATTCTATTGGAGAGACGGAGGCGAGGAGATCGATGGCAGGATGCTGGCGAAGAGTTGGAGGAGGAATTGAGGTTGACGAAGAGGTCAGAGGGTCGACTTCTTGGCTGGGAAGCTCGGCGAGAGAGAGGTGAAGATGGTTGCACCCTCGTTTGATGGCGAGAGGTGGCGGAGCAAAGGGGCGAAGGAGACCTCAAGGTCTGGCAATGGCGACTGTTACGACTCGGTTACTGGATCCCTACAGGACCCGAGACCAACTCACCTCGACTAATCCCAAGACCAGTCGTCCAACAAGAAATAACCAAAAGTAGGAAAGTAAACCACATTCACATATGCAATATAACTAAGCAAAAGAAACGTACAAGCAGTAAAGGAAAATAAATTTGCTATTTCAGTACATACCACCACAACAAAATAACAACGGAAAGCGGAAGTAAACAGTAGAGACAAACGGTAACTAAAAGTCCATTACTTACTACAACAGTAAATGAACTAAAAGGAAGTGCTGAAAAACTACGGCTGGGCTCGACTAGGCCCAACATCCTCCGCAACCAGATGCTCGAGCTGCTCAACTCCTGGTCCTGAACAGTATTATGAAAAGACAAAGTCAGCAAACACTGAGTAGAGTCGTATCTATATTATCTAAAAACAGTAAGAGCAACAGTTTTAATTCTCATATATATATATATATATATCTGTTTCACCCATTTCTCTCAAGCATCTAGATATTCTTGATATTGTATGTTCCTCGTGGGAACGATCTTGATTGCAGTCTTTTCCATAGAGTAGAAGGTACACGTGGTGCTCTCCTGGCCGGGAGAGTCCCCGTGGTAGTCCTACACCCAGTCAACCACCCCGAGGTCATGTCAAGATGTAGCGGTAACTACGGCATGTGTAATAAGCGCAAGGGTAGCTACCCTGCACTAACACGCGGTTAGTCGTTTTCGCTAGCAGGTACGCCCAAAGTACAGCACGGAACAGTACAGGGCGTTGCTCACTCAGAACAGGGGCCTTGCCCCTCCACAGTCCGCGCACCCTCGTCTGACTACCCCGGTTTGCCTAGAGGGCCTAACGAGTCAGTGTAGGGTGGTAGCTGAACCCCGGGTCCCGTGGGGTGGCTAGCTCCCTCCCTACACTAGTAGCTCGCCTCGGTACCACGTACACGAGAGCCAACAGGAGTCGGTGTAGAGTGACCAATCGTAACCCCAGGTTTCAACCCAAGGGAGGCTAACTTGGCTCTACACAAAAAGGGGACAGTTGCTCTCCTTGGTATCACATACTCAAGGGCCAACACACTTCCCGTCAACATTCCAAGTTTCCGTCTATCCATAGGAGTTCTACTCCTAATTCCCCGTAGAATCTATGCTCATGTTCACCTTATTTATTCCGATCCAGATTTCACCATTCACAATTTATCTCTCATTCATATACAGGCAGCTCATGTTGCCATAATTAGATACATGCAACTGATGATTTCACAGGTAATTGTTCATTAATTACAGGCAGCTCATATTCTAACAGGCAACTCGCAATTATAATACAGGCAATTGCTAGCAGTTTATCTCAATCATGCATGCAAGTACTTTATACAACACAAACGGTTCATTCATTTCTCTATCCTAGGGTTCATGCCACATCCTAGGGTTCCATTTGGCTATTTCCACAAGCACATTCTTATTTAAATATTATTAACAGAATTGACCACCCTACCAGGCAACACGGGAGTAATGGGGGCTCGAACCGCAGACCCAGGCGTCTTTGTAAGCCCCAAACACGCAGTAGGTCGAAACCGTATACCAAGGAATACATCACAAATGGAGAGTTCAAAACAGTGTACAAAGGACTTTAGCACGTAGAGGAGCTCGTGAAGAAAGTACAGGTATTTTGTTTGCGTAAAACGGATCCCAATCGGACCCCAAACGGGTAAAAAATGTGCCTATTGTTCAAAATCAGACGTTTGGGAAAAAGCCCAAACATCTTAAAAGGTGTCAGATCTTTACCTTAAGTCCCTGCGGTATCCTCAAACGTCTAGACCTTCTTTGCAATCGTCTGAAGGCAGTTCCAGACACCGGACAATGCCTCCGGTCGTCTGGACTCACCTCTGGATGTCTAGTGATGTGATCAGATGTTCAAAAGCATGTGGGAAAGCATTCCACGCTCCTTCCCAAGGCTGCACCTACGTACGACATCGCAGGCGCGGTTAGCCGACATATACCCTTGCTGTGATATGCATGGCATAGGGAGATACATACCTTGCGATAAATGAGCTTTCAGACGTCTGGCTTTAGCTCCAGATGTCCAGGTACCCCTTCAGCCGTCTGGACTTCACTCCAGACGTCTGATACTGGAAAACTTTCAATACCAGGAACTCCTCGCAACTCTCTCCGCTCACTCCGCCTCGCACCGCTGCAAAGGGCTGGGAGGCCGCCTCCTCGAGCTCTCTCCTCTTCCCGCACGCGCCCGCGGTGGCCGTGCGAGCTCCGCCGAGCTTCCACCGAAGCTCCTTCAACCTCGGCCTCCTCCTCCCACGCTCTCCTCCTTCCTCCCCCTCGCTCGCCCCCTCTCGTTACTCCCACACAGCACTGAAGGTGGTGGTGGTTGGTGTGTGGAGTGGAGAGGAGATAGGAGGGGGGTTTATATAGAAGGCGTGGGGTTTAGGGTTTGGGGAAGAAAGAGGAAGAGAGAGAAGAGGAGGGTTCTACGCATTGCACACGCGTAGAGCGCAATGTGCAGTACAGAAATTTCATTTTCAGACGTCCGGGAACGGGTCCAGACTTCTATACAAACGTCTGACTGAGACTTCAGACTTATTAAAAGGCTAAAAGTGTGACGGGTCATTGCATCATAACAAACTTAAAGGAACTTTCATCCCCGAAACTTGAGATAGGTAGGGTGCGGAAAAAGGAACATAAAACGCATAACAAACTTAAAGAGGACCAAAGTAGGTCCGAAAAGACGTACCCTCAAAAAACTCTAGGTACCGCTCTTGCATGGTCGCCTCAGGCTCCCAGGTAGCCTCCTTGTACCGCTGGCTTCTCCAAAGGACCTTCACCAGTGGTACCTACTTCCGTCTCAGACTCTGGATGGTTCTGTCTAGTATCTGCACTGGTTGCTCGAGGTAGGTCAGGTCGTCACCTACCTCGACTCTCTCGTGGCTCAGAAGGTGACTAGGATCAGCGACGTACTTCCTGAGGTTAGACACGTGGAACACGTCGTGCACTCCAGAAAGTTGGGGAGGAATGGCAAGCCGGTAAGCAACGGGTCCCACCTGCTCCAGGACCTCAAAGGGCCCTACAAACCTTGGCGCAAGCTTCCCTTTCACCCCAAAATGCTGCAGGCCCTTCATCGGCGAAATATTGAGAAAGATGTGATCCCCAACCTCGAACTGCACCTCTCTGCATTTCCGGTAGGCGTAACTCTTCTCCCTGCTCCTGACAGTGCAAAGTCCCCTGTGAATCTACTCTATCACCTCCTGACTCTGCTGGATTAGCCTGGGGCCAACCTCCCACATGGTCCGCACCTCGACCCAACTCAAGGTTGCAGTACACCTCCGTCCGTACAAAGCCTCGTAAGGTGCCATGCCGATGCTCGAGTGACAACTATTATTATATGCAAACTCTGTCAAGGGTAGATGCTTCTCCCAGGAGCCTCTCCAGTCTAGTACACAGGCGTGTAAAAGGTCCTCAAGTGTCTGTATGGTGTGCTCTGACTGTCCGTCCGTCTGGGGGTGGTAAGCGGGACTGAACCTCAAACGTGTCCCCAAAGCCTGCTGAAACTCAGCCCAGAACTGGGAAGTAAAATGGGTATCCCTGTCGGATACAATCTCACGCAGAACTTCGTGCAGGTGTACCACATCGCGAATGTACTTCACTGCCAACTGTGCTGGTCCAGGGTGACTCGGATCGGCAGCAAACGCGCCATCTTCGTCAACCTGTCTACTATCAACCAGACTACGTTGTGTCCTCGCTGGGTAACCGGTAGACCCACCACCAAGTCCATGGTGATGCTCTCTCACTTCCACTCTGGCATAGGAAGTGGCTGCAACAGCCCTGCAGGCCTCTGGTGCTCGGCCTCCACCTGCTGGCACACCAAACACTGATGCACAAACTCACCAACATCTCACTTCATCCCTCTCCACCAAAAGTCGCGTCTCAGATCATGACACATCTTTGTGTTCTCGAGATGTATGGTGAACCTAGACTCGTGCGCCTTAACCAGGAGCTCTCTCAATAACTCCTCGTCCCTAGGAATGCATAAGCGTCCCCTCATGCACAGTATCTCATCTGTAAAGGAAAAGTCTCCTGGGTCTCCCGTCAACACTCTGTCCCGCAGTGTCTGTAAGTACGGATCTGTCATCTGTCCTGCGATGATGTGGTCTAGCAGCCCTGGTCGCGTCTGCCGCGTCACTGTCACTATCCCACAATACCCCTGTGACTCCCAGGGTTGCCAACTGCCCAACTCCTGTATAAGTCTCCAACTCTGTGCCTATAGACTAGCCAAGTGGGTGGGCACCTTTCAGCTCAAGATGTCAGCCACCACATTGGCCTTCCTTGGATGGTAGGAGATGCTGTAGTCGTAGTCCTTCAGGAGCTCTAACCAACGTCACCGTCTCATGTTGAGCTCCTTCTGGTCAAACAAGTATCTGAGGCTCTTATGATCCGTGTTACGACCTGGTTCCCAGATCCCTACAGGACACGAGATCGGACCGACTCGACTGATCCCAATACCCAATCGTCCAACGAGAAAGTAACCAAAAAGTAGGAAAGTAAACCACATTCACAATGCTAAGCAACTAACAGTAAAAAGGTACAGCAGTAAAGAAGTAAAAACTGCTACAGTACATATCACCACCACAACAGTAGAAAGTAACAAGGTACAGAAACATAAAGTACAGAACGTAAAAGTACATAACATAAAGGTACAAGAGTCTACTCACTACTACAAACGAGTACAACAAAATAGCTACAACTACTGGACTCTACTGGGCCCAGCACCCTCTGTAGTCGTAGGTTCTGGCTACTCAACACCTGGACCTAAAAAAAGGGTTATGAGTACGCAAAGTCAACGAACGCTGAGAAGAGTGGCAACCAACTTAACTAAACCAGTAAAAGTGGACAGGTAGTTGTTTTCTAATTTCATTATTTCATAATTTATTCCTTTTCACCCATTGGTTTATTTATCAGATCTCTTTCTTGATCTCGATGTTCCACGTGGGAATGATCTTGATTGCAGTCTTTTCCGAAGAGTAGAAGGCACACTTGGTGCTCTCCTAGACGGGAGAGTCCCACGTGGTGATCCTACACCCAGTCAACCACCCCAAGGTCATGGACAGACGTAACGGTGACTACGGCACGCGCGATAAGCTCACGGGTAGCTACCCCACACTGGCACGCGGTTAGTCATTTCCGTTAGCAGGTGCACCCAAAGTACAGCACGGAACCAGTATAGGGCCTAGCCCTCTCAGTAACAGGGGTATAACCCCTCTCAGTAACCAAACAGGGGTCTCGCCCCTCCACAGTCTGCGCACCCTCGCCTGACTACCCTGGTTTGCCCAGTGGGACTAACAAGTTGGTGTCGGGTGGCTAGCTGAACCCCGGGCCCCTTGGGGTGGCTAGCTCTCCCCTTACACTAGTAGCTCTCCCCGGTACCGTGTACGCGAGGGCCAAGAAGTCGGTACAGAGTGGCCAATCCTAACCCCGGGTCCCAACCCAAAGGCGGCTAGCTTCGCTCTGCACTAAACAGGGGGACAGTCGCTCTCCTTGGTACTCCGTACTCAAGGGCTAGCTCACTTCCCCACTCACATTTCCAGATCCATTCCATTTATTTCCAGGATCTCTACTCCTAATTCCCTGTAGGGTTCATGGTCGTATTCCTCATGCCATTCCATACCGAGTTTCCTCATTTCTATTTCCATTCTCAGGTTGTACACATGCCGCTGGTATTACTATCGTTTACATTTCCATACTCGGGTTATATACAGGTAGCTCGTATTTCCATCATTTACATTACCATTCTCAATTATATACACGCAACTCATATTATGACATTTAATGTATACAACAGGAAAGTCACATGCAACAATTAACTAACACAAGTATTTCACATTTCACAGGCAGCTGTTATTCAATTACAGGCAATTGTTATCATTTCTATCTACTCATTCAAGACTGCAATTCAATCATCCAATACAGATATTTTCAGTATTTCTCATCCTAGGATTCATGCCATATCATAGATTCTATTCATTCATCCCACACATGCATTCAAGTTTGTATTTAATTTAGGGGAAGCCACTCTACCAGTAAACCCAAGAGTAGTGGGGGCTTGAATGACAGGCTCACGTGCCTCAGTAAGCCTTGAACCTGCAACGGAACGAAGTCTTATCACAAGGATCAATCATAAGGGAATATTCAGAATAGTATAGAAAGTCTTCTAACAAGTAGAAGAATTCATACGGGAAACATCGGTATCATATTTGTGGAAAACAGACCTTAAATGGACCCTTAACGGGTCAAAAATAGGGTTTCTGACTCAAATCAGACGTCTGGAACAACTTCCAGACGTCTTAAAAGTGTCCAGTATCATATCTCAAGCCCTGCACCAATCCTCAGACGTCCAAGAACTCTTTTGAATCACCTGGACCCACCTCTAGACGTCCGACCACCTCTCCGAATGTCTGGAAGTGCCTACAGTCATCTGGTAAGCTCCCTAGACGTCTGAAATGTATGGGAAGGCATGTCTCGCGCCTTCCCGAAGCGAATCCTGCACGCAGACATCGAATCCTCTCAAAACGGGCATGCAAAATGGTAGCAGCGGAGCGACCTGCATGGCCGTATCCGCAAAGAGGACGTACCTTCGCGAAACTCTCACCTGAGATGTCCGGAACCGCCTCTAAACGTCCGCTCAGTCGTCTGGACGTCGCTTTAGATGTTTGATTCTATGAAAAACCCAGAACTAGAACCTGCTTCCGCTTCTCTCACACCGTGCGTGGCCTTGCCGCGCCCCCTCGCCTACAGCTCCTGTTGCAGCAGTGTCGGGGAGGACCTCCTTGACGCACTCCTCCTCCTTGTGCACGTGCCACTCCGATCGTGCGCTCACCGGTGATCTCCCACGCGAGCTCGCGAGTTTGCTCTCCTCCTCTCCTCACGACGCTCCTCCTCGACGTCGCCCGTGCGCTCTCTCGCTCGCGCTGCCTCTCTCGCTGTAGTGGAGAAGAAGGGGAAGGGCTGGTGTGGGGAGAACGAGAGGGAAAGGGGGGTCTTATATAAGGTCGGTGGGTTTAGGGTTTTGCTGGGGGCGGAAAGAGAGAGAAGAAGGGGAGGAAAAACGGGAGTACTGTCTGCGTGCAGCCCGCGCGTAGACGCGAGCTTGTACTCAAAATTTTTTATTTCTAAACATTTGGGAAGGTGTCCAGACATTTGACCAGACGTCTGATCCACCGTCCAGATGTCTTAAAAGGCTCAAATAGCACGGGTCTTAACAATCCGTGAAATTCTCGAAAGTCTCACCGTAGAGGTAGTGCCTCCATGTCTTCAGCGTGAGGACAACAACTGCCAACTCTAAGTCATGGGTAGTGTAGCTATGCTCATGGGGCTTCAGTTGCCGTGAAGCGTAAGCAACAACATGACCCCGCTGCATGAGCACACCCCCTAACCCCTGTAATGAAGCGTCTATGTAAACCACAAAATCGCCACTGCTGTCCGGGATGGTAAGCATAGGAGCTGAAGTCAGTTTCTCCTTCAACTCCTGAAAACTAGCCTCGCACTCATCTGTCTAGGAAAAGGGCACGTCCTTCCGAGTCAGCTGGGTCATAGGACGCACAATCTGAGAGAATCCTCTGATAAACCGCCGATAGTAACCTGCTAGTCCCAAAAAGCTACGTATCTTTGTCACTGTACGTGGCCTCTCCCACCTGAGTATGGCCTCAACCTTTGGCTGGATCCATAGCCAAACCATCCTTTGGGATCACGTTGCCCAAGAAAGTCATTTGCCTCAACCAAAACTCGCACTTGTTGTACTTGGCATACATCCTGCGTTGCCTCAAAGTGTCCGTGCTGCGCCTGATCCCACGAGTAAATGAATACGTCGTCGATGAACACCACCACAAACTAGTCCAAGTACAGTCTGAAAACCCGGTTTATCAAATCCATAAAAGCAACGGGGGCATTGGTCAACCTAAACGGCATGACCAAGAACTCGTAGTGCCTGTACCGCGTACAGAAAGCTGTCTTGGAGACGTCGGTCTCCCTGATCCTCAACTGGTGGTAGCCTGACCTCAAATCTATCTTGGAGAACACTGTGGCATCTCACAACTGGTCGAAAAGGTCGTCAATCCTCTGCAGCGGATACTTGTTCTTGATGGTGACCCTATTCAGCTGTCGATAGTCGACACAAAGTCGCAGGGTACCATCATTCTTCTTCACAAACAGCACAGGGCTCCCCATGGGGATGCACTGGGCCTCACAAAGCCCTTCTCCAATAGGTCATGTAGTTGTGACTTGAGCTCTCGCAGCTCAAGCGGTGCCATCCGATACGGTGTAGTAGAAATGGGGCTAGTTCCCGATACCAGTGAGATCTCAAACTCGATCTCGCGCTTGGGCGGTAGTCCTGGCAGCTCCTCTGGAAAAATGTCGGGGTACTCGCAAACCACCGGAATACTTTGAAAGTCAGTCACGAGGCTAGGCTCTGCCACTACACAGGCCAAAAGGCCCTCACACCCCTGGCTCAAAAGCTTCGCTGCCTGAAGCGCGGAGATGAATCTGAATACTCCGTCCACCAGCTGTCCGTGAAACTCAAAGGGAGGCAACTCTAGTATGGAGAAGACGATCTTCCTCCCAAAACAGTCTATCAGGGCCTGATAGGCGAACAGCCAGTCCATCCCTAAGATCACGTCAAAATCCTCCAACTATATCACGATTAGGTCAGCGGAGAGGTTGTGTCCCCCTATACTGACCTCGCAGCTTGTGTAGACCTCCTTAGCTACACACAACTGGCCACCTAGGCCACTAATCACAAACGAATCCTCTAGAAGTACATTGCCTTGTCCCAAACTGACGGCAAAACTCGCAGCAACAAAAGAGTGTATGGCACTAGAATCAAAAGCTACGTACACTAATCTGCCAGAAACGGTAACCATACCTGCCACCACTAAACCGGAAGCCCTGGCGTCCTTGTGTGTCAGGACGTTGATATGCCCCTCAATCCTCGGTGTAGACGAAGCAGCTACACTCTGGGTCGGGCGAGCAGCCGCTAGCCGGTACCCTCCTCGTGACTGCTGCCTTCCCCCGCGATTTTAGGGACCACGACCACCAGCTCTGCCTCCAGTGCTCGGTGCGGGGAGCATCTGCTGTGCTCCGGCCCTAGATGGGTAGTCCCTCCTGATGTGGCCTGACTGCACACACTGGTAGCAGAGGGGGACACGACCTCCCCCCTCAGTAGGTCCCTGTTGGTAGCTGGGCGAGGGTTCGATGTTGGCAGTTGGCCCATGTCTGGGGCCCCCAAAGTCCACTGATGGCTTCGCAAAACGAGACGGCTCTATTGCGGGTGTCGTGTGCCTCTTCTCCCGACGGACTTGAGAGTACTCTGGCTGATAGGGCCTCTTTCGTCCGTTGTCGGTGTCTCATGCGGCCGAGTAGGTCTCCTCATAGGTCATGGCTGCCTCAACCACTCGTGAGAAGGTGGGCAGCTTCAGGGGTTTGACATACCCTCAAATAGCAAGTCAGAGCCACTCAGTAAACCTCGACAAGCGCTCCTTCTCCGTAGACATGGTTATCGAGGAAAAACGTGACAGCTCCAGGAAACGCGTGCGATACGTGCTGACAGTTATCGTCCCCTTGTGGAGAGTGTGGAACTCCTGCCTCCTATGGTCCTTCCAGGTTTGCTGAAAGTACTGCTCGCAGAAGTGAGTCACGAACTGGTCCCACGTTGGCTCTCTCCTCTCTTAGCCTCTGACTGACCTCCACCACCTGTGTGCTGCGCTCTCTACCTGGTACGTGGCAAAGGCCACGCGGCACTCTGCGGGAGGGCGAAGGGTGCCGAACACCTTTCCTATCTGCTCCAGCCTATCCTCTGCCTCATACGGGTCCTCATCCCCCTTGAAGGAGGGGGGCTTCAGCTTCCGAAACTGTCTGAAAAGCTCGTGGTGTAGCTGCAGTGGGGGAAAGAGCATGCCTTCAGGTAAGGAGGGCTCATGCTTGGAAGTGTCAGGGTGCGGTGGGGGCAGTGGAGGACCACCCCCTCCCCCTCCTGCTCGTCCGGCGCTGCGACGGTCTCTCTGTCCCACCGAGGACTCCCCCTCCATGTCCTCAGAGAGAGGTGCCCGTGGAGGCTGGTGGAGCTCCTCTCGCACAATGTCCCTGATCAACTGGGCGAGATCCTGGGCCTGAACGTCCAGTTGAAGAGGTGGGTCAACTGATACCTCAGGCATGGCATGTCTGCCCCTCCAACCTCGTCCACAGCCGGGACCACGACCCACCTCAAGAACTCCTCGACGAGACATCTCCTGCAAGGAGACGTGAAAGACAGAGCAAGAGGGTCAACAATACTGTATTTCTTCGAGAAAAGGCTCAGAACGAATATCAAGGTGGTACGTTGTGGTGGCTACCCTAGTTATATGCAAGTGAACGGTTATTCTCAAGCTAATTGGTTCATTTCTTGGAACGACCTTGCTTTGATACCATCTTGTTACGACCCGGTTCCCGGATCCCTACAAGACTCGAGATCAGCTCGCCTCGACTAATCCCAAGACCCAGTCATCCAACAAGAAATAAGCAAAAGCAAGAAAGTAAACCACATTCACATATGCAATATAACTAAGAAGGAGAAACGTACATGCAGTAAAGGAAAATACATCTGCTATTTCAGTATATACCACCATGTTAAGACCCCAGCATCAAACGTCTTTTAAGACGTCTGGGAGTTGGTCCAGACGTCTGGAAGCCTTCCCAGATCTCTGGAAATTAATTTTTGTGGCGTACGAATTTGCGTCTGCACGCATGCGCGCGCAGACTGACCCGCCGCCCTCTTTTCTTCTCTCTCTTCCCTCCCCATCCTGCAGGCGCATCTTTTCTTCGTCTCTCTCTCCCCACGGTGCCTTCAAATACCTCCCCCATCTCCTCTCCCTCACCATCACTCCACCATCTCCTCCTTCTTCTTCCTGTTAGCGAGAGAGTGAGAGGGCGAGGGTAGCAGCTGCTATCGGGTGTGCGCTGTTAAGAGGAGGTGCAGCGAGAGGGAGAAGAGGTAGAGCGCGAGTGTGCGAGCTCGCCGGAGCAGCTAGGGCCGGTCGGTGGGCGCGCGGTGGGAGCGAGGCGCTGGGGAGGTGCTGCTGCAGCTTAGGCAGTAGGCGAGTAATAGACGACTTTTCGCTTAGCATTATAGTATTTAAGTGGTGGAAAAATCGACTAATCAAAAATAATGAAAATAACCACTCATAGAAGAGCGGGTCGTGTCCATAGGGAGGCAATGATGCAATCAATACTTAATTATTTAATGTTATTTCGGATAGTGCGAAATCCCTGTTCAAATCGGACTTAAAATGTGAAGGAAAATAGATTTGCAATAACCTAAAAAGCTAAGGGTATAAGTGCAGTTTTCCCTCACAGAAATCCTCAATAAATTTAGGATGAATTCATGTAGTTTTCACGTGATGTGTACTAAAGACAATTAGTACTTAAGTTAAGCCCAAAATCAATCTTTAAACTAGTTAATATCAATACCATGCAATTATAAAGAACTATGAGTGTTCGAACGCAATTCTGCCACAATATAATAATAATAAAAAAAACAAATTAATTGGAAATGGCATTGAATGTAAATTTTAATTGGGGGGAAAACTGAGTTTTTTTCCTCTCTCCTCCTTGCGAGAGAGGGAGAGAACCGCGGGGCTGTCGCAAGGCTCAGGAGGACGGCGAGGTCGAGAGCTCTCCAGTGGTGGCAGCGGCGGCGACGGAGGTGGTCGGCGGTGGTGGCCGGAGCTCCAACCTGTTGAACAAGCAGGCGGAGGTGTTGCTGCGGTGCCTGCGGCTAGTGGCGTGTAGGTGTGCGAGCGCTGGTGCGCGAGCAGGCGCTTGCAGGCTGCGGTCTGTAGGTGGGTGGAGGTAGAGGCGCCCAGGCGAAGAGGGTGTGAGCGCCTGCAGTGGCTGGAGGGAGAGGCGTGCGGGCGGAGAGGGAGTGAGCGCCTGCTGTGGCGTGGGTGGAAGGTGATGAGGGGCACTGGAGATGGCGTGCGGGCAGAGAGCGCCTGCAGCAGGCGCGCGGTCGTGAGCGCTGCAGTGGCTGGAGGGAGAGGCGCACGGGCGGAGAGGGCGTGAGCGCCTACTGTGGCGTGGGCGGAAGGTGATGAGGGGTGCGGCTTGGTGCGTGCAGGCAGGTAGATGGCGCTTGAAGGCAGGAAGCGGCCTGCAGGCATGGTGCGAGTGTGCGCGCGTTGGTGAGGGCATGTTGAACTGCAGGAAGGAGGAGGCGCGCAAGGAGGGTGCGCCCGCAGATGCGGAGGTTTTTTCCCGCAAGGGGGAAGAGGGCACAGTGCACGCTTCCCTTCCTGGAACCACAGTGTCCGCTGAGTAGTTCCCCACCAGGAGGAAGATGAAGCGCATCCCCAGTGCACCTCCTCTCTTTTTAATTCCTCTCTCTCCCCGCGTGCGTGAGTTAAGGGATTTTCAAATCCCGTAACTATTTCTGGCCTCGTTAGTTGAAGGGCGGTGGAAGATTAACCCCATGTGCGGCGGGGGAAGGGGGAAAGAGTTGCGGCTGTTTGGGGAAATTTATCCCCCCACCCTTGTTCTTTCTGCATTTTATTACCTGCACATAAAAATAATAAAATCATTAAGTTATAGAATGTTATAAACTTAAATCATGAGGTGTACAAATATTCTACAACTTAATTGCTATTATTAACACACCTAATTGTACAAGTAAAGATACTTATGCTTAATATTAGTCCATTTTATTGGACTCATCAAATACCTCAAATCCTAAGATTTGCTAGTCCCTAGTAAAAATGAAAAATAATAGAAATAATCAGAAGATTTCCTCTTTTCTTACTTCAAAACTTTAGGAATCCAGACAAATGTGAAGTGCTGATAGTCTAGGTAACAGATCCAAGTGAAAGAGCCGATTCGCATTGGGAGTTCATACATCACCCTTAGCAAAAATTTCTGTCGAGATAGGCAACACTTCCCTCGTGGATAAAGCAGACGATAATATGTAATTTCACCCCGGCGTTTGGCTTAGGTAGGAGATATTAAGTTGAATGGATTTGTATTTGGTGGCACACACTCAACTGGTGCTACATATAGTCTAGTACTGCAAACTCTAGCTCTCTAGACTATTAGACAAGTCAACTCTGAGAGAGGCTACACAACTGTGCTCTCTTGATGTTCCTGGGCACTCTCTTTTTTCTTTCTTTCTGAGATCACGAATCTCGCCAGAATTAGAAATTATACTCACTATTTGGTGATCTCACATGGCATCCATACTTCAATTAAAGTCCTAATAACTCTATAACTAAGTTAGAGTTCTCAACTAGTATTTAGGCGATCAAAAATACTAGAAGGTAGGTATGGGTCATATTTGGTGGAACGCGATAGGTGTTATGTTACCTCAGAAACAGTGTTACATCATACACTAGGACTTTTTTTTTTGTAATATAACTTTTTTCTTCTTTTTCTTCTTTCTATTTCTTCTTTTTCTACTTCTTTTCTCTTTTCTTCTTCTTTTATATATATATATATATATATATATATATATATATTTTTGCTTCTTGTTTTTGTTTCTTTTTCAATCAACACAACACAATATGGACTTTTATTTACGAGGCATTATTAGGGATGATGATGGTCAAGAGGAAGTTGTGTGGCTTATTTGGTGGAAGTGACTATTCTCGGCACTGGAAAGGAATGGATAGGACATGCGTATTTCTGACCTTTGACACTATTACCCTCCTTCAGCTGAGGACTCTATAAATGACAGTCATAACCGTCCACCATAGTTATAGCTTTATTAAGACTCAATCTCTGTGTATCTGCCTTATTTGGTGACTCTCAGGAATTCACTCAAAGTACGCACACAGGAACAGAGAGTGAAAACTACGCCTAACTCTGAAGTATCATCATCTAATTATCCAGAACTTAAGAGTCCTTGCACTAGACTTAGCGCACCAGTAATTTCTGTACTTCTTCTCACAAATATGAGGTGAATTTATTAGAAGAAAGTATGCCTGACTCTCTATGAACTCTCCAAGGGTTCAGTAGAGTACAAATGCTTTTTGGTTTTCCTAATGGATCCATTACCAAGTCTACGTGCACGTGAAATAAATGTACTGGATTCTAAACTTAAGAAATAATTCTGGAAGAAAAACCTCCAATAAAGGTATTTTACTAGAGGCTAACCTAATCAGCTCAAGAAAATTAAAAAAAATTAATAAATATGTATGCAAATATTTATAAATGCTATAAACACTATAAACATTCTCAGGTTATACCCCCCCATGCCTGAGACTGACAATGTCCTCATTGGAAAAATATAGACATAGAAGAATATCACCTGAGGAGGAGAGTGGGAGGAGCTAAGGCTCCTCAAGCCGTAGTGCATCCAAAACTTGCCCATCGAAAGAGTAATATACGGTTTAAGTCGCTGGCCATTTACTTTAAAGTTCGCACCTGAAATAGGGTTCCTGATCTCTACAGCTCCATGAGGGAAGGTATTGATAACAACGTAAGGCCCATCCCAACGGGACTTGAGCTTTCCAGGAAATAATTTAAGTCTAGAATTGAAAAGCCAGACCCACTAGTTGGGCTCAAAAGTCTTTTTAATGATGTGCTTGTCATGGAAGACTTTTGTACGTTGCTTGTAAGCTTGAGAAGTTTCATAAGCTTCATTACGAAGCTCCTCAAGCTCACTTAATTCTAACATACGTGCTTTTCCCGCTTTATCTAGATTTAAGTTAACGTTTTTAATAGCCCAATAAGTTTTATGTTGGATTTCAACGGGAAGGTGGCACGCTTTTCCGTAGACAAGATGGAAAGGAGACATACCCAAGGGAGTCTTATATGCAGATCTGTAGGCCCAAAGAGCGTCATTTAGTTTTTTAGACCAATCCTTCCGATCAGGCCTGACAGTTTTTTCTAAAATTCTCTTAATCTCCCTATTAGACACTTCAACTTGCCCACTCGTTTGGGGAAGATAAGGTGTGGCTATCATGTGATTGACTCCCAAATTTTGGAGTAGTCTAGTGAAGTGTACATTCTTAAAGTGAGGTCCTCCATCACTTATGATCGTCCTTGGGCACCCATACCGAGAAATGATATTAGCCTTAACAAACCCCAAGACCACAAAATGGTCATTGGTTCGCGTGGGGATGGCTTCTATCCATTTTGATACATAATCAACAACCACAAGGGTGTATTCATATCCGAAGGACACAGGAAAGGGACCCATGAAGTTAATGCCCTAAATATCAAAGATTTCAACAGGGAGGATATGTTATTGGGGCATCTCATCCCTTTTTCCAATGGTTCCCGTCTGCTGGCAACGTAGACATGCACCCACATATGTATGTGCATCTCGGAATAATGTGAGCCACCAAAAATCAGACTGAAGAACCTTATGAGCAGTCTTTTTCCCACTAAAATGTCCCCCACAGTGGTGGTCATGGCAGAAACTCAGAACACTTCTTTGTTCCTCATCAGGGACGCAACGACGAAACAGCTGGTCAGGGCCTATTCTAAAAGCTCGAGTTCCTCCCAGTGATAAAATTTAGCATTGGCGATAAACCTGTCTCACTTCTGCTTGTCCCAAGTACTAGGGGTGATGCCCATGACCAGATAGTTCACTATGTCAGCGAACCAAGGAGTTTTAATTTCCATGGCCATTAGAGACTCATCAGGGAAAGTCTCTTGAATACCGCCAGTGGGGTTTGATGCCTCAATAGGGATCCTAGACAAATGGTCTGCTACCACATTCTCAACTCCTTTCTTGTCTTTAATTTCCAGGTCAAATTCTTGGAGTAGCAGAATCCAACGAATTAGGCGAGATTTGGTTTCCTTTTTAGCCAGAAGATGCTTAAGGGCTGAATGATCAGTGAACACCACAACCTTGGATCCCAAAAGATAAGACCGAAACTTTTCCAAAGCAAATACTACAGCAAGTAATTCCTTTTCCATGACCGTGTAGTTTTGCTGAGGATCCGTAGGGGTCTTGCTGGCATAATGCAGCACATGAGGTTTGCCATCAACCCTTTGACCTAAGACCGCTCCCACTGCAAAATCAGAAGCATCGCACAAGCTCAAACGAGAGGGTCCAATCTGGTGCTTGGAGAATCGGCGCGGTAATGAGGGCTTTCTTCAAAGCTTGGAAAGCCTCGCCACATCTATCATCAAAATCGAAGGAGACATCCTTCGCGAACAGGTCGCAGAGTGGCTTAGAGATTTTACTGAAGTCTCTAATGAAGCGCCTATAAAATCCAGCATGGCCAAGGAAAGATCTAACCTGACGAACATTGGTGGGTAATGGAAGCTTAGGGATGGAATCGATTTTTGCGGTGTCCACCTCTAATCCTCTCTCGGAAACTACATGCCCTAACACAATGCCCTGCTGGACCATAAAGTGGCTTTTCTCCCAACTAAGCACCAGTTTTGCCTCTTCGCAACGGATTAAGACTTTATCAAGGTGGGAAAGGCATAGGTCAAACGACGAGCCATAAATGGAGAAGTCATCCATGAAAATTTCAATGAACTCGTCGATCATATCAGAAAAGATAGCCATCATACAACGTTGGAAAGTGGCAGGAGTGTTACATAACCCAAATGGCATTCGGCGGAACGCAAAAGTGCCACAAGGACTCGTGAAGGTGGTACGCTCCTGATCATCAGGAAAAACGGCTATCTGATTATACCCAGAGTACTCGTCAAGAAAATAAAAGTACCTGTTCCCCGCCAATCGTTCCAAAATTTGATCGATAAACGATAAGGGGAAATGGTCTTTCTGGGTAGCCGTGTTTTAACGGCGGTAATCAATGCAGACCCTCCTACCAGTTGAGGGTCTAGTGGTCACCAGTTCTCCTTGGCCATTCTCTTCCATAGTGATTCCTGCCTTTTTCGGAACTACATGAATCGGACTGACCCATTTACTACCTGAAATGGGATAGATAATCCCTGCATCCAACCATTTCAGAATCTCCTTTTTAACAACCTCCCGCATATTTGGATTGAGTCTTCTCTGCATGTCTCGTCCGTGTATATATGATGCATGCAAAGAGAAGGATCAACCCCCTTAATATCAGCAATTGTCCATGCAATTGCTTCCTTGTGCCTTTGTAAACGCTCATGCAGAGCTCCCTCCTGCAATTCTGATAGTGCAGACGAGATAATAACGGGGAGAGTGTTATTAGGGCCAAGGAAAGCATATTTCAATGTGCTCGGGAGGGGTTTCAACTTCAATTTAGGAGCCTTTTGGATTGAGGGTTTTAGTTGAGATGTCCCCGCCTCAGGCAGTGAATCTACCTTCACAGTCTAGGGTGGGGACAGAGACTCAGTGTGTATCCCCAGAAACTCTTCTAGTTCGGGCATTTTCCTTTCTGTTTCTTTAATAACCGAGGGATGATCCTGAGATATGACCTTCTAAAGGGGATCTCTACATAAGGGTGTTGGAGTAGTCTCTTCAATTATTTCATCAACGACCTCAATTTGAGAACAATCTTCAAATCCGGGTTGCTTGTAAGTATCAAAAAGATTCAACCGGATCTTCTTGTGCTCAAAGCCCATTTTAAGTGCCCCGGATCTACAATTTATAGAGGCATTGGCTGTGTCCAAAAAGGGGCGTCCCAGAATAATGGACGGCTTTGTGGGCTTATTAGACGGGTCAGTATCAAGTATCAGAAAGTCAATGGGGAAGAAGAAATCCTCCACTCTCACAAGGACATCTTCCAACAATCCCTGCAGTGTCTTAAGTGATCTGTTTGCAACCTGGATGACTACTGGACTAGGCTTCAGCTTTCCTCCTCCCAAAAGGTCGTAGACAGAGCTCGGTAGAATGTTTACCCCCGCACCTAGATCGAGCAGAGCCTCGTCAATGTGTTGGCTACCTATAACCACTGAAATATACGGGGCTCCTGGGTCTTTCATTTTGGGGGGTGTTCCATGTTGAAGAATCGAGCTAACGTGGTCAAGCAGGATGACCTTGGTTTGGACCTGTTCCTAGATCGGCGCTTCTGGGTGCACAGGTCCTTCAGAAACTTGGCATAGGACGGAATCTGTTTAATCGCTTCCAACAGAGGCAAGTTAATCTGGACTTGCCTAAAAGTATTCATAATCTCTTCCGTCCTATCCTTGGCTCCAGACGAGCCAACAGAAGATTCCCCAGGAGCAGATAGGCGCTCTAGATACGGCACCCTCGACTTCTGAGTAGAGGGGTCGTCATGGTGGGAAAGGGGTGGTGGAAGGACGACATCCTCATTGTGGGTGATTTTTTGTGAGGGAGAGTGGTGTGGCTCTTCCTCGGGTGAGATGGAAGTTGGGTCAGGTGTGGAAGGGGAATTCTGAGATGTAATCGTAGGAGTGTTATCAGGCTTGTCAATCTTTTTTCCACTCCTCAATACGGTCACTGCTTGGGCGTGCTCCCTGAATACAACCCCCTTGCCCTTAGGGTTCTCCTCAGAAGAGCCAGGCAACTTCCCTGGATCATGTTGCCTAACTGCCTCAGTAAGATGACCAATTTGGGATTGCATATCAGTAATCATCTTATTCTGAGATTGGATAACCATATTCTGATGCTTTTGCATCGCTTTCATCATGGCCTTCAGTTCATCCATCTCAGAGGGGTTATTCGGAAGAGGGTTTTCATAAGAAGGTTTGTATGTGGGCTGGGGAGGTAAGGGTCTTGTATTCCCTGAGTTAGAAGCATCAGCTTGCTTCCAAGAGAAGTTTGGATGGTTCCACCACCCTGGATTATAAGTGTTGGAGTAAGGGTTATTGCGAGGGGGCGGAAACCTTGGGCCGCGTTCAAGTCGGCTTGAATCAACTCAGGGAATTAGGTTGCCTGATGGCACTCTGCAGTGGCGTGCGTTGTGCTTTGGCAAATGGAGCATTCTCTTGAAGCCTGAAAAATAGAGGCTGCTTCGAGTTCATGCCAAGGTTTGCTAAAAGCCTATCAAAGTTTTTATTCAATAGTTGAATCTGATAAGCCAATTCCTGAGAAGCCCCAGCTTCATAGGCCTCTTCTTCCTCTGCAAGATTGATGGTTTTCTTTCTTGATATGCAGAGGACAAATGTATGGAGTTATCGCTTAAAGTTTCAAATAATGCCCAAGCTTCATCCTCAGTTTTGGTCATGAAGGTTCCTGCACAGGCTGCATCAATGGTTTGCCTATGCCTTTCAGATAATCCGTTATAGAACCTTTCGACCAACTGCCATCTTGGCACTTGATGGTGGGGGCATAACCTAAGAAGGTCATTAAAGCGCTCCCAAGTCTCATGAAATTGCTCCCCTTCGTGTTGAGTAAAACCCATAATCTCTCTTCCGTAATGGTTGGTTTTACTCAGAGGAAAATACTTTTTAAAAAATTCTCCCTTAAGGGTAGCCCAATCATTTACCCTTGCATCGAGGGTATGATACCAGTGCTTGGCCTTATCCTTTAGGGAGAAAGGAAATAGAGTCCTCATCAGGGCTTCATCAGTAAAGCCCTGGAGCTTCACCGTGGAACAGACCTCGGTGAATTCCTCCAAATGCCGGTAGGGGTCCTCCCTAGTAGTACCATAAAAAGAGGGCAATAAAGATATGGTACTGCTCTTGATCTCATACGGATTATCCCCTTCCAGTCATCTTAGTGCTTGTGCAGGTTGGTTGGTAGGAATAAAATAGTCCCTTAGGGTCCTTTGTTGATTTGCACCTTACTCAGCCATTTCTTCTATTTCTTCTCCTAGGTGAGCTCTCCTAAGAATTCTCTCGGGCTCAGGATCAAACACTAGACTACCCTCAAGAGAGCGTCTACCAAGCAGACAAAACACAATTCAGAATTTTTTTTTTTTTATTAAGTCAAACCTCCACTCCAAAGATAAGTCAAAAGATCAAGACTTATCCCTCCGTTCCCACGTAAGTGGTATAAGAGGGGTGTGGACTTGAAATCTTAACCTTCTTTATTGTGGATGTTGAATTAGTTAATATAAATGGCCAAACAAGTTTTTCACTGCAATTCCGTGCCTTAATTACTCCAAGGACGAACAAAGGAATACAAGTAGAGCGAACCCTTCCTTTGAGGCGATGCGTATGCGGTGCCCCTTAACTACCCTTTTGTTCTTTTAAGGGGTGTCCTCCTCCGTGGAGTATCAAAACACTTGATCAAAAGATCGTATCACCACCACCACAAAGCACAATAGGAGGGTCTGCACCGATAAGGAGATCGGTGCCTATAGCATTAAGGGATCGAGCCTTAGTGCGGTGCCTAATGTGCGTGCTCAGTGTCAAAAGTGTGCAACACACAGCAAATCTTTGTAATTTCTTTTGAAATCGCAGACAAGTCCCTTAGAATCAGATCAAATGTGAATTGCTTTTAGGGTTGAATCTGATTATTAGTTCGGCTTTTAGTTATGTGACCATTGAATTAGTAAATTCAAACAATTTGGTGGTCTTGAATTTAAATTGGAATGCAAATGTGTGAACAGAAGCTTGATGCAAAAGTTAGAAAGATATACCTGTCTCCAGCAATCTTCATGCTAATATGCTTGCAATGCATTGATAAGATCTAATATGCTGCTCAATCACCCCTAAATGCGCGCACCTAAGGGCATGCAACTTCTAAATAGGCAGCTCGATATTTTTTATTGGTTTTTAAAAGCAAGCAAGCAGAAAATATAATCACGCATGCACCAAAAATATTGTAAGCCCTAGTAGCTAAAGAATGCAGGGACAAACCCCCAAAAATTTAGCCCCAAATTACTACAAGGGCGAAAAGACAGAATTAAATTATGACAATGGAGAATCCTCTGCGAAACAGGATCTTGGTCTCCTTCGTCTTTTCCTCGTGTGGCTTAACTCGTGGTTGCTATTGCTGCTCTGTTGCGCCTCGTCGCCTCGGCGGATTCCTTGCACAATAATCAAAATGATTAGATAATTTCACAACTCAAAAGATTAAAAAATAATAAAGTAAATCTATTGCGTCTGTTGCCTCCCCGGCAATGGCGCCAATTATGATAGACGACTTTTCGCATAGCATTATAGTATTTAAGTGGTGGAAAAATCGATTAATCAAAAACAGTGAAAATAACCACTTGCAGAAGAGCAGGTCGTGTCCACAGGGAGGCAATGATGCAATCAATACTTAATTATTTAATGTTATTTTGGATAATGCGAAATCCCTATTCAAATCGGACTTAAAATGTGAAGAAAAGTAGATTTGCAATAACCTAAAAAGCTAAGGGTATAAGTGCTATTTTCCCTCACAGAAATCCTCAATAAATTTAGGATGAATTCATGCAGTTTTCACGTGATGTGTACTAAAGACAATTAGTACTTAAGTTAAGACCAAAATCAATCTTTAAACTAGTTAATATCAATACCATGCAATTATAAAGAACTATGAGTGCTCGAACGCAATTCTGCCATAATATAATAATAAAAAATCAAATTAGGTGGCAATGGCATTTAATGTAAATTTTAATTGGGGGGAAAACAGGGCTTTTTTCCTCTCTCCTCCTTGCGAGAGAGGGAGAGAACCACGGGACTGTCGCAAGGCTCAAGAGGACGGCGAGGTCGAGAGCTCTCCGGTGGTGGCAGCGGCGGTGACGATGGTGGACGGAGCTCCGGCCTGTTGAACAAGCAGGCGGAGGTGTTGTTGCGGTGCCTACGGCTGGTGGCGTGCAGGCGTGCGCGTGCTGGTGCGCGGGCAGGCGCTTGCAGGCTGCGGTCTGCAGGTGGGTGGAGGTAGAGGCGCGCAGGCGGAGAGGGTGTGGGCGCCTGCAGTGGTTGGAGGGAGAGGCGCGTGGGCGGAGAGGGTGTGAGCGCCTACTGTGGCGTGGGCAGAAGGTGATGAGGGGTGCTAGACATGGCGTGCGGGCAAAGAGCGCCTGCAGCAGGGCGCGCGGTCGTGAGCGCCTGCAGTGGCTGGAGGGAGAGGCGCGCGGGCGGAGAGGGCGTGAGCGCCTGCTGTGGCGTGGGCGGAAGGTGATGAGGGGCGCGGCTTGGTGCGTGCGGGCAGGCAGATGGCGCTTGAAGGCAGGAAGCGGCTTGCAGGCGTGGTGCGGGTGTGCGCGCGTTGGTGAGGGCGCGCTGAACTGCAAGAAGGAGGCGCGCAAGGAGGGTGCACCGACAGATGGCGGAGGTTTTTCCCCGCAAGGCGGAAGAGGGCACAGTGCACGCTTCCCTTCCTGGAACCACAGTGTCCACTGAGTTGTTCCCCGCCAGGAGGAAGATGAAGCCTCATCCTCAGTGCACCCCCTCTCTTTTTAATTCCTCTCTCTCCCCGCGTGCGTGAGTTAAGGGATTTTCAAATCCTTTAACTATTTCTGGCCTCGTCATTTGAAGGGCGGCGGAAGATTAACCCCATGTGAGGCGGGGGAGGGGGGAAAGAGTTGCAGCTGTTTGGGGAAATTTATCCCCCCACCCTTGTTCTTTCTGCATTTTATTACCTGCACATAAAAACAATAAAATCATTAAGTTATAGAATGTTATAAACTTAAATCATGAGGTGTACAAATATTCTACAACTTAATTGCCATTATTAACACACCTAAATTGTGCAATTAAAGATACTTATGCTTAATATTAGTCCATTTTAATGGACTCATCAGCGAGCGCGGCGCGGCACGGCCGTGCGCAGCAGGTGAAGGGCGAGGAGGTCCTGATTCTGGGAAAATTTCCCAGAATCAGACGTCTGAACCTACGTCCACACGGCGCGGGGGACGTCTGGAGTGAGATCCACACTTTTGAAAGGTACAATATTTCTTTTCCTTCTCCTTTCGCATGTACGGCCATGCAGGCCGTTGACCGAAGGATCTGTTTCTTTGCCGTGCTGAGATCGATTGCGTACGCGTGCAGGGTTCGTTTGGGAAGGCGCAAGGGCACGCCCTCCCACACAGATCGGATGTCTGGGAACAGCACCAGATGGCGGATAGGGTCTCCAGACATTCGGAGTGATAGTCGGACATCCGAAACAAGGTCCAAACGGTTTAGCGGCATTCTGGACGTCTGAAGAACCGCGCAAAAACAAGGTATGACCTGAACCATCGTTTAAGACGTTTGATTTGGGGCAGACTGGTTGTTTTTGACCCGTTGAGGGTCTGTTCGAAGTCCGTTTTCCACGTTTCAAATTTCGTTCTTCTCAGAATTAGTTCCTCTACTTGTTTACAGTACTTGTATCATGTTCTGAGTAGTTCCTTGTGTTTGATCCTTGTGTTAGGACCCCATTCCGTTACGGCTCTGGGGGTTGCGGATGCGCGCGGACTTGCCGATCACGCCCTCAGTACTCCCGATTTTGCGGGTAGAGTGGCTCCCTTTTATTGATTATCAACAATTATGCACTTGTGAGATAATTAATAGATTCTAAGGTATGGCATGAACCCTATGATTGGAAAACTAGATTGAATGATAGATCCTAAGGTATGGCATGAATCGTAGGACTGGAAAACTAGATTGAATGATGGATCCTAGGGTATGGCATTAATTCTAGGACTGGAAAACTAGATCGAATGATAGATCTTAGGGTGTGGCATGAATCCTAGGAACAGAAACACTGAAACGAATATCGTGAATATATGGATTGCAGTCTTGGAAAAGTAGAAAAAAAAATGATAATTGCCTATAATTGGATAACAGTTGCTTGTTTATGAATGGATATTAACTGTTGAGAACATGGGCAATATGAATATAAAGCTGAAATGATGGATCCTAAATTGGCTTAGTTAAAGAAATATGAGCATGAACCCTACGGGGAATTAGGAGTAGAGCTCCTGAGAGGTGAATGGAATGGAATTAGGGAAGTGAGCTGGCCTTTGAGTACGGAGTACCAAGGAGGGCGACTGTCCCCCTGTTTAGTGCAGAGCGGGGCTAGCTGCCCCAGGGACCCGGGGTTAGGTTTTACCACTTTGTACTGACTTTTGGCCCTCGCGTACACAGTACCGGGGAGAGGTACTAGTGTAGGGAGAGCACTAGCCGCCCCACGGGCCCCGGGGTTCTGCTAGCCTTCCCGCATCGACTTGTTAGGCCCACTAGGCAAACCAGGGTAGTGAGCCGAGGGTGCGCGGACTGTGGAGGGGCAAGCCCCTGGTTGGTTACTATGGAGGGGCTAGACCCTTGTTTCTGAGAGGGCTCTGCCCTATACTGGTTCCGTGCTGTGCTTTGGGGCGCACCCGTTAACGGAAATGACTGACCGCGTGCCAGTGCGGGGTACCTACCCGTGCATTTATCGCACGTGCCGTAGTCACTGTTACGTCTATCAGTGACCTTGGGGTGGTTGATTGAGGGTAGGACCACCACGGGGGACTCTCTCGGCCAGGAGAGCACCACGTGCTACTTCTACTTTTCGGAAAAGACTGCAATCAAGATCGTTTCCACGAGGAACATTCAAGATCAAGAGAAAGATCTGAGAAATAATTCAAGAATGAGTGTGTAGAAAATAAAGAAAGAAATTAAAAATAACAGCTACTTGTCCACCTTACTATTTTCTTAGCTAGTTGGTTGCCACTCTACTCAGCGTTTCGCTGACGTGTCACCTTTGTCACCTTTTCAGGACCAAGTGTTGAGCAGCTAGAGCCTGCGGTTGCAGATGGTGCTAGGCCTAGTAGAGCCCAGTAGTTTTACTTGTGTTGTACCCACTATGCTGTTTCTTCTGTGGTAGTGAGTATTTTCTGTTACAATTGTACTCTTTTTTTGTAAGCATCATGTTTATATACCTGTTTAATGCTCTACTGTTGTGGTGGTGTGTACTGTAGTAATTCTATTCTTTACTGCTGTACTTTGTTACTACTAGTTATATGCATGGTGAATGTGATTTATTTTACTGCTCTTTTGGTTACTTTCTCATTGGACGATAGGGTCTTGGGATCAGTCGGGTCGGTCCGATTCTCGTGTCTCGTAGGGATTCGAGAATCGAGTCGTAACACACCACAACAAGATAACAACGGAAAGCGGAAGTAAACAGTAGAGACAAACAGTAACTAAAAGTCCATTACCTACTACAACAGTAAATGAACGAAAAGGAAGTGCTAAAAAACTACGACTGGGCTCAACTGGGCCCAGCACCCTCCGCAGCCGTATGCTCAGGCTGCTCAACTCCTTGTTCTGAACAGTATTATGAAAAGACAGAGTCAGTGAACACTGAGTAGAGTCGTATCTATATTATCTAAAAACAGTAAGAGCAATAGTTTTAATTCTTATTTATATATATATTTCCGTTTCATTGATTTCTCTTAAGCATCCAGATATTCTTAATCTTACATGTTCCTCGTGGGAACAATCTTGATTGCAGTATTTTCCGTAGAGTAGAAGGTACACGTGGTGCTCTCCTGGTCGGGAGAGTCCCCTTGGTAATCCTACACCCAGTCAACCACCCCGAGGTCACTGTCGAGATGTAGCGGTGACTACGGCACGCATGATAAGCGCAAGGGTAGCTACCCCGCATTAACACGCGGTCAGTTGTTTCCTCTAGCAGGTACGCCGAAAGTATAACACGGAACAGTATAGGGCCTTGCCCTCTCAGAACCAAACAGGGGTCTCGCCCCTCTATAGTCCGCACACCCTCGTCTGACTACCCCGATTTGCCTAGAGGGCCTAACTAGTCGGTGTAGGGTGGCTTGCTGAACCCCGGGTCCCGTGGGGTGGCTAGCTCCCTCCCTACACTAGTAGCTCACCTCGGTACCATGTACACGAGGGCCAACAGGAGTCGGTGTAGAGTGGTCAATCCTAACCCTGGGTCTCAACCCAAGGGAGGCTAGCTCGGCTCTACACAAAAAGGGAACAATTGCTCTCCTTGGTACCACGTACTCAAGGGCCGGCACACTTCTCGTCTACATTCCAAGGTTCCGTCTATCCACAGGAGTCTACTCCTACTTTCCCATAGGATTCATGCTCATGTTCACCTCATTTATTCCGATCCAAATTTCACCATTCACAATTTATCTCTCATCCATATACAGGTAGCTCGTGTTTTCATAATTCGATACATGCAACTGATGATTTCATAGGTAATTGTTCATTAATTACAGGCATCTCATATTCTAACAGGCAACTCACAATTATAATATGTTAAGACCCGTGTTGTTTGAGCCATTTAAGACATCTGGAATTTGGGTCAGACGTCTGTTCACCTTCTCAGACGTCTGGAAATCAAAAATTTTGAGTATGAGCTCGCATCTACGCACGTGCTACGCGCAGACAGTACACTTCCCTCATTTTCTTCTTCTTCTCTCTCCTTCCACCCCGACGAAAACCTTAAACCCACACCCTTATTTAAGGCCGCCTCCTCTCCCTTGTTCCACCCCCACTTCCCAGCCACTTTACTCCTTCCCTCTAACGAGAGCAATAGGTCGGTGAGAGCGCGGGTGTGGCACGAGAAGGAGAGGAGGAGCAGCGCGAGAGGGAAAGAAGTTAGCTTGCGAGCTCGCGTGGGAGATCGCCAGTGAGCTCACGACCGGAGCGATGCGTGCGCAAGGCAGAGGAGTGCGTCAGGGAGGTCCTCCCTGACACTGCTGCAGGCGAAGCAACAGGCGAGAGGGTGCGGCGCGGCCATGCGCGGCGCAAGAGGGCGGAAGCAGGTTCTGGTTCTGGGTTCTTCCCAGAATCAGACGTCTGGAGAGGCGTCCGGACGACGTAGTCGATGTCTGGAGGAGGTTCCAGACGATTGAGGAGTAGACTTCGCGAAGGTACGTCTTCTTTGCGGATACGGCCATGCAGGCTGCTCCGCCGAGGCGCTGTTTCATGCCCGATTTGAGAAGATTTCGTTGATTCGCATAGGAGTTGCTTCGGGAAGGCGCGAGACACGCCCTCCTATGCACTTCAGACGTCTGGGCGAGGCACCAGACGACGGGAAGCGCTTCCAGACGTCCCAAGAGGTGGTCGGACGTCTGGAACTAGGTCTAGACGGTCCAGCGGAGTTCCTAGATGTCTGAGGAGTGGCGCAGGACTTTAGGTATAGCATTGGACACTTTTAAGACGTCTGGAAGTTGATCTAGACGTCTGATTTGAGTCAGAATCACTGTTTTTGACCCGTTTAGGGTCCGTTTGAGGTCCGATTTCCGCAATTAAGATACCAATGTTTCCCGTATGATTTCCCCTACTTGTGGGAATACTTTCTATGTTGTTTTGAGTATTCTCTTATGATTGATCCTTGTGATAGGACTTGTTTCCGTTGCAGGTTTGGAGCTTGCTGAGGCACGTGAGCCTACCGTTTAAGCCCCCACTACTCCTGGGATTACTGGTAGAGTGGCTTTCCCTAATTTAAATACAAACCTGATGCATGTGTGGAATGAATGATTAGATCCTCGGGTAGGGCATGAGTCCTAGGACTAGAAATATTGGAATGTTTGTATTGAATGAATGGATTGCAGTCTTGAATGAGTAGATAGATGATAACAATTGCCTATAAAAGAATAACAGTTGCCTGCAAAATATGTAGTGCTTGTGCTAAATAACTGTTGTACGTAACTTTCCTGTCGCACATATGAAATGACATAATATGAGCTGCATGTATATAATTTGAAAATGGAAAGGTGAATGTTGGAAACACGAGCTACCTGTGAATAACCTGAAATGTGAACAATAGAGTTACATGTTACATGTGTAGAACCTGAGAATGGAAATAGAGATGATGAAACCTGGTATGGAAAGACATGAGGAATATGAGCATGAACCCTACAAGGAATTAGGAGTAGAGCTCCTGGAAATAATTGGAATGGAACTGAAAATGTGAGTGGGGAAGTGAGCTGGCCCTTGAGTACGGAGTACTAAGGAGAGCGACTGCCCCCTGTTTAGTGCAGAGCGGAGCTAGCTGCCCTTGGGTTGGGACCCAGGGTTAGGATTGGCCACTCTGTATCGACTTCTTGGCTCTCGTGTACACTGTACCGGGGAGAGCTACTAGTGTAGGGAGAGAGCTAGCCACCCCATAGGGCCTGGGGTTCAGTTAGGCGCCCTACACCAACTTGTTAGGCCCACTGGGCAAACTAGGGTAGTCAGGCGAGGGTGCGTGGACTGTGGAGGGGCGAGACCCCTGTTTGGTCCTTAGGGGCTAGACCCCTGTTACTGAGAGGGCTAGGCCTTATACTGGTTCCGTGCTGTGCTTTGGGTACACCCGCTAACGAAAACGACTGACCGTGTGCCAGTGCGGGGTAACTACCTGTGCACTTATCGCGCGTGCCGTAATCACCGTTACGTCTGTCCGTGACCTTGGGGTGGTTGACTGGGTGTAGGATCACCACGGGGGACTCTCCCGGCCCGGAGAGGACCACGTGTGCCTTCTACTCTTCGGAAAAGACTGCAATCAAGATCATTCCCACGAGGAACATTTGAGATTAAGAAAGAGACCTGATAAATAAACCAAGTGATGAAAAAGAGTAATTAGCTAAAGAAAGTAATTGAAAAATAACAGCTACCTGTCCACTTTTACTGCTTTAGTTAGTTGGTTGCCACTCTACTCAGCGTTCACTGACTTCGTGTATTCATAACCCTTTTAAAGTCCAGGTGTTGAGCAGCTAGAGCCTACAGTTGCAGAGGGTGCTGAGCCCAGTAGAGCCCAGTAGTTGTAGCTCTTTTTTTGTACTCGTTTGTAGTAGGGAGTAGCTTCTTGTACCTTTATATTCTATACTCTTTCGTTCTGCACATTATTCCTGTACCCGTTTACTTTTCTACTGTTGTGGTGGTGTGTACTATAGTAGTTTTACTTCTTTATTGCTGTACTTTTGTTACTGTTTGTTGCTTAGCATAGTAAATGTGGTTTACTTTCCTACTTTTTGGTTACTTTCTCGTTGGACGACTAGGTCTTAGGATCAGTCGAGTCGGTCCGGTCTCATGTCTTGTAGGGATTCGGGAATTGGGTCGTAACATAATACAGGCAATTCTAGTAGTTTATCTCAATCATGCATGCAAGTACATTATACAGCACAAACAGTTCATTCATTTCTCTATCCTAGGGTTCATGCCAGATCCTAGGGTTCCATTCGTCTATTTCCATAAGCACATTCTTATTTAAATATTATTAACAGAATTAACCACTCTACCTGGTAACACAGGAGTAATGGGGGCTTGAACCGCAGACCCAGGAGTCTCTGCGAGCCCCAAACACGCAGCAGGTCGAAACCCTATACCATGGAATACATCACAAATGGAGAGTTCAGAGCAGTGTACGAAGGACTCTAGCATGTTGAGAAACTCGCGAGGAAAGTACAGGTATTTTGTTTGCATAAAACGGATCCTGATAGGACCCCAACGGGTCAAAAACATGCCTACTGTTCAAAATTAGACTTCTTAAAAGGTGCCAGATCTTTACCTTAAGTCCCTGCGGTATCCTCAGACGTCCAGACCTTCTCTGCGATCGTCTAAAGGCAGTTCCAGACGTCGGACAATGCCTTCAGTCGTCTGAACGCACCTTCGGACTTCTGGTGATTTGATCAGATGTCCAAAAGCACGCGGGAAAGAGTTTCACGCTCCTTCCCAAGGCTGCACCTGCGTACGACATCGCAGGCGTGGCCAGCCGACATATACCCCTGCGCTGCGATATGCATGGCACAGCGAGATACGTACCTTGCGATAACTGAGCTTTTAGATGTCTGGCCTTAGCTCTAGACGTCTAGGTACCCTGTTAGCCGTTTGGACTCCACTCCAGACGTCTGATACTAGAAAACTTCCAGTACCATGAACTCCTCGCAGCTCTCTCCACTTGCTCCACCTTGTGCCGTCGCAGCTCCAATCGCTACAGAGGGCTGGGAGGCTGCCTCCCCAAGCTCTCTCCTCCTTTCGCACACGCTTGCGGTGGACGTGCGAGCTTCGCCGAGCTTCCATCGAAGCTCCTCCGACCTCGGCCTCGTCCTCCTCCCGCGCTCTCCTCCTTCCTCCCTCTCGCTCTCCCTCGCTCTCCCCTCTCGTCACTTCCGCACAACACTGAAGGTGGTGGTGGCTGGTGTATGGAGTGGTGAGGAGATAGGAGGAGGGGTTTATATAGAAGGCGTAGGGTTTAGGGTTTGGGGAAGAAAGTGGAAGGGAGAGAAGAGGTGGGTTTTGCGAGCCGCCCACGTGCAGGGCGCAATGTGCAGTACAGAAATTTCATTTTCAGACGTCCGGGAACGGGTCCAGACATCTGACTGAGACTCCAGACATCTTAAAAGGCTAAAAGTGCAACGGGTCATTACAGCGATGCGCGGAGGAAGGAAAGGAGGAAGTTTTTGCGCTTGGATTTCAGACGAGGGAAGTTGGATGAGGTAGCCGGTCCTTTATAGAGGTGCTGCTGCGCTCAAGGGACGCTAGAAGTTGCGGGAAACACTCGCAACAACTCGCAACTTCTGCTTCTATTTTGACTGGAGAACACGGGCGATGGAGGCGGCGTTGCCGATGGAACAAACACCATTAGACGTGGAATGACAAGGGGAACATATCTTCTTCTGTCGCCAAGGCCAATCGTGAACTGAGGCAGCTACAATCCGAGCTTGAAGCTCGTCGAGCTGCTTGGTCAAGGATTGCAAATCAACTGCGAGGAAGAGGATGACCAGAGTCCTATTCTCAAGCGGGAGGGACCCAGAAGTAATAAATTCAGACCTATTTGAAAAATTTTTAGGAAATTAATTTCTTAAATGCAAAGTATTTGAGAATATTGTTAAAATAGGTCCAACTTTTTATGGGAGCTTAAGTAGGAACTAGGGAATCTAGTGAAATTCTCAATTTAGGATTTTGAAGTTATTTGTTTGGTCAATTTCATATTTAAACCCAATTGCCATTAATTATTCACCTAGGTTACTATTTTAGGTTAACTTGGCTCTTTTGATCCAATTGATCATAATAAACGTTTTAAAATATTTATCTTTGATTTTTAGAAGGTTTACTTTGTGAATTTTCTATCAAAACCCTGTCAATTTGAGTCAGTCCAAAAATAGGATCTAATTATTGTCTTAATAGCCTGATTTCCAAAGGAAACCTTAAATTGGCTGTTTTGAACTCATTTAGCTGTCTTTTGGGTTCATTTTGATGATTCTTTCTCCTAATTATATTATACCCCTTTTTTGTATGATTTAGGTGAATTTACCCTTAAGGCGTAGCAAAATTAAGCTGGCTATAGTGAATGATGGCGATGCCATCATACCCCTATGCCTACCATTTGCTAGTCCCTTAGCAAATTCTAGAATTCAGCATAGATTTTCAGCGTAAGGATATTTTAACATTTAGCTCACAAATATTTATCTCTCTTCTTCCTCCTTGCCAGTTACTAATATACATTTAAAATTTATTCTTAACCCTTGATACAAATTTATCAGGATAGGCAAACCTCTTCCCTCGGGGATGACATAGCAGGTGGTTTATGATTTAACCTTGGCTTTTAGGTTTAGGTAGAAGATGTTTGAGTTGAAGGGTTTTATTTCTGGTGGCCATTCCTTTGGTGCTACATGTAACCTAGTACTTTAGACTTTAAATTTCTAGATTACTAAACAAATCAACTCGGAGAAATACTCAAAATTGTGCTCTCTTTTAGCTCCTTTGTGTTTACTCTCTTCTTTTTTTCATAAGAGCTCACAATCTCACCAGATTTGTTAACATAGTTGGTGGGCTCTCATGGCATTAACACTTTGATTAAGTTCTGATAACCCTATAACTAAGTCGAAATTCCTCAACCAGTATTAGGGTGGTCAGAAACATAGAAAACAGGCCAAGGCTGCATTTGGTGGATCATAAATGATGGTAGGTATTGCTGCCTTAATGAAATGTATTCATAACAAATCAACACATAAGCATAACTATGAACTCAAACAGTCCTTTTTTTTTCTTTTTTTTTATAAGGATATATATTTTTTCTGAGGATATTTAATATGTATATTTTTTCCCTCTCTCTTTTTCTTTTCTTCTTTTTTTTCTTTTCTCTCTCTCTTTCTCTTTTTCTCTTTTTCTTATCAATATAACTTAACACAAGGCAATTTTTATTTATGAGGTATTATTGCGAAATGATGGTGTTCAAGAGGATATTGTGTAGCTTATTTGGTGAAAGTGCCTACTCTCACCATCAAGAAGGAATGAATAGGACAATGTACTTCTGACTTTTGACACTAACACCCTCCTTCCGTCAAGAATTCCGTAAAGAACAATCATAACCATCCACCTTAGTTCTAGTTTTATTAGAGCTCACTCTCTGCGTATTTGCCTTATTTGTTGGATCTTAAGGATTCAAAAAATATTCGCACAAAGGGACTGAGAGTAAAAACTATGCCTAACTCTGAGTATCATTATCTAATTATTCAAAACTTAAGAGTCCTCATTTTAGAGTTAAAGCACCAGTAGACACTCTTCTCTTACCTCGCAATTGTTTGGTGGATCTTATGGAAAAAAAATTGCCTGACTCCATAACTGAATGTCCAAGGGTTTTGACAAACTAAAAATGTCTATTGATTTTTCTCTTTCCTTCATCTCTCTCTTTCTTTTTCTTCTCTCTCTCTCTTTTTTTAGCTAAATGTGCGAACCTTTCAGAAATAACTTTCAGATGATTGCACTTTAATTCCCCCTTAAACCTAAGTGTCGCAATGCCCTTATTGCAAACAGGATGGGTTCATATTCAGTTTAGTTCATAATTTTATAACAAGTTAGCTCTTAAATTAGGAACCCTAAAATGAAGTAAGAGTGCATTTCAAAATAGATTAGGAAAGGTCCCGAGGTTTTTCAAAAGAATGACGGGTTGCCTCCCGTTAAGCGCTAAATTTATCGCCATCAGTTGGGCGCAATGCGGCTCAAATGGAATGGAGGTCAAGAGACTTGCTGATCAGGCTCAAGTCATAAAGTTCAAGAAAATGTTTGAGATGTTAGCCATTAACAACAAATGGTGTAGAGTCAAGATCAGGAGGTGAGATTTCCACAGCTCCATTACCAAAGATCCTCCTTACAAGAAATGGTCTAGTCCCTTCAGATTTGAGCTTGCCCGAGAATAGTTTGAGACGGGCATCAAACAGAAGTACCTTCTGACCAAGACTGAATGATTTCTGTGAAATGTGCTTATCATGTAAGGCCTTTATTGGTTCCTTGTAAATTCGCGAGTTCTCATATGCGTCATTGCATAACTCATCAAGCTTGCTCATTTGCAAGCGATGGTGGATGCCAGCCTTTCTGAAGTTCATGTTGCATTTCCGTATTGCCCAATAGGCTTTATGCTCCATTTCTATAGGAAGGTGACATGCCTTCCCGTAAATAGTTCTAAAAAGAGACATTCTTAATTGGGTCTTATGGGCAGTCTTATAAGCCCAAAATGCTTCTGGAAGTCAGGTTGACCAATCTTTTCTATTAGGTCGAATAGTGACCTGCAGAATCTGCTTGATTTCCCGGTTTAACAGCTCGACCAGTCCATTTGTTTGTAGATGATATGGGGGTAGAAATGTGGTGAGATACCCCATATTTTTTAAGCACGGACTGGAAATGCACATTCACAAAATGGGTCCTTCCATCGGAGATAATTGCTTTCGGGACACCAAACCTAGAGAACATGTTATCGTGAATAAATCTGATAACGACCTTATGGTCATTGTTTTGGGTCGGAACGGCTTCAATCCATTTGGATACATAGTCCACAGCAAGAAGAATGTATTCAAAGCCGTTTGAGTTTGGAAATTGACCCATAAAATCAATCCCCCAGATATCAAAACTTTCACACATGATAATCGGATTTAAGGGCATCATATCGCAATGGCCCATGTTGCCTACGGTCTGGCAACGGGCACATGCCCTATAGTAGTTGTGTGTGTCTTTAAATATAGTTGGCCAGTAGAAGCCACTTTGAAGGATTTTTACTGCGGTTTTATGCCCAGAAAAGTGGCCACCGCAGTCCTAGTCATGATAAAATAAAATAATATCATTGACCTCTATGTCAGGAATACATACCGGAAAATCTAATCCGCTTCAATGCGAAAAAGATATGGATCTCCCCAAAAGTAATACTTGGCGTCTGAAATCAATTTTGTCCTTTTTGGCTTCGGGCCAATCAGGCGAAATCTGGTTTGATGCCAAGAAATTCACAATGTTTGCATACTAGGGAAGCCCAACATTTTTACCCATAAGATGCTCATCCACGAAATGCTTAGTAATAGGCACTGAAGGGTCCATGATAGACAAGGGAAGGCAAAATAGATGATCTGCAACTACATTATGTTTACCCGCTCGCGAATCTCCAAATCAAATTCTTGCATAAACAAGATCCAGTGAATTAGATGAGGCTTCGCATCCCTCTTGGAGAGTAAGTGCCGAATTGTGGTTTGGTCAGAGTATATGATAATGCAGGACCTGAGAAGGTACGACTGGAATTTCTTCAGGGCGAAGACAATAGCCAAAAGTTCCTTCTCAATGATCATGTAATTTGACAGACCTATTTTCGCGCGTTTTGAAATCGTAGTATGTCTCACTAAAACGCTTGTCAAAAATGATTTGTAAAGATTAACAAGACTTGAGTCTCGGTCGTTCATCTCTGGGAGGCGTTTATGCAAATTTGAATTCGATCTTTTTCGCTCTAGTTTCTTAAAATCGCATGGTGGTTTATGGTTATACATATATTTATGCACAACATGCTTAGTTGCCAGAATATCAGAAATAAAAGGCAGGCAACTTTAATCACTCAAAATATATTGCAATAAGCTCATGGTGATTCTCAACACATAGATATACATATATAGAACAAGATCTTTCATTGATTCAACAGGGTGTTTGCGACATGGAACTAGTGGAAAGCTTATAGAGGAAAGCTTGAAAATATAAATCTAGCTAACAGAAAATGATTGCATACAGGAATCTATGGGGGGATTTTGCATGAATCATTGGGGAAGAATAAAGAGCTATACTACTAAGCAGTAAATAAAAGCATGTAAACTATGACGAACTAAGCTATTAATCTAGCAGAAATAAGGGCATTTAGAGGTGGGCTCCGATGGTTTTTGAGTGGTTGAGAGGAGGAGGGGCGGCCAATTGTTATGACTCGACATCAAACGTCGTTTAAGACGTGTGGGAGTTGGTCCAGACGTCTGGTCAGATGTCTGGAAGCCTTCCTAGACATCTGGAATTTAATTTTTTCGGCGTACGGGTTTGCGTCTGCGCGCATGCGCGCGCAGACTGAACCGTCGCCCTCCTTCTCTTTCCTTCCTCGCTGCAGACGCGGCCACCTTTTTCTCTCTCTCTCCCCACGGCAACCTTCAAATACCCCCTCTCCTCTCCCTCACCCTCTCTCCACCGCCTTCTTCTTCTTCTTCTTCCTATCAGCGAGAGAGTGAGCGGGCGAGGGCAGCAGCAACAACTGTTGTGAGTGCATGGGGAGGAGGGGCTGCTGCGAGAGGGAGAGAGCTAGACCGTGAGGGTACGAGCTCGCCGGAGCAGCCAGGGCCGACCGACGGGTGTGTAGCGGAAGTGTGGTGTTGGGGAGGAGCTGTTGCAGCTCAGGCAGCAGGCGAGCGCGGCTAGGCACGGCTGTGTGCTGCATGCGGAGGGTGAGGAGGTCTTGATTCTGGGAAAATTTTTCAGAATCAGACGTCTTGACATATGTCCAGATGACGTGAGAGACGTTTGGAGGAAGGTCCAGACGTCTGAAAGGTACGATATTTTGCCTTCCTTCTTCTTTCGCGTGTATGGCCATGCAGTCGTTCCGCCGAAGGGTTCTAAATCGTTTCGTGATGAGGACGGCCACGTATGTGCGCAGGACTCATTCGGGAAGGCGCAAGGGCACGCCATCCCACACAGATCGGACTTCTGGGCACAACACCAGATGATGGAGAGGGCCTCTAGACGTCCAGAGTGACAGTCGGACGTCTGGAAACTAAGTCCAGATGGTCCAGCGTGATTCTGGACATCTGAAGGGCCGCGCAGATCAAGGTATGACCTGAGCCACCATTTAAGACGTCTGGAAGATGTTCCAGACGTCTGATTTTAGGCAGACTTGTCATTTTTGACCCGTTTAGGGTCCGTTCGAAGTCCGTTTTCCTCATTTCAAGTTTCGTTCTTCTCATATTTAGATCCTCTACCCATTTACAGTAATTTTAACCTATTCTGAGTAGCTCCTTGTAATTGATCCTTGTGTTAGGACCCCGTTCCGTTGAGACTCTGGGGGTTGCGGAGGCGCGCTGGCTGGCCGAACATGCCCCCAGTACTCCCGATTTTGCGAGTAGAGTGGCCCCTTTAATTATTTATCAAAAATTATGCACTTGTGAAATAATTAATAGATTCTAGGGTATTGCATGAATCCTAGGACTGAAAAAACTAGATTGAATGATAGATCCTAGGGTATGGCATGAATCGTAGGACTGAAAAACTAGATTGAATGATAGATCCTAGGATATGGCATGAATCCTAGGATTGGAAAACTAGATTGAATACATATATTGCAGTCTTGGAGAAGTAGAAAGGAAAATGATAACTGCCTGTAATTAGTAACAGTTGCCTGTTTATGAATGGATAATTATTGTTGAGAACATGGGTTATATGAATACAAAGCTGAAATGAGTGGATCTCAATTTGAATGGCTCTTGGTTGCTAATTTTGGCAACCAAGAGTGGAACCACCTTTGGAAGAACCTAGAATACTCTAGGTTGTGTGGGAGTGCGTGAATGGGTGTGTGTGTGTGTGTGTGTGTGGTCGTGCCCTATGTGTCTAAGTGATATAGGTTAGGTCCTAAGGGGGTTTGGGTTGGTGTAGGTCTAAAATTAGGGTTACAAACCTTAATTGCTAAGGGGGAATTGCAATTAAACTTAACACAAGTTTAATTGAATGAGTGTGAACCTAATTGAGAGTGAAATAACTCAATTAGGTTGGGCTTAGGTCACTTGGATTCTCACTGAGTCCAATTGGACTTGTATGGGTTGGGATCTGAGCTCAATTGGACTCTATGAGTCCAATTGACTAGGCAATGGTAATTGACTATGATCTAACTCAATTATGTTTAGTGAGGACTTAATTAGGTCATTAAGGAGGTCTAGAGGTGAGGTACTGGGGTTAGGGCAACTTAATTTAGGTTCCTATGGTGTTGGAATTGGATTTGGGGAGCTAGAGATCCAAGATCAAGGCTTGAATCTCAAAACAGGAACTGGAGAACAGTTCCAGATGTCCAATAATAATATCAGACGACTTATATTCAAAAATCAGAAGTCAAAACTTCAATTCTGGACGTCTTATCAGAGTCAGGATGGATTCTAGGTTCTGTTTTGGGTATTCTACAGAAATTGGATGTTTGACCAGGTGTTTGGACGTCTAATAACACTGCAGAAGTGGGTTTAAGGTGTGCGGGTGTTGGCTAAGAGTTCTAGACGTCCTATAATTCATCTGGACGTCCAAATAAAGGTTGGAATTAGGGTTTTAAGGTTTTCTAGGGTGTGGTGACCTAATCTAAGGGTGGCTAAGGCTTAGGGGGGCTTCTAGGCTATCCCAAGGCTAGGATGGACCTAAGTTCTTCACATTTTACTGCTTTATTCCTACTTAATAGAATAACATACCTTAACTCCCTTACATTATTATCTACTACATCTAATCTAAGTCTTTTGCTCTGGCTCTGCCGCAACACAGTTATTCCTTATTCTTTAGATCCAGCTTCAGATTTAGCTTCAGATCCACTTATTACCTGTAATTGACATAATGCACCTAATCAGCACTTTATAGCATTATTTTATGCATATCCAAAAGAAAGCAGTAAGGATACAAGTAATGCTTATGCATGCATGAATTACCCTAACTTATGCTAAGTCCTAGCCTAATTTAAGTCAATTAAGACCTATGATTGTTGCACAATCATAATTACATTGGGCTTCATCCAACGTTTTACTTGCATAATAGAGCCCTATGGGTTTCCCGTTGGTGCATAATCAACTTTCTACAACATCTAGTCAAACACTCATAATAAAGCATTGTTGTCGGGTTTTAATCATCGGCAAAGATGCCAAAAAATATGAAGCGATCGACCGCGTTCGTATAAAAAAAACATCGTTGTTGTAGTATATATTACAAATACAAACCGTTGTCGCGTCAATTTTATTTGTTTACTTAATTTTTACTAGTTTATTCCAGGTCGCTCACTGGGACGTAGTTACTAATATATATCACACTCTAAGTCCAATATTATTCTTTAATTCCAAAAAGTTTGATTTTATGTACAAATATGAATGAATTAATTAATAAATGAAATAATGGAATAATTTATGTACAAAAGAATGAATTACAAATAAATACAATGCTTGAAAACAACTTTGTAGAAACAAGCATTAAAAACTATAAATGAATACTCTATACTATCTATTTATATCTTATATTAATAATCCTTAGATATATATACAATAATAAGTAATAATATATAGTATACTAACTTAACATACTAACATTTACAGTAACATATAATGCATGTACAGCGACATATATAAGCATCGCTAAATCTTAGAGAAGCTATATACGTAAGTTATGGTAAAAATAGGATCTATACTGACGTTTATTTTATCTACAGTGACATAAAAATGTCGGTGTAGCCTTAGTAACATATTTACAATACAAAAGGCATACACTACTTATACTAATAGATATATCTATATACAGTGACATATGTATTCGTGATTAAAGCTATTATGTTATTTATATACATATATAGCTCAAACAATATACTATACACTAACGTATACTTATTATCATATTATTTATTTACAGTATACTATGTACATATACATGTACACTATATATATATATATTACATATATACATACGCACAAGCATATACACTCAACACTTAGATTATTGCAAGTTCTCTTCCAGTTCTTCACCCATTAGGTAATTAAGGCATGATTACTATTCATCATTAACAAAAATTAGGTTCTTAATTGGCGGGTGACATTTTCGAAGGATACACAGTACCCTCAAGCGGTGGGACCAGACCTCTATTAAGGTCACCCATAATTCGTTATCAATCCTCTTAATTCCGATTTAAGCTCCTTAATGGGCCTACACAGGCCCACGCACAGTACTAGGCTCCTAGCCTGCACCGTGCACAAACACTCAATCAATGCCAATCCCTCATTCATATGCTCGTAAGGGAAAGGGATATGTTTCGGGTGCCCAACGCCCGTTACGACTGGGAAGGGGGAGGGAGGAATTCAACTTATATGTCCACAGGCACTCGCCAACTCACAATGTGGCACTATTCCAGCGCCCTCTCAACGTTGCAAATCTAGCACACATTGCATTGATTTGAGGTTTTTGGCCCTCGATTTAAGGGTCACAAATTATTATAATTTAAAATTAAATTATGGGGTATTAAAGTATTTACATAAGGCTACATCATTATATAATTTATTTACAAAATTAATTATGTTTATTATATAAATAAATTACCTAAAGTTTACACTTTATACATACTGTTAATTGGGTTTATTCCTAAATTACAGGTTAAATTAGTTAATTAATGGTCTAATTGACTTATTACAGTAGTAATACACATATTAAAGTATTTATTACAGATTTTTATTTTATTTTACAAGTTTTATGTTAATTTATTTACATTTAAATAGGTGAATTCAAGGTGTATAAATATAATTTTAGTTATAAATAGCATAATATATTATAAATATAGTTAAATTAAGTTAATTTACTTAAAATACAATAATATAAATGTACAATATAAGTTTGTTTAGTTATAACTTAAATTACTAATTTATTTTAATTTAATCTACTAACTTAGCTAGAAAATTAATAAATTAAATTATGTTACAGGCTTCATTATGTACATAATGTATATATAAATGCATATGTACAATATTACTTATTAATAAGTTAATTTATTAGGGTTTCTATAATTATGTATCTTATAATTAATAAATAATTATATAGATAAGTTATATACACAATAATTTACCTTGAATACTTAATTTAAATTATAATATATATATATATATATATATATATATATATATATATATATATATATATATATATAAGTTATTTATACAGTTTATAGACATATTTTACACTATTTACATATATAGCTTAATATATACCTTATATATACAAATATATACATAATATACAAAGTATTTTTGTATATTTTTGGGGTTTTTCTTCTTTTTATATGTTTTATACATTTTATGGAGGTAAGGGATGAGAAAGAAAGAAATTAATGAGAAGAATAGACTGTTTTTGGGATTTTTAATAGTTGAGATCTTTTATTAAGTTTTAAGGTAGACTGAACCGTTTGCTGATATGTTCTACCAAGCCGAAGGTTCAAAATATCATCAAACTTGGTATGCACTTAGAAATATATCTAACCTTCACCAAGACAAATTTATTTTATTTGTTTAGATTTTTTAAATCATTTTTATTTCTTTACAAAGATAGCATATTCTAGGCCTTAAAGAGAATTTCTAATAGAACCTAAGGTTCTAGAAAGCTAATGCATGGTTGAATTTGCAATAGAATGCCTCAGAAGTGTTTAACAGATTATATAAAAGGTGTTCCCATAGATAGACATAATTTTCCACTTAATTTCATCCAATTTCCATCATGGGATAATTATGCACATATTTTAGTTAACAAATGAATTTAAACATAAATCAAGCCATTCCAAGTTGGATTTAAGTCATATTACAGTCCAAGAAAGCTTGTTTACAATATATGCAACAGTTAGAAATATGTTAGCCATTTAAATAGCTAAAATCCTAGCGCACTACTCATCTAATTCAGCCTCTGGAAGTCACTGCTGCAAGAACAGGTCTTACAGCCACTGAAACAGCAGCTATAGGATCTGTTGTTGCTGTTGTAGCCCAATTTAGGTCATCTGAATTGAATTCAGATGTCTTAAAAATAAGCAAAGGGCTACTGCAGTGAAATATGATCATCCCAATTCATCAGCTGCAGCAGGTCTGATGTAAAATTCAGTATGAATTATCCCAGACCAGGCTTAACAAAATCTGATCAGGGATCATGCATACTGAATTTAGGTCATGATTTTGAGTTAATATCAATTTGTATCAAATGGGAGTTGGATAATCCATGGAAATGCAGTTGCTAAAGCAACACTTTAATGTGTTGAATTGGGATTCAAAACCAAAACACTAAACAACTCAACAGTCTGATAAGGCTTGAAAATCATTTTAAAATCAATTTGAAGTGTTAAATCTTCATGAAAAACTCTTAAACGACACTCTTTTTCCAGTTGAGATCAGAGAAAGAACACTAACCTCACCCCTTCCTTATGCTATAGACAGCATGAAGGAAGAGATTAAATCAGTCAATTTAAATCCACTTGAATCCCAATTATCTAAGAACCTTAAGGAATATTGAAAATTCCTTAGGTTGGAAATCAGAATCTCACTCAAAAACAACTCACAAATACTAGGTAGAGCCTCAAATCAACAAAGTTGATTCTCCTTGGCTCTCCCTCACATTGAAAACCATCAAAATTTCCAATTAAAACTAAATGCAACCATGGCTCATCTGAGGAAGAATCTATCATTAAAATCATCTCTGATTCAATGCCATGGACTGAATAACACAAAAATATATCAGTTCACTTGATCAAAAGCTTGAGGAAGATCAGGGGTCTTTGTGGATTTCTGAAAAGAATGGGAGACCCCTAGATGGATTTGAGTGCAAATCCTCATCTCAAAGCTTGAGAGCAATGAGATGAGGGTTTGACTCCAAATGGATGGGTGGATTGCAAACTAAAATTCGAGGGAAAATCAGAAAGCGAAATGAAAATATGAAGAGGGAGAAAACAGTGATCAGTGAGGGGGTGAAATCATCTCCTCTAATATGAAATGATAAGAGGAGGTGGAGTGCGAATTTTACTCTAAATCTACTCCTAAGCTAACTAACATCTCACAATCAGATCAGAACAAATCTACATCTAATTTCTACTCTTAAATTACTTTAATTATCACTACAGCTACTCTAGAAAGCAGTAAATCCTAATCTAATCAGACGAGTGGGACCTTTGGATCCAAAGCCGGCGGCTAAGGAGGAGGAATGGAGGGGGATCTCCAGCAAGTGAAAAGCTCTCTAGTGAAGCTTTAGGGTCGTTCTCAGGCGTACGTCATCCCTAGCGACGAGGAGGAAATGGTGGTGAAAAACCACACCACTATCACTAATATGGTGATTGAAAGGGTTAGGGGAGTTGGAGAGGACGAAAAGATCGGCCTCAAGGAAGTAGGAGAGGAGGTTGATGGCGCGCACGCGATCAAGGGAGCTGTTTAAGTAGAGCTTGGTAGTGATTCCCTCACCATGAGGTTGAAATTAGGCACTTAGGTCATCCACGGTGAGGATTCAAGGAGAGGCGTGCAGGATGATTCAAATCAATATGTGGCCGTAGGATGGGATCTAGGTGAGGTGGTGATCTCATGTGACAAGTCGCGCGAACGCTCGAATCATATCAAGCCACTGATCCAGCAGATTAGCGAATGAACGACCATGATTAGCTGAGTTCTTCGAGGTGAATAGTGGTCCGCGAGGAGCTTAGGTGCAGCCGAATACTTAGGTGAAGGGGTAGAGAAATAGCTAGGAGACCCATAAGTGATAAGGAAAGCTATCAGAGCAGTCCTTAAGGGTTACAAAAAGGTCTCTGTAGCTTTCAAAAAGGTCCTTAGAGGATGCAATATGATATGTGAAGGACCTAAATGTAAATCCTTAATTGTAAGGCCCTAATAATATCCAAATACAACCAAGTTTTTAATGAAGCTTAATTGAACATATTAGAAGTTAATTTTACTTTTGATTTGAACTTTTGAACTCATTTATGTGTTCAATTTGCAATTGAATCTCCCTTTAACTTTATTTAATAGAATATCTCAATACTTGACATAATTTTACGTTTTTTAGCACAAAAATTGATGTTTTAGGTCATTTTCTCTATTTTTCACACTTAACCATTTTTATGTGTTAACTTGATGGTGTTTAACCTATTTTCTAACTTAACTTAGGCGATTTAGCTATGATGAGTCACAACTCATCATACCCCCATGCTTAGGTTTTGCTAGTCCCTTAGTAAACAACTCATTAAAGTGCATAGCAATAAGTATCAACAAGATAAGTGTGATGAGATATCTTTTCTTCTTTTTCTTTTTCTCAAAAAGTTAAGTGTTTAGAGGTGATCTTTAAGCTGAAAGATTTTCCGATAAACCAACTGTGTTTTTGTTTGGACATTGTGAGAACCTGTTGCTTAGGAAAACTGACCAGAACTTAAGACTGATTTGACATAGACCATTTCTCGACTAACAAGAACTCTTGATATTTAAACCTTACAGTCGAATTCCAGGACTCAGGGGGTTTTACAGAGACTCAGATGCTAAGAGGTTATGGCTGTGCTTAGTGATGGGTCAGGACTAACCAGGTGAATTTTAAAACTCAATCCCGAGGTTTCACTTCTTTTGAAGTCCAGGTTGGTCCTACCTACATCTCATGTTTTCAGATTGACTCTCAAGAAACGAGGAATACTGTGAATCAATAGACCATGATTCATATAAAAAATCGTCGTCGTTGTAGTATATGTCACAAATACAAACCATTATCGCGTCCATTTTATTTAATTATATAATTTTTACTGGTTTATTTCAGGTCGTTCACTGGGAGGCAGTTATTGATATACATCACTCTCTAAGTCCAAGGTTATTCTTTACTTCCAAAAAGATCAGTTTTATGTACAATAAAGAAAGAAAGAATGAATCAATAATAAATGAATTAATGGTTTACTTATGTACAAAAGAGAATTAATGAAATGCTTGCAAACACTAATTACAAACAAGCATCAAATAATACCTAGATATACTCTATTCTATCTACTTATAACTTATATTACTAATACTTACATTTATATACAATGCTAACTAATAATACATACCATACTTTACTTAACATACTAACATATATAGTAACATATATAATATCTACAGCGACAGATATAAACATCGCTAAACCCCAGAAAAACTATGTACAGAATCTAAGGTAGAAACTAGGATCTATAGCGACATGTATTTTATTTATAGTGACAGTTTATTCTATCAGTAAAGCTACGTAGTTATTTATATATACATATACATAGCTCAAACACTACTATACTACTTATATGTACACTTATTATTTACATTCACTATAGATTTACACACATATATATATTATTTACATATACTATGCATACGGATATACATATACATTTATTTCTTCTTCTCTGTTCTTCTCTTTGAGTTCGGTCATTAGGGCCCTCACTTAACAAAAATTGTATTCAATTGGCAGGCACACCATTCGAGGGATACATGACGTGCTACGGGCACGTTTGTTTAAAAGGGTCATTGTAGTTTGCGTTCGCAATGTCAGTTTTAAATGAAGAAACGGACGTGAGTCCGAATATCGAACACAGGGAGGCGTGAAAATCAGATTTTTCTGTCACTTAGTGTCACGGAAATGGCAGGTTTTCGCTTGCGGGAAAACAGGGGAGAAAAGCAAGTGAGAGAGAGAAAGAGAGAGAGAGTAGGGTTAGAGTCTTTTACGTCGTGGCATTCACCTAGATCAAGATGGAAAATAACATCAATACCATATTTAACATGCAACTCGAGTTTTACAAATACAACAATAGCTAAATGCTTAAACAAAAGTAAAGTAAAGCTAGAGTAAAGGGAGAGAAAGCAAGAGGGGAGACGGCGAGGCGGCCACGGCGGTGTAGGGGGCTCCGTCGGCGGCTCGTCGACTCTGTTGATTACAAAAGGTGCTAAGAGAAGCTAGGAGGGAGAACAACACTTGCCAAGTGAATTCAATGACTCCCATAGGTGGTTGGAAGGGGTTTAAATAGGAAGAAGGGGTTTTAGCGACGTCCGGGACATCGCTAAAACCCTTCCCAAAACGTCAATGAAGGCCCCTACCCATTGATCATCCACGCATGCCCGTGCTTCTTCTTCGCGATCCGCATGCGCCTGCTGTGCACCGTCCAATCGAAGATCGGACGGTTGAGCTTTGCCGTTGAGCGCGCTTGTGGATGGCTCGCTACACCCCCTATCGCTTGCTGAGAATGCGAGCGCCCGATCGCTCGCATTCGCAGGCGCCACGTAGTGCTATCTCTGGCATCTGTGCACGCATCGGCGACTCAATTCTTTCCCCGCACGCCTTCACCTCGGATTTGAGACATGGTGCGGCTTGACCCTGCATCAAATGTGCCGGGAAAGATGCATCGCCCACTGCACTACCGTCTGCGAATGGTCGCAGGGAGGGTTTGCGTTCGGCTTCTGCCAACCGTTGGATGGGGATCCAACGGTCGGATCTTCATGTGAAGACAGGTGAGTAGATGCGGAGAGAGTGGGTGAGCGTGACTTTCAGCCGTCCGATCGAAGGATCGGACAGCTTAAAGTGTTGCCCTGCGGTGCTGCGCGGGGATGGCTCCATGTGGTGCGTTGTGGGTCGTTGATCTGATGATCAATAACCAAAACTTCTTAGGCCGATTAAGGGAGCTCCAAATGTCGGATTTGGGCAATTTTGAATCCGTTGGACTCCGTTTGTCGTTCTGAATCCATCCGTGTGGTCCGATTGCTCATCTAAGGCCTGTTTTAACATGAACTTGTACAAAAGGCCATTAACATTAATTTATAAGCAATCTCAATGCGCGATGCAAGTAATGCTCTCATGCCCATTATTGTGTGTTATTTGTGCACAAATACCCTTAAGAGAAACCCTGGTTGACAGAATTATCGCCACAAAATGTACAGTTATCAATACATAGCACCTGTGGATTGAGTGGGACCAGACCTCTACTTGGTGTCGCCCTAGTTTGTTCATTAGGCTGATTAATCGTTTTACACTCTAATTTGGGCTTAATCAAGCCCTCGCACACTAATCAGCCCCGGCCCACACAATATCATCACAGAACCATTTATAATACTCAGTTTCATGGATTGTAAAAGGATTTGGTGGCGCCCAGCGCTCATGACAACTGAGCGGTGGGCGTCACAAAATGTTTAAATAATGGTACAACCAAATAACGCCACACGATGTGGCACTATATCTGTCGTGGTTCTGCAGTGGAAATTTCGGTGCACTTATGCTGATTTAGTGATTTTGGCCCTCAAATCGAGGGCCATAATTTATTATAAAATAAAAATAAATTATAGGATAATAAAGTATTTACATAGTACTATACAATTGTACCGTTAATTTAGAGTTTTAATTATATTTACTATATAAATAAATTAGCTAAAGTATATAGTTTATACATAGACAATTTTAGGTTTTATTTCTTAATTACATATAAATTAGTTAATACAATGTCTAATTGACCTTATACAGAGTTAGTATATATGTTAAGATATTTTATAAATATTTTTATTGTATTTTACAAGATTTATTTCTATTTTATTTACATTTAAATAGCAGATTTTTGGACTATTTTATTTGTAAGTTAAGTTTAAATAGTATATACATTATAAATATACTTAAATTAGCTTAAATTACTTAAAATACATTAGTATAAATATACAGTATAAGTTAACTTAGTTTTTACTTAATCTACTAATTTATTTTAATTTAATTTAATAACTTAACTATTAACTTAATAAATTAAGTATTTATTCTATATATACAATTGAATTATGGAACAAGGTTAAATATGTTTATTATACACATATAAATACGTATATACAGTATTATAACTTAGTATGGTTATTTATAGTGTTTGCTAATTTATTTAGCCTAATAGTACATATAAGTTAGTTTAATTAATAAATAGTTATTTAATTTAGTTATATACAGTGTAATCTAACCTAAATACTTAATTTATATACTACAATATATACATAATTTATTTAATCCCTATATGTGTATAGTTTACATTATAGATAAATAAGCTTTATAATATAGCTTATATATACACTTATATACATAATATATAAAGGATTTTTAGGTGTTTATGAATTTTTTTCAGCTTTTTTATGAGTTTTATGTCTTTATGGAGGTAGGAGAAGGGAGGGAAAGAAATGGATGAGGAGAAAGAGATGTTTTTGGTTTTTTTTATGTTTTGTTTCTTTTATTAAGTTCCATGGTATACAGAATCGTCGACTGGTATATTTTACCAAGCCGGGGGTTCGGATTACCATGAAACTTGGTATACACTTAGTGAAATGCCTAATCTTCAATCAGACAGTTTTTTTTTTTGAATTTTTTATCTGATTTTTATTTAATTCCAAACTTCGCACATTCTAGGCCTTTTAAAGGTTTTCTAATGAATCCTAAAGGCTAAGAATGGAACTAAAGAGCTGGAAAGGTAGTGAAATACCTCAATTATGCTCAATAAATGAAAAGGAAATAATAAGAACAGTTAAGCATGAAATTCAACTCAAATTTCACTTATTTTTAATTTTGGACAGTTATGCAAAAATCTTTAGCTGACAAAAATTGAATAACTAAATTGCCAAGCAATCAAACGCATTTAAAAACCTGTAATAGTACAAGAATGCTTGTACACATTATACACAACCTTATATACATGTCAGCTATCTACAGGACTGAAACCTAAGCCTACAGTCTTTGTCTTCAGAGCAACATCTGCAGCAGCAGAAATATGATAGCAGCAACAGCAAGAACAGAGCAGCAATGATGTTGCTAGAAGCACTACTGCAAACTCCAACACAAATACCAGTTGAAGCTACTGTCTCCAACCAATGCAGCTAACCATATTGAATTCCAGACGGCTTAACTGCTGTTGTAGTTAATCAATCTGGAATGAAATCAAGTCTGCAGCAAGGAAGGGAATGTAGCTGCAATTGCAGCAAATTGCTATGAATCTGGGATTCAAAACTCAAACAAAAATCACTTAAATACCATCTGACAAGGGTTTCAATTCACAAATCCCAGAAAAACCACTTGGGAATGCATCTTAAAATCAAGATCCCTTGTCGAAAAATCTCATCAAATCAAATCTAAAAGAGGGCTGATCTAGCTATTTCTAATTCTATAGATAGCATGTAGAAAGAGTTAAATTAGTCCATCTAAAACATACATTTAAATCCCAAACTCTGGAAACCTTGAGGACTATTAAGGACTCCTTAGGTTAGAAAATTAGATTTCCCCTTTACAAACAACTCTTGAATACAAGATAGAACCTCAAATCACCAAAGTGATTTTCCTTAGCTCTATCATGCATTCAAGGCATTAAAATCCTCACGAAAATCCAAATCAGATTATGGCTCATCTGAGGTGAATTCTGACTTCAGAATCATGTCAGATTCCTAGCCAAACAGTGAATCGCAACCAAAGATATCTCAGTTTGCTGGATCAAAACATTCAAAACCCAAAATGGATAAAAATCCTTAAAATCTGAATTCATAAAACATCTGGCAAACTGATTCAATTTTAGCTCAGATTAGGGGCTTTTGTGATAAAAATGTGATGAATGGAAAGCCCCTGATGTGATCTTTGACGCTAATTTTAGATCTGAGGTTAGAAACCAATCAGATATGAAATTAGGTCTAATGAGTGGGTGAATTGCGAGAAACAAATCGCGGGAATCAGAAGCGATATGAAAAACATGGAGTGGGAAAAAATCATGAGTATTGAGTGTGTGAAACCGTCCCCTCTGATCTGGAATGATTAGAGGAGGTAAGGGGGAAATTCTAATCTAACTCTACTCCTAATGCTAAACTAACAGAACAGTAGATCAAATTCTACTTACTCCTACTCCTAGAAAGCATTTAAATCTAATCTAAGAAAGCATTCAAATATAATCCAAAGGAAGAATGGGATGCCTGGGCTACAGCTGGTCACTGCAGCGACGAAGGAGGATGAGGAAGACTCCAGTGAGGAATGGGATCCCTGGCCTGCAGTTGGTCACTGCAGCGACGAAGTTGAGGAGGAGAAGGTCGCGCCCCTGTCACAAATGCGGCTGAGGAATGAGGGAGAGAACTGGAGATTAGACGAAGGTGATCGCTCAGGGAGGAGGGAGCGATCCTTTGCGCATGCGACCAGGGAGCTGCTTAAGTAGCCAATCAAGTGATTCAGATCACCGCACAGGGGAAATTAGGCATAGAGGGCATGGGAGGCAGTGATGAGAGGAGCAAGCACTCATGGCTACGAATTAAAAATCTGACCGTTGGATGGGATCTGGGGGTAGTGGTGAGCACACACACTAATTCGCGTGAAGCTTCGAATAAGATCGAGCCGCAGATCAAGATAAAGTGAGAACAAACGGTCCAGATGGCGCGTGTTCTTCGCGTGCTACAATGTTTGCGCAGGTAGCAGTAGGCGTTGAGTTCTAATGGTGAAATTTCAGAGATGCCTTTCCGTGAAGAGGTAGAAAATTTGTAAGTAGGCCCATAAGTGGTTAAGATATGTAACTGAATGGTCCCGAAGGGCTTACAGAAAGGTCCCTACATGTTACAAATAGGTCCTAGGAAGTTTTCTAATGAAGAAATTGTAATGCATAAAAGACCTAAATGTAAATCCTAAATTTCAAGGCCTTAATGATGTCCAAATGTCTTCAGGTTTTTATATAAGCTTAATTGAACATTTAGGAAGTTAATTACACTTTTGATTTAAACTTTTAAACTTGTTTGTGTGTTCAATTAACACTTGGATCACCATTTGACATTTTTCTCAAGAATATCTTATTTTATGACCTAATTATGCAATTTTAACACAAAATTAATATTTTAGGTCTTTTTCTTTGATTCCCACACTTAACCCTTTTTTGTGTTATTTCGTCATTGTTTAACCTAGTTCTAGCTTAACTTAGGTTTTTAACTATGATGGGTAGCCACTCATCAAATACTCAAACCCAACTCTTATTGCATTTGTGGCTCATAGAATTTTTGGTGAAACAAGGTATTTGTATTAAACCCTGAAAACATTTTTGGTGGACTTTTGTATTTACAGGACTTGGAGAACATACTTGATTTATTCAAAAGAACTTTTTGACTTTTCTTTGTCAGTATGTCTCCGACAACTTTATTTGGTAGAGCACACTTATTTGGTGGGTGAGTTATTTGATGGAAAGAGCTTCTCCTAGACACAAGACTAAAGCCTAGGACAAAGAATCTACCTACACATACATGTAAGGACTCCATCTTCCCTAATGAACACTAGGTTGAATTTTAAATTCACAAGGTTTTTCTCGACACCGTGTAGTGTAAACCAAGGTTACTTAGACTCCTAAGTCAAAGCAAACCATCGAATCTTGTACTGGTGACTCAGGTACAAGAATACATCCTAAAGTTAGGAGAGATCCTAGTCTATCTTGTCAAAGCTTGAATTGTATTAAGCTAAAGCCTAAGCGAATCAAGTTACAATGTCCCGGAAAGTCTAACCAGCAAAGGTTGAATGCCCATAAACACTTATTATATTTTTGTTTTCAGCTAGAAGATCATAGTTAAACACCTGTATTTCTTTTCACTTCTTTTCTCTCCTCAGTATTTTGTTGAGGAGTTCTCTCAATCAATAAAGTTCATGTCCCTTATTATATTTTTGGAATTTTTTTGCATTTTTCATTTTTTGTATTTTTGGCTTTGTAATTCTTTTTATTTTAAAAAATTTTCATTTTTTTTAGGTATTTTTGATAATACTAACTATGTATACTAAGTGTGTGTGTTTACAATTGCATTTCAGTAAATCATTCACCATTTACACCCTCTCATGCTTAAATGATGCAATGTCCTCAATGAATGAATAGAGTGGATGTAAATGCATGCTATGCTCTTTAATATCTTTGGCTGGGTGATAATCGTCATTCGACGGGTTTCGTGTGTTTTAAAAAGATATGCGTTGTAGTATATTGCGAAAAACGATTATCAAATTTATTTACTACTCGAAATTCAAAAATATCCCGAGGTCGAACTTAGGGAGCAAATTGGTATGTAGAAGCAAAATCACAATTCTCAACATTTACTTGAAAGATAATGTTCAATAATGCATTGTGTATAGAGAGTAAAAAGAAATAGATCTTCTCTTTTCCTTCTTCTTCTCCTCTCTTTCTTTTCCCTTTTCAAACGTCTGATTCTTTGAATCAGACGCCTTAACTGCCTTTTGCTACAGTGCCGCGCCTTCTTCTTCTTCCTTCCTTCTCTTTGGCTTCCGCTGCTCTGTCTTTGGTTGCTTCTTCTCCTTCTTCTGCTTTCTTCTTTCTTCTCTTTCTCTATGGCTGCCTCCTTGGCTTCTTCTTCTTTCTTCTCTGCAGCAGTTCCTTCTTCTTTTTCTTTGCGGCTGAGTCTTCAGCTGCTGCACCTTCTCTTCTAGCTCTTCAAGTCCTTCCTCTTCTTCTTCTATGGCTCCTTCTTCCTTGGCTAAGTCTTCAGCTCCTTCACCCTTAGGCTCTGCAAACCTCTTCTTCCTTCTTCCTTGCACAGGCACGAAGAAGCACAACCTACCCCCTACCCTCCCCGCGTCTCTCTCTATTTCTCTCTTCGCTCTCTCAGAGTCAGTCGGGTAATCGGGTTGGGTTGCGTGTGCCCGAGTCTAGGCGCACTAGCGTGGGTGGTGCGCGAGGAGTGCAGGGTAAACGAGTCAACCAGGTCTGCGTAGGTGTGGTCGCGGATGAGGCAGGTGGAGTGGGCGAGGGACCTCACCCCATGAGTAGGAGGCGAAGAGCCTTATGCAGTTTTTCAATTTATATTGCTGCTCCCGCTCACCCACTTCTGAGGTGGGACTAAACGTCCCACCTTCCTGTTACGTGCATAGCAGCAGATGGCGCATCCAATTGCAGCTGTAGCTACTGCCCTCAACACCAATTGAAGGCCTGGAGATGTTCGTGAGAGCTCTCCACGCGACCTGGGATTGTGCCCTGGAGTGAGCATGGCCTGGAGAAGCTTGCAAGGAAGCTTCGAGCTGCACGTCAATGGCGGCGAGCCCCTGGAACCTGAAAGCAGCAAGATGACCTCGCGGCCCTGTCAAATCATAGGAAAACCTTCGTCGTATCACAGCGAAGGTGAGGTGAGGGTTGGCTGGCCGCGGGGCGGCCTATGCGTGCGTGCCTAGGTCGCACTGTGGCCGTGAAGGTGGGTTAGGTCGGTGGAGGTGTGTAGTGTGTGTGGCGGTTGGTGAAGGTGCAGAGGATGATCAGTGAGTTGGGGCGGTGCTTAGGGACCGGTCAGTGAGGAGTGGGACGGCCTGTGGAGGTGGAGCGGCCTCGCCGGAGTTGGTGGCCGGAGGTGGAAACGATTGTGGTGATAGCGGCAGTCGAGGGATCAAAACTAAAAATTGATAAGGGGGAACTAAAGAGGGGAGGAAGAGGAACTTAACTGACAGGTTTGGAGTGAAGGGGGGAGGCGGGTGTCTGCCGTCGCCAGAGACGAAGACCCTATGGGGAAGAAGCGGCGACGAGGAAGTGAGGCGAAGGGGTGCATGCTGGTTCGACGCGATGCGGAGGAGTACGGCGGAGATGGCTCTGCCACTGGTACTGTGGCAGAGAGATGAGAAGAGGGAGGGAGAGTCGCCGGAAGCCAAGGGCAGTTGGCCGGAGTGAGGAGACGAGATTGGGGGGTAATCTTTGGCCAAATTAGGCTTGAAGGAAGCGGAGGGCTTTGGACTTCCTTAAATAGGCGTAGGCAGGGGAAAGAGGATGAAATTCCTCGCCGGAGGATTGGCCGGAGGGAGACCCATACCTCTCGAGCATTCGCACAAGAGGTATGGGGGGTTTCAGGGCATGGGGAGTTGCCCATGCGGTAGGGGACTTCGTAGGGAACTCCCCTTTCAAATTTGCGAGTGGCTCCCCATGAATCCAAGAGAACCTTCACGCAAAGTTGTCGGAGGTATGGGTCCCTGCTGCGATGGCAGAAGGACCGAAATGAAGAAAGAAATGAAGTTGGGGGGATTAGCAAGGGTTTTAAAAAGTTGAGGGTCTAAATGTAATTTGGTGGACCAATTTGCAAAGTGGGTCAAGACGACCTTCCCTTAGGTCAAAATTTTGGTATAAACCTAATTTGGGCATAAGGAATCCAATGGTGAAGTTGGATTTTAGGTTTGACCATGTTTGACTAGATATTTTACATAAAAATCCAAATTAGGTCAAATATTGGGCATGAACCCCAATCTAGGTCAAAATAGGTTCCAAAGGCCAAATTGAAGTTCTACACACTAGAGGATATTTTTTCATGATTTTTAGAGGATTTAGTTGATTTTCATCCTGCCTGAAACCTTGTGAATTAAAGTGGGTTTGTTTTAGGGTTACAAAATGTCATTTAATTCTTAAATTTCATAATAACCCTTATCTGACTGAACCATCCCACTTTTTCTATTATTAAGTCCAATTGACCTATGTCTAGACCCTTAGAAATCCCGTTGATGTGCTGCAATGGTAAAATTACAGTTTTACCCCTTGTTTCATGTTTTCTTTTCAGATCAGTAATTCCCTGAATTAGGCCTTCCCTTAGGTTATGTAGGAGCTTTTGTTCATTTTATTAAGTTAAAATATGCTAGTTAGGGCTTATGATGAGGTTCTCATCACTAGGTGACGAAAGGAAGTCAGAATGAGGAGATAAAATCTCTGTGCAAACGATTTCATGTCTGATACAAGATCAGAGTGGAAAGTCGAGCTAAGAAGTAAAATGCATGACATATGTGATAATGAATGTGTGCTTGAAATGCAAGGGTAGACGCCTAAGCAATAAAGGTGAAAACAAGAAAGAGGAAAATAACTATATACAAGGGTAGGTTTGCTAAGTTTAACGCCTTCAGCTAGGCGTAAACCCAGTTGAATGTCAAAAATGTAGGAGCTAGAAGATAGGTAAGAATTGACAAGCCAATGAAGCTCAATGAAAGGTTTAGATCATGATGTAGAAGTAATGTAGGTTGTTAATCTTAAGGGTGAAAAGAATGGCTCCTTAGTCAATATGAATCAGAATCAGATACTTGGTACAAGGCCCAAGTAGAAAGTGGGTATCAAATCAGAGATACTTGGCTCAAGGTCCATGTAGACAAACATAATCATCTCAGAATTACTTGGCTCAAGTGGGTTAAGGGCTTGGCGATTTTCGAGAATTCAAAGATAAAACATTGGTAAAACTTGGCGTGCCCCAAGAAGGGTTTAATGTCTTTGACCAAGGAGGGAGGAGGAAGTTTAGATATTAAATTGATCTTCGCTTGGTCAACTTGGATACCTTGTTCAGACACAAGGTGTCCAAGAACAATGCCCTGGGGAACCATAAAATGGCTCCTTTCACCTTTGGAAAGTGGCAGGTGCATTGCAGAGTCCGAAAGGCATCATATGGAATGCAAATGTTCCATAGGGGCAGGTGAATGTGGTTTTCTCGTAGTCTTCAGGATGAATGACCACTTGATTATAGCCAGAGTATCCATCCAAGAAACAGAAGTATTGATTTCCAGCTAATTTTTCGAGAATCTGATCAATAAAGGGTAGTGGAAAATGGTCCCTGTTAAGGCCCCTGCTATTAAAGTCCTTTAAGACGTCTGGGACTTGGGTCAGACGTTTGGACGCCTTCTTAAACGTCCGAAAATCAATTTTTGTGTGCGTACGTCCTCAAGTCTACACGCTTGCCGCGCGCAGACTGTGTACAGTCGCAATCCTTCTCTTTCTCTTCCCCTCGCTGAATTGTAGAACCCTAACCCACGCCAACTTATACCCCCTCCTCTTCCTCACGCCACTCCACTCCCATCCACCTTCTCCTTCCTCCAGCGAGAGCGAGAGCGGCGAGTGCAGCTGAGTGTAGCGGCAGAGAGGAGGAGGAGCGAGAGAAGGGAAGAGAGGAGAGCATGCGAGAATGTGAGAGAGTTTGCCGGAGAAGCTCACGATCGGCCGGGCGCGCGCAAGGCGGAGAGGTGTGTCGGGGAAGTCCTCTCCGACACTGCTACAGCTAAAGCAGTGGGCGAGCGAGCGCGGCGCGGCCGTGCGCAGCATGAAGAAGACTAAGGAGCCCCTAAGTTTGGGATTTTTCCCAGAATCAGACGTCTGGATGTACATCCAGACGACGTAGACGTCTGGAGGAGGCTCCAGATGACTGGGAGGTATATCCTACGCCCCAAACGACGTAGACAATTTTTCTATTCTATGTTCGCGTCTCCTTGTAGGGGATGCCTCGACGAGGGGGCGGCGAGGCGGGCCGCGGACGCGACCGAGGACGAGGTCGGAGGGGCAGGCACGTCGAGCCCGACGCCTCAGTGGACCAGCCACTACTTCCGGGCATTCAGGCCCAGGACCTCGCCCAGTTGATGCGGGAGATCGTACGAGAGGAGCTTCACCCGCCTCCACGAGCACCTCTCCCTGGGGCTGCGGAGGGGAGTCCTCTGTGGGATCGCGAGACGGACATGGCGCTAGACGTGAGGGAGGGGGTGGCCCTCCACCGCCCCCACCTTCTTCCGGCACTTCCAAGCACGAGCCCTCCTTACCTGGAGGTGTACCAGCTTCTCCACTTCAGTGCCATTACGAGATTTTCGGATAGTTTCGGAAGCTGAAGCCCCCCTCCTTCAAGGGGGATGAGGACCCGACCGAGGCGGAGGAATGGCTCAAGCAGATCGAGAAGGTGTTTGACACCCTTCGCCCCCCTGTGGAGTGCCGCGTGGCCTTTTCACGTACTAGCTGGAGAGCGCGGCACACAGGTGGTGGAGGGCGGTCAGGGGTCAGGAGAGGGACGAGCCGACTTGGGACCAGCTTGTCACCCTCTTCTGTGAGCAGTACTTCCCCTAGACGTGGCAGGACCAGAGGAGGCGGGAGTTCCACACTCTCCGCCATGGGACGATGACCGTGAGCGCGTATCGCACGCGTTTTCTGGAGCTGTCTCGTTTCGCTGCGACAACTATGGCTACCGAGGAGGAGCGCCTTTGGATGTTCACCGAGGGGCTCCGGCCTACCATTCGGGGGTATGTCAAACCCCTGAAGCTGCCTACGTTCTCAAGGGTGGTGGAGGCAGCTATGACATATGAGGAGACCAACCCGTCCGCACGTGACACTGACAGCGGCCGGAAGAGGCCCTACTAGCCAGACTTCTCACAGGGCTGGCGAGAGAGGAGGCACATGGCGCTCACAGGAGAGCCGTCACTCTTTGCGGGGTCGTCAGTGGCCTTTGGGGGTCCCCGACAGGGGCCAGCTGCCAGCACCGGACCCCCGTCTAGCCGTCAGTAGGGACCCACTGAGGGCGGGAGTGGAGTTCCCCTTTTCTACCAGTGTGACCAGCCGGGCCACATCAAGAGGGACTGCCCGTCTAGGGCTGGAGGTCAGCAGATGCTCCCCACACCGACTACTGGAGAACGAGCAGGAGGTCGCGGTTTCCAGGCACGAGGGGGAGGACAGCAGTCGCGGGGCGGGTACAGACCAACGGCTACCCGTCCGACGTAGAGTGTGGCTACTTCGTTCGCACCTAGGGCTAAGGGGCGTATCAACGCCCTGACACATAGAGACGCCAGAGCTTCAGGTTCAGTGGTGGCAGGTATGGTTACAGTTTCCGACAGACTAGTTTACACGCTTTTTGATTCTGGCGCCACACACTCGTTTGTCGCTGCCAGTTTTGCTGCTAGTTTGGGGTAGGACTGTGTGTTGTCAGAGGATCCGTTTGTGATCAGAAGTCTGGGTGGTCAGTTGTTTGTAGCTGAGGAGGTTTACACGGGTTGTGAGGTCAGTGTTGAGGGACACGACCTTCCTGCTGATCTGATTGTGATGGAGGACTTTGGCATGTTTCTGGGGATGGACTAGTTGTCCGCTTACCACGCCTTAGTGGACTGTTTTGAGAGGAAGATCGTCTTCTCCATACCGGAGTTGCCTTCTTTCTAGTTTCACAGGCAGCCAGTGGACGGAGGCTTCAAGTGCATTTCTCCACTTCGGGCGGCGAGACTTTTGAGCCAGGGGTGTGAGGTCTTCCTGGCTTGTGTGGTAGCAAAGCCCAGCCCTGTGGCAGACCTTCAGAGTATTTCGGTGGTCAAAGAGTACCCTGATGTGTTTCCAGATGAGTTGCCAGGACTACTGCCCGAGCGTGAGATCGAGTTTGAGATCTCACTGGTACCAGGGACCAGCCCCATTTCTACAGCGCCTTACAGGATGGCACCACTTGAGCTGTGAGAGCTCAAGTCCCAGTTGTAGGACCTTCTGGAGAAGGGCTTTGCGAGGCCTAGTGCGTCTCCGTGGGGAGCCCCGGAATTGTTCGTGAAGAAGAAGGATGGTACCATACGCCTTTGTGTGGACTACAGATAGCTGAATAGGGTTACCATCAAGAATAGGTATCCGCTGCCGAGGATTGATGACTTGTTTGACCAGTTGCGAGGTGCCACGGTATTCTCCAAGATAGACTTGAGGTCTGGGTACCACCAGTTGAGGATCAAGGAGGCAGACGTCTCCAAGACAGCTTTCCGTACCCGGTACGGACACTACGAATTTTTGGTCATGTCGTTTGGGCTGACCAACGCCTCCGCTGCCTTCATGGATTTGATGAACCGGGTATTCAGACCATATCTGGATCAGTTCGTGGTGGCATTTATTGATGATGTGCTCATCTACTCTCGAGATGAGGCGCAGCGCGGACAGCACTTGCGAATGGTTTTGGACACACTGAGGCGACGTAGGCTATACGCCAAATACAGCAAGTGCGAGTTCAAGTTGAGGGAGGTGACCTTCTTGGGTCATGTGATCTCCGGGGATGGCTTGGCTGTGGACCCAACCAAGGTTGAGGTAGTGCTCAGGTGGGAGAGATCGCGTACAGTTATAGAGATCCGCAGTTTCCTGGGACTGACAGGCTACTACAGGCGGTTTATCAGGGGCTTCTCCTAGATTGCACGTCCTATGACACAACTGACCCGAAGGACGTGCCCTTTTCTTGGACAGACGCTTGTGAGGCGTGTTTTCCGGAGCTGAAGGAGAGGCTGACTTCGGCTCCCGTGCTCACTATCCCAGACAGCAGTGGCAGGTTCGTTGTGTACATGGATGCCTCTCAGGGGTTAGGTGGTGTACTCATGTAGAGGGGTCACGTTGTCACTTACGCTTCGCGGCAACTGAAGCCCCATGAGCATAGCTACCCTACCCACGACCTGGAGCTGGCAGCTATTTTCTTCACGCTGAAGACTTGGAGGCACTACCTGTACGGTGAGACCTTTGTGATTTTCACATATCATAAGAGCCTTAGATACTTGTTTGATCAAAAAGAACTCAACATGAGACAGAGACGTTGGTTAGAGCTCCTGAAGGACTATGACTGCAACATTTCCTACCATCCTGGGAAGGCCAACGTGGTGGCTGTTGCCTTGAGCTGAAAGGCGCTTGCCTACTTAGCTAGTTTAAAGGCGTAGAGTTGGGGCCTCATGGAGGAGATGGGCAGTTGGTGACCCCTAGAGTTACTGGGGCACTATGGGGCAGTGACTGTGACACGATAGATGAGGCCATAGCTGATAGACCGCATCATCACAGGACAGATGGCCAACCCGTACTGGCAGTCGTTGCGTGACAGAGTACTATCAAGGGACCCTGGGGACTTCTCCTTTACAGACGAGGTGCTGCGCATGAGGGGGACATTTGTGCATTCCCAGGGACGAGGAGCTGTTGAGAGAGCTCCTGACTGAGGCACACGGTTCCAAGTTCACCATACATCCCGGAAACACAAAGATGTATCATGATTTGAGACACGACTTTTGGTGGAGGGGAATGAAGCGGGATGTAGGTGAATTCCTACAGCAGTGTTTAGTGTGCCAGCAGGTGAAGGCCGAGCATTAGAGGCCTGCAGGGCCGTTGCAGCCACTTCCAGTGCTAGAGTGGAAGTGGGAGAGCATCACCATGGACTTGGTGGTGAGCTTGCCCGTTATCCAGCGAGGACACGACATAGTCTGGGTGATCGTAAACAGATTGACGAAGACGGCACGTTTCTTGTCGATCCGAGTCACCTTGGGACCAGCAAAGTTGGCAGAGATGTATATCCGCGACGTAGTACGTCTGTACGGAGTTCTGTGGGAGATTGTATCCGATCGAGATACCCGCTTTACGTCCCAGTTTTGGGCTGAGTTTCAGCAGGCCTTGGGGACACGGTTGAGGCTCAATACAGCATACCACCCCCAGATGGACGAACAGTCAGACCGCACGATACAGACACTTGAGGACCTTTTGCGTGCTTATGTACTGGACTGGAGGGGCTCTTGGGAGGAGCACTTGCCCCTGGTGGAGTTTGCATATAATAACAGCTATCACTCGAGCATCGGCATGGCACCCTACGAGGCTCTGTACGGACGGAGGTGTATTGCACCCTTGAGTTGGGTTGAGGTGGAGACCAAGTGGGAGGTTGGCCCTAGGCTGATTCGGCAGAGTCAGGAGGTGATCGAGCAGATTCACAGGCGACTCCACACTGTCAAGAGCAAACAGAAGAGCTATGCAGATCGGAAATGCAGAGAGGTGCGGTTTGAGGTTGGGGATCACATCTTCCTTCGCGTTTCGCCCATGAAAGGCCTGCAGTGGTTTGGGGTGAGAGGGAAGCTCGCGCCGAGGTTTGTGGGACCCTTTGAGGTCCTGGAGCGGGTTGGACCCGTTGCTTACAGGCTTTCCCTTCCTCCCCAGCTCTATGGTGTTCACGACGTGTTCCACGTGTCCAACCTCAGGAAGTACGTCGCTAATCCCAGTCACGTTCTGAGCCATGGGAGCGTCGAGGTGGGTGACGACCTGACCTACCCCGAGTGGCCAGTGCAGATTCTAGATAGAGCCATCCGGAGTCTGAGATGGAAGTAGGTATCTCTGGTGAAAGTCTTATGGAGGGGTCAGCGGTACGAGGAGGCTACTTGGGAGCCTGAGGAGACAATGCGAGAGCGGTACCCGGAGCACTTTGAGGGTACGTCTTTTTATACCGGCTTCGACGCTCTTTAAGTTTGTTATGCGTATGTCGTTCTTTTCCGCACCCTAGCTAGCGCAAGTTTCGGGAATGAAACTTCCTTTGAGTTTGTTATGTTGTTAAGACCTGTGCTATTAAAGCCCTTTAAGACGTTTGGGACTTGGGTCAGACGTCTAGACGCCTTCCCAGACGCCTGGAAATCAATTTTTGTGTGCATACCTCCTCAAGTCTGCACGTGTGCCACGCGCAGACTGTGCACAGCCGCAGTCCTTCTCTTTCCCTTCCCCTTGTAGAGTTGCAGAACCCTAACCCATGCCTACTTATACCCCCTCCTCTCCCTCACGCCACCCCACTCCCATCCACCTCCTTCCTCCAACGAGAGCGAGAGCAGCAAGTGCAGCCGAGTGTGGCAGTAGAGAGGAGGAGCAGCGAGAGAAGGGAAAAGAGGAGAGCACGCGAGCCTGTGAGAGAGCTTGCTGGAGAAGCTCACGGCCGGCTAGGCATGCGCAAGGCGGAGAGGTGTGTCGGGGAAGTTCTCCCTGACACTGCTGCAGCTAGAGCCGCGGGCGAGCGAGCGCGGCGCGACCGTGCGCAGGACGAAGAAGATGAAGGAGCCCCTGGTTCTGGGATTTTTCCCAAAATTAGATGTCTGGATCTACATCCAGACAATGTAGACAACGTCTAGAGGAGGCTCCAGACGACTGGGAGGTAAATCCTGCGCCCCATGCCTCCCTTTGCGGATACGGCCATGTAGGCCATTCCGCCGAGGCACTAATACGTGCAGTATTAAGGAGATTTACGTTGCGCGTGTAGGATTCGCTTCGGGAAGGCGTGGGACATGCCCTCCCACTTTGTTCAGATGTCTAGGCAAGGCACCAGACGGCGGGGAGAATCTCCAGACGTCCGGAGAGGTGGTCGGACGTCTGGAACTAGGTCTAGACGGTTCAGCAGGATCCCTGGACGTTTGAGGAGCAACGTAGAGTGAGGTATGGTTCTGGATTTTTTTAAGACGTCTGGAAGGTATTCCAGACGTCTGATTTGAGTCAGGAGTGTCGTTTTTGACCCGTTTAGGGTTCGTTTGAGGTCCGATTTCCACACTTAAGATTCCTTTCTTCTTCGTATAAATTCCTATACTTGTTGAAATGCTTTTATCATATTCTGAGTGGTTTCTTATGGTTGATCCTTGTGTTAGGACCTCGTTCCGTTGCGGATTTGGGGGTTGCGGAGGCACGTGGACCTACCGATCAAGCCCCCATTACTCCTAGTTTCGCAAGTAGAGTGTCTTCCCCTAGTTAATTACAAACATGAATGCATATCTGGAATGAATATTAGATCCTAGGGTATGGCATGAATCCTAGGACTAGAAACACTGGATTGGATGTTAGATCCTAGGGTATGGCATGAATCCTAGGACTAGAAACACTGGATTGGATATTAGATCCTAGGGTATGGCATGAATCTTAGGACTAGAAACACTGGATTGGATGTTAGATCCTAGGGTATGGCATGAATCCTAGGATTAGAAACACTGGAATAATTGTATTGAATGCATGAATTGCAGTCTTGGATGAGTAAATAAAATAATAAAATTTGCCTGTAATTGGATAACAGCTGCCTGTGAAATGTAAAGTAATATTGTTAGCAATTGTTGCATGTATATTCCTGTTGTTGCAATTAAATACGAGCTGCTTGTATATGAAATGGAAATAGAAATGATGAAACCTAGTATGGCTTGGGTTAAGAAACATGAGTATGAACCCTACGGAAAATTAGGAGTAGAGCTCCTAGAAATAAATGGAATGGAACTGGAAATGAGAATGGGGAAGTGAGCTGGCCCTTGAGTACGGAGTACCAAGGAGAGCGACTATCCCCCCGTTTAGTGCAGAGCGGAGCTAGCCGCTCTAGATTTGGGACCCGGGGTTAGGACTGGCCACTTTGTACTAACTTTTTGGCCCTCACGTATACAGTATCGGGGAGAGCTACTAGTGTAGGGAGGGAGCTAGCCACCCCACGGGGCCCAGGGTTCAGCTAGCCGTCCTACACCGACTTGTTAAGCCCACTACGCAAACCAAGGTAGTCAGGCAAGGGTGTGCGGACTGTGAGGGGTGAGACCCTTGTTTGGTTCTTAGGGGCTAGACCCCTGTTACTGAGAGGGCTATGCCCTATACTGGTTCCGTGTTGTACTTTGGGCGCACCCGTTAACGGAAACGACTGACCGTGTGCCAGTGCGGGGTAGCTACCTGTGAGTTTATCGCGCGTGCCGTAGTCACTGTTACGTCTGTCAGTGACCTTGGGGTGGTTGACTGAGTGTAGGACCACCACGGGGGACTCTCCTGGCCAGGAGAGCACCACGTGCTACTTCTACTCTTCAGAAAAGACTGCAATCAAGATCATTCCCACGAGGAACATTCGAGATCAAGAAAAAGACCTGATAAATAAACCAAGTGATGAAAGAAAGAATAATTAGTTAAATAAAGAAAGAAATTGAAAACAACAGCTACCTGTCCACCTTTACTGTTTTTAGTTAGCTGGTTGCTACTTTACTTAGCATTCGCTGATTTCATGTACTCATAACCTTTTTCAGGTTCATGTGTTGAGCAGCCAGAGCCTACGGCTGCAGAGGGTGCTGGGTCCAGTAGAGCCCAGTAGCTGTACCTTTTGTTATACCCGATTCTTGTTGCAGTGAGTAACTTTGTTACACTTATGGACTCTTTTATTGTAAACTTTACATTCTTGTACCTGTTTGAATTCTCTACTGTTGTGGTGGTGTGTACTGTAGTAATTTACTTCTTTACTGCTGTACTTTTGTTACTGTTAGTTGCTTGCATGGTAAGTGTGGTTTATTTTACTGCTTTTTGGTTACTTCCTCGTTGGACGACTGGGTCTTGGGATTAGTCGAGTCGGTCCGGTCTCGTGTCCTGTAGGGATTCGGGAACCGGGTCGTAACAGTCCTTCGTGGAGGTATTCAATTTCCCGTAGTCTATGTCGACTCTCCACGAATGTGCAACATGGGTAGGGATGGATTCTGCAGACTCGGATTTGATAATAGTAAGCCTGGGCTTCTTAGGCACCACATGAATTAGGCTCACCCAATGGCTATCAGAGATGAGATAGATAATATTCGCATCAAGCCATTTTATTATCTCTTTCTTCACGACCTCTTGAAGATTCGGGTTGAGTCAGCACTGTCCTTCGTGCATAGGTCGTGAGCCTTCTTCTATAAAGATACGGTGTGTACAGTAAGAAGGGCATGTACCGGTGAGATCATCCAAAGTCCAACCAATGGCCTTGCGATGCTCCCAAAGGACAGAAATCAGATGCATTTCCTGGTCTGTGGATAGAGAAGAGTTGATAATCACATGAAACATGTTGTTTGAACCCAAAAAGACGTACTTGAGATTGTCAGGAAGCGGTTTCAACTCAAGTACCTGATTTTCAGCAGTAGCGGGAAAGTCGGGGCTAGCTTGAGGAGGAACTAGAGGTGGACTAGGTTCCTCAAGGTGTAACTAGGGTTGGGCTTCTAGAGGTTCTTGCATAGGAGTAATCAAATCCAAATTATCGAAAATCAGATCCTCAAGAAGTGAATCGATTCTATTCAATTCCTGAATCATACCATAATTAATTCCTCTATGGGCCGTAAAAATGTCAATCTTCATCGTTTTATCCCCGAATTTAATTTCCATCTAGCCCTCCTCATAATTAATGTTCGCCCTAGCTGTTGCTAGGAACGGTCTCCCCAAGATTATAGGTGTCTCTTTTAGGTTTTCAGGTGTATCCATGTCTAGAACAATAAAGTCAACTAGAAAATAGAAATCCCAGACTCTTACAACTACATCCTTCAAAATTCCACGAGGTGACTTAATAAATCTATCTGCTAACTACAAGGTCACTTCTGTGGGCTTAAGTGTAGGATCCTCAAAATATTTAAGGAGAGATGTGGGAATAAGGTTGATGGATGCACCTAAATCTAAAAGAGCTCGGTTGAATTCTAAATCTCTAATCTTGCAGGAGATTAGAGGGGTGCCAAGGTCTTTTAATTTCTGCGGAAGCTTGCTCAAGATAATGGAGCTAACTTGCTCCGATAGCAAAATAGGACTTCCGTAAGAATTCTTTGACTTTTGCTTTGGTGTACATAGATTTTTCAGAAATCTTGCATAAGCCAGTACATGACGTATAGCATCCATCAAGGGAATGCTAATCTGGTCTTGCTCAAAGAGCTTGACCAAGTCCTTATCAATTTGTGGTGATTTCCTACCCTTATTTCCCTTGGACAAGGTCTCAGGAAACGGTGTGGTTCTTGGCTCATCCGGAATGGGTTCTGTCGATCCTTGGTTATCCTTGATAATCACCTCGGATTGAGATGTACTACGTTTAGGTTTAGTGTATTTCTTAGGCTCAGGATCCTTAATACATTTACCACTGCGGGTTATTACTAAATGTAATCCTAAAGGATATGTAGTGGGTAGGATAGGTGGTTGCTGCTTCTCCTAAGATGTATCAGGTACAAAAGTTGATGCTTCTGACCCGTCTTGGTATATAGGTGCAAAGGGGCCAGGTTGTACATAGTGAATTTGACCCTGTTTTAGGTTTGCAACGTACCTTTGGTTTGGTACATTGTTAGGGTTTGGCAGTGGCTGCGAGGGTAATGCGCCTGGCTGGTGAGTCCCAACAATTTGCGCAATTTGGTTGCACATATCTGCCATATCCACGGTATGCTACCTCTACATAGCAGCATTAGTCTTCTGCATATCAGCCTATGTCTGAAGAATCATGCTCATTGGATCATCTTTACTAGGCCCAGATTGAAAATTCGAATTGGGTGTAGGTTGAGCTAGCTGATATGAGTGGGGATTCTGTGGTTCGGGTTGATATTGAGGTCTAGGATTCTGAGGATAAGAGTTCCTTGACCAAGAAAAATTGGGATGATTACACCATCCAAGATTGTAGGAATTGGAATAGGGGTTGTTTTGGATAGCGTGGAGTTCCTCACAAGGTTGAGCAACTCCGAAGAAATCATAATATTGGGGTGCAGAGGACCCTCAACTAGAATAAACAGGTTTAGAGTTTCCTCCGAAACTTGAGTCAGAAGAAGATAGATATGTATCCATCCTAGTGTGGTGAATATTATGCACGGCCTCCCTCCCTGCGGGTGGACGTGCATGCATGTTTCGCTGAGAAGAAGTGACTTTTTGCAGCTGGCGAGTCAGATTGTCAAGCTTCTTCTCTATTATAGAGACCTTATCCAGTCAATTGGACACAATCTCCATGTCGACAGAGGAGGATAGGTCTTGTGCCTCATGTGTCTCGCATGTGTTCGTCGATGCACGGGTAGTCGTCCTATAGAACATACCCATGGATGCATTGTTTATGGAATTCTCAGACATATTTTCGAGAATTTCCTAAACGGTGCCCTCATGTTTGCCCATAAAGTTGCCTCCACAGGTACATCGACGAAAAGTTGGATATCCTCACGGAGTCCCCGGTAAAAAGATTGGACCTATTCCTATTTAGGAACTCTGTGATGCAGGCATTTCAGCGTAAGATCGAGAAAACGATCCCATGCCTCATGATGTGGTTCCCTCGCATTTTGTTGAAAATGTGTAATTTGATGCCTCAGGGCATTAGTATGCCCTAGTGGGAAGTATTTCCTCAGAAATTCGGCTTGCAATTCATCCTAGGTATTGATCGGTTAATTTAGAGACCGATACTAATGGGCAGCTTTCTCTTTAAGCGAGAAAGGGAACATTTTCATGAGCAGAGTGTTTCGATTTTGAACAGTTGGCCCAAGGATCTGAGCCAAATGTTTCAACTCTTGAATGTGTTAGAATGGGTCTTCAAAATGCATTCCGTGGAAATGGGGAATCAAGTTGATAATATTCATCTTGAGCTTAGTCCCAAGTCCCCCAACCAGAATACACACTCTGGTTCGATAGCCACTCTCGCGGGATTATAGTGATCCCGCATTTGTGAACCTCCTCTGGTGTTTGCCAGTCCATTGATAAGATCTGTGAGAGTTTGAAGCTGGTTCTACAGGTACTGGATGTCGTCTCCTCCTTCTGGACCGGGGTTCTCCATCGAGTTAGAATCAGAGTAAGAAGAACTTGGGTTGGATGTAAATGGGTCAGAGGAGATAGGAATCGAATTAGAAGAGGACCCAAACAAGTTAGTTGGGTGTTGGCCCCGATGTGAGTGTACTAATAGAGGTAGTCTTAAGACTGGTCTTAAGGACCTTCTACCATGCATGCACTATAGAAAAAGATGAGGGACTAGATTTAAATTAGACCCAATTAAGACACACAAATATTTTAGGATGGCTTAGGCTGGTTTGAGGCAGATGGCCTCTATATCACAAATCCACCCGCCCAAGAATTACTTGGGCAACCAGAAAGGGAGAGTCCCGCAAAGATCCCTACACGGTAGAGTGCCCCCACGGGTTACAGGGTTTCCGCCACCCGACCTATCTTGTCACTGCAGTTCCAAGTAGACCGAATATATGTGAATTGGGTCCTAGGTCTACCAAATTTTAAGCTTATTTGTGCCTTGGATTATCACTTGATTTAGAGTTTGATTCGAGTTGTGACCTAATTTCTAGGTTGATTGGTTCACCAAGTGAACCAACTTCACCAGACTTGTCCTAATGTTTAGGATGCAATCTAGATTAACTCACCCGAATCACCCTATTTTGGCTTGACAAGCAGGTTATTAAGTCACCTCTTTTAATGTTCAAGTGATCTTAGAGCTTGTGTTTTAGGGTTCGATTGTAAATTGATTCAAACAAGGCTTAGGTAGCACACAATGCGGATAATAATTTCCTTTATAGTTTTGCAGATGTGTACTAGATAACCCTAAAATTTAACCCTAATTTGGCTCTAAAGTGAGTCTAATTCAATTTCAATGGTCCCCTTGGACTTAATCAAGAAAATGTTAGTCCAAGGGTTCAATTAATTTTCAGATAAGTACCCATAGGTGCATAAAATGTTGGGTTGTGTCTTCTAAGCAGATATTTCTCCTTGACCATAATTGAATTTCAGAAATCAGAAGTTCTTGCTGCAAATGATATTTCTAAGAAAATAAGGCAAGGTTGGATCCTTTTTTTTTGTTTTGCTTTTGTTTTATACTAGGAAGGAGGGGATTAAGGAGATAGGAGAGAGATTTACCTGTTGTGGAGTGGTTGTCCTTCGATTCAAGGAATCAGTCGCAACTCAAGTCCAATTTGCAAAACAACCAAACAAGGCAGATATGTTAGCAATCATAAATATTCGCAAATAATAGTGATGATTGCGCATTGCTCTTCGGCAACGACGTCAAAATGTTATTTCACTTTTCGATCATTTTAAGAACGTCCGTCGTACTATAAGTGATCAAAGTGAATCTAACATTTAAAATTTATAACTCGAATTAAAAGAGAAAAATCCGAGGTCATCTCTAGGAGCAAGAAAATGCGCAAATATCACTATTGCAATAAGAGTGTAATAGATGTTCAATGAATATCAAATATGTCTTTGAATGGAAAAATTAAAAAAATAAGGGTAAAAGTGGTGGTTTAAGCTACCACATTTAACCCTAATATCTAAGTCCAAATTCCCTCAAATGTTTGAATAGTTCCAACTATCAATTATTTCACATTAAGAATAAGTCAAGCTTTTACCCTCAGAGGACAGATATAAGGCACAGACGCCTTAATGTGTGAGTGCAATGGCCAAGCGTTGATGGAAAGGCTCTGCTCTTCAAGTGCAAAACCCTCCCCCTTTCTCCTTTCGATTCTCTTCTCTTTTAGATCAAGCCGGATCCAGGTAATTGGATCCAATGCCCAAACCCGCGGGCGTATTCGCAGGAGAGGGCACATGAGTGTGCGCATGCGTATAGGTGTGCAGAGGGGACCACACCCTGTGCTTTCTGAGGCAATGAGCCAAGGGCACGTTTTCATAACAAACGCTGCTTAGACTTCACTTGCGCCCGATGTGGGACTAATGTCCCTTGCTTCCTTGCATCTCCTGGTAGTGAGGATGTTTGGCTTTGATTTGTCTACTTCGGCTGTCCGATATCTCAGATGAGGTCGGGGATTTATTAAGGTATCGGCGAGGCATCCAATTGTCTTGCTCCTCTTTAGATCAAGGCTTTCAATGGTGTGTGGAGCTTCATCGGAGGTGATTGGAGAGCTACTGCCGGCAAGGTCTTGCGGGCAGAATAAGAGGTCGTTTGACCTTGCATCAGATGCAAGAGCTTTGGGGTGAAGCCCTAAAGCACAACTCTAATTTTATTGGGTGGTCAGTCGTGCGTGGGGGTGTGGCGATGAAGCTCGTCGGAGCTCCAAGTGGCGGTGGTCAATGATGGTGAAAACACAGTTAAAGAAGAAATTGAGGAGATGAGGAGGTAGAGGAGAAGAGGGGGAAGAGAAACCCTAATTCTATTAAAGAGACAGAGGCGAGGAGACCGGTGGCGGTGGCAGGCCGCCGGTGAAGAGTTGGAGGAGGAATTGAGGTCGACGAAGGGGTCAGAGGGCTGACTTCTTGGCTAGGAAGCTCGGCAAGAGAGTTGAAGATGGCTGCACCCTCGTTTGATGGCGAGAGGCGGCGGAGTGAAGGGGTGAAGGAAACCTCAAGGTCTGGCAATGGTAGCGCATGGAGGAAGGAAAGGAGGAAGCTTTTGCTCTTGGATCCCAGACGAGGGAACTTGAAAGAGGTAGCCAGTCCTTTATAAAGGTGCTGCCATGCTCAAGGGAGGCTAGAAGTTGAGAGAAATACTCGCAACTTCTGCTTCTATTTTGACCAGCAATCACGGGCGGTGGTCGCCGATGGAACAAACACCGTTAGACATGGAACTACAGGAGGAACAAATCTTCTGTTGCCAAGGCCAGTCGTGAACTGAGGCGGCTACAATCTGAGCTTGAAGCTTGTCGAGTAGCTCAGTCAAGGATCACAGACTGGCTGCGAGGAAGAAGATGACCAGGGTCCTATTTGTAAGAGGGAAGGACACAGAAGTAATACATTTGGACCTATTTGCAAAATTTTTAGGACATTAAGGACTTAAATGCAAAGTATTTGAGAATATTATTAAAATAGGTCCAACTTTTTATGGGAGCTTAATTAGAATCTAGGGAATTTAGTGACAGTCTCAATTTTGGATTTTGAAGTTATTTGTTTGGTCAATTTCATATTTAAACCCAATTGACATCAATTATTCACCTAGGTTACTGTTTTAGGTCAACTTGGCTCCTTTGATCCAACTGATCACAATAAACCTTGTAAAATATTTATCTATGATTTTTAGAAGGTTTACTTTGTGAATTTTCTATCAGAACCCTGTTAATTCGAGTCAGGCCAAAAATAGGGTTTAATTATTGTCTTAATAGCTTGATTTCCGAAGGAAACCCTAAATTGGCTGTTTTAAACTCATTTAGCTGTCTTTTGGGTTCATTTTGATTATTCTTCCTCTTGATTATATTATACCCCTCTTTTTTGTATGACTTAGGTGAATTTACCCTTAAGATGTAGCAAAATTAAGCTGATTATAGTGAATGATGGTGATGCCATCAATAGGTAAGAAATTAACTCATAAGACTTAAGGCCCTTTACTTGTTCACATAAAATGAAAGATTATAGAAGCATACATATCTTTTTATCAAAGCATGGATTCACCCCAAATAGATATTGACAAGTTGGCAAGCTAGTTCCACATTGACGGATGTGTACCTATGGAGGGGATTCGGCCTTCAATGTTTCACTAAATGAAAATGCTAGTAGGGTAGATGCCTTGTACAACGCCCGCAGGTTATATTTATGAGACAAACTGTCCTTGAATTATCAGGATTCTTGATTAGGAATGAAATCTTGTGTTCCTCAATAGATCCCATAATGACCTTGCTTGTGAGATGTGTTTCCTATTCTGACTCCTTCATAGATATTTGCGAGCTATATTTATGATATAAATGGTCCTTGAATTATCAGGATTCTTGATTAGGAATGTAATCTCATAGTCCTCAATAGATCCCGTAATGACCTTGCTTGTGAGATGCGTTTCCTATTCTCACTCCATGGATATTCGCGAAGTGAACTTTCCTTACTTATTTGTTGTGTAGATCTTCGAGGATCCCGAAGATCTTGTTTGTTACAATTGTCGTGGTATCTCTTGGTGGGACCCTCTCAAGTAGGTGATTTCCACTACAAATAGGGTGGAGCATTAGGCTAGTCTTGACTCGGCCTGATCCACCCTTGAGAAAGCTCATGTATTTTTTCGAGCCTTGGGTTGGGACTAAGGCCGAAAATTTTTACAAAATCAAGGCCTAGGCTTGCCTTAAGGTCCATGTTTATCGGCCTAGGGCCAGGACGACCTATGATTGATTTTGATCTTTGGGATGAGTTTCAAGGCCAGTGGAGGGAAGGGGAGGGCAGGGGGAGGAGGGGCCGGTGAAGTGTATGACAAGGGGAAGAGGAGGGGTAGGTGGAGTGGAGGATAGGGGGAGGAGGGGTCGATGGAGTGGAGGATATGGGGAGGAGGAGGGTTCAATGGAAGGGAGGAGGTGGAAGCTGCGTGAGGTTAACGTCGAGGAGGAGGGCTGTTGGGAGGAGGAGGGGGGTTGACGGGGAGGAGGAGGGTGGCTAGGTGGAGGAGGATAGGATGGTGGAGAGGAGTTAAGGAGACTAACCTTAGCTGGAGAGTCTCACCGGCTTGACACCGCTGTTGATGTTGGAGATGACCTTCCAAAAACAGGAGGTCAGATGGAGAGGAGAGGGTCTCACGTCTAATTGTTGTAGCTGATGGGTTATGTTTATGGGCAATGCAGTGGGAGGGAGAGTGAGTACTCGTCTGAGATTGAGTGATGGTTGGAATGCCATATTTATTTTTTTTGTAGAAAAAGGGAAAGATAGTTGGGTGGGGCCTTGTGGGGGTGGGTGGAATTTATATATAAACGGGTCCAATGGGCCTATTCGGATTTCTTTTTGGTATAGGTCGAGCTGGACCTAAACCTAATTTTTTAAAATATTAAAGTCGAGGCCTAACCCATATAATATTTAGGCTCAGGTCAAGATCGGGTTAGCTCTACCTAATGCTCCACCCTACCTGCAAATATCTATCAATTGCCTCCATGGAGGGCTCTGGTGGCTAGTTTTGACAGATTCTTGCTGCTTGGGTGGACTCGGGCAAATTCATCTTGTCCTTTGTCTAAGTCTAGGTAGGGGGTCCGTTGGGTCTTCCTAACAGATCCCTTATCGGATCCTCAGACAGATCTCTCGCCAAGTTGCTTGGCCTTATAAGCTTTTTAAGCCTCGTCTACCTCCAAAGCTTATTTTGTAAGAGTTGATTTTTTCTCTAGTCACTTTTCCACTCACCTTAAGCTTACCAAGTCTTGATGAACTCATGTTTCGTTGCCAATGATGCATAACGTGTATTTTGTTTTTTTTTTATTTTATTTAAGTTGAAGATGATGGTTTCTATAGATTATTTCATTTACTTTGTGTACTGCAATGTTGATGTAATGGAATGATGGATTTTTTTTTGTATGTAATCATTTACCAATTTAAATCAAGATTGCCAAGCTCAAGGACGAGGCTTGTTAATGACTAAGCTTCTCATTTAACTTAAGCAATTGTTGAGTCCAAGCTTGCAAACTCAATCAAGTCAAGCTAATTTAGTTTTCTCTGAATTGGAGTTAAGCTTAGCCCAACATGTTGCAATTGATAGACAACCATGGATACCCTATCCACTCCCCTCTCACATCTCAAGTACCCTTTGTGGGTTATTGGATTGTTAGAAATACTTTGCTTTTCAAGTAAGAACGCAAGTTTCGGTAAACTGGACAAAAAAAAAAGAGTAAAATTCAACTCGAATCGATTTTATCAAAAAAATTTGATTTGTTTAAGTATGGGTATGGATATAGATTTATACTCGATTAGCCAACATAAGTGTCCAAATAAAATCTCTATTTACTTGAGATATACAAGTTCCACTCTAACTCCCCCATTCCCTCAACCCCAATCTCCTCCATGATTCCTTCTATGATTTTGAAGATTAAGAGTACTTATAAAGCTTCCATTAAATATTTATTTAAGAGATGAGGATCTTTTTGTTTGAAATATATTTGTATTTTATCTTTCTATGTTTTTTTATTTTTTATTTTTGATGTATTCCACTTAAAGTGCTATCTTTATAATAATTTTAGTGGATCAATAAAATTAGAGTATACGTGTCCCCATGTTTCGAGCTTATTGAAAATAAACAATTAATGAATTATGTTATAAGTTTTTCCTTTCTTAACTCTAATTTGATATGATTTGATTAAAAGATTAATTTATAAATAAGTACCCGATGAGTAAATAGATACTAAATGAATAGATGGATATGTGTAATGATTTGGATTTTTGTACCGATAGGTAAATGATAAATTATGGATATAAATTTTGTAAATAAGTATAATCCAAACCTAACCTATTTGCATCCTTGTTCTCAAGTGGAATGTACAAAATAAAGGTGGGCACCTCCTTCTCATAAGTAGGGGGTTTAGTTGAGGGCATTAGTCTCCCCCTTGAGTGAAAAAGAAGACCTAATCTGCTGTCGTTTTGGTGAGGCCTTGGCCAACCTCCGTGTTGGTTGCCCCCCTAACCCCACAATCGGCCTCTCTATTGTCGTGTCTTGGTCATGGGGTAGTGCGAGCCGACTATTGACTTGTGGGTCCTTGCTGCGGAAAGCTCCTTTGCTTGGGGCTTTCGTCCGTCGGCGATAGTGATGCCCCTTGGTGGCCTCTCGTTTCCCTTATGTGGTCTTGGTTGGGGCTCTAGAAGTGGCTGCTACTGTAAAGACCCGTTCTATTTTGAGCCTTTTAAGACGTCTGGACTGTTGGTCAGACGTCTAGACCTCTTCCCAGACGTCTGGAAATTGAAAATTTTGTACGTAACTTCGTGTCTACACGCGGGCTGCGCATAGACAGTACGACTCTTTCTCTCTCTCTCTCTTATCTCCTCCACCCAAACCCTAGCCACTCCCTTATAAAACCCCTCTCCCCCTTCCTCTCTTCCCCACTTCACCGCAGCCACCTTCCTTCCTTCCTCTCCACTGCAGTGAGAGGGGCGAGCGCGAGAGAAGGGCGCGGGAGCGAGTGACGAGGAGGAGAGGTGCCGTGAGGAGAGGAGGAAGAAGAGCTTGTGTTCGTGAGATCTTGGGAGCTCGCCGGAGGATGCACGGCCGGAGCGGTGCGTGTGGGAGGAGTGCGTCGAGGGAGACGTCCCTGACACTTGCTGCAGCCGGAGCTGCAAGCGAGGAGGAGAGGCCGCGGTTGCGCGCGGAGAGGAGCAGAAGGTCGTTCTGATTATAGGATTTTCCCAGAATCAGACGTCTGCCGTGCCGTCCAGACGACGGGTTGGACGTCTGGTGACAACACCGGACGTCTGAAAGCAGTGTTTCGCGAAGGTATGTTTCTCTTGCGGTTACAGCCATGCAGGTCGCACAACAGCTTCGATCTGCATGGCTAAAAGTGGATGATTCTCCTGTCGCATGCAGAGATAGCTTCGGGAAGGTGCGAGGCACGCCCTCCCACGCGTTTCGACGTTTGGACAGATTACTAGCCGACCAGAAACACTTCCAGACAATTGGAGGAGAGGTCGGACGTCTGGATCTAGGTCAAGAAGGGGTTCTGGACATCTGAAGTCGACGCAGGAACCTAAGGTGAGACTCTGGTTACTTTTAAGACGTCTGGACCTTATGCCAGACGTCGGATTTAGGTCTGCAATCCTATTTTTGACCCGTTTAGGGTCCGTTTGAGGTTCATTTTTCGCAAACGAGATATCTGTGGGTTCCTTGTGAGTCCCTCTACATGTTAGAAATCCTTATATACTATTCTGAACATTCTGTTGTGGTATGTTCTTTGGTATAGGACTTCGAACTGTTGTGTGTTCGGGGCCTGCAAAGGCACGTGAGCCTGCCGTTCGAGCCCCCAGTACTCCCGGATTGTCTGGTAGAGTGGTTTCTCCCCTATTTTAATTATAAAACCTGAATGCATATGTGAAATTGGATACGAGAAACCTAGGATGTGGTATGAATCCTAGGACGAGAAGTACTTGCATTGTTTGTATGAGTATTTGAGATTGCAGTCTTAAATGAATGAATTGAAATGTGAACAACTGTCTGTTAATAAACAAGACCTGCCTGTGAAATATGAAATGCTTGTTGTAGTTAGATAGATACCTGTGACATTTCTTGTTGTATATGCAAATAGTGGAAATACGAACTGCATGTGTAAAATCTGAGAATGGAAATGTGAATGATGAAACCTGGTATGGAATAACATGGGGAATATGAGTATGAGCCCTACGGGGAATTAAGAGTAGAGCTCTTGTGGATAAATGGAATAGATCTAGAAATGTGAGTGGGAAGTGTGTTGGCCCTTAAGTACGTGGTACCAAGGAGAGAGACTGTTCCCTGTTTTGTGTAGAGCGGAGCTAGCTGCCCTTAGGTTGGGACCCAGGGTTAGGATTGGCCACTCTACACCGACTTCTTTGGCCCTCGCGTACACTGTACCGAGGAGAGCTACTAGTATAGGGAGAGAGCTAGCCACCCCACGGGGCCTGGGGTTCAGCTAGCTACCCTACATCGACTTGTTAGGCCCGCTGGAGAAACCAGGGTAGTCAGACGAGGGTGCGCGGACTATAGAGGGGCGAGACCCCTGCTTGGTTTTGAGGGGCTAGACCCCTCTTACTGAGAGGGCTAGGCCCTATACTGTTTCGTGCTATACTTTGGGCATACCCGCTAGCGGAAATGACTGACCGCGTGCAAGTGCGGGGTAGCTACCCGTGCGCTTATTGCGCGTGCCGTAGTCACCGCTACGTCTGTCCGTGAAATTAGGGTGGTTGACTGGGTGTAGGATCACCACGGGGGACTCTCCCAGCCAGGAGGTGTTACGACCCGTTTCCCGAATCCCTACAGGACACGAGACCGGACCGACTCGACTATCCCAAGACCCAGTCGTCCAACGAGAAAGTAACCAAAAAGCAGGAAAGTAAACCACATTCACTATGCTAAGCAACTAATAGTAACAAAAGTTTGATTCAAAAAAAAAAAATAGTAACAAAAGTACAGCAGTAAAGAAGTAAAACTACTATAGTACACTCCACCACAACAGTAGAAAAGTAAATGAGTACAGGAATATAATGTGCAGAATGAAAGAGCACAGAATATAAAGGTACAAGAAGCTACTCGCTATTACAAACGGGTACAAAAAAAGAGCTACAACTACTGGGCTCTACTGGGCCCAGCACCCTCTGCAGCCGTAGGCTTTGGCTGCTCAACACCTGGACCTGAAAAGGGTTATAAGTACACGAAATCAGCGAACGCTGAGTAGAGTGGCAACCAACTAACTAAAGTAGTAAAGGTGGACAAGTAGCTGTTGTTTTTCAATTTCCTTCTTTCTTTAACTAATTATTCTTTCTTTTACCACTTGGTTTATTTATTAGGTTTCTTTCTTGATCTTAAATGTTCCTCGTGGGAATGATCTTGATTGCAGTCTTTTCCAAAGAGTAGAAGTCACACGTGGTGCCCTCTTGGCCGGGAGAGTCCCCCATGGTGGTTCTACACCCAGTCAACCACCCCAAGGTCACGGACAGACGAAACGGTGACTACGGTACGCGCGATAAGCGCACGGGTAGTTACCTCGCACTGGCATGTGATCAGTCGTTTCTGTTAGCGGGTGCGCCCAAAGCACAGCACGGAACTAGTATAGGGCATATCCCTCTCAGTAACAGGGGTCTAGCCCCTAAGAACTAAACAGGGGTCTTGCCCCTCCACAGTCCGCACCTGCCCTGGTTTTCCCAGTGGGCCTAATAAGTTGGTGTAGAGCAGCTAGCTGAACTCCGGGCCCCGTGGGGTGGCTAGCTCTCTCCCTACACTAGTAGCTCTCCCTGGTACAGTGTACGCGAGGGCCACCGAGTCGGTGCAAAGTGGCTAATCCTAACCCCGGGTCCCAACCCAAGGGTGGCTAGCTCCCCTCTACACTAAGAGGTAACATTCACTCCCCTTGGTACCACGTACTCAAGGGCCAGCATACTTCTCAACACATTCCCATATTCATTCCATTCATTTCCAGGAGCTCATCTCTTAATTCCCCATAGGGTTCATGCTCATATTCCTCAGGCCATTCCATACCAGGTTCCATCATTTCTATTTCCATTCTCAGGTTATACACATGCAATTTGTAACTCTATTCCATATTCAGTTTATTCACAGATAGTTCGTCTTTCCAATATTCACCTTTCCATTTTCAATTGATATACATGCAGCTCATAGTATGTCATTTAACGTAAACGACATGAATTCACATGCAACAGTTTGCTAGCACAAGTACTTTACATCTCACAGGCAGCTGTTATTTATTTACAGGCAATTGTTATCATTCTATCAACTCATTCAAGACTGCAATTCAATCATCCATTACAGACATTTCAAGTGTTTCTTATCTTAGGATTCATGCCATATCCTAGGTTCTAATCAGTCATTCCACACATGCATTTTAATTTCAATTAAATTAAGGGGAAGCCACTCTACTGGTAGACCAGGAGTAATGGGAGCTTGAACGATAGGCTCACGTGCCTCAGCAAGCCCCGAATTCGCAACGGAACGAGGTCCTATCACAAGGATCAAACACAAGAGAATGCTCAGAATAGTATAGAAAGCATTCTAACAAGTTGTAACGAATGTGTGTCCCAGACGTCTTTTAAGACGTCTGGGAGGTGGCCCAGACGTCGTACCAGACGTCTGATAAGACGTCTTGGATCGTTTCCAGACGTCTGGAAATCCGTTATTTTCGACACACGCGAGTCGCCTGCGCGCCTAAGCGCGCAGACCGCATATTCCCTCTTTTTCTCTCTGCGGCTGCAGGCGGCCTGCCACCTTCTCTCTCCTCCTCGCGCGGCCTTAAAAGGGCCACGCCTCCCCTCCCGTCTCCACAGTCTCCTCCTTCTTCTCCTTCCTGTGCGCGAGAGCGAGCGGACGCGAGGACGGCAGCGACGGCCGCAGTGAGCGCGGAGGTGCGGCGTGCGAGGGCGGAGCTCTGCCGTGAGGGCGAGCTCGCCGGAGCGGCTTGGCCGGCCGGCGGAGGGCACAGGGGGCGCGGAGCGACGCGGAGAGGGACCTGCTGCGGTCTGAGCAGCAGGAGCGCGAGGTGCGACGCGGGCGGCGTCGCGAGCGGAGGCCGAGCAGGGTCCTGATTCTGGAAAAATTTCCAGAATCAGACGTCTGGATTAATAGCCAGACGGCAAGGTCGACGTCTGTAAGATCATACAGACGTCTGAAAGGTGAGTTTCCGCCTTCTTCTTCCTTCTTGTCGACTGACCGTACTGAGGGAGGGGGTTGGCTGTGCGCAGGTTCGCTGATTCACCATCCTTTGCGAATCAGACGTCTGGAAGTTGTACCAGACGGCAGGAGTGACCTCCAGACGTCCGGAGGGACCATCGGACGTCTGGGATCTAGGGCAGACGTCCCCGCAGACTTCTGGACGTCTGGGAAACCACGCTGAACAGGTAATTCTCTGATCCACTTTTTAAGACGTCTGGAAGGAGTTCCAGACGTCTGATTTTGCACAGTATCGTCTTTTTCGACCCGTTTAGGGCCCGTTCGGGCTCCGTTTTCCGCGATTCGAGTTGCGTTCTTTTCAGAAGTAATTCCTCTACCCGTCTACAGTAGCTATACACTGTTTTGAGACACTCCTTGTGTTTGATCCTTGTGATAGGACCTCGTTCGGTTGCAGTCTTGAGAGTCGCGGAGGCACGCGGGATTCCCGATCACGCCCCCATTACTCCCGTTGTACCTGGTAGAGTGGCTTAAGTTTATTAATAAAATCTGTTAAAGTATGGAACCATAACTAGAAGCTAGGACATTGCATGAATCCTAGGAATGAGAAATGTATGGAATGATAGCTCCTAGGTGATGCATGAATCCTAGGGCTGGAAAACTAGTTGTATGCTAGATCCTAGGATGTGACATGAACCCTAGGATGGAAGAACTAGTGGAATGTATAATACTGCAGTCTTGGAAAAAAAATGGAAAGGAATATAAAGCTGCCTGTAATTTGAATTAATAGCCGTCTGTTATGAATAAAGAAACATGATTGAGATCATGGATTTTGAGAACGTGAATCTGGAAAGTGAAACATATGATGTTCTGAGATAAAGAGCTGGAACCCTACGGGGAATTAGGAGTGGAACTCCTGGAAAGAAAAAGGAATGGAAACTGAGATGTAGTTTGTACTGTCTCTTGGGTACGCAGTACCAAGGGAAGTACCTGTACCTGTTTAGTGCAGAGTGGGGTCAGCCGCCCCAGGGACCCGGGGTTAGGATTGGCCGCTCTGTACCGACTTGTTGGCCCTCGTGTACGTAGTACCGAGGAGAGCTAGTAGTGTTAGGAGAGTACTAGCTACCCCACGGGCCCCAGGGTTCTGCTAGCCTCCTTCACCGACTTGTTAGGCCCACTAGGGCAAACCAGGGTAGTCAGGCGAGGGTGCGCGGACTGTGGAGGGGCAAGGCCCCGGTTTGGTTACTGTGGAGGGGTTGGACCCCTGTTACTGAGAGGGCTCTGCCCTGGTTCCGTGCTGTGCTTTGGGCGCACCCGTTAACGGAAACGACTGACCGCGTGCCAGTGCGGGCTAGCTACCTGTGCGTTTATCGCACGTGCCGTAGTCACCGTTACGTCTGTCAGTGACCTTGGGGTGGTTGACTGAGGGTAGGATCACCACGGGGGACTCTCCCGGCCAGGAGAGCACCACGTGCTACTTCTACTTTTGGAAAAGACTGCAATCAAGATCGTTCCCACGAGGACATTCGAGATCAAGTAAAGGATCTGAGAAACAAATGAAATAGTGAGAAAAATTGAAAGATGTGAATAAAGGAAGTAATAGAACATAACAGCTACTGTACACTCTACTGTTGCCTTTAGTTAGTCTGCCACTCTACTCAGCGTTTTGCTGACGTGTTACACTCGTTACCTTTTTCAGGACCAGGTGTTGAGCAGCCAGGGTCGGCGGCTGCAGAGGACGCTGGGCCGAGTAGGGTCCAGTAGAGTTACCACAGCCTTTTGTACCTCTTTTGTTTCTGTTCTAGTGAGTAGTTTTTGTTTCCGCTGTACCTTCTTTACCTGCAGTTCTTGTTATATGATAAATGCTGTTTTACTGTTGTGGTGGTACCTACTGTAGTAGTTTCTTTCCTTACTGCTGTACTTTCTTACTGTTAGTTATATTCATGCTGAATGTGGTATATTTTACTGTCTTTTGGTTACTTCCTTGTTGGACGACTAGGTCTTGGGATTAGTCGAGTCGGTCCGGTTCTCGTGTCTCGTAGGGACTCGGGAACCGGGTAGTTACAAGATGGTATCAGAGCAAGGTCGTCCCGAGAAGTGAATCAACTGACTGGAAAATAACCAATTCACATGTTTATAGCTAGAGTAGCCACCACAACATATCTCTTGACATGAGCTCTTAGAAGTTTTGTTAGGTACCGTCTGTTTTGACGTTTCCGTTTTGTTTCGCGTCTCCTTGCAGGAGATGCCTCGTCGCGGGACTGGCGAGACTGGCCGCGGGCGCGGCCGAGGGCGAGGTCGGCGAGGTGGATGTGCTGTCGTTGACGTCTCGGTGGACCAGCCACCACTCCCTGGCATCCAGGCCCAGGACCTCGCCAGACTGATACGGGATATTGTACGAGAGGAGCTCCACCCACCGCCCCGAGCACCTCCTCCTGGGGTTGCAGAGGGGGAGTCCTCTGTGGGACCACGCGACGGACGCGGTGCTGGACACGAGGGAGGGGATGGGCCCCTGCCACCCCCACCTTCCTCCGACACTTCTGTACACGAGGCACCTTCGCCTGGAGGTGCACCAGCACCTCCCCTACAGCGCCACTTCGAGCTTTTCGGACAGTTCCGGAAGCTGAAGCCCCCTCCTTCAAGGGGGATGAGGACCCGACCGAGGCAGAGGACTGGCTTGAGCAGCTGGAGAAGATCTTCGACACCCTTCGCCCCCCGGTGGAGTGCCGCGTGGCCTTTGCCACGTACCAGCTGGAGAGTGCGGCACACCGGTGGTGGAGGGCGATCCGGGGACAGGAGAGGGACGAGCCGACGTGGGACTAGTTCGTCACCCTCTTCTGTGAGCAGTACTTTCCCCAGACGTGGCAGGACCAGAGGAGGCGGGAGTTCCACACTCTCCGCCAAGGGACGATGACCGTGAGCGCGTACCGCACGCGTTTCTTGGAGCTGTTCCGCTTTGCAGTGACAGCGGTAGCCACTGAGGAGGAGCGCCTTTGGAGGTTCACCGAGGGGCTCCGGTCTGCGATCCGGGGGTATGTCAAACCCCTGAAGCTGCCGACGTTTTCAAGGGTGGTAGAGGCAGCTATGACTTATGAGGAGACCAACCCGTCCGCGCGAGAGACCGACGGCGGGCGGAAGAGGCCCTTTCAGCCAGACTTCTCACAGGGCCGGCGAGAACGGAGACATGTGGCGTCCGCAGGAGAGCCGTCACGTTGTGCAGGGCCATCAGTGGCCTTTGGGGGCCCTCGACAGGGGCCAGTCGCCAGCACCGGACCCCCGCCTAGCCGACAGCAGGGACTCACTGAGGGCGGGAGTCGGGTTCCCCTCTGCTACCAGTGTGGCCAGCCGGGCCACGTCAGGAGGGACTGCCCATCTAGGGCAGGAGGTCAGCAGATACTTCCTGCGTAGAGCACTGGAGGGCGCACAGGAGGCCGCGGTTCCCAGGCACGAGGAGGAGGACAGCAGTTGCGAGGAGGGTACCGGCCAGCACCTACCCGTCCGACGCAGAGTGTGGCTGCTTCGTCCGCACCTAGAGCTGAGGGGCGCATCAACGCCCTAACACACAGGGACGCCAAAGCATCGGGATCCGTGGAAGCAGGTATGGTTTCAGTTTCTGGCAGACTCGTTTACACGCTTTTCGATTCCGGCGCTACGCACTCGTTTGTTGCAGCCAGTTTCGCAGTTAGTTTGGACCAGGATTATACACTGTTAGAGAATCTGTTGGTAATCAGAGGTCCGAGTGGTCAGCTATTTGTAGCTGAGGAGGTATACACAGATTGCGAGGTCAGCGTTGGAGGACATAGCCTGCCAGCTGACCTGATTATGATACAGATGGAGGACTTTGGAGTGATTCTGGGGATGGATTGGCTGTTCGCTTACCACGCCTTGGTAGATTGTTTTGAGAGGAAGATTGTCTTCTCCATTCCGAAGTTGCCTTCTTTCGAGTTTCACGGGCAGCCAGTGAACGGAGGTTTCAGGTGCATTTCGGCACTTCGGGCGGCGAGACTTTTGAGCCAGGGGTGTGAGGGCTTCCTAGCTTGTGTGGTGGCAGAGCACAGCCCCGTGGCAGACTTCCAGAGCATCCCGGTGGTCAGAGAGTACCCCGACGTGTTTCCAGACGAGTTACCAGGACTACCGCCCGAGCGTGAGATCGAGTTTGAGATCTCACTAGTACCAGGGACCAGCCCCATCTCCACCGCACCATACAGAATGGCACCGCTTGAGCTGCGAGAGCTCAAGTCCCAGTTGCAGGACCTTTTGGAGAAAGGTTTCGTGAGGCCCAGTGCGTCTCCCTAGGGAGCCCCGGTACTGTTTGTGAAGAAGAAGGATGGGACCCTACGCCTTTGTGTGGACTACCGACAGCTGAATAGGGTCACCATCAAGAATAGATATCCGCTGCCGAGGATTGACGATTTGTTTGACCAGTTGCGGGGTGCCACGGTGTTTTCCAAGATCGACTTGAGGTCTGGATACCACCAGTTGAGGATCAGGGAGACCGACGTCTCCAAGACAGCTTTCCGCACCCGGTACGGACACTACGCGTTTTTGGTCATGCCGTTTGGGCTGACCAATGCCCCCGCTGCTTTCATGGACCTGATGAACAGGGTGTTTAGACCGTACTTGGATCAGTTCGTGGTGGTTTTCATAGATGATGTGCTCATCTATTCTAGAGATCGGACGCAGCACGGGCAGCACTTGCGGATGGTTCTGGACACTCTGAGACGACGCAGGCTGTACGCCAAATACAGCAAGTGCGAGTTCTGGTTGAGGGAGGTGACCTTCTTGGGTCATGTGATCTCTGGTGACGGCCTGGCGGTGGACCCCGCCAAGGTCGAGGTAGTGCTCAGGTGGGAGAGACCGCGTTCAGTCACTGAGATTCGCAGTTTCCTGGGACTGGCAGGTTACTACAGACGGTTCATCAGAGGATTTTCACAAATTGCGCGTCCTATGACACAGTTGACCCGGAAGGACGTGCCTTTCGCTTGGACAGACGCCTGTGAGGCGTGTTTTCTGGAGCTGAAGGAGAGGTTGACCTCGGCTCCCGTGCTCACCATCCCTGACAGTAGTGGCGGGTTCGTTGTGTACACGGACGCTTCCTTGCAGGGGTTAGGAGGTGTGCTCATGCAGAGGGGTCACGTGGTCGCTTACGCTTCGCGGCAACTGAAGCCCCATGAGCATACCTACCCTACCCACGATCTAGAGTTGGCAGCTGTTGTCTTCGCGCTGAAGACATGGAGGCACTACTTGTACGGTGAGACCTTCGAGATTTTTACAGATCACAAGAGCCTCAGTTATCTTTTTGACCAGAAGGAGCTCAACATGAGACAGAGACGTTGGTTGGAGCTCCTGAAGGACTACGACTGCAGCATCTCCTACCACCCGGGAAAGGCCAATGTGGTGGCTGACGCCTTGAGCCGTAAGGCGCCCGCACGCTTGGCCAGTCTACAGTTACAGAGTTGGAGCCTTTTGGAGGAGGTGGGCAGTTGGCGACCTCTAGAGTTATGAGGGTACTGTGGGGCAGTGACGGTGACACGGCAGACCAGGCCAGAGTTGATAGACCGCACAATCACGGGACAGATGGCCGATCCGTACTTGTAGTCTTTGCGCGACAGAGTACTATTAGGGGACCCAGGGGACTTCTCTTTCACAGACCAGGTGTTACGCTTGAGGGGACAGTTGTGCGTCCCCAGAGACGAGGAGCTGTTGAGAGAGCTCCTGACTGAGGCACACGGTTCCAGATTCACCATACATCCCGGAAACACGAAAATGTACCATGACTTGAGACGCGAGTTCTGGTGGAGAGGGATGAAGCGGGATGTGGGTGAGTTCGTGCAGCAGTGCTTAGTGTGCCAGCAGGTGAAAGCCGAGCATCAGAGGCCTGCAGGGCCGCTTCAGCCGCTTCCAGTGCTAGAGTGGAAGTGGGAGAGCATCACCATGGACTTGGTGGTGGGCTTACCTGTTACCCAGCGAGGACACGATGCAGTCTGGGTAATAGTGGATAGATTGACGAAGACGGCACGATTCTTGCCGATCCGAGTCACTTTGGGACCAGCACAGTTGGCAGAGAGGTATATCCGTGATGTGGTGCAACTACACGGAGTTCCGCGGGAGATCGTATCCGACCGGGATACCCGCTTTACGTCCCAGTTTTGGGCTGAGTTTCAGCAGGCTTTGGGGACGAGGTTGAGGTTTAGCACGGCTTACCACCCCCAGACGGACGGACAGTCGGAACGCACGATACAGACACTTGAGGACCTTTTGCGTGCCTGTGTACTAGACTGGAGGGGCTCTTGGGAGGAGCACCTGCCCCTGGCGGAGTTTGCATACAACAACAGTTATCACTCGAGCATTGGCATGGCTCCTTACGAGGCTCTGTACGGACGGAAATGCACGGCACCCTTGAGTTGGGTTGAGGTGGGGACCAAGTGGGAGGTTGGCCCCAGGTTGATCCGGCAGAGTCAGGAGGTAGTTGAGCAGATCCACAGACGACTCCGCACTGTCAGGAGCAGACAGAAGAGCTACGCGGATCGCGGATCGCAGACGCAGAGAGGTGCAGTTCGAGGTTGGGGACCACGTCTTCCTTCGTGTTTCGCCCATGAAGGGCTTACAGCGGTTTGGGGTGAGAGGGAAGCTCGCGCCGAGGTTCGTGGGGCCCTTTGAGGTCCTGGAGTGGGTTGGACCCGTTGCTTACAGACTTTCCCTTCCCCCGCAGCTTTCTGGTGTGCACGACGTGTTCCACGTGTCCAACCTCAGGAAGTACGTGGCCGATTCCAGTCACGTACTGAGTCACGAGAGCGTCGAGGTGAGCGACGACCTGACCTACCCCGAGCGGCCAGTGCAGATCCTAGACCGAGCCATCCGCAGGTTGAGACGAAAGCAAGTACCCCTGGTAAAGGTTTTGTGGAGGAGCCAGTGGTACGAGGAGGCTACCTGGGAGCCTGAGGCGGCAATGCGGGAGCGGTACCCGGAGCTTTTCGCGGGTACGTCTTTTCGGACCGGCTTCGGTCCTCTTTGAGTTTGTTATGGTTTATTGGACATCTTTTTCCCGCACCCTAGTTGGCGCAAGTTTCGGGGACGAAACTTCCTTTGAGTTTGTTATATTGTAACGAATGTGTGCCCCAGACGTCTTTTAAGACGTCTGGGAGGTGGCCCAGACGTCGTACCAGACGTCTGATAAGACGTCTGGGATCGTTTCCAGACGTCTGGAAATCCGTTATTTTCGACACACGCGAGTCGCCTGCGCGCCTGAGCGCGCAGACCGCATATTCCCTCTTTTTCTCTCTGCGGCTGCAGGCGGCCTGCCACCTTCTCTCTCCTCCTCGCGCGGCCTTAAAAGGGCCACGCCTCCCCTCCCGTCTCCACAGTCTCCTCCTTCTTCTCCTTCCTGTGCGCGAGAGCGAGCGGACGCGAGGACGGCAGCGACGGCCGCAGTGAGCGCGGAGGTGCGGCGTGCGAGGGCGGAGCTCTGCCGTGAGGGCGAGCTCGCCGGAGCGGCTTGGCCGGCCGGCGGAGGGCACAGGGGGCGCGGAGCGACGCGGAGAGGGACCTGCTGCGGTCTGAGCAGCAGGAGCGCGAGGTGCGACGCGGGCGGCGTCGCGAGCGGAGGCCGAGCAGGGTCCTGATTCTGGAAAAATTTCCAGAATCAGACGTCTGGATTGATAGCCAGACGGCAAGGTCGACGTCTGTAAGATCATACAGACGTCTGAAAGGTGAGTTTCCGCCTTCTTCTTCCTTCTTGTCGACTGACCGTACTGAGGGAGGGGGTTGGCTGTGCGCAGGTTCGCTGATTCGCCATCCTTTGCGAATCAGACGTCTGGAAGTTGTACCAGACGGCAGGAGTGACCTCCAGACGTCCGGAGGGACCATCGGACGTCTGGGATCTAGGGCAGACGTCCCCGCAGACTTCTGGACGTCTGGGAAACCACGCTGAACAGGTAATTCTCTGATCCACTTTTTAAGACGTCTGGAAGGAGTTCCAGACGTCTGATTTTGCACAGTATCGTCTTTTTCGACCCGTTTAGGGCCCGTTCGGGCTCCGTTTTCCGCGATTCGAGTTGCGTTCTTTTCAGAAGTAATTCCTCTACCCGTCTACAGTAGCTATACACTGTTTTGAGACACTCCTTGTGTTTGATCCTTGTGATAGGACCTCGTTCGGTTGCAGTCTTGAGAGTCGCGGAGGCACGCGGGATTCCCGATCACGCCCCCATTACTCCCGTTGTACCTGGTAGAGTGGCTTAAGTTTATTAATAAAATCTGTTAAAGTATGGAACCATAACTAGAAGCTAGGACATTGCATGAATCCTAGGAATGAGAAATGTATGGAATGATAGCTCCTAGGTGATGCATGAATCCTAGGGCTGGAAAACTAGTTGTATGCTAGATCCTAGGATGTGACATGAACCCTAGGATGGAAGAACTAGTGGAATGTATAATACTGCAGTCTTGGAAAAAAAATGGAAAGGAATATAAAGCTGCCTGTAATTTGAATTAATAGCCGTCTGTTATGAATAAAGAAACATGATTGAGATCATGGATTTTGAGAACGTGAATCTGGAAAGTGAAACATATGATGTTCTGAGATAAAGAGCTGGAACCCTACGGGGAATTAGGAGTGGAACTCCTGGAAAGAAAAAGGAATGGAAACTGAGATGTAGTTTGTACTGTCTCTTGGGTACGCAGTACCAAGGGAAGTACCTGTACCTGTTTAGTGCAGAGTGGGGTCAGCCGCCCCAGGGACCCGGGGTTAGGATTGGCCGCTCTGTACCGACTTGTTGGCCCTCGTGTACGTAGTACCGAGGAGAGCTAGTAGTGTTAGGAGAGTACTAGCTACCCCACGGGCCCCGGGGTTCTGCTAGCCTCCTTCACCGACTTGTTAGGCCCACTAGGGCAAACCAGGGTAGTCAGGCGAGGGTGCGCGGACTGTGGAGGGGCAAGGCCCCGGTTTGGTTACTGTGGAGGGGTTGGACCCCTGTTACTGAGAGGGCTCTGCCCTGGTTCCGTGCTGTGCTTTGGGCGCACCCGTTAACGGAAACGACTGACCGCGTGCCAGTGCGGGCTAGCTACCTGTGCGTTTATCGCACGTGCCGTAGTCACCGTTACGTCTGTCAGTGACCTTGGGGTGGTTGACTGAGGGTAGGATCACCACGGGGGACTCTCCCGGCCAGGAGAGCACCACGTGCTACTTCTACTTTTGGAAAAGACTGCAATCAAGATCGTTCCCACGAGGACATTCGAGATCAAGTAAAGGATCTGAGAAACAAATGAAATAGTGAGAAAAATTGAAAGATGTGAATAAAGGAAGTAATAGAACATAACAGCTACTGTACACTCTACTGTTGCCTTTAGTTAGTCTGCCACTCTACTCAGCGTTTTGCTGACGTGTTACACTCGTTACCTTTTTCAGGACCAGGTGTTGAGCAGCCAGGGTCGGCGGCTGCAGAGGACGCTGGGTCGAGTAGGGTCCAGTAGAGTTACCACAGCCTTTTGTACCTCTTTTGTTTCTGTTCTAGTGAGTAGTTTTTGTTTCCGCTGTACCTTCTTTACCTGCAGTTCTTGTTATATGATAAATGCTGTTTTACTGTTGTGGTGGTACCTACTGTAGTAGTTTCTTTCCTTACTGCTGTACTTTCTTACTGTTAGTTATATTCATGCTGAATGTGGTATATTTTACTGTCTTTTGGTTACTTCCTTGTTGGACGACTAGGTCTTGGGATTAGTCGAGTCGGTCCGGTTCTCGTGTCTCGTAGGGACTCGGGAACCGGGTCGTTACACAAGTAGAGGAATTCATACGAAAAGCATTGGTATCTTAATTAAGAAAATCGGACTTCAAACGAACCCTAAACGGGTTAAAACAGGGATTCTGACTCAAATCAGACATCTGGAACAACTTCCAGACGTCTTAAAAGAGTCTAGAGCCATACCTCAAGTCCTGCACTACTCCTCAGACGTCCAGGAACTCCGCTGGACCGTCTAAACCCAGTTCCAGATGTCCGACAACCTCTCCGGACTTCTGGAAGCGCTTCCCGTCGTCTGGTCCCTCGCCCAGACGTCCGAAGTGCATGGGAGGGCGTATCCCGCTCCTTCCCGAAGCAACACCTACGCGAATCAACCGAAATCTTTTTAAAAAGGTAAGGAATAGTGTTTCGGCGGAGCAGCCTGTATGGCTGTATCATCAAAGGAGACGTACCTTTGCGAAGCCTCCTTCTCAGACATCTGGCACCACCTCTAGACGTTCGCATCGTCTGGCGGTCATCCCAGATGTCTGATTCTGCGAAAATCCCAGAACCAGAACCTGCCTTCGCCTTCTCGCTCCGTGCGTGGCCGCGCCGCACCCTCTCGCCTGTTACTCCGGCTGCAGCAGTGTTAGGGAGGACCTCCCCGATGCACTCCTCCGCCTTGCGCACGCACCGATCGGTTGTAAGTTCATTGGCGAGCTCCCATGCGAGCTTGTAGCTTACTCTCCTCTCCTTCTCACGCTGCTCCTCCTCTCCTCTCACGCCGCTCCTCTCCGCCGCTCGTCGCTCTGCTGCTCTTGCTGGGGAAAGGAGGGAAGTGGCTGGAAGTGGGGTGAAACAAGGTAGAGGGGGTTTATATAAGGGTGTGGGGTTAGGGTTTTCGTCTGGCGGAAGGAGAGAGAAGGAGAAGAAATGAGGGACGTGTACTGTCTGCACGCAACACGCACGCAAACGCGAGCTCGTACACAAAAATTTTGATTTCCAGACGTCTAACCCAAGTTCCAGACGTCTTAAAGGGCTTAAACAGCACGGGTCTTAACAGGAGGGAACCATGTGTGCCTTCTACTCTTCGGAAAAGTCTACAATCAAGATCGTTCTCACGAGGAACATGCGAGATCAAGAAAGATATCTGAAAAGTAAACCAATGGATGAAAAGGAATGACTTGTAAAATAAATAATTGGAAAAGATAAACTACCTGTTAGCTTTTACTACTTTAGCTAGTTTGGTTACCACTCTACTCAACGTTCGTTGACTCCGTTTTTCTCGTACCCCTTTACAAGTCCAGGAGTTGTGTAACCCGAACAGCCGGTTGCAGAGGGTGCTGGGCCCAGTTGAACCCAGCAGTAGTTCTTATCATCTTACTTCCTTTTTGTTAGTGAGTTCAGACTCTTGTTACTATTTACGTTTCTGTACTTTGTTTCCGTTTTACTGTTGTGGTGGTGATATGTACTGATAGCAGCTTTTACTTCCTTTACTGTTATACTATTTTACTGTTAGTTACTTAGCATAGTGAATGTGGTTTACTTTCCTACTTTTTGGTTATTTCTTGTTGGACAACTGGATCTTGGGATTAGTCGAGTCGAGTCGGTCTCGTGTACTATAGGAATTTGGGAACCGGATTGTAACACCTACGATTTCATCTTTAGCAGCTCCTCGGATCCCTTCAAGTTGGTCGTTCTTAGGTGATCATGTCCACGATGAAGCTGTAGTGGGCGATTTTGAGCTGAGACGCTTCCATCGTCATCCTTGCATCCATTGGCCCCATCGATTGTTTTTGTGGCTACATTTTTTTCTTTTTCCTTTATTTCTGGTTGTTTCTTTCTTGATGATGGAGCATGCTAGAAATTGAGCTTAACATGATCAAGTTCCAATCAGTCTTTGATTATCGATTTTCCTGCCTCATGCAAATCATCGATGCTCTTTAATGGTGCAAATCGTTATTTATGTGTGGAACATGTCTTGAAAGCATGTTGAAATGAGCACCTGGATTTATATGTTCATGTATTTTTTATTTTTCACCTTCTTGGATGAGTGTTACTCCCTTCTTGGGAGGTGTCATTGTAAAATAAATGTAATTTAGTGGCAAATAGAATAGTGTCCTCCAGTCGCACACCTCTTTTGCAGCAACAACTAAGTCGCCCCTCCTCCGGCGAGGTCAACCTTTATCTCCTCCTCACCCTTTCTTTCCTCTCCTCGTCCCTCTTAACAACCCCAACTACCTCTCCTACCACCCAAGACCACCCAAGACCACCCAACTGATGCCCCCCATCAGCCCTACCATCCCCGACCACCCCTCCTCATCATCAAGACCACCCTTGTCGGTACCGATGACTCTGTCAACTGCAGCATCCTTCACCTCAGCCCCAACACCTTCTACGGCTCCTACAACTCCTCCCAACCCTTCATTCCTCGGTCCATCCTGGTCGCCTTCTCCCTCCTGTACTCCCTCCTCGACCCCTGCCACCACATCGATTCCTCCTACGACCCAACAATCCTCCCAATCTCATCCTCTATCCTCGTTACGATCTTTTGCAGTCCACATTCTCATATATTTCCTGAAATGCCCCAATGTATATCCGGCATTGGGGTTCATCCACGCGATCATTTGTTTGCAACAATCCTCTGAGCGAAATCATGCATCATCTCTATCTCTCCAGCTATGATGATTTATGCTCCATTGTGCACAACTTCATTTATGCATCATCCCTCTCCAAGAAGAATCGGGGTTTATGTTTGAGATTAATTAGAGGTTTTCATTTTGTTCCTAGGGCTAAGGGTCCTGCCATCATGCTGTTTAACTGGTGATATTATGGGTTTGCAAAGTAATATTATTGCTATGTTGTTGCAGGAAAAGGAAGTACCAATTTCTTCAAGAAGATATTTTGAGTAATTCCTGCAGGTATGATCCTTGGGTCCTTGCTTTAATCATATTAAGTTGTTAGCAAGTTTACGGATAGTTTTACTTTTCACATTTCAATTAAAGGTGAATAAAATTGCCAAAAGTAGCAATTGATTTTAAGAGGGCATTCATGACTCATTAGGCTGATAGAATGCTGAGAAGAATCAGAAGTAGGGATGAGGTTGGAAGAAAGGATAGACATGTGCCAAAGATGAACACCAATTTACTATAGATATAGGCATAGATGTTAATGTAGATATATCTAATATATAAGGGATAGGCCTGGTAAATAGATTCCCATCCAAATATTTAATATACAAATATGTGCTACAAATGTGAATTGATCATTTCTTTCATAACATATATAGTGTTCAATCCTTGTGAGCAGGTCTTAGACTTGTTGGTCCCAACTCTTTGATGTTGTGATATGGATTTAATTTTAGCAATTGTTCTCTACCCAAAGTAGTAATATTTTTGTTTATACTAAACTGAAATGTCAACCAAGATAGTTTAATTTCTACTTACAGTAGACTTAAAATACAAATTTATGGTAAGTTGATTTGTTTTCACTATTAGGGATCTCTGTTATACAATAAAGCTTCACATTATTTGTGTCAAATTCTTCTCCAATATAGTTGCTTGGTGAATATCACCATGGTTATATAATGCACTTCATGAAAACTTTGAACAAACATTGAGAAAACTTGAATAGGTGACCGTATTTGATGAAGGGATTAAAACTAACAAAGATAGTTATGCAAAAACATGTACTTTCAAAAGAATAGAATAAATAGACAAAAAGAAAAGCAACTTTGGTACTTAAAGTGCCTACAAAATATCGTGTATTATGAAAATTGTGGTTAATAAAATGAAAAACCAAACTATTGGAGGGTGCATCATCCCATTGTTTCTCGAAAATTTGCTACTTGGGAAAAGAGAATCTAGTTGATTGGTAAATGAATATATTTGTATAAATGAATGTAAAACAATACAGCTTTAGTAAAAGCAATTGCTGAACTTATAAGCATGTCATCTAACAAAATTATAGGATACTCTCTGAAGATAGTGTCCATCTAAATGTCTTGTATGTTACCTTCAGAAAACACATTTGGCCTTTTCAGTGGGTATAATGTTGACAACAACAAAACAAAGCACTTTAGTATGATATAGGAAAAAGCAAAAGATAATAAATGTTGATAAATTTGAGCTCAAAACCATAACCACAACGAATCTTAAGGAGAATCTCAAAATAAAAATGTAGCTCTCAAACCAAATTGAAAGGCTAAGAACACACAAAAACATAGGAATAATCCAACACATTTAAATGGAAAGTTGTCTCCTCCATGGTCATTGGGTTCCTTGAATGGGTAGGCAATGGGGATAGAGATCCAATGTTTTGGGTTCACCATTTGCTCTTTTGTTTCGTTGTGAGATTAGAGGTTTTCTTTATGGTAGGCGAAAAAAGGAGTAGGTGAAACCTGTGGATAGGGTTGAGGAGATAAACAAGAGGGTTGAAATTAGGTGTAGAGTACAAGAAACACCTAGGATGATGTAGAGGTTGCAACATTTGTTCCTCGATTAGGTTCTTGAGGGATTGAATCAGAATAGAGGAAGGAGAGGGGTAGAGAAGTACATAAAGGAAAGATTGAAAGGGGATGAAATAAGGTTCATCTTCATCTATATATACGAAAGGTTTGCTTCATTTCTTCCTATGCAAGGATTGCTGTGATAAAAGCCATTTCATCTTCATGATCACAATTTTGTTCTTTTAAAATTTGGGGGTTTTCTTCTACGTGATTGGATTCACCAAAGAGCTTTTTGAAGTAATGAGTAAAGCACTATACCAAAAAAAAAACATGAAAGTAGGTCTGAATCTCTTCCTGTTTGCCCATATTGTTGCCATCTCCTTTCTCTATCTATGTTATTAGAGCTCTCTTCCTTCCTATTCGGGTGCATATAAGTGGTAAAGTTTAGTATTTCTTACCCCCATCCTTGATCTACTTGTGCCGAGAGTGTTGGAACCAATAAATTTCTTCATTTTGTAACACTTCCTCATAAGCTTCCTCTAATTTTTGCCGTTGATGTAGATCTTTGTCCTATGTTCCCCCTGCTTGTATATCATTCATTTTATCTTCTATTCATCTTCTCTCCAAAGTGAAACTTCTGTTTTTGCTCACTGCGATAACTTTGACTACAAGTAGTACCTTTATTTTTCAATGATATCTCCTTGGGAATGCTCTTCCCAACATTCATGAATCACTTGGCTGCGCGCCTTTTCTTCTAACCACTATGCTGCGGTATTTGTTCATGTGCTACAACTTGTCAGGAAATGGTGAATGGACACTTCCCAAAATAAGGAGTAGTAGCACCCCAAGTTTAGGAAATTGTAAGCACCAATCCCTTATGGTCATTGCCTCATGTAGTCTCTCAGTCATTGATGACGTCCTCTTTTTATTTGACTAGGTGTATGGTGGCCTCGCTAATCTAATTAAGATTCATAAGACCCAACTCCGGTGCAAATTTTCCAAGTGTTAGCTCTCAAGATTTGCTTGGTGATCCTCCATCCCCAATTAAAATCTTGTTACATCATCTCCTTTCTACCTCCAACATTTTTTTCCAAAAACTTCTCTTCCTATATGTTTCCTTAGGAGAGCCAATATATGCAAAACAAAGTCCAGCAGGCTGAACCAATGCCAAAAATGTCTATCAGAAAGCAGTTTAAATTAGAGTATCTGATAAGAAAATTAAGTCCTTCCTCAATGAGCAAGATAATTTCCACAGATCTCAAAAATCATATTGTAACCATGGATCTTATTCTTAATTTTTCAATGTGCTCAGATTGGAAGTGGAATTCTAAAATAGAGTGTACTATTGGTCTGCAGGATGAGAGGAGGTTCTTGAGTGAATGAATTGGCAAGGATCCTCTTAGACCTCTGCAATTTCAGGCCAAAACGCTCATTGCAACATGTGTATCTGATCAGTGTCAGGTACCAGAGCCATACTGAGTGTTGCTTCTTCCTTTATGTTGGGATCTTTAACTTCATTTCCTTCTTTCTTCTTAACCCCCAGTAACCATTGCAGTATATTCTTATTCCATTTGTTCTCTCTTAGTTATTTCCCACTTGTCCTCTCAGTGTGACACTTGGAGTCTTTCCTCGTTACTTCAAAGGGGCAAGCGTCAATGGTGGCATGTTGATCCTTGGAGAGATAGTAGAGTTGGGTGTTGTCACAACCTGCTTGTTTAGTACCAATAAGTTGCAGTAAACAGGCTCAGCTCTGTGATCTATCTTAGTTTTAACACCTCTCAGCTGGATGCTTATTTTTGTTCAATAGCTATTTTTGTGCTTTTGATTCACATACAGGCTTCTCCTGTGCTGAATGATACTTTGGCTTGAGTAGATTGCGATAATACAATCCATATCTTCCTTGTGCACACTTAATTTTCTATTTATTTCCATTTGTATCATTTGTCGGGTTCCATGTCTAGTTTTTAAGCAACTTTTGTGTGAAGGTGTTTTGATTCATATTTTGGCTCTTTTGTTGCATGTGAAATGTGCTTTAATCTTATAGCCACCAAGTGATTTTTCTCTCATGAGAACTTTCAGGCGCTAAATGTGACAACATTGAACCTTTGAAAATGAATTGCGAATACTTGCTTTTTTTTATTTGGAAGCTAGTGTTGGGATGTTTATTTTCGACATGTGCGGTGTGGTAGATCGTGGAATTGATTGAGATGTTAAGGTGGATGCATGGCTACATAGAAAAGATTGCATTTGGAAGTAGACTATCCCAACATGAGGTAGTTTAATTAATACTAGTAGAAGATAAATAAGAGGGACTTTTGAGGTGGTTTGGGTACCTGAGGAGATGAACATATGAAGTATAGATCAGAACTCCAACTGCATCACTGTCTAATAGCCAAGGTCATCAAGGTCAGAGCTATGGCGTTATCCACTAGTGGGGGTGCACCTTAGAGTTTGAATTTGTTTCCTCGAACTTCAAGTGCATTAGTACATGTTTCTGTAGTACCTGATGGTAGAGTTTCCATCAGATAGACATCTCCTCAATGGTAGGCTTTCTCTTCTGCTATGTTACATTCATCATGTTCTTTTCTTTAACAAGATAGAGAGAATGTGGCATTCCTGAAGAGATAGGGATTGAGGGACCTTACCTTTGCAGATCTTGCACTAAGTGGCTCCTACTTATTGAGTTGGAGACAAAATTGAGAACCCTGTCTATTCTATTAGCAGCTAGGATCGAGTCTTCGAAAACAAATCTTGTGGTTCTAACTGAAGTCAAAATTAACCCTTCTCCTTGTGATTCTTTGGATGTCTTGTTAGAAATTATGTCTTCAAACCTTTATGGATATCTCTTGGTGCCTTTTTACTATCTTCTAAATGTGTTTTCCTGAAATTACACCACAACTTAATCCTTCTTAGAAAATCAGAAGCACTTTTTTCTCAACTTGCAAGTACTTTTTTCCTCTTTGTTAGCACCCTCTATTTATGTTGTTACCTGGTTTTGATAGGAAAAATGTTTGAATTAAAAATAAAAGCTGCTAGCATTTAAGGACATGCAAGATTCAGAAATTTTGTTTGGTAAGAATGCGAGATTGACTTGTGATAATTTAATAAAATTCTATTTACTTCAACATAATTTCCTTGTGAAAAAATATGTTACAACTAAATGTTATGGTGGTGCTGTCACCAAAAAAAGAAGTCGGAAGCTGCTTCCAACCTTCTAGTTGTCTTTTCAACATTTGAAAATGTTGTTATTGTAGTTTTTTTCATGCCTTTTTGTTAGTTGTGCTCGTAGTAGAGGATTTGAAAGATGGGACTAAGTTTCGAAAAGCTATACAATTTTGCAAAATGTTTTTTTCTTCCAAAGAAAATTGGTGATGGTTTAGATGCAGAGATAAATTTTCAATCAAACAGGTGCTTCTAAACTTTTTTTATATATACTGGGAAGAAATTAGCATCTCTCATACACCAATCTTCTTGGTAAACGTAGGGATGTGGATCTAAACTCGGTTCTCTCCTGTGTTTCTACATTTTATGAATACTAAAGTTGACATAGTGCATCTCTTGAGAGGGTATCGGAAAAGTTTTTTATTGACCCTTATCCTAAAAGAAATTCTAATTATTGGCTATCTCATTTTGGCTCAGTTGGGAAAAGAAGGTGCCAACATACTTTCTCGAACTATAAATTAATGGTTGATTTTGTTGTCGTTAATGTTGCTTATCATTTATTAACTGTTCACTTTTCTCTTATAATCCTTTTATCGAGTGACAGAGATATCACAACAGACTTGAGAATGGGCATGTCATCATGCAATTACCGGCATAGATAAATTTATATTGGAGGATGACTATGCTTTTGTATATGAATTATCAATCTTTGCTTTATGGAGTAATATGTTTAATGAACAACTACTATTGTTATTTAGCTACTCAGTAGATTGTTGATGGACCGTCTGGCAAAGATGGGAGAGGTGGAAGAGGTGCTGTCTTCAACATCATTCCTAGTAGCATCAGAGCTGCAAAGGTATCTCAAGCATGTACTAGTTATTTTTCTGTTTCTTGTCCCACTGCCACACTTTGCATATAGGAGTTCAATCAATATCAGGTTTTGATGTAAGGAGTTGAGCTTGCTGAAGGCTAGCCTTTGATTTGTATTTGTCTCCCAAAGTCTATGATGGTTTATATCCTTTGGGCTTGTGAAATGACCCTTCCCAAGGGTCATTGGACTATTTCGGGAGATTTGGGAGGGATTTGTTGCAGTTTGCGACCTCCTGAAACTTGTGTGGGGGTCCTGTGGGTAAAATAGGACTGATGGGGGGGTATTTTTACAATTTACCTTGGTCCCACACCCTTCCAACGCACATCCTAAACCCTAACCCTAGGCTAAAACCTATAAAACCTCCCCCCCATCCCTTGGAACTCGAGCCCTACCTCTCCCCACGTTTCCTCCCTGCGGCTACACCTTCCTCCCCCTTTCTTCCCGTGTCTCCTCTGCTGTGCAAGGAGCTGAGCTACTGGAGCTTGAGCTTGCGTGGAGGAGTTGCTGAAGCTTGGCCGCGAGGAGAAGTTCGTGAGGAGCTGGGAGCATGTTGGGAGCTAGCTGCTGTTGAAGCTCCTGTGTGAGGTGGGAGCGGGTAGGCATAGAGGGAGTCTGCGGCGAGGGGAAAAACCTCGCAGACGGTTTTGCAGAATCATTTTTCTGCAGAATCCGATGTCTGAGAGGAACCTCAGATGTCTTATAGGACGTCCAGAGCTGCATCCAGACGTTTGATCCTATACAAAAATCAAAGGTAACACCCTCCTCGAGGATTGTACTTTTCGTACCATCTCCCCTTAACCCTGCTGTAGACCTAACCGCAGTTGAGGGTTGTCCATGTGTGGCGCAAGGCAAGAGGAAGACCCCCCCGCGAGGGAAGGAGGCTTTGTGAAGGGCCCTGGGAGAGTTTTCTCTGCAGATCAAACGTCTATATCTTTCAACAGATGTCTGATCAGACGTCTGGAGGTAGCACTTGACGTCCGATAAAGCAGATTCAAATGGTAAGGTCCTGACTGCCTGTTTCTTTTCGTACGTATTGTCTGCGAGTGACTGAATATCATTGTGTGCATGCAAAGTCGTTGGGAAGGTGCGCAAGCACGACGTCCCAGACACTTTAGGACGTCTGGACGTCTCTCCAGACGCTTGACATCTGTTCTAGACGTTCGAGTACACTGTTAGACGTCTGGAGAAACCCTAAGACGACTGTGAGGGGTTTCAGACGTTTGGCCTTCAGCACAAAACGCAAGGTGAGCTTCCTGTTACCGTTTAAGATGTCTGGGACTTCTCCCAGACGTCTGATGTTAGTTTGATTTGATGGATTCAGGCATCAGGCGGTTGGTCCAGCTGGACCAGCCTGCCTGGTAAGGTTCAAGTGAACCGGGAAGGGTGTTTGGTTGGTTTAGAGCCCAAACGAAGTCTATTTTTTGTAAATAAGGCACCGTTGGGTTCCTATTGGAAGTTCCCATGTGATGGAGTCTTGTTCTAGCTATTTTGAACTCTTTTTCCTATCTCGAGAAATATTGAAATGGTTGGTCTGATCATCCGTGTTAATAGGATGCTCGCCCGTGGTGTAAACAGGACCCGCAGAGGCTACGCGGTTCGTCGTTTGTGCCCCCACACCTCCCGGTTACTCTGGTAGAGTGGTCTTTACTATCCCTTGTGAATCAGATGATGAAAGTGTATGTTATTTAGAACTAATTGGTTGAAATCTAGGATGTACAATGAAACCTAAAGGTGAGATAGAAAAATGAATAATTATACATGTCGTGAATATTAATTGTGGTAATGTTCCTAAATATGCTAAATTATGAGTTGCTTGCTTACATTCGTTGAATCATGGCTTGAATTGAAATACATGTATCTTGTTTAGCTGATTGATGAGATAAGTGTTGAATTGTGAAACTATGAGCTGCCTGTTATACCTTAAATTTATCATGATATGAATAGAGGCATGTGTATGGTACGGACGTAAGAAATTCCTATGCACGAACCCTGCAGGGAACTAGAAGAGGAACTCACGTGTACGGAATAAATATCGGATGTCGATGGAAAGTAGCTGACTCTCGTGTACACGATATCGAGGAGAGCTACTGTACTTAGTGTAAGGGGGAGCTAGTTGCCATATAGGGTTCGAGGTTAGGACTGACCCCTCTTACACCGACTCTTGTTAGGCTCATTGGGCAAACCAGGATAGTCGGATGAGGGTATGTGGACTGTGGAAGGGCGAGACCCCTGTTCTGAGAGGGCAAGGCCCTGTGCTGTTCTGTATTGTACTTTTGGGCGTACCCGCTAGTGAAAACGACTGACTGCGTGCCAGTGTGGGGTAGTTATCTGTGCGCTTATTGCATGCGCTGTAGTTACTGCTACATCGCAACCATAACCTCAGGGTAGTAGATCGGATATAAGACTTCCACGGGGTGCTCTCCCGATCAGTAGAGTGCCACGTGTACATCCTACATTACTGGAAAACTGCAATCAAGATCATTCCCTTAGGGAATAGGAAGATTGAAAGACATTGTTGATCTTTTGTTAGAAAACTAACTTGTAAACACTAGTTGTTAAAATAACTGTTGTTTGGATAATTAGATAATTACATGTAAATCTGTGATTTTTTTATTGCATAAATGATATAATTGTTGTATATGCCACTCTACTCAGCGTAAGCTGACCCTCCCGTTATATATACCCATGTACATGTCAGGGAGTCGAGTAGCCAGCACCACCAGCTGCAGAGGGTGTTGGGCTCAATCAAGCCCAGCCTTAGCTTCTAGTATTAGTTCTCTTTCAGCCTTTTCTATTGTAGCGAGGAATTCTATTTCATGTTGAACTCGATGGTGTGAACTTTTATTGTCGTGATGGCTAGTTTTGGATTATGTTTAATGTCTTTTTGAGCTCCAGTTATTTTTCACAGTTTCCTTTAATTATTCTAGCTACTTGCATGCGTGGTTTGTGTTGGTTTCATACTTATGGGTTGGTTTCTCGTTGGACGACTTGGTCTTGGGGTTAGTCGAGGTGAGTTGTTTTCGGGTTCCCACAGGGGTTGGATTCGGGTCGTAACAAGATGGTATCAGAGCAATGTCGTCTCGAGAGATAACCCAATAGATTGAAAGTAACCACACATGTGCGTGTAGCTAAGATAGCCATCACAACGTGCCTTCTTGAATTACGCGTCTGAGTCTTATTTCGGACTTGTATCTTTGACAATCTCTATTCGTTTCTCTTCCATCTCCGTGTAGGAGATGCCTCGTCGCAGAGTTCGGGGAGTCGGTCGTGGGCGTGGCTGTGGACGCGGTCGTGGAGGCGGATGTGCAGGGCCTGGGGTAGGGGTCGATCCACCCCTCCTTCCAGGCATCCAGGCTCAGGACCTCGCCTAGCTGATTTGCAACATTGTTCGGGAGGAGTTTTAGCAGCCTCCTCAGCCACCACCTCCTGAGGATGGGGAGGGAGAATCCTCTATGCGACAGGGGAGCCGCCGTAGTGCAGGACGAGTTGGAGGGGGAGGAGGTGATCCTCCACCACTCCCACCACCCTCGGACACTTTTGAGCATGAGTCCTCCATGTCGGGAGGTGTACCTGTACCCGTTTTGCAGCTCCACCACGACCTGTTCGCTTAGTTCTGGAAGTTGAAGCCCCCCTCCTTCAAGGGGGAGGAGAGCCCGTATGAGGCTGAGGATTGGCTGAAGCAGATGGAAAAGATATTCGACACATTCCACCCTCCTGCAGAGTACTGCGTGATCTTCGTTACGTATCAGCTGGAGAGCGCAACCTATAGGTGGAGAGCGGTCAGAGGCTAGGAGGGAGGAAAGCCAACGTGGGATTGGTTTGTGGTGCTCTTCTACGAGCAGTACTTTCCATAGACCTGGTAGGACTAGAGGAGGCGGGAGTTCTATATTCTTCGTTAGGGGGTGATGATGGTCAGCTCGTACCGTACACATTTTTTGGAGCTGTCGCGTTTCGCCCCGTCAGCAGCCGCTTTGGAGGAGTGCCTGTGGAGGTTCATTGAGGGCTTCCGGCTTGTTATTCGGGGGGTATGTGAAGTTCTTGAAGCTGCCTACCTTCTCCCGCGTGGTTGAGGGGGCCATAACCTACAAAGAAACCAACTCGGCCGTGCGACACTGATGGACGAGGACGGAAGAGGCCCTACCAGGCTGAGCACTCTCAGGGTTGCCAGGAGAGGAGGCACGTGATGCTTGCAGGGGAGTTGACTTGCTCTGTGGGGCCACCAGTGGCCTTTGGGGGCCCCAAGCAAGGGTTAGCTGCCAGCGTTAGACCCCCACACAGTTACCAGTAGGGACAGAAAGAGGGAGGTTGCAACCCTCTCTGCTACCAGTGTGGCCAGTTGGGTCACATGAGGAGGGACTGGCTGTCTAGGGTTGGAGCACATCAGATGTTCCTCGCTCCAAGCACTGGAGGTTGATCCAGCGGCTGTGGGTACCAGGCTCGTGGGGGAGGATAGCAGCCACAGGGAGGATACCGGCTAGCTGCTACCCTTTCGGTTCAGAGCATGGCGGTGTCTTCCGCACCCGAAGTTGAGGGGTGTGTTAACGCCCAGACTCACAGAGACGCCAGAGCGTCAGGCTCCGTGGTGGCAGGTATGATCCCAGTTTCTAGCACTTGTTTATGTACTTTTTGATATTGGTGTTACATACTCTTTCGTCTTCATGAACTTTGCTATTAGTTTGGGGACGGGCAGCACTTTGTTAGAGGATTCGTTCTTGATTAGAGGCCTAGGTGGGCAGTTGTTCGTGGCTGAGGAGGTTTATTCAGACTGTGAGGCCACCATAAGGGGACACAACCTTCTCGTTGACCTGATTGTGATCAAGATGGAGGATTTTAGCGCGATTCTTGGGATGGACTAACTGTCCACCTATTACGCCCTGGTGGATTGCTTTGGGAGGAAGATTTTGTTCTTCATACCTGAGTTGCCTCCCTTTGAGTTCCATAGTCAGTCAGTGGACGGAGGGTTCAGCTGTATCTCCGTGCTTCAGGCAGCGAAACTACTGAATCAGGGGTGTGAGGGTTTCTTGGCTTGTGTTGTAGTAGAGCCTAGCCTAGCGGTTGATTTGCACAGTGTTCTGGTGGTCTGCGAGTACCTTGACTTCTTTCCAAAGGAGTTACCAGGACTACTTCCAGAGTGTAAGATCGAGTTCGAGATCTCACTAGTACCAGGGACTAGCCCCATCTCTATGGCACCATATCGGATGGCCCCGCTTGAGTTGCAAGAGCTCAAGTCCCAATTGCAGGACCTGTTGGAAAAGGGCTTTGGGAAGCCCAGTACATCCTCATGTGGAGCTCCTGTGCTTTTCGTGAAGGACAATACCCTTAGGCTTTGTATTGACTACAGAGAGCTGAATCGGGTCACCGTTAAGAACAAATATCCGCTACCTTGTATTGACGACCTCTTTGACCAGCTGAGAGGCACTACGGTGTTCTCCAAGATAGATTTGAGGTCGGGTTGCCATCAATTGAGGGTTAGGGAGACAGACGTTTCTAAGATAGCTTTTTGTGCATTGTATGGTCACTACGAGTTCCTAGTTATGTTGTTTGGGTTGACCAATGCCCCTGTTGCTTTCATGGACCTGATGAACTACGTCTTTAGACCGTACCTGGATCAGTTTGTGGTGGTATTCATTGACAATGTATTCGTTTACTCTCGGGATCAAGCGCAACATGAGCAGCATTTACACATGGTTTTGGATACTCTAAGACGCATGCTGTATGCTAAGTACAAGTGAGAATTTTGGTTGAGACATGTCACTTTCTTGGGTCATGTGATCTCAGGAGACGGATTGGCTGTGGATCTAACCAAGGTTTAGGCGGTACTCAGGTGGGAGAGACCACGTACCGTGACAGAGATACGTAGCTTTTTTGGATTGGCAGGTTACTACTGACGATTCATTAAGGGTTTCTCTCAGATTACACGTCCTATGACCTAGTTGACAAGGAAGGAGGTGCTTTTCACCTGGACGGACGAGTGTGAGTCTTGCTTTCAGGAGTTAAAGGAGAGGTTGACTTCAATTCCTGTACTTACCATCCCAGACAACAGTGGTGGATTTGTGGTTTACATCGATGCTTTGTTGCAGGGGTTAGGAGGTGTGCTCATGCAGCAGGGCCACGTTGTCGCTTACGCATCGTGGTAACTAAAGCCCCATGAGTATAGTTACCCCACCCATGACTTATAGTTGATAGCAGTTGTCTTCGTGCTAACGACATAGAGGCACTACCTGTATGGTGAGACTTTTGAAATCTTCACAGACCATAAGAGCTCAACATGAGACAGAGATGTTGGTTATAACTCATAAAGGACTACGACTGTAGCATTTCTTACCACCCAGGGAAGGCTAATGTGGTGGTTGACGCCTTAAGTCGGAAGGCACTCGCCCACTTGGCTAGTTTGCAGGCACAGAGTTGGAGACTCATTGAGGAGTTGGGTAGTTGGCGACCCCTGGAGCCACGAGGGTACTGTGGGGCTGTGATAGTGTCGAGGTAGATACGACTAGAGCTTTTAGATCGTATCATTGAGGGACAGATGGCCAATTCGTACCTATGGGCACTACGGGACAGAGCGTTGACAGGGGACCTAGGAGATTTTACTTTCACTGATGGAGTCTTGTGTATGAGGGGACGCTTGTGCGTTCCTGGAGATGAGGAGCTATTGAGAGAGCTCCTGACCGAGGTACATGGGTCCAGATTTACCATAAATCTCGGGAACACAAAGATGTACCATGACCTGCGACGTAACTTTTGGTGGAGGGGGATGAAGTGGGATGTTGGTAGTTTTGTGCAGCAGTGCCTGGTATGCCAGTAGGTGAAGGTTGAGCACCAGAGGCCTGCAGGATCGGTACAGTCACTTCCTGTGCCGGAGTGGAAGTGGGAGAGTGTTACTATGGATCTGGTAGTAGGGTTGCCTGTTACACAGTGAGGATACGATGTAGTTTGGGTGGTAGTGGACAGATTGACAAAGATGACACGGTTTCTGTCGATTCGAGTCACTTTTGGACTAGCATAGTTGGTTGAGGGTTGCATCAGAGTCGTAGTGTGCCTTCACGGAGTCCCTCGAGAAATTATTTCAGACAGAGACACTCATTTCACTTCCCATTTCTGGGCAGAGTTTTAGCAGGCCTTGAGGACTTGTTTGAGATTCAGTATCGCCTACTACCCCTAGATCGACAGACAGTCGAAGTGCACCATCCAGACACTGGAGAATCTTCTACACGCTTGTGTGTTGGACTGGAGAGGTTTCCGTGAGGAGCATTACCGCTGGCAGAAATTATGTACAACAGCTACTACTCGAGCAATGGCAAGGCACCGCACGAGTCCCTGTACGGGAGGTGTACGACACCCCTGAGTTGGGTTGAGGTAAGGATCAAATGGGAGGTTGGTCTTAGGTTGATCCGCCAGAGTCAGGAGGTGATAGAGTAGATCCACAGACGATTTCGCACAGTCAAGAGCAGACAGAAGAGCTACGTTGACCTGAAGCGTAGAGATGTATAGTTCGAGGTTGGGGATCACGTGTTTCGTCGTGTTTCACCCATGAAGGGTCTACAACGATTTGGTGTGAAAGGAAAGCTCACGTCGAGATTTGTGGACTTTTTAAGGTCTTGGAGTAGGTTGGACCCATTGCTTACCGACTTATCCTTCCTCCCTAGCTTTTTGAAGTATACGACGTGTTCCATGTGTCCAACCTTAGGAAGTATGTCGTCGATCCCAACCATGTCTTGAGCCACGAGAGCATCGAGGTGGGTGATGACTTGACCTATCCTGGGAGACTCGTACAGGTACTAGATAGAGCCGTTCGGAGTCCGAGACGGAAGGAGGTGCCACTGGTGAAGGTCCTGTGGAGAAACTAGCAGCACGAGGAGGCGACTTGGGAGCTTGAGGTGACGATACAAGAACGATACCTGAATCTTTTTGAGGGTACGTTATTTCTGACCTAGTTTGATCTTCTTTAAGTTTGTTATGCACACTTTATCTATCTTTGCATCTCATTTTAGCTTAAGTTTCGAGGGTGAAACTTCCTTTAAGTTTGTTATATTGGAATGACTCTTCCCAATGGTCATTGGACTATTTCGGGAGATTTGGGAGGGGTTTGCTGCAGTTTGCAATCCTTTGGAACTTATCTGGGGGTCCTGTGGGTAAAATAGGACTGGTAGGGGGTATTTTTACAATTTACCCTGGCCCCACATCCTTCTAACGCACACCCTAAACCCTAACCCTAGGCTAAAACCTATAAAACCTCTCCCCTCCCTTGGAACTCGAACCCTACCTCTCCCTATGTTTCCTCCTTGCGGCTACACCTTCCTCCCCCTTTCTTCCTGTGTCTCCTCTGCCGTGCAAGGAGCTGAGCTGCTGGAGCTCGAGCTCGCGTGGAGGAGCTGTTGAAGCTTGGCTGCGAGGAGTCGAGTAGCAAGCACAACCGGCTGTAGAGGGTGTTGGGTCCAGTCGAGCCCAACCTTAGCATCCAGTACTAGTTTTCTTTCAGCCTTTTCTACTGTAGTGAATGATTCTATTTCATGTTGGACTCGATGGTGTAAACTTTTATTGTCGTGATGGCTAATTTTGGATTATGTTTAACGTATTTTTGAGCTCCAGTTGTTTTTTGCAGTTTCCTTTAATTATTCTAGCTACTTGTATGCGTGGTTTGTGTTGGTTTCGTACTTATGGGTTGGTTTCTTGTTGAACAACTGGATCTTAGGGTTAGTTGAGGTGAGTCATTTTCGGATTCCCAGAGAGGTCAGATTCGAGTCATAATAGCTTGGATGATGGTCTTATTGATAAGCTCTTTGTGGTTGATTCCTTTCATATTATAGCTGTATTGTTCAACAATTTTCCTTAAAACAAATCCATTAAGTGGTAGGAATGAAGATGAGGGAGCCAGCATCTGTTTACCTTTGAAATGTAGAAAGAACATATAATTTTACTTGCCTTTTCCCTTTCAGGAAAAACCCATTTTGCTGAATGTAGCTGTAATTAGAATTTATACTTGGGATGGCCAATGGGGTATAAAGTTTGCGTCTAATTTTATTAGTGAGCCTGTGAGAGCAGCCAACTTAAAATTGATTGCTTAAGTGGAGAATCCCAACTTGTTAATGTTTACCTCTTACCAAAGATGTGGCACTACTACCCTTTTTAATCTCTGCTGCTGAACCATTGTGGCTCAGGTAAGATGTGAAACAGAGAAGGCATGTGACTCAAAACCAATTGGGTTAAAAGAAAAGTCCCAACCTATTCATTTGGAGAATCAAAATGTTGGATATTGACCTGACTAAATCATATTATAGAGTGGATGAAAAAATTGAACCTGTGTAGAATAATTTTTTAAATTTAATTTTTTACATGGTTTTGATAGTAAAAACCATTAAAAAATCTTGATATTTTTTTATGAAAGTGGAAAGGGATCGACTTGTTGGTTCAGTATTTGAACCAACACATTCCGATACTAGTAGCTTCCTGGTGTATTGGAATCTCAATACAAATATAATTGACATTGCATCATCTACAGGTTTCAATTGCAAAAGGATCTATTGTCACAGACTCACAAATGAGATGACTGAGCTGTGAGCTCTCCTAGAATTCATACTGTCACCTTTGTTAACTCAAAAAGATTTAAACTCATTTTCTCATTAGCTTCATCTAATTTAGATTTTGATCAAGTTATTCAATCTGAATTCACCAACTTTTATCTATACTAGATTTCATTGGATCAGATAAGTTTCAATGAGAGGCATAAGCCTTGTTTGTTTTTAACTTTGAGTGTAATTGTATGATTGTTTTCTTTGCTTGAGTCTAAGTAACTTTAGAGGCATGGTTCAATTTGTATACTGCTGCAGTTTCAGTTTGAGTCTAGTTTCAATCCTGTGGTTTAGTTTGTTCCTATTATTTTGAGCAACATCATTTTCAGCAATTATTTTTGTAAAGAAGGAACATTATTTTTGGCAACATCATTTTCAGTAATGATAAATAAATAGCTAAATCACCCTCTTGCAATCGAAAGAAGAGGCAATATACCTGGATTTGAGTTCTGTAGTTTAGTTTGTTCCAGTTATTTTGAGCAACATCATTTTCAGCAAGTATTTATGTAAAGAAGGAACATTATTTTTGGCAACATCATTTTCAGCAATGATAAATAAATAGCTAAATCACCCTCTCTTGCAACCGAAAGAAGAGGCAATATACCTGGATTTGAGTGCTGTATACATAGAGGTAACAATGACACAGTGTTCGTAATGAAAAAGAGCTGCAATTATAGTCTAAATGTTTAATATTAAACATTCATGAAAACAAGAGGTTGTCTTGGATCAAGTAGCCCAATGATACAGTCATGGGAGGTTAGCACTGGCAAGATGATTAAAGTTGAGGAAGGTGTGGGCAGTGGATCTCTTAGGGTAATGGAAGTTAAGGCACAAAACATGCATCTCATTGAAGACATAGTATAACTCTTGAGTGAGTGAGGCATGTTAAAATAAATTCTCCTTCTCCCCCTACTTGAAAATTTATTTATTTAGTGTCGGAACTCAACAATAGAGAAAATAAGTAGTTAGAAAGTTAAGCTAATAATTAAATAGCCTTCTTGTTCGTATATTGCTACTGTCATATATCAAAGGCATAATATTGCTTCTACTTAAATATCCATTGGACAATCAACCACATGTAAATGTTTAGACTTTGCAAACAAAATTGCAGGTTAAACAATTTTGTAAATCCATCCAATTGTGACAATTGTGTATCTTCTTTTACATATATAACTTATTTGGACATTGCAACCTCCTCTCAAAACGTTGATGGTGTGGCTATACATTTAAATTGTGATGGTTGAATTCAGTGGATCTTATCCAGTTGTAGTTAGTTGGCAGCAGATGACCCTCTAGCGACTGGGACATCAACCCTTAAAGATGAATTAAAAGAGAGCCGAGGAGCTATGCAATAGTGAAAGACAGGGGATGCACTTGGAGGGACAAATCCACGATGGAGTGGGATTTTTATATTTATGCATTTTACCTTTGTAAATTATAATGCTGCCATCCATTGAATTGGAATTGAAAAACCTATTGATGTACAACAATCTTATAAAAAGTATTATACCTTTAGAGTATTTATCATTGAATGTGTGCTTCCTTACCCTTTCATCACCTACTTAAATTATATATAGTTGCCATAGCAAAGTTATAATTGAATATATGAATATGTAATTTCAACCAATAATAGGTCCTTTTCTACCCATATAATCTTTGAAGTTTTTATAATTAATAAGGGGTTACATATTTCTATGTATAGTGTGACCTGAAAGAGCAATATGATTACTTAGTGTTGCCTACACTGGAAAAGTGTTCTGCGTCTGTCTTCGAGGAGATATATATCTTGGGTTTCTGTCAGATGACCTCACAGTTATGACAAGTGTTAAGGTGATGGTTAGGGAAATTCAATTGGTTATCCAAATTGTTGTTGAAAGTTATAAATTTTTGTTAAACTTTAAACTTTATTGATGGGGCATGCTAATGAAGGCTGTTTAGCTTCTAGTCAGGTGGTAATATACCCATCTTGCATTGTACTTAATATTTTACTGAAGATTAGTTTATCATGAAAGGTGATAAAAAGTTTAGTTTATCCTTTTTACGTCATTGTTGTTGTTTCTCCCTTGTTTCTATTCTTTTTGTGTTTTTGCCCGAAAGATAATCTCACTTGATTATTATTAATGTCAAATCCAGTGAAAGAAAAAGCCCATATCTTAGCAAATTGCCTTTTCAAATGGGTGTATGTAAGGTTATCATTTGCAAAAAAGTTTAGGCCGCCAAAACATTTTTTTGTTTAAGTTATGTTGCTCTTGCACTTTTCACAAATAATATTTTACCCTTGATAAAAGACTAGTTTCTTCCTTCTATATGCTTATTTAATTTGTTGCTTCTTTGTAGATGATAGCTGCCAATTGTGTTTGGCTTGCAGCAAAACTAAAGGAGAGCCCTAGAAAAGCAAAGCATGTTATCATTGTCTTCCATAGGATGGAGTGTAGGAAAATATTCCTATTGAGCATCTAGATCTATTCTTGAAGGTAGTCTTTAATGTAAATATTGCTTGGTAGTTATTTTCTTCATCATGAACAACATTAAATGATTGACTGTCTAGATTGGATTTGATTTTTAAATGATAGCTATAAGTACTTTTCTATCTTAACAACAAAAGTTTGTTGCTGAAATAGAAGCAATATTTTCCTTTACCTAGAGTCTACACACTCTTTTGCTTCTAAAAAAATGGTCATTTTGAATTTGTAATCAAATTTAGCTTTTCTTCTAACATACTTTTAATCTTGTCAAGAGTCTTTTTGAAAAGCTTCTGAAGCATCATTTGTTGTATATACATCATTCCTTTGAAAGTATGAAGCAGATATCTTTCTATCATTTGTCTCTGTTATGTAGTCGATGTGATTGCCTTCATTGAAGGGCTAGTTGACAAAGTGACATATGTTTGGTTTTTGGTTGAATTGCTTGGATAACTTTCTAGACTTGTGGTGAGCCCTTGAAGGTCTGCCTTTTCTCCACCTTGTATGAAGGACAAAGAAAGTAGAGTGCCTTTCTGCTTGGCTATTTATTACTAATCTGCTTATTTGGTCCATGGACTAGTCCTTGTGATGGAAAGATTAGACGATTCTTGGTAGTCCACCTTAATAGGTTACTTCCTTGGTAAGGAACCTTGATTTCCTCCATTCTTGCTAAATGTCTTGATTGTCTTGTTTTAGATTCCTTTCTTAGTACTCCTTGTACCTGTGCGCCAAGCAAATTTCTATCTTTTTTTTTTCATGTATATGGTAGAAATCAGCACATGCTTCCTATCATGGAATACAAGAAGGAATTGTGCACGTAGATGCTTATAGTTGACTTGTTTAGGCTTAGCAAACCTAGAAAGATTGCCATGGTTAGGATCACCCTCTTCAACTTGGGAGCATGAAGTTGAAACAATTAGTATTCAAAAGTCAACAAGTTGGGTAAATATTTGCATGGCCTGTGTACACTTATTTGGTTTTAGAAGGGATGGACAACACCAAAAGGGTGGAATGTGTAGTTTCACTGAGCTTCTTGGCTTTGTTAATCAAGGTGTAACCCAAGCCATTCCTTTGCGATTCTTTAGCTATGCAAACATTGTTTAGATGTGCCCCTGTAGACACTTATTGAGTCAGCTTCTTGTATCCAAATCAGACATTAACAAATAAAGGAAAATGGAATAGCATACATACATTTAAATATTTTATCTCCTTCAGCTACTAGCTCTCTTATCTCCTGTTACAGAAGTGATGGTGGGTACTTAGATGAGAATCTTTTCCCTTAGAATTCTTTGGTGACACTCATTTTTGTCCAATTATTTCATCTAACACATTCTTATCTTTTGGTCAAGAAGTGAGGATGTGAAACTAGGCATATTACCTGCATTGGTAAGTTGGGCTGTGAAATCTGCAGATACTTTTAATTTTGAATTAATTTCTTTTATATCTACGAGAATCAAGGAGACGTAAAAAGACGAGGGCATCTCAGATGCCTGAGTCATATTCAAGAATTCGAATATATTGGTAAAAGTAAGCTTTCCCCCTTCATGTTTCTTCCAACTTTCTAGGTCATGTGATACACCATCCAGTATATGTCACATGAGTAATACTTGATACTCAATCCAGGCTACTCCACTATTGGATCCCCTTATCCAACTTGCCAAGACTGGCTCTACCAAAGCAGTACTACGATTGGATGGTATATATGCACTGCTTTTAGCAGTGAAAATGCTTTCTGTCAATGCAAGAGCAAGTGTTGCTTATATTTATTTGCTCCAATTTATGCTCTTTCTGTCACAAGAGTGGAAATTAGTCTTAAGCCAAGTTTGACTATTTGTAAGACAGATTAATAATTGACTCATGCATTCTATACGAAATAAAATGAAAAATAGATTTTTTACCTCTTAGAAAAAAAAAGAGAAAAATCAATCCCCCCATCCGTTAAAAAATTTAGACATCTAATGTGTATCTTTCTTTTTGAAAAGATATCTAATGTGCCTAAGTCCTGGACTACACCTCATTTATCTGCACTCTTAAATCCTTATGGTTAAATTCATTATAATTTTTTTTTTTGCATTTCATGTAGATAGTGTTCTTTCTATCTATTTCTTTGATATGGCCTTTCATGTATTTTCTTATTTTTTTAGAACATTAATGTAAGTTGGGTATCATTTATACTTCGTACAATAATATTGACCATTGAGTGTTTCATGTAAAACTACCAATACATCTTCTTGTAAAATCATTATTGTTAACCACAGTTAATGGTACTATGTTTTTGTTTCTACTTTTTGTTTCCAAATCATGTAATAGGACTATAATATCTTAACTTCTATGTAATTTGGATGCTCCTATATGTTATTAGCTTGAGATTCCAGATGTGCTCCTTGTAGATTTACTCTTATATGCAGGGAGTAACCGTGACATAGATCTTGATGCTAAAGGGTTAGTACCCACTAAGTAAGTTCAGCTATGTTTCAAATCTTACTGAATTTAATTCTCTTGACTAACTTACCATTTGTCACCTATTGCTTGAAAGTTGCTATGCATTTTTTGGATGTGCGTTTTACAATCATGAGCTATGTAATTTATAGCCATAGAATGGTAATGTCTATCATGTACTTAATGATGTGTGTTGTTTACAATGGATGATTTATGTATTTTCCTTTCATGATTAGCTACTTTCATGGGTAACTGGGTCATTTTGATTTAGTTGGATGAAATGAATCAACCCATTATAGAAAATCCTAGGCTCTCTTATTTAGAGAGAGACCAAAGGGTGAAAGTACAGTACTACCTCTCAGGAGCTAGATACCCATAAGTCTATATAAGAAAGAAAAAATATAAAACATAAAAACACTATATGTTAACACCTCCTCAAGTTGGACAATGAATATCTATTATGCTTAGCTTGGATCAACACGCCTCAAAGGGAGATCTTGCAAGGGGCTTTGAAGATATCTGTAGCTTGCTCCTTAGAAGTGGCACTTATGGTATGTAAACTCCCACGTTGAATGAGATCTCGAGTGTAATGATGGTCAATCTCTATATGCTTTGTCCACTTGTGAAACATATGGTTATTGGTAATGTAGGCCGCTACTTTATTGTCACACCGCATCTTCATAGAGTTATCCAGAGAAATATGAAGATCTGACAAAACTGACTTGACCCAAATCATTTCAGTGGCTATTTGGGTCATGGCCTTATACTCTGACTCTACATTAGATTTAGATATAACTGCTTGCTTCTTGTTCCTCCAGGTAATCAGGTTGCCTGCAACAAAGGTGTAAAAACCTGTGGTAGATTTTTTGTCCCCAACACAACCAGTGTAATCAGCGTCAGAGTATGTTACAATCCCTATGGGCGTTTCCTTACGGAACAATAATCCTCGTCTAGGTGCTTTTTTCACATACCTGAGCACCTGCATTGCAGCCTCCCAGTGTTGCCTAATTGTCTTATCCATAAACTGGCTAAGCCTACCACTGACAAAGATAAGTCTGGACGAGTGATGGTGAGGTAAAGAAGTTTACCCACCAGCTGCCTGTATGCTCTACTGTCAACCACCTCAGATTTCTCATTGTATAAATGAACCTCGGGATCCATGGGAATATTTGCAACCTTAGCTGCTAACATGCCAGTCTCTTGAAGAAGATCAAGAGCATACTTCCTCTACAAGAGCACCACTCCATCCTTGCTACGTGCAACCTCAATGCCTAAGAAATACTTTAACTGTCCGAGATCATGACAAATTTCTTTGATAGGTGTCTCTTAACTTCATCTATCCCATCTCTGTCATCTCCGGTGATGATACGATCATCAACATATACCAGGAGTGCCACAGTCCCCTTGCCAGTCTTCCTGGTAAATAAGGAGTGATATGAAGTAGAGTGACTCAGACCAATCTGGTGGAGCACCTCTGATAGCTTCTGAAACCATACCTTGAGGCTTTGCTTCAAACCATAAATTGCACACACACTCCCCTAAACCTTGAAACCCAGGGGCTGCTGCATGTAAACTTCCTCTTGAAGATCACCATAGAGAAAGACGTTCTTCACGTCCAGCTGGTATAACAGCCAGTCTTTGTGAGCAGCCACAGAAATAAGTATCCAGACAGTGGCAAGCCGCGCAACAGGGGAGAAAGTATCAAAGAAGTCCACCTCATATGTCTAAGTGAATTCCTTTGCTACTAGCCTGGCCTTATACCTTGAAATAGTCCCATCAAGGTTGTATTTCAAGGCAAAGACCCATCGGGAGCCAACCAGTTGTGCACCAGTAGGAAGTGAGATGAGATCCCAAGCCTATCTATTTTAAAGTGCTGCCATCTCATCTTCCATGGCTTGACGCCACTTCGGATCAAGCATGGCATGCTAATAGGTAGACGAAATGTGTGATGTTGTAAGGGTCTGACAGAAGTTGCTAAATTAAGGAGCAAGACCATCGGTAGTCAAGTTACCTATGACCCAGTATCTGGACTCAGGTGCGCGGTGCCCTCCTAATGGTAATAGGGAGATTTGAATCATCTGGTACCTCTAACTGAGTTGCTGCAGAAGGAGCTTTGCCACTGTGGTGATCTGCACTGTCTGGGAAGTCAGGTCTAACCAAACTGTCACTGGCATCAGGTACCCTCAACTACCTGTGAACCATCAGTTGCTGGTGAGAGAGGAGGCCTCTGTAAGGTAGTATGATGTCTGTGATAGGTATGCAATAGCCCGTGCAATTTCTCAAAGTTATCTCGGGAGAAAGAACTCACCTGTCTATCAGCTGGAGGTCTTGACTGAGAAGTAGACACCTAAGTCTCTGTACACGGAACAGGTAAGGGAAGAAAGGCAACATCATTACAAGAGCTCCTCTGTCCAGTGACTGAGAAATATGACATATCCTCATGGAAAGTCACATCAGCACTAACATAATGTATCTTCTGCAAAGGATCATAACAATGGTATCCCTTATGTGTCCTAGAGTATCCCAAAAATACGCACTTAATAGCGCGAGAGGTCAGCTTGTCATGACCAAGTGATGGCACATGAACAAATGCAACACATCCAAAAGTCCTGGGAGGCACATGAAATAACTCGTCGTTTGGATGCAGAAGAAGAATCGGTATCTGCTCATGAAGAATTGAGTTGGGCATCTTGCTGATAAGATAAGTTGCTATCATAACTGCACCCCCCCAGTATCTCTGTGGTACATTATGATGAATCAATAGTGTACGGGCAACATCTAACAAGTGCCTATGCTTTCTCTCTGCAACCCCGTTCTACTGTGAAGTGTGAGGACAAGTAGTCTGGTGGACAATCCTATGGGTCCTATAGACTTCCTTAAGTCTGGTAGTGCAGAACTCAAGAGCATTATCAGTTTGCATTATCTTCACTGTGGCTGAATACTGTGTGCTGATCTCCAGAAGAAGGGTGTCTATGCATCCTCCAACCTCTGCCTTGCTTTTCAACAAGAATGCCCATGTGGCTCTAGAGAAATTATCTACGACAACCAGGTAGTATTGGTGTCCCATCCGGTCTGGGACTCTGCTCGGTCCCGATACATCCATATGGAGCAACTGAAATAATGTCAAAGATCCAGGAGATGTGCTAATTGGAAAAGAGGATCGATGGTGCTTACCAAATTGGTAAGCATCGCACTGTATGATAGCAACTGGGGAAATATGTGGTATCACCTTCTTGAGGCGATCCAGAAACAAGTGGCCAAGACGAACGTGCCATTGTAGAACACACTCGCTACCATATCGAGTAACCCCTGCAAATAGCTTCTGTCCTAGACGGTAAACACCATTCTCCTCCATACCTTTGACAACAATCCTCCCAGTGAACTTGTCCCGAACAACACATCTGACATCATCAAAGATGACTCTACAGTTGACATCCTTCGTGATTCTGCTTACTGACAACAGATTCAATGGGAATTTTGGTACGTGCAATGCACTAGACAACTGCAACCTGGGGGTCATGGACACCTCCCCCTTACCCCTAACTGGGGTGTATCTACCATCAGCAACCTATACAGTCCTTCCTGGGGGAACATATTATAGTGAACGAAAATAGGTCTGATCACCACACAAATGTTGTGACGTACCAGAGTTGATTAGCCACCCTGCTCCATGGTGGCTCTTATAATGCTCCTTATGTATGAGACTCACAAATTCTGTCATAAGTGTCAAGTAGATCACATCCAAGAAAAAATGGGAAATACACACCCCAAGGATCATACAATATGGGGAATACACACCTCAAAATCAAACCATAGATTTAGGTAAAAATCATATCATTGCTAGGAATCATTAATAGATTTGAAGTTAGATGTGTTCAAACCTGCATTTTTGTGGAAAGTACCTTCGGAAAAGCGTTGGCCTAACTTAAGTGCGGGGAGAACACCCAAGAAGGTCCTAAGAAGACCTAGGTCTCTTTCTCCTTGCTGTAGGGGAGGAGAGTAGCCTTAGAAAGGGGCTATAGCCCCCTCATACATGTAGCAGCATGCCGGTTTGCCGCTCTGAGTGTCGCCTCAGATGCCTGCTGCGCCTGATCGCCACTGCGCCTCTCTAAAAGGTGCTTTGCCGCTCTTCTGCGTCGCTCTGATCGCCGCCGTGCCTCTCTGAAACACGGCCGTGCCGCCTCAGATGTGTAGCAGCATTGCTGAAGCGCCGCCTCAGATGTGCAGACTGTCACTGGGTTGCTGCCTCAGGCATGCACAACTGCTGTGCGAGCCCACTGGAGCACTGCCTCGTGTGGGTGTCACTGTTGTGCCACCTCAGATGCATGGGACGGTCGTGCGCGACTGTTGGTGCACCGCCGGTGAGGCACTGCCACCGATCAGAGAGAAAGAGATGAAGAGGGATTTGGTGATAGGGTTGGAGGCCTACTTGGGTGGGGTATCTTGGGCACTGGTCTAGGGTCGCTGCTCTAATACCAAGTTGAATGAAATGATTCAACCCATTATAGAAAATCTTAGGCTCTCTTATATAGAGAGAGACCAAAGGGTGAAAGTACAGTACTACCCCTCAGGAGCTAGACACCCATAAGCTCATACAAGAAAGAAAAAACATAAAACATAAAAACACTATATGTTAACATATTTCATTATGTTATTTTTTATTCACATAGTTGCATCAATATTATTCTTTACATTTTGGAAAAACATCTTATGATCCTATTGGATATCCCCTTTAAAAAATGTTTCTACTAAATATGCTAAATATAGCTTTCGCAATAGTAAATTTGTCTATTACTTTAAACTATTTTTGTATTAGTTGGATGCAACAGTAATGTTTTTATAATCAAGTAGTACCATTCTGTGTTTATAAAAAAAATCATGGAAGCATATCTAGCTAAAATTTTTCAACCCTAAATTTTTGATTTTGAGATAATGGAAGGGAATTTTCATGTTTGCATTGACATGTCAAAACTATGTCGTAGCTATTTGTTGGAACCGGTGGTTTTCTGAGGCAGCACAAGCAATGACTCTTCAAGGTACTGAGATATTGCTTTATCCCATTGAAATTTAATTAGAACCACAGGATGTAGTGCTTGATTCTGAGGGACACTAAAAGCGAGATTTGCAAGGGCATGTTGGTTCCAATATGATATATCCCTTTCTTTCAATGAAGTCATCCATGCATTTAATTGTTTCGTATCTCATTATGGCCATCTCTTCTTTTCATAAATGTGTAGGATCCTCTTGTGGCAATTGGCTTTTAGATTAAGCAAGATTAAGCTGATCTTCTGGAGCTGGAACTGGCAGGCTTGCAAATGCCGAATCATATGGCTATATTCAACCAAACGAAAATTGCAAGCAACAAAAGGGAAATGGGAAGGAGGCTAACAAGAGGGATGAGTTGCTAGTGAAAGATATTTAGCAATTGGAAAGTTGGAATTAGATCTACAAAAGATACAATATGTCGTGCACAAATCCATTGTATTTTTATTTTTTTTGTATTTTTCTTTTCTTGTGTCACCATTAAGAGGAGAATATGTACTTTAATAAACTGGGAAGTCAATAAAAAAGACTTTGTGCTCAGGCTCATATGTTTGGTGTTTGTTAAAAAAATTTGTTTCTTAATAAAGAATAAAATTAAATCGTATATGCATCATTAAAGTGAATCAATAGTGGCAATTAAATTGTAAAAGAAAATGTTATTAAAGTAAATCATTAGTGATGATTTAGTGGTATAAGAAGATACCATTAAAGCAAATTAATAGTGGCGATTTAGAGATAAATAATTGCTACTAAATAATATCAATAGGTAATTAAATGATAAAATAAAGTGTCATTAGAGTAAATCAATAGTGGCAACTTAATGACAAAAATGTCATTAAATAAATTATATAGAGATACTAATAGTGTCAATTAAATTGCCACTAATATAAATCAATAGTGGTGAAATAATGACAAATAAATTGCCACTAAAGGTCATTAATAACAATATTTGTGGCAATTAAAGTGTTGCTAATACCATTGATTTAGCGACGATTATACAATTGCTGTTAACTTTTTAGTGACATCAACGAATGTGGTAATTAAGCGACAATTATTTTAAGTTACTTCTCAACATAGTTAATTAAGATTATTATTCTTAATTAATCGTGTAAAGATTGGACTTAGGTTAACTTGACTTGTTAGGATATTGTCGTTAATTGTAGTACAAAGTCAAGCTAACTTAATATTTTAGATTTTATTACTTTTTAACTTGTTGAATCAAGGTTGTTTACTAGGAGGTATAATTGTAATTTTAATTCACCATTTTATTGTTAAGTAAACAAATAATTACTTATTTTATTAATTACAGAATATGTTAAGCTCATGAATAATTGCACATAGATTGAACAATTAAAATTTACAATTATTCCATTATAAAAAAGAAATATACATGAAAGATTGTTACAATGAAAAGTTAAAAGAAATGACTAATACATCAAGTGCTTACAAAATGAGGCATAAAAGATATTTCAATATAACATGTATGCCTTTATTACATTAAGCTCATCAAACACTTGATATCTCTTTTAAAAGCCTTCAGCCTTTGGTCATTAGATGTCCTTTAAGATGATTAGATGACTTAAAAAATGGAATTTAGACTTCCAATTAGTGTATCAGACATTTGATTCTTTCTTCATCTTTCTTTTGCTTTCTCTTCATTCTCTCTGTTCTCTCTTAAATACCTTGACTTTTCTCTCTTCTTTTCTTTTAATTCTTAACTCCTCTCTTTAACTCGCCTCTTTCTTCTTAGATCTCTTTTCTTTCTTGTCACTGTACCTCAATTTTATCCACACTTAGCCATTTTTCCGAACTCATACCCACTCTTACACTTAACAAAAATGGTTTAATGGAGGGCTCGGACCTTTCGGGGATATGCAGCACCCATAGAGTGGGACCAGATCCTACTACGTCCAAGCTTAGTTTATTTAATGGTGGATTTTAGTCATTTAGGCAATGCACAGTACTAGGCTCACACGTTCACGCTCACGCTCACGCCCACTCGGGTCCATGCACACACAGGTGTGTGCACACACGCCTGCACATGCACATGCACATGTGTACGCACGTGCTCAAGAGAACCAAATAAGCTTTTCATGCGTCGTGCATTGACGACCAGTGGGGCTACGTGACTTTTTGGTTTTATACTTGCACGGGCGCTTACTTCTTTCTGAGGTGGGACTATCTCCAGCTACTCCTTCACGTTGTTGCGTTTGGCCAAATCTTCAAAGAATGATTCCCAGTGACTTATAGGGTCACTAATCCATGGATTTAAAGGATGAACTTGGCACTTTCGCCATGTCCTGGAATGAGCTTCAGAGAGAACTTCCAGGTATAATGACTTGCAGAAGATGAAACACCTCTCAAATAAGAATCGAGCATTTACTCAGGTATATGGGTAATTGGATTCGGGTATTGGGTCCAGGCTCGTGTGCATGTGTGCACGGACGAGGACTGAGAGTGTGAGGAGGTGCATGAGAAGGGGGACCCGACCCCCCATGTTAATGGGCGATAAAACCTCTTCACAAAATCAATTTATGTGCAGTAGAAGCCTCCTCCACGCCTGATGTGGGACTATTGCTCTCTCTTCCTTTGCGTGACACAACAGCTGGGATTCTCTCGCAATTGAAGCTGCTGCTGTTGTGCTTCGTCCAATTGGTGCTCCAGACAGGTTCCTGAGGCGAGTCCGCAGCCTTGCAAAGTGATGCGAGGTCGGTTGATGGCGTGACGACGACAGACGGTGGCATGGTCATTGTCTACGGTGGCCTAGACCTAAAACAATGAGCATAGGCTCTACGCCTCAATTAGAACGTTCAATAGAATCGCCGTGAGGCGAGGAAGTGAACAGTGGTGGTTGTGAGAAATTCAAAGGAGTGTAGTGGCCGAGTGGAGTCGGAATTGACAACGGCGAGGTACAGTGCTCGGTGGAGGTGTTGAGTGCGTGAAAGCCCAAATTAGACGAGGGCTTTTGATGAGGGTGATGCGGCAGAGGTTTTAGAAGTCGGAGTAGGTGGATTGGTGCGGTGTAGCGGCATGGCGAGCTTGTCAGAGCTACGTCGAAGGTGGAGGGGGAGAGTGGTGTTCAGGGTTCGAATCGAAGAATGAAGGAGTCGAGGAGGATCTATAGAGGAAGAGGAAGCGAGGAGACCTAATTATTGGACGAAATAGGGAGGATTTGGCCTCAGATATGATTGGTCGGTGTTGGAGACGAAGGTTGCTCCAGAGGGGGAATGGTGAGGAAGAAGGGGTTGAGGCGGCTCCTGAATTGACCGTTGAGGAGCGGAAGAATGAGAGGAAGGTCGTGGCGCTCTCAATTTGGCTGTTGGGAGGCCGTAGGAAGACGGGGGAGGAAGCTTGCCGGAACTGGTTGGAGTAGGCTGGAGAGAGAAGAAGAGAGATTTGGCCTTCAAACCTAGCTAAGGAAGACGACCTGAAGAGCTAGAGCTTATATAGAGCTCATAACTGAGCTCTAATTGAGGGAAGGAGCTCTATTTGCTTGGAGAATAGGGCATAAGATACAGATTTCATGGGTTCGCTAGGGCACATCATTGCGAATTAGAAGCCAAGATTTGGCTTAAATGATTTTTTGCAGTGTGAACATTAATTCCATCAAATTTGGTGGGATTTGGTATTGATTTGAATAGGTTTTGAGTTGGTCAAAGGTTGCATAAAGGTTAGTTAACTTACAATGGCAGCGGGGACCTTTTTTTGAAGAAGACATGGAAGTTAGGGACCCAAATGCAAGATTTTCGAAAGTTGAGGGTCTACTTGTAAGAAATAGAGATTGTAGGGATTGAAATGTAAACTAGATTAAGATGAACTCTGATTAGGTCCAAATTTTGGTACAAACCTAATTTGGACCTAAGGAATCTAATGGTGAAGTCGGATTTGAGTTTTGACCACGTTTAATTAGACAATTTGCACAGAATCCCAAATTAGGGCAAAATCTCGTTTGCGACTTTATTCAAGGTCAAAATGGGCTTAGATGGTCAAACCAAGGGTACCAAACCTCTTATAATAATTTTTTATGAATTTAAGAAGGTTTAGATGAATTTTTTCCTAACCGGAGCCTCTTCAATTCAAGCGGGTTTGAAATTAGGATTTTGAGTTCTGATTTGGTTCTTGAAATGCGTGAAATCCCATTTCTGTCTGTGTAGACCCATTCATTTGATTTTAATGCTTAGTTGACCTTAGATTAACCTTTGGAAAATCCCGTGGTTATTCTACTTTTATGATGTGATGTTAAAATTGCAGAATTAACCCTATTTTGTTATTTTCTTCTCAAAATAGATCTGAATGGAATTATGACTCTCAGGCGATCATGTAGGAGCATTTGTCACTTGATTTTTACTAATTTAAGTTAGTTATGGCTAATGATAGTGTTACCATCACCCCCACACGTGCAACCATGTCAATTGATGCATTCCTTAGTTTACAACTTAATTTCACTAAACATTTTGAAAATAGTGTGCCTTTCAATTGGTTCATATGTGGAATTGCAAATTCACTTGTAGAAATATATTACCTTGCGTAAGGAAATGGTGAAAGTGCTTCCTTCCTTTCAAAGATAATGAGATATCTTGCCCAAGGTAATTTTCTACTTGGGCTGCATAGGTTGTGGTGGTTAGACTCCACTACATGGTGCCTTCGTTTGAAAAATCACATGCTGTGCTAAGTTTTTTGAAAATCAACCATTTCCATTAAAGGGAAGAACTTGATACATGAGATTGCACCTTAGAGAGAAAAGAAAGTTAGAAAATCCTATCACCCTCAACGGTGGGGAGGTCGCTCCTTGTAGAAACAGGGAAAAGCAAAAACAAAAAGAAGACAAGAAAAAAAGGAGAAAGAAAAAGAAAGATGTGACGAGATACCAGGAATCGATCTATCTCCTGAAGGAGGCCGACCCTACACTCATAGATGCGGCAAGACACTAACGAGATGAATCTCGAAAAGCATGCCAACAGGTGAATCGAATTATATCAACCAAAAGGCTGAAATCGATTCCTGACAAGAGTTAGAAAATCCGATTGTATGGGGCCCAAAGTCACACGCAGGCCCCAACCAAAATGACCTAAACTAAAAAGAAAATGAAAAAGAAAATATCCACCCACCACAACACACATCAAGCAAAACCAAGAGCGTACAAAACGGCAAGAACACAAAAACACCACAGCAAGACCACCGTGCACTCCAAATCCACATCCACCATTGCGCACCACTGCCGTCCACGTGAGGCCAGCCACTTCTGCCGCTGGTGCACCATTGCACCACCGTCCATGTGAGGATGCCCCACCATTCTCGCAGTTGGCAACCACCATGCACTACCGCGCCACTGTCCACGAGAGGACACCTCATCATAGAAGCCGACGACGAACGGAGGCAGAAGAGCGACGAACACCGCGCACCACTGACCGTCCATGATCGACGGAGTCTCATCGTCCTAAATGCACGTCGAGTGAAGGGGATCATCAACCTCAACTCTCGCCTTCGCGTCAGTCGAGATCTACCGTTGTGAACTGCCAATGAACTTGCATGTCAAACACAAAGGAGTAGAGAGGATTTAGAGGGAGAAGGAGGTTCGACGAGAAGGGAGGGCCTCGATGGTCGATCAGGGCCCGAACTGTAGTAGCTTGGTTTCTTTTGTGAGAGGAAAGGGGAGAGGAGAGGGGAACCAGAAGATGTATTCACATGCTATGCTAAGTTAATAGATGCATATCCATTTGCAAACCATCAATCTACGGATGCAAAACTTGCAACCAAAGCCTCCGTGGTACATCTTCTCACAGACACTCTTCATGGATTCATCCATTTTTTACTTGGTGGCATGTGGATTGCTTGGGCATCACACATTAGGCATCCATGTTCACTTATTCATTGATCCCTAACCATGAGAAAGATGTGCATAGTTTTCTTTCTTAGCCAATATCAAGAATTTCACTTCTTTCCAAGATTTGCATGCATGAGCAATGGGATGGTGTAATTTTGTTTGAGGATTGGCATCTCAACCATATTTATCGGTGTGCAAAGGAACAAGGGAGATTCAGATCATCTCCCTAATTAATGCCTTTGATTTAGCAAAAGATTAAACTTCAGAATACAAACGTGATTACCAAAATGCACCATTATTTACTAATCTTACTCAAGCTTCTCAAGGTAATCCCCATTTCTTGCTAACATCATTTCAGGTGGACCATCCATCTTTCACCAAACAAATTCAAATACTTGGGCTGAAAGCTTCATAAACCACCTCATAATGTTATCAATGTTCCGTGATGATATTAAATCAGATGTCCATGTTTTTTTTTTTTTTTTTCTTTTTCCCACAAACTGAGGAAACAAAGAAAAGAAGCTGCCTAATTAAGTTGTAACTCTATGTGAAACATTACCAGTTCTTGACTAGGTATGATTCTGTGGCAACAGACATCTCACACATCTTCCTATATAAAACAGGACACAAGAAAACACAGACCATCTATCAGGAAGAAACCAAGGCATCAACATGAAATCTGCACCATCGAGCTACGAAACATGAGAGATGTTAGTGAGAATTCATGAACCAAATTGTCAGCTTCACGTGAGGAGGCTGCTGCTCCTCCTGTGCTTCGAAAGCTTTGCTTGCGGCTTCTCAATCTTTGTGCTCAGAGCCTTCTGGTCGTCCACATCCTTGAGCTCTCTGACTGGCTTCTCGTTCACACCGCAAATCTGGGCCTTCATTTTGAACTTCAATCTTTCCTGCATGATCCCCTGCCCTCCCTTCACCTGCCCCAACTTATCGATCTCCTGCTTGATGTGCATGCATTCTTTCTCGAGTTCAGCCACCCGCAGCCGCATGCTGTCCATGTCCACCTTCAGGATCTGATTCTCCCTGGCAGCAGTTGTCCATTGTCCGCCACCCACTTCGCTTCCCACCAAGCCACTCCGCAGAGGCCTCGAACTGTCGAGGTTGTCGGACATGAGGAAACAGCCCGCGATGGAGGATCGTAGCTGCAGCTGCTCGAAGAAGAGAACCTGGACAATGATGCGGATGGGGAGCCTCTCATTCTGGGCTGCGTGTGTGCATGCTTCGAGCGAGAGCTTCTGACAGTCCATCAGTTTGCAGAGCTTCTCCCTCTCAGAGTCCGTAAGCCATGGGCGTGCCTAGACAAAGAACTCACAATATAAGTCAATACTTATGGTCACTGGAAATGCAATGAGAGATCCAAAGAAATGAACTTTACCTTCAAATATATGTCAATTGCGCGATAGACACCATCATCGAGTGGGCGGGCATAATCTGGAATCATACCCGCAAGTTCTTGGAATTTGGACATCTTTAGATTAACATCAGGTGCGACCTCAGCCAAGAAACCGTCAATGAGCCTCGCAACAGCAGTTAATGGCAACAATGAAGGGGAACCGATGGATTTCACGTCGTCAAGTGAACGAGGGGAAGCCTCCCCCACTTCCTGATCCATGACCAAGAAGTGTTCGAGGATCCGTTGGACGCAATCGACGTCGTAGAGTGTCTCAGTTGAGTCTGAGAAATTGGGCATCAATAGGTCATCCAGCGTTGCCTTGTCTAGCTGCATTCCCGTCCTTTTTTCCAAGTTCAAAATACACGATGGGCTCACGCGAAGAATCATGGCAGTTCGCAGCAAGCGGAAGAGAAACCCTGTCGACGCCAACGACTTTTCCATCGGAAGCAATTTATTGATTTCTTCCAGAACGAGCTTCTGCTCCTCTTCGGAAGGTGCTATGGCTAGCGAAGGGAGGAGAGCTCGATGCTTGCCATGCTCGCCGCTTGCATGTCTCCTGTTAAGTCCTGGAAGATACCTCTTCGCATATTGAACAACTGACCCGGTGATAATCTCTCGTTGAGTGCCTCGAGATTCCATGACTGAAATCAATCTCTTGTAAATTGGGAAGCTGAGAGAAGAGATGTCATCATACCACCAATCGTAATTGTAGCTCCTTGGTTTCGCACCGGTGCTAATGCCATTCCAGAGGACGCTTCCACCGGGGCTTTGCATGGGGCCTCGGCCCACCATGGGCCATCCAAACAAGTTTGGATCTGTGCATGCTTTCACAGCCAAGGAATCAATGCACCTCTTCACTATGTTCAGATTTTCTGCATGTGGCAAAATGTCGCAACAAGACTGGAGTGTCACAATGGTATCTTTCCAACTAGGTAGAACTGCCTGACTTAGAAAACTCTCAGACTGTGCGATCAGGTTTCCCTCTCCGTAGTCTTCAGTCATGTTGAGATAGTCTGCAGCGCAGCGCAAAGAGGCGACGTTTGCGGGAGTCATTTCTAATTTTATACCGTAGCAGAATCGTGCAGCGAGCTCAAACCCTTTCACGCCTCCAGGAATGTCATCTAAATGAATGATGCAACCATCATTTTCTGTGTTGTCAGATGCTTCCCTGATCAGCCTTTCCATGAGGCCACTCCTTGATAACAGTGGGAACTGCAGAAACAATGGTGATCGCAATCTACGATAAGTTCTAGAATTTGTAATTAACGAATAATGCAATGATAATCTAAACAAAATTATGACCAAGAGATCAAGATAGCCTATGCATGGTAGAGTTTCTGATGATTCTGTATCAAAGAGTATAGACACTCTACTACAATCATCTTCTCTTTTTATAAGATTTCCAACTATAATTATAGATATCTTTCTAAAAGGAACTTTTTTTTGAAAGACTGTTTAAAAGAACTATACTAGTATATTACCATAAAAAATAGAGATATAAACTTATATAATTTGCTGCCTAATTCCCATGTATATACCAACAATAAAGTACATCCACTGTAAGAAACATGAATGATCTAAGCTTTGTATATTGAAGCAATTTTTCCTGCTACATGTTCCACGAATTACCCAGTGGTCCTGTATCAAAACAGTTGCAAGAATCAACTGCAAATCCATAAATAACCATTTGAATTACTGGCTTAAGTCATGTGAGAAGAATAAGGAAACCACAGATGACTTTTCATTACAATTTTTGCATTTATATTAAAACTAAATGATTACATAATCAGTACACAAAATGCCCAAGTCAGTAAGTAAAAAGCCCATCAACTTGCTAAAAATTATACAGTGGTGGCAGTAAATAGTAGCACCTACTCTACTCAATTGCACATGCTAAAGACCATACAGGAAGTTTTCCTGTACACCTTTGATGAGTTTGACGGACCACCAACTTGCAAAGAAGCCCACCAGTCTTAAATGAGCACACTTGGTATTATTTATTTCATCCTTAAATTCCCTACACAATGATGTGAAGCCAAAACTCTAAAAAGAGAAACTATTGCTGTAAATCAGCTTTCCAGCTTATTGCTCAATAAAACAAGCTGTAAGGTACTGTGATCAGTGACAGAATACATCACGAATGTCTATGTGCAATGATCCCCTAATAGTAATTGAGGGCATTTTAAATACATGATCAAAAGGCCCCCTAGAAAGCAAAAGAATAGTAATTGAGGGCATTTTAAATACATGAGCAAGAGGCCCCCTAGAAAGCAAAAGAGTGCCAAAGAGAATGACTGAATACCGTAATAAATAAATTGAAGTAGAATTTATACCTTGTGAAGGTGAAATGAGACATCTCCAACTTCAATTGTAACATCACTAGGAAGCCCACTATTACAATACCTGTGAAAAAATTGCCAAAACTGCAACTATTATTTTTGCAACAAAGGAATTCTTCCAAATAAAAATAATTTGCTAATGTTCAATATCAATAAACCAAGTGGCTGCTCACAAAAATTTCATTGCCAATAACAGAGTTATGAGCAAAAAGCAGAATACTGGAGCAATCACTCTTGATCTTGCACAACATTCAACCAAGCAGTTTAACAATATCTAACCAAGTAGCAATATCTATCTCAACTGAAAACAAAATGGTCATTGGTAAACTTCCAATCTCAGCTTTCACAACCTTCAACATTACTTGCTGCTGTGGTGTCAATCATAGCATATTTAGTGAGATTGGGGAAGAACTGGACCCAGGAACAAGTACCATCATTATCGAATAGCAGCAAAAATCATCAAGTAGGTTCCAAAGACAAGCAGATGTTTGGTTCCCAGAGCAGCTAGACAAATCTAAATTCCCAGCACAAGGGGAACATTAAAGATGAAAAAAATTCTTTGGGCTCCAGTATGAATCACATCAATATAAACCACACACATAAACACATGAATTATCTAACACATGGTACTGAGGTCAAAGAAAGGCTCCCTACCATATCTGCCCTTCTTTTATGAATGTGTCACCTTTCGATCCAAGCTTCACGCAATTCATCCTAGGTGCTCCAGATCTCAACGGAAATCGATGGAAAATCTTAACTTGGGGAACCTCAGATTCCTGCTGCTATCCTGGCTTTCACCAGAACCCCACCCTCCACTAAACACAGAACCACCTATGCCTATTCAGAGGATCAATCACAGAGCTTTGGGCCCCCAAAGAACACACATCTACCGCTCAGCTATCAGATCAAAAATAAAGCACCAGAACCATATGAGAAAAGTGATGTTGCACATAAGGGGATCAAAATTCCCAGAAGTCCTGCGAAACTGCCGGAAATAGAACACCAACACTTACCTAATTCAGCACCTTAAACCCTCAATCAAACCTTCCCACGAAAAATCCCACCTTTCTGCACCAAAACCACCACAGGACAGACACAGAACGCTGACAGCAACAACCCAAAACCACAAACACCAAAACACAACCAAGAAACCCTAGAAAACCCAAGAGGTGCCAGGAGATAAGCACCACCCAGATCTCCTCCTCACATACCCACAGGCACCACGACCCTCAGGACACCATCTTTATCACAACCCACAAGCCAAATTGCCCGAGTGAAGCTGTTAACAGCCAAAGAAACCACTACCTTCCCCCCACTCCCTAATAATTTAACGAGGTGGGAGAGAGAAGGGGTTAAGGGTACAGAAGATGAGATGGGGGGAGGACCCGACAAAGAGAGGTCAGTTTCTATTATGTCTTCTACCACTACACCCCTCCAACTACGCTACAAAATTGCAAATACCCATCTGTGCAAAGCGGACAACATAGAAGCTGACCACCACGAGGGAGAGGCGCAGAGATTAAGGAGACTTGTGGGGTAGGAAAGGAGAGGCCTTTGGGTGGGGAAAGGCGACGCCTTTGGCAACTCCATCAACCACTTTTCTCTCTCACGGGGAACATGGATTCATTGGGGGCGTGCTGCTGCTCCTCTGCCAAAGTAGAAGCCTCCTCCTCTTCTTTCTTTCGTTGGGTGCTTTGGGAATCATTGGGGCGTTCACCAGCGGGGATATGTGAGCTTTTGGGTGCACATGAGGAGGTAGGGAGGAATGGAGAGATTACAGGGGGTAGGGGTGGAATAGAAATGGGTGTTTTGGGTTTCCATGTGTTGACCCCAAGTGGTGCAATCAGGGACGTTCGCTGTTGTTCCTTCGGACGTTAATCCAAGGGTGAGGATTTACTTCCCAACAAGAGGTGATACGGTGTTGTCCTCCTGGGAATTACCCTATGGATTTGGTTGTCTTAATTCCCATTTATGATTTATGGACCCCAGTGGTGGGTGCCGTGTAACGTCCTTTTTTTTTTTTTTTTTAAGGGAAGTGGTATATCTTTCGCTGTGATAGTACTGCCATGCTTTGTCTTTTAGCGCCGAAGACTATCAATCTAAATACTTTTCTAAGGTATTGTTTGGTTGGCACGGAAATTACTTATTCTGGGTGGATAGGGGACGGTTTAGCCCATCTCTTTGTATTTATAATGATTAGATGTATAGGTAGAGAGAGGGGGATGTGTGAAGATTCATTTAATTTTAAATTTTTTTAAGATGTTTGGATTATCGATCAGATGTCTGAAAATTAAAATTTTGATATGTAAATTTACATTTGCACGTAAATAGTATTGTTCTTCTCTTTCTTTCCTTCTTTCCTCTTCCACCGAACCCTAACGCACCCTTCTATAAACCCCTCTTTCCCCCTTCCTTTCTTCCCCACTTCACCACAGCCACCTTCCCTCCTTCCTCTCCACTGTAGCGAGAGGTGCGAGCGCGAGAGCGAGCGACGAGGAGTAGAGGAAGAGCTTGAGCTCACGAGCTCGTGGGAGCTTGTGAGAGGGCGCACGGCCGGAGCGGCGCATGTGGGAGGAGTGCGTTGGGGGAGCCGTCTCCGACACTTACTGTAACGACCCGATTCCCGAATCCCTACGAGACACGAGAATCGGACCGACTCGACTAATCCCAAGACCCAGTCGTCCAACGAGAAAGTAACCAAAAGAGCAGTAAAATAAACTACATTCATCATGTATATAACTAGCAGTAACAGAATACAACAGTAAAAAAAAGAAATACTACGGCATACACCACCACAACAGTCGAGAAATAAACATGTACATAATATGAAGCTTACATTAAAGAGAGTACAAGGAGCAACAGAAAACTACTCACTACAGCGGAAAGAAAAGTGCAGTAAGTACTACAGGTAACCCTACTGCATGGCCGTACCCGCGTAAAAGGAAGAAGGAAAGAAAATATTGTACCTAGCAGACGTCTTCTTCGTCGCCTGGACGAAGGTCCAGATGTCCGATTCTGGGAAATTTTCCCAGAATCAGGACCCTGTCACTCTCCGCCCGCGATGCATGGTCACGCTGCGCCGCGCCCGCCAGCTGCTTGAGCTGCAGCAGCTCCTCCGCGACACCCTACGCCCGCTACTCCCCCGCCGGCTGGCTCTAGCTGCCCCAGCAAGCTCGCACCTCGCGATCGAGCCTTCTTCTTCCTCCCGTGACACTCCTCCCCGCATGCTCGCCGCAGCCGCTGCTGCCGCAGTCGCTCACTCACTTGCTCGCGCTCTCGCTGGCAGGGAGAAGGAGAAGAGGAAGGCGGTGGAGTGAGGATGAGGGCGATGGTATTTAAAGGCAGCGCGGGGAGAGAGAGAAGAGAAGCGGCGCGTCTGCAGGGAGGGAGAGAAAGAGCAGGACAAAGGCGGCGGATTCAGTCTGCGCATGCAGACGCGAACCCGTACGCCGAAAAAATTTATTACCAGACGTCCGGGAAGGGTTCCAGACGTCTGGCCAGATGTCTTAACCACGTCTGACGCTCACGTTTGTAACAATATAACAAACTCAAAGGAAGTTTCATCCTCGAAACTTGCGCTAATTAGGGTGCGGGAAAGAACAATATATATACATAACAAACTCAAAGAGGACCGAAGCTGGTCCGAAAAGACTTACCCGTGAAAAGCTCCGGGTATCGCTCCCGCATCGCCTCCTCAGGCTCCCAGGTAGCCTCCTCGTACCGCTGGCTCCTCCACAAAACCTTCACCAGAGGTACTTGCTTTCGTCTCAGACTGCGGATGGCTCTGTCAAGAATCTGCATTGGCCGCTCGGGGTAGGTCAGGTCGTCGCTCACCTCGACGCTCTCGTGACTCAGGACGTGACTGGGATCGGCGACGTACTTCCTGAGGTTGGACATGTGGAACACGTCGTGCACACAAGAAAGCTGAGGAGGGAGGGCAAGTTTGTAAGCAACGGGTCCAACCCGCTCCAGGACCTCAAAGGGCCCCACGAACCTCGACGCGAGCTTCCCTCTCACCCCAAACCGCTACAGGCCCTTCATGAGCGAAACACGAAGGAAGACGTGGTCCCCAACCTCAAACTGCACCTCTCTGCGTCTCCGATCTGCGTATCTCTTCTGCCTCTCCTGACAGTGCGGAGTCGCCTGTGAATCTGCTCCACTACCTCCTAACTCTATCGGATCAGCCTGGGGCCAACCTCCTACTTGGTCCCCACTTCAACCCAACTCAAGGGTGCCGTACATCTCCGTCCGTACAGAGCCTCGTAGGGAGCCATGCTGATGCTCGAGTGATAACTGTTGTATGCAAACTCCACCAGGGGCAAGTGCTCCTCCCAAGAGCCCCTCCAGTCCAGTACACAGGCATGCAAAAGGTCCTCAAGTGTCTGTATCGTGCGCTCAGACTGTCCGTCTGTCTGGGGGTGGTAAGCTGTACCGAATCTCAACCGTGTCCCCAAGGCCTGCTGAAACTCAGCCCAAAACTGGGACGTAAAGAGGGTATCCCGGTCGGATACGATCTCCCGCGGAACTCCGTGTAGACGTACCATGTTGCGGATATACCTCTCTTCCAACTGTGCTGGTCCCAAAGTGACTCGGATCGGCAAGAATCGTGCCGTCTTCGTCAGTCTATCCATGATTACCCAGACTGCGTCGTGTCCTCGCTGGGTAACAGGTAAACCCACCACCAAGTCCATGGTGATGCTCTCCCACTTCACTCTAGCACTGGAAGCGGCTGTAGCGGCCCTGCAGGCCTCTGATGCTCGACTTTCACCTGCTGGCACACTAAACACTGCTGCACGAATTCACCCACATCCCGCTTCATCCCCCTCCACCAAAACTCGCGTCTCAAGTCATAGTATATCTTCGTGTTTCCGGGATGTATGGTGAATCTGGAATCGTGTGCCTCAGTCAAGAGCTCTCTCAACAGCTCCTCATCTCTGGGAATGCACAAACGTCCCCTTAGGTGCAGCACCTGGTCTGTGAAAGAGAAGTCCCCTGGGTCTCCTGACAGTACTTTGTCGTGCAAGGACTGCAAGTACGGGTCAGCCATCTGTCCTGTGATGATGCGGTCTATCAGCTCTGGCCTCGTCTGTCGTGTCACAGTCACTGCCCCACAGTGCCCCCGTAACTCAAGGGGTCGCCAACTGCCCATCTCCTCCAAAAGGCTCCAACTCTTCACCTGTAAGCTGGCCAAGTGTGCGGGCGCCTTCCGGCTCAAGGCGTCAGCCACCACGTTGGCCTTTCCCGGGTGGTAGGAAATGCTGCAGTCATAGTCCTTCAGGAGCTCCAACCAACGTCTCTGTCTCATGTTGAGCTCCTTTTGATCAAAAAGGTATCTGAGGCTCTTGTGATCTGTGAAAATCTCGAAGGTCTCACCGTACAAGTAGTGCCTCTAGGTCTTCAGCGCGAAGACAACAGCTGCCAGCTCCAGGTCGTGGGTAGGGTAGCTATGCTCATCGGGCTTCAGTTGCCGCGAAGCGTATGCGACAACGTGACCCCTTTGCATGAGTACACCCCCTAACCCCTGCAAGGAGGCGTCCGTGTACACAACGAACCCGCCACTACTGTCAGGGATAGTGAGCACGGGAGCCGAAGTCAGCCTCCCCTTCAGCTCCTGAAAACACGCCTCACAGGCGTCTGTCCAAGCGAAGGGCACGTCCTTCCAGGTCAACTGTGTCATAGGACATGCAATCTGTGAAAAACCCCTGATGAACCGTCTGTAGTAGCCTGTCAGTCCCAGGAAACTACGAATCTCAGTAACCGTGCGCGGTCTCGCCCACCTGAGCACTACCTCAACCATGGCTGGGTCCATCGCCAAGCCATCTCCAGAGATCACATGACCCAAGAAGGTCACCTCCCTCAACCAGAACTCGCACTTGCTGTATTTGGCATACAGTCTACGTCGTCTCAGTGTGTTCAGAACCATCCGCAAGTGCTGTCCGTGCTGCGTCTGATCTCGAGAGTAGATGAGTACATCATCAATGAATATCACCACGAACTGGTCCAAGTACGGTCTAAACACCCGGTTCATCAAGTCCATGAAAGCAGCGGGGGCATTGGTCAGCCCAAATGGCATGATAAAAAACTCGTAGTGTCCGTACCGGGTGCGGAAAGCTGTCCTGGAGACGTCTGCCTCCTTGATCCTCAACTGGTGGTATCCAGACCTCAAGTCGATCTTGGAGAATACCGTGGCACCTCGCAACTGGTCAAACAAGTCGTCGATCCTCGGCAGCGGATATCTATTCTTGATGGTGACCTTATTCAGCTGTCGGTAGTCCACACAACTGTGTAGGGTACCATCCTTCTTCTTCACAAACAGTACCGGGGCTCCCTAGGGAGACGCACTGGGCCTCACAAAGCCCTTCTCCAAAAGATCCTGCAATTGAGACTTGAGCTCTCGCAGCTCAAGTGGTGCCATCCTGTAGGGTGCGGTAGAGATGGGGCTGGTCCCTGGTACTAGTGAGATCTCAAACTCGATCTTACGTTCGGGCGGTAGTCCTGGCAACTCGTCTGGGAACATGTCGGGGTACTCTCTAACCATCGGGATGCTCTGGAAGTCTGCCATAGGGCTGGGCTCTGCCACCACACAAGCTAGGAAGTTCTCACACCCCTGGCTCAAAAGTCTCGCCGCCCGAAGTGCAGAAATGCACCTGAAGCCTCCGTCCACTGGCTGACCGTGGAACTCGAAAGAAGGCAACTCCGGTATGGAGAAGACGATCTTCCTCTCAAAACAGTCCACCAAAGCGTGGTAAGCGGACAGCCAGTCCGTCCCCAGAATCACGCCAAAGTCCTCCATTTGTATCATAATCAGGTCAGCGGGAAGGCTATGTCCCCCAATACTGACCTCGCAACCCGTGTACACCTCCTCAGCTACAAACAGTTGACCACTCGGACATCTGATTACGAACGGATCCTCTAACAGCATGTAATCCTGGCCCAAACTAACTGCGAAACTGGCTGCGACAAATGAGTGCGTAGCGCCGGAATCGAAAAGTGTGTAAACGAGTCTACCGGAAACTGAAACCATACCTGCCACCACCGATCCCGAAGCTCTGGCATCCCTGTGTGTTAGGGCGTTGATACGCCCCTCAACTCTAGGTGCGGACGAAGCAGCAATACTCTGCGTCGGGCGGGTAGCTGCTGGCCGGTACCCTCCTCGTGACTGTTGTCCTCCTCCTCGCTCCTGGAAACCGCGGCCTCCTGCTCGCCCTCCAGTGCTCGGCGCGGGAAGTATCTGCTAACCTCCTGCCCTAGACGGGCAATCCCTCCTGATGTGGCCCGACTGGCCACACTGGTAGCAGAGGGGAACCCGACTCCCGCCCTCAGTGGGTCCCTGTTGTCGGCTGGGTGGGGGTCCGGTGCTGGCAACTGGCCCCTGTCGAGGGCCCCCAAAGGCCACTGATGGCCCTGCAAAACGTGATGGCTCTCCTGCGGGCGCCACGTGTCTCCTTTCTCGCCGGCCCTGTGAAAAGTCCGGCTGGTAGGGCCTCTTCCGCTCGCTGTCAGTATCTCGCGCGGACGGGTTGGTCTCCTCGTAGGTCATAACTGCCTCCACCACCCTCGAGAACGTAGGCAGCTTCAGGGGTTTGACATACCCTCGAATCGCAGGCCGGAGCCCCTCGGTGAACCTCCAAAGGCGCTCCTCCTTAGTGGCTACCGTTGTCGCTGCGAAGTGGGACAGCTCCAGAAAACGCGTGCGATACGCGCTCACGGTCATCGTCCCCTGGTGGAGAGTGTGGAACTCCCGCCTCCTCTGGTCCTGCCACGTCTGGGGAAGTACTGCTCGCAGAAGAGGGTGACAAATCGGTCCCAGGTCGGCTCGTCCCTCTCCTGTCCCCTGACCGCCCTCCACCACCGGTGTGCTGCACTCTCCAACTGGTATGTGGCAAAGGCCACGTGGCACTCCACCGGAGGGCGAAGGGTGTCGAAAACCTTCTCGATCTGCTCGAGCCAGTCCTCCGCCTCGATTGGGTCCTCGTCCCCCTTAAAGGAGGGGGGCTTCAGCTTCCGGAACTGCCCGAAAAGCTGGTGCACCTCCGGGTAAAGGAGCCTCGTGCACAGAAGTGTCGGAGGAAGGTGGGGGCGGTGGCGGCCCATCCCCTCCCCTGCGTCCAGCATCGACCGCAACACGCCCACCTCGCCGACCTCGTCCTCGGCCGCGCCCGCAGCCCGCCTCGCTAGTTCCTCGTCAAGGCATTTCCTGCAAGGAGACGCGAAATAGAATGGAAACACGTCAATATGGAACAATATCTATCGAAGGAGTCTAAGAGCTAATGCCAAAAGAAATGTTGTGGTGGCTACTCTAGTTACAGGCACGTGAATTGGTTATTTTTCAGTCAGTTGATTCACTTCTCGGGACGACCTTGCTCTGATACCATCTTGTAACGACCCGATTCCCGAATCCTTACGAGACACGAGAATCAGACTGACTCGACTAATCCCAAGACCTAGTCGTCCAATGAGAAAGTAACCAAAAGAGTAGTAAAATAAACCACATTCACCATGTATATAACTAGCAGCAACAAAATACAGCAGTAAAGAAAGGAAATACTACGGCATACACCGCCACAACAGTAGAGAAATAAACATGTACATAATATGAAGCTTACATTAAAGAGAGTACAAGGAGCAACAGAAAACTACTCACTACAGCGGAAAGAAAAGTGCAGTAAGTACAATAGGTAACCCTACTGGACCCTACTAGGCCCAGCGCCCTCTGCAGCCACTGACTCTGGCTGCTCAACACCTGGTCCTGAAAAGGCAGCAAGGGTGACACGTCAGCGAAACGCTGAGTAGAGTGGCAACTAAAAGCTAAAAGAAGCAGTAGAGTGTACAGTAGCTGTTATATTTGTTTACTTTCTTTCCTTATATTTTCCATTTATTCACTGTTGATTATTTCTCAGATCCTTCTCTTGATCTCGAATGTTCCTCGTAGGAACGATCTTGATTGCAGTCTTTCCCGAAAGGTAGAAGTAACACGTGGTGCTCTCCTGGCCGGGAGAGTCTCCCGTGGTGGTCCTATCCTCAGTCAACCACCCCAAGGTCGCTGACAGACGTAACGGTGACTACGGTACGCGCGATAAATGCACGGGCAGCTACCCCGCACTGGCACGCGGTCAGTCGTTTCCGTTAACAGGTGCACCCAAAGCACAGCACGGAACCAGTATAGGGCAGAGCCCTCTCAGTAACAGGGGCCCAGCCCCTCCACAGTAACGAAGCAGGGGTCTTGCCCCTCCACAGTCCGCGCACCCTCGCCTGACTACCCTAGTTTGCCCAGTGGGCCTAACAAGTCAGTGTAGGTGAGCTAGAAGAACCTCGGGGCCCGTGGGGTAACTAGTACTCTCCCTACACTAGTAGCTCTCCTCGGTACTGTGTATGGGAGGGCCAAAAGTCGGTACAAAGTGTCCAGACCTAACCCCGGGTTCCTGGGGCAGCTAGCTCCGCTTTGCACTAAACTGGGGGACAGTCGCTCTCCTTGGTACTCCGTACTCAAGGGCCAGCTCACTTCCCCAATTCTATTCCATTTCCTTTCCAGGAGTTCTACTCCTAATTCCTCGTAGGGTTCAAGCTCTTTTAACCCAGCCAATTTAGGTTTCACCGTTCTGGCTTTACGTTCATACAACCCATGTTTTCAAGCATATTTATTCATTCATAACAGGCAGTTATCATTTCCTTTCTACTTTTCCAAGACTGCAATGTTTGTATATTTAACTAGTTTTCCAGTCCTAGGATTCATGCAATGCCTTAGGATTTATCATTCAATCTAGTTTTCCAGTCTTAGGATTCATGCAATGCCCTAGGATCTATCATTCAATCTAATTTCTCGGTTCTAGGGTTCATGCAATGCCCGAGACTCTATTAATTGTTTCATAATTGTACAAATTTTGTTAAATAAATTAAAGGGCCACTCTACCCGCGAAACCGGGAGTAATGGGGGCGTGGTCGGCAATCTCGCGTGCCTTCGCAACCCTCAGAGCCGCAACGGAACGGGGACCTAACATAAGTAATTTCTCAGAACAGTGTACAATTACTGTAAACAGGTAGAGAAAATAAATCTGGAAAGAACGCAACTCGAAACGCGGAAAACGAACTCTGAACGGGCCCTAAACGGGTCAAAAATGACGAATTTGTCCAAAATCAGACGTCTGGAACCTCTTCCAGACGTCTTAAAAGGTTGATCATGTCGTATCTCAGTCTACACAGTCCTTCAGACATCCAGAAGCCAGCTGGATCGTCTGGCTTTAGTTTCCAGACGTCCGATTGTCACCCCGAATGTTTGGAGGTCCTATCCGTCGTCTGGTACTGTGGCTAGACGTCTTATTCGTGTGGAAAGGAGAGCCCTCGCGCCCTCCCGAACAACACCTGCGCACACACGCATCCGCTCTCATCACGAAAAGGCGCAGAGGAACGCGGCATACGGTTGCATGGCCGTACCCGCGTAAAAAGAAGGAAAGAAAATATTGTACCTGCCAGACGTCTGGGTCTTCCTCCAGACGTCTTCTTCATCGTCTGGAAGAAGGTCCAGGCGTCCGATTCTGGGAAATTTTCCCAGAATCAAGACCCTGTCGCTCTCCGCCCGCGACGCATGGTCGCGCCGCGCCCGCCTGCTGCCCGAGCTGCAGCAGCTCCTCCGCGACACCCCACGCCCGCTACTCCCCCGCCGGTCGGCTCTAGCTGCCCTGACAAGCTCGCACCTCGCGGTCGAGCCTTCTTCTTCCTCCCGTGACACTCCTCCCTGCACGCTCACCACGGCCGCTGCTGCTGCAGTCGCTCACTCGTTCGCGCTCTCATTGGCGGGGAGAGAGAGAAGTGAAGCGACGCATCTGCAGGGAGGGAAAGAAAGAGCAGGACGAAGGAGGCGGATTCAGTCTGCACGTGCAGGCATGCAGATGCGAACCCATACGCCAAAAAAATTTATTACCAGACGTCTGGGAAGGGTTCCAGATGTCTGGGCCACTTCCCAGACGTCTTAGCCATGTCTGACGCTCACGTTCGTAACACCTGCTGTAGCTGGAGCTGTAGGTGAGGAGGCGAGGCCGCGGCACCGCGCGGTGAGGGAGAGCAGGAGGTGGTTCTGGTTTTGGGATTTTCCCAGAATCAGACGTCTGGCATGACGTCCAGACGATGGAGTGGACATCTGGTGACGACACCAAACGTCTGAAAGTAGGTCTTCGCGAAGATACGTTCCTCTTGCGGTTATGGCCATGCAGGCTGCACCGCAGCTACGATTTGTGTGGCGAAATATAGGTGATTTGCTTGTCGCGTGCAGGGATTGCTTCGGGAAGGCGCGGATCATGCCCTCCCACGCGTTTCGGATGTCTGGACAGCTTACCAGACAATCGAAAGCACTCTTAGACGTCTGGAGGAGAGGTTAGAAGTCTGGAGCTGGGTTCAGATGGTTAAGAAGAGGTTCTGGATGTCTCAGGTCGACGCAGAACCTGAGGTGAGACTCTGGTTACTTTTAAGACGTCTGGACCTTGTGCCAGACGTCTGATTTGGGTATGTAGCCCTGTTTTTGACCCGTTTAGGGTCTATTTTACGTAAACAAGATATCGGTGTTTTCCTTGTGAGTTCCTCTACTTGTTAGAAGGCTTTTATACTGTTCTGAATATTCCATTGTGGCATGTTTCTTGGTATAGGACTTCGATCGGTTGTGGGTTCGGGACTTGCTGAGGCACGTGAGCCTGCCCTTCGAGCCCCCAATACTCCAGGGTCGTCTGGTAGAGTGGTTTTTCCCTTATTTTAATTGTACGACCTGAATGCATATGTGAAATTGGATAACTAGAAACCTAGGATGTGGCATGAATCCTAAGACGAGAAGTACTTGCTTTGTTTGTATGCATGTTTGAAATTGCAGTCTTAAATGAATGAATAGAAATGTGAACAACTGCTTGTTAATAAACAAGAGCTACCTGTGAAATATGTAATGCCTGTGCTAGTTAAACAGTTACCTGTGACATTACTTGCTGTATATGTTAAATGATGGAAATACGAGCTGCATGTGGAAATGTGAATGATGAAACCTAGTATGGAATGACATGGGGAATACGAGCATGAACCCTATGGGAAATTAGGAGTAGAGCTCCTATGGATAAATGGAATGGATCTGGAAATGTGAGTGGGAAGTGTGCTGGCCCTTGAATACGTGGTACCGAGGAGAGCGACTGTCCCCTGTTTAGTGTAGAGCGGAGCTAGTCGTCCTTGGGTTGGGACCCAGGGTTAGGATTGGCCACTCTACACCGACTTCTTTGGTCCTCGCGTACACTGTATTGGGGAGAGCTACTAGTGTAGGGAGAGAGCTTGCCACCACACGAGGCCCGGGGTTCAGCTAGCTACCCTACACTGGCTTGTTAGGCCTACTGGGCAAACCGAGGTAATCAGACGAGGGTGCGTGGATTGTGGAGGGGCGAGACCCCATGTTACTGAGAGGGTTAGGCCCTATACTGTTCCGTGCTGTACTTTTAGCGTACCCGCTAGCGGAAACGACTAACCGCATGCCAGTGCGGGGTATCTACCCGTGCGCTTATTGCGCGTGCCGTAGTCACCGTTATGTCTGTCTGCGACCTCGGGGTGGTTGACTGGGTGTAGGATTACCACGGGGTACTCTCCCGATCAGGAGAGCACCATGTGTGCTACTCTTCGGAAAAGACTACAATCAAGATCGTTCCCACGAGGAATATGCGATATCAAGAAAGAGATTTGAAATGTAAACCAATGAGTGAAAAGAAATGGCTTGTAAAATAAAATAATTAGAAAAGATAAATTACCTGTTAGCTTTTACTGCTTTAGTTAGTTTGGTTATCACTCTACTCATCATTCGCTGACTCCGTTTCACTCGTACCTCTTTACATGTCCAGGTGTTGAGCAGCTCGAGTCGCCGGCTGCAGAGGGTGCTGGGTCCAATCAAGCTCAGCAGTAGTCTTCCTGTTGTACTTTCTTTTGTTAGTGAGTTCAGACTCTTGTTACCGTTATGTTTATATACTTTGTTTCCGCTTTATTGTTGTGGTGGTGATATGTACTGTTAGCAGCTTTTACTTCATTTAATACTGTACTTTTTTACTGTTAGTTGCTTAATATTGTGAATGTAGTTTACTTTCCTGCTTTTTGGTTATTTCTTGTTGGACAACTGGGTCTGGGATTAGTCGAGTTGAGTTGGTCTCGTGTCCTGTAGGGATTCGGAAATAGAGTCGTAATAGGATAGAACTTATTCCAAGCATTTTTGAAATTATTTGGAGAGATAAGTAAGGTGGTTATCCCATGATTCGATATGAATTAGTGTTTGAAAAATCAAGGATAAGAAAATCTTAAGATTAAGGGTGTTTGGAATAAACATGTATTTGGAGGAATTATTTGAAGAGATAGATGATGAATATCTCAGAATTTGAGAGACCATCCCTCCTAACAAATAGTGCTTAATAGATTAAAACTTAGAGTTATAAGTGGGTATTTGTCACTTGAAAAATAGAAAGGCCTCTCTAATACGTTCCTCAAATTCATAAATTGGTCGAGTATATCCTATCAAATCGTTTAGCTTGGCTATTGCAATAGCCACATGGGAAGATAGATCAATTTTTATTTTGAACTTGTTAGTTATGTGTCATCCACAAAGCCTGCGATTTATGTTGGGAAAATAAGTAGATTGGTGTAGCTATTAAAGAATTTTGGTCGGTAACAATCGATAATGGATGAGACTCCATTGCTTCAATAAACTTGTTGAGCAACTATAAAAAAGAATCTCTTAATTTATTTATTAAAAAATCAATGGGGAAAATTGTCATCTAATTGAAAGGTGATATTTTCACCAATGGAAAAATAAAATATATTGATGTATTTTGACATTCACCTATAAGTGAAGAGTGGTTTTCCATCAATGGAAACCAAAATATATCTGTGGAAAATAAAAATACACTTATGCATTTTGCCTTTCCTTCAATGGAAAATAGTTTTAATTTTTACCTATGAGTAGAAAGTGTAGAAATAAATGCATATAGGAAATAAATATATAATGACATATACGTTTCCAGCATTTTTGCATAGATTAAAAATATTAAATCAAGTAAGTCAAATATAAGTTAGCAAAATCTAGAATAAAATAAAGAATAAAGAACATGCAATAACACTAATAAACAAAATGAGAAGGGATTAGATTTTACTCTGATCGAAGTGTCCATTAAGGACTTCTCTTAGAGAAGGTATCCCTCTCAACAATACCGGTGCATCGGGGTTTGACGAACTCCTCCCAGGATACGACGATCCACCTTCAAGATTCGACGTACTTCGATCTTAAACGTCCTCGAAAACCACTTCAGGAGAATGAAACTGAGGCAATTTGGTTGGTTGAGCAAATTGTCGATTGATCTATCAATTAATTGATTTGATTAATTAAAAACCTCTTGTGGATTACCCTCAAACTTGTGCATGATCGACTGAAGATTTTTTTATTAATCTCACGTCGAACGAATGCACTAAGAAAGGAAGATAAGAATGAGAGAGGGAGAGAAAGAGTAAAAAGAGTTTTTCTGCTCTTGTTGTGTATCAAATGAGAGCTCATCGTGGTCCTTATATAGAGCTCACGACCCGATTTTTATGGAAACTCTCGTTTTATAGAAATGTGGTTATTGATCGACAAATTTAGTCGCATTGATTGATCAAAATAAATTTATCGATCAAACTTGATTTTTTGGTCGGCCGAACCAATTGATCGAACAAATTTAATTCATTGATCGATTAAAATAATTGATCGATCAATTTTACCTTTTGATCGATCAATCTAGGTCAAAGTCGTGAGATTAAAATCTCTACCAAAAGAGTCCAAGTTTCAAATTTATTCTCACCCAAGCTCGAGCCTGAACCAAGCCTTGGTGGGGCAGGGTGTGCGCATGTGTGTGCGTGGTTCCCAACCCTACTTCTCTCTTTGTCAGATAATTTATTGGAGGCAAAAATCTTTTACAATCACTAAGAGATTTATTCAATTTTAATATGAAACTAAAAAACTCTCACAAATCTTATTCATTTTAATATAAATTTTACGTCATCATACATCAATTTCATTTCAATTGATGATTTTCAAATTCAATAGAAAATAATTTTTCATATATGAAATGTAATTTTCATTTTGAAAAATAATTTTTATTAATAAAAAAATATTTTTATTGATATAAAATTAAAATACATTGATTAAAATTATCCTCTTAAATAGATAGTTACACATTACAAAAATATATCGTAATGCACGATCGCACATCCTAATCATTAATGGAGAATATTTTTTTTATCATATACACACTAATCATAATGACTTTCCACACTGGCGCTCCATTAGTCAATCGATATGCTACATGAGATGTGGGAGTCAAACGAATCCCTCATCCTTAGATTATTTTACGGAGAAAAAGGATGGCAACCACCGAAAGGAATGTATATGGGTTTAGGTGACCCGACACCCACTTTTCTAAGCTAAATCAATCAAGTTATTAGGCCAACTCTCGAAACTTTCCAACCAGTTTCCATGGGTCCGACTTGATCGGTCGAGGTCATTTTTAAGTATCATCGTTGTGATTTGGAATCCAACGAGGCCTAATCTAATATGTGTAATTAATCCACTTTCATTTCGTGGATAATAAGTACAATATGTAATCTTATTTGGTCACGGATGTAAAAATATAAAAATTGATGCGGTGAAGAGATAATTAAAAAATAAATTTAGTGATGAAAATTATGTCATGTATTTTTTTTATGCTTAAAAAAAGTAACGTAAACTACTCTCCCTTGACGAGATTCACCACCTCTCCAAAAAAAGAAAAAGATTTGAGTATGAAAATGTATGTTGCAATGTATGATTTTCACTCATGCTCTTGTTCAAAGAATCAACATTTAAAAATTAAAATACAGTGATTAAAAGTCAAAATTATTAAAATACATAGTTAAAAATGAAAATACATTGATGTATTTTGTCTCTCAATCGTTATCTATTCAAAATGATTTTTAACTAAATCAAAATCAAAACACATTAACTGAAAATAAGAATACACTTACGAGAAGTGATTTTTCACCTATAAAAATAATTTCCATTAATAAAAAATCAAAATATACCAATTAAAAACATATTCTCTCACTCCAATTATTACAAGTGTACCATTCTTTTCTTTTTCACAAAAAAATTATTACTTCTAACCATTAACGAAATTATTTTGTAATGATGTAAAATCTTTTTACATTGATATAAATAACTAAAATTATTTTTAAAATCATTTTATATTATTGTGAAATTATCAAATTAATTTTAGAATTATTTTATTCTGTTGTAAAATATGAGATTACACCAAAGCAAATATTATTTTACATTCATGTACTTTGATTCAAAGTATTGCTTGTGGCTTTTATAGTCATTTTATACTTAAGAATGTATTGATACGTTTTAATTTAAAGTAACAGTGACTTTTTCGAGTAGAGTAAATTTCATTATATAACATGACATCCGTTTTTATACAAAGTGACGATGACGTGTGTACTGCAAAACGCTAAGTACTTTTATAAATTTGGACACCTTATTTAGTATAATCCAATAAGATTAGTCGAATCTGTTAAGCTGGTAATTTAATAGCAACTAGTCTAATCTATCAGTGGTAGCCTCACATGGTTGCAGATGTTACGTCCGGATGTTGAGCCGTCTAATCCTTAATTTACGATTATTACTCAGGAAATAGAAGTAAAAGAAGATAATGGCATGATAACTTTGTACAGCAAATCACAGAAAATTCTGACTTCTTGATCGGCCACGGGAGCTTCCGTTCCGAGAATTTTCAGACCCAGGGAGCATGGGATAGTCGTAAGATATTTATTGTTAGGAGAGTGCGGTTGAGCCTCTTATATGATGGAGGCTTCGACTCGCTGCATCTTAAGCAATTATAAAGGAGGTAAATGAAATTTGGTGATCTAATTTTATCCTAAGATGTATACCATAGAGGAAGATGATGTTTCTAATTATATATTAAAATTTGTAAGATTATATGATTTTTTTTCCTTGCGATCTCCTTTACTTGGGAGTCTCTTATTATTTATAGTATGGAAAGATTTTTAATCTAGTAATTTCTGATACCCTTTTAATAAGATTGCTCGTCTGCTGTTAACTTATAGGTGATTAATTCCATCTTGTCGTGATCTTGACCTTGTCTGTGTCAAATCTTTTAGTAATTTAGATGGATCTAATTCTAGATTTGATTAATCGAAAGCAAGTCAGGTGATATTGAACTCACCTATTTATCCTCTGATCGAGTACACAGATTAAAACGACCCACCACCCCTTTGGCCATTTAAGACGTCTGAGATATTCACCAGACGTCTGGAAATGCTTTTAGCGCGTAGTGTATGAGCGCCATGCTTCCTCCCTCTCCGCACCTCACCGCGCCTTCTCCTGCGACGCCACTCCACGCCAATGCTCGCCTCTCCGTTCCCCTCACCTCCTCTCCCGTTATATACCTCTTCCCTCCTCTTCGTCACCACCCCATAGTCGAGAGCGGAACACCTGAGCGAGAGGAAGCGCGAGAGCGGAGGGCGCAGCGCCATTCTGCTGCAGCACCTGTAGGTAAGGAGAGCGAGAGCTGTTCCGCGGAAGTCATTTTTCCGCGGAATTAGACGGCCGGAGAGACACCCAGACGTCTGATAGAGATCTACTTTCTGTACTTTTCCTCTCTGACAAGTCCTGAAGCGTACGTATGTGTCAGAGGGCGGGAGCGTAGCCGAGGTAGTTTCAGACGTCCGGGAGCACCCCCAGATGTCTGACAAAGTCCTTGGACGTTGGCATCGAATTCCAGACGTCTGATAGTGGAACACCAAGAGAGGTATCCCTGAGAACTGTTTTAAGATGTCTGGGACCTTTCCCAAACATCTGATTTTCGTCTGATAGCGTGTTTTGGGCTGTGTAAGGCCCTATTACTATCGTTTTTTTCGCAAACGAACTGTCTCTGTTTCCCATACGAGTTTCTCTGTATAATGATACTTCGTTTATATCTTTCTGAACCTTTTGGCCCATCAATCAATGTTTTAGGTCTCCAGTCCGTCGGGTGTACGGGATCTGTGTAGACATCGGGAATCACTGTACGAGCCCCCATTCCACCTGGTTATCCAGGTAGAGTGGTTACAACCTTAAATCTCAAATTTAATACATGCGGGTAAGTAATCTTATAACTTTAGATAAACCCTAGGAAGGAATAAACATATATTCGAGAATAGATTCTTGAACCCTAGGTCTTGCCATGAACATTAGGGTTAGAAGAAACTGCATATGAATAATTGAGTAATCAAGAACTGCCTGTTTTTAGCTAAAATGGACCCCTATTGTAATAAAATGAAAATTGAATTGTTGTTTTGAACATTTCAACCCGGATGTGATAAAGAAATTCCTGTACGAACCTCACGGGGAATGTAAACAAGAACACCGTACCTCGAAGAACCAGATGGTTATGGGATTTGCTGCCTATGGACAGCTGATAAAAGAGGTAAAGCTGATCTTCGTGTACTTGGTACCGAAGAGAGCAACTATCCTTTGTAGTGTAGAGGGGAGCTTGCAGCCCTTAGGTTGGGATCCGAGATGGATTTGGCCACTCTACGACGACTCTTACTGGCCCTCGTGTACGTGGTACCGAGGTGAGCTACTTAGTGTAGGGGGAGTTATCCGCCCCAGGGGGCCCGGGGCTAGATATGACCACCCTACATCTACTCTCGTCAGCTCGTTGGACAAACCGGGGTAGTCGGACAACGGTACGTGGACTGAGGAGGGGCGAGACCCCTGAGGGGAAAGGCCCCTGTTCTGTTCTGAGAGGGTAGGGTCCTACACTATTCCGCACTGTACGTTGAGGCGTACTCGCTAGCGGAAACGACTGACCGCGTGCCAGTGCAGGGTAGCTATTCGGGCGCTTATCACATGTGCCGTAGTTACCGCTACGTCACGACTGTGACCTCGGGGTAGTAGATCGAGTATAGGACTACCACGGTGGGACTCCCCCGGCTAGGAGAGTGCCACATGGGCATCCTATATCACGGGAAGCTGCAAGCAAAATCATTCCTATAGGGAATCAGATGATTGATTAACAAATCCTAATTAGAGATCTATACGCACCCACATGTATAATATAATTAGAAAATGGAAAACTTTATATTAATACATGTTATTTCTTAGCCACCACTCTACTTAGTTTTAGCTGACTCCAGTTAAATATATTTTGTACAGGTTAGGAATTTGAGTAGCCCGAGCCATCGGCTGCTGAGGACATCGGGCCTAGTCAAACCTAGCTTTAGTTCTACTGCCTGCTAGTGAGTTTTATAGTTGTATTCTGTTATATGTACTCTTTGATGTGATGGCTGTAATATCACTGTTCTCTTTCCACCTGTTGAAACTTTCTTTTTGCTTAGTTACTATACTTGTGTGATTGTGGTTTGTTGAATATTTATTTGGTTATTTCTTATTAGATGATTAGATCTTGAAATAAATTGAAGCGAACCAATCCTATAGAAATTTAAGATCAAATTGTGACACAAATCCTTTAGTGGATTACGTACAAAATTTTAGACCTAGAAATAATTTTCACCGCTCGTCGCTTCCCAACGTCAGCTGCATTTAGATTTTCTTTCTAAAATCGGCTCTCATGTCACAACACGCGCAAATGAGAGTCCAAGCGCAGTAAAAAACCATGGCTAGCAAAAATGTTGCAGCATCAGGGGTTCGTTGGTCACAATGTGTGAAACATCGGAAGGGGCTCTTAGATGTAAGCAATTATCTGATGGTTGGAGGTTACCCTACAAGGGAAAAAAAACATATGTTCGAGGATTAGATGGGTGTAATTTCCTATCAACCATGCGAAGGCCCTTCCCAAAAGAGGAATTGGTGGTTGGTTCACTGGGTAAGATTTTCTCTCTCAACTACGTTTTTGCTTTACGAGAAATAACATTATTTTAAGATGAAACAAGTGGTTAAATAAGTTACGTGGTGTTTGTTTAAGAAAATAAAAAAAGGGGTATGAGTAAAGTAATCTACGTTCCTATGTATCTTGTAATATGTATTTTTTATTTAATAAAAAATATTGATATATTTTAATTTTTAGCTATTATATTTTAATTTTTTCGTCGATTGAAAATTAAAATATACTAATTAAAAATAAAAATATACTGGTATATTTTGATTTTTAAATATTTTTTACCTATATAAATTGATTCTTTACCTATGAAAAATGATTTTTTACCTTTGGATTTAGGATTTAGAGAAATTCTAAACCTTAAATCTAAAGGTGAAAAATCATTTTTCGTAGGTAAAATTATTTTACATAAACCCTAAATCTTAAACTCAAAATCCATAGGTAAAAATCACTTTTCACTTTCCACTTTCTAGATAAAAATTACTTTTCATTTTTCAATTGAAAGCCTATTTTCCACTAATTGAAAGGCAAATTACATCGATGTGTTTTCACTTTTAACTTATCTATTTTGATTTTCAATCGTAAAATCAAAATATATTGATTAAAAATTAAAATACACCGATGTATTTTTTTAAGTGGAGATATACATAATAATGTACATCATAGCATGTATTTTTTTATTTTTCTATTAAAATAAGTATTGAGATAAAATAATTATTATATTGACGTAATGATAATAAATAATATATATGAAAATGTTATAGATTGATGTGGTGGAATAATATATATCAATCGAAATATTATTTTAAATTAAATATATTTTAATATATATTGATATTGATGTGATATAATATATAATAAAATAAAATAATTAATATATTTTTTTAATTTCTTAAATATCTCATATAATATCCCTTTAATTTGAAATATTGAGATGCTCTATAGTTTAACACAGCCTAAGAATTGGCTTGCACACATTTTCAATCTTCCCGCCAGTTTATCCTTTGTTTCTGCTCGCATGGTGGCGCCTAACGATTGAAGAAAACATTTGGGTAAAAGTAGAGAAATCTTTTTCCTTTTTCGCAAGGAAATATTTTACCAGGGGAACAATAAAGATACATGACATAAGGGAGAGTTAGAAACCTAAGATATATCTTAAAGGGGAGGAATAAAAATGCTCCTTTAAAGAGGGAGAAATTTAAAAAATATCATAATACAATAAATAAAAAATAAAATAAAGTAAAATGAAGCATCCACTCAATAATTCTTAAACAGATTCAAAGGCCTGCCCTACAATAATTGATATGACTGTGTTTCCAAAACATTAATGACTAAAATGATTCGCATAAACAAGTAACAGAAGGCAAAGGATCCACTTTCAAATTTGATCGTGTAGGCTCGACTTCAAGCGTGGTCTTTGACATCAACCAAGAAAAGTAAAAAGAAAAAGATAGAGATCGAAGATATGAGGATGAAAGTGAGGTGGTTACAATAACAGCTCGATGAAGTGCCAAATAGCCCTCCAATGAGCAGCCCATCATCCTCAACTCGGAGATGCTTTGTTGTTAAAAAACATCTCGTCGCTACCATGCATAGAGGAGATGTACCCCGATTGGGGAAAATTGGAAGACTTGGATTTCTAGTAAAAGTCTGTTAACTCTGCGGTTGGTCAAAACGAATGAGAGACTTTCATATTAGAAAAAAAAATCTTGATAGCTAACCATTTTAGTACTCAATTCAAATGCAGGGCAATAAGTGCACAATACTTAAGGTAATTTCAACTTATAGGTATTGTTTGGGTGACATGGGCGGTAGTTTATTCTCTATTTAGCTTTACGAGAGATAAGTTTAAAGATATAATAAATATAAAATTATACTTATCTTGATTTAATGTGAAGAGAGAAGGGATAGATGAGATACGTGTGAGGTTTTCCTATCATTGGACATGAGTTAACATTTGGAAAATAGGTTATAAGAAAATTGCAAGATTAGGGTTTTGAAATAAATTTGTGTTCGAGGGAATTATTTGGGTGGATAAGGGATAAATTTAATGCAATAATAAATATAAAATTATATTTATCTTGATTTATTTAAAGAAGGAAGATAGGTGAGATAGGTGGGAGGTTATTCCAAGATTTCACATGAGCTGGCATTTGTCATGTAGGGATTGTTTGGTTGTTGGAATAAAAGGGGGATTAAGATTTAATTTTGTATTTCGTAGATTTTATACATCGGTAGATTTTGAAATTGAGGATATTTCAGAATAAATGAATTCCATCGAAGAGATGAAATTCGTTTATTTCGTTGATTTATTCCATCTCTCTCATAAATATTTTTAATTTTTTAATATGATAACAAATACAACAAAATAATTAGATAGGATAAAAACTTATGATTCTTACTACTCTTTTACATTTTTTTTATCTCTTAATTATTCTCCAATTAAATAGAAAGGTAACGAATATGAAAATCTTAATATTAAGGATGTTTGGACTAAATATATTGGAATTATTTGAATAAATAAATAGAGATATCTCGAAATTTGAGAGACCATCCCTCGTAACAGATGGTACCATGAAGAGAATGCCGATTTAAGCAATGGTTCTCAAAAGCTGTGCTCGGATGGGTAACAAAAAAAACGTTGATCAGGTGATGTGACATGGATACGAAAGATAGCATCATGAATAATACGATGGGTTAAGATAAAATATTATTTTAAATTTCTATGTATAATATATTAATCTATTTATCGTATTTAATTTTTTATTTTATTTTTCAACAAAATAAAAATAATAAAATAATTTAATATCAAATATAAAATAAATAAATCAGAAATCTCTTCCCAATTTAAATAACATCAACTTATAATTTATAATACATTAAATTTTATCTTAAAACAAATTCCATCCCTCGTCCAAGGGCATTACTTTAACAAAACTCCGATGTAAGCAGTCAAACTGCAACCTTCGCAAATCCCTCTGACGAAGTAGCTTAGAGGTCAAGAAAAACGAGAACCTACACACACGCTCTCTCTCTCTCTCTCTCTCTCTCTCACGCGTAGAAGTTTGCGAAATCTTCTCCCTCAACCTTATTTTATAGGTCCAGAACAATGTTTACTGCATTCAATTAATAGGGTTGCACGTATGACGTGGAGTACAAGGCAAGTCATGCAAGGCGATACGAGCACCTGCATGTTTCCCAACCCTTTTGCTTAGCTTGCAATGCAATGCCTCCTCTCTCATTCCATTCTTAATTGCAATCAACGGAAAAAAGAAAAAAAAGTGAAGGTAATTAAACATTACCAGAAGATAGTCTAAAACATATACAACCATTAATAATTAACCAACGAGGGGAACAACAGCATCGATCATGATAACAGCACGAGAAGACCAATTGCTCTCTCTCACTTTGCTTAGAGCATGCCCATGTTCTTGAGGCCCAACACAATTCCGACCCCCATGATGTGGCCCACCACGCCGCAAGCCAGGGTGTCGGCCAACGTGAACCCGGCGGGATCCCCGGTCTGCAGGCCGGAGTCCCTGACCTCCAGCTTCAGACCCGCCGTCGACTTCCGGTTCGCGGACGGTGCCAGCCCGAATCGGCCCGCGAAGAGCATCAGGCTAGTTGTTGTCACCATGATCTGTCAAAAAGGGTTGAACGCATGAACATTTCTAGATGGGCCAATGTGGGCCGATTTTAAAGGTTGAGTTTTCAAATTGGGCTTCGGCCCAAGTTTAAATGTGTAATATTATAGATGTTCATTGGGTAGTATTTCTGCCCAAGTTTAAATGTGTAATGTACATGTTTATTGGGTGTTATTTCTTTGATGTGCATGGATGAAGGGATTCAATTAAGCTTACGAGGTTGGTGGGCGAGCCGAGGAAATCGCAGCGTATGCCGCGGGCAGCTTTTGCACGTCGCCTGACCGCCGGGAGCATCGCCTGAACGATGAGGAATGCCATGTGAGCAAGTCTGTTAATATGGTTTAGAGAACATTCTAAGCTTGTAAGGTGTATATTGAAAATTTAGCTATAACCATGCATGGGTTTTGCTTGGACAAGAGACATCTATAACTTGGCTACTTGATCAGAGATGATGGCTACCTTACAGTTGAAATTCTCCTGCTAATCCTTTCATTAACAATATTCTAAGGTATATATCTAGCTTACTGCAAGTACAGTTATTAGGGAGCTGAGGGACAGAACTGAGGTCAAGCCCTATTCTCTTGCAGCTATGGTTAGCAAAAATTTGGAATGATCTTAATTAAGTACCAGTTTGACGTGAGTACAATAAGCAAATATAACCAACTGAGATGTATGGCCTTACAAATTATTGATATTGTATGAGCACTCCTTCAAGTGTCAATACCTTGTATTAGAATGCCTTTAAAATTGCGTTCTAAAAGGAAATTTGCTATTTACGATGGATTTCGGCAAAAAGTATTTATTTTTGTCCCTCAAATCTTAATATTCAAAATATTGTTATATTGTTATTTCTACCTACAATCACCTCAATTGTATACTATGGCTTCAAGTTCTGGCAATAGCTGGATCCTGATGACGAAATTCTCCATTCTCCCTTAACTTTTAGATAGTTTGATTGGATCTTAATCTTTAGACAAAGAATAAGATCTTAGTTATCTCTAATCTTGGCAGAAATTAGCTCATGTAGGACTAAGTTGAAGATTCATACCAATGAAGGGGCATAAGCGTAAGATCTGTTAATTTTACGAGAAACTCTACGCAAAACCTACAACTGTATATATGACGTCAAATATTTATAAGAGTATACGCATAAGAATTAAAAAAAAAAAAACAATATAATAGAAAAGATGGCCTCCTAAAAGGTATCACTTGGTTGTATCTCAAAGCATGCATCACGCAATTTTATGACGCCTTTTTTGTTAATCGTTAAAAAATGTGAGAATGTAATCAAGCATGCATTTAGTTCTTAATTTGGTTACCGTTCATCTAATTATTGGGATAGAATTAAAGCTGTAACCTTAGTAAAAGGTAAGATATGCTCCAAATTCCTATTGTAGCTAGGGAAGAGATGGAATTGGCAATCTCACCTTCAAAAGAAGTGATAGACAAGTGCACACCAAATACAAAAGCGAACTATTTCACTAGAAGGAGGAGATCCCTTGCATGCAAAGAAGATTACGCAATTGCGAATTCGCTGACCAAACTAAGCTTAAGAAGCATGGTAACTTCATCGCATTTTGATGCACTTCTCCATTGCTTGACTACTTTTGATTTCTTCTTTGAAAACTTATTCCACAAAATAAATAGCACGTGCAAAAATGACCAATCAGGTAGTCACAATTTTATGCTTGAAAGAGAAGAGGATGCTGACCATGGAGGAGGGCTTGGAGCGGAGGCCATCGAACTGCGGAAGGGGAATTGCAGTGGGGGCGTATGCGAGCTTCATGGCCATGGCGAGATCGATCGACGGTTGGCACCTCCTCCTTTTCCTCTGCTCCTCTACTTCTTTGTGGTCTCTAGCCTTTAGGCTTTAACAATGAAGCCTTTGTAAAGGTGTGGGCGTGGGGAGCCCAATTGGGCTGTGTGGTCTAAGATTGCGAGCTCGGATTCTTGGTGGATGGGTCACTGCTGACGTGGCACATCCTGGTTGGGTTCTGCATAGAGGTGATAGGATTTTGTGGGCCCCCTTGGGGGTGAGTATGTGGCCTGGAGATGTTGGGCAGCTCTGCGATGGTGGAGATTGAAAGGAAGGGATTTTGCGTTTGAGTCCTTGGAATGTTTTGCAATTCTATAAATGTCCCTGACTTCTTGATTATCCTTTAAAGTTGCTCTATTTTAGATCAAATATTTCGTTGAAACTAAAAGCGTGGGACAAAGTAAGGTTATCTGACTTTGTAAATTCCAACTGTGCTAATTTTGCGATTGGGACAGAGGTGAACTTTACATGGATTCAAACATGAATGATCCTTACTTTTGAATCCAATCCTTTGCTTTTGATAGACATTTCACATGATAAGCATATGGATTTCATAGAAGACGGCTGGAAATGATCTATCTAGCACATGGACGCTATGTCGATATGGAATATAATAGGACATATATATAGATGAAGGAAATAATTTACGACCAGTAGTTTTCTCTTTGGAGATAAAAGATAAATTATCTCAAATAAAGATATGCTGTATTTACCCTAGTAATCTATAAGACCAAAATGTTGTTACCTTCATCTTCTTGTATTCATCCCAGCAAGTAAGTTTGGTGACTCAACTTATTGTGTTTGTAGCTCCTCCTCCTTCACACCTCCTCCTCCTTACACTTTGTACATCCCTTCATGTCCTTCAACCCCTTATTGTTCAATCTTCCTCCCCTAGCAAAAATTGTGCTTTGCTGCAAAGTAACAATAGATACTCTACTGTGGAAAGGCATGCACATTATAAGCTAGTTTACTTAAAGGGTTAACTCCTATTTAATTAAGAGGTTAACCTATATAATCATAACACCTATTTTGGGGCTTTAACACTCATTTTACTAACACCAATAACAAAGGATGTTAGAAAAATATCTATTAACTTTGTAACTCCCCCATACCCAAACTCCACTGTTGGATTAAAAATTCAACTTACGGACTTGTATAAGTAAATATATATGAACATAATCAAATAGCAATATGCATTATGACTGTCATTTAAGTGCCCATTATTTAAAGTGATTAACTAAGGTTATTATATGGATATGGGCATAAATACAAAAGGGTTAGTGTGATTTTTTCTAAAACAAATGTGCAGAGACTCTATTCTGAGTTGTAACTTCTTGATGGACGGAGTCGCAAATCACCTAGCAATTATTCTCTCTAATTGCTGATTAATGTGGCGGTTATGCTCCCCAAGAGAATCACCGATTTCTATGTGTCAACCCATCGTGACTGAGAGAGTGTGTTGCAGAAAAGGTGACGGCATGGAGAAAGGGTTTTCTCTATTTTTTTGATCTCATCTGTGGCATGAGGTGATGGTGGGATCTCTTGGAAGATCGTGCTCACATCCTGCAGCCTTCTTTTCATCTACAAGGATGAACACAGGTTCCTTTATGTGCCTATTTTAGCAAAGATTATGTTTATGCTGTTTATCCTTCAATAGAAGATGACATACTTGTGCATATGTGTTCAAGGAGACATTATAGATTTGCATATTCGATTTCACATCTCTTCGGTATGTAGTTAATATGTTCTTCTCTTGTGTATTAGTTAGATTAGGTTGGACCTTTCATATTCTTGCAAAATCCCAAATCAATTTTCGTAATTGACACAAGCATCGATATTCATCATGAGTACTTATCACGAGTACCGGTACATGTGTGCTACAGTTTTGGCTCCAGAACTCAAGTCTTATGAACCCTAGCTTACTAGTACTGGTACTTAAAAGGAGTATTGGTACATGTGAGCCATAGATCAGGTTTTGGGTATGAAGTGACCAAGATTTGTAACTCACTAGTACCAGTACTGACCTTCAGTACTGTAATGACCCGTTACATTTTTAGCCGGTTAAGACATCTGAAGTTTCGGTCAGACGTTTGGACACGTGCCCGGACATCTAAAAGTGAGATTTCTCGTACTGCGCTTCGCGCTCTGCATGTGGGCAGCGCGTAGAGGTTTCTCTCTCCCCGCACCGTCACCCTCAAACCCTAATTCCCATCCTATTTAAACCCCTCCCCTCCTTCTCATCCCCTCACCACCAGTCACCACCACCTCCAGCGCCTCCTATGCAGCTGTGGCGAGGCCAGACGAGAGTGGCAAGAGGGGGGGGAGCAAGGGAGAGTGAGAGAGAGAGGAAGGAAGAGAGCGTGGAAGGTCGGAGGACCTTCGGGAGCTCGGCGGAGCTTGCACGGCCAGCGGTGGGCGCGTGTACGCGAGGAGGATGCTGGTGGGGAGCTGCTCAAGCTCTTGCAGCTGTTGGAGCTGCCGCTGCAGCGGAGGTGCGAGTGGGGCAAGCTGCGAGGAGGTTCTGGTATTGGAAGTTTTCCAGTATCAGATGTCTGGTGTGACGTCCAGACGACTGGCGAGGGACCCGGACGTCCGGAGCTGAGGCTGGACGTCTGAAAGCGTGATATCGCAAGGAATGTATCTTCCTGCGCCATGCAAATCATCGCGCAGGGGATGTCGGTTGACTGTGCCTGCATTTTCGAATGCAGGACAGGCTTTGAGAAGGTGCGTGGTGCACTTTCCCAAGTACTTTTGGACATCTGATCACGTCTCCAGTCATCCGGAGGTGCTTCTAGACGATCAGAGACCTTATCCGATGTTTGGAACAGCCCCCAGACGATCGCAGAGGGAGTCTGGAAGTCTGAATCAGCCGCAGGAAGGGTAAGATGGGTTCTGACATCTTTTAACACATATGGGATTAGTCCCATACGTCTGATTTTGGTCAGTAATAGCATATTTGGCCTGCTTAAGGCCCAAATGGAATCAGATTTCCACAAACGAAGCACCATTATTTTCCACTCGAGTTCCTCTACGTATTCGTGTTGAGTATTTACTGTTTTGAGCTCGTCTAATGTACATTGGTCGCTGTACAAGTTTCCAGCCAGTGACGTGTTCGGAGCTCGCAGAGACGACGAGATTTGCGGCACAGGCTCCTATTCCCCCTGTGATATCCGGTAGACTGGTTTAACTCAGTTGTTAATATTTAAATAAGAATGTACTTGGTTGGAATAGTCGAATTGAACTCTAGGATATGAATGAACTCTAGGGTAGAAATGAATGAGCGTGTTTGAGCTGTACTGTTTACTTGAATGCATGGTTAAGATAAATTGCTAGCAAATGCCTTTAATATAATTACAAGATGCATGTTAAAATACGAGCTGCCTGTATGTAATTGAGAAATTTCCTGTGAAATCATAAGTTGCATGTTATTGAGAAATGAATTATGAAAACATGAGTTGCCTGTATATGGATGAGGAACGACTTATGAGACATGAGATCTGGACCTGGATAAATGAGATGAATATGAGCATGAACCCTACGAGGAATTAGGAGTAGAACTCCTGTGGATGAAAGGAAATCTGGAATGTAGATGGGAAGTGTGTTGGCCCTTGTGTACGCGATACCAAGGAAAGCAACTGCCTCTTTTTAGTGTAGAGTGGAGCTAGCCTCCCTTGGGTTTAGACCAGGGGTTAGGATTGGCCACTCTACACCGACTCCTATTGGCCCTTGCGTACGTGGTATCGAGGTGAGCTACTAGTGTATGGAGGGAGCTAGCTGACTGATCGATCTTTCGCTTTTAAGTCGTTTGTAGTTTAATGTGGTGGAAAAATCAACTAATTAATTTTTAACAAAAAATAACCACTCGTAGAGGAGCGGGTCGTATCCACAGGGAGGCAATAACGTATTAAAATTCGCGCCACTTAAAAATGTTTGTTCGTAGTCAATTTGGACAAGAACCAAGCCAAGATTGCCTTTAGATTAAGGTTTAAGCAAGAAACAATGCTGAAATGGCAATTATGAGAAACTACAGGATATTTTCCGCAATGCAGAGTCAATAGAATATGATTAAAATGTGGCAATGGTAGAAAATGTAAATTTTAATTAACGTTTTACTGTAGCAAAACAGGGGAATTTTTTCCCGTTGTCTTGCGCGACGAGGAGCCGATGGCCGGGCGCGGGAAGCTCGGAGGAGGTCCCTTGGATCAAGGGCTTCGAATCGGTGGTGGCGGCGAGTCGCGCGGCGGTCGGAGGTGGCCGGACGAGCTCCGGCGGAGGTGCTGCAGCCGGCAGCTTGCACAGCCTGTTGGCGTGAAGTCCGCCGCCTGCTGCTGCTGCGGGGGTGGCTGCTGCCGCTGCCGTGGGCACTGCTGCGGCTGGCGTGGCAGGCGTTCGTCTGCAGGCGCGGGGAAGAGGGCGCTGCAGGCGGTTCTGCAAGCGCGGCGGAGGGTGCTGCAGCGCGGTTGGAGGATGGCGTGCGCTGCGGAGGGTCTGCAGAGGGTGCTGGCGCGATTGGCGTGGGCGGTGGTCTGCAGGCGCGTGGAGATGGCTGCGGTGGTCTGCAGGCGCGGCTGATGGTGGGCGCGGGTGTGCTGCAGGCTGATGGGCGCGGGGAAGGTGGCGTGGGCTGATCTGCAGGCGTGCGCAGGTCTGCAGCCGGTGAGCGGTGGAGGGTGCAGGTGTGGGTGCGCACGGATGAAGGCGCAGGCGTGGGGAAGGTGGCGTGGGCTGATCTGCAGGCGTGCGCAGGTCTACAGCCGGTGAGCGGTGGAGGGTGCAGGCGTGAACAGTGAGATGGGCGAGTGATCGCAGGTGAGCGGGTACCTTCAGACGTCCGGGAAATTTTCCGGACGTCTTAAGTGAATGAGAAGGTGATTGCAGTGACGGTGGTTGCGGCGGTGGTGGTTGGTGACGACGGCGAGGGAATTGCACGCTAAGGTGCTCACGGTAATGCGGGCGAGCTCCGGATGGCGGTGTGGCCTGTCACACCACACGCCCACGGTAGTGGAGACTCGCCGCCACGGTAGAGGCCGGCAGTGTGGAGTGGAAGAGAGAGGTTCTCTCTGCACAGTGGTGGGTCGGTGGCGGAGGCCTCCTGAGCTCGGCTGCCTCCCTGCTCTTTTGTAGTGGCCTGAACAAGTTTGAAATCAGCCGCCGACCAGATCCACTACATCCGCTCCCCCTTGAATGGCTTCATCACTGCAGCAGCCGGGCGTTGGAGCGGCACCCAGCCGTTCTGAAAGAAGAAGAATAAAGAAAATAATGTTAAAATATTAGGATTATTTATGTATAGACCCTCAACTTCTATGTTAATGAAAACAATGTACCTAATTGGTTATCTAATTAGATGAATGCTATTCTAAGTTAATTCTAAATGCACTTAAGATATGAATGCAATGTATGGATTATGTAATTAGATTAAAACTATGAATTAATCTATTTACATCCTAATTTATACTAAATAGATATTAGAATTAACCTAATGTGTAGGCACTTAAATACTTAAATAGCCCACAACTATGGGCTAATCACTAGCCACCCCACGAGGCCCGGGGTTCAGCTAGCCACCCTACACTGACTTTGTTAGGCCCTTTGGGCAAACCGGGGTAGTCGGACGAGGGTACGCGGACTGTGGAGGGGTGAGACCCCTATTTGGTTTTGAGAGGCGAGACCCTTGTTCTAAGAGGGTCAGGCCTTATACTATTCCGTGCTGTACTTTGGGCATACCCGCTAGCGGAAACGACTGACCGCGTGTCAGTGTGGGGTAGCTACCTGTGCGCTTATCACGTGTGCCGTAGTCACTGCTACGTCTTGACAGTGACCTCGGGGTGGTTGACTGGGCGTAGAACTACCACGGGGGACTCTCTTGGTCAAGAGAGCACCACGTGTACCTTCTACTCTACGGAAAAGACTGTAATCAGGATTGTTCCCACGGGGAACATGCAAGATCAAGAAATACCTGGATACTTTGAGAAATAAATGAAATTGAAACACATAAATGAGATAAATAGAAATTAGAAATAAATCTGTTGTTGTTTTTACTGTACTTGTACTTAAATAATGTAAACACCACTCTACTCAGTGTTTGTTGACTTTATCTTTTCGTAACCCTGTTCAGGACCAAGAGTTGAGTAGCTCGAGTTTCCGGCTGCAGAGGTTGCTGGGCCCAGCCGTAGTCATTCTTTCAGCACTTTCGTTTTCCCTACTGTTGAAGTGAGTAATGGACACATAGTTACTGTTCCTGTTACTTTCTGTTTCCTTTTCGTTTCCTGTTGTTGTTGTGGTGGCATATACCGAGACAGTTGTTCTACTTTCTTTATTGCTTCATACTTTTTTTTGCTTAGCTATATTGCATGTGTGAATGTGGTTTATTGTCCTGCTTTTGGTTATTTCTTGTTGGACGACTAGGTCTTGGGATTAGTCGAGGCGAGCCGGTCTCGGGTCCTGTAGGGATTCGGGTCGTAACAAGATGGTATTAGAGCAAGGTCGTCCCGAGAAATGAACCAATTGACTTGAGAATAACCGCTCACGTGCATATAACTAGGATAACCACCACAACGTATCACTTTGATATTTATTTCCGAGTCTTTTTCTCGATGTAATCCGGTATCGTTGACACTCTTGTTCTATCTTTTGCATCTCCTTGCAAGAGATACCTCATCGGGGAGTTCTCGAGGCAGGCCGTGGACGAGGTCGGAGGGGTGGACATGTCGGACCTGAGGTACCATTTAACCCACCTCTTCTATCGGGCGTTCAGGCCCAGGATCTCGCTCAGCTGATCAGAGACATCGTGCAAGAGGAGCTCCACCAGACTCCATAGGCACCTCTCCCTGAGGATGTTGAAAGGGAGTTCTCGGTGGGACAGAGAGACTGTCGTAGCGTCGGACGAGCAGGAGGGGGAGGGGGTGGTCCTTCACTGCCCCCACCACGCTCTGACACTTCCGAGCAGGAGGCCTCCTTGCCTGGGGCGTGCCCGTTCCCCCACTGTAGCTACGCCACGAGCTTTTCGGACAGTTCCGAAAGCTAAAGCCCCCCTCCTTCAAGGGGGATGAGGACCTGTTGAACGTTTACGAACCTACGCTAACCTGTTTGGTTTTGGAAAACCTGTCGTTATAGTTCGAAAGCGAAGAATTCATGTTCAACAAATAAAATTTATACCGAAATTAAAATTCCGGGTCGAACACAGGGAGGCGGACGTTTAATTTAAAAACTATGCGTTTCTTTTTATTTGTTACAGAATAATTCAATGTAGAACTATCTAATTATTTACAATAAATAGAAGAGAGAGAGAGAGTAAGAGAGAAAGAGAATATCACACAGAGAAATCAAAATGAGATGTAGAATAAACAAGGAATTTTTGCATTGAAGAGATTGTTCATTACAACTGGAAAGCATAAAATAATTACTCTAGAAAGCGATAAATTTACCCTAGAAAGCATTAAAAGAATAGAGGGAGAAATGTCCTCCTCGACGGTCTCTTGGAGGATGAGTAGATTAATCTAGAAATCAGTAAATCTATACTAGAAAGCGGTAAAAAGAATAGGGAGAGAGAAATCCTCCTTGACGGTTGCTTGGAGGACGAACCGGACGGGACGACGCCTGGACGAAGGAGAACGAAGCGGGACGAAGGAGGACGAAGCAGAAGAACGGGAACGAAGCAGCATGCCGTCGTCGTCGCGGGATCCACTTCCGAAGGGGAACGAAAATTGGACTTTATCTCCCGAGAAGCATCCCGGGTGTGGGACAAGCTTCTCTTGAGCTTTGGAGGGGTAGAGAGGAGAAAGAAGGGATAAGAATTTCGTATGGAGGGGGTCTCCTTTTATAGTTGCAAGGAGTGGGGGCAAAATGGACATTACAAGTTCAAAACAATAAATAAGGGGTCTTTAGTGACGGATAAATCCGTCACTAAAGCCCAAACATGGGCGTAGTGGCCGGCTCATGCGCGCCTCCTCACCTTCTCGCGCACTCAACGGCTACGCATGTTCACCGCTTTTCAGCCGTTCGATCGTGAGATCGGACGGCTTAAATCGTGTCCGCGCCCGCTGCGTAGCACGCCCCCCGCGAGCGTCTGATTGCGCGTTCGATTGCGCGTCCAATCGCGCGTCGACGCTATCGGGAGCGCGCAGCCGTTGGATCTCCATCTGACGCTCGCCCGCGCCTTCCACCCCCTCACCGCGGCTCGAACCCGCGACCTCTGCTTCGCCCGCTACTGCGTCACCGCTACGCTACGCGGACGAAATGGTCGCGCAGATGCTTTTAAGCGCGAGTGACCACAGCCGTTGGATCTCCATCTGACGGCAGAGAGCGATCGGGAGGGGGCCTTCACAAAATGCAAGCGGCCGTTTGGGCGGTTGAGATGGCACCACGTGGCACCATCTTGGCCGTCCATCTTTTGGAAGATGTAGATGGTGCCACGGATGTCGGATTGACTCAATTTTTGTGTCGTTGGGCTGCGATCGTCGATCCGAATTCATCTGTGCGGTCGGATTTGTCATCTGAAGTATGGATTTACACCATCCTGGCCCTTGATCTTCTAGGATTCCCGGGTCACTATCTGATGCTACGGATGCCTGATTAGGGCGATCTTGGAGTCGTTGAACTCCAATCGTCGCCCTGATCACATCCATATGGTTGGATCTTTGATCCGAGGCCCTGATAAAATATTTTCCCTATCCAAGCACATAAAAGGAGACAATTAACCTCCATTTTATTCAAAGTATTCTAAATGCAAGATGATGCATGTAATGCAATATTTATATCATGAAATGCAATCCTATGCTTAAGAACATGCATAAATAGACATCTTAAGTAGTGTAAATGTGTTTACATCAGGACTCATCTGAGGGAGAGGACTGGCTGGAGCGGATAGAGAAGGTGTTCGACACCCTTCGCCCTCCCGCAGTGTGCCGCGTGGCCTTTGCCACGTACCAGCTAGTGAGGGCAGCACACAGGTTGTGGAGGGCAGTCAGAGGCCAAGAGGGGAGAGAACGGACATGGGACCAGTTCGTGGCTCTCTTCTGCGAGCAGTACTTTCTGCAGACCTGGCAAGACCAGAGGAGGTGGGAGTTCCACACTCTTCGCAAGGGGACGATGACGGCTAATGAGTACCACACGTGTTTTCTGGAGCTGTCACGTTTCGCCTTGACAGCTGTGTCTACTGAGGAGGAGTGCCTGTGGATGTTTACTGAGGGGCTCTGACCTGCTATTTGAGGGTATGTCAAACCCTTGAAGCTACCCACTTTCTTTCGTGTGGTTGTGGCAGCCATGACTTATGAGGAGACCAACCCGGCCGCGCGAGACACGACAGCGGATGGAAGTGGTCCTACCAGCTTGAGTACTCTCAGGGCCATTGGGAGAGGAGGCACACGGCACCCGCGGGAGAGCCGTCTCGTTTTGCGGGGCCATCAATGGCCTTTGGGGGCCCCAGACAGGGGCTAGTTGCCAGCACCAAACCCCCGCTCAGCCGCTAGTAGGGACCTACGGTGGGAGTAGGTTGTGTACCCCTCTGCTACCAGTGTGGCCAGTCGGGCCACATCAGGGGGGACTGCCCATTTAGGGTCGGAACACAGCAAATGCTCCCTGCACTGAGCATTGGAAGTCGAGCTGGTGGTCGTGGTCACTAGGCGTGTGGGGGAGGACAGTTGTCACGTGGAGGGTACCGGCCTGCTGCTGCTTGGTCGTTTCTTACCTCAACTCAGTTAATTAAGTTAATTTTACTTAATTAAGAGTAGTAGAAAAGTCACTTAGGTTAACTCGAAGTTGTGTTAATTAGTAGTATAGGGTCGAATTAACTTAACATTTTAGAAAATTTTTACTGGTTGAGTCTAGGTCATTCACTGGGAGGTATAATTCATTCTAAATTTACTAATTATCTTTTATTTTTCTTTATAAGTATAAGAGGTATATTTAAATTAATTATGAAAGCATGAATTTTGCTAAAAATTGATTAAAATAGAATAACATGCAAAATCCCATATGAACTTTTATTCACAACATTTATTTTAAATGATTAAAGGTAAATAAGATTTATATATTCAAAACATATGCCTTATTACATTTAAAAGCAAGAGAATACAAGAAAGTAAATCCTTTATCTTTTCTTTATTTCTTCAGCCTCTCTCTCTCTTTCTCTCTCTCTCTCTTTTCTTCTTCTTTCTTTCTTTCTTTTACTTCTCTTTATCTTTATTCTTTCTCTTATATTTTCGAGCTCTTTCCTTTTTCCTTTCTATCTCTTTCTTTCTTCTCTTCTGCTTATGTTCCTACCCTTCTTCCTTATTCTTCCTTAGCTTCCTTTAGTGCCTGCTCAGCCTTCTCCTTTTCTCTGCGATTTCTTCTATCTTCCATCTCCTTTGCTCTTTCTTCTTCTTCCTTAGCCTTCTTTCTTTCCTTTCCTTAACTTTGAACCTTAGCTTCTTCCTTTAACACTTTGCCTTCTCATTGAACTGGGTTTATTTCCTTCTCAACCAAAAAATAGTTTAGGATTTGCGGCGAGGTCCTTTCGAGGATACACAGCACCCTGAGATCAGGGTGGGACCAGACCCTACTCGGTCATCGCCTAATTTCATTAGGGTTCAATTTCGATTTATTTTCTCTTAAGCCAAACCGGCCCTTTCTCGAGTCGAACCGACTCAATGCCTCCCAAGGCCAATCGCACACACACGCCCACTCGGGCGCACACCCGCAGGCGCACTCGCCCACACACACACGCATGCTCAAATGTTCAGGTTTTCTTTTCACGTCGAGCGCTGATGATTGAAGTAGCCACTTAACAAACACTTTTATACTAAGGCAGGCACTCGAGGACTTCCGATGTGGGATTAACTTCTCCCCCTCTAGACCCAACTTCAAACGATGAATTCTCCCTACTCACAGCTCCAAATCAAGCGAAATAAAGCTTGATGGAGAGCTCTAAGGTAGTTCTACAGGATTCCTAGGTCAATTTGAGGTTTAGAGGATAATTTCCTCTTCAATTTAAAAAGTGAAGTTAGGGGGTTTCTGCGGGTTTAATATGCTTGGAAATGGTTTTAAGTCTACTGTGTCTATAGGATGGACATTTTAGCTTATATAAGGGTCTGAATAGATTATACAGGTGGTTCCACAGTTGCTTGTGTGGGTTTTAAGCTCTCAAGAGCTTCAGGTGGAGCACAGAAGATCAAAGCTTCTCTAGAAAACTTAGAGAACAAAATTTTGAACTCTGAAAGGTACAACAGACAGTTAAGGACATTTCTAATTGATTCAAATAGACTCTAAGGAATGTAACAAGCTCATTTGGGCAGGATTTATCTTCAAAATTCATCCAAAATTTACTGTCGTCAGTTTGGGTTCAAAAGCAACCCAAACTGACAGGTTTGCATTCCTATTCATATTAACTCCTAAAGCTTAACTATTTCTTCCTAGAACCATTCAAATAAATCTCAGAAACTCTTCAGACTCCTCAATTCATTAGATTGTGTACAAAACCCAAAGATCAGACTCGGGTTTGACTTAAAGGCTTCAAAATTTGACTTTCTGATTAAAGCCTTTTCTCAGGAAATTAAAACCTAAAATCTCTTCTCCTCATCCTCAGAAACATGCTCAGACCTCTGAATAGATGTTTGGACCTTGGATTCTAGGGTTTCAGGCTCGTCGCCTGAGATCAACAAGTGCTTTGTCCATCAGAGAAATTGAGTTTGTTACACTGATTTGGGGGTAAAATTAGCTTCCGTGTATTACACTGAAGCTTCTAGACTTGTTAAATATGACTCTTAAGCTTCTGTACAAGTTTCTCCAACTCCGCTGGAGTTAAGGAAGATGAAGACTAATGTGTAGCTCCAGATGTTAAAATCCCAATTTAAGTATCTCAGCATAATCAGTGATCAATATCATGTCATTCTGGAGCTTCTTAACAAATTCTAAAAGTTGAAGATAAAAAATGACTCGTCGAAGCTCACTGAAGCTCCGGTGAGTTCAGAAAAATACAAATTATGTACAGAAAGGTGAATTTGTGCCATTTCCGATCTAAAAACGATCCTAAGGTTTCAAGGAACCTCAAAAACTCATTAAATTCTTTAATTGATCATTAAATGAAAGATTAAGCAATGAAATTAGTTTAAATGGATTTTGAGTTAGTTGAAGCACAGGACTTGTTTTCCCACTCAATTGAGTGGTCAAGACAAGTCAAAAGTAATTTGCGATACTAAATATATAATTAATTTAAGATTTCAATTGCCCTAAGCTGCCAATGACAGCGAGCTCAAGAGCTTAAATAGATTTAGGCATTTAGGTTATAGGTGGTAATTATTCAAATTGAAGTGATAATTAGGATCCTTAGATTTTTAATAGGTGGTGGAGGACCCTATGAAGGTGGATCTAAGCTCAGTTACTATCTCCATGGATAGCGACAGTAGCTGTGAAGGTGAAGGTGAATTAGGTGAAACAATGATCAATTTAGTGTTTTAATGGATTAGAAACGGTCATGAGTGATAGTAGAAGGTGATTAGCGACTTAAAAAGACAAAATCAGGACTCTGGTGAGCTCAAGGAACTCGCCGGAGTCAAAGGAGACGAACTCTGGAAATTTGAAATTACTCTAATCTACTAACTAATTAACTACCTAAACTACTCTTACTCCTACTCCTAGTCCTACCTACTATTACCTGGACGAAGGCGTCAAAGGTATTCCACCAATGGCTAATAGCGGAAGATGAAATCAGAGGGAATAAGAAGAATCTCTGGTGGGCGAATGTGAGGTGAAGTAGAGGATCTCCTTGGTCGTCGCTTGTGTCCAGAGACGAGGCTGACCTCAGCGAATCTCCTCAGCTAATCAGGATGAACGGAGGAAGTCGGAAGATGAGATGGGGAGTGGCCGGAGTTGCGGAGAGAATAGCCTATTGGGTCGGCTCAGTGTTAGAAGGAAGGGAGCCAACTTGAGAGAAATCGAGGGGGTGAGGGGGTATTTATAGTGGATGGTGACGAAGAGGACAATGGAGTCTGGACGAAGAAGAAGCTTGAGGAGCTTAACCTCTGGCATCGTCTCCGAAGACGGTGAGGTTAACTCCTACCAAAAATTAGGATTTCAGAGTAACCCAGACCGATGGATGAAGATGGGATGGTGAGTGTAAGCTCCAGGAGCTTGGAGAAGGAGGAATGATGTCGGCAGGGCGATGATCGCGCGGTGGAGTCGCTCTCCGTCGTTAGCCGTTCAATCGGCTGAAGAAGAAGACGACAGGAACTTATATACAGTGAAACTTAAGGACCTATATGAAAATTAAAGACCTGATTGCAATAATTAGTAAGGACCTAAATGTAAACCCAGGTTTTAAAGGTTTATTTTAACTTAGATCTTTTTCAACTTTTTATATATGTTAATAAATAAGATAATTATTATGTTTACACCTTGAATTTACATCTTTGAACTTTTAATGTTAATTTATTAAATTAAGTAAAGTTATTAAATACTTATGTATACATTATGTTTAAGTTACTTAACTTATTAATTAAGGGAATGGTTAATAAGATCTCGAGTCCAATTATTAATTAGATTGTTAATAATGTTAATCGAATGATAAAATATCATTTTAAACTTATTTTAAAGTCCTTTACTATATATCCCTTATTTTATAATTAACCCTTTTATACTCATATCCTTAGCTAATTAACTAGGAATACTAGTTAATTAGGGGTAATTAGAGATCATAATGAGTCTCTCATCACTGCTCGCCTGACCCAGAGTGTAGCTGCTACGTTTGCACTGAGAGCTGAGGGATGTATCAACGCCTTTACACACAAAGACGCCAGGACTTCAGGTTTAGTGGTGGCAGGCATGGTTATTGTTTCTGGTAGATTAGTGTACGTACTTTTTAATTTCGACGCCACAAACTCCTTCATCACTACGAGTTTTGTCGTCAGTTTGAGGTAGGGCAGTGTACTATTAGAGGATCCATTTGTGATCAGAGGCCCGGGTAGCCAGTTGTTTGTAGCCGAGGAGGTCTACATAGACTGCGAGGTTAGTATCGGGGGACACAGCCTCACCACTGACCTGATTGTGATACAGATGGATAATTTTGGTGTGATCCTAGGGATGGACTGGCTGTCCGCCTATCACGCCCTGGTGGACTGTTTCGGGAGGAAGATCATCTTCTCCATACCGGAGTTGCCTCCCTTTGAGTTTCACGGACAGTCGGTGGACGAAGGTTTCAGGTGCATCTTCGCGCTTCGGGTGGCCAGTCTTTTGAGCCAGGGGTGTGAGGTCTTTTTGGCCCGTGTAGTGGCAGAGCCTAGCCCCATGGCTAACTTTCAGAGTATCCCGGTGGTTTGTGAGTACCCCGACGTCTTTCCAGAGGAGTTGTCTGGGCTACCACCCGAGCGTGAGATGGAGTTTGAGATCTCACTAGTACCGGGGACTAGTTCCATTTCTACTGCACCGTACCCGATGGCACTGCTTGAGTTGTGAGAGCTCAAGTCACAGTTACAAGACTTGTTGGAGAAGGGTTTTGTGAGGCCCAATGCGTCCCTGTGGGGAGCCCCTGTGTTGTTTGTGAAGAAGGACGGTACCCTGCGACTTTGTATCGACTACCGATAGTTGAATAGGGTCACCATCAAGAACAAGTATCCACTGCCGAGGATTGATGACCTCTTCGACCAGTTGCGAGATACCACGGTGTTCTTTAAGATAGATCTGAGGTTGAGTTACCACCAGTTGAGGATCAGGGAGACCAACGTCTCCAAGACAGCTTTCCGTATCCGATATGGGCACCACGAGTTCTTGGTCATGCCGTTTGGGTTGACCGATGCCCCCACTGCCTTTATGGATTCGATGAACTGTGTTTTTAGGTTGTACATAGACCAGTTTGTGGTGGTGTTCATCGACGACGTACTCGTTTACTCGCGGGATCAGGCACAGTATGGACAACATTTACGCATGATCTTGGATACCTTGAGGCGACGCAGGCTGTATGCTAAGTACAGCAAGTGCGAGTTTTGGTTGAGGCAGGTGACTTTCTTGGGCCACGTGATTTCAGGGGATGGATTGGTTGTGAATCCAGCCAAGGTAGAGGCCGTACTTAGGTGGGAGAGACCACGCACAGTGATAGAGATACATAGCTTTTTGGGACTGGCAGGTTATTACCGGTGGTTTACAAGAGGATTCTCTCAGATTACGCATTCCATGACCCAGCTGACTCGGAAGGACGTGCCCTTTTCCTGGACAGACGAGTGCAAGGCGTGTTTTCAGGAGCTGAAGGGGAGACTGACTTCAACTCCTATGCTTACTGATGAGAACCTCATCATGAGCCATAACTAGCTCATTTTGACCTAATACAAAGGATAAAAGCTCCTACATAACTTAGCAAAGGGCTTAAATTGAGGAATAAGTGTTCTGAGAAGAAAACATGAAATAAAGGTTAAAAACTGTAATTTCACCATTGCAGTACATAAACGAAATTTCTCAGAAATCGAACATAGTTCAAATGATCTAAATAAGATAAAAGTGGGTTGAATCAATCAGAAATTGGTTCATGTGCAATTTAAGAATCAAATGACAATCTGTAATCCTAAAACAAATCCACTTCAATTCACGTGGTTCGAGGTAAGGTAAAAATCAAATAAACCCTCTAAAATTCATATAAAAATAATCTCTAGGGTTTAGGACTTTCAATTTGACCTTAGGAACTCATTTTGACCTACATTGAGAACCATGCACAATTAATAACCTAATTTGGGTTTTTACGTAAATTGGCCAGTCAAACAAGGTCTGACCTAGAAATAAATTTCACCATTAAAATCCTTAGGTCACATTTATTCATGCATAAAAACTTGAGCCTAAGAAGAGACCTTCTTGACCGACTTTACGTTTTGGTCCTCATCTTTTGAAACCCTCACATTTTGGCCCCTAACTCTCCTTCGTTCTTTGCATTTAGGTCCCTCCTGCAAAACCTGCGCAGCGCCATGCTCCGGCGACCTTGCGCGGAGCATGGCGCCGCGTAGGGTGAGGGAGGGGCCCTGGCAAGTCAATGGGGGGTACCCTGCGTCGTCAGCCACCGCAGGGACACCCCCTGGGTACTGCGACCGCCTATACCGCCCGTTCGAACGCACGGACGGTATGGGTCTCCTTCCTCCGGCGTCCTCCGGCGAGGGAGACACGTCGTCTCCCTCCGCCCTCCTCTCTGATTCCGCCCCTATAAATACCCCCGTCGCTCCGCCGTTCTTCGCAGCTAGGATCTGACGGAGACACCCCCCCTAAATTCCTCCCTTCCCACTCCGACAGACGCCCCCTTGCTCCGGCGGCCATCTCCTCCTCCTCCTCGTCGCCCTGCCGCATTACCAGCAGCAGGGTTACCTTCCCTCGATCCTTCCGCGTCACGCCGCACCCAGCTGGCGCCTCTCTGGTCCCTTCCTCGCCGCCGCCCCTTCCTCTGGGCAATTTCTTCTCCGGCAACAGTCGATACAACTGTCGCCTGCGCCAACCCCTCCTCGTCCAGCTTAGCAGGTAGAACTTCTCCTCTTCCTCCCCTCTTTCTTTTCCATACTGAAACCCTTACTGTCGGCCCCGATTTCCCACCGATCACCCTCACCTTCTCCACCCCCGGTCAAACTCCGGCGAACCGCTCCCATCGCTCCAGCACCCCACACGGCTCGCCGACCTGTGCATAACCTCCACCTCATCACCCTGATCCTCTTCCACCCCTCCTCTTCCCACCAAACGCCCTCTGCAGATCCACCAAACACACCCACTTCTCCGCCCGCAGTTTGACCTAGGGCGATCCGTTGGCTCCACCACGCCCACTGCAAACCATCCGACCACCTTCGCCGTGCCACGACGAAGGTCCCCTGCCTGTCTGATTAGGCCGAGAGGCCGTTCTTCTGTGACCAGGTGACTCCCCCACCGTCGCCATTACTGAGCAGGCAGAGCTCCTTCGCCTGCAGGTGCAGGCACGCCTTCGCCCAGGTTCGACTCCCAGGTTGCGTGGGGCGTCTCCGCGAAACGTCCCAGGCTCACAGTTGGGGCGAAGGCCGCGCGTGAAGCCACGATCGCCCACTGCTCCCTCCACGACGGGCGCTCAATTGGGGTGGGACATTTAGTCCCACCTCGGAACTTCTCAGAGGCGCGCGGATGCATAAAGGCAAAAAGTGCCTTATGCTGTCTGCCTCCTGACCACGGGGTGAGGTCCCTCTCACTCGACCCGGCCTCATCCGTGACCACGCTCCGCGGACCTGGCCCGACCCGATTAAACCGACTTGCACTCCTCGCCCACCACCGCACACCGGTGGGCCTGGACCCGGGCGCGACTCGCACCCGATTACCAGGTTGCTCTGGGAGAGCTGTCCTAAGAGCGAACTTTGAGAGAAAGAGACGCGCGGGGGAGAGGGGTAGAGTAGGTTTTGCCCTAACTCTGAACTCTTGAGCGTGCAGGCACAGGTGAAGAAGAAGGAAGCTCAGGGAGACACTGTAGCAACAAGAGGTTTAAGTCGTCTGATTTTCAAATCAGACGACGACCTGAAGACAGGAGAAGGCAAAGAAGAAGGAAGGCGAGGCAGAGGAAAGAGAGGAACACAGAACAGCCAAGTGAAGACTCTGCAGACATTAGAAGACAAAGAAGAAGAAGAAAAGAAGAGAGAAGGAGCAGCCAAGTGAAGAAACAGAAAGCAGAAGAAGAAGAGCACGGGAGGCAGATCTGAAGCAAGAAAAGAAGAAGAAGAAGAACAGGAAGAACAAAAACCAAAGACAGAGAAAGAAAGAAGAGAAGAAGAAGCCAAACTCTCATCTCTCTCTCTCTCTTTATTTTTGTAATAAAACATGTATATCTCTAGAATACGACTTGCTCCCTGAGTTCGACCTCGGGAGAACTGTATTTTCCGAGTAACAAATATTAGCAAATGATGGCAATAACTATCTGTACTACAACGACTTAAGAAAAGCTAGTTGCTGCCACCGTTTCACCAGTTGGCGCCGTTGCCGGGGAGCAACGGCTATTCTAGAGGTAAACATTTCTGTTTCTTTTTAGTTCTAATAATCTCCTCTCTTTTGTGCAGCTACAGGAAATCAAGAAGACAAGCAACCGCACGACAACCACTCCGAGGACAGGTAATTTTTTTCCTCTCGCCATTAACCCCTAAATTCTAAAGAGGAAGAAAAGAAAAGAACAAGCAATATAGGGCTAACCTGTCTTCTATACTTAGTAAACCATAAGAAGTTGCATGTTTTCAACCCATTATTCCTGTACACTATTAAGGGTATTTAGGGGCTAACATATTCTTGCTTGAGCCCTAATTACCCACCAAAGAACTAACTGGACCAAGTAGAGCCAACATAAGATTCAACATTAGGGATTTAGAGACACACTTCTTAAACAAGAATTGAGAAACCTTAAAAGAAGTGTGCCCAAGCCATTATCTGAAAATACCTATCCAAAGAAACCCTAAAATAAGATTGGCTCTTTAAACACTTGAACCCTAAAAGACAAGACCTAATAAGTAAAACTAGCTGGTAAAGTTGACCATTTGGGTCAACTAACCTTCAAATTAGGTCACTCTTTGCACTTAAAAGACTAAAGTTCAAGTGGAACCCTAAGCACCTTGCTCTTGAACTAAAATTGGCAGACTTAAGAGGTCAAGATCCCCATTCTGGTCTACCTGGAACCGCAGTGACAAGAGAGGTCGGGTGGGGGAAACCCTGTAACCCGTGGGGACGCTCTACTGTGTAGGGGTCTTCGCGGGACTCTCCCTCTTTGGCTGCCCAGGTAATTCTCAGGTGGACAATCTTTTTGATCAAGGGGTCCATCTGCCCCGAACCTCTATAGTCACCCAACATTTTGGGTGCCTCGATTGGGTCCAGCACCTGCTTATCTCATCCAGTCCTTCAGTATTTTGCAGGAGGTCCTTGAAACCTCCTTTATAAATTCCCCCCCCCCCTCGAGGCTGAGCCTCGCTGCCCTTACTTGTGCAACAAACACTCCACATTGCCCCTCTTTCCTCTGATTCTGAACAAAATCCCCTTCTTCCATCTTGATTCAAACTTCGATTCTATATCTTGATTCCACCACCTGATTCAAAGATGTAGCCACACCAATTAAGACTACCATTCAAAAAACCTGAATATCTGAGATCCATGAAAGATAAGATGATTGAGGATGCCTTTGAATTCTATGAAATCAAATGTAAACCCTCAACACCAATAGAAAACATTCAGGTTGATGTCCCAACAACCACAGCTTTCATCATAAACTGTGCCCAAATTCTATTGACAGAAGTTACAAAAGGATCAACCCGAGATATGCTCATGACAGGATACATTGAGATAGAAAAATTACACCAATCTGAATACCTTCAATGCTTGACAAATCCTGTACTTTTGGAACAACACCAAGATGCCCTTATAAAACGGGTAGAAATGATGAAATCAGTAGAACAAATTATCAACCAAAAATACCCGTATATACCAGAAACAGAGGATGAACCATCTTGGAACAGTAGTAAGGAACAATCCAGTTTCCCAGATCTCAGGACTAAGGCACAAAGTGGTTGTGGAATCCCAATCCAGATAGAAGACAATGTTAAATTAGGTTGGGATATTGCAGGAGAACACAATGATGAGCCAAACTTAGACCATGAATTGCCAAGCCTAGAATTCCAAAACTCCTGCAATAATGAGATCAGAACTGAACCTTTTGAGGGTATAAATTCCGCCCCTTATTTTGATAAGGTGGCCCTCGAAGGTTATTCGGACTTAGGTTCTAATAATTCTACCCACATCCTAAGCCTAGAACCTAGATCTGAAACTTATTGGGAAGATTATGAGGCCCCTTATGAGAAAGATCAAATTTTTACAGAATATGATTCCGGGCCTCTATTTGATGAATATCCCTCTCCAACATCCTCAGGAAATTTGATCAATTTTTCGAAAGTCATGCCAATTTATGATACAGAAACTGAGGAGTTGGATGAGCAAGGTTTTAATTAGGTCTATCCTACCAGCTTGGAGCTCGAGCCTAGACAGAATACTTTTTCGAGCCCAGAATTGACATATAGACTAGACCCCAGTCAGGCTGCTGATTCCACATCTGATGATTTATGCTGCAGTGGAATTCATAATCATGAATCTCATTTTCGCAAACTCTCCGACAACTTCAGATCCGACTATAATTGCGGAGAGATTCTCCTTCCTGAACACGCCAGGCCCATCTACGACCTCAGTTCACATGACTTTGACTCCGACTCTGAGGTCCTGATTCCCGAGATCACTGATAACAAAGAATCATTCCTTTTCGATCCTCAGGAACCAAAAACAGAAAATGCCAAGAGTGATTGCAACCCAGAATTTAAATCTTTTCTCAATTCAGATTTCTTTCATCCTACAGACACTCTTCAGGCATTTGATAGTTACCCAGAGGACTCTTTACAGAAAATCACCTGTCATTCCTTTCTAGAAGAGTCCTCATACACAATTGCCACCTCATCTGCACACACAGAACTAATCAAAACCTCTTCCCAACCTCAACCCGCAACCGGACTCAATTTCTATTCAGATTCACCTCTCACCGAGCCGATTGCATTTCCACATCGGGTTTGGAACACTGATCAGACTACATATCATGCTCCATCATTCTCTGATCACCCCTGTAGGGTTTCCGCGTCATTCATTGATTATTCTACGGGTCCCTACTCTGACCAGGCTGATTCGACTCAGCCAAACCCTGCGCTTTCACTTCCACATCCATCTGAGCTTCATAGTATATGGTGGGTTCCACACCTTTTTATCCACATCTATCAACCCACCAGATTGATTGGGTTTGGGCTGCATCATCAGCCTGTTAATCTGAACAAGCACCTGGTTGGACCAACCAGGTTCTTAATCAAGGTGCTTGTATTACAAAACTCTGCTGATTTCACCATCCCCTCTCCATCGCATTTCCCGCTTGGTTGAAGGCATCAAATTTAGCGCTCAACGGGAGGCAGCCCGTCATTCTCTTTAAAAACCTGAAACCTTTTCTAAAAACCTTTGTGCACTTGAAATTCACACTTTAGGACAGCCGACTCCACCTCAGATGCTTGCATCTGAGATTAAAAATCGTCCGCAACAGTCACCCTGACCCATTCACTCATCAAAACATCTGTCCTAATGTATGAACTAAGTTGAATAAAAACCCCCTAAGTTATAATGAGGACATTGCAAATCTTAAGCATGGGGGGGTATGAAAGTGCAAAACGTGTAAGAAAAGGTTTCAAACAAAAAATTCACATATGCCAAAAACACCACAAAAATTAAAAATTTTTCGAAAAAGAATAAGAGAATAGGAGGAGAAAGGAAATTTTGTGAAGGAGAAGGAAAAAAGAAACAAAAGGAAAAAAGGAACACAAAATATGAGAAACAAGTGATAGTCATTAGTAAGGAACTAAGGAATTAACCTAAGTTCTAGACCTCATTCAAGAAAATAACTGAAAAGTGCATAATGAGATTAGTAAGAACGCAAACCTTAGGCATTCTTGAATAGACTCTTAGTACCCATTAAGATCTGGACACTCCTCAAGAGGTTGAGGAAAATGAAAAGCTGAAGTATTAGGTCTAAGGCTTAGGGAGTATTTGGCCTCATTGACTAATTTTTGGTTTACGAGACTCAGTAACCTAAGCACCCTAACCTCGCACACAGCCTGGTTCAGTAAGCGTAAAAATCAAAAACACGCAGAAGCGTCGTAAAATTATGAAAAGTACACCTAGAGTAGGAGTGGCCGATCAACACAAGTTGATTTGGACAAGTTTCCAGCGCAGAGAGGCGGGAAATCCCCTTGAAGATGCGTAACAAAATATCATCTCCTCGGTGCTTGTCTCTTAGGATATCTACGTATTCTACTGGGGGCATGTAAGCACTTTGCTGGTTCAGATTCCATGGATGGCATTATCTCGAAGTGTCAATTGCCAGGGTTTGAATTCAGCCACGGAACACCATGGATGGGATTATCTCGAAATCTCAATAGCCAGGGTTCCGGGGGTTGCCATGGGCGGTGCTATCTCAAGGCATCGATCGCCAGGAACCCTTGAGGATTGATGATAGGATCAATGAATCTGATACAGACCGTGTTGAAAAGCCAATCCTAGGATAGAACTAAAAAGAAAAAAAGTGAGAGAAAACTCTCCAAACAGAAAAACTTTCTATCTCTCTCTTATAAAATGCACTGCGAACTGAACCAAGGCTAAAATCATTTCAAGCACGGGTGCTTTAACCACAAAGTCCAATAGACCTTAGGTTAGTTCTTGTGGGCCTTAAAAACCTTTACCAAAGACTGAGGCTGAGGCTAGACAGATCTGGATCTTGATTGGTACTAGAATACCTTTTAGGCCTAGGGTCAGCATTCTAACCTAATCTAAGTTTAAATGAAAAAGCACTTATCTGAAGCTATTAAGAACTTCATGGTCTAGAACAAGGGTTGAAACCTTAAGTTTTTGCTAAGGGACTAGCAAAAGCTAGGCATGGGGGTATGATGAGAACCTCATCATGAGCCATAACTAGCTCATTTTGACCTAATACAAAGGATAAAAGCTCCTACATAACTTAGCAAAGGGCTTAAATTAAGGAATAAGTGTTCTGAGAAGAAAACATGAAATAAAGGTTAAAAACTGTAATTTCACCATTGCAGTACATAAATGGAATTTCTCATAAATCGAACATAGGTCAAATGATCTAAATAAGATAAAAGTGGGTTGAATCAATCAGAAATGGGTTCATGTGCAATTTAAGAATCAAATGATAATCTGTAACCCTAAAACAAATCCACTTCAATTCACATGGTTCGAGGTAAGGTAAAAATCAACTAAACCCTCTAAAATTCATAGAAAAATAATCTCTAGGGTTTAGGACTTTCAATTTGGCCTTAGGAACCTATTTTGACCTACATTGAGAACCATGCCCAATTAATAACCTAATTTGGGTTTTTACGTAAATTGGCTGGTCAAACAAGGTCTGACCTAGAAATAAATTTCACCATTAAAATCCTTAGGTCACATTTATTCATGCATAAAAACTTTATCCTAAGAAGTGACCTTCTTGACCAACTTTACGTTTTGGTCCTCATCTTTTGAAACCCTCACATTTTGGCCCCTAACTCTCCTTCGTTCTTTGCGTTTAGGTTCCTCCTGCAAAACCTGCGCAGCACCATGCTCCGGCGACCTTGCGCGGAGCATGGCGCCGCGTAGGGTGAGGGAGGGGCCCTGGCAAGTCAATGGGGGGTACCCTGCGTCGTCAGCCACCGCAGAGACACCCCCTTGGGTACTACGACCGCCCATACTGCCCGTGCGAACGCACGGACGGTATGGGTCTCCTTCCTCCGGGGTCCTCCGGCGAGGGAGACACGTCGTCTCCCTCCGCCCTCCTCTCTGATTCCGCCCCTATAAATACCCCCGTCGCTCCGCCGTTCTTCGCAGCTCGGATCTGACGGAGACACCCCCCTAAATTCCTCCCTTCCCACTCCGACAGACGCCCCCTTGCTCCGGCGGCCATCTCCTCCTCCTCCTCGTCGCCCTGCCGCATTACCAGCAGCAGGGTTACCTTCCCTCGATCCTTCCGCGTCACGCCGCACCCAGCTGGCGCCTCTCCGGTCCCTTCCTCGCCGCCGCCCCTTCCTCTGGGCAATTTCTTCTCTGGCGACAGTCGATACGACTGTCGCCTGCGCCAACCCCTCCTCGTCCAGCTTAGCAGGTAGAACTTCTCCTCTTCCTCCCCTCTTTCTTTTCCATACTGAAACCCTTACTGTCGGCCCCGATTTCCCACCGATCACCCTCACCTTCTCCACCCCCGGCCAAACTCCGGCGAACCGCTCCCATCGCTCCAGCACCCCACACGGCTCGCCGACCTGTGCATAACCTCCACCTCATCACCCTGATCCTCTTCCACCCCTCCTCTTCCCACCAAATGCCCTCTGCAGATCCACCAAACACACCCACTTCTCCGCCCGCAGTTTGACCTAGGGCGATCCGTTGGCTCCACCACGCCCACTGCAAACCATCCGACCACCTTCGCCATGCCACGGCGAAGGTCCCCCGCCTGTCTGATTAGGCCGAGAGGCCGTTCTTCTGTGACCAGGTGACTCGCCCGCCGTCGCCATTACTGAGCAGGCAGAGCTCCTTCGCCTGCAGGTGCAGGCACGCCTTCGCCCAGGTTCGACTCCCAGGTTGCGCGGGGCGTCTCCGCGAAACGTCCCAGGCTCGCAGTTGGGGCGAAGGCCGCGCGTGAAGCCACGATCGCCCACTGCTCCCTCCGCGACGGGCGCTCAATTGGGGTGGGACATTTAGTCCCACCTCGGAACTTCTCAGAGGTGCACGGACGCATAAAGGCAAAAAGTGCCTTATGCTGTCTGCCTCCTGACCACGGGGTGAGGTCCCTCTCACCCGACCTGGCCTCGTCTGTGACCACGCTCCGCGGACCTGGCCCGACCCGATTAAACCGACCTGCACTCCTCGCCCACCATCGCACGCCGGTGGGCCTGGACCCGGGCGCGACTCGCCCCCGATTACCCGGTTGCTCTGGGAGAGCTGTCCTAAGAGCGAACTTTGAGAGAAAGAGATGCGCGGGGGAGAGGGGTAGAGTAGGTTTTGCCCTAACTCTGAACTCTTGAGCGTGCAGGCACAGGTGAAGAAGAAGGAAGCTCAGGGAGACACTGTAGCAACAAGAGGTTTAAGTCGTCTGATTTTCAAATCAGACGACGACCTGAAGACAGGAGAAGGCAAAGAAGAAGGAAGGCGAGGCAGAGGAAAGAGAGGAACACAGAACAGCCAAGTGAAGACTCTGCAGACATCAGAAGACAAAGAAGAAGAAAAGAAGAGAGAAGGAGCAGCCAAGTGAAGAAACAGAAAGCAGAAGAAGAAGAGCACGGGAGGCAGATCTGAAGCAAGAAAAGAAGAAAAGAAGAACAGGAAGAACAAAAACCAAAGACAGAGAAAGAAAGAAGTGAAGAAGAAACCAAACTCTCATCTCTCTCTCTCTCTTTATTTTTGTAATAAAACATGTATATCTCTAGAATACGACTTGCTCCCTGAGTTCGACCTCGGGAGAACTGTATTTTCCGAGTAACAAATATTAGCAAATGATGGCAATAACTATCTGTACTACAACGACTTAAGAAAAGCTAGTTGCTGCCACCGTTTCGCCACTTACCATTCCAAATAATAGTGGCAGTTTTGTGGTTTATACTGACGCTTTGTTGCAGGGGTTAGGGGTTGAGCTCATGCAGCGGGGTCACGTTGTCCCTTACGTTTTGCGGCAACAGAAACCCCATGAGCATAGCTACCCTACCCATGACTTAGAGCTGGCAACGGATGTCTTTGCACTGAAGACATGGAGGCACTACCTTTACGGTGAGACTTTCGAGATTTTCACAGATCATAAGAGCCTCAGGTACTTGTTTGACCAGAAGGAGCTTAACATGAGACAGAGACGTTGGCTAGAGCTCCTGAAGGCCTATGACTGCAGCATGTCCTATCACCCAGGGAAGGCCAATGTGGTGGCTGACGCCTTAAGCCGGAAGGCGCCTGCCCACTTGGCCAGTTTACAGGCATAGAGTTGGAGACTCATGGAGTAGTTGGGTAGTTGGCAACCCCGGGAGTCACAGGGGTATTGTGGGACAGTGATAGTGACGCAGCATACACGACTTGAGCTGATAGACCATATCATTGCAGGGCAGATGACAAATCCGTACTTACAGACGTTGCGAGACGGGGTGTTGACGGGGGACCCAGGAGACTTTTCCTTTTCAGACAAGATACTACGCATAAGGGGATGCTGATGCATTCCTAGGGACGAGGAGTTGTTGAGAGAGCTCCTGACTGAGGCGCACGGGTCCAGGTTGACCATACATCCCGGGAACACAAAGATCTACCATGATTTGCGACATGACTTTTGGTGGAGAGGGATGAAGCGGGATGTTGGTGAGTTTGTGCAGCAGTGTTTTGTATGCCAGCAGGTGAAGGCTGAGCATTAGAGGCCTGCAGGGCCATTGCAGCCACTTTTTGTGCCAGAGTGGAAGTGGGTGAGCATCACCATGGACTTGGTGGTGGGTCTACCAGTTACCCAGCGGGGACACGACGTAGTCTTGGTGATAGTAGACAGGTTGACGAAGATGGTGCGTTTCCTGTCGATTCGAGTCCCCTTGGGACTAGTGCAGTTAGCAGAGAGATACATCCGGTGCACCTGCACGGAGTTCCAAGTGAGATTATATCCGATAGGGATCATTTTACTTCCCAGTTCTAGGCTGAGTTTTAGCAGGCCTTGGGGATGCGTTTGAGGTTTAGTACCGCTTACCACCCCTAGACGAATGGACAATCAGAGCGCACCATGCAAACAATTGAGGACCTTCTGCACGCCTGTGTGCTAGACTGGAGAGGCTCCTGGGAGGAGCATTTGCCCCTGGCAGAGTTTGCATACAATAACAATTACCACTCGAGCATCGGCATGGCACTTTATGAGGCTCTGTACGGACGGAAGTGTATTGCACCCTTGAGTTGGGTCGAGGTGGGGACCAAGTGGGAGGTTGGCCCCAGGCTGATCCGGCAGAGTCAGGAGGTGATAAAGCAGATTCACAGATGACTCCGCACTGTCAAGAGCAGGCAGAAGAGCTATGCTGACCGAAATCGCAGAGAGGTGTAGTTCGAGGTTGGAGACCACGTCTTCCTCCGTGTTTCGCCCATGAAGGGCCTGCAGTGTTTTGGGGTGAAAGGGAAGCTTACACTGAGGTTTGTGGGGCCCTTTGAGGTCCTGGAGCAGGTGGGACTTGTTGCTTACCGGCTTGCCCTTCCTCCCCAGCTTTCTAAAGTGCACGACGTGTTCCACGTGTCTAACCTCAGGAAGTACGTCGCCGATCCCAGTCACATTCTGAGCTACGAGAGCGTCGAGGTGGGTGAAAACTTGACCTACCCTGAGAGACCAGTACAGATACTAGACAGAGCCGTCCGGAGTCTGAGACGGAAGTAGGTACCACTAGTGAAGGTCCTCTGGAGAAGCCAGCGGTACGAGGAGGCGACTTGGGAGCCTGAGGCGGTGATATGATGAGAACCTCATCATGAACCCTAACTAGCACATTTTTACCTAAATAAGTATACAAAAGCTCCTACAAAACCTAAGGGAAAGCCTAAATTAGAGAACTATAAATTTGAGTATAAAGCAATTCACAAGGGGTAAAATGTAATTTTACAAATGCAGTACACAAACAGGATTTCTAAGGGTCTAAACACAGGTCAAATGGGCTTAATAAGAGAAAAAGTGGGATGATTTGATCTGAAAAGGGTTATGGCGGCTTCTAAGAATTAAATGACATTCTGTAACATTAAAACAAATCCTCTTTAATTCATGAAGTTCCAGGAAAGATAAAAATCAATTAAACACTCTAAAATTTATGAAAAAATATCCCCTAGAGTTTATAACCTTCAATTTGGCCACTGGAACCTATCTTGACCTAGATTGGGAACCATACCCAATTTTTGACCTAATCTGGGTTTTTGTGCAAATTGATCGGTCAAACGTGGTCAAACCTAAAATCCAATTTCACCATTGGATTCCTTAGGTCCAAATTAGGGTTATATCAAAATTTGGACCTAAGGAAAGTTTGCCTTGACCTACTTTCTAAATTGGTGCTCAATAATTACTTTCTGACCCTTAACTTTTTAAACTTTTGCTTTTACCCCCTCAAATTTCCCTTCATTTTCTTCATACCAGTCCCTCTGCCACCCGCAGCAGCGGGCCATACCTCCGGTGACTTTGCGCGGAGGATGGCACTGCGTAGGGTATGGGAGCTGGCCCTAGAAACGAGAGGAGGGTCCCCTGCGTTGTCCTCTTCTGCATGGACCTCCTCCCATGTCCTGCCAGCACCCATACTTCTCGTGCGAACGCGCGAGAAGTATGGGTCACTATTCTGGCCACGTCTCCGGCTAGCCATCCCATGCCTCCTCGTATTTCCTTCCCTGCCAGCACCTATTTAAGGAGCGGTAGGGGCTACCGTTTGAAGCAAGCTCGACTTGGCCGAAGAATCCCCCTCAATTTCGTCCCCTCCTTCGATCAAGAGTCCAGCGAGATCCGATGAACCCTCCTCTTCTTTTTCGTCACTCTACCACAATACTAGTGGTAGAGCCGCCTTCACCGCCTTCTTCTGCGTTGTGCAACACCAGCGCATACGCCTCTAGCCCCATCGTCGTCGCCGTCACCCCTCCCCTGGACATCTTCGTCTCCGGCGATGGTAGGAACGAGCCGTCTGCCTCCTGCCCCCCTTCAACCGCTTAGCTAGGTTAGAATTATTCCTTTCTCTCCCCTCTTTATTTCCCCCATCTTTATTGTGATTTTTATCCCCTCAACGTCGTAGTCCACCACCATCGTTCCCATCTCCGACCGTCCACCAGTGAAGGCGCTCCCGTCGCTCCACGCATCCACACGCCTTGCCAACCACCTTACAAGCTCCGCCTTCGTCCACTGTCCACTTTCCGCCCACTCACTGCCCGCCACACACGCTCCATACCTCCACCGAACAACCCCACAAACACGGCCACAGAGCGACCTAGGCACGCACGCTTAGGTCACCCCGCGGCCAACCAATCATCGTCTCACCTTCGTCGTAACACGGCGAAGCTCCCCAAGTGATTTGACAGGGCCGCGAGGCTGTATTCATGAAGTGTAGGTTTGATCCTCTTCCACCATTGGCGAAGGCGTGAACAAGCTTGCTCGTGAGCTCCAGGTCGTGCGCTCCAGGCATCAGAGTCACGGGAGGGGTGGATTGGTGTCGCGAACTCACACAGCCAAGCAATTGGCTTAGCAGGCGACCGAGGCTGTGGCAATTGGGGCAGGTCTCCTGTGGATGCAAGAACAGAAGTGGGTGGGACATTTAGTCCCACCTCGGAAATCCTTGAAGCGCCGTAGTCGAACAAATTGGAAAAGTGCATTTGCCTTATCGCCTTTGATACATAGGGGTCAGGTCCCTCGCCTATGCACGCGCAGTGTGCCATACGCTTGCGCCTACCCTCGCCAGCGATCACGCCCCGCGGGCTTGGGCCAAACCCGATTACCCGACCAAGCACTCCTCGCGCACCACCCACGCCGGTGCGCCTGGTCCTGGGGGCGTTACCCGACCCGCTTACCCGATTAAGGCTCTAGGAGCAAACCCTGGAGTGAATTTGAAAGAGAGAGAGAGAGAGACGTGGGGCGGGTAGGGGGTTAGGTTTTGCCTAACCTTGTACTATGCAGGGAAGCAGGAGAAGAGGAAAGGAGGGAGCGCAGCGGAAAGAAGAAGGAAGAGGCAGCTGCTGAAGAAAGAAGAAGGAAGAACTCAAGGCAGAGGAGTAGCTGAAGACAGAGGAAGAAGACAGGAAGGAGGAAGCCTCAGAGAAAGGAAGAGGAAGAAGAGCAACTAAAGGCAGAAGAAAGAAGAAGACTCGCAGAGGGAAAAGAGAAGGAAAGACAAGGCAGAAGCTGAAGAGGAGAGAAGCCAACTGAAGAAGGAGAAGGCACAGTGCGAGAAGAAGAAGAAGAAAGTCGAGCAGAGAAGAAGTCAAGAGGAGAAGAACCTGCAAGGCACTGTAGCAAAAGGGGAAGATAAGGCATCTGATTCAAAGAATCAGATGTCCGAGAAATAAAAGGCAGAGAAAGAGAAGGAAAGAAGGAAGAAAGAAAGAAAAAAAAGAGATTTTTGTTTCCTCTCTCTTTAATTTTTGTAAAAGTGAATTGTGAATTTTTATGCTTCTAGAATTAAGTTTACTCCCTAAGTTCGACCTCGGAACATTCTAAATTTCGAGTAATAAATTCATTTAAATTGATAATCGCTTTTCATGGTAATACTGCAATGAAGATATTTTTAACATCGACGAAAGACGATCATCATGATGAGAGAGAGGTAATCGGAGCTTTTTGAGGGTACGTCTTTTCGGACCTACTTCGGTCCTCTTTAAGTTTGCTATGCATTTTTACGTTCCTTTTCCCGCACCCTAGCTAGCTCAAGTTTCGGGTATGAAACTTCCTTTGAGTTTGTTATGATGTAATGACCCGTTACATTTTTAGCCGGTTAAGACATCTGGAGTTTCAGTCAGACATCTGTTCAGATGTCTGGACACGTGCCCAGACATCTGAAAGTGAGATTTCTCGTACTGCGCTTCTCGCTCTGCATGTGGGAGGCTTGCAGAGGTTTCTCTCTCCTTGCACCCTCACCCCGTAAACCCTAATTCCCATCCTATTTAAACCCCTCCCCTCCTTCTCATCCCCTCACCACCAGTCACCACCACCTTCAGCGCCTCCTGTGCGGCTGTGGTGAGGCGGGACAAGGGTGGCCAGAGGGGGGTGAGCGAGGGAGAGGAAGGAAGAGTGAGTGGAAGGTCAGAGGACCTTTGGGAGCTCGGCGGAGCTCGCATGGTCGGCGGCAGGCGCGTGTGCGCGAGGAGGACGCTGGTGGGGAGCTGCTTAAGCTCCTGCAGCTGTGGCGGAGGTGCGAGCGGGTTGAGCTGCGAGGAGGTTTTGGTACTGGAAGCTTTCCAGTATCAGATGTCTGGCGTGACGTCCAGACGACTGGCGAGGGACCCGGACGTCTAGAGCTGAGGCTGGACGTTTGAAAGCGTGATATTGCGAGGTACGTATCTTCCTGTGCCATGTAAATCATAGTGCAGGGGATGTCGGTTGACTGTGCCTGCATTTTCGTATGCAAGGCAGTCTTTGGGAAGGCACGTGGTGCACTTTCCCAAGTACTTTGGACGTCTGATCACGTCTCCAGACATCCCAAGGTGCTTCCAGACGACTGGAGACCTTGTCCGACGTCTGAAACTGCCCCTAGACGGCTACAGAGGGAGTTTGGACGTCTGAATTAGCCACAGGAAGGGTAAGATGAGTTCTGACGTCTTTTAAGACGTCTAGGATTAGTCCCAGACATCTGATTTTGGTCTGTAACAGCATTTTTGGCTTGTTTAAGGCCCAAATGGAATCGGATTTCCGTAAATGAAGCACCGTTGTTTTCCACTCGAGTTTCTCTACATATTCGTGTTGAGTATTTACTATTTTGAGCTCGTCTAATGTACATTGGTTGGTGGTACAGGTTACTAGCTAGTGGTGTGTTCGAGGCTCGCGGAGACAACGAGATCTGCGGCACAGGCCCCCATTCCTCCCGTGATACCCGGTAGAGTGGTTTAACTTAGTTGTTAATATTTAAATAAGAATGTACTTGGTTGAAATAGTCAGATTGAACTCTAGGATATGGAATGAACCCTAGGGTAGAAATGAATGAGCCTGTTTGAGCTGTACTGTTTACTTGAATGCATGGTTAAGATAAATTGCTAGCAAATGCCTTTAATATAATTACGAGATGGATGTTAAAATACGAGCTGCCTGTATGTAATTAGAAAATTCCTGTGAAACCATAAGTTGCATGTTATTGAGAAATGAATTATGAAAACACAAGCTGCCTGTACATGGATGAGGAACGAATTATGAGACATGAGATCTAGACCTGGATAAATGAGATGAATATGAGCATGAACCCTACGGGGAATTAGGAGTAGAACTCCTGTGGATGAAAGGAAATCTGGAATGTAGACGGGAAGTGTGCTGGCCCTTGTGTACCGGGTACCAAGGAGAGCAACTGTCCTTTTTTAGTGTAGAGCGGAGCTAGCCTCCCTTGGGTTGAGACCCGGGGTTAGGATTGTGCACTCTACACCGACTCCTATTGGCCCTCGCGTACGTGGTATCGAGGTGAGCTACTAGTGTAGGGAGGGAGCTAGCCACCCCACGGGGCTCGGGGTTCAGCTAGCCACCCTACACCGACTTTGTTAGGCCCTCTAGGCAAACCGGGGTAGTCGGATGAGGGTACGCGGACTGTGGTGGGGCGAGATCCCTGTTTGGTTCTGAGGGGCGAGACCCCTGTTCTGAGAGGGCTAGGCCCTATACTGTTCCGTGCTGTACTTTGGGCATACCCACTAGTAGAAACGACTGACCGCATGTCAGTGCGGGGTAGCTACCTGTGAGCTTATCACGCATGCCATAGTCACAACTACGTCTTGACAGTGACCTCAGGGTGGTTGACTGGGTGTAGGACTACCACTGGGGACTCTCTCGGTCAGGAGAGGACCACGTGTACTTTCTACTCTACGGAAAAGACTGCAATCAAGATCGTTCCCACGAGGAACATGCAAGATCAAGAAATACCTGGATACTTTGAGAAATAGATGAAACAGAAACACATAAATGAGATGAATAGAAATGAGAAATAAATCTGTTGTTGTTTTTACTGTACTTGTGCTTAAATAATGTAAACATCACTCTACTCAGCGTTCGTTGACTCTATCTTTTCGTAACCCTGTTCAGGACGAGGAGTTGAGCAGCTCGAGTTTCTAGCTGTAGAGGGTGCTGGGCTCAGCCGTAGTTGTTCTTTCAGCACTTTCATTTTCCCTACCGTTGTAGTAAGTAATGGACACATAGTTACTATTCCTGTTAGTTTCTGTTTCCTTTCCATTTCCTATTGTTGTTGTGGTGGCATATACTGAGACATTTTTTCTACTTTCTTTACTGCTTTGTACTTTTTTTCTACTTAGTTATATTGCATGTGTGAATGTGGTTTATTTTCCTGCTTTTGGTTATTTCTTGTTGGATGACTAGGTCTTAGGATTAGTCAAGGCGAGCCGGTCTCGGGTTCTGTAGGGATCCGAGAACCGGGTCGTAACAAGTACCGGTACATGTTGGCTACAGGTTTAGACACCAGTATTCAAAAAGTACCGGTATTAGTCATGGGTATCGGTACGTGTTGAGTTTATCTTAATTCTGAAGTAATACCAATATGTCACGAGTACTAGTACTAGTCTCTAGTACCGGTATACCAAGGATGCTAGACAAGTGTATGATTGAACTTGAGTCTCAAACTGTAAGCCATAAGTATCGGTACTTGGTATCAGTACCAGTACCACTTTGGATATGGGATCTAAAGCTGTAAGTCATGGATATCGGTACTAGCACCAGTATCGGTACTCAGTATATGGGATACCGGTACTGGTATACTAGTACCGGTACTCATTCAGTATAAAGTTTAATTGATATTGTTTAATGTTCGGGTCTATCCTAAGTTAGAAGCAGGTCAATTATGGATTAACCCTAACACGTGATATTAGGGCCAACCCACTCTCTACTTAGTTAATTTAGTTTGAGTCTGATTAATCAAGTATATAGTTTTAGGACATTTGGGTTGAAGCAGCATCTCACCAAAGTGAGCTCTCTTGTGGATACTGATCTTGTCTATGATTTGTAAAGGGTTAATGAGTGGATATAGATAGGTGTTCATTGACCCAAAGGAAAATATACACTTATTGTATGTCCACTCATTTGCATGAGAGTAATGATGTGTTAGTTGTTAGGTTTTCTCGTGTAGTCATTGAATGACTCAGACTTTAACCAACAATCGTTACTCATCACACCATATTTTTAATTACAAGTCAACCTCTCATCCAAAGATGAGACCCTTGATGGAGTGAGTTAAGACATATGACGGGTGTTGAACGTTACGAACGCTACGTTAACGTGTTCGGTTTTGGAAAACCTGTCGTTGAAGTTCGAAAGCAAAGAATTCGTGTTCAACAAATAAAATTTATACCGAAATGAAAATTCCGGGTCGAACACAGGGAGGCAAATGTTTGATTTAAAACTACGCGTTTCTTTTTATTTGTCACAGAATAATTCAACTTAAAACTATCTAATTATTTACAATAAATAGAAGAGAGAGAGAGAGTAAGAGAGAAAGAGAATATTACATAGAGAAATTAAAATGAGATGTAGAATAAACAAGGAAATTTTCATTGAGGAGATTGTTCATTACAACTAGAAAGCATAAAACAATTACTCTAGAAAGCGATAAATTTACTCTAGAAAGCATTAAAAGAATGGAAGGAGAAATGTCCTCCTCGACGATTGCTTGGAGGACGAACAAAACTACACTAGAAAGCAGTAAATCTATACTAGAAAGCAGTAAAAAGAATAGGGAGAGAGAAATTCTCCTCGACGGTTGCTTGGAGGACGAGCCGGACGGGACGATGCCTAGAGGAAGGGGAACGAAGCAGGACGAAGGAGGACGAAGCAGAAGAATGGGAATGAAGCAGCACGCCGTTGTCGTCGCGGGATCCACTTCAAAAGGGGAACGAAAATTAGACTTTATCTTGCGAGAGGCATCTCGGGTGTGGGACAAGCTTCTCTTGAGCTTTGGAGGGGTAGAGAGGAGAAGGAAGGGATGAAAATTTCGTATGGAGGGGGTCTCCTTTTATAGTTGCAAGGAGTGGGGGCAAAATGGACAGTACAACTTCAAAATAATAAATGAGGCGTCTTTAGTGACGGATAAATCCGTCACTAAAGCCCCGAAGTGGGCGTAGCTTCCGCGCCCACGCGCGCCGCTTCAGCTGCCCGAGCGCTCAACGCCATCGCACGCACGTTGAGTCTCAGCCGTCCGATCGCGAGATCGGACGACTTAAAATGCATCTTCGCCCGCTATGCTGCACTCCCGCCCGCGTGTGATCGTGCGTCCACGCTGCGCGTCCAATCGCACGTCGGCGCTATTGGGCACGCGCAGCCGTTGGATCGCAATCTGACGCTCCACGCGCTGCTCGCTTGCACCTCATTTGAGGCTCGCGGGACTCGATCCCGCAACCTCTCCTTCGCCCGCCGCTTCGTCTCCGCTGCGCTACGTGGACGAAATGGTCGCGCGGACGAATCAGCCAGCCGCATCCATAGCAGTTGGATCTTGATCCAACGGCGGAGAACGAGCAGGTGCGGGACCTTCGTAGAATGTGTAGCCGTTTGGGCGGTCGAGATGGCACCACGTGGCACCATCTTGGCCGTCCATCTTCTGGAAGTTGTAGATGGTGCCACGGATGTCGGATTGACTCGATTTTTGCGTCGTTGGGCTGCGATTGTCGATCCGAATTCACCCGTGCGATCGGATTTGTCATTTGAAGTGCGGATTTTCACCATCCTGGCCCTTGATCTTCTAGGGTTCCCCGGTCACTATCTGATGCTACGGATGTCTGATTAGGGAGATCTTGGAGTCGTTGAACTCCAATCGTCGCCCTGATCACATCCATACAGTTGGATCTTTGATCCGAGGCCCCGATAAAATATTTTCCCTGTCGAAGCACATAAAAGGAGACAATTAACCTCCATTTTATTCAAACTACTCTAAATGCAAGATGATGCATGTTATGCAATATTTATATCATGAAATGCAATCTTATGCTTAAGAACATGCATAAATAGGCATTTTATGTAGTGTAAATGTATTTACGTCAATGGGGCAATTTTTAATTAATCAAGCACATTTATGTTTTATACGAGTTAATCTTATGTCATCTGTAATTTTTTTTTTCAGAAATGTCTTCTACAAATATTTCCACCACCCTAAATTCCATCCCTATGTTAAGTGGCTCCAACTTTAAGTACGGGAAGGAAAACCTACTAATAGTCTTAGGGGTTATGGACCTTGACTTAGCGATTAGGGAAACCTCTTTTGTCATTACAGAAATGAGTACTTATTAAAAGAAGGAAAAAGAAACATGGGAGAGGTTTAATCGCATTTCTATGATGTTTATGTAAAGGGCTATCCTTGAGGCTTTTAAGGGCACAATGTTGGATAATATAGCCACTGTCAAAGAATTTCTAGTTGATATTGAGAAAAGAGTTGCCAAGAATGAAAATGTTGAAATTGGTACACTCTTGGCCAATCTTATCTCAATGAAGTATAAGGGGATGGGCAACATTAGAGAATATATTATGGAGATGTCCCATCTTGTTTTATGTTGAAAGCACTAAAATTAGATCTTTTTGAAGATCTATTACTACATTTGGTTTTGATATCTCTCCCTCCTGCCTTTAACCAGTTCAAGGTGAGTTATAACTGTGAGGAGACTTGGTCACATAATGAGCTCATCTTATATTGTGTCCAAGAGGAGGAGAGAATAAAGCAAGATAGGACAAAAAGTGCTAATGTTGTCTCTTCCTCTAAAGGAAAAGGCAAGGCTAAAAAGAGAAAACAGGAAGGTGTAGATACAACTCCAAGCAAGAAACAATAGGGGAAGGCTGGAGAGTCTTCCAAGTTGGGATGCTTCTTCTGTGGAGCTGAGGGGCACCAAAAGAAGCATTGTACTAACTATCACGCTTGGCATGCTATGAAAGGTATGACTCATAGTTTGTGTTAATGTCACTGAAGTCGGTTTTTAAAAATTTACGTTGCGTTGTAGTATAGGTGACTAAAGTGAAATCAACATTTAAAATTTGTAATTCTTGAAGTCAAAGTGCATATTCCGAGGTCATCTCTGGGAGCAATTAAAATGCACAAATACCACTATTGAGAATTGTAAGCTTAGGAATTAGATTATATTAATTTGAATTTCGATGAGATCTAGTTCAGAAGAAGTTAATCATGCAGCTAAATAATTCAATTGAGAAAAATATACTTCAATCTCCTATCTTTCAATCAAGCTTAATTAAATGTCAACGAGGTCTAAGCATCAAGTAATCAATAATGTTTGAACATGATTTTGCAATAAAGGTTCACTTAAAGTCAAACTTTAAACCAAAACATAAGTTGCTGCAAATTGGTCCTTGCAATCTTACATTCAGGTCCCTGGGTTGTTGCTTTTCTTTCATGCATGCCCCTGCTAGCAATGCAGGAGGTCTTCTTCTTTATGCTGATGGAGGTGTAGAGGCTCACCAGAGGGAAGTCGCTGACGTGCTCTCACCGTTGGATCAAGTCGACATTGATCGAGAGAGATCGCTGGAGGTTCGTCGGTTGATCGGCGATGTCCAATTGTTGATAGAATGATGGGGTGGTCGGAAGATGAACAACGGAATCGAAGGGGAAGGCAGTGACGACGAAGGTCGATGGAGCTTCTCGGTGCACGAAAATCCTCGCCGAAGGTCGCAATGGGTTCCTTGCAGCCTTACGAAGCTTCCTGCAAAACTTATGGTTGCGGGAATGGACGGCAGCCGTTTGTCGACATCGGAGAGGATGGTGTTGACTGTGAAGGAGTCGAGGTGGTGAAACCCAAAATTGGTTGGGGGCTTTTGCTCATGGAGGTGTTGTGGAGGTCTTGAGGTGGTCGGCGGCTGGCGAGGCAGTATGGAGTGAGGTGGAGTTCCTCGCTAGAGTTGGCGCCGACTTGTGGTCGGATGCGAGGAAGAAGGCAACGCAGAAGGGGATGCGAGGCGTCTAAGTGCCTTAAGATACACTAGAGGGAGAGAGGAAGAAGATAAGCTATCTAACGGATGATGAGGAGGACGAGGCGCATTCGTCATTGGTTGGTCGAATGCGAGGAATAAGGTAGCTTTAGGAGTGGCCGATGGCGAGGAAAAGGAAGGAGAGTGCCGTGCTTTGGTTGGCGAAGATCAGAGAAATATCAGGAAGAGGTTGGTGCTGCCCTTGAGGTCGGTGCACACACGGAAGAGAAGGTCGGAGGAGCCACTAGGGTCTCTTTGACGGCGATGTCGAGGAAGAAGAAAGAGGGGGTTGGGACTTGCCTTGACTTGACACCGAGAACTGGAGGATGATGGTGGAGCTTTATAGCTCCTTGGCATGCAAGGATAAAGCCGGTGGTTGAGAGAATGTGCTCATCAGATTTTGAGGCCGACGATGAGGAGGTGGGAGGGCAGTTGGCATTCAATGCGTGTGAGGAGGCTCATGCGGAGTGTAGGATTGTGCATTGATCGAGTCCTTTAGGGTTTGGTAAGGTCTCGCAGCTGTGGCCGCGAGATTCTCGTGATCAAACATGGTCATCAACCATGGATGGCTACTGGAGGAGAAGGTCAGAGGGGCTTCTTTGCAAGGAAAAATTTAAAGTTAGGGGGGTTCTTGCAAGAAAATTGGGATTTAAGGGCCAAACTGCAAACTAGGTCAAGATTATGTCAAAATGAGCCCAAATTTTTATGGCAAGCTACTTTGGACTTAAGGAATTTAATGGTGAATTCAATTTTGGGTTTTGATAAAGTTTAAATGGTAAATTTACTTTTTAACCCAAAATATATCAAATACTCGCCTAGGTCTCTGTTTTAGGTCAAAATAGGTTCCTTTCGTCAAATTGATTGTTATAAACCTTATAAAATATTTTTAAATGAGTTTTAGAAGGTTTATATTATATTTATTTCCATCAGAACCCTTTTAATTGAAGTGAGGTTAATATTAGGATTTTTAATTAAGAAATACTATTCAAAGTGAATGGAAATCCTAAATTACTCAATATCAACCCAATTTTAGGAAATTTAAGCTTATTTAACCTTTAATTAATCATAAGTTCATCCCTTAGTTATTTTTCATTTAAATTAATCTATTAAAATAGAAGAATTAATCTAATTTTATTCATGCCCTTCAATTCTTGATATTATTTAGTTATACCCTTTTAATGATTAATTAGGTGAATTTAACCTTAGAACTTATCCAAATTGAGCTAAATATAGTGGATGATGGCGATACCATCAGTTTGGTTTGTACATAAATTAATTTGGCTTCGATTCCTAGACACAATTGGTTGATGGATTTAGTTGCGACCACTCACGTTAGTTTGTCTATATATGCAAGGTTGCTTGAATTGCCGAAGGCAAAATGAAGCTGAACGATTCATTTACGTTGGTGACAGCAAGGTAGTGGACGTTCAAGCAATAGGGTAATTTAGATTGTTAATGAAAACTAAAACGCTTTTGGAATTGAATAAAACTTTTATTGCACCATCTTTTGGGCATAATTTTATTTATGTTTACATTTTGGATAAGTGTGGATTCACTTGCAATTTTGGTGATGGAAATGTCTCTTTATTTCGTGATTCCAAAATTTTTGGTATTGGTTTTCTTTCATGTTTTGATAATCTTTATTGCCTTGATATTGTTGCTATTTCTCATGAACCCTTCATTTTTGGATACACATGGTGTGAAAAGAAAATTAGATAATAAATCCTCAGCTTCTCTATGGCATAAGAGATTAGTTCATATTCTCGAGAAAGAGAATAGAGAAACTTGTGTCAAATGGAATTTTAGACCCCTTGATCAATGTAAAAAATGCATTAAGGGAAAACAAACCATTAATAGGAAGTTTGAAGCCAACAAGTCAAATGGTATCTTAGATGTGATTCATATAGACATTTATGGACCATGTCCTACGCCCGGGTGGAATGGTCAACAATATTTTATCACATCCATAGACAACCACTCAAGATATGGCTTCATCTACCTAATTCATGAGAAGGCACAGTCACTGGACACGTTTAAGAATTATATAATTGAAGTTGAGAATCAACTCGACAGAAGGATTAAATTTTTCAGATTTGATCACGGTGGTGAATGCTATGGCAGATATGATGGATCAGGTAAACAACGTCCAGGATTGTTTGCTCGGTTCCTAGAGGAATGCGGTATCGTTCTTGAATATACTATGCCGGGTTCGCCCACAATGAATGGTGTTGTTGAGAGACGAAACAAGACACTTAAGGACATGGTAAGGAGTATGATTGCTCATTCTACATTACTAGGATCACTTTGGGAAGAGGCCTTGAAGATCGTAGCATATATTCTAAATAGAGTACCCACTAAGGCAACTAACAAAGCCCCATATGAGCTTTGGACTGGGTGGAAGCCCAGTCTTAAGCATTTTCAAGTGTGGGGATGTCTAACTGAGGCAAGACCTTATAGGCCTAATGAGAAGAAACTGAACTCAAGAACAGTTAGTTATTATTTTATTGGGTATTCTGAAAGGTCAAGAGGATATAAGTTTTATGATCCCACAACTAAGGTCAAATTTGAGTCTGTGATGAGAACCTCATCATGAGCCCTAACTAGCTCATTTTGACCTAAGAAAGTGAACAAAAGCTCCTGCATAACCTAAAGGAAGGCCTAATTCAAGAGATTATTGTTCTGGGAAGAAAACATAAACTAAAGGGTAAAACTGTAATTTTACCAATACAATACATCAACGGGATTTCTCAGAGTCTAAACATAGGTCAATTGGACTTAATAAGAGAAAAAGTGGGATGGTTCAGTCAGAAAAAGGTGATTGTGAGATTTAAGAATTAAATGACATTTTATAACCCTAAAACAAATCCACTTAATTTCAAAAGGTTATGGCTAGGGTAAAAATCAACTAAATCCTCTAAAATTTAGGAAAAAATATCCCCTAGGGTTTAGAACCTTCAATTTAGCCTTTGGAATCTATTTTGACCAAGATTGGGGTCCTAACTCAATATTTGACCTAATTTGGGTTTTTATGCAAAATGTCTGGTTAGACGTGGTCAAAAATAAAATCCAACTTCACCATTGGATTTCTTAGGTCCAAATTAGGTTTGTATCAAAATTTGGACCTAAGGGAAGGTCATCTTGATCTACTTTGCAAAACAGTCCACCCAATTGCATTTTGACCCATAGGTTTTGAAAATCCTTGCATAGACCCCCCTATCTTCCTCGTCACTTTTTGCATTTCGATCCCTCTGCCATTTCAGCAGAGGAACCATACCTCCGGCGAGGTTTCGAGGAGGATTTCTCCTCGCTTCCCCAGGGAGCTACTCTCAGATTTGGCAGGGGGATCCTCTGAGGAATCTCCTACCATCTGAGCAGCTTCCCAAGATCTAATTCGCACCATACTTCTCATGCGAATGCTCGAGAGGCATGGGTATGGTGTCCGACCCATACCTCTAACTAGAGTCTTGCGCTTGGAAGCTCGCCTTCCAAGCACAAGGCCCTCTCTGCCTGTGCCTTTAAAAGAAGACTCAGGTCCGGTCACATCTTCCAAGCTTGGATTGGCCCGAGATACCCCTTGAATTTCGTCCTCCTTCGTCTTCGGCCAACTGCCCGCAAGCTCTAACGACCTCTCCTCCCTCTTCTCGTCGCTCTGCCACCATAACAGTGGCAGAGTCTTCTGCGTCGTGTTCCTCTGCATCGCGCCATACCCATGCGCGCCTCTCCAACCCGTTCCTCATCGCCGTCATCCTCACCTCAGGGTCTTCTTCTCTGACGACGGCACCTACGCGCCGCTCGTCCCCTCTGCCTCCCCTTCGTCCAGCTACACGCAGATAAGTTCTTCTCCCTCTCCTCTTTATTTCCCCTATCTCTATTACTGTTTTTATCCCCTCGACGCCGCTGACCACCACCATCGTTCCCATCTCCGGCCAACCACCGGTGAGGTGTCTCCGTCACTTCCACACCTCCATCCACCTCGCCAGACCCCTTAAAACCTCCACCACCATCCACTGAGCACTTTCCCTATCTCCATCGATTACCATCACTTCCACAAGCTCCCCCTGACCACACCCATCACCATGGTCACAGACCGACGTAGGCCTACACGCCTAGGCTGGCCCGCGCCCAGCCACCCACCTAGATACCTTCGTCGTGCCATAGCGAAGCTTTCTAAGTATTTTAATAGGACTGTGAGGCTGTATTCCGTTTGACAGGTTTTCGACCTCGGCCACCATTGAAGCAGTTGTGAAGCTTGTTTGCAAGCTTCGCTCCAGGTCCCCAGCTCCAGGAGGCGTGGGTTGGACTCGCGCGCTCATCCAGCCAAGTGAGCGGCCTTGAGAGGGATCACAGCAGCGGCAATTAGGCGAAGAAATCACCTGTGGGTGCCCGAAGAAGCGGTGGGACTTTAGTCCCACCATTGGAGACGACAAGCGCGGGTGAGTGGTTTTTAGGTTTTTGTGTTTCCTCCTTAGCGCCTCAAGTCATGAGGTGAGGTCCCCTTGCCCATGCCTGCCTCGTCTGCGGTCACCCCTACGCAGACCTGGTTGACTCGTTTACCCTGCACTCCTCATGCACCACCCACGCCGGTGCGCCTGGACCCAGGCGTGCGTAACCTGACCCGTATACCTGATTGTCTGGCTCTGAGAGAGTGAAGAGAGAAATAGAGAGAGAGTGTGACGTGGGGGAGGGTAAGGGTAGGTTTTGCTATGCTGTGCAGGGAAAGGAAGAAGGAGGTGGAGGAGGTAGCTGCTGAAGAGAGAAGAAGAAGGAAGAGGAAGGTGCAGCTGAAGCCTTAGGCAAGGTAAGGCCTTTGCAAGGAAGGACTTAGCCACAGCTAAGGAAGGCTAAGGAAGCAGAGGCAGGAGAAGGACTTGAAGGCAGAAGACAAGGCCAAGGAGGAAGAAGCACTGTAGCCGCAGAAAAGAAGAGAAGGCAGGAGCTGAGGAAAGCCAAGTGCGAGAGAAAGAAGGAAGCAGAGGTGTTGCTGAAGAAGAGAAGAAAAGGCTAAGACAGAGGAAAGGAGAACCAAGGAGAAAGAAAAAGAAGAAGAAAGAAGAAGAAAGACAAGGCAGAAAGGCCAAGGAAGAAGAAGGCAGGAGGAGGCAAGAATAGAAGGAGCTGCAGAAGAAGAGAAAGAACAGAAGAAGAAGACAGACAGAGGCAGAGAAGAAGGAGAAGGAGCTGAAAGCATAGCAGTCGCAAGTTAAGACGTCTGATTTACAAAATTAGACGTCTGATTCACAAGGCCAAAGCATGCAGAGAAAGAGAAGAATCAAAGAAGAAAGGAAGGAGCCATAGAGAATCAAAGGCAGAGGAAAGTAAAAGGAAAAGAAAGAGAGAAGAAAAAGAAGGAAGAAGTTACAGAAAGAGAAGAAAAAAAGAAGAGAGACATTCTATTTTTTTTTGCATTTTCTCTCTCTAGCTTTCATATATATATTGAATTGCATTGATATCATCTTTTGAGTAATTTGAGATTGTGATTTTAGTCTTTAAAAATACCAATTTGCTCCCTGAGTTCAACCTCGGATACCTTGGTTTTCGAGTAATAAAAACTTCTTATTTGTTTATAGTGCTTTTTCGACTATCCTACAACGAGACTAATTTAACACACGATAAAGCGTTATATAGCAAACATTTTGGCGTCGTTGCCAGGGAGCAACGGGCATTTTTGAAACTTTGATCAAGCCTCTAATTCAGTACTGACTTAATCTCTCTCTTTTGTTGTGTTTGTTTCAGGGGAGGAAAAGAAAAGAAAAGCAGCCGCACAACAACCACACCAGGAACAGGTAAATCTTTATTTGCCCTCTCTCTTAATCCCCTCAAAAATTTGAAAAGGAAAATAAAGAAAAATCAATCTAGGGCAACCTGCTTCCATATTTAGTAATTCACAAAAGTTGCCTGATTTTTACTTTCAACACATTTTGAATTGCACATCCAATTAAGGTAACTAGGGCTAAAACCTTCTTGATTGAGCCCTAGTTACCAATTTTTGAGGCAACTAAATTGGACCAAATAGAGCCAACCTAAGGATTTCAATATAGGGTTTTAGAGACACATCTTCTTTTAAGCAAAGAATCAAAAATTTCAAAAGGAGGTGTGCCTAAGCCTTGTTTGAAAAGATTTATCCAAGATTAACCCTAAGCAAATCAGGCTCTTAATTCACTTGAACCCTAAAAGAGAGGACCTAAAAGCTCTCAAAGGATCAAAGAGGTAAAGTTGATCCTTTGAGTCAACCAACCTTAAAATTAGGTCACTTTACACTCAAAAGACCTAAAGTTCAAGTGGAACCCTAAGCACCTTGATCTTAATTAAAAGAAAAGGTAGACTTAAGAGGTCAAGGTCCCCATTCTAGTCTACCTGGAATCTCAGTGACAAGAAAGGTCAGGTGGGGGAAACCTTGTAACTCGTGAGGATGCTCTACCGTGTAGGGGTCTTCGTGGGACTCTCCCTCTCTGGCTGCCTAGGTATTTCTTAGGTGGACAACCTTTCTGACTAAGGGATATCATTCTCCCCGAACCTCTACGTCACCCAACATATTTTGGGTGTCTCGATTGGGTCTAGCACATTCTGATCTCATCAAATCCTTCGGTGCATGTTTGGTAGGAGGTCCTTAAGACCTCCTTTAAAAATCCACTCTCCCTGAGGCTAAGCCTCGACGCCCTTGTTTGTGCAGCAACCCCACCACATAGATCTTTCCTCTAATTCAGAACCAAGTTCTCCTTCTTCTTCCATCATGGCACAACCTGTTGAAGAAGAGAACAACCTTGAGCACCAACTTCAGCGCTTAAATGATCTCTTCTAAACCTTTGTAAACCCACCGCAGCGTCCTATGATGCGAGACCACTATAATCCCGCTGCGGTGGCAATTGAGCCTCGAGTCCAAATCCCGGATGGAGGTCCTGATTCTGAACTCAAGCCCAATATGATTCATGCCATACCAAAATTACATGGGCTTAACTCCGAGGATCCATTCCAGCACATTAAGCAGCTCAAACATCTGGCTCAGACCTTCGGGTCAGATGCACAAAATTGGGATATTCTACTCATGAAGATATTTTCTTTCTCCCTCATGGACAAGACTGCTCATTGGTATCAAACTCAGACTCGTTCGATCAACACATGGGTCAAACTTCAGTCCGAATTTTTGAAGTTCTTCCCCGTTGGCCGAACCAATGCCTTGACCACTAGATCACTCATTTCACTCAACAATCGGGAGAACCTCTTCATGAGGCATGGAATCGATTCTTGGATCTCATGCAAAAGCGCCCCCATCACGGAGTTCCTAAACGGGAACAAGTCCAGTCTTTTTACCAGGGACTCCGTGAAGACATTCGATTGTTCGTCAATGCAACCTGCGGAGGAAACATCATGAGTCAACATGAGGACACGATGCGGGAGATTCTCGAAAATATGTGTGAGAACTCCATCAATAATGATTCCATGGGCTTATTCGACCGGACGAATGCCCGCGCATTGACGAATCTTAGGGGAGCACATGAGACGCAGGGCTTGTTCGCATTCGTGACTTGGAGTTGATGGCCAGTCAGTTGGACAAAGTCTCTATCATAGAGAAGAAGGTGGACGAGCTGACTCGGCATCTGCAGTGAGCCACCTCTGCGCAGAACTCTTTCGATAGCCACCTCTCACGAGGGAAACTGTGTAAAACATCTATCATCGATCTTCTCAGGGGATGGATCCGCATCCACCCCCGTCTGACTCCAGAACCAGAGGGACCTTCGATCCGCTCTATTCTAGTAGGGGAAACTTTGAACCATACTCTGACTTTCCTGAGGCTCCTCAGACCTGCGAGGACCTCAATGCCATCCAGAATGACCCATTTTCCAACACCTACAACCTTAGATGGCGAAATCATCCCAACTTTCAGTGGGCGGGAAATTCTCAAAATCAAAGACCACCTTATCAACCTCGTCCACAAGCTTCTCGTCCATATCAGCCACCTCAGTCTAGGCCCAATCTATTAAGACCCATGTTGTTAAAGCCCTTTAAGACGTCTGGGACTTGGGTCAGACATCTGGTCAGACGTCTGGACACCTTCCCAGATGTCTGGAAATCAAATTTTTTGTGTATGTCCTTGCGTCTACACGCGTGCTGCGTGCAGATAGTACGCAGCCTCATTTTTTCTCTCCTTCTCTCTCTCCTCTCACCGACGCAAAACCCTAACCCAATGCCCTACTTAAACCCCCTCCTCTCCCTCGTTCACCCCACCTCCAGCCACTCTTCTTCTTCCTCCAGCGAGAGCAGTGAGCATCAAGTAGCGGGTAGCGGGCGTGAGCGGCGTGGGAGGAGAGGAGGAGGAACGAGGAAAAGAGAGGAGAGCAAACGCGAGCTCGTGAGGGAGTTCCCTGGAGAGCTCACGGCCGGTCGGGCGTGCGCAAGGCGGAGAGGTGCGTCGGGGAGGTCCTCCTCGACACTGCTGCAGCTAGAGCAGCGGTCGAGCAGGTGCGACGTGAGAAGGTGAAGGCAGTCTCTGGTTCTGGGATTTTCCCAGAATCAGACGTCTGGATCTACAACCAGACGATGTAGACGTTTGGAGGAGGCTCCAGACGACTGAGAGGTAAATCCCGCGACGTACACCTCCCTTTGTGGATACGGCCATGCAGGCCGTTCTGCCGAGGCACTGTTCCAACCCATATTGAGGAGATTTTGTGTCGATGCGTGTAGGATTCGCTTAGGGAAGGCGCGAGACACGCCCTCCCACGCAGTTCAGATGTCTGGGCGAGGCACCAGATGACGGGAAGCGTCTCCAAACATCCGGAGAGGTGGTCGGACATCTGGAATTAGGTCCAGACGGTTCAGCAGAGTCCCTGGACGTCTGAGGAGTAGCGCAGAGTTGAGGTATGGTTCTGGACTTTTTTTAAGACGTCTGGAAGGTGTTCTAGACGTCTGATATGAATCAGAATTTCTATTTTGACCCATTTAGGGTCCGTTTGAGGTCCGATTTTCGCAATTAAGATTCCGTTGTTCTCCGTATAAGTTCCTCTACTTGTTGGAATACTTTTTATCCTGTTCTTAGTGGTTTCTTGTGATTGATCCTTGTGATAAGACCTCATTCCATTGCGGATTTAGGGTTTGCTGAGGCACGTGGACCTGTCGATCAAGTCCCCATTACTCTTGGGTTTACTGGTAGAGTGGCTTCCCCTAGTTTAATTACAAATATGAATGCATATCTGGAATGAATGTTAGATCCTAGGGTATGGCATGAATCCTAGGACTAGAAACACTGGAATAGTTGTATGGAATGTATGAATTGCAGTCTTGGATGAGTAAATAGAATAATAACAATTGCCTGTAAATGGATAACAGCTTCCTGTGAAATGTAAAGTACTGTTGTTAGCAACTGTTGCATGTAAATTCCTGTTGTTTACAATTAAATACGAGCTGCCTGTATATGAATTGGAAATGGAAGATTGAATGTTGGAAACACGAGCTACCTGCGAATAAACTTGGAATGTGAATTGTAAAGTTACATGCTATATGTGTAGAACCTGAGAAATGGAAATAGAAATGATAAAATCTAGTATGGCTTGGCCTGAGAAACATGAGCATGAACCCTACGGGGAATTAGGAGTAGAGCTCCTAGAAATAAATGGAATGGAACTAGAAATGTGAATGGGGAAGTGAGCTGGCCCTTGGGTACAGAGTACCAAGGAGAGCGACTGTCCCCCTGCTTAGTGCAGAGTGGATCTAGCCACCCTAGGGTTGGGACTTGGGGTTAGGATTGGCCACTTTGTACCGACTTTTTGGCTCTCGCGTACACAGTACCGGGGAGAGCTACTAGTGTAGGGAGAGAGCTAGCCACCCCACGGGGCCCGGGGTTCAGGTAGCCGCCCTACACCGACTTGTTAGGCCCACTGGGAAAACTAGGGTAGTCAGGCGAGGGTGCGCGGACTGTGGAGGGGCGAGACCCCTGTTTGGTTCTTAGGGGCTAGACCCCTGTTACAAAGAGGGCTATGCCCTATATTGGTTCCGTGCTCTGCTTTGGGTGCACCTGTTAACGGAAACGACTGACCGCGTGCCAGTGTGGGGTAGCTACCCGTGCGTTTATCGAGCGTGCCGTAGTCACTGTTACGTCTGTCAGTGACCTTGGGATAGTTGACTGAGTATAAGACCACCACGGGGGACTCTCCCGACCAGGAGAGCACCACGTGCTACTTCTACTCTTCGGAAAAGATTGCAATCAAGATCATTCCCACGAGGAACATTCGAGATCAAGAAAGGGACCTGATAAATAAACCAAGTAATGAAAGAAAGAATAATTAGTTAAAGAAAGAAAGAAATTGAAAAACAATAGCTACCTGTCTATCTTTACTGTTTTAGTTAGCTCGTTGCCACTTTACTCAGCGTTTGCTAACGTTTTGTACTCATAACCTTTTTCAGGTTCAGGTGTTGAGCAGCTAGAGCCTACGGCTGTAGAGGGTGCTGGGCCCAGTAGAGCCCAGTAGTGGTAGTTTTCTGTTGTACTCCGTTCCTGTTGTAGTGAGTAGTTGTTACACTTCTATACTCGTTTATTGTAAACTTTATATTCCTGTACCTGTTTAAATTTTCTACTGTTGTGGTGGTGTGTACTGTAGTAGTTTACTTCTTTACTACTGTACTTTTGTTACTGTTAGTTGCTTGCATGGTCAATGTGGTTTATTTTACTACTTTTTGGTTACTTCCTCATTGGACGACTGGGTCTTGGGATCAGTCGAGTTGGTCTGGTCTCGTGTTTTGTAGGGATTCGAGAATCGGGTCGTAATAAGATGGTATCAGAGCAAGGTCGTCCCGAGAAGTGAACCAACTGGCTGGAAAATAACCAATTCACGTGCTTGTGGCTAGAGTACCACCATAACGTACCTTTTGACATCGTCCTGAGTGTCCTTTGTTGAATGTCTATGGAAGTGACGTCTTTTCTGTTCTGTGTTCGCGTCTCGTTTCAGGAGATGCCTCGACGTGGGGTCAACGAGGCGGGCTGCGGACGCGGTCGAGGACGAGGTCGAGGGTGAGCACGTTGAGCCTGACGTCTCAGTGGACCAGCCACTATTTCTGGGCGTTCAGGCCCAGGACCTCGCCCAGCTGATACGGGAGATCGTACGAGAGGAGCTCCACCCGCCTCCACGGGAGCCTCTTCCTGGGGTAGAGGAGGGGGAGTCCTCTATAGGACCGTGGGACAGGCACAACGCTGGACGTGGGGGAGGGGGTGGCCCTCCACCGCCCCCACCTTCCTCTGACACTTCCGAGCACGAGCCCTCCTTGCCTGGAGGCGTACCAGTTTCCCCACTTTAGCGCCATTATGAGCTTTTCGGACAGTTCTGAAAGCTGAAGGCCCCCTCCTTCAAGGGGGATGAGGGCCTGATCGAGGCGGAGGACTGGCTCAAGCAGATCGAGAAGGTGTTTGACACCCTTCACCCCCCTGCAGAGTGCCGTGTGGCCTTTGCCACGTACCAGCTGGAGAGCGTGACATACAGGTGGTGGAGGGCAGTCAGGGGTCAGGAGAGGGACGAGCCGACTTGGGACGAGTTTGTAATCCTCTTCTGTGAGCAGTACTTTCCCCAGACATGGCAGGACCAGAGGAGGCGGGAGTTCCACACTCTCCACCAGGGGACGATGACCGTGAGAGTGTATCGCACGCGTTTCCTGGAGTTATCCCGTTTCGCCGCGACAGCTGTGGCTACCGAGGAGCGCCTTTGGAGGTTAACCGAGGGGCTTCGACCTGCTATTCGGGGGTATGTCAAACCCCTGAAGATGCTCACGTTCTCGAGGGTGGTGGAGGCAGCTGTGACATATGAGGAGACCGACCCGTCCGCACGTGACACTGACAGTGGATGGAAGAGGCCCTACCAGCCAGACTACTCATAGGGCCAGTGAGAGAGGAGGCACGCGACGTCCGCAGGAGAGTCGTCATGCTTTGCGGGGCCGTCAGTGGCCTTTGGGGGACCCCGACAGGGGTCAGCTGCCAGCACCGGATCCCTGCCCAGCCGTCAGCAGGGACCTACTGAGGGCGGGAGTCGAGTTCCCCTTTGCTACCAGTGTGGCCAGCCAAGCCACATCAGGAGGGACTGCCCGTATAGGGCTAGAGGTCAGCAGATGCTCCTCGCGCCGAGCACTGGAGGACGAGCAGGAGGTCGAGGTTCCCAGGCACGTGGGGGAGGACAGTAGTCGCGGGGAGGGTACCGGCCAGCGGCTACCCATCCGACGCAGAGTGTGGCTGCTTCGTCCATACCTAGGGCTGAGGGGTGTATCAATGCCCTGACACACAGAGACGCCAGAGCTTCAAGATCAGTGGTGGCAAGTATGGTTACAGTTTCCGGCAGACTAGTTTACACACTTTTTGATTCCGGCGCAACGCACTCGTTTGTCGCTGCTAGTTTTGCTATTAGTTTGGGGTAGGACTTTGTGTTGTTAGAGGATCCATTTGTGATCAGAGGTCCGGGTGGTCAGCTGTTTGTAGTTGAGGAGGTTTACACAGGTTGTAAGGTCAATGTTGGGGGACATAGCCTCCCCGCTGATCTGATTGTGATACCGATGGAGGACTTTGGCGTGATTCTGGGGATGGACTGGCTGTTCGCTTACCACGCCTTGGTGGACTGTTTCGAGAGGAAGATTGTCTTCTCCATACCGGAGTTGCCTTCTTTTGAGTTTCACGGACAGCCCTTGGACGGAGGCTTCAGGTGCATTTCTGCACCTCGGGCGGCAAGACTTTTGGGGCAGGGGTGTGAGGGCTTCCTGGCTTGTGTGGTGGAGGATCCCAGCCCTGTGGCATACTTTCAGAGTATCCCGGTGGTCAGAGAGTACCTCGATGTGTTCCCGGATGAGTTGCCAGGACTACTGCCCGAGCGTGAGATCGAGTTTGAGATCTCACTAGTACCGGGGACCAGCCCCATTTCTACAGCGCCTTACAGGATGGCACCACTTGAGCTGCGAGAGCTTAAGTCCCAGTTGCAGGACCTTCTGGAGAAGGACTTTGTGAGGCCCAGTGCGTCTCCGTGGGGAGCCCCGGTATTGTTTGTGAAGAAGAAGGATGGTACCCTACGCCTTTGTGTGGACTACAGATAGCTGAATAGGGTCACCATCAAGAATAGGTATCCGTTGCCGAGGATTGACGACTTGTTTGACCAGTTGCGAGGTGCCATGATATTCTCCAAGATAGACTTGAGGTCTGGCTACCATTAGTTGACGATCAAAGAGATTGACGTCTCCAAGACCGCTTTCCGCACCCGGTACGGACACTACGAGTTTTTGGTCATGCCATTTAGGCTGACCAACGCTCCCGTTGCCTTCATGGATTTGATGAACCGGGTGTTTAGACTGTATCTGGATCAGTTCGTGGTGGTATTTATTGATGATGTGGTCATCTACTCTCCGGATCAGGCGCAGCACGGACAGCACTTGCGGATGATTTTAGACACACTGAGACGACGTAGGCTATACGCCAAATACAGCAAGTGCGAGTTCTGGTTGAGGGAGGTGACCTTCTTGAGTCATGTGATCTCCGGGGATGGCTTGGCTGTGGACCCAGCCAAGGTTGAGGCAGTGCTTAGGTGGGAGAAACCGCATACAGTGACAGAGATCCGCAGTTTCTTGGGACTGGCAGGGTACTACAGGTGGTTTATCAGGGGTTTCTCATAGATTGCACGTCCTATGACATAGCTGACCCGGAAGGACGTGCCTTTTTCTTGGACAGATGCTTATGAGGCATGTTTTCAGGAGCTGAAGGAGAGGCTGACTTCGGCTCCCGTGCTTACCATCCAAGACAGTAGTGGCGGGTTCGTTGTGTACACGGACGTCTCTTTGCAGGGGTTAGGGGGTGTGCTCATGCAGAGGGATTACGTTGTCGCTTATGCTTCACGACAACTGAAGCCCCATGAGCATAGCTACCCTACCCACAACCTGGAGCTGGTAGCTGTCGTCTTCGCGCTGAAGACTTGGAGGCACTACTTGTACGGTGAGACTTTTGAGATTTTCACAGATCATAAGAGCCTCAGATACTTATTTGATCAGAAGGAGCTCAACATGAGATAAAGACGTTGGTTAGAGCTTCTGAAGGACTATGACTACATCATTTCCTACCATCCAGGGAAGGCCAACATGGTGGCTGACGCCTTGAGCCGGAAGGCGCCCGCCCACTTGGCCAGTTTACAGGCACAGAGTTGAAGACTCATGGAGGAGATGGGCAGTTGGCGACCCCTAGAGTTACTGGGGCACTGTGGGGCAGTGACTGTGACACGACAGACGAGGCCAGAGCTGATAGATCGCATCATCACAGGACAGATGGCTGATCCGTACCTGCAATTGTTACGTGATAGAGTACTGTCAGGGGATCCTGGAGACTTCTCCTTTACAGACGAGGTGCTGCACATGAGGGGGTGTTTGTGTGTTCCCAGGGACGAGGAGCTGTTGATAGAGCTCGTGACTGAGGCACACAGTTCCAGGTTCACCATACATCCCAGGAACACAAAGATGTATCATGATCTGAGACGCGACTTTTGGTGGAGGGGAATGAAGCAGGATGTAGGTGAATTCATACAGCAATGTTTAGTGTGCCAGCAGGTGAAGGCCGAGCATCAAAGGCCTGCAGGGCCGTTGCAGCCACTTCCAGTGCCAGAGTGGAAGTGGGAGAGCATCACCATGGACTTGGTGGTGGGCTTGCTCGTTACCCAGCGAGAGCACGACGAAGTCTAGGTGATTGTAGATAGATTGATGAAGACAATGCGTTTCTTGACGATCTAAGTCACTTTGGGACCAGCCCAATTGACAGAGAGGTATATCCGTGACGTGGTACGTTTGCACGGAGTTCCGCGGGAGATTATATCCGATTGGGATACCTGCTTCACGTCCCTGTTTTGGGCGGAGTTTCAGCAGGCCTTGGGGACACGGTTGAGGTTCAGTACAGCATACCACCCCCAGACGGACGGACAGTCAGAGCGCACGATACAGACGCTTGAGGACCTTTTACGTGCCTGTGTACTGGACTGGAGGGGCTCTTGGGAGGAGCACTTGCCCCTGGCGGAGTTTGCATATAATAATAGCTATCTCTCGAGCATCGGCATGACACCCTACGAGGCTCTGTATGGACGAAGGTGTACTGCACCCTTGAGTTGGGTTGAGGTGGGGACCAAATGGGAGGTTGGCCCCAGGCTGATCTGGCAGAGTCAGGAGGTGATCGAGCAGATTCACAGGTGACTCCACACTATCAGGAGTAGGCAGAAGAGCTATGTAGATCGGAAATGCAGAGAGGTGCAGTTTGAGGTTGGGGATCACGTCTTCCTTCGCGTTTTGCTCATGAAAGGCTTGCAGCGGTTTGGGGTGAGAGGGAAGCTCGCACCGAGGTTTGTGGGACCCTTTGTGGTCCTGGAGTAGGTTGGACCCGTTGCTTACATGCTTGCCCTTCCTCCCCAGCTTTCTGGTGTGCACGACGTGTTCCACGTGTCCAACCTCAGGAAGTACGTCGATGATCCCAGTCACGTTCTGAGCCACGAGAGCGTCGAGGTGGGTGACGACCTGACCTACCGCGAGCGGCCAGTGCAGTTACTAGATAGAGCCGTCCGGAGTCTGAGACGGAGGCAGGTACCCCTGGTGAAGGTCTTGTGGAGGAGCCAGCGGTACGAGGAGGCTACCTGGGAGCCTGAGGCGGCGATGCGAGAGTGGTACTCGGAGCTCTTTTAGGGTACGTCTTTTTGGATCGGCTTTGGTCCTCTTTGAGTTTGTTATGCGTGTGTTCTCTTTCCTCACCCTAGCTAGCTCAAGTTTCGAGGATGAAACTTCCTTTGAGTTTGTTATGTTATTAAGACCCGTGCTGTTAGAGCCCTTTAAGACGTCTGGGACTTGGATCAGATGTCTGGACACCTTTCCAGACGTCTGGAAATCAAATTTTTCGTGTACATCCTTGAGTCTGCGCGCGTGCTGCGCGCAGACAGTACGCAGCCTCATTTTGCTCTCCTTCTCTCTCTCCTCTCGCCGATGCAAAACCCTAACCCAACGCCCTACTTAAACCCCCTCCTCTCCCTCTTTTGCCCCACATCCAGCCACTCTTCTTCTCCAGCGAGAGCGGTGAGCGGCAAGTAGCGGGTAGCGGGTATGAGCGGCATGGGAGGAGAGGAGGAGCAGCGAGGAAAAGAGAGGAGAGAAAATGCGAGCTCGTGAGGGAGTTTTCCAGAGAGCTCACGACCGGTCAGGCGTGCGCAAGGCGGAGAGGTGCATCAGGTAGGTCCTCCCCGACACTGTTGCAGCCAGAGCAGCAGTTGAGCAGGCGCGGCGCGAGAAGGCGAAGGCAGTCTCTGGTTCTGGGATTTTCCCAGAATCAGACGTCTGGATCTACATCCAGATGACGTAGACGTCTGGAGGAGGCTCCAGATGACTGAGAGGTAAATCCCGCGATGTACACCTCCCTTTGTGGATACGGCCATGCAGGTTGTTCCGCTAAGGCATTGTTTCGTGCCATATTGAGGAGATTTTGTGTCGATGCGTGCAGGATTCGCTTCGGAAAGGTGCGGGACATGCCCTCCCACGCAGTTCAGACGTCTGGGCGAGGCACCAGACGGTGGGAAGCGTCTTCAGACGTCTGGAGAGGTGGTCGAACGTCTGGAACTAGGTCCAGACGGTTCAGCAGAGTCCCTAGACGTCTGAGGAGTAGCGCAAGGTTGAGGTATGGTTCTGGACTTTTTTTTAAGATGTTTGGAAGGTGTTCCAGACATCTGATATGAATCAGAATTTCTGTTTGGACCCGTTTAGGGTCCGTTTGAGATCCGATTTCCGCAATTAAGATTCCGTTGTTCTCTGTATAAGTTCCTTTGCTTGTTGGAATACTTTTTATCCTGTTCTAAGTGGTTTCTTGTAATTGATCCTTGTGATAGGACCTCGTTCCGTTGCGGATTTGGGGTTTGCTGAGGCACGTGGACCTGCTGATCAAGCCCCCATTACTCCTGGGTTTACTGGTAGAGTGGCTTCCCCTAGTTTAATTACAAACATGAATGCATATCTAGAATGAATGTTAGATCCTAGGGTATGGCATGAATCCTAGGACTAGAAACACTGGAATAGTTGTATGAAATGTATGAATTGCAGTCTTGGATGAGTAAATAGAATAATAACAATTGCCTGTAAATGGATAACAGCTGCCTGTGAAATGTAAAGTACTGTTGTTAGCAACTGTTGCATGTAAATTCCTGTTGTTTACAATTAAATATGAGCTGCCTGTATATGAATTGGAAATGAAAGATTGAATGTTGGAAACACGAGCTACCTGCGAATAAACCTGGAATGTGAATTGTAAAGTTACATGCTACATGTGTAGAACCTGAGAAATGGAAATAGAAATGATGAAATCTAGTATGGCTTATCCTGAGAAACATGAGCATGAACCCTACGGGGAATTAGGAGTAGAGATCCTAGAAATAAATGGAATGGAACTGGAAATGTGAATGGGGAAGTGAGCTGGTCCTTGAGTACAGAGTACCAAGGAGAGCGACTGTCCCCCTGCTTAGTGCAGAGCGGAGCTAGCCGCCCTAGGGTTGGGATCCGGGGTTAGGATTGGCCACTTTGTACCAACTTTTTGGCCCTCGCGTACACAGTACCGGGGAGAGCTACTAGTATAGGGAGAGAGCTAGCCACCCCACGAGGCCTAGGGTTTAGCTAGCTGCCCTATTCCGACTTGTTTGGCCCACTGGGCAAACTAGAGTAGTTGGGCGAGGGTGTGCGGACTGTGGAGGGGCGGGACCCCTGTTACTGAGAGGGCTATGCCCTATATTAGTTCCGTGCTGTGCTTTGGGCGCACCCGTTAATGGAAACTAATGACCGTGTGCCAGTGCGGGGTAGCTACTCGTGCGTTTATCGCACATGCTGTAGTCACCGTTACGTCTGTTACTGACCTTGGGGTGGTTGACTGAGTATAGGACCACCACGGGGGACTCTCCCAGCCAGGAGAGCACCACGTGCTACTTCTACTCTTCGGAAAAGATTGCAATCAAGATCGTTCCCACGAGGAACATTTGAGATCAAGAAAGAGACCTGATGAATAAACCAAGTGATGAAAGAAAGAATAATTAGTTAAAGAAAGAAAGAAATTGAAAAAAATAGCTACCTGTCCATCTTTACTGTTTTAGTTGGCTGATTGCCACTCTACTCAGCGTTTGCTGACGTTTTGTACTCATAACCTTTTCAGGTCTAGGTGTTGAGCAGCTAGAGCCTACGGCTGTAGAGGGTGCTAGGCCCAGTAGAGTCCAGTAGTGGTAGTTTTCTGTTGTGCTCCGTTCCTGTTGTAGTGAATAGTTGTTACACTTCTGTACTCGTTTATTGTAAACTTTATATTCCTGTACCCGTTTAAATTTTCTACTGTCGTGGTGGTGTGTACTGTAGTAGTTTACTTCTTTACTGCTGTACTTTTGTTACTGTTAGTTACTTGCATGGTGAATGTGGTTTATTTTACTACTTTTTGGTTACTTCCTTGTTGGACGACTGGGTCTTGGGATCAATCGAGTCGGTCCGGTCTCGTGTCCTGTAGGGATTCGGGAACCGGGTCGTAACACAATCCCATCTATCAATCTGGGCCAAGCCAAGATCAAATGTCTCTTATCCTTCAAACACTGGCTGACATTCAGAAAACGAATGTAGCAATACAAGAACAACATAAGGACGAGATCACAGAGGTTCGCAACCAACTCGCCCAGATGGCGAATTCCTGCCAACCAAGCACACTTCCTTTGCAACCTCTGCCGAACCCAAATAATGTGCCGACACAGAGGCGCGTTATGAATCCAGGCCATGCACATATGATTTATTAGGCCCCTTCTGTTCCATCACCTGACAGGATGGAAGCTTCGACATCTTACGCAGGATTTCAACAGCAGCCACCCATTTTACCAACCCTAAACCAGAACCAGGCAGGATTAAACTCCGTAACAACCCGTAGTGGTAAAACAACTCAAGACCCACCTTATCCAAACCATTCCAAGCCTGGTAGTGATCCAAGCCCTAGGATAGTTATCCAGGATACCTCTATCCTAGATCAAGAACTTGGACTTATTTTAGAGGAACCTACCAAGGTTCAATTTCCCGAGACCTTGACCAAGGGAAAAAGGATAACCAAACTTGTTACTCCTAAGGAGGATCTGGTCAAGCTCTTTGAACAGGTCCAAATAAACATCCCTTTGATAGATGTAATCTGCCATGTACCGGCTTACGCACGATTTCTGAAAGACGTGTGTACACCTAAGCGTAAGCCGCGAACCAAAAGTGGGAGTTCGATCATACTGTCAAAGCAAGCCAGCTCTGTAATCTTGAGTAAACTCCCACCCAAGCACTCCCCTGATTTCATGTAAAATTGGTGAAACCCAATTCGACAGAGCCTTGTTAGACTTAGGTGCCTCCATAAACCTAATACCTACATCCCTCCTTAACCACCTTGAAGAGTCCGAGCTTAAACCGACAGAGGTGACATTGCAGTTAGCTGATCGATCCATCAAGTCACCTAAAGGAATACTCGAGGATGTCATTGTTAGGGTACGGGATTTCTACTTCCCGATGGATTTTATAGTTCTAGATATGGATGCACCTGAGAACCCAAGGGATACACCGATTATACTAGGGAGACCTTTTCTGGCCACTGCGAGGGCCAACATAAGCTGTGAGGAGGGCCAAATAGAATTAAAATTTGGGAACCAAACTCTAAAGATTGACATCTTTAAGGCCCAACAAGGGATTAATTGTAGTGTTATAGAACAAATATGTGATATCAAAGCCGTGGTTGATGAACCGCATATCGAGGACAACCTGATTATCCCCGATCAACCACAAGAAGATCAAAACTCGCAAATAGAGGAGTCTGAACCTGAGCTAGATACACCCATAACTCCTACCCTTGTTCCTGACACACACCCTGAACCACCCGCTGCTGCTGATAATCCCGTCCTGGAACTCAAGCCCCTTCCCGATCATCTGAAATACGTCTTTTTGGATTCCAATCAGACGTTTCCTGTGATTATCAACTCCAGACTCACATTTGACCAGGAATCCTGTCTGATTACTGTTCTCCAGCAACATCGTAGAGCCATTGGATGGATCTCGATGATTTGACTGGTATCCGCTCCTCTTATTGCACACACCATATCTACTCTGAAGAGGGCGCACGACTTTCATGAGAAATGTAAAGACGTTTGAACCCTACTCTGCAGGGGTCGTGAAAAAGGAGATCATTAAGTGGTTAGATGTAGGGATCATCTACTCGATCTTCGACAGTCGATGAGTGAGTCCAATCCAGGTTGTGCCTAAGAAGGAAGGACTCACCACTATCGCAACTAAAATCGGAGAGGTCAGACCGACCCGTATAGCTAACTTGTGGAGAGTCTGCATTGATTACAGAAGACTCAATTCCTCCACGAAGAAGGATCATTTCCCACTACCGTTTATTGATCAGATCCTTGAGAAACTTGCGGGAAATAGGTTCTTCTGCTTTCTTGACAGGTACTCCAGTTATAACCAAGTGGAAATCCATCCTGAGGACCAAGAAAAGACCACACTCACCTGCCCCTTCGGGACGTACGTGTTCTGAAGGATGCCTTTCGGTCTCTGCAATGCACCTGCGACTTTTCAGCGATGCATGCTTGCCATATTCTTAGATATGGTAGGTGATTATCTGGAAATCTTTATGGATGACTTTTCAGTATTTGGAGCATCATTTGACGATTGCCTCCAGCACTTGGTCCAAATACTCAGGCAATGCATTGACGTGAATCTGGTTCTTTCTTGGGAAAAGAGCCACTTCATGGTGCCTGTGGGAATCGTCCTGGGACATCTGATTTCAGAGAAAGACATCCATGTTGATGGAGCCAAGGTTAACTTGATTTCCAAACTCCCTATGTCTAGCTCGATCAAGGACATCCGATCTTTTCTGGGGCACGTCGATTTTTACCATCGATTTATCCTTGATTTTTCAAAAATCGCGCGCCCCCTGACCACTCTTCTCTCCAAGGATGTACCTTTCAAAATCTCCAAGGAATACACTCAAGTATTTGAGATCCTTCGTGATGGAGTTACCCACGCCCCGATCTTACAGTCCCCTGATTGGTCTCAACCCTTTAAGATCATGTGCGATGCATCTGACTTCGATGTAGGAGCAGTTTTTGGGGCAGAAAATTGACGGGAAACCCGTGGTCATTTACTACGCTAGCAAAACACTTGACGAGGCTCAGCGTAACTACACGGTTACTAAGAAAAAGCTGCTAGCCGTAGTATTTGCCCTAGAAAAATTCAGTTCTTACCTCCTGGGTTCCCATGTTATTATCTACTCAGATCATACAGCTGTGAGTTATCTCCTTGCAGGAAGGACGCGAAACCTCGATTAATCCGATGGATCTTGCTATTGCAAGAATTTGACCTCGAGATTCACGACAAAGCGGGAAGACAAAATGTGGTAGCTGATCACTTGTCCCACCTTCCTTCTGAGATCATTGACCCTTCCGGACCCATTACGGAACATTTTCCTGATGAGCACCTTCTAACTATCAATACAGGGCTTCCATGGTTTGCTGACATAGTAAACTACTTAGCATCACATCAGATCCCGTCTGATTGGCCGAAGGCCAAGAAGGACAAATTGCGTTCTGATACCAAGTATTACCTTTGGGAAGACTTGTGTTTATTCCGCATTGGTGCTGATCAAATTATCTGACAATGTGTCATGGAAGCGAAAATCAAAGACATACTCTCTTTCTGCCATGACCAGGCATGCGGTAGACATTTTTCAGGACGAAAAATCGCACCAAAAGTCTTCCAGTGTGGCTTTTACTGGCCCACAATTTTCAAGGATGCATACAATCATTGTAAGGCATGTACCCGTTTCCAGACCTTAGGCAACATGAGCTATCGAGACATGATGCCTTTACAGTCGATTTTGGTATGTGAGATTTTCAACATTTGGGGGATTGATTTTATGGGACCCTTCCCTATCTTGGATGGCTTCGAATACATTTTACTTGCTGTTGACTATGTGTCCAAATGGATCGAAGCCATTCCGACCCGAACCAATGATCAAAAAGTTGTTATCAAGTTCATTCCCCAAAACATCTTCTCACGGTTCGGGATTCCATGTGCAATAATTTCTGATGGAGGGACCCATTTCATAAACGCTCAGTTCAGGTCACTGATGACCAAATACGGGGTGTCGCACCGAATCTCTACTCCTTATCACCTCCAAACTAATGGTTTAGTTGAGCTATCAAACTGGGAGATCAAGAAAATCCTTTAGGTTATTGTTCGACCTGATAGGAAGGATCGGTCATCCCGACTTCTGGAACCTTTGTGGGCTTATAGGACCACCCACAAGACCCAATTAGGTATGTCTCCTTTCAGACTGGTGTACGGGAAGGCGTATCACCTCCCTATCGAATTGGAGCATAAAGCCTATTGGGCAGTACAGAATTGCAACTTAGATCTTTCTAAGGTTAGAACCCATAGAAAGCTTCAGATGAGCGAGATTGATGAATTACGCCACGACGCGTATGAGAACTCGCGAATCTACAAAGAGAGGGTTAAAGCCTTTCATGACAAGCACATATCTAGAAAGATCTTTCATCCTGGTCAAAAGGTCCTACTCTTTGATGCCTAACTCAAATTATTCCCAGGAAAGCTATGATCTAAATGGATTGGACCATACTTAGTCCAACGAATCTTTGGAAATGGAGCCGTTGAGATCAGTTCACTCAGCCACGATTCCGAACCCTTCGTCGTGAACGGCCAGAGACTCAAACCGTTCATCGACATGACCAATACAGATTTGGCTGAGATATCCTTTATCCTCCATTTTCCCTGAGCTCATTGGGCCCAGCCGATGGCATAAAACTCAACGCTTAACGGCAGCAACCCATCATTCTTTGAGAAGCCCGAAACCTTTCCTGACATTTTTATGCTAAATTCATATTGCACTTTAGGGTTCATCCAGTAGAACAACCGACTCCACCTCAGGTACCCGTACTCGAGTCTAGAAATCGTTCGCAACAGTCACCTCGACCCGTTCGCTCACCCAACACTTGTCCTAATGAATTAACTAAGCTGAATTCGAACCCACCTAATTTACAATGGGGACATTGCAAATCGTAGGCATGGGGGGGTATTAAAGTGCAAAATATATGAAAACTCATATCAAGAAAAGGTTTCAACAAAAAAAATCACATATCACAAAAAAAAACTGAGAAGGGGGGAGAGAAAATTTTTGGGTATACAAAACATGAGGAGGAAAAAGAGTAAAATGCCCAAAAGGAGCACAAAATGAAAAAAAAAGAAGTCATTAGTAAGAAATTAAGGGATTAACTGAAGTTCTAGACCACATCAAGAAAAAAGAGAAAAATGAAAAAAAAGTGCTAAGGAGACACAAAAAGATATTAGTAGGAACGCTGATTTTAGGACTTTTTGGCTAGACTCTTAGTACCCGTTAAGATCTGGCTAATCTCCAAGAGGTTGGGGAAAATGCGAAGCTTAAGTATTAGGTCTAAGGCTTAGCGAGTATTCGGCTTCGTTAACTAACCTTCGATTTGCGAGACTCGGTAACCTAAGCACCCCAATCCACACACAGTCTAGTTCAGTGCGCATAACGATCAAAATCACGCAAAAAGCGTTTTAATGTTCTGAAAAAGTTTCCTAGATTAGGAGCAGCCGATCAAGACAAGTTGATTTGGACAAGTTCCCGGCGTGGAGAGGAAGGAAATTCCCCTCGAAGATGCGTAACATATCGTCTCCTCGGTGCTTGTCTCTTAGGATATTTACATATCCTATCGGGGGCATGTAAGCACTCTACTGGTTCAGATACCATGGGTGGCATTATCACGAAATGTCGATTGGCAGGGTCTGGATTCGGCCACGAAACACCATGGGCAGGATTATCACGAAATCTCAAAAATCAGTGTTCTGGGGGTTGCCATGGGCGGTGCTATCACGAAGCATCAATTGTCAGGGACCTTTGAGGATTGATGATGGGGATGAGGAATCCGATACAGACCATGTTGAGAAGCTAATCCGAAGCTAGAAATAAAAAGAAAAGAGAGAGAAAACTCTCCAAACAATAAATCCTCTATCTCTCTCTTACAAAAATGCACTGCAAACTGAACCAAGGCTAAAATATGTCTCAAGCATAGGTGCTTTAACCGCGGAGTCCAATGAACCTTAGGGTAGTTCCTGTGGGCCTTAAAAACCTTCACGGAGGACCAAGGCTAAAGCTGGTCAGGTCTGGATTTTGGTTGGTACTTGAGTACCTCTAGGCCTACTGTTGGCATTCCAACCTAATCGAAAGAAAAAGAAAAAGCACTTATCATAAAATGTGAAAGAAACACATGGTCTAGAATAGATGTTAAAACCTTGAATTTTTGCTAAGAGACTAGCAAAAGCTAGGCATGGGGGTATGATGAGAATCTCATCATGAGCCCTAACTAGCTCATTTTAACCTAAGAAAGTGAACAAAAGCTCCTGCATAACCTAAAGGAAGACCTAATTCAAGAGATTACTGTTCTGGAAGAAAACATAAAATAAATGGTAAAACTACAATTTTACCATTACAGTACATCAACGGGATTTCTCAGGGTCTAAACATAGGTCAATTGGACTTAATAAAAGAAAAAGTGGAATGGTTCAATCAGAAAAAGGTTATTGTGAGATTTAAGAATTAAATGACATTCTGTAACCCTAAAACAAACCTACTTAATTTCACAAGGTTCTGGTTAGGATAAAAATCAACTAAACCCTCTAAAATTCAGGGAAAAATATCTCCTATGGTTTATAACCTTTAATTTGGCCTTTGGAATCTATTTTGACCTAGATTGGGGCCCTAGCTCAATATTTGACCTAATTTGAGTTTTTGTACAAAATGTCTGGTCAAACGTAATCAAACCTAAAATCCAACTTCACCATTGGATTCCTTAGATCCAAATTAGGTTTGTACCAAAATTTTGACCTAGGGGAAGGTTATCTTGACGTACTTTGCAAAACAGTCCACCCAATTACATTTTGACCCCTAGCTTTTGAAAATCCTTGCATAGACACCCCTATCTTCCTAGTCACTTTCTGCATTTCGGTCCCTCTGCCATTTCAGCAGAGGACCCATACCTCTGGCGAGGTTTCGAGGAGGATTTCTCCTTGCTTCCCTAGGGAGCTGCTCTCAGATTTGGCAGGGGGATCCTCTGAGGAATCCCCTACCGTTTGAGCAGCTTCCCAAGATCTGGTTCACACCATACCTCTCATGCGAACGCTCGAGAGGTATGGGTATGGTGTTCGACCCATACCTTCGGCTAGATTCTTGCACTTGGAAGCTCGCCTTCCATGCACAAGGCCCTTTTCCTGTGCCTTTAAAAGAAGACTCAGGTCCGGTCGCATCTTCCAAGCTTGGATTGGCCTGAGATACCCCTTGAATTTCGTCCTCCTTTGTCTCCAGCCAACTGCCCGCAAGCTCTGGCGACCTCTCCTCCTTCTCGTCACTCTGCCACCATACCAGTGGTAGAGTCTTCTCCACCATGTTCCTCCACGTCGCGCCATACCCGCGCGCACCTCTCTGACTCATTCCTCGTTGCCGTCATCCTCACCTCAGGGTCTTCTTCTCCGACGACGGCACCTACACGCCGCTCGTCCCCTCTGCCTCCCCTTCGTCCAGCTACACGCAGATGAGTTCTTCTCCCTCTCCTCTTTATTTCCCCTATCTCTATTACTGTTTTTATCCCCTTGACGCCGTAGACCACCACCATTGTTCCCATCTCCGGCCAACCACCGACAAGGTGTCTCCGTCACTTCCACACCTTCATCCACCTCTCCAGACCCCTCAAAACCTCCGCCACCATCCACTGAGCACTTTCCCCATCTCCATCGACCGCCATCACTTCCACAATCTCCCCCCAACCATACCCATCACCACGGTCACAGACCGACCTAGGCCCACATGCTTAGGCCGCCCCGCGCCTAGCCACCCACCTAGATACCTTTGTCGTGCCACGGCGAAGCTTTCTACGTATTTTAATAGGGCCGTGAGGCCGTATTCCTGTTGACAGGTTTTCGACCTCGGCCGCCATTGAAGTAGCTATGAAGCTTGTTTGCAAGCTTCGCTCTAGGCCGCTTCGCTCCAGGTCTCCAGCTCTAGGAGGCACGGGTTGGACTCGTGCACTCATCCAGCCAAGTGAGCGGCCTTGAGAGGGATCACAACAACGGCAATTAGGAGAAGAAATCACCTGCGGGTGCCCGAAGAAGTAGGTGGGACCTTAGTCCCACCTCTGAAATGACCAGCGCAGGTGAGTGGTTTTTATTATTTTTGTGTTTCCTCCTTAGCACCTCAAGTCACGGGGTGAGGTCCCCTCCCCCATGCCTGCCTCGTCTGCGGTCACCCCTACGCGGAGCTGGTTGACCCGTTTACCCTGCACTCCTCGTGCACCACCCACGTCGGTGCGCCTGGACCCAAGCGCGCGTAACTTGACCCGTATACTTGATTGTCTGGCTCTGAGAGAGCAAAGAGAGAAATAGAGAGAGAGAGAGAGTGATGTGGGGGAGGGTAGGGATGGGTTTTGTTGTGCTTTGCAGGAAAAGGAAGAAGGAGGAGGTAGCTGCTGATGAGAGAAGAAGAAGGAAGAGGAAGGCGCAGCTGAAGCCTAAGGCAAGGTAAGGCCTTTGTAGGGAAGGAAGGACTTAGCCGCAGCTAAGGAAGGCTAAGGAAGCAGAGGCAGGAGAAGGACTTGAAGGCAGAAGACAAGGCCAAGGAGGAAGAAGCACTGTAGTTGCAGAAAAGAAGAGAAGGCAGGAGCTGAGGAGAGCCAAGTGTGAGAGAAAGAAGAAGGAAGCAGAGGTGCTGCTGAAGAAGAGAAGAAAAGGCTAAGGCAGAGGAAAGGCGAACCAAAGAGAAAGAAAAAGAAGAAGAAGAAAGAAGAAGAAAGACAAGGCAGAGAGGCCAAGGAAGAAGAAGGCAGGAGCTGAGGAGAGCCAAGTGTGAGAGAAAGAAGAAGGAAGCAGAGGTGCTGCTGAAGAAGAGAAGAAAAGGCTAAGGCAGAGGAAAGGCGAACCAAAGAGAAAGAAAAAGAAGAAGAAAGAAGAAGAAAGACAAGGCAAAGAGGCCAAGGAAGAAGAAGGCAGGAGGAGGCAAGAACAGAAGAAGGAGTCGCAGAAGAAGAGAAAGAATAGAAGAAGAAGAAGAAGACAGACAGAGGTAGAGAAGAAGGAGAAGGAGCTGAAAGCATAGCAGTCGCAAGTTAAGACGTCTGATTTACAAAATCAGACGTTTGATTCACAAGGCCAAAGCATGCAGAGAAAGAGAAGAATCAAAGAAGAAAGGAAGGAGCCATAGAGAATCAAAGGCAGAGGAAAGCAAAAGGAAAAGAAAGAGAGAAGAAAAAGAAGGAAGAAGTTACAGAAAGAGAAGAAAAAAAAGAAGAGAGACATTCTATTTCTTTTTGCATTTTCTCTCTCTAGCTTTCATATATATATATATATTGAATTGCATTGATATTATCTTTTGAGTAATTTGAGATTGTGATTTTAGTTTTTAAAAATGCCAATTTGCTCCCTGAGTTCGACGTCGGATACTTTGGTTTTTGAGTAATAAAAAATTCTTATTTGTTTATAACTCTTTTTCGACTATCCTGCAACGAGACTGATTTAAAACACGACAAAGTGTTATATAGCAAACAGTCTGGAATTGCTAAATTCTTTGAGAGTGTTGAGTCTGCCAAGGAAAACAGGGTTAAGGACTTTGTCTTGGAAGAGGAACATGCAGATATTCCTCTTAGAGTTACTCAGATTGATGATGAGCATGTCTTTGATATTCCTTAGGACAACTCCAATGAATACAATGATATGGACTTAACTCCTATAGAATGGCCTCAAACACATACAGAACCCGTGCCATTAAGGAGTGCTATATCGGATGATTATGTTGTATTCCTTCAGGAGCATGAAATGGGAATTGGGGTGATGTAAAATGATCCTATCAGCTTCCATTAGGCAATGGAAAGTCCGAATCATGAAAAGTGGATTGAGGTAATGAAGGCGGAAATGAAGTCAATGAAAGATAATGACATTTGGGATGTCGTTCCTCTACCAGAAAGTGCGAAACCCATTGGTTGTAAATGGATTTTTAAAACTAAACGGGATTCGAAAGGAAAAGTGGAGCGATACAAAGCACATCTTGTCGCAAAGGGTTTTACCCATAAGGAGGGCATTGAGTATAAGGAGACCTTCTCTCTTGTTTCTTCTAAGGATTCCTTGAGGATTATAATGGCACTTGTGGCTTACTATGATCTTGAGTTGCCTTAGATGGATGTTAAGACTGCATTCTTTAATGGTGATATTAAGGAAATCATTTATATGATTCAGCTCGAACATTTTGTTACGGGTGATTAAAAATGAATGGTATGCAAATTAAAGAAATCCATCTATGGGCTCAAGAAGGCATCCAGACAATGGTATTTTAAATTTCATCAGGTGATTCTTTCATTTGGTTTTGAGGCGAATCTGGCTGATGAATGTATATACCATAAGTTTTGTAGGAGTAGGTATATCTTTTTGGTCCTATATGTTGATGATATCTTGCTTGCTGCTAATGATATGAGTATTCTATTAGATACCAAGAAATTTCTTGCCAAACATTTTGACATAAAAGATCTTGGAGATGCTTCATTTGTGTTGGAAATTGAAATAAATATGTCGAGATCGATCTCGCTATATTCTAGGTTTATCCCAAAGAAGCTATATAGAAAATGTACTCAAAAGGTATGGCATGCAAGATTGCAAGCCACTGAATTCTCCTATGGCTAAGGGAGACAAGTTTAGTCTCAACTAGTGCCCTGTAAATGAACTTGACAAACGGAGGATGCAAATAGTTCCTTATGCATCTGACGTTGACAGTATAATGTATGCTCAAGTCTGTACCAAACCAGACTTGGCATACATTACAGGCATGTTAGGCAGATACCTGAGTAATCTAGGAAAAGATCATTGGAGAGCAGCCAAGAGAGTACTGAGATATTTGCAGAAGATATGGGATTATATAATCACCTTCACGAGGTCGTAAAATCTTCAATTTACGGCTATACCTTCAATTTTGCTGGATGCCAAGATAGCAGAAAGTCCACTTTAGGATATGTGTTTCTGCTTGCCAATGGTGCCATCTCTTAGAAGAATGCAAGACAGTCTATTATTACATTTTCCACTATGGCAGTAGGATTTATTGCATGCTATGAGGCATCCAACTGTGGAGTATGACTATGGAATTACATATTGGTGTTGTGAATTGTAGATGGCATTGGTAGGCCACTATGTTTATATTGTCATAATCAGTTCGCAGTTATTTACTCCAATAACAACAAGAGCTCCTTCAAATCGAAGTACATTAAGATCAAGTTCCTAGTTATTAAGGAAAGGATACAGAATTGACAACTATCTATTGAGCACATCGGCATGAACTCCATGGTTGCGGGTCCACTCACCAAATGAATAATACCCAAGATGTTCCATGAAGACACTGCTACTATGGGTCTTATGTCCTTTCGAAAATTTCATCTTTAGTGGGAGTTTGTATTTTTGTAGTGCTCATTTATAATAGACACTTTTGGTATTTGGTTAAAGTTCATGGTTTTATGGTGATGTACATGTATAGTTCTAAGTTTTGTAAAGCTTCATTTCTATTAAGATAATAAATTTGACAAGTATTATGTTTTGGTTTTGATTGTGATCTCAATTCAGTGGATTAATTGGAAATAGGCGTGTTAATGATCACATTTCATGTATTTTCCATGCTGTACATCCACGCGTTTCTGGTTATCACTTTGCATTGGTGTAAGTGGTCATTGTTAGTTCAGTTACTATGATGTAACGAACGCTACTTTGGTCCTATTACTAGTATGATTGGTAGATTAGATCATCTATAGATATGCATTTCAGTTATGACAGCAAAGTTGAGCACAAATTCATGTTTTATATGTTATTTGATTAACAGGTTATACATACAATCTAAGTGAGAGATTGTTGGATTAAAAATTCAACTTATGTACTTGTATATGTAAATATATATGAATATAATCAAATAACAATATGTATTATGATTGTCATCTAAATGTCTATTATTTAAAGTGATCAACTAAGGTTATTATGTGGATATGGACATAAATGCAAAAAGATTACTGTGATTTTTCCTAAAACAAATGTGTAGAAACTCTTTTGTGAATTGTAACTTCTTGATGGGCAGAGTCACAAATCACCCAACAATTATTCTCTTTAATTATTGATTAATGTTGGGATTATGATTCTCAAGAGAACCATCGATTTCTATGTGTGTAACCGTTCGTGACTAAGAGAAAGTGCTGTAGAAAAGGTGACGGCAGGGAGAAAGGATTTTCTCTATTTTTTTGATCTCACCTTTGGCACGAGGTGGTGGTGGTGGGATATCTTGGAAGATTGTGCTCGCGCTCTGCAACCTTCTTTTCATCTGTAAGGATGAACACAGGTTCCTCCATATGTCTATTTTAGCAAAGATTATGTTTATCCTCGAACCCACCCCCCTCAATCAAGCTAGGCCTAAAAGATGTGAAGGTTTGAGCTCTATCATGGGTTTGACGTTAGATATCTATGGAAACGTATTAAAACACACGTGATATTTGTGTATACATACTCTATGATTTGTTTCAGATGATTGTGATGGCACCATTGACAAGACAAAGATGCCATGAGCACATCCCAGGCCTCGCATTTCTTACCATCATGGCCAGGGAACAAAGGATGGTGGGCTCATTTAGCTGAGGTCACGGGCATCTCCTTTGCTGTTCACGGGTATATTTATCTTAAAAATAGTAATCCAACACCAGTAAGAAACCTTTTTTTTTTTTTTTTTACCATAATACTCTCGTAATCTATCGACGGAGAAAGTCAATAACCAGCCTCAACAATACATCCAACCAGGAGCTACTCCTGCCATTATGCATATACCTCATTGAACCTCATGTCTCCCGTGATCTGGTTGTTGATTAATGCATCCATCTTTTCCCTGCTACCCCAAATCAAATATGTATGTTGTTGGATTGCAAAATAACCTACCTGTGATAATTTTTGCATCCAATAAAGATAAAAAAGGGCACACAAACAACAATTAGACAACAAACAATACAAATTTAAATAAGTACAGTAGATCCAAACAATTTGATTCTTGGTGCAATGAAACTTAGTGTTGTCGCCATTGCTTTAAAATCACGTGGAATGATGTATGACGGAGTTGTTAGAAGGGAGAGGTGTAAGGTGATTTCGCTTAACAAAGCGAGACCCTAAACACTTGCAATCAAAAGGGAGGGCACATGAGGATAGGTGAAGTGCTGAAGACTGAACTAATAGTAAGGATGCAGTTCATCCCTAACAACCACACTTCACCTAAGTGCCACAGGCTACCAATCTGACTTGGTTAGTTCTCAACTTCCTACCATTAGGGCAATTCTTAGGGTCATAATGCTTAAAGGTTTTTCAATCATCAACTGGTATGATGCAGGCTTCCTTTGAAAAAATGATTGAGGCAATCAGCATAGCCTGGCTTTGTTAGTAAGTAAATGAGAGGAGGTTGACAATATTTTCTACTTTTTGAGTTCTCCCAATTGATCCCCAAAGGTTAGTGCTCAACCAATCGCAAAAAGTCTCGAGCCAAGGTGAACAATGTTGTCATGGTGGAAAATGAATCAGCGTATATAAATTATTATAGGCATGGCCTGAAAAATCAAAAAAATCAGTCGAGAAAAGGAAATTATACTGAAAATAATTGCGTTGAAATCTTGGGGACATAACCCACTTGTTTATTGTATGAATTACTAGATGAAAGATTTGCAAAATTAATCAAAGAATAAATGGTGTCGGGCATGAAAGAACATAACTAATACCTGCATCTGAATACTAAAGAAAAATTAAACATAACCATTTAAGCTGGTCAAATGAGCATGACAACAAATCTCATTTTTCAACATCAAGTTCATCACAATTACCAGAATAATGTAAACTCCTATCGTGACCAACGAGATAAGCCAACCTGGAAGTTGAAGCCTTACATTTCGAATATGATACTTGACACTAGTATGGTGGCAAAACCTATATGCCAGGTGGTGAAATCCGATAGGTACAGCTTCCAGTGCCATGACTTCTCTAAACTAATTTGACACTAATATATTCTAAAAGGGCCCTAATCTAATCTGGTGCATAACCAAACAATGAAAAGTGCTTGGCACATATATAAGCTATCACAAGAAAGTGTTTATATCAAGGAAAAATCTTTTGCACAACAAAGATGGGTATTGCCATCAATCAATCGTTTTGGAAGGAGTGAACTCTGTAGGCCAAGCCAGGTATAAAATCAGAGAAACGATGACAAATCCCAAATTGACATCCTATTGATAGGGAGGACTAGTCATAAAGTGAAAGAGAGGAGCTTATGTCTACATCATATTAAGCAGTTTTATATACAGCAACTGGAAAAAAGGATCTGCAAGTTAGCAGGATTAGTCTACTAATCTTACACATAGAATGTGTACTCCACCATAATCAAGCGATACATATCATACGGTCCATCCATTGTAAATGCATGGGTTTCAGAGGATAACAAGATATATAGAACTATAGAAGAGTTCTCGTAAACCAGGAGAGAGGCATTACTAAATCCCACAGTTCGCACTGGAATCAGTATTCCAAAGAACCAACAGATGTGATCCCATTGCTCATGTTTCTCGAGTTTTGCCTGCACACGTACTCATCACAGGCACTGCTCGAGAGCCTCTTGGAGGGTAGGGAGTCCAGAAGTCCATCGGCAGAGTTCCCCATCTGCTGCACTTCTTGAGGGGAAAGGATCTTTATGCACCCAACACTGTTCACGAACTCCCTGGAAATCACGTTCCAGGCCAGAAAATAAAAGTTGAGGTTCAGTATATATGAAAAAAAAGAAAAGAGATACAAAGTATTACGAAGAAAATTGCAGTCATCAAATTTTGTTTTCCTAGAAATTTGCATCTTCTTGCATTAGTTGTATCAAGTACGTCATTATACATAGAGAAAAGGAAAACATCTTTCCAAGACTTCAATCTTGCTATACCCTCAGATTACTACCTGGTTCTGCGATTTTTTTCCAGTTATTTGCCATCAAACATTTTTAAAAGTACTTTTCACCTCCTAGACTTTTTTTTAAAAATTATAATAGTAAAAAGGAGCCTCGGACTTTGTTACAGTAAAAAAACCATGGCAGGAATAATCTACCCGTTGACGAAGTTTCACAATTAAAAATACTCAAAATTTTCTACTCTTTGTTTGAAAGGAAGTGCTGAAGACTTTCCGTCAGTTATATAATGCCTCGATTCATTCTTTTTTAATCTCAGTTTATTATACGAGAAAATTTACATTTAAGAAATGTACTGCATATTCAACATATTAGTGAACAGAAACTTTTTTCATTTCAAGAGAGCACAAGCAACAAAATCAATTCTTATATACAATACAAAGGTCAAAAAGGATGGTTATTTGCTATTACACAATAGGATCAGAAGTGGAAAGGTATTTCCTAGTGAGTAGCTAATGTCAGCTAATGGCAAAGACAATAGAGGAATTTTGAAATTTTCACTAACATAGAAGTGAATTTTCAATATTGTTAAAAGTTTTGCTATTGATATAAGGTTATAATGTACCTAAACCTGGGAGAAGGTATCCCATATTTTTTTAAAGAAAATGACTTTATTATCCACTCTCCTCGTGTATCTTAAGCTAAATGAAGGATATTGGGATGACCAGCCTATCCTTGTCCTATTGGGTGTTAAGGAACTGGCTCCATTATGGACCAGGCACCATCAAGACCCTCCTAGAACATGAAACTGGCACTAATCTTTGTAGCACTACCATGGAATCATAGATTTGCAATATGATGAACTATGATCTTCTCCATATGTGGATTTGATCAGAATTCCCATTAGATAGCAGAGATCAATCAATCAGACAGAGAAATCAAAGAATTTCTACAATAAACTTAGAAATACAAGTATAAGTCTCTCAGCTGTTCTCTCACTAGAAGGTGGAAGACGAGAGAAATGGAGACAAACAATGAGTGAATCTGCCCATATGGGAATGGATTGACAAAATTTGGCAGCTACACCCACGAATATACACACAGTTGGTAACCGCCACAATAGCATTGTACCATTCAATGATGACATGACAGAAGATGTGTTTTAACGACTATCAATGAGCTAGCAAAATTTTATCATAGCTGAAATCTATTACAAGATTTTGCAGATAATTTCACCCAAATGTGTTGGGCTGGGCATCTCTGTTTGTATCCTCAATATATTGACTAAGTTGTCTTCGCATAAAAAGAAATAACTTGTACTTATTTATCTAAGTAAATTTGTATCATTTCTTGGATTAATCTTCTTATCTTTCCGAGAGGAGCACATTGTTGAATCACTACTCGAGAGAGTTGTATTGGCAGTCATGTCAGCATACATTGGGAATTTTATCCATACTTGAACACTTGCATTGTGTACGTGAATTTTCCATGTAGTGAAGCACTCAACATGCAGTACTTTCGAGGTCTTTAATGTTGGCTGAATTGACATAATTATTGCTGATATGTCAGGCCTTTTCTTGGTTAAGGTGGTATCAAGCCTTCAGACCCATTTTTGATTTCTTCTCCTTATAACGTGGGAGTACTAAGTCATCATAATGATCTAGAAATAAGTTCTATCTAAATGGCTAACGTCTCAATGTTAGAGGTACCTATTATCAGGCTGGATATCTGGGACACAAGAATATTTTTCTTGGGAAAAATGCTTTCATTTGGTAATAAGTTTTAGATTGGTTGATGTATTGGCCACATCTAACTTGAATTGGAATAAGAATTCTCGGGTTCATATTGATTTTTGTCAACTTTCTAATATTTGAATCTTGGATAACTCAACTATATAAGTTTGAGGCCATTTTTGACCCCATCAAAATGTGTGGCCAAAGGTGCTTCTATCCATTTATAAAAGCAATAGCTGGCATTGGAGATTTCTGATGACATGCCATAGTGGGTTCATGACATGGGTGTAAACACAGCATGCCTAATGATATCAAAACTTGTATATATAAACTTCATTATTGATCAAAGTGCCTATAATATTTCCAATTCAAAGGAGTTACTCAGCTTCCTCATACTTTTGAGAAGCAATAGTTCAATATCAGCAATTATCAAATCATTTTTGGTGACACCATTAATAAACCACAACATGCAGATCCCAACTTCATGGAAACAAAAAAGTGGCAATCAAGAGAGAGATTTAATGCTACTATTGAATCAAAATCATTACTTGAATGTACTACAGCGAAAGAGGTGAATGTTTGATAGTTGGGCTAACGAATCCCATCAGAGAAACATTTATGTACCTGGCTGGACTTGGTCCCATGTCATCTAAATGAGACCAGTGTCGCACAACTTATATATATGGCCTTCACAATTGAGAAGAATGAATAGAATATCTAGCCCATAGGAGCTCCTCGCCATCATTTTTCTCCTCTTATGAAAAGGGATTTCTACAAAAACCAAGGGTTTCTTGGTGTCCTGTGATGTTTTAGTTATTTCTTTATTTCAACAAGGCATCAAAACAAGTCAATTCTCAAGTCTTCACTGATGCCTTCACAAGCATGGAGACAAGGAGAGCCACATGATGGTTGGCATAATGAGGTTCAACTCAACTGGGCAAGCATGGCTCAGCAAAGGTTGGCAAGTCCAGGTGAGGCTCAATGTGACCTCATGTCATGACTCATGAGACAGTGATGTTGCAATTGACAGCATAAATAGAACTCAAAAACCAGCATGAAGAGGTAGCTCGAGCAATGCCCAGGCACGTGCCATGTGCTAAGCATCCAAGCTTATGTGCTCAAGGTTACAAGTGATCATTGTGCATGAATGAAGCCAACAAACACTGATCAAGATGCATGAAGGCACTGCGGCCATGTTGAGGTGATACTCAAGTGCAGTGATCTAAATTTCAATGGCATTCCGGTAAACTTGGCATTTTTGGGATGGGGCCATATCAACATGAAAATAATCTCAAAACACAGGGCTTCAACAAAATTGTTGAAATGGTTAGTGTTACAAAATAAAATAAGTATGTACTATTTTTAGGTCATAGATAGATTACCATGTATGCCCTTGCCTCTTTCTATATAAAGAGGGCTATGGCCTCTCTTTTAATAAATAACAAGAATCATTTATCCCTCCAAAAATCTCTACAGTTGGCATTGGCGAAATGCACTCGACATTTCCATAGTTGTTGCTACTATATTCTAAATCCCTTGTTGTTGTACCTACCTCAAAAGAGATTCTACTAAAACTTCAACTCATGCTTAGTTGATGCCAACAACCCTAATGACTGGTGGAGGAACCAAGTGTCATGCTCTTCTTCCTACCCTCTACTTACCTGAATGCACCATCCTAATTTTATCTTTTCCTCAAGGATTTTTCACTAATGCAAGACAACTACAACTGCCATTCTATTCTTCTCTTGAGATTTGATTCCATTCCACATCTATCCCTAATTATAGAGTATATCTAGACACTTGAGTCTAAATTTACTATTATTACTAATATATGAGTCTAATCACAATTTAGAATTATGGAAAACTTTGTTTAATTCCTAAAAATAAAATCCTACATTTGAATCAGTATTAGCATTTTTCTTCTTGTAGTCCTTAATTTTAGAAATAGTTATCAATTTAAATAAGTATAAGATGAAGTTTAGGGCTTAAATAAAAATATTTATCCTTTTAAATAGTTATTCTTAAAATTTCAATCATTTTAACTACTGCAATTTTTGTCGGCATGCATCGACGTGCCTCCAAAATGGATTATTTTTGGGGCATCGAAATCGTCAAAATCCGACGTTGAAACATAGGCATTTCCATGGCATGCCCTCGACGTGTCGGAGAAATGCGCATTTGGAAATTTATTGAAATGACGTCGAAATTGACAATTCAAACCTTGCTCAAGTGGAAGAGGTAGATTTGCTATAACTAGGGTCGATTGAAATCAACACCGATGTCACATGCAGTGCCAATGCAACGATTGCAGCAATATTGTTGTAGGGATGCTAGAAACCCTATCATAAATCTCTTTCAAGGAGAAGGTTATTTGGCGAATTTCCATATTGCCATTGTCTTGGTTTTCTATAGGAGAAATTTCACAAAATTTCACATTTTTGATATATGACAAGAATCTTTCAAAAATCTTAGGCCTAGTTATGTTGCAAGTTAACAAACCTGGGTTTCAACTTGGAAATAGAGGTTAACTTCTATTTGTGTTTACTTGGAAAGAGTTTAACCCCTGTTGGTGTTTACTTGGTAAAGGGGTTAAACCCCTAATGGGGAGTCATGTGACCCCTTGCAAAGGGGTGTTAGGTTAGTAGTTTAGATAACACCCATTCAAGCATGGCTTTGACATAACTTGCGTTATCCTCTTAGCACTAGCTGAAATACCCCAGGCCTTAAACAGGGGTTAACCCCCCTTTTCAGGATAACTCTCATCATAAATTAGGCCCTAGCATTTGTTTTAAGGTACTTTCAAATAATTCTTTCCTTGATGTATCCGAGGCATGCTTGAGGTTTGAATCCCTAATTGCACTTGGCTAATTTTAAGTGAAGGATTTCGACTTCCTGTTCTTGTCCTTTGAGTCTAGTGTTAGTTAAGTTTTAGCAAGTTCCTTGGAGTTGAATAAAAAGAAAATGAAAAAAGAATGAAAATGCAAAAGGGGGAAATTTTAAAAGGAGAAAAGGAATAAAAGGGAAGTTCTACTTGAGATATTTTCTAAGCGGAGTATTGCTTTTGTAGATAATACATATGAGAGCTCTATCTCGAGTTTTTATACGAGAGAGATTCACTTTTTGAGGCTACTTTTGGATGGGAGATAAAATTTATCCCTAGAATAGCTGAGGCGGGATAAATGGTGATGGGTGTTTGGTTGTATGGTAGAAAAAGTGGTGGGTTAAAGGCTAAGGGATGTCCCATGGGCTACTACCACTCCACTAGAATCTCTCTAGGATATCCCACAATCAAACAGTGCCTAAGATTCTCTTATGAGAACCCAGTGTTGTTGAGGTTATTACATAGTGCATGCTCACTCTTTGAATCTTTGAACAAGGAAGGCTCTTCGTATATTAGTTATGCAGCTGAGTATCTTCCTACATGGTTGAGTTTTCCATCCTATAACTATAGGAGAAAGGGGGAGAGATGTTGAAAGTTGTTTGACCCAAGTATCATATCTTCAAATTATGTATCCACCTTCAATGGTTGGCCCATGACCCATCTTGAAAGGTAGAGTAGTAAGTACCAATTTATTGTTCACGTTGAAGGCCTTCTGAGGGAGGTGAAATCATCTTCTTGTGAGAAGACAGTTTCTTAGGCCAATTTTGTCTCTACAATAAGGGATACATAAATATTGCAAAGCTCCACGTCAACAGTTCACATTCTACAATTCAACCTATAATTGATGTTACAAATCGCATGCGTGAAGCGTGGAGGCTCCCTTAGGTGTGAGAAAACAGTCCACAAGGGGGCTGCTCATGTGGAGATCAGAGAGAGGAGCAGCCGGTGGCTGCTTATTGGTTGGCCGACGATGTGGTAGCTAGTGGCCAGCTGTTATGAAGAAGAAAAGAGGAGAGGAGTTTTAGAATTGGAAATGTTATTATTGACTCGAGAGCCAATTACAATAGGAAAACTCTTTTTATATATAAAGAGCATATCCCAACAAAATAAGAAACAAATTTTATCTCTAAAATAAGAAAGATCAAATCACTAAAACAACTTTCTAAAAAAATAACTTAATAAAATAACCAAACTTGCAACTTAAGCAAATACAAAATTAAATCTCTTGGACCTTGACCGCTGACCCTATGGGCCTCCACTGCTGTTGCTACGTGGCTTGCTAGCTGTCACATGGCAGTCTCACGTGACCTCCTTATTCCTAACAGATGTGTTACCATCAACTTACCGATGTACATGCAAGAACGAGAATGCAGCTTTGTCATCAACTGCCACGAGAAGAATCATGACACAAGTTACACCATTTGTCAATGTTATCTAGTTTGCAAGAGTAGAGTTCTTCGACTTGTAACAAGTGAGATTCCCATGCTCCAACTTCAGCTAAAGTGTTAAGAGAGATGAACCTTCAGAAGTTGGATTAATGGATTTTATCAAAGATCCATTGATGTAGTTGGTTGTCTTTAGTCCCACTTTGCCTAAATGAGAGAAGAAATGCATTGCATGACCTATAAATATGGTCTTGTACTCATGTTTACAATAGAGAAAAATGACTAGAATATCTAGCATGTAGGGGCTCTGCTCCTTCTATTCTTCCTCTCATGAGAAGGATTCCTCACATAAATCAAGATTTTCTTGATGATCTTGATGCTACAATCATGGTTTTAACATGTTCCATGAGATATATTGTGGAAGCTGAGTGACAAGTTGGGTGAATCCTTATTTGTACAGACAGATGTCAAAGGTGGGATGATTTTTTTAGAAGGAATCTGCAGTGATGCCAAGGTGCTTGCTAAAGTTGACCTCAAGAAAGCACCATGATGCAATTTGCAGAAAATTTTTCCCTCAACCAAGTACAGAATTTGAAAGTTGCTATAAAAAAGATAGCATTTTTCACTTCATTAGATAAATGTAGAAAACAATCATAGCCTGTCAACCAAGACAATTTTTAAGAGCTAGTCAAAGTAGCGGATTAAATTAGTGTCTATTTTCAAGAGACACTGCCTTCTACTACTGTGGCTTCTAACGGAAACGGGAATGCACAATTGCTGCTTTCTACTAGCAGAACAAATATGAAACTTCTGTAACAAAAGATAGCAAAATACATGGGTAAGTTAAGGAATTTATTTCCAGAAAAAAAGTAAGTTAACGAACACTCACTGCCATGGATCATCGCCTACGAGAAGAATGTCATTCTCCTGGTCGACGAATACAAGCTGCCAGCCTGATCTCAAAGGGTCTTCCAACTGGCCTTCGAGGCCAAACATGCGCCCCAGCTCCCTTCGAAGCTCAGGGTAGCTGTTGAATTTGGTGATATCCAATGATCTTCCAAACGACCCAGATTTATAAACCTACAAGAGCAGGGCCACTTTAATCAATCAATGCCTACAAACTTACCAAATTATTGCTTACTCAAATTCCTGCAATAATCAAATTGGGCCCCTCCAGAAGTGCAAAGGTGGAACACCATTACCTCTCAACAAAAATAAAGACAAAGCAAAGAATGGAACATCAACTTGCCTTAACAAATGTTTCCCTTTGTGGATTCACTTGGCCTGTATGTTCTGAAGGCCTTATAAAGCCAGACTCATCTAAGCAGCTGGAGCTACCAATAGCCGGGCTGAATGGAAAATTAGACTCTGCATTGGTCGTGAAATCGGAAGCGAAAGGCATTGTTGTTGCATCAGGCCTACTGACAAAATTCCTCAACTTGGCAATCCCATTTTGGCTCAGATTTGCTGACGAGTCGTCATGAACACCAAATAGTATGTTGTTATGCTCAGCTGCATCCACTTCTTGAGTCACTGAACATTCTCGTTCAAGAAAAGGGGCCAACGTGACAGGAGGTTGAGAAACACTTGTCAGGTGTTGTCCAAACTGCTCCACCTGTTGCGGAAGACATGGATTTCCAGATGGGATCACGGTATCAACCCCTATTCTCTTGGGCAACCAAGTGGTAGAAGAAACCAAAGGGGCAGACATCTCCGAGGAGATGGATCCCATGATACCAGGCAAAGGGGATAAACTTGAAGTGGCTAGGGGATTGTCAACGGAACCCAAAATATTCTGCTGCTGATTAAACACTGGTGCTGATTGCGAAGAGGTAAACTGTGGTAGTGTAGACAGAGTATGATCTACTTGCTGGTTAGACAAGTATTGCTGTAATTGCTCTGGTAACTGCTGTTGCTTCGATGGCAGTTGCTGTTGCTCCTGGCAGTGTTGCTGCGACATTGATTGAGGAAGAAGACAGTGCACCGCCTGTTGCTTTTGCTGCTGATATGCCATTTGCTGCTGCAACTGATGCTGTGTCGACAGCAGCTGCTGCTGCTGCTGTGCCAATTGCTGTGCCAGTTTCTGCTGGTCATGCTGCTGCTCGTTGAACATCTTCTTGTTCTGCATCTGCGGCTGAAAAAGATGAGGTTGCATTTTAGTTTGATTCTGGCTTTCTTCAGCAGTTCGGAGCAAGGCTTGCTGCGGTTGTGTCTGTAGCTGTGAGTGCTGTAGCAGTTGACTGGGCAACAAGGGAATTGCTCCACTTGGTAGAGCTTGAGGCTGCTGGAACTGTAGAACTGAGGACGATGCTTGTCTGGATTGATCCAGACCCCTCATATCCTGAAGGGTTGCTGCTGCAATTGCTTGATAAACATCAGGTTGCATACCAAGCAAGGAAGAATCGAGTCTTGGCTGCATCAGGGATGTAATTCCAGGAACTGGGAAATTCATAGATGGTACCCCCAAATCTGCACAATTAGCGAACCATAGAGAACTTATAACATGATGTTGTCACTTTCAATACATAGAGGGGATTAAGTTGTAGATCCGTAATTAACACCAAACTTGCTAAAACATGTGTTGAAATTGATGAGGCAAAACACATGGTCACTGGATATACCTGGAAGCCACGGTCGCTTCAGTCTTAGGGAAAATGGGGAAGGGTACATTGGGAATGTTGTCAAAGGTTCAATCTCCCAAAGAGAGACTCTTGGTTGCCTCTCTCCTGCCGTAGACTCATCCCAGCCTACCTGCATTAGTAGATTAAAAGGTCATGGAACAAATATAACTAAACTGACCTACTCTAGCTGTGTTGAAGGTCAACTAAAGGTCCAGATTTAGAAACATAGTTGCCATTTATCACCATATGAGAACGTTCAACACATAAATACCTTGACAGAACGCCAATGCGAGTTCGGCCAGCGCACCGGATCAAGATCACTTATTCCTGTTATTGTGCCCATGTACCTTAAGTAGATATGTTTAACATATTAAATAGATGCTCCACATTAATTGCTAGATCCAACCCCCCACAAGGAAAAAAAAATCTCAAGAGTAGCTGACAAACAGATTACCTGCGAACACTTGATTCTTCTGTCTCAAATAGCATTCGGAAGCGCATACCAATAGATATACGGGTGTGATATACTGCTTTTATGTATTTGGCAAGTGGTATAACAAATTCAGTAGGACTTGCTCTGTATCAAAAAGAACCATGCTGTTAGCATGTCTGGATACAGAGCTTCACATACAGATAAAAGGGGAAATACCTTGGATTGTAAAAGATGGTAAAACGGCTATTTGTGGCAGCGGCGTGAGCAGCAGCAGCCAGAAGCCCAATATGCATGCTGTCGCTTGATAAAACAGATGAAGGCATTACAGTTTGTGGCCTGTTAGCACGCCGAATTCCCAAAAGTAATTGATTTTTCTCATTCCTGACAAGAACGGGGATTCTGATGTCACTTCAGGCTCTGTCGAAACTTGGCAAATATACTTTCAGCCAAGATGACATTCTATATTAGTTGGGTTATAGCATTTCTTAGGAAGCTTATATCTTATTTGCCATGAAGATTACTACTAAACAATTAATAACTGGTAATTCCATGATAAATGACTTGAATATTGGCTAACACCATTTTGATAATAGGATTATTGAAAATAGTAGCAACCAATTTTCAAATCATTGCTTTCGAACATAGAAAAAAATCCTATTATTGAAACTATTGATGGTACCAAGAAAATTTCTACTAGTTTTTTTTTTTTTTCTACTAGTTATTGCTTTGGAAACCAATCTTACCATATGAACAGAACCGAATCACCTGCTACAAGTTTTTTGGCACTCACAAAGACACTCCATCCTGTTGTCAGAAGATGCCTCTTTGGTTGCCCTGCATTTTGTACCAATGGAAATATATTAGGATCTCAACTAGCCTGGACATGACCATAAAACAGTCAAACAATTGGAGAGCTTTATCGGAAAATGAAATCAATGATTGTGAGGCAAAAGCTTATACCCTCATCACCAACAATCTGCAGTTGCAAATTATATAGAAAACATTATAGATGAATTTAGATGAACCAGTAGAACTTTTATAATTGCCAAGATTCGAAATGTCGATTTCGATGCCGTGCCGATGAAATTCTACGTGTACATTTCATGAGCATGCCGAGAGCACGCCATGGAAATGCTTGTTTTTCTATGAGCATGCCGATGGCCATGCCAAGGGCACACCGTGGAAATACTGAGAGCATGCCGATGCATGCCAACAAAAATGACAGAAGTACTAGTCAAAATGATATCAATTTTAAGAAAATCAATTGCTAATTATGTAACAATAAGACCATACCCAAGGTTTTAAATATCAATATCGTATCGGCAAATCAACAAAGGGATATATCGAGGCCCAAAATCGCTCAAAAAAATCAAAAAGTGTGTGCGTGTCCGACCTAAACCCTATAACTTTCCCGCCCAAGAGTAGTGCTTCAAGTTCCAACCTTTCTTGCCCAACAACCCTACAACCAGCAGCGTAGACCTTTGATAATTTTCCCGTCCAAGATTGGTAGGCGCTTATTCAACTTCCAACCTTTCCCACCCAACGATCCTACAGCCAGCAGCGCACCGCAGTAGGCCATCGGGATCTGGCGGCATGCCAACCATGCCGTCGGCATGTTGCCAGCATCCCTGCATTTCGACATATATTTGGTGTCGGCATGACCCCTCCCAAAAAATGGTCATTTCAACGATATGTCGTCGGCATTTAAAACATTGATAATCGCCCAGCCCCACAAGGATAACTTAGTTTCACCTTGAAGCATCAAAATTCAAAATAATATGCAAATGTTTGGGCATCGAAATCTCACTACACGATAGTTTTAATTCCATTAATGTGAAGCCTAGGGCCCCAATTGGTGGCAGCTTAAAGTGGGGTTTTATTCCATGTGGACTTCGTAAATGCTACAATATGTGAACAATAAAGGGGTGTTATCCTTAACACCTCCCACCTATCACATCTACCACCATGTATCACTTTTTTGTTTTTTGAAAAGAACCATGTATCACATATACCTTTACTAAACCATTACATCTAGCCCTCACCAATCACATCTACCCTCCACTAACCCATTCTCACCCATCACATCTATACCTACTAATCACTTCCAATACAAATAAACAAAAATCAATAATAATATATCAACTCAACCAACCCATCTACACTCTACTAACCCACCATTCCCAAACCTTATGACTTCATACACTTTACCCAATTTTAAGCTTTAAACCTCTACCAAACAAGGCATATGCAGTAAAGCGAGAAAAGAAACACAAAAATAACAACCAATTTGGGAATATCACCTCTCATTAGATAAAGGGGAGAGAATTTTACCATTGAGACCAAAAATCAGTGATGTAAAAATTGGCCTACTCGGCCAAGTAATCTTAGGCAGCACCCTCTCGATTGAATAACCCATAATCAACCCTATGGTTGACAAAATCAACTACTCGGCTGAGTAGTCGGTGTAGTCGGCTAAGTATTAAGCTAGTTTTTGCATAGAGAAAATAGGTATATGGGTATATATATATATTTTTGGTCAAATAAAACCCCACTCGACTCTCCTCCCCTAACCACTCCCTTAACACCGTTTATTTTCACGCGAGACTCCTCTTTGAGCAAGCAAAAACCCTCCATTGCCCAAGCACTTGATCGCCCAAGGTGCTACTACGACCTTCGCTCAGGCTATTGCAGCCTCTGCCCAAGCCCCAAGGGCCAGCACGCGACAAGTACTCCTTGCCACATCGCCCAAGCTGTTGCAACAAGTACTCACTACGATGAGAGAGCATGTTGCTACAGTCGCTGGTACTGCAGCTATTGCTGCTCCTCTAACCTCCCTTTCTTGTCAGTTCTTTGGTTTAGGGTTTACGGTTTCCTACATTGCCTAAGCTATTGCTGCATCTTAATTCCTTGGTTTATGCCTCTTTACCATTGGTTTATATTTATGGCATAAACGCTTGGTTTATACCTTGATTTATGTTACTACTGTCGCACACTTAAATTTGTAATATATTTGATTCAAGCATAATCTGGGGGGAAAACCCCCCATGCCCCCCTTCCCGGTCGGGCTCTGCCCTCCCTCCAATAGCTCCACCGAGCCCCTAGGAGTTATAAGGTGTATTAAGGGGTTATAAGGATGCTCGCCCAAGCAAACGGGGGAGCTTGGGCTTATGTTGTTATGCCCTTGATAATGTATTTGTAATGGTTTATCTCTTAGCTTAATTCTTAAATTTGTAATGTATTTGATATTAATTTTTTATGTGTGTGTGTCTATATATATATATATAATATTTAAATATTTAAAAAATATCCAACCAAGTACTACCTCGTATATCATATATTCCTTAGTCAGTGGCCTAACTGACTAAATATTGACTATTGACATTTACAACACTGCCAAAAATTACAACAGGGGGGTCTCAATTCTCAAACTAAATGCCTACTGCAGGATGGCTGGGGTGTTGCAGCTTTCAAACAGTTTTCTCAAACCACACTATAACAAGAAGATAGAGGCAAGACTGAAAACTTCATACATCCTACGAATAGGTGGTTAGGAGTTAAAAAGTCTAAGCGTTCACAAAACTTTTTTGGGCTACAGGACCCCAGCAGATATTTGCCTCTTTTTGGGTTACATGTATGCATCAGGGAGCCACCAAGGGGTTGGTAGAGTGCTTAAGCCTCACCATTGGCATCTAGAGGACATGGGATTGAATCCCATGGCAACCACACTTACCCTTTTCCCTTAAAAAAGAAAGAAAGAAAGAAAGAAATGTATGCATCAAGGACTTTCTGAACTCAAAAGTTCAACTTCGTTGTTAATGCATAAGTTTACTTCCCCCAGAAATCACTTCAAATGAATGTCATGCATTTGTCTTAACCAATCAAACCCTCTAGCATTGAAGACAAATTCTTGGCACTTATGGAAACTCTAGTAGTCAAGAACCTTCAATCGGTGAATGCAGCGGTAAGATGCAAAAAATGGTGGAAACCAGAACTAGGAACTCAAGAATAAAAGTTACCCTGGATTGAACCTGAGTACCAGTTAAATATTCTAAATGAGTAAGAAGCTTTATCTACTACAAACTTTGCAACTTTTCAGAAAGCGAGCAATATTCAAAAGCTCCAAAGAAAAACCCAGATAATTTAGCTGAAACGGTTGGAAAATAAATGCAGGCAGTGTAAATAAATGCAGGCAGTGTACACTGTCCTTAAATAAATAGATAATACCACAAGTCAAATTGGTTTGCCAATCAAGACAGTTATGCACGCTGTATTTCTTTCAGAAAGGTTGCATGCATGGATGTGAGACATAATAATGCCTCATTTAAATTTTTTTAAAAAATTCTTATACTCTTATAAATTGTACTCACAAACTATCTGACAAATATACCCACAAAAATAGGCATTTCTTAGGTAGGCTGGAGGCATGCCGAGGAAACATCAGAATTTTATTAGAATGATTAGAATTGTATTAAATTCATATAATTGTGTTCGAAAAATTTGATAAACATATAAACATTGATCCAATTAAAAAAAATTTAAACACGAAATCCTAGGATCAACAATCAAACTCTAACACACATCAAATAGTCATAGAACTAGTTAATTTGCAAATGTAATCATTATAACTCATAGGATCAATAAACATAAGGTTTGTAGCTTAAATTTAGCTTAGAGAATATGAAATAAATATTATTTAACGTTGGAAAAGCTAAATTATCTTAGGCTAGTTTACTTGGGGGGTTAAAAAAGTGATGTTAAGATTGATGTTAACCTCCAATTGTGTTTACTTGCAAAGTGATGTTAACATTAATTTATGTTTACTTGAATTGATGTTAAGTTGTTGCGTCAACCCTTATGGCATTTACTTGGTAGTGGTGTTAGAGAGAGAGAGGCGACCGATGTTAGAAAGAGAGGGCTGCATACAACTTCAACATGGATCTGGCTAACACCAATGGTAACCGGTGTAAGGAAAATCGATGTTAAGAGGCTAAAACCAGTGGTAAGTAAAGGGAGGTTAAGTGATGAAGTAAACAAGAGGTTAACCCCTCAAGCAAACTAGGCCATAAAGATCTAAGGGTGAGCAGCTACAAGAGCTCTTATCACTTTAACAAGCATGTAACAATATTAATGGGTAAAAATGGGTCACTAAGTTGCCTATGCCAATCTTAAAATATGATAATAGTTTAAGAATTGTACCTAGCATCATCCATTTCACCAAAATTGCCAACATATTATATTGATATTTGGCAAAATACCGCTCACTCCTACATTTCAACATTACATGTGTGTTACTATGGCCTCACATAAAAGAAATGTCATTTCGCTGGCGTGCCGTGGACATGTTGTGGGCATTTAGAACATTGCCCGAAAAACAAACAAAAATAAGTCTTAGCCATGGACTATGGCCCCTATGATGAGAACCTATTTTGCTTGATTGCAATAGACAATAGGATGTCAAATGGAGAAGAGACCTCTATTTTCAGCTTCTTTAACCAAGCAATAGAGTATTGGTTATTTCATTTTTAGCCTTGTTTCCTCTATTTTCTTTTTCTTAAGGGCATATTTGTAATTGTCTCCTAGTCTCTATCTATATATAGAGGTTGAGGGTTCTTCTTGAGGTTGTATGACTTATTTTTCTTCTCACACGGTATCAAAGTAACAATCCTAAGTTGATGCCTGATACCTTCTCAATTCCCATTCCCTCTTTTTTTCTCTACCAAATAATAAAAAAAGACACAAACAAGAATAACCACTGGATCATCCCAAGTCTTCCTTGAATCTCACCTCTTAACACCACCACTAGATCACCAACCCTCTTAACAACCGACGGCGACACTCTAGCCACTGTTAGCCAGCCATCCCCGATCTGGTTTGGCCATTTTTCAACCTTGATCTTGGCCAAGCCATCGAGACCTTGCCTTGTGTGGCCAAGGCTAAAACCGTATGGCCCTGTAGGGCAAGGGGGGCTACCAAATAATAAAAAAAGACACAAACAAGAACCATTGGATCATCCCAATTCTTCCTTGAATCCCACCTCTGACACCACCATCGGATCACCAACCCTCTAACAACCGATAGTGACACTCTAGCCACCGTCAGCTTACCGTCGCCGATTTGGCTTGGCCATTTTTCAACCTTGATCTTAGCCAAGCCATCGAGATCTTGCCTTGCGTGGCCAAGGCTAAAAACCGTATGGCCATGTAAGGCCAGGGGGGCTACCAAATAATAAAAAAAGATACAAACGAGAACCACTAGATCATCCTAATTCTTCCTTGAATCTCACCTCTGACACCACCACTGGATCACCAACCCACTAACAACCGATAGTGACACTCTAGCCACTATCAGACAACAACCAAAGATCTGGCCCTGTAGGGCCATTTAGGGGGGGGGGGGGGCATCTCTCCACCATTGCTTGAACTTTCTTGGGTCAGTTGCTGCCTCCCTCCCACTACTTCTAGTGGTTTAGGGCCACTAGAGGTCCTTTTTAGGCACCACTAGGTGGTTCTTTCCCATGCCTCAAGCTCCAGCAAGACTTGAGTCTATAAGTGATGCTTAGCCTTAAAGATTTTCTATTTTTGGTACGATAGACAATAATTCCACTACTATGAAGCTTGGTTTGTCCATGTGAAGTAATTTCTCTTGTGATTGATTGTTGAAAGATACTCTAATATATATTGTTGCCTTTAGTTTTGTTTTATGTCTAGGCTTTTATGTAATTGTCTCCCTTACCCCTCTTCGTATATATAGGGGTTCTAGAGTTTTGTTTCTAGTGAAAATGACAGTTCTTTTTCTCTACATGGTATCAGAGCGATGGTCCTAGGCTGAAGCTCTGTATCTTCTTGGCCTCACTCTTCCTTTCTCTACTAAATAATACAAGTTCTCTACTAATTGTATTGGGATTATCAAGATCAAATCAGTAGAGAGAATGTTTCAAGAGGTGTTCAAGGGCCCTGTACCCAAAGGGACTGTTTGCCACTGTCCATCATCAAACAAAGGAGTTGTTGCCCTGGCTAGCATCCTTGTCGGATCAATTTAGTCGACCCATGGGGGGGTCACCCAACCCCACTTGATCGGCTGCCACCACTCAGACCACCGATTGGCCGAAGAAGCCCTGTCTGATTGGCTCCTTTTCTAGTGCCACCATTGGGTGAGGTTGATCTTGCGAGAATTGCTACTAATCAACCATTAGGGCTTGGTGGACTTGTCTGGTAGGTCGTGGGGGGCTCGTGACTTGCCTCTCGTGCTACTACAACCACCAATTTCTTGTTGAAGTAGATCATTTCTCAGATTTTTCAAACCTACAACTAACCAAGGAACCCTATTTCTTTATTTTTTAGTATCGTGTGGGGGTCTTAGGGGCTCATCAGTAATCCTATGAAGTAATTTCTCTAGTGTGTCAATTATTTGGGTTGCAGGACTCTAAATCGGGTAAGATATGGCCTCAGAAGTTGTCAATTCTCCCACACAAGGTTGACATAAATCATAAGAATTCAAGAACCCCTTCTTCGATTCAACGCATTAGAAGTTCATATTGAATGTTATCGAGAGACATGATATGGAACATACCCTCATCAACTTGAAGCCAGCCAAGAAAGTTGACAAGTATGCCACACGGGAGAAGGTCAATGCCATGATCAGGGCATGGATCATAAACACAACTATCCAGTGAATCGCTAGAGATTATGGACTACAAAACAACGAAGGCCATGTGGGGCAATCTTCGCCAGACCTATTCTCAGAGAAGAGGCAAAGGCACTAGACAGTTCACACGTGCCTGTGGAAGCTAGAGACACATTAGGATTCTCTAGATACTATCCATGTGAAGGCTCATATCGAGCATCAAGCCTTTGTAGCACCAAGATTGGTATAAGATATTGCAACTATCCCCAAAAGTGAGTATGAGATACTGATCCAAAGACTCCGTCAGTATAATGCATCTCAGAAAAAAATTACATGTCAATCTCAAGCAAAGAAACCAAATTGGCTAGTTAACTCAAGCACATCTCGACACATTTGTAGTGATCCGAGACAGTTTTCTACTCTTAGACTGGTCCCATTAGGTAGGATTATACTAGTAGCTGATGAACGACATTCCCCCATTGCTGGTCTAGGGGAGGTACATATGGTTTGTCACATGAAATTAGAGAATGTCTTTCTAACTCCAAATTTTCCTCTGATCTTACTCTTCATTAGTCAGATCACGAAGGAGTTGAATTACAGGATGGTATTTGATACATTATTTCTAACATTTCAAGACATTTTGACCAAGGTTCGAAATGTCAATTTCAATGCTATTTCGATAAATTTTCAAATATGCATTTCATCGGCACGTCGAGAGCACACTGTGGAATTGCTTGTGTTTTGACGTCAAATTTCAATGATTTCGATGCCCCAAAAATAGACCATTTTGAAGGCACACTGAGGATAAGAATGGTAGATGCAGTTAAAATGATTGAAATTTTAAGAATAACCATTTAAAAGGATAAATATTTTCATTTAAGCCTTAAATGGTGTCTTATACTTTCTATTTAAATGAATAGCTATTTCTAAAATTGAGTACAAGAACAAAATCGTTAATGCTAATTTAAACTTAGGATTTTATTTTTAGAAATTAAACAAAGATTTCCTTAATTCTAAATTGTGATTAAACATATATGTTCGTAATAATAGTAAATCCAGACTCTAGCGTGTAGATCTACTCTATAATTAGGGATGTGAAATGGAATCAAATGTGAAGAGAAGAATAGAGCAATAGTTGTAGTTGTCTTATGTTAGCGAAAAATCATTTTCTTGAGAAGAAGATAAAATTAAGATGGTGCATTCAAGTAGGTAGAGGATAGGGGGAAGAGCATGACCATGACACTTAGTTCCACCACCAATCATTAGAGATGTCGGTATCAACTAAGCATGAATTGAAGCTTTAATAGAATCTCTTTTGAGGTAGATATAGTAACGGGGGATTTAGGACATAGCAGCAACAATAGCAAAGAATGAAAGCACCAGCAGCAACAACTATTGAAATGTCGAGTGCATTTTGCCAATGCCAACCATTTTGACAAAATTTCACTAAACTTTTAATGAAACCCTATGTTTCGACATTATTTTCATGTCGATATGATCCCATCCCACAAATGCCAATTTCGCCGACAGCCTATCGTAGAAATTTAGATCATTGATCTAAGCTTATGTGGATTAGATATGTTCTCATAGATCTACACATTCCAGTATTTAGTTCTATGGAGATGAGGTGTGACAATAAAGCAACGCTCTTCATTGCTAATAATCCAATCTTCCATGAAAGAACTAAACACGTAGAGGTTGATTACCACTACACTCATGATATGATCCAAACGGAATATATATGTACATCACATGTGATGTCTAAATGTTGATATGTTCACTAAGACACTTCCATGCATCTCCAAGTTGAACATAACAAATATTTATGCTCTAATTGGAGGGGGAGTGTTGAGAAAGAAGCTTTTTCAGTCTATTGGTTACTTTATTTTCAGTCTTGTTACTTTCTCTTTCTTGAGGGCATATTTATAATTGTTCCTAAACCTATCTCTATATATAGAGCTCTAGGGTTCTTGAGGTTGAATGACTTATTTTTCTTCTCACAGTTACAAGAACACATACACCATCAAACCCCACAATAAATCACATGATTATAGCCACGTCAACCACACCTCTCAAAAAAAAAAAAAAAGGGCAGATCAACCATCTACATGGCATCAATAAAGAAAGCTATTTCTCATTGTAAAATTGAAAAGACTTGTGCATGTTTGTTTCTTCCTTAAAACAACATTATTTAGAGGTTTCTAAATTATGTTAAACCTAGTAACTTTCTAGATATGTCTTGATTAAAGAGGAAAAATGAGAAACAAATGCTATTTCAGATCAGTAAATAGAATTATATGTTTTACAATCCAAACTTTCCACCTTGTTCTAATGATGGCATCATGCTAATGCCATCACTGGTTCGGTGGGTCCAACTCTTGACCAGTCTGCTAGAAACCAAAATTGAGACTTGGCAAGTTCTATGGCAAGTTCAATTTTTGAAGCATTGGGGAAGATATTATCTCTTTATTGAAAAAAGTTTTAATTTCTTTATATGACCTTGAAATAAGCTATTCTTGCTTCAAACCAAGTAAAGGTTATTACTTTAACACATAGTAGTCCCAGGCATTTGAGTTTTTTACCCTTTGCTTTTGGATTAATATGCGCAGCACCAAAGCCTTAGGGATGAATTTAGTCAGCCACCTAGAACATGATAACTAGATTGCACAGTTGGCAATGCATTATTCTGGCTTGTCCACTTTCTATGGTAGGATAGTAGTTGTGGCCTACCAGGGCGGTGACAAGTGGCACTAGAGAGAACCAAGCCTAAGAAAGGGTTACCATACACATTTGAGAACCACTGCATGGGGAGGTAGCAACAATAATACAAATTGCCAAGCTGCTTTGTCCTCCTCCTTGACACGCTATAACATAAATTGCCAGGCCAAGCTCTAGGACTCATTCTAATTAGAATGAACACATATAAAATCTTATTAAACACCTTAACGAGGAGGATCAACCATGGAAGGAGGTGTATGCCAACTTCTGCAGAGTTATTCTTTTTACTTACAACAAAGAATGATATGTTCATTCTATTACGACTGGAAACACATATGCTTCCTTGCTTCTATTTTGTGCAGAATCATTTCTAATTTTTAAACACATTAAAACTAGCTATGTTGCCTTCATCATCATATTTCAGTCATTATTAATTATAAGTGATGTTTCATGGACGACCTATGGTTCAAAACAATCATTGTGATATTCATTCCCATCAATGCGGCATATCAAGAACTTCATATATGTGAGAACATTTGTTAGTTTAGATTTGTCCACTTCACATTAAGTCATAGACCACCAGATATCCAACATCAGCACTATAAATGAGTTGGCATAACAACCCACATCAAGGGCTATTCTATTCATCAAACTAGTTATGCACTATAAGTACTTGCATGTAAAGGATATCAATGGGAAATGGAGGCGTTGAGAACACAGCATGAACCCTTGGAACTTATATTCATCTTCTATTTAACTGGATAATTTACCCATGCTCTCCATCAATTTGGTGTATGTTCAACAAACAAAAGCTACTAAATGCAACAACCACTTTTGCAACATAACTCGATCATCAAAATTAACTAATATAGAGGTTAAATAGAGATAAACAAAAAGACAACTGATCTAAATAAGGGATTTAGTTCAGTTTTCTGATCCAGTGTACAAACTAATGACTCTCATGGAGCATCTGCAACTAGCTTCACAACACCATGGTAGTTGAAACCAAAGAGAAATGGCAATATCATATCTGGTAATGGCCAGTTTGCAGGCTTACTATCAACATACCACGGAAGATGTGACGAAACTTCCATTCATTATCATGAAGATCCCTTGCAATCAGCTCTTGAGCAGGAGGTTGTTGAGAATAATCCTGAAGATGAAGTAGGGTTTTAAAGCAAACATGAAGATCAGATGAAAAATCATAACAATTCAGGTTGGAAAGGTGAAAATATCTTCTTAAACAGGCATACCAATGGTGGAAAGACCTTTTCAGCTGCACGACGAGGGACAGAGAACCCTCCATGGGTGCTAGTGTCGCTGGCTGTCAATGTTTTACAGAAATAATTAGTTGGCTGTTTGCTTGGAGCACCTAGATCAGCAGGGAAGAAAGGCTCCTTTTGTTCTTGCTGTAGAAATAGTGCATAGATTAGCACCATATACCATAGCAAAAAGGAAACAAAATAAAGGCAAAGTTTGCTGCAGTTACAGGACTCAATGGTTGCAAGGTCATCTGAGCATATACTTCATCAGTCTCAGCATCCACCTGCATATCAAAGTTTCCAGAAGAAGGTTTTAAAAAAGGAAAAATTATTCGCAAATGATCCCTAAAGGGCAAAACTTACATGCATAGTCACATCATGAAGCTGGCAGATCAGTTGGGGTGGTAAGCTTGGGTAGTTTGGTATTTGAGCATCAACTTCCTTGTTGGTCGATGCCGCAACCTGCACACTCAAATAAGAAAAGGTTAGCATTCAAGTTCTTAGTTTATCTAAAGGAAAGCTTTTCATAAAGATTATCAAGAATTACATCAAGTTGACAGACGCTAGGTCTAAGTCTAAGGACATGGAAGAGCCATAATTTGTAAGCAGTTTAGCATTCTTAGCAAAATAAATTGAAGAAAACAGAAACCTTAATGAAAGCTGCACATAAATTTTGAATTAGTATTTAACTGGAGTTGGATGAAAAGTCTATATGCATCTTAATCCCTAAGTTGTAATGTTCCAATGTGATGACAGTAGCTTACACACTTTCTAAACAACTAATGATTGCAATTTCATATAATGCAGATTCCATGCAACACCTAGCAAAGAAGCACACCTGCTCACTGTGACCCTGGGGGAAGTAGACTACCCTACTCCCAACTGATGGTAATGAAACAAGAGGACCAGCACAGGCATGCCACAGTTCAGAATTCAGACATCTTTTTTCCCCTGTGTATGAAAGAAAGAAGTATTAGCTGCTTAAGAATAAATAACATAAGTGCATAAATCCACAGATTCATTGAATATGCACATGGCGGACTTCCAGGAAGACTAATTATAGAAGGTTTTTTTGGCAAAGAATTATAGAAGCTAAATGAAAAGCAGAGGGAGTATAAATATGGAGTACCCATCTGGGCTATATACAACATTTCAGGTTGCCCAGGAGCCAATCCAAGATCCACCTGGTTCCCAACTGGTGAATCAGTAGTTACTTGGAGAGCCCTTGATGTTGTATAATTGTTGCTTTATTTCTTCAAAAAAATAAATGTTGCTTTATATTTCTTCATTTAAAAAACTCTAGATTTAACACCATGTGTTCCAGAATGTGCAAATGTCATTGAAGGATCATACATATATTGGACGCTTTCTTGCATCAGAAGATGCCACACAGTTCTTGTCAAAGGTAAACGTCACTTCTTATCTCATAGCAATTCTACTTGATAGGAGCACATTCGGGATTATTCCAGAACAGAAGAACTCTTCTATGAACATTCCAAAGTTGGAGACACAAGGAAAAAAAAAGAAAAATCTGTACTTGCTGCTATGCTGGTTCCCCAAAGCCAGGCCACAGCGCTGACCATGGTGTCAGTGTATTTAAGTCAATCTCCTCTTTTTAATCTGCCTTGATTCTGTTCTGCAGGAGCCAATTGTAAGCAGACTAAAATGCTAAATCACAGTTTAAGAGTACCCCTTTTTCTCTGAGAAAGCTCAAAAGATTCAGATTTCATTCATCTACCAAGCAAAGCTCAGATAATACAAAAAAGCCCCCAATAAGTACAGGGCCATCACCAGGCCAGCAGGATACATCCAGTTCGATCACAGCATAGAAAAGATATGGATGGAGTCAAAATATTACAACCCAAAAGACCACAATCCATTTAAGACCAAAAGATTTTAGATGAGGCATCTTGGACATGTAGAGGGAGACTCCCCAGTCAAGGTGTTCAGTTCGTTTGCAGTGCAAGTGAAGCTATCCATTTTAAGAGTATCTTTCGAGGCAATTTTGGAATTGTTCTTCAAGAAAAGCTGATCAAAGAAGGAATCCAGTTTGTAGATTTTACAGGGAGGTTTTTGAATTCTTGGATTAGAGAGTTGAAATTTGCATGAACAGAATGAGTTAAGATTATATCAAAAAACAGAGAGTTTATTGAAGTCATGATCTTAAAGACCTCCATAGAGAGATTTGAGCAGACAGGACCATTCAATTCATTTTGTTCAGCGAGTAAATGTGGGAATCATTACAAATTGTGATTTAAACTCTTTCCATCATCAGTAAAGAAATTGTGTCAAATGGAAAATAAACTGTGAAGCAGGATATTGCCACATTAGTGAATTTCAAAGAATACAGTGCCTCATTTTTGTTAACTTTGTACTATAGCATAGACTTTATTTTGGTTAATGAATAAGAGTGATGCTAAGTCAAATCAAAGCCAAAGATGAATTTGCAAAACTGAATAAAACCTAAGCAGTCAAATCAAAACCAAAGGTTAACTTGCAAAAGTGAACAGAACTTAAGCACCGAATGCAAAAGGCATCACCTCAAATCCAAGACCTGTTAAGACATTCCCCCCTTTCTGATAGGTAACTAGCGTTGTGCATGTACAAGTGTTAATGGATAAGAGTGAATGCTAAGTCAAATCAAAACCAAAGATGAATTTGCAAAACTGAATAAACCTAAGCAGTCAAAACCAAAGGTGAACTTGCAAACGTGAACAGGACTAAGCACTGACTGCAAAAGGCATCACCTCATTTCCAAGACCTGTTAACAGGTTCCTCCCTTTTTTGATAGGTATCTAGCATTGTGAATGTACAAGTGTCCTCCTAACCCAACCCCTACCAATAGGAGTATCTTGAAACCATTTACATCAATAAACATGTCAAACCACCAAGGGACATCTAAAATATTTTCGCTCAGGGAATCATTGAATGCATCAAAGAGTGCGGTTTTGGACAAAAGGATGCTTCAAGATTCAGGGAGCTAATAATAAGTAAACCTGGTGACCCACACCTTGACTTCCAGTTTGTGCACCAGCAAATATTTTATTTTCTCTTCACAGTCATGCACAGTCTCAAGAACAAGAACAAGGGTTGGGTTTAGGAGAACAAGTGTCCTCCTAACCCAACCCCTACCAATAGGAGTACCTCGAAACCATTTACATCAATAAACATGTCAAACGACCAAGGGTTGACATCTAAAATATTTTCGCTCAGGGAATTATTGAACGCATCAAAGAGTGCGGTTTTGGACAAAAGGATGATTCAAGATTCGGGGAGCTAATAATAAGTAAACCTGGTGTCCCACACCTTGACTTCCCGTTTGTGCACCAGCGAATATTTTATTTTCTCTTCGCACTCGTGCACACTCTTAAGAACAAGAACAACAGAATCCTCTAGCAACTACTAGTCAGGACAACCAAGCCCGTCTTACTTTATTTCTTTCCTTTATTTTATGCTTTTTTTAAAAGGAAAGAGCTACATGTTTCACTGGCAACTAAAATTGCTAAGAAGCCACAAATCCCTCAAGCACCCTCCTCCACTCCAACCTCAACAACCTTGCAATAACAATTTAAGGGATCAAAGTAAAAAGGGAGAAAAAGACCCCAAAAAATCCTACCTTTAGGCATTCAAAGAAGCAAGAGAAGGAGCAATGTTTGAGATGCTGACCTTCATGTGGCTGAAGCCCTGGATCAGAAGTAGGAAGCTTCATGGCTGCAAACTTGTTATCCCCACAAAATTGACCAAAATACTCTGATCTTTCAGGACCCAAAGGGCAAGGATCAATGTTGAATGCTGACCATCACCATGGCACCAATCAAGTTGGCACCAACCACCACTCCATCCCCCACCCAAACTGCCAACCTCCTCACACCACCACCACCACCACAACCGACCAACACCAACACCTCCACTCAAGACCACACCTTTCCATCCAAAACCCCCAAGGCACCAACTTGCAGGGACATGACAAGGACCCAGAATTCCCCAAAGCCAAATCAGCCCTCCAGCCTCGCAAAGGCTTCACCTTTCGGGAGCGGGGGGGGCCTCCTTTTGGGGCGGATCTCACCTCGTACGCGCAAATGGGGGCGCAAAGGCGCGGTCTTTGCGCCGGGTTAGGGATCGCGAGGGGGATCTGTAAGTGGGTTCTTCGTGTGGGGTGCTGGTGAGCTCGTGGATCGAGGAAAGGGAGAGATAGAGACAGAGGAAGGGGGGGTCTCTTCAGGTGGTGGGGGAGGCCCTGTTCTTTGTTCTTGCCCTTCTCCTTGCTTCTGCTTCTGCTGCTACTGAGAGGTTACTGCTCTGGTGAGTCTTTGCTGCTGCTGCTGCTGCTGCAGGAGGAGGAGAGGTAGGAGGGGGAGGGGGAGGGGGAGGGGGAGGGGAAGGGGTTGCTGCTGCTTCTGCTGATGGGCCCTTCCTCTTTGGCTTTGCTCCTTTGGTCTCATGCCCCCTCCCTTTGCCGTTCAATCGGTGAAAAAGGCACTGCCTCTCTCGCACTACCCACCACTCTCTTTCTCTCTCCTCACCCCTCTAATTCATCTCTCTGTATCTCTCTTCTTTTCACATCTCTCTCTCTCTCTCTCTCTCAGAGTAAAAAAAATTGGGGGAAGGGGCCGGGTGATGAATGTGAAAAAGAGTGTAATTTTCCTTTTCTTTTATTTTTTTTAAGGGGACACTTGCGGGGGGAGTAAGATGGGCAGATATCATTTATGGTGAGGGGAGGGGAAGGTTCGATGATTGCAATAGATTGGAGGAGAAGACAAGATCTGATGATGGGTGGTTCTTTGGTGAAGTAGGTATTGAATTGTAATGAAAGGTGTGTGAGTTAGGTCATTATATGAGGTAATTGACTAATTAGATCTTGTGAAGTTTAAAATAGAGTAAATCAATTACGGTAGTCGTTGAATGATTACAAGAGGTGGTTGACTGAAATATTTTTTCTTGTGCTTTATTTATGTTGTCTCGAAATCGATTTGGATATCAAGGATAAATGATGGTGTTTAAAAGAATATGTCGGTGCTTGATTGTATGCAGATCGATTTCATGAAATTCATTTGTGAAAAGGTAATTGATATGGGGTCAGAAAATCTCACCACAAGCATGTGGATGTTTCAACTCAAAGGTGGAAGGTAGATGTAGTTTTGAGATACCTTAACACTAAATGATATGGTATTTTGTACATTCTATGATAGTGGACTAGACATGGGATGCCTTTCCAAATGCTCATTTAGCATTAACAGTGGAACTTTATATAAGAATCCAATTATAAAGATTAAGAGATCACTACTTACAGGTGTCAAACAAATGCAAACCCAATTAACCACACTTAAACCCAATTGATTTGACCTAAACCCAACCTATTAAAAGGGCATGAACTTGGCCCATAATTATTAAAGATTAAATAAATTTAAATGGACTTGACCCACTTTTAAATCGACTAAAGTCTCAAGAAGGAGACTTAGACCTATCTAAAATGGTTGGATCTATTAGATTCAATAAGGACTTAGTAGATCTGCTAAACCTACTAATGGCCAATTAAACTCGCCAAATCTACTAACGACCCAATAAATCCTCTAAAAATGTGTTATACTCATAGATCCATTAAATAGTAGTCTACATAAGGTTTATAATTTTCAAATCAAGTCTAATCTTGCATGACCAGCCTAGGACCCATTTTATTAAAAATCAAATCAAATCTAACGTCAAAATGAATAATGTCAAACTTACCTAACTTTGCTAACACTTGAGATAAATTTGCATACCAAATTTCTTCAAGGATGAAAATGCTTATAATGAGCATCTTAAAGACAAATATATATAATTTGCAAATGTTTAAATGACATTAGTTTATAATAAATGTTGGAATAACTAAAATTTGTAAAATGGAATATGAGAAAACATCGTAATGGCTCAAATATGCGTATGTACATATCTACTTATGTGTATAGGTGCATATGTGTGTTTGTATACATACTTTCTAACTAAGGGCAGAATAGCATTTAAAGTCATTTGTTGTTCGAGTTAAATACATCGACCTATTATCAACAGTGATAAAATTTATCAATTTTGTTTAGGAAGCTAAACTTATTGAACTTGAAAGAGTTAGGATATGTCTAATGGGGCCTCCTCTTTAGTGGGGTTAAGCTAGGGTTTTCTTAGTGCTAAAACTAATATCTAATGTCAAGAAGTGGGCTCAAATCACAACATGTGGTTGGTCCCCACATCCCTCTTGATGGTCGATGAGGGTCAAAAAGTGCACTTGGTTCCAAACTCCGCACATAATCCAGCAGAAGATCCGGCTACCTGGTTACAGGGTAAGCAGGCGAGTCCGATCTTACCTGACCCGCCTACGATCGATCGGATCTAAATCTGCCCAACCTGCTAGAAGATTTGGTGCATCCAAAGTCAGAACGACAGCAGTACAGATATGGCTACCGCAATTTAACTACGGATGAACAGCCAGACAAAAGATGTACTGGAGATCATGGAAAAGATCCTACTTGGCTAGGACTTTTCCCATGTTATAAATAGTGAGGAGAGACCCTTACAAAAGAGGGGGAGCAATCCATGAGATGCAATCCGAGAAAGAGAGAAACTCCAAGAGATTATAATACCACAATTTCTAGTGGATTTTACGGGAACCTTGCACTCCCCCCAGATGTACACCTCTTGTGGTGGAACTGGGTCACCAATCTCCTTGTTTTCCTTGTGATGGATTGCTTGTTCATGGCCATGTTACCTTCCCTATGTCAACAAATTCTTTGATGGCCAACGGTGGCCTCGATGGCAGCCCCCAAGGCCCATCAATGATAGTCCTAACTGACCACCACCCCACTATTATTGTAGCTATAATGCCAAAGTTATTACTTTCTTCATTTAGTCTTACAACTCAGTGCCAATCGAATATGGATATGGTGAAAAGGATTAAGGATTGAATCCTTAAGCATCCATGGCTTAAATTTTTAGTTTTTTTTGTTTTAATCACTCAATTATCATCAACATTAGTATATTTAATACCACACTTTGCTGTGGAAGCTAAATCAATTAGCCTAAAAAATAGATAATAGTGAAGCTTGTGAGCTATATTCCACCATTAAGGCAACTTGTCAGGTCCTAAGTAAGTAAAAGGCCATGATTATTGCGATAAAGCCTTAAGCACGAGCTAGGATGAAGCGGTTGCCAATGTGGATAGTGGTGCTAGGAGAAAAAATTCAAATGAGAATGCAGATGATAGAAACCCCAGATGATCAGCTCAAGCACCACCATGCAAGCAAACCCATGGCGATTCCACTCCCAAATTAACTTTAGCATCCCACTTAGTAGCTAGCATGTATAATGAGAAGGTCAGCACCCTTAATACCATAAAGTCTAGTTAGTAATATTTTAACTTGTCACAACCTAACCCTATAATCACTTATTAGAAGACCAAGTGACAATATGTAAAACACCCCACAATCTTTTCTCAACTACTTTTATTATAATATAAAATAACTATCAACATTTTATAAATCCAAAACATGCAACATAACATAAATTACAGCAAGCAAAAGCAACTTAAGGTTGAGGCAATGGCACTTGCTTTGAAGAAAGAAATGACAGTTAACTCATCCTCTAGTTGGTTCTCCATTGCCACCTAAATGGGTGATGAAACCTAGACACACAAGAAAATAGGGGTGAGCTAGAAGCTAATCGAGAGAGCTAGGGTTGGCCATAAAGGAAGTGTAAGCTACTTTGTGTCTTTGAAACTTCCCCTCTCTTGTTCTATATACTATATACTACTTTCACAAGCCCAACACATTGATGAATGTAGCAAACGAGAAAGCATATTCAAGGAAGGGCCTCCATCCTTCTCTTGAGGGGTGCAATGTTAGAAAGAACTTTCATTCATGCCCCACATGGAAAAGAAAGCTAAGTAAAGGAATACTACTGCATACACACTCTCTCACACAATTCATGGTTTTGCATAATACTACCACTGATGATAACGTTATCATCAGCCATATCTAGCTTTAATTAGTCATAATCCATTGATAAATGCTCTTACATAACTACTAAATGACTGTAATTCACTGCACATCCTTTCTAAGAGTTTAACATGAAATCAGGGTTAAAATTGTAATTTTACCATCATATCATGAATGCAGAACAATTATGGGTTTTCTTAGGGGTTTACTAAAGGTCAAATATGCATTAAAAGTTTAACAAGAGGGTTCGTGTAGACAGAAACAAGTTTTCATGCATTTCGAGAATTAAATGACATTTGAAACCCTAAAAATAGACTCGCTTAATTCATTAAGGTTCTGGTCAGGATAAAATTCACTTAAATCCTATAAAAATCATAGAAAAATATTCCCTAGGGTTTGGCATCTTTAATTTAACCATTGGAACCCATTCTGACCTAAAATAGTCTCAGACAGACAATTGCCTTAATTTAGGTTTCTACGTAATTTACCCAGTCAAATTTCGTCAAAACCTAAATCTAACTTCACCATCAGATTCCTTGGGTTCAAATTAGGTTTGTACTAAAATTTAGGCTCAATCAAAGATTATCTTGACCTAGTTTATATTTCAGTACTATCTCACTCTTTTCTCTCACAAATATGCCCTAACTTTTGAATTAATTACAGTTAGGTCCCTAACTTTATCATTGTTCTTTGTAAAAAGGTCCTCGTGCCATTTTTCGAAGGTCATACCTTCACCGTCGAGTTTCAAGCAAGGATTTCTCGCTCAATTCTTAATCAAACACTCTCAAAATTGAAAGGGAGATTCCTTGAGGAATTCCCTTACAAATGAGACCTTCCATGAATCCTAACTCGGCCCCAATTCCTCATGCGAACCTTTTCAAGGTGCACATGTCCTACTTGCGTGAAAAACATGGGGTTACAAGCTTGGTTTCCAAGCTTGAAACCCCTCCCCATGGCTTATAAATGGACCTACAACGAAAACCTCACCTCCTTAGCAAGTCTAGGCCTGAGAAACTCCCTCCTCCTTCTCCAGCCAACTTAGGATTTTGCTCCGGCAACTACCTCCATTCTCCCTCTTCCAGCCATCCAACCATCAAATTGGATGACCCAACGTCCTTCCCTCGTCCTCGCGAACCTCTCCAGCCAAAGAGATGTCGTTCCTCTGTCTCAGTCGTCATCGCCACCTCGCCATCCTCTTCTCCTTCTCCAGCTCTGGTCAAGCCACGACCGGTGCTCTTTGTCCCCCTATCTCTCCTAAAATCCCCTCTACTTTTTCCTCTCCTCCTCTACATCATTTCCCTTTCGCTAGCACATTGATTCGACCACCGCTCCGCCTTCCATGATGTCATCTTCCTTCGCTTCGACGAAGCTCCGACAATGCCTCCCGAACTCCATAGACCACCAAACCACTCTGTTCCACTTCCAAAAGCTCTACTATCACCTCACAACCAAAAGCCCTAACCTTTTTGGCACTATTGGCCACCCAAGACCTCTGTCGAACAACCCATCCTCTGACCTTCATATTCGACTTCGTCCGGCCACCACTCACACGCCTACACCATGAAAACTCCACAACCATCTTCGCCATCACTTGGCGAATCTCTTGAGACATTTTAACGTGGCTGAGAGGACGTATTTTTCTTTTTCAGGTCTCGTCGTACTTCGCTCATCATCGTCGTCATCTCTGCCCTTGTTTGCAGTCCTCCGATGAGTTCAAAGCCTGGTTTCACTTTCAGCAAATGCAGACTACATTCGCGTTCCCAACTGCAGCACCAATTGCACGAAGGACAACCTCAGCAGCTTCAATTGAGCAACACCTTCCACTGCAGTTCACGCGAAGGAGAAGGGGACTTATAGTTCCACATCGTGAAAACAGAGGCACGCGGCAGCCCATAAGTTGATTTTCTGCTAGTAGTTGTTCACCTCGAGACACCGGAGGTGAGGTCCCCGCTCACCTGCTCATGCTCACTCGACCCGGCCTAACCTATACACTCCTCGCTCATCACCACTTGCAGTGAGCCTGGACCCGGGTGCGCGTGATCTGATTACTTGACCATCTAAGAGAGAAAGAGGAGAAGAGAGAAAAAGAGAGAGAGCGTGGGGGAGGGGGATTTTTGCTCTCTGAAGAAGTGTGTGACCCTTATGCGACACTTAGTCGCTGGAGGGAATTACTTCCCCTGTGCTGCGAAGGAAAGTTCAAGAGGAAGAGAGCCTATCCGTGCTTAAAAGAAGAGAAAAGAAGAGACTTTGCATGCTGAAAGAAGAAGAAAGAAGAAGGAAGCGAAAAGTTGAAGAAGATAAATAGTGCCCTTGCACTGTAGCATCTAAGTAAAAGATTGATATGTTACTATTCAATAAATTAAGTACTATGGTTGAGATGCATGCTTAAATGTTGATCTAAAAGGTGATTTAAATCACCACTTTTTAGGATCATTTCCATTCTTGTTGCTATGTCAAACTCATGTTATACATCGATGATCAATTCTTGAGTAATTATTCTTCCTTGAATATCATTATTGGCTCAATTATTGTTACGACCCGGTTCCCGAATCCCTACAAGATCCGAGACTGGCTCAACTCGACTAATCTCAAGACCCAGTCGTCCAACAAGAAATAACCAAAAAGCAAGAAAGTAAACCACATTCATTATGCTAAGTAACTAACAGTAAAAGAGTACAAGTAGTAAAGGAAGTAAAAAATGCTAACAGTACATATCACCACTACAATAGTAAAGCAGAAACAAAGTACAGAAACAGAAACAGTAACAACAGTCTGAACTCACAACAAAAGGAAGTACAACAACAGGAAACTACGGCTGGACTCGACTGGGCCCAGCACCTTCTGTAACCGGTGACTCGGGCTGCTCAACACCTGGACCTGAAAAGGGTACGGGAAAAACGGAGTCAGCGAACGCTGAGTAGAGTGGTAACCAAACTAACTAAAGCAGTAAAAGCTAACTGGTAATTTATCCTTTCCAATTATTTTATTTGACAAGTCATTCCTTTTTACCCATTGACTTTCCAGATCTCTTTCTTGATCTAGCATGTTCCTCGTGGGAACGATCTTGATTGCAATCTTTTCCGAAGAGTAGAAGGCACACGTGGTGCTCTCCTGGCCGAGAGAGTCCCCCGTGGTGATCCTACACCTAGTCAACCACCCCGAGGTCACGGACAAACGTAGCGGTGACTACGGCACACGCTATAAGCGCACGGGTAGCTACCTCGCACTAGCATGCGGTCAGTCGTTTCCGCTAGCGGGTACTCTCAAAGTACAGCACGGAACAGTATAGAGCCTAGCCCTCTCAATAACAGGGGTCTAGCCCCTCAGAACCAAACAGGGGTTTCTCCCCTCTACAGTCCGTGTACCCTCGTCTGACTACCCCAGTTTGTCCACTGGGCCAAACAAGTCGGTGTAGGGTGGCTAGCTGAATCCCGAGCCCCGTGGGGTGGCTAGCCCTCTCCCTACACTAGTAGCTCTCCCCGGTACAGTGTATGCGAGGGCCAAAGAAGTTTGTGTAGTGTGGCCAATCCTAACCCTGGGTCCCAACCCAAGGGCGGCTAGCTTCACTCTACACTAAATAGGGGCCAGTCGCTCTCCTTGGTACCATGTATTCAAGGGCCAGCACACTTCCCACTCACATTTCCAGTTTCATTCCATTTATCCACAGGAGCTCTACTCCTAATTCCCCGTAGGGTTCATTCTTGTTTTTCCCATGTTATTTCATACCAGGTTTCGTCATTCACAATTCCATTCTCAAATCTACACATGTAGCTCGTATTTCCACAATTTGCACATATAACAAGTCATGTCACAGGTATCTGTTTAACTAGCATAGGCATTTTATATTTCACAAGTAGCTCTTATTTATTAACAAGCAGTTGTCTATATTTTTATTCATTCATTTCAGACTGCAATCTCTACACGCATACAAACAGTGCAAGTAATTCTCGTCCTAGGATTCATGCCACATCTTAGGTTTCTAGTTATCCAATTTCACATATGCAGTTATGATTTATAATTAAAACAAGGGAAACCACTCTACCAGATAATCTGGGAGTACTGGAGGCTCGAACGGCAGGCTCACGTGCCTCTACAGGCCTCGAACACGCAACAGATCGAAGTCCTATACCAAGGGATATACCACAACAAAATGTTTAGAACAGTATAAAAGGCCTTTTAACAAGTAGAGGAACTCACAAGGAAAATATCGATATCTTGTTTGCGTAAAATGAACCTCAAACGAACCCTAAATGGGTTAAAAACAAGGGTGTAGACCTAAATCAGTCGTCTGGCACAAGGTCCAGACGTCTTAAAAGTAACCAGAGTCTCACCTCAGGTTCCTGCATCAACTTCAGACGTCCAGAACCCCTTCTTGACCATCTGGACCCAACTCCAGACGTCCGACCTCTCCTCCAATCGTCTCGGAGTGCTTTCGGTCATCTGGTAAGCTGTCCAGACATCTGAGACGTGTGGGAGAGCGTGTCCTACGCCTTCCTGAAGCTATCCCTGCACGCGACAGATCATATCACATATATTTAGCCATGCAGATCGAAGCTGTGATGCGGCCTACATGGCTGTATTCACAATAAGAACATACCTTCGCGGAACACTACTTTCAAACGTCCGGTGTCGTCACCAGACGTTCAATCCATCGTCTGGACGGCACGCCAGACGTCTGATTCTCGAAAAATCCTAGAACCAGAACTACGTTTTGCTCCTCGCCGCGCGTAGTCGCGGCCTCTCCTCCTCGCCTATAGCTCCGGCTGCAACAAGTGTCAGGGACGTCTCCCTCGATGCGCTCCTCCTCCCGCACGCACCGCTCCAATCGTGTGTCCTCCGGCGAGCTCCTGCGAGCTCGCGAGCTCAAGCTCTTCCTCCTCTCCTCCTCGTCGCTCGCTCTCGCTCCCTCTCTCGCACTCACCCCTCTCGCTGCAGTGGAGAGGAAGGAAGGTGGCTGTGGTGAAGTAGGGAAGAGAGGAAGGGGGATAGGGGTTTTATAAGGGTGTGCTAGGGTTTGAGTGGAGGAGAGAAGAGGGAAAGAGAAAGGAGTGGTACTGTCTGCGCGTAGCCCATGCGCAGATGCGAAGTTACGTACCAAGTTTTCAATTTTCAGACGTCTGGGAAGGGGTCCAGACGTCTGACCGACAGTCCAGACGTCTTAAAGGGCTCAGAACAAAACGAGTCTTTACAATTATTGTGCTTATTTATATTATGATTGATATTAGTGCGTGAATGTAACATTTGCTCCCTGTGTTAGACCTCAGACTTATATTCTAGTTATAAATTATATTTGTTTGAGAGCATTTGTCCTATATTACAATGCATTTTTTAAACATCAATGAATTCGCTTCAACAACCACATGGTTCTTATCATATCTCTTTAGCATTCATTTGGTCAACTATTTTATTTAAGACTGTTACCTGATCCTAATTGGTCGCTTTAGCGTATGACATTAGTTCTTTTGTACACTCATACCTTCAAGTCATTTCAACAAGCATGTTTTTTAACCCATTTCTTTATCCAAGGTTTCATAATCAACCTAATGTAACACAAGCTCTCTTAGGTTACTTGATAATCGATAAATTCGTGCGAGAAAATCAGGGTTTAGGGTTTCAAGAGAGAGAAACATGCATCGTCTGATTTCGTAGGAAATTTCGATGTATGGTGAGATTTTGCTTGAGAAAAATCGAGGCTCGAAAAATCTGGTCGTCGTAGTCGCGAAAATCCGCCTATTGAATAAAAATAATTGAGACTCATTGAGTTCCAGGTCGAACACGGAGAGGCGAACGTTTAATTTAAAAGAATTTGCATTTATTTTATTTGTTTTTGGAGATTGTCTACTTTTATGTATTTTTTGATAGTTTAGATAGAAAGAAATCAAATTAGAACAATTCTATCTAACTACTTCTACTTGCAGAATAATTAGAGAGAGTGAGATAACAAATATTATATAAGCAGATTCAAATGTTTATTACAAACTAAGTTTGGAATATAAAGCTACTCTAAAAAAGTGAATAAAAGAGAAGAGAGAGAAGAATCCCCCTTGGCAGCTGCTTGGGGGAAGAGCTGTGTTGACGTAATGCCCAGAAGAAGGTGATGAGGAGTTGGATGAGGGAGGACAAAGTTGGAAGCATTAAGGACGAAGCAGGATGGCGCCGCAACAAAATCCACTTCCAGAACAGGGTGAGAGGATGGCCACGAGTGCTCCACGAAGGGGATGAGAGAGAGGGAGTAAAAATTATTTTCTACACTCTAATGGAGCATCCTGAGCTTGGGACAACGTAGAGCTTTGGAGAGGGTGAGGAGAGACTAAAAAGGGATAAATTAATATACAATTTATACAATCTCTTCTAAATGCATGGTGATGCATGTTATGCAATATTTATAATTCTGGATGCTTCTATGAGCCTAGGAACAAGCATAAATAGACATTTTATCACCAATAATTATGTATCTATCCCACCCCCATGCCTATCTTTTACTAGTCCATAGCAAAATTAAACTACGTGCTATTTATAAAACAGAATTAGGAGCTTAATACTTAGGCAACAGTTGTTTATTAACAATAGAAAGTTTTAATTAAGAGCTTAAACTAGAAAGACTCAACAACTCCTGGGTGTCTTTCAAAATACAGATTGCCTAAGTCCTCGCCTTATTCCGAATAAGAAAGAGATTTTTTTTTTCTTTTTCTTCTTTTTTGATTTTTTTGGAATTTTTGTTTAAGGTTTCAGCCAGCTTTCTACGACTATCCAACCACCAAAGATTCAAGAAGACTTTAATTAGTTCTAAGCATCTTTATGTGTAAAATGTGATTGACTCACTAAACGGCAAGTGAAATGGACCTTAGATTTCTACAAACCCTATGTGACCCTAAAGAAAGTTTTCTTCTCCCTACTTTTATTTTGTGGGGTTAACATAAGGGTGAACCCAGTGTATATCTCCGTGGTTTATTCTACTTCTCCACTTCTCCCTAGGTTTAGGGATTATTTGTGCATTTTTATGGGCTGAGCTCTGGATAAGCGACAATGGGGGTTTACCCACGGTAACTTGCCAGCCATACCCATGTGGTAAAGTGTGGCTTATTTATTTTTTTCTTCTTTTTCTATTTTTCTTTTTTTTTTTCTTTTTGGATGTTTTTAATTTTTTTTTTAAAGCAAGTGGCTTCCCCGATCTAAGATTTACCTAAAGGCAATGGCCAAAGAGATTAGGTCGTGTGGCTAGGCTTTGGACACCCGACTATGAGCTATTACTTACAGCAACATGCCAATCATATCACCTTAGTTTGTTTATTAGCTACCTAATTTTCGTTAAGACCGCCTGAGTAGTGAGTTAGTGCGAGATATAGGTAGATGCTTAGACTATAAGTCCGCTCAAATCAGAGGGCGAGTTGATAAGTTGTGTACTTATCACCTCAACTTATTTAAACAAATTAACATAAACTTAAAGATGGCGATGACTCGAGAAACAGGTCTACATTTTAGTAGACACTCGAGCTAATTAAGGCCATAAACCTAAAGAGTCTAAGTGTTCAGGTCATATCATATTGTTTCCTAAAGTTGAAAAACTCCTAATGCTTAGGTTCTATTTTCCTAATTCTACAGAATACAGAGATGACAAAATATTTCAGAGATAAATATATCCATCCCCCCATGCCTAGCTAATGCAATGTCCTCATTGTATTCAAAGGCATGAAATAGAGGTAGAATAAAAGGGATAACACCTGAATTCCGTGATGACTCTGGTCAACTCCGAATAGAATATAAATAGTTGCTGAATTTAGTGCCTTCAGCTAGGCATGGTATACAAACAAATAAGAAATTAAAAGATCAGATTGGTCGGTCAAAATTAGAATGAAAATATTGATCTTCAGACTCATTAGCAAAAGATGTCCATTTATGTGGACGAGATTGTGGTGTAGACCCATGCCCTAAGGTCGGGTAGTTTTAAAGCTCTAAATAATAAAAATTCAAAATCGAAGACTTTTCAGCTTGTGGGGTCGAGTCTGCGGTTTAGAAACATGTAACTCAAGTCTAAAGTGTTGGGCAATAGGTAGGTCTAGATCAATAAACATGTTTGTCCTCTTAGAGTTTGGCTCAAAAATATAATCAATTACTCTATACCTGGGCTGCTCATCCTCAAAATCAAAAATATCATAAGGGTCCTGGTAGAAAGTCGGAGGTTTGAGGTAAATAGGAACCCTTAGATCCATAATTCCATTTCCACCTGAATTAACTTCCCAAATCTTCATTTCTATATTCCTATCCTCCAAAATTAGGGTTTTCGGGACCCCTAGATTGTTACGCACCCTGTCTAAATTATCCAAATCTAACAATTGTGGCTGAATTAGGATTGACTTGGATTCAGTGATTTCAAAAACAAAATCATCGTTAATCCCTTCTAGTTGTGGTTAAGGAATGAGGCTACTAATTAAATCAGGATTTTGATCCTCCAAGTTAACCCCAACTAAATCATATTCCTCGATTGTAGGGCCATAAAATAATTCATCATATTCCTTAGGCCTGTATGTCCCACTAAAATTATTCTCCTTAAATTCTAATACATCAAGTGAGACTTCTCTTATAGATTCCTCACCCTCAGAATCAAAGAATTCTTAATCCTCATTTATTTATATATTATTTCTTGGTCCACAGAGACATTTTCTTCGTTTCCTGGTTCAGGGATCTCGTGTAAAGAAATCAATGCATCCTCAATTGGTTGCTCTAGATTAGCCTTGTCCTCCCAAGTCTAATAAAATGTGTCCCCTGTATAGGTGTCTAAGCGGGTTCTGACATTAGCACTCTTAGAGGGGGTTCATCCTGAGAATCATCCTAAGATTGGACTACTACAACCATATATTTCATCCTCAATCTTGACAACTTCCCAAGTAAAACCTCACTTGGGTCCTTATCCTCTACGTCCTGGAGCCAATCCAATAAAGAGCTATTGAGATCGTCATTATTTTGATCAGATGCTCCAATGCTTCAGTACTGATGTAGACACAATTATTGAGGATAAAATGCCTATTCATGCATGTTTGTAGGCTTAAATTTGCATTTCATGTTATAAATATTGCATAACATGCATCATCCTGCATTTAGAGTAGTTATGTATATTTTAGGTTAATTACATCCTTTTTATGGCCAGGAGGGAAGGAGATTTATTTCAGGGCCTCAGATGGACGATCTGACCGTATGGATCTGATCAGGATGACGATCGGAGTCTAATGCCTCTGAAATTGTTGAATTAGAATCCCGTAGCACCTTATGTGGTCCGAGGAAGATCAACAGCCAGGGGGCAATGTGGCATCCTTACGGGCTTCGGAGGTAAAATCTGACCATATGGATGGATCTGGAGCGATGATCGCAGTCTGGCAACATGAAAATCACCTTGATTCAAGCACCGTGGCATCCTCTACAACAGAAATAAGATGGACAGCCTTGATGGCGCCATGTGGCACCATCTAGGCCACCCAACACCGGCCATCAACGACTACTGGCATCCCCTCATCATCTTCACCTTCGAATCCTAACCGTTGGATCATTATCCAACGGTTAGGAAGCCTCCACGCTGCGGCATCAAGAACTCCTCTTTATGACAATCCCTAGCTGTAGCACATTGGTTGGGATGTTGGCCTTCAAGGAAGGGGCGCGAGTTCGAATCCCCACGCCCTCCCTAATTCGCCAATTGGACATGGCCGCACGCATGCACAGCCTTGCAGCGCATAGTCGCGCGGACGCATAAGGGCGCAATGCACAAGCTCAGTGCCAGTGCACGTGCGTGCGACAAGGAGCGCGAGGCACGGGCGCGTCATGCACGTGCCAGCAGTGGAGCGGATTTCAGTGGCAGCTACAGGGGTCTTTAGTGACGATTGCAGCTATCACTAATGCCCTATGCACGAATTCTCCCTCTTCCTTCCACTATAAAAGGACCTACCCCCTTTCATTCTTCACCATCTCTACCTACTCTACTCCCACCTACTCCTAAGCTCTAGTAGCCTACCAAAGCTCCTTTAGAGCTTATTCCCAAGCTCCAAAGGCCTCCTATTAGTGTAATGCTCCTATACCCCTCCAAATAGTTGTCCTCAATCTCACCACCTTCGTAGGAGACCTTAGAGACATCCTCCCACCTCTATTCTGGTAGAAGATCACCTCCATATCCTCATCCCCATTCCAAAGCCTTGGTGAAGCATTCCTCTACCCGGCGTCCTCCTACATCACACCTCCGTCGTCCAGCACCTCACCCCCTTCGTCCAAGCTGCTGCCACGCACTGTTGTCTCGCCAAATAGCCGATTTGGGAGATTTCTTCTCATCCCTATCTCTTTTATTTTTGCATATTGTAATTGATGATTGAATGACATTGTGATATATTCATTTGTTCCCTCCATTTTGTGACATTATCTTGCTTGCTTCTTTATTGCAAAAACAAAAGAAAAATATAACAAAACCCAAAAACATTAAAAAGAAATAAAACAAAGCATAGATTTCAACGAAAGTAAACGTCACCTCCTTGTGCTCGACCCGGGACTCCTTGGAGTTTCGATTAAAAATTGTATTTGATAACGTGTTTTGTGAATTACGACGACGAGTTCTCGAAAACCTGATTTTACTTCGCCAAAACTCGTACATCAAGTACCGAGTGTTGGTTGAACTTCTAAAGATCATATGGTGTTTCTCAAATTAGCCAGCACCCTGTCTTGGACTTGGTTAACCTGAGCCCAATAGTTTGGTTTAGGGTTAGGTGGGTTTGGGTTTAGCCTATGAGGGTCAAGCAATTGAGGTTCTTAGGGTCCTCCCTGATAATAGGTCATTTCAGGTTGTTCATTAAGGGGTGGTGGCCTATATGTAGTGTAATCCTAAGGAGGGTAAGTATTGTATTCATTATATCCTTTTTGATTAATTGTAGATTGTATTAAGTTGTTCATAAGAAGGCAAAGATCTATATTCAATGTAGTTGTGAGAAGGATAATAATCATAGTCTTGGTGTCTAGGGTTAAGCCTTGAACATTGAGGTTCTAAATAATATTCTCAATCAGAGTTATCCCAACTAGTGGATGATTGGTTATAGGTCAGGTCGGGATAATAATCATCTTGGGGATAAGTGGTGGTAGGGGGGTAGGGTGGAAATGTGTGTAAGAGTTGGAAGAATACATGGTGATGCGGGAGGAAAAAAAAACAGAGAACGAATAAAGGTGCCCTACAATACAAACAATCCAAGCATGTCCTTAGATTGGGTAGCCTAAGGACCTATGTTCCAATATAAATCCTAACCGCAAAATGAATTTTGTGTTGTCCTTAATCCAAAAGCTGGTTAAGTTGGGCTGGCGTAGCAGGGGAGTATGTCCCGAGGGCCACTAATTATGTCAAACCCCTACTCGCTTAAGTCGTTTGACAATCAAGCCCCCAACTTAACACCTTCTAGAAAAAAGCAGACGTCACTAATTTGGAATGCGGTATGAAGAATACCTTGAAACGGACTCTAAGAATCCTAAGGCTAACAGCTACTCAATTTTAGTTAGGCTTGGGTTGATTGTGCTCTAGAATGTGATGGGACCTTTAGATAGGTTGTACCCTTAATAATCAGTTTAAAATGTGTGTATATGCACAACCAAGAGTTTTCAAGAAAGATTATTAAGGATAAGGTGGATTTTAAGGTTCAAAATTTTGCTTAGTAGCTTTTAGGGATCAAGTTTAGGCTAATTCAATCAAGTTCTGTAAGGCAAGCCACGTTTTGAAAGCACAGGTGTGAGTATTTTCCTTTAAAAATCAAAAATAAAATGGAATGCTTGGTTCAGACCTAAAAATTGAACCCTAAGGGGTAAACTACTGACTAAATTTGTTTTAATATTAGTGGTGCGGCCCAGACAGATCAGACAATTGACCTGTTGCACCACTAGATTAAGGCACACAAAATAATCCTAGTCACTAATGTGTCTAATCGGTTCAGGTGTATCGGGTTCGCAGATCAAATTCTCGGTTAGTGACTAAATCAGATAAGAGCGATGCACCTTAGATGGAGAAAATATTGTAGGTGTTAATGTGTGTAAATTTCAGATAAATCCCACAATTAGAGAGGAAGAAATTTTTTTTTGTATTTTTTAAATATATATGTGTGGTTGAGATGAGTGGAGTGACAAAGAAATAACCAATTCAATCTTAGGGTTTATAAAAGCACCTACGATTTGGGTTTAAGTTATTTAGGTGGCAAAATGAATCTAATGGGTGGGGTGGAGTGTGGGTGCACCTGCAGATTATCTACTTGTACTTTACTCCAATCTACCGCTTTGGCACAACTTGGTTGGGTACTTGTAAGACAATAGATCAGAGAGAAGTGAGGTTAGAGAATAAATAAGTGCAGAGAAAATGCGGGAAATAAATCAAAGTTCGTTACCTCCTAGGCAATGGCACCAAAATGATAGTCAATAAATTCATGCGAAAAAATCAGGGTTTAGGGTTTCAAGAGAGAGAAACCTGCGTCATCGTATTTCGTAGAAAATTTTGATGTATGGAGAGATTTTGAGAAAGAAAAATTGAGGTTCGGAAAATCCAGTCGTCGCAGTCGCGAAAATCTACTTATCAAATAAAAATAATCAAGACTCGGTGAGTCCCGGTTTGAACATGGGGAGGTGAATGCTTAATTTAAAAGAATCCACGTTTGTTTTATTTATTTTTGGAGATTTTCTACTTTTATATCTTTTTTGGTATTTTAGATAGAAAGAAATCAGATCAGAATAATTCCATCTAACTACTTCTACTTGCAGAATAATTAGAGAGAGAGAGAAAGAGAGAGAGAGATAGAGAGAGAGAACAAATATTATATAAGTAGATTCCAATGTTTATTACAAACTAAGTTCAGAATATTAAGCTACTCTAGAAAAAAGCGAATAAAAGAGAAGAGAGAGAAGAATCCCCCTCAGTGGCTACTTGAGGGACAAGCTACATTGACATGATGCCCGAAAAAGGGTGATGCAGAGCTAGACGAGGGAGGATGAAGTTGGAAGAATTGAGGATGAAGCGGGATAGCATCATAGCAGGATCCACTTCCAGAACAGGGTGAGAGAACGTCCACAGGTGCTCCATGGAGGGGATGAGAGAGATGGAGTAAACATTATTTTCTACACTCTATTGGAGCATCCCGGGCTTGGGACAAGGTCGTAGAGCTTTTAAGAAGGTGAGGAGAGATTAAGAAGGGATAAATTAATACATAATTTATACAATCTATTCTAAATACATGTTGATGCATGCTATGCAATATTTATAGTTCTGGATGCTTCTATGAGCCTAGGAATAAGCATAAATAGGTATTTTATTGTGAATAATTGTATATCTATCATTACTACTTAGATGTTGTTTAGGACGCTAGATCGGTATTTAAAAGTATTACGTTGTAGTACAGTCGAAAAAAGCGTTCAAAACAAATACAATTTTATTACTTGAATATATTCCGAGGTTGAACACAGGGAGCAAATGGAATTCACACACTAATCTCAACAATAAATGCAAATTGAACACATAATACTACTCAAAATCTAATTAAGAGTGTAAAGCATGAGTATATGAAGAGTAAAAATAATTGTAGATAAAATAATGGAGAGCTTATGAAAATTGGACATCTGATTTTGCAGTCAGATGTCTTAAAAGTCTTGTGCTACATTGCCTGATTTCTCTTTCTTTGATTCTTCTTCTTCTCTTCTTTTCTGCCTTCTGCCTTTGCTTAGCTTTCTCTACCTTTCTTCTTCTTCTTCTTCTCTGCCTTCTACCTTTGCGATCCTTCTTCTTCAGCTTCTTCCTTCTTCTTTGTCTTCTCCTTCCTTCTTTCTTTTCTGCCTGACCTCCTCTTCTTCCTTTGCTTCTGCCTTAAGCCCTGTGGTGTTCCTCCCCTTCTTCCTTTTCTGCCTGATCTCCTCTTCTTCTCTGAATTGGCAAAGTGTTGAAGGCAAACTCCTCAGAACAAAACCCCCCTTCCCCTGCGTAGCTTTCCTCTCTTTCTCTCTTCTCTATTTCAAAATCGCTCTCCCAGAGCCTTTAACCGATCGGGTAATCGGACCTAACGGAGACCCGGGTCCAGGCTCACCAGTGTGTGTGGTGAGCGAGGAGTGAAGGTAATCGAGTAGTCAGGTTGTGGCCAAGTCGGCGTGGGTAGTGCCGCGGACGAGTCCATGAGAGGGGGGGAGGAGGACCTTACCTTCAGTGTTGGAGGCAATAAGCCTCTAACACAAAATCAATTTATGCAACATCGGGCAGCTTTCCACTTCCGAGGTGGGACTAAATGTCCCACCTTCGTTCGTGCGCTGCAACAGAGAGTGCTTGGTCAAATTGAAGGGCTGTAGCTGCTGGAGTCTTTGCGCGAGGGCTTGGACGCATGCGTGACTTAAGTCCACACAGCCTGGAGGTCTCACTTGGAGCAACTCAAGGCCTGGGACCGCTTGAAGCTTGCTTTAAGCTCGGAAGTAATGGCGGACGATGGCCTGAACCTGAAATCAACAGCACAGCCTTGTGGCCATGTTAAATCGCTCAGGGAGCGTCGTTGGACCACGACGGATGTGATGGGAGTGGTTTCATGGTGTGTGGGTGGCTGTGGTGGCGTGTCTAGGGTTCACTGTGTGCGTATGTGCTAGTGTGTTCAGTGGAGTGTTTGGGTGGTCGATGGAGAGATTGGAGTGAGGGGATATAATCAGGGAGTCGAGGCGGAGGTCGTAGGGTGGTTGGCGAGGTGTATGGAGGTGCGGAGCGACGGGGGCACCTCACCGAAGGTATCGCCGGAGGTAGAGAAGGTGGCGGTGGTCAGTGGCGTCGGTGGGTGCTTTTGAGAAATAAAGAGAGGGAAAGAAAGTGGGAGTGAGAGAGTTGAAAAACTTACTTTTAAGGGACGAAAGGGATAGGGGACCCACGTCGGTATGGTTTTCGGACGTGGGGAAGACGAAGACCTCCGTAGATGAGGCAGCAGCGAAGATGGGGTAGAGGCGACGTCGGCTGGTGTTGCGTGACGCGGAGGACTGAGAGGAAGACAACCTGACCACTGGTATTGTGGTTGGGAAATGAGAGAGCAAGGGAGAAACTGCCAGAGCTTGCGGAGATTATGGCCGACGAGGGAGAGAAGAATCAAGGGGGAACCGGCCCAAATTCAAGCTGAGGAGACTCGGTTGGATCTGGGGAGTCTTTAAATAGGTCATTGAGGAGGTTTTGTGCTTGGAAGCCAAGCTTCCAAGCAAGGCAGGGTCACTGGAGTTGGAAGCTTCAAAAGACCGAAGCTTCAAAAGACCCAAATCTCTCATGTGTTCGCATGAGAGATAAGGAAACAATCAGGGCTCATCAATGGGTTCAGATTGGAGGGGATTACTCAGAGAATCTCCCTTCCTATTTTGGAAGGGATTCTCTGAGCAATCAAGGAGAAACCTCCTTTCAAAGCTCGTCAGAGTAGGATTCCTCAGCTATAATGGTGGAGGGACCTATTTGCAAAGATGATGAAGAAGCTATGGGGCTAAATGCAGGGGTTTTTGAAAGTTAGGGATAGAAATGTAATCAAATAGGACCTTTTTACAAATTAGGTCAAGATGAGTTCCCCTCAGGTCCAAATTTTGGTACAAACCTAATTTGAACCTAAGGAATCCAATGGTGAAGTTGGATTTTGGGTTGACTACGTTTGACTGGGTAATTTATGCAAAAATCCAAATTAGGGCAAATATCTGTTTGAGACCCCATTCTAGGTTAGGATGGGTTCCAATGGCCAAATTGAAGGTTCTAAACCCTAGAAAATATTTTTTATGATTTTTAGAGGGTTTAAATAAATTTTATCCTGACCATAACCTTGGTTAATCAAGTGGGTCTGTTTTAGGATTTCAAGAAGTCATTTAATTCACAAAACTCACACAAACCTTTTTCTGTCTGATCCAACCTACTTGTTATCTTGTTAAGACCATTTGACTTGTGTTTAGCTCTTGAGAAAATCGTGGTTGTACTGCAATGGTAAAATTATAGTTTTAACCCTAGTTTCTTATTTTTCTCTCAAAAAGGTTATGCAGTGAATTAGGACCTTCAGTAGGTTATATAGGAGAATTTATTCTCTTCATTGGGTCAAAATGAGCTAGTTAGGGCTCATGATGGTATTCCCATCATACCCCATGCCTAGCTTTTGCTAGTCCCTTAGCAAAATTTTAAGGTTTTAACTTTGATTGTAAACCATGTAATCTTTTGATGCTCAGAAAACTGTGATGTGTGCTCTCTTCTGATTACACCAGAACCTTGTTTGTGTTTGACCTCCTTACACTAGAACCTTGTTTGGATTTGGTCCAAGATTAGACCAAATCTGCATAAAATTAGATGTCCAAAAATTTGCTTAGATGTCTTAAATTGCACCACCAGATGTATGACCATTTGTAACAAGAACCTTATTTCCATCCAACTAAATCTAGGAACACTAACCTCTTATATCAAATGACCAAAAATATAGTCAGATGTCTAATAAGACATCTGACTTAAAACCTAAAATCAGGCATTTGATTCTCCTGTCAAAGTCATTATGAGTCTGATTTGATTTGGATTTCGACCAAATCCATTGGAGAATGTCCCCAACGGCTAAGAGGAGCCTCCCAAGCCTTCTTGAAGGTTCTTATGAAGCCTATATACCCCTTAACCTCCTCTTAGGCAAGACACACCTTTCAGAGATAATTCACTAGCAAAACACTAGCTCTATATACTCATATTGCCCTACTACTGTGCAACACTCTCTTTTGGGCAAACACTCACTTAATTGTGCTATAGTTATTGTCATCAGGGAGTTCACTCACCCTTAGTAGCTAGCTTAAACTACTTATCTTTTGGGGAACTCTATAGGGTGCTGTTACGACCCAGTTCCTGAATCCCTACAGGACACGAGAATCGGACCGACTCGATTGATCCCAAGACCCAGTCGTCCAACAAGAAAGTAACCAAAAGAGCAGTAAAATAAACTACATTCATCATGCATGTAACTAATAGTAACAAAAGTACAGCAGTAAAGAAAAGAACTACTGCAATACATACCACCACAACAGTAAAGAGTTAAAACAGGTACAGAAATACGATGTTTACAATAAAGAGTAAAAGGTGAAACAGAAATACTCACTACTACAGAAATACGGTACAATAAAAGTACAACCACTGAGCTCTACTAGGCCCAGCACCCTTCGCAGCCGCAGGCTCTGGCTGCTCAACACCTGGTCTTGAAAAGGTGACAAAAGTGACACGTCAGTGAAACACTGAGTAGAGTGGCAACCAACTAGCTAAGAAAACAGTAAAGGTGGACAAGTAGCTGTTATTTTTAATTTCTTTCTTTATTTCTCTATTTACTCTTTCTTGAATTATTTCTCATTCTCCTGATCTCAAATGTTCCTCGTGGGAACGATCTTGATTGCAGTCTTTTCCGAAAAGTAGAAGTAGCATGTGGTTCTCTCCTGACCGGGAGAGTCCCCCGTGGTGGTCCTACCCTCAGTCAACCACCCCAAGGTCACTGACATACGTAACGGTGATTACGGCACGCGCGATAAACGTACAGGTAGTTACCCCGTACTGGCACGCGGTCAGTCATTTCCGTTAACAGGTGCGTCCTAAAGCACAGCACAGAACCAGTATAGGGCAGAGCCCTCTCAGTAACAGGGGTCCAGCCCCTCCACAGTAACCAAACAGGGGTCTTGCCCCTCCACAGTTCGCGCACCCTCGCCTGACTACCCTGGTTTGCCCAGTGGGCCTAACAAGTCGGTGTAGGACGGCTAGTAGAACCCTGGGGCCCTTGGGGTGGCTAGCGCTCTCCCTACACTAGTAGCTCTCCCCGGTACTGTATACGCGAGGGCCAAAAATCCGTACAAAGTGGCCAGACCTAACCCCGGGTCCCTGGGGTGGCTAGCTCCGCTCTGCACTAAATAGGGGGGATAGTCGCTCTCCTTGGTACTCCGTACTCAAGGGCCATCTCACTTCCCCAATTCCATTCTATTTACCTTTTAGGAGTTCTACTCCTAATTCCCCGTAGGGTTCATGCTCATAATTCTCTAGCCAAGCCATTTTAGGTTTCATCATTTCAGTTTTATTCTCATATAGCCTGTGTTTCCAACATTTAATATCAATTTATATACAAGCAGCTCAATTTTTTTGGTTTCAACAACTGGAATCACATGTAGCAATTACTAGCAACAGTACTCTATATTTCATAGGCAGCTGTTATCCAATTACAGGTAATTATCATTATTCTATCTACTTTTCCAAGACTGCAATTCATGTATTCACGACATTCGTTTCAGTGTTTCTGTTCCTAGGATTCATGCCATACCCTAGGATCTATCATTCAATCTAGTTTTCCAGTCCTAGGATTCATGCCATACCCTAGGATCTATCATTTATCTCAAGATGCATTAATGTTGGTAAATAACCAAGGGAAGCCACTTTACCCGCAAAACCGAGAGTAATGGGGGTGTGATCAGCAGGTCCTCGTGCCTCCGCAACCCCCAAAGCTGCAACGGAATGAGGTCCTAACACAAGGATCAATCACAAGGAACCACTCAGAACATGATAAAAATATTTTAAACAAGTAGAGGAACAAATTCTGAGAAGAATGGAATCTCAAATACGGAAATTGGACTTCGAACGGACCCTAAACGGGTCAAAAATGACAACTCTGCCTCAAATTAGACGTCTAGAACACCCTCCAGATGTCTTAAAAGGTGGTCCAGGTCATACCTCACTCTGAGCTGTTCTTCAGATGTCGAGGATCCCGCTGAACCGTCTGGACGTAGTTCCAGACATCCGACAACCTCTCCGGACGTTTGGAGACTCTCTCCGCTATTTGGTGCTGTGCCCAGACGTCTGATCTGTGTGGGAGGGCATGTCCTTGCGCCTTCCCGAAACGAAACCTGCACGCGCGACCATGACCTCATCATGACACGTCTCACCCTTCGGCGGATCGACCTGCATGGTCGTATCCGTAAAAAGGAGGAAGAAGGGAAATATCGTACCTTTCAGACGTCTGGATCTCTCTCCAGACGTCACCCGCATCGTCTGGACGTAGGTCCAGACGTCTGATTCTGGGAAAATTTCCCAGAATTAGGACCTCCTCGTCTTCTTCCTATTGTGCACGGTCGCACCGCGCTCGCTCGCCTGCTGCCTAAGCTGCAGCAGCACCGGGGTAACCTCTCTAGCACCACGCTCCCACTGCACGGCCGTCGGCCGGCCCTGGCTGCTCTGGCGAGCTCGCTCTCTCTTCCTCACGCGCTCTGCCTCTTCTCCCTCTCGCTGCACCTCCTCCTCCACGCACGCACCCGGCAGCAGCTGCTGCCATCGCTCTCTCACTCTCACGCTAACGCTGGAAGAAGAAGGAGGAGACGGTGGAGTGGTGGGTGAGGGAGAGGGAAGGGGGAGAGGGGTATTTGAAGGCGTCGAGGGAGAGAGAGAAAGAAAGAAAGAAAAACGCCTGCAGGTCGGCGGGCTCAGTCTGTGCGCGCACGCGCGCAGACTCGCAATCGTACGCCGCAAAAATTTATTTCCAGACGTCTAGGATGGCGTCCAGACGTCTGACCAGACATCTGGACCAACTCCCAGACGTCTTAAAAGTGTTTGATGTCTCGATCTTAATAGGTGCTTTTTATTTCCATTTTTATACTTGTAGTTGGGACTCCTACCTGTTGGATCCCCGTCTTTTCCTTGCGAAGGGATCGGAGGTGGGTATTGTAATTGAGGTTCGCCACCCTCGTTTAAAGTGGGTGAATAGTGAATTGATCACGTTTGTGATCGTAAATCCTAAGTCAGGGATTGATTTAGGTGGTGGTTTTCTATCTAAAAACTTGTGTCTCAATTATGTGATTAAATTTTTATTTAGCTATTATTATTCAATTTCACTATTCACTCCCCTTCTAATTCAATTTCACATAACAAATTACATTCCATAGTCTCCTTTTCATAATCATGATCTCATAGGAGATCTATAGCGGATTGTAGGTGACAAGAACCTTAAGTGATTAGTCTGGGCACCGATACACTAATAGGTTTATAAACTCTCTACCCTTGTTCAACCCATCACTCCAGTTGATAGCTAACAGGTGTAGGAGGGTCCTCACCCTCAAAGATGACATGCATATGCTAAAGGAGATTTAGCCAAAAAGATATTCACTACAAGGTGCAAGGTTAATAAGTTGTGTTTGGCTAAGGATCTACATCCTTGATTACTTGATTCCAATGAGGCTTAATTCTCATAAAGATTATATACCAGCTATACTTAGGTGATCTTAAGAGCCTCACAATAACGGAAGGCCCCAATATCAATCCCCATAAAGCAATGCATACATGGTTAATAATCTTACCTTACTTCATATTGATATATATTTTATCTCAAATTATAATTCTAACCTAACTAGAGTACATGATTCATTATAGATCCCATAAGTCCCTCTTTAGATGCCTAAGTCACTATCAAAATGTGAAATTGCATTTTTTTTTAAATAATCCACATAGCATAGTGTGAAAATACGTTGACAAATAAAATATAACGAGAACTTAGTAAGTCCCGGTCAAACTTAGGGAGGCGGAAAGATACGATTTTGAAATCAATATCGTAGCTTGACCCCTAAACTAGATTCAACTCCTAAACGCGTAGTCAAATGTTCAACTCGTGAATATTAATCTCACCCATTCTCTTATTTTCACGGATAATGAGTGCACTTGTTAATGAGATATAAAATGTAAATACGTGCGTCTCAGTTTCCACGATCTCCGTTATGTTAGCACCATTGAGTGAGTTCAAAAAAAACGTTTGAGTCGTTAATGTGGATCAGTACGACCATATGAATATATCTTTTTTTTCGATTTTTGTTTTGTGATTTTTTTTTATTTTTGATTTTTTGAAAATAAAGATATACTCGAACTAGATACTAGAAAGAAATAGCAGGAGAGATTTGAAGCAAATCAACTTTATAGATATCTTATAATGGTTCAACATCTAATTGAATGCTTGAAATAAGAAAAGTACTAGTACTACTAGAACTAAATATACTAGAAATATACAGATATCTTATAATGGCTTCCTAGATCTTTTCTTTTCTTTTCTTTTTCTCCCGCCTTATTTCTTGATTTTCTTTATTCACACATGGATCTGCAAACATAACATAAGACATTGTAGCATAAATAGGTTCATAAAACACATTATTTATTAATAAGCAAGTAAACATAATGCAAATACAAACTATGCAAGAAATGAATGCAAAATTTATAACTATACTAGAAATTGATCATAATCTAGGCATTTTAGAACCTATGATTGCTGCGCAATCAGTCATGAATTTGGTGTCTAGTATAACTAGAATAAAGCACTGAGTTTGCACAGATTTAGATGGTTAAGCAGGCTATTTAGGTATTTAACACTATGCATGGTCAAGTTGTCTACCTACTCAAGTTTGGATGTCCAAACAAACACTTAATACTCTAAACTTGAAGCTATGAGCTTTAGTCGAGGCTCTGTTCAAATCTCAATTTCAAGCTCATCATCGCATGAACTGAATCTTTACCACCTCCTACTCATGGAGGAATGTTTCTGCAGTGCTTCGAAGCCTGAATTTTCTTAGAACAACAAAAGGAGGAGGTAAATATGTGCTCAAGACATTGGGTTACATGGTTTACAAAGGTGTCAAGGGTCAATTGATCACATCTCAATGTTTGGAACCATGATTCAAGCACTAAATTGGAGATGGGAAATGAAGTGAGAGATGCAGGTTTGTCGAGAGCACTAGAAAACAAGGCATTGAGCTTTGTTTGGTCATTAAACCTTGATTCTCATTACCTTCTTATCGTTCCCAATGAACAAAGATCACCACCATGAAAAGCTTTGGACAAACTCCTCAACAACTCCAGGCATGCGATCGATGGTCATTGGAAAGCTGAGCAATCATTAGAGCTTGTTTATGGATTCCTCCTTGCCATACCCTCATTGCATGCAAAACTTCATTGAAATGGAAAGAGAAGGAAACTTGAGAAGTAATGTGTTTGGTCAGTGGGGACTTGGGCTCCTTAAAGAAGGGAAGGTTATTACGGTTCATTTAAGCGTCCAAAGGTTAAATTCAGTTATTGAAGGAACAAGGCTTCATCGAAAATGGTTTAATAACTCCTAAACTTGTGAGGTCCACTCTTTTAGAAGCTTTTTCCACTAATTGAGGCCTGATTTGAGTTCTAGGTTCAAATCAAGCTAAATATGATTCGAGATAGAGGTATGGGGTTGATGTTGGTTAGCCAATAACACAAGGAGTATGGTTAATGGCGTAAGCTTTCAAGCAGGAATTGCTATTGTTCAACTACGATGCATCAGGTTTGGATGCCTAAAGAGTTCATTTAGGCATCTACATAGTCTATGTGTGATTGGTTGAAAGATAGGGTTGTCCTCAATTGTGCAAGTTTAGGCATCTAAAGTTGGTTTCATGCTTTTTAAGTTCTCCCTTTCACACATGATCATAGACTTAGGTAATTTACATCCACTCCTCTAAATAAAATTAATTACTAATTAAAGCATGAAGTTCTAGGGTATTACATTACTCCAAAAGGTGTTACTTGATGAATTGTGCTTTTTCCATAAAGAGTCATTGCATCCTCACGCTTGACGATCAATAGGCATGTTTTGGATCATTTCATTGTAGATTACCCTCCGATTAAGTTAAGTCACAACTAGGGTTCTTAATAAGTCTATTTAGGACTTTAAGATTTCGATCCCATAATCATTTGTAGGAACATTTCTATTTAACTCTAAATTGATTTCCATAATATCATTCCTTGGGTCCCTAAACCTAAGAGAGCTTCAGTGTATCACAACATTGATTTAGACTTGGAGAAGTATTGTTCTCTCCTTGTTGTGGTTGACCAAGAAGGCCCATGGTTAGCCATGACATAGCCAGACTAGGTTCCTTCTCCTAGCCTAGTTTGGCTGAGTAAATAGTTGTTTGATTGACCACAATAGTAAATTTGCCATGGTTAGATTTTTACCTAGGTTTGATTTAAGGCTTGATTTGATTTAGGATAACTCCTATTCCTTCCCAAGCTTAGGGAAGAAGATGTTTCTACATCATTCTTAAGGCTTAGATTCCACCAAAATCTTCACATCAAGTGGAATCTTTCACCCAAAGCTTGGGTTATATAGTGATCATGAAATCAAACAATGCACCCAAGATTTGTTGTCATTCAACAAAAGGTTAAGGGAAGGGTCAAGTAGTTACTCCTCGAACTCACGCCAACCCGAACATCTCGAAGAAAGAGGTTAAGAAGTCTTATATAGATCAAAATTCTGTAAATGGAAACCACTTCTATTTAGAATTTAGTATAACTAAAATAAGACTCAATCCCTCCTTACATGGTGAACCCAACAATGTGAGGAGCATCTTATGAGCTTTTGACAAGACTAAGAATGTGAAATTTTGCTATCGGATTGTGGAGATATTCACAATTCTTCATAATAGCCTCTTTCAGCCTTCACCACGCTCCTACTTGAGACTCAAATCAATTGAGTTCCAATTTTAAATTCAAATGCTTGGGCTATTCATAAGAGGAACCCCACACCCCCCATGGTTGACCATAAGAGTTTGATAGCCAACAAAGCTGTAACTGACTTCAAATTGTACATTAAATGGCACAAGTACCTGTAAATCATGCAATTCTACATATACATATCTAGATTCTACTTAAAATTCTTCAAATTAAAAGTTAAGAATTGTTTGATGAGACAAAACAAAGGGAGGAATAAATTCACTTCCACCTCACATGCAAATTTTGTTTATTTTGGCTTTGAAGTAGTAAGCTCGAAGTTTGTTTATTTCGAAATAAAATGACCCCAACATGAAATTAAGAGGCGTGTTCCACAAACCAAACACCACCTTGAGGCACTGTTTATTTAGTGGGATAGAATTTTATGGGGGCGGGATTATGTCGCAATCTCGAGATTGCAAGATTTTGGTGTTTGTTTTTGGTAGGTGGTAAGCTTAGGGATTAAAATGAGTAACTCCACATTTGGCATAGTTGGAGAATTTGTTTGCAAGGTTAGGACACCTACAATAATGTAATAAATAATTAAATACATCAGTGGATTTCAACGTAGTTGCAATGCAGGGGGTTTAGCACATGTAAATTGCACGACCAAACTTCAAAATATATTAAATACACCTGTGGATCGGAAGAGTCATTATTTTAAATGCTTGTTTTGAAAAAAAATAACCGTCACCCACAAGCACTTTCCATCGGTGGAGTACTCACTGCGTTCGATCAACTCCTCACTCCCTTCTTCAAGCTTTAAAGCTTTTTTGAAAAGAGCAATGGAAGGAACCAATAACAAACCCAGGTACGCATCTTACATATTATACAAGAAACACTCAATGGAATAGCATTGTTATGTAATATCCACCAGTTAAGTAGGAGAATCAACCATTCAAGAATGGTAAACTCCAAAATCCCCTTGTGCGTCCACCGATGGTTAAAAATGTCAAACCACCGGTTGGAGGCGAGATTCCATCAATTTAATACTACAATCAACCAGTGGATATTATTTTGTGAAGGGAGGGCATTAATTAAGTGAGAGTCAAGCGAATTGATGTGAGAGTCAATCGATTGAATGCGAGATTTCATTGGTGGAAAAGGGCAATCCACCAGTGGAAACGTAGAAACCAACAATGAAGAGGTAAAGGCACAGATTGAATATGATTGAGAACAAGATTCAACCTTTTGAATGAGAGAATCCACCAATGGAGAAGGATAATCTACCAGTGGAGAAGAAGCATGCACCAGTGGACAAGCAAAGCCACTGAGTAAGTGCGATATTCAACCGATTGAATGCGAGAAACCACTGGTGGAAAACAAGACACCGGTGGAAAATGAGAATCTATTGATGGATTCACATAGTAATCACACTTTGTTCATTTTGTAGTGACATTGACCATAAATGCACTCTACTATCCATCAAGAAAGCACTTAAGCATGTAAAAGACGATGCAAAGGAGGGGTTTTGAAATACTTCATTTGGTGAAATTGTGAAGAATGAAAAGTTCTTCCCTCAATTAAAGGACTGAAAATTATATGGAAAGTTCATACATGCAAAAATATAGAGAGCAAGGAGTTTTAGCTAGGAGATCTAAGGCTCAAACTAAGTTCTAATCAAATAGAGAAGATGATAGGGTTGAAAAATGAAGGAAATTGGTATTGATTGATGGGAAGAAAAATCCCAATGATAGACCAAAGATATGGATTGAGAACTTCTCAACTGTTAATTAGCCAAAGGTGAGGATTGTAGTGGAGAAGTCACAACAATTCAATGAAGAGGGCAAGAAGAGGAAATCAAACAAGAAGGAAATAGTGGATAAGAAAGTAGTAAGTGGAAAAGGAGACAAAGTTGTTGGTGCTAATAGCACTAGGGTCCTTCCCTTACCATATGGAGACTAAGCAATCATCACATCACCATTTGATATAATAGAAGATTTGGAATCCCTACATTCTTATAATTGGGTTGAAATAGTACATGACTTCCTCCATAAAGGGCTCCAAGAAAACAAGGTAAAGAGAAAGCACACTTGAAAGGTTGTGCCATGTTACTGCCAATATGGGCAAGTGAGATGTTTAATGTCATGAAGCCAATGAATGAGGAAGCAGAAATCATTGTTCGAAAATACAACCAGGAGAAGACATTCACAGAGTGAGCAAATAGTGTTGGAATGAAATGGAAAGAAGCAACAAAGAAAAATATGAGGAAATCACCATTTGGTGAAGTATATTAGCAAACACAACGGAAGAGAAAATTAGGCATGGGAATGAAATGACCCGCCGCCCTTGGGATATTTAAGACGTCTGGGAGATTGGTCAGACGTTTGTCCATTGGACAGATGTCTGAAAGTAGGGGAAAACTATACATTCACTTGCTTTCAGTGCGCAGGCAACATACACGCTTCTTTTTCCTTTTTTTCCCCTCCATTCTCCTCACCCAAACCCTAACCTCCTCCTCTATTTAAACCCCTCCATCTCCACTCCACCCCTACCACTCTAGCTACCGCCACCTTCACCTTTCCCTTGTGCTAGCGACCTCCACCTTCTCGGCAAGGAGGGAGAGTGAGGTAGAGTGGGAAAGAGCTAAGGAGAGAGAGAGCGAGGGAGTGAGGGGGAGTAAGGGGAGAGCGAGGACGAGGGAGTGAGAGGAGCGTGTGGGAGAGGAGGTGCGGCGGAAGAGCCTACGTGCGGGGAGTGCCGTGCTGCAGGTGCGGTGGCATGAGCTCAAGGAGGAGGAACTTGAAGGGGAGAGCTCTAGAGAGGTTCGCGGAGCTTGCGAGCTCGAGCTAGAAGAATTGGAGCCGTGCGAGGAGGGGGAGCTCGCGAAGGGAGCTTCACGACCTCTTAAGGTGGCTGGCATAGCAGCTACAGGTGGCACGGAGGAGTTCGCATGGAGAAGGATCGTGAGAGGAAGTTTGGATACTGGCTTTCCAGTATCAGATGTCTGGGACATCGACCAGACGTCTGGAGAAGTATCGGGACGTCCGGAGCTGAAGCCGGACGTCTGAAAGCACATTTCTCGCGCGGAGGTACTTGTTGTCTGCATAGGTTCACGCATGCAGATTGCGACGCAAGTTTCCTTTGGTTGAAAATGGGTCTGCATCTTCATACGCAGGTGCATGGCATTAGAAAGGCATGTGGTGCGCCTTTCCAGGCAACTTTTGGACGTCTAACCACATCGCCAGACGTCCGACGGCACTTCCAAACGACTGGAAGGAGGGTCCGACGTCTGGGACTTCCCTCAGACGGATTGCATAGGAGTCTGGACGTTTGAGGTAGTTGCAGGAAGTAAGAGGTATGATCTGATGTCTTTTAAGACGTCTGGGACTGGTCCCAGACGTTTGATTTTGGACAGTAATTGTGTTTTTGGCCCGTTTAGGGCCCAGACGAAGTCAGTTTTCCTCAAACGAAGTACCGTTGTTTTCTACTCGAGTTTCTCTACGTGTTCATGTTGAGTACCTACCGTTTTGAGCTCGTTTGATGTAATTTATTCGCTGGTACAGATTACCAGCCGGTGGTGTGTTCGGGGCCTGCGGAGACGACGAGATCTGTGGCACAGGCCCCCATTCCTCCCGTGATACCCGGTAGAGTGGTTTAATTCAGTTGTTAATATTTAAATAAGAATGTACTTACTTGGAATAATCAGATCAAACTCTAGGATGTGGAATGAACCCTAGGGTAGGAATGTATGAGCCTGTTTTGAGCTGTACTATTTACTTGATGCATGTTTAAATAAATTGCTAGCAAATGGTATTAGTGTAATTATGAGATGCATGTTAGAATACGAGTTGCCTGTATGTGAATAAATTATGAGAGGCATGTTAGAATACGAGTGGCTGTATGTGAATGAGAAAGTGAACGGTGAAACTATAAGTTGCATGTAAATGATTGAGAATTAAATTGTGAAAACATGAGCTGCTTGTATATGGATGAAGAACGAGTTATGAAACATGAGATCTAAATATGGATAAATGAGATGAATAATGAGCATGAATCCTACGGGGAATTAGGAGTAGAACTCCTGTGTATGAAAGGAATCTGGAATGCAGACGGGAAGTGAGTTGACCCTTGTGTACGTAGTACCAAGGAGCACAGTGGTTCTTTTAGTGTAGAGCGGAGCTAGCTTCCCTTGGGTTGAGATCTGGGGTTAGGATTGGTCACTCTACACCGACTCTTGTAGGCCCTCGTGTACGTGGTACCGAGGCATGCTACTAGTGTAGGGAGGGAGCTAGCCACCCCATGGGGCCTAGGGTTAAGCTAGCCACCCTACACCGACTTTGTTAGGACCGCTGGGCAAACTGGGGTAATCGGACGAGGGTATGCGGAATGTGGAGGGGTGAGACCCCTGTTTGGTTCTGAGGGGCGAGGCCCCTGTTTTAAGAGGGCAAGGCCTTATACTGTTCTGTGCTGTACTTTGGGAGTACTCGCTAGAGGAAACGACTGATCGCGTGTCAGTGCGGGGTAGCTATATGTACGCTTATCATGCGTGCCGTAGTCACCGCTACATCTTGACAATGACTTCGGGGTGGTTGATTGGGTGTAGGACTACCATGGGGGACTCTCTTGGTCAGGAGAGCACCACGTGTACCTTCTACTCCACGTAAAAGACTGCAATCAAGGTCGTTCCCATGAGGAACAAGCAAGATCAAGAAATACTTGGATCCTGTGTGAAATAAATGAACCAGAAACACATAGATGAGATAAATAGAAATGAGAATAAAACTTGGCTATTTGTTTTACTTTACTTGCATATAAATAATGTAAACACCACTCTACTCAGCATTTGCTGACTCTATCTTTTCGTAACCCTGTTCAGGACCAGGAGTTGTGTAGCCTGAGTTTCCAGCTGCAGAGGGAGCTGGGCCCCGCCGAGCCCAGCTGTAGTAGTAGTTTCCTTTCCAGCTCTTTTGTTTCTGCTGTAGTTGTGAGTACCAGACCTTTGAGTTATTGTTCCTATTACTTTCTGTTTTCTTTTCGCTGTTGTTGTGGTGGCATGTACTATTTTGAGATAGTTTACTCTACTTTCCTTTCCTATTTTGTTTTCCTTCTGCTTAGTTATAATACATGTGTGAATGTGATTTATTTCCTGCTTTTGGTTATTTCTCGTTGAACGACTAGGTTTTGAGATTAGTCTAGGCGAGCCAGTCTCGAGTTCTGTAGGGATCCGGGAACCGGGTCGTAACAGGGAAGCTTAGAAGAAGAACCTATGAAGAAAAGTAGAGAAGATGAAAATGGAGTACAATACGAGAGGATTGGAGGAGAAGAGAGACAAAATGAAGAAGAAGGGGAGGAGATGACATAAATAGAAGTGCGGGGGAAAGAGAGAAAATGATATGAAGGGACAACAACCGTAGATGATAAGGGTGGAGGAAAGGTACTTCAAATACTTGAAAAAAGAATTGAAGAGGTTGAGGAAGGACAATAACAAATAGAGGGGAATAATCAGAAAGAGAAATAAAGAAAAGAAAGAAATACAAGAAGAGAACAAAGTAATGCAAGGGATGTTAAGTGCTTTGGAAGAAGAAAGGAAAGAAGACGAGAAGTAGTAGGGGAACACACCCAAGAAGGAAAAGAAGGAAAATAAGAGAATGGAAGAAGAAAGAATGGTGAGGAGGAAAGAGCAAGAATAGGAGATGGAAGAGGAGCATCAATTTTGTGGAGATGCAGGAGCAAGCAAAAGGCGAAGAAGAGGAGGTGCACCATGGAGAGGGGAGAGAGGAAAACCAATAGTAGGACGAGGAGCAAAGGAAGATGGAGGAGAATGATGAGGTATGTTTGAATCACTTGATTTCTAATTTCCACTGGTGCATTGTTAGTATAAACAAAATTGATTGTCATTTTGAACTGGTTGATGATCATTTTCAACTGGTTGATTTTGATTATCAACCGATTGATTGTCAGATTCAATTGGTTGATTCTGATTTTCAACAGGTTCATTACCATTTCCATTGATGTGTTTTCATTGTCAACGGTTGTATCTAACTTTCAACCAGTTGATTCAGATATTCAACTGATTGATTTGCATTACATTTTCCACCAATAACAACTATAAGTTTCTTGCAGGATGATAGGATTGTAAAAACAATAGAAATTGAAGATGAGAAAGATGGAGAAAATAAAGAAGATGATCAAGAGGTAAAAACAAATGAAAAGCAAGAGCCAAAGAAGGTTGTCATTCCAAGACAACGAAGAAAACAAGCACAAAGGCCTCCATTGAAGAATGTACCCCAACCAACAAAGTCGAGAGCATATAGAAAAATTCAAAACTTAGATAAAGAGATGCTCAAATGTCTATCGAATTCTGATAGAACAACAATTGATCACTTGACAGAAGCTCGAAAAAATCAAGATCAAGTGATTTGGAAAATGGGACCTAAATTTGTAGAGAGAGTCCATGCATAATCTCCTAGTAACAAGTGGCTTCACAGATGGCGAGGTATCGTCATTCCAAGACAATGAAGAAAACAACAAGCACAAAGGCCTCCATTGAAGAATGTACCCCAACCAACAAAGTTGAGAGCATATAGAAAGATTCGAAACATAGATAAAAAGATGCTCAAATGTCTCTCAGATTCCGATAGAACAACGATTGATCACTTGACAGAAGCTCGGAAAAATCAAGATCAAGTGATTTGGAAAATGGGAGCTAAATTTGTAGAGTCCAATCTCCTAATAACAAGTGGCTTCACATGGCGAGGTAAGTAGATAGAAGTCATTTACATTTTAGATTGACTTAGAAAATTATACATCTATCTCTAACATTTTACATTACATAATTTGTAGATCATAAATGCCATCATAGAAGTAATAAAAGAAAAACTTATAGATGAAGGAATAATAACAAGGACACTCGTCTTTGACACGAACTTCTTTTGTTATGTAAAGTTTAAAAACATGCAAGAAGTAGATACATACATAAAATTCGCAGGTGATCTATTTACAACTTGTAAAGACATAGCAATACCAATAAACAGTTATGGAGTCATGCATTGGACACTTATGATCATTGATATATACAAGAAATTAATGACCCAATACGACATCGACATCCGCTGCTACCTGGACATGACACACAAGGATGCTCAATTGGTTGTAGGTTTTGTTTAATTTAATGCATTTCCTTCATTGTTAGCTACTAACATCAATAACTATGAAGATTGATTTCAATCGTAGTTTGATTCAATGCTAGGATTATTGGAAAGAAGGGGAATCGATCATGAAGGATGGTGGGAATACCACTACATTGACACACCACAACAAGGAAGCGCAAGCAACAAAAGTGGTATCTTCGTACCATGATGGATTGAATGCTTGCTACATGGTCTGGATCCAATGGTGTGACTAGACAATAAAATGTAAATAACCATAGAGCATTGTATGTAGCGATGATATTAGAGGATAGGAACACGGATGTAGAATTAATGTAACATCTTTGAGATGTATACCTTCTAATATAGTGATATTTGTGTACTTTTTATGTGATGTAAATATTTCTGTGGTAGTTGTCTTGATTGATGGTATGCTATAGTTAGACTCCAAATTAGTTTTTATTTATAACAATCCACTGGTGGATACAGGAAAATCCACAGTGGGAAATGATCCATCAGTGGGTAAAGGTAAATCCACTTATGAGAAATGACAATTCATTTGTAGAAAATGAGATTTCACGAGGGGATATGAGGAACCCATCAGTGATAATTGAGAATCCACCTATGAGAAATGTAAATCTAGTGGTGGAAGTGGGGAATCCACTGATGGAAAAAGGCAATCCACCTGTGCAAAATGAAAATCACCAGTGAAATGTTGTTTCTATAGATTACATTTGATATAAGCAAAACTCGTTAATGGAACATGAGGTGGACTTTATATTAAGGCCGGTAAATAGAGGTTAACACATGATATATGCGATTTCCATTTCCAAGTAAAGTGAAGTTTCTACAAGTACCATAGTAAGTTGGTAGTACTAAGTTGAAACAATGACAACTTCCTACTATAAAAGAAAGGCAACATGTACCCATATGTGATTACACTGTACAATGTTCATTACAGAAGACGCCCCACGAGGGTAACTACATTTGGAGGCATGAAGAAATATGAAAGTACATCAACTAAGGACCACTGTTTTCTGTTGGTACATCAAAGAAAATTGAAAGTTCATCAATGAACTTTGCACGCCGAGCTTCATGGAAGAGTTGCATCTCCTGAAACAATTGATGAAATGCGAAATCTAACCTTAATCTCAAAATGTAAGAACAAAAATGTACAATTATGAACTCCTTAATCTCACCTTAACTTCAGAAGTCCACCTTGCCATCCAAACCAAGTGAGTAACAACTCATGCTATAGTTATATATTTCTAGACATGTGACTCTTCTTCAGATTAGTTTATATACAATAATACACCATCATAATTGTCCATATAATTGAATGATGGACCGTGCAAGTTGGTTTACGATAGGCAATATTTCTATCTCTTATTGAAATAGGTATGATTTGCAAGGACATCCACATTAATTCACAGAAATCATATGGAAGAAGAAGCAAGCCAGTACGAACCAAATATCATTGCATACTGAACAAAAATGGTAGAAAAAACTTTCCGATCATGTGCAAGTGAAACGTTCAATTTTAATTCTTGAAAACGCCCAGTAATCCATTTAAGATCATTACTATTCTACATAAGTAAATGCATATATAAGTCGCAAATATGGTTTGACTCTAACGTGACAAGTTTCACATCTTGTTAATGATAGATGTATGTGTGGAAAGTAATTCCACCTCCTTGACCCTTACCTTCACCTCAAGCTCATCGACTCTCTCCTGCAGCCTTTTCATTTCATGATAGGACTGATGTAATTCTTCCTCAAGGTACTTCACATAATCATGGTTTGCATCTACATTACGTAATACATGGGTCACCGTCCGCTCCATTTGATGGAACTTTGGAGAGCAAAAATGACTCAGCTCTTGTTGAATCAATTGTTGGATGTAGACGGATTTCTGATTTTTTTGTAGTTCTAACCCTATAATTGAAACTACCCATGGTCAACACTATTACTTCAATGAAAATACATATTAAAGAACAAAAATTCTCACTGCATCACCACGTGGACAAGTATAAATGAACTAATCCATTACGTTTATGGTCTAGTTGTCAATGGGCTCCAACATAAGAGGACATGGCGAACCACATTCGTATCGACGTCCATGTGTTGTCACCATGAATCCACTCGACCTCCTTACACTATAACTTGTGGAGAGAAGACACTTATGGTTGCAAGGTAAATAGTTGAAAGTAAAGGTAACAAAGTAATACACTACAATAAATTTATAAGGATCACATGCACTTGTAAGATTCCAAACGAGCATCAATAACAGGAAAAAGTAATTGGTAGAAGTAACAATGACAACATGATAACAAAGGATGAATGTCACTGGCCATGTTTTGGTCATGGTACACAAAAAAATTGTAAGATGGAAAAACTCAATGGCTTAGGTGATTTGCCCACAAACTATGGGCAAGTTGGCTCCTTAAGAATTCCCCAGCTCTGACTGCAATCTCATCCACCATGTCATCTCATACTTTTGTATCCCCTATGTCCTTAGTTGCTATGTAGAAGAGCTTGTCCTCAACGTTTTAGCGTTGTATCATGTTGTGTATGACACAACATGCCATGATGATAAAATGTTGGGTCTTGAAATTGTAGAATGACTAGAAATCAAGAATTTTAAAATGCCTTTTTAGGATGCTGAAAGCATGCTCCACAACTATGAAGTTGTGTGTGCCGGTGGTTGTACAACTCCTTGTAATCTTTATATCGGTTCCAACGATTTCGATACTCCTACAAGTAATAAGTTACACTGCGAAATGAAGTGGGAAAGGAGTTAATGTTGGCGTAACGAAGATTGACAAGATACCTACGTCCATTTGGGATGTTGAGGCCATTTCGAACTGCCCAGTGTAAGACCTGCATTCTGTGGTTGAACCCTCTCATCCGGTTCCCATGAAGACAAAGTCTAAATTGTAGTCAATTGTAGCAATAACATTCTGGCTTGTCCACCCTTTTCAATTTTGAAAACGAGCCTAATCTATAGTTGGAACGGTGATATATATGTGACATCTGTCTATCCTAAGACATCCTCATAAAAATAATGAAAAAGTCAATGTGGCGTCATTTAAAAGTAATGTAAAGGTGGCACTTTCATTATGATATAAAGTAACTGAAATTATGGGAAGAATTTCCAATTCTCTCGAATATGTTTTGGCATCGCAGCATATGACATGCACAAAATGAGATTAATTAAATACATGTCGTAGTATAGTCAAATAGCATAATCAACTTTTAAAAATTATTTTTCTCTAAATAAAAGCATTCCGAGGTCATTTACTTGGAACAAAAAATATGTGACTTATCACTATTAATTTTTACAAAATTTTGAATTAGGAACTAGATGCAGAAAGTTTAGTTTTCAATTGCAAGCATTCTAGTTCAATAAAGTTGATAGAATATCCATTAGGGATCATGAAAATGGATTTCTGAATTGCAACCATGCAAGCTCTGTAATGAAGTCAAATATATAAACAAATCTATGAGAAGTTGGTTGCGCAAATTAATCTGGGGACCTCTTTAATTATTTAATGCTTAATTAAATCAAATAACAATTAATGTGAATAAGCATTAAATAATTCAGAAATTTCTAAAGGACAAAGTGATGCAATAAAATCTCCAAATATTTAATAATCACTACAAGTTATTAATCAATCAAAAGATATTACCAATCAATCCTAAGAACTCAAGAAATTATTGCATTTCTTGAATTTTGGTCCCTAAATAATTTCAATTGGGTCCCTATGAATTATTTTTGTTTGCAAATCGATCCCTAAGAGTATCTCCTGCTACTCTTCCTCTTCGTTGCCAGTGAAGTGGCTAAAGAGACACTAGAGTTGGCTCTAGTCGTTGGTTGGCGCCGGTGAAGGGCGAAGCTTGGTTGCTTGGTGGTTACCGATTTGAGTGTGGGGGTGAATCGATGATCGACGGTGGTGGTGATAGTGGATGACGGCACTAGAGTTATGGAAGGCAACGAAACCTCGGCGAGTTCGTTGGAGCTCCTCCTTACGTGGTAAGCGGCGGTTAAGGTCGCAAATTGCTCTTTGTGCCTTCACTGAGCTTCATGAGAAGCTTCGACGCTCGAGAGTGTCGAAGGTAATTGGCCGATCATGGGGAAGGAGATGACGCCGGTGAAGGTTGACAGTGCATAGGAATAGGCCTTGCCCATAACCAAGGAGTCAAAGAGCTTTGTCCAATCCTCTTGAAGTTGATGGTGGTGACGATTTGGTGTAACAAGGCTGGAGGATGTCAGTCAAAGTTGAAGAAGGTGGCGGTGACGGTGGGAGTCCAGTGGAGACCTCCAAAGAGTAATTGACCCAATAAACTTGGGGCTTTTACTTACGGAGGCATGATGAAGCTTCCGAGGTGGTTGGCTAGTGGCGATGGTGTGCAGAGGAGGTAGTTGGTGGTCGCCAGAGTTGGTGCCGGAGATCGACCATGTGTGGAGAAGATGATGTAGAGGAGGTGGTGTCCGTGGGTGATGTCTTACTCTAAATAGCCTACTATACATTATAGAGGGAGAGGATTAGAATGGAGTACCTAAAGTTGGACGAAGAGGGGAGGACGACATTTGGCATTGGTTGGCTGGATGCGAGGAAGGAGGGGAGCAGCGAGGTGGTTGGAGCTGATGAAGGGGAAATAGGCCATGTCCGTTGGCTGGGAGCATGGCAAAGACTTGAGGAAGGCAACCGTGCCCGTGGTTGTCGACGAGGATCGATGAGGATGGGAATCGAAGAAGCTGATGGGAACACTATCATGAGCCATAACTAGCTCAATTTGATTTAAAAAGGTTGATAAATGCTTCTGCATATCCATCAGAAGGTCCTAAGGGCATATTGTCCTATTTTGAAAAGAAGAGAAGAATACAAGGCTATTTCTAGAAAATTAACAACATTTCATAAATACATAATAACCACGAGGTATTTTAGGGGCTAATTGAAGGTTAGATGGTCATAAATGTCTAATAAGGGGGTTTATGCAGACAGAAACGGGTTTTGACACGTTTCGAGAATTAAATGAATCTAAAACCCTAAAAACAGACCTGCTTAATTAACTGAGGTTCTGGTCAACATAAAATCCACATAAACCTTCTAAAAATCATAGAAAAATATTCTATAAGGTTTGATATATTTGCTTTAACCATTAGAACCCATTTTGACTTAAAATAGAGTCATAGACAGATAGTTGCCCTAATTTGGGTTTCTATGCAATTTACCCAATCAAACTTAGTCAAAACCTACATCCAACTTACCATCAGATTCCTTGGGTCCAAAATAGGTTTGTACCAAAATTTGGGCCCAATCAGAGATTATATTGATATAGTTTGCATTTCAGTCCAATTTGACACTTTTTATCACATACGCACCCCTAGCCTTTTGAATTCCTTACATATGGGTCCATAAGTTTGTCATCTTCTTTACAATTAGGTCCCTCTACTATTATTGTGGAGGAACTCCTACTCCGGTGACCTTCAATCAGAGATTTCTCTCTGATTCCTTGGCAGATCTCTCCCAAAAATGGGAGGACTCCTGATGAGATCCTCTTCTATTTGAGCCTCTTCATGACCTTCCAAATCCATCCAAGGGCTCATGCGAATCATTTAAAGGAGTGAGTCTCCTATTTTGCGAAGCTTTGAAGCTTCCAAGCTTGGTCTCCAAGCTTGGAAAGCTCTCTTGAGACCTATATAAGGACCCTTAAGGACAAACCGTCCTCCTTAGCAAGTTTTGGTGAGCCAAATACCCCTATTTCTCCTCCTCCGACCATCGAAACCTCTGCTTTGGCGACTACTCTCGATCCCCCTCTTTCGATCGTCCAACCATCAAATTGGACGGCCGATCCTATTCCCCTAGTCCTTGCGATCCTCCTCAGCCAAAGGGAGGTTGTTCCTCTGTCTACATCATCGTCGCTGTCCTCCCGCTCCGTCATCTTCTCCGACTCCGGTCAGCTGCAACCGGAGCCTCTCGGCCTCATCTCTCTCTTCTAAGACCCCCTTTCTCTTCCTTTCTCCCTCTACATCATTTCCCCCTCACATACACTCCCAATCGACCACGTAACACAACCCGACGCCCTCACCTTCTTCCACTTCGGCGAAGCTTCGGCAACGCCTCTAGCTTGCTCCACCCCACAAAACTCACCGCCACCAACTCCATTAGCTCCACCTCTACCTCCAGAACAAAAGCCCTCTATCAATTAGGGTGTTCGCCCTCTCTATCACTCCATCGGCCAACCCACCTTTGCAGCTCCTTCTCCATCACTGACAGGCATCCACCGGCCACCATACACCCTCCACCCACCACCATGAGTTCACCTTCCCACAGCGAAGCTATTGAGCGTTCTAATTGGGGCTTAACGCCTGTATCTTGTATTTCAAGTGCCTCACCGGACGGCTGCCGTCGCCACCGTCTTCTCCGGCATGTTCTTCCACCTCCAGGTTTCAAATCATTCCACTGTAGCTTTTGATCAAAGTGGCCTCAGGTCCTTTAGCATTTCAGGTCAATTGACTGCAACCGCATCTGTTGCTCCAATTGAAGGAGGTTGTTCTGTTGCCTTCATGCAAAGAACGAAGGGACTCGATAGTTCCACATCGGTGGGAGAGAAGCCAACGCGCGCGCATATATTGATTTTGTTACTTGGGCTCATCGCCTTCGAGAGCACCGGGGTGAGGTCCCGCTTGCATGCTCCAATGCATGTGCCCTCGCCCGCGCTCACTCCACACGAATCTGGGTGTGGGTCCGATTACCCGAATCCGTTTGGGCTTCTGATAGAGAGAAAGAAGAGAAGAGAGAGAGTACTGTACCCTCTCTACACTTGTTAGGAGGCAATCGTGCCTCTGTGCTGTGCCTCCCCTTGTGCTTGAGAAGAAGGGAAGAAGCTTTGCCTTGTGCATGAGAAGAGGACAGTGCCTTTGCACTGTAGCATCTGAGCATTTAATCCGTTTGATAAGGAGTTCCATCATCTGATATCTCTGATAGTGCACTGTGCACTTGGCTTGCGTGGATTAAATTGATTGATACTGTTCAAACATTTGCTTTTATTGTAATTAGAGTAATTGGTGATTCAAATCACCATTTTACCCTAATCTTTTTGCATTATTGACATTTACTATTATATATACATCATTATTGCTTGAATTTCTCATTAAATATTGTTATCTTGTGCTTAAATTGTGATCTTGAGAATTAATTGTTACTTGCTCCCTGCGTTCGACCTCAGACTTTAAATTCAAGTATAAATTGAATTTGTTTTCGCGCGATTTCGACCTATAGTATGATGAAGTATTTTAAACATCGATTTCCCACGTTAACATTTTGGCGCCATTACATGGGAGCAACGCGCAATTTGATCTCTTGATTACAATTTTTGGCTTGTTACTAACTTGCTCTATCTTTTTGGTTATGATTTGTGCAGGGATTCAGTCGAGGATAAAGATCAACCGCACGACAGCCACTCCAGGGGTAGGTAATCTCATTTTCCATCTTCATTAAGCCCCTGATTCTAAAAAAGCTAAAAAAGGGAAAGAAATCAATTAGGACTAACTTGCATTCTATATTTAGATTCAATCATCACAAGTTGCCTGATTTGGTTAATTTCTAGAAACATCCCGAACTTGATTTCTGCACCTATTTAGGGATTTAAGACACCTAGGGCTACACACCTTCTTGATTGAGCCCTAAGTGCCAGGTTTAGAAGAAATTAATTGGGCCAAGTAGAGCCACATTATGGTTTTCATTTCAGGATTTTAGAGACACACTTGCTTAAACAAGAATATATTCTCCCAAATTGTGTGTTTCCTAAGCTTTGATTGAATTTACCTAATCAAGCAAACCCTAAAATCAGGCCTTAAACATCACTTGAATCCTAAAATTGGGACCTAATAATCAAGGACAAATTAGGTGAAGTTGACCCACCTTATGGGGTCAACCAATCTTCAAATTAGGCCACCACTCACAAATTCATTCTAAAGTTCAAGTGGAATCCTAAGCACCTCATCTAAACTTAAAATTGGTAGACTGAAGAGGTCAAGTTATCCATACTGGTCTACTTGGATCTGCAGTGACAAGGAAGGTCGGGTGGGGGAAACCCTGTAACTCGTGGGGACGTTCTACCATGTAGGGGTCTTTACGGGACTCTCCCTTCCTGGTTGCCCAGGTATTTCTCAGGTGGACAACTTTGTGATCTAGTGGTATCATCCGCCTCGAACCTCTATAGTCATCCAAAAATCTTTAGGTGTCTTGATTGGATTCATCACACCTTCTATCCCTCCTCTTCTCCATCGGTGCATATTTGGGAGGAGGTCCTTAAGACCACCCTTGAGGCCTCCATTAGTTATTCACTCGCGTCGAAGCCAAGTCTCAACCTCCCTGTTTATGCAACAACTCGACCATATAGATATCTCTTCTAATTCATCTGAGCCTAGATCTCCTTCATCCATAATCACGGAGCACCCAGCAAAAGAAGAAAACAATCTCCAGAATCAGCTTCAGCGCCTCAACGATCTATTCCAGGCCTTTATGAATCCACCACAGCGTCTTATGATGCGAGATCATTACAATCCCACTGCGGTAGCAATTGAACCTAGAGTTCAAATCCCAGCTGGAGGGCCTGATACAGAACTCAAGCCCAACATGATTCATGCTATCCCTAAATTTCATGGGCTTAATTTTGAAGATCCCTTCCAGCATATCATGCAACTCAAGCATCTAGCCCAAACCTTCAGGTCAGAAGCTCAAAATCGGGATATCTTGCTCAAGAAGATGTTCTCCTTCTCTCTCATGGACAAGGCTGCTCACTAGTACCAAACCCTAACTCATCCGATCAACATATGGGCTGAACTGCAATCCGAGTTTTTAAAAAAGTTCTTTCCCGTCAGTCGGACAAATGCTTTGAGGTACCAGATCACGCATTTCACGCAAAATGTAGGAGAATCGCTTCATGAGGCATGGGATCGCTTTCTGGATCTCATGCGAAAGTGCCCCCATCATGGAGTTGCTAAATGGGAACAAGTCTAGTCTTTTTACCAGGGACTCCGTGAGGATATCAGATTGTTCGTCAATGTGACCTGTGAAGGAAACATCATGGTCAACATGAAGACACCGTGTGGGAGATTCTCGAGAATATGTGTGAGAACTCCATCAATAATGAATCCATGGGCATGTTTGACCGGACGACTGCTCGTGCATTGACAAATACATGGGAAGCACATGAGCCACAGGGCCTGCCCTCATTCGTCGATCTGGAATTAATGGCCAGTCACCTGGACAAGGTCTCGATCATCAAAAAGAAGGTGGATGAACTGACTCGACATCTGTAGCAAGGCACTTCTGCATAAAACCCGTTTGCACAACTGCCCTTTGGGAGGGAGGCTGTGCATAACATCTACCACTGATCTTCTCAGGAGATGGATCCGTATCTACCCTCGTTTGATCTAGGGTTCAAAGAAAACTCTGGATCTACCTACTCTAATTGGAGAAACTCTGAACCCTCATCTGATTTCTTTGAGGTTCCTCAGAACTACGAGGACCTCAACGCCGTCCAGAATGATCCTTTCTCAAACACTTATAATCCTGGATGGCGTAATCATCCTAACTTCACGTGGTCGGGGAACAATCAAAATCAGAGACCTCAATATCAACCCTGACCACAAGCTTCTCATCCATATCAATCGCCTCAGCCTTGGCCCAACTCGAATTATCGATCTGGACCAACTCGGGAAGATCAAATGTCTCTAATCCTTCAAACCCTGGCTGGCATTCAAAAGACGAATGCGGCTATGCAAAAATAGCGCAAGGACAAAATCACAGAGGTCCGTAATCAGCTCGCATAGATGGTGAATTCTTGCCAACTTGGTGCACTCCCTTCACAACTTCTGCCTAATCCAAATAACATGCCAAACCAGAGGTGTGTTATGAACTCGACTCAGGGCCAGGCTCACTACATCTATCAGGCCTCTTCTGCTCCATCACCTGACAGAATGGAGGCTTCGACATCATATTCGGGTTATCAGCAGCAACCACCTCTTTTGCCAACCCCGACCCAAAACTAGGCAGGACTGAATTTCTTGACTACCTGTAGTGGCAAAACAACTCAAGACCCACCTTACCCGAGCCACTCTCAGCCTGGTTGCGCGAACCCAAACCCTAGGTTGGTCATCCAGGATACCCCTATCCCAGATCAAGAACCTGGACCAATTCTAGAGGAACCTGTAGAGGTTCCATTTCCAGAGGCCTTGACCAAAGGAAAGAGGAAACCTAAATCTGTGGCTCTCGAGGAAGACCTGGTCAAGCTCTTTGAGTAGGTCCAAATAAACATCCCATTAATGGATGTGATTCTCCACGTACCAGCTTATGCGAGATTTCTGAAGGACGTATGTACACCTAAGCGTAAGCCACGAACCAAAGGTGGGAATCCAATCGTACTATTGGAGCAAGCCAGCTCCATCATCTTGAGCAAACTCCCGCCTAAGGCAAACCCTAGTACCCCTTTGCTCTTGTAGAATCGGTGATTTAGAATTCGACAGAGAACTCTTATACTTAGGAGCTTCCACCATTTTGATCCTTACATCCCTACTAGTTCATTTCGATGAAACTGAGCAAAAACCAACTGAGGTGACCTTGCAGTTAGCAGACCATTCGATCAAGTCACTTAGAGGAGTTCTCGAGGATGTTCTGGTTCGGATCCGTGACTTCTACTTTCTTGTGGACGTCATCGTTTTGGATATGGAGACTCCTGAGAATCTGAAGAATACACCAATTATACTAGGAAGACCATTCTTAGTGATAGCTAGGGCGGACATTAACTGTGAAGAGGGCCATATTGAGTTGAATTTCGGGAATAAGACTGAAAATCGATGTCTTCAAGGCCCAGAAAGGAATTAATTGCAGGGCAGTAGAACAAGTGTGTGACATTAATGCTATGGTTGAGGACTCGTTTCTCGAGGATGACCTGAATACCCCTGATCCTCAACCCCAAGCAAATCATACCCCACAGATAGAGGAGCCTAGCACCGATCTAGACCCACCCATAGTTCCCACCTTTTCTTTTGAGGCCATCCCGAACCACCTTCTGCTGCTGATAATCCTGTCATGGAACTGAAACCTCTTCCCGATCATCTGAAGTACGCCTTTTTGGGTTTCAATCAGACATTTCCTGTGATTATCAATTCTTGACTCACATCTGATTAGGAGATGAAGTTGATTTCTGTCCTCCAGCAGCATCGGAGAACCATTGGATGGACTCTCGATGATCTAACTAGTATTATCCTGTCGTATTGCATGCACCGCATTTACACTAAAGAGGGCTCACGACCATCCCGTAAAATGCAGAGACATCTGAATCCGAACTTGCAGGATGTTGTGAAAAAGATCGTTAAGTGGTTAGATGTTGGGATCATCTACCCGATCTCTGACAGTCGTTGGGTGAGTCGGATCCAAGTTGTGCCTAAGAAGGCAAGACTCATTGTAATTACGACTGAAATCAGAGTGACCAAACCGACCCATATAGCAAACTTATGGAGAGTCTGCATTGATTACAGAAGATTGAATGCCTCCACGAAGAAGGATCATTTCCCATTTCCGTTCATTGATTAGATACTCAAGAAACTAGTGGGAAATCGATTCTTCTGCTTTTTGGATAGGTACTCCGATTATAATCAGGTGGCAATCCATCCTGAGGACCAAGAGAAAACCACCTTCACCTGCCCCTATGGGACGTACGCATTCCGTAGGATGCCGTTTGGGCTCTGCAATGCACCCACTACCTTTCAGCGGTGCATGCTCACCATGTTATCTGATATGGTAGATGAGTACCTTGAAGTCTTTATGGACGACTTCTCGGTATTTGGTGCATCTTTCGATGATTACCTCCTACATTTGGTCTAAATCCTCAGGCGTTGCATCGATGTGAATCTGGTTCTTTCTTGGGAAAAGAGCCACTTCATGGTTCCTAAGGGTATTATCTTGGGACACCTCATCTCTGAAAAAGGCATCCAGGTTGACCGGGCTAAGGTAAATCTGATTTCCAAACTACCTGTACCTAGCTCGATCAAGGACATCAGACCTTTTTTGGGGCACGTTGATTTTTACCGTCGATTCATTCCTGATTTCTCGAAAATCGCGTGCCCCCTAACTAATCTCCTATCAAAAGATGTCCCGTTTGAGATCACGAATGAGTGCATTCATGCATTTGAAAGCCTGTGTGACCAAGTTACCCAAGCACCGATCCTGCAATCCCCTTACTGGTTTGTACCCTTTGAGATCATGTGTGATGCATTTGACTACGTAATGGGTGCAGTGCTTGGGCAGAAAATTGACGGGAAACCCATGGTCATCTACTATGCCCCTAAGATGCTTGACGAGGCTCATCGTAACTACATAGTTACTGAGAAAGAGCTGCTGGCTGTAGTATTTGGCCTAGAAAAATTCAAATCATACCTTCTAGGTTCTCGTGTCATCATCTACTTGGATCACACTTCAGTGAGGCACTTACTTGGGAAGAAGGATGCGAAACCTCAACTAATCCACTGGATCTTGCTGTTGCAAGAATTAAACCTCGAGATTCCCGATAAGGCGGGGAAACAAAATGTGGTAGTTGATCACTTATCCTGCCTTCCTTCTTCTATCATTGACCCGTCCGGTCCAATCACGGAGCATTTTCCAGATGAGCATCTATTGGCTATTCACGGTCTCCCCTAGTTTGCTGATATGGTAAACTACTTGGTTATGGGGAAAGTCTCGCCAGATTGGGTGACTTCTAGGCAGGACAAGTTGATTTCCAAGTCCAAGTACTATATTTGGGAGGAATCGTATCTCTTCCACATTGGCAATGATCAAGTAATCCAGAGAGGCATTCCTGACAACGAGATCAACGATGTGATCTCATTCTAACATGACCAGGCTTGCGGTGGCCATTTCTCTGGGTGAAAAACCGCAGTGAAAATCTTCCAGTGTGGGTTCTTTTGGCCCACAATGTTCAAAGATGCACAAATGTATTGCAGGGCACATGCTCGTTGTCAGACCCTTGGCAACATGGGCCCATGAGATATGGTGCCCTTGAACCCGATCATTGTGTGCAAAATCTTTGACATATGGGGAATTGATTCATGGGACCCTTTCCAGGATCTAACGGCTTTGAATATATCTTACTTGCTGTTGATTACGTCTCAAAATGGATCGAAGCCGTCCCCACCAGAACTAGTGATTACAAAGTTGTTCTCCGATTCATTCAAGATAACATCTTTTCCAGATTTGGGGTTCCTAAGGCCATCATCAGTGATGACAAGTCTCATTTCAGTGATGTTCACTTCTAGTCTTTGATGAAAAAGTATGGGGTGACGTATCGTATCTTCACTCCTTACCACCCCCACACTAATGGACTAGTTGAACTGTTAAATCGAGAGATCAAGAAGATCCTTCAGGTCACTGTTCGGCTTAACAGAAAAGACTAGTCTATTCGCCTTCTGGAAGCTTTGTGGGCCTATAGGACTGCCCACAAAATCCAATTAGGCATGTCTCCCTTCAGACTTGTGTATGACAAAGCATGTCACCTTCATGTAGAGATGGAGCACAAGGCCTATTGGGTTGTACAGAAGTGCAATCTGGATCTTATGAAGGCTGGTTTACACCACCAATTACAAATGAAAGAGATTGAGGAACTATGCAACGATGTGTACGAGAACTTGTGAATCTACAAAGAGCGGGTCAAAGCCTTCCATGACAGGCACATTATGAGAAAATCTTTTCATCCTTGTCAAAAAGTCCTACTCTTTGATGCCAAACTCAAACTCTTTCAAGGTGAACTCAGATTTAAATGGATTGGACCATTCTTGGTGAGATGAGTATTTGGAAATATAGTTGAAATTAGTGAACTTAGCCATGATTCTGAACCTTTTATCGTGAATGGTAAAAGACTCAAACTGTTCATCGAACTCACTGACCTGAACTTGGCTGTTGTCTCTTTTGATCTCCATTCTCCCTGAGCTTATTGTGCCAAGTTGATGGTGTTAAACTTAGCGCTTAATGAGAGGCAACCCGTCATCTTTTGAAAAAACTTGAAACCCTTTTAACATGCCTCTTCGTTGAATTCATATTGTGCTTTAGGGATCGTCCATTAGAGCAACTGACTTCACCTTTGGTACTTGCATCAAAACTTAAAATCATCTGCAATAGTCACCCTGACCCGTCCACCCACCCTTTGACCCTGTTCTAATGTACGATCTATGCTGAACTTGAATCTACCTAATTTATAATGAGGACATTGCAAATCGTAGGCATGGGGGAGTATTAAAGTGTAAAATACCGTAAAAATCAAATCACAAAATGATTTCGTAAAAAAAAAAAAAAGAAAAAAGAAAAAGGAGGTTGAGGAAAAAGAAGGTCCATTTGAGAGAAAAAGAGAAAAAGGAGGGAGGAAAATTGAAAAGAAAAGAAAGGAGAAAAAAGATAAAGAAAAAAAAGGAGTCCCTTCAAAATAATATGGAACTTAACTTCTAGGTTGGATTGAATGATGAATTAAGACCTGGAAGGCTAAAACTTAAGGGATTAGTCGCGAATACCGACCTTAGGCCTCTTAGATCTATTTTGAGATTTAAACACACACGTACTTGTCAAGATCCAGATTAATCCTCAAGAGGTTGAGGAAAATGCAAAGCTTATGTATAGGTCTAAGGCTTAGGTTGTATTCGACCCCGTTAACTGACCTCTGGTTTATGGGACTCGGTAACTTAAGCACCCTAAATCACACACAGTCTGGTTCAGTGCACTTAAATATGAAATCATGTCAAAAAGCATTTATGCTATTCTGAAAATGGTCCTAAGATCTAGATTAGGAGCGGCTTAAAAACACAAGTTGATTTGGATGAGTTCCCGACGTGGAGAGACAGAAAATTTCCCTTGAAAGATGCGCAATAACATATCGTCTCCTCGGTGTTTATCTCCTAGGATATCTAAATATCCTACAAGGGGCATGTAAGCTCCTTGTGCTGGTTTAGATGCCATGGGTGGCATTATCATGAAATGTTGATTGCTAGGGTCTGAATTTAGCTACAGAAAGCTATGGGTGGCACTATCCCCGAGTGTCGAAAGCCAGGGTTCTGTGGGTTGCCATGGGCGATTGTAACGAACGCGTGCCCCAGACGCCTTTTAAGACGTCTGGGATGTGGCCCAGACGTCGTACCAGACGCCTGGGATAACATCCAGACGTCTGACCAGACGTCCGGGATCGTTTCCAGACGTCTGGAGAACAGTTATGTTCGCACGGGAGATTCGTCTGCGCGCCTGTGCGCGCAGACCTGCGATTCCTCTCTCTCTCTCTGCGGCTGCAGGCGCGCTGCGACCACCTTCTCTCTCCTCGCGCGGCCTTAAAAAGGGGTGCGCCTCCCCTCCCGTCTCCACCGCCTTCTTCTTCTTCTCCTTCCTGTGCGTGAGAGCGAGCGGACGCGAGGGCGGCAGCGGCGGCCGCAGTGAGCGTGGAGGTGCGGCATGCGAGGGCGGAGCTCTGCCGTGGGGGCGAGCTCGCCGGAGCGGCTTGGCCGGCTGGCAGAGGGCGCAGGGGGGGAGGAGCGACGCGGAGAGGGACCTGCTGCGGGCTGAGCAGCAGACGCGCGAGGTTCGACGTGGGCGGCGTCGCGAGCGGAGGCCGAGCAGGGCCCTGATTCTGGAAAAATTTCCAGAATCAGACGTCTGGATTTATATCCAGACGGCAAGGTCGACGTCTGTAAGATCATACAGACGTCTGAAAGGTGAGTTTCCGCCTTCTTCTTCCTTCTTGTCGACTGACCGTACTGAGGGAGGGGGGTTGGCTGTGCGCAGGTTCGCTGATTCACCATCCTTTGCGAATCAGACGTCTGGAAGTTGTACCAGACGGCGGGAGTGATCTACAGACGTCCGTGTGGACCATCGGACGTCTGGGGTATAGGATAGACGTCCCCGCAGACTTCTGGACGTCTGGGAAACCACGCTGAACAGGTAATTCTCTGATCCATCGTTTAAGACGTCTGGAAGGAGTTCCAGACGTCTGATTTTGCACAGTATCGTCTTTCTCGACCCGTTTAGGGCCCGTTTGGGCTCCGTTTTCCGCGATTCGAGTTGCGTTCGTTTCAGAATTAATTCCTCTACCCGTATACAGTAGCTATACACTATTTTGAGACACTCCTTGTGTTTGATCCTTGTGATAGGACCTCGTTCGGTTGCAGTCTTGAGAGTCGCGGAGGCACGCGAGATTCCCGATCACGCCCTCATTACTCCCGTTGTACCTGGTAGAGTGGCTTAAGTTATTTTTTTTAAAATCTGTTAAAGTATGGAACCATAACTAGAATCTAGGACATTGCATGAATCCTAGGAATGAGAAATGTATGGAATGATAGCTCCTAGGTGATGCATGAATCCTAGGGCTGGAAAACTAGTTGTATGCTAGATCCTAGGATGTGGCATGAATCTTAGGATGGAAAAACTAGTGGAATGTATAATACTGCAGTCTTGGAAAAATGGAAAGGAATATAAAGCTGCCTGTAATTTGAATTAACAGCTGCCTGTTATGAATAAAGAAACATGTTTGAGATCATGGATTTTGAGAACGTGAATCTGGAAAGTGAAACATATGATGTTCTGAGATAAAGAGCTGGAACCCTACGGGGAATTAGGAGTGGAACTCCTGGAAAGAAAAAGGAATGGAACTGAGATGTAGTTTGTACTGTCTCTTGGGTACGCAGTACCAAGGGAAGTACCTGTACCTGTTTAGTGCAGAGTGGGGCTAGCCGCCCCAGGGACCCGGGGTTAGGATTGGCCGCTCTGTACCGACTTGTTGGCCCTCGTGTACGTAGTACCGAGGAGAGCTAGTAGTGTTAGGAGAGTACTAGCTACCCCACGGGCCCCGGGGTTCTGCTAGCCTCCTTCACCGACTTGTTAGGCCCACTAGGGCAAACCAGGGTAGTCAGGCGAGGGTGCGCGGACTGTGGAGGGGCAAGGCCCCGGTTTGGTTACTGTGGAGGGGTTGGACCCTTGTTACTGAGAGGGCTCTGCCCTGGTTCCGTGCTGTGCTTTGGGCGCACCCGTTAACGGAAACGACTGACCGCGTGCCAGTGCGGGCTAGCTACCTGTGCGTTTATCGCGCGTGCCGTAGTCACCGTTACGTCTGTCAGTGACCTTGGGGTGGTTGACTGAGGGTAGGATCACCACGGGGGACTCTCCCGGCCAGGAGAGCACCACGTGCTACTTCTACTTTTTGAAAAGACTGCAATCAAGATCGTTCCCACGAGGACATTCGAGATCAAGTAAAGGATTTGAGAAATAAATGAAATAGTGAGAAAAATTGAAATATGTGAATAAAGGAAGTAATAAAACATAACAGCTACTGTACACTCTACTGTTGCCTTTAGTTAGTTTGCCACTCTACTCAGCGTTTTGCTGACGTGTTACACTCGTTACCTTTTTCAGGACCAGGTGTTGAGCAGCCAGGGTCGGCGGCTGCAGAGGACGCTGGGCCGAGTAGGGTCCAGTAGAGTTACCACAGCCTTTTGTACCCCTTTTGTTTCTGTTCTAGTGAGTAGTTTTTGTTTCCGCTGTACCTTCTTTACCTGCAGTTCTTGTTATATGATAAATGCTGTTTTACTGTTGTGGTGGTACCTACTGTAGTAGTTTCTTTCCTTACTGCTGTACTTTCTTACTGTTAGTTATATTCATGCTGAATGTGGTTTATTTTACTGTCTTTTGGTTACTTCCTCGTTGGACGACTAGGTCTTGGGATTAGTCGAGTCGGTCCGGTTCTCGTGTCTCGTAGGGACTCGGGAACCGGGTCGTTACAAGATGGTATCAGAGAAAGGTCGTCCCGAGAAGTGAATCAACTGACTGGAAAATAACCAATTCACATGTTTATAGCTAGAGTAGCCACCACAACATATCTCTTGACATGAGCTCTTAGAAGTTTTGTTAGGTACCATCTGTTTTGACGTTTCCGTTTTGTTTCGCGTCTCCATTGTAGGAGATGCCGCGTCGTGGAGCTAGGAGGGTGGGCCGCAGGCGCGGCCGAGGTCAGGGCCGGGGGACAGATGTGTCGGGCTTGGAATACATACAACCCCTCCTCTTCTCCTGAGTATACCGTCTCGGGACCTCGTCCAACTGATTCGAGAGGTGGTTCGAGAAGAATTTCAGCTTCCACCCACGTCGCCACCCCCTCCCCCTTCCGAGCGTGCGACAGGGGAGTTAGTGGTGGAACGAGATTTCCGCCGCCACACCAGGCGTGTTAGGAGAACTCAACGGAGACACGTGGCGTCCGCAGGAGAGCCGTCACGTTGTGCAGGGCCATCAGTGGCCTTTGGGGGCCCTCGACAGGGGCCAGTCGCCAGCACCGGACCCCCGCCTAGCCGACAGCAGGGACTCACTGAGGGCGGGAGTCGGGTTCCCCTCTGCTACCAGTGTGGCCAGCCGGGCCACGTCAGGAGGGACTGCCCATCTAGGGCAGGAGGTCAGCAGATACTTCCCGCGCAGAGCACTGGAGGGCGCGCAGGAGGCCGCGGTTCCCAGGCACGAGGAGGAGGACAGCAGTCGCGAGGAGGGTACCGGCCAGCACCTACCCGTCCGACGCAGAGTGTGGCTGCTTCGTCCGCACCTAGAGCTGAGGGGCGTATCAACGCCCTAACACACAGGGACGCCAGAGCATCGGGATCCGTGGTAGCAGGTATGGTTTCAATTTCTGGCAGACTCGTTTACACGCTTTTCGATTTCGGCGCTACGCACTCGTTTGTCGCAGCCAGTTTCGCAGTTAGTTTGGACCAGGATTATACACTGTTAGAGAATCCGTTCGTAATCAGAGGTCCGAGTGGTCAGCTGTTTGTAGCTGAGGAGGTGTACACGGGTTGCGGGGTCAGCATCGGGGGACATAGCCTGCCAGCTGACCTGATTATGATACAGATGGAGGACTTTGGAGTGATTCTGGGGATGGATTGGCTGTCCGCTTACCACGCTTTGGTGGACTGTTTTGAGAGGAAGATCGTCTTCTCCATTCCAGAGTTGCCTTCTTTCGAGTCTCACGGACAGCCAGTGGACGGAGGTTTCAGGTGCATATCGACACTTCGGGCGGTGAGACTTTTGAGCCAGGGGTGTGAGGGCTTCATAGCTTGTGTGGTGGCAGAGCACAGCCCCGTGGCAGACTTCCAGAGCATCCCGGTGGTCAGAGAGTACCCCGACGTGTTTCCAGACGAGTTACCAGGACTACCGCCCGAGCGTGAGATCGAGTTTGAGATCTCAATAGTACCAGGGACCAGCCCCATCTCCACCGCACCATACAGGATGGCACCGCTTGAGCTGCGAGAGCTCAAGTCTCAGTTGCAGGACCTTTTGGAGAAAGGTTTCGTGACGCCCAGTGCGTCTCCCTGGGGAGGCCCGGTACTGTTTGTGAAGAAGAAGGATGGGACCCTACGCCTTTGTGTGGACTACCGACAGCTGAATAGGGTCACCATCAAGAACAGATATCCGCTGCCGAGGATCGACGATTTGTTTGACCAGTTGCGGGGTGCCACGGTGTTTTCCAAGATCGACTTGAGGTCTGGATACCACCAGTTGAGGATCAGGGAGACCGACGTCTCCAAGACAGCTTTCCGCACCCGCTACGGACACTACGAGTTTTTGGTCATGCCGTTTGGACTGACCAATGCCCCCGCTGCTTTCATGGACCTGATGAACCGGGTGTTTAGACCGTACTTGGACCAGTTTGTGGTGGTTTTCATAGATGATGTACTCATCTATTCTAGAAATCGGACGCAGCACGGACAGCACTTGCAGATGGTTCTGGACACTCTGAGACGACGCAGGCTGTACGCCAAATACAGCAAGTGCGAGTTCTGGTTGAGGGAGGTGACCTTTTTGGGGCATGTGATCTCTGGAGATGGCCTGGCGGTGGACCCCGCCAAGGTCGAGGCAGTGCTCAGGTGGGAGAGATCGCGTTCAGTCACTGAGATTCGCAGTTTCCTGGGACTGGCAGGTTACTACAGACGGTTCATCAGAGGTCTTTCACAGATTGCGCGTCCTATGACACAGTTGACTCGGAAGGATGTGCCTTTCGCTTGGACAGACGCCTGTGAGGCGTGTTTTCTGGAGCTGAAGGAGAGGTTGACCTCGGCTCCCGTGCTCACCATTCCTGACAGTAGTGGCGGGTTCGTTGTGTACACGGACGCTTCCTTGCAGGGGTTAGGAGGTGTGCTCATGCAGAGGGGTCACATGGTCGCTTACGCTTCGCGGCAACTGAAGCCCCATGAGCATACCTACCCTACCCACGATCTAGAGTTGGCAGCTGTTGTCTTCGCGCTGAAGACATGGAGGCACTACTTGTACGGTGAGACCTTCGAGATTTTTACAGATCACAAGAGCCTCAGATATCTTTTTGACCAGAAGGAGCTCAACATGAGACAGAGACGTTGGTTGGAGCTCCTGAAGGACTACGACTGCAGCATCTCCTACCACCCGGGAAAGGCCAATGTGGTGGCTGACGCCTTGAGCCGTAAGGCGCCCGCACGCTTGGCCAGTCTACAGTTACAGAGTTGGAGCCTTTTGGAGGAGGTGGGCAGTTGGCGACCTCTAGAGTTACGAGGGTACTGTGGGGCAGTGACGGTGACACGGCAGACCAGGCCAGAGTTGATAGACCGCATCATCACGGGACAGATGGCCGATCCGTACTTGCAGTCTTTGCGCGACAGAGTACTATCAGGGGACCCAGGGGACTTCTCTTTCACAGACCAGGTGTTACGCTTGAGGGGACGGTTGTGCGTCCCCAGAGACGAGGAGCTGTTGAGAGAGCTCCTGACTGAGGCACACGGTTCCAGATTCACCATACATCCCGGAAACACGAAAATGTACCATGACTTGAGACGCGAGTTTTGGTGGAGAGGGATGAAGCGGGATGTGGGTGAGTTCGTGCAGTAGTGCTTAGTGTGCCAGCAGGTGAAAGCCGAGCATCAGAGGCCTGTTGGGCCGCTTCAGCCGCTTCCAGTGCCAGAGTGGAAGTGGGAGAGCATCACCATGGACTTGGTGGTGGGCTTACCTGTTACCCAGCGAGGACACGACGCAGTATGGGTAATAGTGGATAGATTGACGAAGACGGCATGATTCTTGCCGATCCGAGTCACTTTGGGACCAGCACAGTTGGCAGAGAGGTATATCTGTGATGTGGTGCGACTATACGGAGTTCCGCGGGAGATCGTATCCGACCGGGATACCCGCTTTACGTCCCAGTTTTGGGCTGAGTTTCAGCAGGCTTTGGGGACGAGGTTGAGGTTTAGCACGGCTTACCACCCCCAGACGGACGGACAGTCGGAACGCACGATACAGACACTTGAGGACCTTTTGCGTGCCTGTGTACTAGACTGGAGGGGCTCTTGGGAGGAGCACCTGCCCCTGGCGGAGTTTGCATACAACAACAGTTATCACTCGAGCATCGGCATGGCTCCCTACGAGGCTCTGTACGGACGGAAATGCACGGCACCCTTGAGTTGGGTTGAGGTGGGGACCAAGTGGGAGGTTGGCCCCAGGTTGATCCGGCAGAGTCAGGAGGTAGTCGAGCAGATCCACAGACGACTCCGCACTGTCAGGAGCAGACAGAAGAGCTACGCAGATCGCAGACGCAGAGAGGTGCAGTTCGAGGTTGGGGACCACGTCTTCCTTCGTGTTTCGCCCATGAAGGGCTTACAGCGGTTTGGGGTGAGAGGGAAGCTCGCGCCGAGGTTCGTGGGGCCCTTTGAGGTCCTGGAGCGGGTTGGGCCCGTTGCTTACAGACTTGCCATTCCCCCGCAGCTTTCTGGTGTGCACGACGTGTTCCACGTGTCCAACCTCAGGAAGTACGTAGCCGATCCCAGCCACGTACTGAGTCACGAGAGCGTCGAGGTGAGCGACGACCTAACCTACCCCGAGCGGCCAGTGCAGATCCTAGACCGAGCCGTCCGCAGGTTGAGACGAAAGCAAGTACCCCTGGTAAAGGTTTTGTGGAGGAGCCAGCGGTACGAGGAGGCTACCTGGGAGCCTGAGGCGGCAATGCGGGAGCGGTACCCGGAGCTTTTCGCGAGTACGTCTTTTCGGACCGGCTTCGGTCCTCTTTGAGTTTGTTATGGTTAGTTGGACATCTTTTTCCCGCACCCTAGTTGGCGCAAGTTTCGGGGACGAAACTTCCTTTGAGTTTGTTATATTGTAACGAACGCGCGCCCCAGACGCCTTTTAAGACGTCTGGGATGTGGCCCAGACGTCGTACCAGACGTCTGGGATAACATCCAGACGTCTGACCAGACGTCCGGGATCGTTTCCAGACGTCTAGAGAACAGTTATGTTCGCACGGGAGATTCGTCTGCGCGCCTGTGCGCGCAGACCTGCGATTCCTCTCTCTCTCTCTCTGCGGCTGCAGGCGCGCTGCGACCACCTTCTCTCTCCTCGCGCGGCCTTAAAAAGGGGTGCGCCTCCCCTCCCGTCTCCACCGCCTTCTTCTTCTTCTCCTTCCTGTGCGCGAGAGCGAGCGGACGCGAGGGCGGCAGCGGCGGCCACAGTGAGCGCGGAGGTGCGGCGTGCGAGGGCGGAGCTCTGCCGTGGGGGCGAGCTCGCCGGAGCGGCTTGGCCGGCTGGCGGAGGGCGCAGGGGGGGCGGAGCGACGCGGAGAGGGACCTGCTGCGGGCTGAGCAGCAGACGCGCGAGGTTCGACATGGGCGGCGTCGCGAGCGGAGGCCGAGCAGGGCCCTGATTCTGGAAAAATTTCTAGAATCAGACGTCTGGATTTATATCCAGACGGCAAGGTCGACGTCTGTAAGATCATACAGACGTCTGAAAGGTGAGTTTCCGCCTTCTTCTTCCTTCTTGTCGACTGACCGTACTGAGGGAGGGGGGTTGGCTGTGCGCAGGTTCGCTGATTCACCATCCTTTGCGAATCAGACGTCTGGAAGTTGTACCAGACGGCGGGAGTGATCTACAGACGTCCGTGTGAACCATCGGACGTCTGGGGTATAGGATAGACGTCCCCGCAGACTTCTGGACGCCTGGGAAACCACGCTGAACAGGTAATTCTCTGATCCATCGTTTAAGACGTCTGGAAGGAGTTCCAGACGTCTGATTTTGCACAGTATCGTCTTTCTCGACCCGTTTAGGGCCCGTTTGGGCTCCGTTTTCCGCGATTCGAGTTGCGTTCGTTTCAGAATTAATTCCTCTACCCGTCTACAGTAGCTATACACTGTTTTGAGACACTCCTTGTGTTTGATCCTTGTGATAGGACCTCGTTCGGTTGCAGTCTTGAGAGTCGCGGAGGCACGCGGGATTCCCGATCACGCCCCCATTACTCCCGTTGTACCTGGTAGAGTGGCTTAAGTTATTTTTTTTAAAATCTGTTAAAGTATGAAACCATAACTAGAATCTAGGACATTGCATGAATCCTAGGAATGAGAAATGTATGGAATGATAGCTCCTAGGTGATGCATGAATCCTAGGGCTGGAAAACTAGTTGTATGCTAGATCCTAGGATGTGGCATGAATCTTAGGATGGAAAAACTAGTGGAATGTATAATACTGCAGTCTTGGAAAAATGGAAAGGAATATAAAGATGCCTGTAATTTGAATTAACAGCTGCCTGTTATGAATAAAGAAACATGTTTGAGATCATGGATTTTGAGAACGTGAATCTGGAAAGTGAAACATATGATGTTCTGAGATAAAGAGCTGGAACCCTACGGGGAATTAGGAGTGGAACTCCTGGAAAGAAAAAGGAATGGAACTGAGATGTAGTTTGTACTGTCTCTTGGGTACGCAGTACCAAGGGAAGTACCTGTACCTGTTTAGTGCAGAGTGGGGCCAGCCGCCCCAGGGACCCGGGGTTAGGATTGGCCGCTCTGTACCGACTTGTTGGCCCTCATGTACGTAGTACCGAGGAGAGCTAGTAGTGTTAGGAGAGTACTAGCTACCCCACGGGCCCCGGGGTTCTGCTAGCCTCCTTCACCGACTTGTTAGGCCCACTAGGGAAAACCAGGGTAGTCAGGCGAGGGTGCGCGGACTGTGGAGGGGCAAGGCCCCGGTTTGGTTACTGTGGAGGGGTTGGACCCCTGTTAGTGAGAGGGCTCTGCCCTGGTTCCGTGCTGTGCTTTGGGCGCACCCGTTAATGGAAACGACTGACCGCGTGCCAGTGCGGGCTAGCTACCTGTGCGTTTATCGCGCGTGCCGTAGTCACCGTTACGTCTGTCAGTGACCTTGGGGTGGTTGACTGAGGGTAGGATCACCACAGGGGACTCTCCCGGCCTGGAGAGCACCACGTGCTACTTCTACTTTTGGAAAAGACTGCAATCAAGATCGTTCCCACGAGGACATTCGAGATCAAGTAAAGGATCTGAGAAATAAATGAAATAGTGAGAAAAATTGAAAGATGTGAATAAAGGAAGTAATAAAACATAACAGCTACTGTACACTCTACTGTTGCCTTTAGTTGGTTTGCCACTCTACTCAGCGTTTTGCTGACGTGTTACACTCGTTACCTTTTTCTGGACCAGGTGTTGAGCAGCCAGGGTCGGCGGCTGTAGAGGACGCTGGGCCGAGTAGGGTCCAGTAGAGTTACCACAGCCTTTTGTACCCCTTTTGTTTCTGTTCTAGTGAGTAGTTTTTGTTTCCGCTGTACCTTCTTTACCTGCAGTTCTTGTTATATGATAAATGCTGTTTTACTGTTGTGGTGGTACCTACTGTAGTAGTTTCTTTCCTTACTGCTGTACTTTCTTACTGTTAGTTATATTTATGCTGAATGTGGTTTATTTTACTGTCTTTTGGTTACTTCCTCGTTGGACGACTAGGTCTTGGGATTAGTCGAGTCGGTCCGGTTCTCGTGTCTCGTAGGGACTCGGGAACTGGGTCGTTACAGCGATGCTATCTTGAAGCATCGATTGCTAAGGACCCTATGAGGATTTATGGTGGGAGCAAGGAATTCGATATAGAACGTGTTTAGGGCCAATCCGAGGTTGGATCTAAGGAAAAATATAATGAAAAGAAAAAGAGAGAGAAAGCTCTCCATAAATGAAATTCTTCTTCTATCCCTCTCTCTCTTACAAAAATACACTAGCAAACTAAACCTGGGCTAACCATGTAACAAACACGGGTGCTTTAACCGCTGGGTGTAACAAACCTTAGGATAGTTCCTATGGGCCTTAGAAACCTTTGTAGCAGACTGAAGCAAAAGCTAGTCGGGTCAGGATCTGGGCTGGTACTTGAGTACCTCTAGGCCTATTGTTGGTATTAAGATCTGATTCCTAGAGATGCAGCTTAGTAGGGCATCCTGACAGTTACATCCGACCTAGATAATTAGTCTGATCCATACAATTTTGCTAAGGGATTAGCAAAAGCTAGGCATGGGGGTGTGATGGGAACACCATCATGAGCCATAACTAGCTCAATTTGATTTAAAAAGGTTGATTAATGCTCCTGCATATCCATTAGAAGGTCCTAAGGGCATATTGTCCTATTTTGAAAAGAAGAGAAGATAAGGTTATTTATGTAAAATTAACATTTCATAAATACACAATAACCATGGGGTATTTCAGGACTAATTGAAGGTCAAATGGTCATAAATGTCTAATAAGTAGGTTTATGAAGACAGAAACATGTTTTCACGCATTTCGAGAATTAAATGACATCTTAAACCCTAAAAATAGACCCGCTTAATTAACTGAGGTTCTGATCAGGATAAAATTCACTTAAACCTTATAAAAATAATATAAAAATATTCTATAAGATTTGATATATTTTCTTTGACCATTGGAACCCATTTTGACCTAAAACAGAATTTCAGACAGATAATTGCCCTAATTTAGGTTTCTATGCAATTTACCCAGTCAGAATTAGTCAAAACCTAAATCCAAATTCACCATCAGATTCCTTGGGTCCAAAATAGGTTTGTACCAAAATTTGGGCCCAATCAGAGATCATATTGACCTATTTGCATTTCAGTCTAGTCTGACTCTTTTTATCACATACGCTTCCTTAGCTTTTTGAATTCCTTACATATGGGTCCCTAAGTTTGTCGTCTTCTTTGCAATTAGGCTCCTCCACCATTATTGTGGAGGAACTCCTTCGACGACCTTCAATCAGAGATTTCTCTCTGATTCCTTGGCATATCTCTCCCAAAAATGGAAGGACTCCTGACGAGATCCTCTTCCATTTGAGCCTCTTCATGACCTTCCAAATCCATCCAAAGGCTCATGCGAATCATTTGAAGGAGTGGGTCTCCTATTTCGTGAAGCTTTGAAGCTTCCAAGCTTGGAAAGCTCTCTTGAGACCTGTATAAGGACCCCTGAGGACAAACCATCCTCCTTAGCAAGTTTTGACGAGTCAAATACCCCTATTTCTCCCCCTCCGACCACTGAAACCTCTGCTCTGGCAATCGCTCTCAATCACCCTCTTCCGGCAGTCCAACCATCAAATTGGACTGCCGATCCTATTCCCCTTGTCCTCGTGATCCTCCCCAGCCAAAGGGAGATCGTTCCTCCATCTACATCACCGTCGCTGTCCTTCGGCTCTGTCATCTTCTCTAACTCCGGTCAACCGCAATCGGAGCCTCTCGGCCTCAACTCTCTCTCCTAAGACCCCCTTTCTGTTTCTTTCTCCCTCTACATCATTTCCCCCTCACATACACTCCCAATTGACCACGCAACACACCATGATGCCCTCACCTTCTTCCGCTCTAGCGAAGCTTCTGCAACTCCTCCAGCTCTCTCCACCGCACAAAACTCACTGCCACCAACTGCATTAGCTCCTTCTCGACCTCCACAACAAAAGCCCTCTATCAATTAGGGCGTTCACTCTCTCCATCACTCCACCAGCCAACCCACCTCCGTAGCTCCTCCATGACCGACAGGCATCCACCAGCCACCATACACCCTCCACTCACCACTGCTGAGTTCGCCTTCCCACAACAAAGCTATTGAGCATTCTAATTGGGGCTTAGTGCCTATATCTTGTATTTCAGGTGCCTCACTGGACACTGGACAGCCGCCATCGCCACAGTCTTCTCCGGCATGTTCTTCCACCTCTAGGTTTCAAATCATTCCGCTGCAGCTTTTGATCGAAGCGGCCCCTGGTCCTTTAGCGCTTCAAATGCTCAATTGAACACCGTGATCGTGTTTGTGGCTCCAATTGAAGGAGGTAGTCCTGCTACCTTAGTGCAAAGAATGAAGGGACTCGATAGTCCCACATCGGTAGGAGAGAAGCCAACGTGCATGCATATATTGATTTTGTCACTTGGGCTCATCGCCTTCGAGAGCACCGGGGTGAGGTCCCGCTCGCACGCTCCAATGCATATGCCCTCACTCACGCTCATGTCACATGGGTCTGGGTGTGGGTTCGATTACTCGGATCCATTCGGGTTTCTGATAGAGAGAAAGAAGAGAAGAGAGAGAGAGTTGGGGGGGTTTTTTCCCTCAGCTGTGCCCTCTCTACACTTAGTTGTTAGGAGGCAATCGTGCCTCTCTATGATATGCCTCCCCTTGTGCTTGAGAAGAAGGGAAGAAGCTTTGCCTTGTGCGTGAGAAGAGGACAGTGCCTTTGCACTGTAGCATCTGAGCATTTAAGCAATCTGATAAGGAGTTCCATTGTCTGATATCTCTAATAGTGCATTGTGCACTTGGCTTGTGTGGATTAAATTGATTGATACTGTTCAAACATTTGCTATTATTATAATTACGGTAATTGGTGATTCAAATCACCATTTTACCGTAATCTTTTTGCATTATTGACATTTGCTATTATATATACATCATTATTGCTTGAATTTCTCATTAAATATTGTTATCTTGTGCTTAAATTGTGATCTTGAGAATTAATTGTTACTTACTCCCTGTGTTCGACCTTGGACTTTAAATTCGAGTATAAATTGTATTTGTTTTCATGTGATTTCAACCTATACTACGATGAAGTATTTTAAAACATCGATTTCTCATGTTAACAGAAACTCCAAGGTGCTCAACAATGGTGCTGGTGAAGAGGAAGAAGAAAATAGTTGACGCCAAAATTTTGCACCCCTCGCATTAGTCAAGGTCGGCTAAGCTTTATAAAACGTTGGCCGTGAGGATTAAGGTGGATTTGCGACCTTTCCAAACTCAAAAACCATATGATTTTATGCCAACTTTAGATGCGAATTACAAGCTCCATAGATGGAAGAATTGGATGGGAATTGTGTCAAAAGATTCTCCTTTGAATGAGGAATCATCCCTCAAATTTTGGTGAAGTTTCATTTAGAGGATTGTGCGCAATCCTCCTCCAAAGTCATGATGAGGAGAATAAAATGCAAGCTCTGCTTGCTGTTAGACGTTGAAGATGATGATGAGACATAAATGCAAGAAAATCGAAAGTTAAGGGGTGATGAGGTGTGGCTCATTATAGTTAAAATGCTCAAGTTAAGCTAGAAATTAGGCTAAACACTACATAATTAACATAAGAAAAGGGTTAAGTGTGATAATTAATAGAAATGACCTAAAACAACAAATTTGTGTTAAAAACGTAAAATTAGGTCATAAATTGAGATATTCTATTCAAAGATGTAATTTGATGATCCAATTGCAAATTGAACACATGATTGAGTCTAAAAGTACAAATCAAGAGTTGAATTAACTTCCTAAATGTTCAATTAAGTTCCAATAAAAATCTGGTTAAATTTGGACATCACTGGGACCTTGCATTTAGAGTTTTACATATAGGTCCTTAGTACATAACATTTTGTTCACATTTAAGCCACTGGGGACCTAATTGCAAATCTCCAGGGGCCTCTTTGCATGGTTGAGGGACCGCTCTGCGAGACTTCCTCACCACTTACCAGCCTTTGTATTCATTTCACCTCGAGGGGCCTCCGTGCTATTTTCCCATTAGACCTGCAGTTGGGCACACCATCTGGTGCACTGTTCACCCATAGAACACGCGTAATCAGAGCAATCGATCGTTTGCATCCATGATCCTACAGCTAAACCAAATCGAAATTTCACGCACGCTCGCACTTAGCCTCACCTCCTATCCCAGATTTGATCCTACGGCTAGATTTCATTCAAAAGCTTCCCACACATCATCCTTCCCATCACCACCGCCCATGCCCTAATCGCCTAAATCCACCATGGTGGTGATCTGATCCACTCCAGTAGCTCTCACCATTGAGCTCGCGCGAGGCCTAATCTCTCCCTTCCCCCTGAGTGGTTCAATTTCATCTACTCCTTTAGCTCTCCACCCCCATTCTCCACTTGCGTTGACAGAGTAGGTTCTTTTCCCTTCGTTGATCGCCTTTAGCCGCCGACTGTTGGCTCTTGGACACCTCCCTCGTCAGCTGAAGGGTCATCTCCCTTTCTTCGTCATTGGCCACCGGCTGGTGACCTTGGACACCATCTTCTTCCCTTAGATTAGTTTTCCTGCTTTCTAGAGTAATTTAGAGTAGTGCTTAGTGTAATTAGATTAGCTAGGAGTAGATTAGAAATCAGATTTAGTGATGGATTAGTTTGGATTAGAGTTAGATTAGTTTAGATCTCTTTTGCACTCTCTAATCAATTCAGATCAGAGAGGTGATTTTCCGCTTTCACTTTGACTCCCTGATCTACCTCCACATATCATTATTCACATTCTCCTATTTCCTCGCATATTTAGTCACCAACCACCCATTCATCAGGCATCAAATCAGATTGATGCTCTTGAGCATTCAGATCTGATTTGAGCACCCAATTTCATTTGAGGGTCACTCCATTCATCTCATTTGCTCACAATGACCTTAGTGTGGTTTTTACTGAGTTGAATCGCAGATCATTTTAGATTTGTTTTAATTTGACAGTAATAAGAATTTTTGGACTGAAATATGGATGAGTCAAGTGCCTAATCTGAACATTTCTCTTCATGCTACTTATGGCATAAGAGGAGCATTAGATTAGGATTATTTGGTGTTTTGTGAGCTCTGATTTCCCTTTTGAGTATAATGAGATTTACCTAATATGATTTGCAAATGGGAGAAGAGTGAGCTTTCATGTATTGAAATCTTGAGACAAATTCACATCTTACACTGTCTATAGTGTAAGATGTAAATCATATCAAGATTTTAATGATTTTTGGGGGAGATTTATCTGAATTCCTTTTGATTTTCACAATAATCAGAGGAGTTTTCAGATGGGTCTTGTGGGATTTATGGGTTGTTTGATGAAGATTTCAACACTTGAATCTGTTTTTAAATGAATTTTCAGATTGAGTAAGTTTTTAACAATGGCTTGATCATGTGATTTTTGATTTTAAATCCCCCTATTTTAGTACATGAAAGAGTTGCATAGTAGCTACATTATATGGGATTAACCCTGAATTCAAGCATTGGAAGGTTTGAATATGTTTTCAGTGGATTTTAAGATCTGATTTGATCCTTCTCTCTCTGTTGTCAATAGCATGAGAGAAGGATTAGATTAGAGTTTCTCTTTTGTACAGTAAATCTGATTTGGATTGGGATTTGAATTAGATTTGAATTTTTATGGCAGCAACTTAGTTGAGTTTATATAGGAATAGCTGACCTACTGAATTTAAGGTCAGATTAGTCTTAATTGATCTTATTAGAGCAAGGTCGGCAACAGAAGCAACTATTGGTTGCTGAAGTGGCTGCAGCAGTAGCTGCAACATTGGTTTTAAGTCGTTAGATCCTTGAATCCATTGTCTGAGCAACAACTATAGCAGCTTAGCTGTTGAATTTGAGTTGCTGTCTGAGTTGCTGAACTTGAACTATCTACCGAAATATTGGAACTTTATGCTGGAATTTATGAAGAGCTGTTGTATGTGGTGATGTAGGAGTTCATGTTCAAGGATTCCTGTACTTGAAATGGACATTAATTTAGGCAGAAATGCTTGTTATTTCATTTTAAATTGCATTGTTAGCTATATTCATGTGTAAACTGTCCAAATATGGTAATCGAATGAAATAGGGTTAAAAATGATGTTTAAATGTTTGAATATCCTCTTAGTGCTGTGTTAAAGGTCTGTGAATGTTTAACTAGTAGATCCCAGCCATTAGAACCTTTTTTTGGTCTTAGGTTTTCCCTTTGCAATTCTCTTTAAGGCCTAATTTAGGTTGATTTGTTTATGAATAAAAATCATAAAAAAATAAAATAAACCTATCTTGAGTAAGATCAGGTAATTTTCTAGGTGTGTACTAAGTTTTAAGACAATATGAACCCCCGACTTGGTAAAACATACCAGTCGACAGTTCAGTATACCTTAGAATTTAATAAAAGACCTAATATCAAAAATCATCAAAAGGAACCTCTCTCTCTCATCTAACTCATTCTATCTCATTCCCTACCTCTACTATCTATATAAAACCTATAAAAATAAAAAAAACCCAAAATACCCCAAAAAAACCTTATATACCATGTAAATACTTGTATAATATAAATTAAACCTAAGCTATATGTATATATTGTACAATATATATATAATGTCCATAATTAAATTATATATGTATTCTATATATTAAATTAAATATTTAGAAAGATTTATTGTATATATAACTTTATTGTATAATTATCTATTAATTAATATTAATTAAAAGCATAATAACCTAATTAATTATATAAACATATCTATATGAACATAATTGGACCTAATATTGTACGTACATATTTAACCATGTACTATATACTATATAATACCTGTAATTTAATTTAATTATGTAATTATAGTAAATAATTAGGTTATTAAGTTAATTAAGTAATTTACTAACTTAAAATAAAATACATTAGTAATTTAAGTTAATACTGAAGTAAGTTATAATGTACATTTGTATAATATTATATTATGTATTTTCAATCTATTTATATTGTATTTATATTGTAAGACGGTATTTATAAATTATTTATGTGAAGAACTAACTTAAACAAGTATTTAAATATAAATAAAGTAAAATAAAGTTCCTAAAATACAATAAAAATGTACAATAAATAGTTTATTATATAAATTAACTACATATAAAGTCAATTTGGTAATTAAGTCACTAATTTATATTTTAATTAACAAATTAAGCTTTAACTTAATGTGTATAAACAACCACTTTTAGCTAATTTTATTATATATTTAAATAACTTATTTTTGTAAATTAATTTTACAATTAGGTAGCCTTATGTAAGGACTTTGTATTCCTATAATTTAATTTTAATTTAAAATAACTTATGGCCCTTAAATTTATGGCCAAAATCTATGCTTTCGCATGCACTGTAGCGCTACGTTGCACCCTTTTGACGCGTTGGAATTGTGCCACATCGTGCTGGCGACCCCTCGGTCGTCAGCGTAGGGTGCAAATGAATTTACATGAGCATACAGGTTATTTCCTCGATTTACGTGTCGCGTGCGCCTGCGGGCGTGCGTGAGTGTGCACATGGGCATGCGAGTGTGTGGGCTTGATATGGGCCTGGAAAATGAATAAAAATCCACCTAAAATGAACTAGGATGGCCCATTAGTAGTAGTTTGGTCACACCCATATGAGTGGTGTGTATCTTTCGAAAGTGGGCCGCTTGCCTATTGAAACACATTTTTGGATTGGGTGAACAGTACTTGTGTGTGTTAAAAGAGAATGCTACCTAAAATGACCAAGTAAAGAAGAGAAGAGAGAAGAGAACGATGTGAGTTAGCCGCACAACAGCTAAGTGTATGTGTTGTAATGTTGTGTATGTATAGTAAGGTATAATATATATATATACGTATGTAAATATAATAAATAAAATATGTATATGTATATAAATAGTAGAGTACGAGTATTATTTGAGCTCCTATTTGTACATAAATAACATAAGAGCTTTAGTGATAGATTCATCCGTCACTGTATATCTATTTATATGTTAATATAGATAACTAGTTTTGCCTTAGGGTATGCACATATGTTACTAAGGCTACAGAGATGTATATATATATATTATTGTATATGTAATATATGTTAATATGATATTAGTATGTTGATATCACTTAGTATAGTAGATATTAGTAGCTATTTTTATACCTATACTTAGGTATTACTTATATTAGTTGGATATAATTAACATAGTGTAATATTAGTTAGTTTTGTATGCTTGTTTGTTGTACATTTATTTCAGGCATTATAATGCATATTAGTTGATTCTTTTGTAAATAATTAACCAATTCTTTCATTTATTGATTCATTCATTCATTTTGTAAATAAAATTAATATTTTTGGAATAAAAGAACATTTTTGGACTTAGAGAGTGATGTATATCAATAACTGACTCCTAGTGAACGACCTGGAAATAAACCGGTAAAAATTGTAATTAAATAAAATTGACACGACATCGATTTGCATTTGTGATACCTGTACTATAATAACGACACATAATTAAACGTTTTTAATGCAATCCAGTAGTCGGTCGTTCATATTTTTGGCACCGTTAACGGGGATAAAAGCCCTATAACAATGCTTTATTGTGGTCGATCGACGAATGTTGCAGGCCATTCGTTTAAGGGGTCCTTTACTGGAGATCAGAAATTAAAGGACCAAATTGCAAACTTGGTCAAGATAGACTCTGATTGGGCTCAAAATTTGTGGGTAACCTTTGGACCCAAGGAATCCAATGGTGACATAAATTTTGAGTTTTGATGAAGTTTGATCGGTCAATTTACATTTTAACCCAAAATATATCAATTACCCGCCTTAGTCTTTGTTTTAGGTCAATTCGGGCTCATTTTATAAAATTGAATGTTCTAAACCTTATAGAGTATTTTTCAATGATTTTTAGAAGGTTTAGATTACATTTATTTCCATCATAACCTTTTAAATTAAAATGAGGCTGTAATTAAGATTTTATAAATTGTAATTTGGCTTTTATTTCATAAAATCCTTAAATAAATTAATGCAAGCCCACTTATTGAAAATTTAAGCTTAGTTGACCTTTAATTAAGTATACGTTTACCCCTAGGTTAATCTGCATTTGTATTTTGCTATTAAAATAGAAGAATTAACAAAAGTTTGATTCATGTCCTCCAATTCTTGATATTCTCAAGTTATACCCTTTTTTATGATTAATTAGGTGAATTTAACCTTAGAACTTAGCCAAATTAAGCTAGATATAGAGGATGATAGTGTTACCATCAGCATTAATGGTTGACATCTGAATAAACCCATAGTTGAGAGACACTAATGCTTGCAAAACATTATTGAAGTATTGGGAGATGGTCTCCTCGGAGTGCTGGAACTGCTCAATGAGATGCTTATTCAAGGATGTATGAGCAAGGGCATGAAGGAAAATCACTAACTACTCATTCATGGCAACAGACTGCGAATTGTATAGGTCAGTGGCATCCTTTAGGCATTCTGAAAGTGCAATGAAGGCCACCTTGCTTAGCCTCAATTCATTGTAGCAGCAACTCGGGTGGCCCTCAATTAACTTGTGGACCTAGTAGTGTCCTCCTTATGCCCCATTATTTTGAGGTTGTCACGGAACTTGCTGATTGGCACATGAATAGTATGCAAAAGCAAGTGGTATGGTGACCTCCGCTAGGGACAAATCATTGTCTTGGAATTTGTCATCTACAGAAGATATGGACTGATTGTCTTTAGAACTCATCCCTGCTTTAAAAATTGTCACAGTTTGATATTGCAAAGTTGTACAGAAAAAGTCTCTTAACTATTTATGATATCTAAGTATGTAAATGCTTTAATACGTAACAAGTTGAAAATGCATGGAAATAACAACTAAAACTGTCCACTTGAGTACATGTACTCATTAAATGGACTACAACTACGGAGAATTTTAATCAAAGCAGCAAATACTAAATGAGATATGCAAGCAGTAAAAGTTCTAGGTAGTCTAAACTTCCATACATAATAATGTCAATATTGAATAGATTCAAGACTCCTAAATAATCCATCACGTAAATAACGTGCCTCGACGACATAGGTGGATAGGTAAGGCAAGGAATATCAAAAGCCATAGTCACTCTCAATGTGTCTCCATAGAAATGCCCCTAACTTTATATCAGAGTGCACAAGATCCTTGAAAACAACCCTCCAAGTGGAATGGGTGAACACATATGCCAATGCAGCTAGATTGTTAGGTGCGATATTTAGCGCCCGCATGTACAAAATTCGCATACACTTGCAAATGTCATCAGTTGTATGGTCTACCTTCGATGCTAGGGTATGGTGCTTCAGCAAAGTTCTCATCAATTCGGTAAGCTCATTTGGCATCGAACACGCAGAGCCACTTGTAGTTGAGGCTACCTTCTTCCTACATTTCCCTTTACTTATGGTCGTTCCTTTGGAAGCTTGCTTGGAGCCTTGTGGCTCAAATAATGACGTTGAAGGAAGACTTCCCTACATTGGAGGAGGGTTATTGGAAGATGTTGCAGCGTTAGTGCTAGTACCAAATAAGAAAGGCCCCATGAATGGTGTTTAGAGAAAGGTTCACATATCATCTGCACATATGTTGTCATAGGGTAAAGTCCCATTAGTTGAAGCAGCAGTAAACGTGCTTGGTGTTGTAACGAAAGTGATCGCATTGTCATTAACCTCATTTTGTTCTTCAATCGATTGATTTACTTGCTCTTAGACATTGGAGGACGATGATGGGAACACCATCATAATCTCTAACTATCCAGTTTTGATCTTAAAAAGGTAATAAAAGCTCTTACATATCCATCAGAGGGTCCTAAATGCTTGATGTTCTGTTTTGAGAAGAAAAGATGAATACAGGGTTATTTTTGCAAAATTAACTGCATTTCCACAAAATACAGAATAACCATGGGGTCTTTCAGGGGTTTATTAAAGGTTATATGATCATTAATGTGTAATAAGTGGGTCCACACAGAACAAAACGAGTTTTCACGTAATTCAAGAATTAATGGATATCTGAAGCCCTAAAAATAGATCTACTTAATTAACTGAGGTCTTGGTGAAGATAAAATTCACCTAAACCTTTTAAAAATCATAGTAAAATATTTCCTAAGGTTTGGTACCCTTGATTTGACCATTGGAACCCAATTTGACCTAAAATAGAGTCTTAGACAGACAGTTACCTTAATTTGGTTTTCTACATAATTTACCTAGTCAAATTTGGTCACAACCTAAATACGACTTCACCAGCAGATTCCATGGGTCCAAATTAGGTTTATACCAAAATTTGGGCCCAATCAGAGATCATCTTAACCAAGTTTGCATTTTGGTCTAATTTGACTCTTTTTCTTACACACAAGCCCCTAACTTTCGAATTCTTTTCAAAGACACCCCCAACTTATTCATCTTCTTCACAGAAAAGCCCCTGTCGCCATTGAGGTCAAACCTGACCTCCAAGCAACATCGAATGACCCAAATCCTACTTTAATGGTGTTACGACCCGGTTCCCAAATCCCTATAGGATCCAAGACTGGCTCGACTCGACTAATCCCAAGACCCAGTCGTCCAACAAGAAATAACCAAAAAGTAGGAAAGTAAACCACATTCATCATGCTAGTAACTAACAGTAAAGAGTACAACAGTAAAGGAACTAAAAGCTGCTAACAGTACATATCATCACCACAACAGTAAAGCGTAAACAAAGTACAGAAACGTAAATGGTAACAAGAGTCTGAACTCACTAACAAAAGAAAGTACAACAACAGGAAGACTACTACTGGGCTCGACTGGGCCCAGCACCCTCTGCAGCCGGTGACTCGGGTTGCTCAACACCTGGACCTGAAAAGGTTTATGAGTAAACGGAGTCAGCGAATGTTGAGTAGAGTGGTAACCAAACTAACTAAAGCAGTAAAAGCTAACAGGTAATTTATCTTTCCCAATTATTTTATTTACAAGTCATTCCTTTTTACCCATTAGTTTACTTTTCAGATCTCTTTCTTGATCTCGCATGTTCCTTATGAGAACGATCTTGATTGCAGTCTTTTCCGAAGAGTAGAAGATACACATGGTGCTCTCTTGTCCAGGAGTCCCTTGTGGTGATCCTACACCCAGTCAACCACCCTAAGGTCATGAATGGACGTAGCGGTGACTACGACACGCGCGATAAGCACACGGGTAGCTACCCCACACTAGCACGGAATAATATAGGGCCTAGCCCCCTCAGTAATAGGGGTCTAGCCCCTCAGAACCAAACAAGGGTCTCACCCCTCCACAGTCCGCGCACCCTCGTTTGACTACCCCGGTTTGCCCAGTGGGCCTAACAAGTCGGTGTAGGGTGGCTAGCTGAACCCTGGATCTCGTGGGGTGGCTAGCTCTTTCCCTACACTGGTAGCTCTCCCCGGTACAGTGTACGCGAGGGCCAAGGAAGTTGGTGTAGAGTGGCCAATCCTAACCCTGGGTCCCAACCCAAGGGCGGCTAGCTCCACTCTACACTAAACAAGGGACAGTCGCTCTCCTTAGTACCACGTACTCAAGGGCCAGCACACATCCCACTCACATTTCTAAATCCATTCTATTTGTCCACAGGAGCTCTACTCATAATTCCCCGTAGGGTCCGTGCTCGTTTTTCCCATGTTATTCCATACCAAGTTTCATCGTTCACAATTCCATTCCCAAATTCTACACATGCAGCTCATATTTCCACAATTTGCATATACAACAAGTAATGTCACAGGTATCTGTTTAACTAGCACAGGCATTTCATATTTCACAGGCAGCTCTTATTTATTAACAGGCAGTTGTCTACATTCCTATTCATTCATTTCAGACTGCAATCTCAATATGCATATAAACAATGCAAGTAATTCTCGTCCTAGGATTCATGCCACATCCTAGGTTTCTAGTTATCCAATTTCACATATGCAGTTATAATTTATAATTAAAACAAGGGAAACCACTCTACCAGACAATCCAGGAGTACTGGGGGCTCGAACGGTAGGCTCACGTGCCTCAACAAGCCCCGAACCCACAACAGAACAAAGTCGTATACCAAGGAACATACCATAATGGAATGTTCGGAACAGTATAAAAAGACTTTTAACATGTAGAAGAACTCACAAGGAAACCACAGATATCTTGTTTACGTAAAACGAACCTCAAATGAGCCCTAAACGGGTCAAAAACAGAACTGCAGACCTAAATCAGACGTTTGGCACAAGGTCCAGACATCTTAAAAGTATCCAGAGTCTCACCTTAGGTTCCTACATCGACTTCGGACATCCAGAACTCCTTCTTGACTGTCTGGACCCAGCTCTAGACGTCCGACCTCTCCTCCAGTTGTCTGGAAGTGTTTTTGATTATTTGGTAAGCTGTCCAGACGTCCGAAATGCATGGGAGGGCGTGTCCCGCACCTTCCCGAAGCTATCTCTGCACGCAATAGACCATATCACCTATATTTAGCCATGTAGATCGAAGCTGCGGTGCGGCTTGCATGGCCGTATTCGCAAGAGGAACATACCTTCGCGAAACACTACTTTCAGACGTTCGGTGTCGTCACCAGACGTCCAACCCGTCGTCTGGACGGCACGCCAGATGTCTGATTTTGGGAAAATCCTAGAACCAGAACTACCTTCTGCTCCTCCTCGCCGCACACAGCCGCGGCCTCTCCTCCTTGCCTGCAGCTTCGGCTGCAGCAAGTGTCGGGGATGTCTCCCCGACGCGCTCCTCCTCCGGCACGCGTCGCTTCGACCGTGCATCCTCCGGCGAGCTCCCATGAGCTCGCGAGCTTAAGCTCTTCCTCCTCTCCTCGCGTCACCTCTCCTCGTCGCTCGCTCTCGCGCCCTCTCTCCCGCTTGCCCCTCTCGCTACAGTGGAGAGGAAGGAAGGAAGGTGGCTGGGGTGAAGTGGGGAAGAGAGGAAGGGGGAGAGGGGTTTTATATGGGTGGGCTAGGGTTCGGGTGGAGGAGAGAAGAGGGAAAGAGAAAAGAGAGGTACTGTTTGCGCGCAGCCCTCGTGCAGACGCGAAGTTACGTACCAAGTTTTCAATTTCTAGATGTCTGGGAAGGGGTCCAGACATCTGACCGACAGTCCAGACGTCTTAAAAGGCTCAGAACAGAATGGGTCTTTACAAATGGCAATCAAATCCCACCAAAATTGGTGGGATTGATGTTCACACCTAGGCGAACAATCTGGGATCAATTTGGAGTCCCAAGTCTCTATGGATTGCTCGTGCAAATGCATGAGAATCATAGGTTCCTTTCCTTCAAGCCCAAGCCATGGAATCCCTCTTTCCTGATCCAAAGCTTCGCCTGAAGCTCTATAAAGAGCCGGCGTGCACAACCTTTTCTCCCTAGCAAGTTTTCACGAGCCAAATACCCCTATTTCTCCTCCTCCAGCCACCGAAACCTCTGCTTCGGTGACCGCCCTTGATCCTCCTCGTTTGACTGTCCAACCATCAAATTGGACGGTCGTTCCTATTCCCCTTGTCCTCGCGATCCTCCCCAGCCAAAGGGAGGTCGTTCCACTGTCTACATCATCGTTGCCATCCTCCTGCTCCGTCATCTTCTCGGACTCTGGTCAAGCCACAACCGGAGCTCTTTGGACTTCTTCCTCACCCCTAAGACCCTCTATCTTGTCCTCTACTTTCCTACATCACCTTTCCCTCACTTACACTCTAAATCAACCTCTAACACATTCGCTATGCCTCCATCTTCTTCTGCTTCGATGAAGCTCTGGCAATGCCTCCCCGCTTCTCCACCACACGAAATGCCACCGCTCCACCTCCACGAGCTTCGCCACATTCCAGAGAGCAAAAACCCTCTGGTTATTGAGGCATTCACCCTCTCCATAGCTCCACCAAACAACCCACCATCATGGCGTCTTCTCCATCACCAATGCACATTCTTCGGCCACCATACACCCTCCACCGACCACAGTTGAGTTCGCCGTAGTCCGGCGAAGCTTCTAAACATTTTAACTGGGGCACTTAGCCCGTGTTCTTGATCTCAGGTGCCTTACCGGACAACCATCGCCACCACTGTCTTCTCCGATGTGTTCCTCACCTCCAAGCTTCGAAGCAACCAGCTGCAGCTCCAGATCGAACTGGATGACCTCTAGGCTTCCCTTCAAGTCCTCAATTGCAACAACAGGCACTCCCTCTGTCCTCAATTGAAGCATCCATTAGCTGCAACTTGCATGAGACTTCGCGAGGAAGGAGGGGGACGTTTAGTACCACATCGGAGATGTAGAAGCCCGCAGCAGTGTATAAAAGGAAAAAGGCACATTGCCTTATCGCCTCAGCATGCATCGAGGGTGAGGTCCCCGCTCACGAGCATACTCACCCCTTGCCTGCCATTCACGCAGGTGGGTCTGGCCCAGATCTGGATCTGGTTACCCGATTAATCGGGTTTGAGAAAGAAAGAAGGAAGAGAGAGAGGGGAGGGGGGGTTTTTCCCTTTGCGCCTCTGCTCTCAACACTTAGACTCTGAGAGGCTTTCGTGCCTCTATGCTGTGCTCGTGCCTCTCACTTGAAGAAGAAGAGAGGCCTTTGCCTCTGTTGTTGGTTCTAGGCTACTGTTGCATTATTGAGATACTAACTGACGTGGAAATTGGTTGATATTCACTATTCAAACATTTCAAATAATTGTGATTAAATTGTCCAGGGTTAATTTGGTGATTCAAATCACCATTTTAACCCATTATTTTTGCACATTGGTACTTGAATTATTGATATATCATTCTTGAATAGTTCTGAATCCAGTTTTGGTTGCAATTGATTATATATTTTACTTAGAATTGTGATTTTGAGATTGATTTTCTACTTTCTCCCTACGTTTGACCTGGGATTTCCATTCGAGCATAAATTCTATTTGTTTTCACTCTTTATCGGCTATACTGCGACCTATCATTATCATTTTTAAGACCCTGATTTAGAGCGAATAACAGACGTTGCATGTTTGCTAGTTGCTATATCTTTGCTAATGTTGGTGTGGACATCCTCATAATAAATGGAAGGGTTATTGCATAATTTCGCAAGTTTAGGTGGGAGCTACAGTTCATTGAAACAGTGACATTGATTTATATGTAGGGAAAGGAAGGATTCCACAAGAAATTATTATGGGCATGAGTTCTTTACCTCATTCCAAATGGATGGTGGGGTGCTACGAGGCAACCAATACAAGGGTCCATCCTCCAATCACTCTTGCACAAGAGTTGAAGATACAAAGTGTACTCTCTCTTGAGCTCCTTTCATCTATTCAAGAGTTGGTTGTGGTTGTATGGCAAACCCGTTGTTGCAATGAAGTCCTTATTAATATCATTCTATGTTGCCTTTGTGAACAATCTGTTATCCTAATGACCTTTGGAATGGTGCCTCAGCAAAATCTTCAGAAACTCATTTGTAGTCAGATTATCCCATTTTTTTGCCTTCTTTGGAGCAGAGGTTGAAGGTTGGGATGATGACATTCTAGACAGGAAAGTGACAGATTATATTGAGAATGAGCATTAATTATGTCTTCTACTTACAATAAACGAAATAACTATTTCCTACACACAACCTAGCCATACTCTATGATGGCATCGCCATCATCAGTTATATTTAACCTAATTTGGCTAAGTTTTAAGATTAAATTCATCTAATTAACATATCAAAAGGGTATAACTCAATCAGGGTTGAAGAGAGAGGAATTAATATAAAAAGGGGTTAATTATGCAATTTTCATGAATAATTATAAATGCAGAATAGCTGGAGGAAAAACTTATGGTTAATTAAAAGTCAATTGAGCTTAAATGTCCTAAAAATAGGTTGATACTGAGTAATTTAGAATTTTCATTTAAATTGAGTGTTAATCCTTAATTAAATTGGCTAATTTCGACCCCACTTCAATTTAAATAGTTTCAATGGAAATAAATGTAATCTAAACCTTTTAAAATCAATTAAAAATATTTTATAAAATTTGACACAAATAATTTGATAATCGGAACTCGTTTTGACCTAAAATAAAAACTAGGCGAGTATTTGGTACATTTTGGGTCTAATTGTAAATTGACCATGAAAACATCATAAAAACCCAAAATAGAAGTCACTATCAACTTTCTTATGTTTAAATTATGTTATCATAAAAATTTGGACTCATTTGGACTTTATCTTGATTAACTTTGCAATTTGATCCTCAATTCCTAATTTCCTTACAAATACCCTCTTCACTTTTGATTTTCTTGTGAACCGATCCCTGGCAGCACCGCCTCCACCTTCCACCTCCACAACCTCTGGCTGCCAACTCCGGCGAGGTTGTTCGCGCACCTACCACCCCCCTCCTCGCACGCAAACAGACTATAGACATTCTCCATCACATGACGCTTCTCGCCGTCAAGATTGGGTTGAGTTTCCTGCCCTCCTTATGTGCCTTGACCATCGTTGTCTCCGACCCCGGCGGCTCCTCTGTTCCCGCTCATCGCCAGCCCTCGCTATCAACCGAGGGCACGATTGTCTTCCTCGAGTCATCACTGTTCTTCCTACCACAACAAACGGCTCCCCTTCCCTCTCCTCGTCGTCGGTTTTCTTCCCCGAATCCTCTTTCTTCTTCGTGGCCGACGTACCAAAACCGGCCGTTCTCGACCTCCTTCATTCACTCCTAGGTAGCCTTTCTCTTCCCCTCTCTTCCTATAGTAGTGTCGCCTATTTAGTTCTAGGTTTAAATCCAAAACACCACTCCATGCCGCCGTCTTCCTTAAGTTCGGCCACCACGCTGGCCAAACTTCGGCGAGCCACGCCGACTGCCTCCTCGCCTACACACGCGTCGCCATTCACCCCACAACCTTCGCCTCGACATGAAGAACAAAAGCCCCCAACTAATTTGGGGTTTCGACACCTCCATGCCTCCACCAGACGCATGCCGCCACTGCCACCTTCGTCGCCTTCATATGGTCTCTACAACCATCCTCTTGATGAATCACCACCGTCATCACCTTCAGCAACTCAAGATGAAGCTTTTCGACCCATTGGGTGCAAGCTTCGAAGCAATATTCTCCTCGCCAGAAACCCACCGTCGCCGCCTTCTTCCCCATCGATGGCCAGCCACTCCGATGATTGCAAGCTTCCAAGCTTTGCGGGAAGCTTCCCCACATCACGAGGAACGTTTTGCCCACTCTAGGGGGTTGATTCGTGCATGGACGACGTCCCACAAGCTTCGTTGGATTCGCTGCTTCCTCGGTCGTCATCTGCCGTCATATCCGCCGTTAATTGCTGCCACACCATGGCCATCAGATCAACATCGCTCTGATGACTCTCCTCCGTCGCACATCGGCGAAGAACTCCTGTCAGAGCTCATTTTTGGTGACATGTCGCTGCTCCTCTGGCGAGGCTCATCGGAGCTGAGGCTAAGGAGAGTAGGGACATATTTGAAGGAAAAAAAGTTTCAGGGACCTAATTGCAAGAATCTAGGAACCTAAGTGTATGAAAATAAAATTCCTAGGGATTGAATTGAATATGTGTTTAAATAATTGCTTATTCATCTTGATTATTGATGGTTAGGGATTATTAATGAGATTTTTTTGCCTAATCATTAATGCTTTGATACATTAGTGCTTGATTGCATCATTTCTTGACTATTTTAATTAAGCATTAGAGATTCCTCAATTACACATTGAATTGTATAATTAATTCTCTTGAATTAGATTTGAAATTAAAATATTATTGATTACATCTAATTCTTAGACTTAAAATTCAAAATAATGGTAATCGTGCATTAACTTGCTCCTAGAGATGACATCAGATTTTTTATTAATTTAAATATTATAAATTTTAAATGTTAAATAATTTGGTCACCTATACTATGACGTACATTTTTTAAACCTGATCGAAACACGTTTAACACTCTACATCACCTATGGTCAAACTTTATACTCATATTACTTAAAACAAAAGCTTTATACTCGTAATATTTCTTTACTTCTAAAGATTACCCCACATGACTTGTTCTCAAACTTTATGCTCATATATATCGCTGAACTTTTAACGATGACCATCTTCATAACCCTTAATCAACTCCTCTTTGTATTTAATTTATTTTTCTTGGGGAATGTTTGTTTCAAGGGTTAGGCGTCTTCTACACACAGGATATATAACATCTCATTGAGAGGGTATAAACTCGATAGGGCATGTATTATCTCACCCACAAATCTCCCTAATCATTTGGATAGGAAAAATCACATTCAACTATCCTAACAGTTTTAGATTGTGATTTTTTTACTGATCGGAAATTCCAACAAAGATCAATATATCAATATTTCCATTTTCAACCCAACACAACGAGAGCATTGTCATATCACCTAACTTTGAACAAAACAATATCAAATTGTATTCCTCTTACCGATCTAGCTTATTAATTCACATGCAAATTAATTTCAACAATTAACAATATATCTTAAATTCTATTTGTCATGAACAATCCAATCACTTTTGTCAAGATCAGCCACGGCAACAATCTTCAAATAGCAAAGATACTTCCAAGATAAAAATATCACATTAAAATTTCGGTGATTCATTGAAATTTATCATTACTAATTAAATAAAATTCAAGAAATGACAATAATGCTAAAATTCAATGAAGATTCCAAGCATTATTTTTAATTTCAAAATCAAAATATATCGATTGAGAATGAAGTCCCATCGATGAAAAATAGATTTTCACTTCTATGATTTGTATTATCTTTCCACCGATTGTATGTTATAACACACCCATTTATTGCCATTTTCCATCGGTAGAAATAAAAAATACATTGATATATTTTCATTCTCCACCGATGGAATTTTAAAAGTCACTTGTGTTTTTTCTTTTCACCAGTTGAAAAAGGAAACACATCGGTGGGACGGCTAGAGTCGAAGAACACATCGATGTATTATTATTTTCCATTGGTGGAAAGGGAGGACACACCGGTGAGTTTTTATTGTCTACTAGTAGGAATTTAAAACCCACCCTGTGTCTCTTCTTTCCACTTATGGGAATTGGAAAAACATCGGTGTGTTTCCCTTTCCACCGGTGGAATATGAAACACATCAGTACATTCTACCATTTACACTAGTTGGAATTAAAATCACATCGATCTATTTTACCTTTCCACCGATGGTAACTAAAAATTTACTCAACAAATATATAATTAGCGGTCAAAAATTTTCCCCACAATTAACAACATATTATGTACACCATTCCCCCTGACACATACGGGAGAATAATCTCAATTTCAACACCATACAAAATCAACCATCTCAAAATAGAAACATTGTAAATTGGCAATATACTTTCATCGTTATCTACCTTTTGTGATGACCAACAAACGAATGAAAGGGTTACCTCCAATGCTAATGTGGAAGAGTGAGCTTTAGCAATCTCCACGCAACGACCTTCCTCTCCAACGTGAGAGCACTTGAAATTCACCAAAATAGTATTACAAAACCAAACTATTACGTATCGATGGCATCTAACCTTTGTGATTAGTAAGTTACCTTTTTGATTTGATGCTTCCTCTTTGTGGTTATCCACACCTTTCAACAAAGATCAAAGGAGGATAGAAAGCACGATCCAAAATCTCAAATCGTCATTCCTTACATAGCCACTACGAAACCTCCTCTCCATTAATCTCCCTTAACTTCAAGGTGTAATGTCAAAGGTATGTGAACAATAGCTTGAGGTATCCATCAGAGGTTAATACAGAGACCGAATCCCTTGCTAACCAGGTACAAGTCTCATCCATCTATTGGGAAGGATGGAAAAGGAATAGATCCCGGTAGGTGCAAATGATTTAATATAAAGCACACATAGTAGGGTTCATGATAAAGTAATAGTGGATAATCCCCGCTACAATGCAACATAAATTCACGGCAAAAGGACGAGTAGGTTTCACAATAAAGCAACTACAAAACACTATTCAATCGACATTACCATAGGATACAACATAGACTCACACGATTGATCAAGGAATATCTTTGATATTTGCTGGTAGGAGCTCCCTACCAGCTCCTACTGGGACATAGAGCACACCCCATTGCCAGACCTCCTCTCCATTAATCTCCAACTTCCAGGTGTATTGACAGAGGCCCCAAACCTCACCCCCATCCTACAACCTGCCCCCATCTCAAGACATCCAACCCCACGGGATTAGGCATGGGATGAAATCATCTCACTCACCCCTGCCAACCAACGGAATCACTTAAGAACAGGTTAATGAACTTTAACCGGATATTGGGCGATCCAAGGTTCAATTCCCTCAAACAGGGGACATATGACCCAAACCCACTAAACAAACGGTATCCAAGGGTATATTTGGTTATTGGAATCTATATATGTAACATGATTACTGTTTACATCGAATCATTTATTTTTTCAAACGTTACTTTTTTTTTTATTGAATTTCTTTTACCTCTCTGTCACGTCTCTCTCTTTCTATCGCAAAGAAAATCAAAATTACAAAAACAAATGAAGCAACTTGTGGGAATCTTATAGTTTGGGCTCAATAAACATAGGGATCTCACTAAAGTGAAGTAACACATTACTTATGTCATTTGTTTCTAGAATACTATATGTCATGAATATGTATTAATTATTTTAATATTTACATTATAGTAAAATTTTACAAACACCAAATATGTACATGTATATAGTTTATAAGAATATGATAAATCTATTTTGCATTGTTTATATTACTTTAGTTTCTAATCTTTTATGTATTCCTACTAGATTATTTATGTTAGGCTTACATATGATAGTAAATAAAAAAAATTAGTGTTAATTTATTGTTACCATATATTTACATTCTCATGAGTATAATAATAGATATACCTTTAAATTCATTTGCAAGAACACCCACCTATAAAAATCCAGTGAATCCGTGGCGCCTTTGAGGATGATTTGATTCTAACTACTAATAGGAATGAGTATGTGTTCAAGAGGTCTGTGATCATTGATGTTTCCCTCTTTAGATTGGGATTTGAGAATTTTTTTTCTTTGATTGTATTAGTCATTTGAGTATTAGAATTTTGATACAATTTTAACTTGTGCACTCTGGTGGTAAAATGCACATTAAAAACTAGTTAAAAGAGAAGGATCACGAGAGGAATTAGAAAAAAGTGGAATTAAGAGAAGAAATGATGCCTTTTGTTGATTTGGTGAGAAGGAATTGGAATAGTAGTTTGGGATGAGTGACACGTCAATATCAGGGAATAGAAGAGTTAAAATTTTTTTTTTTTTTTGCAAGAGAAAGATCATATATTAACAGTCAAGATAACAAGGTATGTGGAGACTAACCCAAAACCTCTTAATGTTCTGACTCAAACATAACCTAGCAAGCTTATGAGCTGGGCTAACTAACATTCTATCAACTTTCGACAAACCATAAGAAGGATTCGTATTGAGCATGCAAGCACATTTTTTAACTACATACCTAATCTTCCATTTAGGCTATGTGTGGGCGTTGATCTAGATGACCAGACTGATGGCATACGAGCAGCAACCCAAGGTTTATGGCCATGGCAAGATCATTGTGAATTGTCCATGTCTTTGCAGCAATAGTGTTGTTTGTTGCCATCTGAGATGTAGACGCAGCAACAACCCCTGCATCCTCATTGAGCAAGACTACCGCAGTTGTAGATGACTCCTTCACTACAGCTGCATATAATTGATAAAAAATTAGAATAAAATAATTTGTAGTAAACTATTCTAAACAAAGTAGAGCTCCATTCCGATGACCAAATATGCTGTAAAAAGGTGCTTGAACTAGTTCCATCCACGCCGAGCTCCCTCCTTTCTTCTTCTGCTCACGAAAACCACCGTGACGTTCGTATGGGGCTCTGATTGGCCGATTGTGGCTGATCAGAGCCCCCCTTCTTGCCTGCTTGTCCTCTCCTCCCTTGGGAACCCTTCCTTCTGCTACGACAGTGACATGCACGGAGTGCTGCGGCCAGACACGGGTAGGGTGAAGGCGGGCGTAGCGGCAGATTGGCCGGTGCATGCGAGGGTGTCTTCTCCGTTCGTTGTGTCATTCGCTTGCTGCGGTCCTATCCGTGGTCGTGGCGGCAGGCTCCATGGCGTGTGGTGAGGGGGCAACACGGCGGCATGCGACGGCGATAGGCCTGCTCCAGCGTTGGCATAGTCGTTGCATGTGTTGTTTTGTCCTTTCTTCGTGCAGGTCGTGTGGTGCTTCGGTTTGCTTGTTTGTAGATGGTTTGTTTGTTTCTTTTTGTTGTTGTGTAGCTTGTTTTGTTGGGGACTACGTGTGACCGCGGGCTTCTTATGGTCGAGGTACTGACGTGAGTCAGTGGTTGAATTTGACCCACGGGTCGTTGTATTTGACTTCTCGTTAGCGCGGTCTTCGAGTTTTTCTCGTTGGCACTTTGCCGTATTAACTAGCGTGGGGTCACCCTCCTTAGGTAGGTTGTTCGGTTCCCGATCTAGTGGCACGTTTCATTTTCTTTACCCTTTATTTCTTATCTTATTTTTTTGTGTTTTGAGTTCCCCCATTTTTATAGGGCATATTCCTCCCTTATGGGTGAGGATTTTCTGTCTTCCCTTGTGTGTTCACTTGTATTAAATTCTTCCCCTTTAATGAAACTATCTTTGAAAAAGAAAAAATGCTCCTAAGGAAAAAAAATAACATCATATTGACCTCTGCACTTCTAGGTGACAACTTATTAGATTTGTGCAAGGATCTAAAAAGATACAAATTGTGCATAATTGAGTTCCTACTAAAATCATAGGCTGTGTCGGATGTTAGGTAAAGTTTATCCTCGAGTAGACTTTTAGGTTGTATTTGATTGGTGGGTTAAGTATTTAATCCGTTACTTAACTCGCCTCCTATTTACGTAGGGTTAAGTAGACTTAATCCGTGGTAAAGTTATTCCATCTTCTCTGTGGAATAACTTTAATCTGCCAAAACATCTAAACGGGTCAAGTCACTTATTCCATTATTTATTCCACTCCTTTAACTATTCCACAAACTTATTCCCCTTACCAAGCGGGGCCTTAAGGTGAGATAAGTTTTAGTGGTGTTGATGTAAGTGGTGGGATGGTGAAAATGGATGTGATAGGTGATTTGATGTACTATAAATTATAAATTGATGTGATATAAATATAGATGAGAGAGTTGTATTTTATTTATTTTATATTTGATATTGAGTTGATTTATTATTATTATTTTGTTAAAAAGTGAAGCGTAAGTTAGATGTGATAGGTGAGTTAATATGTTATGTATGGATATATAAGGTAACCTTTTAACACTATTTATGATGATATTCATGTTTACCCTGCCACAGCAACTAATCATAGTGGACAAATTGACCAATGTTATCGATCTAATGCACCTTTCACACATGCGTACGTGCAAGACACAGTATGGTTCCGAATAGGAGCTGAAGAAACAAAAACAGGACACAAGGAAAGAAGAAGCGCAAAAGAAAAGAACAAAAAGGGCAGGACCAAAATTATGGAGGGTCTGAAGTTACACAGGAAGAGTACTGGAAGAAGGACAAGTTGGATCGCCCCCAACTCGATGGAGATGTAAAAGCAAACCAACCAAATTGTGATGGATGATGAGCAGCAGTCTGACCATCTTGACTGTGAAGGAGAGAGATTCGTGTTGGTGGGAGGTTGAGGCAAAGGCAAGTGGTGAGTTCGTTCCTTATTAATGGATGGAGAGCAAAAGCAAGTGGTGAGTTTATTCCTTATTAATGGGTAGGGAGAGCATCAGGTGAGCATAGGTTGGACGCTGTCAATTAATAGTCTGATTGTACCAGAAAAAAGGTGCAAATTAGAGGTGTTCATATTGCCTCCTCTTGTATTCCAAAAAAATTGCCGGTCAACGTTATCGAGTCAGTGGAAACTCTGATCAATCTTGACAGAGATTCCCTGTTCGAGTCCCACCTTCCTTTATCTGGGGAAGTGAGTGTGGGGAAACCACTTACTCCCTAGTTTGCCATGGGAGAAATTTGTGAGGAGCGTCAATATACATGTTAGTTACCGAGATGAAAGCTTTGAAGGAGACGCCCATAAAATCAACCTTCCTTGCAACGGGAGGGAGTTACGCTCTATTGTGCCAATGAGTGAGTTATACATAGGGATAAAATTGGGTTTCTAGTTTTCATTGCAATATTTTCTATCACAAATTTTTTTCCAAGTTTCAATTTTAAAATAATCACACAGTCACTTTTGTTATTATAATCACCAAATAGTGCTCGATAAGAAGGTAAGTTTTAACTTGGATAAAGTTGGTGGAAGAATAAATAGAATAAAAGGTGTTTGCCTTTATTTCCTTTGAAGTGACCCAAAATCCTATGGGGGAAACAAAGGAGAAATTAGTTATCCTATGCATATCAATCCTCTAGGTAATGTAGGGATGGAGACCTGAACGACAGAAGTTTCCACCATCCGACAATACTTCGATGGATGGGGGATCGAGGTCAGATGACCTGATCAAGATAATAACTTAGAGAGTAGGAAGAACCAAACCGTACCAGCACTCAGTATTGGTTACCCAGTTTCACCACGAAGGGTGTACGCTTGGAGATAGGCTCTAACCTTCATAATTTTCATTATTTCAATATTTGTGGGAGTTCTTTGAATACAATATTGTTCAATTGAGTTAAGCTCCTTTCAAATACAAGGTTCCCGTTTATAGGGTGTGAGAGGTGCACCCTTTGGGGGTGCCCTCTCAGGATGACTTCTTGAGGGGGAATAAGCGATGTGCACAAAGGTTTTGGGGGGTGGGGGGCCAGACAACCTGCGCTCGACTGTTAGCCTTTTTTAGGCTTGCCCTAGCATTATTGAAGGCGCAACCTTTACAGAGGTGATGCAGAGCATGCCATAGATCATGCTTAACGTGCAAGCCATAAGTAACAAATGCATAAAATGAACAAAAAAGACCGAAAGAAGGGGTCTTGGTTAGCCAAACTCCAATGCTACTACTTTGGTTCTCATGTTGCTACTTAACTTCGTTACCTCATCTAGCCTTGTTGCCGAGGTGCTTAACGGGCTAGACGGGTGGTTTGGTTGATCGAGTCGGGTGGCTTAGGTGGAGATACCTCCTTGGAGACTTTAACTCTTATTCGGCAAATCCTAGTAGGTCGCCTAGGTGACTCTGCATCTCGTTTGGAAAACTCGAGTGGAGGCTGATGGCATTGCCATCATTCACTATAGCCAACTTAATTTTGCTATGTTTTAAGGGTGGATTCACCTAAATCATTCATAAAAAGGGTATAATATAATCAGGAGGAAGAATCATTGAAATAAACCCAAAAGAACAGGTAAATAAGTTCAAAACAACCAATCTAGGGTTTCCTCTGAAAATTAGGCCATAATGAAACCCTATTTTTGTCATGACTCAAGTTGATAGGGTTCTGATAGAAAATTTACAAAGATAAATCTTCTAAAAATCATAGATAAATATTTTGCAAGGTTTATTATGATCAGTTGAATCAAAGGAGCCAAGTTGACCTAAAATAGTGACCTAAGTGAATAATTAATGTCAAGTGGGTTAAATATGAAATTGACTAAATAAATAACTTCAAAACTCAAAATTGAGATCATCACTAGATTTCCTAGATCCTAATTAAGCTCCAATAAAAAGTTGGACCTATTTTAATAATATTCTCACCTACTTTGCATTTAAGTCCTTAACATCCTAAAAATTTTGTAATTAGGTCCGACTTTATTACTTTTAGGTCCTTACCTCTTACAAATAGGACCTTGGTCATCTTCTTCCTCGCAACCGGTTTGCAAGCCTTGGCCGAGCTGCTCGACGAGCTTCAAGCTCGGTTTGTAGTCGCCTCAGTTCATGAACGGCCTCGACAATAGAAGATTCGTTTCTCTTGCCATTCTGCATCTAATAGTGTTTGTTCCACTGGCTACTGCCCCCTCCACCACCCGTGATCTCCGGTCAAAACAGAAACAGAAGTTACGAGTTGTTGTGAGTGCTTCTCGCAACTTCGAGCCTCCCGTGAGCGCAGTAGTACCTCTATAAAGGTTCGGCGACCACTTCCATGTTCCCTTGTTTGAGATCCGAGCGCAAAAGCCTCTTCCTTCCCTTCCTCTGTGCACTACCATTGCCAGACCTTGAGGTTTCCTTCGCCCCTTCGCTCTGTCGCCTCTCGCCATCAAACAAGGGTGCAGCCATCTTCACTTCTCTCTCGCCGAGCTTCCCAGCCAAGAAGCCAGCTCTCAGACCCCTTCGTTGACCTCAATTCCTCCTCCGACTCTTCGTCGGTGGCCTGCCACTGCTACTAGTCTCCTCGCTTTCGCCTCTTCAATAGAATTAGGGTTTCTCTTCCCCCTCTTCTCCCCTATCTCCTTATCTCCTCAATTTCTTCTTTTAACTCTATTTTCACCATCATCCCACTTGGAGCTTCGACGAGCTTCATTGCTATGCATCCACTCAAGACCAACCACCGAATAGAATTAGGTTTTTGCTCCGGGGCTTCATCTCGAAGCTCTTGCATCTGACGCAAGGTCAAACGACCTCCTATTTTGCTTACAAGTCCTCGTCGGAGTCAGTCTTCATCTTCGCCTCCGGCAGCAGCTCTCCAATCACCTTCGACGAAGCTCCGCACACCATCGAAAGCCCTGATCTAAAGAGGAGCAGGTCAATTGGAAGCCCCGCCGATACCCCAATCAATCCCCGACCTCATCTGAGAGATTGGACGGTTGGAGTAGACGAATTGTCACCGGACATGTTCACTACACAATGACTCAAGACAACGGGAACTTTAGTCCCACATCAGGTGCAGTTGAAGCTTGAGCAGCCTTTATCATGCAAATGTGCCTGAAGCAAGTCTCCTTAGAATGCACGGGGTGAGGTACCCTCCACACACTCATATGCACGCGCTTAGTCATGCGCACGCTCACGTGCCCTTGCCTGTGAATACGGCCACGATTCTGGGTTGTGGATCTGGTTACCTGGGTCCGGCTAGGTTTAGAAGAGAGCTTAACTGAGGAGGGAGGCGGGTTTTGCCACCTAAGATCTGTGCCTTCCCTCTCAAGGTTTGGCCCTTGTGCTACTGGCTTCATAAGTTAAGGCGTCTATGTCTAATATTCGTCGTCTGAGGGTAAAGCCTGACTTGGTTCTGTGAACTTAACGTGAAATATTTGATAGCTGGAATTGTTCAAACATTGAAGGGTATTTGGACTTAGATATTAGGGTTAATTGTGGTGGTTTAAACCATCACTTTTACCTTTATCTTTTTAATTTTTCTGTCCAAAGATATATTTGCTATTCACTGAACATCTATTACATCTTATTGTAATAATGATATTTGCGTATTTTCTTGCTCCTAGAGATGACCTCGGATTTTTATGATTAATTCGAGTATTATAAATTAAAATGTTAGATTCACTTTAATCAACTATACTACGACGCGTGTTTTTGAGAAATGATCGAAGCTAGCCAACATCCGCCTAGCGGAAGTTAGACGGCTGTGTCAGCTACTCGTGCTTGGTTCATATGGTTGGATCTCTTTTGCGAGATTCTAGGTTCTGAGCTTGCCTCTATCTAGATTGAAGGCTTTGTAGGCCTTAGCTTGATGGGTTGAATTTTTCTTCCCTCGTAAATAGAATGAATGTGTTTGGTTGTGTTGTGAGGTAAGTGATAGACCGGATGCAATAGATAAGTAATATGTTGAAATATGATGATCGAATAATCAGATAAGTTGGTTTAAGAGGAGTTGTCTTGGAAAAATATCCCAAAGTAGATGATAACCCTCCTTTGCACAGGAGATACCATGGAACGGTGTTCAATCCGACAATATAGCATGGGAGCAAATTTTTTACTGCAATATCAACATTACGTAGAAAATAAATATACATAGGCTAAAACTATGAAGAGAAAAATGTAAAGGAAAGAGACCATCAAATTTGCCCTTTCTCATCCTTCATAGTTTACTGTGAGTGTGATTCGATGTCATCCATAAAAATTGCCATCTTTTATGGCCTACCACCAGTGTGATCTCATGATAATAAATAATCCGTGTACTGGATATGATGTGAAAAAAAAGGCACATTTAGGTGGGGTTTTTGGAATAGTTGCTTCAAATGTTTCATTTCTCGATGGGAATTAGCTTGACAATCTATTTATGGCTAGACATTGACATTGACATTGGCATTGGCATTGGGTCAGATCCGACCTACTTGACCCAGGTTAAGGAAAATATGTGTTAATCTTGCCTGAGACCTATTGTTAGCCTTGCATATTTATAACTACTCATATCCAAGAAATATTTAGTTAAATATTCTCAAATAGTAACAAGTAGAGATAAAATAAGGATGCGAGTAAGGAAATACACGGTGTAATGTATTTTGTAATGTGTGGTCTCTACTCATGCTCATGCTCAACAAGAAAAGGAAAACACATTAGTTGAAAACTAAAACACATCGATTGAAAATTAAAATATACCAGTGGAAAACCAAATAGATCGGCTGATTGAGGTCCTTAGAATAGGAACCTCGACTCAACAAACAATCACAGAGAATGCACGCACGAGGTTTGATGACCCAGTTCCACCAAAGAAAAGGTGTACATCTGGGGGGAGGACGATACTCCCAACTTTCATTAGTAGTTGAATGGTGCAAACTCTATATCTCGCTCTCTCTGATTGCGTAAAAAATAAAAGCTAGTCTACCCCTAGTATTTATAGGGTGGACTTCTCTCGGTTGTGGGACTCTTTTTCTATTCCCACGATCTCAGGATTCTCTAAAAATAGTATATCACGTAGTAATCGACAGACGATCATAAGTCAGTACCGTACTTTGCATGATTCCCTCTCGATGGCCGTGGTAGGCCTGTTGGTTGGTGGCTTCGCAGACCTAGAATAACCCGCCATTCTGTTGAGTACATGAACATGGGTAAATGGATTCGCCCTGAGGTGCCGGGTTTTCACTTTTTGTTGGGCAGCCAGTTCCTCCACGCAGCTCGACTTGTGGGTGATCTTTTTCCCCTCATCAGTTGTCCCCACTCTCCATGTCCGAGTTATCGATGGGGAGAGTAGAACTATTTTTACTTCGTGTGTATCATGCCCCTGATAATGGGTCAGGTGGTCTCTCGACAGTCCCATCATTGAGAACCAGTCACAAAGGCTATATCGTATGTTGGCAGGTAATTAGCTGCCAACCGCTTTTATGGATAGGTTAAGGCCTACCTGTTAGTGGGTTATGTAGGCAGGCAGAGTGTCGCCTGTATACCCGATAACCAACTATTTAGGTGGACAAGGCGCCATGTGTTCATCTTATAGGCATATCGCCGTCTGTTTGTTTTAGGAAAAAATAGGCATGTCGCTGCCTGATTTTCCGTTGGTCTTAAGAGGTTGTCTGCTCGGGCATTTAATTGTATGATGTAAGCACCGTCTTCCACAAGTGATGGCCAATCATTGCTGGCATAATTTTGTCACTTTATGTGGACAAGACACGCATTAATTAATGTAATTATGACAAAATTGTGTTTCGATATTCGGGATGGATTACGGGATCTATGCCTGTCATTCAAATTCCGTTGTAATGATTACATGCGTAAGGGCATTAATTGCACTTAGTAATAATCAAGATTTAATGGCGTTGGAGTCCACATGTATCCTTGGCTATAAATAGGGGGTAGTTGGGCAATAAATGCTCCTACCCTACATTATTGTTAGGAGGAAGAAAAACCCTAAGCATTGCAGGTGCCGCCATCCCTGTAGAAGTGACCTCGTTGGAGAAGAAAGGCTTTTGCTTGTCATAGCTCTTTATTCTATAGAGTATTTTAGGTATCTTTGGGAAAGGTAAGTCTCTTCCTCTGTCCCTCGTCTCTCTAACGAGATGTTTGGGTTATATACCTTCAAATTTGCCTTCAGTAGTAAACACTCTATTCAGGGGTTTTTGAGGGAATATGGACTTAGGGGTGTCTAGTTTGAAGTGTCGAGGATGTTAACCTGCCTATGTTCCTCAGCTGGAGATGATTTTTTTGTTATTTGTAAATACGCCATTGAACATGGCCTCAAGGTTCCTTTGAACCCTTTTTTGACATCTTTCCTTTAGTACTATCGCCTCTCTCCTTCCCAACTTAGCCTGCTAGCCGATTTTGAACATTTTTACCATTCTTTGCTTCCATTTGGGCATCCGCCCTCAAATGGGTTTTTTTCGCCTTCTTTTTGAATTGATGTCACTGAAAGTGAAGAGAGGCAAGCTACCTTCTGGGACCTATACTTTGTACAGCAGGCAAACTAAGTATAGAATAACCGACTTGCCGAATAATTTAAAGGGACAGGACCATCATTTTTTCCTTCTCTACAATGTGGAGAAGTTAGAAGTCCCCAACTCTTGGCAGAATCCACCAGTGAAAGACCTGCCACTTGACCCCAACGAGCTTGACTCAGACACGGAGGAGGATGCCAAGAAAATAATGGATTTTGGGCCCATAGCTCCTCTGAGTTGAGGCGGTTAGATGTGCGGGCAGCCCACACGTGGGTAGCGAACTCCTACCCCGCTCCATGTAAGTTATGGGGAGGTGGGTTTGACCATTTTGGCTTGTATTTGACGTTGACCGCTTATTCTTTTGCTATTGCAACTTCTGAGTGGTTTGCTAGGCCAGACACCTCGAGGCGGCTCACGAGGAGCTCCCATGGGGCTGAGAGGTGGGAAAGCACGAGTCCCGGGGGATGGGTGAAAGCAGCCAGCCCCACCTTGCCAGGAGAGCAAGAGGAATGAAAGGGAGGAGGTTTCTACCAGCTTTGAAGAGATGCCCCTCCGATGGAGGAGGAGACATACGGGTGCTATGCACATCTCCTCCGATTCTGAGGAGGTAGGTGGCGAGGGAGGCATTCCCTCCTCATCTTCCTGTCAACCAGCCTCGGCAGGGATTAGAGGTGCGGAGGTCTCTGCTGAATGAGACGAATAGGGCCAATTGAGATTTCCATCTTCTTTGTCCACCACCCCCACCACATTTGGGAGGGAGTTACGCTTTATAATGCCAATGAGTGAGTTATACATAGGGATGAAATTAGGTTTCTAGTTTTCATTGCAATATTTTCTATCACATTTTTTTTCCAAGTTTCAATTTTAAAATAATCACATGGTTACTTTTGTTATTATAATCACCATTAAATGCTCGATAAGAGGGTAAGTGTTAACTTGGATAAAGTTGGTGGAAGAATACATAGGATAAAAGGTGTATGCCTTTTTTTTTCTTTGAAGTGACCTAAAATCCTATAAATAGAGGGGAAATTAGGTATCCTTTGCATATCAATCCTCTAGGAATGTAGGGATGGAGACTTGAACGTTAGAAGTTTCCACTATTTGACAATACTTCGATGGACGGGGGATCGAGGTCGGAGGACCTGATCAAGATAATAACTTAAAGAGTAGGAAGAACCAAACCATACCAGCACTCAAAATTAGTTACCCAGTTTCACCACAAAGGGTGTACGTCAAGGGAGAGGCTCTAACCCTCATAATTTTCACCATCTCAATATTTATGGGAGTTTTTTGAATACAATATTGTCCAATTGAGCTAAGCTCCTTTCGAATACAAGGTTCCCGTTTATAAGGTGTAAGGGGTGCACCCTTTGGGGGTACCCTCACGGGATGCCTTCTAACGTGCTCCAATCAGAATCGATTGTTAATTATGTGTCATTATTGTAGTAAGTCACAATCTAGATGGCTGTTCAATCATTATTTATTTATATAATTTTTATTGGTTTATTCCAGGTTGTTTATTAGGAGGCAGTTATTGATATACATTACTCTCTATTATCCAAAAATACTCTTTTATTCCAAAAATGTTAAATCTATTTACAATTGAATCAATGAATTAAAGAATAAATGAATTGAGTTAATTATGTATAAAAAAAATCAATTAATGTTAATTGAAATGTCTTAAACATATTTGCAACTAAACATGTATCAGAAACTAATTAAAACTACTCTATGTTAGTTAATATAACTATCCTAAACAATACCTAAGTGTAGGTGCAAAAATAACTACAAATATATACTAAACTAAGTTATTCTAACATATACTAGCACCTATAGTGACAGATACTATATGTACAGTGACATATACATATGTCACTAAAGCCTTAATATATATATATATAATAGACTCAAACATATACTTGTACTTAGTTATACATATGTACTATACTCTATTTATACTATATATATATACATATTTTATAAATACATATACGTATATACATATTATACATTTATACTTACATATATATATATATATATATACACACACAGATAAAGACACATCAACACCACTTATATTTACATGCACACACACTACACTAACTTATACTTGGTGATAACATCATCATGAGCCATAATTAGTTTTAATTACTCATAATCAAGAGATAAATGCTCCTACATAATCGCTGGAGAGCCATAACTCACTGAGTATCCATGCTGAGAAGAATACATTAAATTAGGGTTAATTCTACAGTTTTAACATTATATCATGAATGTAGAATAATCATGGGATTTTCCAAGGGTTAATTGAAGGTCAAATATTCATTAATGACTAATAAGAGGGTCTATGCAGACAAAAATAGGGTTTCACACACTTCGAGAACTGATACAGCACCTGAAACCTGAATTTCAGATCTACTTAAATAATAGAGGTTCTGGTTAGAATAAAATTCATCTAAACCTTCTAAAATTCATATAAAAATATTTCTTAAGGTTTGGTATCCTTAGTTTGACCTTTGGAACCCATTTTGACCTCAGAGTCTGGAATGAAATCTTGCCCTAATTTTGGCTTTTATATAAATTTTCCAGTCAAATTTGGTCAAAAATAAAATCCGACCTTATCACTATATTCCTTAGGTCTAAATTAGGTTTGTACCAAAATTTGGGCCTAATCAGAGTCCATCTTGACCTAGTTTGCATTTCAGTCCTTTCAGACTCTTTCTCTCTCATACACACCCCTAACTTTCAAAATCCTTGCAAATAGCCCCCTAGGCTTGTTGTCTTCTTCGCAAGTAGGTCCCTACCGCCATTGGTGGTTAACCGACCTCCAGGCGACCTTTGACCACTCCTAAACCTACTCGAATCCTCATTAAATCCCACCAAAATTGGTGGGATTGATGTTCACATCATGAAGAATTGATTGGGACCAATTTTGGATCCAAAATCACATCTGTTTGGCTGTGAGAACCCATGAGATCAGTGGTTGCTTCTTGATTCTTAAGCAAGCCAATTAGGCTTGTTCCTTACTTAGAAGCCTGTCAGAAGCTCTATAAAAGCTTCCTCATTGCAAAGCCCAACTCTTTAGCAAGTTTTGGCAAGAGAAATCCCTCCTTCCCTCTCTAGCTATCTTCACACCTTACTTCAACAACCCTCTCTGCTCTCCTCGTCCAACCGTCTAACAATCAAATTGGACGGCCCTCTACCTTCCCCTCTCAACTCCGCTCCTCGCCAGCCATAGCAGGGGCCTCCTTCCACCTTGTCGTCGCTGCTCCAACTTGCCGACTTCATCTTCGTCTTCGGCTTTGGTCAGATACAATCGGCGCTCTTTGTCCCTCTCCTTCCCCTCTAAGTCTCTCTATCCCTTTGTCTCTCCCTCTACTTTCTTTCCCCACACTCACAACTCACTCATGACCACCGTACCGCCCTCAACACCACCTTCGTTCTCCGCTCCGGTGATGCTCCAGTGAAGCCTCTAGCATGACACACACCTCCAAACACCTTCGATCCACATCCACAAGCTCTGCCTCGACTCCCTCTACAAAAGCCCTCTCCTAATTTGAGGGTTTGCATGCTCATTCCCCCTATCGAACTCCCTTACCTGCATACGCCTTCTCCGAGGTCGCCAGACCTCCACACCCACTCTCACATGACGCCAACACCACCGTTACACTCATCGACGTCTGGTGAATCCTTTTGAGCTTATCTAACATGGCCGAGAGGCTGTTTTCTCTTTTTTCAAGTGACCACCGGACCTCTGCCGTCGCCCTCGACTTCTCTGACATCAGCTGCAGTCCTTCGACCACAATCCTTCCGGACTCGACTCCCAGGTGCTACGGCTGACTCCCAAGACATCCTCCAAGTCCTTAATTGGACTCTGCAACCTCATCTTCAACCTCAATCAGAGGCTTCTTCAGCTGCTATTGCGTGAGGAGGATTGTGGGACATATAGTCCCACATTGTGGAATCAGAAGCCGCTCACGCAAGATAAGAGGAATTTGTCTTCCTGACCCCTCACCCAAGACATGGGGGTCGAGTCCCCATACCCTCATTCACCCACTGACCTGCCTTTGTGCACTTTTCACCTGCGACACATGCCCCAAGCCTGGTCCCTGTTCATGCCCGAATACTCGACCGATTACCCGACTAAGCCCGGGTCTCTGAGAAGGAAGAAAGAGAATAAGAGAGAGAGAGAAAGGGGGGTTTTTCCCCTTCGCACCTCTGCTCTCTACACTTAGCCGATCTTTAAGAGGCCTTTGCCTCTGTGCTGTGTTGTGCTTGCCTTTCTCTTGAGGAACGAAGGGGAGAGGAGGCCTTTGCCTCTTCTGTTGGAGCTATGCCCTTAAGCAACTTAAGGCGTCTGATGCCTTGTGCTTTCATCTGACTTCTACTGGTGCCTTAGTTATACATACTGTTGGAATATTAAAATTGGTTAACGTGGCATATTTGATTGGGAGATACTGTGCATTTATTTGAGCTTAATATTAGGGTTAATTTGGTGATTCAAATCACCATTTTAACCTAATTTTTTTGCACTTTGCTTCTTGATTTCACATATATATATCATTTTGAGTTGTTCTAAATGAAGCTTTGGTCATAATTACTTATATTTCTGATTAAATTGTGATTAGTGAGAATGAATTGCTCTTACATTGCTCCCTATGATCGACCTCGGACTCCATTTTAGAATCTGAGCATATAAATTTAAATGATTTGAGTAATTTTTCCCTATACTACGATGCATCTCTTAAATAACGATGATTTCGCTTAAATAATACTTAAGCACATACACTTGGAATCACAGCCAACACACACTCGCCAACACTTAGTTTTTTAAAAAATTTTTTAACTTTTCAACACTTATAAGTTATTTAGCAATATGTTTAGGATTGGCAGGACTAGGCCTTTTGTTAATGGGCTGTCGAGGAGTTTTAAGGAGTAATCGTCATAGCAAAGCCTTAATCGCTTGAAAATAATTAAATTTATAACTCAGAATCGCAAAAGAGTCCGAGGTCGATCATAGGGAGCATATAATGGCAATTCAATCTCATCAATCACAATTTAATCAGAAATATAAGAAATTATGATCAAAGCTTCATTTAGAACTACTCAAAATGATGTATATATGAAATCAAGTAGCATAGTGCAAAAAGAATGGGTTAAAATGGTGATTTAAATCACTAAATTAACCTCTAAAATTAAGCTCAAGTATCTCAAATAAGTGAACAATAAATCTCAACCAAATATGCCACGTCAACCAAGTTGAATATCCCAACTAAGGCACTAGTAGAAGTTAGACGAAGGCACAAGGCATTAGATGCCTTAAGTTGCTCAAGGCTCAACTCCAACAGAAGAGGCAAAGGCCTCCTCTTTCCTTCATGCTTCAAGAGAGAGGCAAGCACAACACAGAGGCGAAGGCTTCTTTGAAAATTAGCTAAGGGTAGAGAGTAGAGGCGCGAAGGGCAAAAACCCCCTTCTCTCTCTTTTCTTTTTCTTTTCTCAGAGACCCGGGTTTAACCGGGTAATTGGTCAGGTATTCGGGCGTGAACAGGGACTAGGCCTGCGAGTGTGGGTCGCAGGTGAGGAGTGCGCAAAGGCGGGTAAGCAGGTGAGGGTGAATGGGGACCCGACTTTCGTGTCTTAGGCGAGGGGTTGGGGGCTGATGAGTTGTGACTCATCGTAGCTAAATCGCCTAAGTTAAGATAGAAACTAGGTTAAACACTTTCAAATTAACACATAAAAGGGGTTAATTATGGGAAATAGATAAAAAGACCTAAAACATCAATTTTGTGTTAAAAATGCATAATTAGGTCATTAAATGAGATATTCTTCTAAATAAGATTAAATGGTGATCCAACTGCAAATTGCACACACAAATGAATTTAAAAGTTCAAATCAAAAGTATAATTAACTTCCTAAATGTTCAATGAAGCTTCCACAAAAACTTGATTGTATTTGGACATCATTAGGGCCTTGCATTTAAAGATTCACATTTAGGTCCTTAGTACATTACATTTCATTTACTAGAAAACCTCCAAGGACCTATTTGTAGGCTATAGGGACCTATTTGCAAGCCTTAAAGGACCGCTTTGTTATATCTTTTTACCACTTATGTGCTGCTGCACAATTTTCTACCCCTTCGCTGAGGGGCATCACCTGCAAAAGCACTAACACACCTGCAGCCATTTGCAATCATTGTAGCGCGCATGAACACGCGCTATCGTGGCCGTTCATTCTCTACACCTCTTGATCTGTGGCTCACCTTGATTGGAAGCTTCGTGATAATCGGCACGTGTGATCACCTCCTCACCCAGATCCCATCCAACGGCCGCTTTTTGATTTGAGCTTGCGCGTGCTCTCTCCTCAAATCCCCATCGCCCACACCCTTGGAGACTAATCGCACCACCTCGATGCTCTGATCCACTGTCACTCTACTTAAGGAGCTCCACAGCTGCGCACGTGAGGGATCGCTCCCTTCTACACCTCTCGAGCCGATCATTCTTCCCCTCCAGCTCTCCTCCCCATATTTCCCTTTTCATGGCCACCTGCTGTGAAATCCCACTTCTTCCTTAACTCTCCTCGTCGCTAAGGACTTCGTAGTACCTGAGGGTGACCCAAAACTCCACTAGAGAGTTTTCACTTTGCTGGAGCATTTCCTCCCTTCATTCTTCCTCTCCATCCACCAGGTGGAGATCCAAAGGTCCCATTCTTCCATTTAGACTAGGTTTTAATGCTTTCTAGCTGTAGCATAGTTGTAGTGACTGATAGTGTAGTGTAGATCAGATCAGAGTAGATTAGTTAGAAATTCACTGGTGTGATGGTTAGCTTAGGAGTAGATTTGAGTAGAATTCGCTTTCCGCCTCCTCTGATCATTTCAGATCAGAGGAGATGATTTCACTCACCTCACTGATCACTATTTTCTCCCTCTTCATATTTCCATTTCACTTTCTGATTTCCCTCGAATTTTAATCTGCAATCCACCCATCCATTTAGAGTCAAACCCTTATCTCATTGCTTTCAAGCTTTGAGATCAGGATTTGTGCTCAAATCCACCTAAGGGTCTCTTCACTCATTTCAGTTTATCCACAAAGACCCCTGATCTTGATTTAAAATGGAATCGGTTTGCTTAATCTGATTTTAATTTGGTTTTCAAGGCAAGATCGCGAGATTTTGATCCATTTGAGTTCTAAGGGATTTTTGATCAAGTGGACTGATATATTTTTGCATTATTCAATCCATGGTAGTGAATCTGAGATGATTTTAATGATAGATTTTTCCTTAGATGAGCCATGGTTGTATTTGATTTTAATTGGAGACTTTGATGGTTTACAATGTGTGGGAGAGTCAAGGAGAATCAACTTTGTTGATTTGAGACTCTACCTAGTATTTGTGAGTTGTTTTTTAGTGCGATTCTGATTTTTAACCTAAGGAATTTTCAATATTCCTTAAGGTTTCAGAGATTTGGGATTCAAGTTTTGGGATTAAATTGACTGATTTAATTTCTTCTTTCATGCTGTCTATAGCATAAGGAAGGTATTAGATCAGTAGTTTTCTTTGGTTTGGAATGAAAAATATTGTTTGAGAATTTTTGATGTGGATCCTTTCACCTGATTTATTTGCAAAATGATTTCCAAGTATTGTCATATTTTGTTTTAAGGATGATTTCTATTTGAGTTTTGAATCCCAAAATCCATTATACTAAAGTGCTGCATTAGCAGCTACATTCCAAGGGTTTCCCAACCCTGAACTCCTTGCAAATTATTCCCTGATTTGTACATTTTACATCTTTGATCAGACTTTCTCAAGTCTGATCTGGGATTTGTATGTACAGAATTAGGGACTAATCTGTTGGATTGGAAATCCAGGCCCTGCAGCAGCTCTTGGATGTTTTCTTAAGACTTCTAGAGCTATTGTAGCAGTTCAACTAGCTGTTGTTCAGTGGCTACTACTCCTGTTAGCAGCATTGTTGCTATTGTGCTTGATTTCTTCTACTGATTTGCTGGTTTCCAGTAGCAGCATTGTTGCTGTTTGAGGCTGTTGTTGCAGCTGTTGTTCCTGCTTATGGTTTGAAACTCTTGGGACAGTAGGCTTAGGTGTGTGATTTAAAATAGCTGACATGTTGTAAATGTTGTAATTTAGGTGTACAATCTTTCCTGTACAAATTTTGATTTTAAAATTGCATTTGAATGCTTGTATCTTGTGTCAAATCATTCATTGTCAGCTAGTTTTTGTACCTAAATGTCTAACTGTGGAAATTTTTGGAAATGGAGTTAAAAAGCTTGATTACGTGATTGCACAACTTTTAGTTGGTGTTTGAAACTTACTTGAGGCAATCTACTGCCTATCTATCATTTAGAACTAAATTTAGGGTCTTAGGTTCTTTTGAAAACACTTAAAAGATCCTAAAATGAGTTAAACTTGTAATTAAATAAAAATAATATAAAAAAATCTAAAAAAATAAAATAAACCTATCTTAGTGAAAATTAGGTAAATTTTTACACATATGCCATGTTTCAAGGCATTCTGAACCTTCGGCTTGGTAGAACATACCAGCCGACGGTTCAGTATACCTTGAAAGTAAATAAAAACCCCTAAACTAAAAAATGACAAAAACAATCTATTTTTCTCATCTCTCTCTTTCTTTCTCATCTCCTACCTCTATAAAACACATGAAACCTATAAAAATCAGAAAATTCACAAAAACACTTAAAAAACACTATGTATACTAGGTTTATACTTGTAAATATAAGCTCTATAGTAAGCTATATGTATATATATTGTAAAATAGGTGTATAATAAGTATAATTAACTTATATATATTATATTGTAAATCACTTATTTAAGATTAGTTAAACTATACTTAACTAAATTATATAACTAGTTATTATTTATACTAATTTATAAGTACTATAACTTAAGTAAAATTATAAAACCCTGTATATAACTTTATTTACTATTTATACTGTGTATACATATTTATATATGTACCATGTATATTAGAAACCTTGTATCATAATTTAATTATATATATAGAATAAATAATTAATTTATTAAGTTACTAGCTAAGTTATTAGATTAAATTAAAATAAATTAGTAATTTAAGTTAAAATTGAATTAACTTATACTGTACATTTATATAATTGTATTTTAAGTAAATTAAGCTAATTTAAATATATTTATATTATATTATGTTATTTATAACTTAAATTATACTTATACACTCTAAATTCACCTATTTAAATGAAAATAAATTAAAATAAAACCTGTAAAATACAATAAAAATCTTTATTAAATACTTTAATATATATATTAATACTGTACAGCGTCAATTAGACCATCAATTAAATATTTTATACGTAATTAAGAAATAAAACCTAATAAATAGTATGAATAAACTGTAAATTTTACTTAATTTATTTATATAATAAACGTAATTAATTTTGCAAATTAATTATACAATTATGTAGTACTATGTAAATAATTTAATATCATATAATTTGTTTTTAATTTATAATAAATTATGACCCTCAAATCGAGGGCTAAAACTATGAAATTAGACTTTTGCGTTGGAAGCACAAGCTCCTGAAGGGGCACTGGATAGTGCCACATCAGTAATACGCAAGCACTCTGAGTGCTTTAAATTGTTTTTCTTCCCTTCCCACTTCAGTCGTCAAGCATCGGGCACCCTTATAACCCTATCCCCCCCTCCTCTGATTTGAGCATGGCACATGGCATTATGAATTGTGATGATGGTGTGTAGTGTGTGGCTGGGAGTCATGCACTGTGCGAGGGCTTAAATGGGCCCATTATTGAGCATAAAATGCGATTAAAAGGCCTAATTAACGAATTAGGGTGGCTCTTAGTAGAGGTCTGGTCCCACCCCTTGAGGGTGCTGTATATCTATCGAAAAGGTCACCTGCCAACTTAAAACCTAATTTTTGCACTAAGGGTTAATGAGGGGTTAAGAAGAGAAAGCAAAGAGCAAAACCTAAAATGGCTAAGTGTTAGAATAAAGAGAGAATGAGAGAGCCATAATTAAGTAGAAAAGTAGAAGAACGAAGAAGAAGATGTACATATATATGTATGGTATATATATATAAGTATGCTGTAAATAATAAGTATATGTATAATAAGTATACGTAGTATAGGTAATGTTTGAGCTATATATGTATATAAATAACAGTATAGCTTTACTGACAGAATTATCTGTCACTGTAGATAGAATAGGTGTCACTATAGACCCTAGTTTTTACCTTAGATTCTGTACATATATAGTTTTTCTAAGGTTTAGAGACGTTTATATAAGTCATTATACATACTATATATGTTATTGTATATGTTAGTATAGTATATATTATTAATTATTATTGTATATATATGTAAGTATTAGTATTATAAGTTATAAATAGATAGTATATAGTATATATTTATAGTCTTTGATGCTTGTTTGTATATTTATGTTTGCAAGCATTTCAATACATTCTTTTGTACATAAATTAGTTTAACTCTTTCATTCATTAATTCATTCATTTATGATTGTACATAAAATTGATCTTTTTGGAATTAAAGAATAATATTGGACTTAGAGAGTGATATATATCAATAATTGCCTCCCAGTGAACGACCTAGAATAAACCAGTAAAAATTATGTAATTAAATAAAATTGACGCGATAACGGTTTATATTTATGACATATACTACAACAACGATGAATTTTTTATACGAGTCGTTTCGCACTCCATTTGGGGCACAAATTCCTTTTATGTGTGGTCGCAAGCATGCACACTATCGATGTGGGACTATCCCACGTAGTTCTTCCTTCACGCAGTAGTAGCTGAAGATGCTTCTGATTGCGGTCAAAGACGAGGCTGTGGAGTCTAATTGAATGCTTGGAGGACCTGGGAGTTCAACACCTGGATGTGGATTCTAGAGGGATCGTGGCCGGAGGATTGCAGTTGACGCCAGAGAAGTCGAGGGCAGCGGTGGAGGTTTGGTGGAAACTTGAAATCACGAATACGACCTCGTGGCCACGTCAAAGAAGCTCAGAAGCTTCGCCTTGTGAAGGCGAACGTGTTGGTGGGTGTGGCGTGTTGTGGTTTGATGAGGTCGAGAAGGTGGTGCAGAGGGGTGTGTGATGGGTGGATCTTGTGAGAGGCCAATCCCCTCAATTACTTGAGGGGTTTTGGTCGCGAAGACACGACGGAGCTTTCGAGACCGGTGGAGAGTGGTTTAGTGCAGTGAGGCGGTTTCGCGAGGTCGCCAAAGGTACGCTGGAGACGAGAGAGATGACGGTGGCATAGGCGTGAGGGTGTATTGAAGCTAATGTTGGGTATGTGAATCGAGTCAGGAGGAGATGCGAAGTCAAACTGGAGTGGTTGTTGATGAAGAGGATGCGAAGAAGGCACCGACTATGATTGGCCAATGCCGGGGACGATGGCGGCTCCATGAGGGAGGACGGCGACGCCTGAAGGGAGAGGAAGCCCCTCGCAGGTATGGCGAGGTGCGTACTAATGAGACCACATTTGTAGGCTAATTAATACATAAATGAATAATTATTATGGTAGTGTCTACGTATACAAAGCATAATTTGATATGTAAATAAATTAATGTTTGCATATAGGGGCATGCCTGCACTTCATGTATTATTTTAGATTATTTTTATAAATAACCCAATTTGTTTTTTTTTTGTTTTCTTTTTCCTGCAGAATGCGCGACCGCCTTCTTGCCACCTTTTCTCTCCCCGCAGTTCAGCCGAGCATCTCGCAACCTCACAACAACCCGGTGAGATTGTTGGAGATGATCTTGAGCGAAGAAACAAAATTTATGAGGTGTTTAAAAAGAGGAGGGGCGCGGGGGGCCATGGTCTCTTCCATCCTTCACCACTGGGAAGAAAGCAAACATGGTGGCTGGAGAGCGCACGGTGTTTTAGAGCCAACTTCGTCGACGCCTGCACCCATCAACTTCCTTGTGCCCAGACTGCAGCAGCAGGCCTCGCGCACACATGTGCGCCCACGCCTTCGCGCAACAACACTTCCTCCAGACACACACACCAGCCTTGTGCGCATCTCCTCTCTGCACACCACCGGCGCCCGCGCGACCTTCCTGCTCAGCCACGGCAGCGGCACCACACCAGACCGTGACCACATCTCGCCTCATCTTCCTTCCTCAACCGCGCCAATAGGGAGCACTCGCCAACCATAGTGCACCAAAGGCTCTCTCTGCCCCTGCTCATGACCACCAGCGCTCCCTCTTTGATCTCAACCTCAAGTGACCACAACGCACGTCCTTCTTCTCTTCCCCTTCTTCTCCATTAACGGCCAACAGAGAGGAAATCAAAGATACCAAAACACAGCCATCAACTCCAGCCATGAAGCTTCGCGTTGGGAACTCCATCGAACTTGTCTCGACCTCCCGAGCACTACCACACTGATGAGAACCTCATCATGAGCCATAACTAGCTCATTTTGACCCAATACAAAGGATAAAAGCTCCTACATAACTCAAGGAAAGGCTTAACTCAGAGAATTCTGAGTTTAAGGAGAAAACAAGTCATAAGGGGTAAAAATGCAATTTTACCAGTATAATCTGCATACAGGGTAATTCAGGGTCCAAACATAGGTCAAAGCAACCTAATAAGAATAAAAGTGGGATGAGATGATCTGGCAAGGGCTACAGCAATTCCAAGGAACTAAATAATAATCTGTAACCCTAAAACAAATCCACTTCAATTCACGAGGTTCAAGGCAAAGAAAAAATGGAATAAACCCTCTAAAATTCATAGAAAAATAATCTCTAGGGTTTAGAACCTTCAATTTGACCTTAGGAACCCATCTTGACCTACATTGAGAACCATACCCAATTAATAACTTAATTTGGGTTTTTGCGTAAATTGACCAGTCAAACAAGGTTTAATCTAGAAATAAAATTCACCATCAGATTCCTTAGGTCCTAATTAGTCATGTATAAAAACTTGAGCCTAAGAAGAAACCTTCTTGACCAACTTTACACTTTGGTCCTCATATATTTACTTTTTGGCCCTCAACTTTTGAACCCTCGCATTTTGGCCCCTAACTCTCCTTCGTTCTTTGCGTTCAGGTCCTCCCTGCAAAACCTGCCAGCACCATGCTCCGGCGACCTTGCGCGGAGCATGGCGCCGCGCAGGGTGAGGGGGAGAGTCTGGCAAGTAAACCGGGGGTGCCCTGCGTCGTCAGCCGTCGCAGGGACACCCCCTGGTCGCTGTAACCCACCATACCGGCCATGCGAACGCACGGACGGTATGGGTTTCCATCTCCGGCGTCCTCCGGCGAGGGAGACACGTCGTCTCCCTCCGCCTTCCTCCCTGATTCGGTCCCTATAAATACCCCCGTCGCTCCACCGTTCTTCCCAGCTTGGATCTGACGGAGAAAACCCCCAACTTTCCTTTCCTCTCACTCCGGCAGACGCCCACCAGCTCCGGCGTTTCTTCCTCCTCCTCCTCTTCGCTCTGCCGCAATACCAGCAGCAGAGACTTTTTCCCCTGCTCTTCCCGCGCCACGCCGCACCCAGCTGAAGCCTCTCCGGCCCTCTGCTCGCCGCCGCCCCTTCCCCCGGGCATCTTCTTCTCCGGCGACAGTCGATACGACTGTCGCCCGCTCCGGCCCCTCCTCGTCCTGCTAAGTAGATAGAACTCCTCCTCTTCCTCCCCTCTTCCTTTTCCTCACTTTAAACATCTACTGTCGCCCTCGATTCCGACCAATCACCCTCACCTTCTCCGCCTCCGGCCATCCTCCGGCGAGCCGCTTCCATCACTCCAGCATCCCACACGGCTCGCCGACCTGCACATAATCTCCGCCTCCTCACCCTGATCCATTTCCGCCCCTCCACTTCCCCCAAATCACCCCCTGCAACTCCACAGAACAAACCCATCTCCCGACCCACAGTCCGACCTAGGGCAGCCCTTAGGCTCCGCCCCGCCACCTGCACACCCTCCGACCACCTTCGCCGTGCCACGGCGAAGGTCCTCCGCGTTTCTGATTGGGCCGAGAGGTCGTTTTTCTGTGGGCAGGTACCTGCGCTCGTCGCCGCCATTGTTGAAGCAAAGCAGCTTCTTCACCTGCTGCCCCAGGTGAGTCACGCCCAGGTTACGCTCCCAGACAGCGCAAGGCGCCTTCGCGAAGCACCAGGCTGCAGTCGAGTCGAAGCCCTCGCGCGAAGGTCTCGCGTAACGCTGAGATTACCGGCTGCTTCCTCCGCGCAGGCGCGAAATTGGGGTGGGACATTTAGTCCCACCTCGGAAGGCTCTGAAGGAACGCAGCGGTATAAAGCGAAAAAGTGCTGGAGGCTTATTGCCTCAGCACACGGGGTGAGGTCCCCTTCACCCGCCCGGTTACCCGGTCTCGTCCGCGCTCACGCCCCGCGGACCTGGCCCGACCCGACTTAGACTGACCTACACTCCTCGCCCACCATGCACGCCGGTGGGCCTGGACCCGGGCGCGACCCGTACCCGGCTACCCGGCAGCTCTGGGAGAGCTATCCCATGAGCGGATTCTGTGAGAGAGAGACGTGGGGGAGGGTAGAGATAGGTTTTGCCCCTCTCTGATCAAGCTGTGTAAGTGTGCAGGCACAGGTGAAGAAGAACCATGGAAGAAGACGAAAGCTGAAGGAAGGAGGATCACCGAGCGGCACTGTAGCAGCTGCAGTTTAAGTCGTCTGATTGGAAAATCAGACAACGTCCTGAAGGCAAAGAAGGAGAAGGAAGGCGAGGCAGAGGAGAACGCAGAGAGGCCAAGACAAGAACTGAAAGAAGAAGAAGAACACGAGAAGAAGAAGGTCTGAAGAAAGGAAAAGAAGAAAGAAAGAAGAAGAAGAAGAAGAACAGGACCACAAGGGAGAAGAAAAAGAAAGAGACGAGCAGAAACAAGAACTGAAAGAAGAAGAAAAGCATCACTACTGCTGCAGATAAAGCAGGAGAGTCAAGCAGAAGAAGATAGGCAAAGAGAAAAGAAGAGAAGAAGAAAGAAGCCAACAAATTCTCTCTCTCTCTCTTTCTTTATTTTTGTAAAATAAACTTGTACCCCTAGAATACAACTTGCTCCCTGAGTTCGACCTCGGGAACTCTTTATTTCCGAGTAACAAATTGTATTAAACTGGTAATCACCTCCCTCTATACTATACTACGACGGAATAATAAAACTATAGAGGAAGTCAGCTACGCCAGTTTTTGGCGCCGTTGCCGGGGAGCGACGGCTATTCTAAAGGTAAACATTCCAGTTTCTTTTTAGTTTCTGATAATCTCCTCTCTTTTGTGCAGAAAACTACAGGAAATCAAGAAAACAAGCAACCGCACGACAACCACTCCGAGGACAGGTAAATTTTTTTTTTTTCCTCTTGCTATTAACCCCTAAACTCTAAAGAGGAAAAGAACAAGCAATATAGGGCTAACCTGTCTTCCATACTTAGTAACCATAAAGAGTTGCATGTTTTCAACTCATTACTCCTGCACACTATTAAGGGTATTTAAGGGCTAACACATTCTTGCTTGAGCCCTAATTACCCAACAAAGAATTAACTGGACCAAGTAGAGCCAACCTAGAATCCAACACTAGGGATTTAGAGACACACTCCTTAAGCAAGAATTGAGAAAATCAAATGAAGTGTGCCCAAGCCCTTGTCTGAAAATACCTATTCAAAGAAAACCTAAAACAATTGGCTCTCTAAACACTTGAACCCTAAAAGACAGGACCTAAAAGCTCTCAAAGAAAACAAGAGGTAAAGTTGACCCCTTGGGTCAACCAACCTTAAATTAGGTCACTCTTGGCACTTAAAAGACTAAAGTTCAAGTGAAACCTTAAGCACCCTGATCTTAAAATAAAAATTGGTAGACTTAAGAGGTCAAGATCCCCATTCTGGTCTACCTGGAACCGCAGTGACAAGAGAGGTCGGGTGGGGGAAACCCTGTAACCCGTGGGGACGCTCTACCGTGTAGGGGTCTTCGCGGGACTCTCCCTCTCTGGCTGCCCAGGTAATTCTCAGGTGGACGATCTTTCTGATCAAGGGGTCCATTTGCCCCGCACCTCTATAGTCACCCAACACATTTGTGGGTATCTTGATTGGGTCCAGCACCTTCTAAACTTACCTCTTCCAACAGTGCATGTACGGAAGGAGGTTCTTAAGACCACCCTTAAGACCTCCTTTAGAAATTCGCTCTCGTCAAGGCCAAGCCTCGACGCCCGTGTTTGTGCAGCAACACCCTCACATTATTCTCTCTTCTGATTCAGAACCAAGTTCTTCTTCTTCCCCCATCATGGCTCAGCCAGTTGAGGAAGAAAATAATCTGGAACACCAGCTCCAGCGACTCAATGACCTCTTCCAAAACTTCGTGCACCCACCACAGCGTCCTATGATGCGGGACCACTACAATCCTGCTGCGGTGGCCATTGAGCCTCGAGTCAGAATCCCGACTGGAGGACCTGATTCCGAATTAAAGCCCAACATGATCCATGCTATACCTAAATTCCATGGGCTTAATTCTGAAGATCCCTTCCAGCACATCAAACAGCTAAAGCATCTAGCCCACACTTTTGGATCAGATGCGCAAAATCGGGATATTCTTCTCATGAAGATGTTCTCCTTTTCTCTTATGGACAAGGCCGCCCATTGGTATCAAACTCAGACCCGGCCGATCAACACTTGGGAAGAACTTCAATCCGAGTTTTTGAAAAAGTTTTTTCCCGTTGGTCGGACCAACGCCTTGCGCCATCAGATTACACACTTCACTCAACAATCAGGAGAACCTCTCCATGAGGCATGGGATCGTTTTCAGGATCTCATGAGAAAGTGCCCCCATCACGGAGTTCCTAAATGGGAACAAGTCCAATCTTTTTACCAGGGACTCCGTGAGGACATCCGCCTTTTCGTCAATGCAACTTGCGGAGGAAACATCATGGGTCAACATGAAGACACCGTATGGGAGATTCTCGAAAACATGTGCGAGAACTCCATCAACAATGACTCCATGGGATTATTCGACAGGACGAATACCCGCGCAGCGACGAATCTTAAGGGAGCACATGAGACGCAGGGCCTGTCCGCATCAGTCGACCTGGAATTAATGGCCAGTCTATTGGACAAGGTCTCAATCATTGAGAAGAAGGTGGATGAGCTGACTCAGCACTTGCAGCGAGCCACCTCCGCGCGTAACTCCTTTGCACAACCTCCTCCCACACAGGAGACTGTGCAAAACATCCTTCACCGATCTTCCCCTAGGATGGATCCATATCCATCCCCATCTGATTCTCGGATCGGAGGATCATCCGATCCTTTCTACACCAGCCCGGGGAACTCCATTTCCCCTTTCCCTGATTCTCAAGAGGTTCCTCAGACCTGCGAGGACCTCAACGCCATCCAGAACGACCCATTCTCCAACACTTACAACCCTGGATGGCGAAACCATCCCAATTTTCAGTGGGCGGGAAATTCCCAAACCCAAAGACCACCTTTTCAGTCCCGCCCACAGCCCTCTAGTCATTACCAGCCGCCTCAGCCTCGGCCCAACCCTACTTATCCATCAGGGCCAAATCAGGATCAAATGTCCCTAATCCTTCAGACTCTGGCTGCATTCAAAGAACGAATGCGGCTATTCAAAAACAGCACAAGGACGAACTTACAGAGGTTAAAACTCAACTGGCCCAGTTGGCAAATTCTCGCCAGCCAGGCACACTCCCTTCCCAACCTCTTCCTAACCCGAATAACGTGCCAACCCAGAAGCGCGTTATGAATCCAAATTTAGGCCACGCACAATGGATTTATCAGGCCCCTACTGCTCCATCTCCAGACGAGATGGAAGCTTCAACTTCTTATGCGGGATTTCAGCAGCAGCCACCCCTCTTATAAAACCCAAACCAAAATCAGGCCGGATTAAATTCTGTAACAACACGTAGTGGTAAAACAACTCAAGACCCGCATTATCCAAACCACTCCAAGCCTGATAACCATGACCCTAGGATAGTTATCCAAGATACCACTGTCCCAGATCCACAACCTGGACCTATCCTAGAAGAACCAACCAAGATCCCGTTTCCCGAGGCCTTGACCAAGGGAAAGAAGACCACCAAACCCGTGGCCCCTGAGGAGGACCTGGTCAAGCTCTTTGAGCAGGTCCACATAAACATCCCCTTGATGGATGCAATCCGCCACGTACCAGCTTACGCACGATTTCTAAAGAATATATGTACACCCCAGCGTAAGCCGCGAACCAAGGGAGGGAGCCCAATTGTTCTGTCAGAGCAAGCCAGCTCTGTAATCCTCAGTAGACTCCCACCCAAGGCAAAAGATCCTGGTACTCCCCTGATTTCCTGCAAGATAGGTGGTACCCAATTTGATAGAGCATTGTTAGACTTGGGTGCATCCATAAACTTGATACCCACATCCTTACTTGACCATCTAGAAGAATCTGAGCTAAAACCAACCGAGGTGACATTACAATTAGCAGATAGATCTATAAAGTCACCAAAAGGGATTCTCGAGGATGTTATCGTAAGAGTGCGGGATTTCTATTTCCCAGTGGACTTTATAGTCCTAGATATGGACGCACCTGAGAACCCTAGCGATACACCAATCATTCTAGGGAGACCTTTCTTGGCTACTGCTAGAGCCAACATCAGCTGTGAAGAGGGCCAAATAGAGCTTAAGTTTGGAGATCAAACACTGAAAATTGATATATTTAAGGCCCAACAAGGAATTAATTGCGGCTTCATCGAACAAATTTGTGACATCAGGACCTTGGTTGATGAATCACACTTCCAGAATGACTCGATTATGCCTCATCAACCACAGAAGGATCTTGACCTGCAAACAGAGGAGTCGAATCCAGATATGAATAACCCAGTAACTCCCACCCTTGAACCTCACATCTATACTGAACCACCCGCTGCTGCTGATAACCCCATCCTCGAACTGAAACCCCTTCCTGCTCACTTGAAATACATCTTTTTGGGTTCTAATCAGACCCTTCCTGTGATTATCAATTCCAACCTCAGTCCTGAACGGGAATCCCGTCTGATTGTTGTCCTCCAGCAACATCGCAGAGCCATCGGGTGGACTCTCGATGATTTGACTGGAATAAGTCCCTCTTATTGTACTCATCATATCTATTCAGAAGAGGGCACACGACCTTCTCGTGAAATGCAGAGACGCTTAAACCCCAATCTGCAGGAGGTCGTGAAAAAGGAGATCATCAAGTGGTTAGATGCCGGAATCATCTACCCGATCTCCGATAGTCGTTGGGTGAGCCCAATTCAGGTTGTGCCCAAGAAGGCAGGACTCACCACTATAACGACTGAGACCGGAGAAATCATTCCTACCCGATTAGCCAACTCGTGGAGAGTCTGTTTAGATTACCGCCGACTCAATTCCTCCGCAAAGAAGGATCATTTCCCACTACCCTTCATTGATCAAATTCTCAAAAAACTTGCGGGAAATAGGTTCTTCTGCTTTCTTGACGGGTACTCCGGTTATAACCAGGTGGCAATCCATCCTGAGGACCAAGAAAAGACCACGTTCACCTGCCCCTTCGGAACATACGCTTTCCGAAGGATGCCTTTCGGTCTTTGCAATGCACCCGCTACTTTTCAAAGATGCATGCTTGCCATATTCTCAGATATGGTAGGTGATTATCTGGAAGTCTTCATGGATGACTTTTTAATTTTCGGAGCATCATTCGACGATTGCCTCCATCACTTGGTCCAGATACTCAGGCGGTGCATCGATGTGAATTTGGTTCTTTCCTGGGAAAAGAGCCATTTCATGGTGCCTGAGGGAATTGTCCTGGGACACTCAATTTCGGAAAAAGGTATCCAAGTGGATCGAGCTAAGATTAATCTGATTTCTCACCTTCCTATGCCTAGCTCGATCAGGGACATCCGTTCCTTTTTAGGGCATGTCGGTTTTTATCGACGATTTATCCCTGATTTTTCAAAAATCGCGCGCCCCCTAACCACTCTTCTCTCCAAGGATGTTCCTTTCGAAATTGCTAAGGAATGCACTCAAGCATTTGAAATCCTGCGTGACCGAGTCACCCAAGCCCCGATCCTACAGTCCCCTGATTGGTCTCAACCCTTTGAGATCATGTGCGATGCATCCGACTTCGCTGTAGGAGCGGTTTTGGGGCAGAAAATTGACGGGAAGCCTGTGGTCATTTACTACGCCAGCAAAACACTCGATGAGGCTCAGCGTAACTATACGGTTACTGAGAAAGAGCTACTAGCTGTAGTATTTGCCCTAGAAAAGTTCAGATCGTACCTTCTGGGTTCCCGTGTCATCATATACTCGGATCACACAGCTGTGAGTTATCTCCTTGCAAAGAAGGACGCGAAATCTCGATTAATCCGATGGATCTTGCTGTTGCAAGAATTTAACCTTGAGATTTGCGACAAAGCGGGAAAGCAAAATGTGGTAGCTGATCACTTGTCCCGTCTTCCTTCTGAAATAATTGACCCTTCCGGACCCATCACTGAACATTTTCCCGATGAGCACCTACTGACTATTGGTACTAGCCTTCCATGGTTTGCTAATGTAGTAAATTACTTGGCATCTCATCAGATCCCGTCCGATTGGCCGAAGGCCAAGAAGGACAAATTACGCTCCGATGCCAAGTATTACATTTGGGAAGACCCGTACCTCTTCCGCATAGGTGCCGATCAGATCATCCGGAGATGTATCCCAGAAGAGGAATTCAACAATATCCTTTCTTTCTGCCATGACCAGGCATGCGGTGGCCATTTTGCCGGGCATAAAACCGCATCAAAAGTCCTCCAGTGCGTCTTTTACTGGCCCACACTGTTCAAAGACGCATACAATCACTGTAAGGCATGCAGTCGTTGCCAGACTTTGGGCAACATGAGCCATCGCGACATGATGCCTATGCAACCGATTCTAGTATGCGAAATCTTTGATGTTTGGGGGATTGATTTTATGGGCCCCTTTCCTGTTTCGGATGGTTTCGAATACATTCTGTTGGCTGTGGACTACGTGTCCAAATGGATCGAACCCATACCGACCCGAACCTGTGATCACAAAATCGTTCTCAAATTCATTCATCAAAACATTTTCTCAAGGTTCGGGATTCCTCGTGCAATAATCTCTGATGGGGGGACCCATTTCACAAATGCTCAGTTTAGGTCTCTGATGACCAAATACGGGGTGTCTCACCGAATCTCTACTCCTTACCACCCCCAAACTAATGGTCTAGCTGAGCTGTCTAATCGGGAGATCAAGAAAATCCTGCAAGTCACTGTTCGACCTGACAGGAAGGACTGGTCGTCCCGACTTCCAGAAGCATTGTGGGCCTATAGGACTGCCCACAAGACCCAATTGGGCATGTCTCCCTTTAGACTGGTGTACGGAAAGGCATGCCACCTTCCTGTAGAACTGGAGCATAAAGCCTATTGGGCAGTACGGAACTGTAATCTAGATCTTTCCAAGGCTGGGACCCACAGAAAACTCCAAATCAGCGAGATCGATGAATTACGCCTAGACGCGTACGAGAACTCGCAAATCTACAAGGAGCGGGTTAAAGCCTTCCACGACAAACACATCTCGAGAAAGATCTTTCATCCTGGTCAGAAGGTCCTACTCTTTGATGCCCGACTAAAACTCTTCCCAGGAAAACTGAGATCCAAGTGGGTCGGACCATATTTGGTTCGACAGGTTTTTGGAAATGGAGCAATCAAAATCAGTCCACTCAGCCACGATTCTGAACCTTTCATCGTGAACGGTCAGAGACTCAAGCCGTTCATTGATGTAACTTCTACTGATTTGGCTGAAGCATCTTATATCCTCCATTCCCCTTGAGCTTATTGCGCCCAGCCGATGGCGTAAAACTCAGCGCTTAACGGGAGGCAACCCGTCATTTTCCTAAAAATCAAAAACTTTTTCTGACACCTTTTTGCACTTAAGGTTCACCCTTGTAGACAGCCGACCCCACCTTAGATGCTTGCATCTGGGATTAGAAATCGTCCGCAAAAATTCAACCCGACCCATTCACGCATCCAAATTTCTGTCTTAAGGAATGAACTAAGCTAAATAAAAACCCCCTAGGTTACAATGAGGACATTGCAAATCTTAGGCATGGGGGGTATGAAAGTGCAAAACTGGTAAGAAAAGGTTTCAAACAAAAAAATTCACATATGCCAAAAACACCATAAAAATTAAAAATTTTCAAAAAAGAATAAGAGAGGAGAAGGAAATTTTGTGAAGGAGAAGGAGAAAAGAAACAAAATGAAAAAGGAGCGCAAAATTATGAGAAAAAAGTGATAGTCATTAGTAAGGAACTAAGGAATTAACCTAAGTTCTAGACCTCATTCAAGAAAATAACTGAAAAGTGCACAATGAGATTAGTAAGAATGCAAACCTTAGGCATTCTTGAATAGACTCTTAGTACCCATTAAGATCTGGACACTCCTCAAGAGGTTGAGGAAAATGAAAAGCTGAAGTATTAGGTCTAAGGCTTAGGAAGTATTTGGCCTCGTTAACTAATTTTTGGTTTACGGGACTCAGTAACCTAAGCACCCTAACCTCACACACAGCCTGGTTCAGTAAGCGTAAAAATCAGAATCACGCAGAAGCGTCGCAAAATTCTGAAAAGAACACCTAGAATAGGAGCGGCCGATCAACACAAGTTGATTTGGACGAGTTCCTAGCGCGGAGAGACGGGAAATCCCCTCGAAGATGCGTAACAAAATATCATCTCCTCGGTGCTTGTCTCTTAGGATATTTACATATCCTACTGGGGGATGTAAGCACTCTGCTGGTTCAGATTCCATGGATGGCATTATCTCGAAGTGTCAATTGCCAGGGTCTGAATTCAGCCACGGAACACCATGGAGGGGATTATCTCGAAATCTCAATAGCCAGGGTTCCGGGGGTTGCCATGGGCGGTGCTATCTAAAAGCATCGATCGCCAGGAACCCTTGAGGATTGATGATGGGAGCAAGGAATCTGATACAGACCGTGTTGAAAAGCCAATCTTAGGCTAGAACTAAAAAAAAAAAAAAGAGAGAGAAAACTCTCCAAACAAAATAACTTTCTATCTCTCTTTTACAAAACGCACTGCGAACTGAGCCAGGGCTAAAATCATTTCAAGCACGGGTGCTTTAACCACAAAGTCCAATAAACCTTAGGTTAGTTCTTGTGGGCCTTAAAAACCTTTGCTAAGGACTGAGGCTAAGGCTAGACAGATTTGGATCTTGATTGGTACTAGAGTACCTTTTAGGCCTATGGTCAGCATTCTAACCTAATCTGAGCTCAAATGAAAAAGCACTTATGTAAAGCTATTAAGAACTTCATGGTCTAGAACAAGGGTTGAAACCTTAAGTTTTTGCTAAGGGACTAGCAAAAGCTAGGCATGGGGGTATGATGAGAACCTCATCATGAGCCATAACTAGCTCATTTTGACCCAATACAAAGGATAAAAGCTCCTACATAACTCAAGGAAAGGCTTAACTCAGAGAATTCTGAGTTTAAGGAGAAAACAAGTCATAAGGGGTAAAAATGCAATTTTACCAGTATAATCTGCATACAGGGTAATTCAGGGTCCAAACATAGGTCAAAGCAACCTAATAAGAATAAAAGTGGGATGAGATGATCTGGCAAGGGCTACAGCAATTCCAAGGAACTAAATAATAATCTGTAACCCTAAAACAAATCCACTTCAATTCACGAGGTTCAAGGCAAAGAAAAAATGGAATAAACCCTCTAAAATTCATAGAAAAATAATCTCTAGGGTTTAGAACCTTCAATTTGACCTTAGGAACCCATCTTGACCTACATTGAGAACCATACCCAATTAATAACTTAATTTGGGTTTTTACGTAAATTGACCAGTCAAACAAGGTTTAATCTAGAAATAAAATTCACCATCAGATTCCTTAGGTCATAATTAGTCATGTATAAAAACTTGAGCCTAAGAAGAAACCTTCTTGACCAACTTTACACTTTGGTCCTCATATATTTACTTTTTGGCCCTCAACTTTTGAACCCTCGCATTTTGGCCCCTAACTCTCCTTCGTTCTTTGCGTTCAGGTCCTCCCTGCAAAACCTGCCAGCACCATGCTCCGGCGACCTTGCGCGGAGCATGGCGCCGCGCAGGGTGAGGGGGAGAGTCTGGCAAGTAAACCGGGGGTGCCCTGCGTCGTCAGCCGTTGCAGGGACACCCCCTGGTCGCTGTAACCCACCATACCGGCCGTGCGAACGCACGGACGGTATGGGTTTCCATCTCCGGCGTCCTCCGGCGAGGGAGACACGTCGTCTCCCTCCGCCTTCCTCCCTGATTCGGTCCCTATAAATACCCCCGTCGCTCCACCGTTCTTCCCAGCTTGGATCTGACGGAGAAAACCCCCAACTTTCCTCTCCTCTCACTCCGGCAGACGCCCACCAGCTCCGGCGGTTCTTCCTCCTCCTCCTCTTCGCTCTGCCGCAATACCAGCAGCAGAGACTTTTTCCCCTGCTCTTCCCGCGCCACGCCGCACCCAGCTGGCGCCTCTCCGGCCCTCTACTCGCCGCCGCCCCTTCCCCCGGGCATCTTCTTCTCCGGCGACAGTCGATACGACTGTCGCTCGCTCCGGCCCCTCCTCGTCCTGCTAAGTAGATAGAACTCCTCCTCTTCCTCCCCTCTTCCTTTTCCTCACTTTAAACATCTACTGTCGCCCTCGATTCCGACCAATCACCCTCACCTTCTCCGCCTTCGGCCATCCTCCGGCGAGCCGCTTCCATCACTCCAGCATCCCACACGGCTCGCCGACCTGCACATAATCTCCGCCTCCTCACCCTGATCCATTTCCGCCCCTCCACTTCCCCCAAATCACCCCCTGCAACTCCACAGAACAAACCCATCTCCCGACCCACAGTCCGACCTAGGGCAGCCCTTAGGCTCCGCCCCGCCACCTGCACACCCTCCGACCACCTTCGCCGTGCCACGGCGAAGGTCCTCCGTGTTTCTGATTGGGCCAAGAGGCCGTTTTTCTGTGGGCAGGTACCTGCGCTCGTCGCCGCCATTGTTGAAGCAAAGCAGCTTCTTCACCTGCTGCCCCAGGTGAGTCACGCCCAGGTTACGCTCCCAGACAGCGCAAGGCGCCTTCGCGAAGCACCAGGCTGCAGTCGAGTCGAAGCCCTCGCGCGAAGGTCTCGCGTAACACTGCGATTACCGGCTGCTTCCTCCGCGCAGGCGCGGAATTGGGGTGGGACATTTAGTCCCACCTCGGAAGGCTCTGAAGGAACGCAGCGGTATAAAGCGAAAAAGTGCTGGAGGCTTATTGCCTCAGCACACGGGGTGAGGTCCCCTTCACCCGCCCGGTTACCCGGTCTCGTCCGCGCTCACGCCCCGCGGACCTGGCCCGACCCGACTTAGACTGACCTACACTCCTCGCCCACCACGCACGCCGGTGGGCCTGGACCCGGGCGCGACCCGTACCCGGCTACCCGGCAGCTCTGGGAGAGCTATCCCATGAGCGGATTCTGTGAGAGAGAGACGCGGGGGAGGGTAGAGATAGGTTTTGCCCCTCTCTGATCAAGCTGTGTAAGTGTGCAGGCACAGGTGAAGAAGAACCGTGGAAGAAGACGAAAGCTGAAGGAAGGAGGATCACCGAGCGGCACTGTAGCAGCTGCAGTTTAAGTCGTCTGATTGGAAAATCAGACAACGTCCTGAAGGCAAAGAAGGAGAAGGAAGGCGAGGCAGAGGAGAACGCAGAGAGGCCAAGACAAGAACTGAAAGAAGAAGAAGAACACGAGAAGAAGAAGGTCTGAAGAAAGGAAAAGAAGAAAGAAAGAAGAAGAAGAAGAAGAACAGGACCACAAGGGAGAAGAAAAAGAAAGAGACGAGCAGAAACAAGAACTGAAAGAAGAAGAAAAGCATCACTACTGCTGCAGATAAAGCAGGAGAGTCAAGCAGAAGAAGATAGGCAAAGAGAAAAGAAGAGAAGAAGAAAGAAGCCAACAAATTCTCTCTCTCTCTCTTTCTTTATTTTTGTAAAAGAAACTTGTACCCCTAGAATACAACTTGCTCGCTGAGTTCGACCTCGGGAACTCTTTATTTCCGAGTAACAAATTGTATTAAACTGGTAATCACCTCCCTCTATACTATACTACGACGGAATAATAAAACTATAGAGGAAGTCAGCTACGCCACACACCCTCCGATGGGTCGACAATAGTCCACGTGCACGCGTGGACAGCCCTTGCCACCGACCATCCTCCTTGTCACCGACGAGATTGCCGGCCACCGTTCGGCTCACCGTCACCGCCCACATGTAGCCCTTGTCGTGGGCAACCTCCACCGAGCTCTGCACGGTCCGCCATTGCCTCTCCTCCACGCACGCATGAAGGGAAGAAAAGATCTGTTTTGGGTTTTATTTTTATTTACATTTGCATGCCATTGATGAGTGTGGGATTTTGATTTTTTTGATTATTATGTTGAGGTGAATTGGTAGATATGCACTTGCACTTTCCTGAATTTACTGGACTCTTATGCACATTATTTTGCATTAAAATTGGATTCAGAATGGCATGCAATTAAGAATTACATATTCTGCCACTACACATGCATAATCTACATATTTTTGGAAGCTTGATTTCTGACGTGAAATTTACATAAATAGCCTTGAACTTCTCATGAAATTCAAAGTGACATTTAGAGTAGTAAATTCATTAAATTGATTTTGCAAATGTTTCTGTGAACATGATGGCCCTCTACTCATGAGTTTATTGGATCTATTCCTCCTTGTGGATACGACCTAATCCATCGTGGTTAGTTTTATTGATAATTAGGTTTGTTCGGGATTTTTCCACCACGCGATTTCACTATGACAACATATTTTTCTGATGCGTATTATTTTTGCAAGCGAAAAATGCCCGACCAAATGGCTCCGTTGCCGAGGAGGCAATTGACACAATAAATTCACCAGACTTTATTTCTGATTACTCTGAATTGCGCATTTATTTGATCATTCTTTATCTTTTCTATGCGAGGAATCTGACGAAGCGACAGGTGTAGCGGAGAGACGACGTCGACCTTGAGCGACACACCTCAGAGATAATCGCAAGAGCCTGTGGACCTTGATCCCAAACATGTGGAGACGCATAGAGGACCATCTAGGAGGATTCTTCCTCTTAGACTTTTGATTTAGAATTTTAGAATAGACTCTTTAAGATTAGCCTAGTTATTTATTTTCTCGCCCTTGTACTCTGGGGCCAGTTTTTGGGGGAGTGTCCCTGATTCTTTACATTCTAGAATCATTCTGTGGTAGTTAGATCTTTTGATTGCACATTTATTTTTACAAAAAAAAAGAAAATAAATTTGAACTGCCTGCTAAAAGCTACATATCCATAGGACGACCATCTAGAATTGATTAAGCAGCATCTAGATTTTCTTACTGCATTGCGTGCATTTTTGCATAGAAGAGTGCTAGAGCAAGGTACGCATTTCTTATCTTACTGTATCAGTTATCTGCACGCGCATTGCATCTGAACATAATTAAAGAAGACCACTTAAACTGATTTGAAAAGATTAATCAAGTGGTCACATTACTTCTTGAAAAGAAAGGAAAATATATAGGAAGTGCTTGAATAACATGACTGCGATTTTCAAAAGAAAAATCACTTTTTGCGGTGTGATGCACACTTCCTGCACTGAGCATGCACTATAAGTACTACACTAGGACTTGGACCCTTAAGGCTATAGGCATCGATCTCTTTATCAGTGCAAACCCTCCTATCTCGCTTTGAAATAGTGGTATTTACGTTTGCTCGAGTAATTTGATACTCTAAGGAGGGGGACACCCCTTAAAGGAATTCAAGGGTAGTTAAGAGGCATTGCTAACGCATCGCCTCAAAGGAAGGGTTCGTCCTACTTGGATCCCTTGGTTCCATCCTTGGAGTATCCTTTTACTTGAGCATCTGAGAATATCATTGCAGCAAAGTGTACGTCTTTAGGGCACTCGAAGGTCAATTTAGGGTGCGTAATTGTTTGATAACTTGATTGATCACCCAAAAAGGACTAAAAGTAACCTCAACCTTCTTAACAGTCATTGACTAGAAATTTCAGGTGCCTCATTTCTCTTATACCACTTACGTGGGGATGAAGAAAAACTGCCTTGACTATATTTGGCCAAGCTGAAGAGTTGGAAGAGGCCTTAAAGAACTTTAAATTAACAAAAGACCTCTTGCCTTGTGTTTGCTTGGTGTATGCTTGGTAGGCGCTCTCTTAGAAGTAGTCTTCTCTTCAACCCTGAGCTTGAGAGAATTATAAGGAAAGCTAACCAAGAAAGAAGAAAAATGGCTGAAGAGAGACCTGAAGAAGAGATTAGGGTTGGTGAAAATCAGAGAACCTTGAGAGACTATTTCCTCCCTACAACCCACCAAGCCCTACCTATCCAAAGACCTGGAGTGGATAACCCATATGAAATCAAGAGCAGCACCATATCTTTGCTCCCATCTTTTTATGGTACTGCTAGGGAGGATCCCTACAGGCATCTTGAGGAATTCACTGAGGTCTGTTCCATGGTGAAGCTCCAGGGCTTTACTGATGAAGCCCTGATGAGGACTCTATTTCCATTCTCCCTAAAGGATAAGGCCAAGCACTGGTATCATACCCTCGATGCAAGAGTAAATGATTAGGCCACCCTTAAGGGAGAATTCTTGAAAAAGTATTTTCCTATGAGTAAGACCAACCATTGCAGAAGAGAGATTATGGGTTTTACTCAACAGGAAGGGGAGCAACAGAGGAGACCAACCATTGCAGAAGCGCTTTAATAACCTTCTTAGGTTATGCCCCCACCTTCAGGTGCCAAGATGGTAGTTGGTCGAAAGGTTCTATAATGGATTATCTGAAAGGCACAGGCAAACCATTGATGCAGCCTACGTAGGAACCTTCATGACCAAAACTGAGGATGAAGCTTGGGCATTATTTGAAACATTAAGTGACAATTCCATACATATGTCCTCTGCCTATCAAGAAAGAAAATCATCAATTTTGCAGAGGAAGATAGAGGCCCATGAAGTCGGGGCTACTCAAGATTTGGCTTATCAGATTCAATTGTTAAACAAAAACTTCGATAGGCTTTTAGCAAACCCCGGCATGAACTCGCAAGCAGCCTCTATCATTTAGGCTTCAAGTGAATGCTCCATTTGCCAAAGCACAATGCATGCTACTACGGAGTGCCATTAGGAAAATCAATTTCCTGAGTTGATTCAGGCCGACCTAAACGCATTCCAAGGTTTTCGCCCACCTCCTCGTAATAACCCGTATTCTAATACCTATAATCCAGGGTGGTGGAACCATCCAAACTTCTCGTGGAACCAAGGTGATGCTTCTAACTCAGGGAATGCAAGACCCCTACTTCCCCAACCCATATCCAGCCATCCTATAAAAACCCTCCTCAGCATAAGCCTTCTGAGATGGAGGAACTTAAAGCCATGATGAAAGTGATGCAAGAGCATCAGAATATGGTCATCCAATCTCAGAATAAGATGATTACTGATATGCAATCCCAAATTGGTCATCTTACTGAGGCAGTTAGGCAGCGTGATTCGGGGAAGTTACCTATCTCTTCTGAGGAGAACCCAAAGGGCAAGGGGGTCATATTCAGGGAGCACGCCCAAGTTGTGATCGTGCTGAGGAGTGGAAAGAACATTGACAAGCCTGATAACACTCTTGCGGTCACATGTCAGGATTCCCCTCCTACACCTGACTCGACTTCCATCTCCATCGAGGAAGAGCCACACTACTCTTCCTCACTTGAAATCACCCACCCTGAGGATGTTGTCAGTCTGCCACCCCTCTCTCGCCATGACGACCCCTCTACCCAGAAGCCAAGGGTGCCCTATCCAGAGCACCTATCTGCTCTTGGGGAATCTTCTGTTGGCTAGTCTGGAGCCAAGGATAGGACGGATGAAATTATGGACACTTTTAGGCAAGTCCATATCAACTTGCCTCTGTTGGAAGCTATCAAACAGATCCCATCCTATGCCAAGTTTCTAAGGAACCTGTGCACTCAGAAGCGCCAATCTAGGAGACAGGTCCAAGCTAAGGTCATCTTGCCTGACCATGTTAGATTAATTCTCCAACATGGAACACCCCCCAAATGAAAAACCTAGGGGCCCCGTATATTTCAGTGGTTATAGGTAACCAACACATTGATGAGGCTCTACTCGATTTGGGTGCGGGGGGTGAGCATTTTACCTAGCTCTGTCTATGATCTTTTGGGAGGAGGTGAGTTAAAGCCTAGTTCAGTCATCCTCCAAGTCGTAGACAGATCGCTTAAGACACCACAGGGATTACTGGAAGATGTTGTGGTGAGAGTGGAGGACTTCTTCTTCCCTGTTGACTTTCTTGTGCTAGATACTGATCCATCGAATAAGCCCACTAAGCCATCCATTATTTTGGGATGCCCCTTCTTGGCCATAGCCAATGCCTCTATCAATTGTAGATCAGGGGCACTTAAAATGGCTTTGGGAACAAGAAGATCCGGTTGAATGTTTTTGATACTTACAAGCAATCCGGATTTGAAGATTGTTCTCAGATTGAGGTTGTTGATGAAATGATTGAGGAGACTACTCTAGCACTCCTATGTAGAGATCTCCTTCAAAAGGTCATATCTAAGGACCATCCTCCGATTATTAAAGAAACTGAAGGGGAAATACCCGAATTAGAAGAGTTGTTGGGGATACACACAGAGTCTCTGTCCCCACCCTGGACCATGAAGGTAGATCCGCTACCTGAGGTGGGGACATCTCAACTTAAACCCTCAATCCAAAAGGCTCCTAAGTTGGAGGTAAAACCCCTCCCAAGCACATTGAAGTATGCTTTCCTTGGCCCTAATGATATGCTCCCCGTTATTATCTCTTCTGCATTATCTGAATCGCAGGAGGGAGCTTTGCTTGAGTGTTTACAAAGGCACAAGGAAGCAATTGCCTGGTCAATTGTTGATATTAAGGGTGTTGACCCCTCCCTTTGCATGCATCATATATATATGGACGAGTCCATGAAACCCTTTCGGGACATGCAGAGAAGGCTCAATCTCAATATACGGGAGGTTGTTAAAAAGGAGATTATGAAATGGTCAGATGCAGGAATTATCGATCCCATTTCAAATAGTAAATGGGTCAGTCCTATTCATGTGGTGCCCAAAAAGGCAGGAATCATTGTGGAAGAGAACGACCAAGGAGAGTTGTAACCACTAGACCCTCAACTGGTTGGAGGGTCTGCATTGATTACCGCCGTTTAAACATGGCTACCCAGAAAGACCATTTCCCCTTACTATTTATCGATCAGGTTTTGGAACGATTGGCGAGGAACAAGTACTTCTGTTTCCTTGATGGGTACTCTGGGTATAATCAGATAGCCGTCTTTCCTGATGATCAGGAGCGTACTACCTTCACGAGTCTGTATGGTACATTTGCGTTTTGTCAAATGCCATTCGGGTTATGTAATGCTCCTGCCACTTTCCAACAATGTATGATGGCTATCTTTTCTGATATGATTGACGAGTTTGTTGAGATTTTCATGGATGACTTCTCCATTTACGGCTCATCGTTTGACCTATGCCTTTTGCAACTTGATAAAGTCTTAACCCGTTGCGAAGAGGCAAAGCTGGTGCTTAGCTGGGAGAAAAGCCACTTTATGGTCCAGAAGGGCATTGATTTAGGGCATGTAGTTTCCGAGAGAGGATTAGAGGTGGATACCGCAAAAATTGATTCCATCTTTAATCTTCCATCGCCCACCAATATTCGTCAAGTTAGATATTTTCTTGGCCATGCTGGATTCTATAGGCACTTCATTAGAGATTTTAGTAAAATCTCTAAGCCACTCTGTGACCTGTTAGTGAAGGTTGTCTCCTTCGATTTTGATTGTAGATGTGGCGAGGCTTTCCAAGTCTTGAAGAAAGCCCTTATTACCGTGTCGGTTCTCTAAGCACCAGATTGGACCCTCCCATTTTAGCTAATGTGTGATGCTTCTAATTTTGCAATGGGAGCGGTCTGAGGTCAAAGGGTTGATGGCAAACCTCATGTGCTGCATTATGCCAGCAAGATCCTTACGGATCCTCAGCAAAACTACATGGTCATTGAAAAGGAGCTTCTTGCTGTAGTCTTTGCTTTGGAAAAGTTTCGGTCTTATCTTTTGGGATCCAAGGTTGTGGTGTTCACTGATCATTTAGCTTTAAAGCATCTTCTTACTAAAAGGACACCAAACCTTGCCTAATTCGTTGGATTCTGCTACTCTAGGAGTTTGACCTGGAAATTAAAGGTAAGAAAGGAGTTGAGAATGTGGTAGCAGATCATCTGTCTAGGATCCCTATTGAGGCATCAAACCTTGCTGGTAGTATCTAAGATACTTTCCCTGATGAGTCTCTGATGGCAGTGGAGGCTAAAACTCCTTGGTTTGCTGACATAGTGAACTATCTGGTCACGGGCATTACCCCCAGTACTTGGGACAAGCAGAAGCAAGACAGGTTTCTTGTTGGCACTAAATTTTATCACTGGGAGGAACCCGAGCTTTTTAGAATAGTCCTTGACCAGCTTTTCCACCGTTGCGTCCCTGATGAAGAACAAAGGAGTGTTCTGAGTTTCTGCCATGACCTCCACTATGGGGGACATTTTAGTGGAAAAAAGACTGCCCATAAGGTTCTTCAGTCTGGCTTTTGGTGGCCCACATTATTTCGAGATGCACATACATATGTGGGCGCATGTCTACATTGCCAGCAGACGGGAACCATCGGAAAAAGGGATGAGATGCCCCAGCAACCTATTCTCCTTGTTGAGATCTTTGATATTTGAGGCATCGACTTCATGGGTCCCTTTCCTGTGTCCTTCGGATATGAGTACATCCTTGTGGCTGTGGACTATGTATCAAAATGGATAGAAGACATACCCACGCGAACCAATGACCATTCCGTGGTCTTGGGTTTTGTTAAGGCTTATATCATTTCTCGGTACGGGTGCCCAAGGATGATCATAAGTGATGGAGGACCTCACTTCAAGAACATACACTTCACAAGACTACTCCAAAATTTGGGAGTCAACCACATGATAGCCACACCTTACTATCCCCAAACGAGTGGACAAGTTGAAGTGTCTAATATGGAGATTAAACGAATTTTAGAAAAAACTGTTAGGCCTGACCTTAAGGATTGGTCTAAAAAACTAAATGATGCTCTTTGGGCCTACAGAACCGTGCATAAGACTCCCTTGGGCATGTCTCCTTTCCATCTTTCTACGGAAAGGTGTGCCATCTTCCCGTTGAAATCCAACACAAAGCCCATTAGGCTATTAAAAACATTAACTTGAATCTGGATAAAGCGGGAAAGGCACGTATGCTAGAGTTAAGTGAGCTTGAGGAGCTTCGTAATGAAGCCTATGAAACTTCTCAAGCATACAAGCAATGTACAAAGGTCTTCCATGATAAGTACATTATTAGAAAGACCTTTGAGCCCAACCAGTGGGTCTGGCTTTTCAATTCCAGACTTAAATTATTTCCAAGAAAGCTGAAGTCCCGCTGGGATGGGCCGTACGTTGTTATCAATGCCTTCCCTCATGGAGCTGTAGAAATTCGAAACCCTACTTATGGTGTGAGCTTTAAGGTAAATGGCCAACAACTTAAACCTTATGTTACTCTTTCAGATGGCCAGGTTTTGGACTCACTTCGGCTTGAGGAGCCTTAGCTCCTTCCACTCTCCTCCTCAGGTGATATTCTTCTATGTCTTTATTTTTCCAATGAGGACATTATCAATCTTAGGCATGAGGGATATAACCTGAGGATGTTTATAGCATTTATAAATATTTACAAACATTTAGGATAGTGTATTAGCTCAAAAAAAAATCTTTTATTTTCTTGAGTTGAATTGGTTAGTCCCTAGTAGAAAATTTATCAAGGAAGTGTCATTAAAGATTTTCTTCTTGAATTATTTCTTAAGTTTAGAATCCAGTACAATTACATTCACTTGCACGTAGATTGAGTAATGGATCTTTGTAGAAAATCAATAAGAATTTATTGTCTACTGGACCCTTGGATAGTTAAAAGGGAGTCAGGCATACTATCTTTTATTAGATCCACCTCATATTTGTGAGAAGAAAGTAGAGAGATTACTGGTGTGCTAAGTCTAGTATAAGGACTCTTAAGTTCTGGACAATTAGATGAGGATACCTCAGATTTAGGCATAATTTTCACTTTCTATTCCTGCGTGCGTACATTGTGTGAATTCCTGAGAGTCACCAAATAAGGTAGATACACAGAGATTGAATCTTGATAAAACTATGACTATGGTAGATGGTTACGACCGTTCTTCATAGAGTTATCTGCTGAAGGTGGGTAATAGTGTCAAAGGTCAGAAATATGCTTGTCCTATCCATCCTTTCCCGGTGCCGAAAATAGGCACTTCCACCAAATAAGCCACACAATATTCTCTTGACCATCATCATCTCTAATAATGCCTCATGAATAAAAGTCTGCGTCTTATTATGTTAATTTTTATATAAAAAAGAAAAAAACAGAAGAAGAAAAAAAAGAGAGGAAAAATATTTATAGAAAACAAAAGAAGAAAACGAAAAATAAAAAAAGAGTCCAAGTTTGGAGTTTTATCTTTATGTTATTTTTTGTTAATGTTTTTGAGGCAACAACAAAAACACTCATTGCGATCCACTAAATATGACCCATACCTACTTTCAGTATTTTTGATCGCTCAAATATTGGCTGAGGACTTCTAACTTAGTTGTAGAGTTATTAGGACTTTTATTGACGTGTAAATGCCATGTGAGGCTACCAAATAATGAGTACATTTTCAAAAATCTGGTAAGATATGTGATCTCAGAAAAGAAAGAAGGAAGAAAGAGAAAAAGAAAAGAGAGAGTGAGCACAAGGGAATGCAAACAGAGCATAGTTTTTAATAGTCTAGAGATCTAGAGTTTGCAATACTAGACTATAGGTAGTACCAGATGAGTGTGAGCCACCAAATATTAATCCATTTAACTCAGTTTCTCCTACCTAAGCCAAAAAATTAGGGTCAAATTACAGATTATTCTCTGCTTTATCCCTGAGGGAGGAGGTTGCTTATCCTAATAGAGATTTTACTAAAGGTTAAGTATGAACTGCAAATGTAAGTTGACTTTTCACTTGGATCCGTTACCTAGGCTACTATAACTTCACATTTGTCTAGATCTCTAAATTTTTGAATAAGGAGAGGTGAGATCTCTTAGTTACTTTCATTGTTTTTCACTTTTGCTAGGGACTAGAAAATTTAGGCTTGGGAGCATTTGATGAAACCACATTTGTGGGCTAATTAATACATAAATTCCTAATTATTATGGTAGCGTCTACGTATACAAAGCATAATTTGATATGTAAATAAATTAATGATTGCATATAGGGACATGCATGCACTTCATGTATTATTTTAGATTATTTGTATAAATAACTCAATTTGTTTTTCTTTTGTTTTCTTTTTCCTGCAGAATGCACGACCGCCTTCTTGTCACCTTTTCTCTCCTCGCAGTTTAGCCGGGCATCTTGCAACCTCACAACAATTCGGTGAGATTGTTGGAGACGATCTTGAGCGAAGAAATAAAATTTATGAGGTGTTTAAAAAGAGGAGGGACGCAGGGGGCCATGGCCTCTTCCATCCTTCAGCACTAGGGAGAAAGCAAACATGGTGGCCGAAGAGCGCATGGTGTTTTAGAGCCAGCTTCGTCGACGCCTGCACCCATCAACTTCCTTGCTTGCAAACTGCATCAGTAGGCCTTGCGCGTGCATGTGCGCCCATGCCCTCGCGCAACAACACTTCCTCCAGATGCACACACTAGCCTTGTGCGCATCTCCTCTCCGCACACCACTAGCGCCCGTGCAACCTTCTTGCTCAACCACGGCAGTGACACCACACCAGACCGCGACCTCATCGTGCCTCATCTTCCTTCCTCAACCACGCCAACAGGGAGCACTCGCCGACTGACGAGTCGATTTTCCGCTTTGCATTGTAGTATTTAAGTGGTGGAAAAATCGACTAATCAAAAAAATAAAAAAACCACTCACAAAAGAGCAAGTCGTATCCACAGGGAGGCAATTATGCAATAAACTCTTGATTATTTTATATTCTTTTGGTTAAGTGCGAAATCCCTATTCAAATCTGACATAAAATGCGAAGGAAAGTAGATTCACAATAACTTAAAAAGATAAGGGTATATGTGCAGTTTTCCCTCACTAAAATCTTCAATAAATATATGATGATTTTGTGTAATTTTCAAGTGTCATATACTAGAGAGAATCGGTGCACGTGTTGATCCCAAAATCAATCTTAAAATAGGTGAATATCGATAACATGCAATTATCAGAAAATATGAGTGTTCATGCGCAATTCTACCATAATAAAATAATAATAAATCAAAAATCAAATTCTGTGGCAATGGTAGTAAATGTAATTTTTAATTGAATTCAAAATAGGGCATTTGCTCTCTCTCCTCCTCGCTAGAGAGAGAGAGCACTGGCAGGCTGTGGACACACTAAGGAGGTCGGCGAGGATGAGGCCTATCCGATGGAGGTCGCAGCGTCGATGGAGATGGCCGGAGGCAGCCGGTCGGCGGAGGAGAAGACGCCGGAGGAGGCTGTTGCTGCCGTGAAGGTGCTGCGTGAGAGAGACGCGTGCTGCAAATGGCACGTGCCAGCGGGCGGTGCTGCGGCTGTGGAGCGCCTGCGGTGGCGTGGCAGTGGCCATTGAGTGCGCAGGGTGCTGGCGCTGGAGGTTGAGGCGCGTGCCTGCAGGCGCTGGAGAGTGGTGAGGTGCAGGAGCAAGCGCTGGCTGCCTGCGGGCATGCGGGCGAGAGGGGGGCGCGCTGGAGGCGAGACGGTCTGTAGAGAGCGTTAGGCGCTGAAGCGGGTGCATGCAGGGGCGAGGGCAGCTTGCTAGGGCGCGGTTGCAGGCGCGCAGTGGGGAGCCTGCAGATGGGTGTGCGCCTACGAGGTAGGGCGCTGGTTGGAGGATGCGGCTGGAGATGGGCACGCGGAGGACTAGGGCGCACGCTGGTCCACAATACACGCTTGGGGTTGTTCCCCGCAAGGGGGAAGATGCTCCTCTTCTCCTTTCTCCGCCTTGCCTTTTTAACTCCTCCTGGTTTGCACCTGGGAGAGTTAAGGGATTTTCAAATCCCTTAACTATTTCTGGCCGGCGGTTGTTGAGGGTGCCTGGAGGATGGGGAAAAGAACAGGCAGCGGTTATTTGACAGGGTAATTTACCCTTTCCTCCTCATTCTTTTCCCAATTATTTTTCCTGCACATAAAAAGAACATATTAAGTTATAGAATAGATGTAAACCTAAATCATGATGCATGCAAACATTTTATAACTTAATATAGTTATCAACAAACCTAAAAGATACAATTAAAGTTACTTAGGCGTAATATTAGTCCATTAAAATGGACTCATCAAATACCCCCATGCATAAGATTTGCTAGTCCTTAGCAAAAATAAAAAGTAATAGAAGTAATCAGAAGATTTCTTCTTTTCTTATTTCAAAACTTTAGAGATCCAGACAAATGTGACGTGATAATAACCTAAGTAACGGATCCAAGTGAGAAAAAGCCAATTCGCACTGGGACTTCGTACTTCACCCTTGGTAAATATTGTTGTTGGGATAGGCAACTACTTCCCTCTGGGATAAAGCAGAGGATACTCTGTAATTTGACCCCGGCGTTTGGCTTAGGTAGGAGATATCGAGTTGAAAGGATTTGTAATTGGTGGCACCACTCATCTGGTGCTACATATAGTCTAGTACTGCAGACTCTAGATCTCTAGATTATTAAACAAGTCAACTCTGAGAGAGGCTACACAATTGTGCTCTCTTGATGTTCCAGGGCACTCCCTCTTCTTTCTTTCTAAGATCACAAATCTTGCTAGATTTAGAAATTTTACTCACTATTTGGTGGCCTCACATGGCATCCACACTTCAATTAAAGTCTTAATAACTCTACAACTAAGTTAGAGTCCTCAACCAGTATTCGGGCGATTAGAAATACTAAAAGGTAGGTATGGGTCATATTTGGTGGAACGCGATAGGTGTTCAGATGCCTCAGAAATAATGTTACATTATAACTTGGACCTTTTTTTTTTTAATATAAATATTTCTTCTTTTTTGTTTCTTCTTTTTCTTCTTTTCTTTTCTCCCTTTTTTTTTATAATATAAATCAACATAATACGACATAGACTTTTATTTATGAGGCATTATTCGGGATGATGATGGTCAAAAGGATATTGTGTGGCTTATTTAGTAGAAGTGCCTATTCTCGACACTGGGAAGGAATGGGTAGGACAGGTGTATTTTTGACCTTTGACATAATTACCCTCCTTCAGCCGAGGACTCTATGAAGGATGATCGTAACCATCCACCATAGTTATAGCTTTATTAAGACTCAATCTCTATGTATCTGCCTTATTTGGTGACTCTCAGGAATTCACACAAAGAACACACACAGGAACAAAGAGTGAAAACTATGCCTAACTCTGAAGTATCATCTAATTATCCAAAACTTAAGAGTCCTTGCACTAGACTTAGCGCACCAGTAATCTCTCTACTTTCTTCTCACAAATATGAGGTGGATCTACTAGAAGATAGTATGCCTGGCTCCCTATGAACTGTCTAAGGGTTCAGTGGACAACAAATGCTTATTGGTTTTCCTTAAGGATCCATTACCCAGTCTATGTGCACGTGAAATAAATGTACCGGATTCTAAACTTATGAAATAATTCTGGAAGAAAAACCTCCAATGACAAAGGTATTTTGCTAGGGCTTACCCAATCAGCTCAAGAAAAGATGAATATATATATATATATTTTATATGCTAATCTAAATGCATGAATACTTCCTAAAATACAAATGCACCCCCCCATGCCTAAATCCTACAATATCCCTATTATAAAATTAAAACAGGGAGAAAGGAAAAACATCACCTGAAGACGATGTTATTCAGATTGCTGGGTTGCCTCCTAATAAGCGCTACATTTTCTGTCAGCAGCCAGACTTAGAAGGAACCTATAAGTCTGGTTCCAAACAGACAAGGTTAGGTCCTAAAAATATGCGTAACAGTGCAGGCCTAGAAAATAGGTAGCCACAGATGTTGGCGAGCTGATGATGCAATGTAATTCCAAATGCTCGCCAGAAGAAATGAAAACAGAAAATCTCGTTGGCTACATGGGGAGGTTTAGGAATAATAAACAGAATATGAAAAGGGACCTCCCGAAATGGAATAAGTGGAGGATAACAAGGATCCTCCAGAACAGGACGGGTTTTAAAAGATATACACAGTATTAGTTCAAACCCTTGAATGGCGAGAGTAAAAGTATAAGCATCAATCCACACTCGCCATTCTACCCAAGGATGTACTGGCTTGATATGTTCTCTAGAAATAATGTACATGAGCAGAGATCTGAGCCAAGGATCGGTTAAGGAGTATAAGGGTTGTTTGTAGTGTTGGAAGGTAATGATTAAGTCCAATGAGGGCTTAGTCAGTGTTAGGTCCAATTTTAACAATGATTCAGATTGTGTACACTCCCAAACAGTTTTAGATAACTTCATGTTACCCTACCTAGCATTAATGATCGGAGTCATATTTGAATCAAGGGTAGACTCCAAATTACAACTCTTTGATGGCAGGGTCAAAATGTAAGAATCATTATCATTCAGCTCATCCCCAAATTTGCTTGGTTCACTCAAATATTTGTTGAGGTGTATATGTAACTCATTAGGAGTTGGATTAGTATCCTTAATTATTTCTAAAGGAGGATCAGTCTTAATATTTTGGAGCAAGCCTATATCATTGAATTCGTTATTGTTCTTAGGGTATAAATCCTTAATTGACGTGTTTAGTCCCCGAGTGTAACGACCCGATTCCCGAGTCCCTATGAGACACGAGAATTGGACCGACTCGACTAATCCCAAGACCTAGTCGTCCAACGAGGAAGTAACCAAAAGAGCAGTAAAATAAACCACATTCAACATGAATATAACTAGCAGTAACAAAATACAACAGTAAGAAAAGGAACTACTACAGTATACACCACCACAACAGTAGAACAACAAATATGTACATAACATAAAGCTTACAATAAAGAAGTACAAGGAGTAACAAGGAAACTACTCACTACAGTGGAAGAAAAGTACAAAAAGAACTACGGCAACTCTACTGGATCCTACTAGGCCCAGCGTCCTCTGCAGCCGCTGACCCTGGCTGCTCAACACCTGGTCCTGAAAAGTAACGAGTGTAACACGTCAGCGAAACGCTGAGTAGAGTGGCAGCTAAAAGCTAAAGAAACAGTAGTGTATAGTAGCGGTTATATTTTTACTTTCTTTAATTACGTCTTTCTATTATTTCACGATTTATTTATTCCTCAGATCCTTCACTTGATCTCGAATGTTCCTCGTGGGAATGATTTTGATTGCAGTCTTTTCCGAAAAGTAGAAGTAACACATGGTGCTCCCCTGGCCAGGAGAGTCCCCCGTGGTGGTCCTACCCCCAGTCAACCACCCCAAGGTCGCTGACAGACGTAACGGTGACTACGGCACGCGTGATAAGCGCATGGGTAGTTACCCCGTACTGGCACGCGGTCAGTCGTTTCCGTTAACGGGTGCGTTCAAAACACAGCACGGAACCAGTATAGGGCAGAGCCCTCTCAGTAACAGGGTCCAACCCCTCCACAGTCCGCGCACCCTCGCCTGACTACCCTGGTTTGCCCAGTGGGCCTAACAAGTCGGTGTAGGAGGCTAGCAGAACCTCGGGGCCCGTGGGGTAGCTAGTGCTCTCCCTACACTAGTAGCTCTCCTCGGTACTGTGTACGCGAGGGCCAGCAAGTCGGTGTACAGTGCCCAAACCCACCCTGGTCTCAACCTGAGGGCGGCAAGCTCCCCTCTACACTAAGAGGTAATGTGTGCTCTCTTTGGTACCATGTACCCAAGAGACAACACACTTCCACGTTTCACTTTCTCAGTTCCATTATATTCTCTTTCCAGGAGTTCTACTCCTATTCCCCGTAGGGCTCATGTTCTTTTCGTTTGGCCATTTAGGTTTCACTGTTCCAGTTTTACGTTCATATAACCCATGTTCTCAATCATATTTATTTATTCATAACAGGTAGCTGTTAATCAATTTACAGGCAGCTATTATTACCTCTCTACTTTCCAAGACTGCAATATTTATACATTTCACTAGTTTTCTAGTCCTAGGATTCATGTTGTACCCTAGGATCTATCATTCAATCTAGTTTTCCAGTCCTAGGTTTCATGCAATACCCTAGGATCTATCATTCAATCTAGTTTCTCAGTCCTAGGATTCATGCAATTCCCTAGACTCTATTAATTGTTCCACAATTGTAACAAATTTTGTTAAATAAATTAAAAACCACTCTACCAGCTACAACGGGAGTACTGGGGGCGTGGTCGGCAATTCCGCGCGCCTCCGCAAACCCCAAGACTGCAATGGTACGGGGTCCTAACACAAGGATCAAACACAAGGAGTTTCTTAGAATGGTATACAATTACTGTAAACAGGTAGAGGATTTTATTCTGGAAAGAACGTAACTCGAAACACGGAAAACGGACTCCGAACGGGCCTTAAACGGGTCGAAAACGACAAAACTGTCCAAAATCAGACGTCTGGAACCTCTTCCAGACGTCTTAAAAGGTGGGTCAGATTGTACCTTCGTTCTATGTAGTCCTTCAGATGTCCAGAAGCCTGCTGGAACGTCTGACCCTGGTTCCCAGACGTCCGATGGTCACCCCGGACGTCTGGAAGTCCTCTCCATCGTCTGGCACTACGGCCAGACGTCCGATTCACGTGGGATGACGAGTCCTCGCGCCCTCCCGAGCATAACCTGCACGCACCCACACCTGCTCTCAGCACGACGGATCGTAGACGAAGGCGCGGCGGACGGCTGCATGGCCGTACACGCGAAAAAGGAAGAAGATAGAAATATCTTACCTGCCAGACGTTTGGACAGTCCTCCAGACATCTTCACCGTCGTCTGGTCGTAAGCCCAAACTTCTGATTCTGGAAAATTTTCCAGAATCAGAGCCCGAATTGCTCTCCGCCCGCGATGCACGGCCGCGCCACGCCCCGTCCGCCTGCTGCCCGAGCTGCAGCAGCCCCTCCGCGACACTCCACGCCCGCTGCTCCCTCGTTTGCCGGCTCTAGCTGCCCCGGCAAGCTCGAGCCCTCACGATTGAGCGTCTTCTTCTTCTCCCAACACCCCCTCCCGCACACTCGCCGCGGCCGCTGCTGCCGCCGCTCGCTCGCTGCTGCCGCCGCTCGCTCGCCCTCTCGCGCTGGCAGGGAGAAAGAGAAAAGGAAGGCAGAGGAGATGAGGGTGAGGGAGAGGGCGAGGGCGTCCTTATAAGGCCGCGCGGGGAGAGAGAGAAAAGAGCTGCGCGCCTGCAGGAGGAGAGAGAGAAAAAGAGGGGCGAGAGCGGCAGGTGCAGTCTGTGCGCGCAGGCGCGCAGATGAAACCCCGTACGCCGCAAAAATTGATTACCAGACGTCTGGAAAGGGCTCCAGATGTCTGGGACACTTCCCAGACGTCTTAAAAGCCCGTCTGATGCCTCATTCTTAACAATATAACAAACTCAAAGGAGGTTTCGTCCTCGAAACTTGCGCTAACTAGGGTGCGGGAAAGAGCAACATATATAAACATAACAAACTCAAAGAGGACTGAAGCCGGTCCGAAAAGACGTACCCATGAAGAGCTTCAGGTACCGCTCCCGCATTGCCGCCCCAGGCTCCCAGGTAGCCTCCTCGTACCGCTGGCTCCTCCATAAAACCTTCACCAGGGGTACTTGCTTTCGTCTCAAACTGCGGACGGCTCGGTCGAGAATCTGTACTGGCCGCTTGGGGTAGGTCAGGTCGTCGCCCACCTCGACGCTCTCGTAACTCAGTACATGACTGGGATCGGCAACGTACTTCCTGAGGTTGGACACGTGGAACACGTTGTGCACACCAGAAAGCTGAGGGGGGGGGCAAGTCTGTAAGCAACGGGTCCAACCCGCTCTAGGACCTCAAAGGGCCCCACGAACCTCGGTGCGAGCTTCCCTCTCACCCCAAACTGCTGCAGGCCCTTCATGGGCGAAACACGAAGGAAGACGTGGTCCCCAACCTCAAACTGCACCTCTCTGCGTCTCCGATCCGCGTAGCTCTTCTGCCTGCTCCTGACAGTGTGGAGTCGCCTGTGGATCTGCTCGACTACCTCCTGACTCTGCCGGATCAACCTGAGGCCAACCTCTCACTTGGTCCCCACCTCAACCCAACTTAAGGGTGCCGTACACCTCCGTCCGTACAGAAACTCGTAGGGAGCCATGCCAATGCTCGAGTAATAGCTGTTGTTGTATGCAAACTCCGCCAGGGGCAAGTGCTCCTCCCAAGAGCGCCTCCAGTCCAGTACATAGGCACGCAAAAGGTCCTCAAGTGTCTGTATCGCGCGCTCAGACTGTCCGTCCGTCTGGGGGTGGTAAGCTGTACTGAATCTCAACCGCGTCCCCAGGGCTTGCTGAAACTCAGCCCAAAACTGGGACGTGAAGCGGGTATCCCGGTCGGATACGATCTCTCGTGGAACTCTGTGCAGTCGTACCACGTCGCGGATATACCTCTCTGCCAACTGTGCTGGTCCCAAAGTAACTCGGATCGGCAAGAATCGTGCCATCTTCGTCAGTCTATCCATAATTACCCAGATTGCGTCGTGTCCTCGCTGGGTAACAGGTAAACCCACCACCAAGTCCATGGTGATGCTCTCCCACTTCCACTCTGGCACTGGAAGCGGTTGTAGCGGCCCTGCAGGCCTCTGATGCTCGGCTTTCACCTGCTGGCACACTAAGCACTGCTGTACGAATTCACCCACATCCCGCTTCATCCCCCTCCACCAAAACTCGTGTCTCAAGTCGTGGTACATCTTTGTGTTTCCGGGATGTATGGTGAATCTGGAACCATGTGCCTCAGTCATGAGCTCTCTCAACAACTCTGCGTCTCTGGGAACGCACAACCGTCCCCTCAGGCACAACACCTGGTTTGTGAAAGAGAAGTCCCTAGGGTCTCCTGATAGTACTCTGTCGCGCAAGGACTGCAAGTACGGATCGGCCATCTGTCCTGTGATGATGTGGTCTATTAGCTCTGGCCTAGTCTGTCGTGTCACAGTCACTGCCCCACAGTGCCCCTGTAACTCTAGGGGTCGCCAACTGCCCACCTTCTCCAAAAGGCTCCAACTCTGTAACTGTAAACTGGCCAAGTGTGCAGGCTCCTTCTGGCTCAAGGCGTCAGCCACCACGTTGGCCTTTCCCGGGTGGTAGGAAATGCTGCAGTCATAGTCCTTCAGGAGCTCCAACCAACGTCTCTGTCTCATGTTGAGCTCCTTTTGATCAAAAAGGTATCTGAGGCTCTTGTGATCTGTGAAAATCTCAAAGGTCTCACCGTACAAGTAGTGCCTCCAGGTCTTCAGCGCGAAGATGACGGCTGCCAGCTCCAGGTCGTGGGTAGGGTAGGTATGCTCATGGGGCTTCAGTTGCCGCGAAGCGTAAGCAACAACGTGACCCCTCTGCATGAGCACACCCCCTAACCCCTGCAAGGAGGCGTCTGTGTACACAACGAACCTGCCACTACTGTCAGGGATGGTGAGCACGGGAACCGAAGTCAACCTCTCCTTCAGCTCCTAAAAACACCCCTCACAGGCGTCTGTCCAAGCGAAGGGCACGTCCTTCCGGGTCAACTGTGTCATAGGACGCGTAATTTGTGAAAAGCCCCTGATGAACCGTCTGTAGTAGCCTGCCAGTCCCAGGAAACTGCGAATCTCAGTGACTGAACGCGGTCTCTCCCACCTGAGCACTGCCTCGACCTTGGCTGGGTCCACCGCCAGGCCATCCCCAGAGATCACATGACCTAAGAAGGTCACCTCCCTCAACCAGAACTCGCACTTGCTGTATTTGGCGTACAGCCTACGTCGTCTCAGTGTGTCCAGAACCATGTGCAAGTGCTGTCCGTGCTACGTCTGTTCTTGAGAATAGATGAGTACATCATCAATAAATACCACCACGAACTGGTCCAAGTACGGTCTAAACACCCGGTTCATCAGGTCCATGAAAGTAGCGGGGGCATTAGTCAGCCCAAACGGCATGACCAAAAACTCGTAGTGTGCGTACCGGGTGCGGAAAGCTGTCTTGGAGATGTTTGCCTCCTTGATCCTCAACTGGTGGTATCCAGACCTCAAATCGATCTTGGAGAACACCGTGGCCCCTCGCAACTGGTCAAACAAGTCGTCGATCCTCGGCAGCGAATATCTGTTCTTGATGGTGACCCTATTCAGCTGTCGATAGTCCACACAAAGGCGTAGGGTACCATCCTTCTTCTTCACAAACAGTACCGGGGCTCCCCAGGGAGACGCACTGGGCCTCACAAAGCCCTTCTCCAAAAGGTCCTGCAACTGAGACTTGAGCTCTCGTAGCTCAAGCGGTGCCATCCTGTATGGTGCGGTGGAGATGGGGCTGGTCCCTGGTACTAGTGAGATCTCAAACTCGATCTCACGCTCGGGCGGTAATCCTGGTAACTCGTCTGGGAACACGTCAGGGTACTCTCTGAGCACCAGGATGCTCTGGAAGTCTGCCACAGGGCTGGGCTCTGCCACCACACAAGCTAAGAAGCCCTCACACCCCTGGCTCAAAAGTCTCGCCACCCGAAGTGATGAAATGCACCTGTAGCCTCCGTCCACTAGCTGTTCGTGAAACTTGAAAGAAGGTAACTCCGGTATGGAGAAGACGATCTTCCTCTCAAAACAGTCTACCAATGCGTGGTAAGCGGACAACCAGTCCATCCCCAGAATTACGCTAAAGTCCTCCATCTGTATCATAATCAGGTCAGCTGGCAGACTATGTCCCCCGATACTGACCTCACAACTCGTGTACACCTCCTCAGCTACAAATAGCTGACCACTCGGACCTCTGATTACGAACAGATTCTTTAACAGCATATAGTCTTGGCCCAAACTAACTGCGAAACTGGCTGCGACAAACGAGTGCGTAGCGCCGGAATCGAAAAGTGTGTAAACGAGTCTGCCGGAAACTGAAACCATACCTGCCACCACCGATCCTGAAGCTCTGGCATCCCTGTGTGTCAGGGCGTTGATATGCCCCTCAGCTCTAGGTGCAGACGAAGCAGCCACACTCTGCGTTGGACGGGTAGGTGCTGGCCGGTACCCTCCTCGTGACTGCTGTCCTCCTCCTCGCGCCTGGGAACCGCGACCTCTTGCGCATCCTCCAGTGCTCGACGCGGGAAGTATCTGCTGACCTCCTGCCCTAAATGGGCAGTCCCTCCTGATGTGGCCCGGCTGGCCACACTGGTAGCAGAGGGGAACCCGACTCCCACCCTCAGTGTGTCCCTGCTGTCGGCTGGGCGGGGGTCCAGTGCTGGCAACTGGCCCCTGTCGAGGGCCCCCAAAGGCCACTGATGGCCCTGCAAAACGTGACGGCTCTCCTGTGGACGCCACGTGTCTCCTCTCTCGCCGGCCATGTGAAAAGTCTGGCTGGAAGGGCCTCTTCCGCCTCCCGTCAGTGTCTCGCGCGGACGGGTTGGTCTCCTCGTAGGTCATAGCTGCCTCCACCACCCTCGAAAACGTAGGCAGCTTCAGGGGTTTGACATACCCCCGAATCGCAGGCCGAAGCCCCTCGGTGAAGCTCCAAAGGCGCTCCTCCTCAGTGGCTACCGCTGTCGCTGCAAAGCGGGACAGCTCCAGAAACGTGTGCGGTACGCGCTCACGGTCATTGTCCCCTAGCGGAGAGTGTGGAGCTCCCACCTCCTCTGGTCCTGCCACGTCTGGGGAAAGTCGCAGAAGAGGGCGACGAACCGGTCCCAAGTCGGCTCGTCCCTCTCCTGTCCCCTGACCGCCCTCCACCACCTGTGTGTCGCACTCTCCAGCTGGTACGTGGCAAAGGCCACATGGCACTCCACCGGGGGGCGAAGGGTGTCAAAAACCTTCTCGAGCTGCTCAAGCCAATCCTCTGCCTCGGTCGGGTCCTCATCCCCCTTGAAGGAGGGGGGCTTCAACTTCCAGAACTGCCCGAAGAGCTCGAAGTGGCGCTGCAGTGGAGATGCTGGTGCACCTCCAGGCAAAGGTGCCTCGTGCACAGAAGTGTCGGAGGAAGGTGGGGGCGGTGGCGGCCCATTCCCTCCCCCGTGTCCAGCGCCGCATCCATCGTGTGGTCCCACAGAGGACTCTCCCTCCGCAACCCCAGGGAGAGGTGCTCAGGGTGGTGGGTGGAGCTCCTCTCGCACAATATCCTGTATCAGCTGGGCGAGGTCCTGGGCCTGAATGCCCGGGAGCAGTGGCTGGTCCACTGAGGCATCAACAGCAGCACGCCCACCTCGCCGACCTCGTCCTCGGCCGTGCCCGTGGCTCGCCTCGCTAATCCCGCGACGAGGCATCTCCTGCAAGGAGACGCGAAACAAAGCGGAATCACGTCAATACGGAACGATATCTAATGAAAACGTCTAAGAGCTCATGTCAAAAGATATGTTGTGGTGGCTACTCTAGTTACAGACATGTGAATTGGTTATTTTCTAGTCAGTTGATTCACTTCTCGGGATGACCTTACTCTGATACCTCTTGTAATGACCCGATTCTCGAGTCCCTACGAGACATGAGAATCAGACCGACTCGACTAATCCCAAGACCTAGTCGTCCAACGAGGAAGTAACCAAAAGAGCAGTAAAATAAACCACATTCAACATGAATATAACTAGCAGTAACAAAATACAACAGTAAGAAAAGGAACTACTACAGTATACACCACCACAACAGTAGAACAACAAATATGTACATAACATAAAGCTTACAATAAAGAAGTACAAGGAGTAACAAGGAAACTACTCACTACAGTGGAAGAAAAGTACAAAAAGAACTACGGCAACTCTACTGGACCCTACTAGGCCCAGCGTCCTCTACAGCCGCTGACCCTGGCTGCTCAACACCTGGTCCTGAAAAGTAACGAGTGTAACACGTCAGCGAAATGCTGAGTAGAGTGGCAGCTTAAAGCTAAAGAAACAGTAGAGTGTACAGTAGCAGTTATATTTTTACTTTCTTTAATTACGTCTTTCCATTATTTCACGATTTATTTATTCCTCAGATCCTTCACTTGATCTCGAATGTTCCTCGTGGGAACGATCTTGATTGCAGTCTTTTCCGAAAAGTAGAAGTAACACGTGGTGCTCCTTTGGCTGGGAGAGTCCCCCGTGGTGGTCCTACCCCCAGTCAACCACCCCAAGGTCGCTGACAGACGTAACGGTGACTACGGCACGCGCAATAAGCGCACGGGTAGCTACCCCGTACTGGCACGCGGTCAGTCGTTTCCGTTAACGGGTGCGCTCAAAACACAGCACGAAACCAGTATAGGGCAGAGCCCTCTCAGTAACAGGGTCCAACCCCTCCACAGTCTGCGCACCCTCGCCTGACTACCCTGGTTTGCCCAGTGGGCCTAACAAGTCGGTGTAGGAGGCTAGCAGAACCCCGGGGTTCGTGGGGTAGCTAGTGCTCTCCCTACACTAGTAGCTCTCCTCGGTACTGCATACGCGAGGGCTAGCAAGTCGGTGTACAGTGGCCAAACCCACCCTGGTCTCAACCTGAGGGCGGCAAGCTCCCCTCTACACTAAGAGGTAATGTGTGCTCTCTTTGGTACCACGTACCCAAGAGACAACACACTTCCACGTTTCACTTTCTCAGTTCCATTCTATTCTCTTTCCAGGAGTTCTACTCCTAATTCCCCGTAGGGTTCATGTTCTTTTCGTTTGGCCATTTAGGTTTCACCGTTCCAGTTTTACGTTCGTACAACCCATGTTCTCAATCATATTTATTTATTCATAACAGGTAGCTCTTATTGCCTCTCTACTTTCCAAGACTGCAATATTTATACATTTCACTAGTTTTCCAGTCCTAGGATTCATGCCGTACCCTAGGATCTATCATTCAATCTAGTTTTCCAATCCTAGGTTTCATGCAATACCCTAGGATCTATCATTCAATCTAGTTTGTCAGTCCTAGGGTTCATGTAATGCCCTAGACTCTATTAATTGTTCCACAATTGTAACAAATTTTGTTAAATAAATTAAAAGCCACTCTACCAGCTACAACGGGAGTACTGGGGTCGTGGTCGGCAATCCCGCGCCCCTCCGCAACCCCCAAGACTGCAATGGTATGGGATCCTAACATAAGGATCAAACACAAGGAGTTTCTCAGAACGATATACAATTACTGTAAATGGGTAGAGGATTTTATTCTGGAAAGAATGCAACTTGAAATGCGGAAAACGGACTCCGAATGGGCCCTAAATGGGTCGAAAATGACAAAACCGTCCAAAATCAGGCGTCTGGAACCTCTTCCAGACATCTTAAAAGGTGGGTCAGATTGTACCTTCGCTCTGTGTAGTCCTTCAGACGTCCAAAAGCCTGCTAGAACGTCTGACCCCGGTTCCCAGACGTCCGATGGTCACCCCAGACATCTGGAAGTCCTCTCCGTCGTCTGGCACTGCGGCCAGATGTCCGATTCACGTGGGATGACGAGTCCTCGTGCCCTCCTGAGCAGAACCTACACGCACCCACACCTGCTCTTAGCACGACGGATCGCAGACGAAGGCGCGGCGGACGGCTGAATGGTTGTACACGCGAAAAAGGAAGAAGATAGAAATATCTTACCTGCTAGACGTCTGGACAGTCCTCCAGACATCTTCACCGTCGTCTGGTCGTAAGCCCAGACGTCTGATTCTGGAAAATTTTCCAGAATCAGAGCCCGACTCGTTCTCCGCCCGCGACGCATGGTCGCGCCGCGCCCCGTCTGCCTGCTGCCCGAGCTGCAGCAGCCCCTCCGCGACACTCCTTGCCCGCTGCTCCCCCGTCTGCCGGCTCTAGCTGCCCCGACAAGCTCGAGCCCTCACGGTCAAGCGTCTTCTTCTTCTCGCAACACCCCCTCCCGTACACTCGTCGCGGCCGCTGCTGCCGCCACTCGCTCGCCCGCTTGCGCTCTCGCACTGGTAGGGAGAAAGAGAAGAGGAAGGTGGAGGAGATGAGGGTGAGGGAGAGGGCGAGGGCGTCCTTATAAGGCCGCGCGGGGAGAGAGAGAATAGAGTTGCTCGCCTGTAGGAGGAGAGAGAGAAAAAGAGGGGCAAGAGCGGCAGGTGCAGTCTACGCGCGCAGGCGTGCAGACGCAACCCCGTACGCCACAAAAATTGATTACTAGATGTCTGGAAAGGGTTCCAAACGTTTGGGCAGACATCTGGGACACTTCCCAGATGTCTTAAAAGCCCGTCTGATGTCTCTTTCTTAACACCGAGAGTCTTCCATAGACTTCTCATTATTTTGTTTGTCTTCCTCTAATATCAACTCCTATTTTGATGGAGGATGATTCTGAAAAGAAAGGAGGAATCTGGATTTAATCATATTATTTCTATCCTCTGGAGGTAAATCCTCAAATGATAAATAATTCCCCTGTGGTTCACTCTAGATTTTCAATCCAGGTTCCTCTATTAGAGCATCCCCGTCGTCTGAAATAGACTCTTCATATCCCTGAGGCCAAAATTGATCATCCTCTATTCCCTTAGGGTCACCTTCATTAGGTGCATTTAAATCCTCAGGATGCTGAATGGTAGGTGTTGATTCCCTAAGTGGAAGGTCAGGAGTAGGCTCATTAAGAGTAGAATGGGATTCCACCAAATAATCAAGAGGGGAAGTGATAGGAACAATATAACCTTGACCCGGGTTGGTAGGGGTAAGGAGAATACTGTCATTGGGGTCAAGGTCTTCAAGAGGTACCATCTTCCCTTGCTTTTGACTCCAATATAGTTCAGGTGGATAATCACTATGATAGATGTCCTCTAGTGGCCGTGTCTCATTGGGAGAGTCTAAGTGATAGCTACATGAAATTGGATCCCTATTGTCATTAAGTTCCTCAGAATTATTTTCATGATCATGATCGGATGGGTAGGGACTAGGATTATTGGGAACCGAGTAGCTAAGTTATCTTATTTCTTCATTTAACTGTTGACTATTCCTCAACATCTCTCCCATTGATTCCATCATTTCCTTTTGCTGTTTTTGCATTTCTATCATAAAAGAGGAGAGGCTACTATTATCAGGTTGGGGAGGATAGTCAATTTCAGGCTCTGGTTGCCTAGGGGTATCGATCCAACCTTGATACGGAAAATCATGAAGGGTGTTAGGGTTGGGTGTTTGCATGGAAGTAGGGATTTCAGGGTTGGGAAATCCCGCTCTTGGGCTCTGCTCAAAAGTGGGAGTTATCAAGCCAATACTCCCAGGATAAGAATAAGAATGATCCCAGGAATTGTCAATGTACCCATCAAAGGATGGATGCGCTCGGGGCATGGGATCCTGATTAAAAGATGGGAAGTATTGACTCTGATAATCTAACTGATAGGAGTAAGGGTAATCCATTTCTTTAAGCAAAACAGTTTTAACTCTCTTAGGATTTAGAAGAACTCAGAATACAAGCAGAAACTTCCTAGAGAGTTCTATTGTAAAAGCAAATGCAAATTCAATGGGATCTGTTTTTAGTAGATTGAAGGTCTTAGAATTAAATGTTCAATTGGTGGCCAAACAAGTTTTGCAAAAAATTACGCTTCCTAGGCCAACCTTCGCTGGTGCCTATAACCTACTCACAAGGGATAGAAGTCTCGAATCGAGCCCACACACGAGGAACCGAAGTAACTTGGTGGATAGGCTTGTTGATTTCCGACTAACTTCCCTTGTGGTGCAAAGGAGGAGAGGTAGAAATTTATCTAGTGACCTTATGTGTGAGGTGCACAGTGTCTCAACTGTGCAAACAAACGATCGCATTTTTTATTTTTGAAATTTCGCAAACAAGATCATTTTGTACACAATTTTCAGTCACAGATTTTAAAGTCCAACCTCTTAGCAGTCCCAATTTTTAAAGTGACCACTGAATTAATTTGATTCAAGCACTTTAGTGGTCTTAGATTTAGGTTCAATGCATATGCATGACAAGTAATTGATGCTCAAGAAAAGACATACCTTACTCCAGCTTTCTTCGTGCAATAATAAATGCAATGCAATAAAAATTAACTAGATGCTGCTCATTCAGTCCTAGATAGTCGTCCTATAGATATGCAGCTTCTAGCAGGCAGTTCGAATTTTTTTTTTAATAATAAACAAACATACCTAATCTAATTACCTAACCGAAATTCAGTTCAAACAGTTCAAATAATCCTATAATCTAAATAAATGGGAACACGCTCCTGAAAATACGCTTCCGTATACAAGAGCGATAAGAAATAAAGTGACACTGGAAACACGTTCCCAAAAATACCCAACAAGGGTCCAAAAGATAGAAATTAAATTCTAATGTCTATCTAACTAAATCTAACTAAGATCTACTATCTAAATCAGAAATAGGCTTCTCCGTAAGCCTATGTGCGTGGGATCAAGGCCCACGTGTTCCTGTTGTCGTCCTCCAGGTGGCATCAAGGTCCACCAAAAAGATCATCTCCGCCGTGCGTGTCGTTCAGGTTCAATGTCGTCGCTCTGCTGCTGTGTTAGATTCCTCGCACAGTAAAAAAAATTGATCAGATAATTTCGCAACTCAGAATATTAAAAAACAATGAAGTAAATCTATTGCGTCTGTTGCCTCCCCGGCAACGGCGCCAATTTGAAAGAGTTGACTTTCCGCTTTGCGTTGTAGTATTTAAGTGGTGGAAAAATCGACTAATCAAAAAAATAAAAATAACCATCCACAGAAGAGCGGGTTGTGTCCATAGGGAGGCAATTATGCAATAAACTCTTGATTATTTTATATTCTTTCGGTTAAGTGCGAAATCCCTATTCAAATCTGACATTAAATGCGAAGGAAAGTAGATTCACAATAACTTAAAAAGATAAGGGTATATGTGCTATTTTCCCTCATTGAAATCTTCAATAAATATATGATGATTTTGTGTAATTTTCAAGTGTCATATACTAGAGAGAATCGGTGCACATGTTGATCCCAAAATCAATCTTAAAACTGGTGAATATTAATAACATGCAATTATCAGAAAATATGAGTGTTCATGCGCAATTCTGCCACAATAAAATAATAATAAATCAAAAATCAAATTCTGTGGCAATGGTAGTAAATGTAATTTTTAATTGAATTCAAAATAGAGCATTTCTCTCTCTCCTCCTCACAAGAGAGAGAGAGAGCACCGGTGGGCTGTGGACATGCTAGGGAGGTCAGCGAGGATGAGGCCTATTCGATGGAGTCCGCGGCGTCGACGGAGATGGCTTGAGGCGGCCGGCCAACGGAGGAGAAGACGCCGGAGGAGGCTGCTGCTGCCATGAAGGTGCTGCGTGAGAGAGACACGAGCTGCAGATGGCGCGTGCCAGCGGGTAGTGCTGCGGCTGTGAAGCGTTTGTGGTGGCCGGTGAGCGCGCAGGGTGTTGGCGCTGGAGGTTGAGGCGCGCACCTGCGGGCGCTAGAGGGCGGTGCGGTGCAGGAGCAAGCGCTAGCTGCCTGCGGGCGTGCGGGCGAGAGGCGGTCTGCAGAGAGTGCTAAGCACTGAAGCAGGTGCATGCAGGGGCGAGGGTGGCTTGCTAGGGCGCGGCTGCAAGCGCGCGGTGGGGAGCCTGCAGATGGGTGTGTGCCTGCGGGGTGGGGCGCTGGCTGGAGGATGCGGTTGGAGATGGGCGCGCGGAGGAGTAGGGCGCACGCTGATCCACAATACACGCTTGGGGTTGTTCCCCGCAAGGGGGAAGATGCTCCTCTTCTCCTTTCTCTGCCTTGCCTTTTTAACTCCTAGTTTGCGCCTGCGAGAGTTAAGGGATTTTCAAATCCCTTAACTATTTCTGGCCGGCGGTTGTTGAGGGTGCCCGGAGGATGGGGAAAAGATTAGCTGCTGGTTATTTGGAAGGGTAATTTACCCTTTCCTCCTCATTCTTTTGCCAATTATTTTTCCTGCACATAAAAAGAACATATTAAGTTATAGAATAGATGTAAACCTAAATCATGATGCATGCAAACATTTTATAACTTAATATAGTTATTAACAAACCCAAAAGATACAATTAAAGTTACTTAGGCGTAATATTAGTCCATTAAAATGGACTCATCACCGACCACAGTGCACTAAAGGCACTCTCTCCCCCTGCTCGCGACCACCAATGCTCCCTCTCTGATCTCAACCTCAAGTGGCCACAACACGTGTCCTTCTCCTCTTCCCCTTCTTCTCCATTAACGGCCAACAGAGAGGAACCCAAAGCTACCAAAACGTAGCCATCAACTCCAACCATGAAGCTTCGCGTCAGGAACTCCATCAGACTCGTCTCGACCTCCCAAGCACCACCGCACCCTTTGACCGGCCGACAATAGTCCACACATACGTGTGGACAGCCCCTGTTGTCGGCCATCCTCCTCGTCGTCGGCAAGATTGCCGACCACCGTTCGATGCATCGTCACCGCCCACACGTAGCCCTTGTTGCAGGCAACCTCCATCGAGCTCCGCATGGTCTGCCATCGCCTCTCCTCCACCCATGCATGAAGGGAAGAAAAGCTCTGTTTTGGGTTTTATTTTTATTTACATTTGCATGCCATTGATGAGTGTGGGATTTTGATTTTTTTGATTATTATATTGAGGTGAATTGGTAGACATGCACTTGCACTTTCTCGAATTTACTGGACTATTGTTATGCACATTATTTTGCATTAAAATTGGATTCAGAATGGCATGCAATTAAGAATTACATATTCTGCCACTACACATGCATCATCTATATATTTTTGGAAGCTTGATTTCTGACGTGAAATTTACATAAATAGCCTTGAACTTCTCATGAAATTCAAAGTGACATTTAGAGCAATAAATTCATTACGTTGATTTCGCGAATGTTTCTGCGAACATGATGGCTCTCTACTCGTGAATTTATTGGATCTATTCCTCCTTGTGGAGACGACCTAATCCATCGTGGTTAGTTTTATTGATAATTAGTTTTGTTTGGGATTTTTCCACCACGTGATTTCACTACGAAGACATATTTTTCTGATACATATTAGTATACATATTTTTATTTACATTAGTATATGTACATATATAAATAAATAGATAATTATATACTTAGTATATATACAATATATCTCAATATAAATACTTAAATAATTATAATACTTATGTACATTAGTTATGTACAATATAGATATATAACTTATTATTTACAATTAATTTAGTCTTAAGTTATATTTACAAGTATAAATGCTATATACTAGGTATTTTTAGGTATTTTTGGACTTTTTTAGGTTTTTATGTTGTTCTCATATTTTATCGAAATAAGATGACAGAGTAAACGTGAGAAGAGATAAGAAAGAGTCTTCTTGATTTTCTTTAAGGTTGAGTTCCTTTATTTAGTTTTAAATTAGACTAAATTGTCTACTGGTATGTTCTATTAGCTAGAGGATTCAAAATACTTTGAAACTTCACACACACCTAAAGAAATATCTATTCCTACTCAAGATAGGTTTGTTTTATTTTCTTACAAATTTTAAATATTTTTTTCTATATTTCAATCTCAGCAAAATGTGGCCTAAATGGGTATCATGAAGTGGAACCTAAGGTCTTGAAATCAGATTTAGTAATAGAAAAGTTCTATTTGCATTCAAATATGTCCAACACATTACATGCAACATAAATGAACAATTAAACATGATTTCTCAAATGAATTTCATTAAAATCAAAGTTTGACATTTAATACACATTCAAATAGCTGAGAAAGGATTTCAAAAGAGATTTATAAGCCATTTTAGATCAGATTGGAACCCAAACTTGTACATGAATATTTGTTTGATGAAATTCTATCATTACAAAACATTAACAACTCATTTAGATCCTAAACTTCACTAAAAATCTCTGAATCAACCTATGACAATGGCTGCTAACTGTAATTGAAACATGAATCAATACCATTTTTGAATCAGATTTAAGTTTAAATCCTTGAATATGAATGCTTGCACATGGAGTTCTAAGTGTACAACATTAGCAGCTCAGCTAAACACTCAAACCTAGCTTAATTCCCATTTCAGAACCATCAGATCAATAGCTGTTGTTGCTCTTGCAGCAGATCAACAGCTAAATTCAGCTGTTATTATCTGATCAGTAACTAATAATGATAGAAGGCCGTAAAATGAAGCTCTACTAGGTCTGCACAGCAAGATCTGAATGCTAACCATCCCAGAAAATCCAATCCATCATCAAATCACTCAAAATCAGAGAGTAAAATCCATAAATAAACCTGTTCAAACAATAGAACATATTCCATCTTTAGAAATTCAAACCATAGCAATGATAAAACCAGAGATCAGAAATTCATTCAAATCAAATCAAAGGTCCCAAAACTTTGAGAACTCTAATTTGATTATTATCTTACATTATAGACATTGTGAAGGTAATAGATTATACTAGACATCAAATTCATTTGCAACATGAATCAGAGCCTCCATGAAATCTTTAAACTCTCATTCAAACATATGAAAATCAAATTGAATTCATTTTTTCCTAAGATCAAAATGTTGCCCAAATTGGGCTTCTTGTTTAGACTTGATAACACCACACAAGGGGGTAATAATTATGTTGAATATAGCCCATCTTTAGAATAAAAGGCACAACATAAGTAGAATAGGAGCATTGTATGCATCATGTACCAAGATTGCTTATAAACTGTATTAATGGCCATTTGTGTAAGCATTTGTCAAAGTAGGCCTCAAATGAGCAATCGGACCGCATGGATGGATTCAGAACGACGAACAGAGTCCAACGGACTCAAGATCGGCCAAATCCGACATCCGGAGCTCCTACAATGGGCCCAAGAAGTTCTGACCGTTGATCTGGAGATCAACGGCCCAGATTGTGCCACGTCAGCCCGCCCCCACCGCACGCACGCCTTCAGCCAACCAAGGATAAATCTCGGCCGTCGATCTTCGATCGAACGGCCGAGATCCACGCGCTCGCCCGCGGTTGCTGCGACTAAAGTGCGGGCATGGCGCAACGGTTAGCGCGCACGCTCGCATCCACGCGACGCACGTTCGAGCCGCACGGGGGGGATTTGAAGGGGGGCGAAGGGCGTGGAGAAATTGGGCCGCCCGATCAGCAGCGTGCGGCCAGGATCTCGCCACGCGGTGAGACCGCAGAGCACGAACGCCCACGGGAGCGCGCACGCCAGGCGGAGACGCGCGCGCCCGAGGCGTGATCTCAGCGCGGGCGAGGACGAAGATCGGACGGCTCTCGTTCAGCGGTCATGGATCGTGCGAGGAGAAGAAACGGGGCGGGTGGCTGACCAGCGGCGAGAGGGCTACACCGACGCTTTTGGAAGCGGTTTTAGCGACGCTCTGGATGTCGCTAAAGGCCCTTCTTCTTTTAGGAAGCCCCTAACTCTATTTAAACCCCTTCCAACCACCATTCAAGGCATTCACTCCCCCTTGAAACTACTCCACTCCTCTCTTAGCTAGCTTTAGGCACTCTTGTAATCGCCGGAGACGACGAGCCGCCGACGGAGCCTCCTCCACCGCCGTGGCTGCCTCGTCGCTCTCCACTCTCTCTCTCTCTCCTAAGCTTTCCAGTACTTTTGTTGAAGCATGTGTTTAATGTTGTAAGTTATGAACTATGAATGCATGTTTAATGAAGTTATTTTCCGTTCAATTGCCATTTTAATTTCTATTTAAGTTGCATGATCAAAACCAAGAGCTTTCTAACTCTAAACTCTCTCTCTATCTCTCTCTTGCTTTTCAAAACCGCATCTTTCGCAAGCAAAACTCCGCCTTTTCCGTGACAACAAGTGATAAACAAAAATCCAATTTCCACGCCTCCCTGAGACCGACACTCGGACTCACCTCCGTTTACTTCTTTTAAAACCGACGTATCAATTGCGACTATAACGACACCTCTTAACACACACGCACAAAGACACGTCAAGACTCACTTAGATGAACTGATCACCTGATCATCCTACACACCATTAATTGGTGTTTAAGATGATCTAGTGATTCTCTCAAATCCATTGGGTCATTGTTTTGGCCTCAAATCGAAGGATATAATCATCCTTGGCCAAACTACCCAAATCGAAGCTTAAATTAGGCAAATGCTCATTTGATAATAAAACTCCAATCAAACTACATCAAACTCATTGTATTATACCCAATTAAGCAAATCCAAACTCGAATTGCTTGATTAAACTCGTTTAAACCTGAATTGACTCCAAATCACGAGATTAAGCGTGAAACACATATCTGAAAGAATCAAGCGAATGAAGTCAATCAAAATGAAATCGAGGGTCCTTGTAAATATATGGAGTGAATGGGGAGACCCTTGGATGGTTTTAAGCGTTATCTAGTGTTAACTCGGCGAAATCGAGTTTTAAAATAAAGCATTGTAATATAGTCGAAATCGCTTTGAAAACAAATAGATTTTATTACTCGAAAAAGTTCCAAGGTCGAACACTGGGAGCAAATAGGAATTCGCACACTACTCCTCAAATAATGCAAATGAGCACAAGAATTTAAACTAAATAAACTTACTCAAAAATGATAATCAATGTAGAGGATGAGTATAACAAGAATTCAATATGATAAAAAAGAAATCTATAACAAAATAATGGCGATTTAGAGCACCAATTATTTAGTATAGTCATATGTAAACTAGAGTAATCAATTATGCCATAGTAATCAGGACCAAATATCCTCACAGTAGCTTGAATGTTACAGTAATCAGACGTCTCCCTTGGAGATCAGACGCCTTAAAGGGCCCTCTTTTATGTCTTCTTCTTTCTCTTCTTTCTTCCTTCTTCTTCTGCTGGGATTCCTCTCCTTCTTCTTCTTCTTTGCTCTTGCGGCTCTCTTCTTTCTCTTCTTTCTCTCTGCTTCTGCTTCCTTCTCCTTTTTCTCATAGAGGAGGGGGACTTCTCAAATTGGCTAAGTGTCAGCCAATGTCCTTTGCAGCAAAACCCTCCCCTACCCCCGCGCAATCTCTCCTTTCCTTCTCTCTCTTAGGCTCCGCCCTCCCAGGGCATTTGCAAGGATAGTCGAGTTATCGGATTGTATGCACCCGGGTCCAGGCTCACCAACGTGCGGTAGTGAGCGAGGAGTGCAGGTTAGTCTAGGTGGGTAAACGGGTCGGCCAGATCCGCAAGGGACAGAGTCGCAGATGAGGCGTAGGTGTGCATGGGTGAGAGGGACCTCACCCCGTGTTATGAGGCGAATAGCCTCTAACACTTTTTCAATTTATGCGCCTCTACCGTTTCGTCTGTATCTGATGTGGGACTAATCCCACATTTCTTTCACACAGCAGCAACAACAGCCTCTTCTTGCGATTTCGGTCAAATATGTGGTCAACACTCCCAATTTCTGGTCCACTTGCGCTCTTGGAGAGAATCCACTTCGGCTAGGATAGGTACGTAGAGCAGTGCCTTAATGACCTTGCTCCAAAGCTTGTTGGAGAAGCTCCTTAATGGCGGCGGGAGGAAGAACCCTGCAAACAAGTAAAACAGCCTTATGGCCACATTAAAAACACTTAAGATGATCGTCGGAACACGGCGAGTGCTTTCACGGTGGTTTGGTGATGTATGGACGTGTATGGTGGCCTGCGGAAGTCAGAGGAGGAACACGACGGTGGGTGTGTTCGGCGAGGAGTTTGGGTTGTCGATAAAGCGAATGGAAAGAGGGGTTTTGAAGAGTGGATCACGGCAGAGCTTATGGAGGTGATAGTAGTGTGATTCGTGTGGTGGAGCGACAGTTGGGCGTTGCCGGAGCTTCGCCGGAGTGAATGAAGACGGAGGGGGAGATGTGTGGTCGGCGGTTGCTTTTGAGGGATAGAAGTAGGGAAAAAGGAGGGAAAGACAGGGAACGTTGGAACCTAATCTAAGAACGAAAGGGTAGGGCGGCGTTGACTGTGGTTGGCTGGTGCCGTGGACGAAAGATTCTTTAATGAGGGAGATGGCGACGACGACGGTGGAAGAAGGGCTTCTGCTGGTATCTCTAGGAGCGGACGAGAGAGAGATAGAATCTGGCCACTGGTTTTGTGGTCAGATGACGAGAGAGGGCAGGAGGAGTCGCCGGAGTTTGTGGAGCTTCGTAGTCGGAAGAGGAAGGAGGAAAAGGGGATTTCACGGCCGGAATTCAAGCTTAGGAAGTTTGGGAGGATCTGGGCTCTCTTATATAAGGATCTAGAGGCGATTTGAGCTTGGGAAATAAGCTTTCCAAGCTTGGAAGGCCTCGCCGGACTTGGGAGTTCCTTGATACCCAAATCTCTCATGCGTTCGCATGAGAGATTGGGCAGGTTTTAGGGCTTGGGATTGGTTTCAAAAGGAAGGGAATTTCTTGACGAACTTCCCTTTCAATTTTGAAAGGGATTCGTCAAGAAATCAAGAAGTTCTTTCCATTTTAAGGTCGCTGGAGCAAGTAGGAATATGATTAATGGTGGTAGGGACCTTTTTGTGAGAACAACTACGAAGTTAGGGGTCTATTTGAAAGAAATTTGAAAGTTAAAGGTAGAAATGAAATTAGACAGGACCAATTTGCAAACTAGGTCAAGACAAACTCATCTTGGGTCCAAATTTTGGTATAAACCTAATTTAGATCTGAGAAATTCAATGGTGAAGTTGGATTTTGGTTTTGACTATGTTTGACTGAGTAATTTATGCAAAAACCTAAATTAGGGCAAATGTTTGTCTATGATTTTGTTTTGGGTCAAAATGGGTTCTGATAATCAAATTGAAGGTTCTAAACTTGGAAAATATTTTTCTATGAATTTTAGAGGGTTTAGGTGAATTTTATCCTGATCAGAACCTCAGTTAATTAAGCAGGTCTATTTTTAAGGTTTCAAAAGTTATTTAATTCTCAGAACACTTGCAAACTCTTTTCTGTGTGTCTTATCCCACTTGTTATCTTTTTAAGACCAATTGACCTTCATTCAATCCCTGAGAAAACCCGTGGTGATATTACATTCAAGATGAGATGGTAAAATTATAGTTTTAGTCCTAGTTTCTTATTTTCCTTTCAGAATAAATATGTAATGACTTGTGACTCTCTAGTGGTTATGTAGGATTATTTATTGACTTAATTGGGTCAAAATGAGCTAGTTATGGCTCATGACGGTGTTCCCATCATCTAGATCACGAAATCCTAGAACTTTGGATCTAGATATGCTTGGGTGGATGGAGTGGATTGCGAATTAAAACACGAGCAAATCAGTAGAATATGAATTGTGAGGCGATGAGGAAGCTGTATGAATCAAGATGATTGTGCGAAAATGCCTCTCTGATCTGAATTGATCGAAGAGGGCGAATTCAAATCTAATCTAATCTACTCCTAATCTAAACTAACAATCATTGAATTAGCTAACTAATCTACTCCTAACTAATCTAGAAAGTAGTAGGTCTAATCTAGAAAGTAGTAAACTACACTAGGAAAGCAGGTAAATCTAGCTAACAGACGAAGGTGGTGTCCACGAGCCACTAGACATTGGCCGATGACGAAGAAATGGGAGAAACCCTCAGCTGAAGGAGGTGTCCATGAGCCACCAGCTATCAGCCAATGATGATTGAAGGAGTTAAGGAGGCTTACCCTGTCACTGTAGGCAATGAATGGTCGGAGGAAAGTTGAGGGGATGGAATGAAGGGACCAGCTCGAAGGGGAGGCAGTTGATGTCGCTAGCAGGGGTCATGGCAGCCGCTTAAGTAGGCATTTAAGTGGCTGTGGTCACTGTAAATTGAGGTTAGGCACACAAGGGTTTAACGGTGGATGAGAGAAGGAAGTGCGCAGGAATGATTTAAACCAAATATCCACCATTAGATCAGATCTAGAGGTGGTGATGGAGCTTCGTGCAAATGCTGGCAAGGAATGGTAGTAGATCCACCATTGCATCAGTGATCCAAGAAAGGACGGTGGCTGCTTGTTGGGTTCTTAGTGGAAGAACAATAGGAGAGGAAGTGAGCCGCAAGTGTTTTGGTGCTTTTGCATTGAGGCCCAGCTAGTGAAGGGGTAGAAAAATAACGCACAAAACCCATAAGTGGGAGGTTTCATGGTAGAGCAATCCTTGAAGGCTTATAAAAGAGCCCTTGCAATTTACAAATAAACCCTTGCGACTTTAATACTTAAGGAAATGTTATGTACTAAGGAGCTATATGTAAATAACTAAATGCAAGGTTCTAATAATGTCTAAATGCTATGAGATTTCGATGGAATGCTAATTGAACATATTAGAACATGATGTTACCCTTGATTTGTACTTTTGAGCTCAAAGAGGTGTTCGATTTACATTTAGATCATAAATTTGTATTTATGAATAGAATATCTCATTAAATGACCTAATTATTCATTTTTAACACATTTTTGATGTTTTAGGTCATTTTCATTCATTCCCACACTTAAACCATTTATTATGTTAATAAGATAGTGTTTAACCTAGTTTTTACCTTAACTTAGGCATTTTAGTTATGGTGAGTCACATCTCATCACCTTCTCGAGGGGGAATATGTGATGTGCGCAAAGGTTGGGGAGGGGGGGAGGGGACAAACAACCTGTGCTCGACTGTTAGCCTTTTTTAGGCTTGCCCCAACATTGAAGGCGCAACCTTCACAGAGGTGACGCAGAGCATGCCATAGATCATGCTTAATATGCAAGCCATATGTAACAAAAGGATAAAGTGGACAGAAAAGGCCAAAAGGGGGGCTTGGTCGGGCAGACTCCTTTTTGACCAGGCTTGGCTGAGCACCTCATCATCTATTACATTGACACAGCAGATGAGTAATATGTTGAAATATGATGGTCGCATAATACGATAAGTTGGTTTAAGAGGAGTTGTCTTGGAAAAATATCCCAAAGTAGATGATAACCCTCCTTTGCACAGGAGATACCATGGAACGGTGTTCAGTCTGACACTATAGCATGGGAACAAATTTTTAATCGCAATATCAACATTACATAGAAAATAAATGTCCAGACGCTAAAATTATGAAGACAAAAATGACCTTTCTCATCCTTCATAGTTTATCGCGAGTGTGATCTAATGCCATCCATAAAAATTACCATCTTTTATGACCTACCACCTATGTGATCTCATGACAATAAATAACCCATGTACTGAATATGATGTGAAAAGAAAGGGCACATTTAGGTGGGGTTTTGGAATAGATGCTTCAAACTTTTAATTTCTCAATAGGAATTTACATTGACGATCTATTTACGGCTAGACATTGACATTGATGTTGGGTCAGATCTTGACCTACCTAACCCAGGTTAAGGAAAATATGTGTTAATCTAACCTGAGGCCTATTGTTAGCCTTACATATTTATAACTACTCATATCCAAGAAATATTTAGTTAAATATTCTCAAATAGTAACAAGTAGAAATAAAATAAGGATGCGAGTAAGGAAATATACATTGTAATGTATTTTGTAATGCGTGGCCTTCACTCATTCTCATGCTCAACTGAAAAAGGAAAACACATCAGTTGAAAATTAAAATATATCGATTGAAAATTAAAATACACCAGTGGAAAATCAAATAGACTGACTGAAAATGAAAATATACTGGATGAAAATGATTTTCCATCAGTTGAAAATGAAATCATGGTGGTTGAAAATGAAAACACATCGATTTTTTTTGCTTTCTATTGGTGAAAAATGATTTTTCACTTGAAAAGTAATTTTTACTTATGGAAAGTGATTTTCATTGATGGAAAATCAAAACACATCTAGGGAAATCACCACATACAACGCTCCACTATATTCTTTCACTTCACGTGTTGCAAAATATGTTGTATCGTGTATTTCTTTACTTTTTGAAATAAAATAATTACTCAAAACATCCGCATACTTGCCATCAGTTATCAATATTGGAGAGAAGAATAATAACGAAAACGAAACATCATAACTAGTCACTAAAGAGTCCAGTGGATAAAAGATGACAAGAAATCACCACGTCTAACCTAAGATAGATAAGGAGCAAGTAAGATCTTCATTCATGTCTAAGATCAACTTTCTTCCTTAATGTTACCTATGATTAAAATGATAAGCAATTATCATGACAAAAAAAATGAAAATAATAAAATATCAATATTATCAATGACATTGGTACATCAGTAAAGATAATTTGTTGAAGTTTTACCAAAGTAGCTTTTACCTTTTCATTTAAGTGGATAGATCTTTTCGTATGATTTTTCCATACTTAATGTTGGGAGTTACATTACCTTATTCTGCTGGATGATCCCTTAAAACTCCACTGGTGGCACAAGCAACCTTTTGATCGATATATATCTCACCTTCGTATCCATCTTCCTTAATTGCAAAATCAAATTCATTTATTATGCTTAACGCATGCGAAGGTTACTTATATGGACGGGTATATTTAGAAAAGAAATTAGCTAAACCTTGGGTCTTGCTACTTGAATTCTTTGGAATCTTAATACATCTTTTGTAGGTGTTTGCCCTCTGAGCTTTACAGACGATTCTTACAAATAAAAAATGGATGATACTTTAGATAAAAAACGGACGATCCATGGGATCGAAAGTACACAACCCAAAAAATTAATTGTTATTTTTCTTGAATTTAATATCAATTCATTTATCTGACGTAGCAATCGCCTTCGATTCCAATTATCCATATCGTGAGAACCATATAATTAAACATCAATATTGTTGGCATAATATTAAGAATTGTATACTTAAATATGTATAGAAATAAAATATATATATCCCCAATTAATTGATGACTGACCTGACCTTGGACTTTGGGATGTATCAAATACACTTACATACATACTGAAAGAAAACAAGTCGCAACAGTTCACAATTTACGATTTACGATACTTATTAACTAGAGCACGCAAGGGTCCTGACAGTTATTAACGAATGAACAGAGAGACAAACATGAAATCAACGTAGATTAGAAACAAAGACCTTCATGGTAGAGAATTATATTTATAAATTGATTTGCATATATAATGCATAATATTTTCACACATCATGTTACCGTGGACATGAGTATGGAAATATTGTGTATTACAATATATTTTATAATATATCATCAGTATTAATAGATTGAAAATAAAAAATTATAAGTTAAAAATTAAGTTTGTTAAAATATATCAGTTAAAAATAATTTTTAATTAATTAAAAATTAAAATATATATCAATTAAAAATCAAAATATAATAATTAAAATATAAATATATCGATATATTTTATATTTATATTGATGATTAATGATCTTTTATTTGAAATATGATTTTTTACTTATAAAAAATAAATTTTTATTTTAAAAATAATTTTTTATTTATTAAAAATAATTTTTTTCGATAAAAAATTAAAATATATCAATTAAGACTATTACTTCAATCCGATACATTACAATATACATTACAATATGTATTTATTTATTTTTTCACTATTATGATTACTCTACAGTATTCAATAATAGTAGACACAATTCTTCGCACATAATCTTTCGTATGCACACGTAATAAAAATATGAAATCTACTCACATGAATACCTTCTGTTAGCTTATGTAGAATATCATTCCTTACGTATGTATATTAGATATTTTGGAAGTACATACCATACGGAAATGTTATATGGATGTAAAAGTTAGATACAAGGATAAAACTCATTCCAAAATCCCATTTTCAGGGACAGGTGAACGGCCCCGTGACGAGTGGAATGGATGATAAATCTACACCGTTGTCGACTCTGTTTCTCTCGTCGAGCTGCAGCAAACAGGTGAAAATGTATAAAAATTTAAAAAATAACATGATTTACGATGCATGAATGTAATACTTATGATTCTCAACGTATACATTGATATTTAATAAATAAATTCAATGAGTGAATTTTACACGTCAAAAGAAATGTAAATACTATTATATAATTGGATTTACTATCATTTAAATAATCACCACCATTTTGTGTGAAATGTACGTATGAATTTTGATACTAGATCAAAATATATTGCTAATATTTTAAATTTTATCAATATAATATAAGAAATATCATTAATGTAATTAAATTTTATGAAGACTTATTTTATTTTATATTTTTATAATGATTCTAAATTAAATATCATCGATAATTTTTATATATAAATCAAATATATATCATCGGTGATTTTTAATTATAAGTGAAATCACTGATGATTTCTTAATCTTTGATGGATGATATTTGGTGAGTTTTGGTGGTTTCCACATATGTAAAGTAATGCAAGTACTATCACGTAGTGAGATCCACGGTCGCTAAAATAACTACCATCACTTGTTAGTTAAATATACAAATAATTTTTTGTTCTAAATCAAAAATGCACATTCCATAATGTTCTGAAATGCTTGTTTAATTTTGTGAAGGTACATTCCATAACGTTCCAATACTTGTTTCGATCAAAATATCATTGACAATTTTAGTTATTTTACATGAAAATTACTGATATTTTTTTGATCTTTAATGGATAATCGATTCCACCACGTACACTGTAACATACATGTGACCTTAAATGATAATGAAAAATAGAGGGAGTGTTGATCCTTACCTCTACCTTGCATTTTACGTTATAAAGTGTATTTTTATGGTGTCGACCAAAAGTATATATATGGGTATATAAATATGCCCCCACCTAAAAAGGACAGTGGAGGAATACAAGGAAGGGATTGATTAGGGTTGTTAAATAGGTCGAGTCAAGTTAGAGCTAATTCTTTTAGAGTAAATCTATTTATAAATGATCAAATAGGGTTGGATCCTACCCGTTTAGAGGAAATCTATTCATAAATGGGTCGAGTCGAGTTCAATTTATTTATTAAATAGGTTTATATATTTTAACCCAAATTCGACTTATTTATACTTGTACATTTAACTCATTTTATTTCAAATTAAATCGATTAAATGGATAAACATAAGGGTTAAATGGATGAATGTATGGGTTAAATAGATTAAATGTGAGGATTCTTGTTTTCATTAATTGAATTTATCGAGTTGAATAGATTTGTGAGAATAAATTAAAATCTAACCTATTTAATAAATAAAATAAATGAATTTAAATTCAATTAATGTAAGTAAATTCAGATCAAATTTAAATCTATTAATCAGGTTTTGTTCAGACCGAACCAGCTGAATTCGATTGTTTGTTTTTGACAGCCTAACATTGATCCAAATCACCTGTTTATTACTTTTGGGTTCAGTAACTTTACAGGAAGGTCTAGTAAATCTCAAGGGTTTCATTTTAGGTTCACAAATCATTGGTGTTGCAACACTGATAGCGCTGAGCGGTAGAATATTGTAGAAGCCGCATCGATACCTAAAATAGATTTAAGAATTTTAGATTGGTTGGTTACAGATTCACCTGAAACTATGATCCAACATGTTAACTAAGTAATCGGTAGACCGTGCTTAGGGTGGTCTTGGTGCATCATAGACTGGAATCAGAGTGCAACCTTCACAAGTATGAGAAAAGAATTAACCAAGAGATAGAGCCCATCATACATAAGTAACGACGGTTAACAATAAAGGGCTGAGCTGTCACTGCTATCGGGAAAGGAATGCACTACTTTATAGTTTTGACTACAATTATGACCGCTTGTTCCTAAATAAAGATTTAATGATAGAGCTAGATTTTGTACCTTAGTTTTACGATCGCGTTGATATTGCATGTTAAATCAAATGTAAGGACTCTTTAAGATTGCCTTCTTTTCATTTTAGTTTCTCTCATCTAGGCATAGGCATTATGGTTGAAGTAATTTTTTTTTGTCAAAAAGTAAATAAATGCTTGTTGACATATATTTTACAACGTATAAATTGAAAGTGGTAGTTTTAATCAAGTTATTTTAGTTTGTTATTGGTGGAAATTATTTTTTATAAGTGAAAAATTATTTTTTATGTGAAAAATTATTTTATTTGAATAAAAAATTACATTTCAAATGAAAAATAATTTACTATCAACAAAAAGAAAAAATATATCAATTTATTTTCATTTTCAATCGAAAGATTTTAATTTTTAATAGGTATATTTTAATTTTTTAAATAATTAAAAATCATTTTCAACTATTATATTTTAATATATTTAATTTTCAACTAGTAAATTTTTATTTTTAATCCATAAATTTTTATTTTTAATCGATTAATTCTAATCACATATTATAAAATATGCCACAGCACATGTTTATGTACTTATGTTCAATTTTTTTGAGAAGAGCTAATTTCTGCTACAAATTTTTTCTTCCCTTGTTCTCTTCATTCTACGTCAAATATTTATTTTCCATTTGAATGGAAAGAGCCTTCTGTTATTTTCTTAGGTTCATTATGATAGTTAACAGGAGCGTACGTATCTAATGCAAATTTTTCCTTCCTTTATTCTCTTGATTCTACGTCAAATATTTATTTTCCATTTGAAAGGATAGAGCCTTCTGTTATTTTCTTAGGTTCATAATGATAGTTAATAGGAGCGTACGTAATTAAGGAAGACGTCAGGGGCATATACACGTAGCACATGATCTATGTAACGAACTATGACATATACATGATTAAAAACAAAAGGTGCAGAAGTTTGGGAAGGCCTCGCCACCGGGAAAGCATGTCAGATAGACAATATAAGGTAGGGAATTCTACCCCTATCTTTGCCTTTGGGCAAAAAAAAAAATTAAGGTTTTAAAAATTGGATTGGTTGTCGAATCGGTTAAATTTTAATTTTAATTTTTAATGATTCTATTGATGATTTAAATTAATTGAACCCATGATTACATTATCATTTGAATTGAACTAAGAAAGAATCGTAGAGATTAAGATTCAACTTGATTTATATCGATCCAATAGAATTAAATCAAGATAGATGGGATTTAGTTCACAAAGAATTAGGTATAATTATTATAAATTAAATGTTACTTTTAAATATTTAATTACACTAAAAAATAATGTGCATATATTAAAATAAAAGACATCAAAAGACAAGTATATATTAAATAAAAAATTAATCTTAAATAGAGTATTTAAAGATGATATAAGTAGCAAAAAGATTTAAAATAGATAAAAATCTAAATTGATCTTCATGACCATCATTTAACTAACAATTTAAAATAGGACAGATAATTAAAAGACTGAAAAGAATGAATTAGAATTTGTTAAATTCATTAATGAAGAATAATTATGAACATACATTGATAGTTGAAATGCATATGTTTGCCGTATCAATGCTACGACATTCACATAATTCTTCATCAAAACATAAAATAGAAAGCACATATAAAGCTGTAACTTCAATGCATCTTGTAAATCTTGAAAATTGATTTTAACCAATAACATATAGTTTGGTATGGCTAATAAAATTTTATTTTGCAAATTTAGAAGCAAGTTGAAATCATAGGCTAAACTAATGATTGGTTGAGTACTTAGGGGCATGGTAAGAGAGGAGGGGGATTGTATGGTGGTGGTGGTCGTTGGAGAGGAGGAAGGAGAGGGGGGAGGGTGTGCATAAGAGGTGGTGGTGGTTGATGAGGAGGAGAGGAGGATTAAGGGGGGTTGTTGCCCCAAGTGGTGGTGGTAAGAGGGGGGAAGGAGGGGGGGTGAGGGGTGCATGTGGGAGGTGGTGGTGGTCGGATGGAGGATGAAGGAGGGTCGTGTGGTGGTGGTGGTTAGAGAGGATGAGAGGAAGGAAAGGAAGTGGAGTAAGGGGAGGGTAGTTGATGGCATTGTCATCATTCTCTGTATCTAATTCAATTTGACTAAATTCTAGAGCTAAATTCACTTAATTAATATATAAAAGGGTATAATTCAATCTGAGCTAAATAAAGAATTGTCACTAAATTGGGTTAATTCTATTATTTTAATAGAAAAATCAAGCGCATAATAACTAAAGGGTAAATCTATGATTAATTAAAGCTTAAATAAGCTTAAATTTCCAAGATGTAGGTTGATGAGGAAAAAAAATTACCCTTAGATCCAAAACTCTGCACATGACCCGATAAAGGATACGGCTACTCGACCACAGGGTGTATAGGCGGAAGTGGCCTAGCCCGTCTCGCCTCAGATTAGCTGGACTCTAACTAGAACCCGCTCAGCCTGGCAAAAGATTTAGTGCAGCATGGGCAGAAGATTCGATAAGATGGGCCTGACCCCCTACGCCCTGACAGTTACCATGTAACCTGGCAACTAGGGGTACTAGGGTCATCGAGTAATGTAACGAGCGCGTGCCCCAGACGTCTTTTAAGACGTCTGGGAGGTGGCCCAGACGTCTGTAAAGACGTCTGGGATCACATCCGGACGTCTGACCAGACGTCCGGGATAGTTTACAGACGTCTGGCGAACAGTTATGCTCGCACGGGATATTCGTCTGCGCGCCTGTGCGCGCAGACCTGCGATCCCGCATCTTCTCTGCGGCTGCAGGCGACTGCGACCGTCTCTCCCTCCTCTCCGCGTGGCGTTAAAAGGGGGAGGGGGCGCGCCTCCCCTCCCGTCTCCACCATCTTCCTCCTTCTCTCCTGCCTGTGCGCGAGAGCGAGCGGACGCGAGGGCGCAGCGGCAGCGGCGGGCGCAGTAGGCGCGGAGGAGCTGCGGCGTGCGAGGGCGGGGCTCTGCCGTGAGGGCGAGCTCGCCGGGAGCGGCTTGGCCGGCCGGCGGAGGGCGCAGGGGGCGCAGAGCGTCGCGGAGAGGGACCTGCTGCGGGCGGAGCAGCGGACGCGCGAGGTGCGACGCGGGCGGCGTCGCGAGCGGAGGCCGAGCGAGGTTCTGATTCTGGAAAAATCTCCAGAATCAGACGTCTGGACTGATATCCAGACGACAAGGTCGACGTCTGTGAGATCATACAGACGTCTGAAAGGTGAGTTCCGCTTTCTCCTTCTTTTTGTCAACTGACCGTACTGAGGGAGGAGGGTTGGCTGTGCGCAGGTGTTCGGATTCGTCATCCTTTGCGAATCAGACGTCTGGAAGTTGTACCAGACGGCGGGAGTGACCTCCAGACGTCCGGAGAGACCATCGGACGTCTGGGATCTAGGAGAGACGTCCCCACAGACTTCTGGACGTCCGGGGAACCAAGCCGAACAGGTAATTCTCTGATCCACCGTTTAAGACGTCTGGAAGGAGTTCCAGACGTCTGATTTTGCACAGTATTGTCTTTCTCGACCCGTTAGGGCCCGTTTGGGCTCCGTTTTCCGCGATTCGAGTTGCGTTCGTTTCAGAATTTATTCCTCTACCCGCCTACAGTAGCTATACACTGTTTTGAGACACTCCTTGTGTTTGATCCTTGTGATAGGACCTCGTTCGGTTGCCGTCTTGAGAGTCGCGGAGGCGCGCGGGATTCCCGACCACGCCCCCATTACTCCCGTTGTACCTGGTAGAGTGGTTTTAAGTATTAAAAAAAAATCTGTTAAAGTATGGAATCATAACTAGAACCTAGGGCATTGCATGAATCCTAGGAATGAGAAATGTATGGAATGATAGCTCCTAGGTGTTGCATGAATCCTAGGGCCGGAAAACTAGATTGTATGATAGATCCTAGGATATGGCATGAATCCTAGGATGGAAAAACTAGTGGAATGTATATTACTGCAGTCTTGGAAAAATGGAAAGGAATATATAAGCTGCCTGTGAAATTAATTAACAGCTGCCTGTTATGAACAAAGAAACATGTTTGAGATCATGGAAATTGAGAACGTGAATCTGGAAAGTGAAACATATGATGTTCTGAGATAAAGGGCTGGAACCCTACGGGGAATTAGGAGTGGAACTCCTGGAAAGAAAAGGAATGGAACTGAGATGTAGTTTGTACTGTCTCTTGGGTACGCAGTACCAAGGGAAGTACCTGTACCTGTTTTAGTGCAGAGTGGGGCCAGCCGCCCCAGGGACCCGGGGTTAGGCTTGGCCGCTCTGTACCGACTTGTTGTCCCTCGTGTACGTAGTACCGAGGAGAGCTAGTAGTGTTAGGAGAGTACTAGCTACCCCACGGGCCCCGGGGTTCTGCTAGCCTCCTTCACCGACTTGTTAGGCCCACTAGGGCAAACCAGGGTAGTCAGGCGAGGGTGCGCGGACTGTGGAGGGGCAAGGCCCCGGTTTGGTTACTGTGAAGGGGTTGGACCCCTGTTACTGAGAGGGCTCTGCCCTGGTTCCGTGCTGTGCTTTGGGCGCACCCGTTAACGGAAACGACTGACCGCGTGCCAGTACGGGCTAGCTACCTGTGTGTTTATCGCGCGTGCCGTAGTCACCGTTACGTCTGTCAGTGACCTTGGGGTGGTTGACTGAGGGTAGGATCACCACGGGGGACTCTCCCGGCCAGGAGAGCACCACGTGCTACTTCTACTTTTGGAAAAGACTGCAATCAAGATCGTCCCACGAGGACATCCGAGATCAAGTAAAGGATCTGAGAAGTAAATAAAATAGTGAGAAAAATTGAAAGTTGTAAATAAAAGGAAGTAATAGAACATAACAGCTACTGTACACTCTACTGTTGCCTTTAGTTAGTTTGCCACTCTACTCAGCGTTTTGCTGACGTGTTACACTCGTTACCTTTTTCAGGACCAGGTGTTGAGCAGCCAGGGTCGACGGCTGCAGAGGACGCTGGGCCGAGTAGGGTCCAGTAGAGTTGCCACAGCTTTGTACCTTCTTTTGTTTCTGTTCTAGTGAGTAGTTTTGTTTCCGCTGTACCTTCTTTACCTGCAGTTTTTGTTATATGATAAATGTTGTTTTACTGTTGTGGTGGTGCCTACTGTAGTAGTTTCTTTCCTTACTGCTGTACTTTCTTACTGTTAGTTATATTCATGCTGAATGTGGTTTATTTTACTGTCTTTTGGTTACTTCCTCGTTGGACGACTGGGTCTTGGGATTAGTCGAGTCGGTCCGGTTCTCGTGTCTCGTAGGGACTCGGGAACCGGGTCGTTACAAGATGGTATCAGAGCAAGGTCGTCCCGAGAAGTGAATCAACTGACTGGAAAATAACCAATTCACATGTTTATAGCTAGAGTAGCCACCACAACATATCTCTTGACTTGAGCTCTTAGAAGTGTTGTTAGGTACCGTCTGTTTTGACGTTTCCGTTTTGTTTCGCGTCTCCTTGCAGGAGATGCCTCGTCGTGGGACTGGCGAGACTGGCCGCGGGCGCGGCCGAGGGCGAGGTCGGCGAGGTGGACGTGCTGTCGTTGATGTCTCGGTGGACCAGCCACCACTCCCTGGCATCCAGGCCCAGACCTCGCCAGACTGATACGGGATATTGTACGAGAGGAGCTCCACCCACCGCCCCGAGCACCTCCTCCTGGGGTTGCAGAGGGGGAGTCCTCTGTGGGGCCACGCGACGGACGCGGCGCTGGACACGAGGGAGGGGATGGGCCCCTGCCGCCCCCACCTTCCTCCGACACTTCTGTACACGAGACACCTTCGCCTGGAGGTGCACCAGCACCTCCCCTACAGCACCACTTCGAGCTTTTCGGACAGTTCCGGAAGCTGAAGCCCCCCTCCTTCAAGGGGGATGAGGACCCGACCGAGGCAGAGGACTGGCTTGAGCAGCTGGAGAAGATCTTCGACACCCTTCGCCCCCCGGTGGAGTGCCGCGTGGCCTTTGCCACGTACCAGCTGGAGAGTGCGGCACACCGGTGGTGGAGGGCGGTCCGGGGACAGGAGAGGGACGAGCCGACGTGGGACCAGTTCGTCACCCTCTTCTGCGAGCAGTACTTTCCCCAGACGTGGCAGGACCAGAGGAGGCGGGAGTTCCACACTCTCCGCCAAGGGACGATGACCGTGAGCGCGTACCGCACACGTTTCTTGGAGCTATCCCGCTTTGCAGCGACAGCGGTAGCCACTGAGGAGGAGCGCCTTTGGAGGTTCACCGAGGGGCTCCGGCCTGCGATCCGGGGGTATGTCAAACCCCTGAAGCTGCCGACGTTTTCGAGAGTGGTAGAGGCAGCCATGACTTACGAGGAGACCAACCCGTCCGCGCGAGAGACCGACGGCGGGCGGAAGAGGCCCTTTCAGCCAGACTTCTCACAGGGCCGGCGAGAACGGAGACACGTGGCGTCCGCAGGAGAGCCGTCACGTTGTGCAGGGCCATCAGTGGCCTTTGGGGGCCCTCGACAGGGGCCAGTCGCCAGCACCGGACCCCCGCCTAGCCGACAGCAGGGACTCACTGAGGGCGGGAGTCGGGTTCCCCTCTGCTACCAGTGTGGCCAGCCGGGCCACGTCAGGAGGGACTGCCCATCTAGGGCAGGAGGTCAGCAGATACTTCCCGCGCAGAGCACTGGAGGGCGCACAGGAGGCCGCTGTTTCCAGGCGCGAGGAGGAGGACCGCAGTCGCGAGGAGGGTACCGGCCAGCACCTACCCGTCCGACGCAGAGTGTGGCTGCTTCGTCCGCACCTAGAGCTGAGGGGCGTATCAACGCCCTAACACACAGGGACGCCAGAGCTTCGGGATCCGTGGTAGCAGGTATGGTTTCAGTTTCTGGCAGACTCGTTTACATGCTTTTCGATTCCGGCGCTACGCACTCGTTTGTCGCAGACAGTTTCGCAGTTAGTTTGGACCAGGATTATACATTGTTAGAGAACCCGTTCGTAATCAGAGGTCCGAGTGGTCAGCTGTTTGTAGCTGAGGAAGTGTACACGGGTTGCGGGGTCAGCATCGGGGGACACAGCCTGCCAGCTGACCTGATTATGATACAGATGGAGGACTTTGGGGTGATCCTGGGGATGGATTGGCTGTCCGCTTACCACGCATTGGTAGACTGCTTTGAGAGGAAGATTGTCTTCTCCATTCCGGAGTTGCCTTCCTTCGAGTTTCACGGGCAGCCAGTGGACGGAGGTTTCAGGTGCATTTCGGCACTTCGGGCGGCGAGACTTTTGAGCCAGGGGTGTGAGGGCTTCTTAGCTTGTGTGGTGGCAGAGCACAGCCCCGTGGCAGACTTCCAGAGCATCCCGGTGGTCAGAGAGTACCCCGACGTGTTTCCAGACGAGTTACCAGGACTACCGCCCGAGCGTGAGATCGAGTTTGAGATCTCACTAGTACCAGGGACCAGCCCCATCTCCACCGCGCCATACAGGATGGCACCGCTTGAGCTGCGAGAGCTCAAGTCTCAGTTGCAGGACCTTTTGGAGAAGGGTTTCGTGAGGCCCAGTGCGTCTCCCTGGGGAGCCCCGGTACTGTTTGTAAAGAAGAAGGATGGGACCCTACGCCTTTGTGTGGACTACCGACAGCTGAATAGGGTCACCATCAAGAACAGATATCCGCTGCCGAGGATTGACGATTTGTTTGACCAGTTGCGGGGTGCCACGGTGTTTTCCAAGATCGACTTGAGGTCTGGATACCACCAGTTGAGGATCAGGGAGACCGACGTCTCCAAGACAGCTTTCCGCACCCGGTACGGACACTACGAGTTTTTGGTCATGCCGTTTGGGCTGACCAATGCCCCCGCTGCTTTCATGGACCTGATGAACCGGGTGTTCAGACTGTACTTGGACCAGTTTGTGGTGGTTTTCATAGATGATGTACTCATCTATTCTAGAGATCGGACGGAGCACGGACAGCACTTGCGGATGGTTCTGGACACTCTGAGACGACGCAGGCTGTACGCCAAATACAGCAAGTGCGAGTTCTGGTTGAGGGAGGTGACCTTTTTGGGTCATGTGATCTCTGGAGACGGCCTGGCGGTGGACCCCGCCAAGGTCGAGGCAGTGCTCAGGTGGGAGAGACCGCGTTCAGTCACTGAGATTCACAGTTTCCTGGGACTGGCAGGTTACTACAGACGGTTCATCAGAGGGTTTTCGCAGATTGCACGTCCTATGACACAGTTGACTCGGAAGGATGTGCCTTTCACTTGGACAGACGCCTGTGAGGCGTGTTTTCTGGAGCTGAAGGAGAGGTTGACCTCGGCTCCCGTGCTCACCATTCCTGACAGTAGTGGCGGGTTCGTTGTGTACACGGACGCTTCCTTGCAGGGGTTAGGAGGTGTGCTCATGCAGAGGGGTCACGTGGTCGCTTACGCTTCGCGGCAACTGAAGCCCCATGAGCATACCTACCCTACCCACGACCTAGAGTTGGCAGCTGTTGTCTTCGCGCTGAAGACATGGAGGCACTACTTGTACGGTGAGACCTTCGAGATTTTTACAGATCACAAGAGCCTCAGATATCTTTTTGACCAGAAGGAGCTCAACATGAGACAGAGACGTTGGTTGGAGCTCCTGAAGGACTACGACTGCAGCATCTCCTACCACCCGGGAAAGGCCAATGTGGTGGCTGACGCCTTGAGCCGTAAGGCTCCCGCACGCTTGGCCAGTCTACAGTTACAGAGTTGGAGCCTTTTGGAGGAGGTGGGCAGTTGGCGACCTCTAGAGTTACGAGGGTACTGTGGGGCAGTGACGGTGACACGGCAGACCAGACCAGAGTTGATAGACCGCATCATCACGGGACAGATGGCCGATCCGTACTTGCAGTCTTTGCGCGACAGAGTACTGTCAGGGGACCCAGGGGACTTCTCTTTCACAGACCAGGTGTTACGCTTGAGGGGACGGCTGTGCGTCCCCAGAGACGAGGAGCTGTTGAGAGGGCTCCTGACGGAGGCACACGGTTCCAGATTCACCATACATCCCGGAAACACGAAAATGTACCATGACTTGAGACGCGAGTTCTGGTGGAGAGGGATGAAGCGGGATGTGGGTGAGTTCGTGCAGCAGTGCTTAGTGTGCCAGCAGGTGAAAGCCGAGCATCAGAGGCCTGCAGGGCCGCTTCAACCGCTTCCAGTGCCAGAGTGGAAGTGGGAGAGCATCACCATGGACTTGGTGGTGGGCTTACCTGTTACCCAGCGAGGACACGACGCGGTCTGGGTAATAGTGGATAGGTTGACGAAGACGGCACGATTCTTGCCGATCCGAGTCACTTTGGGACCAGCACAGTTGGCAGAGAGGTATATCCGTGATGTGGTGCGACTACACGGAGTTCCGCGGGAGATCGTATCCGACCGGGATACCCGCTTTACGTCCCAGTTTTGGGCTGAGTTTCAGCAGGCTTTGGGGACGAGGTTGAGGTTTAGCACGGCTTACCACCCCCAGACGGACGGACAGTCGGAAAGCACGATACAGACACTTGAGGATCTTTTGCGTGCCTGTGTACTAGACTGGAGGGGCTCTTGGGAGGAGCACCTGCCCCTGGCAGAGTTTGCATACAACAACAGTTATCACTCGAGCATCGGCATGGCTCCCTACGAGGCTCTGTACGGACGAAAATGCACGGCACCCTTGAGTTGGGTTGAGGTGGGGACCAAGTGGGAGGTTGGCCCCAGGTTGATCCGGCAGAGTCAGGAGGTAGTTGAACAGATCCACAGACGACTCCGCACTGTCAGGAGCAGACAGAAGAGCTACGCAGATCGCAGACGCAGAGAGGTGCAGTTCGAGGTTGGGGACCACGTCTTTCTTCGTGTTTCGCCCATGAAGGGCTTACAGCGGTTTGGGGTGAGAGGGAAGCTCGCGCCGAGGTTCGTGGGGCCCTTCGAGGTCCTGGAGCGGGTTGGACCCGTTGCTTACAGACTTGCCCTTCCCCCGCAGCTTTCTGGTGTGCACGACGTGTTCCACGTGTCCAACCTCAGGAAGTACGTAGCCGATCCCAGCCACGTACTGAGTCACGAGAGCGTCGAGGTGAGCGACGACCTGACCTACCCCGAGCGGCCAGTGCAGATCCTAGACCGAGCCGTCCGCAGGTTGAGACGAAAGCAAGTACCCCTGGTAAAGGTTTTGTGGAGGAGCCAGCGGTACGAGGAGGCTACCTGGGAGCCTGAGGCGGCAATGCGGGAGCGGTACCCAGAGCTTTTCGCGGGTACGTCTTTTCGGACCGGCTTCGGTCCTCTTTGAGTTTGTTATGGTTATTTGGACATCCTTTTTCCGCACCCTAGTTGGCGCAAGTTTCGGGGACGAAACTTCCTTTGAGTTTGTTATATTGTAACGAGCGCGTGCCCCAGACGTCTTTTAAGACGTCTGGGAGGTGGCCCAGACGTCTGTAAAGACGTCTGGGATCACATCCGGACGTCTGACCAGACGTCCGGGATAGTTTACAGACGTCTGGCGAACAGTTATGCTCGCACAGGATATTCGTCTGCGCGCCTGTGCGCGCAGACCTGCGATCCCGCATCTTCTCTGCGGCTGCAGGCGACTGCGACCGTCTCTCCCTCCTCTCCGCGCGGCGTTAAAAGGGGGAGGGGGCGCGCCTCCCCTCCCGTCTCCACCATCTTCCTCCTTCTCTCCTGCCTGTGCGCGAGAGCGAGCGGACGCGAGGGCGCAGCGGCAGCGGCGGGCGCAGTAGGCGCGGAGGAGCTGCGGCGTGCGAGGGCGGGGCTCTGCCGTGAGGGCGAGCTCGCCGGGAGCGGCTTGGCCGGCCGGCGGAGGGCGCAGGGGGCGCAGAGCGTCGCGGAGAGGGACCTGCTGCGGGCGGAGCAGCGGACGCGCGAGGTGCGACGCGGGCGGCGTCGCGAGCGGAGGCCGAGCGAGGTTCTGATTCTGGAAAAATCTCCAGAATCAGACGTCTGGACTGATATCCAGACGACAAGGTCGACGTCTGTGAGATCATACAGACGTCTGAAAGGTGAGTTCCGCTTTCTCCTTCTTTTTGTCAACTGACCGTACTGAGGGAGGAGGGTTGGCTGTGCGCAGGTGTTCGGATTCGTCATCCTTTGCGAATCAGACGTCTGGAAGTTGTACCAGACGGCGGGAGTGACCTCCAGACGTCCGGAGAGACCATCGGACGTCTGGGATCTAGGAGAGACGTCCCCACAGACTTCTGGACGTCCGGGGAACCAAGCCGAACAGGTAATTCTCTAATCCACCGTTTAAGACGTCTGGAAGGAGTTCCAGACGTCTGATTTTGCACAGTATTGTCTTTCTCGACCCGTTAGGGCCCGTTTGGGCTCCGTTTTCCGCGATTCGAGTTGCGTTCGTTTCAGAATTTATTCCTCTACCCGCCTACAGTAGCTATACACTGTTTTGAGACACTCCTTGTGTTTGATCCTTGTGATAGGACCTCGTTCGGTTGCCGTCTTGAGAGTCGCGGAGGCGCGCGGGATTCCCGACCACGCCCCCATTACTCCCGTTGTACCTGGTAGAGTGGTTTTAAGTATTAAAAAAAAATCTGTTAAAGTATGGAATCATAACTAGAACCTAGGGCATTGCATGAATCCTAGGAATGAGAAATGTATGGAATGATAGCTCCTAGGTGTTGCATGAATCCTAGGGCCGGAAAACTAGATTGTATGATAGATCCTAGGATATGGCATGAATCCTAGGATGGAAAAACTAGTGGAATGTATATTACTGCAGTCTTGGAAAAATGGAAAGGAATATATAAGCTGCCTGTGAAATTAATTAACAGCTGCCTGTTATGAACAAAGAAACATGTTTGAGATCATGGAAATTGAGAACGTGAATCTGGAAAGTGAAACATATGATGTTCTGAGATAAAGGGCTGGAACCCTACGGGGAATTAGGAGTGGAACTCCTGGAAAGAAAAGGAATGGAACTGAGATGTAGTTTGTACTGTCTCTTGGGTACGCAGTACCAAGGGAAGTACCTGTACCTGTTTTAGTGCAGAGTGGGGCCAGCCGCCCCAGGGACCCGGGGTTAGGCTTGGCCGCTCTGTACCGACTTGTTGTCCCTCGTGTACGTAGTACCGAGGAGAGCTAGTAGTGTTAGGAGAGTACTAGCTACCCCACGGGCCCCGGGGTTCTGCTAGCCTCCTTCACCGACTTGTTAGGCCCACTAGGGCAAACCAGGGTAGTCAGGCGAGGGTGCGCGGACTGTGGAGGGGCAAGGCCCCGGTTTGGTTACTGTGAAGGGGTTGGACCCCTGTTACTGAGAGGGCTCTGCCCTGGTTCCGTGCTGTGCTTTGGGCGCACCCGTTAACGGAAACGACTGACCGCGTGCCAGTACGGGCTAGCTACCTGTGCGTTTATCGCGCGTGCCGTAGTCACCGTTACGTCTGTCAGTGACCTTGGGGTGGTTGACTGAGGGTAGGATCACCACGGGGGACTCTCCCGGCCAGGAGAGCACCACGTGCTACTTCTACTTTTGGAAAAGACTGCAATCAAGATCGTCCCACGAGGACATCCGAGATCAAGTAAAGGATCTGAGAAGTAAATAAAATAGTGAGAAAAATTGAAAGTTGTAAATAAAAGGAAGTAATAGAACATAACAGCTACTGTACACTCTACTGTTGCCTTTAGTTAGTTTGCCACTCTACTCAGCGTTTTGCTGACGTGTTACACTCGTTACCTTTTTCAGGACCAGGTGTTGAGCAGCCAGGGTCGACGGCTGCAGAGGACGCTGGGCCGAGTAGGGTCCAGTAGAGTTGCCACAGCTTTGTACCTTCTTTTGTTTCTGTTCTAGTGAGTAGTTTTGTTTCCGCTGTACCTTCTTTACCTGCAGTTTTTGTTATATGATAAATGTTGTTTTACTGTTGTGGTGGTGCCTACTGTAGTAGTTTCTTTCCTTACTGCTGTACTTTCTTACTGTTAGTTATATTCATGCTGAATGTGGTTTATTTTACTGTCTTTTGGTTACTTCCTCGTTGGACGACTGGGTCTTGGGATTAGTCGAGTCGGTCCGGTTCTCGTGTCTCGTAGGGACTCGGGAACCGGGTCGTTACAAGTAAGGTTTTGTAATTCCCTACTCGGAGGGGGTGAGATCAACGTGACGTAAAAAATGCGGAAAAGATAATAAACAATCTTACAAAATTCAATCACACAAGGTACACAATAATTTTTAGGTGAAAATCCAAACCGGGTGAAAACCATCACCTAACCCTCTCGAATTAGGATTTTTCGATCAACCAAGTTAATCAAATCAACTAAATGAATCACTTTAAATGAGGGTGATTCAACCTCAATTACATCTACGCTACAAGTGCGAGGGTAGCGTTCCTCAACCCCTTCTCTTCACGAGAAGGATTTTGTCCCACGAAGGAGACGGGAATTCACAAAGCGAATACCCAACCAAATAACAAAGATAAAATAAACAACAATAGTCCTATAGAGCCAACAAAGATTTAAACCTAGCTTCTATAGGAATTAGGAAACTCCCCTTTGCAAGGAATGCATTGAATCGATGTCACGGGTGCGTGAGCCACGCGACGACGCAACGTCACTCTCGTGAACTACGGCGGGAGAGCGGGTGCGCAAAGACTTGATGCTTTCAAGATGTAGAGCTTGAGCTTGGAGAGCAAGGGCTTCTCTTGGACACAAAAGAGTGTCAAAAGTGTATCTAGGTGTCTTTTGATGTCTCTAGGTGTGTCTTGGTGTGCAAGAGGTTCCTTTCTATTTATAAGGGCCTTAGGAAGGCTTTGGAAGGCTTAGAAAAGCTTCCATAGCCATTGGGAGCAAAGCCCAAGAGAATCAGGCCGAAATCAGGAACAATGATTGCACTGACAGGGTTATCAGACGTTTGATCTTGGAATCAGACATCTGGAAGATCACTTTAAGACGTCTGGGAACAACATCAGACGTCTGATTTAGGCGGGTTTCTTCCTGACTTGGATCAGATCTAAACAGGGTTCTAATGCAAGTCCATCAGACGACATACATGACGTCTGGCACTAGGTCTGGACGTCTGGAAACCTACTTTTTTGTGGGAATGGATTTCCAAGAAAGTGCAACGGCTAGAAAATCTCTGAGAAGAGATTTTGGGTCAGCCGAGGCAAAACGGTCATTTATCAGACGTCTGGAAAAGCTTAAGGACGTCTGATAAGGCTCTAACGGTCAGATCTTCAGTGTTTGTTAAGCCAGCCAACGGTCCATTAATTGGACGTCTGGCAATTCCATCAGACGTCTTCTAAGACGTCTGGACTAAGGTCTGGACGTCTGATTTCATCAGACATAACTACCAAGTCCAGCCTAAATGTTTATTAGACGTCTTAAAACACATTATCAGACGTCTGATCTTGGAATTAGATGTCTGGAAATGCTGTTTGAACCTTATATTGGTTTTCTATGTTCTCTACAGAAAACCTAAGTATCCTAGGGTTGTGCTGGTGTTCCTAGGACTACTATTAGGGTACTTTGAGGCTCTTTAACATGAATCTAAGTAACAAAAATAAAGAACAACAAAAGAAACGAAAATACAACGAGTACAAGAGAAGGAAATCTATCCTATTCTTCATCTCCTTCCTTCTTCAATATATTGCTCCTCGCGAATCTCCTCTGTTCTCCATCAATGTAACGACCCGATTCCCAAGTCCTTACGAGACACGAGAACCGGACCGACTCGACTAAACCCAAGACCTGGTCGTCCAACGAGGAAGTAACCAAAAGAGCAGTAAAATAAACCACATTCAGCATGAATATAACTAACAGTAAAAAAATACAGCAATAAAGAAAGAAACCACTACAGTATATACCACCACAACAGTAGAACAACAGTCATAACATAATATGGAACTGCAGGTAAAGAAAAGTACAGCGGAAACAATAACTACTCACTACAATGGAACCAAAAAGAGGTACAAGAGAACAGTGGTAACTCTACTGGACCCTACTCGGCCCAGCGTCCTCTGTAGCCGCTGACCTGGCTACTCAACACCTGGTCCTGAAAGGTAACGAGTGTAACACGTCAGCAAAACGCTGAGTAGAGTGGCAGCTAAAATAAAGAAACAGTAAAGTGTACAGTAGCTGTTTTAATTTTCTTTCTTCTTTTATTTAGGCCTTTCTATTGTTTCACAATTTATCTATTTCTCAGATCCTTCACTTGATCTCGAATGTTCCTCGTGGGAACGATCTTGATTGCGGTCTTTTCCGAATAGTAGAAGTAGCACGTGGTGCTCTCCTGGCCGGGAGAGTCCCCCGTGGTGATCCTACTCTCAGTCAACCACCCCAAGGTCACTGACAGACGTAACGGTGACTACGGCACGCGCGGTAAACGCACGGGTAGCTAACCCGCACTGGCATGCGGTCAGTCGTTTCCGTTAATGGGTGCGCCCAAAGCACAGCACGGAACCAGTACAGGGCAGAGCCCTCTCAGTAACAAGGGTCCAACCCCTCCACAGTAACCAAACAGGGGTCTTGCCCCTCCACAGTCCGCGCACCCTCGCCTGACTACCCTGGTTTGCCCCAGTGGGCCTAACAAGTCGGTGTAGGAGGTTAGCAGAACCCTGGGGCCCGTGGGGTAGCTAGTACCTCCCTACACTAGTAGCTCTCCTCGGTACTACGTACACGAGGGTCAGCAAGTCGGTACAGACTGGCCAGTCCTAACCCCGGGTCCCTGGGGCAGCTGGCTTCGCTCTGCACTAAACAGGGGGACAGTCGCTCTCCTTGGTACTCCGTACTCAAGGGCCAGCTCACTTCCCCAATTCTATTCCATTCACTTTCCAGGAGTTCTACTCCTAATTCCCCGTAGGGTTCCAGCTCTTTTAACTTAGAACATCCAGGTTTCACTTTCCAGTTTCACGTTCTTACAATCCATGTTCTCAATCATGTTTATTTATTCATAGCAGGCAGCTGTTAATTCAATTCACAGGCAGCTATTATTTCCTTTCCACATTTTCCAAGACTGCAGTATTCATGCATTCCACTAGTTTTCCCGTCCTAGGATTCATGCCATATCCTAGGATCTATCATACAATCTAGTTTTCCAACCCTAGGATTCATGCAACACCCTAGGATCTACCATTCAATCTATTTCTCATTCCTAGGATTCATGCAATGTCCTAGGTTCTATTTATGATTTCATAATTTAACAGATTATACTTAAAGCCACTCTACCGGTTACAACAGGCGAACTGGGGGCGTGATCGGGAATCCCGTGTGCCTCCGCAACCCCCGAGACTGCAACGGAACGGGGTCCTATCACAAGGATCAAACACAAGGAATTTCTCAAAATAGTATACAGCTACTGTAGACGGGTAGAGGATGTAATTCCGAAAAGCACGCAACTCGAATGCGGAAAACGGACTCCGAACGGGCCCTAAACGGGTCGAAACGACGAAACAGTGCAAAATCAGACGTCTGGAACTTATTCCAGACGTCTTAAAAAGTGGATCAGGAGTTACCTTGCTCTGCGTGGCCTCTCAGACGTCCAGAAGCCTGCGGGGGCGTCTGGCCTAGTTCCCAGACGTCCGATGGTCACCCCGAACGTCTGGAAGTCGCTCCAGTCGTCTGGCACTACAGCCAGACGTCTGATTCACGTTGGATGCAAATCTCTGACCCTGCGCATACCCATTTCCTCTCTCTCTTAGTACGGTCAATCGAAGAAAACGAAGAAGACGGAATAACTCACCTTTCAGACGTCTGGACAATCTTCCAGACATCGTTCCCATCGTCTGGCTAGAATCCCAGACGTCTGATTCTGGAAAAGTTTCCAGAACCAGGGCGTGACTCGCCCTCCGCTCGCAACGCCTGGCCGCGCCGCGCCTCGTCCGCCTGCTGCTCGAGCCGCAGCAGTCCTCCCGCGTCGCTCCGCGCCCGCTGCGCCCCCCGCCGGCCGGCCCTAGTAGCCCCGGCGAGCTCACCCTCACGGCCGAGCGCTTCTTCCTACACGCAACACCTCCTCCCACGCTCACCGCGGCTGTCGCTGCCGCCGCCTCACTCGCGCTCGCTCTCGCGCACCGGCTGGAAGGAGAAGAGGAAGGGAACGGAGATGACGGGAGTGAGGGAGAGGGCGTGGCCTTTTAAGGCCGTGCGAGGAGGAGAGAGAGCGCGACAGAGGGTAGCCTGCGGCCGCAAGAGAGAGGGAAAAAGAGAGGGAGAGAGAGCGTACGCAGGTCTGCACGCTCAGGCGCGCAGATGAAACACGCGTGCCGAAATAACTGATTCCCAGACGTCTGGAAGTGGTTCCAGATGTCTGGTCCGACGTTTGGGCCACCTCCCAGACGTCTTAAAAGACGTCTGAAGTGGCTCATTCGTAACAATCAAGCTCCTCCAATCTGTCCTGGATGCGAGCTCGAACTCCATCTAATCACGTCTCCATTTGCAATTGACCTAAAATCTAAGACTCCAAGTGCAAATGTTAAATGACACGTGTTTTGTTATCATCAAAACAAATGATTGTGGTGCTCTAGCACCAACAGGTTTTGCCCCCTTTTTTTTAGAGTATAAATAGAGAGGGAGGTCCCTAGTAGAGGGGGACTCCTCCCTGAGAGAGCGAGCGAGATCATGTAATATCATGGAACCTCCATGAGTCCTAGTGCATAGTTGGGAGTCCTGTCCTCCCCCAGACGTACATCCCTTATGGTAGAACTAGGTCACCAAACCTTTGTCCTCCTCTGTATGTGCTTAGTTTTTTCTTTACCTCCCTACGCGATAGATGATTAATGGCTAAGTAGCGCCTCCTACATTAACAAATCTGTTGGTGGCCTTTCGAGGCCCATCAAATGGTGCTGTCTGGGGGAAGAGTCAACAAAAGAGTCGTCACTCTGCAGAGCATCCAATTGCTGGGAGAAAGGGCCCCTCCGGTGCCTTGCTACGGCCCCCCTGAGTGAGAATTGTTGTGGTGGTTGTAACCACCCGTGGTCCCACTCGCAGCCTTCCTCCCTTTGGAGGTGCTCAGTTGTGACGCGGCGTCTACATGCCCTAGTGACCTCGGCTCGTTTGCCAAGATCCCTAAGCTGGACCCTCCTTCCTGGAGGTGCGGCCCGATTAAGAGGAACCAAGAGCCAAGTTCGGCTACCCTAGATACACGCCATTGCGTGTGCTGCCTGCCCACGTGGGAAAGAGAAAATGGAGGTCCCCCGTTGGAAGCACCTAGAGAGTCTGCCAAGGCCTGGCATGAAAGAACGACGGACCCTACCTCATGCACTACTCCTTGAGGAGGTATCCTTGAGATAAGCTAGCGCTCGACTGCCCCAAGGGGAGTTCCCACCAGGCTCCTCCAGCGGCACCCACCCAGCGAGTGCTTGCATGTGGATCGTTGCCTAGCCAGTCGGATAGCCCACCGAGGGTGTAAAGAGAAGGTCCCGGGAATGCTTCGCCAAGCACTCAGGGACTGAGGGCAACCCCAAGAGGCTATCGGGAGCCGAGCAGCAGAGGGTCGGGCACGCTTGGTCTCGCCTGGGTTAGCTCGAGGCTCGGCATTACGATAAGGGAGGCCCCATGAGGTGACGGACCCTCGATGCCCCAAGTTGGGTCATTCGGTTCGTGAACACGGGCACGATGCCCTCGACCGCGGGTTAGAATACCCAACAAGGAACCGCGGAGTGAGTTAACTCCTCCAGTGAATCAGACAAAAGTTGTGGCAGCAACCACGACCCCGCTGAGGGGGAGAGTACTCCCGGACAGGCGTGCCCTTGTGCCTGCATGCGAATACGGTTCCTTCCACAAGAGAAGAATCGCCTCTCCCAATGTAGCAACCGGCCCCCAGGGGGTCGCAATTGCAGATTGCGTGGCGTAGAGGAGTTCCTCCAGGAACACACCCCCTCGGCCACGCACCGAGTGGGCGTGCTTGAGGGGAATCAACCCACCGAAGTTTGCAGCGGTGGACCCCATCGAGGAAGAGCCCTCAAGAGAACGCACCCCCCTGGTTGTTGGTCAGGCGGGCATGCTATGAGGGGGGCTAGCCTATGAACGAGGACCTGTTAACCCGACTGCCGATGGCCGACATGGCCTCTTGGGCAAAACTGAGATCCAAGCAGGTTAGCACCCTGTCCCAGCAATCAGGCGATATCACCCTGGCTCCCCCGCCTGACAGACATCACCGCCAAGCCCTGATGATGACGCTCGCGTTGCCCGAGGTCCTCTCCTACTGATGTTTGAGCACATCAACACAGAGGTTAAGGTAACCTCGGGCCAACGTTACCCCAGGCATTTGAGCCCCTCCTTCTGAGTCAGCTCTCCCTAGGTACCTCCCTCTTGACTGTTATTCGGGCAAGGAAGATACGACCAAGTCTCCTCGCAGAATTTGACGGAGCATCCAGGATCGTCTCGGCAAGAGTCTCCTCCCTTCAAGGCAACACCAAGCCCTTCGAAAAACATGTTCCCCTTGTCATGGGCCAGGTGGAAGTCACCGCTGCAGTACCTGTGGAGGTCCGAGGCCTCTGCCTTTGGCATCCTGTGTGCATCAGTGCACAGACCAAGGCAACTTCTAGGAGCGATGACGCCAAAAATGGGTCCACATCCCACCTAACCAACCTCCAACGGTAATGCCCACAGCTCTTTGAGACGCTTGGGCCGGGCTGCCTCCTAGGCTACCCATCCTAGGTCGCCCTGCCTGTAGCACCTTCACCACTCTGACGAAAACGCCTTCATCTCCTCCTGATAGCCATTTTGGTTGTGGACCTCTGGCAATCAAGGAAAAGGGAGAGGGAAGGGAATGACCCTCCTCTGACCAACTTGGAAGGGGACGGGCACCTCAACTAGGTTGCCATACTTAAGGCGGCCAAGTAGACGGTAGAATCAGGCGGCCTGGTTGGCTAACCACTGGTATGCCCCCGCCTCTAGGTCCTCCCGTTACGTGCCTAACTCCCTCAAAGGATAAGCACCAGACATGGAGGAGCTGTGACCAGATGCAAGCCCCCCAGAATCGAGGTGGAGTAACTTGAGAAGCCCATGAGAAGAAGGAAAAGGGAAGCCAAGTCTGTGCAATCCAGCAAGGGGTTAATCCAGCTAACTTACCGAGCGACTTCGGATTGTAGCCAGACTCTTCAGCTGCGGGATCCCCTTGCCTTCTCTTCTTTCCTCATGATGCCAACCAAGCTTGTCGAGGTAAAGGGAAATCTCGCTCCTTCCAAGGGCCCAGGGGTGATAACCCCCCAGAGGGCCGGACATGCCAAAAAATGGCCCCGTAAGGCTATCAAGGGCCGTGGCATCCTCAGAAAGGTGGCCAACATTGGGTACCCCTTATGCACGTGGTGCCTGCTACACATGGAGCTGACCTGTAACCGCCAGACTCGACGTTTGGGGCCTCTACCTTACCACAACGGTGATAAGAGGCCCGACCTGTCCTACCAAGGGCACGGTCTTACCTATCGCGATAGTCTGCCGCTGTTCGGAATAGCTGGCTCTCGCCCCATACCCTCGCCTGGCAATTTTCCTCGAGGAGATGGCAAGGATCAGCATCAACCTGACGAGTCACCCCCTAAGGTCGGCACGAACTTGGACGAACGCGCCTAGTGTTCCATGTACTGTCGCCTCTTTAATCCAGCAAGCCACCTCTTAAGGTGGGCGAGAACTCGGATAGACGCGTCCGATGTTCCCTCCACTGCTGCATCCTTAGGTTGGCAAGCCACCTCTTAAGGTGGGTGAGAACTTGGACGGACAGGTCCAACGTTCCTTCCCTTGCCGCCTCTTTAGCCCAGCAACCCACCTCTTAAGGTGGGTAAGAACTCGGATGAACGCATCCGACTTTCCTTCCTTTGTTGCCCCTTTAAGCTGACAAGCCACCTCTTAAGGTGGTCGAGAACTCAAACGAACGCGTCTGACGTTCCTTCCATTGTCAACTCTTCAAGCTGGCAAGCCACTTCTTAGGGTCGGTAAGAACTTAGACGGACGTGCCTGATGTTCCACGCATTGCCTCCTCTTTAGGCCGGCAAGCTACTTCCTAAGGTCGACGAGAACTCGAACAGACATGTCCGGTGTTCCATCCATTGTCGCCTCTTTAGGCTCGTGAGCCACCTCTCAAGGTCGGAAAAAGCTCAAATGCACGTGCCCAACGTATTGCCACCTCCTTGGACCGACACAAACCTGAACAGGCGTGTGCGATGATCTTTATCTTGCCGCCTCACAAGGTTGGCACAAATTCGGGCAAACCCACCAAACTCTCTCTTATACTGCCACTTGTCCAAGCTAGCATGTTATCTCTTCGGTTGGCCAGGGGTTAGGCAAACTCACCCCCCGAACCTGGGAATAGCCGCCTCTTATGGCTGGCACAAGCCACCTTCGATGGCTGCCTTAAACCCGTATCGAGGCACTCGCACCTCATTTACCGGCTGCCAGAGTGTCATCTATGAGAAACTGCAGAACTAGGGCTTCCACACCCCACAATCCAATGATTAGGACACCAACTCCCCGGGATGGTAAGGACTCAGGCCCATGCACCTTGAAGTTCCACACATCGCCTGTAAGCAGAACCCTAACTGCTCCACCTGTAGGGGCATCTGCCCACTAAAGCAAATGGCGAGGGTTCGGGCCATCTTGCCCAACGGCAACCATATTGGCCACCAAAAGCTGAGATAGGACCTTAGGGCCCCGTGTCACGAAGCGACCATAGCGCTGGCTTGGACCCCTGCTCTCCAAGCCCTACTTGGTGCGCTCTCGGATCCTCGCCAGCGAGAGTCTGAGAGCCACTCTTAACTCTTGTCGCCACCTTCCAACGTTGGCCCCACTTCATGGCCACCCTCTACGGAAGGCTGTAGGTGATAGTCATCTTCAAGGGTCGGCCCATGCAAAAATCCCCCTGCGCTTGCCTCGCCCAGGGGCACAACTGGGTAGGTAAGTGCCCAGTGGTATCACACCCTACTGCTATGACCTTGGAGTCACTCCTTGCGAGAGTGGGCTCACCAGCAGAATAGCCATGTCCAGAAAATGGTCGAGCCGCTCACCACTTTCGTGAATATGGTGGCACCCCCCGACAGCCAACTTCCACGTCCTCACCATTGCGAAGAGGCCGAGGTGACAGACAGGTTCAAGAACCGGGTCCGAATTAGCCCTTGCGAGATTTTTGCCAGGCTCTTCAGCCTCGGCTAATCGATCCCACCCTGATGACTCCACCAAGCCTCATCTAGCCAAGGGATCCACCTACTCAAGCAACAATTATCCAGCCATGATAAGAGGCCAAGGTTGAGGCTCGAAAAACTCTCAAAGTCGACTCCCCCGGACGTCTGTGGCTGGCATGGCTCTCGAGGAAGCAACAGACCTAAAATAGCACACACCTATAAGGCCCTCCAGCAGATCCTACCTTAGGGCTCCCTTGTCAAGGATAGGCCCTCCTGCATTGGACACTTCTGTCCAATCCCCACGAGGGACATGCAGCAAACACCACCAAGGATGGACCTATCCCAACCAAGGGGTCTCTCAGGAGACTCGACTAAACACCCCCCTAGATAAGGGGGTAGGCCTTAAGAAGAAGTGTCTCAACTCCTCGCGGCCCTCAACAAAAGGATAGAGCGACAACATTGCCAAAGCGACCATAGCTCCTTGGCCCTCCCCCACCTAGATAGAAGGGCTCGGGCGGCACCAATGGAGCTGGAGCACCCTCTTAACTTCGCCTTAGGAATATACGAAGGACAAGGGCTCCCCGCCCTAAAGTCGCCCAAGCAGGCAGGGACTCTCTGCCCCCTCCTTCTATCACCCTACAAGGAGAATGGTGGAACCAAGGCTCCTGTGCTGCATGTTCCAGCAGTTGTGGGGCTAGCCCCTCGGGCTGGTAAGGACTCGAGCCCCCGCGCTCTGAGGTTCAACACACCTCCTACTGATGAGAGTCTAGGCCACCTTGCCTTGAGAAGCATCTGCCCACCAAAATGAGTGGTGAGGGTCCAGGCCACCTCGACTAACGATCACCACATTGGCAAAGGGGCACGAGCTTGGCCTTCCATGCCCTGAAACCACCTTTCCATTTAGGCTAACTCCCAAGGTCGGTCCCCCTTCTTGGCCACCCTTCAAGGAAGGCCCTCATAGCCTCGATGCAACTTCTCGCCCAAAGAGAATGTCCTCCCCTTGCCTGCTGACAGATAGCGGCGATTCTTGCGCGTGTTTTGAAAATAGAGATTTCATCGAAGTATAGTGCGCGAAAACGCTTGTCAAAGATAATTTGTAAGAATAACGAGACTTGAGTCCCGGTCGTTCGTCTCTAGGAGGCGTTATGGAAATGCAAATTCGAAATTGCTCTCGCTCGCTCTACATGCTTAAAATCGCATGTTGGTTTATGGTTATTACGTATTGATGCACGACATGCTTAGTTGCCAGAATATCAGAAATTAAAACATGTAACTTCAATCACACCAAAGGATGATAACTAGGCACATGGCGATTTTCAACATATATATTCATATATATAAAAGATGATGATGATATCAGAGTTGCAGAGCACAGGTAGAGAAATTCTTGTACAGGGAAATCAAACTACTCGCTACCAGAAAACGACTGCATACATGAATCTATGGGAGGATTTTGCATGCATCATTGGGGAAGAATACAGAGCTACACTACTAAGCAGTAAATAAAGCATGTAAATCTAAGAAGAACTATAATCTAGTCTAGCAGAAATAAGGGCATTCAGAGGTGGCTCCGATGGCCTTTGAATGGTTGAGAGGAGAAGGAGGGGAGGCCAATGGTGCTTAGGCTGACCCTTGGAGAGAGGTTGAGGAGGTGATCCAACATCTTGGCGTGGAGATGGTGGTGGCCATGGTGATGCTACTCGTGGAGATGGAGTGGAGGTGGATGTGGAATGAAACTAAGCTATGGAGCCAAGAGTGAATGGGTGCAAATGGCCACCCCTTAGGTCATTTTATAGACCTAAGGGAGGCTCTCTAGAGAAGTGTGGAACTCTCTAGAGAGAGCTCCAAGAGTGGCAGGCCAAGGAGAGAGGGAAGGTGGTTTTTAGATCCACCATTTGTGGATCTACAATTTGAATGTCTCTTGGTGTGGCGCCACCTTTGGAAGAACCTAGAATACTCTAAGTCGTGTGGGAGTGCGTGAATGGGTGTGTGTGTGTGGCTGTGCCCTATGTGGCTAGGTGGCCTAGGTTAGGTCCTAAGGGGTTTGGGTTAGTGTAGGTCTTAAATTAGGGTTGCAAACCCTAATTGCTAAGGAGGAAATGCAATTAAACTTAACAAAAGTTTAATTGAATGAGTGTGAACCTAATTGAGAGTGAAATAACTCAATTAGTTTGGGCTTAGGTCAATTGGACTCTCATTGAGTCCAATTTGACTTGTATGGGTTGAGATCTGAGCTCAATTGGACTCTATGAGTCCAATTGACTAGGAAATGGTAATTGACTATGATCTAAGTCAATTAGGTTTAGTGAGGACCTAATTAGGTCCTTAGGGAGGTCTAGAGGTGATGTATTAGGGTTAAGGCACCTTAATTTAGGTTCCTAGTGGGTTAGAATCGGGTTTAGGGAGTTAGAGATCTAAGATCAAGGCTTTAATCTCAAAATAGGAACTAGAGAGCAGTTCCAGACGTGCAATAATAGTATCAGACGACTTATATTCAAAAATCAGAAGTCCAGACTTCAAGTCTGGATGTTTAATCAGAGTTAGGAAGGTTTCAAGGTTCTGTCTTGGGTATTCTGCAGAAATTGGACGTCTGACCAAGTGTTTGGACGTCCAATAACACTGCAAAAGTGGGTTTAAGGTGTGCGGGAGTTGGCTACGGGTTCTGGATGTCCTATTACTTATCTGGACGTTCAGATAGAGGTTGGAATTAGGGTTTTAAGGTTTCTTAGGGTGCGGTGACCTACTCTAAGGGTGGCTAAGGCTTGGGGAAGCTTCTAGGCTGTCCTAGGGCTAGGATGGACCTAAGTTCTTCATAATTTATTACTTTATTCCTACTTAAAGAATAGCATACCTTAACTCCCTCACATTATTATCTACTATATCTAATCTAGGTCTTCCACGCCAGCTTTGCTGCAACACCAGTTATTCTTTATTTTTCAGATCCAGCTTCAGATCTAGCTTATGATCAGCTTATTACCTGCAATTGATATAATGCACCTAATCAGTACATTATAGCATTATTTTATGCATAGCTAAAAGAAAGTAATAAAGGTGCTAGTAATGTTTATGCATACATGAATTACCCTAACTTATGCTAAGTCCTAGCCTAATTTAGGTCAATTAAGACCTATAATTGCTGCTCAATCACCTGCTAAGGGGAGCAAATGGACCAAGCATCGGGTAACTAGTTGGTCCATGAAGGATGCAAAGAAGGCCTCCAAGGAAAACCCATCTGCGCCTTTACGATGCTAGCCATAAGCACCCGACCACTATTGCGGATGGCCCTCTCCACGAGCATCCCAATAGGCCCCGCCAACAATATGCTGGAAGGAGATAACAAGAGGAGCCTCTATGCCAAGTCATTTGAGCAAGCGCAAGGGATCAAGCAAGGCCTCCTAAAATGTGGTTCACGAAACTTGTGAGAGCAAATCCCATGCAAAAAATACATCCTCACACTTGACATACAAGCAGTCCATACAAGGAATAAAAGAATTTTTCTTTTATTTCCTTTACAAGAAACATCGACTGTTACATCCCCTGGATTATTGCCTCCGACTAAATTACAGTTGGCAAAAGATAAATTAATACAAGGAAAAGTTAGCACCAGTCATCACGACTCAGCAGCCTTACCCCAGCTCTTCAGTCCCACTCACTTTCGACAACGCAGTTGATAGTGTGGCATCAAGACTAGCGGGCCCTACAGCGTGAACTAGCTCCTCGGCAAAGGTCTATCTTTTTCCAGCCAACACCGCACCCACAAGACAGACCCCCGACCAAGCAGGATGAACTCCCCCTCAGTCCTATCCACAGAGGAAGGAGGACTGACCTAGGAATGCCATAGGCGGAGTGGCAAGTCTTGGTGGGCCAGGGCATCTGTGCAAGGCAGGTGCAGTGGCCTAGTCGTGCGAGCTACCATCCCATACATCAGTGAGGCGGTCCATGTGGTTGAGGCCATATGGTCTTTGGCAGGCCGTCCATGCGGGAATAGCCAGTTGAGCTCAACTGCCTAGGCAGACACCTGCACGATGAGCCCTGCCCCACTTCTGCCAGGGCAAGGTACCCTCCCACTAGAGGAGCTACTAGCAGAAGCACCCTCTGCTCCACCCTTGTGGAGTCACCAAGGGACCCGAGGAAAGCGGTGGAAGCGTCGAGCCTCCATAAAGGCACGACCTTCACCTAGGCCCTGGGGCCTCCACATGCGACCAAAGGGGATGGTACTGCCAGTGGAACGTCCCCCACCTCAGTCCACAAGGACGGATGCGGCTGACTCCCTCACAATGGATGCCCCGTTGGATTCACCCTACGGGCACCTTAAGAGGGCCTGCTCTGCCCCTTCTTGGCTTATTGCCCGCTCCCCATTGAGCTCCTTGCGAGCAAGAGGCCCACCCCTTCACACCTCTCCAAGAAAGCTTCCCCCATGAGGGATGGCCCCCTGCCCGAGAGAAGTCATCGCGACACCTGATATTGCCCGGCAAAGAAAACACCCAGAAACCTGCACTAGGAAAACAAGACAAGTTAGCTACGCAGGAGGGAGGGGAGGCCACATCAAAAGAGGGAGGCTCTTACCTTAACCCGTGTGTTGAGTGGGGGCATGAAGAGGGGTTCACCTCCATCTGAAGAGCTGCACATAACTGCTCTTCGCCTGCTCCGCCGAATACGCAGAAGTTCAGTGATAAAGCCCTATCCAAGGAGCAAACGAGTCATAAACATTCTTCCCCATGACTCTTAAGTCCTTCAAGCACGTCCATGGACGATGAGAGGCGGTGAAGCAAGGCCCAAATCGGGCCTCTACTTATAGCCCCATCTCACGAGCTCTTGAGGGCGGTAACATCTTTCCACCCTGCCCCTGCGGGTCACCAATTCCTAAGGAACCGAATCCTCCAAGATTTGGCACGGACTCCGCGGCTGCATAAATGCATTGATAAAACCACTGGTCAAGGACGCCCGCACGTTATTACACGACAGACATCCCAAAAGCCTTTCACGCCTTTTTAGAAAGGCCCGATGCTTTGGGCCATGTCCTTTCACGGCAATAATGTCACCTCAGCATCTCAATTAGGTGAACTGCCACCTCTTAAGGTCGACACTGGCTCGAGTGAATAGGATGCCGCCTCCCAAGGCAGGTAAAGGCTCAGGCTCATATGCCCCTCACCAAAATTCTGCCACCTCCTAAGATAGGCACTGGCTCGAGCCAATATGCCTCACAACTAACTTCTGCCGCCTCTTAAGGCCGGCATCGGCTCGTGTGCCCCACTTCGAAGTTGATACTACCTCATACGGCTAGCTCGAACTCGGGATTACACTCCTGCATTTCTGCCTCGGAACATGTCACTCTGTAAAGTCGGCGTGAGCTCGGGCTTATACGCCTTAACAAGGAACCTCTTCCAAGCAACTGGAAGCAGGCGAAGGCCACACAACTCCATTATAGATGTTCTCCCCACTGCAGCACTATAGGAAGAACATCTGGAGGCATCATCTACAGCAGAGTTTTGGCTACTCTCACTACTCTCTCAGCAGTTCACATTAATCAGAGAGTGGGGGCATATGATGAGGGGCAAGAATTGCCCTCAGATCCAAAACTTTGCTCATGACCCGATAAAGGATTCGACTATTCGACCATAGGTTGTATGGTGGAACCAGCCCAACCCATCTCACCCAGACTAGCTGAACTCCACCAGAACCGACCCAGCTTGCCAAAAGATTTAGTGCATCATGGGCAGAAGATATGATAAGATGGGCCTGACCCCCTACGCCCTGACAGCTACCATGTAACCTGGAAGCTAGGGGTACTAGGACTCCCCCCGAGAGAGGGAGCAAGATCATCTAATATCATCGAACCTCCATGAGTTCTAATACATAGTTGAAAGTCCTATCCTCCCCCCAGACGTATACCCCTTGCAGTAGAACTAGGTCACTAAACCTTTATTCCCCTCTGTGTGTGCTTAGTTTTCACTTTACCTCCCTATGGGATGGATGATTAATGGCTAAGTAGCGCCTCCTACACTACCAAATCTGATGGTGGCATTTCGAGGCTCATCATAGGTTGATATTGAGTAATCTAGGATTTTCATTTAAATTGAATGTTAATTCTTAATTAAAGATTCTAATTTCAGCCCCATTTCAATTACAAGGGTTTTGACGGAAATAAATGTAATCTAAACATTCTAAAAATCATTTAAAAATTTTATAAGGTTTAGAATAATCAATTTGACAAAAGGAACCTATTTTGACATTAAATAGGAACCTAGCCAGGTATTTGATACATTTTGGTTCAAATGATAAATTGACCATTCAAATTTTGTCAAAACCTAAAATTGAAGTCACTATTAAATTTCTTGTGTTTAAATTAGGTTACCATAAAAAAATTGGGTTCATTTGGACTTCATTTTCACCTATCTAGCCCTCAATTTTCAAATATCTTTCACTCAGGTCCAAATTCCTCTCTTTTAGGTCCTTGGATGACATCATGCTGACATCACCCCTTCCTCCTCCTCCAGCAGCGAGTGAAGCTCACGAGATGCTTGTCGAGCACAACTTCACATGCAGATTGGTCGTGACTCACTCGTTGAAATCCTCCTAACTTCAGCTGAGCTCTTCCTTGATCATCTGAGTGTTGTTTGCCATAGAGAATGGGCGCATTCGCCAACCAACGTGATCGCTATCCACTGTCGAAGTGGCCATTGGACCTCGCTTTGACTTTGTCGCTTGAGCCACGAAAGGGCCACGTAGCGTCTACAACCAACCGAGCTCGATCAACTTCCCCTGGTGCTTGTCGTCGAGTTTTTGGTGTGCTACACCCCTTCCTCTATCTTCCTTGAAAGCGACCATTAACGCCGACCTTGGAGCTTCTCTGACCACCTTCGTCACTGTGCATCACCAGCAAGTGAGGGTGTGGATCAACTACGCTCGTCGTCACCGTGCTTCTTGCCAACGAAGGTGGTTTTTTCTCCCTCATTCTTTGCTCCAACACCTTCGTCGGACCCCCCCTTCTTCCTTGCATCCATCCGGCCAATGTTGGATGCATCCTCTCCCCCTTCATCCACTCTTAGGTAGTCTCTTATCTTCCCTTATCTCTGTAGTGTAAATTAGGTCTTTTAGATATAGGAATCAACCTATAATCCATCACCATTACCACCTTCTCTCCTATGTCCGGTGAGGCACACTTCCTCGTTTCACTCACCGACCCCACAAGCTTCGTCTCAACAAGAGGATCAGAAGCCCTCAACAAATTTGGGCTTTCGAACTTCCCGTCGTCCACTGAGCACACCCACTGGCCACCGTCCTCCTTGCATCCGTCCGATTGCCTCCGACGTCCACGCACCGAATCACACCACCACCTTAGCAAGGTCAAGGCGGAGGTTCCTATGTATTTGACTTAGGCTAAGAGGTCGTATTCTCCTTGTAGGGATCCCGTCGGAGCTCGCCGGACCCATCATCTTCTCCATCGTCGATAGACGTCCCAGCCTTGCCGATCTTTAATCGGCCACCACCATTCGGTCGGTGAAGCTTCGGTAAGCCCCTCGGCCTTTGCGTGATGACATCCTATAGCCGGATTGAAACTTCGCACCTCCACCGACCATGAAGAAGGAAGAAAGCTTCCTCTTCTAACACTTGCTAGTAAGGGTGCTGCAGGGACCTCTTTGTAGAGGAAGGGAAAATCATAGGGACTAGATTGTATAGATCCAAGGACTGAAATGCAATAAAATCAGTTTGTCTAAGGACTGATTTGCATTGTGTGCTAATTTAGTTCATGCTCTAGGTTTTAAATGAACTTTTATTGCAAGATCTTGTTCAATCATTATTGATATCAATTACTTAACGCTTAGCTCTCATTTACATTCAATTAATCTTGATTGAATGATATATAATTGAAATATATTTTTCTCAATTGAATTATATAGTTGTGTGATTAATTTTTGCTGAACTAGATCTCTTGCATAGAATTTCAAATTGATTATATCTAGTTCTTGAGCTTGACATTTGAAATAGTGGTATTCGTGTACTTTTTGCTCTTAGCGAATGACCTCGGATTACTCTCATAATTTAAGAATATAAATTTTAAATGTTAATTTCTCTTTAGTCACCTATACTTCGACACGGAACTTTAGTGCGTTAACAGTAGCGGTGGAGAGGGCGTTCGGCAAGGAGGTGAAGACTTGGAGGATGGTGACGTGCTAGGGTTTCTCGTGAGGGGGAAGGTTAGGGAGTGTTGTAGGTGTGGTAAAGACAAACGAGGGAGAGCGGGAGAGACTTGAGTTGAGGAGCCGTTGGATTTCTTTTTTTGTAAGTTTGGATGGGTAAAATGGTGGATCTGTTCATTAGGTTTCTCCAGTCGAACTGGGTTTTCACTAGTTACACCAACTTGGGACCCTTCAAAAACTAGCTGATCAGATCCAATTTTTAAAACCTTACTGAAAATACATAATATTCTATTAATGTTTGATGCCTCTTTTAATGTTATTATAAATTAAAAGCATATTAGCTAGAGAGTTTTGGTGAGATATGTGAATACCACCATTGCATTTGGATATTTCAAAGCCAAGAAAATATGATGGGAAGCCAAGCTCTTGTATAGGGAACTCCTTATGCATAGCTACCAAGAGGGACTGCATAGGCGCTTTGGAGGAACTAGTGAGTAATATATCATCAACATAGATGAGCATATACATAACATGTGAAGTTGTTTTAGAAATGTATAGAGATGTGTCAGTCTTGGAACCAATAAAGCCATGAGCTAAAAGGAACTCTGTCAATCTTTTAAACCATATTCTGGGGGCTTGTTTAAGGGCAAAAAGAGAGTGGTTTTTCGTGCACGCATAGGTTGGATAGCCAGGATGAAGAAAGCCTTGAGGTTATGTCATGAAAACGTCCTCTTCTAAGTTGTGGATAGGCAGGATGAAGAAAGCCATGGAAAAAAGCATTTTGGATGCCCAACTGGGTAATAAATCATTGATTTATTAAGACAAGACTAAAGAGAAGTCGAATGGTAGTGGAATTGACCACAAGGCTGAATGTTTCTGAATAATCAAGCCCTTCAACTTGGTGAAACCCCTTTACAACTAATAATTAATCCCTTCAACTAGTGGTGGTCAATTTTGCCAGTGGGTTTCCTTTTGATGTGATATATCCATTTATTCCATACTAAAATGGTAGAGGAAGGATAGGGTACTAATTGTCCATGTTTGATTGCATTGAAGAGCATTGAATTCATCATGAATATATAGTAGCAACCCAAGCCTTATTCTTGCTAGCCTGCATGTAGCTGCTCGTCATAAAGATGGTGTAAAGAAAATGGTTGGGGATGCAATGATGCTGAGAATATCTTCTTCTTACTAATACTGTGCATGGATCGAGTAGTCATGGGGTGAGTTCTTTATGGTATTAGAGTCTAGGGTGTAGGATGTGGTGGAGGATTTGATGATGGTGGAGTAGGAGGTGTGGTTGATGGGGATGGTGGTGAAGGATACAAATGTGATAAGGGGATAGGATTTGTTGAAGAAGGGATGGAGGTGTGTAAGGAGCGATATATATTTGGTGAAATTGGAAGTAGAGCAGTGGGTTGGTTGTTTTGGTGGAATTGTTTTAAGTGGGAATGAGGAGTCATCAAATGTGAAATGGCAGGCTATGATGATTTTGTTGATGTATGGATTAACACAATGACAGTTCTTATAGTGGAGGGTGTAGCCTAGAAAAATATGGAGGGATAAGCGAGGTTGTAGTTTGTGTATAGGCATAGGATGGGATAGCACACACAACCAAAGGTGTGAAGAAATTTGTAATCAGGAGGTGTTTGAAAGAGGAGTGTGTGGGGAGGGGTGCTATATGTGGTAGGAGAGGATAGATAGTTGATGATAATGGCAGCAATACGAAAGGCAAATGTCTAATACTCAAAAGGGACTACAACATGACTAAGCATAGCTAATGTTGTCTTAGTAAGGTGTTGATTCTTATGCTTAGCTTTACCATTTTGTTCAGATGTGTATGGAGCTGAGGTTCTATGCACAACACTATTTGATTTGTACCAATGTCTGATAGCATGGTATTTAGTTCCTTTGTCAATTTGAATGGCATGTATGGGCTACTGAAATTGATTTTTAACATAACTAACAAAATGCTAGAAGGCCTGAGAGATTTGATCCTTAGTATGAAGAGTAAAAGCCCATGTCTATTTACTGAAATCATATATAATTGTGGGACAATATCAATGCCCTTGATAAGATAAAATTGGTGACATCCAAACATCTAAATGTATTAATCAACAAGGGAGAGATCGATATTGTTGGCAGTACATATCAGGAGTTTGTGATGCATTTTTGCTTGATGACAATGATGTATCGAAAATTCATCGCAAAAATATTTGAGTTTTCAAAATCCGTCATCGTAGTGTAATTTGTGAGAAAATTCGAATAATCAAATAATATTTATCGAAACTCAAAAGGAGTCTCGGGTCAAACACGGGGAGGCTATGCTGATTCAAAATCTATAATTATATTTTTCTTTTGTAATTTTTGTTTAAAGATGAGATAATCACAATGATTCTATTCTACTTGCAATATAAACATTATAACGAAAGAGAGAGAGAGAGAAAAGAAAGAATAACTTTTATAATCAAAATAATGTTATTACAACTACAACTAGAAAGTAGGAAATCTAATCTAGAAAGTGATAAAGAGAAGGGGGAGAGAAGTTATCCTCCTTGACGGCTGCTTGGAGGACGAGCTGGACGGATGTCGCTTGGAAGGAGAGCGAAGATGGATAATAGAGGACATATCGGGAAGAACCATGGGTGAGGCAGGGTGTCATGATCATGGGATCCACTTCTGGAATGGGGGCAAGAAGACAACTACAGGTGCTCCACGAACGGGGTGAGAAGTGGACAAAATTTTGATTTTTACTCTAGAGGAGCATCCCGGGTTTGGGACAAGTTTCTTTAAAGCTTAGGAGAGGAAGAGAGATGAAGGGATGAGAAGAATGTGGGGGTCATAGGGCCTTTTTATAGGTGTAGAGGTTGGGGGCAAAAATGTCTTTTAAGGTTTAGAATATTAAATGCATTAGCCTTTAGTGACAGATATAAATGTCATTGAAGGCTAAACATGGGTGTAGCACGCGCGCACGCTCCCGCCTCCTCACCTTTAGCTACTTCAATGCTTCTCCACGTTTAAACAACCTTAGCCGTTCGATCGTGAGATCGGATGGCTTAGGATGCATCCGCGTTCGCGCCTTCATTGCATGCTTAATGCACGGGCATGCGATTGCACGTTCGAATGCGCGTCTGATTGCGCGTGCGTGAATCGCGGCATCTGGGTACACCACGTAGCGCTTGCATCTACCACCTGCTCGAGATCCAATGGCAGGATTTGAGCCGCACCCGTCTACGCCTTCGATTTGAGGCGCATGGGGGCTCGACCCTACGACCTCTGCTTCACGAGCATGCGCGAGACCAATGCGCCAAGCCTTCCTTTGAGGCGCGTTCTCAACTGCGGTGCGCATGTTGAGGAGAGGAAGTGTAGCAGTGATCCTTGGGCAGTTTGGGCAGATGAGATGGCGCCACGTGGTGCCATCTTAGCCGTCCATTTTCTCTAACTTGTAGATGGTGCCACGGATATTGGATTGGACCGATTTTCATGTCGTTGGGCTACGATCGTTGATCCGAACCCATCCGTGCAATCGGATTTGTCATCTGAAGTATGGATTTACACCGCCTAGTCCCTTGATCTCAGATCGTTCTCGGACTGTATTTGATGGTACGGAAGTTCGATCAGGGCGATCTTGGAGTCGTTGAACTCCAATCATCGCCTGATCAGATTTATACGGTTGGATCTTCAATCCGAGGCTCCAATCAAATATCGCCTTGACCCTGGCCACTAAAAAGAGCAAATTACTATACAATTTGTACAATTTGACCTAAATGCATGATGATGTATGTTATGCAATATTTACAATGCATGATACTTCTACGGTACTAAGAACATGCAGAAATAGACATTTTAGGTTACTTAGATGCATACACATCAGACACACGTCACAAACTTCAGTATATGAAGTAGGTGTAATAAGTAGTTGATAATGAGAATTGACATGTCTAACAACATTTTTATGTGCATGACCAAAGCAATTGTGCCAGACTTAAAAGGGGTGCTTCTCAGAAACAAATATTGTTAGAGAGGTGATGAAATCTTTGGATGAAGTTGTATGCACAATATCAAAAGGAAGCCAATTTTGATAAAGTCCATGAACAACATGTCCTCTAATGAGAGGAGTCTTTGTTTTTAGGTCCTTGACAACTAGATGCTGGGGATAAATATTGAAATAACACTGGTTATCATTTGTGAATTTGTAGATAAATATGAGATTCTTGGAAGCATCGGGCACACAAACAACATTATGTAGAGGTAATGATTTTATGTGAAGCATTAATAAACTTGGTGCCAATATGACTTATATAGAAATCTTGACCATTTCCAAATTAAACCTCATTGGAGCCTATATATTCATTGAAGAGATCCAAATTTGCAAAGGAGTTGGTCAGGTGATGAGTTGCAGTAGAGTTGGTGTGTTGTAGTCAAGGGGTGACAGTAGCTACAGTGTTAAGTTGAGAGGGGCATAGAAGTATCATAATGATAAAAGCATGTGGTGGCCTAATGATTTGTGCAATCACAAATCTAGCAAGGATCAGAGAAACGTGGAGAAGCACAACCACAGGTCCACAACCTTGGGTTGTAGTAGAGTTGTTACTATGACCCAAGGGAGGATTAAATGGTGGATTGTATGTTTGAAATCCACAACCATGATTTGTGTGGCCTCAATGGCCAAAACTTCCTTGAAATTAAGAGGTTCGAGAAGCTTGATTAATGTCAATAATATTATGGTATTTGTGTAGATGCTACCCATGATTGAGAAGAAGACTAAGCACATCATTTAGGGGAGGAATAACATAGTTACTTGTAATAATTGTAATAACGGATTCATAATCTGGTCCTAAGCCACTCAATAGTGCTAGGAGTAGATCTTCATCAGATATTGGTTTACCGCACATTACAAGGTTGGTAGTAAGCTTCTGAGCTTGAGTGAAGTAATTAGGGATGGAGAGATCACCTTTCTTGGTGGCATGTAAATATGTTTAGTGGCATAGATTAACTAACTCAAGACAAGTTGATCTCTCCCTTTTCATTTAGTATGTTCAGGATTAATACTAGTAGATTGGCCATTAGAATCAAATAAAAATTGATAAGGAGCCTTGTTGGTGCCATCAACTATGCCCATGAGATCATAAGTGTTAAGGATTGGCACCGATTGAGCTTTCTAGAGTTGGTAATTAGAGGAAGAAAGTTTAAAAGGCATGTCATTATGAATAGTTGTAGGACGAAGGTCGGAACCGTTTCCTTAAGAAGAATCGCCATTATTGTTGACTAATGAAGATGAGGCATTTGAAAAGGAGAGAAATAATGAGCTTAGTATCTTATCCAAAGCTCTGATACTGTACTAGAGTTACTTTATGCATAACAGAGATAAAGAGAGAGGGAGAAGTTGGAAGATGGTGGAAATGGAGTTGAGGTTTCAAATCCTCTACTCACGACATCAGCTCCTATTTATAAGAGAGTTTGTTATAGATAAACCAATGTTAGGTCGCCACATGACAGTGGCCAGGTTATTAGGATAATTGGCTATCGCCATTAACAATGAGTATATCTTAAGCTGAAATGTTGTCAAATTTCTTCATCCTTTTTTCCTTAGTTATGGCCCTACTTCTTTCTAATCCTTTCTTTTAGGTAATAGATTCTTTCCTAAATGTTGTATGAGGTATATTTTAGATCACATCCAAAAGTTTACTTATTTAGATAATTAAATTTAAATATTAAGTCAATGAAAATGATATATTTAATAATCGAGTCAAACTATCGATATCGGAAATGATATGAGAAATTTTTAAGCAGGAAAAAGATCTCCTAACTTGGTGAAGTGCTATCCAGTTTGATCTGAACTTATCATTGGAGATTACATAAGGGACATTGGATTTGATCAAGTACGATGAAAAAAGAAAATTCTAGATACCTATAAAATAATTATTTGCATAAAATAACAGCAAAAGTTTCATTACTTATTTTGAAGATCGTTGATCCTTAACTCAGAGCCACAAAATTCTTCATATGTGATAATCAAGTAAATTTATTTTTACTGATATTTTTTATTTTTACCTAGCAATAACAATGAAGGTCCCCTTGGTACCATGCGGATAGGAGGCAGTATGGGAGCGTATGGCTCTTGATTCCCCCAAAAATAAAAAATTATACTCCATGAAAATTGTTGACGTGTGGTTCGATGGAAAATTATATAAAACTAACCAAAGCAGATGCCCAAAGATCCATTTCTTCTCTGTCATATCCCCTCCGGTCCACCAAACCTTTCGGCCGTACGAGGAAGCTCGGCCTTTCGCCTGCCGAAAGCGGACAGTGTTCAGATACCCCGCGGAGTATGTCCTCTTCCACCGATGGAGCACGCTCACCTATAAAGGTTGGTCCCCACAGATGTACGATCGTACGGCTAAGGGTCAAATATGGACTGCGTACATCTTTCGCCAAACTGTTCCGCGCGACACCGCATCAAAACCCCGCCAATAGGGTCTGCGATTGGTGCCAATATTGTAGATCATTTGGTACCGATTTTGTGTTTGGCATCTATTATTTCCAAATCGTGCCATTGTAGAATTAAGGGTGTAATTTTAGGTTTTGTCAATTTCACCTCCTTTCCTGAAAAATTATCTAATTTTATATGTTAATTTTATCAACTTCTTTTTAATTAATTTTCTACTTATTCTATTAATTTATTCTACCAAATAAATATTTTAAATAAATAAAACTTCCTAATTCATTTGATAAAATAATAAATCTAACTGAACTTTTCAGCAAAATAAAATTTCTTTATTTCTTTTGATTTTAATTTTTATTCTTCTTATAATTCTCCTTATCCAAGAGGAGAAAGAAATGCAGATGATTACCCAAAAGCTCATGTGTTGGTGTCGAAAAAAAGAGCTAATGCTTTTTGTTGACCAGTTGGTTATTGGCTTTTCTTTTTTCTTTTTCCTTTTTTTGCAAGTGAACACTATACAGCAGCCATTACATGGAAATTGGGGGGAGATCCAGGAACCTGTAAATGACAACGTAGACAATACCTAGCAAGAACATGAGATGGCAAGATCTGTTGACCTTGTGTAAGGAGAATCCAGCATTCAATTTAAGTAGTAAAGAGCATTGTTGAACTAAGCTTCAATTCTTCCAATCAAACTACTGAAGGGTTGATATTTGTCTTATGGGATTCATGGCATCAGATACAATTACCACCTCTCATAAGTCAACATGTAAGGCCAGATGCAGGCCTTTGAGAATAGCCCAATTTTTGCTTCTTCACTTGAAATGGAATGAATTTGACATGCACAACATCTGACACGAATTCCCACTAAATTAAATAAAATTGCAACTACCATAGAATGGGAATTTCCCACCGCTGCATCAACTTTAATTGTCATGGAGTTTAAAGGCCCTGAATCAGGAACCTTAAACACAGTGTTCCTCTGAATCTGAACATGGGGAAAAGTATTTTGAATATTTTGATAAGATGCATAAAACTCTCCCATGTTCAGAGCATGCTGAATCACCGACAATGGGGTGGGCATAACCCCCTGCTTTAGTATCTGACATCGATGTAACCAAATTGCATGAAGTGTATAAAAAGCTAAATACTTCGGGTATCCAGCTTCAAGTAACATTTGATCAATCTTGTGAAGGGAATTCCACCAATGTGAGTCCAACGAATTGTCTCTGAGACCCCAAAAGAACCATATCGCTTTCGCAAATGAGCATTCCTAGATGATGTGATCCTAACTTTCATTTTGCAAAGGACATAAAGGACATAGGACCTCAAAAATATGAAATCTTTTAATCAACTCAACTCTCAAGGGCAGTGCCCCAACTAAAGCTTTTCAAAGAAAATTTTTTGTTCTAGGAGCCAAATCATTAAGGCCCCATTTGGTAAGGGGAATAAGCAGAGGAATAAGAAAAAAGTGGAACAAATAGTAGAATAAGTGAGTTAACTCTTTTGGATGCTTTGGCATGTTAAAGTTATTCCACAGAGAGGGTGGAATAACTTTATCCCGTGTTAAGTCTACTTAACCCGCCATAAGTTCTAGGCATGTTAAGTGATGTGTTAAACACTTAACACGCCAAACAAACACTGCCTAAGAGACCATAATTTCCTGCAGCACAGTAACTGCTAATCAGAGAGACCCGCAAAAATCCCCTGCTAAAAAAGCTAGTCATATATTCTGATTTAACGGTAAAGATCCCCTTGGGATGGGGTTTCCATACCAAAAGATCTTCCCCACAATGAATAGGAGTTTGTAGAATAGCTTAAGTTGATCCCTGATTGAAAGCATTAATAACCAAATTCTCATTCCAACTGGTACAATCTGAATTTAATAGATTAGCTTCCCTGTTTGTCTGCAGGAAGTATCTCTAGTCAATAAAGGTAAACTATCTGAGAGGATCCAATTATCACACCAAATATTAATTTTCAAATCATTTACAACAAGCTATTTAGAAGAATTCTTCAAATTCTTAACACCACCTAAAGCTTTCATGAAAGATGAGTCAAATGGCTTAGGAGAATGAAATGACCCTCTCTAGGGGTCATTTGGGTTCTTCCTAAACTTTAGGGGCTTTGGTGTAAAATTTCGTGCACCAGGAAATCCACGTAGGGACCTCTTCTGAGTTATTTTGGCTCGTAGGGGGCTTAACGTAAATTTTACACCCCTACCTCTCACCTTTTTGACCCCACGTAAAAACTCTAAAAACTTAGGACTAATTTTGCAATTTTCTTGAAACCCTACAGTCCTAAAACCCTACCCGCTACCCTTTAAAAGCCCCTCTCCTCGATTCCTGCACCCCATTCTCCCTATTCCTAGCGACGCACCATCTCCACCTCCAGCGAGAGAGGGAGGGAGTGAGGGGTTGAGTGGAGAGGGTGGGAGCTTGAAGCAACTACGGGAACAGTCTGCATGCTGTTGTGAAGCGGGTGTTTTACGCAAGGCGCTTGGGTGGGGTCTTCTACGAGGGGTGCATGCGTGGAGTGGGCAAACCTATGGCCATCAGATGTCCGCAATGCCCTGCGGATTCCTGTGGATGGCCAAAACGAGCTCCAGACATTCGGAGGTGAGTGGGGCATGAGGCACGACTTGCCCAAGGTGCTTGCGGCGTGTTTGGGCTTGGAGCACGAGCCTTCGTGGGGAAGCAGCACTCACGCAGGGGAGATTGCAAGGGGGAGCGCATGCGCATGGCATCGAGGCATTTTTGGATGTCTAAGGGGGGCACCAGATGTCTAGGTAAGGTCTCGGATGGCTAGGACTGGCAGCAGATGACGGAGGGGGGAGCAAGAACCTTAGGTGGGGTCTTGCATGCATTTAAGACGTCTGGGATTCACTCCAAACGTTTGATATCAACAAGGGGTGCACGCCTGCTGCAGACGGGCAGTCGATCCAGCTAGACCAACTCGCTTGGTTCGATTCAAGCGAGCCAAGAAGGGTTTTTGGGCCAGTTCAAGGCCCAAACAAGGTCGGAATCGTGCAACCAAGGTATTGTTGGAAAGCTCTTGATTTATCCTACATTTTAGAGCCGTTTCTACACTGTTTTGAATTAATTTTGTATGCTGAAATGTCGATCAACATGTTTGATGCTTGTTTGACCCTTAATTTGGTGTAGGCCCCAATTCCACTGCACATACGGGACCCGCTGCTCATGCCCCCATATCTCCCATACCTCTAGGTAGAGTGATCTTCTTCTACCTTTCATCATTGATTCGGTTAAGGGAATGTCAAAATAGAGATTTCCGTTTGAAACCTAAATTATGAAACACAAGTTTGAAGCCATTTATGCCCCGTTTAGTTACGGAAAATGACGACCGCCACCCTAGCCATTCGGGTTAGGTATTAAGTTAATAACTTAATACAGGGTTGTTTGCTAAATGTGTATGATGTCATAGGGCATGCTCGATATGAAATAAACCTTGAGAATGAGAATGATGCATGCTTATGTTCAATGCATGGACCTTGTTGGATATAACCTAAACGTAAAAGATGTTTGCTTTCTCTTAATGGATGGAACTACCATTGAATGAATTGGTAATAGCAATAGTTAAGACATACTTGAACCCTAAGGTATACTAGAAGAATAAAATTATTTGTTCTGGTACGAACTAGGATAATGATGGAATAACTTGTCTACAGTGTGGTATGACTGTTGCTTGGATTCTAGTTTGGGGACGAGTTGGCCATCATGTATATATGTACCAACGAGAGCTATTCACCCCTTGTGTAGGGAGAGAGTTAGCCTTTCCTTGGGTTGTAACCCAAGGTAGGAATGGCCTCCCTACACCAACTCCTGTTAGGCTCATGGGGCCAACCAGGATAGTCGGGCGAGGGTATGCAGACTGGTGAGGGGTGCAACCCCTGTTCTGTTATGTGTTATACCACTTACTGTGTACACGTTAGTGGAAAGGACTGATCGCGTGCCGGTGTGGGATAGCTTCCCGTGCATTTATCGTGCATGCCGTAGTCACAGCTACGTCGCGACCATGACCCCGGGGTGGTAGACCAGGTGTGGGACAAATGTAGGGTGTTCTCTTGCCTAGGAGAGTACCACATGCACGTCTTGCATCGCGGGAAAAACTGCAACAAGATCTCGCCTAGGAGAGTACCACACCAGTCTACAGTGTGGTATGACTGTTGCTTGGATTCTAGTTTGGGGGCGAGTTGGCCATTGTGTATATACGTACCGAGGAGAGCTATTCACCCCTTGTGTAGGGAGAGAGCTAGCCTTTCCTTGGGTTGGAACCCAGGGTAGGAATGCCTCCCAACACCGATTCCTGTTAGGCTCACGGGGCCAACCAGGATAGTCGGGCGAGGGTACGCAGACTGGTGAGGGGTGCAACCCCTGTTCTGTTATGTGTTATACCACTTACTGTGTACACGTTAGCGGAAAGGACTGATTGCATGCCGGTGTGGGATAGCTTCCCGTGTGTTTATCACACGTGTCGTAGTCACCGCTATGTCGCGACCATGACCCCAGGGTGGTAGACCAGGTGTGGGACAAACGTAGGGTGTTCTCTCATCTAGGAGAGTACCACGTGCATGTCCTGCATCGCGGGAAAAACTGCAACAAGATCATTCCGTTAGGGAACATGTGAACCAAGAGATAACGAGACCCTTTGTTAGAATTTTCGAAACACAAAATAGCTAGTACCTAGAAATGGAAACAAAATATGAATTTGTGTGAAACGTTTACAATTACTTGAAATGCTTACTATTTTTAAATTCAAATGCATTAGTTATTTTGCACTTGCCACTCTACTCAGCTTTTGCTGACAACTGCCCCATACGTTCAGGTTAGGGAGGCAAGTAGCCAGTACCACCGGTTGTAAAGGGTGTTGGGCCTTGTTGAGCCCAACCTTAGTTTGGTTCAGTTTTTCGCTGTGGTTGGATTTGTACTTCTACTATTGTGAGTACTCTTGTTTTGAGCCATTTGTTACGTTTTTGTTCTCTGCTTTGGTTGTGATGGCTATGTGGAAGTTTTGCTATCCTCTTGAGATACCGCTTACAGTCTTTTCCTCAGTTTCTGTCTTCAATTAAGTTCTAGCTATGTTACATGTGTGGATTGCTTTCTCTTTGTGACGTTATTTTTCATTGGGTGACTGGGTCTTGGGTTGGTCGAGGCACCCCGACCTCACGATTCACGTGGAGCCGAGTTTGGGTTGTAACAGAGCATACCCCCAAAATTTCCCCTGCGGATAGTAAATACCTTGCATAAACTTCTGCCAATAGTCCCCTTCATTATAAAGCAACGACCAAGCTGTCTTCATTAGGAGGTGTTTGCATGCTAAATCAGGGTTTAAAAATCACTCTGTTGCAATATAGCTGAAAATAACTCATGAACAAATATAATTTATAACTTGAATATAAATCCAAGGTTGAACACAGGGAGCAAGTGTTGCAATTAATCTCAAGATCACAATTATAAGCAAAAAGATAGCAATGTAATAACAATTTTAAGCATAAATGATATAGATAAAGATTGAAGAGTCAATGTGGCAAAAAGATTAAGGTAAAATGGTGATTTGAATCACCAATTACCCTACTACAATTATACTCAAATAATGCTACAGTATCAATCAACAAAATGCCTATACCAAGGAATATATCACAATAGAACATTCAAAATAGTATAAAAGGCCTTCTAACAAGTAGAGGAACTCACAAGGAAAACACCGATATCTTGTTTGCGTAAAACGGACCTCAAACAGACCCTAAATGGGTCAAAAACAAGACTGTAGACCTAAATCAGACATCTGGCACAAGGTCCAGATGTCTTAAAAGTAACCAAAAACTCACCTCAGGTTGTGCATCAACCTCAAACGTTAAGAACCTCTTCTTGACTGTTTGGACCCAACTCTAGATGTCCGACCTCTCCTTTAGACGTCTGGGAGTGCTTCTGGTCATCTGGTAAGCTATCCAGACATCCGAATCACGTGGGAGGGCATGTCCCATGCCTTCCCGAAGCTGTCTCTGCACGCGACAGGCAAATCAACCGCTTTTAGCCATGCAGATCGAGGCTGCGGTGCGGCCTGCATGGTCGTATCTGCAAAAGGAACGTACCTTCGCACAATACTACTTTCAGACGTCTGGTGTTGTCACCAGACATCCACTTCGTCGTCTGGACGTCATGCCAGACATCTGATTATGGGAAAAACCCAGAATCAGAATGATCTGCTTCTCTCCCTCGTCTCACGTAGCCGCCGCCTCGCCTCCTCGCTTGCAGCTCCGGCTGCAGCAAGTGTCGGGGACGTCTCCCTCGACGCTCTCCTCCTCCTGCACGTGCTGTTCCGATTGTGTGTCCTCTAGCGAGCTCCCACGAGCTCACGAGCTCAAGCTCTTCCTCCTCTCCTCACGCCGCCTCTCCTCCTCGTCGCCCACTCTTGCACTTTCTCTCGCGCTCGCCCCTCTTGCTGCAGTGGAGAGGGAGAAAGGAGGGTGGTTGTGGTGAAGTGGGGAATAAAGGAAGAGGGGGAGAGGGGTTTTATAAGGGTGCATTAGGGTTCGGATGGGGGGAAGAGAAGAGGGAAGAAAGAGAAGGGCAGTACTGTCTGCGTGTAGCCTGTGCGTAGATGCGAAGTCACGTGCCAAATTTTTAATTTCCAGACATCTGGAAATGTGTCCAGACGTCTAACCAACCGTCTGACCGACCGTCTAGACGTCTTAAAGGGCTCCAGACAGAACAAGTCTTTACATCATAACAAACTTAAAGGAAGTTTCATCCTCGAAACTTGAGCTAGCTAGGGTGTGGAAAAAAAACTATATACGCATAACAAACTTAAAGAGGACCGAAGCCGGTCCGAAAAGACGTACCCTTAAAAATCTCCAGGTATCACTCTCGCATCGCCGCGTCAGGCTCCCAGGTAGCCTCCTCGTACCTCTGGCTCCTCCACAGGACCTTCACCAAGGGTACCTGCTTCCGTCTCAAACTCCGGATGGCTCTGTCTAATATCTATACTAGTTTCTCGGGGTAGGTCAGGTCGTCACCTACCTCGACACTCTCGTGGCTCAGAACATGACTGGGATTGGCGACGTACTTCCTGAGGTTGGACATGTGGAACATGTCGTGCACACTAGAAAGTTGGGGAGGAAGGGCAAGCTTGTAAGCAACGGATCCTACTCACTCCAGGACCTCAAAGGGCCCCACAAACCTTGGTGCAAGCTTCCCTTTCACCCCAAAACACTGCAGGCCCTTCATGGGAAAAACACGAAGAAAGACGTGATCCCCAACCTCGAACTGCACCTCTCTGTGGTTCCAATCGACATAACTCTTCTGTCTGCTCCTGACAGTGCGAAGTTGTCTGTGAATCTACTCTATCACCTCTTGACTCTGCCGGATCAGCCTGGGGCCAACCTCCCACTTGGTCCCCACCTCAACCCAACTCAAGGGCGCAGTACACCTCCGTCTGTACAGAGCCTCGTAGGGTACCATGCCAATACTCGAGTGATAGCTGTTATTATATGCAAACTCTGCCAGGGGTAAGTGCTCTTCCCAAGAGCCCCTCCAGTCTGGTACACAGGCGCACAAAATATCCTCAAGTGTCTGTATCGTGCACTCTGATTGTCCGTCCGTCTGGGGGTGGTACGCCATACTGAACCTCAACCGTGTCCCCAAGGCCTGCTGAAACTCAGCCCAAAACTGGGAAGTGAAACAGGTATCCCAGTAGGATACAATCTCATGTGGAACTTCGTGCAGACATACCACGTCACGAATATACTTTCTGCCAACTGCGCTGGTCCTAAGGTGACCCGGATCGGCAAGAAACGTGCCGTCTTCGTTAATCTGTCTACAATCACTCAGACTGCATTGTGTCATCGCTGGATAACGAGTAAGCCCACCACCAAGTCCATGGTGATGCTCTCCCACTTCCACTCTGGCACAGGAAGTGGCTGCAACAGCCCTGCAGTCCTTTGAAGCTCGGCCTTTACCTGCTGGCACACCAAACACTGCTGAACGAACTCACCTACATCCCGCTTCATCCATCTCCACCAAAAGTCATGTCTCAGATCATGATACATCTTCGTGTTCCCGGGATGTATGGTGAACCTGGACTCGTGTGCCTCTGTCAGAAGCTCTCTCAACAACTCCTCGTCCCTGGGAACACACAAACGTCCCCTCATGCGCAGCACCTCGTTTGTAAAAGAGAAGTCTCCTAGGTCCCCTAACAGTACTCTATCTCGCAACGACTGCAGATACGGATCTGTCATCTATCCTGTGATGATGCGGTCTATCAGCTCTGGTCTCGTCTGTCGTATCACTGTCACTGCCTCACAATGCCCCTGTAGCTCTAGGGGTCGCCAACTGCCCAACTCCTCCATAAGTCTCCAACTTTGTACCTGTAAGTTGGCCAAGTGGGCAGGCACCTTCCGGTTCAAGGCGTCAGCTACCACATTGGCCTTCCTCGGATGGTAGGAGATGCTGCAGTCATAGTCCTTCAGGAGCTCTAACCAACGTCTCTATCTCATGTTAAGCTCCTTCTGATCAAACAAATACCTGAGGCTCTTATGATCCGTGAATATCCCAAAAGTCTCACTGTAAAGGTAGTGCCTCCATATCTTCAGTGCGAAGACAACAGCTGCCAGCTCTAAGTCATGGGTAGGGTAGCTATGCTCATGGGGCTTTAGTTGCCATGAAGCGTAAGCGACAACGTGACCCCGCTGCGTGAGCACACCCCCTAACCTTTGCAGTGAAGCGTCCGTGTAGACAACGAAATCGCCGCTGCTATCTAGGATGGTCAGCACAGGAGCCAAAGTCAGCCTCTCCTTCAACTTCTGAAAACATGCCTCACAAGCGTCTGTCCAAGAAAAGGGCACGTCCTTCCGGGTCAACTGAGTCATAGGACGTGCAATCTGCAAGAAACCTCTGATAAACTGCCAGTAGTAACCTACCAGTCCCAAGAAACTGCGTATCTCTGTCACTGTATGTGGCCTCTCCCACCTGAGTACTGCCTCTACCTTGGCTGGATCCATAGCCAAGCCATCCCTTGAAATCACATGACCGAAGAAGGTCACCTGCCTCAACCACAACTCGCACTTGCTGGATTTGGCATACAGCCTGCGTAGTCTCAACGTGTCCAAACCATCCGCAAGTGATGTCTGTGCTGTGCCTGATCCCGCGAGTAAATGAGCACATCATCAATAAATACCACCACAAACTGATCCAGATACGGCCTGAACACCTGGTCATCAAATCCATGAAGGCAACGGGGGCGTTGGTCAGACCAAACGGCATGACCAAAAACTCGTAGTGTCCGTACCGGATGAGGAAAGTTGTCATGGAGACGTCGGTCTCTCTGATCCTCAATTGGTGGTAGCCTGATCTCAGATCTATCTTGGAGAATGCCATGGCACCTCGCAACTGGTTAAACAGATCATCAATCCTCGACAGCTGATACCTGTTCTTGATGGTGACCCTATTCAGCTGTCTGTAGTCGACACAAAGGCGCAGGGTACCATCCTTCTTCTTCACAAATAACACTGGGGCTCTCCATAGGGACGCATTGGGCCTCACAAAGCCCTTCTCCAATAGGTCTTGCAACTGTGACTTGAGCTCTCGCAGCTCAAGTGGTGCCATCCTATACGGTGCCGTAGAAATGGGGCTGGTCCTCGGTACTAGTGAGATCTCAAACTCAATCTCACACTCAGGCGGTAGTCCTGGTAGCTCCTCTGGAAACACGTCAGGGTACTCTCTGACCACCGAGATGCTCTGGAAGTCTACCATTGGGCTGGGCTCTGCCACTACACAAGCCAGAAAGCCCTCACACCTCTGGCCCAAAAGTCTCGCTGCCCGAAGTGCAGAAATGGACCCAAAACCTCCATCCACTGGCTGTCTGTGAAACTCAAAGGAAGGCATCTCCGGTATGGAGAAGATGATTTTCCTCTCAAAACAATCCACCAAAGTGTGTAAGAGGACAACCAATCCATCCCCAGAATCACGCCAAACTCCTCCATCAGTATCACGATTAGGTCAGCGGGGAGGCTGTGTCCCCCAACACTGACCTCACAGTCTGTGTAGACCTCCTCAGCTGCAAACAGCTAACCACCCGGACCTCTGAACACAAATGGATCCTCTAACAACACACAGTCCTGCCCAAAACTGACAGGGAAACTCGTAGCAACAAACGAGTGTGTGGTGCCGGAATCAAAAAGTACGTAAACTAATCTATCGGAAACTGTAACCATACCTGCCACCACTGAACCTGATGCCCTGGCGTCTCTGTGTGTCAGGGCATTGATACCCCCCTCAGCTCTCGGTGCAGAAGAAGCAGCCACATTCTACGTTGGACGGGTAGCCGCCGACCGGTACCCTCCCTACGACTGCTGTCCTCCCCCACGCGCCTGGGAACCACGACCACCTGCTCGGCCTCTAGCGCTCGGTGCGGGGAGCATCTGCTGCGCTCCAGCCCTATACGGGTAGTCCCTCCTGATGTGGCCCGACTGGACACACTGGTAGCAGAGGGGGATTCGACTCCCTCCCTCGGTAGGTCCCTACTGATGGCTGGGCGGGGGTCCAGTGTTGACAGCTGGCCCCTATCGGGGGCCCCCAAAAGCCACTGATGGCCCCGCAAAACGAGACAGCTCTCCTGCAGGTGCCGTGTGCCTCCTCTCTCATCAGCCATGCGAGTACTCTGGCTGGTAGGGCCTCTTCCGTCTGCTGTCGGTGTCTCGTGTGGCCGGGTTGGTCTTATCGTATGTCATAGCTACCTCCACCACTCTCGAGAAGGTGGGCAGTTTCAGGGGTTTGACATACCCCCGAATGGCAGGCCGGAGCCCCTCAGTGAACCTCCACAGGCGCTCCTCCTCAGTAGCCACAGCTATCACAGCAAAACGTGACAACTCCAGGAAGCGCGTGCGGTACGCGCTAACAGTCATCGTCTCCTGGCAGAGAGTGTGGAACTCCCGCCTCCTCTGGTTCTGCCATGTCTGCGGGAAGTACTACTCTCAGAAGAGGGTCACAAACTGGTCCCACGTTGGCTCTACCCTCTCCTGGCCTTTGACTGCCCTCCACCACCTGTGTGCCGCACTCTCCAGCTGATACGTGGCAAAGGCCATGTGGCACTTCTCAGGGGGGCGAAGGGTGTCAAAAACCTTTTCGATCTGCTCCAGCCAGTCCTCTGCCTTAGATGGGTCCTTATCCCCCTTGAAGGAGGGGTGCTTCAGCTTCCGGAACTGTCCGAAAAGCTCGTAGTGCAGTTGTAGTGCGGGAACGGGCATGAATCCAGGCAGGGAGGGCACGTGCTCAGAAGTGTCAGAGTGCAGTGGGAGCGGTGGAGGACCACCCCCTCCCCCTCGTCCAGCGTTGCGTCGGTCTCTTGGCCCCACAGAGGACTCCCCCTACACGTCCCCAGGAAGAGGCGCATGTGGAGGCGGGTGGAGCTCCTTTTGTACTATGTCTCGTATTAACTGAGCAAGGTCCTGGGCCTGAACACCTAGGAGAAGTGGCTGGTCAACTGACACCTCAGGCCCGGCAATTCCGCCCCTCCGATCTCGTCCACGGCCTCGTCCGCGGCCCGCCTCAAGGACTCCACGTCGAGGCATCTCCTACAAGGAGACGCAAAAACAGAACAAAAAGAAGTCAACTCTAACAGTCTTCAGCGAAGGAACTCAAAACAGATGTCAAGCGGTATGTTGTGGTGGTTACTCTAGTTACATGCATGTGAATTAGTTTTTTTCAAGCTAGTTGATTCATTTCTCAGGATGACCTTGCTCTGATACCATCTTGTTACGACCCGATTCTCGAATCCCTATAGGACATGAGATCAGCTCGACTCGACTAATCCCAAGACCCAGTTGTCCAACAAGAAATAACCAAAAAGCAGGAAAGTAAACCACATTCACTGTGCTAAGTAACTAACAGTAAAAGAGTACAAGCAGTAAAGTAAAAGCTGCTAACAGTACATATCACCACTACAATAGTAAAATGGAAACAAAGTACAGAATGTAAACGATAACAAGAGTCTGAACTCACTAACAAAAGAAAGTACTACAACAGGAAGACTACTGCTGGGCTCGACTTGGCCCAACACCCTCTGCAGCCGGTGACTCGGGCTGCTCAACACCTGGACCTGAAAAGGGTTATGAGTAAACGAAGTCAGCGAACGTTGAGTAGAGTGCTAACCGACTAACTAAAGTAGTAAAAGCTAACAGATAAACTATCAATTCCAATTACTTTATTTCACAAGTTATTCCTTTTCACCCATTGGCTTATTTTTCAGATCTCTTTCTTGATCTTGAATGTTCCTCATGGGAACGATCTTGATTGCAGTCTTTTCTGAAGAGTAGAAGGCACACATGGTGCTCTCCTGGCTGGAAGAGTCTCTCGTGGTGATCTTACACCCAGTCAACCACCCCAAGGTCACAGACAGACGTAGCGGTGACTACGGCACATGCGATAAGTGCTCGGGTAGCTACCCTGCACTGGCACGCGGTCAGTCGTTTCCTTTAACAGGTACGCCCAAAGTACAGCATGGAACAGTATAGGGCCTAACCCTCTCAGTAACAGGGGTTTAGCCCCTCAGAACTAAACAAGGGTCTTGCCCCTCCACAGTCTGCGCACCCTCGTTTGACTACCCCGGTTTGCCCAGTGGGCCTAACAAGTCGGTGTAGGGTGGCTAGCTGAACCCCGGGCCCCATGGGGTGGCTAGCTCTCTCCCTACACTAGTAGCTCTCCTCGGTACAGTGTACGCGAGGGCCAAAGAAGTCGGTGTAGAGTGGCCAATCCTAACCCCGGGTCCCAACACAAGGGCGGTTAGCTTCGCTCTACACTAAACAGGGGACAGTCGCTCTCCTTGGTACTACGTACTCAAGGGCCAGCATACTTCCCACTCACATTTCCAGATGCATTCCATTTATTCACTGGAGCCCTGCTCCTAATTCCCCATAGGGTTCATGCTCGTATTCCTCATGTCATTCCATACCAGGTTTCATTATTCACATTTCCATTCTCAGATTTATACACATACAACTCATATTTTCCATCATTTGCATATACAACAAGTAATGTTACAGGTAACTGTTTAACTAGCACAGGCATTTTATATTTCACAGGAAACTCTTGTTTATTAACAGGCAGTTGTTCACATTTCTATTCATTCATTTAAGACTGCAATTTCAATTACGCATACAAATAGTGCAAGTACTCCTCGTCCTAGGATTCATGCCACATCCTAGGTTTCTAGTTATCCAATTCACATATGCATTTAGGTTTTATAATTAAATTAGGGGAAGACCACTCTACCAGACAACCTGGGAGTATCGGGGGCTCGAACGGCAGGCTCACGTGCCTCAGCAAGCCCCGAACCCGCAACTGATCAAAGTCCTATACCGAGGAACATACCACAATGGAACATTCAGAATAGTATAAAAGGCCTTCTAAAAAGTAGAGGAACTCACAAGGAAAACACTGATATCTTGTTTGTGTAAAATGGACCCTAAACGGGTAAAAAACAAGACTGCAGACCTAAATCAGATGTCTGGCACAAGGTCCAGACGTCTTAAAAGTAACCAGAAACTCACCTCAGGTTTTGTGTTGTCCTCAGAGGTCCAGAACCTCTTCTTGACTGTCTGGACCCAGGTCCAGACATCCGACTTCTCTTCCGAACATCTGGGAGTGCTTCCGGTTGTCTGGTAAGCTGTCCAGACGTCCAAATCGAGTGGGAGGGTGTGCCCCATGCCTTCTCGAAGTTGTCTCTGCACGCGACAGGCAAATCAATTGCTTTTAGCCATGCAGATCGAGGCTACGGTGCGGCCTGCATGGCCGTATCCACAAAAGAAACGTACCTTCGTGGAATACTGCTTTCAGACGTTTGGTGTCATCACCAGACGTCCACTCCGTCGTCTGGACGTCACGCTAGACGTTTGATTCTAGGAAAAACCCAGAATCAAAATGACCTGCTGCTCTCCCTCGCCACGCGCAGCCGTGGCCTCGCCTCCTCGCCTGCAGCTCCGGCTGCAGCAAGTGTCGTGGACATCTCCCCTGACGCGCTCCTCCTCCCGCACGCGTCGCTCCGCCCGTGCGTCCTCCGGTGAGCTCCCACGAGTTCGTGAGCTCAAGCTCTTCCTCCTCTCCTCACGTCGCCTCTCCTCCTCGTCGCCCGCTCTCGCGCTCTCTCTCTCGCTCGCCCCTCTCATTGCAGTGGAGAGGGAGAAAGGTGGGTGGCTGTGGTGAAGTGGGGAAGAAAGGAAGAGGGGGAGAGGGGTTTTATAACGGTGCGTTAGGGTTCAGATGGGGGGAAGAGAAGAGGGAAGAAAGAGAAGGGCGGTACTGTCTACACGCTGGCGTGCGCTCATGCGTGTGTGTTAAGAAGTGTCGTTATAGTTGCACTTGCAACGCCGGTTTTGAAGTAAAGAAATGGAGGTGAGTCCGAGTGTCGGTCTCAGGGAGGCATGAAAATCGGATTTTGCTTATCACTTGTTGTCACAGAAATCGTGGAGTTTTGCTTGCGAAAGGTGCGGTTGAAAAGCGAGAGAGAGATAGAGCGAGAGAGAGATTAGGGTTAGAGTCGTTTCTTGCTTGATCATGCAACTTGAATAGGGAAGTAAACAACTGAACGGAAAGTAACTTCATTAATCATGTAGCTTTAGTTCACAGATTACAACATTAGATACACGCTTAAACATAAGTAAAGGAAAGCTTAAAAGAGAGGAAGAGAGAGAGAGGGGGGGGAGAGCGGCGAGGCAGCCACGATGGTGGAGAAGGCTCCGTCGGCGGCTCGTCGTCTCCGACGATTACAAGAGGGCCTAAGAGAGGGGTAGAGTAGTTGCAAGGGAAGTGAATGCCTTGAATGAGTGGTTGGAGGGGGTTTAAATAGGGAGAAGGGCTTTCTAAAAGAAGAAGGGGTTTTAGCGACGTCCGGGACGTCGCTAAAACCCTTCCAAAAGAGTCAGTGAAGCCCCCCAGAATGCCGGTCACATGCCCGCGCCATTCTTCTTCGAGCCCGATCCGTGGCCGCTGCGTGAGAGCCGTCCGATCTTCAATCCTCCCTCGGGCATGCTTGAATCGCGCCTCGAGCACACGTGAGCACGGGTGTCGTCGCTCGACCTGTGCGCGTGCGTGGGCGCTCGCTGTCTGAGGGCACTCCGCGTGGCGCTATCTCGACCGCCCGCTGCTGATTGGGCAGCCCAATTTTGCTACGCCCCTCCTCGTCTTCAATTTCTCGCACCGCGCGAGTCGAACCCGCTTCTCATGCATGCGGGCGTGCGCGCAACTCGCTGCGCCACGCCCGCTGCTTTGTTGCGGCGACTGCGGGCGGGTGCACGGTTCTCAGCCATTCGATCGAAGATTGACGGCCGAGATTTGATCTCCAACTGAAGGTGGAAGTGGCGCGCGGTGAGCGGGGGCCACGTGGCGCAACGAGGGTCGTTGATCATCAGATCAATGGTGAGAACTTCTTGGGCCCATTGTAGGAGCTCCGGATGTCGGATTTGGCCAATCTTGAGTCCGTTAGACTCCGTTCGTTGTTCTGAATCAATCCGTGCGATCTGATTGCTCATCTGAGGCCTACTTTGACAAGTGCTTACACAAATGGCCATTAATGCAGTTTTATAAGCAATCTTGGTATATGATGCATGCAATGCTCCCATCCTACTTATGTTGTGCCTTTTATTCTTAAGATGGGCCCTATTTAACAGAATTATCACCCACATATGTAGTGTTATCACACGCAGCCTGCGCACAGATGCGAAGTCACGTACCAAATTTTCAATTTCTTGATGTCTGGGAATGTGTCCAGATGTCTGACCGACTGTCCAGACGTCTTAAAGGGCTCAGGACAGAATGAGTCTTTACAACATGATGGTGGTGGTGTTCGATAGGCGATTAAGGCAAACAAACCCCTCAATTTCCTGAGGGTTTTGTTTGCGTTGATGAGGCGAAGCTTTTGGGAGTGGTGGCATTCAATTTGGTGGAGTGTAACGGGCTGTCGAGGTCACCGGAGATATGCCGGAGATGGGGGAGACGACGACGGAGCAGGCGAGTCGGAGGTCGAAGCCAAAGTTTGGAAGTGTGGAGGGAATCAGTAGATGATGAGGAGTCGAATGGAGTGCCTAGCGGACGAAGAGAAGGTGGAGGAAACGTCGATTGTGATAGGCCGATGTCGGAGAAGGCTCCGGTAAGGGAGATCAGCGAGGATGACGGAGGACGGAGACGCCTGCTGGTATTACAAGGTGCGGAAGAACTTGAGGAAGATGATCCCATTGCCTATCGTACATGGTGGTCGGCGAAGAAGGCTGAGGAAGAAGGTCGATGGAGAAAACTTCGGAGCAGGCCGGAGAGGGAGAAGAGAAGAGGACTTGGGCCTAAAAAGTTGCTCAAGGAAGAGGGAATGCCAAGGAGGTCTTTTAAAGGTCAAAGAGCTGGCTTCAAAGCTTGGAAACCAAGCTTTGAAAGCTCGAAAATCATGGAATAGGTTTAGGATTTCCAAGAGTTCACATGAACTCTTGGATGAGATTTGGAAGGCAAGACCTACCTCAGATTGAAGAGCAACTCCTCAAGAATCTTCCTTCCAAATTTGGAAGGATTTCGCCGTGAAATCAGGGAGAATCTCTTGATTGAAGGTCGGTAGTTTTTAGATTCACATAGTAATGGTGGCAGGGCATTTCTGTGAAGAATACGAAGAAGTTAGGGGCCTCTTTGAAAGGAAAGGATGAAAGCTGAGGGGTTAGATGTAGAAAGATAGAAGTCTAAGGACCAAAATGCAAACTCAATCAAGATGATATTTGATTGGGCTCAAATTTTAGAACAAACCTAATTTGGACTTAAGGAATTTGGTGGTGAATTAGGATTTAGGTTTTGAGCAATTTTAACTGGTTAAATTGCATAGAAACCCAAATTAGGGTAATTTCACGTCTAAGACTCTATTTTAGGTCAAAATGAGTTCATATGGTCAAATCAAGGATGCCAAACCATAAAGAATATTTTTATATGATTTTTAGAGGGTTTAGATGAATTTTATCCTGACTAGAACCTCAGTTAATTAAGTGGGTCTATTTTTAGGATTTCAGATGTCATTTAATTCTTGAAATACGTGAAAACCCGTTTCTGTCTACATGAACCCACTTATTAGATGTTTATGACTATTTAACCTTTAATTAACCCTTGAGAAACCCGTGGTTGTTCTGCATTCATGATAGGATGGTAAAATTATAGTTTTAACCCTGGTTTCTTGTTATTCTCTTAGAAAGGGTGTGCAATGAATTACTGTCTTCTGGCGGTTATATAGGAGCATTTGATGATGGAATATGACTAAATAAAGCTAGATATGGCTGATGATGACGTTATCATCAGGTGGGTACAGTTCAGCTGATGGATCTTTTTGAACCCCAATCCCCCTAACTATTTAGGTAAACATATCTTCTCCCAAGCTTTCATGTAGCAATGATTTCCTTCTTCTGAATACCCCCACCAAAAGTCCCTAATTAGATTGTCAAGCTGATGACATAATTTTTTTAAGAACATAGATGTTTTCATTAGATAGATCGGCAAGGACTGAGGGTGCTTAGAATGAGGACCCCTCTACCTGCTTGAGAGAGCATTCTAGATTTTTAGGCACCAAGTTTATTTGTAAACTTTGGCAATACCAAATCTTTGAGCTTAGAATGATTCTTATCCTCCAATAATGGACCACCCAAGTAAAGCTCCTCCTGAGTCATATAAGTAACTGGGAAAATATCTAGAATAACATTTTTTTCCTGATTAGTAATAGCATGATTGAAGAATATTTTAGACTTATAGTAATTGACTTTTTGGCCTGATCCTTTCTCATATTCAGCAAGTAAACTTAATAATTCCTTAGCCTCATAGAGCGATGCCTTAGCAAAAAGGATAATGTCATCCGTAAACATAAGATGAGTTATAGGATCAACATTCCTATTGAATTTATAACCTAAAATTCGTCGAGAATAAAGAGTTTTATCAAATAATCTGGACAAAAACTCTGTGCATGGTATAAAAATATATGGTGACATAGGGTACCATTCACCAGCACTTGAAAAGAAGCAGAGGTGATATAGGACATGATCAGTTTTGACAATGGATTTGGAATATGTAGTTGTTCAAGATAATATTGAATAAACGACCATTTTATCCTGTCAAAAGCTTTTTCCATATCAAGCTTTATCACCATACGTCCTTCTTTCCTTCTCTATTTTTTCATACCATGTATTACTGTAACGACCCGATTCCCGAGTTCCTACGAGACACGAGAACCGGACCGACTCGACTAATCCCAAGACCTGGTCGTCCAACGAGGAAGTAACCAAAAGAGCAGTAAAATAAACCACATTCAGCATGAATATAACTAACAGCAAGAAAATACAGTAGTAAGGAAAGAAACCACTACAGTATATACCACCACAACAGTAGAACAACATTCATAACATAATATGAACTGCAGGTAAAGAAAAGTACAGCGGAAACAAGAACTACTCACTACAGTGGAACCAAAAAGAGGTACAAGAGAACAGTGGTAACTCTACTGGACCCTACTCGGTCCAGCGTCCTTTGCAGCTGCTGACCCTGGCTACTCAACACCTGGTCCTGAAAGGTAACAAGTGTAACACGTCAGCAAAACGCTGAGTAGAGTGGCAGCTAAACTAAAGAAAATAGTAAAGTGTACAGTAGCTGTTTTAATTTTCTTTCTTCCTTTATTTACGTCTTTCTATTATTTCAAAATTTATCTATTTCTCAGATCCTTCACTTGATCTCGAATGTTCCTCGTGGGAACGATCTTGATTGCAGTCTTTTTCGAACAGTAGAAGTAACACGTGGTGCTCTCCTGGCCGGGAGAGTCCCCCGTGGTGATCCTACTCTCAGTCAACCACCCCAAGGTCACGGACAGACGTAACGGTGACTACGGCTCGCGCGGTAAATGCACGGGTAGCTAACCTGCACTGGCACGCGGTCAGTCGTTTCCGTTAACGGGTGCGCCCAAAGCACAGCACGGAACCAGTACAGGGTAGAGCCCTCTCAGTAACAGGGGTCCAACCCCTCCACAGTAACCAAACAGGGGCCTTGCCCCTCCACAGTCCGCACACCCTCGCCTGACTACCCTGGTTTGCCCTAGTGGGCCTAACAAGTCGGTGTAGGAGGCTAGCAGAACCCTGGGGCCCGTGGGGTAGCTAGTACCTCCCTACACTAGTAACTCTCCTCGGTACTACGTACACGAGGGCCAGCAAGTCGGTACAGAGTGGCCAGTCCTAACCCCGGGTCCCTGGGGTGGCTAGCTCCGCTCTGCACTAAACAGGGGGACAGTCGCTCTCCTTGGTACTCCATACTCAAGGGCCAGCTCACTTCCCCAATTCTATTCCATTCACCTTCCAGGAGTTCTACTCCTAATTCCCCGTAGGGTTCTAGCTCTTTTAACTCAGCACGTTCTGGTTTCACCTTTCCAGTTTCACGTTCATACAATCCATGTTCTCAATCACTTTTATTTATTTATAGTAGGCAGCTGTTAATTCAATTCACAGGCAGCTATTATTTCCTTTCCATTTTTCCAAGACTGCAGTATTCATATATTCCACTAGTTTTCCCATCCTAGGATTCATGCCATATCCTAGGATCTATCATACAATCTAGTTTTCCAGCTCTAGGATTCATGCAACACCTAGGATCTATCATTCAATCTATTTCTCATTCCTAGGATTCATGCAATGTCCTAGGTTCTATTTATGGTTCCATAATTTAACAGATTATACTTAAAGCCACTCTACCGGTTACAACAGGAGTTCTGGGGGTGTGGTCGGGAATCCCGCGTGCCTCCGCAACCCCCGAGACTGCAATGGAATGGGGTCCTATCACAAGGATCAAACATAAGGAGTTTCTCAAAATAGTATATAGCTACTGTAGACGCGTAGAGGATTTAATTCTGAAAAGAACACAACTCGAAACGCGGAAAACGGAACCCTAACGGGCCCTAAACGGGTCGAAAACGACGAAACAGTGCAAAATTAGACGTCTGGAACCTCTTCCAGATGTCTTAAAAAGGTGGATCAGGGATTACCTTGCTCTGCCTGGGCTCTCAGACGTCCAGAAGCCTGCGGGGGCGCCTGGCCTAGTTCCCAGACGTTCGATGGTCACCCCAGACGTCTGGATGTCACTCCTGTTGTCTGGTGCCACAGTCAGACGTCTGATTCGCGGTGGATGGTGAATCACCGAACCTGCGCGTACCCATCTCTCTCTCTCAGTACGGTCAGTCAAAGAAAACGAAGAAGACGGAAATAACTCACCTTTCAGACGTCTGGACAGTCTTCCAGACGTCTTTTCGTCGTCTGGCTAGAAGCCCAGACGTCTGATTCTGGAAAAGCTTCCAGAACCAGGGCGCGACTCGCCCTCCGCTCGCGACGCCTGGCTGCGTCGCGTCTCGTCCGCCTGCTGCTCGAACTACAGCAGTCCTCCCGCGTCGCTCCGCACCTGCTGCGCCCCTCGCCGGCAGGCCCTAGCAGCCCTGGCGAGCTCGCCCTCACGACCGAGCGCCTCTTCCACGCGCAGCACCTCCTCCCACGCTTACCGCGGCTGTTGCTGCCGCCGCTCACTCGCGCTCGCTCTCGCGCACTGGCTGGAAGGAGAAAAGGATGGGGCGGAGGTGACGGGAGTGAGGGAGAGGGCGTGGCCTTTTAAGGCTGCGCGAGGAGGAGAGAGAGAGAGCGGACAGGGGGGGTCTGCGGTCGCAGGAGAGAGGGAAAAAGAGAGGGAGAGTACGCAGGTCTGCGCGCACAGGCACGCAGACGAAAGACGCGTGCCAAAAATAACCGATTCCCAGACGTCTGGAAGTGGTTACAAATGTCTGGTCAGATGTCTGGGCCACCTCCCAGACGTCGTAAAATACGTCTGAAGCGCGCGTTCGTAACAATTACCTCCTTGGCCAAAGTAACATTGTCAGTTATTTGTTTTCTAGAAATAAATGTGGATTGCCTTGGAGAAATAATTCCTTTAAGAGTAGGCATCAACCCTTTTGCCACAAGCATTGTGTTGATGCGGAAAATCGTCGCAAAAAGGTTGAGTTTTGAAAACCCGTTGTTGTAGTATGATTTACGAAGAAATCAATCAACAAATAAATTTTACTGAAACTTGAAAAGAATTCTGAGTCGAACACATGGAGGCTACGTTGATTTGAAATCCATGATTATATTTTTTTGATTTTTGTTTAAAGGCGAGATAATCACAATAAGTTGATACTAAACTAGAGAGAGAGAGAGAGAACAAAACACTTCATAAACTAGATAATGTTTTTACAACTAGAAAGCGGGAAATATTACAACTAGAAAGCAGTAAAAGAGAAGGGAGGTGAGAAATTATCCTCCTCATTGGCTGCTTGAAGGACGAGCCGGAATAGGTGATGCCTGGAAGACGGAGAGTGGAGACGGGAGATGGAGAATGAAACTGGAAGAACTGGGGGCGAGGTAGGACGTCGTCGTCGCGGGATCCACCTCCGGAATGGGAGCAAGAAGACAACCACGGAAGCTCCACGAACAGAATGAGAAGTGGACAAAATTTTTGCTTTTAACTCTAAAGGAGCATCCTGAGTTTGGGACAAGCTTCTTTAGAGCTTTGGAGAGGGAGAGAGGTGTAGGAAGGGATGAATGAAATGTAGGGGATGTAGGCCTTTTTATAGGTGTAGAGGTTGGGGGCAAATAGGTCATTTTAACCTTAAAACATTAATATAGGGGTCTTTAATGATGGATTTATTCATCACTAAAGCCCTGAACGTGGGCGATGTGCGTGCATGCGCCTGCTCGCATCTCTTCTTCTCCCTACGCCTCAACGTATACACACGTTCGTGCGTTATTAGCCATTCGATCGTGAGATCAGACGGCTTAAACGCACCTCGTCTGCACCTCTTCAACGCATGCATGTGCCTCTCCTTGCATCTGGGTGCACCACATGGTTGCTTCTTCGCCTCTTGATGTGCATCGCACAGCTGAAATCAACCGCACCCCGCGTTCAGTTGATTTGAGGTGCTTGCAGGGGCTTGAACGTGCGACCTTCGCGTCACCCATGGCTTCGAGACCGCTGCGCCATCCTTACGGATGGTCGCAGTTTCAATTTGGGCTCAAGCGCACTCAGCCGTTGGATAAAGATCCAACGGCTGAGGGCGCTCGAGCGTTGAATTTTCATCAGCGCACGGGCATTCCTTGATGCGATCTCGGCTGTTGGATTTGAGATTCAACGGCTGAGATTGATCAAGCAATTGAGGATGGCATCGTGCAGCACTCCTTTGGTCGGTTGGGCGGCTGGGATGCTCCATGTGGCGCCATCTTGGCCATCCATCTTCTATGTGTTGTAGATGGTGCCACAGATGTCGGATTGGATCGATTTTCATGTTGTTGGGCTGCAATCGTCGATCCGAACTCATCCGTGCAGTCAGATTTGTTATATGAAGTGCGGATTTACACCATCTTAGCCCTTGATCTATGATCTTCCTTGGATTATATCTAATGCTACGGAAGTTCGATTAGGGCAATCTTGGAGTCGTTGAACTCTGATCGTCATCCTGATCAAATCCGTACGGTTGGAACTTCAATCCAAGGTCTCGATTAAATGTTGCCCTATCCCTGGCCACTAAGAAGAAGAAATTACTATACAATTTGTATAATTTGACCTAAATGCATGATGGTGCATGTTATGCAATATTTATAATGCATGATGCTTATATGATACTAAGAACATGCATTAATAGACATTTTTGTCTATTCAAATGTATGCACATCACTTTACAACAAGCTTATAAAGTGTATTAGTAAGGCTTATAGGCTGAAAGTCTTTTGGTTCAATAGGGATATGAAGCTTTGGAACCAAAGTTAAAAAAGTTTTGCTCATAACCACCGGCATATTTTGATGCCTGAAGCAATCTTGTACAAAAACAATTACTTCATTGCCAACAGTGTTCCAGCTACACTAATAGAACAAAGTTGGAAAGTTGTCTAGGCCTAAACTTTTAGTAGGATGCATTGAGAAGAGTGTATCATGGATTTCCTCCGCATCAGGAATTTGCATACATCTATTACCTTCTGCATCAGAAGGCCAATCATGATTAGAGAACCACTCAATATGATTGAACCTTGCACCCTAAGAAGTAAATAGATTCACATAAAAGTTGTAGAAACATCTGATTGAAGTAGGGTCCGATGTTTCCACTCCTAAAGGCTATTTGATCAATTCTATAGAGTTCATTCTCTTTCTATGTTGAGCATATAGGTGGTAGAAATTTGTGTTTCTATCTCCACATTGTGTCCATTCATGGTGTGACCTCTGACACCAGTATATCTCCTCCTGCCAAAGTACCTCTTCATAAAGATCTTGTAATCTTTTTTCTTCTTTTAAATCACTATCCTTCGACCTTTTGTTTTGCAACACTGCTAAATCAGATTCAAGCTTAGATTTTCTCATCTTCCAATTATTCTCAGAATTGGCATGCCAATTTCTGAGCTCTGAGGCAACATGATTACACCTTTCCCATATGGGAATGCTTCTCTGGCCAACCTTATCTGCCCAACCATGGTCAACCACGTGGGCAAAATCTCCCTTGATACACCATTCAGCCCCAAAATGCCAAACTCTTTTAGCATGAGAATCCTTCCTACACAGGCGTAATAAAATGGGACTGTGATCGCTCCTTATAGCTGGCAGATGCAGAACACTAGCCATAGGAAAAGTTAAAGCCCAATTGGCAGAAACCAACATCCTATCTAATCTCTCTTTAATTAAAAATTATGGATTCCTTTTATTGGACCATGTGTATGCTTGGCCTGAGAAGCCCAAGTCCATTAAGCCTAAATGGGAGGCAAAATTCGATAAATAGAAAAATTCTCTTGAAGGAACAACTGTTCCCCAATTTTATCAGCATTGGACATGATAGCGTTAAAGTCTCCAATGCATACCAAGTTTTCAACAAACTTGGCAAGGAGCTCTTCATTCGATTCCAAAATTTCTTCCTTCAATTACGTTTTGACATACCATATATATATACATGCCAAATGCCACATATAACCAATAGAAGTAACTTTCATTAATATACAATGAGTTTCAGTGTAAATAACATCCACATTAGTGTGAGCTGAAAACAACATACTTAAGCCACCTGACCTACCGGATGCTTGCACTGCAAAAGATGAGTAGTTGGGAAACCTCCTTGCCAGCTTCTCAAATTTCTTCATGGAGATATGAGTCTCGAAGACAAAAATTATATTAGTAGCCATCGCCTTTACCAGGGATTTTAGATGGAGAATTGCAGAGGGTAATCCCAAACCCCTACAATTCAAGGCAACATTTATTTTTGAGATGGTAGTTGATTAAGCCCAACTGCCAACAACTCATCGCCCTTAATAATTTCCACACAAAGCTTCTTGCTACCCTCCTCCTCCTTTGACTTCCTTTTAAAGAGTGGTGTAGAGTGCACAGCCTTAAGCTGGATATCTCTAGCGATTTTCTTAAAGTTCCTTTGGCCAGGAATCCTTTTTACTTCCTTAAATTTAGTGGCATCCATCCCCACTAAAACTATATGTGCTTCTTGAATACTAGGATTAGGTTCATCACCCTCATCAGGATGCTCAGGAAGTTGATTATAACCATAATTTTTTGTGTAAGCAAATCTTTCATGATTGGTTGGTAATATAATCATCATATCAGAATTTGATGGAGAACTTGATGAAGATTGCATAGGTAAGGCCCATTTATTAGGATCAGACCAATCCCCCTATCTGCCTTACACTGAATATTTGGCTAAATATCGTATGAGCTAGAGGGAAAGGAATCAACAATAACACAGGGCCATAGTTTATCCTTATTTTTTTTTGTAGGGAATTGAATTGTGTATATCTTCTTCATATGAGCATAAGTCCTCCTCATGTTTAGAAGAAGATTGTTCTTTCTAAAATCTTCCACCTCCATACTCAAGGTTCTTGCTAAATTTCCTCGCCTCTAAGGAATAGTCATACTGCAGCTGGATCTCATTTTGGAGCATCTCTTTGTTTTCAACTGACTTTACTTTATAGGAAATCAACATTTTTGCTTCCAATAATTCTTCATAGTCCTTGTGGACGTGCCCAATTTTCCCATAAAAAAATAGAACCTCGACAATCTTTCATACTTGACAGGGATCCAAATAGAACCACCCCCCACCAGATTCAGTTTTATCTACTTAATCAAAGGCTTAGAGATATCCATTTCTACTTTAAGGTTGGCAAATCTTCCCCCTTTAGTTCATCAAGATCCATATTAATAACTGATAGGAAAGCTTCCTCAGCTCTCTGAAGCACAGATCTGAAGCGATATTCAGTCGATAGATTAAACACTTGGATCCACAGACAAACCAATTTGAAATCATATTTTGAAGGTTTGACACCTGACTTCCCCATTACCAACGCCAATAAATCCCCATCAAAGTGCCACGGGGCTTTAGAGATAATAGCTCTAACCTTCGATTCTTTCAAGAAGCATGCCATCCATTTCTTATCCGCAACCTCTTTGATGACTGGCTGATGGTAACAATGTCATTCATCATAATTAACTTAAATTAGTCAAAATCAAGTGTTAAATGCTCTTTAATGATTGTCTAATGATCGTAATTCCGTGCTGAACTGAATTGAGAAGAAGATAGGAAAAAGGGTTAATTATTGTTTTAACATTCAATCACAAATGCAGATCAATCTAGGGGTTAAACAAAGGTAAAATGAACTTAAATACCAGGAAGTGGATTCACATTAATTGAATCAGGGTTTAAGTCATTTTGAAGATTAAAATATTACACAAAAACCTTAATTTTAGCCTCACTCAAATTGAAAGGGTTATGGTAGAGATAAATTCAATTTAAACCTCCTAAAAATCATTGAAAAATATTATAATAGGTTTGGTACATTCACTTTGACCATCGGAACCCATTTTGACCAAAAATAGAGATTCAGACGGGGATTTGCCTTGATTTAGGCTTCTGTGTAATTTACCCAGACAAACATGGTCAAAACCCAAATATAAGCTCACCATTATATTCTTTGGGTCCAAATTAGGTTAACACCAAAATTTAGGCCCAATAAGAGTCTATCTTGACCTAGTTTGCATTTTAGCCCTTTAAATCTCTATTTTTCAATTTAAACCCCTAGGTTCCATGTTTTATTGCATGCAGTCCCCTAACTTTCTTGTCTTCTTCACAAATAGGTCACTGTTGCCTGAAGCCCCCTTATTTCCTAAACATAGAGTGACCCAAAAGTGCCAACTTTGATCGACGATATCTCCTTGATTTCTCAATCAAATCCCTCTAATTTGGAGGGATCGATTGCCAAGAAATCCTCTTCCATTTAGAACAGATCCCAGATCCTTTGATGAAGAGGAATGTCAAGGCAAGCTTGTGAAAATCAAGGAATTGAGTTTCCAAAATCACAACCCAAATTTGCAAATTTCTCAGAATTGAGGTCAATTCCTAGCTCTATATAAGCTCTTCCATCTCCCAATGCATTCCCTAGTCGAGTTTTGGCCTGAATTCCTGCTCTTTCTTCTTCTTCGGTCACCTTCGACCTCGACTCCGATGACCCCTTCTCCTTCCTCTAGCTATCCAACTGTCAAATTGGGCGGTCCAATCTCTTCCCCACCTTCGCCCGCTTTTAACGTGCCAAAACTAGAGCTCCTACCTTCGTCGCCGTCGCATTTGGTAAGCCAGCTGGCGCAAATTCCTCCCTCCTTCATCCTATAGGCTAGGTCTTCATCTCCCTTTCCCTCTCTAGCTTAGGTATAGGCCTTTAAGACTTACATTTGATCACTATCTCGCGCACTCCCACTTCTCTACTTATGGCCACGACTTCGATGAGCTCGCGCCGGCACCACCGTCCACCAAACACCACACCACACCACCATTACTTTCCCTGTACACTCTAGATCAAATTCCCTTATCTTATTGGAACCTTTGACCACTAAAGCGCCTCCCCGAACAACCCACCATTCCATTGCCATCCCTGACCTCTACACACCTCCACGCACATCCAATCACCACTCAAACACCACCAACACATTCCTTGCTTCACAACGAAGCTCCTGAGCCATTTAGTTGGGGCATTTAGCCCATGTTTTATTTCAGGGACTTTCCACTCCATCGATGTTTGCTCGGTCGTCGCTCGCCACTATTCATCGACCTTTGCTACTGCCACAACATTCAATAGATGCCGAACAACCTCATGAAGCCTTCTGGGCTCTCAATTGAAGGAGAAAGCAGCAGTAACAGCTTGGATTAGAGAGATAACTCCACTACTGCAGCACGCGAAGAATAAGCAAAATACAATCCCACATCGGGAACTTTTAAACTAGGATTGTGTATTTAATGAATTGATTGTGTTGACTTATCGCTCAGAACATAGGGGTTGGGTCCCCATATGCACATCTCACGCACTCCTCATCCACTACCCACACACAGGCAAGCCTGGTCCGATTACTCAATCTAGTTTGAAGAGAGAGAGAAAGGCCTGGGTTTGGAGAGAGAAAGAGAAGAGGCTCTGTGAGAGAGAGGGGGAGGGTTTTGCACAGCAGAGATTTGAGCTAAGACTTAAGGCATCTGAGGCCTTAGTGAGATGTCTAATTTGAAGAATTTGAAAGGAAAACTTGGCTGTGTTAAGTCTTGAGTTGAGGCTCTAATATGAGAATTGGTTAAGTCTTGAGTTTGAATAGAGAGAATAGCCTAAGTATAAAAGGGATACATTGGTGGTTTCAACCACCATTCCTTTTGCTTTCTCTCTAAATTATTTTTGTTCTCTGACTCTTGACATATAATTTGCAATTCATTGAGTATATTTGTCATATATATTGAGTTTTATTTGAATATTGGATTGGTGCTTGAATTGCAATTACATTTGCTCCTTGCAAATGACCTTGGAAACTCACGCTTTTTGAGCTTTATAAATTTTAAGTGTTGATTCGATTTTTGTTGCTATACTACAACGCATTTCTAAAACTTGATGGCAATTCTTTCAACATTTTGACACCGTTGCTGGGGATTGAACCCGGGTTGCTCGTGTGATAGGCGGAAATACTCACCACTATACTACAACGATGCCATGAAGATGTTGTCCTCTATGATGGACAAGGTTGCCCATTGGTTTCAATCCTTGACTCGATCAATTAACACCTGGGAGGAACTACAAGCTGAATTCCTGAAGAAATTCTTCTTGGTGGGTTGCATTAATGCCTTGAGGCACCAATCACACATTTCATGCAGAATGCGGGAGAACCACTTCATGAGGCATGAGATGACTTTCTGGATCTCATACGAAAATGCCCTCATCACAGTAAATCCAGTCTTTTTACTGGGGGCTCCATGAGGACATTAGATTATTTGCCAATGCAACATGTGGTGGCAACATCATGGGTTAGCATGAAGATATTGTTTGAAAGATTCTCGAGAATATGTGTGAGAACTCTATAAACAATGAGTCTATGGGTGTGTTTTACTGGATGACTACCTGTGCATTGACAAATACACGAGGGGCACACGAAACATGAGACTTGTCTGCATTCGTCGACCTAGAGTTGGTGGCCAGCCGCTTGGATAAGGTCTCCATTATCGAGAAGAGGGTGGAGGAATTGACTCACCATCTATAGAGAGCCACCTCTTCACAGCAAAACACGTATGCACATTCGCCCTCAGGTAGGGAGGCCATGCATAACATTCACCACCACGCATAACAGGGGATGGACGCGTATCCAATCCCGTCTAATCCTGGTTTCGGAGGAAACTCCAAACCATCTTACTCTAGATAGGGGATCTCTGAACCCTCATACTCTGACTACTCCAAAGTTCCTCAGATCTGCAAGGATCTCCACGCCATCCAGAATGATCCATTTTCCAACTCATATAACCCTGGATGGCTAATCAACTTTCTACAACATTCATCAATCAATCACAATAAAGCATTGTTAATGAATTTTTATCCCCGGCAACAGTGCCAAAAATATGATCGTCAACCACCAGTTCGCACTAAAAAATGGTGTTCTAAAAGTCGTTGTAGTATATGTCACAAATGCAAATTAATGTCGCGTCAATTTTATTTATATACTTAATTTTTACTGGTTTATTCTAAGCCATTTATTGGGAGGCAGTTATTGATATACATCATTCTCTAAGTCCAAAAATATTCTTTTATTCCAAAAATGTTGATTTTATTACAAAAATGAATGAAAGAATCAAATAATTACATTAATTGGTTAATTATGTACAAAAGAATGAATTAAAAGACATTACAATACTTGAAAACAAATGTACACAAATAAGCATAAAAAATTATGTATAACTACTCTATATTGATTAATTATAACTAATATAATAATACCTAAATATAGGTACAAAAATAGTTAATAATATCTACTATACTATATCATTATAATATACTAATATCTATAGTAACATATATAATATATACAGTAATATATATAAGTGTCGTGAAAACCTTAGTAAAATATTTACATAACATAAGGTAAGATAATTATCTTTACTGACATATATATATGTACAGTGACGGATGAATCTGTCACTAAAGCTCTAGTGTAATATATCTACATATAAGAACTCAAATATACTATACTCTATTTATATTGCACATATATACTATATACATATATAGTACAATATACGTAATTTATTTATTTACATATTTTATTTAATTACATAATGTGTCTTTATACTATACATATATTATACACACACATATATACACACGCACAGACAACACACACATAGCAAACACATACACAACACACACAAAGGCACAAGGGGGTTTTCAACACTTAGCCGCTATGGCTACTCAACACTTAGCTGGTTCAGACCAGTTCACTTTAACCAAATTTTGGTTTAATGTGGGTAGACCTTTTCGAGAGATACGTAGTACCTATTTCTGGGTGGGACTACACCTCTACTAGGGCCACCCTAGTTTTCTTAATTAGGTTCATTTAAATCTAGTTCAATGCTCGTTAATGGGCCTAATCAGTCCCACGCACAGTGCATGGCCTTCGACCCATGCACCGCACACAGAATACTTGTATGCCATATCAAATCAAGAGAGGAGATCGTGTAATGGTTTATTGGTGCCCGACACCATGACGACTAAAGGGCCACAATCACAAAAACCTTATAAAGCACTACGGCCACTCCTACACTACTGATGTGGGACAAAAGAAGCGCTCAATTGAGCGCTGCAGCTGTGCGCTGGTATGTTTTGATGTCATGAATTTGGTCCTCAATTTGAGGGCCACAATTTAATATAAATTAAAATTAAATTATAGGGTTACAAAGCCCTTACATAGGGCTACATAATTATGTAATTACTTTACAAAAATAAGTTAGTTTATTATATAATAAAATTAGGTGAAGTTGACTGTTTATACATGTTAAATTATGTGTTAATTCGTTAATTAAAGTATAAGTTAGTTAATTAATTATCAAATTGACTTAATAAAATATTAATATACATAATAAATTATTTATTCCATATTTTAATGATATTTTATAAGCTTTATTTTAATTTATTTACAATTAAATACATGTTTTTGATGGTTTTACATACAAATAAACTATAAATACTATAATGTAGTATAAATATAATATAAATAAGTTGAAAATACTTAGTATAATATATTACAACTATACACTATAATTTACCTCAGTATTAACTTAAATTACTAATTTATTCTATTTTAACTTAATAAATTACCTAATTAACTTAATAACTTATATATTTACTGTAAGTATATAATTAAATACAATTACAGGTATTATAATATTCTTAATACATATATAAATATGTATACACTGTATTAGGTACAGATATGTACATTTAAATAGGTTTATAGAGTTATTTAGTTATTATACATTTAGGTTATATATATTAATATAAAATAATACAATAAAGTTATATATACAATAAGTTTTTCCAAATACTTAATTTAATATATAGAATTAATCTATAAGTTTATATACATTATATACATATTATACAACATTTACATATAGCTTATGTTAAATATATATATACAAGTATATACATTGTATACATGGTATTTTTGGGAGTTTTTGGGTATTTTCTAATTTTTATGGGTTTTATATATATAGTAGAGATAGGGGATGAGAGAGCAAGAAAGAGATGAGAGAGAGAGGGATAGTGTTGTTTTTGTTATTTTTCAAGTTAAGTTCATTTGTTAAGTTCTAAGGTATACTAAATCATTAGCTGGTATGTTCTACTAAACTGAGGGTTCAGATTACCTTAAAACTTTACATACACTTAATAAAATACCTGATCTTACACAAGACATGTTTATTTTATTTTTTTTGAATTTTTTATGATTTTTATTTATGCATAAAGTTCACCAAGTTTAGGCCTTCAAGAGTGTTTCTAAGGGGAACCTAAGGTCTTGAATGGGAGACTAAGTGCTGGAAATGAAATATAGACATTCAACAACAACTAGCAAACTATATGAAACATGAATGAGCAATTAAAATAAATTTTCATCTCCCATTTTGCTAAAATTAAGGTTTGGATAGTTACTTCAATTCAATAAACTGATAATGGAATTCAAAACTAAATTACAAGCAATCCTAATTGAATTTTAATCAATTAACGGTACATGAATGCTTACTGTATACAATTCTAACACTAAATATAGGTCAACTCCATTTCAACTTCAAATCCCAGCCAAACTCCAAATTCATACTAGAAGCCCAGCCTGTGGTAGCAGCAGCTGCTAGATCAGCTGCTGAAATTTTAGTGGCTGTCCAATAGCAGTAATTGTTGTTCAATCATCAGAAGTAGTAGCTGTTGTTGCTATAGATGCAAGCATTTGAATTGATAAAAATCCTGAAATGAGATTTCCAAATCTCATTTCAATATAAAAATAATTCAAATCTAGATGTCATTAATCTCATAAAAAAAAATCTCAGATCACAAAACCACTTGTAATCAAGATGTAAAACTCATTTAAAACTCTTGAATTCCAGATCTGATATCAAAACCCAATGAGTCAGTTCAAGCTTCAATTAACTATCACTCAAGAACTAAAACTCAATTATGCTCAAAGAGCAATGTCGCCTTGTTAGGGTTTTGATCTTGAATCACTAAGGTGATATGATCACCTATACCTCTTACACACCATTAATTGGTGTTCAAGAAGGTTTAGTGATCCTCAAAAGCAATTGAATCATTGCTAGAGCCTCCAATTAGTATAATTGATTTTCCTTGGCTCTAGCTATCATTAGATAACAAAACTAAGATATAAATTAAACATGAACACTGTGGTCAATAGCAAGTCCCATAAAAATTGTCCATGCTCATTGCCATTAATCTAATCAAATACAAAATCGATAAAATCGATTAGATTTGATAGAATTCAAAGCTCTTAATAAATTCATAAATCAACCCATGAGATTAAATCAGATTCAAGCGATCAAACTGAGTTCAATTTAGCTCAAAGGAGGGTGATTGTGATCCAATGTAGTGAATGGAATCACCCTCAAGTGATATTTGGCCTACCAACAGATCAGTAAGCCCTTAAGCTCAAGATTTGTTGGTTGCCTGATGAGTGGGTGACTGATGGATTTAATTGCGAGAGAAAAATAGTGAATGTGGATAACAAGATGGAGTGGGACATTAATGCATCAAAATGAAGGTGGAAAACACCTCTCTGATCTGAATTGATCAGAGATGGCGGAGTGGATCTAAGTCAATCTACTCCTACCCTACACTAAATCATCAAACCAGTGAACTCTAACATCTAATCTACTCTTAAATTCCTCTAGCTAACACTACAATTAATCTAGAAAGCATGAAATCTATCTAACAAAGTAGGAAATCTATCTAAGGGAAGAAGTTGTCCAAGGTCACCAGCCGGTGGCTGATGACGACGAAAGGGGAGAAGACCCTTTAGCTGACGAAGATGTCCAAAAGCCAACGGCTAATCGGTAGGAGGAGATCGACGGAGGGAGAGAAATGATCTTTGTCACCAACCACTGAGGAAGGAGGTAGGGAAGCTGAGTATACGAAGGGAACCACTCAGGGGGAGGGAGCAATTAAGTGTGCGCACGAGCTCAGTGAGGTCCTTAAGTAGCTGATACAGTGATTTTAATCACCGTAGAGATGCGATTAAGTACCTTGGGCATGGGCGGTGGGATGTGGGGAAGGGAGCACGCGAAGTTCCAAATCAAAGGTCGGCCGTTGGATAAGATATGGGGCAAGGGGTGATTGCACGTGTCGAAGCACGTGAAGCTTCAATTTGGTTTCGGCCTTAGGATCAAGATATCAAAGGATGAATGGCCACAATCTCATGTGTTCTTCGGAGCTACAATGGTCCACTCACTGCAGCTCTAATGGTGGAATTGTAGACTAGCCATTTAGGGCGAAGGGGTAGAAGTTTTGTGGCAAGGCCTATAAGTGGTGAGGAAGTAATGCAGAACCGTCCCTAAGTTTTGCAAAATGACCTGTAGCGGCTATCAAATCAGTCTTTGGAGGTTTTAAACGTGAAGAAAATGTATATGACCTAAAGACCTAAGTGAGAAACTATAAATGTGAAGTCCTAATGATGTCCAAATGCAACCAAGTTTTTATTGAAGCATAATTGAACATTAAGGAAGTTAATTTTATTTTTGATTTGAACTTTTGGACTCAAATGTTTGTTCAATTTGCAAATGGATCATCAATTTAGATTAATGAATAGAATATCTCATTTTATGACCTAATTTTACGTTTTTAACACAAATTAGATGTTTTAGGTCATTTTTGTTAATTCTCACACTTAGCCCTTTTCATGTGTTAATTTAATAATGTTTAGCATAGTTTCTAGCCTATCTTGGGCATTTTAGCTATGATGAGTGTTTAACGCATGAAATCGGTGTTTAAGATTGATACGTTGTAGTATAGACCAACATCGCTCATCAACAAATACAATTTATTACTCGAATTTAAATCCGAGATCAAACATAGGGAGCAAGTGTTGCATTTACGCACTAATCTCAATCAAAATATAAATGAGCACAATAATTAAGCCAACAATGATTTGCAATGAATGCTAATTACTCAAAATTGATCATCAATATATAATATGAGTATATGAAGAGTTTGTCATGGCAAAAAGAATGGAAATATCCCAAAAAGTGGTGATTTAAATCACCTTCTAGATCCACATCTAAGCATGCATCTTAACCATAGTACTAAAATTATTGAATAGTAATTCAAATAATGCCACAGTGTCTAGATGCTACAGTGCAAGGGCACTGTTCATCTTCTTCATCTCTTCTTCTTCTTCCTTCTTCTTCTCTATATGAGCCCTTCTCCTTTTGTTCTTCTCTCTTTTTCCTTTGGCCTTCTCTTCTTCTTTCTTTTCTTGGCTTTCTCTACTTCTTCTTTCTTAGTCTTTCCTCTATCTTTCTTCCTCATGGCTAAGTGTTCAACCAATGCACAGAGGAGCAAAACCCACCCTCCCCTACTCTCTCTTTCTCTCTTCCTCCTCTTCTCTTTCACTGAAGCTAGATAATCGGATCAGGTATTCAAGTCAAGCGCGTACCTGAGTCCAGGGCTGCGGGCGTGGGTCGCAGCCAAGGAGTGGAGGTAGGTATATGGGTCAGGTGAGAAAGGGTAAGGAGGACCTCAACCTCGTGTTCTGAGGCAGATAGTCCTTAGCACAAATTCTAAATAAATGCATGCGGGTGCTCGTCTCCCACCGATGTGGGACTATCCTCATGCTTGTTCTTCTAGCACGGAACTGCTGGATATCTCGTTTGATTGGGGCTCGTCCTGGTGAAGCTCCACCCAATTGATGGTTGGGAACTGATCGAGAGGTCCGCATCGATTGAGGTTAGGGGCGTGATTGGAGGTGGCCAGTTGCCAGTTGCCGAAGACGGAGAGGATGATTGGAGATGGCGGAGTACCTATGACAAGAATACCGCCCTAGAGCCGAAGTTAAGCACATGAGAAGGTTCGGTGCTATTCGCTGGAAAAAAACCCCAAGGAAATTGAGTGTGCGAGTGGTTAGGTGTGTGTGGCAGAGAAGCTCCGATGAGCTTTGATCATTGGTGATGGAGAGAGGTGATGGAGGTGGTTAATGGAGAAATTGAGGAGCTGGGAAGCTCCGCGAGGTCACGGCGATTCTTTTGGCATAGGGTATGGGGTGTGTGATGGGCGGAGGCATGCTAGTAGTGAGGGTGGTTGGAGGTGTGGTAGCCGGCGTCGGAGAAGGAGCAATAGGGAGAATTGAGACCTAAAATTTAGTTTAAACCTAATTGGAGGGTAGAGGAGAAGAACTAAACTAATTGGACGAATAGCGGTCAGAGGAGGCTTGCTAGAGGTATGCCGGAGTTGGAGACGAAGGAGATGGAGATGGAGTCGATGAAGGGGCAATTGGGCTGTCTCCTTTGTTCGGGAGTATGGCGATGAAGAGTAGGGAGGAAACCCTCTCCTTACAGTATGTGGGAGCTGTCGACGAGGAGGTTTGAAGACGCTCCAGGATTTCAATAATGGTGGCCTTGGACAAAGAAGAGGAGGAGGTTGGCGTGCCAAAACTAGACAAGGCTGAATTGAATGAGCGCTGCAGCTTTTATAGGTGAGGTTCCCTTCATCTCGAATGCCCAAAAAAGAAGGTTTCCTGACCTTGCTTGGAGAGCTCAAGTTCCTCGAGCTCGCCAGGCCAATTCCGACCATGATTGGCCTCAAGGAGGATCCCGTTTGATGCGGAATGACTTGAGGATTGTCTTTACCAAATTTGACGATTTTTGATTGAGATTTTATCAATCAATTCGTCAGATTAAATGAGGCAGTTTGAGTTTTAGGAACTGCAGGTTTCCTTCTTCGATGCGCAAAGAACACGATGGTGATTGGACCTTTTTGCAAGAATGGCAAGAAGCTAGGGGCCTCTTTGTAAGGAAAGGATGAAAGCTGAGGGGTTAGATGAAGAAAGATAGAAGTTTGGGGATCAAAATGCAAACTCAATCAAGATGAACTTTGATTGGGCTCAAATTTTGGCACAAACCTAATTTGGACCCAAGGAATTTGATGGTGAAGTTAGATTTAGGTTTTGACCAAGTTTGATTGATTAAATTGCATAGAAATGTAAATTAGGGCAACTGCATGTCTGAGACTCTATTTTAGGTCAAAATCGGTTCAGATAGTCAAATCAAGGATTCCAAACCCTAGAGAATATTTTATATGATTTTTAGAGGGTTTAGATAAATTTTATATTGACCAAAACCTCAGTTAATTAAGCGGGTCTGTTTTTAGGGTTTCAGATGTCATTTAATTCTTGAAATGCGTGAAAACTCGTTTCTATCTGCATGAACCTACTTATTAGACATTTATGACTATTTGACCTTTAATTAACCCATGAGAAACTCGTGGTTGTTATGCATTCATGATAGGATGGTAAAATTGCAGTTTTAACCCTGGTTTCTTATTTTCTCTTAGAAAGGATGTGTAATGAATTATTGTCTTCTCACTGTTATATAGGAGCATTTAATGATAGAATATGACTAAATAAAGCTAGATATGGCTGATGATGATGTTATCATCAATGAACCACACCTCATCAATGGTGCAATCATTTGAATTTCGCATGGTCGGGAAATAATCAGAACTCGAGACCTCAATTCCAACCTCAACCACAACCTCTGCGACCATATTATCCCTCTCAGCTTAGGCCCAACCCAAATTTCCAAATCGAGCCTATCAAGGAAGATCAAATGAGCTTGATTTTGCAGACCTTGGCTGATACGCAGAAGACCAATGTGGCTATACAGAAACAGCATAAGGCAGAAATCATAGAGATTCACAATCAACTTGCATAGATGGCTGGGACTCGCCAACCTGGTGCACTTCCTTTCCAACATCTGCTGAATCCGAATAACGTACCGAACTAGAGGCATGTTTTGAACCTAAACCAGGGTCAGGCTCATTATGTCTATTAGATCCCTCCCACACCTCCACTTGACGGGTTGGAGACTTCCACATCATACTTAGGGTATCAGCAGCAGCCACTATTCTTGCCAACTTCGAATCCAAACCAGGTAGGCTTAAACGCTATCATTACGCGTAGTGGCAAAACTACTTAGGACCCACCTTATCCTAGCCACTCTAGTCTTGGTAGTTCAGAATCCACACCTAAAATGGTTATCTAGGACACACCTATTCCAGATTTCAGTGCATGAACCAATCTTAAAGAAACCAACAGAGATTCCATTTTCTAAGGCCTTGACCAAAGGAAACAAACCTAAACCCATGGTACTTGAGGAAGAATTGGTCACGCTCTTTGAACAAGTTCTAATAAGCATTCCTTTGATGGATGCAATTTGCCATATACCGGCCTATGCGCGATTTCTAGAAGACTTATGTACACCAAAGCATAAGCTGTGAAACAAAGATGGGAGTGCAATTGTGTTGTCTAAGCAAGCCAGCTTTGTAATTTTGAGTAAATGATAAGTCCACTTTAGTGGACCATTATGTGGCGTAAGTACTCTTTAATTATATGCTCCTAGTTTCTAATTGCTTAAGAGTTAAATGATAATTTATCTTAGTCTGCGTATAGTTTTATGCACCAATTTCACATTTAATAGCATATTGTTATGATAACCCATTTGGTGGATGCAAGTTGGTTGCAAGAATTATTGAAACATGGAGGGCATCATTCGCAAATGGGACCTGCACATGACAACCATCCAATTTCATTCTATAAGATGTCTAAAGCTCAGTTTGGATGTCTGATGACCAGTAATCGTGGTATTAACCTTGCTGATGGTAACTGAGTGCATGAACCACCACCAATCTCCACCACCAGCCGTGTGCTATCCCTCCAAGCCTCAACGCGTCCCAACCGCTCCCTATCTTCGCCATGTTGTTGGAGAAGATCTTGGCGGACGAAACAAACAGGGGATGCTTATAAAAGGAGACACCCATGCAAGGGTCATCTTCTTCCTTGGACCTCCATCGTGGTATCAAGCATGCACCGTGAACCTCAAGCGTGCATTGTGGATTGAAGCCAACATCTCTGTCACCCTTCCACTACCGTGGTGTGCGTGGTGATAGCGTGCACACCATCACCTCTACCAACACCATCAGCCACCACTGTGCCTTCATCGTCTCCACAAAAAATCCTCCCCCCCCACCGTAGCCACCCAACCACGACCACCAACACCACCATCAACCCCCATAGCCGACTGGCCTCCCTCAACCCGCTCGCCAAGCCTATGCCCTCGCCTATTGCCATCCTCCTCTTCGTCACCTTATTCTCCTTCATCTCCCAATGCCCCCTATTCTATTCCTTTGAACCCAACATCCCCATCGCATAAAGGAACCTAAAGCCTTCAACGAGTAGCTCCTTCATCGGACCCCTTTTGGCCTCCAAACCTCAACCCGAGCACCCTTGCCGACTTCAAGTGATACCCTGAGCTCTCACGCACTAACGATAACATCATCATCAGCCATAACTAGCTTTAATTAGTCAAAATTAATTGACAAATGCTCCTACATAATCACCGGAGAGTCGTAATTCACTAAATATCCTTTCTGAGAAGAGTGCATTAAAATAGGATTAAAACTGCAATTTTAACAGAAGATCATGAATGTAGAATAATCACAGGGTTTTCCAAAGGTCAAACTAAGGTCAAATGTTAATTAATGACTAATAAGAGGGTCCGTGCAAATAGAAATGAGTTTTCACGTACTTCGAGAGTTAAAACAGCACCTGAAACCTTAATTTCAGACCCGCTTAATTAATAGAGGTTATGATCAGGATAAAATTTACTTAAACCTTCTAAAATTCATAGAAAAATATTCCATAAGGTATGGTATCCTTGATTTGACCATTGGAACCCATTTGACCTAAAATAGTCTCAGATAGAAAGTTGCCCTAAATTGGATTTCTATGTAAATTGCCCAATAAAACTTAGTCAAAACCTAAATCTGACTTCACCCTCAGATTCTTTGGGTCCAAATTAGGTTTGTACCAAAATTTGGGCCCAATCAAAGATCATCTTGACATAGTTTGCATTTTAGTCCAGTCAGACTCTTTTTTATCTCACACTAGCCCCTAGATTTTGAAATTCTTACGAAAAGGTCCCTATTTTTCTATTCATCTTTACAAATAGGTCTCTACTGCCATTGGTGTGAACAAAAGCTCCACCGTCGAGATTTGAGCGAGGATTTCTTGCTCGATTTTCAATCAAACAATACCAAAATTGAACCAGAGATTCCTTAAGGAATTTTCTTCCAAATAAGACCAACCATGAATCCTATTTCCTTCCCAATCTCCCATGCGAATGCATGGAAGATGTGGGTATCTCACAGATGTGAAATCTCCGAGCTTCCAAGCTTGGAATGCCCCCCGAGGCCTATAAAAGATCCCCTGATGCAAGGCCTTGCTGTTTAGCTTAGTTTTGGTTGGATTCTACCCTTCTTCACTCCTCTTTGGCCAAATGCTCCATGAGCTCTAGCGAACTTCTCCGTCTGACTTCTTCACTCACCACCACAGACAATAGTCGGCAGGATCATATTCCTTAAGTTCCTCTGCCCGTTGTAGTACCAGCGAGCGCCACCCTTACCCCTTCGTCGTCGCCGCTTCTCCCACTAGAGGCTTCACCTTCTCTGGTGTCGGCCATACCACAACCGACTCCTTCCTCCCCTTTTGTCCAGTTAGGTTAGTTACGTGCCCCTCTCCCTCTACTTCCTTTCCCTCTCTTTTATCACTCAATTCGACTGCCGGTGCGCCCTCCACGCCTCCATCTTCTCCACATCCAGCCGCACCTCCGGCGAGGCTTCCCCGATGCTCCACCGCACCAAACACCTCACCAAAGACTCCATAACTTCTTCCTCACCTCTGCGAACCACACCCCCATCCTTATTATGCCTTTCACTCACGCGACCCACCAAACTCGCCCATCTCCTCGCTCCTCCAACCTCCGTAGACCCTCACACTCCACCAAACTCCACAAAACACCCATCACCACCTTCTCCGTCCTTTGGCAAATCTAAGGAGCATTTTAACTACGGCTTTTGAGCCAGTATGCTTATTTCAGGTACTCGCTGGTGCTCCGCCGTCGCCGCCATCATTTCCGCCCTCGTTCATCATGCTCCAGCCATGAAAGCTCCAGAAACCACCTCCAGGCCTTGCGGAACTCTTCCAAATACCTCTCTAGGCCTTCAATTGGAAGCCTTGCTTGTGAATTCGACCTTAGTTGGAGAAGCCCCTGCTACGATTGTGTGCGAGGAAAAGTGGCAGTGGCTTTAATGCCACATCAGGTGAGGAAGAATGCCAGCACACCCATATATTATTTTTGTGAACACCGAGGGGTCGGGTCCCTCACTACCCATCTCACCTGCTTACTTGACCTACTTCACTCCTCGCCTGTGACCCACGCACGCAGGCCTGGACACTATTTGAGACCCAAATACCTGAGTATCTGGATCCGGTTACGTTGAGTTTGGGGTTTGAGAGAGAAGAAAGAAGGACTTGTGAGAGAGCAGGGGAGGGTTTTGCTCTCTATAGTTGTGCCCTGTGCGACACTTAGTCGCTGAAGGCCTTGGCTCCCCTGTGCTGTGAAGGAGAAGGCTCTCTGAAGAGAAGGTCATGCCTTTGTGAAGCTGAAGAGAAGAAGAGAAGAAGAAGAAGGCTCGAGAGAAAGAAGAAGAAGTTGAAGAAGAAGGCTCTGAAGAGCCTTGTGCACTTAAGTCATCTGAGAGGAAAATCTGTCGTATGATTGAGCATTATTTGAGATACTATTGCATTATTTAAGTACTATAGTTATTATTGAATTTGAGATGCATGCTTAATCAGAGGATTTAATTGGTGATTCAAATCACCACTTTTTAGATTCTCTCCATTCTTTTTATCTCTAGATACATTGGATTTCATTGAATAGCTGATGTGATAGGTTATTATTCATTGAATATCTATTTGAATGCTCAATTAATTATGCTCATTGATTCTGAATGTGATTAATGTTGTGAATTCCACATTTGCTCCCTGTGTTCGTCCTCGGACTCCTTTTAGATTCTGAGTTATAAATTTTAATTTTGACTAGCTATTTGTCGACTATACTACGGTGCATTTCCTTAAACTCGACTAAAGCTTTGTAAACACGCACCTTCGCCCACACGTGGAGCTACTCCACAGCAGCAGCAGGCCACCGCCTTCGACCGATCTCTCCTCCTTCGACTGGCTATGTCTGACCATCTTGGTCCACACCTAGATCCCCATCGCATAGCCCTTGTCGAGACGTATCTCCGTTGAAAGTGCCTTGCGTTGCCATCACTCCATGCGTGCGTGCAAGGAAGGAGAAGCAGTCCTTTGTTTTGGTGGCAATTAGTATTTACAATGGTTGCCATTGCCAACTTTCATTTTTCCATTTAATATTTGATTTATTGTGTGAATTGCAGCTGGGTCCCTTTAGTTCTTGCTAATTCTTAGGATTATTGCATGTCTCTCTTCCCCATCAATTAGCCTTACATACGTACATGTTATACTATAATGGGTGGCTAATACCTGACCATCACGTTTTGATAAATTGGCGAGTTAATTTGGCTTGTTCCTCCCTGCTGGGTCGAAAATCATTGTAAATAGATCGCGTTGTAGTATAGCGACGAAAATCAATGCAACATTTAAATTTATAATGCCTGAAAAATAAACGTGAGTTCTGAGGTTGTTCATAGGGAACAAATGTAACAAGTCAATCCACTAATCACAATATTAAGGAATAATAGTGCAAGTGAATAAAATAATCAAAATGATATCCAATAAAGCAAGAATGTATCTCAAATGTAGGGACAAAAATACAAAAAATAAAGAACTAAAAATGGTGGTTGAAACCACCACTTAAGCCCTAGAATTAGGCACTTATCCCAACAATACTCAAGAGTACTCAATGTCTTAAATAACTCAACAGTAGTCACTTAGCCACATCAGATCAAGTATCGAATATTTCCACAGTGATCAGAACCAAGCCATAATCAGACATCGAATATAAGGCTCAAATGCCTTAAAGTCACCAAGCAGCACAAGGTAAATCCATCTTGAAATGCCTAAGTGTTGAGAGAGAGGGGGCACAAATCTCGAGGAGAAACCCTCCCTTCCTTCTCAAATTTCTTGCTTTCACACTTTTCCAGACCCGAGTGAACAGTAACGAGTAATCGGGTATTTGGGTAAGCGAACCACGGACTAGACTCGCTGGCGTGTATAGGGGGTGAGGAGTGAGTGAGAGTGTGGAGGGACCTCACCCCTCAGTGTCGAGGCAACGAGCCCTCTTCGAATTTCCTCTTATGTGAGTTTTCTTTTTTAGTACCCACAACGTGGGACTGAATAGGAGCTCTCTTCTTCACGCAGTTGCAGATGATTCTGCTCACGAATTGATGTTGTGCCTCTTTGCTTCTTTCTTGATTGTTGGTGCAGAGAACTTCAGAAGATGAAACTGTGTCAAATGAAAGTGGTTTGAGGTTGGATGATGATCGAAAAGAGGTGAACTCTGTAGGAGAAGACGACGATGGTGGCGGAGGCTCGATGAACACCTAAAATGCATAATACAGCTTCGCTGTCTAATTAAAAAAGTTTAGGAGCGCCAGTGGGTTGCATGGAGTGCAACAACGGTGGTTTTGGGCGGTGTACGTGCGTGTGGTGGTTGCTCGACATTAGAGATGGCGTGTGTGAAGTGTAGTGTTCGACGTGGATGTGGAGTGAGCAAAACACGTAATAGAATTAGGGCTTTTCTAGATGAAGTCAAGGTGGAGCTTTTGGGAGTGTTGGTGAGACGTTTGGTGGTTGGATGTGGTCGCACGACCTCACCAGAGGAGTGGCCGGAGCTCGGGAAGACAGAGGGGGAGCAGGTGGTTGTGCGGTCAAATTGAGAAGTTAAGGTCCTACGAGTGGTCTAGAGAGGAAGAGAGGGAGTTTAGGAAAACATAGGGAGAGCGAGTGAGAGATGCGTCCAGCGTTGGCTGGCCAGACGTGGAGAAGACAAAGTCGACCATGAGACGACGATGAGGAAGGAGAGGCTGGGAGTGGCCGTGCTTTGGCTGGCGACGATCGTGAGGAAGTGGGGAAGCTAGAGGGTCGTCCAATTTGGTGGTTGGATGGCTGGAGAAGGGGGACAGAGAGAGCTCACCGGAGCTCAAGATGCGGTGGCCGGAGGAGCAGAGAAGGGTTTCTCAGCCGTTTCTTGGCTGTGGAGAGCGTTGGAACCTAAGGGAGTTTAAATAGAGTCGATCCAAGCCTTCAATTGCAAGGAATCCTCGCAAGTTCCTTGCAATTGAAGCAAGGAAAGATCCTCTGAAATTGTGAGTTCACCGAAGACGCACGGTCTAGTTTGGGATCTTTGATGGTGCTCAGAGGGTTGGGGATCATCCAATCAACAATCCCTCAAATTTTGGAGGGATTTCGCTAATAAATCAAGGAGAAATCCTCGATTCAAGTCGGTGCTTACTTCGTGTGGAGTTCTGTTCACACGATCATGGCAGCAAGGTTCTTTTTGAAAGAACAATGACAAAGATAGGGGGCTTTTTGCAATAAAATCGAAACTTAGGGGTACAAATGTGAGAAATAGAATTTTTAGGGGCTAAAATGCAAACAAAGTCAAGATGAATTCTGATTGGGCCCAAATTTTGGTCTTAACTTAATTTGAACCAAAAAAATCTAATGATGAACTTTGATTTGAGTTTTGACCACGTTTGATTGGGTAAATTGAACAAAAGCCTAAATCAAGGCAAATTCTCGTCTGAAACTCTGTTATAGGTCAAAATAGAAAATAGGTTCAGATGGTCAAACCCAAGGTACCAAAACTCTTAGAATATTTTTTCATGAATTTTAGGATGTTTAGATTAATTTTATCCTAAGCACAACCTTTTCAATTTAAGTAGGGTTGATAATTAGGGTTTGCAATCCTATTTTGGCCCTCGAAATGCGTAAAACCCTGATTCAGTCAGTGTAAACCCACTTTTTAGACTTTTGTGCTCAATTAACCTTTAATTAACCCATGAGTAACCCCATGGCTAATTTGCATTTGTGATGTACTGTTAAAACAATAGAATTAATCTTGTTTTCTTATTTTCTTCCCAAATCAGATTACTATGGAATTATGACCCTCAGATGATCAAGTAGGAGCTTTTACCAGTTGAATCTGACTAACTGTGGCTAGCTAGGACCCATGATGGTGTTACCATCACTCGTGGAAACGCCTAATCCATTATGGTTAGATTTAAATTAATTTTTCTTGGTATGAAATTTCCACCACATAAAATACTACAACGACATATTATTGGTATCAGAATAAGAGAAATTCTCATTATCAGTAAACTCCCACAAAAAGTGAAAGATCCTGGCACCCCTCTGATCTCCAGTAAGATAGGCTGCCTAGAGTTTGATCGAGCTTTATTGGATTTAAGAGCCTCGATAAACTTAATCCCCACCACCCTACTAGACACTTTGATGAAACTGAGCTCAAATCGACTAAGGTGACTCTACAGCTGGCTGATAGATCAATAAAGTCACCAAGAGGAGTTCTTGATGATGTTCTAGTTTGGATACGAGATTTCTACTTCCCAGTGGATTTCATTGTGTTAGACATGGATACTCCTGAAAATATGAGAGATACACCAATCATCTTAGGGAGACCATTCCTAGCTACAGCTAGGGTGAATATCAATTTTGAAGAGGGCCAGATTGAGTTAAAATTCGGGAATAAGATGTTAAGGATTGATATCTTTAAGTCCCAGAAAGGAATAAACTATGGGGCAATCAAAGAAGTCTGCGACATAAGTTCCCTGGTTGAGGACCTGATTCCCGACGTGAACCTGATTCCCTAAGAACCTCAACCACAAGAAGATCGTAACCCGCAGATCGAGGAGCCCAAGGCTAATCTAGATTTATCCTTAGCCTCCACCTTGTCTCCTGAGGCTAATCTCAAATCCCCACTTGCTGTTGATAACCGGATGCTTGAATTAAAGCTCCTCCTGGATCATCTGAAATACGTATTTTTGGGTTTGAATCAAACATTTCCTGTAATTATCAACTCTCGACTTACTCTTGATTAGGAAACGAAGATGATTTCTATCCTTTAGCAGTATCGAAGAGCCATTGGATGGACTCTAGATGACCTGACTGGAATAAGTCTCTCTTATTACACTCATTGTATCTATATCAAAAAAGGCTCATGACTATCTTGCGAGATGTAGAGGAGACTAAACTCGAACCTCCAGGAGGTCATGAAAAGGAAATTATCAAGTGGCTCGATGTAGGAATTATCTACCCTATCTCTGATAGCCACTGGGTGAGTCCCATCCAAGTTATGCCTAAAAAGGTAGGGCTCATCGTGATTACCATCGAATATGGTGAAACATAATCCTGACTTGAATTGCGAACTCGTGGAGAGTCTGCATAGACTATTGGAAATTGAATGCCTTCACGAAGAAAGACCATTTCCCTCTCCCGTTCATTTATTAGATTCTTAAGAAACTAGCGGGAAATCAATTTTTCTATTTCTTATATGGGTACTCTGGATATAGCCAAGTGGCAATACATCTTGAAGATTCGGAAAAGACCACCTTTACCTAACCCTACGGTACGTATGCATTCTGCAGGATGCCATTCGGGTAATGCAATGCACCTGCCACCTTTCAGTGGTACATGCTAGCCATATTCTTCGATATGGTAAGTAAATACCTTGAAGTCTTCATGGATGACTTCTCGGTACTTGGTCAATCTTTCTATGATTGCCTTTTGCATTTGGTTCAAATCCTCTGAAGATGCATCGATGTGAACCTAGTTCTCTCTTGGGAAAAGTACCATTTCATAGTTCCAGAGGGCATTATGCTTGGACACATTGTATCTGAGAAAGGTATCCAAGTTGACCAAGCTAAGGTGAATTTAATCTCCAAATTACCTATGCCTTCCTCGGTCAAAGATATCCGATCGTTTCAGGGACACGTCGATTTCTATCGATGATTTATATTCGATTTCTCAAACATCTCGCCTCCTTAAAGAATTCATGCATTCAAAATTCTGCATGACCCTACAGTCCCATGATTGGTCTCAACCCTTCTAGATAATGTGTGATGCATCTAACTATGCAGTAGCAGTGGTGCTAAGACAGAAAATTGAAGGGATACTAGTGGTAATATATTACACTAGTAAGACATTGGACAAGGCTCAGTGTAATTACACGATTATGGAGAAAGAGCTGCTGGCTGCAGTATTTGGTCTGGAGAAATTCATATCATACCTCTTGGGTTCCCATGTCATTATTCACTTGGATCACACTGCAACGAGGCACTTACTCACGAAGAAGGATGCGAAATCGAGATTAATCCGATGGATCTTGCTATTGCAAGAATTTAATCTTGAAATTCGCGATAAGGCGGGAAAGCAGAATGTCATAGTTGATTATTTGTCTCGCCTTCCTTCTTACCATTTTTCGGATGAACATCTCTTGGTCATTAATGGACTTCCCTGGTTCGCTGATATCGTGAATTATTTGGTCGCTAGGAAAGTTTCACTTGATTGGGAAAACACCAGGTGGGGCAAGTTGATTTCCGATGCCAAGTACTATGTCTGGGAAGATCCTTATTTGTTTCACATTAGTAATGACCAAGTAATTCGAAGATGCATTCCCGATAATGAGGTCAATGATGTCATCTCTTTCTGTCATGACTAGGTCTACGGTGGTCATTTCTCTGGGCGTAATACCGCAACAAAGATTCTCAAGTGTAGGTTCTTTTGGCCCACTATGTTCAAAGATGCACAATCCTACTTTAGAGCATGTGCCCGTTACCAAACTCTCGGCAACATGGGCCCACGCGATATGATGCTCTTAAATTCGATTATCGTGTACGGGGTCTTTGACATATGGGGGATTGATTTTATGGGACCATTTCTCGAATCTAACGGTTTCATGTACATCTTACTGTTGATTATGTCTTGAAATGGATCGAAGTCATACCCACAAGAACGAATGATCATAAAGTTGTTCTTCGATTCATTTCAGAGAACATATTTTCCAGATTTGGGGTTCCTAAAGCCATCATTAGCGATGGCAGGTCTCACTTTGCAAATATGCACTTTCAGTCCCTGATGAAAAAGTATGGGGTGCCGTATCATATTTCAACTCCATATCACCCCCAGACTAATGGATTGGTTGAGCTCTCCAATTGAGAGATCAAGAAAATCCATTAGGTCATTGTTTGGCTTGATAGGAAGGATTGGTTCACTTGACTTTCGGAAGCCTTATGGGCCTATAGGACCGCCCATAAAACCCAACTAGGAATGTCTCCATTCAAACTCATGTACGGGAAGGCATGCCACCTTCTTCTAGAGATGGAGCATAAAGCCTATTGGGCAGTATGGAAATGTAATCTAGATTTTATGAAGGTTGGAATCCACCACCGGTTGCAAATGAGCGAGTTCGAGGAGTTACGCAATGATGCGTACAAGAACTCGCGTATCTACAAAGAGCAAATCAAAGCTTTCCATGACAATCACATATCGTGAAAATCTTTCCATCTTGGTCAGAAAATGCTTCTCTTTGATGCCAAGCTTAAGCTCTTTCCAGGAAAGCTGAGATCGAAATGGATTGAACCATTTCTAGTTTGGAGGACCTTTGGAAATGGAGCTATTGAAATCAGTGGACTCAGCCATGACTTAGAACCATTTGTTGTGAATGGTCAGAGATTGAAACTATTCCTCGAGCTTATTGACTCGAATATGGCTGCTGAATCTTTTGATCTCCACTCTCCCTGAGCTGCATTGCACCCAGCTGATGGCATTAAACCTAATGCTTAATGGGAGGCAACCTATCATTTAAAAAACCTGACACCCTTTTTACCCACTTTTAAGTTGAATTCATATTGCACTTTAGGGTTCGTCCCTTAGAACAGCCGACTCCACCTCTGATATTCGTATGGGAGCTTGAAATCATCCACAACAGTCATCCCGACCTGTTCACCCACCCATTAGAACCTATTCTAGTGTATGATCTAAGCTGAACTCGAACCCACCTAATTTACACTGAGGACATTGCAAATCTTAGTCATGGGGGGTATTAAAGTGCAAAATGCTGTGAAATTCAATTCTTTGAAGGGTTTCGTTTAAAAAAAAATTAGAGAAGATGAAAGGAGCTGAACTAAAAGATTTGAGTTAAGGAGGAAAAAGGAGACAAAAGAAAAATAGAGAAAAAAAAGGAGCAAAAACAAAAAAATTGTGTTAGTCCCTGTCATTGATTATGGAACTTACCTAAGTTCTAGGTTGGATCGGATGATGAATTAAGATCTGAAGGACTAAATCTATGGAGATAAGTGAAGGATACCAACCGTAGGCCTTTTGGGCCTATTTTAGGGCTTAATCACTCACGTATCTGTTAAGATTTGGGCTATTCCTCAAGAGGTTGAGGAAGTTGCGAGGTTGATGTATTAAGTTTAAGGCTTAGGGATTATTCGGCCTTGTTGCTTGTCCTTTGGTTGGTGGGACTTGGTGACCTAGGTATCCAAAAATCACATACCTATTTGGTTTACTGTGCTTAATGAAAAATAATGCCAAAAAAGTGTTATGTTCTGGAAATGTTTCCTTGAAGATTTGACTTAGGAGCAGTTCGAAGACATAAGTTGATTGGATAAGTTCCCGACGTAGAGAGGAGTGATGAGAACCTCATCATGAACCCCAACTAGCACAATTTAATCCAAATGAGTTTGAAAAAGCTCCTACAAAACCTAAAGAGAGGCTTAACTCAGAGAATTCTGAGTTAAAGAATAAAATAAATCATAAGGGGTAAACCTGTAATTTTACCAATGCAGTGTGTAAATAGGGTAATTAAGGGTCCAAACACAGGTTAGACAAGCTTAACAAGGAGGGAAGTTGGATGATCTGATCTGAAAAGGGTTATAGCAACTTCTAGGAATTAAATGATATTCTGTAACCCTAAAACAAATCCACTTTAATTCACGAGGTTCGAGGCAGGATAAAAATCAAATAAACCCTCTAAAATTCATGGAAAAATATTTTCTAGGGTTTAGAACCTTCAATTTGGCCTTTACAACCTATTTTGACCTAAAATGAGAACCATGCCCAATTTATGACTTAATTTGGGTTTCTACGCAAATTGATCGGTCAAACATGGTCTAACCTCAAATCAAATTTCACCATTAAAATCCTTAGGTTTAAATTAGTCTGGTATAAAAATTTGGGCCTAAGAAAAGACCATCTTGACCGACTTTACAAATTGATCTTCTTAATTTACTTTCTGACCCTTATCTTTTGAAACCATTACGATTTGCCCCTATCTTTTCATCATTCTTTGCAAAACGGTCCCTCCTGCCATTTCTGCGCAGCACCATACCTTCGGTGACTTTGTGCGGAGGATGGCGCCGCGCAGGGCAGGGCGGCCATCCTCAGGAACAGACGGGGGGTTCCTTGCGTCATCTTCTATCGCAGGGACACTCCCCTGACCTCTGCAACCGGCCATGCCTCTCGTGCGAACGCACAAAAGGCATGTGGGTCCCTTGCCGGCCATCTCCGGCGAGGTAGGCACGTCACCTCCTCGGTCCCCTCTCCTTGCCAAGGCCTTTATAAGGAGCGGCAGGGTCTGCCGTCTCCTTCAAGCTTCTTCTGGTGGAGAAGCACCCTACATTTCATCTCTTCCCTCTCCGGTCAGAACGCCTGAGCTTCCGGCGATTTTCTTCTCCTCCTCCTCCTCATCTCTTTGCTGCCCAACCTACTGCAGAGTCCACTCTTCCCCATCATCTCACGCCAGGCCGTACCAGCTGGCGCCCTCAGAGCGCCTCCTCGTCGTCGATAACCTCCTCCTGGGCATCTTCATCCTCAGCTCCGGCACACATGAGCCGGACGCCTCCCTCTCCCCCTTCATCGATTAAGTATGTAGGAATCTTCCTCTCTCTCTCCCTTACATTTTCCCCTTCCTGATTTACCCTTTTAATCCACCGACCGCCACTTCCTCCTCCATCTGCTCCATCTCCGATCACCATCTCCGGCGAGGGCATTCCACTTCCACAGACCACCTCACCCCTCGCCGACAAGCCCAGAAGCTCCCCCTCACTCCACTCAACCGTTTCCCCCACTCCATACACCGCCATTCACCGCCCGACCACCGGTGAGCAATGGCTATTCTAGAAGCGATAAAATCTCTATTTTTGAGTTTCTATTAATCTCTTCTCTTTTGTGTGCAGGCATAGGAAATCAAGAGGACAACAAGCAGCCGCACAACAACCACACCTGGGACAGGTAATTTTCTATCCTCTCATTTTAACCCCTAAATTCTAAAGAGGAAGAAAAAGAAAGAACAAGCAATATAGGTATAACCTGTCTTCCATATTTAGTAAATCGTCGAAGTTGCCTGTTTTCAATTTCAACACACTATTTCTGCACATCCATTAAGGGTATTTAGGGCTAACACCTTCTTGCCTGAGCCCTAATTACCCAATCAAAAGGAAGCTAACTGGACCAAGTAGAGCCAACATAAGATTCAAAATTAGGGTTTTAGAGACACAATTCTTAAGCAAGAATTGAGAATTACCAAAAGAAGTGTGCCCAAGCCATTGTCTGAAAATATCTTTTCAAAGAAACCCTAAGAAATTTGGCTCTTAAAAACACTTGAACCCTAAAAGATAAGACTTAATAAGCTCTCAAAGGAACTAGCAAGTGAAGTTGACCTCTTGGGTCAACCAACCTTCAACTTAGGTCACTCTTTGCACTCAAAAGGCTAAAGTTCAAGTGAAAACCTAAGCACCTTGATCCTAACTAAAAGTGGTAGACTTAAGAGGTCAAGATCCCTATTCTAGTCTACCTGGAATCTTAGTGACAAGAGAGGTCGGGTGGGGGAAACCCTGTAACCCGTGGGGACGCTCTACCGTGTAGGGGTCTTCGCGGGACTCACCCTCTTTGGCTACCCAGGTAATTCTCAGGTGGATGATCTTTTGATTAAGGGGTTCATCTGCCCCGAACCTCTATAGTCACCCAACATTCTGGGTGTCTTGCTTGGGTCCAGCACCTGCTAAACTCATCTTCTCCATCAGTGTATGTTTGGTAGGAGGTCCTTGAAACCTCCTTTAGAAATTCACTCTCCTCGAGGCTGAGCCTCAGTGCCCTTGTTTGAGCAAACAACACTTCACATAGACCTCTCCTCCGACTTCGAACCCAACTCACCTTCTTCTTCCACAATGGCTCAGCCAGTTGAGGAAGAGAACAATCTGGAGCATCAGCTCCAGTGACTCAATGACCTCTTTCAGAACTTCATGCACCCACCGCAGCGTCCTATGATGCGGGACCATTATAATCCTGCTGCGGTGGCTATTGAGCCTTGAGTCAGAATCTCGACTGGAGGACCTGATTCTGAACTAAAGCCCAACATGATTCATGCCATACCTAAATTTCTTGGGCTTAATTCTGAAGACCCCTTCCAGCACATAAAACAGTTAAAGCATCTGGTCCAGACTTTTGGGTCAGATGCACAAAATCGGGATATTCTCCTCATGAAGATGTTATCCTTCTCCCTTATGGACAAGGCCACTCATTAGTACCAAACACAGACCTGGCTGATCAACAATTGGGAGGAACTTCAGTCTGAGTTCTTGAAGAAGTTCTTTCTCGTTGGTTGGACCAATGCCTTGCGCCATCAGATTACCCACTTCATGCAACAAACGGGAGGACCTCTCCATGAGGCATGGGATCGCTTTCAGGATCTCATGAGAAAGTGCCCCCATCACGGAGTTCCTAAATGGGAACAAGTCCAGTCTTTTTACCAGGGACTCTGTGAAGATATTAGGCTTTTCGTCAATGCAACTTGCGGAGGGAATATCATGGGTCAGCATGAGGACACCGTGTGGGAGATTCTCGAAAATATGTGCGAGAACTCCATCAATAATAACTCCATGGGATTATTTGATAGGACGAATACTCGCGCATCGACGAACCTTAAGGGAGCACACGAGACGCAGGGCCTGTCCGCATCAGTCGACCTAGAATTGATGGCCAGTCGATTGGACAAGGTCACTATCATTGAGAAGAAGGTGGATGAGCTGACTCAGCACTTGCAGCGAGCCACCTCTGCGCATAATTCCTTTGCACAGCCTCCTTCCACACGAGAGACTGTGCAAAACATTCTCCACTGACCTTCTCTTGGGATGGATCCGTATCCACCCCCATCTGATTCTCGGATCGGAGGATTCTCCGATCCTTTCTATACTAGCCAGGGGAATTCTACTCCCCCATTTTCTGACTCTTTGGAGGTTCCTCAGACCTGCGAGGACCTCAACGCCATCTAGAATGATCCATTTTCCAATACCTACAATCCTGGATGGCGAAACCATCCCAACTTCCAGTGGGTGGGAAATTCCCAAACTCAAAGACCACCCTTTCAGCCCCATCCACAACCACCTCGTCCTTACCAGCCGCCTCAGCCACGGCCCAACCCTACTTATCCATTAGGGCCAAACCAAGACCAAATGTCCCTCATCCTTCAGACTCTGGCTGACATTCAAAGAACGAATGCGGCTATTCAAAAGCAACACAAGGACGAACTCACAGAGGTTCGAAACCAACTGGCCCAGTTGGCAAATTCTCGCCAACTAGGCACACTTCCTTCTCAACCTCTTTCTAACCCTAATAACATGCCGACCCAGCGGCATGTTATGAACCCAAACCTGGGCCAAGCACACATGATTTATCAGGCCTCCTCTATTCCTTCACCTGACGGGATGGAGGCTTCCACTTCTTATGCGAGTTATCAGCAGCAACCCATCCTATCAAACCCTAACCAAAACCAGGCAGGACTGAATTCTATAACCACCCGTAGTGGTAAGGAGACCCAAGATCCACCCTATCCAGACCACTCCAAGCCTGGTAGTGATCCAAACCCTAGGACAGTAATTTAGGGCGTTCCTATCCCTGTCCCAGATCAAAGACCTGGACCTATCCTAGAAGAACCAACCAAGGTTCCATTTCCCGAGGCCTTGACCAAGGGAAAGAAGACAACCAAACCCGTGACTCTTGAGGAGGACCTGGTCAAGCTCTTTGAGCAGGTCCAAATAAACATCCCCTTGATGGATGCGATTTGCCACGTACCGACTTATGCACGATTCTTAAAGAATGTATGTACACCTCAGTGTAAGCCGCGAACCAAGAGTGGGAGTCCAATTGTACTGTCAGAGCAAGCTAGCTCTGTAATCCTAAGCAGACTCCCACCCAAGGCAAAAGATCCAGGTACTCCCCTGATTTGCTGCAAAATAGGTGAAACCTAATTTGACAGAGCATTGCTAGACTTGGGTGCTTCCATAAATCTGATACCCACATCCTTACTTAACCACCTAGAAGAATCTGAGCTAAAACCAACTGAGGTGACACTACAATTAGCAGATCGATCTATAAAGTCACCTAAAGGGATTCTTGAGGATGTTATTGTAAGAGTGCGGGATTTCTATTTTCCTGTAGACTTTATAGTCTTAGACATGGACGCACCTAAAAACCCTAGGGATACACCGATCATTCTAGGGAGACCTTTCCTGGCTACTGATAGAGCCAACATCAGTTGTGAGGAGGGCTAAATAGAGCTGAAATTTGGGAATCAAACCCTCAAAATTGATATCTTTAAGGCTCAACAAGGAATCAATTATGGTGTCATAGAACAAATCTGTAATATTAGGGTTTTGGTTGATGAAACGCATTTTAAGAATAACCTGATTATACCTCATCAACCACAAAAAGATCTTGAACCGCAATTAGAGGAGTCAGACCCTTATTTAGACAAACCCATAACTCCTATCCTTGAACCTCACACTTACCCTGAACCACCCGCTGCTTCTGATAACCCCATCCTTGAACTAAAACCCCTTCCCGATCATTTGAAATACATCTTTTTGGGTTCTAATCAGACTTTTCATGTGATTATAAATTCCAAGCTTACTCCTGATCAGGAATCCCATCTGATTGCTATTCTGCAGCAACATCGCAGAGCCATTGGTTGGACTCTTGATGACTTGACTGGAATAAGTCCCTCTTATTGCACACACCATATTTATTCAGAAGAGGGCACATGACCTTCCCGTGAGATGCAGAGACGTTTGAACCCCAATCTACAAGAGGTCGTGAAAAAGGGGATCATTGAGTGGTTAGATGCAGGGATCATTTACTCGATCTCCGACAGTCGTTGGGTGAGCCCAATTCAGGTCGTGCCTAAAAAGGCAGGGCTCACCACCATTACGACTGAAACCGGAGAAGTCATACCTACCCGATAGCCAACTCATGGAGAGTCTGCATAGATTATCGATGACTCAATTCCTCTACGAAGAAGGATCATTTCCTACTGCCTTTCATTGATCAGATTCTCGAGAAATTAGCGGGAAATCGATTCTTCTGCTTTCTTGACGGGTACTCCGGTTATAACCAAGTGGCTATTCATCCTGAGGACCAAGAGAAGACCACGTTCACCAGCCCCTTCGGAACTTACGCATTCCGAAGGAAGCCTTTCGGTCTCTGCAATGCACCCACGACTTTTCAGCGGTGCATGCTTGCCATATTCTCTGATATGGTAGGTGATTATCTGGAAGTCTTCATGGATGACTTCTCAGTTTTTGGGGCATCATTTGATGATTGCCTCTAGCACTTGGTTCATATACTTAGGCATTGCATCGATGTTAATTTGGTTCTTTCCTGGGAAAAGTGCCATTTTATGGTGCCTGAGGGGATCGTCCTAAGACATCTAATTTTTGAGAAAGGCATCCAAGTGGATCGAGCTAAGGTTGATCTAATTTCTCGACTTCCTATGCCTAGCTCAATCAGGGACATCCGTTCTTTTCTGGGGCACGTCAGTTTTTACCGTCGTTTCATTCCTGATTTTTTGAAAATCGCGCACCCCCTGACTACTCTTCTCTCTAAGGATGTACCCTTTGAGATCTCCAAGGAATGCACTCAAGCCTTTGAAAACCTCCGTGACCGAGTCACCCAGGCCCCGATCCTACAATCCCCTAATTGGTCTCAACCCTTTGAGATCATCTGCGATGCATCTGATTTCGCTGTAGGAGCGGTTCTGGGGCAGAAAGTTGACGGGAGACCCGTGGTCATCTACTACGCTAGCAAGACACTTGACGAGGCTCAGCGTAACTATACAGTTACGGAGAAAGAGCTACTAGCCGTAGTATTTTCCCTTGAAAAATTTCGATCTTATCTCCTGGGTTTCCACGCCATCATCTACTCGGATCACACGGCTGTGAGGCATCTCCTTGCCAAGAAGGATGCGAAACCCCGACTAATCCGATGGATCTTGCTGTTGCAAGAATTAGACCTTGAGATTCGCGACAAGGCGGGAAGACAAAATGTGGTAGCTGACCATTTGTCTTGCCTTCCTTCTGAGATCATCAACCCTTCTGGACCCATCACGGAGCATTTTCCTGATGAGCACCTATTGACTATTTGTACTAGACTTCCATGGTTTGCTAATATAGTAAACTCTTGGCATCTCATTAGATTCCGTCTGATTGGCCGAAGGCCAAGAAAGATAAATTGCGCTCTGATGCCAAGTACTACATTTGGGAAGATCCGTACCTCTTCCACATAGGTGCTAACCAAATCATCCGGCGACGTGTCCCGGAAGGTGAAATCAATGATATTCTCTCCTGCCATGACTAGGCATGCGGTGGCCACTTCTCTGGGCACAAAATCGCATCGAAAATCCTCCAGTGTGGCTTTTATTGGCCACTCTATTCAAGGACGCATACAAACACTGCAAGGCATGCAGTCGTTGCCAAACTTTGGGCAACATGAGCCATCGCGACATGATGCCCTTGCAGCCGATTCTTGTATGCGAAATCTTCGATATTTGGGGGATTGATTTTATGGGCCCCTTTCCTATTTCGGATGGCTTTGAGTACATTTTGCTGGCTGTTGACTACGTGTTGAAATGGATCGAAGCCATACCGACTCGAACCTGTGATCATAAAATCATTCTCAAATTCATTCATCACAATATCTTCTCACGGTTCAGAATTCCTTGTGCAATCATTTTTGACGGGGGGACCCATTTCACGAATGCTCAGTTCAGGTCACTGATGACCAAATACGGGGTGTCTCACCGAATCTCCACTCCTTATCACCCCCAGACTAATGGTCTAGCTGAGCTATCAAATCGGGAGATCAAGAAATTCCTGCAGGTCATTGTTCGGCCTGATAGGAAGGACTTGTTGTCCCGACTTCCGAAAGCTTTGTGGGCTTATAGGGTCGCCCAAAAAATCCAATTAGGCATGTCCCCTTTTAGACTGGTGTACGGAAAGGCGTGTCACCTTCCCGTCGAATTGGACCACAAAGCCTATTGGGTAGTACGGAGATGTAATTTAGATCTTTCTAAGGCTGGAACCCACAGAAAACTTCAGATAAGCGAGATCGATGAGTTACGCTTTGATGCGTACGAGAACTCGTGAATCTACAAGGAGCGGGTTAAAGACTTCCATGACAAGCACATATCTAGAAAGATCTTTCATCCTGGTCAGAAGGTCCTACTCTTTGATGCCCGACTCAAACTCTTCCCTGGGAAACTGCGATCCAAGTGGGTCGGACCATACCTTGTCCAACAGGTTTTTGGAAATGGAGCCGTCGAAATTAGTCCGCTCAACCATGATTCCGAACCTTTCATCGTGAACGGTCAAACCGTTCATTGATGTAACCTCTACTAAGTTGGCTGAATCATCATTTATCCTTCATTTTCCCTGAGCATATTGTGCCTAGCCGATGGCGTAAAACTCAACGCTCAACGGGAGGCAGCCCGTCATTCTTTTTGAAAAAACCCGAAACTTTTTTCTTGACACCTTTTTGCACTTAAAGTTCACCCTTTAGGACAGCCGACTCCACCTCAGGTGCTTGCATCTGAGATTAGAAATCGTTCGCAACTATCACCCCGACCCATTCACTCATCAAAACATCTGTCCTATTGTATGAACTAAGTTGAATAAAAATCTCCTAAGTTACAATGAGGGCATTGCAAATCTTAGGCATGGGGGGTATGAAAGTGCAAAACTCACAAGAAAAGGTTTTAAACAAAAAAATTCACATATGCCAAAATCACCATAAAAATTAAAAAATTTTTGAAAAAAATAATAATAATAAAATGAGAGGAAAGAAATTTTGTTGACTTTACAAAGGAGGAGGAGAAAAAGGAACAAAATGAAAAGGAGCACAAAATGAAATAAAAGAGATAGTCATTAGTAAGAAATTAAGGAGTTAACCTAAGTTCTAGACCTCATTCAGGAAAAGAAATGGAAAGTGCACAGTAAGATTAGTAAGAGCGCAAACCTTAGACATTCTTGGATAGACTCTTAGTACCCATCAAGATCTAGACATTCCTTAAGAGGTTGAGGAAAATGAAAAGCTTAAGTATTAGGTCCAAGGCTTAGGGAGTATTTGGCATCGTTAACTAACTTTTGGTTTACGGGACTCAGTAACCTAAGCACCCTAACTTCACACACAGCCTGGTTCAGTAAGCATAAAAATCAAAATCACGCAGAAGCGTTGCAAAAATTCTGAAAATGACACCTAGAGTAGGAGCGGCTGATCAATACAAGTTGATTTGGACGAGTTCCCAGCACGGAGAGGTGGGAAATTCCCCTCGAAGATGCGTAACAAAATATCATCTCCTCGGTGCTTGTCTCTTAGGATATTTACATATCCTACTGGGGGCATGTAAGTACTCTACTGGTTTAGATTCCATGGATGGCATTATCACGAAATGTCAATTGCCAGGGTCTGAATTCGGCCATGGAACACCATGGATGGGATTATCTCGAAATCTCAACAGCCAGGGTTCTGGGGGTTACCATGGGCGGTGCTATCTCGAAGCATCGACTGCAGGAACCCTTGAGGATTGATGATGGGGACAAGGAATCTGATATAGACCGTGTTGAGAAGCCAATCCTAAGCTAGAATTAAAAAGAAAAAGAGAGAGAAAACTCTCCAAACATATAAATCTTCTACTTCTCTTTCTTACAAAATGCACTGCAAACTGAGTCAGGGCTAAAATTATCTCAAGCACGGGTGCTTTAACCACAAAGTCCAATAAGCCTTAGGTTAGTTCTTGTAGGCCTTAAAAACCTTTGCTAAGGACTGAGGCTGAGGCTAGACAGATCTGGATCTTGGTTGGTACTAGAGTACCTTTTAGGCCTATGGATGGCATTCTGACCTAATCAAGGTTACAAAAGAAAAAGCACTTATCTGAAATCATTAAGAACTTCATGGTCTAGAACAAGGGTTGAAACCTTAAAATTTTGCTAAGGGACTAGCAAAAATTAGGCATGGGGGTATGATGAGAACCTCATCATGAACCCTAACTAGCACAATTTAATCCAAATGAGTGTGAAAAAGCTCTTATAAAACCTAAAGAGAGGCTTAACTCAAAGAATTCTAAGTTAAAGAATAAAATAAATCATAAGGGGTAAAACTGGAATTTTACCAATGCAGTGTGCAAAGAGGGTAATTAAGGGTCCAAACACAGGTCAAACAAGCTTAACAAGGAGGGAAATGGGATGATCTGATTTGAAAAGGGTTATAGCAACTTCTAGGAATTAAATGACATTCTGTAATCCTAAAACAAACCCACTTTAATTCATGAGGTTCGAGGCAGGATAAAAATCAACTAAATCCTCTAAAATTCATGGAAAAATATTCCCTAGGGTTTAAAACCTTCAATTTGTCCTTTACAACATATTTTGGCCTAAAATGAGAACCATGCCCAATTTATGACTTAATTTGGGTTTTTACGCAAATTGACTGGTCAAACATGGTCCAAACTCAAATCAAATTACACCATTAAAACCCTTAGGTTCAAATTAGTCTGGTATAAAAATTTAGGCCTAAGAAAAGACCATCTTGACCGACTTTACAAATTGGTCCTCTTAATTTACTTTCTAACCCTTATCTTTTGAAACCCTTGCGATTTACCCCCTATCTTTTCATCATTCTTTGCAAAATGGTCCATCCTTCCATTTCTGCGCAGCACCATACCTTCGGTGACCTTGTGCGGAGGATGGCACCGCGCAGGGCAGGGCGGCCATCCTCAAGAATAGAAGGGGGGTTCCTTGCGTCGTCCTCTACCGCAGGGACCCTCCCCTGACCTCTGCAACTGGCCATGCCTCTCGTGCGAATGCACAAAAGGCATGGGTGTCCCTTGCCGGCCATCTCCGGCGAGGTAGGCACGTCACCTCCTCGGACCCCTCTCCTCGCCAAGGCCTTTATAAGGAGTGGCAGGGTCTGCCATCTCCTTCAAGCTTCTTCTGGTGGAGAAGCACCCTACATTTCGTCTCTTCCCTCTCCGGTCAGAACGCCTGAGCTTCCGGCGATCTTCTTCTCCTCCTCCTCCTCATCTCTCTGCTGCCCAACCTGCAGCAGAGTCCACTCTTCCCCGTCATCTCGCACCAGGTCGTACCAGCTGGCGCCCTCAGACCGCCTCCTCGTCACCGATAACCTCCTCCTGGGCATCTTCGTCCTCAGCTCCGGCAGGCACGAGCCGGAAGCCTCCCTCTCCCCCTTCATCGATTAAGTAGGTAGGAATCTTCCTTTCTCTCTCCCTTACATTTTCCCCTTCCTGATTTACCCTTTTAATCCACCGACCGCCACTTCCACCTCCATCTGCTCCATCTTTGATCACCATCTTCGGCGAGGGCATTCCACTTCCACAGACCACCTCACCCCTCGCCGACAAGCCCAGATGCTCCCCCTCACTCCACTCAACCGTTTCCCCCACTCCATACACCGCTATTCACCGCTCGACCACCCCCCCGAACAGACCCATTTCCGCACACACAGTCTGACCTAGGTGCACCTCCACAGGCGCTCTCGCGCCTCGCCGACCCCCGCACTGCCTTCGCCACACTCCGGCGAAGCTTCCTACGTTATCTGATGCAGCCGTGAGGCTGTCCTTGTGTTTTCAGGTCAGTGCCCCCTCACCGCCATTGAAGAGCTGCTGAAGCTCCTTCGCAAGTAGTTCCAGGCCATCTCCAGCCCAGGTGTGAGCCCCAGGCAGCGTGGACTGCTTCTACGAGTGCGCCCAGGCTTGCAATTCAGGACGCAAGCCTCGCAGCTGCCCCAATTGGTAGCGACTTCCTCGACTACGGGCGCGTAGTCTGGAGGTGGGCCTTTAGTCCCACCTCGTAAGTGTGTGGCCTCGCGCCCACACTTAAATTGAAAAAGTGTATCAGGCTGTTTGCCTTCGATACACAGGGGTCAGGTCCCTCACCCGCACGCAGCGCACCACGCGCTCGTCCGCCCTCTCCCGCGCTCATGCCTCGCGGGTCTAGGTCAGATCCGACTACCCGACCAAGCACTCCTCGCCCACCACCGCACGTCGGTGGACCTGGTCCCGGACGCGCAACCCGAACCCGATTACCCGGCTCTGGGAGAGCTTTCCTAAGAGAGATTCAGAGAGAGAGAGACGCGGGGAAGGGGTAGGGGTAGGTTTTGCACTGATCCTTGTGTGTGCGCGCAGGGAAGAAGGAAAAAGAAGAAGAAGCAGGCGAAAGAAAGAAGAGAGGAGGAGCGGCTGAAAGACTTAGCTGCACTGAGCAGCTGAAGAAGAAAGGAAGGAGAGGAGCTGAAGAAGAAGAAGAGGGACCGCACTGTAGCAAATGCATAGTTAAGTCGTCTGAGCATTGGGTTAGACGACGGAAGGTCAGCGGCCAGAGCAGAAAGAAGAACAAAAAAAAGAAGGCAGGCTGAGAAGAAAGAAAGAAGCAGAGCAGAAGAGAAAGAAAAGAGAAAGAAGAAGAAGGTCACCATAGCCGCTGGCTGAAGAAAGAAAGAAGAAGCAGAGCAGAAGAGAAAGAAAAAAGAAAGAAGAAGAAGAAGAGGAATGGCCAAAGAAGAAGGAAAAGAAAAAGAGAAGAAGAGAAAAATCAGCTGAAAGAGAAGAAAAGAGAAGAGGAAGAGAGAAGAAGAAGAAGCCAACAAAAGAAAAAAGAGAACTTTTGCTCTCTCTCTCTCTTATTATTTTTGTAACATAATTGTGAACCTTTATGCTTCTAGAATCATAGTTGCTCCCTGAGTTCGACCTCGGGAAAACTTGTTATTCTGAGTAAAAAAATTTGTAATAATCTGGTAGCTGTTTTGTCATATACCACAACGACCATAATAACCTTAGAGACGAAACACGAGAACCGACATTAAGGAGGAATGAAAAATACTCTCCTTGAAGATGCGTTATAACATACCATCTCGTTGGTGCTTGTCTCCTAGGATATCCAAATATTCTACTTGGGGCACGTAAGCACTTTATGCTGGTTTAGGTGCCATGGGTGGCATTATTCTGAAATATTGATTTCTAGGGCCTGAATTTAACTACAGAACGCCATGGGCAACACTATCTCAAAGTGTTGAAAGACAAGATTCTAGAGGTTGCCATGGGCGATGCTATCCCGAAGCATCGATTGTTATGGACCCTGCAAAGATTGATGGTGGGGACAAGGAATCCGATATAGACCATATTTAGGGCTAATCTGATGTTAAACTTAGTGCAATTTAAAAATAAAAAGAGAAAACTCTCAAAATAAATATCCCTCTTTCTCTCTTATCAAAAATCCACTGGCAAATTGAACCTGGACTTGCTACACATACGTATGGGAGCTTTAACCGTTGGAGTCAGCAAACCTTTGGGTAGTTTTTGGTGCTTTAGAATCCTTCGCGGTAGACCCAAGCCTGAGGCTGGTTAGATTTGGATCTTGGCTGATACTTGAGTACCTCTAGGCCTATTGTTGGTATTTTGATATAATTTTTAGAGATACAGCTCGGTAAGGTATCTTGACTGTTAAAATTAGGGTTAGAGATATGGTTTGGTCTATAGGATTTTGTTAGGGACTGGCAAAAGTTAGGTATGAGGCTATGATGGTAACACTATTATTCGTCATAACTAACTTAAATTAGTCAGAATCAAGTGTTAAATGCTCCTTAATGATCGTCCGAGGATAGTAATTCCGTGCTGAACTGAATTGAGAAGATAGGAAAAGTGGTTAATTCTGTTATTTTAACATCCAATCACAAATGCAAATTAATCTGGGGGCTAACCAAAGGTTAAATGAACTTAAAAGACCAAGAAGTGGGCTCACATTGACTGAATCAGGGCTTACGGCATTTTGAAGATTAAAATATTATATAAAAACCCTAATTTCAATCTCACTCAAATTGAAAGGATTTTCTTAGAGATAAATTCAATCTAAACCTCCTAAAAATTATTGAAAAATATTTTAAGAGGTTTGGTACATTCACTTTGGCCATCGGAATCCATTTTGATTGAAAATATAGATTCAGATGGGAATTTGCTCTGATTTGGGCTTTTATGTAATTTACCTAGTCAACATGGCCAAAACCCAAATTTAAGTTCACCATTAGATTCCTTAGCTTCAAATTAGGTTAACAACAAAATTTGGGCTTAATAAGAGTCCATCTTGACCTAATTTGCATTTTAACCCTTGAAATCTTTGTTTCTCACTTCTAAACTCCTAGGTTCCATATTTTATTACATATAGGCTCCTAACTTTCTCATCTTCTTCACGGATAGGACCTTGCCACCTGACACCCCCTTATTTCCTAAACACAGAGTAAAACCCAAAAGTGCTAACTTTGATCGATGATATTTCTTTGATTTATAAAGTATTTTGAACTTTATAAATTTCAAGTGTTGATTTGATTTTTATCGATATAGTGTAACACATTTCTAAGACTTGACAGAAATTCGCTCAACACTGGCAGCTGATCAATAGTCCAGGTCTTGCCCATAACATCAATCATAGCATTACTCAATTTTCTATCTGAAAATGAGCGAGAAATAGATGATCCTCTTCCATTTCTCTAGCTCATATAGATCATTGGCCAAAATGGATTCCTCTGCCACCCCCATCATCCTTACGAAGCAGCCTTCTAATACCCTCGATAATGTCTCGCTCCTCCTTCTCCATGACTCCACGACATAGACAAATCCCCTCTGTGGGAGAGGAAGCACAAGCGAAAAACAAAGAAAAATGAAGGGAGTGAAGAGAGGACCTCGGAACCAAACGACCACAGCTTTCGCAATGATCCAAAGAAAACGCGCGGAAAACCACCGAAGTGCTCTAGAGAGCCGGAACATACTTAACAATGTGATGCCTAATTTTTTTTGCATATATTATTATATGATGGGGGCAAAGCTTATCTACAATAATTGTAGGTACCGGCACGTTTCCCTGTTTATGGTAATCGATGTTCTATCACATGGTTTTAATTTTTGTCCTTGCGTATGGACGTGCGTACGGACCATATTGCATCCCAATTTAATTTAAATGCAGCAAAATGGGGGACTAGTAAAAAATCAAATGATCTACTTGACTTGAGGGTAAAGAATGGTGTTCAAATCTAAAGATGCAACTTGTGGATCTTGAAGCAGGAGACACGACCTTCTTTTTACCTGATGCTTCCATGAATCTCTTGGGAAACTCAGAGGGTGCAAGTATAAAAATATAAAAGGTGATGTATTTTACAATATATTTAGGTAAGAGTAATAAAAAAAATAAATTTAAAAGTAAGATCACATCACATATCTCTTCTTCGTATAAAAAAATAATGAAACTAATGTCACGTGTTGAATTTCATTACTATTCAAAAAAGTTATCATCACTTTTAAATAAAAAATGAAATCATTTTACGTTAATATAAAATTATCAAAATTAATTTCAGAATTGTTTTATACCGATGTAAAATTACTTCAGAATCATTTTGTACTGATATAAAATCACTCAAGAACCATGCAATATCAGTACAAATCACTCAAGAGCCAATCAGAGCACTAATGTTAAATTACTTCATAACCATTTTACATCTGCACATTACCAAAAATCACATTGTGCTCATTGTAAAGTGGTGGTAACTTTTATAAATGAGGTAGACTTTGGCACGTAGCAGAACTTATATTATTTTTTTGAGTTTTTAACATTCAATAACAGCTATAGGGTGGGAACGATGTTCATCACATAGGTGCATTGCAAAATGTATGTTTTTGTATATTTAGATGAACTTAAATATGGTAAGTAAATGAGATTATTTTAATTAAAATTCATCTGGGTATCATCCAAAATTTTTTTTCTACAAAAGCTCTCCTTGCTGGTGTATAATGGGATTAGAAACTAGAGTCTTGTTGAGTAGACTTCTTGACTATGTAAAGATCCCCTTGTCGATAGGTGATAGATTGATATTGTTGCTTTTAGAGCTTGTCAATATAGCAGTAAATAGGTTGAGTTGGGTCTAATTGGAGCCTAATTCACAACCCACCTAGGCTGACCTAATCTTCCTGTAAGGAGAGATTAGGATGGGTTGCATTGAATTACGTTATCGACCACTTGAATTGTATGAACTTGTTTTCTTGTTGATATACAAAATATGGAACTCATGAATACATCTAATAAAATAATAAAAAATGAGAAAAGATTAAAAAAATCAACAAAAAGAATAAATAAATCAAAATTTATCATAAAAAAGAAGTAGCGAATCTAACGGAAAAATAGCAACCTTTTAACAAAATGTGGTATAATAGTGTAGGATTACTTTGCTCTTAAAAGAAAACGCACTACAAAATTACATTTGAGCAAATTAGAATGTCTAAATTATGAATATCACATTTGGGGGAGGAGAGAATGAAGCATGTTGTTTTGGGAAAGAGGGACAGGCATTTTAAGATATGTACATAAGAAATGAATTTAAAGAAAATATTTGAAGGCTGCGAGTTCAATTAAGTCTGAGTAGTCCTCCAACCCAACCTTTCTAATTGGTTGATTGAAATACAGCCTAACCCAATGTACTAAAACTTTCAATCAAACCCCACTTAACTTGATACAGTTGGATTGAGTTAAATAGCAAGTTATACTTGAATGAAGATCATCGAGGATGTCCATCCCTAAATAATTCTACTTGCTTCAAAGCCATAAAGGACCTTTTTTGTCCAATACACCTTGGTACATTTTTAATGAATCTTGAATCCTAGTTATAGCTTGTATACATCCCAAGTAAAGTTGCCGTAAAGGATGGAAATTTCAATATCAACTTATAGGCTAGGGACCAACCACATTTGATTACATAGATAATGATGCTAACCATAATCAGACATATCATCAAAGAAGTTGAAAACACATGTGGGTATAACACCTAGCAATCAAAAGAGAATTTAGCACTCCCAATTTAAGTTATCTAACTTGGGAGTCCTTCCAGTTACATGTCAAGATTATAAACTACAATGACATGTACAACATTTATGTATAAGTACACACATGTAATGTATGAAAGTGAGAATCTTTTTTGATTGCCTTAGAAATGATATAAATGACACTATTATCCATCATCTAAGAAATAAAAAATGAATCCTATAATGGCCCAACCTCTTATAAGGAATAAACTCCAAATACTTGGAAGTTAAGGGTGGTGAAAACCAATGAATAACATAGTTTAATGAAAAAAGAAGAAAATAATTCTAAGAAGAAGAGAGTAGCAGGCTAGGTCAAATAATAACCAATTAGGTTTGTTGATGCAACTTAAGAGAGTTAAATAAAAAAATTTAATCATAAAAAATAAATATGTGAAAAATGCATAATTAATCTCATCACACACTTTAAATGTACTTTAGAATTTAAATAATCCTTGGCATCACAACCTTGATATGATGCATATTGAGAAAAATGTCACTGACAATATCTTAGACATGTTGAACTTAACTAATAACTTAAATGACACGTTAAGAATGAGAAATGATATGAAGAAATGGGATATTCGTCCTGAGTTGCATGTCACTGAAGGATAAGAATTTTCACCAGCAATATATAGTCTTAATCAAGGTTAGAGGGAAAGGATTTTCTCCTTTTAAAGGAAATACGGGTCTCGAATGAGTATTCTTCATAGCTTTCATGCTGTGTTAATGAAGTTCAAAAGAAAAATAGTGGATTAAAAAGCCATGATTTACATGTTTACATGCAGATCTTGTTTCCCCTGCTATTCATAGAGTGTTGCTTGATCCAGTGGTAGATTCGTTCACAAAGATGAGTCATTTTTTTAAAACCATATGCACAAGAACTTTGAATTGTGAAATGTTAGATTATTGGAATGATCAAATTGTCATCACACTCTACAAAATTGAACAAATTTTTTCCCTTGCTTCCTTCGATGTTATGGTCCATCTAACGCTACATCTTGTAAATGAAGCAAAAGTTGGTGGGCTTGTACAGTATAAATGGATGTATTCAGTTGAGCAGTTTCTAAATAAGTTGAAAATTATGTCTTAAATAAAGCAAAGCCAAAGGGGCCAATTGTTGAGGGTTACCTTGTGGAAGAATCCATAAACTTCTATGCTATGAACATGGCAATATTGACAACAGATTCAATCGACTTTAGAGGAATTTTGATGGGGGATATAATGAAATGTATGATTCTCTACCACTTTTTGATATGAATGGAAGGTCAATCCTCTGTACATAATACAAAGTGATTGATTTAATGGATAAATAGTTAGTTCACTTGTATATCTTGAAACAAATTCCGGAGATGATCCATTTTTCGATGAATTTAAACAATCCCCGCTTCCTTCTGACCATGAGCTACAATTCCTTGATTGGTTTAAGTAGCATATATACTAGATGAATGATAACAATGACCTACGTTGGGTGGAGGACTTTAATGTAATATGTGAAAGTCCATTGAGTTATGGACATTATCATTTTGGATACATAATAAATGGATTCAAGTTTAGAATAAAATCAATTGATGATATGAAGGCATTGCAACAGGCTGGAGTTCTTGTAAGTTGCGATTTAGGAACGGGTTTTGATGGCTACTATAGGAAAATCATATTTAAGTGTGATTGATTTGATATTTTCAAGGGAGAGATTGGTTTTAAAAGAGATAACAAACATGATTTTATCAGTTTAAATATGAACCATCAAATTCTTCAAATAGTTAAACCATTCACATTAGCTTACCAAGTATCACAAGTTTTCTATGCACTTGATAACAGTAGAAATGGGTGGGTCATACCCGTAAAAATCGTGCCCTGTGAGTTCTTTGATGCAAAGAAGGATAACACAAATTTTGTACAATCTGAAGGATATCAAGAAATTCTAGAAGAAGCAAAAGTAGTTCTCAACATAACAAATACCGATGTTTAAGGTATAATAACATTTACTTTTTTATGAAATTTCTTCTAAAGTCTATTCTTAGATATTTATGACAAAATTTTCTTTTATTTCTTCTAAAATTTGTTATTTATGTGTAGATGAAGCTATGGAAGAAGCTTGCTCCTAGGGGGAGACAGCTAGCTACCTATGGGGTTAGGGAGGAGGCACAGTCCCAACCTCCCGTTTCCTACCCTACACCTGTTTCCCAATCTCAGTTGTTCTCCCAATGCATCCACACTCCCGAGTAGGGTATGCATTTTGTCCCTATCCCTGGGCATACTCCTAGGTAGCCTTTTTGGCAACATTCTGCCCAATTTATAGCTCTAAATACTCTATCCTGTGGTCGTCACCTTCATAGTAGGGGTAAGGCACCTGTCCTTACTTCACCACCACTAGACTCTCATACCTATTTTGTTGAGGTGAATCCTCAATGTGAGCTCGAGCTCAAGGAGAATGACAGACACGAGAGTGGCGAGGGTGAGGCTGAGGAGGTAGATTAGCCCTTTTAGCAGCCTGCTACTGATGGAAGCACGTCATAACACTCTGATATTGAGGCAGGCACTGGTGGTGGCAAAATTTCTAAGCAATTCTTTTTTGAAGTTTATTTCATTTCTTATTTTTCTATCATAATATATTTTTTGATGTGCTTAGCTAAGAAAAACACACGAGGTTCGACACGAAATGCAGACCTTGATAAACTACTTGAGGGCATGAGGATTTTAGTCAAGATTACTCCAGCAGGGGTAAGTGGAGTCGTACCCCAGGTTTACTAGTAGGTTGACAACAATTATGAAGGCAACCGTGCCACTTTCCTGCATCGATTGGAGGAGGGTTGCCAAGGAATATCATTCTTTTTTGCATACATATTAATTATAATTGATTTGTATAAGATCAATAATATTATATAATATTGAATATGGGGCACTTTTGATTGGGGCGACAATTCGAATGCGCCTAAGGCTATCCTGCATCATTTAGCATGGATACATCGTGGATGGAGAGAGGAGATGAAGAGTACGGTAAGAAATTCCTATACATTATTAAATTGAGAAGTTATTCACTTATTTATATGAAATCTTCCATTTCTAGTAATAACTTTTAAAACTATTTCAGATTTAGAATAATATGTGACATGAGGAGGCATTAAGAAATGTGCCTACAATGATTGCGCCCAACATTGGGTGGGAGTGTTGCTAGCTGTTGACGTGTCTTGATCGTGTTTTAATAGTTAGTTATGTCGTAGTATAGGTGATCAAGCGTTGTCAATAAATAAAAATTTATTACTCGAAAACCTAAGTATCCGAGGTCGAACACAGGGAGCAATTGGAATTTATTACTAATCTCAAGAATGTAATTGAACACTTAATTACTCAAAACTTAATTCAAAATATAGAAATGCATGAGTTTAAAAGTCAATTGTGGCAAAAAGAAGGAATTTGTCTTAAAAATATGTTTTCTCCTCTATCTGCTTCTTGTTCTTCTTCTTCTGACTTCTGATTTTCTTCCTTTCTTCTTTGTGCTTCTTCTCCCCTGTTTCTTCACTGTAGTTCTCTTGCCTTGCCTCTCTTCTACAGTTTCTTTCTCCTTTTCTCTACGAGTCTTCTTCTTCTTCCTTCGTTGGCTTCAGCTTCTCTGCTTCTTTTGCTTGTCTTTTCCTTTCTTTATTTCTTCTTTCCTCTTCAGTTCCTCTTCTCTTTTTCCTTCCCCTCTTCCCTCTGCCTTGCCTTTCTCTTTCTCCTCTGCGAAGGCTTCCTTCCTTCTTTTCCTTCGCTTGCAGCAGCTAAGTCCTTGCTTCCTTCTTCAGTTCCTTCCCTGCACAAACCAAAAAGGAGCAAAACCTATCCCTCTACCCACACCCGCATCTCTCTCTCTGTATATCACTCTTCAGCATGCTCTCCCAGAGATGGGTAAACGGGTTGGGTCGCGCGCTCGGGTCCAGGCGCACCGACGTGGGTGTGGTGCGCGAGGAGTGCTCAGGATGGTTGTCGGGTCAAGTCGCCAGATCCGTGTGATGAGCTCACGGACGAGGTGGTGAGTATAGGTGAGGGACCTTACCCCATGTGTTATCGGAGGCAACGGACCAATAGCACCAATTCAATTTAAAGTACTCCAGCGCCTCACAGCTTACCGAGGTGGGACTAAATTTCCACCGCTCTTTCGTGCGCGCCCGCAGGAGCCCGTTCTTCAATTGCAGCACTGCAGGCTTCGCGGTGCCACTCTCTGGAACAGATGACTTCGCAAGGCCTCCCCGAGTTAGCTGGACCGAGATTCCTGGAGCACTGCAGCCTGGGACGAGCTTGCGACCTCCTCGAGTCACCGCTAATGGCAGTTGGAGCTTGAAACCTGCCTGACACAAAAAGGGCCTTGCGGTTCAATCAGACCACAGGAGCACCTTCGTCGTGTCACGGTGAAGGTTAGGCGGTAGGTGGCAGGCTGCGGGGTGGCCTAGGCGTGCGTGCCTAGGTCGCCCTGTGGCCGGATGGATGGGTTTGGTCGAGGGACAATTGTGGTGGTGTAGAGGGTTTGTGGATGAGCGGTGGATATTCGGTGAAGTGTGGTGGAGGTTATGCGATGGTTGGCGAGACGTGTGGGCCTACGGAGTGACGGGGGTGTCTCACCGGAGGGTGGCCGGAGATGAAGAAGATGGTGGTGGACAGCGATGGTCGAGGATTATTTGGTGAAATAAGATGAGGGAAATGAAAGAGGAGATAGAGAAGAGCCGTTCTAACCTAACCAAGGGGATGAAGGGGGCGAGAAGGCGGCCGGCAGTACCTGCTATAGCCGAAGAAGAAAGCGTCCAGTGTAGGAAGACAGCGACAACGACGGGGCTAGGGCTACTCGCGGGGGTGTTATGCGACGCAGAGGAGGATGAGGAGGATAGCTCTACCACTGGTTTTGTGGCAGAGCGACGATGAAGAGGAGGGGGGCTCGTCGGAGCTCGCTGGACCCCTTGGCCAGAGGAGAAAAAGAGGAAATCGAGGTGGAATTTCGGCCAAGTCGAGCTGAGGAGGTGCGGCCGGAGATGAGGGTTAATTTATAGGCACAGCCAAGGACTCCTGTGCTTGGAAGCCAAGCTTCCAAGCGGGGAATCCTCGCCGGAGATGGAAATAGTTAAGAGACCCAAATCTCTCATGCGTTCACACGAGAGATTGGGTGCAAATCTTAGATCAGGTTCGAGTTCAGATGGAAGGGAATTCCTCAGAGAATCTCCCTTCCAAATCTTGATGGGGATCTCTGAGGAATCAGAGAGTATTCCCTCTCTATTCCTCGCCGGAGCAGGATTTCTCCCCAATAATGATGGAGAGACCTGCTTGTAAGAGTGGCGAGGAAGTTAGGGGGGTGTATGCAATGGCTTTCAAAAGATAGGGACCAAAATGTAATTGGGTGTACTAATTAGCAAAGTAGGTCAAGATGACCTCCTCTTAGGTCCAAATTTTGATACAAACCTAATTTGGACTTAAGGAATCCAATGGTGAAGTTGGATTTTAGGTTTGACTACATTTGACTGGACATGTTGCGTAAAAATCCAAATTAGGTCAATTGATGAGCTAGGACCTTAATCTAGGTCAAAATAGGTTCCAAAGGCTAGATTGAATGTTATAAACCCTAAGGGATATTTTTCCATGATTTTTAGAGGATTTAATTGATTTTTATCCTAATCGAAACCTTGTTGAATTAAGCAGGTCTGTTTTAGGGTTACCAGATGTCATTTAATTCCTAGTTTGCACATAAACCCATTTCTGATTGAATCAACCCACTTTTTATCTTTTTTAGACCATTTGACCTTTGTTTTGTTCTGAGAAATCCCATTTATGCACTGCAATGGTAAAATTATAGTTTTACCCTTTATTTCATGTTTTCTTCTCAGAACACTTATTCCTTTAATTAAGCCCTCTTCTAAGTTATGCAGGAGCTTTTATTCTCTTTAGTAGGTCAAAATAAGATAGTTATGGCTCATGATAAGGCTCTCATCATACCCCCATGCCTAGCTTTTGCTAGTCCCTTAGCAAAATTTCAAGGTTTTAACTTCTATTCTAGACCCTGAGTGTCTGTCATCAGTTATGATAAGTGTTTTTCTTTTTCTTTTGTGATTAGGTCAGAATGCTGAGGCCTAGAGGTACTCAAGTATTAACCAAAATCCAGACCTAATCCGCTTTAGCCTCAGTCTTCCACGAAGGTTTCTAGGGCCCACAGAAACTAACCTAGGGTTTGCTGGACTCCGAGGTTAAAGCAACCGTGCTCGAGACATTTTTAGCCTAGGTTCAGTTTGCAGTGCATTTTTTGTAAGAGAGAGACAGTGGATTTATTTGTTTGGAGAGTTTTCTCTCTCTTTTCTTTTTATTTCTAGCTTCGGATTGGCTTCTCAACACGATCTGTATTGGATTCCTCGTCCCCATCATCAATCCTCAAGGGTCCCTGGCTATCGATGCTTCGAGATAGCACCACCCATGGCAACCCCAAGAACCCTGGCTTTCAAGATTTCGAGATAATCCCGCCCATGGCTTTCCGTGGCTGAATTCAGACCCTGGCGATCGACATTTCGTGATAATGCTGCCCATGGTATCTGAACCAGCAGAGTGCTTACATGCCCCCAGTAGGATATTTAAATATCCTACGAGACAAGCACCGAGGAGACGATATGTTGTTATGCATCTTCGAGGGGAATTTCCCGCCTCTCCGCACCGAGAACTCGTCCAAATCAACTTGTGTTGAGCGGCCGCTCCTAATCTAGGTGACCTTTTCCGAACATTGAAACACTTTGTGCGTGATTTTGATATTTAGGCGCATTGAACTAGACTGTGTGTGTATTGGGGTGCTTAGGTTTCTGAATCCCGCAAACCGAAGGTCAGTTAGCGAGGCCGAATACTTCCTAAGCCTTAGACCTAATACTTAAGCTTCGCATTTTCCCCAACCTCTTGAGGATTATCCAGATTTTAGCGGATACGTAAATTTTTAAGCCTAAGAATCTAGCCCAAGAGGCCTAAGACTAGTGTTCCCGCTAATCTCTTGTTATGTCTCCTTAGCACTTTTCTTTTTCTCTTTTCTTGATCTGGTCTAGAACTTCAGTTAATTCCTTAATCTTTTACTATTGACTACCTCTTTTTCTTTTTCATTTTGTGCTCCTTTTTTTGACATTTTGCTCTTTTTTTCCTCATAATTATGTAGCTCACAAAATTTCCACCCTCCATTTTTTGTTCTTTTTCATAATTTTTCAATTTTTTTGTGTTTTTAACATATGTGAATTTTTTTGTGTGAGAATCCTTCTGACTTTTTCTTGGTTCTGTATGTATGCACTTTATTACCCCCCCATGCCTAAGTTTTGCAATGTCATTGTAAACAGAGGGTGTGAAATAGTGTTGAGGTCAGGGACTTAGAACAGGATATATCGGGTGGGTGAACGGGTCGGAGATGAATGATGTGGATGATTTCAAGCTCTGGTACGTGTACCAGAGGTGGGATCAACTATGTAAGGCTGAACTCAAGGTGCAATGGACGTGGAGTACAGACGGGTCTCTATTTTTTGGAATGACGGGTTGTCTCCCGTTAAGCGCTAAATTTAATGCCTTCAGTCGAGTGGAAAATGGGGTGGAGAAGGAGTGGTCAAATCAGTGAAATTTTGTAAGACAAGCACCTTGATTAAGAGCCTGGTTGGTCCAACCAGGTGCTTGTTAAGATCAGTGGGCTGATAATGCAGCCCAAACCCAATAAGTCTGGTGGGTTGATAGATGTAGATCAACAGATGCGAAACCAACCATATGAAATGTGGCTCGGATGGATATGGAAGTGAAAACTCAGGTTTAGGCTGAGTCGAATCAGCCTGGTCAAAGTAGGGTTCCGAAAAATAATCAGTGTATGGTGTGGAAACCCTACAGGGATGATCAAAGAATGATGGCTCTTGTTTTTCGGTCTGATCAATACTCGACACCTAGTATGGGGTTGAATCATCTGCAAACGGCTCAGTGAGAGGTGAATCAAAATAGAAATTGAGTCTGTTTGCGGGTCGGGGTAGAGAACGGGTTTTGATTGGTTTTGTATATGTGGAGCAGGTGGCTTCAAAGAGAATTGGCTTGTTATAATCAGGAAGCATATTTTCTCCGATGTTATGGTCAGATTCGAAATCGTCGGAGAGTTTGCGAAAATCAAAATCTGAATGAGATTCAAGATCATGAGTTCCACCATAGAATAAATCATATGTTGTAGATTTAGCAGCCTGACTGGGGTCTAGCCTAGATGTTAATTCTGAGTTTAAAAAGGTGTCCTTACTTGGTAGAGGCTCAGGTTCTAAGCTGGTAGGGCAGACCCAATTGAAACCCCACTCGTCCAACTCCTCGATTTCTGTATCGTAAATTGGCATGACTTCTGAAAAATCGATTAGTTCCTCTGAGGATGTTGGCGAGGGATATTCATCAAATAGAGGCCCAAAATCATATTCTTCATTGAAAGATTGATCTTCCTCATATGGGGTCTTGAAATCTTCAAAATAGGTTTCAGATCTAGATTCTGGGCTTAGGATGTGGGTTGAATTACTAGAATCTAGGTCCGAATAACCTTCGAGGGTCACCTTATCAGAATAAGGGATGGAATTTACACCCTTGAGAGGTTCAGTTCTACTTTCATTATTGTAGGAGTTTTGGGATTCTAAGCCTGGTGATTCATGGTCTAGAGTGGGCTCAACATTATGTTTTCCTGCATTTGGAGCTTCCCAACCTTCTTCAGCATCGGGCACATTGTACTCCATCTGGGTTGAGAATCCACAACCATTTTGTGCCTCAAACCCGAGATCAAATTGATCGTTGATGTTGTCCCAAGATGGTTCATCCTCTATTTATGGTATATACGGGTACTTCTGGTCAATAATTTGTTTTACTAATCTCATTATCTCTTGCCATTTTTCAAGATCATCTTGGTGTTGCTTCCAAAGTCGAGGATTTATCATACATTGAAGGTATTCAAGATTGTGCAATTTTTCTATCTCAATGTACCCTATGATGAGCAAGTCACGGGTTGATCCTTTTGTGGCTTCTGCCAATAGTACTTGGGCACAAGTTATGATAAAGGTTGTGGTTGTTGGGACATCAACCTGAATGTTTTCTACTGGTGTTGAGGTTTTGTCTTCTTTCTCATAGAATTTCAGGGTATCCTCAATCATCCTATCTCTCATGGATCTTCGATATTCAGGTTTCTTGAATGGTAGTCTTAAGTGGTTTGGCTGCATATTTGAATTAGGTGGTGGAATCAAGATGTAGAATCAGAGTTTGAATCAAGATGTAGAATCAAGTTATGAAGCGATTAAATCTAAATAAAGAGTCCCACTGAAAATGTATGTGTGTGCTCTAAAGAGAAAAGATGAGGGATTGGAGATGTTTTTGAACCAATCAAGACACCCAAAGACGTTTGGATGACTATGGAGGTTCAGGGCGGATGATACCCCTAGATCAGAAGGTCATCCACTTGAGAATTACCTGGGCATCCAGAGAGGGAGAGTCCCGCAAAGACCCCTATACAGTAGAGCGTCCCCACGGGCTACAGGGTTTCCCCCACCCGACCTCTCTTGTCACTGAGATTCCAGGTAGACCAGAATGGGGACCTTGACCTCTTAAGTCTACCACTTTTAATTCAAAGGTGCTTTAGGGTTCTCACTTGAACTTTAGATGTTTTGATGTTGGGACCTAATTTAGAGGTTGGTTGACCAAAGGGGTCAACTTCACCTGACCTGTCCTATAGATGGCATAATGATTCTAGGCTTGTGACCTAGGGATCACCCTGAATTGACTCCTAGTTTATTAGGTCCAAGATTTTAAGATTCAAGTGATTTTAGAGCTCAATTTTTCTTAGGATTTGTCTTGTTTAGATCTCTTCAATCAAGGGCTTGGGTAGCACATTGATGCGGGAGGGTTCATTTCCTTTTATACAGGCATGTGTGACCAGCACTTCAAGACCCTACTGTAGAAACCCTAATTTGGTTCTATTTCCAATCCTCTTTTTTCACAAAAATTCTCTTTGGACTTTAAAAGCAAGAAGTGTGTTGTCCGCAGAGATTAAGCGTGATTTCTGTTAGGCACATGAATTTGTGGGATAGAATATAAAAAAAATCGCTCCAACTTCAAGAAGATTTGAAAAATTTTCGCAAAATCAGGAAACGTTTGCCTTAAAGATGGTGATTACTATAGAAAGAAGGCAATTGATTCCTAAATTAATTTCTTCCTTTTGTCTTTCAAAGCTTAGGGGATAGTTTAAGGAAGAAAAGAAATTATCTGCCCTGGAGTGGTTGACTTGCGGGAGGGATCTTCTTGTGAAATACCTGCAAGATCACAACAACGCAAAGTAGGGCAAGTTAGTGTTCAATATGACAAAAAGAATGTAGAGACTAGTGATAAATTGCGCGTTGCTCCCCGGCAACGGCGCCAAAATGTTGATGCGTCTTGATCGTGTTTTAATAGTTAGTTACGTCGTAGTATGGTGATCAAGCGTTGTCAACAAATAAAAAATTATTACTCGAAAACCTAAGTATCCGAGGTCGAACACAGGGAGCAATTGGAATTTATTACTAATCTCAAGAATGTAATTGAACACTTAATTACTCAAAACTTAATTCAAAATATAGAAATGCATGGTTTAAAAGTCAATTGTGGCAAAAAGAAGGAATTTGTCTTAAAAATATGTTTTCACCTCTATCTGCTTCTTGTTCTTCTTCTTCTGACTTCTGATTTTCTTCCTTTCTTCTTTGTGCTTCTTCTCCCCTGTTTCTTCACTATAGTTCTCTTGCCTTGCCTCTCTTCTGCAGTTTCTTTCTACTTTTCTCTGCGAGTCTTCTTCTTCTTCCTTCGTTGGCTTCAGCTTCTCTGCTTCTTTTGCTTGTCTTTTCCTTTCTTTATTTCTTCTTTCCTCTTCAGTTCCACTTCACTTTTTCCTTCGCCTCTTCCCTCTGCCTTGCCTTTCTCTTTTTCCTCTGTGAAGGCTTCCTTCCTTCTTCTTTTCCTTCGCTTGTAGCAGCTAAGTCCCTACTTCCTTCTTCAGTTCCTTCCCTGCACAAACCAAAGAGGAGCAAAACCTATCCCTCTACCCACACCCACGTCTCTCTCTCTCTCTATATATCACTCTTCAGCATGCTCTCCCAGAGCCGGGAAAACAGGTCGGGTCACACGCCCGGGTCCAGGCGCATCGACGTGGGTATGGTGCGCGAGGAGTGCTCAGGATGGTTGTCGGGTCGGGTTACCAGATCTGTGTGATGAGCTCACGGATGAGGTGGTGAGTATAGGTGAAGGACCTCACCCCATGTGTTATCGGAGGCAACGAACCAATAGCATGAATTCAATTTAAAGTACTCCAGTGCCTCCAGCTTACCGAGGTGGGACTAAATTTCCATCACTCTTTCGCGTGCGTCAGCAGGAGCCCGTTCTTCAATTGCAGCACTGCAGGCTTCGCGGTGCCACTCTTTGGAATAGATGACTTCGCGAGGCCTCCCCGAGTTAGCTGGACCTGGACTCCTGGAGCACTACAGCCTGGGACGAGCTTGTGACCTCCTCGAGTCACCGCTAATGGCGGTTGGAGCTCGAAACCTGCCTGACACAAAAAGGGCCTTGCGGCTCAATCAGACCAGAGGAGCACCTTTGTCGTGTCATGGTGAAGGTGAGGCGGTAGGTGGCAGGCCGCGGGGTGGCCTAGGTGTGCGTGCCTAGATTGCCTGTGGCCGGACGAATGGGTTTGGTCGGGGGATTATTGTGGTGGTGTAGAGGGTTTGTGGATGAGCGGTGGATAATGAAGTGTGGCGGAGGTTATGTGGTGGTTGGCGAGACGTGTGGGGAGGCATGCTAGTCGTTTCACTTGTGCTACCCGGCAAGGGTAGCACTCAATCAACTCCTTTATGGGCTCTTAACTCTAATAAGGAATCTGGGGGGCAATCCCACCCCGTAAACCCGACCTTTGGGAGGACCGACCTCAAGGGAGGAAAAGAACCTAGCTAGCAAGGCTAGGCTCACTACTGTATCTAATATGTGTTCACAAGAATACCAATTCCGGGTGGCCGGAGATGAAGATGGTGGTGGACAGCGGCGGTCGAGGAGTGTTTGTTGAAATAAGATGAGGGAAATGAAAGAGGAGATAGAGAAGAGCCGTTCTAACCTAACCAAGGGGATGAAGGGGGCTCGAAGGCGACCGGAAGTACCTGCTATCACTGGAGAAGATAGCGTCCAGTGGAGGATGACGGCGGCGATGGTGGGGCTAGGGCTGCTCACGCGGGTGTTGTGCGACGCAGAGGAGGATGAGGAGGACAGCTCTGCCACTAGTTTTGTGGAAGAGTGACGATGAAGAGGAGGGGGGCTCGCCGGAGCTCGCTAGACCCCTTGGCTGGAGGAGAAAAAGAGGAAATCGAGGTGGAATTTCGGCCAAGTCAAGCTGAGGAGGTGCGGCCGGAGATGAGGGTTAATTTATAGGCACAGCCAGGGACTCCTGTGCTTGGAAGCCAAGCTTCCAAGTGTGGGAATCCTCACTGGAGATGGAAATAGTTAAGAGACCCAAATCTCTCATGCGTTCGCACGAGAGATTGGGTGCAAATCTTAGATCAGGTTCGAGTTCAGATGGAAGGGAATTCCTCAGAGAATCTCCCTTCCAAACCTGGAAGGGGATCTCTGAGGAATCGGAGATATTCCCTCTCTATTCCTCACCGGAGCAGGATTTCTCCCCAATAATGGCGAAGGGACCTGCTTGTAAGAGTGGCGAGGAAGTTAGGGGGTGTATGCATTGGCTTTCAAAAGATAGGGACCAAAATGTAATTGGGTGTACTAATTTACAAAGTAGGTCAAGATGACCTCCCCTTTGGTCCAAATTTTGGTACAAACCTAATTTTGATCTAAGGAATCCAATGGTGAAGTTGGATTTTAGGTTTGACCACGTTTGACTAGATATTTTACCTAAAAACCCAAATTAGGTCAATTGATGAGTTAAGACCCTAATCTAGGTCAAAATAGGTTCCAAAGGCCAAATTGAATGTTCTAAACCCTAGAGGATATTTTCCATGATTTTTAGAGGGTTTACTTAATTTTTATCCTGATCATAACCTTGTTGAATTAAGCAGGTCTGTTTTAGGGTTACCGGATGTCATTTAATTCCTGGTTTGCACATAAACCCATTTCTAATTGAATCAACCCACTTTTTATCTTATTCAGATCATTTGACCTATGTTTGTCTCTGAGAAATCCCATTTATGCACTGCAATGGTAAAATTATAGTTTTACCCTTTATTTCATGTTTTCTTCTCAGAACACTTATTCCTTCAATTAAGCCCTCTTCTAAGTTATGCAGGAGCTTTTATTCTCTTTAGTAGGTCAAAATGAGCTAGTTATGGCTCATGATGAGTCTCTCATCACTAGCATTAGAGAGATCTAGTGATTGAACTAAATAAATAATTTTGAATGTGATTATTAATTTCACTTTATAACAACTAATTACATAATCTTTTACTAATAGAAATTGTATTTTCTAAGGAGCAAGCCAGGAAGAATACGGCCAATAGGGCCCAAGCTCCTCCATAGACCCACTGCTTGGGTCGAATGAGTACTTACTCAAAGTATTTTAAATCAATATTATTTAAATAAAATAAAATAGCTACATTAAGCGCTGAGTTTTACACCATCGGCTGGGCGTAATGAGCTCAGGGAGAACGGAGGGTAAAGGATGTCTCAGCCAAATTTGTATTGGTAAGGTCAATGAACAGTTTGAGTCTCTAACCATTCAGGACGAAAGATTCTGAATCATGGTTGAGTGGACTGATCTCGATGGCTCCATTTCCAAAGATTTGTCGGACGAGGTAAGGTCTGATCCACTTCGATCTGTGTTTTCCTAAGAACAGTTTGAGCTTGGCATCGAAGAGTAGGACTTTTTTACTAGTGTGAAAGATCTTTCTGGATATGTGCTTGTCGTGAAAGGCCTTAACCTGCTCTTTGTAAATTCACGAGTTCTCATACGCGTCGTGGCATAATTCATCGATCTCGCTCATTTGAAGCTTTCTGTGGGTTCTTGCCTTAGAAAGATCTAGGTTGCAGGTCCGTACTGCCCAATAGGCTTTGTGCTCCAATTCAACAGGGAGATGACATGCCTTCTTGTACACTAATTTGAAGGGAGACATACCTAATTAGGTTTTGTAGGCAGTCTTATAAGCCCACAAAGCTTCCGAAAGTCGAGATGACTAGTCTTTTCTGTCAGGTCGAACAATAACCTGGGGGATTTTCTTGATCTCCCAATTTGATAGCTCAGCTAGACCATTAGTTTGGGGGTGGTAAGGAGTAGAGATTTGGTGTGACACCCTATATTTGGTCATCAGTGACCTGAACTGAGCATTAGTGAAATGGGTCCCTCCATTAGAGATTATAGCACGTGGAATCTCAAACCGTGAAAAGATGTTTTGATGAATGAATTTGATAACCACCTTATGATCATTAGTTCGGGTCGGAATGGCTTCAATCCATTTGGACACATAGTCAACAACGAGTAGAATGTACTCGAAGCCGTCCGAAACAGGAAAGGGTCCCATAAAATCAATCCCCCAGACGTAGAAGATTTCGCATACTAGAATCGGCTGTAAGGGCATCATATCATGATGGCTCATGTTGCCTAAGGTCTGGCAACGAGTGCATGCCCTACAGTGATTGTATGCGTCTTTGAAAATCATGGGCCAATAGAAGCTGCACTGGAGGACTTTCGCTGTGGTTTTATGACTTGGGAAGTGTCCACCGCATGCTTGGTCATGGTAAAAGGATAAGATGTCCTGAATTTCCACTCCCGAGACACATCGTCGAAAGATTTGATCAACATCGATGCGGAAAAGATACGGGTCTTCCCAGAAGTAATACTTGGCATCGAAAAGTAATTTGTCCTTCTTGGCCTTCGGCCAATCGGATGGGATATGATGTGATGCCAGGTAGTTTACTAGATTAGCAAACCATGGAAGCCCTATACTGATAGTCAGGAGGTGCTCATCAAGAAAATGTTCCGTAATGGATCCGGAAGGGTCAATAATATCAGAAGGAAGGAGGGACAAGTGATCAGCTACCACATTCTATTTTCCTGCTTTGTCGCGAATCTCGAGGTTAAATTCTTGCAGCAGCAAGATCCAACAGATTAATCGAGGTTTCGTATCCTTCTTTGCAAGGAGATGCCTCACAGCTGTGTGATCAGAGTAGATGATAACATGGGAACCCAGAAGATATGATCTCAATTTTTCCAGGGCAAATACTATGGCTAGCATCTCTTTCTCATTAACTGTGTAGTTACGCTGAGCCTCGCCAAGTGTCTTGCTAGCGTAGTAGATGACAACGGGTTTCCCGTCAATTTTCTGCCCAAGTACCGCTCCTACAGTGAAATCAGATTTATCGCACATGATCTTAAAGGGTTAAGACCAATCAGGGGACTGTAGGATCGGGGCTTGGGTAACTCGATCACGTAGGATTTCAAGTGCTTGAGTGCATTCCTTGGATATTTCAAAAGGAACATCTTTAGATAGTAGAGTGGTCAGGGGGCGCGCGATCTTTGAGAAATTAGGAATGAATCATCGGTAAAAATTGACATGCCCCTGAAAAGATCGGATGTCCTTGATCGAGTTAGGCATAGGGAGTTTGGAAATCAAATTTACCTTGGCTCGATCGACTTGGATGCCTTTTTCTGATATAAGATGTCCCAGGACAATTCCTTCAGGCACCATGAAATGACTCTTTTCCCAAGAAAGAACCAGATTCACGTCAATGCACCGCCTGAGGATCTGGACCAAGTGCAGGAGGCAATCGTCAAATGATTCGCCATATACTGAAAAGCCATCCATGAAGACTTCCAGATAATCACCTACCATATCTGAGAATATGGCAAGCATGCATCGCTGAAAGGTAGCGGGTGCATTGCAGAGATCAAATGGCATCCTTCGGAACACGTACGTCCCGAAGGGGCAAGTGAACGTGGTCTTTTCTTGGTGTTCAGGATGGATTGCCACTTGGTTATAATCGGAGTACCTGTCCAAAAGCGGAAGAACCTATTTCTCGCTAGTTTCTTGAGGATCTGATCATTAAACGGTAGTGGAAAATGATCCTTCTTTGTGGAGGTATTGAGTCTTCTGTAATCAATGTAGACTCTCCATGAATTCGCCACACGCTCTAGTTTCATTTGTGATCACAGTGAGTCCTACCTTCTTAGGCACAACCTAGATTGGACTCACCCACCGACTTTCAGAGATCGGGTAGATGATCCTAGCATCTAACCACTTAATGATCTCCTTTTCCACGACCTCCTGCAGATTAGGATTCAAACGTCTCTGCATTTCACAGGAAGGTCGTGTGCCCTCTTTAGTATAGATACGATGTGTGCAGTAAGAGGGGTTGATGCTAGACAAATCATCGAGAGTCCATCCAATGGCTCTTCGATGTTGCTGGAGAACAGTAATCAGACGGGATTCCTGATCAGGTGTGAGTCTAGAGTTGATAATCACAGGAAACGTCTGATTGGAACCCAAAAATACATACTTAAGATGATCAGGAAGAGGCTTGAGTTCCAAAATAGGGTTATCAGCAGCAGCGGGCGGTTCAGTGTGTGTGTCAGGAGTAAGGGAGGGAGTTATGGGTGTGTCTAAGTCAAGTTTGAATTCCTCTGATTGCAGGTTTTGATCCTCTTGTGGTTGATCAGACGTAGCCAGGTTTTCCTCAATAAATGTATCACCAACCACAGCCTTGATATCACATATCTGTTCTATAACACCGCAATTAATCCCTTGTTGGGCCTTAAAGATGTCAATCTTTAATGTTTGGTTCCCAAATTTCAGTTTAATTTGGCCCTCCTCACAATTTATGTTGGCCCTAGTAGTGGTTAGAAAGGGTCTCCCTAATATGATTGGCATATTCCTTGGGTTTTCTAGAGTATCCATATCCAAGACTACAAAGTCCATGGGAAAAAAGAAATCCTGAACCCTAACAATGACATCCTTAAGAACTCCTTTAGGTGACTTAATAGATCGATCAGCTAACTGTAATGTCACCTCTATTGGTTTGAGCTCAGATTCCTTAAGATGGTCAAGTAGGGATGTAGGTATTAGGTTTATGGAGGCTTCTAGATCCAATAAAGCTCTATCGAATTGGATATCACCAATTGTACAGGAAATCAGGGGAGTACCTAGGTCTTTTGCCTTAGGTGGGAGTTTTCTCAAAATTACAAAGCTGGCTTGCTCTAACAATATGATTGGGCTCCCACTTTTGGTTCATGGCTTATGCTTAGGTGTACACATGTCTTTCAGAAATTATGTGTAAGTCGGTACGTGGCGGATCGCATCCATCAAAGGGATGTTTATATGGACCTGTTCAAAGAGCTTGACCAGATCCTCCTCAGGTGCCACAGGTTTGTTTATCCTCTTTCCCTTGGTCAATGCCTCAGGAAATGGAACCTTGGATGGTTCCTCTAGAATAGGTCGAGGTTCTTGATCAGGGACAAAGGGTATCCTGGATAACTATCCTAGGGTTTGGGTTACTACCAGACTGAAAGTGGCTTGGGTTAGGTGGGTCTTGTATTGTTTTGGCACTACGGGTTGTTACTGAATTTAGTCCTACCTGGTTCTGGTTCGGTGTCGGTAAAATAGGTGGCTGCTGTTGAAATCCCAAATATGATGTCGAAGCTTTCATCCAGTCAGGTGATGGAACAGAAGGGGCCTAATAAATCATGTGGGCTTGGCTCGGATTTGGGTTCATGACGTGCCTCTAGTTCGGCACGTTATTCGGATTCGGTAGAGGTTGCAAAGGGAGTGTGCTAGGTTGGTGGGAATTCATCATCTGGGCAAGTTGATTGCGAACCTCTGTGATCTCATCTTTGTACTGTTTTCACATAGCCGCATTCGTATTTTGAATGTCAGCCAGAGTCTGAAGGATAAAAGTCATCTGATATGTCTGAGTTGGCCCAGATTGATATGTAGGGTTGGGTTGAGGCTGAGGCTGAGGCAGCTGAAATGGACGAGGAGCTTGTGGACGGGGTTGATATGGTGGTCTTTGATTCTAATTATTTCCCGCACACAGGAAATTGGAATGATTCCGCCATTTAGGGTTATAGGTATTAGAGAATGGGTCATTCTGGATGGCGTTGAGGTCCTCGCAAGTCTAAGGAACCTCAGAAAAATCAGAGTATGAGGGTTCAGAGTTCCCCCAACTAGAGTAAGTAGGATCGGAGCTTCCTCCAGTCCTAGAGTCAGACGGGGGTGGATACGGGTCCATCCCCTGAGAAGATCGGTGATAGATGTTATGCACAGCTTCCCTCCCAGAGGGCAGTTGTGCGAACGGATTTTGCGCAGAGGTGGCTTGCTGTAGATGTCGAGTTAGCTCATCCACCTTCTTCTCAATGATAGAGACCTTGTCCAAACGACTGGCCATCAATTCCAAGTCAACGGATGTAGACAGGCCCTACGTCTCGTGTGCTCCCCTTGGATTCGTTGATGCACGGGCATTTGTCCTGTCGAATAAGCCAATGGAGTCATTATTGATGGAGTTCTCGCACATATTCTCGAGAATCTCCCACACAGTGTCTTCATGTTGATCCATGATATTTCCTCCACAGGTTGCATTGACGAATAAACGAATATCTTCATGGAGTCTCTAGTAAAAAGACTGGACTTATTCCCATTTAGGAACTCTGTAATGAGGGCACTTTCGCATGAGATCCAGGAAATGGTCCCATGCTTCATGAAGTGGTTCTCCAGGCTGCTGGGTGAGTGTGATCTGGTGTCATAAGGCATTCGTTCGACCAACTGGGAAGAACATTTTCAGAAACTCGGATTGTAGTTCAACCCATGTGTTGATTGGACGCGTTTGAGTCTGATATCAGTGAGCTGTTTTGTGCATGAGAGAGAAGGAGAACATCTTCATGAGAAGAATATCCCGATTTTGGACATCTGACCCGAAGGTCTAGGCCAGATGCTTAAGTTGTTTGATGTGCTGGAAAGGATCCTCGGAATTGAGCCCATGAAACTTTGGAATAGCATGAATCATGTTGGGCTTGAGTTCAGAATCAGGACCTCCAACTGGGATTTGGACTCGACGTTCGATCGCCACCGCAGTGGGATTGTAGTGATCTCGCATCATAGGATGCTGCGATGGGTTCACAAAGGCTTGGAATAAATCATTAAGGCACTGAAGTTGGTTCTCAAGGTTATTCTCTTCTTTTGTCGGTTGTGCCATGATGATGGAAAAAGGAGAATTGGGTTCAGACGAATTAGAGGAGATGTTTATGTGATGGGGTTGCTGCATAAATACGGAAGTTGAGGCCTGGCCTCGACGGGAGTGAGTAACTAAAGGAGGCCTCAAGGATGGTCTTAAGGGATCTCCTACCGAACATGCACCGATGGTATGGATGAGAGTAGAATGTGATGGACCCAATCAAGACACCCAAAAACTTTGGATGACTATAGAGGTTCGAGGCAGATGATACCCCTTAGTCAGAAAGCCGTCCACCTGAGAAATACCTAGGCAGCCAGAGAGGGAGAGTCCCGCAAAGACCCTTACACGGTAGAGCACCTCCACGAGTTACAGGGTTTCCCCCACTCGACCTCTCTTGTCACTGATGTTCCAGGTAGACTAGAATGGGGACTTGACCTCTTAAGTCTACCAGTTTTAATTAAGATCAAGGGTGCTTAAGATTTCACTTGAACTTTAGATGTATTGAGTGCAAAAAGTGACCTAATTTCAAGGTTGGTTGACCTAACAAGGTGGGTCAACTTCACTTATTTGTCCTTTGGGAAGTTTTAGGTCCCTTCTTTTAGGATTCAAGTGAAATTAAGAGCTTGAATTTTAGGGTTTGCTTGAACAAATCTCTTCAACCAAGGCTTAGGCACACATATCTTTGGAGAGTTGATTCTTTGCTTATGAAAGTGTGTCTCTAAAATCCTAAATTGAAATCCTTAATTTGGCTCTAATCTTGGTCCAATTTAGTTTGCCAAATGTGGTATCTAGGGCTCAATCAAGAATGTGGTAACCCTAGTTACCTTAAATGGGTGCAGAAATAAATTTTGTTGTTGAAATCAAATTAGGCAACTTGATGAATTAGCTAAGAATGTAAAGAGTGTAGCCCTAATTGATTTTATCCTTTTTTCCTTTTCAGAATGAGGAGCTTAAGAGAAAGTACTCAGAAATTACCTGCCCCTGGCATGTTTGATGTATGGCTATCTTTCTTTGAAATCTTCTCCCCTGAAATAACCACAACAAAAAGAGATATAACAAGTTAGTACCAAATCAGAATTTGTAATCAAGATTTCTAAATCGCCTGTTGCTCCCCGGCAACGGTGCCAAAATGTTCGTCGCACTGAATCGGGTTTTAAGAGTATCGCGTTGTAATATAGCCGAAAAAGTGTTCAAAACAAATATAATTTTATTACTCGAATTTGAAGTCCTAGGTCGAACACAGGGAGCAAATTGGTGTTTAGAAATCAAGATCACAATTTAGAATTTGAAAGAATATGCAATAATATCAATATCACAGTGCAAAAAATATAGGAGTAATTGTCAATGTAGATCACAAAATACTCAAGAATTCAATGTATATGAATATGAATATGAATAAAAAATTGGACATTTGATTTGTAAATCAGACGTCTTAAACTATGCTCCTTCTGATTTCTTCTCTCTCTGATTTCTTCTCTTCTTATTTTGCCTTTGCGACCTTTCTTTTCTTTCTATCTTTCTTTCCTTAGCTTTCTCTGTCTTCTCCTCCCTTCTTCTTCTTCTTCTCTTTCTTTGACTTCTGCCTTCTCTTCTTCTACTTCTGCTCCTTCTTTTCTTTCTCTTTCTTTCTTTGCCAGCTGCCTTCTCTCTTCCTTTGCCTTTCTACCTTGACCCTTAGCTTCTTTAGCTCCTCCTTTTTCTCTAGCTTCGCTTCTCTTCCTCTTCTTCCTGCAGCAAAACCTACCCCCTACCCGTGCACACTCTCCTCTCTTTCTCTCTTATGTTCCGCTCTCCCAGAGCCACAACTGGTTCAGGTAATCGGGTCGGGTACGTACCTGGGACCAGGCCCACCGCATGTGCGGTGGTGGGCGAGGAGTGCAGTCAGGTCGAGTCAGGCCAGGTCCGCGGGGCATGAGTGCGGATGAGGCCAGGTGAGAGGGACCTCACCCTGTGATTCAGAGACGATAAGGTGAGAACACTTTTTCAATTTATTCTCGTGCAGGCGCTCTATCATATCCGAGGTGGGACTATCTGTCCACCTTTCTTTGTGCGCGCCTACGGCAAGGACAAGGCCTCCAAGTGCAGTAGCTGCTATGACCTTTGACTCCAATTGATAGCCTGGAGTTGTGAGCGAGGGTGTTCCACGCAACCTGGGACCGGAACCTGGAGCTGGCAAGGCCTGGAGCTTGCTTCAAGCTCTACGCCAATGGCGAAGGACGCCTGTACCTGAAATCACCAAGACGGCCTCGTGGCCACGTCAGATTGCTCAGGAAGCTTCGTCGAGGCATGACGAGTGTACTGCGGTGGTTGGCGTGGCGTGGGAATGCTTGTGCAAACGTGCCTAGGGCACACTGTGTGCGTATGTGTGGGTGTGTTCGGGGGTGCGTTTGGGTAAGTGGAGTGGTGTGTGAAGTAGGGGGAAATGTTCAGTGGAGCGAGGGGTTGCTTATAGACTTGTCGGCGAGGAGGGGGATGGTTTGTGGTGGTGGAGCGGTCTCGCCGGAGGTGGTGGCCGGAGATGGAGATGAGGGTGGTGGAGTGCAGCAGTAGTCGATTTAGGGAAATAAAGAGGGAAGAAGAATGTAGAGGGCGAAGGGAACTTATCTAGGGTGATGGTGGACGAAGGGGAGATGAAGATGGCATCTGGCGTGTATTGCTGACACTGGAGACGAAGGCTCTCAGAGAGGGACGGTCGGCGAGGATGAAGGGGAGACATGGGCGTCGGTGGGTGCTGCGCGACGCGGACGAATGCAAGGAAGAAGAATTTGCCACTGCTATTGTGGTCAGGCGACGAGGGAGAGCAGGGAATGTCGCCGGAGCTTGATGAGAGAATCGGCCAGAGGAGGAGAGAAGAATTTGAGGGGGTCTCTTGTCAATTTCGAGCTTAGAGGAGTCGGGGCGAATTGGGGCATCTTAAATAGATCTCTGGAGGGGGATTTGTTCTTGGAAGACAAGCTTCCAAGCAAGGTATGCTCATCAGAGAAGGAAACTCAAAAGAGACCCAAATCTCTCATGAGTTTGTATGAGAGATTGGGAAAGAATCTTGGATCATGGATGGGTTAAGATTGGAGGGATTTTCTCAAAGAATCTCCTTTCCAATTTTTGAGGAGATCCTCTGATCAATCAGGGAGAAACCACCTTCCAAAGCTCACCAGAGTAGGATTCCTCCGCTATAATGGCAGAGGGACCTAATTGTGAGAATGATGAAGAAGCAAGAGGGCTTTTGCAAAGGTTTTTGAAAGATAGGGTACAAATGTAATCAGGCTTGACCTTTTTGCAAACTGGGTCAAGGAAAACTCAACTTGGGTCCAAATTTTGCTAAAAACCTAATTTGGACCTAAGAAATCCAATGGTGAAGTTGGATTTTGGGTTTGACCACGTTTGACTGGGAAATTTATGCAAAAACCCAATTTAGAGCAAATATCTGTCTGAGACCCCATTCTAGGTCAAAATGGGTTCCAATGGCCAAATTGAAAGTTCTAAACCCTAGAGAATATTTTTCTATGATTTTTATAGAGTTTAGGTGAATTTTATCCTGACCAGAACCTTGGTTAATCAAATGGGTTTGTTTTAGGGTTTCAAGAAGTCATTTAATTTATAGGGTGCACACAAACCTTTTTTTGTCTAATCCAACCCACTTATTATCTTATTCAGATCTTTTGACCTTTGTTTAACCCTTGAGAAAACCCATTGTTGTACTGCAATGGTAAAATTACAGTTTTACCCCTTGTTTCTTGCTTTTCTCTCAGAAAGGTTATTTAGTGAATTAGGACCTCCAGTTGGTTATGTAGGAGCTTTTATTCTCTTCATTTGGTCAAAATGAGCTAGTTAGGGCTCATGATGGTGTTCCCATCAGTGGCTAAACATAAAATGCATTTAACATCTAGTTTAACATATTACTTTCCGATACAAATTATCTTATAACGGTTTTCTATGTAGAGATCTCTAATCAGGGTCCATCTCATTACTTAATCTTCTTATTCCCTAAGGGAATGATTTTGCTTGCAGTTTTCCCGTGATGTAGGATGCACATGTAGCACTCTTCTGGTCGGGAGAGTCCCTCCGTGGTAGTCCTACACCCGGTCTACCACCCCAAGGTCACAGTCGTGACGTAGCGGTGACTACGGCACACGTGATAAGTGTGCAGGTAGATACCCCGCACTGGCACACGGTCAGTCATCTCCGCTAGTGGGTATGCCTCAACATACAGTGTAGAACAATATAGGGCCTTGCCCTCTCAGAATAGAACAGGGGTCTCGCCCCTACTCAGTCCACGTACCCTCGTCCGACTATCCCGGTTTGCCCAACGAGCTAACAAGAGTCGGTGTAGGGTGGCCATGCCTAACCCCGGGCCCCCTGGGGCGGCTAGCTCCCCCCTACACTAAGTAGCTCACCTCGGTACCACATACACATGGCCAACAAGAGTCGACGTAGAGTGGCCAAACCCACCCCGGGTCTCAACCCAAGGGCGGCAAGCTCCGCTCTACACTATAAGGGATAGTTGCTCTCTTCGGTACCATGTACATGAAGGTTAGCTCACTTCCCTTAATGGCTGCCTGTGGGCGGTAAATTCCAGAACCATCTGGTTTTTGGTACTGCAATGTTCTTATCACGTTCTACATTCCCCGTAGGGTTCATACATGAACTTTTCTTTATTCCATATCTAGTTTGTTACATACAGAACAGGCATCTCAGTTTCCTCAGTACGAGTTCATTTTTCCTATCCGTAATGTAGTTCATTTCGGGTAGTACAGGCAGCTTATGGTTTATTTAATTATCCATCTCTCTACACATGCATCTTTCCTATCCCTAGTGTTCATGTCATAACCTAGGGTTCAATTGAATAGCTGTATTCTAGAGCATATGTTTATTTCTTCCTATGATTCATCTCACATCCTAGGTTTTAACTAATTGCATGCATTTTATTTAACTTGGAGAATTAGTTAGAACCACTCTACTAGGATAACTGGGTGGAATGGGGGCTCGTATATTAGCTCCCGACGTCTCTGTAGGTCCCATACGCTTGACGGACTGGTGACCTAAGACGTGGATGGACAGGTCAAAAGGATTCCAAAAGATACAGACAAGCTACCATTACGTGAAGAAATTTGTACGAAAAATAACAATGTTTTGTTTACGGAAGCTGACCTCGTTTGGCCTTTGAACGGGTCTAAAACACGAGTTCTGACAGAAATCAAACGTCTGGTAGAGATCCCAGACATCTTAAATCAACTCGTAGGCATACCTCTCTTGGGGCGCCTCTATTGGACGTCTGGAATGCAGTGTCGACGTCCGAGGGTTCCGTCAAACGTCTGAAGATGCTCCCAGATGTCTGAAACTGCCTCGGTCTGCCTTCCAACTTCTGACACATGTACGTGCATTGTCAGGACTTTGGCAGAGAAGAAAATACGGAAATAGATATCTATCAGACATCTCAATCTACCTTCGGACGTCTGGTAAGACGTCTAGATGTCTCTCCGGACGTCTGATTCTGCGGAAAAATGACTTCCGTGGAACCGCTCTGGCTTTTCTCACTAGAGACGCTGCAGTAGAGCAGCGCAGCGCCCTCCGCTCTCGCACTCAGACTCGTGATCAGCTCTCCGCTCGCTCTCTCCCTCTCTGGCTCCCTACTCTCTCTTGCTCAGCTGTGGCGGTGTGAGATGGAGAGGAGGAGGAGGTTTATAAAGGGAGAGGAGGTGAGGGGAGAGGTGTGGCATTGCAGTGACTGGTGCTGGGTACGGGGATGGCCGTCCCAGGGTAAGGCGTGAGGCATGGGCGAGGGAGTAGCGTGCGCACGGTACACACTGAAAAGAAAAGCATTTTCAGACGTCTGGCTCTCTCTCCAAACGTCTGGACAAATGTTTGGCAAACATCTCAAACATCTTAAAGGACAAAGAGGTGACGGGTTGCTTCAATATAACAAACTTCAAGTAACTAGGGTGCGAAAAATAGCGTAGTAGCGTATGACAAACTTAAAGAGGACCGAAGTAGGTCCGAAGAGACATACCCTCGAAAAGCTCCAGGTACTTCTCTCGCATTGCCACCTCAGGCTCCCAAGTCTCCTCCTCGTACCGCTGGCTTCTCCATAGGACTTTCACCAGGGGTATTGATGAATCGATTCTTCGCTTTAACAGTCTTTTGTTACATAAAATGTCGCATCATTTGTAGTTCTATGTGGTGAAAAATTGACTAATCAACAATTAATATAACCACTCAATTATGAGCGGGCCGTGTCCACAGGGAGACAATGATAAAATAATATCTCAATTATTTCATATTCGTTCAATCTCGTGAGAAATCCGTAGTCAAATCTGACATGAAATGCGACGGAAAGAAGATGCACAATATCTTGAAAATGTAAGGGTAGATGTGTAATTTTTCCTCACTGAAATATTCAATAAAAATGTGATGATTTTATGCAATGTTCCATTGACATGTATTAAAGAAAATTTGTGCACATTTAAATCCCAAAACCAATGTCAAACAATGTTAATTACAAAAGCCACGCAATTATAAGAGAGCTTGAGTATGAAGTTGTCATTTTACCACAATAAAATATTCATAAATCAAAATTCTTTTTCGTGGAAATGGCATGAAATGTAATTACTAATTAGACTAAAAACAGAGGATTTTACCTCTCTCCTCCTCGCGATCGGGAGAGAGGTTCAATCGAGGAGAGGTTCGCACAGGTGGTTGGCTGAAGTGAGGCCATCGTGGTGGTGGCAGCCGCACGTCGAGCGGTGGCTGGAGCCGGCCTGCCAGAGGAGAAAGGTAGCTGCAGTTCTGGACTTGCTGTTGCCGCAGGGAGCGCATGGAGGTGGCGCGGCGTACTGCAGGTTGGAGCGCACGTACTACTGCGCGCTGGAAGTGCGCTTGAGGTGGCTGCGAGGTGCGGAAGGAGAGGGCGTGGGCTCTGCTGCACGCTGGAGGTGGGCGCACTGGAGGTGCTGGCGGTCTTGTGCAGGTGATGCACGCATAGAGAAGAGCGTGCGGTGCTGGCGGGCCTGGTGCTGGAGTGGATGCTGCAGCAGGTGGGGTAGAAGTGTGCAGGCGATGCACGCACAGAGAAGAGTGTGCGGTGCTGGCGGGCTTGGTGCTGGGGTGCAGCAGGGTGTGCGTGTGGCTACTGCAGGAGGTGGTGCAAGTGTGCAAACGGAGGGGCGTGGGCGTGGAGTGAGAGGCCGGTTGCTGTTGGAGTGTGGGTCGAAGCTTTAGACGTCCGGGAAATTTCCTGGACGTCTTAACTGACTGAGGAGATGAAAATGCAGTGGCTGCGGCGGTGGTTGTTGGTGATGACGGTGAGGGTGGTGCACGCTGAGGTGCTCACGGTAATGCGGACGAGCTTCGGATGGCGGTGTGGTCTGTTACACCACACGCCCACGGTGGTGGAGGCTCGTCGCCACGATTGAGGCCGGTGGTGTGGAATGGACGAGAGATGAACTCTCTGCACAGTGGTGGGTCGGGGGTGGAGGCCTCTCGAGCTCGGCTGCCTCCTCCTCTCTTTTGAAATCAGCTGCCCCGACCAGATCCAACACATCCGCTCCTCCTTGATTAGGTTCTTCACTGCAGCAGTTGGAGGAAGAAATGCATCCGTTGCACGTAGAAGACGAATAAAAAATAATGATAAAATATTATGATTATTTATATACAAACCCTCAACTTTTATGTTAACTTAAATTAATGTATGCAATGCACCTAATTGGTTAACTAATTAAGTGAATACAATTCTAAGTTAATTCTAAATGCATTTAAATATGAATGCAATGCATGAATTATGTAATTAAATTAGAAATATGAATTAACATATTTACATCCTAATTTATGCTAAATAAAAGTTAGAATTAACTTAATGTCTAGGCACTTAAATACTTAAATAGCCCACAAATATGGGCTAATCAGGTATCTCCTTCCGTCTCAGACTTCAGACGGCTCTGTCTAGTATCTGTACCTGCTTCTCGGGGTAGGTTAGGTCATCTCCCACTTCGATGCTCTCGTGGCTAAGGACATGGCTGGGATCAGTGATATATCTCTTGAGGTTGGAAACGTGAAATACGTCATGCACTCCAGAGAGCTGGGGAGGAAGGGTAAGCCGGAAAGCGACGGGTCCTACCCGTTCTAAGACCTCAAAAGGTCCCACAAATCTCGGTGTAAGCTTCCCTCTTACCCAAATCGCTACAAGTCCTTCATGGGCGAAACACGGAGGAAAATGTGATCCCTAACCTCAAATTGTACCTCCCTACGCTTGAGATCAGTGTAGCTCTTCTGCCTACTCCGGACAGTGCGCAGTCGTTGATGGATCTGCTCGATCACCTCCTGACTCTGGCGTATTAGTCAGGGACCAACCTCCCACTTGGTCCCCACCTCAACCCAACTCAAGGGAGTCGTACACTTCCTCCCGTATAGAGCCTCATACGGTGCCATGTTGATGCTTGAGTGATAACTGTTGTTGTATGCAAACTCTGCCAGGGTCAAATGCTCCTCCCAGGAGCCTCTCCAGTCTAGTACACAAGCACGTAGAAGGTCCTCAAGGGTCTGAATGGTGTGCTCTGACTATCCGTCTGTCTGGGGATGATAAGTTGTACTGAATTTCAGACGAGTCCTCAAGGCCCTCTGAAATTCTGCCCAGAACTGAGAAGTGAAATGAGTGTCTCTATTTGAAATAATCTCATGGGGGACCCCGTGAAGGCGCACTACATCTCTGATGTATCGTTCCACCAATTGTGCTGGTCCAAAAGTGACTTGGATCGGCAAAAACCGTGCTGTCTTTGTCAATCTGTCTACAATCACCCAGATTGCATCGTGTCCTTACTGTGTCACAGGTAATCCCACTACTAGGTCCATAGTGACACTCTCCCACTTCCATTCTGGCATGGGAAGTGGCTGCAATGGCCCTGCAGGCCTCTGGTGCTCGGTCTTCACCTACTGGCATATCAGATACTACTGAACGAAAAGACCAACATCCCGCTTCATACCCCTCCAACAGAAATCACGTCGTAGGTCATGATACATCTTCGTGTTCCCAGAATGTATGGTAAATCTGGATCCGTGTGCCTCAGACAGGAGCTCCCTCAACAGCTCCTCATCTCTTGGAACGCACAAGCGTCCCTTCATATGCAGGACTCCGTCAGTGAACGAGAACTCTCCTGGGCTCCCTGCCAATACTCGATCTCGCTGTGCCTGTAGGTATGGGTCCATCATCTATCCAATCACGATGCGATCCATCAACTCTTGTTGTGTCCGCCTCGCTACTATTACTACCCCACAGTACCCTTGTAACTCCTGGGGTCGCCAGCTGCTCAACTCCTCCATGAGTCTCCAACTTTGTGCTCGTAAGCAAGCCAAGTGGGCGGGCGCCTTCCGGCTCAAGGCGTCAGCCATCACATTGGCCTTTCCTGGGTGGTAGGAGATGCTGCAATCGTAGTCCTTCAGGAGCTCTAACCAACATCTTTGCCTCATGTTGAGTTCCATTTGGTCAAATAGATATCTGAGGCTCTTTTGGTCAATGAAAATCTCGAACGTCTCTCTGTACAAGTAGTGCCTCCAGGTTTTCAATGCGAGGATGAATGCTACCAACTCTAAGTCATGGGTGGGGTAGTTATGCTCGTGGGGCTACAGTTGCTATGATGCGTATGCGACAACGTGACCCCGTTGCATGAGCACACCCCCCAATCCCTGTAATGAGGCATCTGTGTAGACGACAAATCTGCCACCGTTGTCAGGGATGGTGAGTACAGGGGCTGAGGTTAGCCTCTCCTTCAGCTCCTGAAAGCAAGATTCACACTCGTCCGTCCAGGTGAAAGGTACGCCCTTCCGAGTCAACTGAGTCAGAGGACGTGCAATCTGTGAGAATCCTCAGATAAACCGTCTGTAGTAACCAGCCAGTCTCAGAAAATTGTGAATCTCTATCACCGTACGCGGTCACTCGCACCTGAGCATTGCCTCCACTTTGGCTGGATCCCTAGCCAATCCATCCTCTGAGATCACATGGCCTAGGAAGGTGACCTGCCTCAACTAGAACTCGTACTTGTTGTACTTGGCGTACAGCTGATGTAAACATGTTTACACTACTTAAGATGTCTATTTATGCATGTTCTTAAGCATAGGATTTCATTGCATACTATAAATATTGCATAACATGCATCATTTTGCATTTAGATTAGTTTGAATAAAATGGAGGTTAATTGTCTCCTTTTATGTTCATGGACAGGGCAAACTTTTTATCGAGGCCTCAGATCGAAGATCCAACCATACAGATGTGATCAGGGCGACGATTGGAGTTCAACGACTCCAAGATCGCCCTAATCAGACATCTGTAGCATCAGATAGAGACCAGGGAATCCTAGAAGATCAAGGGCCAAGATGGTGTGAATCCACACTTCAAATGACAAATCCGACCACACAGATGGATTTGGAACGACGATCGTAGCCTAACGGCACGAAAATTGACTCAATCCGACAACCGTGGCACCATCTACATCATTCAGAAGATGGACGGCCAAGATGGCACCACGTGGCACCATCTCGACTGCCCAATCGACCGCCCTCAACTTCTGAAGATGCTAGCTCCCACGAATCTCGGTTGTTGGTCCAACGACTGAGATTGCGTCCAACCGGTGCGCCCATCCTTTAAGCCACACCTGAAGAAGCCGCATTGACCGTTGGATCTTGATCCAACGGTCCTGATCACGTGCGCATAAATTCTTCTCCACGACACAAGAATCGCTGTAGCACAGCGGGTGAATGCGCTAACACGAGTGAGCAGCGCACGTTCGAATCGCAAGGAGCGGCGAGCGATCGCGGGCGAGCAGACGCGTGTGACCGTGAGATGAGGATCGAGCGGCTGCGGGCGCTCGATAGTGCCTATGCGTTATTGCACGCCCGCACCTCACGTGAGATCAGACGCGGGCGGGCGCGCGCTGAGGAGCGGGTGGAGGTGTGAGATAAGCCGTCCGATCGTGAGAATCGCAGATCGTGGAGCACACGTTACGCGTGAGCAGGTGAGCGACCTCGTGGGCGGCCACCCACTACGCCCACGATGAGGCTTTAGCGACGATTTTATCCGTCACTAACGACCCCTGATTTAATGTTTTTCAAATTGAAATGACCAAATTGCCCTCACTCCTTGCAACTATAAAAGGAGACCCCATCTACATGAAATTCTCATCCCTTCCTTCTGTTCTCTCCCTCTCCAAAGCTCAAGAGAAGCTTGTCCCACACCCGGATGCTTCTCACGAGATGAAGTCAATTTTTCATCCCCGTTTCGGAAGCGGATCCCATGACGACGACGACGTGCTGCCCCGTTCCCATTCTTCCCGCTTCATCCTCCTTCGTCCTGCTCTGTCCTCCTTCGTCCAGGCGTCATCACGTCCGGCTCATCCTCCAAGCGACCGTTGAGGAGGATATCTCTCTCCCCATTCTTTTTACTTCTTTCTAGAGTAGATTTACTACTTTCTAGTGTAATCATTTTCCCGCTTTCTAGTCGTAATGTTTAGTGTAATGAACAATCCTTCTGATAATGAATTCCATGTTCATTCTACATCTTTTTTTGGTTTTTGTTTGTAATATTCTCTCTCTCTCTCTTCTATTTATTGTAAATAGATAGATAGTTTCCAATCAATTATTTTACTTCGTGACAAATAAAACAAACGCGTGTTTTTAAATCAAACGTTCGCCTCCCTGAGTTCGACCCAGGATTTCTATTCCGGTATAAATTTTATCTGTTGAACACGAGTTCTTCGCTTTCATACTATGACGACAGGTTTTTCAAAATCAAACACGTTAGCGTAGCAACTCATAGGGTCAACAACAGCCTGTGTTGTTGCAAAGTATCGAAGACCATGTGAAGATGCTGCTCGTGCTATGTCTGATCTCGAGAGTAAATGAGTATGTCGTTAATGAATACTACCACGAGCTGATCCAGATCCGGCCGGAAGACGTGATTCATCAGGTCCATGAAAGTGGCAGGGGCGTTGGTCAGCCCAAATGGCATGACCAAGAACTCGTAGTGACCATATCGCGTGCAAAAGGTTGTCTTGGAGACGTTGGTCTCCCTAATTCTCAACTGATGGTAGCCTAACCTCAGATCTATCTTGGAGAATACCGTGGCATCTCTCAGCTGGTGGAAGAGGTCATCTATGCGCGGCAATGGGTACTTATTCTTGACGGTGACCCAGTTCAGTTGTCTGTAGTCGATGCACAGTCGAAGAGTACCATCCTTCTTTTCCATAAACAAGATGGGGGCTCCCCACGAAAAGGCACTAGGCCTCACAAAGCCCTTCTGTAGCAGGTCTTGTAACTATGACTTGAGCTCTCGTGGCTCAAGCGAGGCCATCAGCACGGTGCAGTAGAAATGGGGCTGGTCCCCAGTAGCAGTGAGATCTCAAACTCGATCACCCGCTCAGGTGGAAGTCCTAGCAGCTCCTCTAAAAAAACACGACTCGGCCCCATGCTAACAGCAAACTCTGCAGAAACAAACGAATGTGCGGTACTGGAATCAAAAAGCGTGTAAACGAGCCTGCCGGAAACAGTAACCATACTTGCCACTACGGAGCCTGAAGCTCTAGCATCTCCGTGAGTCAGGGCGTTAACACACCCTTTAGCCCTCGGTGAATCTCCACAGGTGCTCCTCCTCGGTGGACGTGACTGTCGGGGCGAAGCGTGATAGCTCCAGGAAACGTGTACGGTACGCGCTAACTGTCATTGCCTCCTGACAGAGGTGTGGAACTCCCACCTCCTCTGGTCCTGCCAAGTCTGTGGGAAGTACTGCTCATAGAAGAGCGCCACAAATCGATTCCATGTCAGCTCTCCCTCCTCCTGTCCTCTGACCGCCATTCACCACCTGTGAGCTGCACTCTTCAGCTGATACATGGCGAAGGCCACGCGGCACTTTGCGGGAGGACAGAGGGTGTCTAAAGATCTTCTCCATCTATTTCAGCCAATCCTCTGCCTCAGACGGGCTCTCCTCCCCTTGAAAGAGGGGGGCTTCAGCTTCCTGAATTGGCTGAAGACCTCGTGGTGCAGTTGCAACGGGGGAATGGGTGTACCTCCATTCAAGGAGGACTCGTGCTCGAAGTGTATGAAGGAGGTGGGGGCGGTGGAGGATCACCCCCTCCCCCTCTAGCTCTTCCGATGTTGTGGTGGCTCGCTTGCCCCACGAAGGACTCCCCCTCCTCATCCTCAGGAAGAGGAGCTTGAGGAGGAGACTGATGGAGCTCCTCCCATATGAGATCTCGGATTAGCTGGGTGAGGTCCAGGGCCTAAATGCCCGGAAGGAGAGGTGGAGCAGCCCCGTCTTCGGCCATTGCTCACCCTCCCCTACGACCATACCCTCAGCCACGACCACGTCAGCGGTCTGCCTCAAGAGCTCCTTGGCGAGGCATCTCCTGCATGGAGATCAAGAAGAAATGGGATTGTCGGTGACTATTTAGCTACATAGGAGACGTAAGACTCAAAAATGACAATCAAGGTAAAATGTGGTGATGGCTATCCTAGCTACATGCACAAGTGTGGTTATTTCCGAACTATTTGGTTCATTTCTCAGGACGACTTTACTCTGATACCATCTTGTCATGACCCGAACCCAGATCCCTACAGGACCCAAGATCGGCTCACCTTGACTAATCCCAAGACCTAGTCGTCCAACGAGAAATAACCAAATAACATGCATCAATCCACAACCACACAAGTACAGTAGCTAAGCAGAAAGAAACTGGCAACAAAAAGAGAAATAGAACAGTAATACTAGAATATTACATGCCTTCAAGAACAAGAATACTACCATCACAACAAAACTAGTACAGATAGAGAACATAACGAAAAGTACTGGAAATATAACTACAGGAACTTACTACAACTAGCAATAGAAACTACACCTGGGCTCAACTAGGCCCATCTTCCTCAGCAACCGGTAGCTCGAGCTGCTCAAATCCCTGACCTGTACGAAGTTATATAACTGGAGTCAGCTAACGCTGAGTAGAGTGGTGGCTAAACATAATATGCATTTAACAGGTAGTATAACGTATTACTTTCTAATCCAAATTATCTTATAATGATTTTCTCTGTAGAGATCTCTAATCAGGGTCCATCTCATTACTTAATCTTCTTGTTCCCTAAGGGAACGATTTTGCTTGCAGTTTTCCCGTAATGTAGGATGCATACATGGCACTTTCCTGGCCGAGAGAGTCCCTCCGTGGTAGTCCTGCACCCGGTTCTACCACTCCGAGGTCACAGTCGTGACGTAGCGGTGACTATGGCAAGCGTGGTAAGCGCGCGGGTAGCTACCCTGCACTGGCACGCGTTCAGTCGTCTCTGCTAACAGGTACGCCTCGACGTACCATGCGAAGCAGCATAGGGCCTTGTCCTCTCAGAATAGAACATGGGTCTCACCCCTCCTCAGTCTGTGTACCCTCGTTCGACTATCCAGGTTTGCCCAACGGGCTAGCAAGAGTCTGTGTAGGGTGGCCATGCCTAACCCCAGGCCCCCTAGGGCAGCTAGCTCCCCCCTACACTAAGTAACTCACCTCGGTACCACGTACACGAGGGCCAGCAAGAGTTGACGTAGAGTGGCCAAACCCACCCCGGGTCTCAACCCAAGGGCGGCAAGCTCCCCTCTACACTACAAGGGATAGTTGCTCTCTTCGATACCATATGCACGAAGGTCAGCTCACTTCCCTTAATGGCTGCCTGTGGGCGGCAAATTCCAGAACCATCTGGTTCTTGGTACCGCAGTGTTCTTATCTCGTTCTACATTCCTCGTAGGGTTCGTACATGAACTTTTCTTTATTCCATATCTGGTTTGTTACATATAGAATAGGCATCTCAATTTCCACAGTACGAGTTCATTTCTCCTATCCACAATGTAGTTCATTTCGGGTAGTACAGGCAACTTATGATTTATTTAATTATCCATCTCTCTACACATGCATCTTTCCTATCCCTAGCGTTCATGTCATAAACTAGGGTTCAATTGTATAGTTGCATTCTAGAGCATACGTTTATATCTTCCTAGGATTCATCTTACATCCTAGGTTTTAACTAATTGCATGCATTTTATTTAACTTGGAGAATTAGTTAGAACCACTCTACCAGGATTCTGGGTGGAATGGGGGCTCGTATAGCAGCTCTCGACATCTCCGTAGATCTCGTATGCTCGACGGACTGGAGACCTAAGACGTGAATGGACAGGTCAAAAGGATTCCAAAAGATATAGATAAGCTACCATTACGTGAAGAAATTTGTATGAAAAACAACGATGTTTTGTTTACAGAAAACTGACATCATTTGGGCCTTTAACGGTCCTAAAACATGAGTTCTGACAAAAATCAGACGTTTGGGAGAGATCCCAGACATCTTAAATCAACTCACAGGCATACATCTCTCGCGGCGCCTTTATTGGATGTCTAAAACACAGTGCTGACATCCAAGGGTTCCGTCAGACGTCCAGAGATGCTCCTGAATGTCTGAACTGCCTTGATCCGCCTTCCAACTTCTGACACATGTACGTGCATTGTCAAGACTTTGGCAGAGAGGAAAATACGGAAATAGATCTTTACCAGACGTCTCATTCTACCTTCAAATGTCCGGTAAAACGTCTGGATGTTGCTCCGGACGTCTGATTCCGTGGAAAAATGACTTCCGCGGAACCACTCTGGCTTTCCTCCCTGCAGATGCTACAGTAGAGCAGCACAGCGCCCTCCGCTCACGTGCTCAGACTCGCGATCAACTCTCCGCTCACTCTTGAAAGTTCCCTACTAGGAGGGGGTGACGTAATAATATGCGGAAATAAAATATAAAGCAATCTCACAAAAATCAATCGCACAATGTACACAAGTAATTTTTAGGTGGAAACCCAAACCGGGTGAAAACCACCACCTAACCCTCTCGAGTTAGGATTTTCCGATCAACCTAGTTGATCAAATCCACTAAACGAATCACTTTAAAACGGGGGTGATTCAACCTCAGTACAACCACGCTACAAGTACGAGGGTAGCGTTCCTCAACCCCTTCTCTCCACGAGAAGGATTTTGTCCCACGAAGGAGACGGGAATTCGCAAAGCGAATACCCAACCAAAATACAAAGATAAAATAAAACAACAGTCCTATAGAGCCAACAAAATTAAACCTAGCTTCTATAGGAAATAGGAAACTCCCCTTTGCAAGGAGTGCGTCGACGATGATGCGGTGCGTGTGCCACGCGATGGCGCTATGTCGCTCTCGTTATCAACGCCGGGAGAGCGGGTGCGCAAACTGAATTTAGCTCTCAAGATGTAGAACTTGAGCTTAGAGAGCAAGAGCTTCTTGGACACAAGAGAGTGGAAGTATGTTGCTTAAGTGTGTCTTTTGTGTTTCTAAGTGTGTTTGTGTTACAAAGGTTCCCCTCTATTTATAGAGGCCTTAGGAAGGTTTTGGAAGGCTTGGAAAAGCTTCCATAGCCGTTGGGTGCAAAGCCCAAGAGAATCAGGCCGAAATCAGGACAATGATTGCATTTGACAGGGTTATCAGACGTCTAACTCTGGCATCAGACGTCTGGAAGGCCACTTTAAGACGTCTGATTTCAAGGTCAGACGTCTAATTCTATGCGGGTTTCTCCCTGACTTGAATCAGATCTAAACAGGGTTTTTGTGCAAGTCCATCAGACGACATACAGGACGTCTGGTACTATGTCTGGACGTCTGGAAACCTACTTTTACTGTGGGAATTGATTTCCAAACGTTGCAACGGCTAGAAAATCTCTGAGAAGAGATTTTGGGTCAGCCGAGGCAAAACGGTCATTTATCAGACGTCTGGAAAGTCCTATGGACGTCTGATAAGGCTCTAACGGTCATAATCTTGAGTGTTTTCTAAGCCAGCCAACGGTCCACTAATTGGACGTCTGGCAAGTCCATCAGACGTCCTCTAAGACGTCTGGACTAAGGTATGGACGTCTGATTTCAGCAGACAGAAAACTAAGTCCAGCCTAAAAGGTTATCAGACGTCTGAAACAACAGTCAGACGTCTTAAAATACTTTATCAGACGTCTGATTTTGGGATTAGACGTCTGGAAATGCTGTTTGAGCCCTATATTGGTTTTCTAAGTATTCTACAGAAAACCTAAGTATCCTAGGGTTGTGCAGGTGTTCCTAGGACTACTTTTAGGGTACTTTGAGGCTCTTTAACATAATGTTCTAAGGAATCAAAAAGAGCAAGAAAATAAATACAAGAGATACATGAAAGGATAAAAAAGAATCTATCCTATTCTTCTTGTCTTCCACCTCTAATCTTTCGCTCCATGCGAACCTCCTCTGTTTTCCGTCAAGCTCCTCCAATCCGTCCTGGATGCGAGCTCGAACTCCGTCTAAACACGTCCACATTTGCAATTGACCTGAAATCTAGGACTCAAATTGCAAATGTTAAATAACACGTGTTTTGTTATCATCAGAACAAATGATCGTGATGCTCTAGCACCAACAATCTCCCCCTTTTTGATGATGACAAAACCGTAAATAATAATGCATAAAAATCCTCCCCCTTTTTGACATTATCAAAAAGGTTTAATTGATTTTACATTTCCTATAACTCCCCCTTAAAACATGCTCTTCTATGAGTTTCTTTTGACAAAGGTAATGTCCTCCCCCTTTTTGTAACAATACGATAGCTATTATTTTTCTCCCCCTTTCTAAAGAAAATTTAGCTACCTTATATCTCCCCCTTAAAAATTGACAATTAGCTCATTAATTTTTAACTCCCCCTATCTAAATGCTTATAAAAAGATAGGGTTAAAATTTTTACCTCACCTACCATGGCCAATAAAATGGCCCGAATGGTGGTGGTGGATGCCACATCGGATGGGGCTCCCATCCGTAGCTTGGAGGCCTGGGCATCGGCGCCGGTCTCCAATCTGGCGGTCGACGAGCGGCGGGTCCGTCGTTTGTTCGCCGTCTCGTCGGTCGTCTTGTTCTCCTCCTTGGTCTACTCCTTGGTTCTCCCAACTCGAGTTGACCAGACTTGAGCTTGTAGGTCCAGTCCTTTATGTTGTAATTATCCCTGAACCCTACAAAACAAGATTCTAATTTTTTCTTCGGTATCCAAGTGAGCTTGGATCCGGATCTGTTAGCGGGTCTCCTTGATGGAGATCCTTTCTCAATCTTAGGGCTATATAAATCATCTACTTTGTTGATTAGTTTGTTAGAGCTTTCCCTAAGACATGCAATTTCTCTTTCTATAATTTGCATCTTAGTCTTTAAATCAAAAATTTCTAACTTTAGACTATTATTTTCCTCAATCAATTTATTATTTTCATTGATGAGGTTTTGATTTTCTAATAATAGGTTATCATTTTTAGGACTAGCTTCTAGATCCTTAAGTTTTATTTCTAACCTATCATTTTCATTTCTAAGAAAACTAAGGTTCTTTTTAATGCCTTTATTTTCTACCCTAAGTGATTTACTAATCTCAAAAAGTTCATTAAAAGCTTCTTGAAGATCATAACTTACCTCATTGTCGCTGTCGCTTCCGCTTTCGCTGTCGCTATTGCTTCCTCTGGCCATGAAACCAAAGCAAGCGGTTTCTTCCTTTTCTTCTTCTTCTTCCTCCGAGCTGGAATCGTCATGAGTGCCTTCCAACCTCCTCCATATCTCATGGGCGGTGGTGCACTCTTGGATTTTCTCGAACTCTTCTGGACTCAACGCGCAATACAGGGCATTCATTGCCTTTGCGTTGAGTGAGAGCTCTAGAATCTGCACCTGCGAGTAGCCTCCTTGGGGTCGCTTCGGGATCTCGTATGGGGTTTCGCAACATCCCCATACCTCGAATTCAGTGGCTTGGAGCCACGTCTTCATCCTCAACTTCCAATAGCTGTAGTTGTTCCCGTCAAAGAACAGCGGACGGGTTGTGGACTGCCCCTCGGAGATCCTGATTGCTGATGTGCTTCCCTCCATTTGATCTCTTGCCGGGTTGTTACGCCGAAATAGCAAGACCTGCTCTGATACCAATTGAAAGTTCCCTACTAGGAGGGGGTGACGTAATAATATGCGGAAATAAAATATAAAGCAATCTCACAAAAATCAATCGCACAATGTACACAAGTAATTTTTAGGTGGAAACCCAAACCGGGTGAAAACCACCACCTAACCCTCTCGAGTTAGGATTTTCCGATCAACCTAGTTGATCAAATCCACTAAACGAATCACTTTAAAACGGGGGTGATTCAACCTCAGTACAACCACGCTACAAGTACGAGGGTAGCGTTCCTCAACCCCTTCTCTCCACGAGAAGGATTTTGTCCCACGAAGGAGACGGGAATTCGCAAAGCGAATACCCAACCAAAATACAAAGATAAAATAAAACAACAGTCCTATAGAGCCAACAAAATTAAACCTAGCTTCTATAGGAAATAGGAAACTCCCCTTTGCAAGGAGTGCGTCGACGATGACGCGGTGCGTGTGCCACGCGATGGCGCTATGTCGCTCTCGTTATCAACGCCGGGAGAGCGGGTGCGCAAACTGAATTTAGCTCTCAAGATGTAGAACTTGAGCTTAGAGAGCAAGAGCTTCTTGGACACAAGAGAGTGGAAGTATGTTGCTTAAGTGTGTCTTTTGTGTTTCTAAGTGTGTTTGTGTTACAAAGGTTCCCCTCTATTTATAGAGGCCTTAGGAAGGTTTTGGAAGGCTTGGAAAAGCTTCCATAGCCGTTGGGTGCAAAGCCCAAGAGAATCAGGCCGAAATCAGGACAATGATTGCATTTGACAGGGTTATCAGACGTCTAACTCTGGCATCAGACGTCTGGAAGGCCACTTTAAGACGTCTGATTTCAAGGTCAGACGTCTGATTCTATGCGGGTTTCTCCCTGACTTGAATCAGATCTAAACAGGGTTTTTGTGCAAGTCCATCAGACGACATACAGGACGTCTGGTACTATGTCTGGACGTCTGGAAACCTACTTTTACTGTGGGAATTGATTTCCAAACGTTGCAACGGCTAGAAAATCTCTGAGAAGAGATTTTGGGTCAGCCGAGGCAAAACGGTCATTTATCAGACGTCTGGAAAGTCCTATGGACGTCTGATAAGGCTCTAACGGTCATAATCTTGAGTGTTTTCTAAGCCAGCCAACGGTCCACTAATTGGACGTCTGGCAAGTCCATCAGACGTCCTCTAAGACGTCTGGACTAAGGTATGGACGTCTGATTTCAGCAGACAGAAAACTAAGTCCAGCCTAAAAGGTTATCAGACGTCTGAAACAACAGTCAGACGTCTTAAAATACTTTATCAGACGTCTGATTTTGGGATTAGACGTCTGGAAATGCTGTTTGAGCCCTATATTGGTTTTCTAAGTATTCTACAGAAAACCTAAGTATCCTAGGGTTGTGCAGGTGTTCCTAGGACTACTTTTAGGGTACTTTGAGGCTCTTTAACATAATGTTCTAAGGAATCAAAAAGAGCAAGAAAATAAATACAAGAGATACATGAAAGGATAAAAAGGAATCTATCCTATTCTTCTTGTCTTCCATCTCCAATCTTTCGCTCCATGAGAACCTCCTCTGTTTTCCGTCAAGCTCCTCCAATCCGTCCTGGATGCGAGCTCGAACTCCGTCTAAACACGTCCACATTTGCAATTGACCTGAAATCTAGGACTCAAATTGCAAATGTTAAATAACACGTGTTTTGTTATCATCAAAACAAATGATCGTGGTGCTCTAGCACCAACAACTCTCTCCCTCTCTGGCTCCTTGCTCTATCTCGCTCGGCTGTGGTGGTGTGAGATGGAGAGGAGGAGGAGGAGGTTTATAAAGGGAGAGGAGGTGAGGGGAGAGGTGTGGTGTTGCAGGGAGTGGTGTGGGGTGCGGGGATGGCCATCCCAGGGTGAGGTGTGAGGCGTGGGCGAGGGAGTAGCATGCGCACGGTACACGCCAAAAAGAAAAGCATTTTCAGACGTCTGGCTCTCTCTCCAGATGTCTAGACAGACGTTTGGCGAACATCTTAGATGTCTTTAAGGACCAAGAGGTGATGGGTCGCTTCAGCCCATGTCGATAGCCTGAATAAGAAAATTGAGACATTAGAGTGTCGAACTGTGGAGAGGGAGAAGAGGTTGGACGAGGTCACCTCACAGCTGCAGGCAACCACTCGTAGAATGGAGCAGTAAGGAGAGTAATTGGAGTAGCACAACAAGCAGTGGGAGGTCTTGTCTTATCTGCGAGAACTTGGACTTGATCATTCGATGTTTTATATACCTAGGCATGGGGAAGATGGCGATGGGGGTGGATCTGGGATTAGTGCCCCAACATGGTGTATACATTTTCATTTTTTTTTTCTTTTTTGTAATATATGATCTTCTTCTATATATATATACTATTTTGAGTATATAATGTGTTGCGATTGACTTTCTTCTATACGGTTCCTATGTTTTTTACATTTTATTTAGTTATTAATTATACTAACAAAAATCAATTTCTTTTAAAGAAAAATTTCCATTCATTTTGCGATAATTTAGTTTAAATTGCCAGTAAATACATATGGTGACGATTTCTAAACCGTTGCTAATTACTTAGTTATCGTGAGCTAATTCTTCGCCCCGCCATTACAACTTCTATGGCGACACTTATAATTTTTTTTGTAACAGTTAGACAATCATCACCAACTGTGAAATTTTGGCATGCTACTCAATTTTCCGCCATAACATTTAGCAATAGTTATTAGAAACTGTTGCTAATTACAAACAACAATGGTTAGATATCATCGCCAAATCTTGCCCTCATTCGTGCTTGCACCCGATGAAAAGGTGTTGCTACCGAATTTTAACTCACAAAATTGAAACAACGACAATACATTTCGTGATGATTGGTGGTGACGATTTGTCCATAATTGGCAAATTGTGCTCTCTCATGTAGTGCATGTTTAGAAACTTCAAAGATCTAGACTCAGAAATATAAAACTTGATGCAATTTTTACCCTATCGCTATATCAAACCTTGGAGGCATCGATGTAATTTTCTCTACTACAAGGACCTTATGAAGAAATATTAAGAGATACTATGATAATTAACCTATTAAATATAGACAAAGAAGCATACTTACAAATTTTCTAGTTCTTGCTCATTAAAAAAGTCATTTCATAGACATTTATTTTTCATATATAAATTGGAATCACATGATTGCCATCATCATCATCTTATTATTGTATAAATCTCAAATTATTATTATTATTATGAAAAATGGATAATGTAAGCTTTATTCGACGAACTTTTCCAAGCGCTCCCAATCTCGAGGCATCTCATTTCTATTCCGAGGCACTATCGGTGATTTCCCGTCCAACCCGCATTTTCACGTGCTTTCACGTGCCTCCCACGTCACATAATTTCTCAGGTCACCACTTTTGTGTCGAGGCAGTGGAGCCCATGGAAGCTGTCCTTCGAAACTTCGAGGTTGGAGTGTCTGCTGCGAAGCTTCTCAGGTGTGCTCATCAAATCCTATGCAGCACGTATGCTTTGCATCTCCGGTTATTCTCTGGTCTTTTCGTTTTATCGTATGTGCTGCAAAGCTTCTCAGATTTAAGCGATGTGCATTCTCCTGTTATTCTTTGGTGTTTTTGTTTTCAGATGACCTTCAAAGTTTCCAACTTTTCTTCTATGCTTCGAAGCATATGCAGCACATATGATTGGCATCAACTTCTCTCCTCCTTTATCCTTTTGTTTGTTCGTTTTTAGGTTTGAAGTGTGTGCTTCGAATCTTGTCAGCACCAATGCAGCACATGTGCTTCGCATCAACTCCTCCCCTGCTTTATCCTCTTGTTTCTTCATTTTTTAGTTTTGAAGTGTGTGCTTTGAATCTTCTCAGCACATTTGCTTTACGTTGAACCAACCATGCGTTCCTTCTCTCCCTTTATTCTTTCTTGTTTTCATTTACCATTTCTCTAAGAACCTTCTATGTTTTGTATGAACTTTCTATGTGCTCTCCCTTTTATGTTTTTCTATGTGCAGATGTTTTCTTCATTTTGCTATGTGCTTTTTTAGGTATGTGCAGACTACCTTTTGTTTGTGCTTGACAGTATTATATGCATTCTACCTACGAATCTGCTTCTTCTTTACTTTGTAACTTATTGCCTTTGGTTCTATTGAATTTCGAATAGATGGGGTTGGATTTAAATCATCCAATGTGCCCAACCAATGATTGCACATTGTCGGTAGAGAATGAAGGTTTGTGCTGTTGAAAACATTTCCCCCTACCATTCATGTCGAAGTCCTGAGAATAAAATATTCTTCATAGGAAATTTATTCGAAGATATTGATGATGCCTTTGCTCTTATCGGTTGCGATGTGGAGGGTGAGGAAAAATCTCTCCTTAATGTACATGAGGGAGAACCTCAGGAGAAGTTGCTGCTAGAAGTGTTTGGTATTTAATGCCCTTTACTTGCCATGTATGTTCTAAGTTCATTATGCTTATTGAGCGAATTAAATGCAGGTGATGTGGAGGTGCATATTACATGCCTCGATATTGGAATGGAGTCAATTAACAGAGGGACACAATGTACATGCTGCATGTCCTACCTATACTTAGCTATGGTAATTTATTTGCTTAAATTTCAATGATCCCTTCTTCCTAACAGGTGCTATTATTGTTGTGGAAGAAACTGTGCAAGATTCACAGATGCCATTACATACTTCTCAACCCGATAACACATTAAAAGAAAAACCCACCGGTATTTTCGCAACTCTCTTTTTCCCTATATTTTCTCATTTCTACCATATAGATCTTTAGTACTTACATTTGCAAAATTAATTTAGGTGAAATTGTTGTGCATCAACCTTCAAATGAAAACAGTTTGGAAATTCAAGAAGGTAGTTTACTTGTTGGGATGGAATTTGAAACATTTCATGCATTTTATTCTCATTGCCAAGAATATGCACATATGAATGGATTTGAGTTTCTAATAGTTTGGTCTAAGTACAATAAGCAGGATAAGCAAATTGTACTGAGGGCAAGTTAGGATGCTCACGATCTGGTGTTGGTCCATCAAAACCATATGATGTTTTCTACTCTAAGAGATCCAAAAGCAAAACTAATTATCAAAGTACAGTGAAGGTCAAGTTCTACAATGGAAGTTATATTATTGTAGATTTAAAATTAGAGCACAACCAGGAAATGTTGGATAGACTATTGACTCGTTACTTACGTACGAGAAAGAACTTATCGTTAATGAAAAGATGGAGGATAGATTTGAACAATCATTGTGGGATTGGGTTATCGAAGACAATGTCATCTTTTGTGGTTGAGAATGGTGGTTATGATAATGTACCGTTTACTCATGAAGACACTAGGAATGAACTTCGACAGTTGTGAAAGTTGAGAATGGGTTCGGATGATTCTGATGCAATACAAAGATATTTTTGTAGAATGCAAAGCTTAAACTCTTGGTTTTTTTATATGATGGATCTTGATGATCAAGGTTACCTTCGAAACATATTTTTGGCTGACTTAACAAGTTGTGTTGCGTACAAGTACTTTGGGGAGGTAGTCTCCTTTGACACAACATATTTAACAAACAAATACATCATGCCCTTTGCACCTTTTTGTTGGCGTAAACAACCATGGTCAGTCTGTATTACTAGGTTGTGCATTGATTTCTGAGGAAACTGCAGAAAACTTTGTGTGGTTGTTTCGTACTTGGTTGTCTTGCATGAATGATGTTGCTCCATCTAGTATTATAACTGACCAGTCTCAAGCTATTATCAAGGCAGTGGCTATTGTTTTCCCAAGCACACGACATAGATTATGCTTATGATACATTATGATGAAGTTGCCTCGACGTTTCTGAAGTGACCAAACAACAAGAGACGAGCTCAAGAGAATTGTATATCAGTCTCGTACAATTGAAGTATTTGAGTCGGACTGGTCTGTGATGGTTGCAAATCGTAATTTGGCAAGTAATGTTTGGATTCGGCACTTGTATGATATTCGTAAATTTTGGGTCCCAACATATTTTGATGAAATATTTTGGGCTAGAATGACTACAACACAGAGAAGTGAGAGTATGAATGCATATTTTGATAGTTATGTAAATTCCAAGACAACTTTAAAGCAATTTGTCCAACAATTTGAGTTAGCTATGCAAGCCAAGCAAGAGAAATTGTGGAAGGCCGACTTCCATTCAATTCATAGGATTCTACCTTTAATATCTTAATATCGTATGGAAGAGCAATTATGTCAGAAATACACATTAAGGATATTTAAGTTATTCCAAGAGGAGCTTAAGTTGCTAATGCATTGCTCATGTCGAAGTTGTGTTAAGGAGTCCACTTCCAGCTCATTTTTAGTTGAAGTTCTTGAATACAGTAAGCATGGGAGTGTTGCTTTTGATGTGCATTGCAATGTTCTCAAGAGAGAATTCAATTGTGCTTGCTGATATTTTGAGACTGATGGCTTGTTGTGTCGCCACATCCTTCGTGTTATGTTAGATAACGGCATGGATGAGGTACTTGACAAATATATAGTGTCTCGTTGGTTAAAGGAAATAAGGATGCCTTCTATCACATCTCACTTTCCAATGTCTGCTCGCCATTGGATGATGTTGGTGATCGTTACGAGGATATAACTGGCCATATAGTTAAGTTTGCTGAATTTGGTTCTCTGTCTGCTGAGAAGTATGCTGCATGCATGAAGGTGCTAGAGAAAGCGTACTCCGATTTGGTAGTAAGCAGTGATTGTATGGTATGACCATTTTGTGCTTTTCTTGATTTTCTCAAATTTTAGTCTATTGAACTGAATATGCCACATACGTCTCCCCATGATCAGGGTCGTTCTTTGGGGGTTCATTCTGAACATACTGTACTTCATAACCCCAAGCATGTCAAGAGAGTTGGAAAGCTCCCTGAGAAGAGAAAAAAGTCAAGTAGGGAGGTTGCTACATTGAGGAGACATAGAGGAAGAAAGGATGACTAGGTATGTTAATTACACATTCGTTTCTCTTTTTCTTTACAAGTACTTTTTTTCTGTGTGTTTCTAATGTGTATGCATGTTACTATTATAAATTACCCATTGATTTGTGTTTGCAGGGAACATCCCCAATACGTAGCCATCGAGATCAGGATGTGCTCTGGTCATGCAGTATAACAGTCTCCTCAAATAATGGACGACATGCTTCAATTTCAAGTGCTGCACCAATAATGTTCCCAATTACCCCAGACAGCTTTACTGGTTAGATTGAAGATCAGAGGCTTCTGCAGCAAATGTTATAATTGATGGAGGGCACGTGTAGTTTATTATAGTGCAAGTTTGCATTTTGACTTTCTTATTAGAGAGGATACTGTCTGCTCTGAGCTTTTCATGAGAATGCAATGGTGCATTCTCTGCTTTTTTAGGAGAATGAAATGGAGGATCTATGTTTGGTGTTAGAGATCTCATAACTTCTTCAATATACTTACCTTTTCTGATTAATATATTTACTTTCATGTTAATATACATTCCCCTCTATTTTAGAAAATTATTTCAGTGAGTTCATGTACTTTCTTGTGTCATGTGTTTCGTTTATGATATACATATTCATGTGTGTGGATGCAGGTGTCAATTACATATTTGATTTTTTAAAAAATCATCTTCACTTTCATTATACTGACAAAATTGCATCCCAAGAATTTATTCGAAACATGTGGATGCTTTCTGGATCCCATTCAAATTTTTTTTCTATGCTACCACAATCGAGCAAGTGCGTTATGTGTATATTCCACACGTCTTCCCACTTACCATTGTGCTTAGTCTTACTTGCCACCCAATCTACACTCTACGATCACTTATGGATATAATTTTTGGGTCTTTCCTCCGATCCCAATTCATCCAATGTCTACTTTCTCATGTAATTTTCACAGATATATCTTCATTACATAAAACAACATACACATGTATGTGCTTTGACCATATCAAGTGGTACATTTTATAGGTCATTCAAATGTTGCACATTTGCCTTCAATATTACATAGATATCAAACCACATCCCATATTTCTACCGGTTAGCAGAAATTTTAGAAAGAAACAAATGTAATCACAAAATGATGAAAGTACAGTCATGAAATTACATTAAATGAACAGAACTACTGCAAGATATAAGTTCATACAACCCAAAAAATTACTAATAGGTATTCTCGCCAAAACCCAAAAACATGGTCTCCACAAAGGTTCACCACTTAACAGATCGTACAAAGTATGCAAAGAAAAACCAAGAAAACATCAGCACGTGGAATTTGATTGCAGCTAATTGATTTTGTGCTCTTCCTATTGACTCATACCAACTCTGCAACTGCATACTTGCTGGTGAGAATGCGAACAACATGCTCACTATGAAGGCTATAAATGTCTTTGTCCATCTCACTTTCTTTAGGATCCTCTCCATTCATAATCATTTCCATCCATCTCATGACATAGACACCATAACTATTGCTTCCTAATTTCTGTTGTGGTGTGCATCTGTCATGGATAACTTCCCAATCCTTATTGCTTAACCCACGTACTTCGTCAATGTGTTGATGCATAGTTAATGCCTACATATACAAATGGATAACATAATTAATAGATGTCTTCCAAACGACTACGACTCTTTTGTAATTTCATATAACATACCATTGTCTCTGCATATCTATTTGCGAGTGACAATGTTGAAGCATGACGTAAGCTGTTGTAGTGTGTTGATGATGCATCCTCACAGTTGATAACAAGGAAATCCCAGTGATTGCTTGTATTCATTGGTAATATACAAATGTCACATGTTTGCAACCTACAAGTTTGTTCAGTTATCTCCTTATTGAAGATCCCATCCTGGTTATGTGCAGCTGCCATCGATATAAATGTCTGCAGTAAATGTGCATTGAAGGGGTTGCCACTATGAAAGCTTCTTTGGAGTAGGAGGAGCTCATGTGCATCTATGATCTGTAATTAATAATCGAAAAAAATAATCCTTTGATGTTGTTACTACAAAATTTAGATATTAATGCACAAACTCATAGGATATGTACCGAGCTACTGGTGAATTCTGTAGACTTTAAGATCTCACAAAAGTCATCTCTATGGACTCGAACCATGCCTTTTTGCCATAGAAGATCCTCTTTGCATTTACCATGGGTGACTACTTCTCGAAGAAGTTCATTTGAACTTGCTTCTATGCCTTCTCTGGAGTCATTAGAAATTCCTCTGCTAAGCTTCATTTTTTGTGAGAGGTTCCTTGTTCGTGGGATTAGTTTGATATCCCTTTCCATTGACCCGAATACATGCTTCATTTGCTTTGTTTCTATCTTAACCTGTAGAGGAAGTTACTCTGTCACTGTCAACTACGAAACCTTTTAATTCTACAACATGCATATCCTCTACTTTCTGAACTAAGTCACTCACCTTTGCCTCAGCTGTACTTGTGCTTTGATTCACTTGAACAGGAGATACTTTTGTTGATTGTGGTGGCTATTCTACCCAAGTGTCTTGCCCTAAAAATAGAACACTTAAATTGCTTCAAAGCATGTATTGCGCAAACTACATATGCTACTACCAAAGAGAGATTTAAGTTGTTCTCAGGCTCCAACTCTTCAGCTGGAAGAAGTTGAAATGATGGTTGAAAGGTTGTTGTGTTAGTTTTACTATGATGACTATGTGCTGCGTAATTTTCCCTCATATCATTAAATAATAAAATAACCATTTCAGGTTGTGGGGACTGTGAACGTGTGTTCACGTATTCTGTAGGGGTGACATCTTTCTCAGCAACAAGATTTGATTTGCCTATAATCGAAATGCAGCTCTAAGACCAAATGACTTTCATAAATGGAAAAGAACGGTAAATATTGAATCGATGTAGTTTTATTATATACCATTTTTTGTAGTGGTGTTGAATGGGATTAGACTTTGTGTTGTGGACTCCTTTGCCTAATTGTATCTTCCACCAAATTATCGATCTCCTGCTTTGTTTGTTGCAATTTGTTAGACAAAGAAAGGGGTCTGTTATATCATTTCTCATGCACTACTTTTGTAGGGCACTATACTGACCCTAATAATAGAATCATTAATTGGGAAATTGCCTCCCTCTTTGTATATGGGACATGAATGTGATGTCGAGCAGTGTGCTATGTGCTTCATTCTTGTATTCAATACTTGGAATTGGTGGAAAGTGGATGCCTGTGTTGTGTGAATTGAGTTGCCAAACCAGTTGGTGTCAGCCTTCTAATGTGCGAATCACTTTTACCATTTCAACTTTCAATAGACTCTCTTCCCTACAATTTGATGGGAAAATTTATTATACGGTTAACACGGAATGGAAATTATGGTTATGATGTTCATCACGTACTATGGATTGAGTTGCTGCTGGAGTAACTTGATGGATTAGTGAAGTATAAGTAGGTGTTATGTGAGAAGGTACTTCCTATACATAACATTACAATGAAATACGAACATTGAAGTTTACACAAATGTATACTCTAAAATTTAGACAAATGAAATACCAACAGCACTATATTATGTAATTGCTCACCTGTTGGAATTGCCCCTCCTATTTTATTTGTTGCATCTGGTAGTTTTGTGCAATCTGTAAGATTACGTACATATAACATTAATGTCTAATGGTTGTTTGAGATCAACATTAAGCAATTCAATCTCCTCTCTGTTTACCTGTGCATGTATGGATGCAATCTCCTCTTTGCATGATTCCTAGCACTTCTCCAAATAATTGTACTTCTCCACCAACACTGCCAGGTCTGAAGCTAGGTGAGCATTTCCCACATCCTTCTATTTGACCACTTCAGAGATCCCATCATGCTTCCTTGTAGCGTGAACTTGCTACCTTGCTGGGCTTCTTCTGTGTGTTGGGAGGCTAATTTGTGGTTGAGTGGCTGCTTTACGTTCATCGTCACCAATTCCTATTGCAATTGTACTGGTTTCTCCAGTATAGATTTTGAAAGAATTTCTCCTCAGCAATCTTGATGGCAGGTCATCAAGGTCAACACCATAATCATCAAGCAATCTTGAAACAGGCTTCCTATAACTCCAACATGCAACAATGGGGTATGTGGTTGGATTTGTTGGTTCATCGAGTTGAAGCACTTCGAGAGCCCAAACCTGTAGTGTTTTCAAATACCAACTTTTATCTTGGAGGGAATTTTAATACTTGTTTACATTTGTGTTTCATGATGTAGCATACACTTAGTAATGGAGCACATCCCTTCAAGTATTTGAATCCTTCTCCATTCCTTGAGATGTACATCTTCTTAGCCATTTGTGCAAGCCCATCAGCCATGACTTCATGCACTGTTGAGGCCCAAGCATAATCATGCAAGGAATCAATCTCTTCAATATAATGGAATAGTTTTAGGGAGATAAATTGTGATCCATGTGCAAGCAAGAAATTCCCACACAAAAGGTAGATCAAAAGTTTCACTTGGTCATCAACATTCTCATCACCTTGCTCACATTGCACTTCTTTTAGAGCTTTTCTTGCTTGTAAGACTGTAGGATTCCCAGTTGGGAAGTATTTCAATCTAAATGGATGCTTCTCAAAGCTCTCTGCCCTCAATTCAATTTCATATGAGTTTAATGGCAACCCTGTAATCTTTGATTCTTGCTTTGCTGTGAATGGTGCATGCCATCCAGTTATGAAGAAGTCATCACTGTCGCTATCATAAACACTAACGAGTTTTTGCACATAATCTTGTCTTTCACAGGGTACTCATAGCCAACGAAAAATCCAAACGGAGTTTCTTTGAACCTAATTTTAACAAGATCTGAGCAACCGCGTAATGCAATAAGGAAATCCTTAATTGCACTCCTTGAGTCAAATGATGCAGCTTGATCCCTTGTAGAATTCCGTCATTGTAAAAAAAAGAGCACATCTCACATCATTGTATATGAAATATTATTACTACAATATATTACTTTACAACACACATTACCTTTGTAGAGGTTCCTTTCCTCTTTCCCTTCTATCTGGATGCATAATAGGAGTATTTCTTGGAGTAGGACTGCGAACCAGAGTCCTTCTTGGAGTTGAATTTCTGAAAGATGGAGTAACACATCTTTCATTCTTAACAGGTGGGCTCAATCTGGGACTTCTTCTAAAATGAATGTGTGCACATTCAGTAAGCATCATGAATGCACCCAAATTCGTGATGATCAACATATAAAGCTGGTGGTACATCACCTTGGGGTTCTCTAATAGATGGAGTATGGTGAGTATTGCTTCAATTGTGTGCTTCGGTGAGAGGACTTTGCGTGTGCCCTGCAACGGAATCATCCCATCAACAATGAACAAGAATTTTAAGTTATAAAGAATGTAGGATTTCATTCATCAAACCTATTCGGGTTGACATTGCAAATGTATTCATCACTGTTGAACTCATCAACACTCATCGAGTCTCTGGAAGTTAATTCATTTTCAAAACCACATATATATAGTTGTAAGCGTTAGAATTAGGAAATTGAAACTCTAAGGTTCTTTCAGAAATAAGCTTGTTTAGCATACAGGCTTTCAGGTGGTATAAGCTTCCTCCTTCTTCCCCTGTTAACGAACATACTTGTCATTTCATTAACCTACTATCATAAATTTCATAGAATAGATATGTCTCATAAATGTAACTACTCAATTATAATTAATAGCTTTGCTCACATGTTGTACTTATTTGAAGAGTCATTGCCATGCCTGTCATGGTATGAGGTTGATGTGCGGAAATCACTGCCATATTAAGAAAACAATATACATGCATTCAGTATAGCATTGGATAATTCACGTCACAATCTACATTCTTCTCCATGCCAATGCATGCCCCTAATTCCATTAACCTTCCACCTATTTATGATATGCTCTGTGCCCAATACAAATAGTCTAAGAGCTATTTCATATATTGTGAATAAGTGATGATGCACAAAATGCTCAAAGATATATGTATGTTGTAGATAATAATAGATGTATGCTCCAAGATAGATGTAACATCAATGAAATTTTTTTTTATCTCCATGAAATTTGAGAAGGAAGTAGTTTATACATGTTTCGGAGCATCCAACTTCTCTAAGAAGGAAAGCTAAATTACATGTTTGTGGTTGGTTAGATACCTAATAAAAGAGGATTTTTATATAAATGCTGTCGACACATAAAGTACTCTAAATATAACTAACACATCCCTCAGAAAAATGCGGCAACGTCTATGTTTTTTATTCAGTAATAGTCATGGAATAAAGCATATTTTATCCGTTTTTCATTCTTTATCCCTCCATGAAAGGTTGCACATGGAGGACCACTTGCATGGAGTTCCAGCGGAAGCACATGGATAACATATCCTTAATGAACGAACAAAACAACTAAACGAAGAACCTTCTTGCCTTTTGAAATCTTTCAATTGTTTTGAAAATGAGAAGTTTTACAATTACCTGGACTCGGGTTGATAGCACCCTCCATGCCTATGCATCTTCTTCCTTTTCTCGATCACACTCGACGGAACTCGAGCAATGCCCTTCAGAAAATGCCCCTAGATCTTCAATGCCTTTGCTATTGAAGACACCTTCCTAGACGTCTTCGTTGATCCTTGCTCATCGCAGCTTTCGTGGTGTGGTTTTTCCTTGTTTGGGGACCTGCATGTAGTACCTCTGCCCATACCTTGAGCAGAGCAACCACTCTATGTGCCGTAAGTAAAAGATTTGCAAGATTTGCGGTCAGACTTCCTCTAGTGGGATGGTACTGATGTCTTGGGAAGGAAAAGTTCCTTTGGCGATTTCTCTCCGAATAAGAGTACATAAAGCACATTCATTTTTCTAGGTACTGGGGATTACTAAATCCAGGAATAAATTGTTTTTCCCTTCCAAATAATGAATTACCACTAAACCAAAATGCCCTCTATCCAACGTAAATAACATAATTCGAAAGAATAAAGAACCACTATCACCATACACCATACATCGACCATAATTTATAGCAAACATATATATTACATTCGAGCAAATACAGCAATCCAACGATACATACCTATACTTATAAATCAGTCTTTCACAATAGGAAAATAAAATGTCATATCAAGTGTCTGCAAAGCAACTTCCCATATGTGATCTACAATTGGAGTCCTGAGCTGTGGTCTTGATAAAACTCTAATACTTCTTCTATCTTATGTCGAAATTCTTTCTTTTCATCCTTCAAATCCTCAATCATAGCTTCAGCTATAGATATACTCTTCTTCAAGTCATGAAATTGTGCTTCGATCCTTTTAACCTCTTTCTCTAGGTACTCCACTTCATTAGCCATTACGTAGACAATATCTCTCATGCGGCCATTGTTACCTGCAAGGGAATCTGTATCAAGCACTCCTTCGACTAAACACTCACCTTGAAGTCACATCCCTTTGGCTCCCACCGAAATTTATACCAAAAAAAAATATTAAACATATTCATTTCCCCTTCAAACTTATGAATGGTTATCAACGTACCCCTTCACTATATGCACACTTGAAATGTATCCATTTCAGGGGATGAGTGTCCGAATTTGCTCATTCCCTTTTGCCCACCATTAGCTTAGCAATTTCCCTGCACTTGCAAAATATTACTCCACGAGGCCTTCCTTCCATACACTCAACTTGCATCATCAGTCAATATTATTATGCGTAATTCGTTTCATCTGCATTTACCTCCACGTGACATATCTGTCTTGCGTCCCTTAACTGCCCCCCCTTAGCACACATGTGCCTTCACCGTATCCCCATATGCTCCACATGCTCCGCATCTGCTGTCTGTGCTGCCCACTAATCATAAACCCACCAATGTGCTTTCCATGTGCTAACCCACCGATGTGCTCTCCATGCGCTCGATGTTGTGTTGTGAACAACTGTGAACATGTGTGTCCGCCGCTTGTGCTCCATGTGCTTGCCATGCACACCATGTATGTGTGGTGTGTGTCACATGTGCTTCTACGAAGGAAGAATCATACCTCCTTGCCTTATGTTGTCTCCTTCATCACTTGATCCCGCTCAACACACGTCCTCCACGATGGGCCAGCACACGAAGCATATTCACTCACCCATGTCCTTGTGCTTGCGAGACGCATGTGATGGTCACTATTTATAGACGTTTGGTGGCTTGAAAAAAAGCATAGATTATATTTTACATTTACTATTACTCTATTATTATTTAAGGGTTAAGAGCTAATTATATCAATAAGACTCAAGCTTGGTTGTGAGTGACAGGACACTGACACATATTGTCTAGCATTTTTGAAATGCACCATGATCGTAGCTTGCCCTCTTACTTTTGAGTGAAAGCACTTATCTTTAGTGGTCATGTAATTTACCTTAATTATAGTACATCATGTAATTAGTAGAATTCGCCTCTCACTTACCACTGGTGCTCACCAAATACGCTACGGTTGATTTACAAATTATTTTTTGTTATTTACCAACATTGTGGCTGGACCTGAGTAAAAATATGAAATTTTATTTCTGCATTCCTATATTTCTACTGTTCTTTTCTTTCACGTTGCCCTTTTCCCTCCCCTCTTTTTTTCTCCATCTTATCTCCTACCGTCTCCACTCATCTTTCTTCCGCTTTCCTCGGTTCTTTCCAACCATCTAACATCTTCCCAGTCAAAGAAAATTAAAACATTTCTACAAAGATCATCCGATGAAAACAAAATTCCACCAATTAAGACATTCAAGTTTCTACTCCTATAAATGGGTACACGTAATTACTTTTTATTTTTGAAGTTTATTTACGTTGTAAAGGATTTTTCCTGTTATGAGTTACAGTATGAACCATTAATGACTAATCGAAGTCAAGAAGAGCAGACAAAGTGTAAGGAAAGAGTCCAGGGTACAGATAGGGATGGGGTGATATGGGATTGATGGAAAATTGGGGTGACTTAATAGGGAGTAATAGGGAGATTTTGTTCCTTTTCATTTTTCCAGTGATGGCTTAAGCTTTGTGCAATTAATTGATTAGCATTACGTTCCGTTTTTGGTTTATGTTTGAGAGGTGATTTCTAAATGGAGGATAAATGGTATGTAATACAAGAATGTTGCATAGATTGTTAAATTGACTTGAATATAACTCCACCAACTAAGGCACTCAAATTTCTACTCCACCAAATGGGTACACCCAAGAAAACCCCATCATCAGCCTCAAAATTAAAACTTGAATTATATTGTCTTTGGATGTAATATATTGTTATATAGCTATATATACTGGAGGCTAAGGAGTTGATTTTGCACAATGAAACGTACATAATTACCTTTGAAATTAATTTATTGTAAACTAATTTTTCGTTTGTAATTATTTTTTTATTTTTGAAGTTTATTTATGTTGTAAACGGTTTTTCTTTTTATGAGTTATAATGTGAACCATTAATGACCAATCAAAGTTAAGAAGAATAAAAAATTTGTGGAGAGATTACAAAAGAAATTTTGAATAGGCAAGGAAGAGTGTAAGGGAATAGTCTAGGTTATAGATAGGGATGGGACGATATGGGATCAATGTGAAATTGGGGTGACTTGGAGATTAAGATATGGAATTAGGGAGTAATAGGGAGATTTTGTTCCTTTTCATTCTTAAGTGATGGTTTAAGTTTGGGTAATTAATTAATTAGTATTACGTTATCATTTTGCTTTATGTTTGAGAGGTGCTTTCCATATGGAGGATAAATAGTATTTAATACATGTGTATTACATATATTATTAAATTAACTTAGATATTTTCTAATTGAATCAAAGAGTAATATTTGATTCATCAAGCTTTGAGTCTAGATATCGTTGTTTTATTCTAATTGATTTTTTTTAAAACTTTTATAAAGCTGACATCAAATCAAATCCAAACAATTGAATTTCGTTAACACTCTTACTCCTGGTTGGAGGTTGATCTCTTCCCAATGGTCACGGCAAACAATACGCCTTGCTGTACCAAACACAACACCATCGCAGAATCGCTATCAAATCGAGCTTCGAGTTGAATGTTGAGACATTGCACATCACATCATAGCATGCAACCAAGCAACCCAAAGAACAACACTGGATTTAACGTGGAAAACTCCTTCACCTCTAAGGGTAAAATCATTGGCGGGAAACTCAAAAATCTATCATAGCAGAAGTAATTACGCTGGTACCTCGTTGGAAGAGCCCCCTTGTTCTTGACCCAAACCGGAACATCTTCTAGACTACGTATTTCTCCACTCTTGACTGCACTCCTAAGGCTCATAATGGGAGATCATCTCTCCATTCATAAACTCAAAATACAAGACTTCAGAATCTTATTTCTAATAGGATTCAGAACTCCTACTTTTATCAAAACAAAAGAAAATTAAACCTACAGGAATATTATCAAATTCATAACAATCTTCATTTTGACTTGAATTTCATCACAATATCCATCTCATCGAGTCTATCATTTCATCTTCTAGAGTTATCATGCATCACTCAACACGTGCAACTCTACACCACGACCAAGCTTTGAAACACATGCACCACATTTCTCTGAAGCTGGAGAGACGTTCATCAATTGCGCGCTTCCTCAGCAATACAATGGATTTCACAGCCATCACATGTGCCTACATGTTCGTTCATGCCCATGGACACACACATGATCACAATCATCTGGCCACGTCTTGCATGTTAAAAAGTTATCAGTGATATTTAATTTAAAATTAAAATATAATTTATTCATCCTTAAATATTACCGATAGAATTTAATTTAAAAGATGGTGCTTCAACTTTTATATTAATATATATTTATACAAAGAAAATATCCAACAACCCTTTCATAGTTGTTCCTTTACCCAACATGTTTTATCTTTCTCACCGGAAGAACCTCTCGTCTCTTTGTAGTTGGACGTCGTTTATAGCGATTGCCAATACAAGTTCGTGAAATAAGAAGACCAAGCTCGAGACATATTACTTGCAACTAATTACCTTTGGCATTATTCAAAAGAACTCGTGGCTTTAAAGTATTTAAATTCTGCAAATGACTACTATCTGGTAAATAACTTATGTTCGCTACCTCCTTACACTCGCTTGAAATAGGGTTGTCTTAGTACTTAATTGGTTTTCGCTGATCTACTTTTGCAAGCCTATTGATTGAAGTGGTTGCAGCAACTCTCTCCAAGAATTGAAGATGTAGACGAATGAAATCATCTTCTGGCTTTGCTCATTTACCGAAAAAATAGAAAGAAGGCCAGTGGAGAAATTTTGATTGAAGAAATAGAGGAATAATAAAAACAGGATGAGTGGGACCATGTCACATGACCTTTTTTTTCACGTAAAAAAGTAAGTGTAGTGGGATTTACCTGTGCTCAAAAAAAGTCATCATCGTTTCTGAATAAAAGATGAAAATTATTTTATATTAATGTAAAATCATAAAAATTACATTTATAATTATTTTATACCGATGTATTTTAGTTACATGTATATACAGGTTAGGTTCGGGTTCAACGCAAACCTAACCAATAATTTTTGGATTATAATTTTTTCAACCCAACTCAATCCATAAAAATTAAGTTGATTTAGGTGAAGTTGAATGAGTTATATATTGACCAGTCAAATCTTAATTTATTTCCTACACATTTCATATAATTTTAATAGTTAACAACAGAAAAGTTTAATCTTATAAATAACTTATATTTTATAAAAAAATAAATAACATAGATAAAAAAGAAAAGAAATTTTAAATAAAAGAATGAAGATATGTTCTAAAAGTAATTAAAAAAGATAAAGATATACTTATAAATTATAAAAGCTAAGATCTATGCCAAGACAAAAAAATAGCCTACAAGATAAATATAGAATTTTTAGTATAAATTTTTAGAATATTAAAATTAATAAAGCAAGTAAGCAGATGAACCTACCTGTTATCAAGCTTTACATGCAATTATAAACTTAAAAAAATCCTTCATAAATGTAATAAATTTATAATTTCACGTCAATAGTCTACAATTCGCAACATAACGACAAAAATAGTTCAACAATCTTTAAGACAACAATAAAAAGGAATCTTCAATTACATAGTTCTCAAAGTTCAAAATCCAAAGTAACATAACCAGCTAAAGTTAGAAGTAAAAATCATAACAATTACTTCATTTAATTACCCATGATTTGTTAATATCAAAAAAGTTGAAAGGATTCCTCCATGATATTCTAAATCTTTCGATGATTAATATAATATAAATGTACTAAAAATATTAGAAAATAGTAATTAAAATCTGAAAAAAAAAATTTAGGGTGTTTGCAAGTTAACTTTCCTTAAGATTCTCAATTTTTTTTCCACCGCTTTGAGTAGAGAAGATCTTAGCCAATCTTCATAGCAAGTTAAATACTTAACAATCTTGGGTGTCAATCTCAGCTGGTGAAGCTCTTATACCACTATTGAGGGAATGGGGTCATCGATTCGAGTCTTGTCAACGTTGAATTTACCCATAGATCATGGAGTTGGGGTACTTGCTGTCTCTCGGAAACTGCCATGCAAGAGGGAACCTCGACATAAAAAAAAAAAAAATCTTGGATGTCAAAGAACTTCTAAACTAATCAAGATGTGCCCTTCTATGCTAAAAGTAGACTTCGAAGAAATAGTAGACACCAAAAAAGCCAACAGATTGTTGCTACCAAAGACAAACATGATATTTCGATCTGTTAACTTTCCACAAATCTAAAATATTGATACGTTGGTCATCCTTCTTACTTAGTTCATCAAAATATTTATTCATTTTCATTTTGATTTCTTCACTTTGTTCTTCTTGGAGATGTATTTTAAATTCACTTTCAAAATTGATGTCTATCATTTTCTTCATGTTCATGTACATTCATGATGAGATCTTGATTGGTTACCTTTTCTTCGCTTCTTAATGATGATTGGCTATTAAGCAACTTATACGGTTCATAAAGCTCATTCATGACACCCATGAAATTATCAACCAACCATAAAACATGTTTTTTTGTATATACTTTAGACAAACAAAATTTGACATACTTCAATTTGTAACGAGGATCTAAAAAAACAACCAACAATAACTGTTGACTTTCTTTACATGTGGTGGAGGTGTGGAGGCATAGTGGCGTAGAGGTGCTGTGGCGTGGCAGAGCGAAAGCGATGGAGGCTTGCGGTTGTCGGTCGTTGATCGAGGCCCTTGGAATAGGAACCTCAAATCAACAAATAATCGTAGAGAAATACAAGCACGAGGTTTGATGACCCAGTTCCACCAAAAATAGGTGTATGCCTGGAGGGAGGATGGTGCTTCCAATATGCACTAATATTTGGGTGGTACAAACTCTCTGTATCTCTCTCTAATTGCGTAAAAAATAAAAGCAAGTCTGCCCCCAGTATTTATAGATTGGGATTCCCTCGGTTGCGAGGCTCTTTTTCCATTCCCATGATCTTGGGATTCTAACCGATAGGCTATCATGAGTCGATTTTGTACTTTGCGCGATCTCCTTCTAATGTCAATTTCAAGCATGTTAGTTGATAGTTTTCTAGAAAGACCAGCCATTCTATCGAGTATGTGGATCCAAGTAAACAGATCTGTCCTAGGGTACTGGGTTTTCACCACTTGTTGGGCAGCCGGATTCTCCGTGTAGCCCGACTCGTGAGGTGATTTTTCTACCCTCATCAGTTGCCTCCACTCTCTTTGTTCGAGTTTGTTGGCAAAGAGAGTAGAACTAATTTTACTTCATGCGTACCATGACCCCGATGATGGGTCATGAGGTTTTCCTACTATCTTATCATTAAGAAATAGCCACGAAGTCTACACTGCCTTCTAGTGGGTAATTAGCCGCCAGCTACTTTCATGAATAGGTTAAGGCCTATTCATTTAATGGGCAGTGCTGGTGCATGGGGCACCACCCATTTACCTGATAAGGAATTGTTCAAGAGGGCAAGGTGCCATTTGTTTTGAGGTACATGCATATTGCTGCTTGTTTGTTTTGGGGGAGAATAGGCATGTCGCTGCCTGATTTCCCTTAGCCGTAAGAGGCCACCTGCTTGGGCATTTAATTGTATGATGTAAGCATCGTCTTCCACAACTGATGGCCAATCACTGTAGGTAGAAGTTTTTTGTTTGTGCTAACGAGATGTGCATTAATTGCTGTAATTAAGACCGAATCGCATCCTGGCAGTCGGGATGGATTACGTGGCTTGCTGTTGAACGTTTACGAATGGCTACGCTAACGTGTTCGATTTTGGAAAACCTGTCATTGTAGTTCGAAAGTGAAGAATTCGTGTTCAACAAATAAAATTTATACCGAAATGAAAATTCTGGGTCGAACACAGGGAAGCGGACGTTTGATTTAAAAACTACGCGTTTCTTTTTATTTGTCACAGAATAATTCAAATTTAAAACTATCTAATTATTTACAATAAATAGAAGAGAGAGAGAGTAAGAGAGAAAGAGAATATTACACAGAGAAATCAAAATGAGATGTAGAATAAACAAGGAATTTTTCATTAAGGAGATTATTCATTTCACTCTTACAACTATAAAGCATAAAATAATTACTCTAGAAAGCGATAAATTTACTCTAGAAAGCATTAAAAGAATGGAGGGAGAAATGTTCTCCTTGACGATTGCTTGGAGGACGAACAAAACTACACTAGAAAGCAGTAAATCTATACTAGAAAGCAGTAGAAAGAATAGGGAGAGAGAAATCCTCCTCGACGGTTGCTTGGAGGACGAGCTGGATGGGACAATGCCTGGAGGAAGGGGAACGAAGCAGGACGAAGGAGGACGAAGCAGAAGAACGGGAACGAAGCAGCACGCCATCATCGTCGTGGGATCCACTTCCGAAGGGGAACGAGAATTTGGACTTTATCTCACGAGAAGCATCCCGGGTGTGGGACAAGCTTCTCTTAAGCTTTGGAGGGGTAGAGAGGAGAAGGAAGGGATCAGAATTTCGTATGGAGGGGGTCTCCTTTTATAGTTGCAAGGAGTGGGGGCAAAATGGACATTACAACTTCAAAATAATAAATGAGGGGTCTTTAGTGACGGATAAATCCGTCACTAAAGCCCCCAACGTGGGCGTAGCTTCCACGCCCACGCACGCCACTTCAGCTGCCCGCGCGTGCAACGGCTTCCCACGTCCTTTGAATCTCAGCCGTCCGATCGCAAGATCGGACGGCTTAAGTCACGCCATCACCCGCTGCGCTACGCGCCCATCCACGTGCGATCTCGCGTCCCTGCCACGCGTGTAATAGCGCGTCGGCGCTATCGGGCACCCGCAGCCGTTGGATCTCCATCTAACGCTCCATGCGCTTGCTTGCTTGCGCCCAATTTGAGGCTCGTGGGACTCGATCCCGTGACCTCTGCTTCGCTCGCAGCTACGTCTCCGCTGCACTACGCCGTCAAAAAGGTCGCGCGGATGAATTAGCTAGCCGCATCCACAGCTGTTGGATCTTGATCCAATGGCAGAGAATTGATGTGCTGATTGAAGAAGAAAAGGTGCGGCGGTGCTGGAGGCCGTTTGGGCGGCTGAGATGGCACCACGTGGCGCCATCTTGGCCGTCCATCTTCTGGAAGCTGTGGATGGTGCCACGGATGTCGGATTGACTCAATTTTTGTGTCGTTGGGCTGCGATCGTCGATCCGAATTCATCTGTGCGGTCGGATTTGTCATCTGAAGTGTGGATTTTTACCATCCTGGCCCTTGATCTTCTAGGGTTCCCCGGTCACTATCTGATGCTACGGATGCCTAATTAGGGCAATCTTGGAGTCGTTGAACTCCAATCGTCGTCCTGATCACACCCATATGGTTGGATCTTTGATCCGAGGCCCCGATAAAATGTTTGCCCTGTCCAAGCACATAAAAGGAGACAATTAACCTCCATTTTATTCAAACTACTCTAAATGCAAGATGATGCATGTTATGCAATATTTATATCATGAAATGCAATCCTATGATTAAGAACATGCATAAATAGACATTTTCAGTAGTGTAAATGTGTTTACATCATACTCCCATGCCTATCTTTTGCTAGTCCGTAGCAAAAACTATATGCTATTTATAAAAGAATTAGGTTGGATTATTTGGACCTGAGTTATTTTCAATCATTAAGAAATTGTCTACTTAGGAACTGAACTTTCAAAGACACAAAAGCGCCTAGGTATCAGCCAAAATGCTGATCGTCTCAAGCCCTCGCCTTATTCAAAGAAAAATTTCTTTTTCTCTTTTTACTTTTTTCTAATTTTTTTTTGAAATTTCAAATTTTAGGGTTTAAGAGTGACTTTCTACGGCCATTCAACTCACCCAAGATTTGATGAGAACCCTAAGTTTTAAGCATCTTATTGTGATTGTGATAGACTCGTTGACCGACAATTAAAATGGACTTCGGATTTCTACGCCTCTAGGTGACCTCAAAAAGAGTTCTGCCTAAAGGTGTATCTTTACAACTGGTAGCTTTCTCCTTACTTTTATATTTTACGGGGTCAACACAAGGGTGAATCTAGTGTATATCTCCCCAATTTATTTTACTTCTCCGCTTCTTCCTAAGTGTTTTGGGAATTTTTAGTACATTTTCTGAGCTGGGTTCTGGACAACCGGTCGATGAGCTGTTACCACCGACAACTTGCCAGCCATACTCGTGCTGCGAAGTGTGGCTTATTTCTTTTTATTCTTTTCCCCTTTTCTTTTTGATTTTTTCTCTTTTCTTTTTTTTTAAGTAGGTGGCTTCCCTGGTCTAAGATTTACCTAAAGGCAGGAAAAAGAGAAAGGTCCAGTGACTAGGCTCTGGACAACCTACCTATGGGCTGTTACCCACGATAACTTGCCAGCTATATCACCTTAGAAGGTTCATTAGCTACCCAATTTCCGTTAAAATCGCTGAACAACGAGTCAGTGCAAAGAAAGTGTGTAGATGCTTAAGACTTAAAATTCCCTCAAATCAGATGGTGGGTTGATAAGTCGTGTACTTATCACCCAAACTTATTTACTCCAATTACGAAAGAATTAAGAAGGCGAGGACTCGAAAGACAAATCCACATTTTAATGGATACACGGGCTTATTAAATCCAAAGACTTGAAGGGTCTTTGTGTTCAAATCATAATGTAGTATTTCCTAAGATTGAAAATTTTCTTAAACCCAAATTCTCTTTCCTAATTCCGAATTTTTTTTTATATAAAAGAAAATAAAACAAATCTATGGAGCTAACGAATGAATTCAGAGATGAATATCCACCCCCCCATGCCTATCTAATGCAATGTCCTCATTGTATTAAAAAGACATAAAACAGAGTGGAAAAGCGAAGAAAGCACCTGAATTGCGTGAATGTCAGGTCCGCTCTGAGATGAAAACTAAGAAAAACTGTATATATGCTGAATTTAGTGCCTTCAGCTAGTCACACTATACAAAGAAAAGAAATGAAGAAATCACAAGTGCAGGTCAAAATCAGAATGAACAGAAGAATCCTCTGACCTGTCAGCAGAGGTCCACAGATGTGGACCAGATTGTGGTGCAGACCCACACCCCATAATCGAGAATATCTTAGGTTCTAGATAAAAATTACCCAAAACCTAAAATCAGAATGCAAACGAGATCGGGCCTGCGATTTATGAGGATGCAACCCAAGACCAAAAAGTCGGGTTACAGAGAATTGAAGCTCAAAAGGATAGTCGTTGAATGTGTGTTGAGTTGAACATCCTCAAAACAAATGTCGTAAGGGTTCTGATTTGATGGTTTCAGCTTAAAGGAACCCTTCGACTCAATCTTTCATTTCCTCCAAAATTAACTTCCCAAATCAGAACTTCCCAGCTCCTAGCCTCCTCATTCCAAATGTTAAATTCCGAGACCTTTTGCATGTTAATCACTCCGTCTAAAATCTCCAAGTCTAAATGATGTGGAAAAATCAGAATTGACTTGGGTCTAATTATCTCAGAAACAGAATTATCGATAAGCTCAATGGGGTGTAACTGATAATCAGGGCATTGAATTGATTCATCCAGAAAATGTAATTATGGATCTGTAATGTGTGCCCTAAGATCAGTTTCCTCAGTTATTGGGCTATCAAATGATCTATCAGATTCCTCAGGCCCAATCGTCTCACAGAAATCGTATTCAGAAAACTCGCGTGAGACTTCGTAAATTGAATCTTCACCATCAAAGAAATCAGGATCCGTATCAATGTATGTCCCAAAATCATTTGTCATTTTCTATTCCAAGGAGACATACGTTTCCTCATAACCCGGCTCAGGGATCTCAGGTGAAGAAATCAGATCATCCTTAATTGGTTGTTTTAATTCAATCTGGTCAGCCTCGTAACACGTGTCCCCCCAACAGGTGCCTGAGTGGGTTCTGTCATTGGCTTTCCTGAAGAGGGTTCATCCTGGGAATTATTCCAAGATTGAATCAAAGCAACCACGAATCTCATCCTCAATTTCGCTAACTTCCTAAGTAGAAACTCACCCGGGTTCTTATCCTTAACGTCCTGGAGCCAATCCAACAAAGACTTGTTTAAATCATCAATCATTTCAATTAGGGTCTCTAATCTCTCAATGCAAGGTATTGGCTGAACTTCTAAAGATTGAATGATATTCCTCAAGTTAGCCAGAACCTTATCTTGAACCTGGTTAACCTGAACTAAATGAGTTGGTTCAGGGTTGGGTGGGTTTGGGCTCAATGTAGGGGAATTAACGAATTGAGATTCGTTATACCCTTCCTGATAATAGGTCATTTCAGATTATTGAAAAGATGGTGATGACCTAAAGGCAGTGAAATCAGAGGATGGGTAAGGATCGGTGTATCCTTTTTGATTGTAGATCGTATTAGGCTGTTCATGAAAGGAAGACGATCTATAATCGATGTAGGTATAAGAAGGATAGAAATCAGAATCAAAGTGTTCAGGGTTAGACCCTGAACACGGGGGTCCAGAATTGTATCCCTAATCTGAATTATCCCAACTAACTGATGGTTGATTATAGTATGAGTTGGGATAATCATTATATTGAGGATAATTCACAACAGGAGGGAAAGAGCGGGAATGCGTGAAATATGTGGAAGGATTCATGAGACACGGGAGGAAGAAAGGTGCCCTGCAATACAAACAATCAAACCTGTCCTTAAATGGGTTAGCGTACAGACCTACAGACTCCCAAAACCTGTCTTGAGATAAAGGAACGATTTGATCTACTTTCGTCTGTTCAATCCAACCAGTTAGAAGGAGGGATTGGGGAGAAGGTTCTTCCTTCGGCTTGCGCCTCCGATTCCTAGTGTACCCCCCAGCCACGATTGTTTGACTCTGCTCCCCTAGCTAGACATCAGATTGAACAGAAGAAACAGACTAATAAAAAATAATCTCGTTCTGAGTTCTGAAGAGCGAGTTCAATCCTTAAGGCTAACGTCTACTCTATTTTATTTAGGGCTAGGTTTGAATGTGTTTTGGAATGTGATGGGCCCTTTAAATGGGTTGTGCCCTTAATGATTGATTGATTTGTGTGTGCGTGCACAACCAGTGGTTTTCAAGCAAGATTATTTTTGATGTGGTGAATTTTAAGGTTCAAATCTTGCTTAGTAGCTTTTAGGATTCAACTTAAGGTGTTTTCAAACAGGTTTAGTTGGCACACCAGATTTTGCAAGCACAGGTGAAGATGTTTTCCTTTAAAGCTTAAAAAGAATGTGGAGTGCCTGGTAAATCCCTAAGAGTTGAACCTAATTGGCAGCTACTTGATGAATTGATTTTTAATTGAAGTGGTGCGGCCCAAACAACTTAAACAACTGGCCACAAATGCACCACTAAGTTAGGCACACAAGGATGGTTAACCTAGAATGATTTCTACTCTTTTATGTGTTGCTTTATGTGTACCGGTTCCACAGATCAGAACTCGGTTGAGTAGAAACAAATCAATTTGGTTAAGTGTCTTTGAATGTGGGTGTACGTTGTGTGTTGTTGAAAATTGCCCCACCAAATTATCTTTTTATTTTTATTTTTTTATATAAATGAAGGTGGAATGAATGTGAGTGAGAATCCAAACAACCAAACTATTCCTAGGATTTATGCAAACACCTAGGTTAATTGGAATTTGGATTCAATGTGGCAAATGAAATCTATGGAGGGGGAAAGAATGGGGGATAACTTACAAAACCTTCCACAGCACTTTACTCCAATCTACCGCTTTTGCTTGTCTCAAAAGAGTACCTGCAATTACAATAAGAAAGGAGAAAAGTGAAGTAAATGATTTGTAAGTTACAAAACGCGAAGATAAATCAAAGATCGCCGCCTCCCTGACAACGGCGCCAAAATGTTGAACGTTTACGAATAGCTACGCTAATGTGTTCGGTTTTGGAAAACCTGTCGTTGTAGTTCGACAACGAAGAATTCGTGTTCAGCAAATAAAATTTATACCGAAATGAAAATTCCAGGTCGAACACAGGGAGGCGGACGTTTATTTAAAAACTACGCGTTTCTTTTTATTTGTCACAGAATAATTCAATTTAAAACTATCTAATTATTTACAATAAATAGAAGAGAGAGAGCGAGTAAGAGAGAAAGAGAACATTACACAGAGAAATCAAAATGGGATGTAGAATAAACAAGGAATTTTTCATTAAGGAGATTGTTCATTTCACTCTTACAACTACAAAGCATAAAATAATTACTCTAGAAAGCGATAAATTTACTCTAGAAAGCATTAAAAGAATGGAGGGAGAAATGTCCTCCTTGACAATTGCTTGGAGGACGAACAAAACTACACTAGAAAGTAGTAAATCTATACTAGAAAGCAGTAAAAAGAATAGGGAGAGAGAAATCCTCCTCGACGGTTGCTTGGAGGACGAGCCGGACTGGACGACGCCTGGATGAAGGGGAACGAAGCAGGATGAAGCAGAAGAACGGGAACGAAGCAGCACGCCGTCGTCGTCGCGGGATCCACTTCCGAAGGGGAACGAAAATTTGGACTTTATCTCGCGAGAAGCATCCCGGGTGTGGGACAAGCTTCTCTTGAGCTTTGGAGGGGTAGAGAGGAGAAGGAAGGGATCAAAATTTCGTATGGAGGGTGTCTCCTTTTATAGTTGCAAGGAGTGGGGGCAAAATGGACATTACAACTTCAAAATAATAAATGAGGGATCTTTAGTGACGGATAAATCTGTTACTAAAGCCCCGAACGTGGGCGTAGCTTCCGCACCCACGCACGCCGCTTCAGCTGCCCACGCGCGCAACGGCTTCCCACGTCCTTTGAATCTGCTATCGGACGGCTTAAGTCACGCCATCACCCGCTGCGCTGCGTGCCCATCCGCATGCGATCGCGCGTCCCTGCCGCGCGTGTAATAGCGCGTCGGCGCTATCGGGCACGCGCAGCCGTTGGATCTCCATCTGACGCTCCACGCGCCTGCTTGCTTGCGCCAAATTTGAGGTTCGTGGGACTCGATCCCGCGACCTCTGCTTCGCCCGCAGTTGCATCTCCGCTGCGTTACGCCGTCAAAAAGATCGCGTGGATGAATTAGCCAGCCGCATCCACAGCTGTTGGATCTTGATCCAACGGCGGAGAATCGATGCACTGATTGAAGAAAGAAAAGGTGCGGCAGTGCTGGAGGCCATTTGGGCCGCTGAGATGGCCTCACGTGGTGCCATCTTGGCCGTCCATCTTCTGGAAGTTGTGGATGGTGCCACGGATGTCGGATTGACTCGATTTTTGTGTCGTTGGGCTGTGATCGTCGATCCGAATTCATCTGTGCAGTCGGATTTGTCATCTGAAGTGTGGATTTTTACCATCCTGGCCCTTGATCTTCTAGGGCTCCCCGATCACTATCTGATCCTACCGATGCCTGATTAGGGCGATCTTGGAGTCGTTGAACTCCAATCGTTGCCCTGATCACATCCATACGGTTGGATCTTTGATCCGAGGCCCCGATAAAATGTTTGCCCTGTCCAAGCACATAAAAGGAGACAATTGACCTCCATTTTATTCAAACTACTCTAAATGCAAGATAATGCATGTTATGCAATATTTATATCATGAAATGCAATCCTATGCTTAAGAACATGCATAAATAGACATTTTAAATAGTGTAAATGTGTTTACATCACTTGCGCTTGTCATTCAAATCGTGCTATAATGATTTCGTACTTAGGGGCATTAAATGCGCTCGGTAATTATCAGGATTTAATAGCATTGGGATCCGCATATATATTTGGTTATAAATGGGGGGTAGTTGGGCAGTAAATGCCCCTACCCCACATTTCCAATAGAAGGAGAAGGTAAACCCTAAGCTAGCGTAAGTGTCGCCGTCCTCGGAGGAGTGATCTCGTCGGAGAAGAAAAGCGCCTTTTTGCCAGAGCCTTTCTCTTAGAAGTTGTCGGGCATCTCTGCGAAAGGTGAGCCATCTTCGTTCGTCACCTGTCTCTCTAATGAGAAGCATGGGTTGTACGCCTTTAAGTCCTTTTTGGGTAGTAAACTCGTTATTCAGGGGTTTTTGAGGGAGTACAGCCTTGGGAATGTTCAGTTTCAGGTGCTAAGGATGTTGATCCGGCTATGTTCCTTGGCCGAGGTGATTTTTGTCATTTGTAAATATGTCATTGAAAATGACCTCAGGGTTCCTTTGAACCATTTTTTGATGACTTTTCTTTCGCACTATCATCTCGCTCCTTCCCAACTCAGCCTCAACTATTGGTCGATTTTGAATATTTTCACCATCCTTTACTTTCATTTGGGCATCCGCTCCTGCATGGGTCTTTTCCGCCTACTTTTTGGACTGATACCCCTGAAAATTAAGAAGGGCAAGCCGCCCTCTAGAGCCTATACCCTGTACAGCAGGCAGACTAGTATAGAATAACTGACTTGTTGGATAGTTTAAAAGGGCAGGTGTTAGAATGCAGGTTGGGTTATTTATGGTGATATTAGCATCAAAATGTCTATAGTGGGAGTAATTACCTATAGGAGAATTTACACAATTTATCAAAATTTACTAACCTGGACTAAATCAAATTTTAAACTTGTCACTTTTAAGCCCAAGGTCGAATACAGGGAGGCAATTTTGGAGTTAGTTGGTTTCTACGCGATTCCTAATGACGGGTGATTTCCGTTCGGTTATTGTATTTTTGAGTTTTTCTTGGTTTTAGATTTTTTGGATAATCTTGTCCTTGAGGTACTCCCTCAAAATTGGTCCTTGGCTATTTGCCAAAATCAAGTTCAAAATCGATCTCGCTACACGCCATTGGTTGGACATTAAATGATTTAAAAGGCATTGATGCGTCCTATTACACTCAACGCATTTATCTTGAGGACGACTCTAAACCCTCCCACCAACCTCAACATCGCCTAAACCCTAATATGCAAGAGGTTGTAAAATGGAAAATCATTAAATGACTCAATGCGGGAATTATTTACCCTATCTCTGACAGCCAGTGGGTCAGCCCTACACAAGTTGTACCCAAGAAAGTTGGCCTCACTATTGTTGCAAATGATAAGGGTGAAGAAATCCCCACACAGACTGTTTCTTTGTGGTGTGTCTGTATTGATTACTGAAAATTAAATACCGCTACAAAGAAGGATCATTTTTCGCTTCCCTTTATAGATCAGATTTTGGAGCGGCTAGCTGGATAAGAATATTATTATTTTCTTGATGGATATTCCGGCTACAATCAAGTCACAGTCCACCTTGAGGACCAGGAAAAGACCACTTTCACCTGCCCTTTCGGAACTTTTCCTTTTTGAAGAATGTCATTTAGATTGTGTAATGCACCCATGACTTTTCAATGGTTCATGTTAGTAATCTTTTCTGATCTGGTAGGTGATTGCCTGGAGGTCTTTATGGATGATTTTTTCATTTTTGGAGATTCTTTTGATCATTGTCTTTGGAATTTAGAAAGAACTCACCAAAAATGTATTGAGGTTAACTTGGTTCTTAGTTGGGAGAAGAGTCATTTCATGGTTCAGGAAGGCATTGTCCTAGGCCATGTTATTTCTAGAAAAGGAATCTCGGTCGATAAAGCTAAAGTTGATAAAATCTCAAAACTTCCCCTGCCCAGTTCAGTGAAACAAATACGATCTTTTCTGGGGCATGTGGGATTCTACCGATGATTCATTAAAGATTTCTCCAGAATTTCCCAAACATTAAGCCACCTTTTGACTAAAGACCAACCTTTTGACTTTGATAAAGATTGCTTGGAGAGTTTTAATATTTTAAAACAAGCGATTACTGAGGCACCCATTCTCCAAGCACCAGACCGGGCTCATCCTTTTGAGCTTATGATAGTTGCCTCAGATTACGCAATAGAAGCCATCTTGGGGTAATGAATCGACAAAAAACCCATTGTAATTTATTATGCTAATTAAACTCTTGACGGCACACAACAGAATTATACTATTATCGAAAAAGAACTTCTTGCGATCATTTTTGCCCTTGAAAATTTTCGTTCATATCTGTTAGGGTCATGCATCACCATTTACACTAATCACTCGACCTTGAAATATTTGCTTAATAAGAAAGATACGAAACCTTGCTTAATTCGATGATATTATTATTATAAGAATTTGACTTGGAGATAAAAGATAAAGCGAGCTGGCAAAATGTCATACCCATTACCTTCAAGACTTGAGACTGGTGATGTTTTGACCTGAACAGCCATTTTTCCAGACAAAACACTCCTAACACTGAAATCCCTCCCTTGGTATGGTGATTATGCGAATTATCTTTCCACTAGACGATTCCATTATGACTGGCCTAAACAAAAGTACCTTGTCGAGATCAAATATTACTTCTAGTAGGACCCTGATCTGTTTTGCATCTGTGCTGATCAATTCATTTGTCGATGCATTCCCAATTCAAAAACACATGATATTCTAAACCATTGTCACTCAATGGCTTGCAACGGACATTTTTCGGGGAAGAAAACGATGGCCAAGGTGTTAAATGCCAAATTTTATTGGCCTAGCATACACAAAGATGCTCATGAATTTTCTTGGCCCTGTGTGCATTGTTAGAGCATCGGCATCATGAACTCTAAGGATATGATGCCCTTCAACCCAATTTTGGAAGTTAAAATCTTTGATGTGTGAGGCATTGATTTCATGGGATCGTTTATACTTCTTTTGGGTACCTGTACATTTTATTCGCTATTGACTACATTTCAAAATGAATTGAAGCAGTACCCACACGCACTAATGACCATCGGGTCGTTGTGGATTTCATCAAGAAAAATATTTTTTCACGTTTTGGTGTTCCTAAGGCCATTATTAGTGATGGAGGATTACATCTTACACACTCTCAGTTCCATCAACTTCTTGGTAAATATGGGGTGAAACATAAAATCTCAACACCATATCACCCTCAAACAAATGTCCAAACTGAAGTCTCCAACTGGGAGATCAAAAATATTTTGCAAAAGACGGTAAAGCCTGATAGAAAAGATTGGTCGCTTAAACTTGATGATGCATTATGGGCTTATTATACTGCTTTAAAAACCCTGATTGGTATGTCTCATTTTCGCCTTATCTTTGGCAAGGCATGTTGTCTCTCGGTTGAACTAGAACATAGGCTTATTGGGTGATAAAAGAATTTAATTACAATTTGGACACAATCGATAAACATAGGAAATCATAATTAACTGAACTTGAAGAACTTTGCAACCTGGCTTATGAAAATGCACGCATTTACAAAGACCAAACCAAGAAATTTCATAATAAATTCATCGTTCAGAAATCTTTTGAACCTAAACAACGCATGTGGCTTTTTGATGTAAGGTTACGCATATTTTCTGGTAAACTAAAATCTAAATGGATTGGTCCTTATATTGTAGTTCAAACTTATCCCCACGATGCCGATGAAATTTTAGATCCAAAAAACAATAATACTTTCAAAGTCAACGGCCAACGACTTAAGTCCTATCGTGATAATAACCTTAACGTGAAATCCGATTCTCAAGACCTCCATGACCTACCTGATAATTAGTGACTTCATGCCCGGCTGAATGACATAAAAGATAGCACTGGATTGGAGGTAACCCATCATTTTTTCCTACTTTTTATTTTTATTTTTCAGAGGTTTTTGACTATCCTGATCCCGACTGCCTTCACCAAGGTGATCTCTTTTCCCTTCCTATTGCATGTGGGCATGCCATATCTTAAGCATGGGGGTGTGTTCTTAAATTTTGATGATTAAATCAGGATTTTCAAAACCTAAAAACATTCAAAATTTTTGTTTCAATTTCTGCACGCATAACCAAAAAAATAAAAATATTGAAAACTTTTTGAGAAATTTTTGAAATCGGGACTACGATTGAGAAATCATTTCAAGGCACAATGGGATTTAATCTTTAACAAACTAGGTATTAAGATGTGAATCCAACTTTTAGAATTTTTGAGTTTTCTTTCAGACTAGATCAAGTATCCTTCTCTAAATTCCACCTGAACTCGTGATGATTCGAGTGACTTGATCTTCTTTAGCGACCTGGAAACTATTTGGCTTAGTTTCCGACTCAAAAACTTGCGTCCCTTGCGAAATTCTTTTGTCAAAATTTCACACACGACCAACACTTAAAATAAATTAGAAAAATTAGAAAAATCCCATGTTTATTCTTAATAATCGGAAGCTAATGATTGGTTTAAGTTCCCACCGTCGAGAAGGAGACAAATGTCTCCTTTGAGGACACGATGCCAACATGTTACCGCCTTGGCGTTGTTCTATATCTATAATTCATATCTTTAGACGGAGCATTGAGGCACAATTTTGTAGCTCAAGTGTCTTGGATGGTGCTCTACCCATAGCATCGAAGCAAGAGGTTGAGTTTGCTTGGAGTGTCCCTTTACATTGCATTGTGTTTTGGGGTTGTGAGCTCCTGGGTGGTGTCTTTGACAGTACTATCTCGAAGTGCTGGTGCCAGAGCCCTCTCAAGGATTGGTAATGGGAATGATGATCCCGACACATCTGTTGTAGGATTAAGCTAGGAATTAGCATAGGGGAGACTAAAAAAAAATCCAAATAAAAACATGACCTCATAAATGTTGGCATTGACATGCACTGACACATAATTTTAAAAGATCATGCAAGTTGGGAGTCATAATTTTAAAAGATTATGCAAGTTGCGTGTCAAATTCAAGAGCTAAAGAAATCCTAACTGCAAAACAATTTCAGGTCATTTGAATTGACAAGAAGTTAACTTGTGAATTTGTAAAGGATACATTGATCCTGATTCATCTAATTTTTGGATCCAAAGATTAATCCCAATGTTTATCTTTAACAAATCCCGTGCCTTTCATATTTTTAATCAACCAAAGTCCCACAATCTCCTTTTATCAAAAGTTAAAAAAAATAGTCTTTCCCAAAAATCCATTTTGTAAAATTAATGTTTTGCTAAGAGACTAGCAAAAGATAAGCATGAGGGTGTGATAAATGCTAATTTATCATCATTCTTATGCCCTAAGACAAATCTAGCTCTTAGGTTTTTAACTCCGCATATGGGTTTTTGAGTTCCATTTAAGCATAATCTAGGTTAGGCATGCATTGCATTCTTTTTGTATTTTTGACATATTTACTTGAGTGTTGAGGATAAGCTAATGATCAAACCTTTAAAACCCTAGCACTCAAGAAGACAGAAAGTGAAGAAGAAGATCATTTGAACTGAACCCTAGCTAGATCTAGCTCATCTCAACTAGTTATCAGCCCACATGAGTTAGGTTTAGCTCCCTCGAGCCCCATTCAGCTCATATTAGTTGGATGGTAGCTCAAGGTAGCTCAACTTAGCTCAACACACCTCAACTCAGCTCAGATCTAGCTCAACTTAGTTGAGTCTAGCTCATCCTAGCTCTAATCAATTCACTAGGAGCTCTAGCTAGCTTAACTAAATTGGTAGGAGTTCAACTCAGCTCAAGTCCAGCTATTTCCAGCTCCACTAAACTCAAGTCGGCTGAAGATGACCTCAACTATCTCAGGCCAGCTCAAATCCAGCTCCCGGAGACTCCACTCAGCTCAGCCTAGTTGAGATAAACCTTTTTACCTAAGCTAGCTACTTCAGCTAGCTAGGTTATCACCAGGAAGATTAGACCTAGCTCACCTCAGCTCAATTCAGTAGAAGCCACCTTACTTTAGCTTGGCTTAGCAGCTACCAAAGAGCTAGCAAGCTAAGCTAGCTAAGGTAACTCCTTGATGTTCTGTTCAGCAATCACTAGCTCCAGTGTAGCTCCAGATGGCTCTTCCTCAGCTCTTCTTCTCATAACTCTAGCTCTTCTCCCTTAAAACCCTATCTCCCTCTGCCTCCTATTCTACTCTCTACTAGCTAAGCAAGCTAAGCTAGCTTAGCTTAGCTAGTCATCTCTTTGTCACCAACAACTAACCCTAGAACCACCTACCTAAGCTCCACCAAATAGACCTACACATAGTACACCTAAGCTCCTACTCCTAAACCCTTGTTTTGGCGCAAACATAGGCACCCCTTGGCCCCTCAACCACCAGCAAAAGCCACCTTGTTTTGGCGCCAAAACAAGCTTCTAGAACCTCCTATCTTTGGCACCAAAACACCCCCACATCCTAGTGTTGAACGTACGAATTGCTATGCTAACATGTTTGGTTTTTAAAACCTTGTCGTTGTAGCTTGAAAGCGAAGAACTCTTGTTCAACAAATAAAATTTATACCAAAATTGAAATTCCGGGTCAAACACAGGGAGGTTACGTTGATCTATATTCGCAATTATATTTTTTTTAGAATTTTTCTTGAAAAGCGAAGCGATGTAATTACAATGAAGCTATAACAACAGTCCGACTAAAAAAAAGGGAGAGAGAGAAAACATGCATTCAATAATTCAAAATGTTTATACAATAAAACCAAATAAGAATTACACTAGAAAGCGGGAAATCAGCTACACTAGAAAGCAGGAAAATTCTACACTAGAAAGCTGTAAAGAAGAATGGGAGAGAGACATTATCCTCCTCGATGATCGCTTAGAGGACGAGATGGACGGGATGACGCCTGGACGAAGGAGGACGGAGGGGGGCGAAGGAGGATGAAGCAGAAGAACGGGAACGGGGTAGCACGTCGTCGTCGTCGCGGGATCCACTTTCGAACGGAGGATGAAAATTTGACTTTATCTCGCGAGGAGCATCTCGGGTGTGGGACAAGCTTCTCTTGAGCTTTGGAGAGGTAGAGAAGAGAAGGAAGGGATGAGAATTTCATGTGGAGGGGGTCTCCTTTTATAGTTGTAAGGAGTGGGGGCAATTTGGTCATTACAACTTTAAAAACATTAACTCAGGACCTTTAGTGATGGATAAAACCGTCGCTAAAGGTCTGAACACGGGCATAGTGGGCGGCCCGCGCACGCTCGCTCGCTTGCCTGTGCGCGCAACGCACTTGCACGTTCAACCATCCTCGCGATCGGACGGCTCAGATTGCGCTACGCCCGCCTCCTCAGCGCGCGCCCGCCCGCATACAATGCTGCGTCTTCACCGCGCGTGCAATAGTGCGTGGGTGCTATCAGGCACGCACGACCGTTCGATCGCAATCCGACGCTCCATGCACCCGCTCTCCCGTGCCTAATTTGAGGCTCGCAGAGGTTCGACACCACGACCTCTACTTCGCCCGCAGTGTCGTCTCTGCTGCGCTACGTAGTCGAGAAGGTTGCGTGGACGATTTAAGGCACCGCATCCACAGCCGTTGGATCTTGATCCAACGGCGGGGAAGGGCGGATGCGGGGACTTTAGCGGGTGCATGCGGGCGATTGGGAGGCCAAGATGGCACCACGTGGCTCCATCTTGGCCGTCCATCTTCTGGATGATGTAGATGGTGCCACGGATGTTGGATTGACTCGATTTTTGTGTCGTTAGGCTGCGATCGTCGATCCGAATCCATCCGTGTGGTCAGATTTGTCATTTGAAGTGCGGATTTACACCATCTTGGCCCTTGATCTTCTAAGGTTCCCCGGTCACTATCTGATGCTACAGATGCCTGATTAGGGCGATCTTGGAGTTGTTGAACTCCAATCGTCACTCTGATCACATCTGTACTATTGGATCTTCGATCCGAGGCCCCGATAAAAAGTTTTCCTTGTCCAAGCACATAAAAGGAGACAATTAACCTCCATTTTATTCAAACTACTCTAAATGCAAGATGATGCATATTATGAAATATTTATAGCATGCAATGCAATCCTATGCTTAAGAACATGCATAAATAGACATCTTAAGTAGTGTAAACATGTTTACATCATACCCCCATGCCTATCTTTTGCTAGTCCCTAGCAAAAACTATATGCTATTTATAAAAGAATTAGATTGGATTATTTGGGCATGAGTTATTTTCAATCATTAAGAAACTATCTACTTAGGATCTGAACTTTCAAAGACACAACAGTGCTCGATTATCTGCCAAAATGTAGACTGCCTCAAGCCCTCACCTTGTTCAAAGAAATTTTTTTTTCTCTTTTCTAATTTTTTTGGATTTTCAAGTTTTAGGGTTTAAGAGTGGCTTTCTACGGCCATTCAACTCACCCAAGATTTGAAGAGAACCCTAAGTTTTAAGCATCTTATTGTGAATGTGATAGACTCGTTGATCGGCAATTAAAACGGATTTCAGATTTCTACTCCTCTAGGTGACCTAAAAAGAATTCTGCCTAAAGGTGTATCTTTACAACCTGTAGCTTTCTCCCTACTTTTATTTTTTTACGGGGTCAACACAAGGGTGAATCCAGTGTATATCTCCCCAGTTTATTCTACTTCTCTGCTTCTTCCTAAGTGTTTTGGGAATTTTCAGTGCATTTATTGAGCTGGGTTCTGGACAACCGGTCGATGAGTTGTTACCACCAACAACTTGTTAGCCATACTCGTGCGGCGAAGTATGGTTTATTTCTTTTTTTTTCTTTTCTTTTCTCCTTTTCTTTTTGATTTTTCTTTTTTTTAAGTAGGTGGCTTCCCTGGTCTAAGATTTACCTTAAGGCAGCAAAAAGATAAAGGTCCAGTGACTAGGCTCTGGACAACCTACCTATGGGCTGTTATGCATGATAACTTGCCAGCCATATCACCCTAGACGGTTCATTAGCTACCCAATTTTCGCTAAAATCTCCGAGCAATGAGTCGGTGCAAAGAAAGTGTGTAGATGCTTAAAACTCAAAAATTCCCTCAAATCAGAGGGTGGGTCGATAAGTCGTGTACTTATCACCTAAACTTATTTACTCCAATTACGATAGAATTAAGATGGCGAGGACTCAAAAGACAAATCCACATTTTAGTGGATACATGGGCTGATTAAGTCCAAAGACCTGAAGGGTCTTTGTGTTCAGCTCCTAATGTAAAATTTCCTAAGATTGAAAAGTCCTAATGTCCAACTAATCCTTCCTAATTTTGATTTTTTTTTATGTATAAATAAGAAGAGAAAAATAATTTACATGAATTTCACAAAGCTGACTAAATGATTCAAAAATGAATCCACCCCCCCATGCCTAGCTGATGCAATGTCCTCATTGAAAAAGAGACATGAAAGAAAGGGTAGAATATGAAAGATGTCACCTGAATATGAAGCTCGTATCAGCCTTGTGTCATATGTACAACTACTGAGTTTAATGACGTCAGCTAGGCGAAGTCCAGCCAAAGAAGTTAGGGAATGGCTAGAGCAACTGTGTCTGAGAAGAGTTCTGGAAGAATACGATCAATAACAGGCTTCAGACATTGACCGTTGACTTTAAATGTGTTACCCATCTTTGGGTCAGAAATCTAAATGGCTCCATTTGGAAAAATCTGGTCAATTATGAATGGGCCATTCCATTTAGATCTAAGTTTGTCAGGAAAGAGCTTACGTTTAGAATCGAATAACCAGACCTTCTGGTTCAGCTCAAAGCTCTTGGGAGAAATCAGTTGATCATGTAGAGCTTTGGTTCGAGCCTTGTAGATCTTAGCATTCTCATATGCATCATTTCTAAGCTCCTCCAACTCAGATAGTTGGAGTTTCCTGGTCTTCCCAGCAAAATTCAGATCTAAATTGCATTGTTTGATCGCCCAGAATGCCCTGTGTTCAATCTCTACGGGTAGATGGCATGCCTTTCCATACACCAAACGGAATGGAGACATGCCGATGGGCGTTTTATACGCCGTACGGTAGGCCCAAAGAGCGTCCTCAAGCTTTTGAGTCCAATCCTTGCGATCAGGCCTAACTGTTTTCTGTAGAATGTTCTTGATCTCTCGATTGGAGATCTCGGCTTGTCCATTCGTCTGGGGATGGTAAGGTGTGGAAATTTGGTGATTAACCCCGTATTTGGCCAATAAATTCTGGAATTGGGCATTAGTAAAATGAGTGCCACCATCACTAATGATAGCCCTCAGAATCCCGAACCTACTGAAGATATTTTTCTTGACAAAATCGATGACCACCTTGTGGTCATTAGTTCGGGTGGGAATCGCTTTAATCCATTTAGACACATAATCAACAGTAACAAGAATGTACTGATGTCCAAATGAAGGGAGAAAGGGTCCCATGAAATCGATGCCCTAAACATCGAAAATTTCGACAGGAAGAATTGGGTTTAGGGGCATCATATCTCTCTTAGTTATGCTCTCGAGTGCCTGACATCGAGAACATGACCTTGAGAAATCCTGGGCATCCTTGAATAAAGACGGCCAATAGAAGCCAGATTGCAAGATTTTTGCAGCCGTCTTTTTCCCGGAGAAATGTCCACCACACCCAGATGCATGGCAGAACTCAAGTATACTGTTGAATTCATTCTCCGGTATACATCGGCGAATAATTTGATCAGAGCCGATGCGGTACAGCTCAAGGTCCTCCCAGAAGTAGTATTTGGCCTCAAATTTAAGTCTATCCCATTGTTGCTTGGTCCAATCCTGGGGGATTTGACCAACGGCCAAATAGTTAACAATGTCAGCAAACCATGGGGTGTGGACACCTAAAACTATCAAAATAGTTTCGTCCGGAAAAGTGTCAGCAATCGGAATGTCCGGACGAAAGGAATCACCTAGGAGTCTCGACAAATGATCCGCTACCACATTTTGTACCCCGATTTTATCCTTGATTTCAAGATCAAATTCTTGAAGCAGAAGAATCCAACGAATAAGCCGGGGTTTAGCATCCTTTTTGGCCAAGAGATGTCTAAAGGCCGAGTGGTCGGTATAGATGATAACATGAGACCCTAAGAGATAAGCCCTGAATTTTTCCAAAGCGAACACTACAGCTAGTAATTCCTTTTTAGTAACAGTGTAATTCCTCTGGGCTTCATCCAGAGTTTTACTAGCGTAGTAGATGACAGAGGACTTTCTATCAATTTTCTGACCCAGGACAGCCCCGACCGCGTAATCAGAAGCGTCGGTCATGATCTCAAAAGGGGCTGTCCAAATTGGTGGTTACAAAACTGGAGCACATGTGACTGCCGTTTTCAGGAAATCAAATGCCTTTCAGCATGATTCGTCAAAAACAAACGACGTTTCTTTGGCAAGAAGATTGCTCAAGGGACGTGCAACCTTCGAGAAATCCTTGATGAATCTTCGATAGAATCCCACATGGCCAAGAAATGATTGGATTTGTTTAACAGATGTGGGAGAAGGAAGTTTAGCGATAGCATCAACCTTAGCTTTATCCACTTCAATTCCCTGTTCAGAGATTACATGACCCAAAACGATGCCTTCTTGGGTCATGAAATGACTCTTTTCCCAGCTAAGGACCAATCGTGTTTTGATACATCGCTTAAGAATCATTTCCAGATTAGCCAAACAAGAGTCAAATGATTCTCCGAAAATAGAGAAATCATCCATGAAGACTTCCATAAACTCTCCCACCATGTCAGAAAATATGGCTAGCATACACCTTTGAAAAGTTGCAGGTGCATTGCATAACCTGAAAGGCATCCTATGAAAAGCAAAGGTTCCGTAGGGACAGGTGAAAGTAGTTTTTTCCTGATCCTTGGGATGGATAGGAACTTGGTTGTATCTCGAGTAGCCATCAAGAAAACAGAAGTACTTCTACCCGACTAATCTTTCCAAGATTTGATCGATGAAGGGCAAAGGAAAATGATCCTTTTTAGTGGTTGTGTTCAGCTTCCTATAATCAATACAAACCCTCCAAGAGGAAGCTGAACGAGTTGTGACAGATTCTCCTCTCTCATTAGTCACAACGGTAATCCCGAATTTCTTTGGAACAATTTGTACGGGACTTACCCAGGGACTATCAGAGATTGGATAAATAATTCCTGCATCAAGCCACTTGATGATTTCCTTTTTGACCACTTCTCGCATATTTGGATTCAATCTCCTCTGCATCTGGCGAGAAGGGTGGGATCCATCTTCCAAGAATATTCTATGATTACAGTAAGATGGCTCGATCCCCTTGAGGTCATGAATGGTCCAACCAATTGCCTCCTTATGTTCCTTCAGGACCTTGATCAATTTAATCTCTTGCTCCTTTGTCAATTTAGCACTGATAATCATAGGGAGCGTCTTCTGAGGTCCTAAAAATTGATATTTCAAATTCTCAGGCAATGGTTTCAATTCAAGCTGGGGCGGGTTGATGATTGATGGTAAGGTAGATGTTGAAGATTCAACAAGAGAAAGAGGTTGTGAGTGAACAAAATCAATAACCTCTTCAGAAGATGGCAGGTCAGCCATAGAGGGTTGCGGGTCAAATTCGTCATCCAAGGAGGAACTTTCGATTGAAGAAACCATCAAATAAGTTTCAATATTTTCATTATCCTCATCAAGTTCCTCAATAAATCCACAATCCTCAAATTTGTTGGTCGCCTTAAAAATATCCAATTTCATTCCTTGGTCCCCAAAGGCGATTTCCATGCTACCGCTTTCACAATTAATGTTGGCCTTAGCGGTAGCCAGGAACGGATGCCCCAGAATGATGGGCATGTTCCCCAGATTATCAGGTACATCTATGTCAAGGACAAGGAAATCTACAGGAAAATAGAAATCCTTGACCTTAATTATAACATCTTCAATAACGCCTCGCGGGTTTGTGACCAAGCAATTCGCTAACTGTAGCGTTACTGAAGTTGGCCGAAGTTCACCTAACCCAAACTTATCGTAAAGAGAAGTCGGAATTAGGTTGATGGATGCACCCAGATCCAAAAGTGCTCTATCAAATGTGTAATCTCCGATGACGCAAGAAATCAACGAAGCACCAGGATCTCTCTTTTTCTGTGGGAGGTAGTGCAGGATAACAGAATTAACCTGCTAAGAGAGTACCACCTTCCTTGGAACAGATTCTCTCGACTTACGCTTTTGTGTACATAAATCCTTTAAAAATATTGAGTAAGCCAGTATGTGCTTGATAGCATCAAGGAGCGGGATATTAATCTCAACATTCTTAAATAGATTCAGAAGCTCCTCATTGTTATCAACAGACTTCTTTGATTTGGTTAAGGCTTCAGGAAAAGGAACATGAGTCAGATCTTTGGAATTAGGTTCCTGAGCCTTGATTTCTCCTCTAGAATTCTCCTCTCTCTCCTCAGGTTCTTTAGGATTCAAAAGATCAAAATAGTGTGGTTGTGGATCTTGAGTTTGCTTACCACTCCTCAAAGTAACAGAATTTGCAGATGCATAAGAATTTGGGTCTTGTGGAGGGTTAGGAAAGATTGGAGGGGCTTGATTAGCCATGAATTGTTGATTTGCAGAAGAAGAAGAAGAGGTCGAGGAACCTTGCTCAACCACCTGAGCATGTGCGTGTGGGTCCCTCTGATTTCCATACCCATGGGCTTGGTTGCCCGAATTCATAATATTTCACAGGTTGGGTATGGGTTGTGATGGTAGAGATCCAGGTTGACGAGAGTTAGCAATGAGCCCGGACTGCAAGTTGTCTAGCGAGATTTTCATTTGCTACATGAGCTGGAGCATGGATCCTTGCATCTCTACCATTTGACGGTTCAAATCAGCCTACCTTGCGGGTTGACGGGCATTCCAAGCTGGCTGATTGACCTGATTTGGAGGTAACTGAGTATATACTTGACCCTGACGAATTGGTCATTGTGGAGCATAGTTGCCGGGTCGGAATTGGGTTTGTTGCCTCGGGTTTTTCCAAGAGAAGTTAGGGTGGTTTCTCCAACCCAGATTATAAGCATTAGAGTAGGGGTTGGATCTAACATTCTCTTGTACAGCACAAACATCCTCATAGGGTGAGGATGGAGAGAAAGAAAGGGAAGGATCAGAAAAACTTGGATCAAAGGCCCCAGTTTGGAACCCGTGGGGTTCCAAAAAATGCTGACTCACAGGTTGAGCCGCATCGAGTTGATTCACGAACTCCCGTCCAGAAGGAGCTCGTGAGGATTGGAATCCTGAATTTTGGGATTGAGTGGATTGAGAGTTGTTCATAGAATTGCCAGCCATCCACTCTTCCATTCTCTTAGCAACCAAGTCCACCTTATCAATTTTGTTACAAATCAATTCCATATCAAATGAATGAGAGTCATGGACTTCATTGACATTTGATCTGGGCTGCTGGGACCAGTTAAATGTATCCATGGAGGCATGATTGATTGAATTCTCACTCATTTCCTCAAATAAATCATGTGCACTATCTGCATCTTTATTGAGGAAATTGCCTCCGCAAGTAGCATCCACATGATTTCTGAGTTGCTCAGTCAACCCATGATAGAAGATCTGCACGAGTTTCCATTTCGGCACCTCATGGTGTGGACACCTCCGCAATAAGTCCTGGAATCACTCCCAGGGCACATGAAACTGTTCCCCCGGCCGCTGGGTAAAGGTAGTGATTGCCCGTCTCAAAGCATTGGTACGTCCGACTGGGAAAAATTTCTTCAGAAAGGCCGATTTCAACTCATTCCAAGTTGTAATTGCTCTTCCTATTGTCCTATACCAATGCGCGTCCTTATCCCTAAGAGAGTGAGGGAAGAGCCTCATGATCATTTGCTCCTTTTTTACGTTTCGTGCCTTGGTGGTCTGGACCAAAGTGGTCAAGTCCTCTAAGTGTTGAAATGAATCTTCGGAGCCAAGCCCATGATAATGTTTAATCAGGCTTAACACCTGAGGCTTGATTTTTACATCATTGGCTGGAATTTGGACACCGGGACGTTCCCCGTAATTTGAAGGATCATAAAAATCCTTCAAGGGTTGAGCGTCCTGCATTCTCTGGAACCATTCTTGCATTCTCTGCATTTGTTCTAGCTGCCTTCGAAATTCTTCCTGTGGATTTCCAAGCAGAGGAGGCTGTTGGTCGGCCATGGGATCAATTTGACCAAAATCCAATTTACGCCTCCTAGAATACTCTAATGGTCCTTCTAATCGGGGATTCAATGACCGTCTTCCCAACATAAACTAGGAGAAGGTCGGAAGGACTGGGGATAGGGACCCTACAGCACAACAAAATAAGGCTGTCCTTAAGTGGGGTAGCCTAAGGATCTATTAGCTCACAAAACTGGCCTTAAAACTGTAAATGATTTACTCTACTTGCGTCTATTTAACCCAACCAATTAGAAGGAGAGACTGGGGAGAAGGTTCTTCCTTCGGCTTTCGCCTCCGGTTCCTAGTGTACCCCCCAGCCGTGGTTGTTTGATGCTACTCCCCTAGCTAGACATCAGATTAATCAGTACAAGTAGGTTAATCAAAGACAATCTCAGACTAGGCCTTGAAGAGCGAATCAGACCTTAAGGCCAACGTCTACTCAATTTTATTAAGGCCTGGGATTGTGGTGCTTATGGAATGTGATGGGCCCTTAAAATGGGTTGTGCCCTTAATGATTGATTGAGATTTGTGTAAGTGCGTGCACAATCAGGGTTTTCAAGCAAGATTATTTGTGATGCGTGGATTTTAATGTTCAAATCTTTCTTAAGTAGCTTTTAGGGTTTCAAATTAGGTGGATTGCAATCAGGTTTCTAGGCAAACCAAGTTGTCAAACACGGGTGAAGATTGTTTTCCTTTAAAACCAAAAAGAAAGTGGAGTGCCTGGAATAGACCTAGATTGAAAACCCTGAGGAGGAGCTACTTGATGAGTTGATTTTAAGTAGAGTGGTGCGGCTGAAACAATTCAAACAATTGGCCACAAATGCATCACTAAGTTAGGTACTCAAAGATGGTTAATATAGAATGATTTCTACTCTTTTATGTGTTGCTTTGTGTATACCGGTTCCATAGATCAGAACCAGGTTGAGTAGAAACAAATCAATTTGATTAAGTGCCTTGAATGTGGGTGTATGTTATGTGTTTGTTGAAAATTGCCCCACAAGATTATCTTTTTGTTGTTTTTTTTTATATAAATGAGGGTGGAATGAATGTGAGTGAGAATCCAAATAATCAAACTATTTCTAGGATTTATGCAAACACTTAGGTTAATTAGAATTTAGATTTAATGTGATGAATGTAATCTATGGAGGGGGGAAGAATGGGGAGCACTTACAGTTGCCTTCAATTGCACTTTACTCCAGTCTACCGCTTGATGATTCCTTGATGGAGGTCTCTGCAAAACAATAGATACAAGAGAAAGCAAGTTAGAAAATAATAAAGTGCAAGAAATGCGAAAAGAAGATAAGAAATCGTTGCCTCCCCGGCAACGGCGCCAAAATGTTGAATGTACGAATTGCTACGCTAACATGTTTGGTTTTTAAAACCTTGTCGTTGTAGCTTGAAAGCGAAGAACTCGTATTCAACAAATAAAATTTACATCGAAATTGAAATTCCAAGTCGAACACAGGGAGGCTACGTCGATCTATATTAGAAATTATATTTTTTTTAGAATTTTTCTTGAAAAGCGAGGCGATGTAATTACAATGAAGCTATAACAACAATCAGACTAAAGAAAGGGAGAGAGAGAGAGAACATGCATTCAATAATTCAAAATGTTTAAACGATAAAACCAAATAAGAATTACACTAGAAAGCGGAAAATCAGCTACACTAGAAAGTAGGAAAATTCTACACTAGAAACCTGTAAAGAAGAAAGGGAGAGAGAAGTTATCCTCCTCGATGATCACTTGGAGGACGAGCCGGACGGGACAATGCCTGGACGAAGGAGGACGGAGGAGGATGAAGCAGAAGAACGGGAACGGGGTAGCACGTCGTCATCGTCGCAGGATCCACTTCCGAACGGAGGACGAAAATTTGACTTTATCTCGCGAGGAGCATCCCGGGTGTGGGACAGGCTTCTCTTGAGCTTTGGAGAGGTAGAGAAGAGAAGGAAGGGATGAGAATTTCGTGTGGAGGGGGTCTCCTTTTATAGTTGCAAGGAGTGGGGGCAATTAGTCATTACAACTTTAAAAACATTTATTCAGGAATTTTAGTGACGGATAAAACCATCGCTAAAGGTCTGAACGTGGGCGTAGCGGGCGATGCGCGCACACAACACACGCGCACGTTCAGCCATCCTCAGCCGTCTGATCGCGAGATTAGACGGCTTAGATTGCGTTATGCCTGCCTCCTCAGCGCACGCCCGCCTGCGTACGATGGTGCGTCTTCGCCGCGCGTGCAATAGCGCGTGGGCGCTATCAGGCGCGCGCGACCATTCGATCGCGATTCGACGCTCCACACACCCGCTCGCCCGCGCCTGATTTGAGGCTCGCGAAGGTTCGACCCCGCGACCTCTGCTTCGCCTGCAACGTCGTCTCCACTGTGCTACGCAGTCGACAAGGTCGCGCGGACGATTTAAGGCACCGCATCCACAGCCGTTGAATCTTGATCCAACGGCGGGGAAGGGCGGATGCGAGGGCTTTAGTGGGTGCATGCGGGCGATTAGGCAGCTGAGATGGCACCACGTGGCACCATCTTGGCCGTCCATCTTATAGATGATATAGATGGTGCCACAGATGTAGGATTGACTCGATTTTTGTGTCGTTAGGTGATGAGAATCTCATCATTAATCCTAACTAGCACAATCTAATCCAAATATGTGTGAAAAAGCTCCTACAAAACCCAAAGAGAGGCTTAACTCAGAGAATTCTGAGTTAAAGGATAAAATAAATCATCAGGGGTAAAACTGAAATTTCACCAATGCATTATGCAAACAGGGTAATTAAGGGTCCAAACATAGGTCAAACAAGCTTAATAAGAAGGGAAGTGGAATGATCTGATCTGAAAAGGGTTATAGCAACTTCTAAGAATTAAATGACATTCTGTAACCCTAAAAAAAACCCACTTTAATTCACGAGGTTTGAGGTAGGATAAAAATTAAATAAATCCTCTAAAATTCATATAAAAATATCCCCTAGGATTTAGAACCTTCAATTTGGCCTTTGAAACCTATTTTGACCTAAAATAAGAACCATGCCCAATTAATAACTTAATTTGGGTTTTTACGCAAATTGATCGATCAAATATGATCCAACCTAAAATCAAAATTCACAATTAAAATCCTTAGGTTCAAATTAGTATAGTATAAAAGCTTGGGCCTAAGAAAAGACCATCTTGACAAACTTTACAAATCGGTCCTCTTAATTTACTTTTTGACCCTTATCTTTTGAAACCCTTACGTTTAGGCCCCCAACTTCTTGTCGTTCTTTGTAGAACGGTCCTCCCTGCCACTTCTGTGTAGCGCCATGCCTCCGGCGACCTTGCACGGAGGATGGTGCCGCGTAGGGCAGGGCGACCGTCCTCTAGAACAAACGGGGGGTTCCCTGTGACGTCCTCTGTCGCAGGGACCCTCCCCTGCCCTCTGTCATCAACCATGCCTCTCGTGCGAACGCATGAAAGGCATGGGTATCCTCTCTGGCCACTCTCCGGCGAGGCTGGCACGTCGTCACCTCGGTCCCCTCTCAACGCCAAGGCCTTTATAAGGAGTGGCAAGGTCTGCCAACTCCTTCAAGCTTCCTCTGACGGAGAAATTCCCCCCATTTCATCTCTTCCCCCTCCTGTCAGAGCGCCTAAGCTTCCACCGATCTTCTCCTCCTCCTCCTCATCGCTTTGCTGCCCTACTTGCAGCAGAGTTTACTCTGCCCTATCATCCGCGCCAGGCCGTACCAGCTGGCGCCCTCCGACCGCCTCCTCGTCGCCGATACCCTCCTCCTGGGCATCTTCGTCCTCAGCCCCGGTAGGCACGAGCCAGGCGCTGCTCTCTCCCCCTTCGTCGAGTAAATAGGTACAAAGTTTCCTCTCTCTCTCTCCCTTGTATTTTCCCCCTACTAATTTGCCATTTCAACCACCCGACCACCATTGTCCAACTCCATCTTCCCCATCTCCGGTTGCCTTCTCCAGCGAGGCCATCCCACTTCCACAGACCACCTCACCCCTCGCCAACTACCCCAGAAGCTCCCGCTCACTCCACTCAACCCTTTCCCCCACTCCATACACCGCCACTCACAGCCCGACCACCCCCCGAACAGACTCATTTCCGCGCACACATTCTGACCTAGGTCCACCTCCACAGGTGCGATCGCGCCTCGCCGACCACCGCACTGCCTTCGCCGCACTTCAGCAAAGCTTCCCACGTTTTCTGATGTGGCCGAGAGGCCGTCATTGTGCTTTCAGATCAGAGCCCCCTCGCCGCCATTGTTAAGCTGCTGTAGCTCCTTCGCTCGCAGCTCCAGGCGTTCTCCAGCCCAGGCACGCATCCCAGGCAGCACGGATTGCTTCTACGAATATGCCTAGGCCTGCACTTGGGTCGCGAGCCTCGCAGCTACCCCAATTGGCAGCAGCTTCCTCGGCCGCGGGTGTGTGCAGCTGCGCGCCCACACTTATATTGAAAAAGTGTATCAGGCTGGTTGCCTTCGATACATAGGGGTCAGGTCCCTCTCACCCACACGCAGCATGCCACGCGCTCGCCCGCCCTCGCCCACTCTCACGCCCCACGGGTCTGGGCCGGATCTGACTACCCGACCAAGCACTCCTCGCCCACCACCGCATGTCGATGGGCCTGATCCCGGGCGTGCTACCCGAACCCGATTACCCAGCTTTGGGAGAGCATTCCTCAGAGAGATTCTGAGAAAGAGAGAGACGCGGGAAAGGGGTAGGGGTAGGTTTTGCACTGACCACTGTGTGCGCATAGGAAAGAAAGAAGGAAAGAAGAAGGAAGGTCAGCGGCCAGAGCATAAAGAAGAGGAAAAGAAAAGAAGAAGAAGAAAAGAGAAAGAAGGAGAAGGTAGGAAGAAAAGAGAAAGAAGAAGAAAGACACAACTGCAAGGAAGGAAAGAAGAAAAAGAAGAAAGAACAAGGCAGGCTAAGGAAGAAAAAGAAGAAGATCACCACAGCCGCAAGCTAAAGAAGAAAGAAGAAGGCAGGAAGAAAAGAAGAAAGAAGAAGAAGAAGAAGAAGAAAGAAGGCAAAAGCCTCTGCAGCCACAGAGAAAGAGAAAAAGAGAAACATCAGCTGAAAGAGAAGAAGAAAAGAGAGAAGAAGAAGAAGCCAAGAGAACTTTTGATCCCCCTCTCTCTCTCTCTCTTATTTTTGTAACAAAATTGAGAACTTTTATACTTCTAGAATTATGGTTGCTCCCTGAGTTCGACCTCGGGAAAACTTGTATTCCGAGTAAAAAAATTTGTAGTAATTTGGTAGCTGTTTTGTCATATACTACAACAATTGTAAACCATAAATAACCATCACGACAAAACAAGGCAGCAACCGTTACTCTTCTTGGCGCCGTTGCCGGGGAGCAACGGCTATTCTAGAAGCCATAAGATCTCTATTTTTGAGTTTCTACTAATCTCTTCTCTTTTGTGTGCAGGCACAGGAAATCAAGAAGACAAGCAGCTGCACAACAACCACTCCAAGGACAGGTAATTTTCTATCCTCTCACTTTAACCCCTCAATTCTAAAGAGGAAGAAAAATAAAGAACAAGCAATATAGGTATAACCTGTCTTCCATACCTAGTAAACCATCAAAGCTACATGTTTTTCAATTTCAACCCACTATTTCTGCACACACTATTAAGGGTATTTAAGGGCTAGCACCTTCATGCCTGAGCCCTAAATTACCCAACAAGGAGCTAACTGGACCAAGTAGAGCCAACATAAGATTTAACATTAGGGTTTTAAAGACACACTTCTTAAGCAAGAATTGAGAAATCCCAAAAGAAGTGTGCCTAAGCCATTGATTGAAAATACTTATTCAAAGAAACCCTAAGCAATTTGGCTCTTTAAAGACACTTGAACCCTAAAAGACAAGACCCAATAAGCTCTCAAAGGAACTAGCAGGTGAAGTTGACCCCTTGGGTCAACCAACCTTCAACTTAGGTCACTCTTTTTACTCAAAAGGCTAAAGTTCAAGTGAAAACCTAAGCACCTTGATCTTAATTAAAAGTGGTAGACTTAAGAGGTCAAGATCCCCATTCTGGTCTACCTGGAATCTCAGTGACAAGAGAGGTCAGGTGGGGGAAACCCTGTAACCTGTGGGGATGCTCTATCGTGTAGGGGTCTTCGCGGGACTCACCCTCTCTGGCTGCCCAGGTAATTCTCAGGTGGACGATCTTTTGATCAAGGGATCCATCTGCCCTGCACCCCTATAGCCACCCAACATTTTGGGTGTCTTGATTGGGTCCAGCACCTGCTAAACTCATCTTCTCCATCAGTGTATGTTTGGTAGGAGGTCCTTGAAACCTCCTTTAGAAATTCACTCTCCTCGAGGTCGAGCCTCAGTGCCCTTGTTTAAGCAAACAACACTTCACATAGAACTCTCCTCCGACTCCGAACCCAACTCACCTTCTTCTTCCACAATGGCTCAGCCAGTTGAGGAAGAGAACAATCTGGAGCACCAACTCTAGTGACTCAATGACTTCTTCTAGAACTTTGTGCACCCACCGCAACGTCCTATGATGCGGGGCCATTATAATCCAACTGCGGTGGCTATTGAGCCTCGAGTCAGAATCCCGACTGGAGGACCTGATTTTGAATTAAAGCCCAATATGATTCATGCCATACCTAAATTTGATGGGCTTAATTCTGAAGACCCCTTCCAGCACATCAAACAGCTAAAGCATATGGCCCAGACTTTTGGGTCAGATGCGTAAAATCAGGATATTCTCCTTATGAAGATGTTCTCCTTCTCCCTTATGGAGAAGGCCGCTCATTGGTACCAAACACAGACCCGGCCGATCAACAATTGGGAGGAACTTCAGTCTGAGTTTTTGAAGAAGTTCTTTCCCGTTGGTCGGACCAATGCCTTGCGTCATCAGATTACCCACTTCACGCAACAATCGGGAGAACCTCTTCATGAGGCATGGGATCACTTTCAGGATCTCATGAGAAAGTGCCCCCATCACGGAGTTCCTAAATGGGAACAAGTCCAGTCTTTTTACCAAGGACTCTGTGAAGATATTAGGCTTTTCGTCAATGCAACTTGCGGAGGGAATATCATGGGTCAGCATGAGGACACCGTGTGAGAGATTCTCAAAAATATGTGTGAGAACTTCATCAATAATGACTCCATGGGATTATTCGACAGGACGAATACCCGCGCATCGATGAACCTTAGGGGAGCACATGAGATGCAGGGCCTGTCCGCATCAATCGACCTGGAATTGATGGCCAGTCAATTGGACAAGGTCTCTATCATTGAGAAGAAGGCGTATGAGCTGACTCAGCACTTGTAGCGAGCCACCTCTGTGCATAGTTCCTTTGCACAGCCTCCTTCCACACGGGAGACTGTGCAAAACATTCTCCACCGACCTTCTCTTGGGATGGATCCGTATCCACCCCCATCTGATTCTCGGATCGGAGGATCCTCCGATCCTTTCTATACTAGCCAGGGGAATTCCATTCCCTCATTCTCTGACTCTTCGGAGGTTCCTCAGACCTGCGAGGACCTCAACGCCATCCAGAATGACCCATTCTCCAACACCTACAATCCTGGATGGCGAAACCATCCCAACTTCAAGTGGGCGGGAAATTCCCAAACTCAAAGACCACCCTTTTAGCCTCGTCTACAACCACCTCATCCTTACCAGCTACCTCAGCCTCGGCCCAACCCTACTTATCCATCAGGGCCAAACCAAGACCAAATGTCCCTCAACCTTCAAACTCTAGCTGAAATTCAGAGAACAAATGCGGCTATTCAAAAACAACACAAGGACGAACTTACAGAGGTTCGAAATCAACTGGCCCAGTTGGTAAATTCTCGCCAACTGGGCACACTTCCTTCCCAACCTCTTCCTAACTCTAATAACGTGCTGACCGAGCGGCACGTTATGAACCCAAACCCGGGCCAAGCACACATGATTTATCAGGACCCCTCTGTTCCTTCACCTGACGGGATGGAGGCTTCCACCTCTTATGCAAGTTATCAGCAGCAATCCATCCTATCAAACCCTAACCAAAACTAGGCAGGATTGAATTCTATAACCACCCGTAGTGGTAAGGAGACCCAAGATCCACCCTATCCAGATCACTCCAAGCCTGGTAGTGATCCGAACCTTAGGACAGTACTCCAGAATGTTCCTATCCCTGTCTCAGATCAAAGACCTGGACCTATCCTAGAAGAACCAACCAAGGTTCCATTTCCCGAGGCCTTGACCAAGGGAAAGAAGACAACCAATCCCGTGGCACCAGAGGAGGACCTGGTCAAGCTCTTTGAGCAGGTCCAAATAAACATCCCCTTGATGGATGCAATTCGCCACGTACCAGCTTATGCACGATTCTTGAAGAATGTGTGTACACCTCAGCATAAGCCACGAACCAAGAGTGGGAGTCCAATTGTACTGTTAGAGCAAGCCAGCTCTGTAATCCTAAGTAGACTCCCACCCAAGGCAAAAGATCCAGGTACTCCCCTGATTTCTTGCAAAATAGGTGAAACCCAATTCGACAGAGCATTGCTAGACTTGGGTGCTTCCATAAATCTAATACCCACATCCTTACTAAAACACCTAGAAGAATCTGATCTAAAACCAACTGAGGTGACACTACAGTTAGCAGATCGATCTATAAAGTCACCTAAAGGGATTCTTGAGGATGTTATTGTAAGAGTGCAGGATTGCTATTTTCCTGTAGACTTTATAGTCTTAGACATGGACGCACCTGAAAACCCTAGGGATACACCGATCATTCTAAGAAGACCTTTCTTGGCTACTGCTAGAGCCAACATCAGTTGTGAGGAGGGCCAAATAGAGCTGAAATTTGAAAATCAAACCCTCAAAATTGATATCTTTAAGGCCCAACAAGGAATCAATTACGGTGTCATCGAACAAATCTGTGATACTAGGGCTTTGGTTGATGAAACACATTTTGAGAATGACCTGATTATACCTCATCAACCACAGAAAGATCTTGAACCGCAATTAGAGGAGTCAGACCCTGATTTACACAAACCAATGACTCCTATCCTTGAACCTCACACTTACCCTGAACCACCCGCAGCTGCTGATAACCCCATCCTTGAACTAAAACCCCTTCCCGATCATTTGAAATACATCTTCTTGGGTTCTAATCAGACTTTTCCTGTGATTATAAATTCCAAGCTCACTCCTGATCAGGAATCCCGTCTGATTGCTGTTCTCCAGCAACATCGCAAAGACATTGGATGGACTCTCGATGACTTGACTAGAATAAGTCCCTCTTATTGTACACACCATATTTATTCAGAAGAGGGCGCACGGCCTTCCCGTGAAATGCAGAGACGTTTAAACCCCAATCTGCAGGAGGTCATGAAAAAGGAGATCATCAAGTGCTTAGATGCAGGGATTATCTACCCGATCTCCGACAGTTGTTGGGTAAGCCCAATTCAGGTCATGCCTAAAAAGGCAGGGCTCGTCACCATTACGACTGAAATCGGAGAAGTCATACCTACCCGATTAGCCAACTCGTGGAGAGTCTGCATAGATTACCGACGACTCAATTCCTCCACGAAGAAGGATCGTTTCCCACTACCTTTCTTTGATAAGATTCTTGAGAAATTAGCGGGAAATCGATTCTTCTGCTTTCTTGACGGGTACTCCGGTTATAACCAAGTAGCTATTCATCCTAAAGACCAAGAGAATACCACGTTCACCTGCCCCTTCGGAACGTATGCATTCCGAAGGATGCCTTTCGGTCTCTGCAATGCACGTGCGACTTTTCAGCGGTGTATGCTTGCCATATTCTCTGATATGGTAGGTGATTATCTGGAAGTCTTCATGGATGACTCCTCAGTCTTCGGGGCATCATTTGATGATTGCCTCCAGCACTTGGTTCATATATTCAGGCGTTGCATCGATGTTAATTTGGTTCTTTCCTGGGAAAAGAGCCATTTTATGGTGCTTAAGGGGATTGTCCTAGGACATCTGATTTCTGAGAAAGGCATCCAAGTGGATCGAGCCAAGGTTGATTTAATTTCTCGGCTTCCTATGCCTAGCTCGATCAGGGACATCCGTTCTTTTCTGGGGCACGTCGGTTTTTATCATCGTTTCATTCCGAATTTTTCAAAAATCGTGCGTCCCCTGACTACTCTTCTCTCTAAGGATGTACCCTTTGAGATCTCCAAGGAATGCAATCAAGCCTTTGAAAACCTCCATGGCCGAGTCACCCAGGCCCCGATCCTACAATCCCCTGATTGGTCTCAACCTTTGAGATCATGTGCGATGCATCTAATTTCGCTGTAGGAGCGGTTCTGGGGCAGAAAGTTGACGGGAAACCCATGGTCATCTACTACGCTAGCAAGACACTTGACGAGGCTCAGCATAACTACACAATTACGGAGAAAGAGCTACTAGCCGTAGTATTTACCCTTGAAAAATTTCGATCTTATCTCCTGGGTTCCCACGTCATCATCTACTCGGATCACACAGCTGTGAGGCATCTCCTTGCCAAGAAGGACGTGAAGCCCCGACTAATCCGATGGATCTTGCTGTTGCAAGAATTTGACCTCGAGATTCGCGACAAGGCAGGAAGACAAAATGTGGTAGCTGACCATTTGTCTCGCCTTCCTTCTGAGATCATCAACCCTTCTGGATCCATCACGGAGCATTTCCCTGATGAGCACCTGCTGACTATTGGTACTAGACTTCCATGGTTTGCTAATATAGTAAACTACTTGGCATCTCATCAGATCCCGTCTGATTGGCTGAAGGCCAAGAAAGATAAATTGCACTCTGATGCCAAGTACTACATTTGGGAAGATCTGTACCTCTTCCACATAGGTGCCGACCAAATCATCCAGAAATGTGTCCTGGAAGGTGAAATCAATGATATTCTCTCCTTCTGCCATGACCAGGCATGCGGTGGCCATTTCTCTGGGCACAAAACCGCATCGAAGATCCTCCAGTGTGGCTTTTATTGGCCTACTCTGTTCAAGAACGCATACAATCACTGCAAGGCATGCAGTCGTTGCCAAACTTTGGGCAATATGAGCCATCGCGACATGATGCCTTTGCAGTTGATTCTCGTATGCAAAATCTTTGATATTTGGGGGATTGATTTTATAGGCCCCTTTCCTGTTTCGGATGGCTTCAAGTACATTCTACTAACTGTGGACTACGTGTCCAAGTGGATCGAAGCCATACCGATCCGAACCTATGATAATAAAATCGTCCTCAAATTCATTCATCACAATATCTTCTCATGGTTCGAGATTCCTCTTGCTATCATCTTCGACGGGGGGACCCATTTCACGAATGCTCAGTTCAGGTCACTGATGACCAAATACGGGGTGTCTCACCGAATCTCTACTCCTTATCACCCCCAGACTAATGGTCTAGCTGAGCTATCAAATTGGGAGATCAAGAAAATCCTACATGTCACTGTTCGGCCTGATAGAAAGGATTGGTCGCCCCGACTTCCGGAAGCCTTGTGGGCTTATAGGACTGCCCATAAAACCCAATTAGGCATGTCTCCCTTTAGACTGGTGTACGGGAAGGCGTGTCACCTTCCCATCGAACTGGAGCACAAAGCCTATTGGGTAGTACGGAGTTATAATCTAGATCTTTCTAAGGCTGGAACCCACAGAAAGCTTCAAATCAGCGAAATCGATGAATTACGCCTTGATGCATATGAGAACTTGCGAATCTACAAGGAGTGGGTTAAAGCCTTCCATGACAAACACATCTCTAGAAAGATCTTTCATCCTAGTCAGAAGGTCCTACTCTTTGATGCCTAACTCAAACTTTTCCTTGGGAAACTGCGATCCAAGTGGGTCAGACCATACCTTGTCCGATAGATTTTTGGAAATGGAGCCGTCGAAATCAGTTCGCTCAGCCATGATTCCTAACCTTTCATCGTGAACGGTCAGAGACTCAAACCGTTCATTGATGTAACCTCTACTGATTTGGCTGAATCATCAATTATCCTCCATTTTCCCTGAGCCTATTGTGCCCAGCCAATGACGTAAAACTCAGCGCTCGACGTGAGGCAGCCCGTCATTCTCTTTGAAAAAACCTGAAACCTTTTCTGACACCTTTTCTCACTTAAGGTTCACCCTTTAGGACAGCCGACTCCACCTCAGGTGCTTGCATCTGAGATTAGAAATCATCAGCAACTGTCACCCCAACCCATTCACTCATCAAAACATCTGTCCTAATGTATGAACTAAGTTGAATAAAAACCCTCCTAAGTTACAATGAGGACATTGCAAATCTTAGGCATGAGGGGGTATGAAAGTGCAAATCTTGTAAGAAAAGGTTTTAAACAAAAAATTCACATATGCCAAAAACACCATAAAAATTAAAAATTTTTTTAAAAAGAATAATAAAATGAGAAGAGGAAGGAAATTTTGTGGACTCTACAAAGGAGGAGGAGAAAAAGGAACAAAATGAAAAGGAGCACAAAATGAAAGAAAAGTGATAGTCATTAGTAAGAAATTAAGGAATTAACCTAAGTTGTAGACCTCATTCAGGAAAAGAAATGGAAAGTGCACAATGAGACTAGTAAGAACGCGAATCTTAGGCACTCTTGGATAGACTCTTAGTACCCATTAAGATCTAGACATTCCTTAAGAGGTTGAGGAAAATGAAAAGCTTAAGTATTAGGTCCAAGGCTTAGGGAGTATTTGTCCTCGTTAACTAACTTTTGGTTTACTGGACTCAGTAACTTAAGCACCCTAACTTCACACACAACCTGGTTCAGTAAGCATAAAAATCAAATCACGCAGAAGCGTTGCAAAAATTCTGAAAATGACACCTAGAGTAGGAGTGGTCGATCAACACAAGTTGATTTGGATGAGTTCCCAGCGCGGAGAGGTAGGAAATTCCCCTCGAAGATGCATAACAAAATATCATCTCCTAGGTGCTTGTCTATTAGGATATTTACATATCCTACTGGGGGCATGTAAAAACTCTGCTGGTTCAGATTCCATGGATGGCATTATCACGAAATGTCAATTGCCAGGGTCTGAATTCGGCCACGGAACACCATGGATGGGATTATCTTGAAATCTCAACAGCCAGGGTTTTGGGGGTTACCATGGGCAATGCTATCTCGAAGAATCAATTGCCAGGAACCCTTGAGGATTGATGATGGGGACAAGGAATCTGATACAGAACGTGTTGAAAAGCCAATCCTAAGCTAGAATTAAAAACAAAAAGAGAGAGAAAACTCTCCAAACATATAAATCTTCTACCTCTCTTTCTTACAAAACGCACTGCGAACTGGGCCAGGGCTAAAATTATCTCAAGCATGTGTACTTTAACCACAAAGTCCAATAAACCTTAGGTTAGTTCTTATAGGCCTTAAAAACCTTTGCTAAGGACTGAGGTTGAGGCTAGACAGACCTGGATCTTGGTTGGTACTTGAGTACCTTTTAGGCCTATGGTTGGCATTCTGACCTAATCTAGGTTTCAAAAGAAAAAGTACTTATCTGAAATTATTAAGAACTTCATGGTCTAGAACAAGGGTTGAAACCATAAAATTTTGCTAAAGGACTAGTAAAAGCTAGGCTTGGGGGTATGATGAGAACCTCATCATGAACCCTAACTAGTACAATCTAATCCAAATATGTGTGAAAAGCTCCTACAAAACCCAAAGAGAGGCTTAACTCAGAGAATTCTGAGTTAAAAGATAAACAAATCATTAGGGGTAAAACTGTAATTTCACCAATGAAGTATGCAAATAGGGTAATTAAGGGTCCAAACATAGGTCAAACAAGCTTAATAAGAAGGGAAGTGGGATGATCTGATCTGAAAAGGGTTATAGCAACTTCTAGGAATTAAATGACATTCGATAACCTTAAAACAAACCTACTTTAATTCATGAGGTTCGAGGTAGGATAAAAATCAACTAAACCCTCTAAAATTCATAGAAAAATATCCCCTAGGGTTTATAACCTTCAATTTGGCCTTTGAAACCTATTTCGACCTAAAATGAGAACTATGCCCAATTAATGACTTAATTTGGGTTTTTGTGCAAATTGATCGATCAAACATGGTCCAACCTAAAATAATAATTCACCATTAAAATCCTTAGGTTCAAATTAGTATAGTACAAAAACTTGGGCCTAAGAAAAGACCATCTTGACTAACTTTACAAATTTGTCCTCTTAATTTACTTTTCGACCCTTATCTTTTGAAACCCTTGCGTTTAGGCCCCCAACTTCTCATCATTCTTTGCAGAACGGTCCTCCCTGCCACTTCTACGCAGTGCCATGCCTCTGGCGACCTTGCGCGGAGGATGGCGCCACGCAGGGCAGGGCGGCCGTCCTCTAGAACAGATAGGGGGTTCCCTGCGACGTCCTCTATCACAGGGACCCTCCCCTGCCCTCTGCCATCAACCATGCCTCTCGTGCGAATGCACGAAAGGCATGGGTATCTTCTCCGGCCACTCTCCGGCGAGGCTGGCACGTTGCCACCCTAGTCCCCTCTCTGCGCTAAGGCCTTTATAAGGAGCGGCAAGGTCTGCCGACTCCTTCAAGCTTCCTCTGACGGAGAAATACCCCCCATTTCATCTCTTCCCCCTCCGGTCAGAGCGCCTGAGCTTTTGGCGATCTTCTCCTCCTCCTCCTCGTTGCTCTGCTGCCCTACCTGCAGCAGAGTTTACTCTGCCCTATCGTCCGCGCCAAGCCGTACCAGCTGGCGCCCTCCGACCGCCTCCTCGTCGCCGTTACCCTCCTCCTGGGCATCTTCGTCCTCAGCCTCGGCAGGCACGAGCCGGGCGCTGCTCTCTCCCCCTTCGTCGAGTAAATAGGTACAAAGTTTCCTCTCTCTCTCTCCCTTGTATTTTCCCCCTACTAATTTGCCATTTCAACCACCCGACCGCCACTGTCCAACTCCATCTTCCCCATCTCCGGTCGCCTTCTCCGGCGAGGCCATCCCACTTCCACAGACCACCTCACCCCTCGCCGACTACCCCAGAAGCTCCCCCTCACTCCACTCAACCCTTTCCCCCACTCCATACACCGCCACTCACAGCCCGACCACCCCCCGAACAGACTCATTTCCGCGCACACATTCTGACCTAGGTCCACCTCCACAGGCGCTCTCGCACCTCACCGACCACCGCATTGCCTTCGTCGCACTCCAGCGAAGCTTCCCACGTTTCCTGATGTGGCTGAGAGGTCGTCATGTGCTTTCAGGTCAGAGCCCCCTCGCCGCCATTGTAAGCTGCTGTAGCTCCTTCGCTCACAGCTCCAGGCATTCTCCAGCCCAGGCACGCATCCCATGCAGCGCGGATTGCTTCTGCGAATACACCCAGACCTGCAATTGGGTCGCGAGCCTCGCAGCTGCCCCAATTGGCGTAGCTTCCTTGACCGTGGGTGCGACATCTGGAGGTGGGACTTTAGTCCCACCTCGTAAGTATGCGGCTGCGCGCCCACACTTATATTGAAAAAGTTTATCGGGTTGGTTGCCTTCGATACACAGGGGTCAGGTCCCTCTCACCTGCACGTAGCGCGCCACGCGCTCGCTTGCCCTCGCCCGCGCTCACGCTTCGTGGGTCTAGGCCAGATCTAACTACCCTACCAAGCACTCCTCGCCCGCCACCGCACGCCGGTGGGCCTGGTCTCGGGCGCACTACCCGAACCTGATTACCCGGCTCTGGGAGAGATTGCTAAGAGAGATTCTGAGAAAGAGAGAGATGCGGGGAAGGGGTAGGGGTAGGTTTTGCACTGACCACTGTGTGCGCGCAGGAAAGAAAGAAGGAAAGAAGAAGGAAGGTCAGCGGCCAGAGTAGAAAGAAGAGGAAAAGAAAAGAAGCAGAAGCAAAGAAGAAGAAAAGAGAAAGAAGGAGAAGGCAGGAAGAAAAGAGAGAAGAAGAAAGACACAGCCGCAAGGAAGGAAAGAAGAAGAAGAAGAAAGAACAAGGCAGGCTGAGGAAGAAAAAGAAGAAGATCACCACAGCCGCAAGCTAAAGAAGAAAGAAGGCAGGAAGAAAAGAAGAAAGAAGAAGAGGAAGAAGAAGAAGAAGAAGAAAGAAGGCAAAAGCCTCTGCAGCCACGGAGAAAGAGAAGAAGAGAAGCATCAGCTGAAAGAGAAGAAGAAAAGAGAGAAGAAGAATAGAGAAGAACAAGCCAAGAGAACTTTTGATCCCTCTCTCTCTCTCTTATTTTTGTAACATAATTGAGAACTTTTATACTTCTAGAATTATGGTTGCTCCCTGAGTTCGACCTCGGGAAAACTTGTACTCCAAGTAAAATAATTTGTAGTAATCTGGTAGCTGTTTTGTCATATACTACAACGATTGTAAACCATAAATAACCATCACGACGAAACAAGGCAGCAACCGTTACTATTAGGCTGCGATCGTCGATCCAAATCCATCCGTGCAATCGGATTTGTCATTTGAAGTGCAGATTTACACCATCACGATGAAACAAGGTTGCAACTGTTTGAAGTGCAGATCACCCTAATCATTTGAAGTACAGATGTGATCAGGGCCTGATTAGGGCGATCTTGGAGTTGTTGAACTCCAATCGTCGCCCTGATCACATCTGTACGGTTGGATCTTCAATCCGAGGCCTCGATAAAAAGTTTGCCCTGTCCAAGTACATAAAAGGAGACAATTAACCTCCATTTTATTCAAACTACTCTAAATGCAAGATGATACATGTTATGAAATATTTATAGCATGCAATGCAATCCTATGCTTAAGAACATGCATAAATAGACATCTTAAGTAGTGTAAACATGTTTACATCACCTAGCCTTACACCTACCCCTACAACCCATCCTAACCCTCCACCTACCCCCCTTTTAGAACCATACTTATGTGTCGTCAAAGCCATGGCACCCTTCCATGGTTGGCACCAACTTAGGTGTCCCTTAGCCGCCCATAACTACCCCCATAACACCCCTTTAGGTGGTGCCAAACACCCTCCACCTTAGGATCACCTAACCACTTCCTAAAGCCCATCCTAGCCCTACACCTAACCCCCATGCCAACCACCACTCTCCAGTTCTATAAATACCCTCCTAACTACCACCATTAAAGATATCCTTTGTTACATTTTTCTCCACCTAGATCCACCATTACCAACATCCAAGGAAGGAAGGAGAGGAGGAAGAAGATCAAGGAGACACTCTGTCTCCTTGGTGGCTTCAACTTCTTCTTCTTCCTTGTGTTATCACCAAAACAAGGAGGAAGGCCAGGCAAGGAGGGCATCTAGAGGAGGAGAAATCAAGGGTGGTCCATGCCACTCTAAGAAGGAGATTTGGAGTAGAATTCTTCCACTCTAGGAGGACCCAGGCTTGCCCCACCTAGGGCTTGCCAAAAGGAAGGAGAGCCAAGAGTCAAGAGCAAGCTTCCTTCAACCAAGGGGCAACCAGAGTTGGAGTGGAAACACTGCAACACCATCATCATCTTCTTCATAAGCATTCTTCTACATTTTTTTTTGAACTTTGTTGCATGGTAGTTTAGTGTTTTGATTTTTCTTGTTGGAGATTACAAGTAGGAATTCTTCTTAATTGTGAGTTCTCCAACTTCGCGTAAAACAAATTCCTTTTTCAAGAAGCATTCCTCTACCATTCCTTTAAATAGCTTGTGATTCTTTATTGTGACTTGTTTCTCCATTATTCCAAGCCTCCCTTAGAGTGAGTTGGAGAAACAAAGCACTTGTTGCTTTATTTCTCATAGTTAGAATTCCCACTTTCTCCACAATCGATTTGCCCTTATTTAAAAACCCTAAAAAATATATATTTCAAAACACAAAAAGAAAGTGACGTCCAAATTTCAAGTAAGTGATTTCAAATTGCATTCCTACCTCCCTTGGGGCGACCTTTACAAATTTAAAAGCGATCAAAATTGCATGTTGCAATGACTTAATTCTCAAATATTACAAATCACACATTTTCGTGATCACATATCAATTAGATTACCATCATGACATTTAATTTCCCAAGAACATCAGCACAGATTGTCTTTTGAAGCTTGTTTCCTTTTGATAATTCTTAACAAGTTTTTTTAGAAAAGGAAATGAGTGGTCTCATATATTTGACAAAATCCAATTAATGCCACGACCTCTTCTCTAATTTCCTTCCTTATTCTTCCTCTCTCTCTCCCCCTGATATTTTCTATCTGATTCTCTCTCTCTCTATCTCATTCTTTTATTCTTATATAACAGGCAGGACGGCAGGACATGAAATCATCTTCTTCCACCACACGAGGAGAGCCCTCTCTCCATGCACAGGACCGTGCCATTGACCACAACCACATCTCATCCATGTCTACGACTCCAATCGCCACCACGTCCGCTACTGCATCTCCAACATCACCACCATGTGCCATTCTCTCCCCTTCATTTAGGTCATCCGAGAACCTTCCTAGATGTCCAGAGACCGCGCCTCCTCCTCCATGATCTTCTTCTTCGTTCTCCTTTCTCTACTCCTCCGTCAAGAAGAACCCACCATCGCCTACCTCCATCCTCTCAGACACAAGGCCAACGCCGGTCTCCACCTCCTCAATAGAAGCATGCCAACCAGCCTTGCATCCACCCCCTCATGCGCATGCAAGCAGCCACTAGTGCCACTACGCACATGCCCTCAAGTGCAGCCACAGCACGGCTGGCCACCTCTGCTCGCCCACTCCTTCGCGTGCCATTAGCTAACCATCAACCTCCTCCTCCTCCTCCTCTTCTTCTTCTCTACCAATAGAGAAGAGGAACCCAAAGTCTGCCGGTTCCTCCACATGCAACCAGCATCTCCAGCCACGAAACTTTATGCCGTCGACGCCAACATGCTCCCCTCGCCCTCATGAGCACAACCACGCCTTCGATTGCAACAAACAACCGCCGTCTCACCAGGTGGAAGGCTTCACCGCTGGTGGCTTCCTTCCTTTTGACTGGCTATCGTCGGCCACCATTAGGCGTGCCACCACTATCATCAAAATGCCCTCGTTACAGTCGACCCCCTCCGAGCTTCCCGTGCCTCGCCATTGCTCCCCGTCCTCGCGTGCACAAGGGGAATAAAATCCCTTGTTTGGGTTCCAATTACTATTTACAGGAATGCCATTGCCACTCTTTCATTTTTCTAAATATTGGATATTTTATGTGGTGCATTTGGAGAACACCCCTGGCTTTTCTTGAAAATGTGATTTCAGCATATCTAGACATGATTATCTTAATCTAATGCTGATTTTGACTCAAGTTTTGGCTACATCATCAGTGAATGATTATTTCTGACTTATGCAAATTTTAACAGGCACATGCCTCCCTGTAGAAACGGCCTGCTTTCCTGTGAGTGATTTTTATTTTAATTGTTGACGATTGATTTTCCACTGCTTAATTTCTACTTCAATGACGTATTTCAACTTCAAAATGAAAACCATTTGTTCAGGCATACCTCAGCACGAGAACTTTGCGGTTGGTCAATCAACCAACTGAATGCTGAGTTTGTTTGCTAGAAGGAGGCAGGTTTGATAGAGGACAAGGCGCCCATCTCTCCCCCCGGAGGCTTGGTCGGGAGCCTGACTCCTTAAAAGGGGTTGGGTAAGGCTGGCCCTGCCGGGTCCCCATGTGCACCTAAAGAAGGGGATCAGCCTCCTAGCCACCATAGCCCCACCATCAAGGTTGCTTCAACTCCTCCAACTCCCAGGGTTGATCTTCTGAAGGACTCACCGTGACTTGCCAGGATGACAATGTAGTTGGTTTTCTTTCCCTTTCTTAAGTTTTTCCCCCCATTTTTTATGGATCATTTGATTGGAATGACCCTTGTAAATACTAGTGTTGATGCATTGCTGGCCAGTTATCAATATAAAATGTTGGGAAATTTCTATATATTGAGACTTAGTTACGATACATTCTCAAGTTACTAGCATGCCATGTGTGTGGGACTGGCTTGCCACTAAGTGTTTGTAACTTATAATAGTCGACGTCATTGTGCTTACATATCTTGTAAGGCCCTTCCCAATTAGCATCTAGCTTTCCACCTGACTCAGTCGGTTGGGATGCTGTTTGACACGAATTTCCAAGAATAGATTTTTACGTACAGCTGTAGTTGCAGAACATGTCGAATCAAACAAATTTATAGATGGGAATTTGGTAAATGCCGAGTCATTCACAGGGAGGCAAATTGGAATTCTTAAAAGCCTTTTGCACTACCTATTCTACCCTAGTGAAAGAACATAAAGAAAGACAAGATATCCACTGAATACTGAACTTTATTGCTGCTATCAAAATGTCTCACAAATCAAATATATAGCAGAGATTATAATAGGAATAAAACCATAGAAAAATAGAGGAAAGAAAGAGAGAAAGAGAGATCGCGAAGCCACTTGAGGGATGCTTGTGAGAAACTTGACAGAGCTTTAGATCCAGGGTGCCGAGAAGAAGATCGAAGAGAGTTTGGAAAGAGAGAGAGAGAGAGAGAGGATGTGGACTATGTGGTGGCTATTTTTTTCTATCTCTAGGTATCTCTGTTATCTCCAAAGGGTAGAGGCTAGGTCCTTTTATAGAAAAGTAGGTGGCTTTGAAATGAATGAATGGATACTTCATATCTAAAATAAGGAGAGATTAGTTTGAGGGGGAGGTTTTTCACTCTCTTGTGGAGTTTTTTTATTCTTCTCTTATTAAGTCTTTGTTTATCTTTAATATGAGTATCTTGTTTATTTTGTTAACACCTGAAACGTTGGCTTCGAGAGATAACCGGGTTTTATTGTTATAGCGTTGTAGTATAGCCAGTTATTGCCATCATTTCAAATATATAAATTTTTTACTCGGAAAATAAAAGAGTTCCCGAGGTCGAACTCAGGGAGCAAGTTGTATTCTAGAGATATACATGTTCTATTACAAAAAAAATAAAGAGAGAGAGAGAGAGGGAGAGAGATGAAAGTTTGAGTTCTTCTTATTTTCTTCTTTCTTTGTCTCTTTCTCTCTTTAGCTTTTGTTCGTCCTGTTCTTCTTCTGTGTTTATCTCCTTGTGGTCCTCTTCTTCTTCTGTTGTTCTTCCTTGTTCTTTTATTCTTCAGATCTTCTTCTTTCTTCTTTTCTTTTTCCTGTCAGGACGTCGTCTCTCCTTCTTTCTTCTTTTCCCTTCAGGACGTCGTCTGATTTTCCAATCAAACGACTTAAACCGCTTGTTGCTACAGTGTCTCCCTTAGCTTTCTTCTTCTTCCGCGGTCCTTCTTCTTCACCTGTGCCTACACACTTCAGAGTTTACGTCAGAGGGCAAAACCTACTCTACCCTCCCCCACCCCCGCGTCTCTCTTTCTCTGAATTCGCTCTTCGGAAGGCTCTCCCAGAGCATCCGGGTAATCGGGTACGCGGGTCGCGCCCGGGTCCAGGCCCACCGGCGTGCGTGGTGGGCGAGGAGTGCAGGTCAGTCTAAGTCGGGTCGGGTCAGGTCCGCGGGGCGTGAGCGCGGACGAGACCGGGTAACCGGGCGGGTGAAGGGGACCTCACCCCGTGAACTGAGGCGAACAGCTTAAGGCACGTTTTGCCTTTAAGCGCCCGTTCGCCTCAGTGGCTCTCCGAGGTGGGACTAAATGTCCCACCCTAATTGAGCGCCCGCAGCGGAGAAAGCAGCGGGCAATCGTGGCTTCACGCGAGGCCTTCGCCCCAGCTGCGAGCCTGGGACTCTTCCTGGAGGCGCCCCGCGCAGCCTGGGAGTCAGGCCTGGGTGAAGCGCACCTGGAGCTGCAGGTTGAAGGTGCTCCTTCCACGCAGCAATGGCGACGGCGGTCGAGACACCTGTACATAGAGGAACGGCCTCTCGGCCTAATCAGATACGCGGAGAACCTTCGCCGTGGCACGGCGAAGGTGGTGGGGGGTCTGGCAGGCGGCAGGGCGGAGCGTGAGGGTCGCCCTAGGTCAAACTGCGGGTGGAGAAGTGGGTTTGTTCGGGGGGTCTGCAGAGGGCGAGTGGTAGGACGTGAAAGGGCGGAGGTTGATCAAGGTGAGGAGGCGGAGATTCTGTGAGGGTCGGCGAGGCGTGTGGGGCTGTGGAGTGATGGGGGGGTCTCACCGGAGTTTGGCCGGAGACGAAGGGGGTGACGGTGGACAGGAGCGGTCGAGGGTTTAATCAAATAAAAGACAGTGAGGAAAAGAAAGAGGGGGAGATGGGGAGAAGTTCTGACCTAGCTACGGAGACGAAAGGGGCCGGAGCAGGGCGACAGTCGTATCGACTGTCGCCGGAGAAGAAGATGCCCAGGGGAAGGGGCGGCGGCGATCAGACAGCCGGAGAGGCGCCAGCTGGGTGCGGCGTGGCGCGGGAAGAGCGAGGGAGGGCAACCCTACAGCTGGTAGTGCGGCAGGGCGACAAGGAGGAGGAGGAGAGGCCGTCGGAGCAAGGAGGGCGTCTGTCGGAGTGGGAAGAGAGGAATTGAGGGGGTATCTCCGTCAGATCCGAGCTAGGAAGAACGGTGGAGCGACGGGGGTATTTATAGGGACCGAATCAGGGAGGAAGGCGGAGGGAGACGACGTGTCTCCCTCGCCGGAGGACACCGGAGATGGAAACCCATACCGTCCGTGCGTTCGCACGGCCGGTATGGTGGGTTACAGCGACCAGGGGGGTGTCCCTGCGACGGCTGACGACGCAAGGCACCCCCGGTTTACTTGCCAGGCTCTCCCCCTCACACTGCGCGGCGCCATGCTCCGCGCAAGGTTGCCGGAGCATGGTGCTGGCAGGTTTTGCAGGGGGGACCTGAACGCAAAGAACGAAGGAGAGTTAGGGGCCAAAATGCGAGGGTTCAAAAGTTGAGGGCCAAAAAGTAAATATATGAGGACCAAAGTGTAAAGTTGGTCAAGAAGGTTTCTTCTTAGGCTCAAGATTTTATACATGACTAATTAGGACCTAAGGAATCTGATGGTGAATTTTATTTCTAGATTAAACCTTGTTTGACTGGTCAATTTATGCAAAAACCCAAATTAAGTTATTAATTGGGTATGGTTTTCAATGTAGGTCAAGATGGGTTCCTAAGGTCAAATTGAAGGTTCTAAACCCTAGAGATTATTTTTCTATGAATTTTAGAGGGTTTATTCCATTTTTGCTTTGCCTTGAACCTCGTGAATTGAAGTGGGTTTGTTTTAGGGTTACAGATTATTATTTAGTTCCTTGGAATTGCTGTAGCCCTTGCTAGATCATCTCATCCCACTTTTATTCTTATTAAGTTGCTTTGACCTATGTTTGGACCCTGAATTACCCTGTATGCAGATTATACTGGTAAAATTGCATTTTTACCCCTTATGACTTGTTTTTTTCCTTAAACTCAGAATTCTCTGAGTTAAGCCTTTCCTTGAGTTATGTAGGAGCTTTTATCCTTTGTATTGGGTCAAAATGAGCTAATTATGGCTCATGATGAGGTTCTCATCATACCCCCATGCCTAGCTTTTGCTAGTCCCTTAGCAAAAACTTAAGGTTTCAACCCTTGTTCTAGATCATGAAGTTTTTAATAGCTTTAGATAAGTGCTTTTTTATTTGAGCATAGATTAGGTTAGAATGCTGACCATAGGCCTAAAAGGTACTCTAGTACCAATCAAGATCCAAATCTGTCTAGCCTTAGCCTCAGTCTTTAGCAAAGGTTTTTAAGGCCCACAAGAACTAACCTAAGGTTTATTGGACTTTGTGGTTAAAGCACCCGTGCTTGAAATGATTTTAGCCCTGGCTCAGTTCGCAGTGCGTTTTGTAAGAGAGAGATAGAAAGTTATTCTGTTTGGAGAGTTTTCTCTCTCTTTTTCTTTTTAGTTCTAGCCTAGGATTGGCTTTTCAACACGGTCTGTATCAGATTCCTTGCTCCCATCATCAATCCTTAAGGGTTCCTGGCAATCGATGCTTCGAGATAGCACCGCCCATGGCAACCCCCGGAACCCTGGCTATTGAGATTTCGAGATAATCCCATCCATGGTGTTCCGTGGCTGAATCCAGACCCTGGCAATTGACACTTCGAGATAATGCCATCCATGGAATCTGAATCAGCAGAGTGCTTACATGCCCCCAGTAGGATATGTAAATATCCTAAGAGACAGGCACCGAGGAGATGATATTTTGTTACGCATCTTCGAGGGGATTTCCCGCTTCTCCGCGCTGGGAACTCGTCCAAATCAACTTGTGTTGATCGGCCGCTCCTATTCTAGGTGTTCTTTTCAGAATTTTGCGACGCTTCTGCGTGATTTTGATTTTTACGCTTACTGAACTAGGCTGTGTGTGAGGTTAGGGTGCTTAGGTTACTGAGTCCCGTAAACCAAAAATTAGTTAACGAGGCCGAATACTCCCTAAGCCTTAGACCTAATACTTCAGCTTTTCATTTTCCTCAACCTCTTGAGGAGTGTCCAGATCTTAATGGGTACAAAGAGTCTATTCAAGAATGCCTAAGGTTTACGTTCTTACTAATCTCATTATGGACTTTTCAGTTGTTTTCTTGAATGAGGTCTAGAACTTAGGTTAATTCCTTAGTTCCTTACTAATGACTATCACCTTTTCTTATAATTTTGTGCTCCTTTTTCATTTTGTTTCTCTTCTCCTTCTCCTTTTATTCTTTTTCGAAAAAATTTTTTAATTTTTATGGTGTTTTTGGCATATGTGAATTTTTTTGTTTGAAACCTTTTTTTACAAGTTTTGCACTTTCATACCCCCCCATGCCTAAGATTTACAATGTCCTCATTGTAACCTAGGGGGTTCTTAGTTCATTCCTTAAGACAGAAATTTGGATGAGTGGATGGGTCGGGTTGAATTTTTGCAGACGATTTCTAATCCCAGATGCAAGCATCTGAGGTGGGGTCGGCTGTCTACAAGGGTGAACCTCAAGTGCAAAAAGGTGTCAGAACAAGTTTCAGGTTTTCAAAGAGAATGACGGGCTGCCTCCCGTTAAGCGCTGAGTTTTACGCCATCGGCTGGGCGCAATAAGCTCAAGGGGAAAGGAGGATATAAGATGCTTCAGCCAAATCAGTAGAAGTTACATCAATGAACGGCTTGAGTCTCTGACCGTTCACGATGAAAGGTTCAGAATCGTGGCTGAGTGGACTGATTTCGATTGCTCCATTTCCAAAAACCTGTCGGACCAAATATGGTCCGACCCACTTGGATCTCAGTTTTCCTGGGAAGAGTTTTAGTCGGGCATCAAAGAGTAGGACCTTTTGACCAGGATGAAAGATCTTTCTCGAGATGTGTTTGTCGTGGAAGGCTTTAACCCGCTCCTTGTAGATTTGCGAGTTCTCGTACGCGTCTAGGCGTAATTCATCGATCTCGCTGATTTAGAGTTTTCTGTGGGTCCCAGCCTTGGAAAGATCTAGATTACAGTTTCGTACTGCCCAATAGGCTTTATGCTCCAGTTCTACGGGAAGGTGGCATGCCTTTCCGTACACCAGTCTAAAGGGAGACATGCCCAATTGGGTCTTGTGGGCGGTCCTATAGGCCCACAATGCTTCCGGAAGTCGGGACGACCAGTCCTTCCTGTCAGGTCGAACAGTGACTTGCAGGATTTTCTTGATCTCCCGATTAGACAGCTCAGCTAGACCATTAGTTTGGGGGTGGTAAGGAGTAGAGATTCGGTGAGACACCCCGTATTTGGTCATCAGTGACCTAAACTGAGCATTTGTGAAATGGGTCCCCCCATCAGAGATTATTGCACGAGGAATCCCGAACCTTGAGAAAATGTTTTGATGAATGAATTTGAGAATGATTTTGTGATCACAGGTTCGGGTCGGTATGGCTTTGATCCATTTGGACACGTAGTCCACAGCCAACAGAATGTATTCGAAACCATCCGAAACAGGAAAGGGGCCCATAAAATCAATCCCCCAAACATCAAAGATTTCGCATACTAGAATCGGTTGCATAGGCATCATGTCGCGATGGCTCATGTTGCCCAAAGTCTGGCAACGACTGCATGCCTTGCAGTGATTGTATGCGTCTTTGAACAGTGTGGGCCAGTAAAAGCCGCACTGGAGGACTTTTGATGCGGTTTTATGCCCGGCGAAATGGCCACCGCATTCCTGGTCATGGCAGAAAGAGAGGATATTGTTGAATTCCCCTTCCGGGACACATCTCCAGATAATCTGATCGGCACCTATGCGGAAGAGGTACGGGTCTTCCCAAATGTAATACTTGGCATCGGAGCGTAATTTGTCCTTCTTGGCCTTCGGCCAATCGGACGGGATCTGATGAGATGCCAAGTAATTTACTACATTAGCAAACCATGGAAGGCTAGTACCAATAGTCAGCAGGTGCTCATCGGGAAAATGCTCAGTGATGGGTCCGGGAGGGTCAATTATTTCAGAAGGAAGACGGGACAAGTGATCAGCTACCACATTTTGCTTTCTCGCTTTGTCACGAATCTCAAGGTCGAATTCTTGCAACAGCAAGATCCATCGGATTAATCGAGGTTTCGCGTCCTTCTTTGCAAGGAGATGCCTCACAGCCGTGTGATCCGAGTATATGATGACACGGGAACCCAGAAGGTACGATCTGAATTTTTCTAGGGCAAATACTACAGCTAGCAGCTCTTTCTCAGTAACCGTATAGTTACGCTGAGCCTCATCGAGTGTTTTGCTGGCATAGTAAATGACCACAGGTTTCCCGTCAATTTTCTGCCCCAAAACCGCTCCTACAGCGAAGTCGGATGCATCGCACATGATCTCAAAGGGTTGAGACCAATCAGGGGACTGTAGGATCGGGGCTTGGGTGACTCGGTCATGCAGGATTTCAAATGCTTGAGTGCATTCCTTGGAAATTTCGAAAGGAACATCCTTGGAGAGAAGAGTGGTCAGGGGGCGCGCGATTTTTGAAAAATCAGGGATAAATCGTCGATAAAAATCGACATGCCCTAAAAAGGAACGGATGTCCCTGATCGAGCTAGGCATAGGAAGGTGAGAAATCAGATTAACCTTAGCTCGATCCACTTGGATACCTTTCTCCGAAATTGAGTGTCCCTGGACAATTCCCTCAGGCACCATGAAATGGCTCTTTTCCCAGGAAAGAACCAAATTCACATCGATGCACCGCCTGAGTATCTGGACCAAGTGTTGGAGGCAATCGTCAAATGATGCTTCGAAAACTGAAAAGTCATCCATGAAGACTTCCAGATAATCACCTACCATATCTGAGAATATGGCAAGCATGCATCGCTGAAAAGTAGCGGGTGCATTGCAAAGACTGAAAGGCATCCTTCGGAAAGCGTATGTTCCGAAGGGGCAGGTGAACGTGGTCTTTTCTTGGTCCTCAGGATGGATTGCCACCTGGTTATAATCGGAGTACCCGTCAAGAAAGCAGAAGAACCTATTTCCCGCAAGTTTTTCGAGAATTTGATCAATGAAGGGTAGTGGGAAATGGTCCTTCTTCGTGGAGGAATTGAGTCGGCGGTAATCTATACAGACTCTCCATGAGTTGGCTAATCGGGTAGGAATGATTTCTCCGGTCTCAGTTGTTATAGTGGTGAGTCCTGCCTTCTTGGGCACGACCTGAATTGGGCTCACCCAACGACTATCGGAGATCGGGTAGATGATTCCGGCGTCTAACCGCTTGATGATCTCCTTTTTCACGACCTCCTGCAGATTGGGGTTTAAGCGTCTCTGCATTTCACGAGAAGGTCGTGTGCCCTCTTCCGAATAGATATGATGAGTACAATAAGAGGGACTTATTCCAGTCAAATCATCGAGGGTCCACCCGATGGCTCTGCGATGTTGCTGGAGGACAACAATCAGACGGGATTCCTGTTCAGGACTGAGGTTGGAATTGATAATCACAGGAAAGGTCTGGTTAGAACCCAAAAAGATGTATTTCAAGTGAGCAGGAAGGGGTTTCAGTTCGAGGATGGGGTTATCAGCAACAGCGGGTGGTTCAGTATAGATGTGAGGTTCAAGGGTGGGAGTTACTGGGTTGTTCATATCTGGATTCGACTCCTCTGTTTGCGGGTCAAGATCCTTCTGTGGTTGATGAGGCATAATCGAGTTATTCTGGAAGTGTGATTCATCAACCAAAGTCCTGATGTCACAAATTTGTTCGATGACACCGCAATTAATTCCTTGTTGGGCCTTAAATATATCAATTTTCAGTGTTTGATCTCCAAACTTAAGCTCTATTTGTCCCTCCTCACAGCTGATGTTGGCTCTAGCAGTAGCCAAGAAGGGTCTCCCTAGAATGATTGGTGTATCCCTAGGGTTCTCAGGTGCGTCCATATCTAAGACTATAAAGTCCACTGGAAAATAGAAATCCCGCACTCTTACGATAACATCCTCGAGAATCCCTTTTGGTGACTTTATAGATCGATCTGCTAATTGTAATGTCACCTCGGTTGGTTTTAGCTCAGATTCTTCTAGATGGTCAAGTAAGGATGTGGGTATCAGGTTTATGGATGCACCCAAGTCCAACAATGCTCTATCAAATTGGGTACCACCTATCTTGCAGGAAATCAGGGGAGTACCAGGATCTTTTGCCTTGGGTGGGAGTCTACTGAGGATTACAGAGCTGGCTTGCTCTGACAGAACAATTGGGCTCCCTCCTTTGGTTCGCGGCTTACGCTGGGGTGTACATATATTCTTTAGAAATCGTGCGTAAGCTGGTACGTGGCGGATTGCATCCATCAAGGGGATGTTTATGTGGACCTGCTCAAAGAGCTTGACCAGGTCCTCCTCAGGGGCCACGGGTTTGGTGGTCTTCTTTCCCTTGGTCAAGGCCTCGGGAAACGGGATCTTGGTTGGTTCTTCTAGGATAGGTCCAGGTTGTGGATATGGAACAGCGGTTTCTTGGATAACTATCCTAGGGTCATGGTTATCAGGCTTGGAGTGGTTTGGATAATGCGGGTCTTGAGTTGTTTTACCACTACGTGTTGTTACAGAATTTAATCCGGCCTGATTTTGGTTTGGGTTTGGTAAGAGGGGTGGCTGCTGCTGAAATCCCGCATAAGAAGTTGAAGCTTCCATCTCGTCTGGAGATGGAGCAGTAGGGGCCTGATAAATCCATTGTGCGTGGCCTAAATTTGGATTCATAACGCGCTTCTGGGTTGGCACGTTATTTGGGTTAGGAAGAGGTTGGGAAGGGAGTGTGCCTGGCTGGCGAGAATTTGCCAACTGGGCCAGTTGAGTTTTAACTTCTGTAAGTTCGTCCTTGTGCTGTTTTTGAATAGCCGCATTCGTTTTTTGAATGTCAGCCAGAGTCTGAAGGATTAGGGACATTTGATCCTGATTTGGCCCTGATGGATAAGTAGGGTTGGGCCGAGGCTGAGGCGGCTGGTAATGACAAGAGGGCTGTGGGCGGGACTGAAAAGGTGGTCTTTGGGTTTGGGAATTTCCCGCCCACTGAAAATTGGGATGGTTTCGCCATCCAGGGTTGTAAGTGTTAGAGAATGGGTCGTTCTGGATGGCGTTGAGGTCCTCGCAGGTCTGAGGAACCTCCTGAGAATCAGGGAAAAGGGGAATGGAGTTCCCCCGGCTGGTGTAGAAAGGATCGGATGATCCTCCGATCCAAGAATCCGATGGGGATGGATATGGATCCATCCTAGGGGAAGATCGGTGGAGGATGTTTTGCATAGTCTCCTGTGTGGAAGGAGGTTGTGCAAAGGAGTTACGCGCGGAGGTGGCTCGCTGCAAGTGCTGAGTCAGCTCATCCACCTTCTTTTCAATGATTGAGACCTTGTCCAATCGACTGGCCATTAATTCCAGGTCAACTGATGCGGACAGGCCCTGCGTCTCATGTGCTCCCTTAAGATTCGTCACTGCGCGGGTATTCGTCCTGTCGAATAATCCCATGGAGTCATTGTTAATGGAGTTCTCGCACATGTTTTCGAGAATCTCCCATACGGTGTCTTCATGTTGACCCATGATGTTTCCTCCGCAAGTTGCATTGACGAAAAGGCGGATGTCCTCACGGAGTCCCTGGTAAAAAGATTGGACTTGTTCCCATTTAGGAACTCCGTGATGGGGGCACTTTCTCATGAGATCCTGAAAATGATCCCATGCCTCATGGAGAGGTTCTCCTGATTGTTGAGTGAAGTGTGTAATCTGATGGCGCAAGGTGTTGGTCCGACCAACGGGGAAAAACTTTTTCAAAAACTCGGATTGAAGTTCTTCCCAAGTGTTGATCGGCCGGGTCTGAGTTTGATACCAATGGGCGGCCTTGTCCATAAGAGAAAAGGAGAACATCTTCATGAGAAGAATATCCCGATTTTGCGCATCTGATCCAAAAGTGTGGGCCAGATGCTTTAGCTGTTTGATGTGCTGGAAGGGATCTTCAGAATTAAGCCCATGGAATTTAGATATAGCATGAATCATATTGGGCTTTAATTCGGAATCAGGTCCTCCAGTCGGGATTCTGACTCGAGGCTCAATGGCCACCGCAGCAGGATTGTAGTGGTCCCGCATCATAGGACGCTGTGGTGGGTGCACGAAGTTTTGGAAGAGGTCATTGAGTCGCTGGAGCTGGTGTTCCAGATTATTTTCTTCCTCAACTGGCTGAGCCATGATGGAGGAAGAAGAAGAACTTGGTTCTGAATTAGAAGAGAGAATAATGTGAGGGTGTTGCTGCGCAAACACGGGCGTCGAGGATTGGCCTTGACGAGAGCGAATTTCTAAAGGAGGTCTTAAGGGTGGTCTTAAGGACCTCCTTCCGTACATGCACTGTTGGAAGAGGTAAGTTTAGAAGGTGCTGGACCCAATCAAGACACCCAAAAAATGTGTTGGGTGACTATAGAGGTGCGGGGCAGATGGACCCCTTGATCAGAAAGATCGTCCACCTGAGAATTACCTGGGCAGCCAGAGAGGGAGAGTCCCGTGAAGACCCCTACACGGTAGAGCGTCCCCACGGGTTACAGGGTTTCCCCCACCCGACCTCTCTTGTCACTGCGGTTCCAGGTAGACCAGAATGGGGATCTTGACCTCTTAAGTCTACCAATTTAAAGATCAGGGTGCTTAAGGTTTCACTTGAACTTTAGTCTTTTAAGTGCAGAGAGTGACCTAATTTAAGGTTGGTTGACCCAAGGGGTCAACTTTACCTCTTGTTTTCTTTGAGAGCTTTTAGGTCTTGTCTTTTAGGGTTCAAGTGTTTAGAGAGCCAATTGTTTTAGGTTTTCTTTTGAATAGGTATTTTCAATCAATGGTTTAGTCACACTTCTTTTGGATTTTCTCCATTCTTGATTTAAGTAGTGTGTCTCTAAAACCCTAATGTTGAATCTTATGTTGGCTCTACTTGGTCCAGTTAGTTCTTTGTTGGGTAATTAGGGCTCAAGCAAGAATGTGTTAGCCCTTAAATACCCTTAATAGTGTGCAGGACTAATGAGTTGAAAACATGCAACTCTTTATGGTTACTAAGTATGGAAGACAGGTTAGCCCTATATTGCTTGTTCTTTTCTTTTCTTCCTCTTTAGAGTTTAGGGGTTAATAGCGAGAGGAAAAATTTACCTGTCCTTGGAGTGATTGTCGTGTGGTTGCTTGTTGATGAGAACCTCATCATGAGCCATAACTAGCTCATTTTGACCTAATACAAAGGATAAAAGCTCCTACATAACTCAAGGAAAGGCTTAACTCAGAGAATTCTGAGTTTAAGGAGAAAACAAGTCATAAGGGGTAAAAATGTAATTTTACCAGTATAATCTGCATACAGGGTAATTCAGGGCCCAAACATAGGTCAAAGCAACTTAATAAGAATAAAAGTGGGATGAGATGATCTAGCAAGGGCTACAGCAATTCCAAGAAACTAAATGATAATCTGTAACCCTAAAACAACCCACTTCAATTCACGAGGTTCGAGGCAAAGTAAAAATAGAATAAACCCTCTAAAATTCATAGAAAAATAATCTCTAGGGTTTAGAACCTTCAATTTGGCCTTCAGAACCCATTTTGACCTACATTGAGAACCATGCCCAATTAATAACTTAATTTGGGTTTTCGCATAAATTGACCGGTCAAACAAGGTCTAATATAGAAATGAAATTCACCATCAGATTCCTTAGGTCCTAATTAGTTATGTATAAAAACTTGAGCCTAAGAAGAAACCTCCTTGACCAACTTTACACTTTGGTCCTCATATATTTACTTTTTGGCCCTCAACTTTTGAACCCTCGCATTTTGGCCCCTAACTCTCCTTCGTTCTTTGCGTTCAGGTCCCCCCTGCAAAACCTGCCAGCACCATGCTCCGGCGACCTTGCGCGGAGCATGGCGCCGCGCAGGGTGAGGGGGAGAGCCTGGCAAGTAAACCGGGGGTGCCCTGCGTCGTCAGCCGTCGCAGGGACACCCCCCTGGTCGCTGTAACCCACCATACCGGCCGTGCGAACGCACGGACGGTATGGGTTTCCATCTTCGGCGTCCTCCGGCGAGGGAGACACGTCGTCTCCCTCCGCCTTCCTCCCTGATTCGGTCCCTATAAATACCCCCGTCGCTCCACCGTTCTTCCCAGCTCGGATCTGATGGAGAAAACCCCCAACTTTCCTCTCTTCTCACTCCGGCAGACGCCCACCAGCTCCGGCGGTTCTTCCTCCTCCTCCTCTTCGCTCTGCCGCAATACCAGCAGCAGAGACTTCCTCCCCTGCTCTTCCCGCGCCACGCCGTACCCAGCTGGCGCCTCTCCAGCCCTCTCCTCGCCGCCGCCCCTTCCCCTGGGCATCTTCTTCTCCGGCGACAGTCGATACGACTGTCGCCCTGCTGCTCCCCCTTCGTCCCTGCAAGTAAGTTAGAACTACTTCCCTTCCTCTCCTCTTTCTTTCCCCGGTTTCAATTTGTTCAATTAAGCCCTCGACCGACCCTGACCATCGTCACCCCCTTCGTCTCCGGCCACCCTCCGGCGAGATGCCCCCATCGCTCCACAGCCTCACACGCCTCGCCGACCCTCACCGAACCTCCGCCTCATCACACTGAGCACCCCCCACCCCTCCACTGCCACTCCACACCTCCGTAACGCTCCCCCAAACAAACCCATTTCTCCGATTGCAGTCCAACCTAGGGCTGCCGCCAGACACCACCTTGCGGCTTGCCGCACAGCTCCACACCTTCGCCGTGCCACGGCGAAGGTTCCCCAGTAGTTTGATCAGGCCGAGAGGCCATATTCGTGTCCGACAGGTTCTGAGGCTCGACCGCCATTAACGCCACATTGAAGCAGCTTCTCCCGCGCTCCAGGCTTGAGGACTCCAGGTCTCTAGCTGCTGCGGATTACGGAGACTCCTGCGAAGGCAGCCAGCCAGCAACCGACGCAAATCGAAGCTGCAGCTGCAGAAGCAAGGCCGCGGTCTTCCAGCAGGCGCGCGCGAGGAGAGGCCTCCGTTTAGTCCCACATCGGTAAGCCTCACAACTCTTTCACCCTTTAAATTGTTTTTGTGAATAAGCCTTACTGCCTCAGCACACGGGGTGAGGTCCCCTTCACCCGCCCGGTTACCCGGTCTCGTCCGCGCTCACGCCCCGCGGACCTGGCCCGACCCGACTTAGACTGACCTGCACTCCTCGCCCACCACACACGCCGGTGGGCCTGGACCCGGGCGCGACCCGTACCCGACTACCCGGCAGCTCTGGGAGAGCTTTCCCAAGAGTGGCTTCTGTGAGAGAGAGAGACGCGGGGGGGAGGGTAGAGTAGGTTTTGCCCTCTGACGTAAACTCTGAAGTGTGCAGGCACAGGTGAAGAAGAAGGACCGCGGAAGAAGAAGGAAGCTGAGGGAGACACTGTAGCAACAAGCGGTTTAAGTCGTCTGATTGGAAAATCAGACGACGTCCTGAAGGGAAAAGAAGAAAGAAGGAGAGACGACGTCCTGACAGGAAAAAGAAAAGAAGAAAGAAGGAGATCTGAAGAACAACAGAAGAAGGCGAGGCAGAGGAGAACACAAAAGAACAAGGGAAGAACTGAAAGAAGAAGAGCACGAGAAGAAGATCTGAAGAAAAAGAAAAGAAGAAAGAAGGAGATCTGAAGAACAACAGAAGAAGGCGAGGTAGAGGAGAACACAAAAGAACAAGGGAAGAACTGAAAGAAGAAGAGCACGAGAAGAAGATCTGAAGAAAGGAAAAGAAGAAAGAAAGGAAAAGAAGAAGAACAGGACCGCTCTGCAGAAGAAAAAGGAAGAGCAGGAACAGCTGAAAGAAGAAGAAGAACATCACCACTGCAGATAAAGAAGAAGAAGATAACAGAAGATCTGAGACGAGGAGAAGCAAAGAGAAAAGAAGAAAAGACAACAAATTCTTTCTCTCTCTTTCTTTATTTTTGTAAAAGAAACTTGTACCCCTAGAATACAACTTGCTCCCTGAGTTCGACCTCGGGAACTCTTTTATTTTCCGAGTAAAAAAATTTATATATTTGAAATGATGGCAATAACTGGCTATACTACAACGCTATAACAATAAAACCCGGTTATCTCTCGAAGCCAGCGTTTCACTTGTCTTCTTGATTTCCTGTAGCTGCACAAAAGAGGGGAGATTATCAGAAATTAAAAAGAAACAGGAATGTTTACCTCTACAATAGCCGTTGCTCCTCGGCAGCGGCGCCAAATGAAACGTTGGCTTCGAGAGATAACCGGGTTTTATTGTTATAGCGTTGTAGTATAGCCAGTTATTGCCATCATTTCAAATATATAAATTTTTTACTCAGAAAATAAAAGAGTTCCCGAGGTCGAACTAAGGGAGCAAGTTGTATTCTAGAGATATACATGTTCTATTACAAAAAAAATAAAGAGAGAGAGAGAGAGGGAGAGAGATGAAAGTTTGAGTTCTTCTTCTTTTCTTCTTTCTTTGTCTCTTTCTCTCTTTAGCTTTTGTTCTTCCTGTTCTTCTTCTGTGTTTATCTCCTTGTGGTCCTCTTCTTCTTCTGTTGTTCTTCCTTGTTCTTTTGTTCTTCAAATCTTCTTCTTTCTTCTTTTCTTTTTCCTGTCAGGACGTCGTCTCTCCTTCTTTCTTCTTTTCCCTTCAGGACGTCGTCTGATTTTCCAATCAGACGACTTAAATCGCTTGTTGCTACAGTGTCTCCCTTAGCTTTCTTCTTCTTCCGCGGTCCTTCTTCTTCACCTGTGCCTGCACACTTCAGAGTTTACGTCAGAGGGCAAAACCTACTCTACCCTCCCCCACCCCCGCGTCTCTCTTTCTCTGAATTCGCTCTTCGGAAGGCTCTCCCAGAGCATCTGGGTAATCGAGTACGCGGGTCGCGCCCGGGTCTAGGCCCACCGGCGTGCGTGGTGGGCGAGGAGTGCAGGTCAGTCTAAGTCGGGTCGGGTCAGGTCCGCGGGGCGTGAGCGCGGACGAGACCGGGTAACCGGGCGGGTGAAGGGGACCTCACCCCGTGAACTGAGGCGAACAGCTTAAGGCACGTTTTGCCTTTAAGCGCCCGTTCGCCTCAGTGGCTCTCCGAGGTGGGACTAAATGTCCCACCCTAATTGAGCGCCCGCAGCGGAGAAAGCAGCGGGCAATCGCGGCTTCACGCGAGGCCTTAGCCCCAGCTGCGAGCCTGGGACTCTTCGCGGAGGCGCCCCGCGCAGCCTGGGAGTCAGGCCTGGGCGAAGCGCACCTGGAGCTGCAGGTTGAAGGTGCACCTTCCACGCAGCAATGGCGACGGTGGTCGAGACACCTGTACACAGAGGAATGGCCTCTCGGCCTAATCAGATACGCGGAGAACCTTCACCGTGGCACGGCGAAGGTGGTGGGGGGTCTGGCAGGCGGCGCGGCGGAGCGTGAGGGTCGCCCTAGGTCAAACTGCGGGTGGAGAAGTGGGTTTGTTCGGGGGGTCTGCAGAGGGCGAGTGGCAGGACGTGAAAAGGCGGCGGTTGATCAAGGTGAGGAGGCAGAGATTCTGTGAGGGTCGGCGAGGCGTGTGGGGCTGTGGAGTGATGGGGGGGTCTCGCCGGAGTTTGGCCGGAGACGAAGGGGGTGACGGTGGACAGGAGCGGTCGAGGGTTTAATCAAATAAAAGACAGTGAGGAAAAGAAAGAGGGGGAGATGGGGAGAAGTTCTGACCTAGCTACGGAGACGAAAGGGGCCGGAGCAGGGCGACAGTTGTATCGACTGTCGCCGGAGAAGAAGATGCCCAGGGGAAGGGGCGGCGGCGATCAGAGGGCCGGAGAGGCGCCAGCTGGGTGCGGCGTGGCGCGGGAAGAGCGAGGGAGGGCAACCTGAAAGTTCCCTACTAGTAGGGGTGACGTAATAATATGCGGAAATAAAATATAAAGCAATCTCACAAAAATCAATCGCACAATGTACACAGGTATTTTTAGGTGGAAACCCAAACCGGGTGAAAACCACCACCTAACCCTCTCGAGTTAGGATTTTCCGATCAACCAAGTTGATCAAAATCCACTAAACGAATCACTTTAAACGAGGGTGATTCAACCTCAGTACAACCACGCTACAAGTACGAGGGTAGCGTTCCTCAACCCCTTCTCTCCACGAGAAGGATTTTGTCCCACGAAGGAGACAGGAATTCGCAAAGCGAATACCCAACAAAATAACAAAGGTAAAATAAAACAACAAACCTATAGAGCCAACAAAGTAATAAACCTAAGCTTCTATAGGATTTAGGAAACTCCCCTTTGCAAGGAGTGCGTCGACGATGACGCGGTGCATGAGCCACGCGACGGCGCAACTTCGCTCTCGTGAACTACGGCGGGAGAGCGGGTGCGCAACAGCTTGATGCTCTCAAGAGAATGGTGCTTGAGCTTGGAGAGCAAGAGCTAGCTAGGACACAAGAGAGTGGAAAGTGTAATACAAATTGTTTCTTGTGTATCTTGGTCTCTCTAGGTGTGTGTCTTGTGTTGCAAAGGCTCCCCTCTATTTATAGAGGCCTTAGGAAGGCTTTGGAAGGCTTGGAAAAGCTTCCATAGCCGTTGGGTGCAAAGCCCAAGTGAATCAGGCCGAAATCAGGACAATGATTGCATTTGACAGGGTCATCAAACGTCTAACTATGGCATCAGACGTCTGGAAGGCCACTTTAAGACGTCTGATTCCAAGGTCAGACGTCTGATTCTATGCGGGTTTCTCCCTGACTTGAATCAGATCTAAACAGGGTTTTTGCGCAAGTCCATCAGACGACATACAGGACGTCTGGAAACCTACTTTTACTGTGGGAATTGATTTCCAAACGTTGCAACGGCTAGAAAATCTCTGAGAAGAGATTTTGGGTCAGCCGAGGCAAAACGGTCATTTATCAGACGTCTGGAAAGGCCTATGGACGTCTGATAAGGCTCTAACGGTCATATTCTTGAGTGTCTGGTAAGCCAGCCAACGGTCCACTAATTGGACGTCTGGCAAATCCATCAGACGTCTTCTAAGACGTCTGGTATAAGGTCTGGACGTCTGATTTCATCAGACAGAACTACCTACGTCCAGCCTAACAATTATCAGACGTCTGAAACAACATTCAGACGTCTTAAAATACATTATCAGACGTCTGATTTGGGAATTAGACGTCTGGAAAGTCTGTTTGAACCCTATATTGGTTTTCTAAGTATTCTACAGAAAACCTAAGTATCCTAGGGTTGTGCCGGTGTTCCTAGGACTACTGTTAGGGTTCTTTGAGGCTCTTTAATAGAAATATCTAAGGAAATAAAGAGCAACAAACGAAAAATACAACAAGAACAAAAGAAGGAAATCTATCCTATTCTTCATTTCCTTCTATCTTCAATCTTTCGCTCCACGCGAACCTCCTCTGTTTTCCGTCAAGCTCCTCCAATCCGTCCTGGATGCGAGCTCGAACTCCGTTCTAAACATGTCCACATTTGCAATTGACCTGAAATCTAGGACTCAAATTGCAAATGTTAAATAACACGTGTTTTGTTATTATCAAAACAAATGATCGTGGTGCTCTAGCACCAACACAACCCTGCAGCTGGTAGTGCGGCAGGGCGACAAGGAGGAGGAGGAGAGGCCGCCGGAGCAAGGAGGGCGTCTGTCGGAGTGGGAAGAGAGGAATTGAGGGGGTATCTCCGTCAGATCCGAGCTGGGAAGAACGGTGGAGCGACGGGGGTATTTATAGGGACCGAATCAAGGAGGAAGGCGGAGGGAGACGACGTGTCTCCCTCGCCGGAGGACGCCGGAGATGGAAACCCATACCGTCCGTGCGTTCGCACGGCCGGTATGGTGGGTTACAGCGACCAGGGGGGTGTCCCTGCGACGGCTGACGACGCAGGGCACCCCCGGTTTACTTGCCAGGCTCTCCCCCTCACCCTCCGCGGCGCCATGCTCCGCGCAAGGTCGCCGGAGCATGGTGCTGGCAGGTTTTGCAGGGGGGACCTGAACGCAAAGAACGAAGGAGAGTTAGGGGCCAAAATGCGAGGGTTCAAAAGTTGAGGGCCAAAAAGTAAATATATGAGGACCAAAGTGTAAAGTTGGTCAAGAAGGTTTCTTCTTAGGCTCAAGTTTTTATACATGACTAATTAGGACCTAAGGAATCTGATGGTGAATTTTGTTTCTAGATTAAACCTTGTTTGACTGGTCAATTTACGCAAAAACCCAAATTAAGTTATTAATTGGGTATGGTTTTCAATGTAGGTCAAGATGGGTTCCTAAGGTCAAATTGAAGGTTCTAAACCCTAGAGATTATTTTTCTATGAATTTTAGAGGGTTTATTCCATTTTTGCTTTGCCTTGAACCTCGTGAATTGAAGTGGATTTGTTTTAGGGTTACAGATTATTATTTAGTTCCTTGGAATTGTTGTAGCCCTTGCTAGATCATCTCATCCCACTTTTATTCTTATTAAGTTGCTTTGACCTATGTTTGGATCCTGAATTACCCTGTATGAAGATTATACTGGTAAAATTGCATTTTTACCCCTTATGACTTGTTTTTTTCCTTAAACTCAGAATTCTCTGAGTTAAGCCTTTCCTTGAGTTATGTAGGAGCTTTTATCCTTTGTATTGGGTCAAAATGAGCTAGTTATGGCTCATGATGAGGTTCTCATCAACACCAAAACACAGAAAAGAGATGGAACTAGGGTCCAACAATCTCCCCTTTTTTTATGTTGACAAAACAAACAAGAACTCATATTAAAGATAAACAGAGACTTAATAAAAGAAAAATAAAAAAAAACTCCACAAGAGAGTGAAAAACCTCCCCCTCAAACTAAGCTCTCCTTATTTTAGATATAAAGTATCCATTCATTCATTTCATTTCTCCCCCTTTTTGTCAACCAAGCAAAAAAAAAAAAAGAGCAAATACCATAAAGTATGACATTATCAAACAAGCTCACATTATCAAACGTAGCATCAAGTTTCATAACATGATAAAATTCTTGACACAAAAGAAATATTAAGAGTCATACAAGCAACAACAAGCTTACATACTTAAAAACTAAACTAATTTCTACGACATTTTCTAATAAGTGGTTGTTCATCCTCATCATTGCCGTTGTCATTGTCATTGTCATCATCGTCGTTGTTGTCATTATCATCATCATCGTTGTTGCCGTCGTCATCATCATCATCGTCTTCTTCATATGAAACATTTTCTTCATCTTTCGTGTCTTCTTCTTCCTCATCTTCATGGATAATAGGTTCTTTTTCTGCTACTAGAGAAGAAACAAAAGATGGATCTTGGAAGTGTTTCTATCTTCTTTCACTGTATTTCAGAGGTGCTTTTGGTTGAGTCTGCTTCCTTTGTTTAGTTTGTTGAGTGGAAGGATAAAGGGCAAATAGTAAATAAAATTTCAACTAATATTATTTGCTTTGAGTGCAAGATAAAGGGCAAATAGTAATATTTTTAGGGGGAGCTTATATTGAGGGGGAGGATTAAAATGAAAAAAATTTCCTTCATATAACATTGCTAAAAATTATTTTATCTATTTGCAAGATAGTTTTGTCAACACCAAAATGGGGGAGATTGTTGGAACCTTATTCTACATCTTGTTTTGGTGTTAACAAAATTATTATGGATTAATGTTTGCAATTGAGTGTTTTTCAGATTTAGGTGAAGATCAAGGCAAACAGGAAGTGATGGAGGCATGATGATGAGAAAGAGAAGATGATGACAAGGAGGAGGCAAGATGACAAGGATGAGTCGAAGTGAAGAAGATCATTTTCTACCTTTAGTTTTTTTAGTTTAGACTTTTTATTTATAGAATGTATGCCTCTTAACAAAGGAATGTAACTTAGATCGTAAAAATAATTAGAGATAAATTAGGATTAATATTGTGATCATTTTCAAAGAACGTAATTGATTAAATCACTTAAAAAAGGTACTTGTTAACCCACAAGTACCAGTACTAAAGTTTAGTATCGATACATGTGAGTTACAGGTTTGGGTTTTGTCAAGAAACAAACCTGTACCCTGCAAGTACCAGTACTCATGATCAGTGCCGATACTGGAGGTAACGAGTACCGGTACTCATACTCATCATGAGTACCGGTACAAGTGGGTTACAGATTTGTGTTAAGAGTTTGAAACCCAAATCTAGAAGCAACGAGTACCGGTACAGGTACTTTAGTGCCAGTACCAGCTAGCCGTTGGCTAAATTCTGAATGGCAGAAATATTAATTCCAACAATATGAACGTTGGGAATTAAATCCCAACGTCTAGTAGACGAGTATCCTAGGTCCTAAACTCTATAAAATGACCCTAGGACTCTTTGTTTGCACACAAGAGACACAAGAAAAGAGAAGAGAAAAATTCTAGAGCTATATTACATTTTTCCACCACATATTCAAGAGAAGGAATAGTTTGCTGCTCTCAATCTCTCTATGCTTTTGCAAACACTTCAACGGCATGTTTTTAACACGCATCTACGAAGCGATTCACGCTCATTCTAGGCTATCAAATTGGTATCAAAGCGGGTAGCAAGAAGAAGTAAAAACTCTTGCTCGCAATGGCATCAACCTCAAGGCACACGGAAGGACAATCGTCGACCCGTCCTCCCTATTTTGATGGGATGGACTATGGATATCGGAAGAGGAGGATGCAAATCTTCCTCAAAGCCATGGATGAAGATTCGTGGACTCTCATTCAAGAGAGGTACATGGATCCGGAACTGCTGGAAGGAGTTGAATGGACAGCTGAGCAAAAGAAAAAGATTGCAAGAAACGCGAAGGCGATGAACGCACTCTATTGTGCGTTATCAAGGGAAGAGTTCAACCGGATCTCCGCATGCGAGTCCGCCTACGAGATATGGAATACTCTGCAAATCACCTATGAAGGTACGAGTAAGGTTAAAGAAACACATATTTCTATTCTAATAGAAAGTTATGAGTGTTTCAAGATGCAAAAAGGTAAAACAATCAAAGGGATGTACACAAGATTTGGAGAGATCGTGAATCCAATGAAGAATCTTGGAGTAAAGCTAAAGGAGGAGCAGCTTGTAAGGAAAATCTTAAGATCCCTTACAAGCGATTGGTCTCCAAAGACCACAGCCACCCAAGAGGCAAAAGATCTTTCTACTCTCTCCTTAGATGAGTTAATTGGAAGCCTCATGGCATATGAAGTCCAGTTGGAAAATATGAAGAAGAATGAAGAAAAATCCATAAGCAAGAAAAAAGAGCTTGCTTTCAAAGCTTTAAAGGAGGTATCAGACTTTGATGACTCCAATTCCGATGAAGAAGAGAAGCTTTCTCTTCTAACGAGAAGATTCAGAAGATTCATCCGAAAATAAGGTAAGAAAGTCAATAAATTTTCAAATGACATTATTTGTTTTGAGTGCAAGAAGAAGGGGCACGTATGAAAAAATTATCCAATGATTAAGAAGAAGAAGAAAAGAAGGACAAAGAACTCGATTGAAAGAAAAAGAAGATTTCAAGAAAGGCATACAAGGCAACTTGGGATGATAGTGATTCTGACACAGAATCATCTTCCGAAGAATCTGAAGAAACAGAAGTTGCACATCTTTGCTTAATGGCGAACAACGACAACTCGAAAAATGAGGTAGATTCTGAAGTAACCTTTAATGAATTAGTACAAGCATATGAAGATTTATATAATAAGGCTAGGATGATTAAAAAGGAAAATAAGTTTTGCATGATAGTTATAGAACTCTAGAAATAGAGAAATCTTGTTTAGAAATAGAATTACATATGTCCAAAGAAACTAACAATCAATTACATGCAAAAATAGTAGAATTAGAAGATATTTATGAACACTTTGAGGACACTTTGAATAATTTGAAAACAACAACTAGGTTGAATATAGAATTTTGTAATAATTTAAAAGTCAAGTTCAATAATAAGAACACACAAAATAAATCACATGCACCTAGACATGCATGGATTTATCAAAAGGTCAAGAACTCTAAGAATTATAGATCTAACACTAAAGTGATCTATAAGCCTAACGATTTGAAAGGTATGCAACAAACCAAGCTCTTTTTCAGCTTGAAAATTGAGGATTGAAGTTGTATGCAAGAGTATGATTTTTTGTTTTTGACATTATCAGGAAAACACTCAAAGAGTGCTTATATAAGCCACTAATCACCTCTCCCACGAATTCTAGCCGTTAGGGATATTTTAGGAACATTAGAAATATGATTAATTGCAAAATAGCTGTTGAGACTGGTCACAACGGTTAGTTGGTACCGATACTAAACTCTTGGTACTGGTACTGACTGCATACAGTCAGTACAACCAAATCACTGGGTACCGGTACTCATTGTGAGTACCGGTACTTGTGACACATAGACTTGGGTCCTGTGACCTACATGTACCGGTACTCATGATGAGTACTGGTACTTGTAAGATCCAAGCAAAAATCCAGTGCACAAACTTTGACCACTTGATACCGATACTCATGATGAGTACCGGTACTTGATGTTCGCAGTTTGAAACTTAGGTCCAAACCTGTGCCTAGCAAGTGCCGAAGATCATTAGTGTAGATCAATTAGAGAAATCCAATCTACTTTACGCGACTTTGTTTTGAAAGAGTCGATTTTGAGTTAAGAACCGAGTAAATGAACGATATTCTGAATCCTAGTTATCTCTACTTTGATTTTAACACCTAGATTATGTTTTACTTGTTTGGAAACATATAAAAATTTTAAGATACAATAAAAACTAAAGTCTTCAAAAGTTCTTCCTTCATGTGCAATCTTTTTGCTTGCATCAGCAGATTCTTTTGACCTGTAATTACTTCATAAACATATTAGATTTTAAAATGGTTTTGTTAACACCAAAACACAGAAGAGAGATGGAACTAGGGTCCAACAGGCTTCCTATTGGTTGATCTATAGTTCCTAGGATCATTAATTTGGATGGTTTAGATTTAATCAAAAGTGATGCCTAGGATTGGTTGAATAGGGAGCTTAGGATCTAAGTTGTAGGGCTAGGATAGGATGAAGGTTTTCTAAAACTAGGTGACCTAGGTGGGTGGCTACCAAGGGATAAAATATTGCCAAGAGATAAGATCTTATCTCTTGGCCAGCCACTAAGGGATAAAATCTTGTTAAGTTGGCACCAAGTTAACAGGATTAGGCTACGATTTTCATGGGTCTTATGTGGGTAGGGTTATGTCTAGGTTTTGTAGACATAGGTTGTGAGAATAGGTTCCTAATTATGCTAGGTTGACCCTAAGTCTAGTGAGTTGGGTCCAAATAGGTAGGTCCTAGTCTAATTGTGTGCGTAAATGTGTAATTGGGTTACGAAAAATTCTAACGAAGTTGGGGCAAACCTATTTGGGTTCTATACTAATCTATTTAGGTTGTGGGTAGTTCAATTGGGTTCCATGAACCCAATTGACTTAAGGTTAGCCCAATTGACTTATTCTAAGTCAATTAAGTGAGCTCATAGATCTAAATAGGTTCTTGGGTTAAGGATTGGGTCTAAGATAGGTTTGCTAGGTTCCTAGATAGTAGGACAACTCTACGGATAAGGGATCAAGATCATGGATAGTGTTATCCATGATTTTGGCTTTTAAGCTCACTTATCCAATTTGAGCTATCCTAAGGGTAAGAGTTGGGATAAGGGTATCCTAAGGTTTCAAGGGTAGGGTTAGGTTATCCTAGTCCCTCTCTCTCTTTTTCTTTATTTAAGTCTTCATTTCTTCTTCAATCATGTCTTGATCTTCAACCAGCTCCTAGCTCTGTAACTTTATTTTCCATCCCTCTCATGATTCCATGTTATTCTTTATATCTTGTACCTACATTGTTCACAAAAGTCTAAAATTAGATAATTAGCCATCAAATAAACAAAAAGCCTAAATATGCATGCATGTTCTAAATGCAATATTTATAAACCTAATGCATGATTTTACTAAGGAGTTAGCCCTAGATTAAGCCAATTAGGGTAATAAATTAGGCTGTTATATGATGTCTCGTTGCGACGCAACACTAAGTCACCCTTTGTGAATTTCTTCTTGATCTGCTTGTCATGGGAGGCTACTATCTTCTCTTTGTGAACCACTGTTGTCTTTGATGCTTCCTCCCTAACCTCGTCTACCAGGTATAAGGCTAGGTGTACTTGGTCTTTGTTGGTGAGTGGGTCATACAACTGGGAACGATATGTGGGGAGGAGTGTTTCTACTAGTAGTCGGGCCTCCATACCGTAAACACTGTAGGGCGTATGGCCAGTCACGATCTTCTGACTTATGCGGTACCCCCAAAGAACATCTGGCAGTTCATCTGCCTAATTTCCTTTTGCTAAATCCAGCTGCCTTTTAAGCACGAAGATGATTGTCTGTTGAACTTATTTTACGAAGCTACGCTAACGTGTTCGGTTTTGGAAAACCTGTCGTTGTAGTTCGAAAGCGAAGGATTCGTGTTCAACAAATAAAATTTATACCGAAATCAAAATTCCGGGTCGAACACAGGGAGGCGAACGTTTGATTTAAAAACTTCGCGTTTCTTTTTATTTTGTCACGAAGAAATTCAATTTAAACTATCTAAGTATTTACAACAAATAAGAGAGAGAGAGGGAGTAAGAGAGAGAGAAAGAATACTATACATGGAAATCAAAATGAGATGTAGAATAGACAAGGAATTTATCATAAAAGAGTTCGTTCGTTACAACTAGAAAACATAAAACAATTACTCTAGAAAGCATTAAAAGAATGGAGGGAGAAATGTCCTCCTCGACGATCGCTCGGAGGACGAATAGATTACTCTAGAAAGCAGTAAATCTATACTAGAAAGCAGTAAAAAGAATAGGGAGAGAGAATCCTCCTCGACGGTCGCTTGGAGGACGAGCTGGACGGGACGACGCCTGGACGAAGGAGAACGAAGCGGGACGAAGGAGGACGAAGCAGAAGAACGGGAACGAAGCAGCACGCCGTCGTCGTCGCGGGATCCACTTCCGAAGGGGGACGAAAATTTGGACTTTATCTCGCGAGAAGCATCCCGGGTGTGGGACAAGCTTCTTTTGAGCTTTGGAGAGGTAGAGAGGAGAAGGAAGGGATGAAAATTTCGTATGGAGGGGGTCTCCTTTTATAGTTGCAAGGAGTGGGGGCAAAATGGACATTACATCTTCAAAATAATAAATAAAGGGTCTTTAGTGACGGATAAAACCGTCGCTAAAGCCCCGCCGTCGCCGTCGCCGCCGCGCCCACGCGCGCCCGCTCGGCTGGCCTGCGCGCGTAACGCATACGCACGTCCGCGTCGTCTCAGCCGTCCGATCGCGAGATCGGACGGCTTAGATCGCGTCCGCGCCCGCTGCGTAGCGCGCCTGCCCGCGTGCGATCGAGCGTTCACCAGAGCGTCCAATTGCACGTCGGCGCTATCGGGCGCGCGCGGCCGTTGGATCTTCATCTGACGCTCGTGCGCGCCCGCTCGCCCGCGCCTTCCACCCCCTCACCGCGGCTCGAACCCGCAACCTCCGCTTCGCCCGCAGCTGCGTCGCCGCTGCGCTACGCGGGCGAAATGGTCGCGCGGACGTTTTTAAACGCGAGCGACCGCAGCCGTTGGATCGAGATCCAACGGCGGAGAGGAGACGGTGCGCGGTCTTCACCAGACGCATGCGGCCGATTGGGCGGCTGAGATGGCGCCACGTGGCACCATCTTAGCCGTCCATCTTCTGGAAGTTGTAGATGGTGCCACGGATGTCGGATTGACTCGATTTTTATGTCGTTGGGCTGCGATCGTCGATCCGAATTCATCCGTGTGGTCGGATTTGCCATCTGAAGTGCGGATTTACACCATCCTGGCCCTTGATCTTCTAGGGTTCCCCGGTCTCTATCTGATGCTACGGATGCCTGATTAGGGCGATCTTGGAGTCGTTGAACTCCAATCGTCGCCCTGATCATATCCATATGGTTGGATCTTTGATCCGAGGCCCCGATAAAATATTTGCCCTGTCCAAGCACATAAAAGGAGACAATTAACCTCCATTTTATTCAAACTACTCTAAATGCAAGATGATGCATGTAATGCAATATTTATATCATGAAATGCAATCCTATGCTTAAGAACATGCATAAATAGACATTTTAAGTAGTGTAAATGTGTTTACATCATACCCCCATGCCTATCTTTTGCTAGTCCCTAGCAAAAACTATATGCTATTTATAAAAGAATTAGGTTAGATTATTTGGACCTGAGTTATTTTCAATCATTAAGAAATTGTCTACTTAAGAACTGAACTTTCAAAGACACAACAGTGCCCGGGTATCAGCCAAAATGCAGACCGCCTCAAGCCTCGCCTTATTCAAAGAAAAATTTCTTTTTCTGTTTTTACTCTTTTTTTTTTTTTTTTTTTTTTGAATTTTCAAATTTTAGGGTTTAAGAGTGGCTTTCTACGGCCGTTCAACTCACCCAAGATTTGATGAGAACCCTAAGTTTTAAGCATCTTATTGTGATTGTGATAGACTCGTTGACCGGCAATTAAAACGGACTTCGGATTTCTACGCCTCTAGGTGACCTCAAAAAGAATTCTGCCTAAAGGTGTATCTTTACAACCAGTAGCTTTCTCCCTACTTTTATTTTTTTAACGGGGTCAACACAAGGGTGAATCCAGTGTATATCTCCCCGGTTTATTCTACTTCTCCGCTTCTTCCTAAGTGTTTTGGGAATTTTTAGTGCATTTTCTGAGCTGGGTTCTGGACAACCGGTCGATGAGCTGTTACCACCGACAACTTGCCAGCCATACTCGTGCGGCGAAGTGTGGCTTATTTCTTTTTGTTCTTTTCTCCTTTTTGATTTTTTTTTTTTTTTTTTAAGTAGGTGGCTTCCCTGGTCTAAGATTTACCTAAAGGCAGCAAAAAGAGAAAGGTCCAGTGACTGGGCTCTGGACAACCTACCTATGGGCTGTTACCCACGATAACTTGCCAGCCATATCACCCTAGAAGGTTCATTAGCTACCCAATTTTCGTTAAAATCGCCAAACAACGAGTCAGTGCAAAGAAAGTGTGTAGATGCTTAAAACTCAAAATTCCCTTAAATCAGAGGGCGGGTTGACAAGTCGTGTACTTATCACCCAAACTTATTTATTCCAATTATAATAAAATTCAGGTTGGCGAGAACTCGAAAAACAAATCCACATTTTAGTGGATACGTAGGCTGATTAAGTCCAAAGACCTGAAGGGTCTTTGTGTTCAAACCATAATATAGTATTTCTTAAGATCGAAAATTTTCTTAAACCCAAATTCTCTTTCCTAATTTCGATTTTTTTTTTTTTTTAATAAAACAAATCTACGGAGCTGACGAATGAATTCAAAGATAAATATCCACCCCCCCATGCCTATCTAATGCAATGTCCTCATTGTATTAAAAAGACATAAAACAGAGTGGAAAAGAGTAGAAAGCACCTGAATTGCGTGGATATCGGGTCCGCTCCGAGATGAAAATGAAAAAGAACTGTATATGTGCTGAGTTTAGTGCCTTCAGCTAGGCACACTATACAAAGAAAAGAAATGAAGAATTCAGAAGTGCAGGTCAAAATTAGAATAAACAGAAGAATCCTCCGACCTGTCAACAGAGGTCCACAGATGTGGACCAGATTGTGGTGCAGACCCACACCCCATAATCGAGAATATCTTAGGTTCTGGATAAAAATTACCCAAAACCTAAAATCAGAATGCAAGCGGGGTCGGGCCTGCGATTTGTGAGGATGCAACCAAGGCCAAAATGTCGGGTTACAGAGAATTGAAGCTCAAAAGGATAATCGTTAAATGTGTGCTTGAGTTTGACATCCTCGAAACAACTGTCGTAAGGGTTCTGATTTGATGGTTTCAGCTTAAAAGGAACCCTTCGACTCAATCTTCCATATCCTCCAAAATTAACTTCCCAAATTAGAACTTCCCCGCTCCTATCCTCCTCATTAAGTGTATCAAATTCCAAGACCTCTTGTATATTCATCACCCCGTCTGAAATCTCCAAGTCTAGATGATGTGGCAAAATCAAAATTGACTTGGGTCTAATTATCTTAGAATTAGAATCATCAATAAGCTCAACAGGGTGTAACTGATAATCAGGGCATTGAATTAATTCCTCCAGAAAATGCGATTCTGGATCCGTATCGTGTGCCCTAATAAGATCAGTTTCCTCAATTATTGGGCTATCAAATGATCTATCAGATTCCTCAGGCCCAATCGTCTCACAAAAATCGTGATCTGAAAACTCGTGTGAGACTTCGCAACTTGAATCTTCACCATCAAAGAAATCAGGATCCGTATCAATGTATGTCCCAAAATCAGTTGTCACTTTGTGTTCCCAGGAGACATACGTTTTCTCGTAACCCGGCTCAGGGATCTCAGGTGAAGAAATCAGATCATCCTTAATTGGTTGCTTTAATTCAATCTGGTCAGCCTCGTAACACATGTTCCCCCCAACAGGTGCCTGAGCGGGTTCTATCATTGGCTTTCCTGAAGAGAGTTCATCCTGGGAATTATTCCAAGATTGAATCAAAGCAACCACGAATCTCATCCTCAATTTCGCTAATTTCCCAAGTAGAAACTCACCCGGGTTCTTATCCTTAACATCCTAGAGCCAATCCAACAAAGACTTATTTAAATCATCAATCATTTCAATCAGGGGCTCCAATATCTCAATGCAAGGTATTGGCTGAACTTCTAAAGATTGAATGATATTCCTCAAGTTAGCCAGAACCTTATCTTGAACCTGATTAACCTGAACCAAATGAGTTGGTTCAGGGTTGGGCGGGTTTGACATCAATGTAGAGGAATTAACGAATTGAGATTCATTATACCCATCCTGATAATAGGTCATTTCAGATTGTTCAAAAGATGGAGATGACCTAAAGGCAGTGAAATCAGAGGATGGGTAAGGATCAGTGTATCCTTCTTGATTGTAGATCGCATTAGGTTGTTCATGAAAGGAGGACGATCTATAATCGATGCAACTCTGAGAAGGATAGAATTGAGAATCAAAGTGTTCAGGGTTAGACCCTAAACACGGGGGTCCGGAATTGTATCCCCAATCCGAATTATCCCAACTAACTGATGGTCGATTACAATACGAGTTGGGATAATCGTCATGTTGAGGATAATTTACAACAGGAGTGAAAGAGCGGGAATGCGTGAAATATGTGGAAGGATTCATGAGACACGGGAGGAAGAAAGGTGCCCTGCAATACAAACAATCAAACCTGTCCTTAAATGGGTTAGCCTACAGACCTACAGACTCTCAAAACCCATCTTGAGATAAAGGAACGATTTGATCTACTTCCGTCTGTTCAATCCAACCAGTTAGAAGGAGGGACTGGGGAGAAGGTTCTTCCTTCGGCTTGCGCCTCCGGTTCCTAGTGTACCCCCCAGCAGCGATCGTTTGACTCTGCTCCCCTAGCTAGACATCAGATTGAACAGTAGAAACAGACTAATCGAAAATAATCTCGTTCTGAGTTCTGAAGAGCGAGTCCAATCCTTAAGGCCAACGTCTACTCTGTTTTCTTTAGGGCTAGGTTTGAATGTGCTTTGGAATGTGATGGGCCCTTTAAATGGGTTGTGCCCTTAATGATTGATTGCTTTGTGTGTGCGTGCACAACCAGTGGTTTTCAAGCAAGATTATTTTTGATGTGATGAATTTTAAGGTTCAAATCTTGCTTAGTAGCTTTTAGGATTCAACTTTAGGTGTTTTCAATCAAGTTTCATTGGCACACCAGGTTTTGCAAGCACAGGTGAAGATATTTTCCTTTAAAGTTTAAAAAGAATGTGGAGTGCCTGGTAGATCCCTAAGAGTTGAACCTAATTGGCAGCTACTTGATGAGTTGATTTTATTTGAAGTGGTGCGACCCAAACAACTCAAACAACTGGCCTGATGCACCACCTAATTAGGCACACAAATGATTACCCAATCTGATTTCTACTCGATTATGTGTTTGAATGTGTGTACCGGCTCCTAAGATTGGTTTACCGGTTGAGTTAGAAAATCAGATGAGGTTGTGTACCTCTGTGAGATTTTTTTATTATTATTTTTTTTAATGTGGGGGTTGGAGTGAGTATGGATGTCAAACAACAAACAATCTAACCTTAGAGTTTATAAGAACACCTAGGTTGATTGATGTTTGAATTATTATGTGATGAAATGAAATCTAATGGGTGGGAGGTGGGGGATAACTTACAAAACCTTCCACAGCACTTTACTCCGATCTACCGCTTTTGCCTGTCTCGAAAGAGTACCTGCAATTACAATAAGAAAGGAGAAAAGTGAGGTAAATGATTTGTAAGTTACAAAACGTGAAGAGAAATCAAAGAGCGTTGCCTCCCCGGCAACGGCGCCAAAATGTTGAACTTATTTTACGAAGCTACGCTAACGTGTTCGGTTTTGGAAAACCTGTCGTTGTAGTTCGAAAGCGAAGGATTCGTGTTCAACAAATAAAATTTATACCGAAATCAAAATTCCGGGTCGAACACAGGGAGGCGAACGTTTGATTTAAAAACATCGCGTTTCTTTTTATTTTGTCACGAAGAAATTCAATTTAAACTATCTAAGTATTTACAACAAATAAGAGAGAGAGAGGGAGTAAGAGAGAGAGAAAGAATACTATACATGGAAATCAAAATGAGATGTAGAATAGACAAGGAATTTATCATAAAAGAGTTCGTTCGTTACAACTAGAAAACATAAAACAATTACTCTAGAAAGCATTAAAAGAATGGAGGGAGAAATGTCCTCCTCGACGATCGCTCGGAGGACGAATAGATTACTCTAGAAAGCAGTAAATCTATACTAGAAAGCAGTAAAAAGAATAGGGAGAGAGAATCCTCCTCGATGGTCGCTTGGAGGACGAGCCGGACGGGACGACGCCTGGACGAAGGAGAACGAAGCCGGACGAAGGAGGACGAAGCAGAAGAACGGGAACGAAGCAGCACGCCGTCGTCGTCGCGGGATCCACTTCCGAAGGGGGACGAAAATTTGGACTTTATCTCGCGAGAAGCATCCCGGGTGTGGGACAAGCTTCTTTTGAGCTTTGGAGAGGTAGAGAGGAGAAGGAAGGGATGAAAATTTCGTATGGAGGGGGTCTCCTTTTATAGTTGCAAGGAGTGGGGGCAAAATGGACATTACATCTTCAAAATAATAAATAAGTGGTCTTTAGTGACGGATAAAACCGTCGCTAAAGCCCCGCCGTCGCCGTCGCCGCCGCGCCCACGCGCGCCCGCTCGGCTGGCCTGCGCGCGTAACGCATACGCACGTCCGCGTCGTCTCAGCCGTCCGATCGCGAGATCGGACGGCTTAGATCGCGTCCGCGCCCGCTGCGTAGCGCGCCCGCCCGCGTGCGATCGAGCGTTCACCAGAGCGTCCAATTGCGCGTCGGTGCTATCGGGCGCACGCGGCCGTTCGATCTTCATCTGACGCTCGTGCGCGCCCGCTCGCCCGCGCCTTCCACCCCCTCACCGCGGCTCGAACCCGCGACCTCCGCATCGCCCGCAGCTGCGTCGCCGCTGCGCTACGCGGGCGAAATGGTCGCGCGGACGTTTTTAAACGCGAGCGACCGCAGCCGTTGGATCGAGATCCAACGGCGGAGAGGAGACGGTGCGCGGTCTTCACCAGACGCATGCGGCCGATTGGGCGGCTGAGATGGCGCCACGTGGCGCCATCTTAGCCGTCCATCTTCTGAAAGTTGTAGATGGTGCCACGGATGTCGGATTGACTCGATTTTTGTGTCGTTGGGCTGCGATCGTCGATCCGAATTCATCCGTGTGGTCAGATTTGCCATCTGAAGTGCGGATTTACACCATCCTGGCCCTTGATCTTCTAGGGTTCCCCGGTCTCTATCTGGTGCTACGGATGCCTGATTAGGGCGATCTTGGAGTCGTTGAACTCCAATCGTCGCCCTGATCATATCCATACGGTTGGATCTTTGATCCGAGGCCCCGATAAAATATTTGCCCTGTCCAAGCACATAAAAGGAGAAAATTAACCTCCATTTTATTCAAACTACTCTAAATGCAAGATGATGCATGTATTGCAATATTTATATCATGAAATGCAATCCTATGCTTAAGAACATGCATAAATAGACATTTTAAGTAGTGTAAATGTGTTTACATCATTGTCCAATTGGAGACCTCCACCTGCTCGTTCGCTTGAGGGTGGGCGACGGACGTGAAACATAATCGGATGCCTCAACTCACGCAGAAGTCTCCAAACTTCTTGGAGGCAAACTGCGTGCCATTGTCAATGACGATGGCACTTGGACATCCATATCAAGCAAGAATGTCTTTCCAAACAAATGTTATGACTCTGTCTGCTGTCGGGTTGGCCATGGCCTCTACCTCAATCCACTTCGAAAAGAAATGCACCGCTACTCAATCTGCTTTTGAGTCGGGATGGTCCGACAAAGTCCATTCCCCACTTTGCGAAGGGAATTGGGGATGCAATAGGCACCATGTTTCCAGGTGGGAGGTGATGAATTGGGGCAAATTTTTGTCACTTTTTGCATTTGTAGACAAATTCTTGGCACTACCGCTTCATCTAAGGCCAAAAGTAGCATGTCTGAAACAAGTGGGCTACCAAGGCTTTGTACCCTTCGTGCTTGCCGCAAATTCCCCCATGGGCCTCTTGGATTGCTTTAGCTACTTTTACAAGGGTGAGGCAACGTAATAGGGGGACTGAATATCCCCTGTTATATATCCCTTCTTATATAATTGCTCGCCTATTAGTCTGTAGCATGAGACCTTCAGCTGGATCGGGTGAGGGGCTTCTGGCAGCACCTCACCTGTCTTTAGGAAGGTTAATATTGGAGTCATCCAAGAGATGGCTGACTCAATCACCAGCACTTGCGAGGGGAGTACTGAAGGTTTACTTAGTTCCTGCATGAGTATGTCATCCTCTTGTCCCTCAGGATTGGTCAAAACCAGGCAGGCCAGGGCGTTTGCCAGCGAGTTGTCGAATCTAGGTATCTACTTAATTGTGGCTGCTACAAAATTTAACATCTCTTCCTTCACACATTCTGCATAGAGGCTCATGTTGGGGTCCTTGTCTAGTATTCGCCATTAATCTGGTTATCCACTAGTTGTAAGTCCGTGTGGACCTCCAAGCACGAGGCTCCCATGGAGTTGGCCACCCTGAGCCCAGCTAGTAAAGCCTTGTATTTCACTACAGTGTTGGAGGTGAGAAAAGCTTACTTGATGGCATATTTATGAGTAGTGCCGTTAGGAGCATTCAATGAGATTCTGGCACCGACCCTCACCATCGTGGAGGATCCTTCAACGTATAATTTCCATGGTAGGGTGTTGGAAGGATTGAGATTCATGAATTCCACCACAAAATCTTCCCTTAGTTTATATCAAATTCTGCTGACTCCATGGCCCACTTCATTTTTCTGGTTGACTCAGTTGGCCTATAAAGCATTTGGCGGAAGGGGTAGTCCGTGAGCACAATTATGGTGTGGGCCTGGAAGTGCAGGTAGAGCTTTCTGGCAGATGTCACCAAGGCGAGGCCCAACTTCTCGATGACAGTGTACTTTGCTTCTGCCCTTTGGTAACTTTTGCTCACGAAATACACCTGTTGTTGTATGTTGTTACGTTCACATTACAGGACGACACTAATCGCCATCATCGAAGTCACTAGATAAAGGAATAGGGTTTTCTTACCCATAGGGGTTGTGAGGATGGGAGGCTCTCGAACAAACTTCTTGACTTCTTCGAGGAACTACTAGCACTGAGGGGTCCAGTGCATGAGCGAATACCCTTTTCCTTTTTTGATGCATTTGTAAAAGGGAAAACATTTGTCAGAGGATCGAGACAAGAATCAACCTATGGCTTTGATCTTGACGATCAATGACTATATTCCTTTTAGGTTTGTCGGGGTGGTCAAGGTCATAATCACTTGGATTTTGTCTGGATTTGCCTCTATTGCCCGGTTGGAGACCATGAAACCTAGGAATTTTCCTGAAGCTACACCGAATGCGTAGTTCATAGGATTTAGGTGGAGCCAGGTGTCTCTAAAAACTTGAAACACATGGGTTAAATTCCCTAAGTGTTGGGAGAAGTTTAACCCTTTAACGAGCATGTCATCGATATGCCCTTCAAATAATTTTCCTATTAAATGGGCAAATACCAGATTGACAAGGCGCTGATAAGTAGCCCCAGTGTTTTTCAAGTCAAAGGGCATAACTCCATATTGGAATAGGCCCCTATCAGTTACAAACGATGTTTGGTAATGATCGACTGGAGATAGACTTATCTGGTGATAACCACTGTAGGCATCGAGGAATGACATGTGGGGTTGCCCGCTACAAGAGTCCACAAGAGTGTCGATCGTCGGTAGGGGAAACTCGTCCTTCGAGCAGGTGTCATTCACATTTATGAAGTTCACGCACATCCTCCACTTTCCGTTTGACTTCTTGACCATCGCAATATTGGATAGCCATTTCGGGTAGATAGACTGTTCAATGAAGCCTTCCTCTAGCAATTTTCTACTTCTGCAGTGGTTGCCTGCCATTGCTTGGCTAATTTATGATGCCGAGCTTTCTTGATCGCTGATCACCTTCCAATCTGATTTGCTAATTATAGTTAATTAGGTCATCGTTATTATTGTAGTATAGTTGCAATCCAGATGGAGAGTCAATCATTTTATTTATTTACATAATTTTTACTGGTTTATTCGAAGTTATTCATTGGGAGGCAGTTATTAATATATATCACTATCAATGTTCCAAAAATTCTCTTTTATTCCAAAAATGTTAATTATATTTACAAATGAATCAATGAATCAATGAATAAATGAATCAAGTTAATTATGTACTAAATGAATCAATTAATGTTAACTATAATGCCTTAAGCATATTTATAATCAAATAGGAATGAAAAACTACTTAATCTATTCTATGCTAGTTATACACAATTATCCTAATGAATACCTAAGTCCAAGTACAAAAATAATAACAAATATACTTACATATACTTTACTGACATATATACAAACATACTAACTACTATTAAACCTTAGATAAACTATATACAACCTAAGGCAAACAAATTCTCTAACTATATATACATACATATGTACAAATGTACATATGCACCCTATATACAACATAGTTAACTCTAATTTAGCTAAATTACTATATAAGGTTATACTGACATAATTAAGTGTTATTAAAACCTTCAAACACGTCACTAAAATTTATATATACACAAAAGGCTAAAAAAACACTTATAACTTATATACTACTTATTTATATATACTATACTTATTATTCATATATATACTTATATATACTATATACTGATATATATACATAGACATAGACACTGTACACATGCACACTATATACATACAATACACACAAAGCACATGTACACACACATAGTACATACTCACACTCAATACACAGAGCTCTCACACTTAACAAATCACGCTCTAACACTTAGGCATTTTTCCTCTTGTTCTCCTCACTGAGCACACACTCACGTTCAACACTTCAAAATTTTTTAATTGGTGGGGGTCGGTTCATTCGCAGGATACACAGCACCCGTTACAGTGGGACCAGATCGCTACTACGAACCGCCCCCTAGTTTTCACTTAGGTGGCTTAGAGTGTATTGATTCGACCCAACACCTGGCTCAATCAAACCACGCAAGGTCACTGCTTAAATTGGGCTCCCAACCCCACATAAATGCTCAATATCTCAATATGCTCAAGAGGGGCAATGGGTATGCTTTAATGGTGCACCCGGTGCATGATGAGTAGAGGAGTAGCAGATGCATTTCGTTTTATAGTGCAGCGGGCGCTCTCGAGGTAATGATGTGGGACTAATCTAGCACTTAATTGGCACACGCAACATGTTTGCTGAGCCAAGATTTTTGCCTTGATTTGAGCACCCTAATGATGTCCAATTTCAAATTAAATTACATGATTTGAAAGCCCTTATATAAGGTTACATAATTTTATAATTAATTTATAAAAATATATTATTTAATTATATTTAAAAATTAATTAAAGTTAGTGCTGTGTACACATTTTTTACATCTTAGTTAATTAATGTATAAATTAATAGTCTAATGATTCAATTGAATTTATAATTAGTTAATTTACATAATGAGGTATTTATTATACATTTTTATTTTATTTGAAGTCATTTATTTTAATTTATGTACATTTAATTTACACGTTATTAATAGTTATACATATAATTTAGTTATAAATACTATTATATAGTATAAATATATTATAAATAGGTTGAAAATAATTAAAATTAATGTATACAAATATACAATATAAATTACTTCAGTAATAAGTTAAATTACTAATTTATTTTATTTTAACTTAATAATTTAACTAATTAATTTAATATTCTAATTATATACAATAAATACATAAATAAATCAATGTACAGGTGTAATTACTTTTATAATAATTATTTAAATACGTATGTATAGTAATAGATACTATTATACAGGTTTAAATACTTATTCATAATTATCTTAATTTAAGTACATATAATCTACTATAAGTTCATATATAATTGTATAATAAATTTATATATACAATAACTTAACCTAAATACTTATTTAAATATATATAATACATATATAACTTATTTATGTATAGTTAACTTATAGAAGTTAATGTTTATATTTAACTTAGTATTAAATAGTATATACAAGTATAAATACAATATACAAAGTGTTTTTGTGTAGTTTTTGGTATTTTTGAGTTGTTATGGTATTTTTGTATATTCTAGAGGTAAGAGAAGAGAGATAGAAGGTGAGAAGATGGAAGAGTATTTTCTTTTTAGGTTTTTCATATTGGGATCATTTATTAAGTTTCAGAGTAGATCGAATCGTTGGCTAGCATATTCTACCAACTTGGCAGTTCGAAATACTTTGGAACATTGCATATGATTAAACAACTACCTAATCCTACTCAAGACACGCTTGTTTTATTTATTTATAATTTTTTAATATTTTTTTCTATATATCCAATCTCATCCAAATTAGGCCTTAAAGGAGTGAAGTCAAGTGAACTTAAGGCCTCTAAATTAGTTCTATGTGCTGGAGGAGTTTGATAAGCATTCAAAAATGTCCAACACATCACAAGAAAGGCATATGAACATTTAAACAAGATTTTCACTAAGACTTATCATTAAACATATTGTTTGGACAGTTAGATGTATTGAATGAGCTAACATTGAAATTCAAAACCAATAATAAGCACTCCAAATCAAATTAAGTCCCAATTCTGATACATGAATGCTCCTTAATGACTTTCTAAAATTATACAGAAAGTCAACTCAACATGCAACCAAACAGGGGTTGTTGCTATGATGAAATCAGCAGTTGTGCTGCTGCTAACTGCTACTATTGCAGTTTGCTATCCAAAAGACCCAGATCTAAATAAAATCCATGAAACTCCATTTAAATCATCACAAACACTAGAGAAAAGATCATCTAAGCAAGATTCAACATCACACACTCATAAAACCCTAATCAATCCTTTTCTTATGCCATAGACAACATGAAGAGAAGAGATCAATTAAGCATTAACTAAATTAAAAAACATTTCTGAAACCTGAATTAAAGCTATAAAACATTTTCAAATCCATTAAAAAGAAAACTTAGTCATCACAAATATTTCTTTGAAGATTTGAAAACCTCTAGAAATCAAATTGATGAATGTTAGATCCAAAACCCTAGTATGATTCCCCCTTCTTTACCATAGACAATATAAGAAGGTTGGATCAAATCAGGTTCTAAAATCACTAATGAACCCTTTTAGAATCTTCATTAATATCATTAAAACCTCATTCAACTTCTCATTGGTAGATTAAAATTTTTGAATCCAAAGACGTAATGTTGCTCAGGGTGGGCTGTTAATCTAGCTTCGCCAAGATGATATGATCATCTATACTTCCTACACACCATTAGTTGGTGTTCAGAAAGGGTAGGGGATCCTCTAAAGACCATCAGGTCATTTCTTAGGCCTTGAATCAATGCATTGACAGGAGGCCATTCTCGCGCGTGTTTTGAAAATAGAGATCTCATCGCAGTATAGTGCACGAAAATGCTTGTCAAAAATAATTTATAAAATAACGAGACTTGAGTCCCGGTTGTTCGTCTCTAGGAGGCGTTTAGAAAATGCAGATTTGAATTCGATCTAGCTCACTCTACTTATTCAAAAATGCATGCCAGTTTACAATAATTCGTATTGATGCACGACATGCTTAGTTGCAAGAGAATAAAAATTTTGCGCATGCAACTTTAATCATAAGGAAATATGGCAATAAGCTCATGATGATTTTCACACATAGACAGAGAGATATATAAAAGATGATTTCATTGATTGCATCATGGTGGCTACAGAGTGAAGCTCGTGGAAAGCTTGTACAGGAAAGCTTGAAAGCAATAAACTAGCTAACAGAAAATGACTGCATACATGAATCTTTGGGGGGATTATGCATGCATCATTGGTGGAGAATATGAAGCTGCACTACTAGGCAGTAATAAAGCATTAATCTATGAAGAACTACGCTACTTATCTAGCTAATAGAATGAAGGGCATTCGGAAGTAGCTCCGATGGCCTTTGACTTGGTTGAGAGGAGAAGGAGGGGCAGCCAATGGTGCTTAGGTCGGCCCTTGGAAAGAAATTGGAGGTGATCTAGGCCTGGCGTGGAGGTGATGGGGATGCCATGGTGTGCTCGTGGAGATGGAGGTGGAGTAATGGAGGTGGAATGAAGCTAAAACTAGATGGAAGGCTAGATAGGTGCAAATGGCCACCCAAAGGTCCTTCAAGTAGACCCAAGGGAGCCTCTCTAGAGAAGTGTGGAACTCTTTAGAGAGGCCTATGGTGGGAGCTCATAGGAGAGTGAGCGAGAGGATGGATGGGTGATTTTTAGATCCACATTTGGTGGATCTAAAAATTGAATGCATCTTGGTTGCTATTTTTAGCGACCAAGGCAACAACACATGGTGGACAGTTCTAGAGAACTCTAGGCTAGGTATTTTCATGTAGATGGTGTGTGTGGGTGTGTGTGGATCGAAACCTAGGTGGCTAGGTTGATTAGGTTAGGTTCTAGTGGGTTTAGGTCAAGGTAGGTCTCAAATTAGGGTTGTAAACCCTAATTCATTAAGGTAAAATGCAATTAAACTTTACACAAGTTTAATTGGATGTGTGAAACCCTAATTGAGAGTAAAAAAACTCAATTAAGGTAGGTCTAGGTCAATTGGACTCTCGCTGAGTCCAATTGGACAGTGTGTGCTGAGATTAGGGCTCAATTGGACTTAATGAGTCCAATTGAACAGGCTGATGGAATTGACTAAGATCCAAGTCAATTAGGTTTAGTGAGGACTTAATTAGGTCCTTAGGAAGGTCTAGAGGTGATGTACCATGATTAGGGTACCTTAATTTAGGTTCCTATGGGGTTGGAATTAGGTTTAGGGACCTAGGGTACAGTGACCTAATCTAAGGGTGGCTAAGGCTTGGGGAAGCTTCTAAGCTGTCCTAGGGCTAGGATGGACCTAAGTTCTTCGTAGTTTACTACTTTATTCCTTCTTAATAGAATAGCATACTTCAACCCCTTAAATTATTGTCTACTACATCTTATTCTTGGTCTTCTGCTCCACCTCTGCTGCAACTCTGGCTTCAAGTCCAGCTTTAGATCCAGTCTCAGATCCAACTTTTGAGCTTCTTATTTCCTGCAATTTATATAATGTGCCTAATTAGTATATTATAGCATTATTCTATGCATAGCTAAAGGAGGAACAGTAAATATGCAAATAATACTTATGCATGCATGAATTACCCTAACTTATGGTAAGTCCTAGCCTAATTTTGGACAATTAAGACCTATGATTGCTGCGCAATCATGCATCTGATTCTCATTGGCCCAAACTACCTGGAGATGAACAAAAATCAAGATCTGATATAAAATTAGGCACAGAGAGTGGCCAATGAAAACCTGATCAAATAAATTTAAAATAATTGCAATACATCCAATCAAGCTCAGATAAACCCAATTTCATTGATTAAATCCAAATAGACTGCAATTGATCTAAAAATCATTCGATCAGTTATCAAAATCAAATCCAACATAATTAGTCAAATCTAATCAATTCAAACCAGAAGGAGGGCATTTGTGAATATCTAGGCTGAATGGAATGCCCTCAAATTGATGTTTGAGCACTCCAACAGATCTAAAGGCTAATGAGCTTCAAATCTGCTGACTTCTCTAATGAATGGGTGATTGGTGAATATAGTGCATAGCAATTGAGTGAATGTGAATTATGGAGTGGAGAGGAAGATTAAATGAACGTGGTGAATGGACGAGTTCATCTCCTTTGATCTCAATTGATGAGAGGAGGTGGAATGGAGAAACTACAACCAACCTAATCTAGTCCTAGATCTAACAGTCAATCCATCAATTATCTAGCTAATTCTACTCTAATTGATCTACACTACTCTGGCAACTATCCTAGAAAGCAGTAGCTCCTACTCTAAGTGGAAGAATAAGACTTGTAGGATGAACTACAGCTGGTGGCTGCAGCAAGGAAAGCGGAAGAAGTCTAGCGGAGGGAAAGCTTGCTAATGAAGCTTGAAGTCACCCTCGGGAGTTACGTGATTCATAGCGGTGAGGAGAGTCAGAGAAATGGATCTCCACCGCAGCAGTGATGGAACTTATGTAGAGTGAGGAGAGTAAATCAAAGGGAAGAACTAATCGGCTTGAGAGATGTAGGAGAGGTCGATCCTTTGCGCGTGAGACCTGAGAGGTTTTTAAGTAGGCCATTGAGTGAATCAACGCACCATTAATGTGAGATTAAGCAAGTTTAGGGCGCATGGGAAGCTTTTGAGATGAATCCCACTGTAGGATGGGATTTGAAGGCTACTACGATCCTTCGCGCGAGGGTGCGAAATCAAAGGAGTGAGATCCACTGTCAGATGATTGGATTAAAGGATCAACCGTACCTGTAGCTCGTGTTCTTCATGAGCTATAGTGCATATGCAAGGCAGCAAGTGATAAGGGAAATTTGCATATAGGCCCTTAAAGTGAAAAGATGCAGAAATTGTAACAAAGACCATAAGTGACCGAAATGATGATAGTGCATTCCCTAGCAGCTTACAAAGAAGTCCCTGCAGGTTTTCAAATAGATCCTTGGAAGTTTTAGCTTAAGAAAAATATAATGAATGAAGGACCTATATGTAATGTGATGGTTTCAAGGTCCTATTGATGTCCAAATGTAATAATATTTTTATGATAGCTTAATTGAATATATTAGAAGTTAACTCAACCCTTAATTTGTACTTTTGAGCTCAGAAATGTGTTCAATTGGCAATTAGATAATCAATTTGTATTTATGAATATAATATCTCATAAATTAACCTAATTATGCATTTTAAACTCAAATTTGATGTTTTAGGTCATTTTCCTTAAATCCCACACTTAACCCATTTATTGTGTTAATTAGATAGTGTTTAACCTACTTTTTAGCTTAATTTGGGCATTTTAGTTATGATGAGCCACACCTCATCAATCGCTCGAGAGCCTGGTTGTATATTGAGCTGGTGCTCGATGGGAGATGGATTTACTCCTGGTAGGTCATTGGCTGAAAAGGAAAAAATGTCCATGTTGGCCCTTAGTAGCATGAGCAACTCGTGGACTTCGTCAGCAGATAGCTCAGATCCTAGGTGAACCATCTTATCAGTTGTATTAGGGTACAAATGAATGGCCATGGTTGAAGAACCAGGCTTGATCTCCTGTGCAGATGGCTGAGTAGGGGAGTCATCCTCCCATAGGGTGTGGACCAAATTCCTCTTCTTTCCCCATTTATGAGGCTTGGGGGGAATTCTCTCCATTGAGCGTTCAAGCTCAATGCGCAGTAACTCCCGACCAGCAAACTAGTCTCTGTGGATAATCCTGACTCCACGCAGAGTGTGGAAGAGTATGCACTGGAAGTAAGAAGAAGGGATTGCCTGGAAGGCATGAGTCGTGGGGTAGCTACGATGCCATCATAAGTCATCGTCAGTCCCACCACTATGAAGATGGCCATTCAGTTAAGGTGTTTGTCTCCATCACATATTGATACTGGCAGTTTGATTTCTCCTTTGGGCATCACTTTATGGTTCCTAAACCCTACCACCAGTAGGGTTGATAGGGACAGGTGTTCCTCATTGAGACCCAACTACATAAGGGTCTTAAGAGAGAGGGCATCCACGTTGCTGCCCTCATCTACAAGGAAACGAGGTTGTTGGCTTCCATCCAGGAGGAGTGTTACCAACAATGGGTCCGTGTAGTCTGCTAGATTTGGCAAGGAGGAGAAAAGCCTTGAGGCAGCTTGCTTGATGGAACTCCTTTCTCCCCACTATAAAATGGGATACATCTCCCGGGTGGCCTCCGCAAGGGAAGGGGCAGCCCCTGACTCTCCCAAGGGGTTGCGTGTTGCATTGATGCCAAAGATTACATCTATTAGCCCTTCGACCGAGAGTTTGGGCGGTAGAGTTGGCTGGGGTAACAAGGCCCTGGTTGCTTGATTTTTTGGCAGCCCCATCTCGAGTGCCGCCATAACTTGGCAGTGATACCCTTCAAGTGGAGTTCCAACGGGAACTTCTGCCAGGCATCCTGGGCCCTAGTCTCCATCTTCTCTTGCTCTGGAAGGGATATCCCATGGACTCTCTAAAGCTATTGGAGCTTCTCCTGATGATAGTCTTCTGGAGCCTCTATAGGGCATTTCTGCTTATCTTAGCCTTCATTTTGTTTGACAAAATAGGCCAAATTGTTGTAACAGATCTAGAACTCAATTTGGTCATGCAGGTTATGACAATCTTCCTTGGAGTGCCCCCGGGCCTGATGGTATTTGCAGTAAGGCCCAATCTCTAACTTCTTCTTGAGGGCCTTTGGCAAGGGAAGCAGGTCTTTATCTATGGACCATACCTCTGCCAACACATCTGCCTATTTTATGGCTAGGGGGTTGTATTCTTCATAGGTGTCCCGCCTGGGTTGGCGAGGATCATTGACCCGACTTTTATTGAGCTGTTCCTTTAGATCCAGGAAGTTCCCCTTTCGTTTGTTGAGGCGATTGCCAATCTTGCCCAATATCGGTGCCACCTTGCCTCGGGGGAAGCCTAGTCTTCGTGGTGTTCGTTTGCTAGGTGGCTTTGGGAGTGGAAGGAGCCGTCCTACTCGACGAACTTGATGATGCGGTCCCAAATCTCTGCCATGCCCCTTGAAGGGAAGTCATTAATGTCGTACCAGAGCCTCTGAGTCTGCAGTCCTGACTTGAAGTACTGGATAGTTATAGCATCGTGAGGATGCTTGCACTTAAAGTACTGAGTCTTGAATTGATCTAGATAGAGCCAGAAAGACTCAGCCTTCCTCTGTTGGATCTTTAAGAGCCTCTCAACATTATCCCTGATTCGCTGTTAAGCAACAAAATATTGGCAAAACTTGTCAGCCAGCTCCTAGAAGCATGTGATTTGCTGTGTCGGCAGTTTGGTGAACCACTCATGGGCCATCTCGGACAAGTAGGATGGGAATACCCGATAGAGGACTCCGTCTGGGCATCCATGGACTAGCATCATTTGCCGACAGCTTCCTACGAAGCTTTAGGGTCCAATGTTTCATCGTATTGAGCCAGGACAGGTTGCTTGAGCTTCCCAGGGAGAGAGGTGGTCATCACTTCTTTTGAGAAGGGGTATGTGGTTACATACGCTCAAGGTATCATGCATCTCATGGCTTGGGTGACCTAGCGGACGATCTCATGGATCGAACCTCTGCCACTGGTCACCAAGGGATGAAACCCTGACTGCTCGTCTGACTCCCGTGGAGGTTGGAGGGGGGGCCTTTGGGGGACCAGGAAGGACTTCACCCTTCTATCTACTAAGCTCACGCTTCATTTTTTCGAGCTATTCACGTAGGAGGGCATTTTCTTCTTCCACCATGCGACGCCACTTTAGCTGGTCGTTAGTGGGGCTGGAATTTTGGAGCTCTTGTTGTCGGAATTCTGTCTGGTACCTCATCAGCAGGATATCCTACAGTTGTTCCATCACCATTTGCTGCTCAGCCCTTAAGGTCGCCAGCTTCTCCTTGTATTCGTCCTCCTTTGCTTGCATATCAAGGAGAGCATGTTTTGGAGGGCCCTCTTGACGGGGGGGATCTAGAGGCACGCTCGGTGGCCGTGCCTCCTCGTCTTTACTCAACCTAGAGGCTTGCCGATGCTTCTTAGACACGAAAATGCTGGACTTTGCTGGACCGAACTTCTTTAAGTTAGCACGAGAAGAGTGATGCCTAGATGGAGCCATAGTTGGAGGGATGGAGTTGAGAAACATAGTACTGTATGTTTCCCATAGATGGTGCCAATTGATTGAAGCCCTTAGAATAAAAACCTCGAATCAATAAACAATCGCAGAGAAATGCACGCACGAGGTTTGATGACCCAGTTCCACCAGAAATAAGTGTACGTCTGGGGAAAGGACGATGCTCCTAATATACACTAATATTTGGGTGGTACAAACTCTCTGTATCTCTCTCTCTTTGATTGCATAAAAAATAAAAGCAAGTCTGCCCCTAATATTTACAGATTGGGGTTCGCTCGGCCGCGGGCCTTTTTTTTCATTCCTGCGATCTTGGGATTCTAACCGATAGGTTATCATGAGTCAGTTTCATAGTTCAGGTGATCTTCTTCCATTGGCGATTCCAAGCATGACATTTGGTAGTCTTCTAGAAAGACCCACAATTCTATCGAGTATGTAGATTCGAGTAAACAGATCCATCCTGGGAGACTAGGTTTTCACCACTTGTCAGGCAGTCGAATCCTCCATGTGGCCCGACTCATGAGGTGATTTTTCTACCCTCATGATGGGAACACCATCATGAGCCCTAACTAGCTCATTTTTGACCCATAAAAGAGAACAAAAGCTCATTCATAACCAACTGGAGGTCCTAATTCACTGAATAACCGTTCTGAGAGAAAAGCAAGAAACAAGGGATAAAACTACAATTTTACCATTTCAATACAACAACGGATTTTCTCAAGGGCTAAACAAAGGTCAAAAGGTCTTAACAAGATAATAAGTGGATTGAATCAGATAGAAAAGGGTTCATGTGAATTATGGGAATTAAATGACTTCTTGTAACCCTAAAACAGACTCACCTGATTAAACAAGGCTCTGGTTATGATAAAATTCACCTAAATCCTCTAAAAAGCATAGAAAAATATTCTCTAGGGTTTAGGACCTTAAATTTGACCATTGGAACCTATTTTGACCTAGAATGGGGTCTTAGACAAATATTTACCCTAAATTGGGTTTTTACATAAATTATCCAATTAAACATGTTCAAACCCAAAATCCAACCTCACCATTGGATTCTTTAGGTCTAAATTAGGTTTGTACCAAATTTTGGACCTAAGGGGAATTCATCTTGATCCACATTGCAAATAGGTCCAGCTCAATTACATTTCTACCCCTATCTTTCAAAAAACCCTTACGTTTGACCCCCTAGCTTCTTCTTCATTCTTTACAATTAGGTCCCTCCACCATTATAGCGAAGGGAATCCTACTCCAGCAAGCTTGAAAGGGCGATTTCTCCCTAATCTCTCAGAGAATCCCCTTCAAAATTGAAAGGGAGATTCTCTGAGAAATCTTCTCTAGTGTGAACCCAATTAGAAGCCCTATTTGGTACCCAATCTCTCATGCAAACTCATGAGAGATTTGGGTCTCTCTCGAGCTACTTCTGCCGGTGAACTTGTTGTGCTTGGAAGCTTCCTATTTAAGAGACCCTAATTCGCCCTACATCTCCTAAGCTTGAATTCAACCGGAGAACTCCCTCAATTTAGTCTCTCCTCCTCCGGCCAACCTGCTCGTCAAGCTCTGACGACCTCTCCTCTTCCTCATCACCTAGCCACAATACCGGTGGTAGGTTCCCCTTCCTCTCACTCGTCTGCGTCACGCTGCACCCGCCGACGCTCCTACCTCCCCTTCGTCCTTGCCGACCTCCCTCACTAAGCATCTTCGTCTCTAGCGTCAGCGATATGCACAGACGCCATCCCTGCCTCCCCCTTCATCTCTTCACTCCCAGACCGACGATAAGTCCTCTCACCTCTCTCCTCGCCTACCGGTCCATAAGCTCCGCCTCGACTTACTGATCATAACCCCCCACTCACAACACTTCGCCACTCACCCACAATTGCCCCCGAACACACCAACACACACGGTCGCAGTGTGCCCTAGGCACGCTACCTCAGGCGGTCCCATGCCACGCCAACCACCTCTACACATTTGCCACACCTTGGAGAAGCTCCCTGAGCTTTTTAACGCAGTCGCAAGGCTGTTTGTGTGATTTTAGGTCCAAAGGTTCGCCGCCATTGATGCACAGCAGGAAGCTTGCTTGCAAGCTTCTCCAGGCCGTGCTTACTCCAGGATCCAGTCCTAGGTCGCGCGGAGAGTCTTTGCGAACTTCTCCAGGCATCAAATTGGTGTCGCAAGTTGAAGCTGCAGCTGCAATTGAACGAAAACACTCGGCTGCAGGCACGCGTGAAAGAGGGTGGGAAGTTAGTCCCACCTCGGAAAGTTGCAGAGCGCCGCACCCGCATAAAGTGATTTTCTTCAATGGGCTGGTTGCCTCCAACTCACGGGGTGAGGTCCCCTCTCACCCGACCCGATGCCTCATCCACGACCACCCCTGTAGACCTGGTGACTCGACCCGACCGCACACCTCGCCCGCCACCGCACGCCAGTGGGCCTGGTCCCAGGTGCGTACCCGACCCGATTACCCGAGAAGTGGCTCTGGGACAGCAAACCTAAGAGAGAAAGGAGAAAAGAGAGCTCACGCAAGGAGGGGGTAGGTTTTGCTCTGCAGGTGACGTGTGTTTGTGCGTGTGTGTTAAGAAGTGTCGTTATAGTCGCACTTGCAACGTCAGTTTTAAAATAAGTAAATGGAGGTGAGTCTGAGTGTCGGTCTCAGGGAGGCGTGAAAATCGGATTTTTCTTATCACTTGTTGTCACGGAAAGCGAGGAGTTTTGCTTACGAAAGGTGCGGTTTTGAAAAGAGGGAGAGAGATAGAGAGAGAGATTAGGGTTAGGGTGTTCCTTGTTTGATTATGCAGCTTAAACAGGAATTAAAGTAACAACTGAACATAAAATAACTTCATTAATCAAGCACTTTTAGTTCATAGTTTACAACATTAAATACATGCTTAAACAAAAGTAATGGAAAGCTTAAAAGAGAGAGAGAGAGAGTATGGAGAGCGACGAGGCAGCCACGGCGGTGGAGGAGGCTCCGTCGGCGGCTCGTCATCTTCGACGATTACAAGAAAGCCTAAAGCTAGCTAAGAGAGGGGTGGAGTAGTTGCAAGGGAAGTGAATGCCTTGAATGAGTGGTTGGAGGGGGTTTAAATAGGGTTAAGGGCTTTCTAAAAGAAGGGGCTTTAGCGATGTTCGGGACGTCGCTAAAACCACTCCAAAAGCGTCGGTGAAGCCCTCCAGCCTGCCGGTCAGCCGCCCGCACTATTTCTTCTAAATGCTCGATCCACGGCCGCTGCGTGAGAGCCATCCGATCAAAGATCGGATGGCTGAGATCTCTCCTTGGCTACGCTTGGATCACGCCTCGGGCGCGCATGTGCTCGCGCGTCGTCGCCCGGCGTGCGCGCGCGCGTAGGCGCTCACGATCCGTAGGCACGCCGCGTGGCGCAATCTCGGCCGCCCGCTGCTGATCGGGCAGCCCAATTCACCGCGCGCATCCTTTGTCTTCGATTCTATGCTCCACGTGGCTCGAACCCGTGTCGCGTGCGTGCAGGTGTGCGTGCTAACCGTTATGCCACACCCGCGCTTTGTCGTGGTGACTACGGGTGGGCGTGCGAGTCTTGACCGTTCGATCGAAGATCGATGGCCAAGATCTGATCTCGGCTGGATGAAGAGGTGGCGTGCGGTGGAGAGGGGGTGACGTGGTGCAATGAGGGTCGTTGATCTCCAGATCAACGGTTAGAACTTCTTGGGCCCATTGTAGGAGCTTCGAATGTCGGATTTGGCCGATCTTGAGTCCGTTGGACTCTGTTCGCCGTTCTGAATCCATCCGTGCGGTCCAATTGCTCATCTAAGGCCTGCTTTGACAAGTGCTTACACAAATGACCATTAATACAGTTTTACAAGCAATCTTGGTACATGATGCATGCAATGCTCCCATTCTACTTATGTTGTGCCTTTTATTCTTAAGATGGGCCATATTCAACATAATTATCACGCTCTTGTGCAGTGTTATCAGCAGGCCGAAGAAAAGAAGGAGAAAGCAAAGGAGGAAGTCGAAGTCAGAAGCTAAGGATGGAGAAGGGCTGCAGTAGAGAGAAGAAGGAAAAGGCTAAGGCAAAAGAAGGAGCTGAAGGAAAGAGCAAGGAAGGTAGAGAAAGAAAGAAAAGAGAAGAAGGAACTGAAGGAAGAAGAAGTTGAAGGCAGTCGAGACATAGAAGAAGGCAGAGGAAGAGAAAGCTAAGGCAAGGAAGCTACAACCAAAATTAGAAGAGGAAGAAAGAAGAAGCCAAAGAAGAAGAAGAATGAAGGAGCCGCCAGAGAACAGGAGAAGAAGCAGAAGAAAGAAGAAAGATCAAGCACTGTGGCATCATCATTTTAAGGCGTCTGCTTCACAAATCAGACATCCAATTTTGTGGTTATTCACATACATTGGTTCCTTTAGTGCCTTACATTTATTCCTATCCTTTTGCACTATAACATTGATCTTATTGCATATTATGTTCTTTCAAATTCTTAAGTTGTGATCTTGATTTCTAAACCCTAATTTGCTCCCTGTGTTCGACCTCGGACTCTAAAATTCGAGTAATAAATTGTACTTGTTTTGAACGCTTTTTCGACTGTACTACAACACGACCTTTTTAAAACTCGATGAAGCGTCCCAAACATTTTGGCACCGTTGCCGGGGAGCAACGGGCGATTTAGAAATCATGATTACAATTGCTGATTTGGTAGTAACTTGATATATCTATTTTGTTGTGATTATTTCAGGGGAGAAGATTCAACAAAAGACAGCCGCACAACAAACATGCCCGGGGAAAGTAATTTCTGATTAATCTCATTCTGAAGAGGAAAAAAACAAGATAAAATCAATTAAGGCTACCTGCTTTCCATTTCTAGCTAATTCACCAAAGTTTCCTGATTTGATTTCAACAACAATACTAATTTGTGCACCCATTTAAGGTAACTAGGGCTACCACCTTCTTGATTGAGCCCTAGGTACCATATTTTGGCAAACTAAATTGGACCAAGATTAGAGACAAATTAAGGATTTCAATTTAGGGTTACAGAGATGCACCTTCATAAGCAAGAATCAACTCTCCAAAAAGAGGTGTGCCTAAGCCTTGGTTGAAGAGACATTCAAGAAAACCCTAAAAATTCAGGCTCTTAATCTCACTTGAATCATAAAAGAAAGGATCTAAAACTTCTCAAAGGACAGATAGGTGAAGTTGACCCCCTTGTTGGGTCAACCAACCTTGAAATTAGGTCACTTTTGCACTCAATTCATCTAAAGTTCAAGTGGAATCTTAAGGACCCTTGCTCTTAACTAAAACTTGTAGACTTAAGAGGTCAAAGTCTCCATTCTGGTCTACCTAGAACATCAGTGACAAGAGAGGTCGAATGGGGGAAATCCTGTAACACGTGGGAGCGCTCTACCGTGTAGGGGTCTTTTCTGGATTCTCCCTCTCTGGCTACCTAGGTATTTCTCAGCTGGACGGCTTTCTGACTAAGGGGTATCATCCGCCCCGAACATCTATAGTCATCCAAATTTTTGGGTGTCATGATTGGGTCCGTCACATTCTACTCTCGTCCAAACCATCGGTGCATGTTCGGTAGGAGGTCCTTAAGACCATCCTTGAGGCCTCTAGTGATTCACTCCCGTCGAGGCCAGGCCTCGACGTCCGTGTTTGTGCAGCAACCCCACCACATAGACATCTCCTCTGATTCATCTGACCCAAATTCTCCTTCTTCCATCATCATGGCACAACCAGTAGAAGAAGAGAATAACCTTAAGAACCAACTTCAGCACCTTAATGATTTATTTCAAGCCTTTATAAACCTGTCGCAACATCCTATGATGCAAGATCACTACAATCTCGCTGCGGTGGCAATCGAATCTTGAGTCCAAATCCCGGCTGGAGGTCCTAATTCTGAACTCAAGCCCAACATGATTCATGCCATTCCAAAGTTTCATGGGCTTAATTTCGAGGATCCCTTCCAGCACATCAAACAACTCAAATATCTGGCCCAAACTTTCAGGTCAGATGTCCAAAATCGGGATATTCTTCTCATGAAGATGTTCTCCTTCTCTCTCATGGACAAAGCAGCTCACTGGTATCAGACTCAAACGTGTCCAATCAACACATGGGTGGAACTACAATTCGAGTTTCTGAAAAAGTTCTTCCCAGTTGGTCGGACGAATGCCTTACGACACCAGATCACACACTTCACCTAGCAATCTGGAGAGCCCCTTCATGAAGCATGGGACCGCTTCCTGGATCTCATGCGAAAGTGCCCCAATCACAGAGGTCCTAAATGGGAACAAGTCCAGTCTTTTTACCATGGACTCCATGAAGATATCCGCTTATTCATCAATGCAACCTACGGAGGAAATATCATGGGTCAACACGAAGACATTGTACAGGAGATTCTCGAGAATATGTGTGAGAACTCCATCAATAATGACTCCATGGGCTTATTCGACCGGATGAATGCCTGCGCATCGACGAATCCAAGGGGAGCACATGAGATGCAGAGCCTGTCCGCATCCCTCAACTTGGAATTGATGGCCAATCGGTTGGACAAGGTCTCTATCATTGAGAAAAAGGTGGACGAGCTGACTCAACATCTACAGCGAGCCACCTCTACGCAAAACCCATTTGCACAGCTGCCTTCTGAGAGGGAAGCTGTGCATAACATCTATCACCGATCTTCTTAGGGGATGGACCCATATCCAGCCTTGTCTGACTCTAGGACTGGAGGAAACTCTGATCCGACCTACTCTAGTTGAGGGAACTTTGAACCCTCGCACTCTGACTTTCCTGAGGTTCCTCAGACCTACGAGGACCTTAACATCATCCAGAATGACCCATTCTCTAACACCTATAACCCTGGATGGCGGAATCATCCCAATTTCCTGTGGATGTGAAATAATCAAAATCAATGACCACCATATCACCCCGTCCACAAGCTCCTCATCATATCAGCCGCCTCAGCTTTGGCCCAACCCCACCTATCAATCTGGGCCAACTCAAACAGATCAAATGACTCTTATCCTTCAGACTCTAGCCGACATTCAGAAGACGAATGCGGCTATGCAAAAATAGCACAAGGACGAGATCACAGAGGTTCGCAATCAACTTGCCCATATGGCGAATTCTTGCCAACCTGGCACACTTCCTCCACAACCTCTGCTGAATTCGAATAACATGACAAACCAGAGGCACTTTATGAACCCGAATCCAGGCCAAGCCCACATGATTTATCAAGCCCCTTGTGTTCCATCACTCGACGAGATGGAAGCTTCGACACCATATGCGGGATTTCAGCAGCAGCCACCTATTTTATCAACTCCAAATCAAAACTAGGCAGGATTGAATTCTTTTACAACCCGTAGTGGCAAACCAACAAAAGACCTACTGATGTGCATACATCTGATTAACCGAAAATGTCTATTAATGCATGTTCTTAGTGTCACGTTAGCATCATACATTGTAAATAGTGCATAACATGCATAATCATGCATTTAGATTAAGTTGTATAAATTGTATAGTAATTGTCTCCTTTTTATGGTCAGGGACAGGGTGACTTTTTACTAGGGCCTCAGATCGAAGATCCAACGTACGAATCTGAACAGGGCGACGATTGGAGTTCAACGACTCCAAGATCGCCCTAATCGGATATCCGTAGCATCAAATAGAGACCAAGGAACCCTAGAAGATCAAGGGTCCAGATGGTGTTATTCTACACTTTATATGACAAATCCGACCGCACGGATGAGTTCGGATCGACGATCGCAGCCTGACAGCACAAAAATCAATCCAATATGATACCCATGGCACCATCTACATCACTCAGAAGATGGACGGCCGGTGCCATCTCAGCCGCGCAACCAGCCGCATGCACCTGCCGCAGCCTTCCCTCTTCATCTGAGCGACGCTTCTCCGTCGTTAGATGCACATCCAACGGCTGCAAGGCACGCACGCTTGAAGTGTAAACGCAATAACTTAACTGCTGTAGTGCAGCGGTCGAAGGCTCTATCGAGAAGAGGAGGCACGGGTTCGAGCCCCCGCAAACCTCAATTTGTAGCGAGCGTGAGGGACCGCGCGTTCAGTGGCGGATGGTTCAAATCATCCAATCGGCTCCACGCGCTATCTGATGCCCCCGCTTGACGTGAGATTGCTCGGGCATGGTGTGCGCAGTTGAGGCGCGGCGAGGAGAGATCTAAGTCGTCCGATCTCACGATCGAACGACTAAGATTTGAAGAACGTAGGCGGCTGAGTGAGGTACGGAAGGAAAGCGGGCGCGTGAGCGTTGCCCATGAAGGCCACTTTTAAATCCGTCACTAAAGGCCCTGAATTAATGTTTTTCAAAATGTAATGACCAAAATACCCCCACTCCTTGCAACTATAAAATGAGACCCCCTCCATATGAATATCTCATCCCTTCCTTCTCTTCTCTCCCTCTCCAAAGCTCAAGAGAAGCTTATCCCACACTCGAGATGCTCCTCAAGAGATAAAATCAATTTTTCGCCCCCATTCCGGTAGCAGATCCCCCGACGACGATGACGTGCTGCCTCATTCCCATTCTTCCTACCTCGACCTCCTTCTTCTCGCTCTGTTCCTTGTCTTCCAGGCGTTGTCTCATCCGGCTCGTCCTCCAAGCGATCGTCTAGGAGGATAACTTCTCTCTCCCATTCCTTTTTCCTGCTTTCTAGAGTAGAATTTTCCTACTTTCTAGTCGTAATAGTTTTCCTGCTTTCTAGTGTAATTTCTCGCTTACTTAGTTGTATAAACATTTTAAAATATCAAGTGGATGTTCTCTCTCTCTCTCTCTCTTTCTCTTATTGTCTATAGTACTTCATTTCATTGTAATTACTCCACTTTTTAACAAAAACACAAAAGGAATATAATTGTGAATTTGGATCGACGTAGCCTCCATGAGTTCGACCTGGGATTTCTATTCCAATATAAATTTTATTTGTTGAACCTGAGTTCTTCGCTATTTAAACTACAACGACAGGTTTTCAAAACCAAATTCGATAGCGTAGTACTTTTATGTTTCAACATTTTGGCACCGTTGCAGGGGACATTTTGATGTCGTTTCAACATTTTGGATGATTTCTCTATTTTTGGAGAATCGTTTGACTCTTATCTAGCTAATCTAGAAATGATTATTAAACGATGCATCAAAACACAATTGGTCCTTAGCTGGGAAAAGAGTCATTTCATGACACAAGAAGGCATCGTCTTGGGTCATGTAATCTCTGAATGGGGAATTGAAGTGGATAAAGCTAAGGTTGATGCTATCGCTAAACTTCCTCCTCCCACATCTGTTAAACAAATTCGATCATTTCTTGGTCATGTAGGATTCTACAGAAGATTTATCAAGGATTTCTCTAAGGTTGCTCGTCCTCTGAGCAATCTTCTTGCCAAAGAAACACAGTTTGTTTTCGATGAATCATGTTGTAAGGCATTTGATTTTCTTAAAATGGTAGTCACTTGTGCTCCGGTGCTACAACCACCGGTTTGGACAACCCCTTTTGAGATCATGACCGACGCTTCTGATTACGCAGTCGGGACTATTTTGGGTCAGAAAGTTGACAGGAAGCCCTCTGTCATCTACTACGCTAGTAAAACTCTGGATGAAGCCTAGAGGAATTACACTGTTACTGAGAAGGAATTCCTTGTCGTAGTATTTGCTTTGGAAAAATTCAGGGCTTATCTCTTAGGGTCTCATGTCATCATTTATACTGACCACTTGGCCTGGAGACATCTCTTGGCCAAAAAGGATGCCAAACCCCAGCTTATTCGTTTGATTCCTCTGCTTCAAGAATTTGATCTTGAAATCAAGGATAAATCCAGGGTACAAAATGTGGTGGCGGATCATTTGTCGAGACTTCTAAGTGATTCTTCTCATCTGGACGTCCCGATTGCTGATACTTTTCCGGACAAAACCACCCTTACAGTTTCAGGTGTCCAAACCCCATGGTTTGCTGACATTGTTATTTATTTGGCCGTTGGTCAAATCCCCCAGGATTGGACCAACCAACAATGGGATAGACTCAAATATGAGGCCAAATACTACTTCTGGGAGGACCCTGAACTGTACCGCATCGGCTCTGATCAGATTCTTCGCCGATGTGTTTCGGAGAATGAATTCAATAGTATACTCGAGTTCTACCATGCATCTGCGTGTGGTGGACATTTCTTCAGGAAAAAGACGGTTGCAAAAATTTTGCAATCTGGATTCTATTGGCCATCTTTATTCAAGGATGCCCAGGATTTCTCAAGGTCGTGTTCCCGATGTCAGGCACTCGGGAGCATATCTAAGAGAGATATGATGCCCCTAAACCCAATTCTTCCTGTCGAAATCTTCGACGTTTGGGGCATCGATTTCATGAGACCCTTTCTCCCTTCATTTGGACATCAGTACATTCTCGTCGCTGTTGATTAGTGTCCAAATGGCTTGAGGGGATTCCCACTAGAACCAATGACCACAAGGTGGTCATCGATTTTGTCAAGAAAAACATCTTCAGCAGGTTCAGGATTCTGAGGGCCATCATCAGTGATGGTGGCACTCATTTCACTAATGCCCAGTTTCGTAATTTGTTGGCTAAATACGGGGTTAATCATCGAATCTCCACACCTTACCATCCCCAAATGAATGGACAGGCCGAGATCTCCAATCGAGAGATCAAGAATATTCTATAGAAAATGGTTAGGCCTGATCGCAAGGATTGGACTCAAAAGATTGAGGATGCTCTTTCTGCCTACCGTATGGTGTATAAAACTCCCATCGGCATGTCTCTGTTTCATCTAGTGTATGGAAAGGCATGCCATTTACCCATAGAGATTGAACATAAGGCATTTTAGGCAATCAAGCAGTGTAATTTAGATCTGAGTTTAGCCGGGAAGACCAAAAAACTCCAACTATCTGAGTTGGAAGAGCTTAGAAATGATGCATATGAGAATGCCAAGATCTACAAGGCTCGGACCAAAGCTCTACATGATCAATTGATTTCCCGCAAGAGCTTTGAGCCAAACCAGAAGGTTTGGTTATTCGATTCTCGACTTAAGCTCTTTCCCAGCAAACTTAGGTCAAAATGAAATGACCTGTTCATTATCGACTAGATTTTTCCAAATGGAGCCATTCAGATTTCTGACCCGAAGATGAGTAATTCATTTAAAGTCAATGGTCAACGTCTGAAACCTGTTATTGACCATAGTCTTCCAGAACCCGTCTCAGACACGGTTGCTCTAGCCATGTTGTGACTTCTTTGGTTGGACTTTGCCTAGCTGATAGCATTAAACTCAGGAGTTGTACATATGACACAAAGCTGACCTAAGCTTCATATTCAAGTGATATCTTTCATACTCTACCCTTTCTTTCATGTCTCCTTTTCTCAATGTGGACATTGCATCAGCTAGGCATGGGGGGGTGGATTCATTTTTAAATCATTTTGTCAGCTCTGTGAAATTTTTGTAAATTTTAATTCACTTCTTATATATACATAAAAAAATAAAAAAAAATTGAATTAGGAATGAATACTTGGACATTAGGAATTTTCAATCTTAGGAAATATTACATTAGTATCTGAACACAAAGACCCTTCAGGTCTTTGGGCTTAATCAGCCTGTGTATCCACTAAAATGTGGATTTATTTTTTGAGTCCTCGCCATCTTAATTTTATTATAATTTTATTAAATAAGTTTGGGTGATAAGTACACGACTTATCAACGCACCCTCTAATTTGAGGGAACTTTAAGTCTAAGCATCTACACACTATCTTTTCACTGACTTGTTGATTGGCGATTTTAATGGAAATTGGGTAGCTAATGAACCTTCTAGGGTGATATGGCTGGGAAGTTATCGTGGGTAACAGCGCATAGGTAGGTTGTCCAGAGCCTAGTCACTGGACCATTCTCTTCTTGCTGCCTTTAGGTAAATCTTAGACCAGGGAAGCTACCTACTTAAAAAAAGAAGAAAGTCAAAAAGAAAAGAAAAAAAAAGGAGAAAAGAAAAAGAAAATAAAAGAAATAAACCACACTTTGCCACACGAGTGTGGCTGGCAAGTTGTCGGTGGTAACAACTCATCGTGTGGTTGTGCAGAACCCAACTCATGAAATGCACTGAAAATTCCCAAAACACTTAGGAAGAAGTGGAGAAGTAGAATAAACCGGGGAGATATACATTGGATTCACCCTTATGTTGACCTCATAAAAATAAAAGTAGGGAGAAAGCTACCGGTCGTAAAGATACACCTTTAGGCAAAACCCTCTTTTTAAGGTCACCTAGAGACGTAGAAACCCGAAGTCCGTTCTAATTGCCAATCAACGAGTCTATCACATTCACAATAAGATGATTAGAACTTAGGATTTTTATCAAATCTTGGGTGGGTTGAATGGTCGTAGAAAGCCACTCTTTAACCCTAAACTTAAAAATCCAAAAAAAAAAAGAAAAGAAGAAAAAAAAAAGAAAAAAAAGATTTTTCTTTGAATAAGGTGAGGGCTTGAGGCGGTCTGCATTTTGACAGATACTCGAGCGCTATTGTGTCTTTGAAAGTTTAGATCCTGAGTAAAAGAATTTCTTAATGTTGAAAATAACTTATGCCCAAGTAATCCAACCTAAGTCTTTTATAAATAACATGTAGTTTTTGCTAAGGACTAGCAAAAGATAGGCATGGGGGTGTGATTCGCATACATCTGATTAACCTAAAATGTCTATTAATGCATGTTCTTAGTGTCACATTAGTATCATACATTGTAAATAGTGCATAATCATGCATTTAGATTAAGTTGTATAAATTGTACAGTAATTGTCTCCTTTTTATGGTCAAGGATAGGGCGACCTTTTATCGGGGCCTCGGATCGAAGATCCAACCATACAAATTTGATCAGGGCAACGATTGGAGTTCAACGACTCCAAGATCACTCTAATCGGATATCTGTAGCATCAGATAGAGATGGAGGAACCCTAGAAGATCAAGGGCTAAGATGGTGTTATTTCGCACTTCATATGACAAATCCGACCACACGGATGGGTTAGGATCAACAATCGCAGCCTAACGACACGAAAATCGATCCAATCCGATACCCGTGGCACCATCTACATCACTCAGAAGATGGACAGCCAAGATGGCACCATGTGGTGCCATCTCAGCCGCTTAACCAGCCGCAGCCTTCCCTCTTTATCTGAGCGACGCTTCTCCGCCAGTGGATGCGCATCCAACGGCTGCAAGGCACTCATGCTTGAAGTGTAAATGCGTCAACTTAACCGCTGTAATGCAGCGGTCGAAGGCTCTATCAAGAAGAGGAGGCACGGGTTCGAGACCCCTCAAGCCTCAATTCGAAGCGAGCGCAGGGGACTGCGCGATCAGTGGCAGGTGGTCCAGATCATCCAATCAACTCCACGTGCTATCTAACGCCCCCGCTTGACACGAGATCGCACGTGCAAGGCGCACACAGTTGAGGCGCGGCGAGGAGAGATCTAAGCCGTCCGATCTCACTATCGGATGGCTAAGATTTGAAGAATGTGGGCGGCTGAGTGAGGAGCGAAAGGCGAGCGGGTGCACGAGCGCCACCCACGAAGGCCACGTTTAGGCCATTAGTGACGGATTTATCCATCGCTAAAGGTCCTGAATTAATGTTTTTCAAATTGTAATGACCAAAATGCCCCACTCCTTGCAACTATAAAATGAGACCCCCTCCATACGGATTTCTCATCTTTTCCTTCTCTTCTCTCCCTCTCCAAAGCTCAAGAGAAGCTTGTCCTACTCTCGGGATGCTCCTCAAGAGATAAAATCAATTTTTTGCCCCCATTCCGGAAGCGGATCCCGCGACGACGACGACGTGCCACCTCGTTCCCTTTCTTCCTCCTCTATCTCCTTCTTCTTGTTTCGTTCCTCATCTTCTAGGCATCATCTCGTCTGGCTCATCCTCCAAGCGATCATCAAGGAGGATAACTTCTCTCTCCCATTCCTTTTTCCTGCTTTCTAGAGTAGAATTTTGCTGCTTTCTAGTTGTAATAGTTTTCCTGCTTTCTGGTGTAATTTCTAGCTTACTTAGTTCTATAAACATTTTGAAATATCAAGTGGATGTTCTCTCTCTCTCTTTCTCTTATTTTCTATAGTACTTCATTTCATTGTAATTACTCCGCTTTTTAACAAAAACACAAAAAGAATATAATTGCGAATTTGGATCGACGTAGCCTCCCTGAGTTCGACCCAGGATTTTTGTTCCGGTATAAATTTTATTTGCTGAACCTGAGTTCTTTGCTATTTAAACTACAACGATAGGTTTTCAAAACCAATTTTGATAGCATAGTGATGGCGAAAATACGCGGTTTGTTAAAATACGTCGTTGTAACGCGTAAAATCGATCAACTCTTAAATTTATATTCCTAGATAGGGGAGTATCTAGGGTCGTCCAAGGAGGCCAAATGTTTGCAATAGTGATTCTCTTGCTTGGAATACAATCTCAACTTTCTTTTTGGTATTTTTCAATATATCATGTTTTGTTTTAAATTAAGACAACATGCGGAATGGTGACGGGAAGGTGATTTACACTTCAATTTAAAATACTACTTCTAAGTGGCAAGTAGAGCCTCTCCCTAAGCTCACTCTAGGCAAGTGGAGGCCTAGAATAATTAGGGAGAGGGAGTGAGGAATGCTAAAAGCAAGCAAATAGAAATGCAAACAAGAAATTGCAAAGAAGGCAACTAGATAATTAAAAAAAAAATGTTTAACAAAAATGCCTAGTAGAGGAATGCTTCTACCACTAGAAAATTGACATAAAGAAAGGAAAACACAAATCCTCTAGATAGATGGTGAAGAAGAGGGCTTCTTGCTCCAAGGTTGGTGGCTCCCAATCTTGAAAAGAGTCCTTCAACTCCTTCCTTGCAGTGCTCCGCCAAGGTGATGTCCTTCAAGGCAAGCCCTAGGGTGGCGTGCCCTAAGTTCTCTCCAAGGGTGGACGTCCACCCTAAGTCCTTCTCCTTTGCCTGGCCGTCCTCCTTGAAGTGGAAGAGTCCTCCTCCTTGGCGTAGCTCAAGTTGAAGAGAGTGGGGAGAAGAAGGCACCAAAGGGGCTGGTGATGTGCCCCTTTAATTTCCTTCTCTACTCCTTCTTCTTGGCCGTAGGTATAGGTGGTTTAGGTAGAAAATATACTAAGGGAGGATGCCCCAAAATGGTGGTAGGTGGTGGCTTTTTATAGAATAGGATGGGGGGTTAAGGTGCCCCTTGAAATGGAGGGCTAGGATGGAAGGATGAGGGTGGTTGGTGATCCTATGGCTAGGGTGAGTTGGTGCCAACCCAAGGGGTGTTAAAGGGGGTGGTTATGGTGGTGTTGGTGTCTTTTGGTGGTGGAGAGACACCCCCATGTTGGCGCCAACATGGGGTCTTCTAGAAGGGGAGTTAGGTGGATGGTGGAGATGGATTCAAGGGGGATTGTGTGGTGGAGATGAGGGGGGATTTTGGAGGGAAAAGTGGCGCCACTAAGGGGTGGTTATGGGTAGCTTTTGGCGCCACTTTTAGGTGTCTTTTGGAGGTGGTGGGTAGGTTAGGTTGGTGCCAAGTAGGTTAGCTTATGTGGAGCTTAGGTGGAGCTAGTTGGGTGGAGTTGGTAGGTGGGTTTTTGGGGTGGTATAAGCCAAGGAAGTTGGAGCATAGCTAAGCTAAGCTAAGCTAAGCTAAGCTAGCTTAGCTAATGGAGGAGTAGAGGAGAAGGTAATGGAGCTAGGGTTTAGAGGAAGGAGCTGAGGAGAAGAAGTCTGGAGTTGGAGCTGGAGCTGGCTGCTGTTGAAGAGGCTGGCATGGGGCTACTCTAGCTGGCTTAGCTTGCTAGTTCTTTGCTAGTTGCTAAGCCAAGCTAAAGTGAGCTAGCTTCTACCAAAATGAGCTGAGGTGAGCTAGGTCTGGTGCTCCCGGGGAGAATCAAGCTGGTTGAGGCAGCTAAGGTAGCTTAGCTCAACTGAGTTGAGCTAAGCTGAGTCCCCGGGAGCTGGACTTGAGCTTCCTGAGCTGAGATGAACTCTTCTTCAGTTGGCTGGAGTTGAGTGGAGCTGAATGTAGCTGGATCTGAGCTGGGGTGAACTCCTGTCAACTCAACTGAGCTAACTAGAGCTCCCTGTGAACTAGTGGGAGCTGAGATGAGCTAGACTCAGCTAAGTTGAGCTGGATCTGAGCTGACTTGAGCTAGGGTGAGCTGAGATGAACTCTCTTGAGCTGCCATCCAGCTGAGATTAGCTGAATGGAGCTGGGATGAGCTAACCCTAGCTCAAGTAAGCTAGGTTCCAGCTGCGGTGAGCTGGATCAAGCTGAGTTCCAGCTAGTCTAGGCTTCTCCTTCACCATTTGCCTTCTTGAGTGCTAGGGTTTTAGGGATCTGTGCATCTGTACATCCCTAACACTCACAAAAACACATTAAAACGACAATAAAAAATGCAATGCATGCCTATCCTAATTTATGCCTAAATGCAGCCCAAAAACCCGTTTGCGGAGTAAAATCCTAAGAGCTAGGTTTGTTTTAATGCATAAGAATGATGATAAACTGGCGTTTATCACACCCCCATGCTTATCTTTTGCTAGTCTCTTAGCAAAACTTAAAACGGAATTTTTGGGAAATCTAATTTTTTCGACTTTTGAGGAGAAGAGATTAATGGACCTTGGTAGATTAAAACACTGGAGGTACGGGGTTTGTTGAAGATAAACAACAGGATTTATTTTTGGATCCAACCATTAGACAGAACGGGATCAATATATCTTCCAGAAAATTCACAAATTAACCCCTTGTTAATTCAGATGACTTGAAATGTTTGTTTTTAGGATTTTTCTGGCTCGTGAATCTGATTCGCAACTTGCAAAATCCTTTAAAACCTTATGTCTGTGCTTGTGAAAAGCCAACATTTATAAGGAAGTGTTATTATTATATATATATATATTTTTTTTTTCTCCCCCATTCTTATTTTTAGCTTAGTCTTACAACAGATGTGTCGGGATCATCATTCCCGTTACCATTCCTTGAGGGGGCTCTGGCACCAGTACTTCGGGATAGCACTGTCCATGACACCACCCAGGAGCTCACAACCCCAAAAGATGATGCGGTGAAAAGGGGCGCTCCAAGCAAACTCAAGCTCTTGCTCCGACGCTATAGGTAGAGCATCGTCCAAGACACCTGAGCTGCTAAAATGCGCTTTAATACTCCGTCTAAAGATATGAAATATAGATATAGAGCAGCGCCGAGGTGGTAACATGTTGACATCGCGTCCTCAAAGAAGGTATTTTCCTTCTTCTCGGCGGTGGGAACTCAAACCAATGATCTGCTTCAGACTTTTACTAAATCCAAACAAGGAAGCTTTTCAATTTTTTTAGTTATTTTTAAGTGTTGGCATGTGTGTGAAAATTGACACAAGAAGTTTCTTGAGACCCGCAAGTTTTTGAATCAGAAACTAAGTCAAATACTTTCCATATTACAAAATAGGATCAAGTCACCTGAACTATCATGAGTTCAGGTGGAATTTTAGAGAAGGATATCTGATCTAATCTAAAATAGACCCTGGAATTCTAATGATCAGATCCATATCCTCATCCTTAGTTTGTTAAAGATTAAATCCCATTGTAGCAGAAGTGAATTTTACGACCTTAGTCCCGATTTCAAAATTTTTCCTCAAAAAGTTTTCAACATTTTTATTTTTTTAGGTATGCAAGCAGGAAATAAATTAAAGAAAATTGCATGTTTTTAGGTTTTAAACATCCTAAATCGATAGTAAAAATTTAAAAACACCCCCCCCATGCTTAAGATATGCCATGTCCTCATGCATTAGGAGGGAAAAGGGATCACCTTAGTGAAGAACGGTCGGGTTTAGGATGAATAAAACCTGGAAAAAGAAGAAAAAAGGGAAAGCAAGAAAAAAATGATGGGTTACCTCCCATCCAGTGCTATCTTTTACGCCATTCAGCCGGGCGTGAAGGTATGCACGGAAGACGTAAGATCATGTAAATAATTGGACACTTGGATCCCCGCAAAAAAGGTGTCGTCTTCTAGATCCCTAGAAAATTGATTAGAAATAATATTGGGATCAAAGTTGGATGGAAATTGATAAGTGTGGCCCGAGTCTGGCCATGGTTTTAATTCAGGTTGGGTGCCAAACTCGGGCGGGGTTGGTGGCAGGTCCACAAGAAAGGGGTCGGGGAAGGAATGGTGAGGATTGGGGGAAGTTAGTGTGGAAAAGTTAGGTGCGTGAATAGTGGGTGGGTTAGGGGGGGTATCAGGAATAAATTTGCGGTCAAGACAAGTTTCCGGATCACAGATTTCTCCGACCACTGATTCTGAATCAGAGTCCTCAAAAAAATTATGGTCGGTAAGGGTATCTATTAACATTGTCTCCTCCACCATATTGGAAATTTCAGTATCTGAGTCCTCAAAGAAGTTATCATCATGGAATCTCCTGGAGGATTTAAAAATATCTAAAGTGATAGTTTGGCCTGCACAGTTGATATCCATTTTGCCTGTGTGGCAATTGATATTTGCCTTTGCAGTGGCCAAAAAGGGGCGTCCAAGGATTATTGGGGAGTCCAGTAATGATTCAGGTGCCTCAATGTCAAGAACCAGAAAGTCTGCAGGGAAGACACAATTCTGGACCTTGATTAAAATATCCTCGATAATCCCACGAGGTTTGATTGTAGATCGGTCGGCTAATTGCAGGGTAACCTCGACGGGTTTTAATTCACCGATCTGAAATTCTTCGAATAAACTCGTGGGAATAATATTAACTGAGGCACCAAGATCAAGGAGGGCGCGATTAAATGTAGTGTCATCAATAATTACAGAAATTAAAGGCGCCCCCGGATCTTTCATCTTAGGAGGCAGCTTACTCTGTATGACAGAGCTTACTGTCTCTGAAAGATGCACCTGTCCTAGATTTTTAGCCTGCCTTTTAGGAGTACAAATATCCTTCAAAAATTTAGCATAGGCAGGTATATATTTGATGGCATCTAGGAGAGGAATATTGATATGAACTTGCCCAAATAGCTCCATGAGTTCTTCTGTAGTGGGCTCAGATTTCTTTTTTTTGTTGGTGGTGGGGTAGAGAGCTTGTGGGAAAGGGACAGGAATCTTGTCTTGAGATTTTTGTTTTTCTTTTTCTTCCTGATGGGGAGGTGGGGAGTCAATTTGCACAGGTATCTTACCAGGTTCGTGTGAAGGCCCGGGGTCAGTGGTGGTTTTCCCACTCCTCAAAGTAACTGCATGTGCAGTCGGATTATTATTTAGAGGAGGTGGGGGGGCCTGTGATTGCAGAAACCTGGGCGGCTGCTGAGGTGGTGGATTAGGAGGAGGCTGATGTGGATAATGTGGATTTCTGCCCATATAATGGTTTCCTTGGTGATTAGGGTTGGGTATGGGTTGGGACGGAAGATGTCCTACAGGTCTTTGCGTGGGAGTAACCCCAATCTGATTGTTCAGATTTGTGATGTTGCGGGTTACTTCCGTCATTTTTGTTTGCATATCCTGCAGGGTTCGCAGCATCTGGGCATTGATATCTTGTTGGGATGGCCCAGGATGGAAGTTTGGATTCAACCCATACCCATTAAAATGATATGGTTGGGAGGAAACTTGATTATTCTAGGAGTAGTTCGGGTAATTTTTCCAATTGGAAGAATTTTTAAAGGGCTCCTTGATGGCAGAAATATTTTGAGTGGGGTTAAGATCTGGATAGTTGTAGTTCCCCAGTGAATCATGGGCAACTTCAGAATAATCAGCAGGGGTAGGTTGAGATTGTGCAAATTTTCTCTTTGTGGAAAGTTAGGTTGGGTTAGATGTGGGTGTGGAGCTTGAGTTGAAGTGGCTAGTCTTTCCTCAATTTTCTTTTGATTAATATGCATCTGGTCGAGTTTTTGAGCAATCAATTGAAGATCGTCTTGGGTGACAGGGATAGATTGAGTGCCTATTTCATGAACACTGAATTGCGAGTTTTGGGTTCTGCAAAATGTGTTCATGGAAGCTTGATTAAATGAGTTTTCACTCATTTCTTCGAACAGGTCATAGGCACTTTCTGCATCTTTATTTAAAAAGTTGCCGCCACACGAGGTGTCGACAAACTGTCGGATTTGATCTTCTAATCCATGATAGAAGATTTGCACGAGCTGCCATAAAGGAATCTCGTGGTGCGGGCAACTTCTTAAAAGGTCTTGAAATCTTTCCCAAGAACCATGGAAAGTTTCACCAGATTTTTGGTGAAAGGTCGTAATAGATCTTCGTAAGGAATTGGTACGACCTATGGGAAAGAATTTCTTGAGGAAGGCACTCTTGAGTTGAGGCCATGTTGTAATGGGTCGGCCAATGGTCCTAAACCAATAAGCGGCCTTATCTTTAAGAGATAATGGAAAAAGCCGCATCAGCCATATGTCTTCTTGCACATTTCGGGAACGGGTTGTCTGTGCAAGAAGAGTTAGTTCTTCAAGGTGGCTGAAAGGGTCTTCCCTAAGAAGGCCATGAAAGTGTTTAATCAGGTTCAGGACGGCTGGCTTGATCTCAAAGTCCCCCTCCGGTATGACCACCCCTGGTCGTTCCTCATAATAAGACGGATCATAGAAATCTTTTAGAGGAACAACAGGCTGCTGACGGGGTGGTGGGTTTGGCCTTGGATTGGCTAGGTTTTGGATGTTCCTAGTCAATGTTTGTTGATTGGAATTTAATTTATTAATCTGATCGGCCATCAATTTTAAAAGATCAGGTAGGGGGTCTTGATGTTGTGTGTGGGGCAACTCAAGATTGGGGAGCTCCAAGTGTGGGAAGTTACTGGTGGTTGGGTTTTGGGTGGAAGGGTTAGAATTAGGGTTAGAGGTGGGGTTAGAGGTAGACGTGGAAGGGTCAGTGGACCTATTTTGTTGTGTTTCCATTTCTTCAGGAGAAGACAGAAAAAGTGGTCTTTTTACGTGGGGGGCGAAATCAAATGGTCCTTCCAAGTGCGGATTTTGAGACCGTCGCCCGTGCATAAAATGGAAGAACGGGGAGGGGAGGAGAAGAGAAAGAGATGAGAGAAAGTGTGCAATTCATACAAACAAAAACTAGACCTAACTTAATTGTGACTCCCTAATAATAACCTAAGACTTGGTCTATATAGGAAATAAGTAGTCAATAGTGAATACCCGTTCTATCAACAAATCTAGCCAAGTTGCTTAAGGGGAGGTTTGGGCCCAAACGTTTCCCAGGGAAAACTCCAGGTGCTTGTACAAACCCACGCCTGGTCGTTTGACACGGCCCCTCAGCCTGAACACCAGATATAGATGACAGAATTGGTACTAACTAAAGAAAACTTAAGACCTAAATAGCAAGCCTAAGTTGATAAAGCCTTAGGGGTCAAGTTGCTACAAATTTTAATTAGGTCTAGGATTCTATAGTGCACACGGAATGTGGAGGGCGTTTATTGGGTTGTTGCCCTGTTATTTGATTTTTTTGTGTGTGTGCAGGAATTGGAGAGTGGCTCCAATGAAAATCAAGTTGTCACACAATTTTTTTTGTATTTTTGTCTTTTAGGATTTGATTTAATTGAATGTATTTTAGGGTTTCTTTAGTTAAATTTTCAAACAAGTTTGAAAACCCACAATCAAAGGAAAACAAGTTGTATGGGTGATTGTATATTTCCTTTGAATTAATCCTCAAAAGAGAAAGAAAGAAACCCTAAGCCAATTATCCCTAAGACAGAAATTTAACTACCAATGAGTTATTTTTTAGGCTTTCAGAATTAAGTAGTGGTCCAAACAAGTCAAAAAAACACCACTACTTTGAATAAAATCAAACAAGGATTCCAGAAAAGATTTTTGTAAGATTTTAGGAATTTGTTTGATAATTGTTTTGAATTTTTAATTGTACTGGTGTCAAAGTCCAGAAATAATACCTGTAGGTATTATGAACTTTTTAGTACTACCACCAACCTCAGAAAATTTTTATGATTTTATATGATATATAAAATTTCACAAGGATTGCAACAAGCTTAATTTCCCAAAAATTGGATGAGTATAAAAATTCTGAAAATTCGCGGACAGTAGCAAAACAGGAAGATAAGAGGGTATGACCTCTCTGCAATCCATGAATTTTTAAAAATTAAATACAAATCCAATTGATTTGAAATTTGGAACAGATGTTCCTAACTTAATTGGGAATCACTCTATGAAATTTTATGATTTTAGGAGGCCTGGGATGTTAGGAATCTATTTTTCAAGTCCGGACAGAAATCTGTACCCGAAAAACAGAACACCAATACTTGCAATGGAGTGGTGTTAAAGAAGCATACAAGCAAACAATGGATTTTAGAATGCACCACTCCACTTAATTTAAGTGTTTAGGGTCCTGAAAGCCAAGTTTAATATATTTTTGGTAGTTTTAATTATTTATGTGACCAGAAAGAGGAACCAACCTGAATTTTCGCAGGAAGAAAAGGACCTTTGAGCTCTCTCTTCCAGATTCCCGCCTTCCCGCTGTAGTTCCTGCACACACAAAAGAAAGAAAGAGAAGGGGATGAGATCCACTTCAAGCAAGAGAAAATGAGTTAATGCAAAGCCGTGCCTCCCCGGAAACGGCGCCAAAAAGTGATGGCGAAAATACGCGGTTTGTTAAAATACATCGTTGTAACGCGTAAAATCGATCAACTCTTAAATTTATATTCCTAGATAGGGGAGTATCTAGGGTCGTCCAAGGAGGCCAAATGTTTGCAATAGTGATTCTCTTGCTTGGAATACAATCTCAACTTTCTTTTTGGTATTTTTCAATATATCATGTTTTGTTTTAAATTAAGACAACATGCGGAATGGTGACGGGAAGGTGATTTACACTTCAATTTAAAATACTACTTCTAAGTGGCAAGTAGAGCCTCTCCCTAAGCTCACTCTAGGCAAGTGGAGGCCTAGAATAATTAGGGAGAGGGAGTGAGGAATGCTAAAAGCAAGCAAATAGAAATGCAAACAAGAAATTGCAAAGAAGGCAACTAGATAATTAAAAAAAAAATGTTTAACAAAAATGCCTAGTAGAGGAATAATTCTACCACTAGAAAATTGACATAAAGAAAGGAAAACACAAATCCTCTAGATAGATGGTGAAGAAGAGGGCTTCTTGCTCCAAGGTTGGTGGCTCCCAATCTTGAAAAGAGTCCTTCAACTCCTTCCTTGCAGTGCTCCGCCAAGGTGATGTCCTTCAAGGCAAGCCCTAGGGTGGCGTGCCCTAAGTTCTCTCCAAGGGTGGACGTCCACCCTAAGTCCTTCTCCTTTTCCTGGCCGTCCTCCTTGAAGTGGAAGAGTCCTCCTCCTTGGCGTGGCTCAAGTTGAAGAGAGTGGGGAGAAGAAGGCACCAAAGGGGCTGGTGATGTGCCCCTTTAATTTCCTTCTCTACTCCTTCTTCTTGGCCGTAGGTATAGGTGGTTTAGGTAGAAAATATACTAAGGGAGGATGCCCCAAAATGGTGGTAGGTGGTGGCTTTTTATAGAATAGGATGGGGGGTTAAGGTGCCCCTTGAAATGGAGGGCTAGGATGGAAGGATGAGGGTGGTTGGTGATCCTATGGCTAGGGTGAGTTGGCGCCAACCCAAGGGGTGTTAAAGGGGGTGGTTATGGTGGTGTTGGTGTCTTTTGGTGGTGGAGAGACACCCCCATGTTGGCGCCAACATGGGGTCTTCTAGAAGGGGAGTTAGGTGGATGGTGGAGATGGATTCAAGGGGGATTGTGTGGTGGAGATGAGGGGGGATTTTGGAGGGAAAAGTGGCGCCACTAAGGGGTGGTTATGGGTAGTTTTTGGCGCCACTTTTAGGTGTCTTTTTGAGGTGGTGGGTAGGTTAGGTTGGTGCCAAGTAGGTTAGCTTATGTGGAGCTTAGGTGGAGCTAGTTGGGTGGAGTTGGTAGGTGGGTTTTTGGGGTGGTATAAGCCAAGGAAGTTGGAGCATAGCTAAGCTAAGCTAAGCTAAGCTAGCTTAGCTAATGGAGGAGTAGAGGAGAAGGTAATGGAGTTAGGGTTTAGAGGAAGGAGCTGCGGAGAAGAAGTCTGGAGTTGGAGCTGGAGCTGGCTGCTGTTGAAGAGGCTGGCATGGGGCTACTCTAGCTGGCTTAGCTTGCTAGTTCTTTGCTAGTTGCTAAGCCAAGCTAAAGTGAGCTAGCTTCTACCAAAATGAGCTGAGGTGAGCTAGGTCTGGTGCTCCCGGGGAGAATCAAGCTGGTTGAGGCAGCTAAGGTAGCTTAGCTCAACTGAGTTGAGCTAAGCTGAGTCCCCGGGAGCTGGACTTGAGCTTCCTGAGCTGAGATGAACTCTTCTTCAGTTGGATGGAGTTGAGTGGAGCTGAATGTAGCTGGATCTGAGCTGGGGTGAACTCCTGTCAACTCAACTGAGCTAACTAGAGCTCCCTGTGAACTAGTGGGAGCTGAGATGAGCTAGACTCAGCTAAGTTGAGCTGGATCTGAGCTGACTTGAGCTAGGGTGAGCTGAGATGAACTCTCTTGAGCTGCCATCCAGCTGAGATTAGCTGAATGGAGCTGGGATGAGCTAACCCTAGTTCAAGTAAGCTAGGTTCCAGCTGCGGTGAGCTGGATCAAGCTGAGTTCCAGCTAGTCTGGGCTTCTCTTTCACCATTTGCCTTCTTGAGTGCTAGGGTTTTAGGGATCTGTGCATCTGTACATCCCTAACACTCACAAAAACACATTAAAACGACAATAAAAAATGCAATGCATGCCTATCCTAATTTATGCCTAAATGCAGCCCAAAAACCCGTTTGCGGAGTAAAATCCTAAGAGCTAGGTTTGTTTTAATGCATAAGAATGATGATAAACTGGCATTTATCACATAGTACTTCGACATTTCAACACCTACATTACCCAAGCCACTTTCAACCTGGTAGTAGTAACCTAAGCCCTAGGATAGTTATCCAGGATACCCCTGTCCCTGATCAAGAACCTGGACCTATTCTAAAGGAACCATCCAAGGTTTCATTTCCCGAGGCCTTGACCAAGGGAAAGAGGACAACCAAACCCGTGGCACCTGAGGAGGATCTGGTCAAACTCTTTGAACATGTCCATATAAACATCCCGTTGATGGATGCGATCCACCACGTACCAACTTATGCACGATTTTTGAAAGACGTGTGTACACCTAAGCATAAGCCGCAAACCAAAAGTGGGATTCCAATCATACTGTCAGAGCAATTCAGCTTTGTAATTTTGAGCAAACTCCCACCTAAGGCAAATGACCCAGGTACTCCCCTGATTTCTTGTACCTTTGGTGATACCAAATTTGACAGAGCTTTATTAGATCTAGGAGCCTCCATAAACCTAATACCTACATCCCTACTTGACCACCTTGAGGAATCTGAGCTCAAACCGACAGAGGTGACATTACAGTTGGCTGACCGATCTATTAAGTCACCTAAAGGAGTTCTTGAGGATGTCATTGTTAGGGTACAGGATTTCTATTTCCTGGTGGACTTCGTTTGTAGTCTTAGACATGGACACTCCAGAAAACCCGAGGGATACACCAATTATACTAGGGAGACCCTTTCTGGCCACTGCTAAGGCCAACATAAATTGTGAGGAGGGCCAAATTGAATTGAAATTCGGGAACCAAACATTAAAGATTGACATCTTTAAGGCCCAACAAGGGATTAATTGCGGTGTTATAGAACAAATATATGAAATCAAGGCTGTGGTTAATGATCCATATACTGAGGAAAACCTGACAACTTCTAATCAACCACAAGAGGATCAAAACGTACAATCAGAGGAGTCCGAACTTGACTTAGACACACCTATAACTCCATCCCTTGCTACTGATACACACCCCAAACCGCCCGCTGCTGCTGATAACCCTGTTTTGGAACTCAAGCCTCTTCCTGACCATCTGAAGTACGTCTTTTTGGGTTCTAATCAGATGTTTCCTGTGATTATCAACTCTAGACACACCTGATCAGGAATCCCATCTGATTACTGTTCTCCAGCAACATCAAAGAGCCATTAGATGGACTCTCGATGATTTTATTGGTATCAGCCCTTCCTATTGCACACACCGTATCTACACCGAAGAGGGCACATGTTACGACCCGGTTCCCGAATCCCTATGAGATACGAGAATCGGACCGACTCGACTGATCCCAAGACCCAGTCGTCCAACGAGAAGGTAACCAAAAGAGCAGTAAAATAAACCACATTCACCATGCATATAACTAGCAGTAACAAAATACAGCAGTAAAGAAAAGAACTACTACAGTATACACCACCACAACAGTAAGAAATATACATGTACATAAATATGATGCTTACAACAAAAGAGTACAGGGGTAACAGAAACTACTCACTACAACAGAAGGAAAAGTACAGTGGGTACAACACAAGTAACACTACTGGGCTCTACCAGGCCCAGCACCCTCTGCAGCCGCCGGCTCTGGCTGCTCAACACCTGGTCCTGAAAAGGTGACAAAGGTGACACGTCAGCAAAACGCTGAGTATAGTGGCAACTAAAAGCTAAGAAACAGTAAGGTGGACAGTAATTGTTATATTTTTAATTTCTTTCTTTATATTTTCCGTTTACTCGTTATTGAATTATCCCTCAGATTCTTCTCTTGATCTTGAATGTTCCTCGTGGGAACGATCTTGATTGCAGTCTTTTCCGAAAAGTAGAAATAACACATGGTGCTCTCCTGGCCGGGAGAGTCCCCCGTGGTGATCCTACCCTCAGTCAACCACCCCAAGGTCGCTGACAGACGTAACGGTGACTACGGCACGCGCGATAAATGCACGGGTAGCTACCCCGCACTGGCATGCGGTCAGTCGTTTCCGTTAACAGGTGTGCCCAAAGCACAGCACGGAACCAGTATAGGGTAGAGCCCTCTCAGTAACAGGGGTCCAACCCCTCCACAGTAACCAACAGGGGTCTTGCCCCTCCACAGTCCGCGCACCCTCGTCTGACTACCCTGGTTTGCCCTAGCAGTCCTAACAAGTCGGTGTAGGAGGGCTAGCACAATCCTGGGGCCCGTAGGGTAGCTAGTGCTCTCCCTACACTAGTAGCTCTCCTCGGTACTGTGTACACGAGGGCTAGAAGTCGGTACAAAGTGGCCAGACCTAACCCCGGGTCCCTGGGGCGGCTAGCTCCGCTCTGCACTAAAGAGGAGGACAGTTGCTCTCCTTGGTACTCCGTACTCAAGGGCTAGCTCAGTTCCCCAATTCTATTCCATTCACTTTCTAGGAGTTCTACTCCTAATTCCCCGTAGGGTTCATACTCTTTTAACTCAGCCAATTTAGGTTTCACCATTTCAGCTTTATATTCATATAGCCCATGTTCTTAACCGTAATTATTCATTCATAAACAGGAAGCTGTTAACCAATTACAGGCAGTTATCGTTTCCTTTCTACTTTTCCAAGACTGCAACGTATATATATTCAATCTAGTTTTCCAGTCCTAGGATTCATGCAATACCCTAGACTCTATTAATTATTCCACAAGTGCATAATTTTTGATAAATAATTGAAAGGGCCACTCTACCTGCAAAACTAGGAGTACTGGGGGTGAAATCGGTAAGCCCGCGTGCCTCCGCAACCCCTAGAGCCGCAACGGAATGGGGTCCTAACACAAGGATCAAATACAAGGAGCTACTTAGAACAGCATACAATTACTGTAAACGGGTAGATGAACTAAATCTGAGAAGAACGAGACTTGAAACGTGGAAAACAGACTCCAAACAAACCCTAAACGGGTCAAAAACGACAAGTTTGCCCAAAATCAGACGTCTGGAACTTCTTCCAGACGTCTTAAATGATTGCTTAGGTCATACCTTGATCTGCGCGGTCCTTCAGACATCCAGAAGCCTGCTGAACTGTCTGGACTTAGTTTCCAAACGTCCGACTGTCACTTCGGACGTCTGGAGACCCTCTCCGTTGTCTGGTGCCGTGCCCAGACATCCGATCTGTGTGGGATGGCATGCCCGTGCGCCTTCCAGAACAAGTCCTACACACACACGCCCGTTCTCAACACAAAAGGATGCAGAAGACTTCGACGGAACGGCTGCATGGTCGTACAAGCGAAAGAAGAAAAAGGTAAAAAAAATAACGTACCTTTCAGACGTCTGGACCTTCCTCCAGACATCTCCTGCATCATCTGGACGTAAGTCCAGACATCTGATTCTAGGAAATTTTCCCAGAATCAGGACCTCGCCCTCCGCCCGCAGTGCATGGCCGTGCCGCGCTGCGTCCGCCTGCTGCCTGAGCTACAGTAGCTCCTCTGCGGCACCACACGTTTGCTGCACAACCGTCGGTTGGCTCTGGCTACCCCGACGAGCTCGCACCCTCGCGGTTGAGCTCCCTCTCCCTCTCACAACAGCCCCTCCTCTCCACACACTCGCAGTAGCCGCTACTGCCACTCTCACCCGCTCGCTCTCTTGCTGACAAGGGGAAGAAGAAGATGGCGGTGGAGTGAGGGTGAGGGAGAGAGAGGTGTATTTGTAAGCTGTCGAGGGGAGAGAGAGAGAGAAAAAGCTATCTGCAAGGAGGGAGGAAAGAGAAGAAGGAGGGTGGCGGGTTCAGTTTGCACGTACATGCGTGCAGACACGAACCCGTACATTGAAAAAATTTAATTCCAGACATCTAGGAAGGCTTCCAAACGTCTGACCAAACGTCTGGACCACTTCCCAGATGTCTTAAACGACGCTTGATGCCCTGGGTTATAACAATATAACAAACTCAAAGGAAGTTTATCCCCGAAACTTGTGCTAACTAGGGTGCGGGAAAGAATGATATATGCATAACAAACTCAAAGAGGGTCGAAGCCGGTCCAAAAAGATGTACCTGTGAAAAGCTCCGGGTACCACTCCCGCATCACCACCTCAGGCTCCCAGGTAGCCTCATCGTACTGCTGGCTCCTCCACAAAATCTTTACCAGGGGTACTTGCTTCCATCTCAAACTGCAGACGACTCTGTCGAGAATCTGCACTGGCCGCTCAGGGTAGGTCAGGTCGTCGCCCACCTCGACGCTCTCGTGACTAAGGACGTGACTGGGATCGGCGACGTACTTCCTGAGGTTGGACACGTGGAACACGTCATGCACACCAGAAAGCTGGGGATGAAGGGCAAGCCTGTAAGCAATGGGTCCAACCCGCTCCAGGACCTCAAAGGGCCCCACGAACCTCGGTGCAAGCTTCCCTCTCACCCCAAACCGCTGTAGGCCCTTCATGGGCGAAACACGAAGGAAGACATGGTCCCCAACCTCGAACTGCACCTCTCTACGTTTCCGATCCGCGTAGCTCTTCTGCCTGCTCCTGATAGTGCGGAGTCGCCTGTGAATCTGCTAGACTACCTCCTGACTCTGCCGGATCAGCCTGGGGCCAACCTCCCACTTGCTCCCCACCTCAACCCAACTCAAGGGTGCTGTACACCTCCGTCCGTATAGAGAGTACACAGGTGCGCAAAAGGTCCTCAAGTGTCTGTTTCGTGCGCTCAGGCTGTCCGTCCGTCTGGGGGTAGTAAGCTGTACTGAACCTCAACCGCGTCCCCAAGGCCTGCTAAAACTCAGCCCAAAAATGGGATGTAAAGCGGGTATCCCAGTTGGATACGATCTCCCGCGGAACTCCGTGTAGACGTACCATGTCGCGGATATACCTTTCTGCCAACTGTGCTGGTCCCAAGGGGACTCGGATCGGCAAGAAATGCGCCGTCTTCATCAATCTGTCAACAATTACCTAGACTGCGTCGTGTCCTCTCTGGGTAACAGGTAAGCCCACCACCAAGTCCATGGTGATGCTCTCCCACTTCCACTCTGGCACTGGAAGTGGCTGTAGCGGCCCTACAGGCCTCTGATGCTCGGCCTTCACCTGCTGGCACACTAAACATTGCTGCATGAATTCACCCACATCCCGCTTCATCCTCCTCCACCAAAATTCACGTCTCAAGTCATGGTACATCTTCGTATTTCTGGGATGTATGGTGAATCTAGAACCATGTGCCTCATTCAGGAGCTCTCTCAACAGCTCCTCGTCTCTAGGAACGCACAATCCTCCCCTCATGCGCAGCACCTGGTCTGTAAAAGAGAAGTCTCCAGGGTCTCCTGACAGTACTCTGTCACGCAAGGACTGCAAGTACGAGTCAGCCATCTGTCCTGTGATGATGCGATCTATCAGCTTTGACCTCGTCTATCGTGTCACAGTCACTGCTCCACAGTGCCCCCGTAACTCTAGAGGTCGCCAACTTCCCATCTCCTCCAAGAGGCTCCAACTCTGCACCTGTAAACTGGCCAAGTGTGCGGGCACCTTCCGGCTCAAGGCATCAGCCACCACGTTGGCCTTTCCCAGGTGGTAGGAAATGCTGCAGTCATAGTCCTTCAGGAGCTCCAACCAACGTCTCTGTCTCATGTTGAGCTCCTTCTGATCAAACAGGTATCTGAGGCTATTGTGATCTGTGAAAATCTTGAAGGTCTCACAGTACAAGTAGTGTCTCCAGGTCTTTAGCGCGAAGACGACAGCTGTCTGCTCCTGGTCGTGGGTAGGATAGCTATGCTCATGGGACTTCAGTTGCCACGAAGCGTAGGCGACAACATGACCCCTCTGCATGAGCACACCCCCTAACCCCTGCAAAGAGGCATCCGTGTACACAACGAACCCACCACTACTATCTGAGATGGTGAGCACGGGAGCCGAAGTCAACCTCTCCTTCAGCTCCTAAAAACATGCCTTACAGGCATCTGTCCAAGTGAAGGGCATGTCCTTCCGGGTCAACTGTGTCATAGGACTTGTAATCTGTGAAAAGCCCCTGATAAACCGCCTGTAGTAGCCTGCTAGTCCCAAGAAACTGCGAATCTCAGTAACCGTGAGCGGTCTCTTCCACCTGAGCACTGCCTCGACCTTGGCTGGGTCCATAGCCAAGCCATCCCCAGAGATCACATGACCTAAGAAGGTCACCTCCCTCAACCAGAACTCTCACTTGCTGTATTTGGCGTACAGCCTACGCCGTCTCAGTGTGTCCAGAACCATCCGCAAGTGTTGTCCGTGCTGCGTCTGATCTCGAGAATAGATGAGAACATCATCAATAAATACCACCACAAACTGGTCCAAGTACGGTCTAAACACCCGGTTCATCAAGTCCATGAAGGCAGCGGGGGCATTGGTCAGCTCAAACGGCATGACCAGAAACTCGTAGTGTCCGTACCGGGTGCGAAAATTTATCTTGGAGACGTCTGCCTCCTTGATCCTCAACTGGTGGTATCCAGACCTCAAGTCGATCTTGGAGAATACTGTGGCACCTCGCAGCTAGTCAAACAAGTCATCGATCCTAGGCAGCGGATATCTATTCTTGATGGTAACCCTATTCAGCTGTCGGTAGTCCACACAAAGGCGTAGGGTACCATCCTTCTTCTTTACAAACAGTACCGGGGCTCCCCAGGGAGACGCGCTGGGCCTCACAAAGCCCTTCTCCAAAAGATCCTGCAACTAAGACTTGAGCTCTCGCAGCTCAAGTGGTGCCATCCTGTACGGTGCTGTGGAGATGGGGCTGGTCCTTAGTACTAGTGAGATCTCAAACTCGACCTCACGCTTGGGCGGTAGTCCTGGCAACTCGTCTGGGAACACGTCGGGCTACTCTCTGACCACCAGGGTACTCTGGAAGTCGGCCACAGGGCTGGGCTCTGCCACCACACAAGCTTGGAAGCCCTCACACCTTTGGCTCAAAAGTCTCGCCGCCCGAAGTCCAGAAATGCACCTGAAGCCTCCGTCCACTGGCTGCCCATGGAACTCGAAAGAAGGCAACTCCGGTATGGAGAAGACGATCTTTCTCTCAAAACAGTCCACCAAGGCGTGGTAAGCAGACAGCCAGTCCATCCCTAGAATTACGCCAAAGTCCTCCATCTGTATCATAATCAGGTCAGCGGGAAGGCCGTGTCCCCCAACACTGACCTCGCAACCCGTGTATACCTCCTCAGCTACAAATAGCTGACCACTCGATCCTCTGATGACAAATGGATCCTTTAACAGCATACAATCCTGCCCCAAACTAATCGCGAAACTGGCGGCGACAAACAAGTGCGTAGCGTCGGAATTGAAAAGCGTGTAAACGAGTCTGCCGGAAACTGAAACCATACCTGCCACCACTGATCCCGAAGCTCTGGCATCCATGTGTGTCAAGGCATTGATACGCCCCTCAGGCCTAGGTGCGGACGAAGCAGCCCCACTCTGCGTCGGACGGGTAGCTGCTAGCCGGTACCCTCCCCGTGACTGCTGTCCTCCTCCTCACGCCTGGAAACAGCAGCCTCCTGCTTGCCCTCCAGTTCTCGGCGTGGGAAGCATCTGCTGACCTCCTGCCCTAGACGGGTAGTCCCTCCTAATGTGGCCCGGCTAGCCACACTGGTAGCAGAGGGGAACCCAACTCCCGCCCTCAGTGGGTCCCTGCTATCGGCTGGGCGGGGGTCTAGTGCTAGCAGCTGGCCCCTGTCGAGGGCCCCCGAAGGCCACTGATGGCCCTGCAAAACGTGACGGCTCTCCTGTGGGCGCCATGTGTCTCCTCTCTCGTCGGCCCTGTGAAAAGTCTGGCTGATAGGGCCTCTTCCGCTCGCTGTCAGTATCTCGCGCGGACGAGTTGGTCTCCTTGTATGTCATAGCTGCCTCCACCACCCTCGAGAACGTAGGCAGCTTCAGTGGTTTGACATACCCCCGAATCGTAGGCCGGAGCCCCTCGGTGAACCTCCAAAGGCGCTCCTCCTCAGTGGCTACTGCTGTCGCTGCGAAGCGGGACAGCTCCAGAAAATGCGTGCGGTACGCACTCACGGTCATCGTCCCCTGGTGGAGAGTGTGGAACTCCCGCCTCCTCTGGTCCTGCCACGTCTGGGGAAAGTATTGCTCGTAGAAGAGGGTGACGAATCCGTCCCAGGTTGGCTTGTCCCTCTCCTGTCCCCTGACTGCCCTCCACTACTTGTGTGCCGCTCTCTCCAGCTGGTACGTGGCAAAGGCCACGCGGCACTCCACCGGGGGCGAAGGGTGTCAAAAACCTTCTCGATCTGCTCGAGCCAGTCCTCCGCCTCGATCGGGTCCTCATCCCCCTTGAAGGAGGGGGGCTTCAGCTTCCGGGACTGTCCGAAAAGCTCGAAGTGGCGCTGCAGTGGAGATGCTGGTGCACCTCCAGGTAAGGAACCTTGTGCACAGAAGTGTCGGAGGAAGGTGGGGGTGGTGGCAGCCCATCCCCTCCCCCGCATCCAGCGCCACATCCATCGCGTGGTCCCACAGAGGACTCCCCCTCCACAGCCCCAGGGAGAGGTGCTCGTGGCTGCAGGTGGAGCTCCTCTCACACTATGTCCCGCATCAGTTGGGCGAGGTCCTGGGCCTGAATTCCCGGGAGCAGTGGCTAGTCCACTGAAACGTCGACCTCAACACGCCCGCCCCTCCGACCTCGTCCTCGGCAGCGCCCGCTGCTCGCCTCACTAGTCTCGCGTCGAGGCATCTCCTGCAAGGAGACGTAGAAACAGAACGGAAACACGTCAATATGGAACGATATCTAGCAAAGAAGTCTAAGAGCTTATGTCAAAAGAAACGATGTGGTGGCTACTCTAGTTATAGACACGTGAATTGGTTATTTTCCAGTCAATTGGTTCACTTCTCGGGACGACCTTGCTCTGATACCATCTTGTTACGACCCGGTTCCCGAATCCCTACGAGATACGAGAATTGGACCGACTCGAATGATCCCAAGACCCAGTCGTCCAACAAGAAGGTAACCAAAAGAGCAGTAAAATAAACCACATTCACCATGCATATAACTAGCAGTAACAAAATACAACAGTAAAGAAAAGAACTACTACCGTATACACCACCACAATAGTAAGAAATATACATGTACATAAATATGATGCTTACAACAAAAGAGTATAGGGGTAACAGAAACTACTCACTACAACAGAAGGAAAAGTACAGTGGGTACTACACAAGTAACACTACTGGGCTCTACTAGGCCCAACACCCTCTGCAGCCGCCGGCTCTGGCTACTCAACACCTGGTCCTGAAAAGGTGATAAAGGTGACACGTCAGCGAAACGCTAAGTAGAGTGGCAACTAAAAGCTAAGAAACAGTAAGGTGGACAGTAGCTGTTATATTTTTAATTTCTTTCTTTATATTTTTCGTTTACTCGTTATTGAATTATCCCTCAGATTCTTCTCTTGATCTTGAATGTTCCTCGTGGGAACGATCTTGATTGCAGTCTTTTCCGAAAAGTAGAAGTAACACGTGATGCTCTCCTGGCCGGGAGAGTCCCCCGTGGTGATCCTACCCTCAGTCAACCACCCCAAGGTTGCTGACAGACGTAACGGTGACTACAGCACACGCGATAAACACACGGGTAGCTACCCTGCACTGGCACGCGGTTAGTCCTTTCCGTTAACAGGTGTGCCCAAAGCACAGCACGGAACCAGTATAGGGTAGAGCCCTCTCAGTAATAGTGGTCCAACCCCTCCACAGTAACCAACAGGGGTCTTACCCCTCCACAGTCCGCGCACCCTCGCCTGACTACCCTGGTTTGCCCTAGCGGGCCTAACAAGTCGGTGTAGGAGGGCTAGCAGAATCCTGGGGCCCGTGGGGTACCTAGTGCTCTCCCTACACTAGTATCTCTCCTCGGTACTGTGTACATGAGGGCTAGAAGTCAGTACAAAGTGGCCAGACCTAACCCTGGGTCCCTGGGGCTACTAGCTCCGCTCTGCACTAAACAGGGGGACAGTTGCTCTCCTTGGTACTCCGTACTCAAGGGCCAGCTCACTTCCCCAATTCTATTCCATTCACTTTCCAAGAGTTCTACTCCTAATTCCCCGTAGGGTTCATGCTCTTTTAACTCAGCCAATTTAGGTTTCACCATTTCAGCTTTATATTCATATAACCCATGCTCTTAACTGTAATTATTCATTCATAAACATGCAGCTGTTAACCAATTATAGGCAATTATCATTTCCTTTCTACTTTTCCAAGACTGCAACGTATATATATTTAATATAGTTTTCCATTCCTAGGATTCATGCCATACCCTAGGATCTATCATTCAATCTAGTTTTCCAATCCTAGGATTCATGCAATACCCTAGACTCTATTAATTATTCCACAAGTGCATAATTTTTGATAAATAATTGAACGGGCCACTCTACCTGCAAAATCTGGAGTACTAGGGGCGAAATCGGCAAGCCCGCGCACCTCCGCAACCCCTAGAGCCGCAACGGAATGTGGTCCTAACACAACGATCAAATACAAGGAGCTACTCAGAACATCATATAATTACTGTAAACAGGTAGAGGAACTAAATCTGAGAAGAACGAGACTTGAAACGCGGAAAACGGACTCCGAATGGACCCTAAACGGGTAAAAAATGACAAGTATGCCCAAAATAAGACATCTGGAACTTCTTCCAGATTTCTTCAATGATTGCTCAGGTCATACCTTGATCTGCACGGTCCTTCAGATGTCCAGAAGCTCGCTGAACTGTCTGGACTTAGTTTCCAGACGTCCGACTGTCACTCCGGACGTCTGGAGACCCTCTCCGTTGTCTGGTGCCGTGCCCAGACATCCGATCTGTGTGGGATGGCATGCCCGTGCGCCTTCCAGAACAAGTCCTACACACACACGCGCCCGTTCTCAACACAAAAGGATGCAGAAGACTTCGACGGAACGGCTGCATGGTCGTACAAGCGAAAGAAGAAAAAGGTAAAAAAAATAACGTACCTTTCAGACGTCTGGACCTTCCTCCAGACGTCTCCTGCGTCGTCTGGACGTAAGTCCAGACGTCTGATTCTGGGAAATTTTCCCAGAATCAGGACCTCCTCGCCCTCTGCCCGCAGCGCACGGCCGTGCCGTGCCGCGCCCGCCTGCTGCCTGAGCTGTAGCAGCTCCTCCGCGGCACCACACGCTTGCTGCGCACCCGCCGGTCTGCTCTGGCTGCCCCGGCGAGCTCGCACCCTCACGGTCGAGCTCCCTCTCCCTCTCGCAACAGCCCCTCCTCTCCACACACTCGCAGCAGCCGCTACTGCAGCTCTCACCCGCTCGCTCTCTCGCTGACAGGGGGAAGAAGAACAAGGCGGTGGAGTGAGGGTGAGGGAGAGAGAGGTGTATTTGTAAGCTGTCTAGGGGAGAGAGAGAGATAAAAAGCTGTCTACAGGGAGGGAGGAAAGAGAAGAAGGAGGGCAGCGGGTTCAATCTGCGTGCGCATGCGCGCAGACACGAACCCGTACGCTGAAAAAATTTAATTCTAGACGTCTGGGAAGGCTTCCAGACATCTGACCAGACGTCTGGACCACTTCCCAAACGTCTTAAACGACGTTTGATGCCCCGGGTTATAACAACACACGACCTTGCCGTGAAATGTAGAGACGTCTGAATCCTAATCTGCACGAGGTCGTAAAAAAGGAGATCATCAAGTGGTTAGATGCAGGGATCATCTACCCGATCTCTAATAGTCGGTGGGTGAGTCCAATCCAGGTTGTGCCTAAAAAGGCAGGACTCACTGTGATCACGACTGAAACCGTAGAATCATACCGACCCGTATAGCGAATTTGTGAAGAGTCTACATTGATTACAGAAGACTCGATACCTCCACAAAGAAGGATCATTTCCCACTACCGTTTATTGATCAGATCCTCGAGAAACTAGCGGGAAATAAGTTCTTCTGCTTTTTGGATGGGTATTCCGGTTATAACCAGGTGGCAATCCATCCTGAGGACCAAGAAAAGACTACTTTCACTTGCCCCTTCGGGACATAGACATTCCGAAGGATGCCATTCGGTCTCTGCAATGCACCTACTACTTTTCAGCGGTGTATGCTTGCCATATTCTCAGATATGGTAGGTGATTATCTGGAAGTCTTCATGGATGACTTTTCAGTATTTGGAGAATCATTTGATGATTGCCTCCTACACTTGGTCCAGATCCTCAGGCGGTGCATTGACGTGAATCTGGTTCTTTCCTGGGAAAAGAGCCATTTCATTATGCCTGAAGGAATTGTCCTAGGACATCTCATATCAGAAAAGGGCATCCAAGTTGATCGAGCCAAGGTAAACCTAATTTCCAAACTCCCTATGCTTAGCTTGATCAAGGACATCCGATCTTTTCTGGGACACGTCGATTTTTACCGTCCATTCATTCCTGATTTCTCAAAGATCGCGTGCCCCCTGACCACTCTATTATCTAAGGATGTACCTTTTGAAATCTTCAAGGAATGCACTCAAGCATTTGAAATCCTCCGTGATCAAGTTACCCAAACTTCGATCCTACAGTCCCCTGATTGGTCTCAACCCTTTGAGATCATGTGCGATGCATCTAATTTCGCTGTAGGAGCGGTACTTGGGTAGGAAATTGACGGGAAACCCGTGGTCATCTACTACGCTAGCAAGACACTCGACGAGGCTCGACGTAACTACAAGGTTACGGGGAAAGAGATGCTAGCCGTAGTATTTGCCCTGGAAAAATTCAGATCATATCTCCTGGGTTCCCGTGTTATCATTAACTTGGATCACACAACTGTGAGGCATCTCCTTACGAAGAAGGACGCGAGACCTCTATTAATCCACTGGATCTTACTGTTACAAGAATTTGACCTCGAGATTCGTGATAAAGTGGGAAAACAGAATGTGATAGCTGATCACTTGTCCTACCTTCCTTCTGAGATTATCGACCCTTCTGGACTCATCACGGAACATTTTCCTTATGAGCACCTCCTGACTATCAATACAGGGCTTCCATGGTTTGCTGAGTTAGTAAACTACCTAGCATCACATCAGATCTTGTTCAATTGGCAGAAAGCCAAGAAGGACAAATTACTTTCCGATGCCAAGTATTACTTAGGGGAAGACCCGTATCTTTTCCGCATCGGTGCTGATCAAATCATTCGACGATGTGTCGCGGAAGTAGAAATTCAGGACATATTGTCATTCTGCCATGACTAGGCATGCGGTGGACATTTCTCAGGTCATAAAACCGCAACAAAAGTCCTCTAGTGCGACTTCTATTGGCCCACGATTTTCAAAGACGCATACAATCACTGTAGGGCATGCACTCGTTTCCAGATCTTAGGCAACATGAGCCATCGAGATATGATGCCCTTACAGCTGATTCTCGTATGCGAAATCTTCGACATGTAGGGGATTGATTTTATGGGACCCTTTCCTATTTCAGATGGCTTCGAGTACATTCTACTCGCAGTTGACTACGTGTTCAAATGGATCGAAGTCATTCCGACCCAAACCAATGATCACAAGGTGGTTATCAAATTCATTCATTAGAACATCTTTTCGCGGTTCGGGATTCCATGTGCTGTAATCTCTGATGGAGGGACCCATTTTACTAATGCTCAGTTCAGGTCACTGATAACCAAATATGGGGTGTCACATCGAATCTCTACTCCTTACCACCCCCAAACTAATGGTCTAGCTGAGCTATCAAATCAGGAGATCAAGAAAATCCTCCAGGTTACTGTTCGACCTGACAGGAAAGACCGGTCATCCCGACTTTCGGGAGCTTTGTGGGCTTATAAGATAGCCGACAAAACCCAATTAGGTATGTCTCCCTTCATATTGGTGTACGGGAAGGCATGTCACCTCCCCGTCGAATTGGAGCACAAAACCTATTAGGCAGTACGAAACTGCAATCTAGATCTTTCTAAGGCAGGAACCCACAGAAAGCTTCAAATGAGCGAGATCGATGAATTACGCTACGATGCGTATGAGAACTTGCGAATTTACAAAGAGTGGGTTAAGGACTTTCATGACAAGCACATATCCTGAAAGATCTTTCATCCTGGTCAAAACATCCTACTCTTTGATGCCAAGCTTAAACTGTTTCCAGGAAAACTATGATCAAAATAGATTAGACCTTACCTCGTCTAGCGAATCTTTGGAAATGGAGCCATCGAGATCAGTCCACTCAGCCACGATTCAGAACCTTTTGTCATGAATGGTCAGAGACTCAAACCGTTCATTGACCTGACCGATACTAATTTGGCTGAGATATTCTTTACCCTCCATTCTCCCTGAGCTCATTGCACCCAACCGATGGCATAAAACTCAACGCTTAACGGGAAGCAACCCGTCATTTTTGAAAAACCCGAAACCTTTCTTGACATCCTTATGCTGAATTCATATTGCACTTTAGGGTTCATCCATTAGAACAGCCAACCCCACCTCAGGTACCCGTACCCGAGTTTGAAATTGTCCGCAACAGTCACCTCGACCCGTTCGCCCACCGAAAACCTGTTCTAATGAATGATCTAAGCTGAACTCAAACCCACCTAATTTACAATGGGGACATTGCAAATCGTAAGCATGGGGGGTATGAAAGTGCAAAATGTCATGAAAAATCATCTCACAAGAAAAGATTTCAAGAAAAAAATCACATATCACAAAAATAACAAAAAATTCTGAGGCGAGAGAAAATTTTGAGGCCATACAAATCATGAGAAAAAGGGGAAAAGTGAAAAATGTCAAAAAAAGGAGCACAAAATGAAAAGAAAAAGAAAGAGATAGTCATTAGTAAGAAATTAAGGGATTAACTAAGTTCTAAACCATATCAAGAAAAAGAAAATGCAAGGAAAAAAGTGATAATGAGACATAAAAGAGATTAGAAGCAACACTGATCTTAGACCTCTTGGGCTAAACTCCTACGCTTAAAAATTCAAGTATCCATTAAGATCTGGATAGTCCTCAAGAGGTTAGGGAAAATGTGAAGCTTAAGTATTAGGTCTAAGGCTTAAGGAGTATCCGGCCTCGTTAACTAACCTCTGTTTTGCAAGACTCGATAACCTAAGCACGCCAATCCATACACAGTCTGGTTCAGTGCACATAAGTACCAAAATCACGCAAATGCGTTTAAACTATTCTGGAAAAATTCACCTAGATTAGGAGCGGCCGATCAACACAAGTTGATTTGGATGAGTTCCCGGCGTGAAGAGGCGGGAAATTCCCCTTGAAGATGCGCAATAGCATATCGTCTCCTCGGTGCTTATCTCCTAGAATATTTACATATCCTACTTGGGGCATGTAAGCACCCTGTGCTGGTTCAAATGTCATGGTTGGCATTATCACGAAATGTCGATTATCAGGGTCTGGATTTAGCTACAAAACGCCATGGGCGGGATTATCTAGAAATCTCGAAAGCCAGAGTTCTGGGGGTTGCCATGGGCGGTGCTATCACGAAGCATCAATTACTATGGACCCTTCGAGGATTGATGATGGAGACTAGGAATCCGATATAGACCATGTTGAGAAGCCAATCCGAAGCTAGAAATAAAAAGAAAAGAGAGAGAAAGCTCACCAAACAAAGAAAAACCCCCTGTCTTTCTTTTACAAAAATGCACTGCAAACTAAACCGAGGCTAAAAAAATTGTTATAAGCACGAGTGCTTTAACCGTAGAGTCCAACGAACCTTAGGATAATTCCTGTGGGCCTTAGAAACCTTCGCAACAAACTGAGGCTAGAGCTGGTCAGGTCCAGATCTTGGTTAGTACTTGAGTACCTCTAGGCCTACTATCAGCATTCTAACTTAATCAAAAGAAGAAAGCACTCATCATAGTTTTTGAACATCAAGAAACTCATGGTCTAGAATCAAAGTTAAAACCTTAAAATTTTGCTAAGAGACTAGCAAAATCTAGGCATGGGGGTATGATGGGAACACCATCATGAGCCCTAACTATCTCATTTTTGACCCATAAAAGAGAACAAAAGCTCCTACATAACTAACTGGAGGTCCTAATTCACTGAATAACCATTCTGAGAGAAAAGCAAGAAACAAGGGGTAAAACTGCAATTTTACCATTGTAGTATAACAACGGGTTTTCTCAAGGGCTAAACAAAGGTCAAAAGGTCTTAACAAGATAATAAGTGGGTTGAATCAGACAGAAAAGGGTTCATGTGAATTCTGAGAATTAAATGACTTCTTGTAACCCTAAAACATACTCACTTGATTAAACAAGGTTCTGGTCAGGATAAAATTCACCTGAACCCTCTAAAAATCATAGAAAAATATTCTCTAGGGTTTAGAACCTTCAATTTGGCCATTGAAACCTATTTTGACGTAGAATAGGGTCTCAGACAAATATTTACCCTGAATTGGGCTTTTGCATAAATTTCTGTGTCAAATGTGGTCAAACCCAAAATCCAACCTCACCATTGGATTCCTTAGGTCTAAATTTGGTTTGTACTAAATTTTGGACCTAAGGGGAATTCATCTTGACCCACTTTACAAATAGGTACAGCCCAATTACATTTCTAACCTATCTTTCAAAAAACCCTTACGTTTGACCCCCTAGCTTCTTCTTCATTCTTTGCAATTAGGTCCCTTCGCTATTATAGTGGAGGGAATCCTACTCTGGCGAGCTTGAAAGGGTGATTTCTCTCTAATCTCTCAGAGAATCCCCTTCAAAATTGAAAGGGAGATTCTTTGAGAAATCTCCTCTAGTGTGAGCCCAATTAGAAGCCCTATTTGGTACCCAATCTCTCATGCAAACACATGAGAGATTTGGGTCTCTCTCGAGTTTCCTTTGCCGATGAACTTGTCGTGCTTGGAAGCTTGGCTTCCAAGCACAAACCCGACCTCCAGGGCCTATTTAAGAGACCCTAATTCGCCCCGCATCTCCTAAGCTTGAATTCAGCTAGAGAACTCCCTCAATTTTGTCTCTCCTCCTTCGGCCGACCTGCTCATCAAGCTCCGGCGACCTCTCCTCCTCTTCCTCGTCACCTAGCCACAATACTGGTGGCAGGTTCCTCTTCCTCTCGCTTGTCCGTGTCGCGCCGCACCCATCGATGCTCCTACCTCCCCTTCGTCCTCGCCGACCTCCCCCACTGAGCATCTTTGTCTCCGGCATTGGCAATACGTACAGATGCCATCCCTGCCTCCCCCTTGATGAGTGGCTACTCATCATAGCTAAAAGGCCGAAATTAAGCTAGACACTAAGCAAAACAATATCAAATTAACACATAAAAAGGGTTAAGTGTGGGAATTAAAGAAAAGACCTAAAACTTTTAATGTGTGTTAAAACCTCCTAATTAGGTCACAAAAATGAGATATTCTGAAAACTAAAGAACAAATGATGATCCATGCATCAATTGAACACATAAACAAGTTTGAAAAGATAAATCAGAAGTAAAATCAATGTCTTAAATGTTCAATTAAGCACATGTAAAAATTTGAAAGCAATTGGACATCATTTAGGCTTAGAAATAAATAGATTACAATTAGGTCCTTCATGCATTACATTTCTACCCTTCAAAACTCCTTCTTGGACCTTTTTGCAAGCCGCAGGGACCCTTCTGTATGACTGCAAGGCCCTTCCAGTTATAGTTCTTCTCACTTTTGGACCTGCACGCTATTCTTCTACCCCTTCGTTTAAGGGTCTTCCTGCAAGTTTTCCCTCATTTCAGAGAGAAGCCTGTGTTCTTCACGCGCACTGTAGCACGCGAAGAACACAGCCATTCTCGACCGTCCATCGCACTTTTGATCTCGATCTGCGGCTGGAATCAAATGGAACCTTCGCGCGATTCGGTGCGTGCGTTCACCTCTCTTCCCAGATCTCATCTGACGGTCAGATCTCTCTCTTGACTCGCCGCGCGCTCTACCCATCTCATCCTCACCGCCGGCCAAATCTTGATTAACCTCACCCTTGCGGTGATCTCAATCACTGAGCTGCTACTTAAGCACCTCAGTGGTGTCGCGCGCAAAGGATCGCTCCCTCCTACATCTCTTAGCGATCAATTCTTCCACTCCAGTCTCTCCTCCTCATCTAGACCCTGATTTCACTGCCACCGGCTGTGGAATCATCGCCTGCTCTCGACCCTCCTCGTCGCTAAGGACCTCGTAGCACCTGAGGACGACCCTGGAGTCTCACTAGCAGACTCTTCCCTCCGCTGGAGTCACCCTCCTCCTTTCTTCCTCCTTAGCCGCCGGCTAAGGACCCATAGGTCCCATTCTTCCTTTTAGTTTAGGTTTTTAATTTTGCACAAGTAGTGTTAGATTTAGTTTGCAGTAGTTTAGAATAGATTTAGTTTTAATTGTTAGTGTTTAATGTTAGCTGTAGTTAGATTAGTCTTAGGAGTAGAATTAGTATTAGATCCCCTCCCTCACCTCCTCTGATCAGTCCAGATCAGAGGGGAAGAATCATCTGTTCATTGTTCAATTTATCTCCCTCTTCATGTTTTGTTTTTCCATCATCCAAATTCTGATTCTTGTTTTTTCCTTTTTAACGACGAATTTTTCATCAATCACCCACACATCCTGACCCAATTTCAGATCTGATGGCGCACTGCCTCAGATCTGAAAGTGGCGTCACAAGCACCATTTGGGGCTTCTCACTCACTCCATTTGTTTCACAAAAGCCCCTCTGTTTTAAATGGATTGCCTCAGTTTGTCAGAGCACTTTTGATTTGGATTTTAAAGGATTTTTACTCTCTGAAATGTTTTGACAGATCTGACAAATTGAAGGGATTTTTGGTTTTCATTGTAGGCAAGGATTCTGAGAAGTTCTCTGGTGACAGAGAACCAATCAGAAGAGCCTTTCATGATTCTATTTATACTTTGTTTTGAATGCATTCGCCAGCTTCCATTAAATTTCCTTAATGCATTCTTAGTCTCTTTTTGCTATTTCAGAACTGCCATGCACTATTTGTGTTGATGATCATTTCTGTATGGTGATTCTCTAACCTAAGGAGTTTTCCATACTCCTTAAGGTTGCAAGAAACTGGGATTGTGTTTCTTTGGTTTTAATTGATCGAGCTAAGTCTTCCTTCATGCTGTCTATGGCATTAGGAAGACTAACTCAATGCCATTTGAATGTTGATCTGAAAGGATGCTTCTGATAAGGTTTTTCCTAATGAGTATTTGAGCTGAATTTACATGAGATTTTTGTGAGATTTAAACCCCTTTCAGATTTGGATTTCATCTCTTCAATGTTTAGTTTGTTTTGAATTTAATCTTGTTCCCAGTTATACAGCAACATGCTGCAACTTGCAGCTACATTTCCCTCCATCTCCAAATTCTCTTCTCCTCCAAATTCCCCTTTCATCTGTGAATTTTTTGTTCCCCTTTCTCCAAGTGGACTAACTGCAGCAGCAGTTAGCCATTTGACAGTGGCTTAAGCCACTGCTGCTGCTACAAAAACTCACCCTGAACAGCAACTAAAACCAACACTAAAACATCACATTCTTCTCTTCTCCATCTCCTCTGACAGTAGCTGCGGCTGCTGTCTAAACTCAAATAAAAACTCAATCAACTCTAATTCCCTAACTTTATACAAAAGCCTAATGGCATAGACTTATTTTAAAACTGTAAATATACCTATTCATAATATTATAACTATAGCATATTAGTTAGATTCATAGTTATACTGTAAATATGTATAAAACCTATACAGAAATTCGTATACATATGTAATCTATGTAAAAATATGTATATATACTAATCTAGTATGTATGTATTTACTGATTTATGTATATATGTATGTACAGATTTATATTTACTTATTTAGTAGCTAAGTTAATAAGTTAGAGCAATAATCAAGTAAATAAATCTATAAACTTGGGAATATATATATATATATTAAGTAATTTAAGTTAGTCAAAGTATAATTATACCTAGTATAACTTACTGTAACTTAGTTTTAATTATAAACTACACAGAATTGCTATTTTAGCCTAAATAAAACATAAATAAATTCGTAAAAATACAATGAAAATATGTATTAAATACTTAAGTATGTAAGTTAAAACTGTTTAATGTCAATTAGACCATTTACTAATTATTTTATAAGTAATTAACTATTTAATCACCTAAATCAACCTGTATAATCAGCCTAGTTTAGTGAATTTATTTGTATAGTAAATATATTTAAAATTAAAAATTAATTAATCAATTATGTAGTATTATGTAAATATTTTATTTACCATATTTTATTTTATTTTATTTTTAATAATTTATGGCCCCCAAATCGAGGGCCAAAAACGCGCACAGACGCAGCTGCGTCTGGTTTCCAGCGCACGATGTGGCGCTGGAATAGCGCCACATCGTGGGTTGCAAACGAAACGCAGCATATAAATATAATTTATGTTATATCTTAATCAGTCGTCATGGCGCCGGGCGCCCGAAACGCGATCCCTTATCCGATAACCCGATTTGTGCTGAACTCTGATATGTGATGATATTGAATATGTGATGTATGTGTGGGGCTGGGAGCCCGAGCGTGCGAGTATGTCTGGCGTTGGGCTGAGGCCCTGCGCTGAGTTTGAATAACGTAACTAAGCCACCTAATCTGAGATTAGGGCGCGCTTAGTAGAGGTCTGGTCCCACCCGTAGGGTGCTGTGTATCCCTCGAAAAGCGCGCCCGCTAATTAAGCAAATTTTACACTAAGGACTCTCCACCGCAGCCTCTGAAATACCACACAGAACAAAATGAAAGGACAGACGACTTAAAAAAAAGATAACACGAGATAACAACAGAAAAGACTCTGTACATACGTATAAGTAAACCCACATAATTACTAACAGAATAAAACGACACTATAAATGTCGCTAAAGACCTCAGTTTGCTTCTTTAGGTTGTATATAGTGTTTTCTGAGATTTAGCGACGTTTATATCTGTCACTAAAACTGATACATATGTCACTATAAATAAAAGACTAGTAAGTTAAGTTTTTACACTATGGTATCCTAATGTAGTATGAACTAACATATTAGTGTTAATAGTATAACTTGTAAGTACATAGTTTAGAGTATAATAATAGATTGTTTGATGCTTGTTCATAGTTAGTATTTTTTGCAAGCACTTCTTAGTAACTAGGTAAATAAAACATTCATTCATTCTTTAAATGTAAAGTTTCTTTTTGAATAAGAAGACAATTTTGGAGATAATCAAAGAGTGACCGAATTAAATTCAATAAATTGCCTCCCAGAGAACGACCTGGAACAAAACCAGTAAAAATTAGATAAATAAGCAAATGATAATAATGGTTGTAATGACTGGTACTCACCCATACTCACCACTATACGACATCCTTAAGGTTATATTATACACCCTATACTACAACGACATGATCAACAATTATTACCAACAACCATCAACGACCATCATTTTTTGGCGCCGTTGCCGAGGAGCATCGGTGTCAACAATTTACATCATCATTTTTTGGCGCCGTTGCCGGGGAGGCAACGCTCTTTGCACCAAAATTTCCTTTTTATTCTTTTGTATATAGAAATTCTTTATTTCATTCATTCATTCATTATAATTGCTTTTATTTTCCATTGAATTAATTGTGTATACATTCTTTTAGTCATTTACTAATCATTTGTTTTCCCACAGCACTTGAGGAGGAGTGTCGTCTTCCTGGTGGAGTCGCTGCGCTCCAGATCTGTCTTCCTGGTGGAGTTTTGCCTCGAAGTAGCTGTAGGATTTTAGTATTAGTTTTAGTATAGATAGTTTTAGGTTTATTAATTAGGAACAATTGTTAGTCATAAGTTGTGAGAGCTTGTTCTCACACAATTTTTGTAATAATTCTGGACTATCTGGACTTTATTTCTTTATCTTCTTAATTTCTTTCCTTACTTTTGAATTGCATATAAAAATATTTTTCAAAAAAAAATAAAAAAAAAATCAAAAAGACCTCATACTTATCTAGCAACAGCATAACCTTAGGCATCCATTTTTAGGATTGCATTTCATTCCTGCTAGATTTTAATTCAAGTCAAATCTGCATTAGAAGATTGCTGGAGTCAGGTACGCATTTCTTACCTAACTCTAACTCCTGCCATATTTGCATTTGACTTAAAGTTAAGAAGACCACTACTTGTTCTGAATTTATTAAAAAGTGAAACGAGCAGCATAGAAAACACATTTTAATCACTTCAATCAAATCAAAAAAAGAGATAGCAAAATTGGGTGAAACCATGTTTGAGATTTTAATCGCCTTGTGCTGAATGTTATCGTGCACACAGCATGATCACTTAAGGCCACAATACACGGGTTTCTACCTCATCTTTCTGCAACCACAGGATCTGGATTCGCACGCTCAGTCTTATCCAGATTCCCAGTGGATTTTAGAGGTCTGCACATCGCTAGGTTTATCTTAGGATACGTACAATTGCTTGAAACAATTGCTTGCGTATAACATACTTTGCGTAGCAGCCTCTAGGAAAAATTTTCTCCGATTCATTTCGATTGATTGGTCTTCTTGAATTGAGATTTTATTGGGATTCTTCTGTTTTATTGTGAACGTTAAAAATTTTTTCCCATTGAGTTGGATCGAATTAGAGTAAACGGGATTTCAAAAAAACAACTCAATGGAAGGTAGGAGATCCCAAAACCCAGAACTTGTACTCCCCTTGGGTACTGCTACCCAAGCTACTGCATCATCTTCTTTGCCTTCCACTTCTAATCCCTTACCTCCTGAGTCTCAAAATACTTTTCACAATCCCCCTCGCCAAGAGGATGATCTTGATTCTTCACACTTTGAGGATTTTGAAGAACTTCCTCCAGACTTAGTTGCACATTCTCTACCACAGCAACCACCTATCCCTAGGTTCCAACCTCCACCTTATCCTAATCATCCTAATCCACCCCCGGAGAGAGGACCTATGCCTCATCTTCAGCACCTTTTCGATACACAACTACAAATGAATACCTTAACCCAACAGGTGCAACAGCTTGCTCAAGCTATAAATCTATTAGCTAACCCCCAACCACAACCACTTCAACCTAGAAATCCTCAGGCACCACCCCAACCCCGTAGACCTCAACTACGAGATTATTATAATCCCGCAGTTGCCCAACCAATGCCTGTGGTACGTTATCCCAATGGGGGTCGTGCTGCTGAACTGAAGCCGAACATTATAGCACCCATTCCTCACTTCCATGGACTTGCTTCTGAGGACCCTTTTCAGCATTTAGCGGAGCTGAAGAATCTTGCCCAAACTTTGGGTCCGCAAGGACATGATCAGCACACGCTTTTGATGAAAATGTTCTCCTTTTCATTAAAAGATAAGGCAGCCTTTTGGTTTAGAACACTTGCACGGACTACACCTATAGATTCCTGGGCTTCTTTAGAACATGAGTTCTTAAAGAAGTACTTTCCTGTAGGCCGCACTAATGCATTAAGGCGTGCCATCACCACCTTCACCCAGAATTCAGGAGAACCTATGCACGAGGCTTGGGAGAGATTCCATGAGCTTTTGAGAAAATGTCCCCACCATGGTGTCCCACACTGGCAACAGGTCCAGATCTTCTACCATGGGCTCCATGATGACACACGGAATTTTGTAGATGCCGCTTGTGGAGGCAATTTCCTGTGTCGGGACGAAGACTCAGCCTTTGAGCTCTTTGAAGGCATGGCCGAAAACTCTATTAATAATGCTTCAATGAGCGTGTTTAATAGAAAGTCCTCACATTCCCACTCACACACGGGGGTACATGAAGCCCAATCCAGTAGCAAAGACTTAGAGATAGTGGCTAGTCAACTGGATAAAGTGGGCTTAATCGAGAAGAAAGTAGATGAAGTATGGAAATTTCTCTCAAAACACCCATCTTCTTCTCAGTCACCAGCACAAAACACTTCTTCTCAGTTTCCCACAGGGAGGGAAACTGTGAATAACCTTTCTGTGACACAAACTGCATTACCGGATTTTCCATTTCCATATCCTTCACCGGTTGGAGGAACCTTTGTTCCCCCCTTCACTGACTTCCTTGCACCTTCTGGAGCTTCGGAGGAGCTTCATGCCATTCACAATGATCCTTTCACACAAACCTATAACCCTGGATGGCGTAATCATCCAAATTTCTCGTGGTCGGGAAATTCACAAAGACCTCCTTTTCAACAACCTTCTGCACCACCATTGCACAACCCGATCCGAGCACCACCTCCACAATCACACGGATATCCACCACGTACCCACCAGCAACCCCAACCCAGGCCCACCCAATACTCTCAATCTGGGCCTACACGAGATGACCAGTTGGGGTCTATCATGAAAGCTCTTGCTGATATGTAACCAAAAGAGCAGTAAAATAAACTACATTCAGCATGAATATAACTAACAGTAAGGAAATACAGCAGTAACGAAGGAAGCCACTACAGTATATACCACCACAACAGTAGAACAACATTTATAACATAATATGAACTGCAGGTAAAGAAAAGTACAACGGTAACAAGAACTACTCGCTACAGTGGAACAAAAAGAGGTACAAGAGAACAGTGGTTGCTCTACTGGACCCTACTCGGCCCAACGTCCTCTGTAGCTGCCGACCCTGGCTGCTCAACACCTGGTCCTGAAAGGTAACGAGTGTAACACGTCAGCAAAACGCTGAGTAGAGTGGCAACTAAAACAGTAGAGTGTACAGTAGCTATTATGTTCTGTTACTTTCTTTATTTACGTTTTTCTATTGTCTCACAATTTATCTATTTCTCAGATCCTTCACTTGATCTCGAATGTTCCTCGTGGGAACGATCTTGATTGCAGTCTTTTCCGAACAGTAGAAGTAGCACGTGGTGCTCTCCTGGCCGGGAGAGTCCCCCGTGGTGATCCTACTCTCAGTCAACCACCGTAGGGTCACGGACAGACGTAACGGTGACTACAGCACGCGCGATAAACGCACAGGTAGCTAACCCGCACTGGCACGCGGTCAGTCAATTCCGTTAACGGGTGCTCCCAAAGCACAGCATGGAACCAGTACAGGGCAGAGCCCTCTCAGTAACAGGGGTCCAACCCCTCCACAGTAACCAAACAGGGGCCTTGCCCCTCCACAGTCCGCGCACCCTCTCCTGACTACCCTGGTTTGCCCAGTGGGCCTAACAAGTCGGTGTAGGAGGCTAGCAGAACCCCGGGGCCCGTGGGGTAGCTAGTACCTCCCTACACTAGTAGCTCTCCTCGGTACTACGTACACGAGGGCCAGCAAGTCGGTACAAAGTGGCCAGTCCTAACCCCAGGTCCTTGGGGCGGCTGGCTCCGCTCTGCACTAAACAGGTACAGGTACTTCCCTTGGTACTACGTACCCAAGAGACAGCACACTACCACGTCTTTCTTTCTCAGTTCCATTCCTTTCTCTTTCCAGGAGTTCCGCTCCTAATTCCCCGTAGGGTTCCAGTTCTTTTAACTCAGCACATTCAGGTTTCACCTTTCCAGTTTCACGTTCATACATCCCATATTCTCAAACATGCTCATTTATTCATAACAGGCAGTTGTTAAACCAATTTACAGGTAGCTATTATTTCCTTTCCACATTTTCCAAGACTGCAGTATTCATATATTCCACTAGGTCTTCCCATCTTAGGATTCATGCCATACCCTAGGATCTATCATACAATCTAATTTTCCAGCCCTAGGATTCATGCAACACCCTAGGATTCATGCCATACCCTAGGATCTATCATACAATCTAGTTTTCCAACCCTAGGATTCATTCAACACCCTAGGATCTACCATTCATTCTAGTTTCTCATTCCTAGGATTCATGCAATGTCCTAAGTTCTATTTATGGTTCCATAATTTAACAGATTATACCAATAAACTTAAAAGCCACTCTACCGGTTACAACAGGAGTACTGGGGGCGTGGTCGGGAATCCCGCGTACCTCCGCAACCCCCAAGACTGCAACGGAACGGGGTCCTATCACAAGGATCAAACACAAGGAGTTTCTCAAAATAGTATATAACTACTGTAGACGGGTAGAAGATTAAATTTCGAGAAGCACGCAACTCGAAACGTGGAAAACGGACTCCGAACGGGCCCTAAACGGGTCGAAAACGATGAAACAGTGCAAAATCAGACGTCTGGAACCTCTTCCAGACGTCTTAAAAAGTGGATCTGAGGTTACCTTTTCTCTGCGTGGTCTCTCAAACGTCCAGAAGCCTGCGGGGGAGTCTGGCCTAATTCCCAGACGTCCAATGGTCACCCCGGACGTCTGGAAGTCGCTCCCGCCGTCTGGCACTGCAGCCAAACGTCTGATTCACGTTGGATGCGAATCTCAGACCCTGCGCGTACCCATTTCTCTCTCTCAGTACAGACGGTCGTAGGAAAGGAAGAAGGTACGAAAATAACTCACCTTTCAGACGTCTGGACAGTCCTCCAGACGTCCTCCTCGCCGTCTGGTTGGAAGCCCAGACGTCTGATTCTGGAGAAAATTCCAGAATCAGGGCGCGACTCGCCCTCCGCTTGCGATGCTCGGTCGTGCCGCAACTCGTCCGCCTGCTGCTCGAGCTACAGTAGGCCTCCCGCGTCACCTTGCGTCTGCTGCTCCCCCCGTCGGCCGGCCCTAGCAGCCCGGCAAGCTCGCCCTCACGGCCGAGCGCCTCCTCTTCTCGCGCAGCGCCTCCTCCCGCACTCGCCGCGGCTGCCACCGCCGCCGCTCGCTCGTGCTCGCACTCGCTGGAAGAAGAAGGAGAAGCGGAGGTGGCGAGAGTGAGGGAGAGGGCAAGGCTTTTTAAAGCCTCACGGGTAGGAGAGAGAGAGCGGAACAGGGGGGCAGCGCTAGCGGAGGAGAGGGAAAAAGGGCACCCGCAGGTCAGCACGCACAGGCGCGTAGACGCGACTATGCGTGCCGCCGTAACCGAATCCCAGACGTCTGGGAGGGGTTCCAGACGTCTGGTCCGACGTCTGGGCCACCTCCCAGACGTCTTAAAAGACGTCTGAAGCCGCGCGTTCGTAATAATATAACAAACTCAAAGGAAGTTTCGTCTCCGAAACTTGCGCTAACTAGGATGCGGGAAAAACGTCCTAGTAACCATAAAAAATTCAAAGAGGACCGAAGCCGGTCCGAAAAGACGTACCTGCGAAGAGCTCCGGGTACCGCTCCCGCATTGCCGCCTCAGGCTCCCAGGTAGCCTCCTCATACCGCTAGCTCCTCCACAAAACCTTTACCAGGGGCACTTGCTTTCGTCTCAAACTGTGGACGGCTCGATCTAGAATCTGCACTGGCCGCTCGGGGTAGGTCAGGTTGTCGTCCACCTCGACGCTCTCGTGACTCAGTATGTGACTGGGATCGGCTACGTACTTCTTGAGGTTGGACACGTGGAACACGTCGTGCACACTAGAAAGCTGCGGGGGGAGGGCAAGCCTGTAAGCAACAGGTCCAACCCGCTCCAGGACCTCAAAGGGCCCCACAAACCTCGGCGCGAGCTTCCCTCTTACCCCAAACCGCTGCAGGCTCTTCATGGGTGAAACACGGAGAAAGACGTGGTCCCCAACCTCAAACTGCACCTCTCTGCGTTTTCGATCCGCGTAGCTCTTCTGTCTGCTCCTGACAGCGCGGAGTCGCCTATGGATCTGCTCGACTACCTCCTGACTCTGCAGGATCAACCTGGGGCCAACCTCCCACTTGGTCCCCACCTCAACCCAACTCAAGGGTGCCGTACACCTCCGTCCGTACAGAGCCTCGTAGGGAGCCATGCCGATGCTCGAGTGATAACTGTTGTTGTATGCAAACTCCGCCAGGGGTAGGTGTTCCTCCCAAGAGCCCGTCCAGTCCAGTACACAGGCACGTAAAAGGTCCTCAAGTGTCTGTATCGTGCGCTCGGACTGTCCGTCCGTCTGGGGGTGGTAAGCTGTACTAAACCTCAACCACGTCCCCAGGGCCTGCTGAAACTCATCCCAAAACTGGGACGTAAAGCGGGTATCCCGGTCGGATACGATCTCCCGCGGAACTCCATGTAGTCGTACCACGTCGCGGATATACCTCTCTACCAACTGTGCTGGTCCCAAAGTGACTCGGATCGGCAGGAATCGTATCGTCTTCGTCAGTCTATCCACAATTACCTAGGCAGCGTCGAGCCCTCGCTGGGTAACAGGTAAGCCCACCACCAAGTCCATGGTGATGCTCTCCCACTTCCACTCTGGCACTGGAAGCGGCTGTAGCGGCCCTGCAGGCCTCTGATGCTTGGCTTTCACCTGCTGGCACACTAAGCACTGCTGCACGAATTCACCCACATCCCTCTTCATCCCCCTCCACCAAAACTCGCGTCTCAAGTCGTGGTACATCTTCGTGTTTTCGGGATGTATGGTGAATCTGGAACCGTGTGCCTCAGTCAGGAGCTCTCTCAACAGCTCCTCGTCTCTGGGAACGCACAACCGTCCCCTCAGGCGCAGCACCTGGTCTATGAAAGAGAAGTCCCCTTGGTCTCTTGACAGTACTCTATCGCGCAAGGACTGCAAGTATGGATCGGCCATCTGTCCTGTGATGATGCGGTCTATCAGCTCTGGCCTAGTCTGTCGTGTCACCGTCACTGCCCCACAGTGCCCCCGTAACTCCAGGGGTCGCCAACTGCCCACCTCCTCCAAAAGGCTCCAACTCTGTAACTGTAAACTGGCCAAGTGTGTGGGCACCTTATGGCTCAAGGTGTCAACCACCACATTGTCCTTTCCCGGGTGGTAGGAGATGCTGCAGTCGTAGTCCTTTAGGAGCTCCAACCAACGTCTCTGTCTCATGTTGAGCTCCTTCTGATCAAAAGGGTATCTGAGGCTCTTGTGATCTGTGAAAATTTCGAAGGTCTCACCGTACAAGTAGTGCCTCCAAGTCTTCAGCGCGAAGACAACAGCTGCCAACTCTAGGTCGTGGGTAGGGTACGTATGCTCATGGGGCTTCAGTTGCCGCGAAGCGTAAGCGACAACGTGACCCTTCTGCATGAGCATACCTCCTAACCCCTGCAAGGAGGCATCCATGTACACAACGAACCCGCCACTACTGTCAGGGATGGTGAGCACGGGAGCCGAGGTCAACCTCTCCTTCAGCTCCAGAAAACATGCCTCACAGGCGTCTGTCCAAGCGAAGGGCACGTCCTTCCAGGTCAACTGTGTCATAGGACGCGCAATCTGTGAAAAACCTCTGATGAATCGTCTGTAGTAGCTTGCCAGTCCTAGGAAACAGCGAATCTCAGTGACTGAACGCTGTCTCTCCCACCTGAGTACTGCCTCGACTTTGGCTGGGTCCACCGCCAAGCCATCTCCAGAGATCACATGACCTAAGAAGGTCACCTCCCTCAACCAGAACTCGCACTTGATGTATTTGGCGTACAGCCTACGTCGTCTCAGAGTGTCCAGAACCATCCGCAAGTGCTGTCCATACTGCGTCTGATCTCTAGAATAGATGAGTACATCATCTATGAAAACCACCACGAATTGGTCCAAGTACGGTCTAAACACCCGGTTCATCAGATCCATGAAAGCAGCGGGGGCATTGGTCAGCCCAAGCGGCATGACCAAAAACTCGTAGTGTCCGTACCGGGTGAGGAAAGCTGTCTTGGAGATGTCGGACTCCCTGATCCTCAACTGGTGGTATCCCGACCTCAAGTCAATCTTGGAGAACACCGTGGCACCCTGCAATTGGTCAAACAAGTCGTCGATCCTCGGCAGCGAATATCTGTTCTTGATGGTGACCCTATTCAGCTGTCGATAGTCCACACAAAGGCGTAGGGTACCATCCTTCTTCTTCACAAACAGTACCAGGGCTCCCCAGGGAGACGCACTGGGCCTCACGAAACCTTTCTCCAAAAGGTCCTGCAACTGAGACTTGAGTTCTCGTAGCTCAAGCGGTGCCATCCTGTATGGCGCGGTGGAGATGGGGCTGGTCCCTGGTACTAGTGAGATCTCAAACTCGATCTCACGCTCGGGCGGTAGTCTTGGTAACTCGTCTGGAAACACGTCAGGGTACTCTCTGACCACCGGGATACTCTGGAAGTCTACCACAGGGCTGGGCTCTGCCACCACACAAGCTAGGAAGCCCTCACACCCCTGCCTCAAAAGTCTCGCCGCCCGAAGTGCCGAAATGCACCTTGAAACCTCCGTCCACTGGCTGTCTGTGAAACTCGAAGGAAGGCAACTCCGGAATGGAGAAGACGATCTTCCTCTCAAAACAGTCCACCAAGACGTGGTAAGCAGACAGCCAATCCATCCCCAGAATCACTCCAAAGTCCTCCATCTGTATCATAATTAGGTCAGCTGGCAGGCTATGTCCCCAGACGCTGACCTCGCAATCCGTGTACACCTCCTCAGCTACAAACAGCTGATCACTCAGACCTCTGATTACGAACGGATTCTCTAACAGCGTATAATCCTGGCCCAAACTAACTGCGAAACTGGCTGCGACAAACGAGTACGTAGCGTCGGAATCGAAAAGTGTGTAAACGAGTCTACCGGAAACTGAAACCATACTTGCCACAAATGAGCCCGAAGCTCTGGCATCCCTGTGTGTTAGGGCGTTGATACGCCCCTTAGCTCTAGGTACGGACGAAGCAGCCACACTCTGCGTCGGACAGGCAGGTGCTGGCTGGTACCCTCCTCGTGACTGCTGTCCTCCTCCTTGCACCTGGTAACCGCGGCCTCCTGCGCGCCCTCCAGTGCTCTGCACGGGAAGTATCTGCTGACCTCCTACGCTAGACGGGCAGTCCCTCCTGATGTGGGCCGGCTGGCCACACTGGTAACAGAGGGGAACCCGACTCCCGCCCTCAGTGGGTCCCTGCTGTCGGCTAGGCGGGGGTCCGGTGCTGGCGACTGGCCCCTGTCGAGGGCCCTGATGGGTCAGCCCGAATAGGTTGTTAATATGATATTTTTATCGTTGAAATGTGTATAGTGGTTAACCTAATTCAGACCTAACCATCTCTTTACAAAATTTTTTAACCTGGCCTAATTGATTTTATCTTGTCGCTTTTAGGCCCAGGGTCGAACTCAGGGAAGTGGGGTTCAAGTCGAGTTTCTACGTTTTCCTTAAAACGCGTCTCTTCCGTTAGTTTATTGTGTTTTTGGTATTTTTCTTATTTAGGTTTTTTTCTGGTAATCCTTGTTCTTGAGGCACACCCTCAAAATTGTGTCCTTGGCTTTTAGCCAAAACAGAGTTTCAAAACACGCCTTGCTACTTGCAAGACGGGGTACCTGCAAATCAAAGATTATCTTTTCACTTTTATACCTTTTTTTATCTTTTTACTAAGAAGGAAGATAACAGATAGAAAGTAAATATAGTAGCTATAGATATATATTTATATGTAGTATATATATAAAGGGGTGGGGGTGGAGGTGGCGATGGAGTGTAGCACTATGTCGAGTCAGTCGACGTCTAGAGAGACGCAACCAATACGACTAGGTGCCGCGTGGAGTGTGGATGGAGGATGGATGATGTATGGGACCACACTTTTTTTGTACGCGTGTATCAGGGAATATCAGCAACTGGTGCAGATATCCCCGCGATACAGCGTATAATAAATAACATGAAAATATATGTACATATGTATGTATATAAGTAAATATATCTATATATATATAAATGTATAGTTATATATGTATAGATATATATATATAGATATATATGTGTATATATATGTATATAAGTATATATATATATATTACTATATATATGTATATATATATGTATATAGATATGTATATATATATATATATGTATATAAGTATATATGTCTATATATATATAAGTATATGTATAAGTATATAGATGTATATATAAGTAGATATATATATATATATATATATATATATATATTATATATATATGTATATTATATATATATGTATGTATACATAACTATATAGATATACTATGTATATAAGTATATATATATAGATATATGTATGTATATATATATATATATATGTATATATGTTACTATAAGTGAGTGAGTGTGTGTGTATGTGTCGGTACAGGTGTGTGTGTGTCGGTGAATGTGTGTGTGTGTTGCTGTGAGTAAAAAAAAAAGAGAGGGAGAGAGAGAATACGTGAGAGAGAGAGAGAGTACGTGAGAGAGAGTAGAGAGCGCCAGACAGAGAGAGAGCGGGCGGGAGAGATCGGCAGAGAGAGAGAGTAGGCGAAGGAGTGATCGCGGACGCACGAGTTAAGACGTCTGCCGGAGGCGGCAGACGTCTGACGCCGCGTCGTCTGAAGGCGAAGGCGGACGTCTGACCGTCGCGGTGCACCGCGCCTTCGCGCAGAGGACGTGAGGCGTCTCCTGCAGACCGGGTGCGAGGACAGAGAGCGGGCGATGGCGCGCTCGGAGAAGGCGGCGGGGAGTCTGCAGTCGGTCGCGGAGGGTTGCGGAGGAGGGCAGGGGTCGGCGCAAGGCCGTAACCGGCCGCTGCAGTGCGCGCGGCGGACGGCTACAGGTGCAACTGCGAGGCGGACAGAACGGAGACGGAGGCGGGGAACGCCCTGCAGACGTGCGCGGAGGCGGTGAGCGACTGCGGGGACGGTCGCGGAGGAGCGGGAGGACCTGCTGCTGTTGCTGTCGTCGCGGTTTAGCTGCTGCTGCTGCTGCTGCTTTAAGCTTCGGAGCTTGAAGCGGCAGCAATGGCGTGGAGACGAAAACGAAGAGAAAAGAAAACACCACGCCCACCGGCTCGTTGAAGAGCTGGGCGGTGGTGCTCCCACTGTGGTGGTGTGCACCACAGTGGGTTCTCCTGCTCGCCGGGTGCCTCCTCGACGGAGGGCCGGCGTATGGGAGGGGAGAACGGTGGAGAGGAAGGTGGTGGCTGTGGGGTCTTTCCAGCCGCTGCCCTTGCGAGGATGAAGCTACAGCTACTTATAGAGGAGGGGAGAGTGGCGTGCCGGCTGCAGCAGGGAGAGGGTGTGCGAGTTGCAGTTATAGGGAGCGGCGTTGGCAGGGAGAAGTGACGGCAAGAAGTGCTGCGTGGCTGCTGCATGCAGCTGCGGGAAGAGTGCAGCCGCGGGAAGGGTGCAGCTGCGGGAAGGAGAGAAAAGAAGAAATCAAGAGGAAAAATAAAAAGAGGGTGATTTTGCAAGGAGGCACTTGAAGAAAAATGTAACTATGCAGGCGATTGTTTCACTCCTCTTCCTCTCTTGATTAAATGCATGCATGCAAGTGTTTTTACAAATGCGATTACAGGATCCTATTATGCAATGTTAATGCTAGAAAATAGCACAAGAAGGCGTTATTACAGGCGTGTTTTGAGGTGCAAACAGGCCCCCAAAGGCCACTGATGGCCCTGTAAAATGTGACGGCTCTCCTGCGGACGCCACGTGTCTCCTCTCTCGCCGGCCCTGTGAAAAGTCTGGCTGAAAGGGCCTCTTCCGCCTGCCGTCAGTGTCTCGCGTGGACGGGTTGGTCTCCTCATAAGTCATAGCTGCCTCTACCACCCTCGAAAACGTAGGCAGCTTCAGGGGTTTGACATACCCCGTGATCGCAGGCCGGAGCCCCTCGGTGAACCTCCAAAGGCGCTCCTCCTCTGTGGCTACTGCTGTCGCTGCAAAGCGGGACAGCTCCAAGAAACGCGTGCGGTACGCGCTCACAGTCATCGTTCCTTGGCGGAGGGTGTGGAACTCCTGCCTCCTCTGGTCCTGCCACGTCTGGGGAAAGTACTGCTCGCAGAAGAGGGCGACGAACAGATCCCAGGTTGGCTCATCCCTCTCCTGTCCCCGGACCGCCCTCCACCACCTGTGTGCCGCACTCTCCAGCTGGTACGTGGCAAAGGCCACGCAGCACTCCACCGGGGGGCGAAGGGTGTCGAAAATCTTCTCCAGCTGCTCGAGCCAGTCCTCTGTCTCGGTCGGGTCCTCATCCCCCTTGAAGGAGGGGGGCCTCAGCTTCCGGAACTGCCCAAAGAGCTTGGAGTGGCACTGCAGTGGGGATGCTGGTGCACCTCCAGGCAAAGGTGCCTCGTGCACAGAAGTGTCAGAGGAAGGTGGGGGCTGCGACGGCCCATCCCCTCCCCCGCGTCCAGCGCCACGTCCGTCGGGTAGTCCCACAGAGGACTCCCCCTCCGCAGCCCCATGGGGAGGCACTCGGGGCGGTGGGTGGAGCTCCTCTCGCACAATATCCCGTATCAGCTGGGCGAGGTCTCAGGCCTGGACGCCCGGGAGTAGTGGCTGGTCTACTGAGGCATCAACAACGGCACTCCCACCTCGCCGACCTCGTCCTCGGTCGTGCCCGCGGCCCGCCTCACCAGTCCAGCGACGAGGCATCTCCTGCAAGGAGACGCGAAACAAAACGGAACACGTCACTACGGAACGATACCTAACGAAACGTCTAAGAGCTCATGTCAAAAGATATGTTGTGGTGGCTACTCTAGTTATAGACATGTGAATTGGTTATTTTCCAGTCAGTTGATTCACTTCTCGGGACGACCTTGCTCTGATACCATCTTGTAACGACCCGATTCCCGAGTCCCTATGAGACATGAGAACCGGACCGACTCGACTAATCCCAAGACCTAGTCGTCCAATGAGGAAGTAACCAAAAGAGCAGTAAAATAAGCCACATTCAGCATGAATATAACTAACAGTAAGGAAATACAGCAGTAACGAAGGAAGCCACTACAGTATATACCACCACAACAGTAGAACAACATTTATAACATAATATGAACTGCAGGTAAAGAAAAGTACAGCGGTAACAAGAAGTACTCACTACAGTGGAACAAAAAGAGGTATAAGAGAACAGTGGTAACTCTACTGGACCCTACTCGACCCAGCGTCCTCTGCAGCCGCCGACCCTGGTTGCTCAACACCTGGTCCTGAAAGGTAACGAGTGTAACACGTCAGCAAAACGCTGAGTAGAGTGGCAACTAAAACAGTAGAGTGTACAGTAGCTGTTATGTTCTGTTACTTTCTTTATTTACATCTTTCTATTGTCTCACAATTTATCTATTTCTCAAATCCTTCACTTGATCTCGAATGTTCCTCGTGGGAACGATCTTGATTACAGTCTTTTCCGAACAATAGAAGTAGCACGTGGTGCTCTCCTAGCTGGGAGAGTCCCCCGTGGTGATCCTACTCTCAGTCAACCACCCTAGTGTCACGGACAGACGTAACGGTGACTACGGCACGCGCGATAAACGCACAGGTAGCTAACCCGCACTGGCACGCGGTCAGTCGTTTCCGTTAACGGGTGCGCCCAAAGCACAGCACGGAACCAGTACAGGGCAAAGCCCTCTCAGTAACAGGGGTCCAACCCCTCCACAGTAACCAAACAGGGGCCTTGCCCCTCCACAGTCCGCGCACCCTCGCCTAACTACCCTGGTTTGCCCAGTGGGCCTAACAAGTCGATGTAGGAGGCTAGCAGAACCCCGGGGCCCGTGGGGTAGCTAGTACCTCCCTACACTAGTAGCTCTCCTCGGTACTATGTACACGAGGGCCAGCAAGTCGGTACAAAGTAGCCAGTCCTAACCCCGGGTCCCTGGGGCGGCTGTCTCCGCTCTGCACTGAACAGGTACAGGTACTTCCTTTGGTACTACGTACCCAAGAGACAGTACACTACCACGTCTTTCTTTCTCAGTTCCATTCCTTTCTCTTTCCAGGAGTTCCGCTCCTAATTCCCCGTAGGGTTCCAGTTCTTTTAACTCAGCACATTCAAGTTTCACCTTTCCAGTTTCACGTTCATACATCCCATATTCTCAGACATGCTCATTTATTCATAACAGACAACTGTTAAACCAATTTACAGGTAGCTATTATTTCCTTTCCACATTTTCCAAGATTGCAGTATTCATATATTCCACTAGTTCTTCCCATCCTAGGATTCATACCATACCCTAGGATCTATCATACAATCTAGTTTTCCAGCCCTAGGATTCATGCAACACCCTAGGATCTACCATTCATTCTAGTTTCTCATTCCTAGGATTCATGCAATGTCCTAGGTTCTATTTATGGTTCCATAATTTAACAGATTATACCAATAAACTTAAAAGCCACTCTACTGGTTACAACAGGAGTACTGGGGGCGTGGTCGAGAATCCCGCGTACCTCCGTAACTCCCGAGACTGCAACGGAACGGGGTCCTATCACAAGGATCAAACACAAGAAGTTTTTCAAAACATTATATAACTATTGTAGATGGGTAGAGGATTAAATTTCGAGAAGCACGCAACTCGAAACGCATAAGACGGACTCTGAACGGGCCCTAAACGGGTCGAAAACGACGAAACAGTGCAAAATCAGACGTCTGGAACCTCTTCCAGATGTCTTAAAAAGTGGATCAGAGGTTACCTTTGCTCTACGTGGTCTCTCAGACGTCCAGAAGCCTGCGGGAGCGTCTGGCCTAGTTCCCAGACGTCCGATGGTCACCCCGGACGTCTGGAAGTCGCTCCCGTCGTCTGGCACTGCAGCCAGACGTCTGATTCGCGTTGGATGCGAATCTCAGACCCTGCGCGTACCCATTTCTCTCTCTCAGTACGGACGGTCGTAGGAAAGGAAGAAGGTACGAAAATAACTCACCTTTCAGACGTCTGGACAGTCCTCCAGACGTCCTCCCCGCCGTCTGGTTGGAACCCCAGATGTTTGATTCTGGAGAAAATTCCAGAATCAGGGCGCGACTCGCCCTCCGCTTGTGACGCTCGGCTGCGCCGTGACTCGTCCGCCTACTGCTCGAGCTGCAGCTGGCCTCTCGCGTCACCCCGTGTCTGCTGCTCCCCCCACCGGCTGGCCCTAGTAGCCCCGGCAAGCTCACCCTCACAGCCAAGCGCCTCCTCTTCTCGCGCTGCGCCTCCTCCCACACTCGCCGCGGCTGCCACCACCGCGGCTCGCTTGCGCTCGCGCTCACTGGAAGAAGAAGAAGGAGAAGCGGAGGTGGTGAGAGTGAGGGAGAGGGCGAGGCTTTTTAAAGCCTCGCGGGGAGGAGAGAGAGAGCGGAACAAGGGGGCAGTGCCTGCGGAGGAGAGGGAAAAAGGGCACCTGCAGGTCTGCGCGCGCAGGCGCGTAGACGCGACTGCACGTGCCGCCGTAACCAAATCCCAGACGTCTAGGAGGGGTTCCAGACGTCTGGTCCGACGTCTGGGACACCTCTCAGATGTCTTAAAAGACGTCTGAAGCTGCGCGTTCATAACACTCCACCTCCACAGACCACCTCTCTCCTCGTCTCCCGGTCCATAAGCTCCGCCCCAACTCATTGTTCATAACCCCCCACCCACAACACTCCGCCACTCACCCACAAGTGCCCCCGAACACACCCACACACACGGTCGCAGTGTGCCATAGGCACGCTACCTCAGGCGGTCACACGCCACGCCAATCACCTCTACACGTTCGCCATACCTTGGCGAAGCTCCCTGAGCTTTTTAACACGGTTGCAGGGCCGTTTGTGTGATTTCAGGTCCAGGGGTTCGCGACCATTAACGCACAGTAGGAAGCTTGCTTGCAAGCTTCTCCAGGCCGTGCCCACTCCAGAATCCAGTCTCAGGTCGTGCGGAGAGTCTTTGCGAACGTCTCCAGGCATCCAATTGGTGTTGCAGGCTGAAGCTGTAGCTGCAATTGAACGAAGACACTCGGTTGCAGGCGCGCGTGAAAGAGGGTGGGAAGTTAGTCCCACCTCTGAAAGTTGCGAAGCGCCGCACCCGCATAAAGTGATTTGCTGCATTGGGCTTGTTGCCTCCAACTCACGGGGTGAGGTCCCCTCTCACTCGACCCAGTGCCTTGTCTGCGACCACCCCCTGCAGACCTGGTGACTCGACCAGACCGCACACCTTGCCCACCACTGCATGCCGGTGGGCCTGGTCCCGGGCGCATACCCAACCCGATTACCTGAGAAGTGACTCTGGGAGAGCGAACCTAAGAGAGAAAGGAGAAAAGAGAGCTCGCGCTGGTAGGGGGTAGGTTTTGCTTTGCAAGCCGAAGAAAAGAAGAAGGAGAAAGCGAAGGAGGAAGCAGAAGTCAGAAACTAAGGAAGGAGAAGGGCTGCAGCGAAGAGAAGAAGGAAAAGGCTAAGGCAGAAAAAGGAGCTGAAGGAAAGTGAAAGGAAGGCAGAGAAAGAAAGAAAAGAGAAGAAGGAACTGAAGGAAGAAGAAGTTGAAGGCAGTTGAGACAGAGAAGAAGGCAGAGGAAGAGAAAGCTAAGGCAAGGAAGCTACAACCAAAATCAGAAGAGGAAGAAAGAAGAAGCCAAAGAAGAAGAAGAAGAAGGAAGGAGCCGCCAGAGAACAGGAGAAGAAGCAGAAGAAAGAAGAAAGATCAAGCACTGTAGCATCATCATTTTAAGGCATTTGCTTCACAAATCAGACGTCCAATTGTGTTTATTCACATTGGTTCCTTTAGTGCCTTACATTTATTCCTATCTTTTTGCACTATAACATTGATTTTATTGCATATTATGTTTTTTCAAATTCTCAAGTTGTGATCTTAATTTCTAAACCCTAATTTGCTCCCTCTGTTCGACCTCAGACTCTAAAATTCAAGTAATAAATTGTACTTGTTATGAACGCTTTTTTGATTGTACTACAACGCGACCTTTTTAAAACTCGATCAAGCGTCCCAAACACCTCATCAGCTATGGAGGCAGACTAGGCAATGGAGGCATGCAAGTTACGGTTGTTGGTTGGGGATGGGTGTTGACTGGGGACAAGTGGGCGAGTGGTAGAAGTGGAACCGTGAAGGGTTTGGAGGTGTGGAGGGTTTAGGCTTTGGAGGTGTGGATGCCATGCTCTGGAGTCTCTGGAGGCATGTTGAGGGTTTGGAAATTGGAAGTGTGAGGTGTGTCGAGGGTTTCGATAATGAAAATTGGAGGTGTGGAGTGGAGTCAATGCCTGTGGGAGGGCTTTTTATCTTTTAGAAATAAGATAGGGTTGGAGGAGGGAATTTTTTTGTTTAGGAATAATGAGAGGAAGTGAAAGTTGAAATCTTGTGGTGGGGAAGTGTGTGTATAAGGTTGAATGGGATAATTGGGTTGATTTGTTAAACCCCAAATCAACCAAATCCATTTTTTATCAGGTTGAGAAACTCTCAACCTAATCCAACTCATTCTAACTTACAACCAAATCTAATTCAACCCAATGGGGTGGAATTTAGACTAAACTCAACCCCTCCGTCCAACTAAATTTTATTCAAAATAAAAATGTACTTATACTCACTCATTCAATTGACGATGGTAATTTTTTTATTCAAAATAAATTCACTGCATGATTGAATTTACATTATTTTAAAATTTTTTTATATTAAATATCAATTTTACAGCCAGGATTACATTCATAACATTTATACATTTTAAAACAGAGTCACATTATATGTTGCGCAATGATTTGTCGAGGTCGAAACTCCGTCTGATCTGACAAATCAAGTCAAAGTAGAGGCACGGGTCCCTCCGGATGGTGGGGCCTCCCTACCGGGGGCAAGGAGGGGGAGCGTGGAGAAGTGCTTGGATTATGCCTCTGGTCTACAACTTCTACCGTATGTTTTCGTACATTTTGACGTAGAAATAGATCCGAGACGTTTGTACTCCCTCTCCCAGACTGTGAATATTATTATTATTTTTTTATCCAAAGTAACGGTGAGGATCCTTTTCCTAGTCCTTTTCCGGGATTTGACCATTCCCAGGTGTCTCCATTTGCTAAACTTGCAAGACACGCTTCCTCGATAGGGGCGACGGGGAAGGCATGGCATGGCACTATACGGAGGTCGATGGCAAACAGCGCAAGGGGAATGCAAAAGTTGTGACACGTACCGACCTGTCCCTTTCGTGAGATCTGTGGCGTATAAGCAAACGTATCCACCGAGCGGGGAGTTGTCGTTGCCAGAAGAAGTGCTACTGGAGAGATGGAGGCCGACAAGGCCGCCGGCCGTGGAAATGGGGGTTCGGACCGAGGGGGTCCCCCTTTGGATGCGACGTGACATGTGCCCTCTCTGGCCCAACCCCACCCCACCCCACCAGTTCTTCCTAATTAATCGTTCAACCGTATGACCACGCTCGACCCATCTCGTAGGACCCGGCGAGGGATTGACCGCACGATTTCTCAGAAAAAAAATATAGAGAAGAAAAGAAAAGAATAAAAAAAACCAAAGAAAAAAATGCTTCGGATCAAGTTTAGTTTTGCACGTTTGAAAATCCCGTTAGCAATGTAGTTGGAATTCGTTTCTACCTGTGTCTTTACCTTGCAGGAACGTTACGTCGGTTATCTCGAGATAAAAGTATTGCAGAGATATATCGAATAAGATATTTGTTCGAGCTAGTAAATGATTTTTCAATAAGGTACGAGTGAAGAAACAATACGTTGTAATACAGTTTATAACGTACCGTCACTTCTCAACAAAATACATTTATAATCTCAGTCGATTCTTTACATATTTAAAGTATTTTTTCATTCATAAAAAGTAAATTTTCAATTAAAAATTAATTTTTACCTTTGAAAACTTAAAAGTAAAAAATTACTTGAAAATTCACTTTTCATATATAAATATGCTTTTCATAAACTCTAATCCCTGATGATTTGTTTGGTAAGTAGATTAAGTGGACTAACCCAGGTTTGTCTATCACTTAACCTGCTTGTCACTTGCACTGGGTTAAGTAGAGTTAACATATATAACGTTGTTTCATCTCCTTTGTGAAATAACTTTAACATGTTTAAACATTTAAACATCGAAAGTCACTTATTTTATCACTACTTTCCTATTTTTCTATTTATTCTGGTAGCTTGTTGTTCTTACCAAATAAATTATAAATCTTAAATCTTAAACCTTAAAATCAAAATTTATAGGTGAAAAAAAACTTTTCAATTTCCACGTGAAAACTTATTTTTCATTTATTAAAGTTAAAGTATATCGACGTGTTTTCATTTTCAATCAGTATATTTTGATTTTAAATCAATGTAAAATTAAAGCACATCGACTGAAACCACCACACGTTGCAAAAACATGTTGCATCGTGCCTTTCTTTGCTTTTTCATTTTTTAATATTATGATATAGGTATAAGTAAATTGATGTGATATAGTAAATATATTTTAATGATATATTGGTTGAAGTGTATATATTTTAATATATATTAGTATTGATATAATGTAATAATGTGATAGTTTGATGTAGGATAAATTATATTCCTTGACTTTAGATTTATTTTTTTAAAATATCTATATTTGATAATATAATAAAAGTTATTTTGAGATAAAATATTATAAAAATAAAATAATCAATGATATTGATGTAATATTAATAATTATTTATTTATTATATATAATAAATATATTATACTGAGATGAATATATTTTAATATATATTGATATTATTATTGATATGATATAATAAAATGATGTGTAGCGATGCTAAGTGGAGTATACTAGTTCTATCCTCTTCTCTACTCCCTTGCTAACGAGAACTTGGTACTCCGTTAACGTCAGGTTATCCCTTTGCCCAAACAAAATCTTATTTCTATCTACTCTATCTGGGACTTAAGCTTCGTTCCCCAACGATTTCTTGTCACGGGTTTAAGCCATATCGAGACGGGAAAGGCGGGTTACGTTTGAGTTGCACACCTTTCTTTGATTTCCGAGTAACAAGTGACCATCATGTGAAGATCATTTCATCCTTAATAAGCATGAGTTGAGAGTGTAATTACCTGGGTCACGTATGAACCTAAATTTGAAAATTTGATCATGATAACTTATTGATTTGGGTTTAATTACTAGGATCAGGCAGTCATCCAAGATGTTTAGCAATAATTGCTAATATTTATAAGGACATCTTGCTATGAGTTAAGGATGTACGTACTACTATTTTGAAGTATCTTGTAATGTTCTCACTTTAAATTTTGATGTTCTTATCAAAGTTTTTAGATTACTTAATTAAGTGATCGAGAACTCTAAAGGTGAATCCAAAAATTATTTTGATGGTGGATTCACCTTAACCGTACACAATTCTTCTCATATATTTGACTTCATTATGGCTTTAATAGAATTTGTAATGATTTTGGGCTAATCCCAGCCTAATTGAAACATGCCAATCCAAACACCTGTCAGAATTGGGCCCAATAGGCTAGGGTAGTCACATATGATGTTTAAATTCAAATTATATTAGTTTCATGACATCTCATCTTTTATGTATTGAAACTTTTTTGGGGTGTTATAGGAATGAATTTCAATTTTTTTTTAAAAAAATCACAATTTCATGTACTTAACATGTAATGCTCTAAAACATCAGCCATCAACAATAATTAGTTGTGGTTGGAGGGGCTTGTTTGCAATTTAGGCTTCTAAATAATTAAGTGTGGAAAGATGACGTAAAGTGATATCCAACTTTTAGGCTTTGTATCCAACTATTGTGGAATTGCAGCTAGATATAATGGGAGTTTCCACGTAACCAACTTCTGCTATCTTACATGGGCAGCAATGCAAGCTTGGAGCTTTTTATAGCCAAAAAGATGCATTTTGATACTAAAAAAATAAACCTTCAGTGATATGTGATATTTGTTGCTATACTGAATTAGCAATATTTAAAATAAATGTTACTATTTTGCTACTTCCATCGATGTCACTGAAAAGTTAGCAGCAATGATATTAGTATTAGTGACGAATTGCTACAATTAACATTACTAATGATCTATTTTAGTGACGAATTTTTTTGACACTGATGAGAGGAAAAAAGTCAGGGTCATTATAAGCGATCCACAAAGCCCAACTAGTTGCAACTAGGCCTAAGAGAGTGCCAACCCAACCTAAGATAAGAGAAACCCATGGCTTCAACCGCGGACACACTGCTAACAACTTATGAGGACCACCTAACCTACCCAAGTTAGTTGGTGGGTTTACCTGCTAGATCCACTTGGAATGACAGGTCTCGCCTTATCCGCTTGGACCCCAAGCAACAAGGATTGCTAAAAGGATTGAGGCAGGTTGGCTCATCATGGAACCATGTCGGACGACGAGGAGCGAGAAGATGAAGTGACGACCTAGCTACACGATGAGGCAGTGACTTAGAAAACAAAGAGACATATGGAACGATTATGCTTCTCGAGGAGCAAATAATTACTTGTCTTAATTACAACCTGAAACCCTTATAAAAAAAAGGGTCCATGCACACAAGAAGAGGGTAATCACCCTTATTGTATTCTTGAAAAAAGGAAAAGCAACTTCCATAGTGAACTATTGAGGGTTAAATCCCCTCCTTAGGTGTACACCATTAATGTAACGACCCAATTTCCTGAATCCCTACGAGACACGAGGATCGGATCGACCCGATTGATCCCAAGACCCAGTCGTCCAACAAGAAAGTAACCAAAAGAGCAGTAAAATAAACCACATTCACCATGTATATAACTAGCAGTAACAAAATACAGCAGTAAAGAAAGGAAATACTATAGTATACACCACCACAACAGAAGAGAAATAAACATGTACATAACATGAAGCTTACAATAAAGAGAGTACAGGGAGTAACAGAAAACTACTCACTACAGCGGAAAGAAAAGTGCAGAAGGTACTACAGGTAACACTATTGGGCTCTACTAGGCCCAGCGTCCTCTGCAGCCGCTGACTCTAGCTGCTCAACACCTGGTCCTGAAAAGGTAACAAGGGTGACACGTCACCGAAACGCTGAGTAGAGTGGCAACTAAAAGCTAAAAGAAGCAGTAGAGTGTAAAGTAGCTGTTATATTTTTACTTTCTTTATTTATATTTTTCCATTTATTTACTGTTGATTTATTTCTTAGATCCTTCTCTTGATCTTGAATGTTCCTCGTGGGAACGATCTTGATTGCAGTCTTTTCCGAAAAGTAGAAGTAACACGTTGTGCTCTCCTGGCCGGGAGAGTCCCCCATGGTGGTCCTATCCTCAGTTAACCACCCCAAGGTCGCTGACAGACGTAACGGTGACTACGACACGTGCGATAAATGCACGGGTAGCTACCCCGCACTGGCACGCGGTCAGTCATTTCCGTTAACCGGTACGCCCAAAGCACAGCACAGAACCAGTATAGGGCAGAGCCCTCCCAGTAACAGGGGTCCAGCCCCTCCATAGTAACCAAACAGGGGTCTTGCCCCTCCACAGTCCGTGCACCCTCGCCTGACTACCCTGGTTTGCCCGGTGGGCTTAACAAGTCGGTGTAGGAGGGCTAGTAGAACCCTGGGGCCCGTGGGGTAGCTAGTGCTCTCCCTACACTAGTAGCTCTCCTCGGTACTGTGTACACGAGGGCCAAAAGTCAGTACAAAGTGGCCAGACCTAACCCCGAGTCCCTGGGGCGGCTAGCTCCGCTCTGCACTAAACAGGGGGATAGTTGCTCTCCTTGGTACTCCGTACTCAAGGGCCAGCTCACTTCCCCAATTCTATTCCATTCCCTTTCCAGGAGTTCTACTCCTAATTCCCCGTGGGGTTCATGCTCTTTTAACTCAGCCAATTTAGGTTTCACCATTCCAGCTTTATATTCATATAACCCATGTTCTCAACCGTATTTATTCATTCATAACAGGCAACTGTTAACCAATTTACAGGCAGTTATCATTTCCTTTCCACTTTTCCAAGACTGCAATGTTTACATATTCAACTAGTTTTCCAGTCCTAAGATTCATGCCGTACCCTAGGATTTAGCATTCAATCTAGTTTTCCAGTCCTAGGATTCATGCAATACCCTAGGATCTATCATTCAATCTAATTTCTCAGTCCTAGGGTTCATGCAATGCCCTAGACTCTATTAAATGTTTCATAATTGTAAAAATTTTTTTAAATAAATTAAATGGCCACTCTACCTGCGAAATCGGGAGTACTAGGGGCATGGTCGGCAATCCCACGCGCCTCCGCAACCCCCAGAGCCGCAACGGAATGGGATCCTAACAAAAGGATCATCACAAGGAGTTACTCAGAATAGTATACAATTACTGTAAATAGGTAGAGGAAATAAATCTAGAAAGAACGCAACTTGAAACATGGAAACAGACTCCGAATGGACCCTAAACGGGTCAAAAATGACGAATCTGCTCAAAATCAGACGTCTGCAACTTCTTCCAGACGTCTTAAAAGGTTGATCAGGTCATACCTTGGTCTGTGCAGTCCTTCAGACGTCTAGAAGCCCGCTGGATCATTGATGAGAACCTCGTCATAAACCCTAAACTAGTACCATCTAACCCAGATTTGCAAGAAAAAGCTTCTACATAACTATAGAAAGGCTTGACTCAGAGAGATTCTGAGTTTGTGAAGAAAATAATAACTAAGGGGTAAAAATGCAATTTCACCAACTCAATCTGAAAATAAGGTAACTCAGGATCCAAACTTAGGTCAAACCAACCTAATAAGAAGAAAAGTGGGATGAATTGATCCAATAAGGGTTACAGCAACTCCAAGGAATTAAATGACATCCTATAACCCTAAGAACAAACCCACTTCAATTCACGAGGTTCGAGGCAAAGAAAAAATCTACTAAACCCTCTAAAATTCATATAAAAATAATATTTAGGGTTTAGAACCTTCAATTTGGCCTTAGGAACCCATTTTGACCTACATTGAGAACCAGGCCCAATTAATGACTTAATTTGGGTTTTTACGTAAATTGATCAGTCAAACAAGGTCTAATCTAGAAATAAAAATCACCATTAGAATCCTTAGGTCATAGTTAGTCATGTATAAAAACTTGACCCTAAGAAGAGACCTTCTTGACCAACTTCACATTTTGATCCTCATCCATTACTTTTTGACCCTCAACTTTTTAAACCCTCGCATTTTGGACCCTAAGTCTTCTTCGTTCTTTGCATTTGGGTCCTCCCTGCAAAACCCTGAGCAGCGCCATGCTCCGGCGACTTTGCGCGAAGCATGGCACCACGCTGGGTGAGGGAGACCCTCTGCCAAGACAACCGGGGGTTCCCTGCGACGTCTGCTGTCGCAGGGACACCTCCATGGTCTCTGCAGCTGCCCATACCTCCCGTGCGAACGCACGGAAGGTATGGGTCTCCATCTCCGGCATCCTCCGGCGAGGGAGGCACGTCGCCTCCCTCCGCCCTCCTCTCTGATCTCACCTCTATAAAAGCCGCCTCCATCTGCCGCACTCAGCAGCTCGGTTTTGACGGAGAAACACCCCCTTCCTTCCTCTCTTCCCACTCCGGCAGAAGCCCTCCAGCTCCGGCGGTTCTTCCTCCTCCTCGTCGCTCTGCTGCAATACCAGCAGCAGAGCCTCCTTCGCCCGCTCTTCCCACGTCGTGCCGTACCCAGCACGCACTCTCCCGCTCTCTCCTCGCCGCCGCCCCCTCTCTCTGGGCACCTTCTTCTCCGACGAAAGTCGAAACGACTGCCGCCCTGCTCCATCCCCCTCTCATCCCTCCAAGTAGGTACAGTTCTTTCCTTTCCTCCCCTCTTTCTTTTCCCTACTTCAATTTGCTCAACCACCCTTCGACCGCGCCTAATCACCCTCACCTTCTCCATCTCCGGCAACGGCGCCAAAAACTGGGTTTAGATTACTGCCGACTAAATTCCTCCACAAAGAAAGATCATTTCCCACTACCTTTCATTGACCACATTCTCGAGAAACTAGCGGGAAATAGGTTCTTCTGCTTTCTTGACGGGTACTCCGGTTATAACCAGGTGGCAATCCATCCTGAGGACCAAGAAAATACCACGTTCACCTGTCCCTTCGGAACATATGCTTTCCGAAGGATGCCTTTCGGTCTTTGCAATGCACCCGCTACCTTTCAGCGGTGCATGCTTGCCATATTCTCAGATATGGTGGGTGATTTTCTGGAAGTCTTAATGGATGACTTTTCAGTTTTTAGAGAATCTTTTGACGATTGCCTCCAACACTTGGTCCAAATACTCAGGCGGTGCATCGAGGTGAATTTGGTTCTTTCCTGGGAAAAGAGCCATTTCATGATGCCTGAGGGAATTGTCCTGGGACACTTAATTTCAGAAAAAGGCATCCAAGTGGATCGAGCTAAGGTTGATCTGATCTCTCGCCTTCCTATGCCTAGCTCGGTCAGGGACATCCGTTCTTTTTTGGGGCACGTCGATTTTTACCGTCGTTTCATTCTAGATTTCTCGAAAATCGTGTGCCCCTTGACTTCTCTTCTCTGTAAGGATGTACCCTTTGAAATCTCCAAGGAATGCACACTAGCCTTTGAAAACCTGTGTGACCGAGTCACCCAGGCACCTATCCTACAATCCCCTGATTGGTCTCAACCCTTTGAGATCATGTGTGATGCATCTGATTTCGCTGTAGGAGCGGTCCTGGGTCAGAAAGCTGACGGGAAACCCGTGGTCATCTACTACGCTAGCAAGACACTTGACGAGGCTCAGCGTAACTATACAGTTACGGAGAAAGAGCTGCTAGCCGTAGTATTTGCCCTTGAAAAGTTCCGATCGTATCTTCTGGGTTCCCATGTCATCATTTACTCGGATCACACGGCTGTAAGGCATCTCCTTGCCAAGAAGGATGCGAAGCCCCGACTAATTCATTGGATCTTGCTGTTGCAAGAATTCGATCTTGAGATTTGCGACAAGGCGGGAAGGCAGAATGTGGTAGCCGACCATCTATCCCGTCTTCCTTCTGAGATTATCAACCCTTTCGGACCCATCACAGAACATTTTCCTGATGAGCACCTGCTTACTATCGGTACTAGACTTCCATAGTTTGCTGATATAGTAAACTACTTAGCATCTCATCAGACCCCGTTTGATTGGCCGAAGGCCAAGAAAGACAAGTTGCGTTCTGATGCCAAGTATTACATCTGGGAAGACTCATACCTTTTCCGCATAGGTGCTGATCAAATCATTCGGAGATGTGTCCCGGAAGAGGAATTCAACAATATCCTCTCTTTCTGCCATGACCAGGCATGCGGTGGCCATTTCTCTGGGCATAAAACCGCATCAAAAGTCCTCCAGTGTGGTTTTTACTGGCCTACACTATTCAAAGACGCATACAGTCACTGCAAGGCATGCAGTCGTTGCTAGACTTTGGGCAACATGAGCCGTCGCGACATGATGCCTTTGCAGCCGATTCTCGTATGCGAAATCTTTGATGTTTGGGGGATTGATTTTATGGGCCCCTTTCCTGTTTCGGATGGTTTCGAATACATTCTGCTTGCTGTGGACTACATGTCCAAATGGATTGAAGCCATACTGACCCGAACCTGTGATCACAAAATCGTTCTCAAATTCATTCATCAAAATATTTTCTCAAGGTTCGGAATTCCCTGTGCTATAATCTCTGATGGAGGGACCCACTTTACAAATGCTCAGTTTAGGTCACTGATGACCAAATACGGGGTGTCTCACCGAATCTCTACTCCTTACCACCCCCAAACTAATGGTCTAGCTGAGCTGTCAAATCGGGAGATCAAGAAGATCCTGCAGGTCACTGTTCGGCCTGACAGGAAGGACTGGTCGTCCCGACTTTCGGAAGCATTGTGGGACTATAGGACCGCCCACAAAATCCAATTAGGCATGTCTCCCTTTAGACTGGTGTATGGAAAGGCGTGTCACCTTCCCGTAGAACTGGAGCATAAAGCCTATTGGGCAGTACGGAACTGTAATCTAGATCTTTCGAAGGCTGGAACCCACAGAAAACTCCAAATCAGCGAGATCGATGAATTACGCCTAGACGCGTATGAGAACTCGCGAATCTACAAGGAGTGGGTTAAAGCCTTCCATGACAAGCATATCTCGAGAAAGATCTTTCATCCTGTTCAAAAGGTCCTACTCTTTGAGGCCCGACTCAAACTTTTCCCGGGAAAGCTGCGATCTAAGTGGGTCGGACCATATTTAGTCCGACAGGTTTTTGGTAATGGAGCTATCGAAATCAGTCCGCTCAGCCACGATTCCAAACCTTTCATCATGAACCGTCAGAGAGTCAAGCCGTTCATTGATGTGACTTCTACTGATTTGGCTGAATCATCTCTTATCCTCTATTCCCCTTGAGCTCATTGCGCCCAGCCGATGGGGTAAAACTCAGCGCTTAACGGGAGGCAGCCCATCATTTTCTGAAAATCTAAAACCCTTTTCACACTTTTGTGCACTTAAAGTTCACCCTTATAGACAGCCGACTCCACCTCAGATGCGTGCATCTGGGATTAGAAATCGTCCGTAGAATTCATCCTGACCCATTCACTCATTAAAACATCTGTCTTAAGGAATGAACTAAGTAAATAAAAACCCCTAAGTCACAATGAGGACATTGCAAACCTTAGGCATGGGGGGGGTATAAAAGTGCAAAACTTGTAAAAAAGGGGTTTTAAAACAAAAAAATTCACATATGCCAAAAACACCATAAAAATTAAAAAATTTTCAAAAAAGAATAAGAGGAGAAAGGAAATTTTGTGGGAGAAGGGAAAAGAAACAAAATGAAAAGGAGCATAAAAAAATGAAAGAAAAGAGTGATAGCCCTTAGTAAGAAACTAAGGAATTGACCTAAGTTCTAGACCTTATTCAGGAAAGGAAATGAAAGTGCATGGTGAGATTAGTAAGAACGCAAACTTTAGGCATTCTTGGATAGACTCTTAGTACCCATTAAGATCTAGACATTCCTCAAGAGGTTGAGGAAAATGAAAAGCTTAAGTATTAGGTTCAAAACTTAGGGAGTATTTGACCTCATTAACTAACTTATGGTTTACGGGACTCAGTAACCTAAGCACCCCAATCTCACACACAGCCTGGTTCAGTAAGCATAAAAATCAAAATCACGCAGAAGCGTCACAAAATTCTGAAAAATACACCTAGAATAGGAGCGGCCAATCAACACAAGTTGATTTGGACGAGTTCCTAGCGCGGAGAGGTGGGAAATCCCCTCGAAGATGCGTAACAAAATATCATCTCCTCGGTGCTTGTCTCTTAGGATATCTACATATCCTACTGGGGGCATGTAAGCACTCTGCTGGTTCAGATTCCATGGATGGCATTATCACGAAGTGTCAATTGCCAGGGTCTGGATTCGGCCACGGAACACCATGGATGGGATTATCTCGAAATCTCAATAGCCAGGGTTCCGGGGGTTGCCATGAGCGGTGCTATCTCGAAGCATCGATTGCCAGGAACCTTTGAGGAGTGATGATGGGAGAAAGGAATCTGATATAGACCGTGTTGAAAAGCCAATCCTAGGCTAGAAATAAAAGAAAAAGAGAGAAAAAGACTCTCCAAACAGAAAAACTTTCTATCCCTCTTTCTTACAAAACGCACTGTGAACTGAACCAGGACTACAATCATTTCAAGCACGGGTGCTTTAACCACAAAGTCCAATAGACCTTAGGTTAGTTCTTGTGGGCCTTAAAAACCTTTGCCAAAGACTGAGGCTGAGGCTAGACAGATCTGGATCTTGATTGGTACTAGAGTACCTTTTAGGCCTATGGTCAGCATTCTAACCTAATCTAGGTTCAAATGAAAAAGCACTTATCTGAAGTTGTTAAAAACATCATGGTCTAGACCAAAGGTTAAAACCTTAGGTTTTTGCTAAGGGACTAGCAAAAGTTAGGCATGGGGGTATGATGAGAACCTCGTCATAAACCCTAAAGTAGCATCATCTAACCCAGATTTGCAAGAAAAAGCTCCTACATAACTATAGAAAGGCTTGACTCAGAGAGATTCTGAGTTTGTGAAGAAAACAAGAACTAAGGGGTAAAAATGCAATTTCACCAACTCAATCCGAAAATAGGGTAACTCAGGGTCCAAACGTAGGTCAAACCAACCTAATAAGAAGAAAAGTGGGATAAATTGATCCAATAAGGGCTATAGCAACTTTAAGGAATTAAATGACATCCTTTAACCCTAAGAACAAAGCCACTTCAATTCATGAGGTTCGAGGCAAATAAAAAATCTACTAAACCCTCTAAAATTCATATAAAAATAATATCTAGGGCTTAGAACCTTCAATTTGGCCTTAGGAACCCATTTTAACCTACATTGAGAACTAGGCCCAATTAATGACTTAATTTGGGCTTTTACGTAAATTGATCAGTCAAACAAGGTCTAATCTAGAAATAAAAATCACCATTAAAATCATTAGGTCATAGTTAGTCATGTATAAAAACTTAAGCCTAAGAAGAGACCTTCTTGACCAACTTCACATTTTGGTCCTCATCCATTACTTTTTGACCCTCAACTTTTGAAACCCTCACATTTTGGACCCTAAGTCTTCTTCGTTCTTTGCATTTGGGTCCTCCCTGCAAAACCCTGAGCAGCGCCATGCTCCAGCGACTTTGCGCGAAGCATGGCGCCGCGCAGGGTAAGGGAGACCCTCTGCCAAGACAATTGGGGGTTCCCTGCGACGTCTGTTGTCGCAGGGACACCTCCATGGTCTCTGCGGCTGCCCATATCTCCCGTGCGAACGCACGGAAGGTATGGGTCTCCATCTCCGGCGTCCTCCGGCGAGGGAGGCACATCGCCTCCCTCCGCCCTCCTCTTTGATCTCACCTCTATAAAAGCCGCCTCCGTCTGCCGCACTCAGCAGCTCGGTTCTGACGGAGAAACACCCCCCTCCTTCCTCTCTTCCCACTCCGGCAGAAGCACTCCAGCTCCGGCAGTTCTTCCTCCTCCTCCTCGTCGCTCTGCCGCAATACCAGCAGCAGAGCTGCCTTCGCTCGCTCTTCCCGCGTCGCGCCGTACCCAGCGCGCGCTCTCCCGCTCTCTCCTCGCCGCCGCCCCCTCTCTCTGGGCACCTTTTTCTCCGGCGACAGTCGAAACGACTGCCGCCCTGCTCCGTCCCCCTCTCGTCCCTCCAAGTAGGTACAGTTCTTTCCTTTCCTCCCCTCTTTCTTTTCCCTACTTCAATTTGCTCAACCACCCTTCGACCGTGCTTGATCACCTTCACCTTCGCCATCTCCGGCCAACCTCCGGCGACTCGCTCCCATCATTCCACCACCCCACACGACTCGCCGACCGACCCAAAACCTCCGCCTCATCACGCTGAACCATTTCCGCCCCTTCATTTCCTGCCATCCGCCACCTGAAGACTCCCCGAACAAACCCATTCCCCCAGCCACAGTCCGACCTAGGGTAGCCCCTGCACACCACCCCACGACCTGCCAGACCCCGCACCACCTTCGTCGTGCCACGGCGAAGGTCCCTCGCTTGTCTAATTAGGCTGAAGGGCCGTATTTCTGTGAACAGGTCACCCGTCCTCCGCCGCCATTGCTGAACAGGTGGAGCTTCTTCCGCCTGCAGCTGCAGCATCGCTTCGCCCAGGCTTGCTCTCCAGGACACGCGCCTCGCCCTCACGCGCCTGCCCAGGTCTGCAGCTGGGGTGAAAGCCCCGCACGCAGCCGTGATTGCCTGCAGCTTTCTCAGCTGCAAGCGCCAAATTGGGGTGGGACATTTAGTCCCACCTCGGTAGTTCTGAAGGCCGCGCACCCACATAAATGCAAAACGTGCTATAAGCTTATCGCCTCAGCACATAGGGTGAGGTCCCTCTCACCCGCTTACCCGGCCTCGTCCGCGACCACCCCCCGCGGACCTGGCCTGATCCGCTTACCCAACCTGTACTCCTCGCCCACCACCGCAAGCCGGTGGGCCTGGACCTGGGCGCGACCCGTACCCGATTACCCGGTGGCTCTGGGAGAGCTATCCTACGAGTGAAATTTGAGAGAGAGAGACGCGGGGGAGGGTAGCGTTAGGTTTTGCCCTGACCAAGCTATGAGTGTGCAGGCTGAGGCAGAGAAGAAGAAGAAGAAGAAAAAGAAGGAAGGAGCAGCCAGAGCCATGGCTGCTTGAAGCAAAGTAGAAGAAGAAGGACTGCGAGAAGAAGAAGAAAGAAGGAAGGAGGACGCACTGTAGCAGAGGCTACTTAAGTCGTCTGATTGAAAAATCAGACGACGCTCTGAAGAAAAAGAAGAAGAAGAAGGAAAGAAGAGGAGGCACCGCAAAGAAGAAAGAAAGAAAAAGAACAGAAGGAAGAAGACAAAGAGCTGAAGGAAAAAGAAGAGAGAAGTAGAACACGAAGAGAAAGAAGGAAAGCTTGGAAGCAAAAGAAAAGGAACAGAAGAACAGAAGAGAAACAAGAAGAAGAAAGAAGACTGAGGAAGACAAGAGAAAGCCAACAAGACAAATCTCTCTCTCTCTCTCTCTCTTTCATTTTTGTAATAGAAACTTTGTACTTCTAGAATACAGTTTGCTCCCTGAGTTCAACCTCGGGAAAACTCTTATTTCCGAGTAACAAATTGTATTAAACTAGTAATCGCTCCTCTACACTATACTACGACGAAATATTAGAAATATTAGACGAGAGTAGCAACCAATCATCTGGTCCTAGTTCCCAGACGTTCGATTGTCACCCCGGACGTCTGGAGGTCCTCTCTGTAGTCTGGTACTGTGGCCAGATGTCTGATCCGTGTGGGATGGCGAGCCCTCGTGCCCTCCCTAATAGAACCTGCGCACACACACACCCGCTCTCATCACGAAGAGGCGCAGAAGAACGCGGCGGACGGTTGCATGGCCGTACACGCGTAAAAAGGAGAAGATAGAAAAATATTGTACCTGTCAGACGTCTGGACCTTGCTCCAGACATCTTCTGCGTCGTCTGGACGTAAGTCCAGACGTCTGATTCTGGGAAATTTTCCCAGAATCAGGACCCTTTTCACTCTCCGCCCGCGACGCACGGCCATGATGCACCGCTCCGCGTCCGCCTGCTGCCCAAGCTGCAGCAGCTCCTCCGCGACACTCCACGCTCTCTGCTCTCCCGCCGGCTGGCTCTAGCTGCCCCGGCAAGCTCGCACCCTCGCGGTCGGGCTTTCTCTTCCTCTCGCAACAACTCCTCCTTCCCGCACGCTCGCTGCAGCCGCTGCTGCCGCACTCACTCGCTCACTCGCAGGGAGAAGGAGAAGATGAAGACGGTGGAGTGAGGGTGAGGGAGAGGGGAGCACTGTTTAAAGGCAGCACTGGGAGAGAGAGAAAAGAAGAGGTGTCGTCTGCAGGGAGGGAGAAAAAGGAGAAGACGAAGGCAGCGGGTTCAGTCTGCGCACGCAGGCGCGCAGATGCGAACCCATACGCCGAAAAAATTTAATACCAGACGTCTGGGACACTTCCCAGACGTCTTAACTACGTCTGATGCCCATGTTCGTAACAATTAACATGGAACTAGGTCACCAACTTGTTATCTTTCTCCTTGCCTCTCTCATTTGTGTATGGTTGATTTGCTACTTTATCGATCTGGTCCTTGGGACTTGATCATTTGGTGTTGTCTATGGGAATTTTTCAAACACTTTAATTGGTTGAAAAGCCAAGGCTGACTACATGGGGATATGGCTCCTAACATGAAGAAGTTGTTTGATCTTAGCAAAGGGGTCGACGATGAACCAAGCATCCCCCTTAAGGACTTAAGAAGACACTTTAAGTAAGAGGTGGATTCCTTTTCCACAGACAGAGAGGAAGTTCTGGCGTGGGAAGAAGATGAGGGGAAATGTCTCAAGCTCGAAACCTTGAGCTAGGAAGATCCCTACAACCCTCTTCATTAGGTGGAAGAAGACAAGTGGAGGTATTGGGAGCAACTCCAGGCCATCGTTGAGGAGACACATAAGCTTGTGGTGTCACTTCGCGATGCTCAGGCTTGGAGGGAGGCAGCCCTTAAGGCTATGGAGGGTCCCGTGATGCACAGTTAATCACTTTTTTCATATATTTTGTTTGATTTAGTGGATATCTTAGGCTTAATAGAAGCCTAAGGTCTGCCAAGAGGATTAATAATATGTTTTTAGTTAATTCCAATCTATTAGCTTATCCTAAGCCATTAAGATCTACATTTTAGCAACATGATGGTTAGAGTTTCTTGGATTTGGAATATTATAAAGATGTTTCCTTAAAAATCCAATAGATTTTATGATTGTAACAAGTATGAACCTAATACTTGCAGGAGTTTGAAGAATATGGATTGCAGATTAGGCATAGTTCATCTAGTATGTGTTTTTCTTGTCTCATTTTGATATAAAGAGCTAAACATCTTCTTTTAATAAGAACACATTAGTCATGAATACAAGCATTTAATCTCTCTTTATGATAGTGCATTTGAATTGCATCAACTGTGCTTATTTTTTGGTGGATTTATGTAGTTAGCACTTACTAATAGTGTAAACTTGGTCAAAATCTATTGTCTCTTCTTTCTTTCTTGTTTATCCCTTTTCTCTCATTGACATCAAATTTAATAAAAGGAAAATGCTCTTTTCGCTGTACATCTTGGAATCATATTATCATGCATGTCCTTGCCTATATCATAGCTTCATCACTGTATCCATCTCAATCTTTTTTGTTGGAACTTCTCTTATTTGGTCTAACTTGATGATTTAGAATGAATGTAAAGTAGCTTTTGAAGGATCCCTAGCTAAGGAAACAATAGCTACCTAGATCATAATTTTTAATCTGATAAACTATGGGTAAGTGAAGCCATTTACAAAGGTTATATATATATATATATATATCACATGTACATCTAAATTATTAGACTTGTCTATATTGTCATTGCGAAAACGTTGTTCTCTTATATTTTAGGTTCCATTAGTTTGCCAATAATATAATTTGGATAGCTCCCTTATAAGTAAGAATGCTATCACGAAAGGTTTTCTAACCTTCTATTTTGTCCTAATTTCCTTAATTGAAAATTAGTTTCTTAGACTCTTTCTTTTTGGTGCTCTCATTATCTAGCTTTCCTTTATTTCCCTAAATATCATAGCATCTTCCATATATTCTATATCATTTTTCCCTTTTTTGGAGGAGCACATTAAATTTTTGATATACAACATGAGAACAGTTACCTACCAACCCAATTTTCTCCAACTCTTTTGCACCATTGTTCCAGCCTCTGGAAAAAACTAGGCATTTGACCAAGTACTACATATATAACATAGTTGCTCTTAAGGTAGTACATATAGTGAAAGGATATTTTTCTACAATATTTAGGTTTCTTACAAATAACAAATTACTTGCTTGAATTCACACATGTGAGAGCAACACAAAGAGAGAGTGAAAGACTTATAACTATACTGTTTTAGCACCCTCTCCTGCAGGAAACCCTAATGTTGTCATCCTCCTAATCGAGGCTCTAGATCAACCACGACGTGCCGATTAAGGTTCCCCCTACACCTGCCTCTTCATTGATCTTCCATATCCACCCTCTTTGTTGTGGTAGAGGACTCATTTTTTCACCTCATCCTCACCGTGGCAACCTCCACTCCTTGCCACCCCTCCCCCACACTGACCTACCAGATAAGTCCTTCAATTCACCATCAAGCTTCTTTTAGTTTTCCTCCTCTTTGGCTTGTTGAAGCTTCTCCACGGAGAATCTGGGGCTTGCTGAAGTGGCCAATCATGGCTCTAGCTTGGTCTGATGGTTGGTCCTTTTCTAGCGGTCCTCTTCTTGTTGTGATTTACTCCTTATGATGGTTGGGCATGTCAACATTTAGTTTTGCTTGTTCCTTCTCAAACTACTCTGTTTATGCTCATGATTCATTGGTTAAGATGGCACCTAGTGCCTCGAGTGAGGCCCCCTTGGCTTCCCATTAGCCTCCCTTCTGAGTTGTATTGAAGATCCTTCTTGGTGCTTCAAGTCAATGGTTGATCATTTGATCATTGATCAACGACGATCACGTTGTAATAAAAACGGTGTTTTAAGATATCATTGTTGTAGTATATTTGTTACAATGCAAGTAGATGTCGTGTCATTTTATTTAATTACAATTTTTACTGGTTAGTTTCTAGGTCATTCACTAGGAGGCGGTAATTGATATACATCACTCTCTATGTCTAAAAATGTTCTTTTATTACAAAAATGTTAATTTTATTTACAATAAGAATTAATGAATCAAACAATGAATGAATTAGTTAATTATATACAAAAGAATCAATTGTTTTTACCTACATTAACTTAAACATATTTACAAATAACAAGCATAACAAACCAGTCAAAACTACACTAAGTTAGTTATGTACAACTACTCTAAGTAATACCTAAATATAGGTACAAAAATAACTATTATACAAAGTTATATTAACATACTAATATCTTTAGTAACATATTTTATACATACAATAACATATATATATGTCAGTGTAGCCTTAGTAAAATGTATATACAACATAAGGCAAAAATAATTACCTATACTGACATAAAAACAAATCTACAGTGACAGATATATCTATTGCTAAAGCTTAAGGTTATTTATATACATAAGAGGCTCAAACATTACTCACTAAACTACTTTATACATATTTAAATATATACTAACTATGTATACGTTATTTATATACAAATATTTACATGATTTACATACATGTACTATATATATATACATATACTATACATTTATACTATACATACAAGTGCATATATATACATATATACACATACACAAGCACACAAACACTTATCGATTTTCCACTTCCTTTTCTTCTCTCTTCATCACTTACCAACACTTACCTGATTTTGCTCTCAGTCTCCTTCTCATCTCTCTTCTTTTCTTTTCTTCTCTTAACTCTTCGTTCTCAACACTTAGTTTTCAGGATGCTTGCTCTCACTCATACACGATTCACTATTACTTAAACCAAAAATTGGGTTATTAGTGGGAGGGCCAACCCTTTTTCGTGGGATACACAACACCTGGAAGAGGTGGGACCAAACCACTACTAAAGGCTAGCCCTAGTTCATTAATTGTGCATTTATATTCAATTAGAAGCTCATGACAGGCTTAATATGGGCTCAACTACAGTGCGTAGCCCCCAACCCACCACTGTTCACAATATGTTTAGATCATGCTCAGAGAGACGAAGGGTATATGGGTAGTAGGTTTCGACGCCCGGCGCTCGTGACGACTGAGCAGCCAAGAGCATGAAAACGTTAAATACTGCAACATCAGCATATCACCACACGATATGGTACAATGTTCAGCACTTCTCAGGCACCAAGCTGCGTTCGCGATAATGTTAATTTCAAGGATTTGGCCCTCGATTTGAGGGCCATAATTTAGTCTAAATTATAAATAAATTATATAGTTACAAACCTCTTATATAGGGCTACATAATGGTACAACTGATTTAGAATTATAACTTAGTTAATTATATATAGAAATTAGTTAAAGTTAGTGATTTATACATGTTAAATTAATGGTTAATTTGTTAAGTAGAGTTCAAATTAGTTACTTACTAATGTAGTTGACCTGATAAATAGTTAATTATCATACTAAGGTATTTAATATACATTTTTAATTTATTTTAGAGACTTTATTTTAATTTATTTACATTTAAATACACATTTTAGATAGTTATGTACATAAATAATTTATAAATACTATAGTATACCATAAATACAGTATAAATAGGTTGAAAATACTTAAAATAGTTCTATACGATATACATGATCATTTACTTCATTATTAACTTAAATTACTAATTTATTTTATTTTAAGTTAATAATTTGCTTAATTAACTTAATAACTTAATTACTATTGTAATTACCTAATTAAATTAATTTACAGGTATTATACAGTATATATTACTTAGTTAAATACATATGTACAGTATGAGATATAATTACATATATATATATATATATATATATATATATATATATATATATATATATATATATATAGGTTGGTATAATTTTTTTTTGAGAAAATAGGTTGGTATAATTACTTAAGATAATATACATTTAGTTTATATAAATTAATATATAATAATATAATAAAGTTATATATATAATAGATCATTCTAAATATTTAATTTAATATATAGAATACATATATAAGTTATTTATACACATTATTTACATATTGTACACTATATACATATAACTTAGTTTTAAATTATATTTACAAGTATATACACACTAACAAGGTATTTTTGTGGATTTTCTGAGTTTTATAGTTTTTATTTGTATAGTAGAGATAAGAGATGAGAAAGGATGAGATGAGAGAGAAAGAGGTAATTTTGGTGTTTTTCAACTTTGGTTCATTTATTAAATTTCAAAGTAAACTGAACCATCGACTGGCATGTTCTACCAAGTTGGGGTTCAAATTACTTTGAAACTTGACTAGCAGCTAGAAAAATACCTGATCTTATTCAAAACAGGTTCGTTTCATTTTTTTTGTAATTTTTTATCATTTTTATTTATATTACAAGTTAACACATAAGAGGCCTCGATGAGTGTTTAGCATAGAAACTAAGGCCTAAGGAGGGGTTCTAATGGGTTGATATTCAGTATAAGCATTCAAAATCACTTAACACATCACATGGAAGATATTAGAGCCTTTAAACATGATTTTCATAATGAATTCCATTAAAATTACACAATGGATAGTTGAAACACTTTATGCATGTTGACAATAGATTTCAAACATCATTTTCAAGCCATCTAAAAGTCAAAATTGAATTACAAAAGTACATGAAAGCTTGTTCACATGAACTATATCCATGCACATATTGGAAACTCACTAAAATTCTCAAAACCCATGCACAAACCCACTCTAGATTCCATTTCCAGACTACTGCAGTTGCTACCTGATTTCAGCAGCTAATCTAACTGCTATGCTTGCTGTTTACGATAGCTACTGTTGAACTAAATCCCATCAGATCTAAATCACACACTGAATTCCTGATTAAAATATATCGCAAACACTTTCAGAAGGTCTGAAATCAATATAGATGAAATCACAAATCCAGTGAACTCTAAAACCATAGTTTAATCCTTTTCTCTCTTTGCCATAGACAACACAAGAAAATCAGATATAACTAATCACTAAATTCACTTATACATCTCATTAAAACCCATTTTAATTTTGATTATCAGACTGAAATTAATTTGAATGAAGAAGCCATATTTCCCATGAGGCCTTTTGATGTGGGATCATTGTGGTGATTTGAGCACTTAATAGTTCTACACACTATGAATTAGTGTTCAGCATATCATCTTGATCCTCTTAAAGCTCTCAGATCATTGTCTAGGCTTTAAATCTGGACCTCAAATTTTCATTAGCCTAAACTCTTCAGAGAAAAACATGAATTGAGGATGAAAATACTCAAAACAAAGACATCCACTCAAATGAATCTAAAGCAATCACAATACAACTTATCAAGCTTAGATAGTTAAATTTTGACCATTAAATTCGAATCGATTGCAATCTCTTGTAAATTCATTCGATTGGTCATTGAAACCACGCCTAGTAAAATCATCAAGTCAGCTCAATTCAAACTCAAGAGAGGGTGATTGTGGTCAGATGAAATGAATGGATTCACCCTTGAATGAGTTTGACGCATCATAAGATCTGTAAGCCCTTGAGCTTTAAATCTCTTGATTGCCTGATGAATGGGTGAACAATGGATTCAATCGTGAAAGAAATCAATGAATGTGGATTGTTTGTTCGCTTTTGTGGGGTTTTAAAAAGAATATCACGTTGTAGTATAACCGACAAAATGTTCAAACAAATATAGAGAATTTTATTACTCGAAAAACTAGAGTCTCCGAGGTCGAACATAGGGAGCAATCTCAGTACTTTCAAACCCAAAGAATACAACTTTTAAATGAAAGTAATTGCTTAAAAGAGAGAGAGTTATATAAAAAGAAATTCTAAAAGAAAAGAGAATTGGACGTCTGATTTCTATATTAGACGTCTTAAATGTAATCTTCTTTCTCTCTTCTGCCTTCTTCTTCTTTGTCTTCTTTGCTTCTTTTCTTGCGAAGGCTTCTTCTTCCTGCCTTTGTTCTGTCTTCCTTTTTTCAGAGTTCCTTTTTCTTCTACTCCTGTTCCTTCTTTGTGCTTTCCTTCGAAGTTTTCTCCTTCCTTGTCTTCTCTGCGAGGGCTTCTCCTTCTTTCTCTGCTACACTCAGCCTCTTCTTCCTTCTTTTCTTCCCTTGCTGCAGTGGCTGAGTGCTCGCTTCTTCCTCTGCTCCTTCTTTCCTGCGCAAACCACAGCCAATGCAAAACCTACCCCCGTCCCTCTACCCAAACGTCTCTCTCTTTCTATGCAATTCGCTCAAGGACGCTCTCCCAGAGCCACACGGGTAATCGGGTCAGATTCGCACCTGGGACCAGGCGCACCTGCAGGTGGGTGATGCGCGAGGAGTGCGTAGGTTAGGGTCAGGTCGGATCTCGCCAGATCCGCGAGGTGAAACCGCGGACGAGGTAGGCGTGGGTCAGGTGAGGGACCTCACCCCTGTGCTTTCGGAGGCGGTAAACATAAAACACAAAAATAATTTAAACCATACCTGCGCATTGCGTTTCAACGATGTGGGACTATCTGGCCCGCCCCAATTTCGCGCGTGCCCGCAGAGGAGTCCTCGTGCAATTGCCAAGGCTGGGGGCTTCGCAGCGCGCCTTGCAGGACGTGATCACTTTGCAACACCCGCGCGAGCCTGCTGCGCCTGGAGCTGCTGCGCCTGGAGCCGCTGCACCTGGAGCTGCTTCGACTGTCAATGGCGGCAGGAGCTGAAACCTGTCGAACACGAACACGGCCTATTGGCCTAATCAGACTAACACGGCAAAGATGGTGCACGGTGCTGTAGGTCGCAGGACGGCCTAGGCTTGCGTGCCTAGGTCAACCTGTGGCTGGAAGTGTGGGGTTGTTCGGGGGACTGTGGTGGAGGTGTAGAAGGATGATGGATGGGCGGAAGTTGCTCCTGGTGGTGAGGCGGAGCTTACGAGTGGGTTGGCGAGCTGTGTGGAGGGGCGGAGTGGTCGGAGTGGCTCGCCGGAGGTCGGTCGGAGGCGAGGAAGGTGGAGGTGGTCAGGCACTGTCGGGGGGGCAATTAACTAAAATAATAGAGGGAAAAGAGAGAGAGGAAGATGGAGAAGGTATCTGGAGTGGTTTGGAAGTAAGGGAGGCAGCGGAGTGGATGGCGCGTAACTGCCGTCGTCGGGGAAGAAGCACCCTGAGGGAGGGAGCGGCGACGAAGACGAGGTCAGGGGCACACACGCCTGGTACTGCGCGACGCGGTAGGAAGAGGCGGAGTTGACTCTGCTGCTGGTATGGCAGCAGAGCGACGAGAAGGAGGGGAGGAGGTCGCCGGAGCTTGTGGGTCTCTTGGCCGGAGATGGGAGAGAGGGAAATTTGGGGGAATCTCCGTCAAAATCAAGCTGAGAATCTGCGGCCAGGTCTGGGGAGCCTTTTATAGGTGTTGGCCGAACCTTCTAGCGCGTGGAGATCGCGCAATCAATCTCTGCCGGCTCGCCGAAGATGGAAAGAGGGTGGATACCCAAATCTCTCGTGCGTTCGCACGAGAGATTGGGTTCACACCAGAGATTGTAATTGGCTTTAGAAGGAAGGGAATTCCTCAGAGAATCTCCCTTCCATTTTTGGGTGGCTCTGAGGGATTAGAGAGGAATCCCTCTCTAAACCTCATCGGAGATTGGTTCTGCCCTAACAATGGTGGCAGGACCTGATTGCAAAGGTGGCGAGGAACTTAGGGGGCTCTCTGCGAAGATATTCAAAAGATAGGGACCAAATTATGATTTGGGTGTACTAAATTGCAAAGTAGGTCAAGATGACCTCCCCTTAGGTCCAAATTTTGGTATAAACCTAATTTTGACCTAAGGAATCCAATGGTGAAGTTGTATTTTAGGTTTGACCTCGTTTGACTGGACCTTTTGCGTAAAAACCCAAATTAGGTCAATTAATGTGCTCGGACCCTAATCTAGGTCAAACTGGGTTCCAAAGGCCAAATTGAGTGTTCTAAACCCTAGAGGATATTTTTCCATGATTTTTAGAGGGTTTACTCGATTTTTATCCTGACCGGAACCTTGTTAATTTGAGCGGGTTTGTTTTAGGGTTACCAAGTGTCATTTAATTCCTAGATTGCACATAAACCCATTTCTGATTGACTCAACCCAATTTTTATCTCACTTAGACCATTTGACCTATGTTTTGTTTATGAGAAATCCCGTTTATGTACTGCAATGGTAAAATTGCTATTTTAACTGTTATTTCATGTTTTCTTCTCAGAGCACTTATTCCTTCAGTTAAGCCTTCTTCTAGGTTATGTAGGAGCTTTTATCTTCTTTACTTGGTTAAAATGAGCTAGTTATGGCTCATGATGAGGTTCTCATCATACCCCCATGCCTAGCTTTAGCTAGTCCCTTAGCAAAATTTCAAAGTTTTAACTTCCATTCTAGACCCTGAGTGTCTGTCATCCATCATGATAAGTGCTTCTCCTTTTCTTTTATGATTAGGTAGGAATGCCGACAATAGGCCTAGAGGTACTCAAGTACCAACCAAAATCCGGACCTGTTCCGCTTTTGCCTCAGTCCTCCGCAAAGGTTTCTACGGCCCACAGAAACTAACCTAGGGTTTGTTGGACTCCGCGGTTAAAGCACCCGTGCTTGAGACAATTTTAGCCTAGGTTCAGTTTTGCAGTGCGTTTTTTTTTTGTAAGAGAGATAGAAGAATTTGTTTGGAGGGTTTTTTCTCTCTCTTTTCTTTTTATTTCTAGCTTCGGATTAGCTTCTCAACACGGTCTGTATCGGATTCCTCGTTCCCATCATCAATCCTCAAGGGTCCCTGGCTTTCGAGATTTAGGGATAATCCCGCCCATGGCAACCCCCAGAACCCTTGCTTTCGAGATAATCCCGCCCATGGTGTTCCATGGCCGAATTCAGACCCTAGCGATCGACATTTCGGGATAATGCCGCCCATGGTATCTTAACAAGCAGAGTGCTTACATGCCCCCAGTAGGATATTTAAATATCCTAAGAGATAAGCACCGAGGAGACGATATGCTGTTACGCATCTTCGAGGGGAATTTCCCACCTCTCCACGTTGGGAACTCGTCCAAATCAACTTATGTTGATTGGCCGCTCCTAATATAGGTGACTTTTTCAAAACATTAAACGCTTTTCGCGTGATTTGGATGTTTATGCGCACTGAACCGGACTGTGTGTGAATGTGGGGTGCTTAGGTTATCGAATCCCGCAAACCGGAAGTCAATTAACGAGGCTGAATACTTCCTAAGCCTTAGACCTAATATTCAAGCTTCGCATTTTCCTCAACCTCTTGAGGATTATCCAGATTTTAACGGATACGTGAATTTTTAAGCTAAGGATTCTAGCCCAAGAGGCCTAAGACCAGCGTTCTCGCTAATCTCTTGTTGTATCTTCGTAGCACTTTTCTTTCCTTTTTCTTGATTCAGTCTAGAACTTCAGTTAACCCCTTAATGTTTTACCACTGACTATTTCTTTTCATTTTCATTTTGTGCTCCTTTTTGTCACTTTATTCTTTTCCTTCTCTCATTTGTATCACCCTGAATTGTTCCTCCCCTCTATCAAGTCTCTATTTTTTTTTTTATTGAAACCCCTTCTTGATATGAATTTCCTGACATTTTGCACTTTCATACCCCCCCATGCCTAAGATTTGCAATGTCCCCATTGTAAATTAGGTGGGTTCGAATTCAGCTTAGTTCATTCATTATGACAGGTGTGTGGTGAGTGAATGGGTCGAAATGACTTGTTGCGAACGATTTCTAGTCTTGGGTAGGGATACTTGAGGTGAAGTCGGCTGTTCTAATGGATGAACCCTAAAGTGCAATATGAATTCTGCATAGAGATGTCAGAAAAGGTTTCGGGTTTTTCAAAGAATGACGGGTTGCCTCCCGTTAAGCGCTGTGTTACGCAATCGGCTGGGCGCAATGAGCTCAAGAGGAATGAGGGTAAAGGATGACTCAGCCAAATCTATATTGGTCATGTCAATGAACGGCTTGAGTCTCTGACCGTTCACGACAAAGGGTTCAGAATCACGACTGAGTGGGCTGATTTCAATGGCTCCATTTCTGAAGATTTCTCGAACTAGGTAGGGTCCGACCCACTTGGATCTTAGCTTTCCTGGGAATAATTTGAGTCGGGCATCAAAGAGTAAAACCTTTTGACCAGGATGAAAGACCTTTCTAGAAATGTGTTTATCGTGAAAAGCTTTAACCCGTTCTTTGTAAATTTGCGAGTTCTCATACGCATCGTGGCGTAATTCATCGATCTCGCTTATTTGGAGTCTTCTGTGGGTTCCAGCCTTAGAAAGATCCAGATTACAGGTTCGTACTGCCCAATAGGCTTTATGCTCCAACTCGACGGGGAGGTGACATGCCTTCCCTACACTAGTCTGAAGGGAGACATTCCTAATTGGGTCTTGTGGGCGGTCCTATAGGCCCACAATGCTTCCGGAAGCCGAGAAGACCAATCTTTTCTATCAGGTCGAACAGTAACCTGAAGGATCTTCTTGATCTCTCGGTTAGATAGCTCAGCTAGACCATTGGTTTGGGGGTGGTAAGGAGTAGAGATTCTATGTGACACCCCGTATTTGGTCATCAGTGACCTGAACTGAGCGTTTGTAAAATGGGTCCCTCTGTCGGAAATTATAGCATGTGGAATCCCGAACCTTGAGAAAACGTTTTGATGAAGGAATTTTATAACGACTTTATGATTGTTGGTTCGGGTCGGAATGGCTTCTATCCACTTGGAAACATAGTCAACTGTGAGTAAGATGTATTCGAAGCCATCCGAGATCGGGAAGGGTCCCATGAAATCAATCCCCCAAATATAAAAAATTTCGCATACCAAGATCGGCTGTAGAGGCATCATGTCTCGATGGCTCATGTTGCCCAGAGTCTGGCAACGGGAACATGCCTTACAGTGATTGTATGCATCCTTGAAAATTGTGGGCCAGTAAAAGCCGCACTGGAGGACTTTTGATGCGGTTTTATGTCCTGAAAAATCTCCACCGCATGCCTGGTCATGGCAGAATGAGAGTATGTCTTTGATTTCCACTTCCGCGACACACCGTCGAATTATCTGATCAGCACCAATGCGGAATAGATACGGGTCTTCCCATAGGTAATACTTGGCATCGGAACGCAATTTGTCCTTTTTGGCCTTCAGCCAATCGGACGGAGTCTGATTTGATGCCAGGTAATTAACTATATCAGCGAACCATGGAAGACTTGTACTGATAGTCAGGAGGTGCTCATCAGGAAAATGTTCTGTAATAGGTCCGGAAGGGTCGATTATTTCAGAAGGAAGGCGGGATAAGTGATCAGCTACCACATTCTGCTTTCCCGCCTTGTCGCGAATCTCGAGGTCAAATTCTTGCAACAGCAAGATCCATCGGATTAATCGAGGTTTTGCATCCTTCTTTGCAAGGAGATGCCTCACAGCTGTGTGATCCGAGTATATGATAACATGGGAACCCAGAAGGTATGATCTGAATTTTTCCAGGGCAAATACTACGGCCAGCAGCTCTTTCTCAGTAACCGTATAGTTATGCTGAGCTTCATCCAGTGTTTTGCTGGCGTAGTAAATGACCACAGGTTTCCCGTCAATTTTCTGCCCCAGAACTGCTCCTACAGCGAAGTCAGATGCATCGCACATGATCTCAAAGGGTTGAGACCAATCAGGGGACTGTAGGATCGGGGCTTGGGTGACTCGGTCACGTAGGATCTCAAATGCTTGAGTGCATTCCTTGGAAATTTCGAAAGGCACATCCTTGGAGAGAAGATTGGTCAGGGGGCGCGCGATTTTGGAGAAATCAGAGATAAATCGACGGTAAAAATCGACGTGCCCCAAAAAAGATTGGATGTCCTTAATCGAGCTAGGCATAGGGAGCTTGGAAATCAGGTTAACCTTAGCTCGATCCACTTGGATGCCTTTCTCCGAGATTAAATGTCCCAGGACAATTCCCTCAGCCACCATGAAATGGCTCTTTTCCCAGAAAAGAACCAAATTCACCTCGATGCACCGCCTGAGTATTTGGACTAAGTGTTGGAGGAAATCGTCGAATGATTGTCCAAAAACTGAAAAGTCATCCATGAAGACTTCCAGATAATCACCTACCATATCCATGCACCGCTGAAAAGTTGCAGGTGCATTGCAGAGAACGAAAGGCATCCTTGGAAATGCGTATGTCCCAAAGGGGCAGGTGAATGTGGTCTTTTCTTGGTCCTCTGGATGGATTGCCACCTGATTGTAACCGAAGTACCCGTCAAGAAAGCAGAAGAACCTATTTCCCGCTAGTTTTTCGAGGATCTGATCAATAAACGGTAGTGCGAAATGATCCTTCTTCGTGGAGGAATTGAGTCTTCTGTAATCAATGCAGACTCTCCACGAGTTAGCTATTCAGGTTGGAATGACTTCTCTGGTTTCCGTCGTGATAATGGTAAGTCCTTCCTTTTTAGGCACCACTTGTATTGGACTCACCCAACGACTGTCGGAGATCGGGTAGATGATCCCTACATCTAACCACTTTATGATCTCCTTTTTCATGACCTCTTGTAGATTAGGGTTTAGGCGTCTTTGCATTTCTCTTGAAGGTCGTGCACCTTCTTCTGTGTAGATTCGATGTGTGCAGTATGAAGGGCTTATACCAGTCAAATCATCGAGAGTCCATCCAATGGCTCTTCGATGTTGCTGGAGAACAGAAATCAAATGGAGTTCCTGGTCAGGTGTGAGTTAAGAGTTGATAATCACAGGAAACGTCTGATTTGAATCCAAAAAGACATACTTCAGATGTTCAGGAAGGGGCTTGAGTTCCATGGCAGGATTTTCAGCAGCAGCGGGCGGTTCGGGGTTTGTATCAGGAGCAATGGTAGGAGTCATAGGTGTGTCTAGATCACATTCACACTTCTCTGTTAGCGGGTTTTGATTCTCAAGTGGTTGATCAGGGATATTCAGGTTGTCTTCTATATGCAATTCATCAACCACGGCTTTGACATCACATATTTCCTCTATAACCCCACAATTAATCCCTTGTTGGGCCTTAAAAATGTCAATTTTCAGGTTTTGGTTCCCAAATTTTAATTCTATCTGGCCCTCTTCGCAGTTTATGTTGGCCCTAGCAGTGGCCAAAAAGGGTCTCCTTAATACGATTGGTGTGTCCCTTGGGTTCTTAGGTGCATCCATGTCTAGTACTATGAAGTCCACCGGGAAATAGAAATCTCTTACCCTAACAATGACATCCTTGAGTATTCCTCTAGGTGACTTGATGGATCGATCGGCTAACTGCAATGTTACCTCAGTGGGTTTAAGTTCAGATTCTTCAAGGTGGTCAAGGAGGGATGTAGGTATTAAATTTATAGAGGCACCTAGGTCTAGTAAGGCTCTATCAAATTGGGTTTCACCAATTTTACAGGAAATCAAGGGAGTTCCTGGGTCTTTAGCCTTGGGTGGGAGTTTGCTCAAGATGACAGAGCTGGCTTGCTCTGACAGTACGATTGGATTCCCATCCTTGGTTCGCGGCTTACGTTTAGTGGTACATATGTCTTTCAAGAATCTTACGTAAGCTGGTATGTGGCGAATTGCATCCATCAATGGGATGTTTATTTGGACCTGTTCAAAGAGCTTGATCAGATCCTCCTCGGGAGCCACAGGTTTGGTTATTCTTTTTCCTTTGGTCAAGGCCTCAGGAAATGGGATCCTAGTTGGTTCCTCTAGGATAGGTCCAGGTTCTTGATCTGGGACAGTGGTATCTTGGATAACTATCCTAGGGTCTTGGCTATTATCAGGCTTGGAGTGGTTTGGATAATGTGGGTCTTGGGTTGTTCTACCACTACGTGTTGTTACAGAGTTCAATCCGGCCTGATTTGGGTTAAGTAGGAGGGGTGGCTGCTGCTAAAATCCTGCATACGATGTTGAAGCTTCCATCCCGTCTGGCAATGGAGCAGTAGGGGCCTGATAAATCACATGTGTTTGGCTTGAATTTGGATTCATAACGCGCTTCTGGGTTAGCATGTTATTTGGGTTGGGTAGAGGTTGCGAGGGAAGGGTACCAGGTTGGCGGGAATTTGCCATCTAGGCCAGTTGGTTGCGAACCTCTGTGATCTCGTCCTTGTGCTGTTTTTGCATTGCCACATTCATCTTTTGAATGTCAGCCAGTGCTTGAAGGATAAGAGTCATTTGATCCTGGTTTTGCCCAGATTGGTAGGTGGGATTGGGCCGAGGCTGAGGCGGCTGATATGGACGAGAGGCTTGTGGATGGGGTTGATATGGTGGTCTTTGAGAATTTCTCGCCCACTAAAAGTTAGGATGATTTCGCCATCCAGGGTTGTAGGTATTGGAGAATGGGTCATTCTGGATGGCGTTGAGGTCCTCGCAGTTCTGAGGAGCCTCAGGAAAGTCAGAATACGAGGGTTCAGAGTTCCCCCAACTTGAGTAGAATGGATCGGAGGTCACTCCGGTCCGAGAGGTAGACGGGGGTGGATATGGATCCATCCCATTGGCAGATTGGTGATAGATGTTTTGCACAGTTTCTCTTGCCAGAGGAGGTCGTGCAAAAGAGTTTTGCGCAGAGGTGGCTTGCTGCAAATGCCGAGTTAGCTCGTCCACCTTCTTTTCTATGATAGAAACCTTGTCCAACCGACTGGCCATCAGTTCCAAGTCGACAGAATTGGACAGATCCTGCATCTCATGTGTCCCTCTCAGATTCGTCGATGCGCGGGCATTCGTCCTGTCGAATAAGCCCATGGAGTCATTATTTATGGAGTTCTCGCACATGTTTTCGAGAATCTCCCACACCGTGTCCTCGTGTTGACCTGTGATGTTTCCTCTGCACGTTGCATTGACGAATAAACGAATATCTTCACGGAGTCCCTGGTAAAAAGACTGGACTTGTTCCCACTTAGGAACTCCGTGATGAGGGCACTTTCGCATGAGATCTAAGAATCGATCCCAAGCTTCGTGAAGAGGTTCTCCCGGTTGTTGAGTGAAATGAGTGATCTGGTGGCGCAAGGCATTCGTCCGCCCAACGGGGAAGAATTTTTTCAAAAATTCGGACTGCAGTTCCTCCCATGTGTTGATCGAACGGGTCTAAGTCTGATACCAGTGTGCGGCCTTGTCCATGAGGGAGAACGAAAACATTTTCATGAGTAGGATGTCCCGATTTTGTACATCTGACCCGAAGGTCTGGGCCAGATGCTTGAGTTGTTTAATGTGTTGGAATGGATCCTCAGAGTTAAGCCCATGGAACTTTGGTATGGCATGAATCATATTGGGCTTCAGTTCAGAATCAGGACCTCCAATCGGGATTCGTACTTGAGGTTCGATCGCCACCGCAGCGGGATTATAGTGATCTCGCATCATAGGTCGCTGCGGTGGGTTTACAAAGTTCTGAAAGAGATCGTTAAGGCGTTGAAGTTGGTGTTCAAGGTTATTCTCCTCTTCAATGGGTTGTGCCATGATGGAAGAAGAAGGAGAACCAGGGTCTGAATCAGATGAAAGATTTATGTAGTGGGCTTGCTGCACAAACAAGGGCATCGAGGCTTGGCCTCGACGAGAGTGGATTTCTAAAGGAGGTCTTAAGGGTGGTCTTAAGGACCTCCTACCGAACATGCACCGAAAGATGTGATGAGATTAGAAGGTGCTGGACCCAATCAAGACACCCAAAAATGGTTGGGTGACTATAGAGGTTCGGGGCGGATGGACCCCTTAGTCAGAAAGGTCGTCCACTTGAGAAATACCTGGGCAGCCAGAGAGGGAGAGTCCCGCAAAGACCCCTACACGGTAGAGCATCCCCACGAGTTACAGGGTTTCCCCCACCCGACCTCTCTTGTCACTGTGGTTCCAAGTAGACCAGAATGGGGACCTTGACCTCTTAAGTCTACCTTTTTTACTTTAAGATCACGGTGCTTAATGTTCCACTTGAGCTTTTAGGTATTTTCAGTGAAAAAGTGACCTAATTTTAAGGTTGGTTGACCCAAGGGATCAACTTCACCTTTTGTTCCTTTGAGAGTTTTTAGGTCCTTTTCTTTTATGGTTCAAAATGGATTAAAAGCCTGATTTGCTTAGGGTTCCTTTTGTATAGATCTTTTCAAACAAGGTTTAGGCACACCTCTTTTTGGAAAAATTTATTTCTTTGTTTAAGAGAAGATGTGTCTCTAAAAACCCTAGCTTTGTAATCCTTAAATTGGCTCTAGTGGGTCCAATTTAGTTGCCTCAGAAATTAGCACCTAGGGCTCAATCAAGAATGTTTTAGCCCTAGTTGCCTTAGTTGGATGAACAGACAAAAAGTGTGTTGAAATGAAAATCAGACAACTTGATGAGTTACTAAATATGAAACAGGTAGCCCTACGTTGATTTTTCTTTTCCTCCTTTTTAGATTTTGAGAGGGTTAAGAGAGAGGGCTTATGAAAATTACCTGTTCCTTGGAGTGTCTGTTGTGCAGCAGCTCTTCTTTCCTTTTTGTTCTGCTTTCCCTGCTTGAACACAACAAGAGAGAGGAGTTAGGTCAAATATTGGATAAAAAAGTTGTAATCAAAAGCTTTGAAAGTGCCCGTTGCTCCCCGGCAACGGCGCCAAAATGTTCGTTCGCTTTTTTGGGGTTGTAAAAAGAATATCACGTTGTAGTATAACAGACAAAACGTTCAAACAAATATAAAGAATTTTATTACTCGAAAAACTAGAGTCTCCGAGGTCGAACACAGGGAGCAATCTCAGTACTTTCAAACCCAAAGAATACAACTTTTAAATGAAAGTAATTGCTTAAAAGAGAGAGAGTTATATAAAAAGTATTTCTAAAAGAAAAGAGAATTGAACGTCTGATTTCTATATCAGACGTCTTAAATGTAATCTTCTTTATCTCTTCTGCCTTCTTCATCTTTGTCTTCTCTGCTTCTTTTCTTGCGAAGGCTTCTTCTGCCTGCCTTTGTTCTGTCTTCCTTTTTTCAGAGTTCCTTCTTTTTCTGCTCCTGTTCCTTCTTTGTGCTTTCCTTCGAAGTTTTCTCCTTCCTTGTCTTCTCTGCGAGGGCTTCTCCTTCTTTCTCTGCTACACTCAGCCTCTTCTTCCTTCTTTTCTTCCCTTGCTGCAGTGGCTGAGTGCTCGCTTCTTCCTTTGCTCCTTCTTTCCTGCACAAACCACAGCCAATGCAAAACCTACCCCCGTCCCTCTACCCAAACGTCTCTCTCTTTCTCTGCAATTCGCTCAAGGACGCTCACCCAGAGCCACACGGGTAATTGGGTCGGATTCGCACCCAGGACTAGGCGCACCTGCAGGTGGGTGATGCACGAGGAGTGCGTAGGTTAGGGTTGGGTCGGATCCCGCCAGATCCGCGAGGTGAAACCGCGGACGAGGCAGGCGTGGGTCAGGTGAGGGACCTCACCCCTGTGCTTTCGGAGGCGGTAAACATAAAACACAAAAATAATTTAAACCATACCTGCGCGTTGCGTTTCAACGATGTGGGACTATCTGGCCCGCCCCAATTTTGCGCGCACCCGCAGAGGAGTCCTCGTGCAATTGCCAAGGCTGGGGGCTTCGCAGCGTGCCTTGCAGGGCGTGATCACTTCGCAACACCCGCGCGAGCCTGCTGCACCTGGAGCCGCTGCACCTGGAGCTGCTTCGACCGTCAATGGCGGCAGGAGCTGAAACCTGTCGAACACGAACACGGCCTATTGGCCTAATCAGACTTGCTGGGCACCTTCGCCGTGGCACGGCAAAGATGGTGCATGGTTCTGTAGGCCGCAGGACGGCCTAGGCGTGCGTGCCTAGGTCAACCTATGGTCGGAAGTGTGGGGTTGCTCGGGGGACTGTGGTGGAGGTGTAGAAGGATGATGGATGGGCGGAAGTTGCTCCTGGTGGTGAGGCGGAGCTTACGAGTGGGTTGGCGAGCTGTGTGGAGGGGCGAAGTGGTGGGAGTGGCTCGCCGGAGGTCGGTCGGAGGCGAGGATGGTGGAGGTGGTTAGGCACTGTTGAGGGGGCAATTAACTAAAATAATAGGGGGAAAAGAGAGAGAGGAAGATGGAGAAGGTATCTGGAGTGGTTTGGAAGGAAGGGAGGCAGCGGAGTGGACGGCACATAACTGCCATCGTCGGGGAAGAAGCACCCTGAGGGAGGGAGCGGCGACGAAGACGAGGTCAGGGGCACGCGCGCTTGGTACTGCGCGACGCGGGAGGAAGAGGCGGAGTTGACTCTGCTGCTGGTATGGCAGCAGAGAGACGAGAAGGAGGGGAGGAGGTCGCCCGAGCTTGCGGGTCTCTTGGCCGGAGATGGGAGAGAGGGAAATTTGGGGGAATCTCCGTCAAAATCAAGCTGAGGATCTGCGGCCGGGTCTGGGGAGCCTTTTATAGGTGTTGGCCAAACCTTCTAGCGCGTGGAGATCGTGCAATCAATCTCTGCCGGCTCACCGGAGATGGAAAGAGGGTGGATACCCAAATCTCTCGTGCGTTCGCACGAGAGATTGGGTTCACACCAGAGATTGTAATTGGCTTTAGAAGGAAGGAAATTCCTCAGAGAATCTCCCTTCCATTTCTGGGAGGGAATCTCTGAGGGATTAGAGAGGAATCCCTCTCTCAACCTCGTCGGAGATCGGTTCTGCCCTAACAATGGTGGCAGGACCTGATTGCAAAGGTGGCGAGGAACTTAGGGGGCTCTCGGTGAAGATATTCAAAAGATAGGGACCAAATTGTGATTTGGGTGTACTAAATTGCAAAGTAGGTCAAGATGACCTCCCCTTAGGTCCAAATTTTGGTATAAACCTAATTTGGACCTAAGGAATCCAATGGTGAAGTTGAATTTTAGGTTTGACCTCGTTTGACTGGATATTTTGCGTAAAAACCCAAATTAGGTCAATTAATGTGCTCGGACCCTAATCTAGGTCAAACTGGGTTCCAAAGGCCAAATTGAGTGTTCTAAACCCTAGAGGATATTTTTCCATGATTTTTAGAGGGTTTAATCAATTTTTATCCTGACCGGAACCTTGTTAATTTAAGCGGGTCTATTTTAGGGTTACCAAGTGTCATTTAATTCCTAGATTGCACATAAACCCATTTCTGATTGACTCAACCCAATTTTTATCTCACTTAGACCATTTGACCTATGTTTTATTTCTGAGAAATCCCGTTTATGTACTGCAATGGTAAAATTACTGTTTTAACTGTTATTTCATGTTTTCTTCTCAGAGCACTTATTCCTTCAGTTAAGCCTTCTTCTAGGTTATGTAGGAGCTTTTATCTTCTTTACTGGGTTAAAATGAGCTAGTTATGGCTCATGATGAGGTTCTCATCATGGATTGTGAGGCATCGGGGAAGCTCTATGAATCGAAGCAAAGGTGGAAACATGTGTGAATACCTCTCTGATCAAAATTGATCAGAGAGGTGTGAATCAGAGCTAAACTAGACCTACTTTATCCTAGAGCTAATCCAAACAATTCAAACATTATACTATGATCTACACTATCTAATTAAGCTAAGAAAGTGGTAAACCTAACCTATGAAAGTAGTAAATCCTATACTAAGTGGAAGAATAAGACCTGAGGAAAGCTACAGCTGGTGGCTGTAGCAAGCAATGATTGGAGAAGCTCTGGGTCGCCTTGGGGTGCTATGAAGTCCTTAGCGGCAAGGAGGATTGGAGAAAGTGACCTCCACTGTTGCAGCAATGGAGTAGAGGATAAATGAGGAGGAGAGACCGGATGGATGAAGGGATTGCCTCGCAAAATGTAGTAGGGAGGTCGATGGCTCTTGCGTGAGCTTAGGGGAACAGATTAAATAGGTGAGGACATCTGGTGATCATAGTGGTGTGATTATGCGAAGTTAGGCTAAATGGTGAGATATGAAGCAGAGATGCACGGGAATGTTCAAATCAATTTCCCACCACCAGATGAGACTGGGATGGGGGGTGAGGCTACGCTTAAGTGCGCGTGAAATTTGAAGGCAAATTAGTTGTAGGATTAAGAGTGCATGGAATCAACAGTTGCTGCTCCTCAAGTTCCTCACGATGAACAATATGCCCTCACGCTGCAGCTGAGTTGGGATTTTTGCATGGAAACCCTTCAGGGTGAAGTGGTATGATAAATGCTCAGAAACCCATTAATGGAGAGAATTAATGCAGAGTGGTCCTTATTTTCTAGCAAGTAGGCCCTACGATTTTCAATCAAGTCCCTTGACATTTTTAGCCTATAAAAATGTGAATGATGAAGGACCTATTTGTAATGTCATGAATGCAAGGTCCTAATGATGTTCAAATGCAACCAAGTTTTTATTAAAACACAATTGAACACTTAGGAAGTTAATTTAACCTTTGATTTATACATTTTAACTCAAACATGTGTTAAATTTGCAATTGGGTCACCATATTACACTTTTAAATAGAATATCTCATTTTATGACCTAATTATGCATTTTTAACCTTAATTTGCTATTTTAGGTCATTTTCCTTAATTTCCACACTTAACCCTTTTATCGTGTTAATTATGTAGTTTTTAACCTAGTTTCTAGCCTAACTTGGGAATTTTAGCTATGATGAGCCACACCTCATTATACCGCCATGCTTAGGTTTTGCTGGTCCCTTAGTAAACAACTCATTAAGTGTAAAGCATTCAACATCAGCAAGGTAAGTGTGATGAGATATCTATTTTCCTCTTTCCAAATTGTTAAGTGTTTAGAGATGATCTTTAAGCTGAAATTTTTTCTTCTGATAAGCCAACTGTGTTTATGCCTGGACATTGTGAGAACTAGCTGCTTAGGAAGACTAATTAGAACTTAAGACTGATATGACATAGACCATCTCTCGACTAGCAAGGATTCTTGATATTTAAACCTTAAGTGTGATTTATAAGACTCAGAAGGTTTTACAAGGCTCAAAAGCTAAGTGGTTATGGTTGTGCTCAGTGAAAGGTTAGGACTAACCAAGTGAACTTTAAAATTCAATCCTGGGGTTTCACTTCTTTTTAAGTTCAGGTTGGTCCTAGTTGATGCTAACACCATCATTAGCCATAAATGACTTGAATTAATTGAAATAAAGTGACAAATGCTCCTGACTGATCGCCTAAGGACGGTAATTCCACTTAAATCCATTGTGAGAAGAGAACATTAAAACATGGCTAATTCTGTAGTATTAGCATCACATTATGGATTCAGAGTAACCACAGGGTTTCACATAATTGAAGGTCTATTGAGCATTAAAGTCTAAAGAGTGGGTCCACATGGACAGAAATAGGGTTTACACGTTTTGAGAACCAAAACAACACACAAAACCTAAATTTCAAACCCGCTTGAATTGAAAAGGTTATGGTTAGGATAAAATTCATATAAATCTCCTAAAATTCATATGAAAATATCATAAGAGGTTTGGTACCCTTGGTTTGACCATCTGAACCTATTTTGACCTTGAATAGAGCCTCAGACGGGATTTTGCCCTAATTTGGGCTTCTATGCAAATTGCCCAATCAAACGTATTTAAAACTGAAATCCAACTTCACCATTAGATTCTTTGGATCTAAATTAGATTAAGGCCAAAATTTGGGCCCAATCAAAGTCCATCTTGACCTAGTTTGCATTTTAGTCCCTTAAATCTCTATTTCTCTCACTTAAACCCCTAACTTTCAAAAGTCTTGCATTTTGCCCCATATCATTATCTTATTCATTGTATTATGGTCCTTGCTGCCATTGGCGGTGGGAATGCATCTGCAGCAAGATCCTAGAGGGGATTTCTCCCTTAGATCAAGACCAAATCCCTCCACATTTGGAGGGATTATTCTAGAGAAGTTGCCTAATCAGATGAACCAACTCAAGAACCATAAATCGAATCCTAGAGCTTAGGTGAACTCTGAGAAATTAGGGATTTGTTTCCATAGTGGGTTGCTCCAATTCAAGGTTTCAGGGCAATTGAAGACCAAAACCTTCACCTATAAATGATCCTCAAATTTCTGCCGTCCTCCTTAGTAAGGTTTAGGCCCAAAATTCCTCTTCAACTCCTTCGGCCTTCTTTGACTGAGCTCCAGTAGCACCTCCTCAATCTCCTCCTACGGCCAGCCAACTTTCAAATTGGTTGGTTCTCCTTCATCCTCGACTTCGTCCGCCCCTTGATAGCCAACTCAGGAGTTGCCTCCCCCTCTCCTCATCGCCGTCCTAACCTCTGATGACTTCATCGCCTCTGGCGCCAGCCAATTAAAGCCAGCACCAAATCCTCATACCCTACGTCCATAGATAAGTTTTCTCTCTCTCTCTCTCCCTCCCTCTTTCTACTTCAATTCCACCTACTTAGATCATAGGTTCGACCCCAAAATCACCCTCAACCCCATCGTCTTCCCTACGACTGGCGACACCTTCAACGAAGTCGCGCTGCTGCCACCTCCACCAAATCGCACGCCACCACCTCCACGAGCTTCACCACATCACCCTCATCAAAAGTCCTCTATAAATTTCACCTATCATCCACTCCACATCTCTGTCAAAAAACCCATCCGCCACCCTCTCATCCATCACTGAACGACCTCCACCGACGACGAAACACCACGCCAACACTGCTGTTGCACTCTACACACACCGGTGATCCTTTTGAATCCTTTGATTGGGGCTTTTTAGCTCGTGTTCATGCTTTCAGGGACTTCATCGGAGCTCTGCCACTGCCCTCATTTCCTTTCCATCGACCACCGAACTTTGCTCACATCCACCCTCTCATCCAGCAATTGCGGATTGGAGTTGTAAAGTTCTCAAGAGCTCCCATTGAACGAAAGTAGCAAGGCACAACACGAATTGGGATGAGGATCAACCTTGCTACATGTAAGGAACTTATCAGATTTAGTCCTACATTGTATGTGGGCATGCTGAAGACACGGTATAAGTGGAATTCGTGAAGAGGCCTTGTCACCTCAGTCACACGGGGGTGAGGTCCCCTCACCCACGTGCCTTCCGACGTGCTTCTCACAGCTCACCCGCAACCCACATACATGCAGGTTTTATTCCTATACCCGATTACTCGACTATCCTATGCCCAGTTCTGAAGAGAAGAAAGAAATATCGGAGGGGTAGGGGGTAGGTTTTGCTTTGGGATCTATGCCCTATGCCTCAAGATGCGTGCATGCCCCCTCAACACTTAGCGTCTCGAGAGGCGTTGTGCTGCTTAGGCTCGTGTGTTGGTGCCTTGTCTTGTGATCGTTTAAGTCATCTGAAGTGCCTTGAGGATGTCTGATTGAGGCACTTGTTGAGGTATTGTGGGGTTATTTGGCTCATGTGCTAACGTGGATTAGTTGTTCAAGATACTGTCAAAATATTTGGCTTATTTGAGAATTGGGATATATGCTGAATTTGAGGGATTTAATGTAATTTTCCTACTAGGAGGGGGTGACGTAATAAATTGCAGAAATATAATAAAACAAACTCACAAAATTCAATCACACAAGGTACACAATTATTTTTAAGTGGAAACCCAAACCGGGTGAAAACCACCACCTAACCCTCTCGAGTTAGGATTTTCCGATCAACCAAGTTGATCAAATCGACTAAACGAATCACTTAAACGAGGGTGATTCAACCTCAATTACAACCACGCTGCTTTATACGAGGATAGCATACCTCAAACCCCTTCTCTTCACGAGAAGGATTTTGTCTCATGAAGGAGACGGGAATTCGCAAAGCGAATACCCAACCAAAGAACAAAGATAAAATAACAACAATCCTACAGAGGCAACAAAGTAATATTTAACCTAAGCTTCTATAGGAATTAAGATGCTTCCCTTTGCAAGGAGTGCGTCGAATCGATGACATGGGTGCGTGAGCTACACGATGGCGCAATGCCGTCTCGTGAACTATGGCGGGAGAGCGGGTGCGCAAAGGCTTGATGCTCTCAAGATGAAGAACTTGAGCTTGGAGAGCAAGAGCTTTTCTAGGACACAAAAGAGTAGAAAGTATGTTGCTTGGGTGTGTCTTGGTGTGTATTGAGTGGCAAAGGCTCCCCTCTGTTTATAGAGGCCTTAGGAAGGCTTTAGAAGGCTTTGGAAAGCTTCCATAGCCGTTGGGTGTAAAGGCCAAGAGAATCAGGCCAAAATCAGGAATAATGATTGCATTGACAGGGTAATCAGATGTCTGGAAAACCAGTTTAAGACATCTGAGATCAAAGTCAGACGTCTGATTTTAGGCGGGTTTCTTCCTGACTTGAATCAGATCTAAACAGGGTTCTAGTGCAAGTCCATCAGACGACATACAGGACGTCTGGAAGCCTACTTTTTCTGCGGGAATGGATTTCCAAGAGATTGCAACAGTTATAAGATCTCTGCAAAGAGATTTTGGGTCAGCCGAGGCAAAACGGTCATGTATCAGACGTCTGGAAAGGCTTAAGGACGTCTGATAAGGCTCTAACGGTCATATTCTTCAGTGTTTGTTAAGCCAGCCAACGGTCCACTAATTGGATGTCTGGCAAAATCATCAAACGTCTTCTAAGACGTCTGCAAAAAGGTCTGGACGTCTGATTTCATTAGATAGAACTAACTAAGTCCAGCCTAAATGTTATCAGACGTCTGAATCAACAGTCAGAGGGTCTTAAAACATATTATCAGACGTCTGATTTTGGAATTAGACGTCTGAAACAACTGTTTGAACCCTATATTGGTTTTCTAAGTTCTCCATAGAAAACCTAAGTGTCCTAGGGTTGTGCAGGTGTTCCTAGGACTACTATTAGGGTACTTTGAGGCTCTTTAACATGATGTTCTAAGGAACAAAAAGGAGCAAGGAAATAAAGACAAAAGTACATGAAGGAAATAAACAGAATTCTATCCTATTCTTCTTGTCCTTCCATCTTCAATCTATCACTCCTCGCGAATCTCCTCTGCTCTCCATCAAGCTCCTCCAATCCATCCTGGATGCGAGCTCGAACTCCGTCTAATCACGTCTCCATTTGCAATTGACCTGAAATCTAATACTCCAAGTGCAAATGTTAAATGACACGTATTTTGTTATCATCAAAACAAATGATCGCGGTGCTCTAGCACCAATATTTAAGTGGTGATTTAAACCACCAATTTTTGGGTTTCTAATCTTCTTTTTATCCCATTATTTCTTGAGAAACATTTGCTATTATTGAATATCATTTTGAGTAGATTTTATTCATTGAATATCTCTCTTGTGTTTGATTAATTATGCTCATTATTTTTGAATGCGGTTAGTGTGTAAAGTCCATATTTGCTCCCTACGAATAACCTCAAACTTTCAAGCACTCTCTTATAAATTTAAATGCTGTTGCATTTTTGTTGATCATACTACAATGTGCATTTCATAAAATTCAACGAAAGTGTAATTCAGCTCATGTTTTTGGATCGACTCTCAAAAATGAGGAAGGCTTAAACCCAACTCTTATTGCGTTATGGCTCAAAGAATATTTGGTGGAAATAGAGTTTTTGTAATTTATCCTGAAAAATATTTTTGGTGGAAACTATTTACAGAACTTGGAGAACATACTTGACTTATTCAAAAGAATGTCTTTTTCTGAAACTTCTTTTTGACTTTTTCTGATTTTTTTTTCAAAGTAAATGTCAGTATGTCTCCGACAACTTTATTTGGTAGAGCACATTTATTTGGTGGGTAAGTACTTTGGTGGAAAGAACTTCTCCTAAACACAAGACTAAAGACTAGTACAAAGAGTCTACCTGCATCATTTATACCCTCTCATGCTTAAATGTTGCAATGTCTTCATTGTATGAATAGGGTTGAAGCAAATGCATGCTCTGCTTTTCACTAACTTAGACTGGGTGATGGAAGGAAGTCAGAATGAGGAGACAAAAATCTCTGTGCGGACAATTTTAAGTCTGATACAAGATCAGAGTGGGAAGTCAGGCTAAGTAGTGAAATGCATGACAAGTGTGACTTTGAATGTATGCTAAAAATGCAATGATAGACACCTAACAAAAGAAATGGAAAGCTACGAACGTTGAAAACAATTGATGTGCACACATCTAATTGGCCTAAAATGCCTATTTATGCATGTTCCTAGGTATATAGAAGCATCATGCATTATAAATATTGCATAACATACATCATCATACATTTATATTAGTTTGTACAATTACAGGTTAATTTTCCCTTGTTGAGGTCAGGGGACAGGGCAATATTTTTTAGGGCTAGAATTAAGGATCCAACCAAAAGGATCTGATTAGGGTGACGATTGAAGTTCAGCGCCTCTGAGATCGTCCCGATTAGACCTACATAACATCAGATGCAGTCTAAGAAAGATCAGAGGTTAAGAGTCAAGGTGGTGTAAATTAGTACCTCATATGATAAATTCAACCACATGGATGGGTTCAGATCGATGATCATAGCCCAACGATACGAAAATCAACCCAATCCAACATCTGTGGCACTGTATACAAGCATGGGAAAATGTACGGCCTAGATGGTGCCACGTGGAGCCATCCAAGCCGCCCAAAGCCTCTGGTGCTCTCTCTCCTCAGCAAAGGCTGTGTGATCTCGACCGTTGGATTGAGATTCAATGATTGAGAGCGCTGCGACCTTAATTCATAAACACGACAAAGAGAGGCTGGTGGCGCATTGGCTAGCGCCTTCATCCGCAAAGGTGTGGCTCGAGTTTGAGCCCTTCCCCGCCTCAAATAGAAGTGGTGGGCGGGTGCGATGAAATGGCACCATTCGATTAGCGATGCGCAGCAGCGGTGGGCGCTACGTGGCACACTCTCGAGCACCGGATGGAGGAGCGTGCCGCATGCGAGCAATGATACGTGATTGTACGCTGGCGCGGCATGCATTGCGATGGAGAAGCGTGCATGGATCTAAGTCATCAGATCGTGCTATCAGACGACTAAGATCAATTGTGCGCGAATGCCTGAAGTCGGATGGGCGTCGATGTGGCTTTAGGAGCATGCTTGGCTCTTCATCGCACAGTTGACGTTGCACGCATGTCTTCGCTGGCAATTTCTTTTAGCAACGCTCGCATCTGTCACTAAAGGCCCTGAGTTAATTCTTTTAAAGCTTTAAATGTCCTTTTTGCCCTCAAACCTCACTAATAAAAGGACCACCCCTACCACATTTTTCTTCATCCCTTCTCTTCTCATCTCACCTCTTCTAAAGCTCTACGAGCTAGTCCCATACCCAAGATGCTCCACTAAAGTCTTAAACATAATTTTTCCATCTTCTTACCCCCATTTCTAGAAGAGCATCTCGTGGTTGTCTTCTCGCCACCATTCGGGAAGCGGATCTCGTTGCATCGCTACGTTGTTTCGTCCTCCATCCTTTAGCTTCATTCTCCCTCATCTAGCATCTCACCACCCTCTTTCGGGTGTTCCGTCAACGTAGTTCGTCCTCCAAGCAATCATCGAGGAGAATTTTCTCATCCCTATCATTCTATCGCTTTCTGGTGTAGATTTCCAGCTTTCTAGCTGTAGCAAGTAGATGTAATGAACATGTGATTATGAAATATTGATTCTCTCTTTATTTATCTCTTTCTTTGTATTATTCTATCTCTCTCTTTTGTTGATTATTATTTAAGTAGAATAGCTTGCGTTGATTAATTTCAACCAGCTAATTTGCTTTATGAAAAATAATTCTGAACATGATTTTTAATCAAACATTCGCCTCCCTATGTTAAACCTGGGATTCACTAGAGTTTCGGTAAAATTATCTGATTGATGGAATTTTACGCAACTACAACAAAAGGTTTTTAACTCAATCTTTTAGCATACAAAAACTCGTTCATCAACAGCTATGTACAAAAGATAGGTTTGCTAAGTTTAGCGTCTTCAGCTAGGCGTAAACCCAGATGATATCAATTAAAAATATTTGAGCAAGATGACGGAATTGACAAGTCTGAGATCATGTGGCTCAATGAAAGGTTTCAATCTTTATCCATTGACAGTGAAAGGTTCAGATTTGTCAATCTCAGTGATCTCAACAGCTTCTTTGTCAAATACTCTTAAGATCTTGAAAGGTCCAGTTCATTTGGATTTGAGTTTCCCTGGGAAGAGTTTCAATTTTGAGTCGAACAAAAGAACTTTCTAACTAGAGTGGAATGTTTTCCTATAGATGTGATGATCATGGAAGGCCTTTAATTTATCCTTATAAATCCTTGAGCTTTCATAAGATTCATTCCTTAATTTATCTAGCTCGAAAATTTGAACTCTTCTATGATCACTGGCCTTGTCTAATTCCAGGTTACACTTTCTAATGGCCTAATAGGTTTTGTGCTCAAGTTCTACATGAAGATGATAGGGTTTCCTGTACACAAGTCTAAAAGGAGACATGCCTAATGGGGTTTTGTGAGCTATCCTATACACCCACAACTCATCAGAAAGGAGGGAAGACCAATCCTTTCTATTAGGTCAAATGGTAGTCTGTAAAATCTTTTTGATCTCCCTGTTGGACAATTCAACCAGTCCATTGGTTTGAAGGTGATAAGGTGTAGCAATCCTATGTGTCACTCCATACTTCTAAAGTAGGGACTGGAAATGTGTGTTCCTAAAATGAGACCCTCCATCGCTTATGATGGCTTTTGGTATCCCAAATCCAGAGAAGATATAATCTTGGACAAATTGTGTCACAACTCTATGATCGTTAGTCTTCGAGAGGATGACTTCAATCCATTTGGAAACATAATTAACTACCAATAAGATGTACTCGAAGCCATGAGAATTCGGAAAAGGTCCCATGAAGTCAATGCTCCATATGCCAAATATTTCGCACACTATGATTGGATTTAAGGGCATCATGTCTTGGCGGCTAATATTGCCGAGAGACTGATAGCATAAACATGCCCTACTATATTCGTGTGTGTCTTTGAAAATAGTGGGCCAGTAAAAACCGCTCTACAAAATTTTTGCAGCAGTCTTTTTGCCAGAGAAATGACCACCATAAGCCTGGTCTTGGTAGAACAATAGAATACTCTCTATCTCCTTATCGGGGACACACTTCCTAAGTATCTGGTCTTTACAGTGCTTGAATAATCATGGTTCTTCCTAGTAATAGTACTTGGCCTTGAATCTAAGTGTATCTTTTTGATGTCAGACCCAATCAGAGGGAACGATTCTGGAAGCCAGGTAGTTGACAATGTCAGCATACCAGGGAAGATCAGAATGAATGACAAGCAATTGCTCGTCTGGGAAGTGGTCAGTAATGGGAAGTGAAGGAGATATCGCTTCAAATGGAAGGCTAGATAAGTGGTCAGCTACCACATTCTGCTTCCCAGCCTTGTCATGAATCTCTAAATCAAACTCCTGCAACATCAAGATCCATCAAATCAGATGAGATTTCGTGTCTTTCTTGGCGAGAAGATGTCGTACTGCAGTGTGGTTAGTGTAGACTATGATGTGGGAACCTAAAAGATAAGGTCTGAATTTTCCCGTGCAAATACTACTGCTAGCAATTCCTTTTTAGTGTCTATGTAATTCCTTTGAGCTTTATCTAAGGTCTTGCTAGCATAGTAAATGATTATAGGTTTCCCATTCAGTTTTTGACCAAGAATAGCCCCAACTGCATAATTAGAAGCATCACACATGATCTTAAAAGGGTGAGACTAATTAGGGGGCTGCAGTATTGGTGCCTTGGTAACCAGATCACGAAGTGTCGTATAAGCATGAACACAATCGTTAGAGATATGGAAGTTTACATCTTTGCAGAGGAGATTAGTGAGAGGTCGGGCTATTTTCGAGAAATCCACTATAAATCAGTGATAGAAACCAACATGCTTGAGAAAAGATCAGATTTGCTTAATGATAAGCCTATATTTGTGAACTAATTAAAGGTGTAAATGCCTAGACTCTAAGGTAAAAAATTCATGAACATAGCATACACTAGAATGAAAATCAGATTTATTTCATGCATTATAGGCATATGTAATTGACATTTAGAATAACATGCATTAGGATATTAGTTTCAAATTTGCATCTTAATTAACATTGCATGCATCATTTAGATAAGAAATCGACTAACATATTAGTCTTAGGTACCATTTATAAATAGTCAAACGTTATCTTAATTATTTTATTTAAATTACTTGCGTGCAGCACACCCGGAAACAGCTTCAAACATTCATGAAGGCATTCATGGCCGACGCTCAATCACTGACTGGCCACCATTGAAGGGCATTGAAGACTATTGAAGGATGTAAGGAGTGGATCTTTGACGCTCCACCTTCATCTACAACTCTACAGCAGTTATAAAGGGAAAGGAGAGGCTATTGTGCTCGGGGAGGCCACCACCCACACCATCACCGTGCTCTGCTCCCACTGCAGGTCTCCTGGTCGAGCGCCGCCACATCGTGGACCGGCGTGTGACAGATCGTCGCGCCAATCCGGCAAACTTGACCGTCATCATGCACGTATGCCTTTGGTGGCCACGTAATTATCTTTACCATGTTCAACTCCTACTGCGATTTAGCAAGCACCACCGCGAGCCTCCACCTTCTTCCCCACTGGGATTACTGCCACCAACCATGACCACTCCCTCACGCCACACACACATCACCACCACACACCATCCCCTCATTCATTTCCTTCTTTCTCTTCTCATCTCGTTGTCTTCCCCAAAGGAACCTTTCCATTATTCATCTTCTTCACCAATAAAAGAACCCACCACCACCTTCAATGCACCACCCCAACGTGCCCTCCTATATTCTTCCTTGCCTCCCCTCACCGTGCGCCCCTCAAGCACCATGTGTGGTGCTCGCACAGCATCTACAAGCTACAACAACTCACCCGCACGCTGCCACTCCTTCCACGTACAGTGCGCAGCAACGCCTGCAGCCACTCCAAGCTGCTGCTCTAATAGCAACAGAGGAGCCCCCACCTGCTACTCCTCACCACCCCATCACCGTGTACCACTCTCCACAACTGCCACACCATCGTGCATGCCTCACGTGGCCCTTCACCCCTTCACCAGTGCTGTCTATCTCCCAGCCGCCATGCACACTCCCTCACAGTTGTGTGCAGCTGCTGTTACAGCCGAACCCACCGCCATCCTCTCCTTTGTTTGGCCAGCTCCAGCCATGCCACGACCTGCCTCAACCATCGCCGCGAAGCCTTCACTCCACTCTACCTCTTGTGCACTCCTTGCAGCCTACCTTTCTCTCCTGCGTAAGCTCAAGGTGAAGGCAATCCCTGTTTTACTTCATATTAAAAATTACATGGCTTTGCCATTGAGGAGTTGGATTTTGGATTAAATAATATTCTAATAAGGTAATTTTGTAAGAACTTTCTCTATCTTTCATGTAAATGCAATATCAGCTTATTGATGTCTTATTATCTTAATTAAAGGGCGATTTTGATTCGTTTTTCTTGGTGAAATTAATTGCAAACATTTATTTTGACTCGTGCGAGTTTTTAATAGACTAGTGCCTCCTTGTGGACACAACCCACTCTCCTTAGTGTGGTTTATTTCATTAGTTTTGATCACACATTTTTACCACTCAATTTCTATACTACAATGCAATATTAGATCATATTTTCGAACACCATTTTAGCGCTCGATCACTTAACTGACGAAGGTAATGGTAGGTCAGCAATCAATTTCACCTTCGTACGATCAACCTCAATTCCTCTCTTCGAAATAAGGTGACCTAAAACAAGTCCTTCAGGTACCAGGAAATGTGATTTCTCCTAGGAAAGTATTAGATTCACATTGATGCATCTTTGTAGGACCTTAGTTAGGTTGTTTATACATGCATTGAATGTGCTCTCGAAGATCAAGAAGTCATCCATAAAGACTTCTAAACAATCACCCACTAAATTGGAGAAGATTGCAAACATACACCGCTGAAATGTAGTAGGCACATTGCATAATCCAAATGGCATCCTACAGAAAGCAAAGGTTCCGTAGGGGCAGGTGAAGGTTGTTCTTTCCTGGTCATTGGGGTGAATTGCCACCTAATTATAAACTGAGTAGCCATCCAAAAAGTAGAAAAATATATTCCTTACCAATCTTTCCAGTATCTAATCAATGAAGGGCAATGGAAAACGATCTTTCTTCATGGCTTGATTGAGTTTATGGTAGTCAATACATACTCGCCAAACACTAGCAATCCTTGTAGGGATGACTTCTCTAGACTCAGTGGTTCTAACGATAAGTTTGGCCTTCTTAGGCACAACCTGAATAGGACTTACCCATTGGTTGTCAGAAATTGGGAAAATGATTTCATTGTCTAACCACTTAATCATCTCGTTCTTTACCACCTCTTGAAGTGTAGGGTTTAGTCTATGTTGTGGTTGTTTGGTAGGTTTAGATTCTTCTTCGGTGAATATTCTATGGGTGCAATAAGAACTAATGCCAGTCAGGTCAGATAGGCTCCATCCTATAGCCTGTCTATGTGCTCTCAGGATAGATAAGAGTCATGATTATTGATTTGATGATAAGTGGGAATTGACAATCACAGGATAAGTCTGATCTGATCCTAAGAAGACATATTTTAAAGAGTTAGGTAGAGGTTTTAGCTCAACAGGTACAGGATCAGATGAAGGAGCAGGTGTGTAGATTTCAGAAGATCCTAAAGACACTAAGGGAATTGGATTTAAGTCCTAAGTTTCTAAGGTTGGTGTCTCAGGAAGAGTCCAATCAGAGGTCGAAGGGTGTTGAGGTTCTAAATTGAGTGAATCAATCAATGTATCCTCGACCAACTTGTCCAATGAATCCAAAGAGTAGATTTCCTCAATTAAGCTACATGATGGTTCCCTTTGGACCTGAAAGATATCAACTTTCATCCTTTGATCTCCAAATTTCAACTCTATAAGACCCTCCTCACAATTTATATTCGCCTTGGTTGTAGCCAAGAAAGGTCTTCCTAGTAAGATAGGTGTGTTTTGGATATCCTCAGGTATTTCCATGTCAAGGACAATGAAGTCTATGGGAAAATAGAAGTCCTTGACCCACACTATCACATCTTCCAGCACTCCCTGAGGTGTCTTAACTGATCGATCAGCTAATTGCAAGTACACCTCGGTTGGCTTCAGATTGCCAACCTCGAAATGTGTTAGTAGGGAGGTTCGGATAAGATTGATGGAAGCATCTAGATCAACTAAGGCTCTATTGAATGTGGTGCTTCCTATCATACAGGAAAGAAGAGGGGTGACTGGGTCTTTCATCTTAGTATGGAGACTACTGGAAATGATGGGACTAACTTGTTTCGAGAGAATGTTCGGACTACTCCCTTTTTGAATTCTAGCTTTACGCTTAGGTGTACATAGGTCTTTCAAAAGCTTAGTGTAAAGAGGAATGTGGCAAATTGTATCCAATAAGGGGATGTTTATGTGGACTTGCTCAAAGAGCTTGAGTAGATCCTCCTTAGGAGCCACATTAGATTGCTTTTTCTTTCCTTTTCCCTTCTTCTTTAAAGCCTCTGGAAATGGTACAGTAGTTGTAATGGGAGGGTCATTCCTAGGTTGAGAAGAATCAGGAAGAGGTAAATCAGATGGAGGAGTGGAAGTAGAAGGTCCAGGAAAAGTTGTAGAAGCAGAATATGGTGGACCTATAGTGCTTTTACCACTCCTAGTGGTGATGGCATTTAGTTCACCTCTAGACATAGACGGTGTGTCGATATTTGGTAGAGGAGGTGGTTGGGGTTGAGAATAGGAAGTATTTGGGTCAGTGTAGAACTCAGGTTCATGCAAGGGTTGTGAAATGGCATGTGCTTGACCTTGCACTAGAGGTCTAGGTTGAACATACCTCTGGGCAGGTATGTTCCTCAGGTTGGGTTCTGCTTAAGATGGAAGTAAATGTGGTTGACGGGATTTCGTCAAAAGTGAAAGCTAGGCTCTCATCTCAGATAGTGCACGTCCTGTCTCTGCTGCATAGCAATGTTCTGTTGGTGCATATCAGCGAGAGCTTTCATGATGTTCCCCAACTGATCATCCCATGTAGGCCCAAGTTGAGAGTCTTGGGCGGGCCTGGGTTGAGGTTGTTAGTAGGCACGCGGTGGATACCTATGTTGTTGTGGAAGTGGTGCTTAGATCGGATTGTGAAGTGGCGGTGCAGAAGGTTGGAAAGTAGATCTCTGTGAATTTTCCGATGATCGTTGACTATCGATTCATACTAAAAAAGGATTTTAAAATGTCGTTGTTGTAATATATGTCACAAATACAAACCATTACGTCAATTTTATTTATATACTTAATTTTTACTGGTTTATTCCAGGTCGTTCACTGGGAGGCAGTTATTGATATACATCATTCTCTAAGTCCAATAATATTCTTTAATTCCAAAAAGATTGATTTTATATACAAGAATGAATAAATGAATCAAAGAATCAAAGAATGAATCAATTGTAAACACAAAAATGAATTACAATGCTTAGAAACATTTATCTACAAACAAGCGTCAAAAATCATAAATAAATACTCTATATTATCTATTTACAACTTATATTAATAATATTTAGCTATATGTACAATAATAAGAATTAATATGTACTATACTAAATTAAGTTACTAATATCTACAGTAACATATAATATATCTACAGTGATGTATAAAAGTGTCACTAAAACCTTAGGAAACTATATACATAAGCTAAAGTAAAAATTGATACTTATATTGACATATAATACTATCTACAGTGACCAATATATCTATCACTAAAGCTATCTTTTATTTAGATACATATATAGCTGAAATAATACTAGTATACTCTAAGTATACTTACATACGTATTATTTACATATACATAGTATACATATACTCTTTATACACATATCTACACTAACACACTGTACAACTCAACACACACAATTAACACACTAAGGCATACACAAGCACACAAACACAACACTTGCACCAGGGCGACACTTGGCCAAATTCAGCTCTTCTTCTCTTAGCTTCAGACCAGTTCTCAACCAGTTCAGACTGGCTCTTAACCAAAAATGAGTTTAATTTGCGGGCAGCCTTTTTAAGGGATATACAACACCCATTACTGGGTGGGACCAAACCTCTACTGTAGCCACCCTAGTTATCATTAGGTGTATTTTAACTGGTTCGTGACTCGTTACTGGGCCTAACCAAACCCGCACAGTGCACAGCTCCCAGCCATGCACCGTACACAACCATATTTCCATGCCAAATGCTCATTCAATATCGGATGCTCAAAAGGGAATAGATATATGTATGTGGTGCCCAGTGCTCATGATGATTGAGTGTTGGGCATCACAAAACATAAATAAGGCGCGTCGTCTGCTCTCATGCCACTGATGTGGCACTATTTGGAGTGCCTTTCAGGCCCGGCTGTGCTTGGTTGGCTATCCTAAATTGCTTGATTTGGCCCTCAATTTGAGGGCCATAATTTATATTAAAATTAAATTATGGGATTTTGAAGCCCTTATATAGGGCTACATAATTATGTAGTTACTTTACAAAAATAATTAGTTTTACTATATAAATAAATTATCTAAACTTTACAAATTATACACATTGGTTTATATGTTTATTTCTTAATTAACGTATAAACTACATAATTTATGGTCTAATTGACCTTATACAGTATTAGTATACATACTAAATTATTTATTAAATATTTTTATGATATTTTACAAGTTTTATTTTAATTTCTATACAATTAAATATACATTTCAGAGTGATTTACCTATAAATTAGGTATAAATATAGTTAAATTAGTTTAAATTACTTAAAATATTATAATGCACATATACAATATAAATTATTTCAATAGTAACTTAATTTACTAATTGATTTTATTTTAAGTTAGTAAATTACTTCATAACTTATTAAATTAATTATTTACCGTATGAATATAATTCAATTAGTTTGCAAGTATTCTAGTGTACATAATAGATATATAAATATGTATGTACAATATTACTTAGAAATAATTAGATTTATTGGGGTTTCTATAATTTTATAGCTTATAGTACATATAAGTTAATATAATTAATAGATACTTATATAATAAAGTTATATATATAATAATTTATCCTAAATATTTAATTTATACTATATAATACATATATAAGTTATATATACAGTTTATATATATTCTACACTATGTACATATATTTAGCTTAGTATATAGCTTATATATACATGTATATACATAGTATACATAGTATTTTTAGGTCTTTTTCGATTTTTTTTTTATTTTTATGTGTTTTTTAAGTTTAATAGAGGTAAGAGATGAGAGAAAAAGAGAGAGATGAGAAGAATAGAATGTTTTTGGGATTTTCTAAGTATGAGTTCTTTTATTAAGTTTTAAGGTATACTGAACCGTTGGCTATTATTTTTTACCAAGCTGGAGGTTCAAATAACCTTCAAACTTTGCGTGTACTTAAAAATATACTTATTCTTACTCGCTACACAATTATTTTATTTTTTAAAAATAATTATTTTATAGTTTTTATTTATTTACAAAGTTGGTACTTGTAAGGCCTTAAAGAAGGATTCTAAACAAGAACCTAAGGCCTAGAATAGAGATGTGTGAGCTGAATGTGCAGTGAGATGGTTCAGATGTGTTCAACAAGTCAAATAGAAGGTGTTCCCATAGATAAACATGATTTTTCATTTAACTTCATCGCATTTCTAAGTTTGGGCAATTATACACAAATATAGCTGACAAAGATGGTTTACAAATCATATTACAAGCAAACAAATTGGATTTAAAGTCATCACAAATGCATGAAAGCTTGTTTACATTATATACAACAGTTAGAACATATCAGATATCTAAGACAATTCAAATCCAGACCACTGTCCATTTGTTAAGTCCATCCAGCAGCACTGCTGCAAAGTAGCAACAGTAGCTACAACACAGCAATAACACTGCAGCAGTTGCTGATCTGAACAACAGCTATTGGGCTGCTTCAGATGTCTTAAACATATTTTAAAGGCTGCTGTGCAACCATTTCTTAATTCTAGCAGCTTGACTAATCATCAAATTCAGTATATAAACATCCAAGATTAAACTTGGTAAAGTTTGATCTTGGATCTTTAACGTCCAACTCAAATAGTAATTCACATCTTAAAATCTCTTTGAAATCAGAGACGAAGATCTGACACTTACATTTATAAAAATATAATTTCAAGCCCATTTGAAAACCATTTCAAATCTTCTTCAAAAATCCTTTTAAAACTCAATCACCTCTTTAATATAAAATCATGAAAGTGGATATATGAAGGGTAAAATGTCACCCCAATTAGGCTTTTGCTTTGGGTCTTATGGTGTTACGACCCGATCCCAGCTCCCTATAGGACCCGAGATCGATTCGTCTTGACTAATCCCAAGACCTAGTCGTCCAACGAAAGACTATCCCAAACGTACAAATCAAACCACAGACCACGCATGAAAGTAGCTAAGCAATTTAAATAAAGCCAACAACGAAAATATAAATTAGATTTCAGAAAGACACCGTGCCATAGGCAGAAAATAGTCACTAGCCATCACAACTAAGGCAACAAGGCATAACGATAATAGTTCTCAACATAAAACAGAAGTACTCACTAAGAACAAAAGTAGCAGAAATGGAAAGGAACAAGTAGAACTATGGTTGGGCTCTATTGGGCCTAGCACTCTCTGCAGCCGATGGTGCAGGCTGCTCGACTTCCTGACCTGTACACGATTGTATATGACAGTGGTTAGCTAACGCTGAGTAGAGTGGTATATATTAAAGTAGTTATAGCATTTAAAAATAGCAAAGAAAAGTAGTTTTGTGCATGCATTTATCCGATTATCCAATCATACAGGTAATTTACTACTAAGTGTTCATGAGCCATTTCTCTAACAAAGGTCCACAGTGTCTCTTAATCTTCCTGTTCCCTAAGGGAACGATCTTGATTGTAGTTTTTCTCACGATGCAGGATGTACATGTGGCACTCCTGGCTGAGAGAGCACCCCGTGGTAGTCCTACACCCGGTCTACCACCTCGAGGTCACGGTCGTGACATAGCGGTGACTACGGCATGTGTAATAAGAGCATGAGTAGCTACCCCATACTAGCATGTGGTCAATCGTTTCCACTAGCGGGTACGCCCAAACGTACAACACATAAAAGAATAGGGGTCTCGCCTCTCAACAATCTGCGTACCCACGCTCGACTATTCCAGTTTACCTAGTGGGCCTCAAAAGGGGTCAGTGTAGGGGGGCTAGTCCTAACCCCGGGCCCCATGGGGTGGCTAGCTCCCCCCATACACAAAAGGAATAGTAGCTCTCCTCGTTACCATGTACACGAGGGCTAGCTCACTTCCATACCAAGGGATAGTTGCTCTCCTTGGTATCATGTACTCGAGGGCCAGCTCACTTCCATTGCTAAGTTCGAACAACTGTCCGTAGGCAACATGTTCCATCATTCCACAGATTTTTCACATCACGGTTTCAATTTTCTTTAAAATTCTCCATAAGGTTCATGCACAGCTTTCTATATTTCCGTAGCATTCGAATATCTCCATTCATGTCATGCTTAATCAAACACATAGCAGGTAGCTCATGGTTTCATAATTTGACAATTATCTCACCAATCAATTATACAGGATCTAACATGTATTTCAGTTAAGTCATAGTTAAATAATCAAAACAGGTAGCTCATGATTTACCATATTTAGGAAACATCACAACAGATTAAGCATGCATATTTCTCTAGCTCGGCACTAGGGTTCATTGCACATCCTAAGGGTTCAATCAATAGTTCTAATGTAACATGCACTTCAATTATGTAATTTACAAGGCATAGCAAAAACCACTCTACCATGGTAACCAGGAGATGTGGGGGCACAAATGGAAGACCTCGTAGCCTCCATTGGTTTCATGCACACCATGAACGGACGACCTACGAATGGTCAACACACACATTACTAACAACTCACATGGCAGGAATGTGCTCAAAACAATTAGAACCGAACTCCATCACATTGGAAAATCCAACAGGAAGCCAACAATACTTCGTTTGCAAAAAACCAACCTTGTATGGGCCCTGAACCGGCCCAAACACACTTCCGGGGTTCACCTGAACCGGTCCAGGCAGGCTGGTCTAGCTAGACCGATCGCCTGATACCTAGAATATTCCAAACAGGCTGATATTAGACATCTGGAACAACTTCCAGAAGTCTTAAACGAAACCAGAATGCTCACCTTGCGTTCTGTGCTGAAAACGGATGTCTGGAACACCTTACAGTTGTCCAAGGGTCCTTCCAGATGTCTAGCAGTGCACTCGGATGTCTGGGATGGGTATCAATCATCTGGAGAGACGTCAAGATGTCCTAAAGTGTTTGGGGAGCTGTGCCTATGCCTCTTCCCAATGGCCTTGCATATGCACAGTGACGTACAGTCAATTGCAGATTACGTGTATGGAAAATACAGGCGGACAGGACCTTACCGTTTGAATCTACTTTATCGGACATCTGGTGCTACCTCTGGACATCCAGTCAGACATCTGTTGAGAGATACAGACGTCTAATATGCAAAGAAAAATCTCCCCAGAGTCCTTCGCAGGCCTTCCTCTCCTTGCGGAAGACACCCACGCCCTGTGCAGCACACACATACCAAGGCGCTCAGCTTTACATCTACTGGGCAGAGGAGAGCATACTGAAAATCGTGCACAAGTCTCGAATAGGGAGTTACCTCAGATTCTGCGCAGTATCATACATTTGGTGACAGCTTCGGATGTCTAACCAGACGTCTGTTGAACTCCCCAGACGTCTGTTGAACTCCCCAGACGTCTAATTTTGCGAAAAAATGACTCTGCAGAACTGTTCGTGAGTCTTTTCTCTTCGTGAAAACAACCCCCCTCACCAGGAGTTGTAGCAGCAACGACGCTTCCTCAGCTTCGGACGGACACCCTCCCTCTAAGATCTGTCGTCAGCTCACCCGGGCTCCTCACGCACTCAAGGTCCCACAGTTGGGGCTCCTTGTGTGACAGGGAGGACACGGAGAGGAAGGGGAAAGGGAGGGTGGTGGTGTGTCGTAGGGAGAAACTGCGAGAGGATGGGTGGCTCAAAAACTGAGGTAAGGGGTTTAAATGGAGTAGGGGGTTAGGGTTTAAAGGTGTGGGGGTGCGTGAGTGTGGGTGGGGTTGGGGTATTTTGCAAGAAATGCCCCGCAAGGGTCTCATTTATTTGCAGAGCCCCAAAATAAGAAATCCAAGGGGTTACAAATTGCAGCAACCCCCTTTAAATTCTAGAAGATGGCCCCACGACCCTTGGGAAGGGTCATTTCAACATAACAAACTTAAAGGAAGTTTCATTCCGGAAACTTAGGTCAATCTAGGATGTAGGTATAACAACATGCGCGTAACAAACTTAAAGAGGATCAAATTAGGTCAGAGATAACGTACCCTCAGAGAGCTCCGAGTACCGACCTCGCATTGCCACCTTGGGCTCCCAAGTCACCTCCTTGTGCTGTTGCCTTCTCCACAGGACCTTCACCAATGGCACCTCCTTCCGTCTTAGACTCTTGATGTCTCTGTCCAATATTTGAACTGGTCTCTCAGGGTAGGCCAAGTCGTCTCCCACCTTGATGCTCTTGTGACTCAAAACATGGCTGGGATCGATGACGTACTTCTTAAGGTTGGACACATGCAACACGTCGTGTACTTCATAAAGCTGGGGAGGAAGGGAAAGTCGGTAAGCAGTGGGTCCAACCCGCTCCAATACCTCAAAAGGTCCTACAAACCTCGGCACAAGCTTCCCCTTCACCCCAAAACGCTGCAGGCCCTTCATGGGAGAAACATGAAGAAAGACATGATCCCCATCCTCAAACTATACCTCTTTATGCTTCAGGTCAGCGTAGATTTTCTATTTGCTCTTGATTATGTGAAGTCACCTGTGAATTTGCTCTATCACCTACTGACTCTGACAAATCAGCCTGGTACCAACCTTCCACTTGGTCCCCACCTCAACCCAACTCAAGGGTGCCATACACCTCCTCCCATACAAAGCCTTGTACGATGCCATGCCAATGCTCGAGTGGTAGCTATTATTGTATGCAAACTCTGCCAGGGGTAAATGCTCCTCCCAGGAGCCTCAACATGCAAAAGCGTAGAAGGTCCTCCAATGTCTGAATGGTGCGCTCCGACTGTCCATCAGTTTGAGGGTGGTAAGTGGTACTGAACCTCAGATGGGTCCCCAAAGCCTATTGAAACTCTACCCAGAATTGGGAAGTGAAGCGAGTGTCTTTGTCTGAAATAATCTCACGAGGGACTCCGTGAAGGCGCACCACGTCTCTGATGTAACGCTCTACCAACTGCACTGGTCCAAAAGTGAATCGGATCAGCAGAAACCGTGTCATCTTTGTTAATATGTCTACTATCACCCAGACCGCATCGTGTCCTCACTGTGTAATAGGCAACCCCACCTCTAGGTCCGTAGTGACACTCTCTCACTTCTACTCTGGCATGGGAAGCGGCTATAGCGGCCCTGCAGGCCTCTGGTGCTCGGCCTTCACCTGCTGGCATACCAAGCACTGCTGCACAAATCTACCAACATCCTGCTTCATCCCCCTCCACCAGAAGGCGTGTCGCAAATCGTGGTACATCTTCGTGTTCCTGGGATGTATGGTGAATCTGGACCTGTGTGCCTCTGTCAAGAGCTCTCTCAACAGCTCCTTGTCTCTAGGGATGCACAAACGTCCCTCATACACAGGATTCCGTCAGTGAAAGTAAAGTCTCCTGGGTCCCCTGTCATTGCTTTATCTCGTAGTGCCTGTAGGTATGGGTCGGCCATCTGTCCATTAATGATGCGGTCCAACAGCTCTGGTTGTGTCTGCCTCGACACTATCATAGCCTCGCAGTACCCTCGTGGCTCCAGAGGTCGCCAACTGCCGAACTTCTCCATGAGTCTCCAACTCTGTGCCTGTAAACTAGCCAAGTTGGCAGGTGCCTTCCGGCTCAAGGCGTCAGCCACCACATTGACCTTCCCTAGGTGGCAGGAGATGCTACAGTCGTAGTCCTTCAGGAGCTTTAACCAACGTCTCTGTCTCATGTTGAGCTCCTTCTGATCAAACAGGTACTTGAGGCTCTTATGGTTTATGAAGATCTCAAAAGTCTCACCATACAGGTACTGCCTCTAGGTCTTCAGCGCGAAGACAACTGCTGCCAGCTCTAAGTTGTGGGTGGGGTAGTTATGCTCATGGGGCCTGAGTTGCCGTGAGGCGTAAGTGACAACGTGGCCCTGCTGCATGAGCACACCACCCAACCCCTGCAATGAGGCATTAGTGTAAACCACAAATTCGCTACTGCTGTCTGGGATGGTGAGTACAAGAGCTGAAGTCAACCTCTCCGTCAACTCCTAAAAGCACGACTCACACTTGTCTGTCCAAGTAAAAGGCACATTCTTCCGGGTCAACTGAGTCATAGGACGTGCAATCTGAGAGAATCCCCTGATAAACCGTCGGTAGTAGCCTGCCAACCCCAAAAAGCTGCATATCTCTATCACTGTTCGTGGCCTCTCCCACCTGAGTACTGCCTCAACCTTGGCCAGATCCACAACTTATCCGTCTCCCGAGATCACATGGCCCAAGAAAGTGACCTATCTCAACCAGAACTTGCACTGGCCATACTTAGCGTACAACCTGTGCCATCTCAAGGTATCCAGAACCATATGTAGATGTTATTCATGCTGTGCCTAATCCTCAGAATAAACTAGTACATCGTCGATGAATACTACCACAAACTGGTCCAAGTACGGTATGAAGACATGGTTCATCAGGTCCATGAAGGTAGCGGGGGCGTTGGTTAGCCCAAACGGCATGACCAGGAACTCGTTGTGACCATACTGCATACGAAAAGCTATCTTGGAGACGTCTGCTCCCTGAACCTCAACTAATGGTAACCCAACCTCAAGTTTATCTTGGAGAACACCGTGGCGTCTCTCAGTTGGTCGAAGAGGTCGTCAATACGAGGCAGTGGGTACTTGTTCTTGACAGTGACCCGGTTCAGCTATCTGTAATTGACACAAAGCCAACAGGTACCGTCCTTCTTCACTAATAGTACAGGGGCTCCCCACAGGGATGCACTAGGCCTCACAAAGCCCTTCTTCAACAGGTCCTGCAATTGGGTCTTGAGCTCTCACAGCTCAAGTGGGGCCATCCTGTACGGTGCAGTAGAGATGGGGCTGGTCCCCGGTACCAGTGAGATCTCAAACTTGATCTCACTCTTTGGCGGCAGTCCTGGTAACTCCTCTAGAAAGATGTTGGGGTACTCACAAACCACCAAAACATTCTACAAATCAGTCGTTGGGTTGGGCTCCGCGACAACACAATCTAGGAAACCCTCACACCCCTGACTCAGTAGCTTTACTGCTCGAAGCGTGGAGATACACCTGAACCCTCCGTCCACTGGCTGACCGTGGAACTCAAAGGGAGGCAGCTCAGGTATGGAGAACACAATCTTCCTCTCGAAGCAGTCCACCAGGGCATGATAGGCGGACATCCAGTCCATCCCGAGAATCACATCGAAATCCTCCATCTGGATCACAATCAAGTCAGTGGGAAGACTGTGTCTCCCTATGGTGACCTTATAGTCTGAGTAAACCTCCTCAGCCACGAACAACTGCTCACCTGGGGCTCTAATCAAGAATGTATCCTCTAACAAAGTGCTACCCGTCCCCAAACTAACAGCAAAACTCGTGGAGATGGAGTGTGTGGCACCGGAATTAAAAAGTACGTAAACAAGTCTACAGGAAATTGGAACCATAACTACCACTATGGAGCTTGAAGCTCTGGCGACTCTGTGAGTTAGGGTGTTGACACGCCCCTCAACTCTGGGTGCAGAAGATGGTGCAATGCTTTGGACCGGATGGGTAGCAGCTGGCTGGTATCCTCCTCATGGTTGCTGTCCTCCCCTACGAGCTTAGTAACCACAGCCGCTTGACCAGCCTCCAGTGGTCGGAGTAGGGAGCATCTGGTGTGCTCTAGCCCTAGACAGGCAGTCCCTCCTCATGTGGCCTAGCTGGCCACACTAGTAGCAGAGGGGGCCGTGACCTCCTCCCTCAGTCTGTCCCTACTGGTAGCTGGGTGGGGGTCTGGTGCAGGCAGCTGGCCCCTATCTTAAGCCCCCAAAAACCACTGGTGGCCCGGCAAAGCAGGTCGACTCCCCCGCAGGCACCACATGCCTCCTCTCCTGGCAGCCCTGAGAGTGCTTAGACTAGTAGGGCCTCTTCAGTCCTCCTTCGTTAGTGTCCCATGCGACTGGGTTGGTCTCCTCATAGGTCATGGCCACCTCGACCATGCGGGAGAAGGTGGGTAGCTTCAGGGGCTTCACATACCCCCGAATAGTAGGCTAAAGTTCCTCAGTGAACCTCCATAAGCACTCCTCCTCTGTAGTGGCTGCTGACGGGGCGAAATGTGACAGCTCCAGAAAATGTGTGCGGTACTCGTTGACTGTCATCGCCCCCTGGCAGAGAGTGTGGAACTCCCGCCTCCTTTGATCCTGCCAAGTCTATGGAAAGTACTGCTTGTAGAAGAGCACCACAAACCGGTTCCACACTGGTTCTCCCCTCTCTTGGCCTCTGACCGCCCTCCACTACCTGTGGGTTGTGCTCTCTAGTTGATACGTGGCGAAGGCCACGCGGCACTCTGCAGGAGGGTAGAGCGTGTCGAATATCTTCTCTATCTGCTCCAGCCAGTCCTCGGCCTCAGACAGGCTCTCCTCTCCCTTGAAGGGTGGGGGCTTCTGTTTCCGGAACTGAGCAAATAGGTCATGGTGGAGCCGCAACATGGGTACAGGTACACCTCCCAGCAGGGAGGACTCATGCTCAGAAGTGTCTACTGGTGGTGAGGGTGGTGGAGGATCATCCCCTCCCTCCTCATCTCATCCAGCACTGCAGCGACTCCCCTGCCGCATAGAGGACTCTCCCTCGCCATCCTCAAGATGAGGTAGCTGAGGAGGAGGCTGTTGGAACTCCGCTCGAACGATGTCGCAGATCAGCTAGGCAAGGTCTTAAGCATGGATGCTCGGAAGGAGGGGTGGATCGACCCCTGCCCCAGACCTTACATGCCCACCTCTGCGGCTACGTCCATGGCCACGCCCACGGCTGTCTCCACGAACTCCGTGACGAGGCATCTCCTACACAGAGATGGAAGAGAAACAAACAGAGATTGTCAAAGATACAAGTTCAAAATATGAGTCAGACGTGTAATTCAAGAAGAACGTTGTGATGGCTATCCTAGCTACACACACATGTGTGGTTGCTTTCAATCCGTTGAGTTATCTCTCGGGACGACCTTGCTCTGATACTATCTTGTTACGACTCGATCCTAGCTCCCTATAGGACCCGAGATCGGCTTGTCTCGACTAATCCCAAGACCTAGTCATCCAATGAGAGACTATCCCAAACGTACGAAACAAGCCACAGACCACGCATGCAAGTAGCTAAGTGTTGGAAGTCGTAACATGCATTTTGATAGGAAAAGCGTCATAGTATAGTACGCAATACGATCAAACAAAAATATTTTCTAAAGATAACGAGACTTTGAGTCCTGGTCGTTCGTCTCTAGAAGGCATTTATTTTAATTCTAAATTCGATTTTTTATCATTCTACTTTGTTTAAAATCGCACGCCGGTTTCCAATCTTCGGATTAAGATTTTGCCACTTCTATTATGAACTCTGATTACATGCGCATGTGTCAAATAGATCACAAAGGTAAAAGTGTGAGTCTCGGCGCGCACAATTCTAGTGATGTAGTGGCTGTTTACCGAAAATGCATCTATAGTTAGATTTTCTATATTTTTCGAAAACGACATGCTTGTTGTGAAATATATAAGTGAGTGAAAAACAGGCAACTTGAATCACCCAGAAAAGATGGCACCCAATAAGCTCATGGTGATTTTAAACATAGAGATATATATATAAAAATGTATCTTTTATTCATTCATTCAGAGAAGTGTTTGCAACATGAAATGTAGAGGAAAGCTTGTACAGGAATGCTTGAAAATGTAAATCTAGCTAACAGAAAATGATTGTATACAAGAATCTACCGTGGGATTTTGCATGCATAATTGGGGGAGAATAAGGACTACACTACTAAGCAATAAAGAGAAGCAGTAAATGTAAAGAGCTAGCTACTAATCTATCAGAAAGTGAGGGCATTCGGCGGTGGGCTCCGATGGCCTTGGAGTGGTTGAGAAGAGAATGAGGGGCGGCCAATGGAGCTTATGCCGGCCCTTGGAGAGAGGTTGGAGGAGTGATCCAGCATCCTGGCGTGGAGATGGTGTCCTTCATGGTGGTGCCCAACTCGTGGAGGTGGAGTGGATGGAAGTGGCTAGCCTAAGTGGAGGTGGATGTGAATGGAGCCAAGCATGTACGGCCAAGAGTGGATGGGTGCAAATGGCCACCCCTTAGGTCTTTCTATAGACCTAAGGGAGTCTCTCTAGAGAAGTGTGGAACTCTCTAGAGAGAGTCAAAGAGTGGCCGGCCAAGAGAGAGAGAGGTGGTTTCTTAGATCCACCATTTGTGGATCTAATAATTGAATGCCTCTTGGTTGCTAAATTTGGCAACCAAGAGTTGGCGCCACTCCAAGAGAGTTCTAGAGAACTCTAGAGGAGTGTGTGTGTGTGTATGTGTGTGTGGTCGTGCCCTAGGTGTCTAAGAGGTCTAGGTTAGGTCCTAAGGGGTTTGGGTAGATGTATGCCTTGAATTAGGGTTGCAAACCCTAATTGCTAAGGGGAGATTGCAATTAAGCTTAACCTAAGTTTAATTGAATGAGTGTGAACCTAATTGAGAGTGAAGTAACTCAATTAGGTTGGGTTTAGGTCAATTGGACTCTCACTAAGTCCAATTGGACTTGTGTGGGTTGAGATCTGAGCTCAATTGGACTCAATGATTCCAATTGGCTTAGGTGATGGTAATTGACTTTGATATAAGTCAATTGGGTTTGGTGAGGACCTAATTAGGTCCTTAGGTAGGCCTAGAGGTGATGTACTAGGGTTAGGACACCTTAATTTAGGTTTCTATGGGGATGGGATTAGGTGTAGGGAGCTAGAGATCCAAGATCAAGGCTTGAATCTTAAAACAGGGACTGGAGACCAGTTCCAGACATCCAAAAACATGACCAGATGACTTATACTCAAAAATCAAAAGTCCAGACTTCAGTTCTGGACGTCCAATCTGAGTCAGGGGGAATTCTAGGTTCTGTTTTGGGTATTCTGCAGAAATTGGACGTCTGACAAAGTGCCTGGACGTCCAATAACACTGCAGAAGTGGGTTTGAGGTGTGCTAGAGTTGGCTAAGGGTTCTGGACGTCCTATAACTTATCTGGACATCCAGATAAGGGTTGGAACTAGGGTTTTGGGCCTTCCTAGGGTGCTGTGACCTAATTTAAGGGTGGCTAAGGCTTGGGGGAAGTCTCTAGGCTATCCTAGGGCTAGGATGGACCTAAGCTCTTCACATTTTACTGCTTTATTCCTACTTAATAGAATAGCAAACCTTGACTCCCTTACATCATTATTCCTACATCTAATCCAAGTCTTCTGCTCCAGCTCTGCTATAACACCCATTATTCCTGATCCAGCTTCAGATCTTGCTCCAGATCCAGCTCCATATTAGCTTATTGCTTGCAATCGACATAATGTACTAATCAGCACATTATAACGTTATTTTGTGCATAGCTAAAGTAAAGTAGTAAAGATGTAGATAATGCTTATGCATGCATGAATTTCCCTAACTTATGCTAAGTCCTAGCCTAATCTAGGTCAATTAAGACCTATGATTGCTGTGTAATCACTAAGCAATTTAAATAAAGCCAACATGGGAAATATAAATTAGATTTCAGAAATATACCGTGCCATAGGTAGAAAACATAGTCACTAGCCATCACAACTAAGGCAAAAAGGCATAACGATAATAGTTCTCAACATAAAACAGAAGTACTCACTAACAACAAAAGTAGCGGGAATGGAAAGGAACAAGTAGAACTATGGCTGGGTTTGATTGGGTCCAGCACTTTACATTCGGTGGTGTTGGTTGCTCGACTCCTTGACCTATACACAGTTGTATATGACAGTGGTCAGCTAACGTTAAGTAGAGTGGTATATATTAAAGTAATTATAGCATTTAAAAATAGTAAAGCAAAGTAATTTTGTGCATACATTTATCCGATTATCCAATCATACAGTTAATTTACTACTAAATGTTCATGAGCCATTTCTCTAACAAAGGTCCATAGTATCTCTTAATCTTTCTGTTTCCTAAGGTAACGATCTTGATTGCAGTTTTTCACGTGATGCAGGATGTACATGTGTCACTCTCCTAGCTAGGAGAGCACCCCGTGGTAGTCCTACACCTGATCTACCACCCTGAGGTCACAGTCGCGATGTAGTGGTGACTACGGCACACGAGATAAGTGCACGGGTAGCTATCCCGTAGTAGCACGTGGTCAGTCGTTTCCGTTAGCGGGTACGCCCAAACGTACAGCATAGAACAGAACAGAGGTCTCACCCATCAACAATCTGCGTACCCTCGCCCGACTATCTAGGTTTGCCTAGTGGGCCTCAACAGGGGTCGGTGTAGGGGGGCGAGTCCTAACCTCGGGCCCCATGGGGTGGCTAGCTCCCCGCCTACACAAAAGGAACAATAGCTCTCCTCGATACCACGTACACGAGTGCCAGCTCACTTCCATACCAAGGGATAGTTGCTCTCCTCGGTACCATGTACACGAGGGCCAGCTCACTTCCCTTACAAAGTCCGAACAACCACCCGTAAGCAACATTTTCCATCATTCCACAGATTTTTCACATCACGGTTATAGTTTTCTTTAAAATTCCCTGTAGGGTTCATGCATAGCTTTCTTTATTTCCATAGCATCCAAATATCTCCATTCATGTCATGCTTAATTAAACACATAGCAGGTAGCTCATGGTTTCACAATTCAACAATTATCTCACCAATCAATTATACAGGATCTAACGTGTATTTTAGTTTAATTCATGGTTCAATAATCATAACAGGCAGCTCATGATTTACCATATTCAGGAAACATCACAACAGAGTAAGCATGCATATTTCCTTATCTCAGCCCAAGGGTTCATTGCACATCCTAAGGGTTCAATCAACAGTTCTAATGTAACATGCACTTCAATTATGTAATTCACAAGGCATAGCAAAAACCACTCAACCAGGGTAACCGGGAGATGTGGGGGCACAAACGGCGAACCTCGCAGCCTCCCCTGGTTCCATGCACACCATGAATGGATGACCTACGAATGGTCAACACACACATTACTAACAATTCACATGAAAGGAATGTGCTCAAAATAATTAGAACCAAGCTCCATCACATTGGAAAATTTGACAGGAAGCCAACAGTACTTCGTTTGCGAAAAACCAACCTCGTTTGGGCCCTAAACCGGCCCAAACACACTTCCCGGTTCACTGAACCAGTCCAGGCAGGCTGGTCCAGTTGGATCGGCCGATTGATACTTGGAATATTCCAAACAGGTTAATATCATACATCTGGAACAACTTCCAGACATCTTAAACGACACCAGAATGCTCACCTTGCATTCTGTGCTGAAAACAGACGTTTAGAACACCGTACGGTCATCCAGGGGTCCGTCTAGACGTCTAGCAGTGCACTTGGACGCCTGGGACCGGTATCAGTCATCTGGAGAGACATTAAGACATCCTAAAGTGTTTGTGGAGCTGCGACTATGCCTCTTCCCAATAGTCCTACACATGCACAGTGACATGCAGTCACTCGCAAACAACGCGTACGAAAAATATAGGCGGACAGGACCTTACCATTTGAATTTGATTTATCGGACGTTTGGTGCTACCTCCGGATGTCTAGTCAGATGTATGTTAAGAGGTATAGACGTTTGATATGCGGAGAAAAATCTCCCTAGAGTTCTTCGTGAGCCTTCCTCTCCTCTCGGAAGACACCCACGCCCTATGCAGCTCACACATACCAAGGCACTCAGCCTTACGCATACTAGGTAGAGGAGAGCATACTGAAAATTGTGCATGATGTGCACACATCTGATTAACCTAAAATGTCTATTAATGCATGTTCTTAGTGTCACATTAGCATTATACATTGTAAATTGTGCATAACATGCATAATCATGCATTTAGGTCAAGTTGTATAAATTTTATAGTAATTGTCTCTGTTTTATGGCCAGGGATAGGACAACTTGTTAATCGGGGCCTTGGATCAAAGATCCAATCGTATAGATCTGATCAGAGCAACGATTGGAGTTCAACGACTCCAAGATCGCCCTGATCGGACATTCGTAGCACCAGATAGAGATCGAGTAACCCTAAAGATCAAGGGCCAAGATGGTGCCAATTCGCACTTCAGATGATAAATCTGACTACACATATGGGTTTGGATTGATGATCGCAGCCTAACAGCACGAAAATCGGTCCAATCTGACACCCGTGGCACCGTCTACAACACACAGAAGATGGATGGCCAAGATGGCGCCACGTGGTGCCATCCCAGCCGCCCAATCGGCCCCCAAGACCACCGTTGCATCTCCAAAGGGTTTCCAATGCATGATCTGGGCTATTGGATCTTGATCAACGACCGCAAGCACGTGCGCCTTAAATCCTCTGCGCGATAAAGTCGTCGCCGCAGCACAATGGTCGAGCGCGCTACGCAAGAGCACGAAGTGCGTTCAATTCCGCATCCACAGCGTGCGGGCGAATAATCGCGACTGTACGATCGGTAGCGAGCGGTGCGGATCAGCCAATAGTGCGTACGCGCGATCTGATGCATAGCGCGCACGCCCGATCACACGCGGGCGCACGGTGAAGGCACTAATGAAGGCGCTGGCAAGGAGCGTTTTAAGCTGTCCGATCTTGAGATTGGGCGGCTGAACATGTGCGAAAGTGGAAGGGCATTAGGGCATGGAAGAGGAGCGGGAGTGTGCAGCGCATGCACACGTCACCCACTACGGACCTTTAATGACGTTTAAGTCCGTCACTAAAGGTCCCATATTAATGTTTTTGAAATTAAAATGTCCAAAATGCCGCCACTTCTTACAACTATAAAAGAAGACCCCTACCCTAAGAATTCTTCATCCCTTCCTTCTCCTCTTTCCCTCTCCAAAGCTTAAGAGAAGCTTGTCCCACACCCGAGATGCTCCTCAAGAGCTAAAACTAAGTTTTCGCCTCCATTTTGGAAGTGGATCCCACGACGACGACGACGTGCTGCCTCATTCCCATTCTTCTGACTTCGTCCCCCTTCTTCCCTCCTCGTCCTTCATCTTCCAGGCGTCGCCTCTGTCTGACTCGTCCTCCAAGCATTCGTCAAGGAGGATAACTTCTCTCTCATTTCTTTTATCGCTTTCTAGAGTAGAATTTCCTACTTTCTAGTTATAAAAATTTTCCATTTTCTAGTGTAATCATTTCCCGCTTTCCTAGTTGTAAAACATTATTTAAATACGAAGTGATTGTTCTTGCTCTCTCTCTTTTATTGTTTATATTGATTCCATTGTGGTTATTTCACATTTTAAACAAAAATACAAAAAAATATAATTACAGATTTTGAGATCGACGTAGCCTCCCTGTGCTCAACCCGAAACTTCTTTACTGATTTTTCGATATAAATTTTATCTGTTGAACGGATTTCTTCACGACTTGAACTACAACGACGGATTTTCGAATCCAACTGCGAACGGGTAGTTTTCCGCCATCAACATTTTGGCGCCGTTGTCGGGGAGGCAATGATTTTTCGATCTTCTTTTCACATTTCGCGCACTTTACTATTTTCTAACTTGCTTTATCTCTTGTCTATTGTTTTGCAGATACCTCTATTAGGGAATTGTCAAGCGGTAGATCGGAGTAAAGTGCAATTGAAGACGACTGTAAGTGCTCCCCATTCTTCCCCCTCCATAGATTCCATTTCAACACATTAATTAAAACTCCAATTAACCTAGGTGTTTACATAAATCTTAGGATTAGTTTAGTTGCTTGGATTTCCACCCACATTCATTTTACCCTCGCATATAAAAAAAATCAAAAAGATATTTCTTGTGGGGTAATTCAACATTTACACAACATACACCTACATTCAAGGCACACAACCTAATTAATTTTCTTCTACTCAACCAGATTCTGATCTATGGAACTGGTACACAAAAATCAACATATAAAGGAGTAGAAATCAATCTAGGTCAATCGCTTTGTGTGCCTAATTCAGTGGTGCAAGTGTGGCCAATTGTTTGAGTTGTTTGGGCCGCATCACTCAACCTAAAATCAACTCACTAAGTTGCTTCCTCTTAGGGTTTTCAACTTAGGTCAATACTAGGCACTCCACTTTATTTTTTATTTCAAAAGGAAAGTGATCTTCACCCGTGCTTGAAAACCTGGTTTGCCTCAAACTTGATTGAATTAAACCTAATTCTAAACCCTAAAAGCTACTTAAGCAAGATTTGAACATTAAAATCTACTCATCACAAATAATCTTGCTTGAAAACCCTGGTTGTGCACACACTCACACATACTCAATTGATCATTAAGGGCACAACCCATTTTAAGGGCCCACCACATTCCATAAGCACTACAATCCCAGGCCTAAATAAAATCAAGTAGACGTTGGCCTTAAGGACTGATTCCCTCTTCGGGGTCCAGTCTGAGATTGTTTACGATTAACCTGCTTGTACTAATCAATCTGATGTCTAGCTAGGGGAGTAGTGTCAAACGACTGCGGCTGGGGGGTACACTAGGAACCGGAGGTGCAAGCCGAAGGAAGAACCTTCTCCCAAGTCCCTCCTTCTAACTGGTTGGATTGAGCAGACGCAAGTAGAGTAAATCATCTATAATCTTAAGATGAGTTCTGAGAGTCTGTAGATCCTTAGGCTACCCCACTTAAGGACAGACTTATTTTGTTGTGCTGCAGGGTTCTTATCCCCAGTCCTTCTGACCTTTCCTTAGTTTATGCTGGGAAGGAGGTCATTGAATCCCCGATTGGAAGGCCCACTAGAGTATTCTAGGAGGCATAGATTGAATTTTGGCCAAATTGATCCCATGGCTGATCAACAGCCTCCTTTGCCTCAGGATCCACAGGAGGTATTTCAAAGGCAGCTGGAACAAATGCAGAGAATGTAAGACACTCAGCCCTTGAAGGATTTTTATGATCCTTCAAATTATGGGAAACGTCCCGGTGTCCAGATTCCTGCCGGTGACGTAGAAATCAAGCCCCAGGTGTTAAGCTTGATCAAACATTTCCATGGGCTTGGCTCTGAAGACCCGTTTCAGCACTTGGAGGACTTGACCACTCTGGTCCAGACCACCAAGGCACGAAATGTGAATGAGGAGCAAATGATCATGAGGCTCTTTCCCCACTCTCTTAGGGATAAAGCCACTCATTGGTACAAGACTATAGGAAGGCCAATTGCAACTTGGAATGATTTGAAATCAGCCTTCTTGAAGAAATTCTTTCCTGTCGGACGTACTAATGCTTTGAGATGGGCAATTATTACCTTTACCCAGTGGTCGGGGGAGCAGTTTCATGTTGCCTAAAAGCGATTCCAGGACTTATTGCAGAGGTGTCCACACCACGAGGTGCCGAAATGGCAACTCATGCAGATCTTCTACCATGGGTTGACTGAGCAACTCAAAAATCACGTGGACGCTTCTTGCGGAGGCAATTTCCTTAACAAAGATGCAGATAGCGCATACGATTTGTTTGAGGAGATGAGTTAGAATTCGATCAATCATGCCTCCATGGATACTTTTAATCGGTCCCAGCAGCCCAGATCAAATGTTAATGAAGTCCACGACTCTCATCAATTCGATATGGAATTGATTTGTAATAAACTTGATAAGGTGGACTTGGTTGCTAAGAGAATAGAGGAGTGGATGGCTGCAAACTCAATGAACAACTCTCGATCCACTCAATCCCAGAATTTGGGATTCCATTCATCGTGAACTCCTTCTGGATGGGAGTTCGTGAATCAACTTGATGCGGCTCAACCTGTGAGTCAGCATTATTCGAAACCCCACGGGTTCCAAACTGGGGCCTTTGATCCCAGTTTCTTTGTTCCCTCCCTTTCTTTCTCTCCATCCTCACCCTATGAGGATGTCTATGCTGTACAGGAGAATGTTAGGTCCAACCCTTACTCCAATGCTTATAATCCGGGTTGGAGGAACCACCCTAACTTCTCCTGGAAAAACCCAGGGCAGCAGGCCCAATTTTGACCCAGCTACTATGCTCTGTAACGACCAATGGGTCAGGGTCATGTTTACACTCAACTGCCCCTGAATCAGGATAATCAGCCAGCTTGGAATGCTCGTCAACCCGTAAGGTAGAGATACAAGGATCTATGCTCCAGCTCATGCATCAAATGAAAACCTCGCTGCACAACTTGCAAAATGGGTTCATTGCTAATTCTCGTCAACCTGGATCTCTACTATCTCAACTCATACCCAACCCACGTAATATCTAGAATCTGGGAAATCAAGCCCATGGGTACGGGAATCAAAGGGACCCACACACACATGCTCAGGTGGTTGAGTAGGGTCCTTCCTCTTCTTCTTCCTCAAATCAAAGGTTTTTGGCTAATGAAGCCCCTTCAATCTTTCCTAACCCTCCCCAAGACCCAAACCTGTATGCATCTGCTAATTCTATTACTTTGAGGAGTGGTAAACAAACTCAGGATCCACAACCACACTGTTCTGATTTACCGAATCTTGAAGAGCCTGAGGAGAGAAAGGAGAACTCTAGAGAAGAAATCAAGGCTCAAGAATCTGATTCCGAAGATCTGACTCATGTTCCTTTTCCTGAGGCCTTGATTAGATCAAGGAAGAAAAAGTCTGTTGATAGTAATGAGGAGCTTCTGAATATTTTCAAGAATGTTGAGATCAATATCCCGCTCCTCAACGCTATCAAACATGTATCGGCTTACGCAAAATTTTTAAAGGATTTATGTACACAGAAGCATAAGTCGAGAGAATCTGTTCCGAAGAAGGTGGTACTCTCCAAGCAGGCTAGTTCTGTTATTTTTTACCACCTCCCTCAGAAAAAGAGAGATCCAGGTGCTCCTTTGATTTCTTGTGTCATCGGAGATTACACCTTTGATAGAGCACAACTGGATCTGGGTGCATCCATCAACCTAATTCCAACTTCTCTTTATGAGAAGTTCGGATTAGGTGAACTTTGGCCGACTTCAATAACGCTACAGTTAGCGGACCGTTCGGTCACAAATCCGCAAGGCGTTATTGAAGATGCTATTGTTAAGGTTAAGGATTTCTATCTTCCTCTAGATGTTTGGGGCATCGATTTCATGGGACCATTCCTCCCTTCATTTGGACACCAGTGCATTCTCATTGCTGTTGATTATGTGTCCAAGTGGATCGAGGCCATTCCCACCCGAACCAATGACCACAAGGTGGTCATCGATTTTGTCAAGAAGAACATCTTCAGCTGGTTCGGGATTCCGAGGGCCATCATCAGCGATGGTGGCACTCATTTCACTAATGCCCAATTTCGTAATTTGCTGGCAAAATACAGGGTTAATCACAGAATCTCCACACCTTACCATCCCTAGACAAATGGATAGGTCGAGATCTCCAATCGGGAGATCAAGAATATTCTATAGAAAATGGTTAGGCCTGATTGCAAAGACTGGACTCAAAAGCTTGAGGATGCTCTTTGGGCCTACCGTACAGCGTATAAAACGCCCATCGGCATGTCTCCGTTTCGTCTGGTGTATGGAAAGGCATGCCATTTACCCGAAGAAATTGAACATAAGGCATTCTGGGAAATCAAGCAATGTAATCTAGATCTGAGTTTAGCCGGGAAGACCAGGAAACTCCAACTATCTGAGTTGGAGGAGCTTAGAAATGATGCATATGAGAATGCCAAGATTTATAAGGCTGAGACCAAAGCTCTTCATGACCAATTGATTTCCCTCAAGAGCTTTGAGTCGAACCAGAAAGTCTGGCTCTTTGATTCTCGACTTAAGCTCTTTCCTGGCAAACTTAGGCCGAAATGGAATGACCCGTTCATTATCGAGCAGACATTTCTAAATGGGGCTATTCAGATCTCTAACCCGAAAATGGGTAATTCATTCAAAGTCAACGGTCACATCTGAAGCCTGTTATTGACCATACTATTCCAGAACCCGTCTTAGACACGGTTGCTCTAGCTATGTTGTGACTTCTTTGGTTGGACTACGCCTAGCTGACGGCATTAAACTCAGCAGTTGTACAGTCTGACTCAGAGCTGACCCAACCTTCATATTCAGGTGATATCTTCTGCATTCTACCCTTCCTTTCGTGTCTTTTATTCTTAATGCGGACATTGCATCACTAGGCATGGGGGGTGGATTCATTTCTGAATCAATTTGTCAGCTCTGTGGAATTCTTGTAAATTCTACTTATTTTCTTATATATACATAAAAAAAATTTGAATTAGGAAGGAATACTTGAACATTATGACCTTTCAATCTTAGGAAATATTACAGTAGGATCTGAACACTAAGACCCTTCAGGTCTTTGGGCAAAATCCGCGCTAGTATCCACTAAAATGTGGATTTGTTTATCGAGTCCTCGCCATCTTGAATTCTATTTTAATTTGATTAAATAAGTTTGGGTGATAAGTACACAACTTATCAACCAGCCCTCTGATTTGAGGGAACTTTAAGTCTAAGCATCTACACACTATTCGTCACTGACTCTTTGTTCAGTGGTCTTAATGGAAATTGGGTAGCTAATGAACCTTCTAGGGTGATATGGCTGGCAAGTTATCATGGGTAACAACCCATAGGTAGATCTGTCTAGAGCCTAGTCATAGAACCACTATCTTCTTGCTGCCTTTAGGTAAATCTTAGACCAGGGAAGCCACCTACTTAAAAAGAAAAAGAAAGTTCAAAAAGAAAAGAAAAGGAAAAAACCAAAAAGGAGAAAAGAAAGAAAAAGAAACAAAAGAAATAAGTCACACTTCCCCGCACGAGTATGGTTGGCAAGTTATCGGTGGTAATAGCTCATCGACCTGTTGTCCAGGTCCCAGCTCAAGAAATGCGCATAAAAATTCCTAAAACACTTAGGAAGAAGCGAATAAGTAGAATAAGCTGGGGAGATATACACTAGATTCACCCTTGTGTTGACCCCATAAAAAATAAAAAGTAGGGAGAAAGCTATCGGTCGTATAGATACACCTTTAGGCAGAACTCTTTTTTTTTAAGGTCACCTGAGGGTGTAGAAACCCAAAGTCTGCTCTGATTGCCGATCAACGAGTCTATCACATTCATAAAAAGATACTTAGAACTTAGGGTTTTCATTAAATCTTGGGTGGGTTGAGTGGCCGTAGAAAGCTACTCTGTAACCCTAAACTCAAAAATCCAAAAAATTAAAAGAGAAGAAAAAGAGAAAAAGAGATCTTCCTTTGAATAAGGCGAGGGTTTGAGGCAGTCTGCATTTTGGCAGATACCCGGGCATTATGTCTTTGAAAGTTTACGTCCTAAGTAAAAATTTTTTAATGTTGAAAATGACATATGCTCAAGTAATCCAACATTAATTCTTTTATAAATAGCATGTAGTTTTTGCTAGGGACTAGCAAAAAGTAGGCATGGGGGTGTGATGTGCATACATCTGATTAACCTAAAATGTCTATTAATACATGTTCTTAGTGTCACATTAGCATTATACATTGTAAATAGTGCATAACATGCATAATCATGCATTTAGGTCAAGTTGTATAAATTGTATAGTAATTGTCTCCTTTTTATGGCTAGGGATAGAGCAACTTATTAATCGGGGCCTCGGATCGAAGATCTAATCGTACGGATCTGATCAGGGCAACGATTGGAGTTTAATAACTCTAAGATCGCCCTGATCGGACATCCGTAGCACCAGATAGAGATTGAGGAACCCTAAAGATCAAGGGCCAAGATGGTGCCAATCCGCACTTTAGATGACAAATCCGACTGCACGGATGGGTTCGAATCGATGATCGCAGCCTAACAGTGTGAAAATCGATCCAATCTGACACCCGTGGCATCGTCTACAACACACAGAAGATGGATGGCCAAGATGGCACCACGTAGCACCATCCCAGCCACCCAATCGGCCCCCAAAACCACTACTGCATCTCCAAAGGGTTTGTAATGCGTGATCTAGGCCGTTGGATCTTGATCCAACAGTCGCAAGCACGAGAGATCCAACGGCTGCAAGCACGAGCTCCTTAAATTCTCTGCTCTACAAAGTTGTCATCGCAGCACAGCGGTCGAGTGCATTGCACGAGCGCGCGACGTGCGTTCGATTCTGCATCCGCAGCATGTGGGCAATTAATCACGATTGTGTGATTAGTAGCGAGCGGCGCGGATCAGCCAATAGCACCTACGCGCGATCTGACGCATAGCGTGCACGGACGAAGGTGGGTGCACAGTGAAGGCACGGACGAAGGTGCTGCCAAGGAGCGTTTTAAGCCGTCCGATCTTGAGATCGGACGGCTGATCGTACGTGAACATGGAAGGGCGTTAGGGTGCAGAAGAGGAGCGAGCGTGCGCAATGCATGCACACGTCGCCCACGACGGACCTTTAGTCACGTTTAAGTCCGTGACTAAAGGTCCCACATTAATGTTTTTGAAATTAAAATGTCCAAAATGCCCCCACTTCTTGCAACTATAAAAGGAGACCCCTACCTTACGAATTCTTCATCCCTTCCTTCTCCTCTCTCCCTCTCCAAAGCTTAAGAGAAGCTTGTCCCACACCTGGGATGCTCCTCAAGAGCTAAAACCAAGTTTTTGCCCCCGTTCCGGAAGTGGATCCCGCAACGATGGTGACATACTGCCTCGTTCCTGTTCTTCCGACTTCGTTCCCGTTCTTCCAACTTCGTCCCCCTTCTTCCCACCTCGTCCTCTATCTTCCAAGCGTCTCCTCTGTCCGACTCGTCCTCCAAGCATTCGTCGAGGAGGATAACTTCTCTCTCATTTCTTTTATCGCATTCTAGAGTAGAATTTCCTACTTTCTAGTTGTAACAATTTCCCATTTTCTAGTGTAATCATTTCCCTCTTTCCTAGTTGTAAAACATTATTTAAATACCAAGTGATTGTTCTTTCTCTCTCTCTTTTATTGTTATATCAATTCCATTGTGGTTATTTCACCTTTTAAAAAAAATACAAAAAAATATAATTGCGGATTTTGAGATCAACATAGCCTCCCTGTGTTCGACCCGGAACTTCTTTACAGATTTTTTGGTATAAATTTTATCTATTGAATGGATTTCTTCGCGACTTAAACTACAACGACGGGTTTTCAAATCCAACTGCGAACGCGTAGTTTTCCGCCACAACAATGCACAAGTCTCAAATAGGGCGTTACCTTAGATTTTGCATGGTATCAGATGTCCGGTGACAACTCTGGACGTCCGACCAGAGGTCTGTTGAACTCCCTAGACATCTGATTCTGTGGGAAAATGACTTTGCAAAATCGCTTGCGAGTCTTTTCTCTTCGCGAAAACAGCCCCCCTCACCAAAAGTTGTTGCAGCAATGATGCTCCCTCAGCTTCGGACGGATGCCCTCCCTTCAAGCTCCGTTATCAGCTTGCCCAGGCTCCTCATGCACTCAAGCTCCTGCAGTTGGGGCTCCTTGTGCGGCAGGGAGGACATGAAGAGGAAGGGGGAAGGGAGGGTGGTGGTGTACCACAGGGAGAAACTGGGAGAGGATGGATGGCTCAAAAACTGAGGTAAGGGGTTTAAATAGAGTAGAGGGTTAGGGTTTAGTGGTGTGAGGTTTCATGAGTGTGGGTGGGACTAGGGCATTTTGCAAGAAATGCCTCGCAAGGGTCTCATTTATCTGCAGACCCCCAAAATAAGAAATACAGGGGTTTACAAATTGCAGCAACCCCCCTAAATTCCAGAAGATGGCCCCACGACCTTGGGAAGGGTGATTTCAACATAACAAACTTAAAGGAAGTTTCATCCCCAAAACTTAAGTCAATCCAGGATGCAGGTATAACAATATGCACTTAACAAACTTAAAGAGGATCAAACTAGGTCAGAGATAACCTACCATAGGTGAGCCTTCTAGCTTGGAAACAAGCTTAAAGGCTTCACAAAATCAAGGATTTGGATTCGTGAATTCAAGGAGTTCGCATGAGCTCCATGAGGGGATTTTTAAGGTAGCAATAGGTCCAAATTGAAGAGGATCTCGTCACGAATCCTCCTTCGAATTTTGGAAGGGTTCCACTGTGAAATTAGGGAGAAAATCAAGATTGAAGGTCATCGGTGATGGGTTTAGGATTCTGAAGGTAGCAAGGACCTATTTGTGAAGAAAATGATGAAGTTAGGGGGTTTTTGCAAAAAATTCAAAAGTTGAGGTGCTTCTTGTAAGGAAAAGGTTAGAACAGGATTAAAATGCAAACTAGGCCGAGATGATCTCAGATTGGGCCCAAATTTTGATACAAACCTAATTTAGACCCAAGAAATCTAATTGTGAAGTCGAATTTTGGTTTTGACTAAGTTTGACTAAGGAATTTATGCAAAAAGCTAAATTAGGGCAATTATCTGTTTGAAACTTTGTTTTATGTCAAATTGGGTTCACATGGTAAATCAAGGATAATATAACTTAGAGAATATTTTTCTATGATTTTTAGAAGGTTAGATGAATTTTATCCTGGCCAGAACCTTAGTTTATTAAGTGGATCTGTTTCTAGGGTTTCAAATGTCATTAATTCTTGAAATGTGTGAAAACTCGTTTTGTTCCGCATGAGCCCACTTATTAGACATTAATGACCATTTGACCTTTAATAAACCCCTGAAATACCCCATGGTTATTCTGTATTTATGAAATATTGTTAATTTTGTAGAAATAACCTTGCAATCTTCTCTTCTTTTCAAAATAGGATAATGTGGTCTTAGGACCTTCTGATGGATATGTAGGAGCTTTTATCAACCTTATCATACCAAATTGAGCTAGTTATGGCTCATGATGGTGTTCCCATCATACCCCCATGCCTAGCTTTTGCTAGTCCCTTAACAAAATTCTATGGATGAGACCAGTTATCTAGGTCGGATGTAACTGTTAGGATGCCCTACTAAGCTGCATCTCTAGGAATTAGATCTTAATACCAACAGTAGGCCTAAAGGTACTCAAGTACTAGCCTAAATCTAGACCTGACTAGCTTTTTCCTCAGTCTGCTGCAAAGGTTTCTAAGGCCCGCAAGAACTATCTGAAGATTTGTTGGACCCAGCGGTTAAAGCACCTGTGCTTATAACATGGTTAGCCTAGGTTCAGTTTGCCAGTACAATTTTTTGTGAGAGAGATAGAAGAATACTTTCATTTTTGGAGAGCTTTCTCTCTCTTTTTCTTTTCATTATATTTTTCCTTAGATCCAACCTCGGATTGGCCCAAAACACATTCTGTATCAAATTCCTTGTCCCTACCATCAATCCTTGCAAGGTCCCTGGCAATTGATGCTTCGGGATAGCACCGCCCATGGCAACCCCCAGAACCCTATCTTTTGACACTTCAAGATAGTGCCGCCCATGGCGTTCTATAGCTAAATCCAGATTCTGGCAATCAACATTTCGTGATAATTCTACCCATGGAATCTGAACCAACACAAGTTGCTTACATGCCTCTGGTAGGATATTTAGATATCCTAGGAGACAAGCACCGAGAAGGTGATATGTTATTGCGAATCTTCGAGGGGAATTTCCTACCTCTCCACATCGGGAACTCATCCAAATCAACTTGTGTTTTCGAGTCTCTCCTAATCTAGATATTAGGATCATTTTCAAAACAGCATAAATTCTTTTTGGCATGATTTTATATTTATGCACACTAAATTAGACTGTGTGTGATTTAGGATGCTTAAGTTACTAAGTCCCGCAAACCAGAGGTTAGTTAATAGGGTCGAATAATTCCTAAGCCTTAGACCTAATACGTAAGCTTTGCATTTTCCTCAACCTCTTGAGGATTAATCCGGATCTTGACAAGTACTTGAGTGTTTAAATCTCAAACCTGATCCAAGAGGCCTGAGGTCGGTATTCGCCACTAATCCCTTGAGTTTTAGCCTTCCAGGTCTTAATTCATCATTCGATCCAACCTAAAAGGTAAGTAAGTTCCATATTATTTTGAAGGGACTCAATTTTTTTCTTTATCTTTTTTCTCCTTTCTGTCTTGTTCTTTTTTTTTTTTCAACCTCCATTTTTTTATATGAAATCCTTTTGTGATTTGATTTTCATAGCGTTTTGTACTTTAATACCCCCATGCCTACGATTTGCAATGTCCTCATTGTAAATTAGGTGGGTTCTAGCTCAGCTTGGATCGCACATTAAAATAGGGTCAAAGGGTGGGTGGATGGGTTGGGATGATTGTTACAAACGATTTCAAGCTCTGGTACGAATACCAAAGGTGGGATCGACTGTTCTAAGGGACGAACCCTAAAGTGTAATATAATTTCAGCAAAGAGATATGTCAAAAGGGTTTCAGATTTTTTCAAAAGAAGATGGGTTGCCTCCTATTAAGCGCTAAGTTTAATGCCATCAACTGGGCGCAATGAGCTCAGGGAGAATGGAGATCAAAAGATAACGCAGCCAAGTTCGTGTCAATGAGTTCGATGAACAGTTTGAGTCTCTGACCGTTCACGATAAATGGTTCAGAATCAAGGCTGAGTTCACTGATTTCGATGGCTCCATTTCCAAAAACATGTTGGACAAGAAGTGGTCCAATCCATTTTGATCTTAGTTTTCCTGGGAATAGTTTGAGTTTAGCATTAAAAAGTAGGACTTTCTGACCATGATGAAAAGTTTTTCTTGATATGTGCTTGTCATGAAAGGTTTTAACTCATTCTTTATAAATTCTCGAGTTCTTGTACACGTCATTGCGTAGTTCCTCAATGTCACTTATTTGTAATTGTCGGTTGGTTCCAACCTTTAAAAGATCTAGGTTACACTTTCGTACTGCCCAATAGGCTTTGTGCTTCATTTAGATGGGTAGGTGACATGTCTTCCCGTACACGAGTTTGAATGGAGACACACCTAATTGGGTTTTGTGGGTGGCACTATAGGCCACAAAGCTTCCGGAAGGTGGGCAAACCAATCTTTCCTATCAAGTTGAACAGTGACTTGAAGGATGTTCTTGATCTCCCTATTTGACAGTTCAGCCATTCCATTGGTTTGGGGGTGATAAGGAGTCGAGATTCGGTGCGACACCCCATACTTTGTCATCAGGGACCTGAATTGTGCATTCGTGAAATGGGTCCCTCCATCAGAGATAATCTTGTGTGGGACACTGAACCATGAGAAGATGTGTTGATGAATGAACTTGATTACCACTTTATGATCGTTGGTTCGGGTTAGAATGGCTTCAATCCATTTAGACATGTAGTCCATAGCGAGGAGAAAGTATTCGAAGTCGTCTGATTTGGGGAAGGGTCCCATGAAATCAATCCCTGTTATATTGAAGATTTCGCATACGAGAATCGGCTGTAAAGGCATCATATCACGGTGGCTCATGTTGCCCAAGGTCTGGCAACGAGTACATGCTTTACAGTAATCATGTGCATCTTTGAAGATTGTGGGCCAATAAAAGCCGCACTGGAGGATTTAGCTGCGATTTTATGTCCAGAGAAGTGTCCGCTGTAGGCCTGGTCATGGCAGAAGGATAAGATGTCCTGTAGTTTCACTTCTTGGATGCATCGTCTAATGATCTGATCAGCACCAATGCGGAAGAGGTACGGGTCTTGACAGATGTAGTACTTGGTATCGAAAAGTAATTTGTCTTTCTTGGCCTTCGTTCAATCAGACGAGATCTGATGAGATGCCAAGTAGTTCACCATATTTGCGTACCAGGGATGTCCCGTACCAATAGTCAGGTGGTGCTCATTTGGAAAATGTTCCGTGATCGGTCTGAAAGGGTCGATAACAGAAGAAGGAAGGCGGGACAAGTGAATAGCTACCACATTCTCTTTTCCCACCTTATCTCGAATCTTAAGGTCAAATTCTTGCAACAGTAAGAACTAGCGGATTAGTCGAGGTTTCGCATCCTTCTTTGCGTGTAAGTGCCTCACTGCAGTGTGATCCGAGTAGATGATGTCACCGGAACCCAAGAGACATGATCAAAATTTTTCCAAGCCAAATACTACAGCTAGCAGCTCTTTCTTAGTAACCATATAGTTACGCTGAGCCTCGTCGAGTGTCTTGCTAGCGTAGTAGATGACCACGGGTTTCCCGTTAATTTTCTGCCCAATCACTATACCTCCTGCATGGTCAGATGCATTGCACATGATCTAAAAAGGTTGAGACCAGTCAAAGGATTGCAAGATAGGTGCTTGGGTGACTCAATCACGTAGGCTTTCAAATGCATGAGTGTACTCATCGGTTATTTCTAAGGGGAAATCTTTTGACAAGAGATTAGTCAGGGGGCGTGTGATTTTCAAAAAATCTGGAATGACTCGACGGTAAAAATCGATGTGCCCCAGAAAAGATCTGATGTCCTTGACCGAGCTAGGCACAGGTAGTTTGGAAATCAAATTTACCTTAGCCCGGTCGACCTGGATGCCTTTTTCAGAGATAAGATATCCTAGGACTATACCCTCAGGAACCATGAAATGGCTCTTATCCCAGGAAAGAACCAGATTCATGTCAATACATTGCCTGAAAATTTGGACCAGATGAAGGAGGCAATCATCAAAAGATTCCCCAAATACCGAGAAGTCATCCATGAAGACTTCAAGGTACTCACCTACCATGTCAAAAAATATGGCTATCATGCACTGCTGAAAGGTGGCGAGTGCATTGCGTAGCCCAAAAGGCATCCTACGGAGCGCATACGTCCCGTATGGCTAGGTGAAGGTGGCTTTTTCCTGGTTCTCTGGATGAATTGCCACCTGATTATATCTGGAGTACCCATTCAAAAAATAAAAAAATGGATTTCTTGCTAGTTTCTCGAGAATCTAGTCAATAAAAGGCAATGGGAAATGGTCATTCTTCGTGGAGGCATTTAGTGTTCGGTAATCAATGCAGACTCTCTACAAGTTCGCAATGTAGGTTCGGATGATTTCTCCGGTTTCAGTCGTTATCAAAGTGAGCCTTGCCTTTTTAGGCACAACTTGGATTAGACTCACCCAACGATTATTAGAGATTAGGTAGATGATTCCAGCATCTAACCATTTAATGATCTCTTTCTTCACGTTATCCTGCAGGTTCAGATTCAGACATCTCTACATTTCACGGGATGGTCGTGAGCCCTCTTCAATGTAGATGCGGTATGTGCAATATGAAGGTCTGATACTAGTCAAGTCATCAAAAGTTCATCCAATGGCTCTCTGATGCTGCTAGAGGACGGAAATCAATCTTGTTTCCTGATCCAACGTATGTTAAGAATTGATGATCACAGGAAACATGCGATTTGAACCCAAAAAGATGTATTTTAAATGATCAGGGAGGGGTTTCAACTCCATAACAAGGTTGTCAGCAGCATCAGGTGGTTCAAGGTGGGGTTCAGGAGCAAAGACAGGAGCTGTAGGTATATCTAGGTCAAGTCTAAGCTTTTCTAATTGTGGGTTGTCATCTTCTTGTGGTTGAATGTCAAGAATCATCGGGTTTTCCTCTAAGAATTGGTCCTCAACCATAGACTCGATATCGTAGATCTGCTCAATAGCTCCACAATTGATTCCTTTTTAGGCCTTAAAGATATCAATCTTCAAAGTTTTGTCCCCAAACTTCAACTCAATCTGGCCCTCCTCGCAACTAATGTTGGCCCTAGCTGTGGCTAAGAATGGTCTCCCTAATATGATTGGTGTGTTTTTCAATTTCTCAGGAGCATCCATGTCTAATACGATAACATCCTCGAGAATTCCTTTAGGTGATTTGGTGGATTGATCTGCTAATTGCAAAGTCACCTTTGTTGGTTTGAGCTTAGATTTTTCAAGGTGGTCTAGTAGGGATGTGGGTATCAAATATATGGAAGCTCCTAGATCCAGTAAAGCTCGATCAAATTGTATATCATCGATTGTACAGGAGATCAGAGGGGTACTAGGGACTTTTGCCTTAGGCGGGAGTTTGCTCAAATTGATGGAGCTGACTTGCCTTGACAGTACGATCAGATTCCCGCCCTTGGTTCTCAACTTACGCTTAGGTGTACACACGTCTTTCAAAAATCTCGCGTAAGCTGGTCCATAGTGAATCACATCCATCAACAAGATGTTTATTTGGACCTACTCAAAGAGCTTGACCAGGTCTTCCTCGAGTGCCACGAGCTTGGGTTTCTTCTTTCCTTTAGTCAAGGCCTCTGGAAATGGAACCTCAATTGGTTCCTCTAAGATTGGCTCAAGCTCTTTATCTGGGATAAGAGTGTCCTGGATTACCAATCTAGGGTTATGATTTGCACTATCAGGCTAGTTGTGGCTAGGAAATGGTGGTTCCTGTGTTGCTTTGCCACTACAGGTGGTGACAGAATTCAATTTTTCCTGACTTTGGTTTAGGTTAGGCAAAATAGGTGTCTGCTTCTAAAACCCAGAATATGAAGTTGAAGCTTCCATCCCATTAGGAGATGGAACAAAAGGGCCTTGATAAACATAATGTGCTTGGCCTTGATTTGGGTTCACAACGCACTTCTGGTTTAGCACGTTATTTGGATTAGGAAGAGGCTAAGAAGGAAGCGCACCGGGCATGCGAGTATTTGCTAGCTGGGCCAATTGATTGCGGAGCTTAGTGATTTCTTCTTTGTGTTGTTTCTACATGTCAACCAAGGTCTGAAGAATCAGAGATGTCTGGTCCTCATTAGGTGGCCCAGATTGAAAATTTTGATTGGGCCTTGGTTGAGTGGGTTGATTGGGTCGTGGGTTTTTTGGTCGAGGTTGGAATTGAGGTCTTGGGTTTAGGTTATTTCCCGATCACGTGAAATTGGGATGATTATGCCATTCAAGGTTATAGGTGTTTGAGAAAGGATTGTTCTGGACGACGTGGAGGTCCTTACAAGTCTGAGGAACTCCAGAAAAATTAGGATATGAGGGTTCAGAGTTCTCCCAACTAGAGTAGGTTGGTCCAGAGTTTCCTCCAAGATCAAAATCATATGGGGTTGGATAGGCATCCATCCCTTGAGAGTGGTAAATGTTGTGTGCAGCCTCCCTACCTGAGGGCGGGTGCACATATGGACTTTGTGATGCAGTGGTGGTTCTGTGTAGATGTCGAGTTATGTTGTCAACCTTCTTATCAATAGTGGAGATCTTATCCAATTGATTGGCTAACAACTCCAGATTGACGGGTGTGGAAAGGCCTCAGGTCTCGTGTACCCCCCGATTGTTTGTTAATGCACGGGTGGCTATTGTTGATGTGCTCCTATCGTGTTTTAAAATTCATTCGTGTAGTAGTATAGTCGATAGAAGAGTGTTTACATTTAAATTTATAACTCAAATTAAAAGAGAAATCCGAAGTCGTTGTTGCAATGCTTTGTCAGGTTTTTTAAGTCAGTCGCATTGTAGTATAGGTGACCAAGTGTTGACAACAAATAAAAATTTATTATTCGAAAATCAAAGTATCCGAGGTCGAACACAGGGAGCAAATGGAATTTATTCACAAATCTCAATAATGTAATTGAACACTTAGAGTTACTCAAAACCTAATTCAGAATATAAATGCAAGAATTTAAGAGTCAATTGTAGCAAAAAATAGAGAAATTGGACGTCTAATCATGGAATCAGACGTCTTAAAAAGATATTTTCTCTTTAAGCTTTTATTTCCTTCTCTCTCTTCTTCTTCTTCTTTCTTTCTTTCTCTGATTTTCCTCTTTCCTTAGCTCTTTTTCTTCTATTCTTCTCAACCTTGCCTCTTCTACAGTGCTGCTCCATCCCTTGACTTCAGCCTTTGTTCTTCTTCCTTGGCTTCTGCCTTGATTTCCTTCAGCCTTAGCTCTCCTCTAACTTCTCTTATTTGTGGCTAAGTGTCAGCTTCACCTTGCCTCCTCTAACGTTCTCTTCTCTTTGGCCTTCCTTCTTCCTTTTGCAGCTAAGTTTGCTTAGCCTCGCTTCACTGTGCCTTAGCTTCAGCTGCACCTTCCTCCTCCTTCTTCTTCCTTGCACACACTGAATAGTAAAACCTAACCCTACCCTCCCTCGTCTCTCTCTCTCTCTATTTCTCTCTTCGATACGCTCTCTTAAAGCCGGGTAATCGGGTCGAGTGCGCACCCGAGTCCAGGTGCACCGGCGTGGGTGTGATATGCGAGGAGTGCTCGGATAGGTAACCGAGTCGGGTGCCAGGTCCACGGGGGAGTGTCGCAGATGAGGTGTGGCGAGTGAGGGTGAGGGACCTCACCCCTGTGTTCTCGAGGTAGACAGCATGAAACACAAATCCAATTTATCCTACGCGCTGCGCTCTTGCATTCACGAGGTGGGCCTAAATGTCCCACCCACTTCTGCGCTCGTGCCGCAGGAACTCCTTCTTCAATTGCTACTACTAGGTTGCTTGACAAACCAATTGCTTGGTTGTATGAGTTCGCGCACTCATCTGCTTCCTCTGGGACTCTGACGCTTGGAGCGCGTAGCCTGGGATGAAGCTCGCGACCTTCTTGCTGTGTGCTTCAATGGCAGCAAGTGGTGAGATCTGACTGTTGACGCGGTCTCGATCGTGTTTTAATAATTAGTTATGTTGTAGTATAGGTGATAAAGCGTTGTCAACAAATAAAAGTTTATTACTCGAAAACCTAAGTATCCGAGGTCAAACACAGGGAGCAATTGGAATTTATTACTAATCTCAAGAATGTAATTGAACACTTAATTACTCAAAACTTAATTCAAAATATATAAATGCATGAGTTTGAAAAGTTATTGTGGCAAAAAGAAAGAATTTGGACGTCTGATCATGGGATCAGACGTCTTAAAAATATATTTTCTCCTCTCTTGTTCTTCTTCTTCTGACTTCTAATTTTTCCTGTGCTTCTTCTTTCTTCTTTGCAGTTGCCTTGCTTCTTTCTTCTTATTTTCTTCTGCAGGTCTTCTTCTCTTTGGCTCTACTTTCTCTTCTTCTTCCTTGGTTCTATTTCCCTTACTTTCAGCTTCTCTTCTTCTTTTACTTGTCTTTACCTTTCTTTATTTCTTCTTTCTTCTTCAGTTCCTCTTCTCTTTTTCCTTCGCCTCTTCCTTTCCTTCTCTTTTTCCTCTACGAAGGCTTACTTCCTTCTGCTTCTCCTTAGCAGCTAAGTGTCAACTTCGCTGCTCCCTTCTGCTTTCCCTGCACAAACCATAGAGGAGCAAAACCTATCCCTCTACCCACACCCGCGACTCTCTCTCTCTCTCTGTATATCACTCTTTAGCACGCTCTCCCAGAGCCGGGTAAACGGGTCGGATCGCGTGCCCGGGTCCAGGCGCACCGGTGTGAGGGTGGTGCGCGAGGAGTGCTTAGGATGGTGTCGGGTTGGGTCGCTAGATCCGTGTGGTGAACTCACGGATGAGGCAGTGAGAATAGGTGAGGGACCTCACCCCATATGCATTCGGAGGCAACAAACCAATAACACAAAATCAATATAAATCACTCCAGCGCTTCACAGCTCACCGAGGTGGGACTATTGTTCCACCTCTATTTCGCGCGCACCCGCAGGAGTCCATTCTCCAATTGCCACAGCTACAGGCTTCGCTATGCCACTCTCTGGAATAGATGTCTTCGCAATGCCTCCCTGAGTTAGCTGCACCTGGAGCCCTGAAGCATTGCAGCCTGGAGCAAGCAAGAAGCTTCCTCGATTCACCGCTAATGGCGGCCGGGGAGTGAAACCTGTCTGACACAAAAAGAGCCTTGCAGCTTAATCAGACCACAGGAGCACCTTCGCCGTGTCACGGCGAAGGTGAGGAGCTAGGTGGCAGGCCGCGGGGTGACCTAGGCATGAGTGCCTAGGTCGCTCTGTGGCCGGACGGATGGGTGTGATCGGGAGGCTGTTGTGGTGGTGTAGAGGGATTGTGGATGAGTGGAGGGTACTTAGTGAGGTGAGGCGGAGGTTATGTGATGGTCAGCGAGACGTGTGGGGCTGTGGAGTGATGGGAGCATCTCGCCGGAGGGTGGCCGGAGATGAAGAAGATGGTGGTGAACAGCGGCAGTCGAGGGGCGTTTGGTGAAATAAGATGAGGGAAATGAAAGGGGGGATAGAGAAGAACAGTTTTAACTTAACTAAAGGGACGAAGGGGACAAGAAGGCGGCTGGCAGTACCTGGTGTCGTCGGAGAAGAAAGTGTCGAGTGGAGGAAGACGGTGGCAACGATGGGGCTAGGGCAGCTCGCGCGAGTGTTGCGCGACGCGGAGGAGGATGAGGAAGACAGCTCTGCCACTGGTTTTTTGGCAGAGCGACGAGGAAGAGGAGGGGGTCTCACCGGAGCTCGCTCGACCCCTTGGCCGGAGAAGAAGAGGAATTTGAGGTGGAATCCCGACCAAGTCGAGCTGAGGAGGTGCAGCCGAAGTTGGGGGTTAATTTATAGGTGTTGACCGAGCTTCTGGTGAGTGGAGGGCAAGCCTTCTGCCACCGACGTATCACCGGAGATGGAAGGTAGTTAGATACCCAAATCTCTCGTGCGTTCGCACGAGAGATTGGGTGCAAATCAGGGATTAGGATTGATTTCAGATGGAAGGGAATTCAGAGAATCTCCCTTCCAATTCTGGGAGGAGATCTCTGAAGGATCTGAGAGTATCCCCCCTGCCTTCCTTGCCGGAGAAGGATTCTTCTCCAATAATGGTGGAGGGACCTGATTGTAAGATTGGCGAGGAAGCTAGGGGGTTTATATGATGGGTTTCAAAAGATAAGGGTCGAAATGTAATTGGGTGTACCAAATTGCAAAGTAGGTCAAGATGACCTTCCCTTAGGTCCAAATTTTGGTAAAAACCTAATTTGGACCTAAGGAATCAAATGGTGAAGTTGGATTTTAGGTTTGACCATGTTTGACTGGACATTTTGCATAAAAACCCAAATTAGGTCAATTGATGAGCTAGGACCCTAATCTTGGTCAAACTAGGTTCCAAAGGCCAAATTGAATTTTCTAACCCCTAGGGGATATTTTTCCATGAATTTTAGAGGGTTTAATTAATTTTTATCCTTACCGAAACCTTGTTGAATTAAGCGGGTCTATTTTAGGGTTACTAGATGTCATTTAATTCCTGGATTGCATGTGAACCCATTTCTGATTGAATCAACTCACTTTTTATCTTATTCAGACTATTTGACCTATGTTTTGTCTCTAAGAAGTCCCGTTTATGTACTGCAATGGTAAAATTACAGTTTTAACCTTTATTTCATGTTTTCTTCTCAAAACACTTATTCCTTTAATTAAGCCCTCTTCTAAGTTATGTAGGAGCTTTTATTCTCTTTATTAGGTCAAAATGAGCTAGTTATGGCTCATGATGAGGCTCTCATCACTGACACACACAAACACGGCCTTGCGGCCCCATTAAAACACATGGGAAACTTCTTCGTGTCAAGGCGAAGGTGGGATGGTAGGTGGTAGGCCGCGGGGTGGCCTAGGCGTGTGTGCCTAGGTCACCCTGTAGCCATGCTTATGGGTTAGGTAGGGGGGCGTTTATGGAGGTGTGGGCGATCGATGGAAGGGTGGATGATGATCAGTGGACTGTGGCGGAGGTAGTGAGGTATTTAGCGAGGCGTGTGGAGGTGTGGAGCAGTGGAAGCGCCTCGCCGGTGGGTGGCCGGAGATGGAGAAGATGGCGGTGGACAGTGGCTGCGAGGGGTCGAAAGGGAAAATAGAGAGAGGGGAATTGAAGAGGGGATGGAGAGGAGTAAGTCTAATCTAACTAAGTGGACGAAGGGAGAGAGGAGGTGGCTGGCCGTTCCTTCTGCCGCTAGAGAAGAAGACGTCCAGTGGAGGGAGACGGCGACGACGACGGGGCTAGAGATGCTCGCGCAGGTGTTGTGCGATGTGGAGGAAGATGGTGAGGGAAGCTCTGCCACTGGTATTGTGGCAGAGCGACGAGAAAGAGGAGGGAGGCTCATCAGAGCTCGCTGGACTTCTTGATCGGAGGAGAAGAAGATGAAATTGGGGTGGGTCTCTGGCCAAGTCGAGCTAAAGAGATGCAGCCAGAGATGGTGGTGCTTTTATAGTCGCTAGCAGGGACTCTTATGCTTGGAAGACAAGCTTCCAAGCACAAGAGACCTCGTTGGAGAGATTAGGACCACGCTCAGATGGAAGGGAATTCCTCAGAGAATCTCCCTTCCAAATCTGGGAGATCTCTGAGGAATCAGAGAGTACTCCCCCTCCATTCCTCGCCGGAGTAGGATTTCTCCCCATTAATGATGGAGGGACCTATTTGTAGGAGTGGTGAGAAAGTTATGGGTCTGTGCACTGGTTTTCAAAAGATAGGGGCCAAAATGTAATTGGGTGTATTATTTTGTAAAGTAGGTCAAGATGACCTCCCCTTAGGTCCAAATTTTGGTATAAACCTAATTCAGACCTAAGGAATCCAATGGTGAAGTTGGATTTTAGGTTTAACCATGTTTGCCTAGACATTTTGCACATCAGTCATCTCTGGGAGCAAACTTAATACGTGGATACCACTATCTAATTATCTACACATGATCTTGACGAATTTGCATAGAAGGATTGGCAAACAAACTTAGATCTTTCACTTGATTTTATGAATAAAGATTTGACATACAACGGGTATTTAAAGCTAAATTAATCAAGTGTCAAGAAGATTAAACACCAAATAGTTATCACCATAATATTTACGCAATATATAGCAATAAAAATCACTTCAGAGACAATTCTTAAATCAATTTAAAGATGATTATAACTTAGTCCTTTGTTGTTGCAATTCAGTCCCTGAAAGTTTACATTTTGGTCCCTGTGAACTTGCATTTTGGTCCTTGCAAACCTTTTTTTTCTTATGGATGGGTCCCCACCTTCTTCTTCCTCTTCTTCTTTCTCTTTGCACTTAGCAGCAGACGGCGTGGAGCCTCAACGTTGGATCGATGAACTGGTTGAAGCTCTTCGGGGCACGGTAAAGCTTGCTAGAGGTCACAGCATGATCCTTGTGGCAACGGGAAGCTTCTCGTGAAGCTTCAGGACGTGGAGCTAGGAGAGACGACCGATGTGTGGCCGGTGAAGGTGGCGGCAATGGGTGGTTCTGGCGAGGAGCGGATCACATCGAAGCTCACTTCAAAGGGGTTGGGAAGTTCTGCCGTAATGCCATGAAGGTGAAGATCACCTTGATTTGGTGAGAGGATGGTTGGAGTGACCGGGCGGAGGCGACGAATGCAGTGAAGAGGGGTAGTGTTTGGTGGAGGTCGTGGATGGTCGATCCCTTCGATTAAGGGAGGGCTTTTGCTCCTCTCATCGAGGCGGTGCTTGTAGGGTGATCGTTGGGCAGAGGGGTAAGGCATGCTTGCCGAAGTTGGCACCGGCGATGGCCGGACCTTGGCCGTGCGTGGGGAAGGAGATGGAGTGGAGTGGTGTTTTAAGGTCGAAACCTATGTCTAAAAAGTATAACCTATACTACGGAGGAAGAGGAAGAAGGGAGAGTACCTAGGAGGATGAGGAGAGATCAGGGAGGTGGCTGGCATGGTCGCCGAACTTGGAGAAGGAGGAGACGAGGATGAGTTGGGGTCGAGGAAGGGATGGAGGAGCCGTGTCCTTTGATGGGGAGCACGGCGAAGAAGAAAGGAAGGCGGTCGCACCCTTCTTTGACGGCGAGGATCGGTGGATCGAGGGGTAGAAGAAGGTCCCAAGGTCCTTCAATGGCGGCATGCAAGGGAGGTGGAAGAAAGGTGTTGCACCCGCTATTTCCAAACGACATCCAACTGTGTGAGGTGGGGAAGGTTTATAGCTTGTTGGTGCACGAGGAAAGGGCCAGAGGTTGCGGGAACGATTTGGCAGAGTTGTGTGGCCGGAAGGGTCGGAGGGGAAGGTGGAGAAGGTGCTAACAGGGGTATTTTTGCAAAGAAATTGAAAGTTGAGGGGGCATTTGTAAGGAAATCAGGAATTAAGGACCAAAATGCAATGTTGACTAAGATGAAGTTCAAATGAACCCAAATTTTTATGGTAGCCTAATTTTGACATAAGGAAGTTGATGGTGACTTCAATTTTTTTTTTTTATGTCGTTTGCATAGTCAATTTACGTTTAGACCCAAATTATACCAAATACCCGTCTATGGTTCAGTTGTAGGTCAAAATGAGTTCCTATCGTCAAATTGACTATGACAAACCTTATAAAATATTTTTAATTGATTTTTACAAGGTTTATATTAAAATTATTTTCATATAAACTATTTTAATTGAAGTGGGGTTGAAATTAGGGTTTTTGATTAGAATTAAACATCAATTTGAATGGTAATCCTAAATTGCTCAATGCCAACCCATTTTTGAGATATTTAAGCTCAATTGACCTTTAATTAATCATAAGTTCACCCTCCAGCTCTTCTGCATTCATAAATCTTCGTGAAAATTGTGGAATTAAACCCTTTTTCTATTAATTCCTCCCTCTTCAGTCCTGAATGAGTTATACCCTTTTAATATGTTAATTAAGTGAATTTAACCTTAAAACATATCCAAATTAAGTTAGTTATAGAGAATTATGGTGATGCCATCAGTCGTCCGTTCGTACACACCCATTGACTCATTATTCAGGGAGTTCTCGCACATATTCTCGAGAATCCCCCAAATTGTGTCTTCATGCTGACCCATGATGCTGCCACCACAGGTTACATTGACAAATAGCTTGATGTCGTCACGTAGCTCGTGGTAAAAGGATTGGACTTGTTCCCACTTTGGCACTCTGTGATGGGGGCATTTTCTCATGAGATCCAGAAAATGATCCCATGCCTCATGTAGATATTCTCCTACTCCTTGCGAGAAGTGTGTGATTTGATGCCGCATAGCATTAGACCGACCAATGGGATATAATTTCTGCAAGAAAGCGGTATGAAGTTCTTCCCATGTGTTGATCTGGTGAGGGTATGTTTGAAACCAATTGGTGGCTTTGTCAGGTAGAGAGAAGAAGATTTGCAAGAGTAGGCCATCTCAATGCTGCATGTCTACCCTGAATGTGTGGGCTAGATGCTTCAGATTTTTGATGTGCTAGAAAGGATCCTCGAAGTTCAAGACATGAAATTTCAAGGTCATGTGAAGCATACTAGGCTTGAGCTCTACCTCGGGTCCTCCCACGGGAATGTGGATTCGGGGTTCAATCTCACTGCAAAGGGACTGTAGTGATCTCGCATTTGAGGACACGGCGGTGGGTTGATGTAGGCATTGATTTGATCTCTAAAGTCATAGAATTGTTGTGGTTCAAAGTTAGGTTGTTCTTCTTGATGATCCATGGTTGTGGCTGGAGATTCAAGTTCAGAGGTGGAGGAGTTGGAAGAGATATTGATGTGATTGGGTAGTTGCACAAACAAAGAAGTCGAGGCTTGGCCTCGACGAGAGTGGAAAGCTAGTGGAGGCCTCAAGGGTGGTCTTAAGGACCTCCTTCCAAACATACACCGATTGAGTAGATGAGCGACAGAAGGTGTGATGGACCCAATCAAGACACCCAAATATCTTTGGATGACTATAGAGATTCGAGGCGGATGATACCTCTAGATCACAAAGTCGTCCACCTGTGAAATACTTGGGCAGCCAGGAAGGGAGAGTCCCGCAAAGACCCCTACACGGTAGAGCGTTCCCATAAGTTATAGGTTTCCCCCACCCGACCTTCCTTGTCATTGCGGATCCAGGGAGACCAGAATGGATAACTTGACCTCTTAAGTCTACTAATTTTAAGTTAAGATGAGGTGCTTTAGGATTCTACTTGAACTTTAATATGTATTTGTGAGTGGTGACCTAATTTGAAGATTTGTTGATCCCACAAGAAGGTAGGTCAATGTCACGACCCGGTCCTAAATCCCTACAGGATCTGAGACTGGCTCGCTTCCGTTAATCCCAAGACCCAGTCGTCCAACAAGAAATAATCAAGTAACATTTATCAAACCACAATCACACAAGTACAGTAGCTAAGCATAAAAAGAAATTTTCAACAGGGGAAAAAGGAACCGTAATATTATGTTATAATATGGCCATCACAACAAAACGAGTACATGTAGCAGAAGTCAAAGCTATAGAAACTCACTATCAACCAGTAGAACTAAAGCTAGGCTCGACTAGGCCCATCGTCCTCAGCAGCCGGTGGCTCGGGCTGCTCAAATTCCTGACCTGTACAAAATTTATTTAACTAGAGTCAGCTAACGCTGAGTAGAGTGGTGGCTAAGAAGTAACATGCATTTAACAAGTAGTTAACATAAAATTTTCCATTTTTATAATTATATTATACATGTGGGTACGTAGAGATCTCTAATTAGGATTTATTAATTAATCCTCTTGTTCCCTATAGGAACGATTTTGCTTGCAGCTTCTCGTAATATAGGATGCCCATATGGCACTCTCTTGGCCGGGGGAGTCCCACCGTGGTAGTCCTATACTCGATGTACCACCCCGAGGTTACGGTTGTGACGTAGCGATGACTATGGCACATGTGTTAAGCGCGCGGGTAGCTACCTCGCACTGGCACGTGGTCAGTCGTTTTTGCTAGCAGGTACGCCTCAAGGTACAGTGCGGAATAGTATAGGGCCTTGCCCTCTCAGAATAGAATAGGGGTCTTGCCCCTCAGGGGTCTCGCCTCTCCTCTGTCTGCGTGCCCTCGTCTGACTACCCCGATTTTCCCAATGGAATGAAGAGAGTCGGTGTAGGGTGGCCATACCTAGCCCCAAACCCCCTGAGGCAGATGCTCCCCCCTACACTAAGTAGCTCACCTCGATACAACGTACACGAGGGCTAGTAAGAGTCGTCGTAGAGTGGCCAAACCCACCCTGGGTCCCAACCTAAGGGCGGCAAGCTCCCCTCTACACTACAAGGGATAGTAGCTCTCTTCGGTACCGCATACACGAAGGTCAGCTTACCTCCCTTAAAAGCTGCCCATAGGCGGCAAATTCCCAGAACCATCCAGTTCTCTGTGGTATGGTGTTCTTGTTTGCATTCCACGTGGGGTTCGTACAGGAGTTTCTTTTTCACATCCGGGTTGGAATATACGGAACAAACGGTTCAATTTCCATTTTATCTCAGTAGGCGTCATTTTAGATAAAAACATGCAACTTTTGATTACCCAATCATTCACATGCAGTTTCTTCTAACCCTAGTGTTCATGCCAAGACCTAGGGTTCAAGAATTTATTTTCGAGTATACATTTATTCCTTCCTAGGGTTCATCTCAAGTCCTAGGATTACTTACTTGCATGTATTAAATTAGAGATTTAAGGTTGTAACCACTCTACCTGGGTAACCGGGTGGAATGGGGGCTCGTACAGTGGGTCCCGACGTCTCCACAGGTCCCGTACACCCGACAGACTGGAGACCTAAAACATGGATTGATGGGCCAAAAGGTTCAAAAGGATATAAATAAGGTATCATTATACAGAGAAACTCATACGGAAAACAGAGACGGTTCGTTTGCGGAAAAGCGGTAATAATAGGGCCTTACACGGCCCAAAAATACGCTGTCAGATGGAAATCAAATGTTGGGAAAGGTCCCAGACGTCTTAAAATAGTTTTCAGGGATACCTCTCTTGGTGTTCCGCTATTAGACGTCTGGAACTCAAAGCCAACGTCCAAGGACTCCCTCAGTCGTTTGGAGGTGCTCCTGGACGTGTGAAACTGTCTTGGCTACGCTCTCACCTTCTGACACATGCACGTACGCTGTCAGGACTTGTCAAAGAGAAAAAGTACGGAAAGTAGATCTCTACCAGACGTCTTGCTCTACCTTCGGACGTCTGGTAAGACGTCTGGGTGTCTCTCCGGTCGTCTGATTCCACTGAAAAATGACTTCCGCAAAATCGCTCTGGTTCCCCTTGCCTGCAGGTGCTGCAGTAGAATGGTGCTGCACCCTCTGCTCTTGTGCTTCCTCTCGCTCATGCTCTCCGCTCTTCACTTGCTCTCGCCCTCGCTCTGCTCTCGGCTACGGGGTGGGCAATGAAGAGGAGGGGGAGAGATTTATAAAGTGAGAGGAGGTGAAGGGGCGAGATGGAGAAGCATGGCGCGGAGTGGGGTCATAGGAGGAGGTGTGGTGAGGCGCGGTGAGGGAGGAAGTATGGCGTACGTACGTTCCACACTAAAAAGCATTTCCAGATGTCTGGTGAACATCCCAAATGTCCGGACAGACGTCTGGTGAACATTCCAGACGTCTTAAATGACCAAAGGGTGGTGGGTCTTTTCAATATAACAAACTTAAAGGAAGTTTCTTCCCCGAAACTTGAACTGACTTGGGTGCAAAAAAAAAAAAATATAACGTAACAGTGTATAACAAACTTAAAGAGGACTGAAGTAGGTCTGAAGAGTCATACCTTCGAAAAGTTTCGAGTACTGCTCTCACATCGCTGACTCAGGCTCCCAAGTTGCCTCCTCGTACCGCTGGCTTCTCCACAGGACTTTCACTAGGGGTACTTCCTTCCGCCTCAACCTCCGAATGGCTTGGTCTAGTATCTGTACCGGTCTCTCGGGGTAGGTTAGGTCATCTCCTACTTCGATGCTCTCGTGACTAAGGACATGGTTGGGGTCGGCGATGTATCTTCTGAGGTTGGACACATGAAATACGTCGTGCACTCCAGAAAGCTGGGGAGGAAGGGCAAGCCGGTAAGCGACGGGTCCTACCCGCTCTAAGACCTCAAAGGGTCCCACATATCTCGGTGCAAGCTTCCCTCTCATCCCAAATTGCTGCAAGCCTTTCATCGGTGAAACAAGGAGGAAAGCATGATCTCCAACCTCAAATTGCCTGCTCCGGACAGTACGCAGTCATCGATGGATCTGCTCGATCACCTCCTGACTCTGGCGTATTAGACAGGGGTCGACCTCCCACTTGGTCCCCACCTCTACCCAACTCAAGGGAGTCGTACACTTTCTTCCGTACAGACCTTCATATAGTGCCATGCCGATGCTCGAGTGGTAACTGTTGTTGTATGCAAATTCTGCCAAAGGCAAATGCTCCTCCCAGGAGCCTCTCCAGTCCAGTACTCAAGCGCGCAGAAGGTCCTCAAGGGTATGAATGGTGCGCTCCGACTATCTGTCTATCTGGGGATGATATGCTATACTGAACTTTAGACAAGTCCCCAAGGCTCGCTGAAATTCTGCCCAGAACTGGGAAGTGAAACAAGTGTCCCTGTCTGAAATAATTTCACGGGGAACCCCGTGAAAGCATACTATGTCTCTGATGTATCTCTCTGCCAACTATGCTGGTCCATGAGTGACTCAGATTGGCAGAAACCATGCCGTCTTTGTTAATCTATCCACAACCACCCAGACTGCATCGTGCCCTCTCTGTGTCACAGGTAACCCCACTACCAGATCCCAAGTGACACTTTCCCACTTCCATTTTGGAATGGGAAGTGACTGCAATGGCCCTGCGGACCTTTGATGCTCGGCCTTCACCTGCTGGTATATTAGACACTGCTGGATGAAAAGGTCAACATCCCGCTTCATGCCTCTTCACCAAAAATCACGTCATAGGTTGTGATACATTTTTGTGTTCCTGGGATGTACGGTAAATCTGGATCCATGAGCCTCAGTCAAGAGCTCCCTCAACAGCTCCTCATCTCTAGGAATGCACAAGCGTCCCCTCATACGCAGAACTTCGTCAGTGAAAGAGAATTCTTCTGGGTTCTTGGCCAATACTCAGTCTCGCTATGCCCATAGATATGGGTCCTTCATTTGTTCAACCATGATGTGATCCACCAGCTCTGGTCGTGTCTGCCTCGCAACTGTCACTGCCCCGCAATACCCTTGTGACTCCTGGAGTCGCCAGCTGCTCAACTCCTCCATGAGCCTCCAACTTTGTGCTTGTAAGCAAGTTAAGTGGGTGGGCGCCTTTCGGCTCAAGGAGTCAGCTACGACATTGGCCTTTCCTGGGTGGTAGGAGATGCTGCAATCGTAGTCCTTCAGGAGTTCCATCCAGCATCTCTGCCTCATGTTGAGCTCCTTCTGATCAAACAGATATTTGAGGCTCTTATGGTCAGTAAAAATCTCGAACGTCTCTCCGTACAAATAGTGCCTCCAGGTCTTTAATGCTAGGACGACTGCTGCTAGTTCTAAGTCGTGGGTGGGGTAGTTATGCTCGTGGGGCTTCAGTTGCTCGAAGCATATGCGACAACATGACCTCGCTGCATAAGCACACCCCCTAGTCCCTGCAACGAGGCGTCTGTGTAGATGACGAATCCGCCACCGCTGTCAGGGATGGTGAGTACAGGAGCTGAGGTCAACCTCTCTTTCAGCTTCTGAAAGCAAGACTCACACTCGTCTATCCAGGCGAAGGGTATGTCCTTCCGAGTCAAATGAGTCATAGGACGGGCAATCTACGAGAACCCTTGGATAAATGTCTGTAATAACCAGCCAGCCCCAGAAAACTGCGTATCTCTGTCGCCGAACGCGGTCTCTCCCACCTGAGTATTGCCTCTACCTTGGCTGGATTCACAACTAAACCGTCCTCTGAGATCACATGGCCTAGGAAGGTGACTTGTCTCAACCGGAATTCGCATTTGCTGTATTTGGCATACAACCTGTGCCGTCTCAAGGTATCCAAGACCATGTGAAGGTGTTGCTTATGCTGCGTCTGGTCTCGTGAATAAATGAGCACGTCATCAATGAAAACCACCATGAATTGATCCAGATACGGCTGGAAGACGTGGTTCATCAAGTCCATGAAAGTTGTGGGGGCATTGGTCAATCCAAACAGCATGACCAAGAACTCGTAGTGGTCGTACCGTGTATGAAAGGTTGTCTTGGAGACGTCGGTTACCCTAATCCTCAGCTGATGGTATCCTGACCTCAGATCTATCTTTGAAAATACTGTAGCATCCCTCAGCTGGTCGAAGAGGTCGTCTATGCGTGGTAACGGGTACTTGTTCTTGATGGTGACCCGGTTCAGCTGTCTGTAGTTGATGCACAGTCGAAGGGTACCATCCTTCTTTCTCACAAACAGGACGGGGGCTCTCTACAGGGAGGCACTGGGCCTTATGAAGCCCTTCTCTAGCAGGTCCTGTAGCTGTGTCTTGAGATCTTGCAGCTCGAGCGGGGCCATTCGGTACGGTGCTGAAGAAATGGGGCCTGTCCTCGGTATCAGTGAGATCTCGAACTAGATCTCGCGCTTAGGTGGCAGTCTTGGCAATTCCTTTGGAAAGATGTTGGGGTACTCACAGACCACCGGAATACTCTGTATACTATCCACGGGGCCGGGTTTTGCTAGGACGCAAGCAAGGAAGCCCTCGCACCCTTGACTCAGTAGCTTCGCTGCCCGAAGTGCAGAGATGCATCTGAATCCTCCATCTATAGGCTGGCCGTGGAACTCGAAGGGAGGCAGCCGTGGTATGGAGAAAACAATCTTCCTCCCAAAACAATCTACAAGGGCGTGGTATGTGGCCAACCAGTCCATCCCCAAGATTACACCGAAGTCATCCATCGGGATCATGATCAGGTCTACCGGGAGACTATGTCCCCCTATCATGACCTCACAGTCAGTGAGAACCTCCTCGGCAATAAATACCTGCCCACCTGGTCCTCTAATCAGGAAGGGCTCCTCTAAAAAGCACACTGCTCACTCCCATGCAAACAGTGAAACTCGTAGAAACAGACGAATGTGTGGCTCCAGAATCAAAAAGAGTGTAGACGAGTTTGCCGGAGATAGTAACCATACCTACCACTACGGAGCCCAGAGCTCTAGCATCTCCGTGAGTTAGAGCGTTAACACGCCCTTCAGTCCTTGGTATAGAAGAAACAACCGTGCTCTAGGTTGGGCGGGAGGCAGCGGGTCGGTACCCTCCTTGTGACTGTTGCCCTCCTCCTGGGGTCTTGTATCCGCGGCTGCTAGATCGGCCTCCAGTGCTCAGTGCTGGGAGCGTCGGCTACGTTCCAGTCCTAGTTGGATAATTCCTCCATATGTTACCCGGTTGGCCACACTGATAGCAGAGGGGTACGCGACCTCCCTCTATCTGTTGTCCCTCCTGGTGATTGGGCAGGGGTCTGCTGCAGTCGGCTGATCCCTGTCAAGGACCCCCATAGGTCCTTGGTGAACCCACAGAACAAGATGGTTCCCCTGTTGGTGTCTGGTGCCTCCTCTCCCGGTGGCCCTATGAGTGCTCCTACGGGAAGGGCCTCTTCCGTCCTCCTCCATCAATATCTTGTGTGGACAGGTTGGTCTCCTCGTAGGTTATGGCAGCCTCGGCTACGTGGGAGAAGGTAGGCAGCTTCAGGGGCTTTACGTACCCCCAGATGGTGGGTTGGAGACCCTCGGTGAATCTCCACAGGCGCTCCTCGGTGGATGCGGCTGTCGGGGCAAAATGTGATAGCTCCAGAAAATGCGTACGGTACGCGCTAACTGTCATTGCCCCTTGGCGGAGAGTGTGGAACTCCCGCCTCCTCTGATCCTGCCAAGTCTATGGGAAGTATTGCTCACAGAAGAGTGCCACAAACCGGTCCCACGTCTGCTCTCCCTCCTCCTGTCCTCTGACCTCCGTCCACTTCCTATGGGCTGCACTATCCAGCTGATACGTGGCGAAGGCCACGCAGCATTCTGCAGGAGGACAGAGGGTGTCAAAGATCTTCTCCATTTGTTCTAGCCAATCTTCTACCTCAGACGGGTTTTCCTCCCCCTTGAAAGAGGGGGGCTTCAGCTTCCTGAATTGGCTGAAAACCTCATGGTGTAGCCATAGCGGAGGAAGGGGTGCACCTCCAAGCAGGGAGGACTCGTGCCCCGAAGTGTCTGAAGGGGGCGGTAGAGGATCACCCCCTCCCCCTCCAGCTTGTCCAGCACCGTGGCGGCTTGCCTGCCCCATGGAGGACTCCCCCTCCGCATCCTCAGGAAGGGAAGGCTGAGGAGGAGGATGATGGAGCTCCTCCTGTATAAGACTCCGAATCAATTGGGCGAGGTCTGAGGCCTGGATGCCCAGAGGAAGAGGTGGAGCGGCTCTATCTTCGGCCAACTCTTGTCCTCCCCTACGACCACATCCTCGGCCACGACCACATCCATGGCCTGCCTCAATAGCTCCCTGGCGAGGCATTTCCTACTCAGAGATCGAGGAGGAACGAGATTATTGGTGCCTGTTTGACCAAAGAGGAGACGTGAGACTCGGATACAATAACCAAGAGAAAATGTTGTGATGGCTATCTTAGTTACATGTACAAGTGTGGTGTTTTCCGGACTACTTGGTTCATTTCTCGGGACGACCTTGCTCTGATACCATCTTGTCATGACCCGGTCCTAAATCCCTACAAGATCTGAGACCGGCTCACCTTGGTTAATCCCAAGACCCAGTCGTCCAACAAGAAATAACCAAGTAACATTTATCAAACCACAATCACACAAGTACAGTAGCTAAGCGGAAAGAAATTTTCAACAGGGGAAAAAGGAACCGTAATATTATGTTATAATACGGCCATCACAAAAAAACCAGTACATGTAACAGAAGACAAAGCTATAGAAACTCACTATCAACCAGTAGAACTAAAGCTAGGCTCGACTAGGCCCAGTGTCCTCAGCAGCCGGTGGCTTGGGCTGCTCAAATCCCTGACCTGTACAGAATTTATTTAACTAGAGTCAGCTAACGCTGAGTAGAGTGGTGGCTAAGAAGTAACATGCATTTAACAAGTAGTTATCATAAAATTTTCCATTTTTACAATTATATTATACATGTGGGTACGTAGAGATCTCTAATTAGGATTTGTTAATTAATCTTCTTGTTCCCTATAAGAACAATTTTGCTTGTAGCTTCTCGTGATATAGGATGCCCACATGGCACTCTCTTGGCCGGGGGAGTCCCACCGTGGTAGTCCTATACTCGATCTACCACCTCGAGGTCACGGTCGTGACGTAGTGGTGACTACGGCACACGTGATAAGCGTATGGGTAGCTACCCCGCACTAGCACACGGTCAGTCATTTCCGCTAGCGGGTACGCCTCAACGTACAATGCGGAACAGTATAGGGCCTTACCCTCTAAGAATAGAACAGGAGTCTTGCCCCTCAGGGGTCTCGCCCCTCCTCAGTCCGAGTACCCTCGTCCGACTATCCCAGTTTGCCCAATGGGCTGAAGAGAGTTGGTGTAGGGTGGCCAAACCTAGCACCGGGCCCCATGGGGCGGATAGCTCCCCCCTACACTAAGTAGCTCACCTCGGTACCACGTACACGAGGGCCAGTAAGAGTCGTCGTAGAGTGGCCAAACCCACCCTGGGTCCCAACCCAAGGGCTGCAAGCTCCCCTCTACACTACAAGGGATAGTTACTCTCTTCGGTACCACGTACACGAAGGTCAGCTTACCTCCCTTAAAAGCTGCCCATAGGCGGCAAATTCCCAGAACCATCCGGTTCTCCGTGGTACAGTGTTCTTGTTTGCATTCCCCGTGGGGTTCGTACAGGAGTTTATTTTTCACATCTGGGTTGGAATGTACGGAACAAACAGTTCAATTTCCATTTTAGCTCAGTAGGGGTCCATTTTAGATAAAAACAGGCAGCTTTTGATTACCCAATCATTCGCATGTAGTTTCTTCTAACCCTAGTGTTCATGCCAAGACATAGGGTTCAAGAATTTATTTTCGAGTATACGTTTATTCCTTTCTAGGGTTCATCTCAAGTCCTAGGATTACTTACTTGCATGTATTAAATTAGAGATTTAAGGTTGTAACCACTCTACCTGGGTAACTGGGTGGAATGGGGGCTCGTACAGTGGCTCCCGACGTCTCCACAGGTCCCATACACCCGACGGACTGGAGACCTAAAACATGGATTGATGGGCCAAAAGGTTCAGAAGGATATAAACAAGGTATCATTATACAGAGAAACTCGTACGGAAAATAGAGATGGTTCGTTTGCGGAAAAGCGGTAATAATAGGGCCTTGCACGGCCCAAAAATAGGCTGTCAAACGGAAATCAGACGTTTCGGAAAGGTCCCAGACGTCTTAAAATAGTTTTTAGGGATACCTCTCTCGGTGTTCCACTATCAGACATCTGTAACTCAAAGCCGACGTCCAAGGACTCCGTCAGTCATCTGGAGGTGCTCCTAGATGTGTGAAACTGTCTCGGCTATGCTCTCACCTTCTGACACATACACATACACTGTCAAGACTTGTCAAAGAGAAAAAGTACGGAAAGTAGATCTTTACCAGATGCCTTGCTCTACCTTCGGACGTCCGATAAGACTCTAGGTGTCTCTCCGATCGTCTGATTCCACAGAAAAATGACTTCCGCGGAACCGCTCTGGTTCCCCTTGCCTATAGGTGCTGTAGTAGAACGACGCTGCACCCTCCGCTCTCGTGCTTCCTCTCGCTCAGGCTCTCCACTCTTCACTCGCTCTCGCCCTCGCTCTGCTCTCAGCTACGGGATGGGCAACGAAGAGGAGGGGGAGAGATTTATAAAGGGAGAGGAGGTGAGGGGGCAAGATGGTGAAGCATGGCGTAGAGTGGCATCGCAGGAGGAGGTGTGGTGAGGTGCGGTGAGGGAGGAAGTATGGCGTACGTACGTTCCGCGCTGAAAAGTATTTCCAGACGTCTGGTGAACATCCCAGATGTCCAGACAGATGTCTGGTGAACATCCCAGACGTCTTAAATGACCAAAGGGTGGTGGGTCATTTCAGTCAACTTCACCTATTTTGTCCCTGAGATTATTAGGTCCCAATTTTAGGATTCAAGTGGATAATAAGGGCTTGATTTTAGGGCTTGCTTGATTAGGTGAACTCAACCAAGGCTTAGGAAACACACAATTTGGGAAAGTTGATTCTTCTTTAAGCAAATGTGATCCTTAGTCCTATAATAGAAATCTTAATTTGGCTCTAATTGGTCCAATCAATTTCATCCAAATTTGGCACCTAGGGCTCAAACAAGAAGGTGAGTAGCCCTAGATGTCTTAAATCCTTAATAGGTGTAGAAATTAGGTTTGAGATTTTTCTAAGTATGAAGTACAAGTTGCTCCTAATTGATTTCTTCCCTTCTTAGCTTTTCTTAGAATCAGGGGTTTAAGAAAAGGAGATACGATTACCTGCCCTTGGAGCGTTTGATGTGCGACTGATCATCCTCCAATGAATCCCTACACAGATCACAGCCAAAGAGATAAAGCAAGTTAGTACTAGATCAGAAATTATAATCAGAGAGATCAAATTGCGCATTGCTCCCCGGCAATGGTGCAAAAATGTTTTCATGCTAAATCAGGGTTTTAGAATCACTTCATTGCAATATAGCTGATATAGCGCACGAACAAATACAATTTATAACTTGAATTCAAAAGAGTATCTGAGGTCGAACACAGGAGCAAGTATAGCAATTAATCTCAAAGATCACAATAGTAAGAAGAAATATGAGTAATTATAACAAGAATAATCAACAATGATATATGAGAAAACTTAAGTCTGAAAGTGCAAAAAGATTAGAGTAAAATGGTGATTTGAATCACCAAATTACTCTTTAAGTTTTACAAGCACACTTAATATGTGAACATTTAATTTCAACCACAGTATCAATTCCTTCAGAATATCATACGACAGAGTAGGTGCTCAGACGCCTTAACCAGTAGAGGCAAAGGCCTATCTTCTTCTCTTCAAACCTCTATAGAGAGACTCAGCAGCCATTTACAACAGAGACAAAGGCCTCTTCTGAATTCTTCTAAGTGTTAGAGAGTTAGAGCGTGAGGCAAAACCCCCCCTTTCTCTCTCAATTTTTTCTCTTCTTTCTCTCAAAGACCCAACCGTAGTCAGGTAAACGGATCCAGAATCAGGTGCAGGCCTACAGGTGTGATCGCAAGAGAGTAGTGGGGCTAGTCAAGTATGCGGGTGAGGGTGCGTATGGAAGGACTCGACCCCTCGTGTACTGGGCGAGGAGTCGGGTTCAAAAAAATAACTTATGCGATGCTTCCCGCTCCTAATCCCATGATGTGGGACTATCTGTCCCTGTTCTTCGTGTGAGGTAGTAGCAGGAGGTGAAGTTCTTGATTGCAGTTGACGGAGAGGGCAACTCCTTCGATTGGAGACTTGGGAATGCTCCTAGATGAATTCTGCATGACCTAGAGGTGGAACCTAGAGTGGATGTGGCTGGAGGATTGAAAACAAAGTTGGAGGAGTCATGGTGGCGGAACTCTAGTGGACTACTTGAAAACACAAGAATAGCCTCACGACCAAGTCAAATACGCTCAGAAGTTTCGTGCAAGTTCGGCGAAGGTGATGGTGGCGGTGGCGTGCTATGAAGGTCGGCGTAAGTGGCTGGCGAAGGCAAAATGTGAAGGCGAAGGTGGTTGTGTTCGGTGGAGGAATAGGGCAATCAATCCCCTCATTTTCTTCAGGGGTTTTGCTTGTGTGGATGTAGCGGAGCTTTTGGGATCAATGGCAGGTGGCTTGGAGTAGAGAGGGCGCGTGAGCTCATCAGAGGTATGCTAGCGAGGTGGAAGATGAACTCGGAGCAGGTGCGACAATGGTTAGAGTCGAGGTTTGGAGATGTGGTTATGATCAAAAGAGGTCGAGGAGTTGATGGAGATAGCTAGCGGATGAAGGAGGATAGTGGAGACGCCTGTTGTGGTATGGCTGACGCTGGAGAAGGAAGGTGCTCCGGGAGAGGGAACAAGGACGAAGAGGGGGTTGGAGAGCTCCTCACTGGCATTGCAAGGTGTGGAATGAAATGGGGAAGAAGAACCGATCTATTATTATACGTGGCGGTCGACAAATTGAACGAAGGAAGGTGGTCGCTGGAGACGAGTCGGAGCTGGCCGGAGGTAGGGGAAAGGAAGATGTTTATGGCCCAAAAACTCTCTAAGGAGGTGAGGAAGGACTTGGGCAGCTTTCATAGGCCATAGGCGAGCCTTCTAGCCTGGAAACAAGCTTGAAGGCTTCGCAAAATTAGGGATTGAGAGCCACGAATTCAAGGAGTTCGTATGAGCTCCATGAGGGGATTTGGAAGGTAGGAGTAGGTCCAAATTGAAGAGGATCTCGTCGCAAATCCTCCCAATTTTGGATGAGTTCCGTTGTGAAATCAGGGAGAAAGTCAAGATTGAAGGTCGCCGGTGATGGGTTTAGGATTCTGAAGGTGGCGAGAACCTATTTGTGAAGAGGACGATGAAGTTATGGGGCTTTTGCAAAAAGTTCAAAAGTTGAGGGGCTTCTTGTAAGGAAAAGAGTTAGAATAGGATTAAAATGCAAACTAGGTCGAGCCCAAATTTTGGTACAAACCTATGTTGGACCCAAGGAATCTAATGGTGAAGTCAGATTTTGGTTTTGACCAAGTTTGACTAGGTAATTTATTCAAAAATCCAAATTAGGGCAATTATCTGTCTAAGACTCTGTTTTAGGTTAAATTGGGTTCAGATGGTCAAATCAAGGATACCAAAACTTAGGGAATATTTTTCTATGATTTCTAGAAGGTTTAGATGAATTTTATCCTAACCAGAACCTCAATTAATTAAGCGGGTCAGTTTCTAGGGTTTCGGATGTCCATTAATTTTTGAAATGCGTGAAAACCCATTTGATTCTGCATGAACCCACTTATTAGACATTAATGGTCATTTGACTTTTAATAAACCCTTGAAATACTTCATGGTTATTCTGTATTTATGAAATGTTGTTGATTTTGCAAAAATAACCTTGTAATCTTCTCTTCTTTTCAAAATAGGATAATGTGCCCTTCGGACCTTTTGATGGATATGTAGGAGCTTTTATTAACCTTATCATATCAAATTGAGCTAGTTATGGCTCATGATGGTGTTCCCATCAGATTTGAATCAAAGATAACCTGTGTGTTGTGTTAGAACATATTGTACAAGCCTTCCTGTACCTTTAATTGATTGAAATTCAGTTAGGATTGCTTGTAATCATATTTTAAATTTATTTTGTCAGCTCTTTCATTTGTGCTTATCTGTCCAAATTGAAAATATTAATGAAATCTGAAATAAAATTTTGGTTTAACTACCCATACACCTTTCATGTAGTGTGCTGAATGTTTTAAGAAGCTTTAACACCCTTCCCAACCACTCAAACCTCTTTTAGTGCCTTAGGTTTCCCTTGGAAACACCCTTTGATGGCCTAAAATTGGTGACTTTGTAAATAAATAAAAATTATATAAAAATTTCAAAAAAAAGAGTCATCTTAGTCAAGATTAGGAATATTTTTAGGTATGTACCAAATTTCAAGTCATTCTGAACCCTCAGCTTAGTAGAATATACTAGCCGACGATTCAGTATACCTTCAAACTTAATAAAAGAACTAAACATCAAAATTATAAAAAACAACTCGCTATCTCTCATCTCTTTCTTTCACTCTCATCCCTGATCTCTACTATACCTATAAAACCCATAAAAAATAGAGAAACCCTAAAAAATCCTAAAAATACTATGTATATTATGTACATATTTGTACATAGTAATTAAACCTAAGCTATAAGTAAATATTATATAATATGTATATTATGTATATAAATAACTTATATATGTATTCTATGTATGAAATTAAGTATTTAGAGTAACTTAATGTATATATAATCTTATTATATTATTTTATATTAATTTATATAACTTAATTGTATAATAACTAAGTAAATCTACAAACATATTTAAATGTACATATCTATACCTAATAGTATACATATGTATTTATAGATGTATTATTAATAATATTATACCTGTAATATAATTTAATTATATATTTACAATAAATAATTATGTTATTAAGTTAAATAGGTAATTTATTAACTTAAAATAAAATAAATTAGTAATTTAAGTTAATACTGAGATAACTTATAGTGTATACTTGTACTATATTATAGTAAGTATTTCAAATAATTTAAATTATATTTATACAGTATTATTGTATTTATATTTTATTTATATGTATAACGAACTAAAACATGTATTTAAATCTATATAAATTAAAATAAAGCTTCTAAAATATAATAAAAATCTATAATAAATAATTTGTAATGTATATTAATACTGTACTAAGTCAATTTGACAATTAATTAACTAATTTATAGTGTAATTAGCAAATTAAACTTTAATTTAACTTGTATAAATGGTAAATTTTACCTAATTTAATTATATAATAAACTAACTTATTTTTGTAAAGTAACTGCATAATTATGTAGCCCTATGTAAGGGCTTTACAATCCCATAATATAATTTTAATTAATATTAAATTATGGCCCTCAAATTGAGGGCCAAAATCACCTAATTAGGACAGCATAGAGCGTAACAAAGCGGATAGCAACGCTCAACTTGGTGCCCCTCTAGTGCCATATCGCAAGCTTTAGAATGCCCATAGCACTAAAAAATGTTTTGTGCTTAGGGCCCTTCAGTCGTCATGGTGTCGGGCACCCACATACCTATACATCTCTCCTTTCTCTTGATCTGAATATGGCATGAATATTTGGTGTGCTATGCCTGGGCTGGGGACCGTGCACTGTGCGTGGGCTTGTGTGGGCCCAATAACAAGCATTAAATCGGAAATAATACACCTAATAAAAACTAGGGTGGCCCTAGTAGAGGTCTGGTCCCACCTAGTAATGGGTGCTGCGTATCTATCGAAAAGGCCGCCCGCCCACTAAACCAAATTTTGAACCGGTTGAGAAGAGAAGAACTGGACTGAGCCGGCCGAGAGAAGAGAGCAAAGTTGAAAAGAAGCTAAGTGTTAGAGACTCTTTCCTCCTGTGCCTTGGGTGTGTTGTGCATATGTGTGTGTTGTGTGTGTGAGTAGTGTGTGTGTATATATGTATGTGTCTGTAATATGTATATATATATATATAAGTATATAGTATATAAAGTATGTGTATATAAATAATATAATATAATATAAATAAATAAGTATATTGTAATAGTATAAATATACGTGTAGTATGTGCAGTGTAAGCTATTTGAGCTCTAATATGTGTATATATAACACTAGAGCTTTAGTGACAGATTCATCTATCACTGTAGATAGGTATATATGTCAGTAAAGATAAGTATTTTACCTTATGTAATGTATATAATTTTAGTAAAATTTTAGCGACACTTATATATGTTACTGTACATATTTTATATGTTACTATAGATATTAATATGTTATAATAATTTAGTGTAGTAAGTATTACTAACTATTTTTATACCTATACTTAAGTATTAACTATATTAATTGTAAATAATTAACAGAGTAGTTATACATAATTTTTGATGCTTGTTGTGTACATTTGTTTCCAAGCATTGTAATGTGTTTTAATTCATTCTTTTGTATATAATTAACCAAATTCTTTCATTCATTGGTTCTTTCATCCATTTCTGTAAATAAAATCAATATTTTTGGAATAAAAGAATGTTTTTGGACTTAAAGAGTGATGCATTTCAACAACGGCCTCCCAGTGAATAACTTGGAATAAACCAGTAAAAATTAAGTATATAAATAAAATTGACACAACATCGGTTTGTATTTGTGACATATATTACAACAATGACATTTTTAAAACCCTTTTTAGTACGAACCAGCTGTCGTGCATCATATTTTTTGCACTGTTGCCGGGAATAAAAACCTGTTAATAGTGCTTTCTTATGATGGTTGATGAGTTGTGCATCAATCACTCCTAAGCCTCATGAATCTGTTCTCCTAAGTTTTGGGTGAATGTTGTGATAGCATGCCTCAAGGCATTGGTGTGGCCTACAGGAAAATACATCTTTAGGAACTCATGTTCCAAAGAAGCCCAGGTCTCTATTGGTGTAGTTAGTGCAAGTGTTCTAAACCAAAAGGTGGCCTTGTCCTCAAGTGAAAAGGAGAACATTTTCATCAATAAAGTGTGCTGCTCATGGCCCTGCGGACCGAAGGTTTGGGCAAGATTTTTCAGCTCTTCTAAATGTTGAAATGGGTCCTCAAAAGCAAGACCATGGAAGTGAGGGATAAGTGCAATAAGGTTCGGCTTCAGTTCAGAAGCACAACCCCCAGCGGGATAGCGTACCACAGGCATAGGTTGTACAACTGCAGAATTATAGTAATCCCGTAGTTGAGGTCTACAAGGTTGAGGTGTCTGGGGAGCTTGAGGATGGGGGTTTGGGTTTGCTAAAAGATTAACAGCATGAGTAAGCTGTTGCACCTGTTGGGTAAGGATGTTCATTTGAAGTTGTGTTTCAAATATGTGTTGAAAGCTAGGTTGTGGACCCCTCTCCGGTTGAGGTTGGTTGGGAAAGTTAGGATAGGGAGGAGGTTGGAACCTATGAACTTGTGGTGGTGGTTTTGGAGGATATGCAAAACGATGTGGAGGAAGTTCTTCGAAATCCTCAAATTATGCAGAGTCATGGTCATCATCCAGATGAACGGAATGGTGAATGGGAGTTTGAGGCCTAAGAGGTGCAGGATTTGATGTGGAAGGCATCTAAGTAGAAGTAGAAGCTTGGGCATCGGCACCCAAGGGAGGTCCTAGCTCAGGGTTTTGGGATCTCCTACCCTCCATTGAGTCGATTTCTAAAAAATACTTTTCTAAATCAGTCACAACTCAAGAAAGGAAAGCAATCTCAATTAATCAATCTCAACAAAAGACCAATCAAATCAATCAAGCGAGAAAATTCGATTTTTTCCTAAGGTCTGCTACACGAAAATAGTAGTATGCAAACAACTGTTTCAATATAATTGTACGCTTCCTACAGAAGACCTACCGAGATGCAGACCTCTAAAATCCACCTGGAACCTGGATAAGATCGGCGTGCGAATCCAAACCTTGTGGCTGCTCAAGTTAATGAGATAGAAACCCGTGTATTTGTAAACTTTTGTAATCGTGTAGTGTGTACACGATAAGCAATCAATAGAATGGCGGTAAAAAGCTTAGTCAGAGTTTCAAACAATTTTTATGTCTCTTTTTGAATTTAATTTGAGTATTTAAAGATGTATTCTATGCAACTGGTCTTGCTTTTTCATCTTTTCAAACAAGTGATGGTCTTTTTAGTTTAGTCAAATGCAAAGGATGACAGGAGCACAAAAGGGATAGAAATGCATACCTGACTCCAGTAATTCTTCAATATGCAATTTTACTGAATTTAAATCTAGTAGAAAAAATGCAACCTAAGTATGGATGCCTAGTAGATGCTGCTGCTAGATAAGGGATGTAATATTTTTGGCATCTTTGATTTTATAATTTTTTTTGGATTTTTGAATTCAACAAACAAAATCAAATCTAAAAAGAAAATCGATATGAAAAAATCAAGTAGATGAGAGAGAGATAAAGAAAGAGAGTGACGTCAAAAAATGTTATGATAATTCATTCATTGTAGCTAGTGTCGAGTACGAGTTCAAACACGAGGAGGTAGAAATTGGATCACTTAATCGCTTAATGTCACAAGATATTCCATTTCGTTGGCTTGCTTAAAGAAAAGAGAGAGGGAGAGAGTTGGGTTAGAAATCCGATGTAGATAAAAGATCACTAAGTACGCATGAAATGAGAACATGATGAAGCATAAGATGGGCGAAGTAGAAAATCACTTGGAAAGAATAAGATAAAACAATCACTTCTTTAGATTATGTATCCAATGTACTGCAAATATAAGCAAGAAAAACTAGACGAATGCTTGACAAATAGCAATTATAAGCTAAAGGAGAACTAGCGATCAAAGACAAAAACAAGGGTCAGCAAGGCAGCCATGGCGGTGGATGGGCTTCCGTTGGCGGCTTAACGACTCCAAGGCCAGCTTCTGAGCTCTAGAGGGTGGTGGGATCGTGCTTGCTAAATGATGCTGAGAGATGCCCATGCATGAAGGGTTGTTGGCCTTATTAAAGTGGAGAAGAGGTGCTAAATTGAGTATATAGCAATTAGCAACAGCATGGATGTCGTTGTAGCACAGCTGCATTTGTCGTTGTCGGCCAGCTCACCCACTCGCTGGCATCAACGCACGAACAGTTGTCGTCGCATGCCCGTCGTTGGATGTGCGCTTCGGATAGCCATCAAAGGGCTTGCATCACACGAAGGCATGTGCTTCAGATTGCATGGATCAAGAGCGTAATCGCCTGAGTTACCACTTCACTACTGTTGGATTGCGATTGAATAGTCCAATTTCAATTGACGCACGATGAGGGCCGCCTCCATGATTCGACCCCTCGTTGCTCGTTTGCGAGTGCCTCGCCTGCTCGCTGTGCTACACTCGCAAATGGTTGTGAGGATGATGAGGCACTCATTCATTGATGACCGTTGGATGTTGATCTGACGGTGGATGATGTGGTGGTCTGAGGACCGTTCAATACTGATTAAACAGTGGAGAGGTGCCATGAGATGAAAGAGCTGATCTAGGCTGCAGGTGTGCGATGGAGGGTGGAGGGAGCACCACATTGCACAATGAGGGTTGTTGATCATCAGATCAACAGGCATAACTTCTCGGGCTTGTTATGAGAGCTACAGAGATCGAATTAAGGTGTTTTTAGTCCGTTGGATTCCATTCGTCGATCTGGATCCATCCTTACGGTCCGATTGCTCATCTGAGGCCTTTTTAATATTCACTTGTACAACAGGTCATTAAACATTAATTCTAAGCAATCTTAACATAAAGTAATGCAGAATGCAAGCAATGCCCCCAAACCCACTGTATCGTGATATTAATGTGCATGTGCTGTCAAAATTGACTCTAATTGAGGTAATTAACGCTATTATTTGTAGAGTCATCAGAGAGTCCAGGTTATTACAAATATGTGTGAGAACATGCTCTCACAACTTATGCTTAACAAAATATCCTAAAAATATTCCTAAGTATAAACTACCACTATATTATCTATTCTACTATACTAAAGACTGGGAAACTGTAGCACCTGTGGGAATAACCCCTTCGGGAAGTCCGATCTGAAGAGTAGCGAATCTGCCAGGAAGAAAAACTCCGCCTAGAAGAAGACACTACTCCTACTCCTCCATAAGTTCTACAAAAGTACCAAATGATTAGTAAGGCAATTACATACAAAAATCCATCAAAGAATAAAATTAATAAAAGAATCTATATACAACAAGGAATAAAATTGAAAGAATGATTATTTACAAACAAATTAAAAAATATGCAAATAAAGAATAAAAGAAAAGTATTGGCGTATAGAGAGTTGTCTCCTTGGCAACGGTGCCAAAAATATGACAAGATCGACATCATCAATCATAACAATGCAAAATTGTTGGGTTTTTGTCCCTGGGAATGGTGCCAAATATAATGATGGTTGACATTTTGTCTACAATAAAAACAGTGTTTTGAGATGTCATTGTTGTACTATATTTGCCACAATGCAAACAGATGTCGCGTCATTTTATTTAATTACAATTTTTACTAGTTAGTTTCCAGGTCATTCACTAGGAGGTAGCTATTGATATACATCACTTTCTATGTCAAAAAATATTCTTTTATTCTAAAAATGTTAATTTTATTTACAATAAGAATTAATGAATCAAATAGTGAATGAATTAGTTAATTATATACAAAAGAATCAATTGTTTTCACCTACAATACCTTAAACATATTAATAACAAGCATAAAAAAACAGTCAAAACTACACTAAACTACACTAAGTTAGTTATGTACAACCACTCTAAGTAATACCTAAATATAGGTACGAAAATAACTATTATACTAAGTTATATTAACATACTAATATCTTTAGTAACATATTTTATACATACAGTAAGATATATATATGTTAGTGAAGCCTTAGTAAAATGTATACACAACATAAGGCAAAAATAATTACCTATACCGACATATAAACAAATCTACAGTGACAGATCTATTTGTCCTTAAGCCTTTATACATATTTAAATATATACTATCTATGTGTATGTTATTTATATACATATATTTACATGATTTACATACATGTACAATACATATACATATACTATACGTTTATACTATACATAAAAGTATATATATATACATATATACGCACATACAAGCACACAAACACTTAGCCGCTTTTCCATTTCCTTCCTTTTGTTCTCTCGTCTTCGTCACTTACCAACACTTAGCTGATGTTGCTCTCACTCTCCTTCTCATCTCCTTTCTTTCCTTTTCTTCTCTTAACTCTTCATTCTTAACACTTAGTTTTTAGGATGCTCGCTCTAACACATACAAGATTCACTGTTCCTTAACGAAAAACTTGGGTTATTAGTGGGCAGGCTAACCCTTTTTCGTGGGATACACAGCACCTCGAAGAGGTGGGATCAGACCACTACTAGGGGCCAACCCTAGTTCATTAATACACAACACCTCGAAGAGGTGGAACTAGACCACTACTAGGAGCTAGCCCTAGTTCATTAATTATGCATTGATATCCGATTAGAAGCCCATGACAGGCCCAATATGAACCAATCTACAGTACGTGGCCCCCGGCCCACCACTATTCATAATATACTCAGAGAGACGAAGGGCATATGGGTACTAGGTTTCGTCACCTAGCGCTTGTGACGACTAAGCAGCCAAGCACATGAAAATGTTAAATATCGCAACATCGGTGCATTACCACATGATGTGGTACAATGTTTAGCTCCTCTTGGGCGTCGAGCTACTCTTACGACAGTGTTAATTTCAAGGATTTGACCCTCGATTTGAGGGCCATCATTAGTCTAAATTTTAAATAAATTATATGGTTACAAACCTCTTATATAGGGCTACATAATGATACAATTGATTTAGAATTGTAACTTAGTTAATTATATATAAAAATTAGTAAAAGTTAGTGATTTATACATGTTAAATTAAGCATTAATTCATTAATTAGAATTCAAATTAGTTAATTACTAATGCAATTGACTTGATAAATAGTTAATTATCATACTAAAGTATTTAATATACATTTTTAATTTATTTTAGAGACTTTGTTTTAATTTATTTACATTTAAAAGCACGTTTTAGATAGCTATGTACATAACTAATTTATAAATACTGTAGTATACCATAAATGCAGTATAAATAGGTTGAAAATACTTAAAATAGTACTATAGAAATATACATGATCATTTACTTTAGTATTAACTTAAATTACTAATTTATTTTATTTTAACTTAATAATTTACTTAATTAACTTAATAACTTAATTACCTATTGTAATTACCCAATTAAATTAATTTATAGGTATTATAAAGTATATATTACTTAGTTAAATACATACGTACAATATGAGATATAATTATGCATATATATATAGGTTTGTATAATTACTTAAGATAATATACATTTAGTTTATATAAATTAATATATAATAATATAATAAAGTTATATATACAATATTTCATTATAAATATTTAATTTAATATATAGAATACATATATAAGTTATTTATACACATTATTTACATATTGTACACTATATACATATAGCTTAGTTTTAAATTATATTTACAAATATATACACCCTATACAAGATATTTTTGGGTATTTTTGGGGAGTTTTTGATTTTTATAGCTTTTATTTGTATAGTATATATAGGAGAGAGTTATTTTTGGTGTTTTTCAACTTTGGTTCCTTTATTAAATTTCAAAGTAAACCGAATCGTCGGCCGATATGTTCTACCAAGCCGAGAGCTCAGATTACTTTGAAACTTGACTAGCATCTAGAAAAATACTTGATCTTACTCAAGACAGGTTTGTTTCATTTCTTTGTGATTTTTTTATCATTTTTATTTATTTTACAAGTTAACATATAAGAGGCCTTGATGAGTGTTTAGAATAGAAACCGAAGGCCTAAGGAGGGGTTCTAATGGTTTGATATTCAATACAAGCATTCACAATCACTTAACACATCACATGGATGATAATGGAGCATTTAAACATGATTTTCATAATGAATTCCATTAAAATTACACAATGGACAGTTGAAACACTTTATGCATGCTGACAATAGATTTCAAACATCATTTTCAAGCGATCTAAAAGTCAAAATTGAACTACAAAAGTACATGAAAGCTTTTTCACATGAACTATATCCATACACATATTGGCAACTCACAAAACTTCTCAAAAACCCTGCACAAACCCACTCTGGATTCCATTTCCAGACTACTGCAACAGCTACCTGATTTCAGCAGCTAATCTAGCAGCTATGCTTCTTTACAACAGTTGCTGTTGAACTAAATCCCATCATATCTAAATCACAAACTGAAATCCTCATTAAAATATATCTCAAACACTCTCAAAAGGTCTAAAATCAATAGAGATCAAATCACAAATCCATTGAACTCTAAAACCTTAATTCAATCCTTTTCTCTCTTCACCATAGATAGCATAAGAAAATCTGATAGAACTAGTCAATAAATTCACTTATACATCTCATTAAAGCCCATTTTAATTTTGATTATCGGACTAAAATCAATTTGAATCAAGAAGCCATTTTGCTCGTGAGGCCTTTTGATGTGGGATCGATGTGGTGATCTAATCACCTAATAATTCCGCACACTATGAATTAGTGTTCAGCATATCATCCTGATCCTCTTAAACCTCTCAAATCATTGTCTAGGCTTCAAATCTGGACCTCAAATTTTTATTAGCCTAAACTCTTCGGAGAAAAACATGAGCTGAGGATGGCAATACTGAAAACTAAGAAAATCCACTCAAATGAATCTAAAGCAATCACAATACAACTCATCAAGCTCACATAGTTAAATTTCGACCATTAAATTCGAATGGATCAAGAGCTCATGGAATCAACGGTTGCTGCTCCTCAAGTTCCTTACAATGAACAGTACACCCTCAAATGTAGGTGAGTTGGGATTTTTGCATGGAAACCCTTAAGGGAGAAGCGGTATGACAAATGCTCAGAAACCCATTAGTGGAGAGAATTAATGCAAAGCGGTCCTTAGTTTCTAGCAAGTAGGTCCCTACAGTTTTCAATCAAGTCCCTGAAAGTTTTTAGCTTATAAAAATGTGAATGATGAAGGACCTATTTGTAATGTCATGAATGTAAGGTTCTAATAATGTCCAAATGCAACCAAGTTTTTATTAAAGCACAATTAAACATTTAAGAAGTTAATTCAACCTTTGATTTATACTTTTGAACTCAAACATGTGTTCAATTTGCAATTGGATCACCATATTACACTTTTAAATAGAATATCTCATTTTGTGACCTAATTATACGTTTTTAACCTCAATTTGATGTTTTAGGTCATTTTCCTTAATTTCCATACTTAACCCTTTTATCATGTTAATTATGTAGTGTTTAACCTAGTTTCTAGCTTAACTTGGGCATTTTAGCTATGATGAGCCACACCTCATCAATCATGGAATTTGCATTTGTCATGAGGAGATTGAGCTTAAACAAGTTATAAGAGAAGATCTAATTTAGGCTTGATGATGAATATGGTTTGCTTGTGTTGTTCTTCGCAAGTCACATTTGCCACCCCTTATGGCTTTTCTGCTAGAACCACGCTTGATACTAATACGGATTTTACGTGGTTTGTAAAAATATGTCGCTGTAATGCATAAAATCAATCAACTCTTAAATTTATAACCTAGATAGTGGGGTATCTAAGGTTGTCCAAGGAGGCCAAATTGTTTGCAAATCAAATCCCTTGCTTGGAAATGGAAATCAACTTTCTTTTTGATCTTTTTGAATATATAATTTTTATGTTTTGAAATAACGAAGGAGAAATGCGAATTGTTGACGGAAAAGCAACTAACATCTACAATGACTAAGTTAAAACCTAAGTGGCAAATAATTCCTCTCCCTAAGCTCACCCTAGGCACGTGGAGGCCTAGAGTAATTAGGGAGAGGGAGTGAAAAGTGCTAGAGACAAAGAAAGCAATTGTAACAAAAATTCAAAAGAAGGCAACTTGATTAATGCAAAAGTGTTTTACAGAAGCCCTAGTAGAGGAATGCTTCTACTACTAGCAACAAAAATACAAATAAATAAAACACTAATCCTGATGATGTTGGTGAAGAAGAGGGGCTTCTTTCTCCAAGCCTATGTTACGACTCGATTCCCGAATCCCTACAGGACACGAGAATCGGACCAACTCGACTGATCTCAAGACCTAGTCGTCCAACTAGAAAGTAACTAAAAAGCAGTAAAATAAGCCACATTCACCATGCAAGTAACTAAAAGTAACGAAAGTACAGCAGTAAAAAAATAAACTACTACAGTACACACCACCACAACAGTAGAGAATTTAAAAATGGTACACGAATATAAAATTTCAATAAAAGAGTACAAGAATGTAACAAAATACTCACTACTATAGAAAACGGGTACAACAAAAGTACAACTACTGGGCTCTACTGGCCCAGCACCCTCTGCAGCCGTAGGCTCTGGCTGCTCAACACCTGGACGTGAAAAGGGTTATGATTACATGAAATCAGCAAACGCTGAGTAGAGTGGCAACCAGCTAACTAAGAAAAACAGTAAAGGTAGACAAGTAGCTGTTGTTTTCAATTTCCTTCTCTATTCAACTAATTATTCTTTCTTTGTGAGCCCGATGCCTCAGTGGACCAGCCACTGCTCCTAGGCAGTCAAGCCTAGGACCTCGCCCAGCTGATACGGGATATCGTACAAGAGGAGCTTCACCCGCCTCCACGAGTGCCTCTCCCTGGGGCTGCTGAGGGGGAGTCCTCTGTGGGACAGCGAGACGGACACGGCGTTGGACGTGGGGGAGGGGGTGTCCCTCCACCTCCCCCACCTTCTTCCGACACTTCAGAGCATGAGGCCTCCTTATCAGGAGGCGTACCAGCTTCTCCACTTCAGGGCCATTATGAGCTTTTTGAATAATTTCGGAAGCTAAAGCCCCCCCTCCTTCAAGGGGGATGAGGACCTGACCGAGGCAGAGGGCTGGCTTGAGCAGATCTAGAAGGTGTTTGACACCCTTCGCCCCCCTGTGGAGTGCCGCGTGGCCTTTGCCACGTACCAGCTAGAGTGCGCAGCACACAGGTGGTGGAGGGCAGTCAAAGGTTAGGAGAGGGCCGAGCCGACTTGGGACCAGTTTGTCACCCTTTTCTGCAAGCAGTACTTTCCCCAGACATGGCAAAACTAGAGGAGGTGGGAGTTCCACACTCTCCACCAGGGGACGATGACCGTGAGCGCATATCGCACGCGTTTCCTAGAGCTGTCCCGTTTCTTAGCAACAGCCGTGGCTACCGAGGAGGAGCACCTTTGGAGGTTCACCGAGGGGCTCCGGCCTGCTATTCAGGGGTATGTCAAACCCCTGAAGCTACCTACGTTCTCGAGGGTGGTGGAGGTAGCCATGACGTATGAAGAGACCAACCTGTTCGCCCGCAACACTAACAGCAGGCGGAAGAGGCCCTACAGCCAGACTACTCACAGGGCCGATGCGAGAGGAGGCACGTGGCCCTCGCAGAAGACCCGTTACATTTTGCGAGGCTGTCAGTGGCCTTTGGGGGCCCCCGACAGGGGCCAGCCGCCAGCACTGGACCCTCGCCCAGATGTCAGCAGGGACCCACTGAGGGCGGGAGTCGAGTCCCCCTTTGCTACCAGTGTGGCCAGCTGTGCCACATCAGGAAGGACTGCCCGTCTATGGCTGGAGGTCAGCAAATGCTCCCCACGCCGAGCACTAGAGGACGAGCTGAAGGCCACAGTTTCTAGGCTCCAGGGGGAGGATAGCAGTCGCGGGGTGGGTACTGGCCAACGGCTACCCGTCCGACGCAGAGTGTGGCTGCTTCTTCCGCACCTAGGGCTGAAGGGTGTATCAACGCCTTAACACACAGGGACGCCAGAGCTTCAGGATCAGTGGTGGCAGGTATGGTTACAGTTTCCGGCAGACTAGTTTACATGCTTTTCGATTCCGACGCCACGCACTCGTTTGTCGCTGCCAGTTTTGCGGTTAGTTTGGGGCAGGACGGTGTGTTGTTAGAGGATCCGTTCATGATCAGAGGTTTGGGTGGTCAGCTGTTTATAGCTGAGGAGGTGTACACAGGTTGTGAGGTTAGTGTTGGGGGACACAGCCTTCCCGCTGACCTAATTGTGATACATATGGAGGACTTTGGCGTGATTCTGGGGATGGACTGGCTGTCCGCTTACCACACCTTGGTGGACTATTTTGAGAGGAAGATCGTCTTCTCCATACCGGAGTTGCCTTCTTTCGAGTTTCACGGGTAGCCAATGGACGGAGGCTTCAGGTGCATTTCTGCAGTTCGGGTGGCGAGACTTTTGGGCTAGGGGTGTGAGGGCTTCCTAGCTTGTGTAGTGGTGGAGCCCAGCCCTATGGCAGACTTTCAAAGTATTTCGGTGGTCAGAAAGTACCCCAACGTGTTCCCAGATGAGTTGCCAGGACTACCGCCCGAGCATGAAATCGAGTTTGAGATCTCACTAGTACCGGGGACCAGCCCCATTTCTACAACCCTGTATAGGATGGCACCACTTGAGCTACGAGAGCTCAAGTCTCAGTTACAGGACCTTCTGGAGAAGGGCTTTGTGAGGCCCAGTGCGTCTCCGTGGGGAGCCCCGGTATTGTTCGTGAAGAAGAAGGATGGTACCCTACGCCTTTGTGTGGACTACAGACAGCTGAATAGGGTTACCATCAAGAATAGGTATCCGCTGCCGAGGATTGATGACTTGTTTGACCAGTTGCGAGGTGCCACGGTATTTTCCAAGATAGACTTGAGGTCTGGGTACCACCAGTTGAGGATCAAGGAGGCAGACGTCTCCAAGACAGCTTTTCGCACTCAGTACGGACACTACAAGTTTTTGGTCATGCCATTTGAGCTGACCAATGCCCCCACTGCCTTCATGGATTTGATGAACTGGGTGTTCAGACCGTACTTGGACCAGTTTGTGGTGGTATTTATTGATGATGTGCTCATCTATTCTCGAGATCAGACACAGCACGGACAACACTTATGAATGGTTTTGGACACACTAAGACGACGTAAGCTGTACGCCAAATACAGCAAGTGTGAGTTCTGGTTGAGGGAGGTGACCTTCTTGGGCCATGTGATCTCCAAGGATGGCTTGGCTATGGACCCAGCCAAGGCTGAGGTAGTGCTCAGGTGGGAGAGACCGCATACAGTTACTGAGATCTGCAGTTTCTTAGGACTGGCAAGCTACTACAGGCGGTTTATCAGGGGCTTCTCGCAGATTGCACGTCCTATGACACAATTGACCTGGAAGGACATGCCCTTTTCTTGGACAAACGCTTGTGAGACGTGTTTTTAGGAGCTGAAGGAGAGGCTGACTTCGGCTCCCGTGCTCACCATCCCAAATAGTAGTGGCAGGTTCATTGTGTACATGGATGCCTCTTTGCAGGGGTTAGGGAGTGTGCTCATGTAGAGGATTCACGTTGTCACTTACGCTTCGCGGCAACTAAAGACCCATGAGCATAGCTACCCTACCCACGACCTGGAGCTGGCAGCTGTCATCTTTGCGCTGAAGACTTGGAGGCACTACTTGTACGGTGAGACCTTTGAGATTTTCACAGATCATAAGAGCCTCAGATACTTGTTTGATCAGAAGTAGCTCAACATGAGATAGAGACATTGGTTAGAGCTCCTGAAGGATTATGACTGCAGCATTTCCTACCACCCAGGGAAGGCTAACGTGGTGGCTGACGCCTTAAGCCAGAAGGCGCCCGCCCACTTGGCCAGTTTATAGGCGCAGAGTTGGAGCCTCATGGAGGAGATGGGCAGTTGGTGACCCCTAGAGTTATTGGGGCACTGTGGGGCAGTGACTGTGACACGACAGACGAGGCCAGAGCTAATAGACCGCATCATCACAGGATTGATGGCCGACCCGTACTTGCAGTCGTTGCGTAACAGAGTGCTGTCAGGGGACCCTGGGGACTTCTCTTTTACAGACGAAGTGCTGCGTATGAGGGGACAGTTGTGCGTTCCCAAGGATGAGGAGCTGTTGAGAGAACTCCTGACTGAGGCACACGGTTCCAGGTTCACCATACATTCCGGAAACACAAGGATGTACCACGATTTGAGGCACGACTTTTGGTGGAGGGTAATGAAGCGGGATGTAGGTGAATTCGTACAGCAGTGTTTAGTGTGACAACAGGTGAAGGCCGAGCATTAGAGGCCTATAGGGCCATTGCAGCCACTTCCGGTGCCAGAGTGGAAGTGGGAGAGCATCACCATGGACTTGGTGGTAGACTTGCCCATTACCCAGCGAGGACACGACGCAGTCTGGGTGATCGTTGATAGATTGACAAAGACGACACGTTTCTTGCCTATCCGAGTCACCTTGGGACCAGCGCAGTTAGCAGTGAGGTATATTTGCGACATGGTACATCTACACGGAGTTTCACAGGAGATCGTATCCGATCGGGATACCCATTTTACGTCCCAGTTTTGGGCTATGTTTCAGCAAGCCTTGGGGACACGGTTGAGGTTCAGTACAGCATACCATCCCCAGACGGATGGACAGTCTAAGCGCACGATACAGACACTTGAGGACCTTTTGCGTGCTTGTGTACTGGACTGGAGGGGCTCTTGGGAGGAGCACTTACCCCTGGCGGAGTTTGCATATAATAACAGCTATCACTCGAGCATCGGCATGGCACCCTACGAGGCTCTGTACGGATGGAGGTGTACGGCACCCTTGAGTTGGGTTGAGGTGGGGACCAAGTGGGAGGTTGGCCCCAGGCTGATCCGACAGAGTCAGGAGGTGATCGAGCAGATTCATTGGCGACTCCGCACTGTTAGGAGCAGATAGAAGAGCTATGTAGATCGGAAATGTAGAGAGGTGCAGTTTGAGGTTGGGGACCACGTCTTCCTTCGTGTTTCGCCCATGAAGGGCCTGCAGCGGTTTAGGGTGAGGGGGAAGCTCGTGCCGAGATTTGTGGGACCCTTTGAGGTCCTGGAGTGGGTTGGACCCATTGCTTACAGGCTTGCCCTTCCTCCCCAGCTTTCTGGTGTGCACGATGTGTTCCACGTGTCCAACCTCAGGAAGTACATCGCCGATCCCAGTCACGTTTTGAGCCACGAGAGTGTCGAGGTGGGTGACGACCTGACCTACCCAGATCAACCAGTGTAGATACTTGATAGAGCCATCCAGAGTCTGAGACGGAAGCAAGTACCCATGGTGAAAGTCTTGTGGAGGAGCCAGCGGTACGAGGAGGCCACCTGGGGAGCCTGAGGTGGCAATGTGGGAGCGGTACCCGGAGCTCTTTGAGGGTACGTCTTTTCGGACCGTCTTCGATCCTCTATGAGTTTGTTATGCGTAAGTTGTTCTTTTTCCGTACCCTAGTCAGCGCAAGATTCGGGGACGAAACTTCCTTTGATTTTGTTATGTTGTTAAGACCCGTGCCATCAAAGCGCTTTTAAGACGTTTGGGACTCGGGCCATACGTCTAGCCAGACGTCTGGACACATTCCCAGACGTCTGGAACTCAATTTTTGCATGCGTACGACCGCGAATCTGCACGCGTGCCGCACGTAGACTGAGCCCCAGCCGCCTTCTTCTCTTTCTTCTTCCCTCGCCGACTTGCAGAGTTGCCCCCCCATGCCTACATATATCCCCTCCTCTCCCTCACGCCACCCCACACCACCCATCTTCTCCTTCCTTCAACGCGAGAGCGAGAGCGAGAATAGCAGCTGCAGCCGTGTGCAGCGGAGGAGAGGAGCAGCGAGAGGGAAGAGAGGAGAGTGCGTGAGCCGTGAGAGAGAGAGAGAGCTCGCCGGAGCAGTCCGAGGCCGGTCAGTGTGCGCGAGGCGGAGTGTGTGTTGGGGAGGTTCCACCGACGCTGCTATAGCTAGAGCAACAAACGAGCGAGCGCAGCGCGGCCACGCGCAATAGGAAGAAGATGAAGGAGCTTTTGATTCTGGGATTTTTCCCAGAATCAGACATCTGGACCTACATCAAGACAACGCGGACGACATCTGGGAGCTCCAGACGACTGAGAGGTACGTACTGCACCCTTTACTTCCCTTTTGCGGATAGGGCCATGCGGGTCGTTTCGTCGAGGCTCTGTTGCGTGCCGTGTTAAGATGATTTTGTGTGCGCGTGCAGGATTCGCTTCGGGAAGGAGTGGGGCACACCCTCCCACGCGGTTCAGACGTCTGGGCGAGGCACCAGACGGCGGAGAGCATCTCTAGACATCCGGAGGGATAGTCGGACGTCTGGAACTAGGTCCAGATGGTTCAATAGGATCCCTGGACGTCTGAGGAGAAGCGTAGAGTGAGGTATGATCTGGACCATTTTTTAAGACGTCTGGAAGATGTTCCAGACATCTGATTGGAGTCAGAGTTGTCATTTTTGACCCGTTTAGGGTCTGTTTTACGTCCGATTTCAGCGTTTAAGATTTCGTTCTTCTTCGTATAAGTTCCCCTACTTGTTGGAATGCTTTTTATCATGTTCTGAGTGGTTTCTTGTGGTTGATCCTTGTATTAGGACCCCATTCTGTTGCGGATTTAAGGGTTTCGGAGGTGGTGGACCTGCCGATCAAGCCCCCATTACTCCCGATTTTGCGGGTAGAGTGGCTTCCCTTAGTTAATTACAAACTTAGCTGCATGTCTGGAATAAATGATAGATCCTAGGGTATGGCATGAATCCTAAGACTAGAAACACTAGAACAATTGTATTGAATGCCTGAATTGCAGTCTTGGATGAGTAGATAGAATAATAATAATTGTCTATAATTGGATAACAGTTGCCTATGAAATGTAGAGTACTATTGTTAGTAACTGCTACATGTAATCCCTGTTGTTTGAAATTAAATCCGAGCTACTTGTATAAAAATTGAAAAAGAAGGATAGAATGTTGGAAACACGTGCTATATACGAATAAACCTGAAATGATGAAACCTAGTATGGCTTGGCTTGAGAAACATGAGCATGAACCCTACGGGGAATTAGGAGTAGAACTCCTGGAAAATAAATGGAATAGAACTGAAAATGTGAATGGGGAAGTGAGCTGGCCCTTGAGGACAGAGTACCAAGGAGAGCGACTGTCCCCCTGTTTAGTGCAGAGCGGAGCTAGCCGCCCTCGGGTTGGGACCCGGGGTTAGGACTGGCCACTTTGTACCGACTCTGTGGCCCTCGCGTACACAGTACCGGGGAGAGCTACTAGTGTAGGGAGAGAGCTAGCCACCCCACGGGGCCCGGGTTCGGCTAGCCATCCTACATCGACTTGTTAGGCCCACTGGGCAAACCAGGGTAGTCAGGCGAGGGTGCACGGACTGTGGAGGGGCGAGACCCCTGTTTGGTTCTTAGGGGCTAGACCCCTGTTACTGAGAGGGCTCTGCCCTATACTGGTTCCGTGATGTGCTTTGGGCGCACCCGTTAACGGAAATGACTGATCGCATGCCAGTGCGGGGTAGCTACCCGTGCGTTTATCGTGCATGCCGTAGTCACCATTACGTCTGTCAGCGACCTTGGGGTGGTTGACTGAGGGTAGGACCACCACGGGGGACTCTCCCGACCAGGAGAGCACCACGTGCTACTTCTACTCTTCGGAAAAGACTGCAATCAAGATCGTTCCCACGAGGAACATTCGAGATCAAGAAAAAGACCTGATAAATGAACCAAGTGATGAAAGAAAGAATAATTAGTTGAATAAAGAAGGAAATTGAAAACAACAACTACCTATCCACCTTTACTATTTTTCTTAGTTAGCTGGTTGCCACTCTACTCAGCGTTTGCTGATTTCGTGTAATCATAACCCTTTTCAAGTCCAGGTGTTGAGCAGCCAGAGCCTACGACTGCAAAGGGTGCTGAGCCCAGTAGAGCTCAGTAGTTGTGCTTTTGTTGTACCATTTTCTGTAGTAGTGAGTATTTTGTTACATTCTTGTCTCTTTTATTGAAATTTTATATTCCTGTACCCCTTTTAAATTCTCTACTGTTGTGGTGGTGTGTACTATAGTAGTTTATTTCTTTACTGCTGTACTTTCGTTACTTTTAGTTGCTTGCATGGTGAATGTGGTTTATTTTACTATTTTTTGGTTACTTTCTCGTTGGACGATTGGGTCTTGGGATCAGTCGAGTCGGTCCGATTCTCGTGTCCTGTAGGGATTCGGGAATCGGGTCATAACAGTCTAGTAGCTCCTTGACTTGAAAAGAAGATTCTTCTTCTCCTTCCTTGCTATGCTCCTCCAAGATGGTGTCCTCCAAGGCAAGTCCTAGAGGGGGCGTGCACCACCCTTTCTCCTCCAATGCCTGGCCATCCTCCTTGATGTTGAATGCTCCTCCTTCTTGGCATGGCACAAGGTGAAGGAATGGGGAGAAGAAGGCACTAAAGGGTCGGGTGATGTGCCCCCTTAATCTTCTTCTCTACTCCTTCTTCTTGGCCGTAGGTATGAGGTGGGTATAGGTAGAATAATACTAATGGAGGATGATGAAAATGGTGGAGGGTGATGGGCTTTTATAGAGTGGGATGGAGGTGGTTGGCGTGGCCTTTAGTGGAGGGCTAGGATGGCTTGATGGGAGGTGGTTAGGGATCCAATGGAGAGGGTTAAATGGTGCCAACCAAGGGGGTGTGAAGGGGGTTTGAAGGTGGCCTTTGGTGGTCGAGTATGGGGTGGAAGGGCACCTTATTTTAGTGCCAACTTTGGCTTCTAGAAGGGTGATGAGAGCCTCATCATGAGCCATAACTAGCTCATTTTGACCCAATAAAGAAGATAAAAGCTCCTACATAACCTAGAAGAAGGTCTAACTGAAGGAACAAGTGCCCTGAGAAGAAAACATGAAATAAAGGTTAAAACTGCAATTTTACCATTGCAGTACATAAACGGGATTTCTCAGAGGCAAAACATAGGTCAAATGATCTAAATGAGATAAAAAGTGGGTTGAGTCAATCAGAAATGGGTTCATGTGCAATCTAAGAACTAAATGACACTTGGTAACCCTAAAACAGACCCGCTTAAATTAACAAGGTTCCAGTCAGAACAAAAATCAATTAAACCCTCTACAAATCATGGAAAAACATACTCTATGGTTTAGAACACTTAATTTGGCCTTTGGAACCTAGTTTGACCTAGATTAGGGTCCTAGCTCTTCAATTAACCTAATTTGTGTTTTTACGCAAAATATCCAGTCAAACGAGGTCAAACCTAAAATCCAACTTCTCCATTGAATTCCTTAGGTCCAAATTAGGTTTATACCAAAATTTGGACCTAAGGAGAGGTCATCTTGACCTACTTTGCAATTTAGTACACCCAAATCACAAATTGGTCCCTATCTTTTGAATACCGTTGCAGAGAACGCCCTAGGTTCTTCGCCTCCTTTGCAAACCGGTCCTGCCGCCATTGCTAGGGCAGAACCGAGCTTCGGCGAGGTTCGGAGAGGGATTGCTCTCTAATCCCTCAGAGATTCCCTCCCAGAAATGGAAGGAGGATTCTCTGAGGAATTCCTTTCCATTTAAGACCGATCTCGATCCCTGGTGTGAACCCAATCTCTCGTGCGAACGCACGAGAGATTTGGGTATCCTAACTCCTTTCCATCTCCGGCGACCAACCTCAGGCAATTACGTGCCCTTCACGCCCTGCACACCCAGTCCAGCGCCTATATAAGAACCCATAACTCCGGCCGAAGAGGCTGAGCTTGATTTGGCCGAGTTTCCCCCTTCAATTCCTCTCCTCCTACCCGGCCAAAAACCCCCAGCAAGCTCCGGCGAGCCCCCTCCCCTCCCTCTTTGCTCGGCCACAAAACCAGTGGCAGAGTTAGCTTCCTGACCTCCCTCCGCGTCGCGCAGTACCAGCGCACGCCGCCTCAGCCCCGTCGTCGCCGCCGTTCTCCCCCACTGGGCGTCATCTTCTCCGGCGATAGCAGGTACTGCTGTCCGCCTTACGTCCCCTTTCGTCCTTACAATTAGGTTAGAACTCCTCTCTATCCTCTCCTCTCTCTTTTCCCCCTGTTATCTCATCTGATTACCCCTCGACCGACGCTGACCACCCTCATCTTCCACATCACCGACCGACCTCCGGCGAGCCGCTTCCACCATTCCAGCACTCCACACGGCTCGCCAACCACTTTGGGAGCTCCGCCTCACCACCAGGAACTCGCTCCACCCCACAACTGCAACTCCAGACCTCCATAATCACCCCCCGAACAACCCACCATCTCCGGCCACAGGTTGACCTAGGCACGCACGCCTAGGCCGACCGGCAACCTACAGCATCGTCCACCGCCTTCGCCGTGCCACGGCGAAGGTCTCTAGCTGATCTGATTGGGCCGAGAGGCTTGTTTTGTGTATGACAGTGTTTGAGCCGCTGCCGCCATGGACGACCTCCGGTGAAGCTCCAACGAAGCTCCAGGCATCAGGCTTCCCAGGCTGTAGATGCAGGAGACTCACGCGAGTGTCGCGAGGTGAGAGAGCCCAACGAGGAGCACCAGCAGGGCCTTCAGCGTGGGCAATTGCACACGAGAGTCTGCGGGCGCGCGCAAAGGAAGGGTGGAACGTTTAGTCCCACATCGTGGAATCTCAAGGCACAGGTATGGTATAAAGAGTTTTTGTGATATAGCTTTACTGCCTCAAAAGCACAGGGGTGAGGTCCCTCACTGACCCCACACCCGCCTCGTCCGCGGCTTGACCACGCGGATCTGGCGGATCCGACCTGACCTAAGCCTACGCACTCCTCGCGCATCACACCACCTGCAGGTGCGCCTGGTCCCGGGTACGATCCGACCCGATTATGGCTGTGGCTCTGGGAGAGCGTCCGTGAGTGAATTGCTTGAGAGAGAGAGACGCGTGGGTAGAGGGAGAAGGGTTAGGTTTTGCTCCTGTGCAGGCCAGGCTGAACGCAGGAGAAGGACTTAGCCGCTACAGAAGAAGAAGAAGGAAAGGCGAGGCGAAGAAGAGAAGAAAGAAGGAGCAAAGACAGAGAAGAAGAAAGAAAGAAGCCTTCGCACGAGAAGAAGGAAAGCAGAAGAAGAAAGAGCAAGACACAGAGAAGAAGAGAGGCAAAGAAAAGATTAGAAGATCAAAAGAAGAAGAAGAAGGCTTCGCAAGACAAGAAAGAAAGCAGAGAGAAGCAAAACGAAGAAGAAAATGAGAGACTGCAGAAGAAGAAAAGGAGAAATACTTTTAAGACGTCTGATCACAAGATCAGACGTCCAATTTCATATTTTTGTCCTAATAACTTTTAATTGCATACATTCACATTTGAATTGATATTTTGAGTAAATTAGAGTGTTCAATTACATTTTGACTAGTAAATTTCATTTGCTCCCTGTGTTCGACCTCGGATACTCTGATTTTCGAGTAATAAAAATTCTTTATTTGTTTTGAATGCTTTAGCGGCTATACTACAACGCGATATTATCTTTTAACAAACCGCACAAAAGCGCGACGAACAAAGGGGGTGTTCTTGGTGCCAAAAATCAAGGGTGGAGATGGGTTGGTTGGTGAAGTGTAGGGTGGTGATGAGGAGTTGGGTTGGCGCCATTTTGGTGGTGGTTATGGGGGGTGTTTGGACGCCAACTTTAGGTGGCTTTTGGAGGAAGGTGAGGGGTGAAAAGGTGGCTAGGGTTGTCTTCAACTTAGGGGTGGACTAGGTTAGCTAGGTTGACTTATAGGTAGAGGTAGTTAGTGGAGCTAGTTAGGTGGGGTTTTAGGGTGGTAAATGCCAAGGGAGCTAAGCTAAGCTAAGCTAGCTTAGCTAGTAATGGAGTAGAGGAGTAGGCAATGGGAGCTAGGGTTTGAGGAGAGGAGCTGGACAGAAAAGTCTAGAGCTAAAATGGAGCTGGCAGCTGCTGAAGAGGATGGCATGGAGCTACTTTAGCTGGCTTAGCTTGCTAGTTCTTTGCTAGCTGCTAAGCCAAGCTAAAGTAAGCTGGCTTTTGCCACAAGGAGCCGAGGTGAGCTGGGTCTGGTGCTCCCAAGGAGGATCAAGCTGGTTGGGTAGCTAAGGTAGCTTAGCTCAACTTAGTTGAGCTAAACTGAATCCCCGAGAGCTGGACTTGAGCTCCCTAAGCTGAAATGAAGTCATCTTCAGCTAGCTGGAGTTGAGTGGAGATAGATGTAGCTGGACTTGAGCTGGGGTAAACTCCAGTCAACTTAGCTGAGCTAGCTAGAGCTCCCTGTGAACTAATGGTAGCTGAGATGAGTTAGATTCAGCTAAGTTGAGCTGCATCTGAGCTGACCTGAGCTAGAGTAAGCTAAGATGAGTTCTCTTGAGATACCATTCATCTGAGATGAGTTGAATGAAGCTAGGATGAGATAACCCTAGTCCAAGTGAGCTGAAATCTAGCTATGGTAAGGTGGATCAAGCTGAGTTCCAACTGGTTTAAGCTTCTCCTTCACCAATTGCCTTCTTGAGTGCTAGTGTTCTAGGGATCTGACAATCTATTTATCCTTAACACTCACAAAAACATATCAAAAAAGACAATAAAAGGTAGAATGCATGCCTATCCTAATTTATGCCTAAATACAGCCCAAAAACCCATTTGTGGAGCAAAATCTTAAGAGCTAGGTTTGTTTTAATGCATAAGAATGATGATAACTAGTGTTTACCACACCCTCATGCTTATCTTTTGCTAGTCTCTTAGCAAAACTTTAATTTTTACAAAATGGAATTTTGGGGAAGTCTAATTTTTTTAACTTTTGAGGAGAAAAAGATTATGGGACCTTGGTTGGTCTAAACATAGGAGGTAGGGGATTTGTTAAAGATAAACATTGGGATTTGTTTTCATATCCAAAAATTAGAAAAAAAATGTGATCAATATATCCTCCAGAAAATTCACAGATTAACCCCTTGTTAATTCAGATGACTTGAAATTTCTATTTTTATGATTTTTCTAGCTCTTGAATCTGATTCGCAACTTGCAATAACCTTTAAAACCTTATGCCTATTCTTGTGAAAAGCCAACATTTATAAGGGCATCTTTTTAAAACTTTTTTTTCTCCCCCATACTTATTTTTAACTTAGTCTTACAACAGATGTTCCAGGATCATCATTCCCGTTACCAAACCACAAGGGGGCTTTGGAACCAGTACTTCGAGATATTACTGTCCATGACACCACCTAGGAGCTCACAACCCCAAAACACAATGCGGTGTAATGTGGCGCACCAAGAAAACTCAAGCTCTTGCTTCGACACTATAGGTAGAGCACCGTCCAAGACACTTAAGCTGCAAAAATGCACTTTAATGCTCCATCTAAAGATATCTAATATAGATATGGAGCATTGCCGAGGCGGTAGCATGTTGACATCGCATCCTCAAAGAAGGTATTTTTCTCCTTCTCGGCGGTGGGAATTCAAGCTAATGATCTGCTTTAGATTTTTACTAAGTCCAAGCAAGGGGTTTTTTTTCTAATTTTTAGTAGTTTTTAGGTGTTGGCTTGTGTGTGAAATTTGACAAAGGAAGTTTTGCATGAAATGTAAGTTTCTGAATAAGAAACTAAGCCAGATACTTTCCATATTACAAAAGAGGATCAAGTCACCTGAACTACCATGAGTTCAGGTGGAATTTTGGAGAAGGATATCTGATCTAGTCTAAAAATAGACCCTGAAATTCTAATGATCAGATCTGTATCCTTATCCTTGGTTTGTTAAATATTAAATCCCATTGTACAAAAGTAAGTTTTCAACCTTAGTCCCAATTTCAAAATTTCCTCAAAAAATTTTCAATGTTTCTACGTGTTGAGAATCCTAAATCGATCGTCAAAATTTTAAAAACACCCCCATGCTTATGATGTGCAATGTCCTCATGCATTAGGAGGGAAAGAGAGTATACCTTCGTAAAAGGTGGTCAGATTTAGGATAGTCAAAACCTCGGGAAAAGAAAGAAAAAGAAAGCAGGAAAAATGATGGGTTACCTCCCATCTACTGCTATCTTTTACGCCATTTAGCTGGGCGTAGTGTGCATCAGTGATCAGCTATGGTTGGTTTGGTGAAATCGAATGATTCAGACGGAAGATTCGAGGCATGATCAAAATAGGGCTTTAAACGTTGGCCGTTGACTTGAAAAGTCATATTAGTTTTAGGATCAAAAAGATCAACAGTGCCGTACGAATATGGTTTTAGGACAATAAAGGGGCCTGTTCATTTTGATTTCAACTTTCCAGGAAAAATATGTAATCGTGCATTGAAAGGCAAAACACGTTGATTAACGTCAAAATGTTTCCGAACAATGTATTTATCATCAAATTTCTTTGTTCAATCTTTATAAATCCGTGCATTTTCATTTGAAAAATTACATAATTCTTCTAGTTCAGTCAATTGTAATTTTCTATGGATACCAACGTCAGATAAGTCCATATTTAATTGCTTTATTGCCCAAAAAGCCTTATGTTCAAGTTCTACCGGGAGATGGCATGCCTTTCCAAAAATCAGACGGAAGGGAGACATGCTAAGCAGGGTTTTGAAAGCGATACGATAGGCCCATAAAACATCGTCCAATTTGGTGGACCAGACTTTACGATCAGGCCTAACTGTCTTTTGTAAAATATTTTAGATTTCCTGGTTAAAAACTTCCACTTGACCATTTGTTTGGGGATGATAAGGTGTGGAAATTTTATGATTAACCCCATATTTAAAAGGAAGGTGACGAAATTGTGAGTGAGTGAAGTGTGAGCCTCTATCACTGATAATGGCCTTCGGAATGCCGAATCTTAAGAAAATATTTTTCTTAATGAATTTGACAACCACACGGTGATCATTGGTGTGGGTGGGTATTGCTTTAATCCATTTAGAAACATAGTCGACTATGACTAGTATATACAAATACCCACTAGAGTTGATGAACGGTCCCATGAAGTTGATGTCCCATACATTGAAAATTTCAACCTCTAAAATAGGATTAAGGGGCATCATATCCTTCCGAGTCATGTTGTTGATGCTCTAGCAATGCACACAGGACCAAACAAAATTATGAGCATCTTTGTGCAAGTTGGGCCAAAAGAATCCCGCATTAAGGATTTTAGCTGCAGTTTTCTTGCCCGAAAAATGTCCGCCACAGGCCATTGAATGACAATGTGTCAGAATATCATGGATTTTTGAATCATGGACACATCGTCTAATGACCTAATCTGCATAAATGAGAAAAAGGTTAGGCTCCTCCCAAAAATAGTATTTAATATCAGCAAAGAACTTATCCCTTTTTGTTTTTGGCCAATCAGCAAGGATTCGTTTTGTTGCTAAATAGTTTGTAATGGGTACAAACCAAGGGAGGGTCGTGGCAGCTAAAATGCTTTCATCAGGGAATTGATGAGGGGGGTCATTATGTCATTCATCATAAGACGAGAGAGATGGTCAGCTACTACATTTTGCAATCCTGCCTTATCCTTAATTTCCAGGTCAAATTCCTGGAGCAGCAAGATCCAACGGATGAGGCGGGGTTTCGCATCCTTTTTTGTTAGCAAATATTTAATTGCTGAGTGGTCAGTATGTATAGTGACATGTGACCCCAAAAGATAAGATCCAAATTTTTCTAGGGCAAATACAATGGCAAGAAGTTCTTTTTCAGTAACCGTGTAATTCTATTGTGTATCATCAAGAGTTTTGCTAGCATAATAGATCATAATGGGCTTCTTGTCAATTCTTTTCCCTATAACGGCCCCCACAGCAAAATATGAGGCATCCGTCATTAATTCAAAGGGACTATTCCAATCGGGTCCCTGCAAAATTGGCGCCTCGCTAACTTCCTTCTTCAACCACAAAAAACTCTCCAGGCATTTATCATTGAAATCGAATGACTGGTCTTTAGTAAGAAGTTGACTTAAGGGCTTGGAGATTTGGGAAAAATTTTGTATGAATCTACGGTAGAAACCCACATGACCCAAAAAGGATCTGATATATTTTGCAGTAGTGGGTGGTGGGAGCTTAGATATAGCATCTATTTTTGCTTTATCTATAGCAATTCCTTGTCTTGAAATAACATGGCCCACGACAATACTTTCCTGGACCATGAAATGACTTTTTTTCCAGTTGAGGACCAGATTGACTTCTATGCATTTTTGGAGAGGTCTTTTAAGGTTCTTAAGACAATGATCAAAAGAATCTCCAAAAACAAAGAAGGCGTCCATAAAGACTTCTAAACATTCACCTACCAGGTCGAAAAATATTGCAAGCATACACCTTTGAAAAGTCGCAGGTGCGTTGCAAAGACAGAAAGACATTCTTCGGAAAGCAAAGGTTCCGAAGGGGTAGGTGAAAGTTGTTTTGCCCTAGTCCTCAGGATGAATCGCTACCTAATTATAGCCAGAATAACCATCCAGAAAATAATAAAAATCCTGTCCGGCTAACTGCTCCAAGATTTGATCAATAAAGGGGAGCGAAAAATGGTCCTTCTTGGTGGCAATGTTTAATTTTCTGTAATCAATACACACATGCCAAGAAGAGGCGATTCGAGTGGCTATATTCTCCCCATTTTCATTGGTGACAACTGTTAGTCCAGCCTTTTTGGGCACCACTTATGTAGGACTAACCCAGGAGCTGTCAGAAATGAGATAGATGATATGTGCATCAAGCCACTTAATAATCTCCTTTTTTACCACCTCTTGCATATTAGGGTTCAAGCGCCTTTGTGGTTGGTGGGAGGGGCGAGAAATATCCTCTAGATAGATACAATGTGTACAGTAGGACAAATGAATACCCTTAAGATCAGAAAGGATCCAACCAATAGCTTTTCTATATTTACTCAAAACCTAGAGAAGTTTATGTTCTTGTGCCCCAATAAGTCCAGAATTTATAATCAGGGGCAAGGTCTGATTTGGACCCAGGAAAACATATTTAAAGGAGTCGGGTAAAGGTTGTAACTCCAGTTGTGGGCCCGGCTCCGAAAGAATTTCTGCTTTTTGTGTTAGTGGTGAGGTGAGAGTGAAAGGGTCAGCTACAGTGTTAGCTAAATGTGTGGCTAGGGTGGGGGGTTGGGATGAAGTGGATTGTTCAGGAACCGTGTTAATGGAAAAACAGGAACCCAAATGTGAAATCTGCAAAGTTTCCTCCACTATATTTTCCATTTCTGAATTCAAGTCATCAAAGAAACTAGGTTCTTGGAACCTCCTAGAAGCTTGGAAAATATCTAGGGTTACAGATTCACCGCCACGCATGATCTTCATTTTGCTAGAATCACAATCAATATTTGCGTGGGTGATGACCAAGAATGGTCTTCCAAGAATTATAGGGGAAAACTTTAAAGCTTTTGGTACCTTTATGTTCAGGACTAAAAAGTCTACTACAAATAAACAATTTTTGACCCGGACATGGACGTCCTCAACAATTCCCCTTGGTTTAATTGTAGATCAGTCTGCTAATTAAAGAGTAACCTCAATAGTCTTTAATTCACCGATCTTAAATTCCTCAAAAATAATTGTGGGGATAAGATTAACTGAGGCACCAAGATCCAATAAGGCATGAATAAAAGAAGTGTCATTAATGTTTACTTGAATCAAGGGAGCGCCTAGATCTTTTCTATTAAGAGGCAGTCGGCTCTGCACAACTGAGCTGATTGTCTCAGGAAGGATCACCTTTCCTAAATTTCTGGGCTACCTTTTTGGGGTACATAAATCCTTTAAAAATTTTGCATAGGTAGGAATGTATTTTGTGGCATCTAGGAAAGGGATGTTAATTTCAACCTGCCCAAATAAATCCATCAATTCCTTATCAGTGGACTCGGATTTCTTCTTTTTCTTATTTTGTGAAGAATGGAGGGGTTATGGAAATGGTGCAGGGTTTTCCTGTTTTGCATTATTAGGTTTCTGAACAGTGTTAGAGGAAGATGGGGAAGAGTTGATCTGTTTTTCATTGAAATGAGTTTCTTTAACAGGAAAGGGGTCTTGAGTGGTTTTCCCATTCCTCAAAGTAATCGCATTTGCAGTCTGGTTGTTTCTAGGATGAGATGGGAAGCCTGACTATTATTGAAACCTGGGGAATGCTGAGGTGCTGGGTGAATGGGTTGACTGGGATATCCATCTTGGAACTGATTCCATTGATTATTCAGGTTGGGCATGGGTTGGGAAGGTAAATTCCCAGTAGGTCGATGATCAGGAGTAACCTTAACTTAGTGTTGCAAGTTGGTAATCATGCGGGTTACTTCTGTCATTTGGTTTTGCATACTTTGTAGAGTTTTCATGACCTGGGTATTGATATCTTCCTGGGATGGTCCAGGTTGGTATGCAGGTTGCCCATAATTCCCAAAGTGATTTTGTTTGGGAAACGAAATCGAGTTTGGGGCTTTCCAGGAGTGATTCGGGTTGGTCCTCCAGTTTTGATTGTAAGTGTTGGAGGGGTTTCTAAATTGCTCCTGGAGAGCATAAATATTTTCTATGGTGGGATCAAGAATATTCTGATTCAGATAATCAAAATTCCTAGTCAAATCTTGTGGAAAATCAGCAGAAAACTGTTGACTAGCAAGTGTGGCATCAATGTTGTGCAGATTTTCTCTTCAGAGAGGTTGTGGAGTGTTAGTGTGTGGAGAGTTAAAGTGTGGAGAATTAAGGTGTGGAGCATGTTTGTGAGTGAGCTTTTCTTCCATCTTTTTCTGGTGAATTTGCATCTGGTCCAGTTGTTGAGCTAACATATATAGATCATCCTGAGTGATTGGAACAGAGGTGGATTTGGAGTTAATTTCATTGACTCCGTGTCTGGGGTTTTGAGTTCTACCAAAAGTGTCCATTGAAGTCGTATTAAATGTGTTTTCAGTCATTTCTTCAAAGAGGAGATAGGCACTTTCGGCATCTTTATTATGGAAATTGCCCCCACATGAGGCATCCACAAATCGCTTCAATTGATCTTATAATCCATGATAGAAGATCTACACTAACTGCCATTGCGGAATTTCATGGTGGGGACAACTTCTTAAAAGTTCTTGGAATCTTTCCCAAGCTTCATGAAGGGGTTCACCAATTTTTTGTTGAAAGGTTGTTATGGATCTTCTTAAAGCATTAGTTTGACCGATTGGAAAATTTTTTTTTAGAAAAGCGCCCTTTAATTGGGTCCAGGTGGTGATTGGGCGCCCAACCATTCTAAACCAGTGTAGAGCTTTATCTTTTAAAGAGAGAGGAAAAAGTCCCGTCAACCACACGTCTTCCTGCACATTGTGGGAACGAGTAATTTGAGTGAGGACAGTTAATTCCTCAAGATGACAAAAAGGGTTCTCTCTTGGAAGACCATGGAAATGCTTGATTAGGTTCAGAATAGCTGGTTTGATCTCAAAATCCCCTTATGGTATGACCACCTCGGGTCATTCCTCATAGTTGGAAGGATCATAAAAATCCTTAAGAGGAACGACAGGCTGCTGGCGGGGTGGCGAGTTTTGCCCTTGGTTGGCTGGGTTCGTCACAATCCTAGCCAAATTCTCTTGGTTTTGTTATAGCCGAACCAAATGGTCGACCATAAAGGCAAAGGGGTTTGCATTTTGAGTTTGGATTTGAGGGCCACCTGGCCCTGTAGGAATTTCAGGTTGCTCCAGATGAGGGAGGTTAGGGATGGGGAAGTCAGCTGTGGGTCGGCTGACGGGTTAGAAGCGGAAGTAGAATTTTTTTGTCGGTTTCTCAGGTTTTCCATATTTTTAGAAGAGGAAGGAGAAGAAAACAAAGATTTTTTGGTATGGGGGGGCAAAATTAGATAGTCCCTCAAGATGTGGTTTTTGGGACCTTCACCCGTGCATGCACTTTTTTGGAAGAATTAGAGGGGAGGAGAAGAGAGAGAGATGAGAGAAAGTGTGCAATTCAAACAACAAATTGTAGACCTAACTTAATTGTTACTCCCTAAAAATAACCTAAGACTTAGTCTACCTAGGAAATAAGTACTTACTAGTGAATACCCATTCTGTAAACAAATCTAGCCAAGTTGTTTAAGGGGAGGTTTGGGCCCAAGTGTTTCCCAGGAAAATCCCCAGGTGATTGTACAAACCCGCACATGGTTGTTTGACACGGCCCCACAGCTTGAACACCAGATATAGATGACAGAATTGATATTAACTAAAGAAAACTTAAGACCTAGATAGCAAGCCTAAGTTGATGAAACCTTAAGGGTCAAGTTGCTACAGATTTTAATTAAGTCTAGGATACTAAATTGCACACAGAATGTGGAGGGCATTGATTGGGTTGTTGTCCTGTTATTTCAATTTTTATAGTGTGTGCAAGATTGGAAAGTGGTTCCAATTCAAACAAGTTGTCACATAAATTTTTTTTTGTATTTCTATTTTTTGATTGAATTTAACTTAGTGCATTTTTAGGGTTTTCTTTTTAAGAGTTCAAACAAGTTTCAAGCTCCACAATCAAAGGAAAACAAGTTGTATTGGTGAAGATCAATTTCCTTTAAAGTGGGTTTCTAGAAAACAAAAGACAAAACCTTAATCCAATTAGTCCTAAGATAGAAATTAACTACCAATGAATATGTTTTAGTCTTTCTGTAATATGTAGTGGTCCAAACAAATCAAACAAGGATTCCAGAAAAGATTTTTTTAAGATTTTAAGAATTTTCTTGATATTTGTTTTAAATTTTTCTTTGTGCTGGTGTCAAAGTCCAAAAATGATACTTGTGAGTATTTTGGACTTTTCAGTACCACCACCGTCCTTAGAAAATTTTCATGATTTTATATGATGTGTATAATTTCACAAGGATTCCACAAAGATAAATTTCACAAAAATTGGATGATTACAAAAATTCTACAAATTCACAGACAGTAGCAAAACAGGAAGATTAGAGGGTGTGATCTCTATAAAGTTCACGGATTTTTAAAAATTAATTACAAATCCAATTACTTTGAAATTTGGAACAGATGTTTCCAACTTTATTTGAAATCTCTGGATAAAATTTCAAGATTTTAGGAGGTCTATGGTTCCTGGAATTGATTTTTGGAATCCAGACAGAAATCTAGATCTGAAAATCAGAACACCAACACTTAAAGTGAAGTGGTGTTTAATGAAGCATACAAGCAAACAATAGATTTTAAATTACACCACTCCAGTTAATTAAGATATTTAAGATTCTAAAAGCCAAGTTTAACATTTTTTTTGTAGTTTTTAAGGATAAATGTGACACACAAGAGAACTTTTAAGCTCTCGCTTCCAAATTCCCACTTCCTTCTTGCAATACCTACACACACAAGAGAAAAGAAAGAGAAGGGGATGAGATCCACTTCAAGTAAGAGAAAAATTGATTAGGCAAAGCTGTGCCTCCCCAGCAACAGCACCAAAAAGTGATACGAATTTTCACGGTTTGTAAAAATATGTCATTGTAATGCGTAAAACTCACCAACTCTTAAATTTATAACCTAGATAGTGGGGTATCTAGGGTCGTTCAAGGAGGCCAAATTATTTGCAAATCAAATCCCTTGCTTGGAAATGGAAATCAACTTTCTTTTTGGTCTTTCTCAATGTATAATTTTTATGTTTTGAATAACGAAGGAGAAATGTGAATTGTTGATGGAAAAACAACTAACACCTACAATAACTAAGTTAAAAACTAAGTGACAAATAATTCCTCTCCCTAAGCTCACCCTAAGCACGTGGAGGCCTAGAGTAATTAGGAAGAGTGAGTGAAGAGTGCTAGAGACAAAGAAAGCAAATGCAACAAAAATTCAAAAGAAGGCAACTTGATTAATGCAAAAGTGTTTTACAAAAGCCCTAATAGAGGAATGCTTCTACTACTAGCAGCAAAAATACAAATAAATAAAACGCTAATCCTGATGATGTTGGTGAAGAAGAGGGGCTTCTTTCTCCAAGCCTAGTAGCTCCTTGACCTGAAAAGAAGCTCTTTCTCCTTCCTTGCTATGCTCCTCCAAGATGGTGTCCTCCAAGGCAAGCCCTAGAGGGGGGCGTGCCTTGGCTTCTCCCAAGGGTGGGTGTGCACCACCCTTTCTCCTCCAATGCCTGGCCATCCTCCTTGATGTTGAATGCTCCTCCTTCTTGGCATGGCACAAGGTGAAGGAATGGGGAGAAGAAGGCACTAAAGGGTCGGGTGATGTGCCCCCTTAATCTTCTTCTCTACTCCTTCTTCTTGGCCGTAGGTATGAGGTGGGTATAGGTAGAATAATACTAATGGAGGATGATGAAAATGGTGGAGGGTGATGGGCTTTTATAGAGTGGGATGGAGGTGGTTGGCGTGGCCTTTAGTGGAGGGCTAGGATGGCTTGATGGGAGGTGGTTAGGGATCAAATGGAGAGGGTTAAATGGTGCCAACCAAGAGGGTATGAAGGGGGTTTTTTGAAGGTGGCCTTTGGTGGTTAAGTATGGGGTGGAAGGGCACCTTGTTTTGGCACCAACTTTGGCTTCTAAAAGGGGGTGTTCTTGGCACCCAAAAATCAAGGGTTGTTGAACGTACGAATTTCTACGCTAACGTGTTTGGTTTTAAAACCTTGTCGTCGTAGCTTGAAAGCGAAGAATTCGTGTTCAACAAATAAAATTTATACCGAAATTTGAATTCCGGGTCGAACACAGGGAGGCTACGTCAATGTATATTCGCAATTATATTTTTTTTTAGAATTTTTGAAAAGCGAGGCGATATAATTACAATGAAGCTATCAGACTAAAAGTAAGAGAGAGAGAGAGAACATGCATTCAATATTTCAAAATATTTATACAATCAAACCAAATAAAAATTACACCAGAAAGTGGGAAATCAGCTACACTAGAAAACAGGAAAATTATACACTAGAAAAGTTGTAAAGAAGAAAGGGAGAGAGAAGTTATCCTCATTGACGATTGCTTGGAGGACGAGCTGGACAGGACGACGCCTAGACGAAGGAGGATGAAGCAGAAGAATGGGAATGGAGCAGCACGTCATCGTCGTCGCGGGATCCACGTCCGAACAGGGATGAAAATTTGGACTTTATCTTGCGAGGAGCATCCCAGGTGTGGGACAAGCTTCTCTTGAGCTTTGGAGAGGTAGAGAAGAGGAGGAAGAGATGAGAATTTCGTGTGGAGGGGGTCTCCTTTTATAGTTTCAAGGAGTGGGGGCAAATTGGTCATTACATCTTTAAAACATTAAATAAGGGGTCTTTAGTGACGGATAAAACCGTCGCTAAAGCCCCAACGTGGGCGTAGCGGCCGCTGCCCATGCGCGCCTGCTCGACTGCTCGCTCTCAACACCTGTCGCACGTTCGGCCGTCCACGACCGTCCAATCACGAGATCGGACGGCCCAGATCGCGCCTTCGCCTGCTCGCTGCGCGCCCGCCCCAACGCATGCGATGCCGCGTGAGGCGCAGGTGTGCGATAGTGCATCAAAGCTATTGAGCGTGGACGGCCGCCCGATCAAGATCCAACGCACGCCTGCACCTGCTCGCCCGCGCCCTTCGCCTCCTCGCTACGGCTCGAACCTACGTCTTGTGAACGCGCAGTGCCTCGCGACCGCTGCACTACGGAGCGCGGACGGTCGAGCGGACGATTTGAGGCGCAGCTGTTCACAGCCGTTGGATTGAGATCCAACGGCGGAGAGGGGCAGATGCGGAGTCTTCAGCGGTTGCATGCGGGCATTTGGGCGACCAAGATGGCGCCACGTGGTGCCATCTTGGCCGTCCATCTTTTGGATGTTGTAGATGGTGCCACAGGTGTCGGATTGACTCGATTTTTGCGTTGTTAGGCTGCGATCGTCGATCCAAATTCATCCGTGCGATTGGATTTGTCATTTGAATTTTGAATTTACATAATCCTGGCCCTTGATCTTCTAGGGTTCCCCGGTCACTATTTGATGCTACAGATGCCTGATTAGGGCGATCTTGGAGTCGTTGAACTCCAATCGTCGCCCTGATCACATCTGTACGGTTGGATCTTCAATCTGATGCCCTAATAAAAAGTTTGCCTTGTCCGAGCACATAAAAGGAGATAATTAACCTCCATTTTATTCAAACTACTCTAAATGCAAGATGAAGCATGTTATGCAATATTTATGTCATGCAATGCAATCATATGCTTAAGAACATGCATGAATAGACATCTTATGTAGTGTAAATGTGTTTACATCATACCCCCATGCCTATCTTTTGCTAGTCCCTAGCAAAAACTATATGCTATTTATAAAACAATTAGGTTGGATTATTTGGGCATGAGTTATTTTCAATCATAAAGAAATTGTCTACTTAGGATCTGAACTTTCAAAGACACAACAGTGCCCAAGTATATGCCAAAATGCAGACCACCTCAAACCCTCGCCTTATTCAAAGAAAATTTTCTTTTTCTCTTTTTCCTCTTTTCTAATTTTTTTGGATTTTCAAATTTTAGGGTTTAAGAGTGACTTTCTATGGCCATTCAACTCACCAAAGATTTGATGAGAACCCTAAGTTTGAAGCATCTTATTGTGAATGTGATAGACTCATTGATCGACAATTAAAATGGACTTCGGATTTCTACGCCTCTAGGTGACCTAAAAAGATTTCTACCTAAAGGTGTATCTTTACAACCGGTAGCTTTCTCCCTACTTTTATTTTTTTTACGGGGTCACCACAAGGGTGAATCCAGTGTATATCTCCCCGGTTTATTCTACTTCTCCGCTTATTCCTAAGTGTTTTGAAAATTTTTAGTGCATTTATTGAGCTGGGTTCTGGAAAATCGGTTGATGAGCTGTTACCACCGACAACTTGCCAGTCATACTCGTGCGGTGAAGTGTGGCTTTTTTTTCTTTCTTTTCTCCTTTTCTTTTTGATTTTTTTTTCTTTTTTTTTTTTTGAAGTAGGTGGCTTCCTTGGTCTAAGATTTACCTAAAGTTAGCAAAAAGAGAAAGGTCCAGTGACTGAGCTCTGGACAACCTACCTATGGGTTGTTATCCACGATAACTTGCCAGCCATATCACCCTAGAAGATTCATTAGCTACCCAATTTCCGTTAGAATTGCCGAACAACGAGTCAGTGCAAAGAAAGTGTGTAGATGCTTAAAACTCAAAAATTCTCTCAAATCAGAGGGTGGGTTGATAAGTCGTGTACTTATCACCCAAACTTATTTATTCCAATTACGATAGAATTAAGATGGCGAGGACTCGAAAGACAAATCCACATTATAGTGGATACACGGGATAATTAAGTTCAAAGACCTGAAGGGTCTTTGTGTTCAGATCCTAATGTAAAATTTCTTAGGATTGAAAAGTCCTAATGTCCAACTAATCCTTCCTAATTTTGATTTTTTTTATATAAATAAGAACAGAAAAATAATTTACATGAATTTCACAAAGCTGACCAAATGATTCAAAAATGAATCCACCCCCCCATGCCTAGCTGATGCAATATCCTCATTGAAAAAGAGACATGAAAGAAAGGATAGAATATGAAAGATGTCACCTGAATATGAAGCTGGTATCAGCCTTGTGTCATATGTACAACTGCTGAGTTTAATGCCGTTAGCTAGGCGAAGTCCAGCCAAAGAAGTCACAGAATGGCTAGAGCAATTAAGTCTGAGACGGGTTCTGGAAAAATACTGTCAACAACAGGCTTCAGACATTGACCGTTGACTTTAAATGTGTTACTTGTCTTTGGGTCAGAAATCTGAATGGCTCCATTTGGAAAAATCTGGTCAATTATGAATGGGCCATTCCATTTAGATATAAGTTTGCCAGGAAAGAGCTTAAGTTTATAATCGAATAGCCAGACCTTCTGGTTTGGCTCAAAGCTCTTGCGGGAAATCAATTGATCATGTAGAGCTTTGGTCCGAGCCTTGTAGATCTTGGCATTCTCATAAGCATCATTTCTAAGCTCCTCCAACTCAGATAGTTGGAGTTTCCTGGTCTTCCCAACTAGATTCAGATCTAAATTGCATTGTTTGATTGCCCAGAATGCCCTGTGTTTAATCTCTACGGGTAGATGGCACGCCTTTCCATACACCAAAAGGAATGGAGACATGCTAATGGGCATTTTATACACCGTACGGTAGGCCCAAAGAGCGTCCTCAAGCTTTTGAGTCCAATCTTTGCGATCAAGCCTAACCGTTTTCTGCAGAATGTTGTTGATCTCCCGATTAGAGATCTCAGCTTGTCCATTCATCTGGGGATGGTAAGGTGTGGAAATTCGGTTATTAACCTCGTATTTGACCAATAAATTCTGGAATTGGGCATTAGTAAAATGAGTACCACCATCACTGATGATAGCCCTTGGAATCCTGAACCTACTGAAGATATTTTTCTTGACAAAATTAATGACCACCTTGTGGTCATTGGTTCGGGTGGGAATCACCTCAATCCATTTGGACACATAATCAACAGCAACAAGAATGTATTGATGTCCAAATGAAGGGATAAAGGGTCCCATGAAATCGATGCCCCAAACATCAAAAATTTCGACAGGAAGAATAGGGTTTAGATGCATCATGTCTCTCTTAGTTATGCTCCCGAGTGCCTGACATTGAGAACATGACCTTGAGAAATCCTGGGCATCCTTGAATAAAGACAGCCAATAGAAGCCATATTGCAAGATTTTTGCAGCCGTCTTTTTCCCGGAGAAATGTCCACCACACCCAGATGCATGGCAGAACTCGAGTATACTGTTGAATTCATTCTCCGATATACATCGGAGAATAATCTGATCAGAGCTAATGTGATACAGTTCAGGGTCCTCCCAGAAGTAGTATTTGGCCTCAGATTTGAGTCTATCCCATTGTTGCTTGGTCCAATCCTGGGGGATTTGACCAACGGCCAAATAGTTAACAATGTCAGCAAACCATGGGGTGTGGACACCTAAAACTGTGAGAATAGTTTCGTCCGAAAAAGTGTCAGCAATTGGAATGTCCGGAAAAGAAGAATCACCTAGGAGTCTCGACAAATGATCCGCTACCACATTTTGTACCCCGATTTTATCCTTGATTTCAAGATCAAATTCTTGAAGAAGAAGAATCCAACGAATAAGCCGGGGTTTAGCATCCTTTTTAGCCAAGATATGTCTCAAGGCCGAGTGGTCAGTATAGATGATAACATGAGACCCTAAGAGATAAGCCTTGAATTTTTCCAAAGCAAACACTACTGCTAGTAATTCCTTTTCAGTAATAGTGTAATTCCTCTAGGCTTCATCCAAAGTTTTACTAGCGTAGTAGATGATAGAGGGCTTTCGATCAATTTTCTGACCCAGGACAGCCCCGACAGCGTAATCAGAAGTGTCAGTCATGATCTCAACAGGGGCTGTCCAAATTGGTGGTTGCAAAACTGGGGCACATGTGACTGCCGTTTTCAGGAAATCAAATGCCTTTCGGCGTGGTTCGTCAAAAATAAACGACATTTCTTTGGCAAGAAGATTGCTCAAAGGACGAGCAACCTTTGAGAAATCCTTGATGAATCTTCAATAAAATCCCACATGGCCAAGAAATAATCGAATTTGTTTAACAGATGTGGGAGGAGGAAGTTTGGTGATAGCATCAACCTTAGCTTTATCCACTTCAATTCCCCGTTCAGAGATTACATGACCCAAAATGATGCCCTCTCGGGTCATGAAATGACTCTTTTCCCAACTAAGGACCAGTCGTGTCTTGATACATCGCTTAAGAATCATTTCCAAATTAGCCAAACAATAGTCAAATGATTCTTCGAAAACAGAGAAATCATCCATGAAGACTTCCATAAATTCTCCCACCATGTCAGAAAATATGGCTAGCATACACCTTTGAAAAGTCGCAGGTGCATTGCATATCCCGAAAGGCATCCTACGAAAAGCAAAGGTTCCGTAGGGACAGGTGAAAGTGATTTTTTCCTGATCCTCGGGATGGATAGGAACTTGGTTGTATCCTGAGTAGCCATCAAGAAAATAGAAGTACTTCTGCCCGGCTAATTTTTCTAAGATTTGATCAATGAAGGGCAAGGAAAAATGATCCTTTTTAGTGGTTGTGTTCAGCTTCCTATAATCAATACAAACTCTCCAAGAGGAAGCTGAATGAGTTGTGACAAATTCTCCTCTCTCGTTTGTCACAACAGTAATCCCGACTTTCTTTGGAATAATCTAAACGGGACTTACCCAGGGACTATCAGAGATTGGATAAATAATTCCTACATCGAGCCACTTGATAATTTCCTTTTTGACCAGTTCTCGCATATTTGGATTCAATCTCCTCTGTATCTGGCGAGAAGGGCTGGATCCATCTTCCAAAAATATTCTATGATTACAGTAAGATGGCTCGATCCCCCTGAGGTCAAGAATGGTCCAACCAATTGCCTCCTTATGTTCCTTTAGGACCTTGATCAATTTAATCTCTTGCTCCTTTGTCAATTTAGCACTGATAATCACAGGGAACGTATTCTGAGGTCCTAAAAATTGATATTTCAAATTCTCAGGCAATGGTTTCAATTCAAGCTGGGGTGGGTTGATGATTGATGGTAGGGTAGATGTCGAAGATTCAACAAAAGGAAGAGGTTGTGAATGAATAAAATCAATAACCTCTTCTGAAGATGGCAGGTCAGCCATAGAGGGTTGTGGGTCAATTTCATCATCCAAAGAGGAACTTTCAATTGAAGAAACTGTCAAACAAGTTTCAATATTATCATTATCCTCATCAAGTTCATAAATAAATCCACAATCCTCAAATTTGTTGATCGCCTTAAAAATATCCAATTTCATTCGTTAGTCCCCAAAGGCGATTTCCATGCTACCGCTTTCACAATTAATGTTGGCCTTAGCGGTAGCCAGGAACGGACTCCCTAGAATGATGGGCGTGTTCCTCAGATTATCAGGTACATCCATGTCAAGGACAAGGAAATCTATAGGAAAATAGAAATCCTTGACCCTAACTATAACATCTTCAATAACGCCTCACGGGTTTGTGACCGAACGGTTCGCTAACTGTAGCGTTACTGTAGTTGATCGAAGTTCACCTAACCCAAACTTCTCGTAGAGAGAAGTTGGAATTAGTTTGATGGATCCCCCCAGATCCAAAAGTGCTCTATCAAATGTGTAATCTCCGATAACGCAAGAAATCAATGGAGCACCAGGATCTCTCTTTTTCTGAGGGAGGTAGTGCAAGATAACAGAACTAGCCTGCTCGAAGAGTACCACCTTCCTCGGAACAAATTCTCTCGACTTACGCTTTTGTGTACATAATTCCTTAAAAAATCTTGCGTAAGCCGGTATGTGCTTGATAGCATCAAGGAGCGGGATATTGATCTCAATATTCTTAAATAGATTCAGAAGCTCCTCATTGTTATCAATAGACTTCTTCTTCTTTGATTTGGTTAAGGCTTCAAGAAAAGGAACATGAGTCAGATCTTTGGAATTAGGTTCCTGAGCCTTGATTTCTCCTCTAGAATTCTCCTCTCTCTCCTTAGGTTCTTCAGGATTCAAAAGATCAGAATATTTTGGTTGTGGATCCTGAGTCTGCTTACCACTCCTCAAAGTGACAGAATTTGCAGATGCATAAGAATTTGGGTCTTGGGGAGGGTTAGGAAAGATTGGAGGGGCATGATTAACCATGAATTGTTGATTTGCAGAAGAAGAAGAAGATGAGGAACCTTGCTCAACCACCTGAGCATGTGCGTGTGGGTCCCTCTAATTTCCGTACCCATGGGCTTGATTGCCCCAATTCATAATATTTCACGGGTTGGGATGGTAGAAATCCGGGTTGACGAGAGTTAGCAATGAGCCTGGATTGCAAGTTGTCCAGCGAGTTTTTCATTTGCTGCATGAGCTGGAGCATGGATCCTTGCATCTCTACCATTTGACGGTTCAAATCAGCCTGCCCTACGGGTTAACGGGCATTCCAAGATGGCCGATTGACCTGATTCGGAGGCAACTGAGTATATACTTGACCCTGACCCATTAGTCGTTGCAGAGCATAGTTGCCGGGTCGGAATTGGGTCTGTTGCCCCCGATTTTTCCAAGAGAAGTTAGGTTGGTTTCTCCAACCTGGATTATAGGCATTCGAGTAGGGGTTGGATCTAACATTCTCTTGTACAATGCAGACATCCATATAGGGTGAGAATGGAGAGAAAGAAAGGGAAGGATCAGAAAAACTGGGATCAAAGGCCCCAGTTTGGAACTCGTGGGGTTCCGAAAAATGCTGACTCATAGGTTGAGCCGCATCGAGTTGATTCACGAACTCCCGTCCAAAAGGAGCACGTGAGGAATGGAATCCCGAATTTTGGGATTAAGTGGATCGAGAGTTGTTCATAGAATTACCAGCCATCCACTCTTCCATTCTTTTAGCAACCAAATCCACCTTATCAAGTTTGTTACAAATCAATTCCATATCAAATGAATGAGAGTCATGGACTTCATTGACATTTGATCTGGGTTGCTGGGACCAGTTAAAAGCATCCATGGAGGTATGATTAATTGAATTCTCACTCATTTCCCCAAATAAATCATGTGCACTATCTGCATCTTTATTGAGGAAATTGCCTCCGCAAGAAGCATTCACATGATTTCTGAGTTGCTCAGTCAACCCATGATAGAAGATCTGCACGAGTTGCCATTTCGACACCTCGTGGTGTGGACACCTCCGCAATAAGTCCTAGAATTTCTCCCAGGCCACATGAAACTGCTCCCCCAGCCTCTGGATAAAGGTAGTGATTGCCCGTCTCAAAGCATTAGTATGTCCGACTGGGAAGAATTTCTTCAAAAAGGCCAATTTCAACTCATTCCAAGTTGTAATTGGTCTTCCTATTGTCCTATACCAATGCGCGGCCTTATCCCTAAGAGAGTGGGGGAAGAGCCTCATGATCATTTGCTCCTCGTTTATGTTTCGAGCCTTGGTGGTCTGGACCAAAGTAGTCAAGTCCTCCAAGTGCTGAAATGGATCTTCTAAGCCAAGCCCATGATAATGTTTAATCAAGCTTAACACCTAGGGCTTGATTTCTACGTCACCAGCTGGAATCTGGACGTCGGGACGTTCCCCGTAATTTTAAGGATCATAAAAATCCTTCAAGGGCTGAGTGCCCTACATTCTCTGGAACCATTCCTGCATTCTCTGTATTTGTTCCAGCTACCTTTGAAATTCTTCTTGTGGATTTCCAAGCAGAGGAGGCTGTTGTTCAGCCATGGGATCAAATTGACCAAAATCCAACTTGCGCCTCCTAAAATGTTCTAATGGTCCTTCCAATCGGAGATTCAATGACCATCTACCTAGCATAAACTAGGAGAAGGTCGGAAGGACTGGGGATAGAGACCCTGCAGCACAACAAAACAAGGCTGTCCTTAAGTGGGGTAGCCTAAGGATCTACTGACTCCCAAAACCCGCCTTAAGACTGTAAATGATTTACTCTACTTGCGTCTGTTTAATCCAACCTGTTAGAAGGAGGGACTGGGGAGAAGGTTCTTCCTTCGGCATTCGCCTACGGTTCCTAGTGTAGCCCCCAGTCATGGTTGTTTGACGCTACTCCCCTAGCTAGACATCAGATTAATCAGTACAAGTGGGTTAATCAAAAACAATCTCAAACTAAGCCCTAAAGAGCGAATCAAACCTTAAGGCCAACGTCTACTCAATTTTATTAAGGCCTGGGATTGTGGTGCTTATGGAATGTGATGGGCCCTTAAAATGGGTTGTGCCCTTAATGATTGATTGAGATTTGTGTAAGTGCGTGCACAACCAAGGTTTTCAAGCAAGATTATTTGTGATGCGTGAATTTTAATGTTCAAAGCTTGCTTAAGTAGCTTTTAGGGTTACAAATTAGGTGAATTGCAATCAAGTTTCTAGGTAAACCAAGTTGTAAAACACGGGTGAAGATTGTTTTCCTTTAAAACCAGAAAGAAAGTGGAGTGCCTGGAATAGACCTAGATTGAAAACCCTAAGGAGGAGCTACTTGATGAGTTGGTTTTAAATAGAGTGGTGCAGCCCAAACAACTCAAACAATTAGCCACAAATGCACCACTAAGTTAGGCACTCAAAGATGGTTAACCTAGAATGATTTCTACTTTTTTATGTGTTCTTTGTGTGTACCGGTTCCACAGATCAGAACCCAGTTGAGTAGAAACAAATCAATTTGATTAAGTGCCTTGAATGTGGGTGTATGTTATGTGTTTGTTGAAAATTACCCCACAAGATTATCTTTTTGTTGTTTTTTTATAAGTGAGGGTGGAATGAATGTGAGTGAAAATCCAAACAACCAAACTATTCCTAGTATTTATGCAAACACCTAGGTTAATTGGAATTTGGATTTAATGTGGCGAATAAAATCTATGGAGGGGGAAGAATGGCGAGCACTTACAGTTGTCTTCAACTGCACTTTACTCTAGTCTACCGCTTGTTGATTCCTTGATGGAGGTCTCTGCAAAACAATAGACACAAGAGAAAGCAAGTTAGAAAACAATAAAGTGCAAGAAATGCGAAAAGAAGATCGGAAATCGTTGCCTCCCCGGCAACGGTGCCAAAATGTTGAACGTATGAATTGTTATGCTAACGTGTTTGGTTTTAAAACCTTGTCGTTGTAGCTTGAAAGCGAAGAATTTGTGTTCAACAAATAAAATTTATACCGAAATTTGAATTCCAGGTCGAACACAGGGAGGCTACGTCAATGTATATTCGCAATTATATTTTTTTTTAGAATTTTTGAAAAGCGAGGCGATATAATTACAATGAAGCTATCAGACTAAAAGGAAGAGAGAGAGAGAACATGCATTCAATATTTCAAAATATTTATACAATCAAACCAAATAAAAATTACACTAGAAAGCGGGAAATCAGCTACACTAGAAAGCAGGAAAATTCTACACTAGAAAAGCTGTAAAGAAGAATGGGAGAGATAAGTTATCCTCCTCGACGATTGCTTAGAGGATGAGCCGGATAGGACGATGCCTGGACAAAGGAGGATGGAGCAAGATGAAGGAGGATGAAGCAGAAGAATGGGAATGGAGCAACACGTCGTCGTCGTCGCGGGATCCACTTCGAACGGGGATGAAAATTTGGACTTTATCTCGCGAGGAGCATCCCAGGTGTGGGACAAGCTTCTCTTGAGCTTTGGAGAGGTAGAAAAGAGAAGGAAGGGATGAGAATTTCGTGTGGAGGGGGTTTCCTTTTATAGTTGCAAGGAGTGGGGCAAATTGGTCATTACATCTTTAAAACATTAAATAAGGGATCTTTAGTGACGGATAAAACCTTCACTGAAGCCCCAACGTGGGCGTAGTGGCTGCAGCCCACGCGCGCCTGCTCGGCTACTCGCTCTCAACACCTGCCGCATGTTCAGCCGTCCACGATCAGACGACCCAGATCGCGCCTTCGCCCGCTCGCTACACGCCCGCCCCAACGCGTGCGATGCCGCGTGAGGCGCGGGCATGCGATAGCTCGTCAACGCTATTGAGCACGGACGGCCACCCGATCAAGATCCGACGCACACCCGCGCCCTTCGCCTCCTCGCTGCGGCTCGAACCCGCGTCTTGTGAACGCGCAGCGCCTCGCGACTGCTGCGCTACGGAGCGTAGATGGTCGAGCAGATGATTTGAGGCGTAGTCGTTCACAGCCGTTGGATCGAGATCCAACGGCGGAGAGGGGCGGATGCGGAGGCTTCAGCGGTTGCATGCGGGCGTTTGGGCGGCCGAGCTGGTGCCACGTAGCACCATCTTGGCCGTCCATATTCTGGATGTTGTAGATGGTGCCACGGGTGTCGGATTGACTCGATTTTTGCGTTGTTAGGCTGCGATCGTCGATCCGAGTTCATCCGTGTGGTCAGATTTGTCATTTGAAGTGCGGATTTACACCATCCTGGCCCTTGATCTTCTAGGGTTCCCCGGTCACTATTTGATGCTACAAATGCCTGATTAGGACGATCTTGGAGTCGTTGAACTCCAATCGTCGCCCTGATCACATCTGTACAGTTGGATCTTCGATCCGAGGCCCTGATAAAAAGTTTTCCTTGTCCAAGCACATAAAAGGAGACAATTAACCTCCATTTTATTTAAACTACTCTAAATGCAAGATGATGCATGTTGTGCAATATTTATATCATGTAATGCAATCCTATGCTTAGGAACATGCATAAATAGACATCTTAAGTAGTGTAAATGTGTTTACATTAAGGGTGGAGATGGGTTGGTTGGTGAAGTGTAGGGTAGTGATGAGGAGATGGGTTGGCACCATTTTGGTGGTGGTTATGGGAGGTGTTTTGGCGCCAACTTTTGGTGGCTTTTGGAGGGAGGTGAGGGGTGAAAAGGTGGCTAGGGTTGGCACCAACTTAGGGGTGCACTAGGTTAGCTAGGTGGACTTATAAGTAGAGGTAGTTGGTGGAGCTAGTTAGGTGGGGTTTTAGGGTGGTAAATAATAAGGGAGCTGGAGCCTAGCTAAGATAAGCTAAGCTAAGCTAGCTTAGCTAGTAATGGAGTAGAGGAGTAGGCAATGGGAGCTAGGGTTTGAGTAGAGGAGCTGGACAAAAGAAGTATGGAGCTGAAATGGAGTTGGCTACTGCTGACTGTGAACTCCAAGCCAAGCTAAGCTAAGCTAGCATGGAGCTACTTTAGCTAGCTTAGCTTGCTAGTTCTTTGCTAACTGCTAAGCCAAGCTAAAGTAAGCTGGCTTCTACCATAAGGAGCTGAGGTGAGCTGGGTCTAGTGCTCCCGAGGAGGATCAAGCTGGTTGAGGTAGCTAAGGTAGCTTAGCTCAACTTAATTGAGCTAAGCTGAATCCCCGAGAGCTGGAGTTGAGCTTCTTGATGTAAAATGAAGTCATCTTCAGCTGGCTAGAGTTGAGTGGAGCTGGATGTAGCTAGACCTGAGCTGGGGTGAACTCCAGTCAACTCAGCTGAGCTAGCTAGAGCTCCTTGTGAACTAATAGGAGCTGAGATGAGCTAGATTCATCTAAGTTGAGCTGGATCTGTGCTGACTTGAGCTAGAGTGAGCTAAGATGAGTCCTCTTGAGCTGCCATTCAGTTGAGATGAGCTGAATGAAGCTAGGATGAGCTAACCCTAGTCCAAGTGAGCTGAAATCTAGCTATGGTAAGCTGGATCAAGCTGAGTTTCAGCTAGTTTAAGCTTCTTCACCAATTTCCTTCCTGAGTGCTAGGGTTCTAGGGATCTGACAATCTGTTTATCCCTAACACTCACAAAAACATATCAAAAAAGACAATAAAAAGTGGAATGCATGTCTATCCTAATTTATGCCTAAATGCATCCCAAAAACCCATTTGCAGAGCAAAATCCTAAGAGCTAGGTTTGTTTTAATGCATAAGAATGATAATAAAATGGTGTTTATCAGATACCATAACTACACAACTAAATTCTAGTCGACTCGCTTCAATTGCTGGTTATCCAGGTGCTTGCTAGCACAGATCAAATCGATTGTTGATGTTTCGTCTTCAATAACATTGTTGTCATCCAACAACATGGAGCAAGTTCTTGGCAGCGAAAATACGCGGTTTGTTAATTAGGTCGTTGTAATACGTAAATCCGCTTTCGCTATTAAATTTATAGTCCTAGATAGGAGAGTATCTAGGGTCGTCCAAGGAGGCCAAATGTTTGCAAATTGTGATTCTCTTGCTTGGAATACAATCTCAACTTTCTTTTTGGTATTTTTCAATATATCAATTTTTTTTTGTTTTTGAATTAAGACAACATGCGAAATGGTGGCGGGAAGGTGATTTACACTTCAATTTAAAATACTACTTCTAAGTGGCAAGTAGAGCCTCTCCCTAAGCTCACTCTAGGCAAGTGGAGGCCTAGAATAATTAGGGAGAAGGAGTGAGGAATGCTAAAAACAAGCAAATAAAAATGTAAACAAGAAATTTCAAAGAAGGCAACTAGATAATTGAAAAAGTGTTTTACAAAAAGGCGTAGTAGAGGAAAGCTTCTATTACTAGAAAATTGAAATAAAGAAAAGAAAACACAAATCCTCTAGATAGATGGCGAAGAAGAGGGCTTCTTGCTCCAAGGTTGGTGGCTCCCAATCTTGAAAGAGTCCTTCAACTCCTTCCTTGCAGTGCTCCACCAAGGTGATGTCCTTCAAGGCAAGCCCTAGGGGGGCGTGCCCTAAGTTTCTCTCCAAGGGTGGATGTCCACCCTAAGTCCTCCTTTGCCTGGCCGTCCTCCTTGAAGTGGAAGAGTCCTCCTCCTTGGCGTGGCTCAAGTTGAAGAGAGTGGGGAGAAGAAGGCACCAAAGGGGCTGGTGATGTGCCCTTTAATTTCCTTCTCTACTCCTTCTTCTTGGCCGTAGGTATAGGTGGTTTAGGTAGAAAAATATACTAAGGGAGGATGATCTAAAATGGTTGTAGGTGGTGGGTTTTTATAGAATAGGAAGGGGGCTAAAGTGTCCCTTGAAATGGAGGGCCAAGATGGAATGATGGAGGTGGTTAAGGATCCAATGGCCAAGGGTGTTTGGCGCCACCTTAAGAGAAACCAAAGGGGTAGTTATGGGGGTTGAAACCCGTTGATGTTGGCGCCAAAATGGGCCTTCTAGAAGGCTATTAGGTGGTGCCACCTTAGGATTCTAGAAGGGGGGTATGTGGATGGTTAGGATGGGTTATGTGGGTAGGTGTAGGGTGGATGAAGGGGCTGAAAGTGGTTCCAATATAGAGGTGGTTAGGGGTGGTTTTTGGAGCCAACTTTAGGTGTCTTTTGGTGGAGATAGTGGGGTGAAGGGATGGCTAGGAGGTGGCGCCAACTTGAGTAGGGTAGCTAGCTTAAGTAGGCTTGAGTTGGTGGAGCTAGCTAGGGTTGATTTTGAAGGTAATGGATGGCCAAGGAGCTGGTTGTTAGCTAAGCTAAGCTAAGCTAAAATAAGCTAAGCTAGGTTAGATAAAGGTGGAGTAGAGGAGAAGGTAATGGAGCTAGGGTTTGGAGGAAGGAGCAGAGGAGGAGAAGTCTGGAGCTGGAGCTGGCTGCTGCTGAAGAGGCTGGCATGGGGCTACTCTAGCTGGCTTAGCTTGCTAGTTCTTTGCTAGTTGCTAAGCCAAGCTAAAGTGAGCTAGCTTCTACCAAAATGAGCTGAGGTGAGCTAGGTCTGGTGCTCCCGGGGAGAATCAAGCTGGTTGAGGCAGTTAAGGCCCTGGGAGCTGGACTTGAGCTTCCTGAGCTGGGATGAGTTCTTCTTCAGCTGGTTGGAGCTGAGTGGAGTTGGATGTAGCTGGATCTGAGCTGGGGTGAACTCTTGTCAACTTAGCTGAGCTAGCTAGAGCTCCCTGTGGACTAGTGGGAGCTGAGATGAGCTAGACTCAACTAAGTTGAGCTGGATCTGAGCCGACTTGAGCTAGGGTGAGCTAAGGTGAACTCTCTTGAGCTACCATCCAGCTGAGATTAGCTGAATGGAGCTGGGATGAGCTAACCCTAGTTCAAGTAAGCTAGGTTCCAGCTGCGGTGAGCTGGATCAAGCTGAAGTGAGCTGGATCAGGCTGAGTTCCAGCTAGTCTGGGCTTCTCCTTCACCATTTGCCTTCTTGAGTGCTAGGGTTTTAGGGATCTATATATCTGTACATCCCTAACACTCACAAAAACATATTAAAAAGGCAATAAAAAATGCAATGCATGCCTAACCTATTTTATGCCTAAATGCAGCCCAAAAACCCATTTGCATAGTAAAATCCTAAGAGCTAGGTTTGTTTTAATGCATAAGAATGATGATAAACTGGCATTTATCAGTTCTCCAGTTTGCTACAAGCTGATTTACGTGGACACCTTCTTTGTTCTTTGTTTAGTTTTATTTTATTTGGTTCTAGTTTTGTAATCTCTCTGTTTTATAGTTCCCCCATTCTTTAGGGTGTGTCCTTTCCCCTCTCTCCCTCACCGTTCAGGGTTTCGTGTCCTTGTAATCACTTCATTCGCATTAATGGTGATCCATTTAAAAAAAAAACCCTATCTATTTTAGCTATTCATCTTCCTTGTAGAATTTCCTTATTCTGTGAATTTTTACTATCACGACCCACTCCCGGCTCCCTACAGGACCCTAGGGGAACAATCTTGCTTATAGTTTTCCCGTGATGCAGGATGTACATGTGGCACTCTCATGGTTGGGAGAGTCCCCCGTGGTAGTCCTACACTCGATCTACTACCCCACGGTCATGGTCGAGATGTAGTGATGACTACGACACGTATGATAAGCACACGGGTAGCTACCCTGCACTGGCACGTGGTCAGTTGTTTCCGCTAGCGGGTATGCCCAAACGTACAACACGGAACAACATAAGGCCTTGCTCTCTCAGAACAGGGGTCTCGCCCCTCCACAGTCCGCGTACCCTCATTCGACTATCTCGGTTTTCCCAGCAGAGTAACAAGAGTCGATGTAGGGTGGCCATACCTAACCCCGGGCCCTATGGGTTGGCTAGCTCCCCCTACACTAAGTAGCTCACCTCGGTACCACGTACACAAGGGCCAAACAGGAGTCGACATAGAGTGGCCAATCCTAACCTCGAGTCTCAACCCAAAGGGCGGCTAGCTCCCCTCTACTATAAAGGGATTGTTGCTTTCCTCGGTACCACGTACACGAGGGCCAACACACTTCCCTTAACCAAGTCCGAATAGCTACCCATAGGCAACATGTTCCAAAATCATCAGGTTTTTCATACTACAGTATTCTTGGTTTCTCCCAAAATTCCTTGTGGGGTTCGTACATAGACTTTCTCATTTCCATATCTGATTCATTAAATGCATAACAGGAAGCTCAAGATTTCACAATCGATTATTCAGTACAGGTATGTTTCATGCCATGGTTCATTACAGGTAGTACAGGCAGCTCATGATTTATCACGATAACTCATTCATTCATTAGCTACACATGCATTTCTTCCAGCCCTAGTGTTCATTTCACAACCTAGGGTTCAATCGAATATATCTAAAGTAGCATGCATTCATCTTTCTCGGCCCTAGGGTTCAATTGAATAATTATAAAGCATGCAATTCAATTATTAATTATGGGATTAGAGAAAACAACTCTAGCGGTTAACCGGGTGGAATGGGGGCTTGTATGGTAGCTCATGATGTCTTCGCAGGTCCCATTACTCTACAGACTGGAGACCTACAACATGGACCGACAGGTCAAACGAGCTCAAAACTACATAGACACTATATCATTACGCAGGGAAAGTCGAACAGAAACCAATGACATTTTGTTTATGGAAATCCGACTCTATTTGGGCCTTTAACAGGCCCAGAAACACCACTTTGACCTAAATCAGATGTCTGGGAAGAGTCTCAGACGTCTTAAACAAACTCAGAGACTCACCTTGCTCAAGGTGCCTTCCTTCAGATGTCTGGAACTTCGTGCAGATGTCTGAGGGTGTCTTCAGACATCTGGAGATACTCCCATACGTCTGAAACCACCTCGGTCCTCGCACCGACGTGCCTCCCCAACCTCTGACACATACATGTGAGGTCAAAACTCGGCAGGGAGAAAATAATTGAAAGAAAATGCGCTATTAAATGTCTGGTATTACCTCTGGTCATCTAGACAGACGTCTGATGGTCTCTCCAGACATCTGATTCTGCGGAGAAATAACTCCACAGAATCGTTTGCGAGCTCTCTCTCTCACAGAAGCTACAGCAACTGCAGCACCTCCTCGTCTCCCTCTACTCTCAGGCCTCCAGTCTCCTCTACTCTCCGCTTTCTCCTCCTCTTGCTCCCCACTCCTTCCCGTCTTGGCTATGGTGTGGAATGGATGGAGGAGGAGCGGGGGTTTATATGGAGATGGAAGGCATGGGGGAGGAATGGTAGGAGGGGTGGAGGGTGTAGGTTTCCCTACTAGGAGGGGTGACATAATAATATGCGGAAATAAAATATAAAGCAATCTCACAAAAATCAATCACAAAATGTACACAGGTATTTTTAGGTGGAAACCCAAACCGAGTGAAAACCACCACCTAACCCTCTCGAGTTAGGATTTTTCGATCAACCAAGTTGATCAAAATCCACTAAACGAATCACTTTAAACGAGGGTGATTCAACCTCAGTACAACCACGCTACAAGTACGAGGGTAGCGTTCCTCAACCCCTTCTCTCCACGAGAAGGATTTTGTCCCACGAAGGAGACGGGAATTCACAAAGCGAATACCCAACCAAAATACAAAGATAAAATAAAACAACAGTCCTATAGAGCCAACAAAATTAAACCTAGCTTCTATAGGAAATAGGAAACTCCCCTTTGCAAGGAGTGCGTCGACGATGACGCGGTGCGTGTGCCACGCGATGGCGCTACGTCGCTCTCGTTATCTACAGCGGGAGAGCGGGTGCGCAACGGTTGAATGCTCTCAAGATGATGGAGCTTGAGCTTGGAGAGCAAGAGAGTCTTTTCTTTGGACACAAAAGGTTTGAAAGTGTATTGCAAGGTGTGTGTCTTAGTGTGTATATGTCTCTCTTATGTTTCTCTTCTTGTGTTTTTGTGTTACAAAGGTTCCCCTCTATTTATAGAGGCCTTAGGAAGGCTTGGGAAGGCTTGGAAAAGCTTCCATAGCCGTTGGGTGCAAAGCCCAAGAGAATCAGGTCGAAATCAGGACAATGATTGCATTTGACAGGGTTATCAGACGTCTAATTCTGGCATCAGACGTCTGGAAGGCCACTTTAAGACGTCTGATTCCAATGTCAGACGTCTGATTCTATGCGGGTTTCTCCCTGACTTGAATCAGATCTAAACAGGGTTTTTGTGCAAGTCCATCAGACGACATACAGGACGTCTGGCACTAAGTCTGGACGTCTGGAAACCTACTTTTACTATGGGAATTGATTTCCAAACGTTGCAACGGCTAGAAAATCTCTGAGAAGAGATTTTGGGTCAGCCGAGGCAAAACAGTCATTTATCAGACGTCTGTAAAGTCCTATGGACGTCTGATAAGGCTCTAACGGTCATATTCTTGAGTGTCTTCTAAGTCAGCCAACGGTCCACTAACTGGACGTCTGGCAAAGTCATCAGACGTCTCCTAAGACGTCTGGTCTAAGGTCTGGACATCTGATTTCATCAGACAGAACTAACTATGTCCAGCCTAACAGTTATCAAACGTCTGAAACAACAGTCAGACGTCTTAAAATCCTTTATCAGACGTCTGATTCGTGAATTAGACGTCTGGAAAGTCTGTTTTAACCCTATATTGGTTTTCTAAGTGTTCTACAGAAAACCTAAGTATCCTAGGGTTGTCCAGGTGTTCCTAGGACTACTGTTAGGGTTCTTTGAGGCTCTTTAACATAATGTCTAAGGAAAATAAAGAGCAAGAAAATAAATACAAGAGATACATGAAAGGATAAAAAGAATCTATACTATTCTTCTTGTCTTCCATCTCCAATCTTTCGCTCCACGCGAACCTCCTCTGTTTTCCGTCAAGCTCCTCCAATCCGTCCTAGATGCGAGCTCGAACTCCGCCTAAACACGTCCACATTTGCAATTGACCTGAAATCTAGGACTCAAATTGCAAATGTTAAATAACACGTGTTTTGTTATCATCAAAACAAATGATCGTGGTGCTTTAGCACCAACAATCTCCCCCTTTTTGATGATGACAAAACCGTAAATAATAATACAAAAAATCCTCCCCCTTTTTGACATTATCAAAAAGGTTTGATTTTAAATTTCCTATAACTCCCCCTTAAAACATGCTCTTCTATGAATTTATCTTAACAAAGGTAATATTCTCCCCTTTTTGTAACAACAAGATAGCTATTATTTTTCTCCCCCTTACTAAAGGAAATTTAGCTACCTTATTTCTCCCCCTTAAAAATTGACAATTAGCTCATAAGATTTTTAACTCCCCCTATCTAAATGCTACTGATAAAAAGATAGGGTAAAGGGTTTTACCTCACCTACCATGGCCAATAAAATGGCCCGAATGGTGGTGGTGGATGCCACATCGGATGGGGCTCCCATCCGTAGCTTGGAGGCCCGGGCATCGGCGCCGGTCTCCAATCTGGTGGTCGACGTGCGGCGGGTCCGTTGTTTGCTCGTCGTCTCGTCGGTCTTCTTGTTCTCCTCCTTGGTCTACTCATTGGTTCTCCCAACTTAAGTTGACCAGCCTTGAGTTTGGAGGTCCAGTCCTTTATGTTGTAGTCATCCCTGAACCCTACAAAACAAGATTCTAATTTTTTCTTTGGTATCCAAGTGAGCTTGGATCCGGATTTGTTAGAGGGTCTCCTTGATGGAGATCCTTTCTCAACCTTAGGGCTATAAAACTTTTCTACTTTGTTGATTAATTTGTTAGAATTTTCCCTAAGACATGCAATTTCTCTTTCTATAATTTGCATCTTAGTCTTTAAATCAAAAATTTCTAACTTTAGACTATTATTTTCCTCAATCAATTTATTATTTTCATTGATGAGGTCTTGATTTTCTAATAACAGGTTATTATCCTTAGGACTAGCTTCTATGTCCTTAAGTTGTTTTTCTAACCTATCATTTTCATTTTTAAGAAAACTAAGGTTCTTCTTCATGCTTTTGTTTTCTATTTTTAGAGATTTACTAAGCTCAAATAGTTCATTAAAAGCTTCTTGTAAATCGAAATTTACCTCGTCTTCGGAGTCGCTTCTGCTTTCGCTGTCGCTATTGGTTCCTCTAGCCATGAAACCAAAGCAAGCGGTTTCCTCCTTCTCGTGATCTTCTTCCGAGCTTGTCTCTTCATGAGTGCCTTCCAACCTTCTCCATATCTCGTGGGCGGTGGTGCACTCTTGGATTTTCTCGAACTCCTCCGGACTCAGCGCGCAATACAGGGCATTCATTGCCTTTGCGTTGAGTGAGAGCTCTAGAATCTGCACCTGCGAGTAGCCTTCTTGGGGTCGCTTCAGGATCTCGTATGGGGTTTCGCAACATCCCCATACCTCGAATTCAGTGGCTTGGAGCCACGTCTTCATCCTCAGCTTCCAGTAGCTGTAGTTGTTCCCGTCAAAGTAGGGCGGACGGGTTGTGGACTGTCCCTCCGAAATCCTACACGCGGAACTGCTTCCCTCCATCGATCTTCTTGCTTGGTTGTTACGTCGAAACAGCAAGACCTGCTCTGATACCAATTGAAGGTTTCCCTACTAGGAGGGGTGACGTAATAATATGCGGAAATAAAAAAATAAAGCAATCTCACAAAAATCAATCACAAAATGTACACAGGTATTTTTAGGTGGAAACCCAAATCGGGTGAAAACCACCACCTAACCCTCTCGAGTTAGGATTTTCCGATCAACCAAGTTGATCAAAATCCACTAAACGAATCACTTTAAACGAGGGTGATTCAACCTCAGTGCAACCACGCTACAAGTACGAGGGTAGCGTTCCTCAACCCCTTCTCTCCACGAGAAGGATTTTGTCCCACGAAGGAGATGGGAATTCGCAAAGCGAATACCCAACCAAAATACAAAGATAAAATAAAACAACAGTCCTATAGAGCCAACAAAATTAAACCTAGCTTCTATAGGAAATAGGAAACTCCCCTTTGCAAGGAGTGCGTCGACGATGACGCGGTGTGTGTGCCACGCGATGGCGCTACGTCGCTCTCGTTATCTACGGCGGGAGAGCGGGTGCGCAACGGTTGAATGCTCTCAAGATGATGGAGCTTGAGCTTGGAGAGCAAGAGAGTCTTTTCTTTGGACACAAAAGGTTTGAAAGTGTATTGCAAGGTGTGTGTCTTAGTGTGTATATGTCTCTCTTATGTTTCTCTTCTTGTGTTTTTGTGTTACAAAGGTTCCCCTCTATTTATAGAGGCCTTAGGAAGGCTTTGGAAGGCTTGGAAAAGCTTCCATAGCCGTTGGGTGCAAAGCCCAAGAGAATCAGGCCGAAATCAGGACAATGATTGCATTTGACAGGGTTATCAGACATCTAATTCTGGCATCAGACGTCTGGAAGGCCACTTTAAGACGTCTGATTCCAATGTCAGACGTCTGATTCTATGCGGGTTTCTCCCTGACTTGAATCAGATCTAAACAGGGTTTTTGTGCAAGTCCATCAGACGACATACAGGACGTCTGGCACTAAGTCTGGACGTCTGGAAACCTACTTTTACTGTGGGAATTGATTTCCAAACGTTGCAACGGCTAGAAAATCTCTGAGAAGAGATTTTGGGTCAGCCGAGGCAAAACGGTCATTTATCAGACGTCTGTAAAGTCCTATGGACGTCTGATAAGGCTCTAACGGTCATATTCTTGAGTGTCTTCTAAGTCAGCCAACGGTCCACTAACTGGACGTCTGGCAAAGTCATCAGACGTCTCCTAAGACGTCTGGTCTAAGGTCTGGACGTCTGATTTCATCAGACAGAACTAACTATGTCCAGCCTAACAGTTATCAGACGTCTGAAACAACAGTCAGACGTCTTAAAATCCTTTATCAGACATCTGATTCGTGAATTAGACGTCTGGAAAGTCTGTTTTAACCCTATATTGGTTTTCTAAGTGTTCTACAGAAAACCTAAGTATCCTAGGGTTGTGCAGGTGTTCTTAGGACTACTGTTAGGGTTCTTTGAGGCTCTTTAACATAATGTCTAAGGAAAATAAAGAGCAAGAAAATAAATACAAGAGATACATGAAAGGATAAAAAGAATCTATACTATTCTTCTTGTCTTCCATCTCCAATCTTTCGCTCCACGCGAACCTCCTCTGTTTTCCATCAAGCTCCTCCAATCTGTCCTAGATGCGAGCTCGAACTCCGTCTAAACACGTCCACATTTGCAATTGACCTGAAATCTAGGACTCAAATTGCAAATGTTAAATAACACGTGTTTTGTTATCATCAAAACAAATGATCGTGGTGCTTTAGCACCAACAGAGGGGTGTCGTGAGGGGTGAGGGGGACAGTGTACGGTGGGGATGGGTGTATGTGCATGGGGTAGGGGAATGGGGTGAGGTACGATGGGGATAGGAGAATTGTGGGGGCACCCCTCGCAAGTTTTCATTCCCTCGCATACCTTCAATAAAAACTTAGGGAGTTAAAATTACACAAAAACCCCTAAAAATTTCGAAAACGCCAAACGACCCTTGGGGAGGGTCATTTCAACATAACAAACTGAAAGGAAGTTTCATCCCAGAAACTTGAGCTAACTAGGGTACGGAAAATTAAACGTAAATGTGCATAACAAACTTAAAGAGGATCAAAGTAGGTCAGAAATGACGCACCCTTGAAATTCTTAGGGTACTGTTCCCACATCGCTGCCTCAGTCTCCCAAGTGGCCTCCTCGTACCGCTGGCTTCTCCATAAGACCTTCACCAGGGATACATTTTTCCGTCTCAGACTCCAGATGGCTCTATCTAGTTTCTGTGCTGGCCTCTCAAGGTAGGTTAGGTCATTCCCCATCTCGATGTTCTCGTGGCTCAGAACATGGCTCAGGTTGGCGATGTATTTCCTGAGGTTGGACACGTGGAACACGTCGTGCACATTAGAGAGTTGGGGAGGGAAGGCAAGCCGGTAAGCAATAGGTCCTAACCACTCCAAGACCTAAAAGGCCCTACAAACCTTGGCGCGAGCTTCCCTTTCACCCCAAACTGCTACAAGCCCTAAATGGGTGAAACCCGTACTTCCCTATGTTTCAGGTCAGCGTAGCTCTTTTACCTACTCCTAACAGTACAAAGTCGCTTGTGGATCATCTCGATCACCTCCTGACTCTGGCGTATCAGCCTGGGACCAGCTTCCCAATTGGTCCCCACCTCAACCCAACTCAAGGGAGCAGTACACCTCCTCCAATACATAGCCTCATACGGTGCCATGCCGATGCTCGAGTGGTAGCTATTGTTGTATGCAAACTTTGCCAGGGGCAAATGCTCCTCCTAGGAGACTCTCCAGTTTAGCACACAAGCACATAGAAGATCCTCAAGGGTTTGAATGGTGCACTCTGACTGTCCGTCGGTCTGGGGGTGATAGGTTGTATTGAACCTCATACGAGTCCCTAAAGCCTGCTGAAACTCCGTGAAGACACACTACGTCTCGAATGTAGCGCTCTGCTAACTGTGTTGGTCCAAAAGTGACTCGGATTGGCAAAAACTGTGCCGTCTTCGTCAATCTATCCACTATCACCCAGACTGCATCATGTCCTCGCTATGTCACAGGTAATCGCACTACCAGATCCATAGTGACACTCTCCCACTTCCACTCTAGCACGGGAAGTGGCTGTAGCGGCCTTGCAGGCCTCTAGTGCTCAGCCTTCACCTATTGGCATACTAGGAATTGCTGAACAAAACTACCAACATCCCACTTCATCCCCCTCCACCAAAAATCATGTCATAGGTCATGGTACATCTTCGTGTTCCCAGGATGTATGGTGAATCTGGACCCGTGTGCCTCAGTCAGGAGCTCTCTCAATAGCTCTTCGTCTCTAGGAACACACAAGCATCCCCTCATACGTAGGACCCTACTAGTGAAAGAGAACTCTCCTAGGTTGCCGGTTAATACTCAGTCTCGCAGTGTCTGCAGGTATGGATTCGTCATCTGTCTAGTAACAATACGATTTATCAGCTCTGGTCGTGCCTGCCTCGCCACTGTCACTGCCTCGCAATACCCCTGTGACTCCTGGGGTCGCCAACTACTCACCTCCTCCATGAGTCTCCAATTCTGTTCCTGTAAACTAGCCAAGTGGGCGGGTGTCTGCCACCACATTGGCCTTCCCTGGATGGTAGGATATGTTACAGTCGTAGTCCTTCAGGGGCTCTAACCAATGTCTCTGTCTCTTGTTGAGCTCCTTCTGATTAAATAGTTATCTGAGGCTCTTATGATCAGTGAAAATCTCGAACGTCTCCATGTACAAGTAGTCCCTCCAAGTCTTCAGCGTGAAAACAACAACTACCAGCTCCAACTCATGGGTGGGGTAGCTATGCTCATGGGGCTTTAGTTGCCATGAAGTGTAAGAGACAACGTGGCCCCGCTGCATGAGCACACCACCCAATCCCTGCAACGAGGAGTCGGTGTAGTCCACGAATCCGCCACTGTTGTCTGGGATGGTGAGTACAAGAGTTGAAGTCAGCCACTCCTGTAGCTCCTGAAAGCATGACTCACACTCGTCTGTCCAAGCGAAGGGCACGTCTTTCCAGGTCAACTGAGTCATAGGACATGCGATATGCGAGAAGCCTCGGATAAACCACCTGTAGTAGTCTGTTAGCCCCAGGAAACTGCATATCTCTGTCACTGTACGCGACCTCTCCCACCTGAGGATGACCTCAACCTTGGTTGGATCCACCGCCAACTAGTCTCCTGAGATCACATGGCCCAAGAAGGTAACCTGTCTCAACCAGAACTCACATTGTTATACTTAGCATATAGCCTGTGCCGTCTCAAAGTGTCCAGGACCATGAGGAGATGCTATCCATGTTGTGCCTGATCCCAAGAGTAGACAAGCACGTCATCAATGAATACTACCACAAACTGATCTAGGTACGGTCGAAAGATGCGGTTCATCAGATCCATGAAAGCGGCGGGGGCGTTGGTCAACCCAAACGGCATGACCAAGAACTCGTAGTGACCATACCATGTGTGGAAGGCTGTCTTGGAGACATCGGTCTCCCTAATCCTCAACTGATCTGTCTTGAGAACACCGTGGCATCTCTGAAATGGTCGAAGAGGTCATCAATACGAGGCAGTGGGTACTTGTTCTTGACGGTGACCCAGTTCAGCTATCTATAGTCGACGCACAACTGAAGGGTACTGTCCTTCTTCTTCATAAATAGGACAAGAGCTCCCCATGGGAATGCACTGGGCCTCACAAAGTCCTTCTCCAATAGATCCTGTAACTGAGACTTAAGCTCTCGCAGCTCAAGTGGGGCCATCCTGTAAGGTGCAGTAGAGATGGGGCCAGTCCCTGGTACTAGCGAGATCTTAAACTCGATCTCACACTCAGGTGGCAGTCCTGGTAGCTCCTCTAGAAAGACGTCGAGGTACTCACGGACCACCGGGATACTTTGCAAGTCGACCACGAGGCTAGGCTCTACTACGACACAAGCTAGGAAGCCCTCATACCCCTGGCTCAGTAGCTTCGCTGTCCGAAGCACGGAGATGCACCTGGATCCTCCATCTACTAGCTGGCCGTTGAACTCGAAAGGAGGCAACTCTGGTATGGAGAAGACGATCTTCCTCCCAAAGCAATCAACTAGGGCATGATAAGCAGCCAGCCAGTTCATTCCTAGGATCACACCGAAATCCTCCATCAGGATCATGATCAGGTCAATTGGAAGATTATGTCCCCCTATAGTGACCTCACAATCAGTGAAGACCTCCTTGGCGATAAATTACTGTCCACATGGGGTTCTAATCAGGAAAGGTTCCTTTAATAGTATACTACCCAATCCTAAGCTGACGGCAAAACTCGTAGAGACAAATGAGTGCATGGCACCAAAAACTAAAAGCACATAAATGAGCCTGCTGGAAACTGTAACCATACCTGCCACTATGGAACCTAAAGCTTTAGCATCTCTGTGAGTAAGGGCGTTAACACACCCCTCAGCCCTCAGTGTAGAAGAGGCAGCCATGCTCTGGGCTGAGCAAGTAGCTGGCCGGTACCCTCCTCGTGACTGCTGCCCTCCTCCTCAGGCCTGATAACCGCAGCTGCCAGATCAGCCTCCAGTGCTCGGTGCTAGGAGTGTCTGCTGCGCTTTGGCCTTAGATGGCCAGTCCCTCCGCATGTGGCCCAGTTGGCCACACTGGTAGCAGAGAGGAATGTGACCTCCTCCCTCTATCTACTATCCCTAATGGCAGCTAGGCGAGGGTCTGCTGCAGTCGGTCGGTCTCGGTCTAGGGACCCCAAAGGTCACTGGTGGACCCACAGAGCGAGATGACTCCCCCGCAGGTGTCGTATGCCTCCTCTCTCAGTGGCCCTGCGACTGCTCCTGCTAGTAGTGCCTCTTTCATCCTCCCCCGTCGACGTCTTGTATGGCGAAGTTGTCCTCCTCGTAGGTCATGGCCGCCTCGACTACGCAGGAGAAGGTAGGCAACCTCAGAGGCTTCACATACCCCTAAATGGTTGCCTGGAGGCCCTCGGTGAACCTCCAAAGGTGCTCCTCGGTAGATGCAGCTGTCAAAGCGAAGTGTGATAGCTCCAGGAAACACGTACGGTATGCGCTAACCGTCATCGCCCCCTGGTGGAGAGTGTGGAATTCCCGCCTCCTCTGATCTTGCCAGGCCAGTAGGAAGTACTGCTCGCAGAAGAGCACCACAAACTGGTCCCACACGACTCTCCCTCCTCCTGTCCTCTGACCACCCTCCACCACCTATGCGCTGCACTCTCCAGCTGGTATGTGGCGAAGGCCACGCGGCACTCTGCAGGAGGATGGAGTGTGTCAAAGATCTTCTCCATCTGCTCTAGCCAATCGTCTGCCTCAGACGAGCTCTCCTCCCCCTTGAAGGAGGAGGGCTTCAACTTCCTAAACTGGCCAAAGATCTCGTGGTGGAGTCGCAACAGGGGAACAGGTGTGCCTCCTGGCAAGGAGGGTTCATGCTCCGAAGTGTTTGAGGGAGGTGGGGGTAGTGGAGGATCTCCCATCCCTCCTCCAACTCATCCAACACCGTGGCGGCTCGCCTGCCTTATGGGGGACTCCCCCTCCGTATCCCCACAGAGAGGTGGCTGAGGAGGAGGCTGCTGGAGCTCCTTCCATATGATATCCTAGATCAACTGGACGAGGTTCAGGGCCTGAACTCCCAGAAGGAGAGGTGGAGCTGCCCCATCCTCGGCCATCACCCATCCTCCCATGCGACCAAACCTACGGTCCGTGGCCCTCCTCAAGAGCTCCCTAGTGAGGCATCTCCTACATGAAGATCGAAAGAAAAGGACCGAACTGTAAGGACACTTGACTACAGAGGGAAATAAGACTCGGAAGTGACAATCAAGATAATATGTTGTGATGGCTATCCTAATTACATGTACAAGTGTGGTTACTTCCAAACCATTTGGTTCATTTCTTGGGATGACCTTTCTCTGATACCATCTTGTCACGACCCGCTCCTGGCTCCCTATAAGACCCGAGAATGGTTCTCCTTAACGAACCCCAAGACTCAGTCGTCCAACGAGAAACAACCAAATATATATTCATTCCACAATCACACAAGTAATGTAACTAGGCAAAAGATATATAACTAATAATAAAAGAAAGAGAACAGTAAACCATTAGATTTTTACAGAATACAGTGGAAAAGTACAGTTACAATTATAGCCATCACAACAGGGGACTAGTAGAAACATAACTGAATATAAGCTACAGGTACTCACTACAACAAAAACACTCTACAGCAAAACTAAAGAAAGGAAACTAAGGCTAGGCTTGACTGGGCCCTGTGCCTTCAACAGCCAATAGCTCTGGTTACTCAAATCCCTGACCTGAACATGGTTACAAACTTCGGAGTCAACTAACACTGAGTAGGGTAGTGGTTAAGTTATTTACATGCAACATAATTAAAATAGTAATCAGCTAAACATTCAATTGTCGGTTATTTATTTTCATCCGTTTCCAGTTCTCTGATTTATGTATTTCCAAGTCGAGTATGCTAATCAGGTTCCATGATATTGCTCAATCTTCTTGTTCCCTATGGGAACAATCTTGCTTGTAGTTTTCCTGCGATGTAGGATGTACACGTGGCACTCTCCTGGCTGGGAGACTCCCCCTTGGTAGTCCTACACCCGATCTAATACCCCGAGGTCACGATGTAGCAGTGACTTTGGCACATGTGATAAGCGCATGGCTAGCTACCCCGCACTGGCACGCGGTCAGTCGTTTCCATTAGCAAGTATGCCCAAACGTACAGCACGGAACAGCATAGAGCCTTACCCTCTCAGAACAGGGGTCTCGCCCCTTAGAATAGAATAAGGGTCTCATCCCTCCACAGTCTGCGTACCCTCGTCAGACTATCCCAGTTTACCCAGTGAGCTAACAAGAGTAGGTGTAGGGTGGCCATACCTAACCCCGGGCCCCATGGGGTGGCTAGCTCCCTCAACACTAAGTAGCTCACCTCGGTACCACATACGTGAAGGCCAAATAGGAGTCGACGTAGAGTGGCCAATCCTAACCCTGAGTCACAACCCAAGGAGCTAACTCCCCTCTACTCTAAAGGGATAGTTTCTCTCCTCGGTACCATGTACGTGAGGGCCAGCTCACTTCCCTTAACCAAGTCCGAACTGCCACCCATAGGCAACATGTTCCAAAACCATCAGGTTTTCCATACTACGGTATTCTTGGTTTCTCCCTAAATTCCCCGTAGGGTTTGTACATAGACTTTCTCATTTCCATATCTGATTCATTAAATGCATAATAGGAAGCTCAAGATTTCACAATCGATTATTCGGTATAGTTATGTATTCATGTCATGGTTCATTACAGGTAGTATAGGCAGTTCATGATTTATCACGGTAACTCATTCATTCATTAGCTACACATGCATTTCTTCCAACACTAGTGTTCATTTCACAACCTAGGATTCAATCGAATATAACTAAAGTAGCATTCATTCATCTTTTTCGGCCCTAGGGTTCAATTGAATAATTTTAAAGCATGCAATTCAATTATTAATTCTGGGATTAGAGAAAACCACTCTACCGGTGAACCGGATGGAATGGGGGCTTGTACGGTAGCTCCCGACATCTCCACAGGTCCCGTTACTGTACGGATTGAAGACTTACAACATGGATCGATAGGTCAAACGAGCTTAAAACTACATAGACACTATATCATTATGTAGGAAAACTTGAACAGAAACCAACAACATTTCGTTTGCAAAAATCCGACTCCATTTTGGCCTTGAATGGGCCCAAAAACACCACTCTGACCAAAATCAGACTTCTGGAAAGAGTCTCAGATGTCTTAAATGAACTCATAGACTCACCTTGCTCAGGACACCTTTCTTCGAACTTCTAAAACTTTGTGCAGATGTCTGAGGGTGTCTTCAGATGTCTGAAGATACTCCCGGACATCTGAAACTACCTCGGTCCTTGTACCGACGTGCCTCCCCAACCTCTGACACATACATGAGAGGACAGAACTCGGCAGGGAGAAAATAATTGAAAGAAAATGCGCTATCAGACATCTGGCATTACCTCTAGACGTCTGGATAGATGTCTGATGGTCTCTCCAGACGTCTGACTCTGTAGAGAAATAACTCCACAGAACCGTTTGCGAGCTCTCCCTCTCGCAGAAGCTGCAGTAACTGCAGCACCTCCCTGTCTCCCTCTACTCTCAGGCCTCTGACCTCATCTGCTCTCCACTTTCTCCTCCTCTTGCTCCCCACTCTCCCTCCCCTCTCGGTTGCGGTGTGGAATGGATGGAGTAGGGATCTATATGGAGATGGAAGGCGTGGGGGAAAAATGGTGGGAGGCGTGGAGGGGTGTCGTGAGGGGTGAGGGGGATCATAAAGACCCGACCTACTTTTAGCCTTTTAAGACATCTGGAGCCTCAGTTAGACGTCTGTCCAGATGTCTAGACCCTTTCTCGGACGTCTGAAAATGAAATTTTCGTACACTCTCTGCGCTCTGCGCCTGGGCGGCGCACAGAACTCCTTTTCTCTCTCTCCTTTCTCCTCCTCTCCTTGCCGAACCCTAAACCCACAGCCTCTATAAAAGCCACCCTCCCCTTCTCTCCTCTCCACTCCACACACCACCATCTCCACCTTCAAAGCATGTGAGAGCGGCGAGAGGAGGCGAGCGAGGGAGAGCGTGAGAGTGAGAAGGAGGAGAGTACAGGAGGAGGAGGAGGAGGCCGAGGTTGGGAGCTTCGGTGGAAGTTTGTTGGAGCTCGCATGGCCACCACGGGCACGTGCGGGAGGAGGAGGGAGTCCAGAGCTGTGCCCTCGACCACCTACAACAGCTGGAGCTGAGGCGAAACAAGGAGAAGCGTGGCGGAAAGCACTGGGAGCAAGTTCTAATACTGGAAAATTTCCAGTATCAGATGTCTGAAGTGAAGTCCGGACGATTGGCGGAGCATCTGAACATCTGGAGTCAAGACCAGACGTCTGAAAGCTCCTTTATCGCGAAGGTACATTCTTTTCACGGTTACGGCCATGCAGGTCGCACCACAGAAGATATGTTGCACTTAATTTGAGTGGCTACAACTGTCGTACGCAAGAGCAGCCTTGGGAAGGAACGCGGAACGCCCTCCTACGCACTTTCGAACGTTTGATCAGCTCACTAGACAACCGGAGGTGCTTCTAGATGACCAGAGGAGTGGTCCGACGTTTGGAACCACCTTCGGACGATCGCAGAGGAGTCTTGGATGTCTGAGAACACCACAAGAACTTGAGGTGAGGTTCTATATCTTTTAAGACGTCAGGACTTGTTCCCAGACGTCTGATTTTGGTTAGTAGATACGATTTTGACCCATTTGGGGTCAGATCAAGATCCGTTTTACGCAAACGAAGTATCTGAAGTTTCTTTGCGAGTTTCTCTACGTACTAGAAACTTTTGTACACTTTTTTGAACCTTCCTTTTTGATGTATTCCCTAGTATAGGGTTTCGGCCTGCTACGTGCTTGGGTTTCGCAGAGACGTTTGGGTCTGCGGTTCGAGCCTCCATTACTCCTGGATTGTCTGGTAGAGTGGTCTACTTCTATTAATCATATTAAATAAGAATGTACCTGTGGAATTAGCCAACTGGAACCCCTAGGATGTGGCATGAACCCTAGGACAGAGAAATGAATGAACCAATTGCACTGCATGATTGTATTTGTATACATGATTAAGTTAAATTGCTAGCAATTGCCTGTAATATAGTTGTGAGCTGTCTGTTAGAATATGAGCTGCCTGAGATAAATGAACAATTACCTGTGAAATCATCAGTTGCATGTATTTAATTATGGAAACACGAGCTGCCTGTATATACACGAGAACTGAGTTGTGAATGGTGGAATCTGGCTTGGAATAATATGGTAAACATGAGCATGAACCCTACAGGGAAGTAGGAGTAGAGCTCCTGTGGTTAGATGGAAATATGGAATGTAGACGGGAAATGTGTTGGCCCTTGAGTATGTGGTACCAAGGAGAGCGACTGTCCCCTTTTTTTGTAGAGCGGAACTAGTCGCCCTTGGGTTGGGACCCGAGGTTAGGATTGGCCACTCTACACCGACTTCTGTTGGCCCTCGTGTACATGGTACCGAGGCGAGCTACTAGTGTATGGAGAGAGCTAGCCACCCCACGAGGCCCGAGGTTCTGCTAACCACCCTACATCAACTTGTTAGTCCCTCTGGGCAAACCGGGGTAGTCATACAAGGGTGTGCAGACTATGTGATGTGAAATTTGGCGTGATTTGTAAAAGCGGGATTTTAATGTCGTTGTAACACGCGAATTCGCATGCGCTTTTAAATTTATATCCTAGATAGGGGAGTATCTAGGGTCGTCCGAGGAGGCAAAAATTGCAATTCAATTCTCTTGCTAAAAATAAATCTCAAATTTCTTTTCGGTATTTTAAATATATATATATATATATATATTTTGTGTTTTGAAATAATACAGGCAAAGTGCTAATTATGACGAAAGAGTGCTAACACCTAAAATGCTAAGCTGAAACTTAAGAGATTAAAATGTCCACTACCTAAGCTCACTCTAGGAAAGTGGAGGCCTAGAGCAATTAGGGAGTGGAAGTAGAATAAGTGCTAGAACAACAGTAACAATTGCAATAGGAAATTAAAAAAGAAGGCAATTTGATTAACAAGAATTTGTGTTCTTTTCAAAGACAAGTAGAGGAATGCTTCTACTAGAAATGAAAAAATTTAAAAGCAATAAAAGAAACACAAATCCTCTTGCAAAATTTAGTAAAGAAGGGAGTCTTCTTGCTCCAAGCCTAGCTTCTCCTTGGCTTGAAAAGAGGGCCTCCATCTTCTCCTTCCTTGAGAACCCCTCCAAGGTGGATGCTACCACCTTCAATGCTCTCCTCCATGGGGTGGGCGTACACCACCCTCAAAAGCTCATCCAAGGTGGTGTGGACACCTTCAAGATCTCCTCCAAAGATCTTCCTTGCCTGGCTTCTCCTTTGGCTGGCGTGGCTCAAGAGAGAAGGGAAGAGGGGAAGGCACCAAGGGGACAGAATATCCCCTTAATCTTCTTCTTCTTCTTCTCTCTTGGGTGTGGGCTCTAAGTAGAATATGAGAGTGAATTTGCTAGCTAAGGATGGTTTGAGTGGTGGTGGGTAGTGGTCTTTTCATAGGGTAGGATGAGGGGTTAAGGTGCCTCTTGAAATGGAGGGCTGAGATGGGAGGATGGAGGTGGTTAGATGATCCTAGGGTTAAGGGTTGTTGGCGCCACCTAAGGGGTGTAAGGGGGGTAGTTAGGGTTGGTCAAGAGGCACCTAAAAGTGGCGCCAACCATGGAGAGGTGCCATGGCTTGGCGCCAACTTTGAGGTTTCTAGAAGGTGGGATTATGTGGAGGGTGGAGATGGGTTTAAGGGGAGATGTGTGGTGGAGATGAAGGGGATTTTTGGAGGGAAAAATGGTGCCAACAAGGGGGTAGTTAGGGTGGTTTTGGCGCCACTTTTAGGTGTCTTTTGGAGGTGGTGGGTAGGCTAGGTTGGCGCCAAGTAGGTTTAGCTTATGTGGAGCCTAGGTGGAGCTAGTTGATGGAGTTGTTAGGTAGGGTTTTTGGGTGGTACAAGCCAAGGAAGCTGGAGCATAGCTAAGCTAAGCTAGCTTAGCTAATGGTGAAGTACAGGAGGAGGTGTTGGAGATAGGGTTTGGAGGGAGGAATTGGTTCTGAAGAGTCCGAATATAAAGTGGAGCTGGCAGCTACTGAAGAGGTCAACATAGGGCTACTCCAGCTAGCTTAGTTTGCTAGTTCTTTGCTAGCTACTAAGCCAAGCTAAAGTGAGCTAGCTTCTGTTGAATGGAGCTGAGGTGAGCTGGGTCTGGTGCTCCCGGGGAGGATTGAGCTGGTTGAGACAGCTAAGGTAGCTTAGCTCAATTAGCTTGGGCTAAGCTGGGTCCCCGGGAGCTGGACTTGAGCTTCCTGAGCTGGGATGAGTTCTTCTTCAGCTGGCTGGAGTTGAGTGGAGCTGGATCTGAGCTGGGGTGAACTCCAGTCAACTCAGCTGAGCTAGCTAGAGCTCCCTGTGGACTAGTGGGAGTTAAAATGAGCTAGACTCAACTAGGTTGAGCTGGATCTGAGCTGACTTGAGCTAGGGTGAGTTGATATGAACTCTCTTGAGCTACCATTCAGCTGAGATTAGTTGAATGGAGCTGGGATGACCTAACCCTAGTTCAAGTGAGCTAGGTTCCAGCTGTGGTGAGCTGGATCATGCTGAGTTCCAGCTAGTCTGAGCTCCTCCTTCACCATTTGCCTTCTTGAGTGTTAGGGTTTTAGGGATCTGTATATCTGTTCATCCCTAACACTCACAAAAACACATTAAAACAACAAAAGAAAATGCAATGCATGCCTAACCTAGTTAATGCCTAAATGCAGCCCAAAAACCCGTTTGCAAAGTAAAATCTTAAGAGCTAGGTTTGTTTTGATGCATAAAAATGATGATAAACTGCCATTTATCACACCCCTATACTTATCTTTTGCTAGTCTCTTAGCAAAAATTTTTTTTTGGAAAACAAAATTTTTTGGAAATCTAATTTTTTTCTACTTTTGAGGAGAAAGAGATTAAGGGACCTTGGTTGATCTAAACACAGGAGGTATGAGATTTGTTAAAGAAAAACATCGGGATTTGTTTCAGATTCAACCATTAGACAAAACGGGATCAATATATCATCCAGAAAATTCACAAATTAACCCCTTGTTAATTCAAATGACTTGAAATTTTTGTTTTTAGGATTTTTCTAGCTCATGAATCTAATTCGCAACTTGCAAAGTCCTTTAAAACCTTGTGTCCATGCCTGTGAAAAGGCAACATTTATAAGGGCATGTTAATTTATTTATTATTACTTTTTTTTCTCCCCCATACTTATTTTTAGCTTAGTCTTACAACAGATGTGTCGAGATCATCATTCCCATTACCAATCCTTGAGGGGGCTCTGGTGCCAGTACTTCGGGATAGCACTGTCTATGACACCACCCAGGAGCTCACAACCCCAAAATACAATGCGGTGTAAAGGGGCGCTCCAAGCAAACTCAATCTCTTACTCTGACACTATAGGTAGAGCATCGTCCAAGACACTTGAGCTGCTAAAATAAGCTTTAATGCTTCGTCTAAAGATATGAAATATAGATATGGAACAGCGCCGAGGCGGTAACATGTTGACATCGTGTCCTCAAAGGTGGCGTTTTCCTCCTTCTCGGCGGTGGGAACTCAAACAAATGATCTGCTTCAGACTTTTACTAAGTCCAAACAAGGGAGTTTTTCAAATTTTTAGTTGTTTTTAAGTGTTGGCTTGTGTGTGAAAATTGACACAAGAAGTTCCTCAAGAAATGTAAGTTTTTGAATCAGAAACTAAGCCAAATACTTTCCACATTACAAAATAGAATCAAGTCACCTGAACTATCATGAGTTCAAGTGGAGTTTTAGAAAAGGATATCTGATCTAGTCTAAAAAATAGACTCTGAAATTCTAATGGTCAGATTCGCATCCTCATCCCTAGTTTGTTAAAGATTAAATCCCATTGTACCCAAAAGTGAATTTTTTCAACCTTAGTCCCGATTTCAAAAATTTTTCCTCAAAAAGTTTTCAACATTTTTATTTTTTTGGGTATGCAAGCAGGAAAATAAAATAACTAAAGAAAAATGCATGTTTTAAGGTTTTGAAAAACACCCCCCATGCTTAAGATATGCAATGTCCTCATGCATTAGGAGGGAAAAGGGATCACCTTAGTGAAGAACGATCAAGTTTAGAATGATCAAAACCTGGAAAAGAAGAAAAAAGGAAAGCAGGAAAAAAATGATGGGTTACCTCCCATCTAGTGCTATCTTTTACGCCATTCAGCCGGGCATAGTGTGCATTAGTGATCAAGGGTGGCTGGCTCAGTAAAATTAAAAGATTCAGACGGAAGATTAGGAGTATGATCAAAATAGGGCTTTAAACGTTGGCTATTGACTTGAAAGGTCGAATTAGTTTTAGGATCAAAAAGATCAATAGCGTCGTATGGATATATTTTATGGACAATAAAGGGACCGGTCCATTTAGATTTTAATTTGCCAGGAAAAAGACATAATCTCGCATCGAAAAGCCAAACACGTTGATTAACGTCAAAGTGTTTCCGAACAATATATTTATCATGAAATTTCTTTGTTCGGTCTTTATAAATCCTCGCATTTTCTTAGGAAAAATTACGTGATTCTTCTAATTCAGTTAATTATAATTTTCTATAGGTGCTGACGTCAGATAAATCCATGTTGAGTTCTTTTATTGCCCAAAAAGCCCTATGTTCTAATTCTACCAGGAGATGGCATGCCTTCCCAAAAATCAAACGGAAGGGAGACATGCCGAGCGGGGTTTTAAAAGCGGTATGGTAGGCCCATAAAGCGTCATCCAATTTGGTGGACCAATCTTTACGGTCGGGCCTAACCGTCTTTTGTAAAATAGTTTTAATTTCCCAGTTAGAAACTTTAGCCTGGCCATTTGTTTGGGGGTAATAAGGTGTGAAAATTTTATGATTAATCCCATATTTAGAAAGAAAGTGACAGAATTGTGAGTGGGTGAAATGTGAGCCTCCATCACTGATAATGGCTTTTGGTATGCCGAATCTTGAGAAAATATTTTTCTTAAGAAATTCGACAACCACATGGTGATCACTAGTGCAGGTGGGTATTGCTTCTATCCATTTTGAAACATAGTTGACTGCAACTAATATATATAAATACCCACCAGAGTTGATGAACAGTCCCATGAAGTTGATGCCCCAAACATCAAAAATTTCAACCTCTAAAATAGGATTTCATATCTGTAACGAACGCGTGCCCCAGACGCCTTTTAAGACGTCTAGGAGGTGGCCCAGACGTCGGACCAGACGTCTGGGATCACATCCAGACGTCTGACCAGACGTCCGGGATCGTTTACAGACGTCTGGAGAACAGTTATGTTCGCACGGGAGATTCGTCTGCGAGCCTGTGCGCGCAGACCTGCGATTCCTTCTCTCTCTCTCTGCGGCTGCAGGCGCGCTGCGACCACCTTCTCTCTCCTCCTCGTGCGGCCTTAAAAGGGCGCGCCTCCCCTCCCGTCTCCACCGTCTCCTCCTTCTTCTCCTTCCTGTGCGCGAGAGCGAGCGGACGCGAGGGCGGCAGCGGCAGCCGCAGTGAGCGCGGAGGAGGTGCGGCGTGCGAGGGCGGGGCTCTGCCGTGAGGGCGAGCTCGCCGGAGCGGCTTGGCCAGCCGGCAGAGGGCGCAGGGGGCGCGGAGCGTCGCGGAGAGGGACCTGCTGCGGTCGGAGCAGCGGACGCGCGAGGTGCGACGCGGGCGGCGTCGCGAGCGGAGGCCGAGCAGGGTTCTGATTCTGGAAAAATTTCCAGAATCAGACGTCTGGGTTGATAGCCAGACGGCAAGGTCGACGTCTGTAAGATCATACAGACGTCTGAAAGGTGAGTTTCCGCTTTCTTCTTCCTTCTTGTCGACTGACCGTACTGAGGGAGGGGGGGTTGGCCGTGCGCAGGTTCGCTGATTCGCCATCCTTTGCGAATCAGACGTCTGTAAGTTGTACCAGACGGCGGGAGTGACCTACAGACGTCCGTGTGGACCATCGGACGTCTGGGGTATAGGACAGACGTCCCCGCAGACTTCTGGACGTCCGGGGAACCAAGCTGAACAGGTAATTCTCTGATCCACCGTTTAAGACATCTGGAAGGAGTTCCAGACGTCTGATTTTGCACAGTATCGTCTTTTTCGACCCGTTTAGGGCCCGTTTGGGCTCCGTTTTCCGCGATTCGAGTTGCGTTCTTTTCAGAATTAATTCCTCTACTCGTCTACAGTAGCTATACACTGTTTTGAGACACTCCTTGTGTTTGATCCTTGTGATAGGACCTCGTTCGGTTGCAGTCTTGAGAGTCGCGGAGGCGCGCGGGATTCCCGATCACGCCCCCATTACTCCCGTTGTACCTGGTAGAGTGGCTTTAAGTATTAATAAAATCTGTTAAAGTATGGAACCATAACTAGAACCTAGGGCATTGCATGAATCCTAGGAATGAGAAATATATGGAATGATAGCTCCTAGGTGTTGCATGAATCCTAGGGCCAGAAAACTAGATTGTATGATAGATCCTAGGATATGGCATGAATCCTAGGATGGAAAAACTAGTGGAATGTATATTACTGCAGTCTTGGAAAAATGGAAAGGAATATATAAAGCTGCCTGTAAATTTAATTAACAGCTGCCTGTTATGAATAAAGAAACATGTTTGAGATCATGGATTTTGAGAACGTGAATCTGGAAAGTGAAACATATGATGTTCTGAGATTAAAGGATGGAACCCTATGGGGAATTAGGAGTGGAACTCCTGGAAAGAAAAAGGAATGGAACTGAGATGTAGTTTGTACTGTCTCTTGGGTACGCAGTACCAAGGGAAGTACCTGTACCTGTTTAGTGCAGAGTGGGGCCAGCCGCCCCAGGGACCCGGGGTTAGGATTGGCCGCTCTGTACCGACTTGTTGGCCCTCGTGTACGTAGTACCGAGGAGAGCTAGTAGTGTTAGGAGAGTACTAGCTACCCCACGGGCCCCGGGGTTCTGCTAGCCTCCTTCACCGACTTGTTAGGCCCATTAGGGCAAACCAGGGTAGTCAGGCGAGGGTGCGCGGACTGTGGAGGGGCAAGGCCCCGGTTTGGTTACTGTGGAGGGGTTGGACCCCTGTTACTGAGAGGGCTCTGCCCTGGTTCCGTGCTGTGCTTTGGGCGCACCCGTTAACGGAAACGACTAACCGCGTGCCAGTGCGGGCTAGCTACCTGTGCGTTTATCGCGCGTGCCGTAGTCACCGTTACGTCTGTCAGTGACCTTGGGGTGGTTGACTGAGGGTAGGATCACCACGGGGGACTCTCCCGGCCAGGAGAGCACCACGTGCTACTTCTACTTTTGGAAAAGACTGCAATCAAGATCGTTCCCACGAGGACATTCGAGATCAAGTAAAGGATCTGAGAAATAAATGAAATAGTGAGAAAAATTGAAAGATGTGAATAAAGGAAGTAATAGAACATAACAGCTACTGTACACTCTACTGTTGCCTTTAGTTAGTTTGCCACTCTACTCAGCGTTTTGCTGACGTGTTACACTCGTTACCTTTTTCAGGACCAGGTGTTGAACAGCCAGGGTCGGCGGCTGCAGAGGACACTGGGCCGAGTAGGGTCCAGTAGAGTTACCACAGCCTTTTGTACCCCTTTTTTTTCTGTTCTAGTGAGTAGTTTTTGTTTCCTCTGTACCTTCTTTACCTGCAGTTCTTGTTATATGATAAATGCTGTTTTACTGTTGTGGTGGTACCTACTGTAGTAGTTTCTTTCCTTACTGCTGTACTTTCTTACTGTTAGTTATATTCATGCTGAATGTGGTTTATTTTACTGTCTTTTGGTTACTTCCTCGTTGGACGACTAGGTCTTGGGATTAGTCGAGTCGGTCCGGTTCTCGTGTCTCGTAGGGACTCGGGAACCGGGTCGTTACAATATCCTTCCTAGTCATGTTGCCGATGCTCTGGCAACGCACACAGGATCGAATAAAGTCATGAGCATCTTTGTGCAAGCTGGGCCAATAAAATCCCGCATTAAGGATTTTAGCTGCAGTTTCCTTGCTTGAAAAATGTCTGCCACAAGCCATTGAGTGACAATGTGTCAAAATATCATGGATTTTAGAATCGGGTACACATCATCGAATGACCTGATCGGCACAAGTGCGGAAAAGGTAGGGCTCCTCCCAAAAATAATATTTAATATCAGCAAAGAACTTATCCTGTTTTGTTTTTGGCCAATCAGCGGGGATTTGTTCTGTTGCTAAGTAGTTTGCGATGGGCGAAACCAAGGGAGGGTAGTAGTAGCTAAAATGCTTTCATCGGGGAACTGATCTGGTGGGGTCATTATGTCCTTCGTCATAAGACAAGAGAGATGGTCGGCCACTACATTATGCGATCCCGCCTTATCCTTGATTTCCAGGTCCAATTCCTGGAGCAGCAGAATCCAATAGATAAGGCTGGGTTTCGTATCTTTCTTTGTTAGCAAATATTTAATTGCTGAGTGGTTGGTATATATAGTGACATGTGACCCCAACAGATAAGATCTAAATTTTTCTAAGACAAATACAATAGCAAGAAGTTCCTTTTCAGTAACCGTGTAATTCCATTGTGTATCATCAAGAGTTTTGCTAGCATAATAGATCACAACGGGCTTCTTGCCAATTCTTTGCCCTAGAACGGCCCCTACAGCAAAATCTGAGGCATCTGTCATTAATTCAAAGGAACTATTCCAATCAGGTCCCTGCAATATTGGTGCCTCAATAACCTCTTTCTTCAACCTCAAAAAACTCTCCAGGCACTTATCATTAAAATCAAATGACTGGTCTTTAGTGAGAAGCTGACCTAAGGGCTTGGAGATTTGGGAAAAATTTTGTATAAATCGACAGTAGAAACCCACATGACCCAAAAAGGATCTGATTTGTTTGACAGTAGTGGGCGGTGGGAGCTTAGATATAGCATACATTTTTGCTTTATCTACCACAATTCCTTGTTTTGAAATAACATGGCCCAAGATAATACCTTCTTGGACCATGAAATGACTTTTTTCCCAACTGAGGACCAGATTAACTTCTATGCATTTTTGGAGAGTTCTTTCAAGGTTTTTGAGACAATTGTCAAAAGAATCTCCAAAAACAGAGAAGTCATCCATAAAGACTTCTAAACATTCACCTATCAGGTCTGAAAAAATTGCAAGCATGCACCTTTGAAAAGTCGCTGGTGCGTTGCAAAGACCAAAGGGCATCCTTCGAAAAGCAAAGGTTTCGAAGGGGCAGGTGAAAGTTGTTTTGTCCTGGTCCTCAGGATGAACCACTACCTGATTATAGCCTGAATAACCATCCAAAAAACTGTAAAAATCCCTTCCGGCTAACAGCTCCAAGATTTGATCAATAAAGGGGAGCGGGAAATGGTCCTTCTTGGTGGCGGTGTTTAATTTTCAGTAATCAATACATACACGCCAAGAAGAAGCGGTTCGAGTGGCTACATTATCCCCATTATCATTAGCGACAACTGTTAGTCCAGCCTTTTTGGGCACAACTTGTGTTGGACTAACCCAGGAGTTGTCAAAAATGGGGTAGATGATATCAGCATCTAGCCACTTAATAATCTCCTTTTTTATCACCTCATGCATAATAGGGTTCAAGCGCCTTTGTGGTTGGCGGGAGGGGCGAGAATCGTCCTCTAAATAAAAACGATGTGTACAATAGGATGGATAAATACCCTTGAGATCGAAAAGGGTCCAGCCAATAGCTTTTCGATATTTACTCAAAACCTGGAGAAGTTTGTGCTCTTGTGCCCCGGTAAGTCCAGAGTTTATAATTAGGGGCAGGGTCTGATTAGGACCTAGGAAGACATATTTAAGGGAGTCGGGCAAAGGTTTTAATTCCAATTGTGGGCCCAACTCCGAAAGAGTTTCTGCTTTGTGGGTTAGTGGTGAGGTGAGAGTGAAAGGGTCAGCTGGAAGGTTAGTTGGATGTGTGGTTAGGGTGGAAGGGTGAGAAGAAGTGGATTGTTCAGGAACCGTATTGATAGCAAAACAGGAACCTAAATGGGAAATCTGCAAAGTTTCCTCCATAATGTTTTCTATTTCTGAATCCGAATCATCAAAGAAATCGGGTTCTTGGAACCTCCTAGAAGCTTGACAAATGTCTAGGGTTACAGATTCACTGCCACACATGATCTTCATCTTTCCAGAATCACAATCAATATTTGCGCGGGTGGTGGCTAAGAATGGTCTTCCAAGAATAATGGGGGCAAACTTTAGTGCTTCTGGTACCTCTATGTCTAGGACTAAAAAGTCTATTGCGAATAGATAATTTTTGACCCGAACAAGAACATCCTCAACAATTCCCCTTGGTTTAATTGTAGATCGGTCGACTAATTGGAGAGTAACATCAACAGGCTTTAATTCACCGATCTTAAATTCCTCAAAAACAACTGTGGGGATATGATTAATTGAGGTACTACGATCCAACAAAGCGCGATCAAATGAGGTATCGTTAATGATAACTTGAATTAGGGGGGCGCCAGGATCTTTTCTCTTAAGAGGCAGTCGGCTCTGCACAACAGAGCTGACTGTCTTTGGAAGGATCACCTCTCCTAATTTTCTAGGCTGTCTTTTTGGAGTACATAAATCTTTTAGGAATTTAGCATAGGCAGGGATGTATTTAATGGCATCTAGGAGAGGGATATTAATTTCTACTTGCCCAAATAAATCCATTAATTCCTTTTCAGTGGGCTCAGATTTCTTCTTTTTCTTATTTGAAGAGTGGAGGGCTTGTGGAAATGGAACAGGGTTTCCCTGTTTGTATTAATTGGTTCCTGAACAATAGGAGGGGGAGATGGGGAAGAGTTAATCTGTGTTTCATTAAAGTTGGTTTCTTTAACAAACAGGGGATTGTGAGTGGTTTTCCCATTCCTCAAGGTAACTGCATTTGCAGTCTGGTTGTTTCTAGGATGAGGACGGGAAGCCTGACTATTATTGAAACTCGGTGGATGCTGAGGTGTTGGTTGAATGGGTTGACTGGGATATCCACCTTGGAACTGATTCCTTTGATTATTTGGGTTGGGCATGGGTTGGGAAGGTAAATTGCCAATAGGTCGATGATCAAGAGTAACCTTAACTTGGTGTTACAAGTTGGTAATCATGTGGGTTACTTCTATAATTTGAGTCTGCATACCTTGCAGAGTTTTCATGACCTGATTATTAATGTCATCCTGGGATGGTCCAGGTTGATACATAGGTTGCCCATAATTCCCAAAATAGTTTTGTTTGGGAAAAGGAATTGGGTTCGGATTTTTCCGAGAGTGATTTGGGTTAGTCCTCCAGTTTGGATTGGAAGTGTTGGAAGGGTTTCTAAATTGCTCCTAGAGAGCATAAATATTTTCCAAGGTGGGATTGAAAATATTTTGATCAAAATTCCCGGTCAAATCTTGTAGGAAATCAGCTGGAAATTGCTGGCCAGTAGATGTGGCATCAATGTTGTGTAGATTTTCTCTTCGGAGAATGTGTGGGGGGTTAGTGTGTGGAGAGTGAGTGTGTGGAGCTTGTTTATTTATGAGCTTTTCTTCCATTTTCTTTTGGTGAATTTGCATCTGGTCCAGTCATTGAGCTAACATATATAGATCATCTTGAGTGACTGGAACAGAGGTGGATTTAGAGTCAATTTCATGGACTCCGTGTCTGGGGTTTTGTGATTTGCCAAAAGTGTCCATTGAAGTCATGTTAAATGAGTTTTCACTCATTTCTTCAAAGAGGAGATATGCACTTTCGGCGTCTTTGTTAAGAAAACTACCCCCACATGATGCATCCACAAATCATTTCAATTGATCTTCTAATCCATGATGGAAGATCTACACTAACTGCCATTGTGAAATATCATGGTGGGGACAACTTCTTAGAAGTTCCTGAAATCTTTCCCAGGCTTCGTGGAGGGGTTCACCAATTTTTTGTTGAAAGGTCGTTATGGATCTTCTTAATGCATTCGTTCGACCGATCGGAAAATTTTTTTTAAGAAAAGTGCTTTTTAATTGGAGCCAGGTGGTAATAGGGTGCCCAACCATTCTAAACCAATGAGATGCTTTGTCTTTGAGAGAGAGAGAGGAAAAAGTCTCATTAACCACATGTCTTCCTGCACATTGCGGGAATGAATGGTTTGAGCGAGGACAGTTAATTCCTCGAGATGACAAAAAGGGTCCTCTCTTGGAAGACCATGAAAATGTTTAATAAGGTTTAAAATGGCTGGTTTGATCTCAAAATCTCCTTGTGGTATGACCACCCCTGGTCTTTCCTCATAATTGAAAGGATCATAGAAATCCTTAAGAGGAATGACAGGCTGTTGGCGGGGTGGTGGATTTTGTCCTTGATTAGCTAGGTTCGTGACAGTCCTAGCTAAATCTTCTTGATTTTGTTGTAGTCGAACCAAATGGTCGACCATTAATGCAAAGGGATTTGGATTTTGAGTTATAATTGGAGGGCCACCTGGCCCTGCTGGTATTTCTGATTGCTCCAAGTTAGGGAGGTGAGGGAGGGTGAAGTCATCTTGCGGCTCGGCTGACGAGTTAGAAGTGGAAGCAAAATTTATTTGTCGACTTCCTGGGTTTTCCATTTTTTTAGAAAAGGAGGGGGAAGAAAACAATGATTTTTTGCTGCAGGGGGCGAAATCAGATGGTCCCCCAAGGTGTGGTTTTTGGGACCGTCGCCCGTGCATGCACTATTTGGGAAGAATTGGAGGGGAGGAGAAGAGAAAGAGATGAGAGAAAGTGTGCAATTCAAACAAACAAAGCTAGACCTAACTTAAGTGCGACTTCTAATAAGAAACCTAAGACTTGGTCTATGTAGGAAATAAGTAATCAATAGTGAATACCCGTTCAGTCAACAAATCTAGCCAAGTTGCTTAAGGGGAGGTTTGGACCCAAATGTTTCCCAGGGAAAACCCTAGGTGCTTGTACAAACCTGTGCCTGGTCGTTTGACACGGCCCCTCAGCCTGAACACCAGATATAGATGACAGAATTGGTATTAACTAAAGAAAACTTAAGACCTAGATAGCAAGCCTAAGTTGATGAAGCCTTAGGGGTCAAGTTGCTACAAGTTTTAGTCAGGTCTAGGATACTACAGTGCACATGGAATGTGGAGGGCATTAATTGGGTTGTTTCCCTGTTATTTCAATTTTTTTTTTTGTGTGTGTGCAAGAATTGGAAAGTGGTTTCCAATGCAAATCAAGTTGTCACTTAATTTTTTTTTTCTTTTGTATTTATGTCTTTTAGGATTCAATTTAATTGAATGTGTTTTAGGGTTTCTCTTGTTAAATTTTCAAACAAGTTTGAAACTCTACAATCAAAGGAAAAATAAGTTGTATGGGTGATTGTATATTTCCTTTAAATTGTGGGACTAGAAAAAAGCAAGAAAGAAACCCTAATTGGAGTTGAATCCTAATACAGAAAATGACTACCAGTGAATTTTTTTTAGGCTTCCTGAATAGGTAGTGGTCCAAACAATGCAACCAACATCACTACCTTATGTGAAATCAAACAAGGATTCCAGAAAAGATTTTTTTAAGATTTCAGGAATTTTTTTGATAATTGTTTTAAATTTTTAATTGTACTAGTGTCAAAGTCCAGAAATGATATACGTGGGTATTTTGGACTTTTTAGTATTACCACCGACCTCAGAAAATTTTGGTGATTTTATATGATGTGTAAAATTTCACAAGGATTCCAGAAAGATAAATTTCACAAAAATTTGATGAGTACAAAAATTATAAAAATTCACGGATAGTAGCAAAATAGGAAGATTAGAGGGTGTGACCCCTCTGCAGTCCACGAATTTTAAAAAATTAAATACAAAGCCAATTGATCTAAAATTTGGAAAAGATGTTCCTAACGCAATTTGGAACCACTATATGAAATTTTAAGATTTTAGGAGGCCTGTGGTGTTAGGAATTGATTTTTCAATTCTGGATAGAAATCTGGACCCAGAAAATAGAACACCAATACTTGCAATGGAATGGTGTTAATGAAACATTCAAGCAAACAATGAATTTTTATGGGCACCACTTCACTTAATTAAAGTGTTTAGGGTCTTGAAAGCCAAATTTTTTTTTTTTGATAGTCTTTTAGCCTAAATGTGACAAGAAAGCGGAACAAACCTGAATTTCGTGGGAAGAAAAGGAACTTTGAGCTCTCGCTTCCAGATTCCTACTTTCTTCCTGCAATAGTTCCTGCACACACAAAAGAAAAGAAAGAGAAGGGGATGAGATCCATTTCAAGCAAGAGAAAAATGCAAAGCCGTGCCTCCCCAGCAACTGCGCCAAAAAGTGATGCGAAATTTGACGTGATTTGTAAAAGCGGGTTTTTAATGTCGTTGTAACACGCAAATTCGCATACGCTTTTAAATTTATATCCTAGATAGGGGAGTATCTAGGGTCGTCCAAGGAGGCAAAAATTGCAATTCAATTCTCTTGCTAAAAATAAATCTCAACTTTCTTTTCGGTATTTTAAATATATATATATTTTTTGTGTTTTGAAATAATACGGGCAAAATGCGAATTGTGACGAAAGAGTGCTAACACCTAAAATGCTAAGCTGAAACTTAAGAGATTAAAATGTCCACTACCTAAGCTCACTCTAGGCAAGTGGAGGCGTAGATTAATTAGGGAGTGGAAGTAGAATAAGTGTTAGAACAACAGTAACAATTGCAATAGGAAATTGAAAAAGAAGGCAATTTGATTAACTAGAATTTGTGTTCTTTTCAAAGACAAGTAGAGGAATGCTTCTACTAGAAATGAAAAAATTTAAAAGCAATAAAAGAAACACAAATTCTCTTGCAAAATTTGGTGAAGAAGGGAGTCTTCTTGCTCCAAGCCTAGCTGCTCCTTGGCTTGAAAAGAGGGCCTCCTTCTTCTCCTTCCTTGAGAGCCCCTCCAAGATGGATGCTACCACCTTCAATGCTCTCCTCCAAGGGGTGGGCGTACACCACCCTCAAAAGCTCCTCCAAGGTGGTGTGGACCACCTTCAAGATCTCCTCCAAAGATCTTCCTTGCCTGGCTTCTCCTTTGGCTGGCGTGGCTCAAGAGAGAAGGGAAGAGGGGAAGGCACCAAGGGGACAGAATATCCCCTTAATCTTCTTCTTCTTCTTCTCTCTTGGGTGTGGGCTCTAAGTAGAATATGAGAGTGAATTTGCTAGCTAAGGATGGTTTGAGTGGTGGTGGGTAGTGGTCTTTTCATAGGGTAGGATGAGGGGTTAAGGTGCCTCTTGAAATGGAGGGCTGAGATGGGAGGATGGAGGTGGTTAGATGATCCTAGGGTTAAGGGTTGTTGGCGCCACCTAAGGGGTGTAACAGGGGTAGTTAGGGTTGGTCAAGAGGCACCTAAAAGTGGCGCCAACCATGGAGAGGTGCCATGGCTTGGCGCCAACTTTGAGGTTTCTAGAAGGTGGGATTATGTGGAGGGTGGAGATGGGTTTAAGGGGAGATGTGTGGAGGAGATGAAGGGGATTTTTGGAGGGAAAAGTGGCACCAACAAGTGGGTAGTCAGGGTGGTTTTGGCGCCACTTTTAGATATCTTTTGGAGGTGGTGGGTAGGCTAGGTTAGCGCCAAGTAGGTTTAGCTTATGTGGAGCTTAGGTGAAGCTAGTTGATGGAGTTGTTAGGTAGGGTTTTTGGGTGGTACAAGCCAAGGAAGCTGGAGCATAGCTAAGCTAAGCTAGCTTAGCTAATGGTGAAGTACAGGAGGAGGTGTTGGAGCTAGGGTTTGGAGGGAGGAGTTGGTTCTGAAGAGTCCGAAGCTAAAGTGGAGCTGGCAGCTGCTGAAGAGGTCAACATAGGGCTACTCCAGCTGGCTTAGTTTGTTAGTTCTTTGCTAACTGCTAAGCCAAGCTAAAGTGAGCTAGCTTCTGTTGAATGGAGCTGAGGTGAGCTGGGTCTGGTGCTCCTGGGGAGGATTGAGCTGGTTGAGACAGCTAAGGTAGCTTAGCTCAATTAGCTTGGGCTAAGTTGGGTCCCTGAGAGCTGGACTTGAGCTTCCTGAGCTGGGATGAGTTCTTCTTCAGCTGACTAGAGTTGAGTGGAGCTAGATGTAGTTGGATCTGAGCTAGGGTGAACTCCATTCAACTCAGCTGAGCTAGCTAGAGTTCCCTGTGGACTAGTGGGAGCTAAAATGAGCTAGACTCAACTAGGTTGAGCTAGATTTTAGCTGACTTGAGCTAGGGTGAGCTAAGATAAACTCTCTTGAGCTGCCATTCAGCTGAGATTAGCTGAATGGAGCTGGGATGACCTAACCCTAGTTCAAGTGAGCTAGGTTCCAACTGTGGTGAGCTAGATCATGCTGAGTTCCAGCTAGTCTGAGCTCCTCCTTCACCATTTGCCTTCTTGAGTGTTAGGGTTTTAGGGATCTGTATATCTGTTCATCCCTAACACTCACAAAAACACATTAAAACAACAAAAGAAAATGCAATGCATGCCTAACCTAGTTAATGCCTAAATGCAGCCCAAAAACCCGTTTGCAAAGTAAAATCTTAAGAGCTAGGTTTGTTTTGATGCATAAAAATGATGATAAACTGGTGTTTATCACTGTGAAGGGGTGAGACCCATATTTTTGAGAGGGCTAGGCCCTATACTATTTCATGTTGTACTTTGGGCGTACCTGCTAACGGAAACGACTGACCATGTGTCAGTGCGGGTAGCTACCTGTGCACTTATCACGCGTGCCGTAGTCACCGCTACGTCTTGTCAGTGACCTCGAGGTAGTTGACTGGGTGTAGGACTATCACGGGGGACTCTCCCAGCCAGGAGAGCACCACGTGTACCTTCTACTCTTCGGAAAAGGCTGCAATCAAAATCGTTCCCATGAGGAACATGCAAGATCAAGAAAATCTGAAAGTTTGAGGAAAATGGGTGAAGAATAAAAGGGAAATACATATAAAATAAATTAACTAGAAAAGAGAATTAAACCTGTTGCTTCTACTGTTTTAGATAGTATAGATACCACTCTACTCAGCATTCGCTGACTATCTTTTTCATAACACTGTTCAGGTCCAGGAGTTGAGCAGCCCGAGCTTCTAGCTGCGAAGGGTGTTGAGCCCAGTCGAGCCCACCCATAGTTTTCTGCACTTCTTTGTTGTACCCCCTTACTGTTGTAGTGAGTTTCAAACTTTTAACTATTATTATTTTTACTGTTAGTTTCGTTTCCGTTGTCTCTGTTATTGTGGTGGTATGTAATGGAACAATAGTTTTACTTTCCTTTACTGCTTTGTATGTTTTTACTGCTTAGTTATATTACATATGTGAATGTGGTTTACTTTCTTGCTTTTTGGTTATTTCTTGTTGGATGACTGGGTGTTGGGATTAGTCAAGGCCAGCCTATTTCAGGTCCTGTAGGGATCCGGGAACTGGGTCGTAACAAGATGGTATCAGAGCAAGGTTGTCCTGAGAAATGAATCAACTAGCTTGAGAATAACCATTCACATGTATGTAACTATGGTAGCCACCACAACGTATCACTTTGGTATCTGTTCTGAGTCTTTTTTTGAAGAAATTCGATAGCGTTGACCCTTTTGTCCTGTCTTCGCGTCTCCTTGTAGGAGATGCCTCGTCGAGGAGTTCTCGAGGCAGGCTGCGATCGCAGCCGTAGACGAGGTCGAAGGGGCCAACGCGCTGGGCCTGAGGTGCCAGTTGACCCACATCTTCTCCCGAGCGTTCAGGCACAGGATCTCGCCTAGCTGATCAGAGATAGTGTGAGAGGAGCTCCACCAGCCTCCATGGGCACCTCTCCCTGAGAACGTGGAGGGGGAGTCTTCAGTGGGGCAGAGAGACCGCCGCAGCGCTGGACGAGCAGGAGGGGGAGGGGGTGGTCCTCCACCGCCCCCACCGCAGTCTGACACTTCCAAGCATGAGCCCTCCTTTCCTGGAGGCGTGCCCGTTCCCCCACTATAGCTGCATCACGAGCTTTTCAGCTAATTTCGGAAGTTGAAGCCCCCCTCCTTCAAGGGGGATGAGGACCCGTCTGAGGTAGGGGACTGGCTGGAGCAAATAGAAAAGGTGTTTGACATCCTTTGCCCTCCTGCAGAGTGTCGCATGGCCTTTGCCACGTACCAGCTAGAGAGCATGGCACACAGGTGGTGGAGGGCAGTCAAGGGCCAGGAGAGGGGAGAGCTAACGTGGGACTAGTTCGTGACCCTCTTCTGTAAGCAGTACTTTCTGCAAACTTGGTAGGACTAGAGGATGCGGGAGTTCCACACTCTTCGCCAGGGGACGATGACTGTCAGCACGTATCGCACGCACTTCCTGAAGCTGTCACGTTTTGCTTCGACAACTGTGGCTACAAAGGAGGAGTGCCTGTGGAGGTTCACTGAGGGGCTCCGACCTACTATTCGGGGGTATGTCAAACCCCTGAAGCTGCCCACCTTCTCAAGAGTGGTGGAGGCAACCATGACCTACGAGGAGACCAACCCGACCGCACGAGACACCAACAACGAACGGAAGAGGCCCTACCAGCTAGAGTACTCTCAGGGCCACCAAGAGAGGAGGCACGCGGCACCTGCAGGAGAGCCGTCTTATTTTATGGGGCTGTTAGTGGCCTTTGGGGGCCCCAGATAGGGGCCAGTTGCCAGCACTGGACCCCCACCTAGACGTCAGCAGGGACCTACTGAGGGAGGAGTCGAGTTCCCCTCTGCTACCAATGTGGCCAGCCAGGCCACATTAGAAGGGACTACCTATTTAGGGCTAGAGCATAGCAGATGCTCCACGGATCGAGCGCTGGAGGTCGAGCTGGTGGTCATGGTCCCTAGGCGCGTGGGGGAGGGCAGCAGTCATGAGGAGGGTACCGATCAACGGCTACTCGCCCGACCCAAAGTGTAGCTGCTTCGTCTGCACCGAGGGCTGAGGGGCGTATCAATGCCCTGACACACAGAGACGCCAAGGCTTCCGATTTAGTGGTGGCAGGTATGGTTACCATTTCTGGCAGATTATTGTACGTACTTTTTGATTTCAGCGCCACACACTCTTTTGTTGCTGCAAGTTTTGCTGTCAGTTTGGGACAGGACAATGTGCTGTTAAAGGATCTGTTTGTGATCAGAAGCCCAGGTGGCTAGTTGTTTGTAGCTAAGGAGGTCTACACGAACTGCAGGGTCAGTATAGGGGGACACAGCCTCCCCACTGACCTGATTGTGATACTGATGGAGGATTTTGGTGTGATTCTAGGGATGGACGGGCTGTCCACCTACTACGCCTTGGTGGATTATTTCAGGAGGAAGATCGTCTTCTCTATACCGGAGTTGCTTCCCTTTGAGTTTCACGGATAGCCAGTGGATGGAGGTTTCAGATGCATCTCTACGTTTCGAGCAGCGAGACTTTTAAGCCAAGGGTGTGAGGGCTTTCTAGCCTGTGGAGTGGTAAAGCCTAGCCCCGTGGCTGACTTTCAGAGCATTCCGGTGGTTTGTGAGTACCTCAACATATTTCCAAACGAGCTGCCAGGACTATCGCCCGAGCGTGATATCGAGTTTGAGATCTCACTGGTATCGGGGACCAGCCCCATTTCTACTGCAACGTATCGGATGGTACCACTTGAGCTACGAGAGCTCAAGTCACAACTACAGGACCTGTTGGAGAAGGGCTTTCTGAGGCCCAGTGCGTCCCCATGGGGAGCCCCTGTGTTGTTTGTGAAGAAGAAGGATGGTACCCTGTAACTTTGTGTTGACTACAGACAGCTGAATAGGGTCACCATCAAGAACAAGTATCCGCTGTTGAGGATTGATGACCTTTTTGACCAATTGCGAGATGTCACAGTGTTCTCCAAGATAGATCTAAGGTCAGGTTACCACCAGTTGAGGATCAGGGAGACCGACGTCTCCAAGACCGCTTTCCGCACCCAATACGAGCACTACGAGTTCTTGGTCATGCCGTTTGGGCTAACCAATGCCCCCGCTGCTTTTATGGATTTGATGAATCGGGTTTTCAAGCCGTACTTGGACCAGTTTGTGGTGGTATTCATCGACGATGTACTCGTTTACTCACGGGATCAGGCACAAATGGGCACCATCTATGGATGATTCTGGACACCTTGAGGTGACTAGGCTGTATGTCAAGTACAGCAAGTGCGAATTTTGGTTGAGACAAGTGACTTTCTTGGGCCACGTGATCTCGGGGGATGGCTTGGCTGTGGACCCAGCCAAGGTTGAGGTCGTACTTAGGTGGGAGAGACCACGTACACTGACAGAGATATGCAACTTTTTAGGACTGGCAGGTTACTGTCGGTGGTTTATCAGAGGATTCTCACAGATTGCGCATCCTATGACCCAATTAACTTGGAAGGACGTGCCCTTTGCCTAGACAGATGCATGTGAGGCATGTTTTCAGGAGTTGAAGGAGAGACTGACTTCAGCTCCTGTGCTCACCATCCCGGACAGCAGTGGTGGTTTTGCGGTTTACACAAACGCTTCGTTGTAGGGGTTAGGGGGTGTGCTCATGCAGCGGGGTCACGTTGTCGCTTACACTTCGCGGCAACTGAAGCCTCATGAGCATAGCTACCCTACCTACGACTTAGAGCTGGCAACTATTGTCTTCACACTGAAGACATGGAGGCACTACCTTTACGGTGAGACCTTTGAGATTTTCACATATCATAAGAGCCTCAGGTACTTGTTTTACCAGAAGGAGCTTAACATGAGATAGAGACGTTGGCTAGAGCTCCTAAAAGACTACGACTGCAGCATCTCCTACTATCCAGGGACAGCCAATGTGGTGGCTGACGCCTTGAGCCGAAAGGCGCCCACCCACTTGGCCAGTCCACAGGCACAGAGTTGGAGACTTATGGAGGAGTTGGGAAGTTGGCGACCTTGGGAGTCACAGGGGTATTGTAGGGCAGTGATAGTGATGCGGCAGACATGATCAGAACTGATAGACCGCATCATCGCAGGGCAAATGATAGATCCGTACTTACAGACTCTACGGGACAGAGTGTTGTCAGGGGACCTAGGAGACTTTTCTTTTACAAACGAGGTGCCACACATGAGGGGACACTTGTGCGTTCCCAGGGACGAGGAGTTGTTGAGAGAACTCCTGACGGAGGCGCACAGGTCTAGGTTCACCATACATCCTGGGAACACAAAGATGTATCATGATCTGAGACACAACTTTTGGTGGAGAGGGATGAAGCGGGATGTGGGTGAGTTCGTGCAGCAGTGTTTAGTGTGCCAGCAGATGAAGGCCGAGCACCAGAGGCCTGCTAGGACATTATAGCCACTTCCTGTGCTAGAGTGGAAGTGGGAGAGCATCACAATGGACTTGGTGGTGGGTCTACCTGTTACCCAGCGAGGACACAACACAGTCTGGGTGATAGTGGATACGTTGACGAAGACGGTACGTTTCCTGTCGATCCGAGTCACCTTAGGTCCAGTATAGTTGGCAGAGAGGTACATTCGCGATGTGGTATGCCTGCACGGAGTTCCGCGCGATATTGTATCCGACAAGAATACTCTTTTTACTTCCTAGTTTTGGGCTGAGTTTCAACAGGCTTTGGGGACACGATTGAGGTTCAGTACCGCGTACCACCCCCAAGTGGACGGACAGTCAAAGCACACCATACAGACACTTGAGGACCTTTTGCGTGCCTATGTACTAGACTGGAGAGGCTCTTGGGAGGAGCATTTACCTCTGGCAGAGTTTGCATATAATAACAGTTACCACTCGAGCATCGGCATGGCACCTTACGAGGCTCTGTACAGACGGAGGTGTACTGCACCCTTGAGTTGGGTTGAGGTAGGAACCAAGTGGGAGGTTGGCCCCAAGCTGATCCGGTAGAGTCAGAAGGTGATAGGGTAGATCCACAGATGACTCCGCACTATCAGGTGCAGGCAGAAGAGTTATGCTGACCAGAAACGCAAAGAGGTGCAGTTAGAGGTTGGGGATCATGTCTTTCTAGTTGTTTCGCCTATGAAGGGCTTGCAGCGTTTTGAGGTGAAAGGAAAGCTTGTACCGAGGTTTGTGGGGCCCTTTAAGGTTCTGGAGTAGGTAGGACCCGTTGCTTACCGGCTTGCCCTTCCTCCCCATCTTTCTGGAGTGCACGACGTGTTCCACGTGTCTAACCTCAGGAGGTACGTCGCCGATCCTAGTCACGTTCTAAGCCTCGAAATAGATGACGACCTGACCTACCCCGAGAGGGCAGTGCAGATACTAGATAGAGCCGTCCGGAGTCTGAGACAGAAGCAGGTACCACTGGTGAAGGTCTTATGGAGAAGCCATCGGTACGAGGAGGCTACCTGGGAGCCTGAGGAGGCGATGCGAGAGCGGTACCCGGAGCTTTTTGAGGGTACGTCTTTTCGGACCTACTTCGATCCTCTTTAAGTTTGTTATGTATTTTATGTTCTTCTTCCACACCCTAGCTAGTTCAAGTTTTAGGAACAAAACTTCCTTTAAGTTTGTTATGATGTAAAGACCTGTCCTACTTTTAGCCTTTTAAGACATTTGGAGTCTCAGTCAGATGTCTGTCCAGGCGTCTGAACCCTTTCCCGGATGTCTAAAAATGAAATTTTTGTACGCACTTTGCACTCTGCGCGCGGGCGGCACGCAGAACTCCTTTTCTCTCTCTCCTTTCTCCTCCTCTCCCTGTCGAACCCTAAACCCACAACCTCTATAAAAGCCACCCTCCCCTCCTCTCCACTCCACACACCACCATCTCCACCTTCAGAGCGTGTGGGAGTAGCGAGAGGAGGCAAGCGAGGGAGAGCATGAGAGTGAGAAGGAGGAGAGTGCAGGAGGAGGAGGAGGAGGCCAAAGTCGGGAGCTTCGGTGGAAGCTCGTCGGAGCTCGCACGGCCACCGTGACCATGTGCGGGAGGAGGAGGGAGTCTGGAGCAGCGCCCTCGACCACGTGCAGCAGTTGGAGCTGCGGCGGAGCGAGGAGAAGCATGGCAGAGAGCGTTAGGAACGAGTTCTGATACTGGAATTTTTCCAGTATCAGACGTCTGGAGCGAAGTCCGGACGACTAGCGGAGCATATAGACCTCTAGAGTCAAGACCAGATGTCTGAAAGCTCCTTTATCGCGAAGGTACGTTCTTTTCTCGGTTACGGCCATGCAGGCCGCACCGCAGAAGATGTGTTGTGCCTGATTTGGGTGGCTACAACTGTCGTACGCAGGAGAAGCCTTGGGAAGGAGCGCGGAACACCCTCCTACGCATTTTTGGATGTCTGATCAGCTCACTAGACGACTGGAGGTGCTTCCAAATGACCGGAGGAGTGGTCCGACGTCTGGAATCGCCTTCGGACGATCGCAGAGGAGTCCTGGATGATTGAGGACACCACAGGAACTTGAGGTGAGGTTTTGTATCTTTTAAGACGTCTAGACTTGTTCCCAGACGTCTGATTTTGGTCAGTAGACACGTTTTTGACTCGTTTGGGGTTCGATCGGGATCCGTTTTACGCAAACGAAGTATCTGAAGTTTCCTTGCGAGTTTCTCTACGTACTAGAAACCTTTGTACACTGTTCTGAACCTTCCTTTTTGATGTATTCCCTGGCATAGGATTTCAACCTACTACATGTTTAGGGCTTGCAGTGACGCCTAGGTCTGCGAGTCGAGCCCCCATTACTTTTGGATTGTCTGGTAGAGTGGTCTACTTCTGTTAATCATATTAAATAAGAATGTGCCTGTGGAATTAGTCAACTGGAACCCCTAGGATGTGGCATGAACCTTAGGATAGAGAAATGAATGAACCAATTACACTGCATGATTGTATTTGTATGCATGATTAAGTTAAATTGCTAGCAATTGCTTGTAATATAGTTGTGAGCTGCCTGTTAGAATATGAGCTGCCTGAGATAAATGAACAATTACCTGTGAAATCATCAGTTACATGTATTTAATTATGGAAACACGAGCTGCCTGTATATACACGAGAACTGAGTTGTGAATGGTGGAATCTGGCTTGGAATAATATGGTAAACATGATCATGAACCCTACGGGGAATTAGGAGTAGAGATCCTGTGGTTAGATGGAAATATGGAATGTAGACGGGAAATGTGTTGGCCCTTGAGTATGTGGTACCAAGGAGAGCGACTGTCCCCTTTTTGTGTAGAGTGGAGCTAGCCACCCTTGGGTTGGGACTTGAGGTTAGGATTGGCCACTCTACACCGACTTCTGTTGGCCCTCGTGTACATGGTACCGAGGCGAGCTACTAGTGTAGGGAAGGAGCTAGCCACCCCACGGGGCCCGGGGTTCAGCTAGTCACCCTAAACGGACTTGTTAGGCCCTCTGGGCAAACCGGGGTAGTCATACGAGGGTGCGCGAACTGTGGAGGGGTGAGACCCCTATTTATGGGAAGGCTAGGCCCTATACTATTTCGTGTTGTACTTTGGGCGTACCCGCTAGCGGAAAGGACTGACCGCGTGTCAGTGCGGGATAGCTACCCGTGCGCTTATCACCCATGCCGTAGTCACCGCTACGTCTTGTTAGTGACCTCGGGGTGGTTGACTGGGTGTAGGACTACCACGGGAGACTCTCCCGGCCAGGAGAGCACCACGTGTACCTTCTACTCTGTGGAAAAAACTGCAATCAAGATCGTTCCCAGGAGGAACATGTAAGATCAAGAAAATTTGAAAGTTTGAGGAAAATGGGTGAAGAATAAAAGGGATATACATATAAAATAATATAACTAGAAAAGAGAATTAGACATGTTGCTTCTACTGTTTTAGATAGTCTAGATACCACTCTACTCAGCGTTCACTGACTCTATCTTTTTCATAACACTATTCAGGTCCAGGAGTTGAGCAGCCCAAGCTTCCGACTATGGAAGGTACTGGGCCCAGTCGAGCCCAGCCGTAGTTTTCTGCACTTCTTTGTTGTACCCCCTTACTATTGTAGTGGATTTTAGACTTTGAGCTACTGTTGTTTTTACTATTACTTTCGTTTCCTTTGTCTCTGTTGTTGTTGTGATATGTAATGGAACAGCAGTTTTACTTTCCTTTACTGCTTTATATGTTTTTACTACTTAGTTATATTGCATATGTGAATGTGGTTTACTTTCCTGCTTTTTTATTATTTCTTATTGGACGACTGGGTCTTGGGATTAGTCGAGGTGAACCAATCTTGGATCTTGTAGGGCTCCAGAAACTGGGTCGTAACAGGGATGGTGTACGGTGGGGATGGGTGTGTGTGCGTGCGGTAGGGGAATGGGGTGAGGTATGGTGGGGATGGGAGAATTGCAGGGGCACCCCCCGCAAGTTTTCTTTCCCTCGCATACCCTCAATAAAAACTTAGGGGGTTAAAATTACACAAAAATCCTTAAAAATTCCAAAAATGTTAAATAACCCTTGGAAAAGGTCATTTCATTTACTAAGACGCTCCAAGAAAAAAATATCAAGCTAATTGCCTCTTTATCCCATCAATTCATCCAACAAGAAGAAATAAAGCAATACAATAATTATTCCTTCTTTCATTGACAAGCCAAACCAAATAAAAAAGTAGGCATAAATCACCTTTTTTCCTTAACACAAACTATTAGGGAAATTGTTTTTTCTTGTAGAAGACTATTTCCATTTCTCAATCCAACGTACAAAAGCCTTCCTGTGGCCCATACCCTCGCAAAATTTTCCATCGTGATTGAAAAGAAGCACATGTCTCATAATTTCAAATATATTGTCCAAATTTATTAGAAATGGACCAGATGGCTAGGGGAATTGAGAGGCTAGATAGGCTATTAGTTTAATGCCGTTTCTCCAATTGAGCTTGATGTGGTTGAGGTGTCCCTTCTGGTCTCCGTCTCCTCTCGATTACATATTGTCCCACCAACTCATACCCCACGTATTAGATGGTCCGTATCGGAGGACACCATTTTAAACTTCGCGACTTTCAAGAAAAATTAAAAAGAAAAAAAGTAATGGCCTTCCAGGACCACCAAGGTGAAACTAGTCTTTTGGATGGGAGAAGCTTTAAGATCTTGTGACTCAACTTTTGACCTAGGAATTGAATGCATATGATGGAGATACCCTAGTACAAAATATAGTAAAGTGATAGAATAAAAAATTGGAGATCACCCCTTCCTAAGTTGAGGGTGTACGGGTGAAAGATGCTCAATGCACATAGGACATTAAATTTAAGATTTCAACACGCACGGAAAGTCAACAGTGCAGGAGTGGGGCAGTCCACTAAAGGAGATATCTGTTTTTGCATTATAAAGAAGCATTGTGATACTTGAATCAAAGGGATAAGGATTGGTTATTTAAGTGTAAAAAAGCTCAGTACAAGACTAATTTGATAATGCATGTCTAAGACAATGTAGAAATGGTGATAAACTTGGGGATACATAGAGAGGATTCTTCATATGAGATTTATAGGTGTTTGACACTATGCAAAGAAGAAACGTAATAATAAATAAAAATCAAGAAAAATTTGAGAATTTAATACATAGGTCCCTCGAAGAGAGTGAACCCGACTATTCTACTGTTGGAAAAGCGAGAAATGATGAATATAATTGAGTAAAAGCATGCTGACAAACTCAAACTCTATGCTACTTATAGGTTAATCTTATAATTAAACCCACTTAAATGTTCTAGTGGATGGGCATGTAAAAAATTGGGATTCAAATCTTATCCAAAAAAAGTTAGGCTTATAATTGAGGGATTAAGAATGCATACCAAATCAATTACTCCAGGTACAAGAAAATGCGATTATCAAAGTGATTGTGATTGATTATTATATTACTCATGCTAAATATGGCATATTTTCATAATCAAAGAGAAAATGTGATTACTTATCATATAAGTCATGATAATTATAAGAGATTCCATCAATCAAAGCAACGCAAAAGGTGTTTAAGGTATGGCCTCAACAAATCTCGTTGCCTTAAATTCCTATTGAACTATGATAGAAATGGAATATATTTGCTATGAAATAATTTTTCAACTGTTGACTATGACAATTAAGTTTGCAAATGCATTGAACTTAGCAGAAGGTCCGAGCCTTGCCATCACCTCTCTAGAAATTGAAAAACCATATTTTCTTTTGAAAAACCATTTGCAATTAATATTTTCCTTTTCTTTTGAACGTTAGCCTCTTCTGAAATAAATTAAAAGTGTGATTGCCAACTTAAAATAATTAACCCACTTCTAAGAAGGCAATGGTGCAAGAAATGAGAGGGCAAAACTATAGAGAAAGGAGGAAAAATGTAAATAGGTTATTTATTGCTATGGTTGACTATAGCTTGATCAAACCAACTATAACAATGAAAAGTGAATTTTCTTTTTAATCGTGGTATGCATGTCAATTGGCTAATGTTGAAATTGACTACAACTACAATTGATCATGGTAATTAATGCAATTTCACAAGGAATTGTGCATGGTTAACACCATAAAATGACGAAGAATCACATGAAAGATGGACGGTAGAGTGAATCCTTTAACCAAGCATAAGAGGAGGGTTCTACCTACGATTGGAGCTCAATTTCAAGCATAGTTAGCTAGGAGATAGTAGAACTACTCTATTGTGTTTGAGTTTGGAGCCCGAGAAGGAGAGAATTGTGAACTATGAATGATCCGTGTGTAGAGATGCGAGAAGCTTCAAAATTTATAGAAAATTAATTAGTTAATGAACCATAAATTTTTAGAGTTTGATTTACAAAGGAACTAATAAATGGAGCTTAAAACTTTATTTCCAAGCATCCTGGCATGCACTAGAGTTAATTAGAGTCTAAGCTCAAGTGAGAGTTCTATAACTTTGAAGTAATCTAACAAATCCTTTTTTTTTCTAAATTGAATGGATTTTCTATCAAGTTTTCATTTTCTTCTAAGTTCTAGATTCAATCTAGCATTTCTTTAGATTTATCATATTTTTGGATAATTTAATGCCCTAATATAGGAAAATGGGAGAGTTAGGATATGATTTGAGACAAAAACCAAGTCACACTAGTATAAATGAAGCCCAAAAGCTCCATTTGCAAAGCTCCTTGATCATTGTCATAGTCAACTACCCATATGTACAATCAATTAGAGTTGGAGTTAGAAGACAAAGAAGACTTTCTGTTAGAGTAGTAGTTGGATAAAATATTGTGAAGTAGACTAGATGGATTTAATTGCAAAAAATAATCTAAATAGACCTAGGGTTAAAAAACTTATTAAAAACTTTATTAATGCCCTACTTGACTAGAATAATGTGAAGACAACTAAAATGGCATGGAACTTAAGGATTGGTTCAGGACTATAACCTAAGATTCAGAAAAGCGAACATAAGGCTTCAAATTCTAGAATCAAACCAAAGTTGTGTTGGAGATCTTTTGTTGATGATAAGAAGGAAGTCAATATTCCTTGAAATTCTATCCAACAAGATTTATAATTATATATAGTTTGAAAACTTTCAAAAATTAAGAGTTTTGGTAAAGGAGAAGTTATATTAGCAAGTTTACTACAGCTTCCATGTTATTGGGAAAAGCACTAATCTGATTGCTATTGCAATATTATATATAAATAGGAAATGTATCTAAAGAATACAATGCTCATAAATAAATAAATGAGCACCTATTTGTAACTGTCAGATCTTTGCTTACTCGATGAAACCACTACTATAATCATATTGTGGTTTTACCTATCACCAAACAAAATGATGACTCTTTTAGAATTTTTCATTTTACGTTATATATGGATATTTCATTTTTAGAAGATTATCTTAATTTTCATATGAAATATTCTCATAGTTTGTTATTGTACAACGTGCTTTAAGTGAGTTTCATGGTTTCTTTTACTTCATCTTTTTATATAACACTATGAGTCATATATATATACCAATTAATTTATATACCACGTATCTTTTGTATTACAAACAACATATGGTTTTTGTATTTTATCATTTAAAGCAAACATTTACATTTTTGTTGTATTACAACATATAAATCATTGTTTACAGTTTAATATACTTGTTACAATATGTCTAATATTTTATTACAAGTCAAGTTCTAGTTGTTACAACTGCAACACATATTCATTACAAATATTTTTATTTGATATTACAACTCATGTACTTTACTATTACAATGTAAATTTATTTCTAACATGCATGATACATTATTTTTAATGAAAAAAATTACAAGATTCGTTGGATGTTTATAAATCGATATTCTCATTGTATTACATCTTTATGTCTTATTTTAACTTTTGAAATACATTACCTCCTTTAATATATCGATATGGTTGTATTATAAGACTTTCGTATAATACATAATACATTAGTTGCCATCAATATTATCTAATTATCTTTTGGTGTGTTATATTATGTCACTTTTTCTATTACAAACTCATATCTATTGTTCATTTATCTTAACCATTAATGTTTACAATTTAATATAATTGCTATAACATGGTTACTATTTCGTTACAAATCATATTCCAGCTATTATAATTGTAATACTTATTCATTACAAATGTTCTTATTTGACATTACAATGCATGTGCTTTGTTATTATAATGTAAATTTATTTTTAACATGTATGATAAATTATTCTTTACGAACAAAACGAATGACGAGATTTGTAGGATCTTTTTTTAGTTAGTCACATTATATATCATCTAATTATTACAATCATGAGTTTTGCTATATTTAAAGGTTTTATGTATTTATTTTGGTAATTAAATTAGTATCTATTTAATTATAGTATATATGATTTGATTAGTACTGCAATGCAAAACCACCATTGCTATATTTGGTGATTTTGGTTTGGTTCTTGGGATTTTAATCTAATACTCACTATCTTGTGCTAGCTCATATTTATATTTTTAAGCACAATAATCTTTAGGTAAGGTCCTCATATATATATATATATATAGTTGTTCGTATTAAATTCAATCCCTATCTTATGTTCACCCAAGGGTGAATCTTTTGGCAAGAAAAATTGGAGATCTTGGTGTTGTGACTTGCAACTATTTAACTCTTGCTTATAGAGCTGCCTCGTCAAATTTTGGGGATTATTTGCCTTGATAAAGTCCAGATGCCATACCTGCATATCACTTGAGGTGTTGGCGATTGCTTGCTGATCTTCGCTTTGCTCATTGGCTTCTACTCTCCTTTTACTTTTATTAATTGATGCATGAAGTCACGAACTGTGATTCTCTTTTTAAATGTACTAAGTTTTGATTTAATCCCCTTATCATTTTAATTAGCTCTGAAGAAGTGAGATGAATAAGATAAACTCTTATATTTCTTAAAAAAAAGAATTATATATATATGCTTACATGGATGATTATGGCAAATTTTTTTGCAGTTCCACTCAGGCGTGTAAATGTGGAATGTTGTATATTATGAAACATTGCTGTCATTATCTAAATATTTGTTTTTAGCCATTGTGCTTGAGGAATATGATATTACGAATGTTTGGATGGATGATTACGTGGTTTAAAGTTCTGTTCCGTACGAAAGCAGCACCGTTGTCCCAATTCCCGAGGAGGTGAAAAGGAGAGTTTTTTTTCCGATTTTTATTTTTATTTAATGTAAACTTTGCATTGAAGAGAAAAATGTGATACAAGATGTGTGTCTCAAAAAGGTAAGGGAGAGATGAGAAACCTCACCTATAAAGGAGGAAATACATCTAGTAGAATGGGGGAACTCAAAAGTAAAAAATAAGACAAGAAACAAAGGAGAAAGAAAAAGAAAATGTCCCAAGAGTGAGAACTGGATGACCTCTCGAAGGAGGGTGATCTCACACTTATAGGTACAACAAGACACTAATGAGATGAATCTCGAAGAAACGCATCAAAGTGATCGAATAGATCGACCAAAAGGTCGAAATCGAATTCGACCGTAATAGCTTAGGGTCACACGTGAACTCCAACAAAACTTAACAAAATAAAAAGAAAATAAAAAAAATCACCACATTACTTTGAACTAAAATGCACAGATGATAAATAACTTTGTATCGATGATAAATCACTTTACATCGATTATAAATTATTTTAAGTAAATTTGCACCTATAATAAATTATTTTATAGTACTTTGCATCAGTGTAATCTGATGAGTTGCGACTCATCATAGTTAAATTGCCTAAGTTAAACTAGAAAATAGGTTAAATACTATGGAATTAGCACATAAAAACGGTTAAGCGTGGGAAATAGAGAAAAAGACCTAAAATATCAATTTTGTGCTAAAAATGCATAATTAGGTCATTTATTGATATATTCTATTAAATAATGTAAAATGGTGATCTAATTGCAAATTAAACACACAAATGAGTTCAAAAGTTCAAATCAAAAGTGTAATTAACTTTCTAAATGTTCAATTAAGCTTCCATAAAAGCTTCATTGCATTTGGACATCATTAGGGCCTTACATTTAAGGATTTGCATTTAGGTCCTCAAGTCATAACATTTCATCCTTAGAAATCTCTCTAGGGACCCATTTGATACCCGTAGGGACCTATTTGTGTTACGACCTAGTTCCCGAATCCCTACAGGACACGAGACCGGACCGACTCGACTGATTCCAAGACCCAGTCATCCAACGAGAAATTAACCAAAAAGTAGGAAAGTAAATCACATTCACTATGTTAAGTAACTAATAGTAACAAGAGTACAGCAGTAAAGAACTAAAACTACTATAGTACACACCACCACAACAGTAGAAAAGTAACCAGGTACAAGAATATAAGGTACATAATGTAAGAGTGCAAACGTAAAGGTGCAAGAGTCTACTCACTACAACAGAAAGAAGTACAACAAGGAAGCTACAACTACTGAGCTCTACTGGGTCCAGCACCCTCTACAGCTGGAGGCTCTGGCTGCTTAACACCTAGACCTGAAAAGGGTTATGAGTACATAAAGTCAGCAAACACTAAGTAGAGTAGCAACCAACTAACTAAAGCAGTAAAAATGGACAGGTAGCTATTGTTTTTCCATTTACTTTCTTGAACTAATTATTATTTTCCACCACTTGGTTTATTTATCAGGTTTCTTTCTTGATCTCAAATGTTCATCGTGGGAATGATCTTGATTGTAGTCTTTTCTGAAGAGTAGAAGGCACACGTGGTGCTCTCTTGGCCGGGATAGTCCCTCGTGGTGATCCTACACCCAGTCAACCACCCCAAGGTCACGGACAGACGTAACAGTGACTACGACACGCGCGATAGGCACACGGACAGCTACCCTGCACTAGCACGCGGTCAGTCATTTTCGCTAGCAGGTGTGTCCAAAGTACAGCACGGAACTAGTATAAGGCCTAGCCCTCTCAGTAACAGGGGTCTAGCCCCTAAGAACCACACAGGGGTGTCGACCCTCCACAGTCCGCGCACCCTCGCCTGACTACCCTGGTTTGCTCAGTGGGCCTAACAAGTCGATGTAGGGCGGCTAGCTGAACTCTGGGCCCCGTGGGGTGGCTAGCTCTCTCCCTACACTAGTAGCTCTCCCTGGTACTATGTATGCGAGGGCCAAGAAGTTGGTACAGAGTGGCCAATCCTAACCCCGGGTCCCAACCTAAGGGCGGCTAGCTCCGCTCTACATTAAACAAGAGGACAGTCACTCTCCTTGGTACTCCGTACTTAAGGGCCAGCTCACTTCCCCATTGACATTTCCAGATCCATTCCATTTATTTCCAGGAGCTCTACTCCTAATTCCCCATGGGGTCATGCTCATATTTCTCAAGCCATGCCATACCAGGTTTCATCATTTCTATTTCCATTCTCAGGTTATACACATGCAACTTGTATTGCTATCAATCACATTTCCATACACAAGTTATACACCGGTAGCTCGTATTTCCATCATTCACATTACCATTCTCAATTTATATACATGCAGCTCGTATTATGTCATTTAACGTATACAACAAGAATTTACATGCAACAGTTAGCTAACACAAGCACTTCATATTTCACAGGCAACTGTTATTCATTTATAAGCAATTGTTATCATTCTATCTACTCATTCAAGACTGCAATTCACTTATTCAATACTGACATTTTCAGTATTTCTGTTCCTAAGATTCATGCCATGTCCTAGGTTCTAATCATTCATTCTATACAAGCATTCAGCTTTGTAATTAAATTAAGGGAAGCCACTCTACCAGTAAACCCAAGAGTAGTGGGGGCTTGAACGGTAGGCTCAAGTGCCTCAGCAAGCTCCGAACCCGCAACAGAACAAAGTCCTATCTCAAGGATCAATCACAAGAGAATATTCAGAATCATGTAAAAAGTCTTCCAATAAGTAGAGGAATTCATACGGGAAACATTAGTATCTTATTTGCGAAAAATGAACCTCAAACGGACCCTAAATGGGTCAAAAATAGCGTTTCTGACTCAAATTAGAGTCTGGAACAACTTCCAGACGTCTTAAAAGTGTCCAGTGTCACACCTCAAGCCCTGTGCCAATCCTCAGATGTTTAGGAACTCTTCTAGACCGTCTGGACCCAGCTCTAGACGTCCAACCAACTCTCCGGACGTCTGGAAGTGCCTACAGTCGTCTGGTAAGCCCCTCAGACGTCTGAAAAGAGTGGGAGGGCATGTCTCGCGCCTTCCCAAAGCGAATCCTACACGCCGACACCCGAATCTCTCAAAATGGGCATGCAAAAAGGGATCGGCGGAGCGGCCTGCATGGCCGCATCCGCAAAGAGGACGTACCTTCGCGAAGCCCTTTCCTCAAACATCTGGAACCACCTCCAGACGTCCGCTCCGTCGTTTGGAGGTCACTCCAAACGTCTGATTCTGGAAAAAACCCAGAACCAGACCTGCTTTCGCTGCTCACACGTCGCACGTGGCCGCGCTGCGCCCCCTTGCCTACAACTCCGGCTGCAGCAGTGTCGGGAAGGACCTCCTAGACACACTCCTCCGCCTCATGCACGTACCGCTCCGGTCGTGCGCTCACCAGTGAGCTCCCATGAGAGCTCACGAGTTCACCTCCTCCTCTCCATCTCACATCGCTCCTCCTCTCCTTCTCACGTCACTCCTCCTCTATGCCACCCTCGCGCTCTCGCTCGCTCAGGGAAAGAAGAGAGGAAGGTGACTGGTGGCTGAGAAGTGAGGAGAACGAAGGAGGAGGAGGGGTTTTATAAGGTAGGGTTTAGGGTTTTGCTGGGGACGGAAGAGAGAGAAGAAGAGGGGAAGGAAAACGAGAGTACTGTCTGCGCGCAGCATGCACGTAAACGCGAGCTCGTACTCAAATTTTTTGATTTCCAGATGTCTAGGAATGTGTCCGGACGTCCGACCAGATGTCTGACCCACAGTCCAGACGTCTTACCAGACGTCTGACTTAAAGTCCAGACGTCTTAAAAGGCTCAAACAGCACGAGTCTTAACATCATAACAAACTTAAAGGAAGTTTCATCCCCGAAACTTGAGCTAGCTAAGGTGCGGAAAAAGAACAACATACGCATAACAAACTTAAAGAGGACCGAAGCCGGTCCGGAAAGACGTACCCTCAAAAAGCTCCAGGTACCACTCTCGCATCACCACCTCAGGCTCCCAGGTAGCCTCCTCGTACCTCTGGCTCCTCCACAAGACCTTCAGCAGGGGTACCTGCTTCCGTCTCAAACTCCGAACGGCTCTGTCTAGTATCTGCACTGGTCACTCGGGGTAGGTCAGGTCGTCACCTACCTCGACACTCTCGTGGCTCAGAATGTGACTGGGATCGGCAACGTACTTCTTGAGGTTGGACACGTGGAACACGTCATGCACACCAGAAAGCTGGGGAGGAAGGGCAAGCCTATAAGCAACGGGTCCAATCCGCTCCAGGACCTCAAAAGGCCCCACAAACCTCGGCGCAACCTTCCCTTTCACCCCAAAATGCTGCAGGCCCTTCATGGGCGAAACATGAAGGAAGACATGATCCCCAACCTCAAACTGCACCTCTTTGCACTTCCGATCGGCATAGCTCTTCTATCTGCTCCTGATAGTGCGAAGTCATCTGTGAATATGCTCAACCACCTCCTGACTCTGCCGGATCAGCCTAGGGCCAACCTCCCACTTGGTCCCCACCTCAACCCAACTCAAGGGTGCAGTACACCTCCATCCGTATAGAGCCTCGTAGGGTGCCATGCCGATGCTCGAGTGTTAACTATTATTATATGCAAACTCTACTAGGAGCAAGTGCTCCTTCCAAGAGCCCCTCTAATCCAGTACACAGGCACGCGAAAGGTCCTCAAGCATCTGTATCGTGCACTCTGACTGTCCATCCATCTGGGGGTGGTACGCCATGCTGAACCTCAACTGTGTCCCTAAAGCCTGCTGAAACTCAGCCCAAAATTGGAATGTAAAATGGGTATCCCGGTCGAATACAATCTCATGCAAAACTCCGTGCAGACGTACCACATCGCAAATATACCTCTTTGCCAACTGTGCTGGTCCCAAGGTGACTCGGATCGGCAAGAAACGTGCCGTCTTCGTCAATCTGTCTACAATCACCCAGACTATGTCGTGTTCTCGCTGGGTAATGGGCAAGCCCACCACAAAGTCCATGGTGATGCTCTCCCACTTCCACTCTGGCACGGGAAGTGGCTGCAACGGCCCTGCAGGCCTCTGATGCTCAGCCTTCACTTGCTGGCACACCAAACACTGCTGCACAAACTCACCTACATCCAGCTCCATCACTCTCCACCAAAAATCACGTCTCAGATCATGATACATCTTCGTGTTCCCAGGATGTATGGTGAACCTGGAACTGTGTGCCTCAGTTAGGAGCTCTCTCAACAACTCTTTGTCCCTGGGAATGCACAAACGTCCCCTCATGTGCAGTACCCTGTTAGTAAAGGAGAAGTCTCCAAGGTCCCCTGACAGTACTCTGTCTCGCAACGACTGCAGGTACGTGTCTGTCATCTGTCCTGTGATGATGTGGTCTATCAGCTCTAGTCTCATTTACCGTGTCACAGTCACTGCCCTGCAGTGCCCTAGTAACTATAGGGGTCGCCAACTGCCCAACTCCTCCATGAGTCTCCAACTCTGTGCCTATAAACTGGCCAAGTGGGCAGGTGCCTTCCGACTCAAGGCGTCAACCACCACGTTGGCCTTCCCCGAATGGTAGGAGATGCTGCAGTCATAGTCCTTCAAGAGCTCTAGTCAACGTCTTTGTCTCATGTTAAGCTCCCTCTGATCAAACAAATACCTGAGGCTCTTATGATCTGTGAATATCTCAAAAGTCTCACCGTACAGGTAGTGCCTCCATGTCTTCAGCGCGAAGACAACAGCTGCCAGCTCTAGGTCGTGGGTAGGGTAGCTATGCTCATGGGGCTTCAGTTGCTGCGAAGCGTAAGCGATAATGTGACCCCACTACATGAGCACACCCCCTAACCCCTGCAAAGAAGCGTCCGTGTACACAACGAAATCGCCACTGCTGTTTGGGTTGGTAAGCACAGGAGTCGAAGTCAGCCTCTCTTTCAACTCCTGAAAGCATGCCTCACAAGTGTCTGTCCAAGAAAAGGGCACGTCCTTCCGGGTCAACTGTGTTATAGGACGTGCAATCTGCGAAAAACCCCTGATAAACCACCGGTAGTAGCCTGCCAGTCCTAAGAAACTGCGGATCTCTGTCACTATACGTGGTCTCGACCACCTGAGCACTACCTCCACCTTGGCTAGGTCCACAGCCAAGCGATCCCCTGAAATCACATGACCTAAGAAGGTCACCTACCTCAACCAGAACTCTCACTTGCTGTATTTGGCATATAACCTATGTCGTCTCAACATATTCAAAACCATCCACAAGTGTTGTCCGTGCTGTGCCTGATCCCGTGAGTAGATGAGCACATCATCAATAAACACCACAATAAACTGATCCACATATGGTCTGAACACCCGGTTCATCAAATCCACGAAAGCAGCGGGGGTGTTGGTCAGCCCAAACAACATGACCAAAAACTCATAGTGTCCGTACCGGGTACGGAAAGTTGTCTTGGAGACGTCGGTCACCTTGATCCTCAATTGGTGATATCCAGACCTCAAGTCTATCTTGGAAAAAACCGTGGCACCTCACAACTAGTCAAACAAATCATCAATCCTCGGCAGCGAATACCTGTTCTTGATGGTGACCCTATTCAGCTGTCTGAAGTCTACACGAAGGCATAGGGTACCATCCTTCTTCTTCACAAATAACACCGGGGCTCCCCACGGAGATGCACTCGGCCTCACAAAGCCCTTCTCCAAAAGGTCTGATGAGAACCTCATCATGAGCCATAACTAGCTCATTTTGACCTAATACAAAGGATAAAAGCTCCTACATATCTCAAGGAAAGGCTTAACTCAGAGAACCCTGAGTTTGAGAAGAAAACAAGTCATAAGGGGTAAAAATGCAATTTTACCAGTATAATCTGCATACAGGGTAATTCAGGGCCCAAACATAGGTCAAAGCAGCTTAATAAGAATAAGAGTGGGATGAAATGATCTAGCAAGGGCTACAGCAATTCCAAGAAACTAAATGATAATCTGTAACCCTAAAACAACCCACTTCAATTCACAAGGTTCGAGGCAAAGTAAAAATAGAATAAACCCTCTAAAATTCATAGAAAAATAATCTCCAGGGTTTAGAACCTTCAATTTGGCCTTCAGAACCCTTTTTGACCTACATTGAGAACCATGCCCAATTAATAACTTAATTTGGGTTTTTGCGTAAATTGACCGGTTAAACAAGGTTTAATATGGAAATGAAATTCACCATCAGATTCCTTAGGTCCTAATTAGTCATGTATAAAAACTTGAGCCTAAGAAGAAACCTCCTTGACCGACTTTACACTTTGGTCCTCATATATTTACTCTTTGGCCCTCAACTTTTGAACCCTCGCATTTTGGCCCCTAACTCTCCTTCGTTCTTTGCAATCAGGTCCCCCCTGCAAAACCTGCCAGCGCCATGCTCCGGCGACCTTGCGCGGAGCATGGCGCCGCGCAGGGTGAGGTGGGGGACCTGGCAAGTAAACTGGGGGTGCCCTGCGTCGTCAGCCGTCGCAGGGACACCCCCTGGTCGTTGTAACCCACCATACCGGCCGTGCGAACGCACGGACGGTATGGGTTCTTGTTTCCGGCCATCCTCCGGCGAGGGAGACACGTCGTCTCCCTCCGCCTTCCTCCCTGTTTGATCCCTATAAATACCCCCCGTTGCTCCACCGACCGGGGCAGCTCGGGTCTGACGGAGAAAACCCCCAACTTTCTTCTCCTCTCCCTCCGGCAGACGCCCACCAGTTCCGGCGGTTCCTCCTCCTCCTCCTCTTCGCTCTGCCGCAATACCAGCAGCAGAGACCTCCTCCCCTGCTCTTCCTGCGCCACGCCGTACCCAGTTGGCGCCTCTCCAGCCCTCTGCTCGCCGCCGCCCTTTCCCCTGGGCATCTTCTTCTCCGGCGACAGTCGATACGACTGTCGCCCTGCCCCGGCCCCTTTCGTCTCCATAGCTAGGTCAGAACTCCTCCCCATCTCCCCCTCTTTCTTTTCCTCACTGTCTTTTATTTGATTAAACCCTCGACCGCTCCTGTTCACACTCACCTTCTCCGCCTCCGGCCATCCTCCGGCGAGCCGCTCCCATCACCTCAGCAACCCACACGGCTCGCCGACCACCGCACGACCTCCGCCTCCTCACCCTGATCAACCCCCGCCCTGCCACTTCCCCCACATCACCCTCTGCAACCCCACCGAACAGACCCATCCTCCGACCCACAGTCCGACCTAGGGCAGCCCTCGCACGCCGCCCCGCGCCTCGCCACCACCCACACGAGCTTCGCCGCACCCTGGCGAAGCTCCTGGCACTTTCTGATTAGGCCGAGAGGCCGTTTTCTTGTGAACAGACCACCCGACCTCCGCCGCCATTGCCGCGCAGGAGGAACTGCTTCCGCCTGCAGCTACAGGCGCGCCACGCTCAGCGCCACGCCCAGATTCAACTCCCAGGCCTTGCGAGGCGTTTTGGCAAAACACTAGGCTCGCAGCTAAGGCAGAAAGCTTCGCGTGACGCCGCAATCTCCCGCTGATTTCCCCGCTGCGGGCGCGCAATCGAGGTGGGACATTTAGTCCCACCTCGGAAAAGCCTGAAGAGGCGCAACGATATAAGATGCAAAAGTGCTGGAGGCTTACTGCCTCAGCACACGGGGTGAGGTCCCCTTCACCCGCCCGGTTACCCGGTCTCGTCCGCGCTCACGCCCCGCGGACCTGACCCGACCCGACCCGACTTAAGACTGACCTGCACTCCTCGCCCACCACGCACGCCGGTGGGCCTGGGCCCGGGCCTGACCCGAACCCGGTTACCCGGCAGCTCTGGGAGAGCTTTCCCAAGAGTGGTTTCAGAGAGAGAGAGAGACGCGGGGGGGGGGAGGGTAGAATAGGTTTTGCCTCTGACGAAAAACCTTGAAGTGTGCAGGCACAGGCGAAGAAGAAGACCCGCGAAAGAAGAAGGAAGCTGACTGTAGCAACAGGTAGTTAAGTCGTCTGATTTGGAAATCAGACGACGGCCTGAAGGGAAAAGAAGAAAGGAGGGGTGACGTCCCTGGATGAAAAAGAAAAGAAGAAGCTGACACTTAGCCGCAGGGAGGAGAAACAAGAAGAAACTCTAAAGAAGAGGCTGAGCAAGGCAGAAGAAGAGGAAAGGCTGCAGAGAAGAAGTACAGCAGAGCCAAGGAAGAAGAAACCTTCACAGAAGAGACTGCAGAAAAAGAAGAAGAGAGGCCAAGACAGAAACCAAGGAAGAAGAAGAAGGAGATCTGAAGAAAGAAAGAGGAGCATCACCTCTGCAGAACAAAGAAGAAGTAGGAGATCTGAAGAAAGAAAGAAAGAAGAACATCACGAGGAGAAAACAAAGAGAACAACAAACTCTTTCCCTCTCTCTTTCTTTATTTTGTAAAAGAAATATGTATATCTCTAGAATACAACTTGCTCCCTGAGTTCGACCTCGGGAACTCTTTTATTTTCCGAGTAAAAAATTTATATATTTGAAATGTTGGTAATAACTGGCTATACTACAACGTTATAACAATAAAACCCGGTTGTCCCACACCGTTTCAAGGTCCTGCAACTGGGATTTGAGCTCTCATAGCTCAAGTGGTGTCATCTTGTAAGGTGCTGTAGAAATGGGGTTGGTCCCTGGTACCAGTGAAATCTCAAACTCGATCTCACGCTTGGGAGGTAGTCCTGGCAGCTCCTCTAGAAACACATCGGGGTACTCTCTGACCACCAGGATACTCTGAAAGTCTGCCACAGGGCTGGGCTCTGCCACTACACAAGCCAGAAAGCCCTCACACCTTTGGCCCAAAAGTCTCGCCGCTCGAAGTGCAGAAATGCACCTAAAGCCTCCGTCCACCGACTGTCCGTGAAACTCAAAGGAAGGCATCTCCGGCATGGAGAAGATGATCTTCCTCTCAAAATAGTCCACCAAAGCGTGGTAAGCGAACAACCAGTCCATCCCCAGAATCATGCCAAAGTCCTCCATCGGTACCACAATCAGATCAGCAGGGAGGTTGTGTCCCCCAACACTGACCTCACAACCTGTGTAAACCTTCTCAGCTACAAACAGCTAACCACCCGGGCCTTTGATCACAAAAGGATCCTCTAACAACAACAATCCTATCCCAAACTGATAGCAAAACTAGCAGCAACGAACGAGTGTGTTGCGCCGAAATCAAAAAGTGTGTAAACAAGCCTGCCGGAACCACTAAACCTGAAGCTCTAGCATCTCTGTGTGTCAGGGCATTGATATGCCCCTCAGCTCTCGGTGCGGAAGAAGCAGCCACACTCTACGTCGGACGAGTAGCTGCTGGTCGGTACCCTCCCCGCGACTACTGTCCTCCCCACGCGCCTAGGAACCACAGCCTCCTGCTCATCCTCTAGCGTTCGGTGCGGGGAGCATCTGCTGATCTCCAGCCCTAGACGGGCTGTCCCTCCTGATGTGGCCCAGCTGGCCACACTGGTAGCAAAGGGGAACTCGACTCCCGCCCTCGGTAGGTACCTGCCGACGGCTGGGCAAGGGCCCAGTGTTGGCAGCTGGCCCCTGTTGGGGGCCCCCAAAGGCCACTGACGGCCCCGCAAAGCGTGACGGCTCTCCTGCGGGCACCGCATGCCTCCTCTCTCGTCGACTCTGTGAGTAGTCTGACTGGTAGGGCCTCTTCCACCTGCTGTCAGTGTCACGTGTGGTCGGGTTGGTCTCCTCATATGTCATAGCTGCCTCCACCACTCTCGAGAACGTGGGCAGCCTCAAGGGTTTGACATACCCCCGAATAGCTGGCCGGAGCCCCTCGGTGAACCTCCACAGACCCTCCTCCTCAGTAGCCACAGCTGTCACAGCAAAATGGGATAGCTCCAGAAAATGCGTATGATACATGCTCACAGTCATCGTCCCCTGGCGGAGAGTGTAGAACTCCCGCCTCCTTTGATCCTGCCACGTCTGTGGAAAGTACTACTCGCAGAAGAGGGTGACAAACTGGTCCCACGTCGGCTCTGCCCCCATCCTAACCTCTGACCGTCCTCCACTACCTATGTGCTGCGCTCTCCAACTAGTATGCGGCAAAGGCCACGTCGCACTCCGCAGGGGCATGAAGGGTGTTGAACACCTTCTCGATCTACTCTAACCAGTCCTCCGCCTTAGTTGGATCCTCATCCCCCTTGAAGGAGGGGGGCTTCAGCTTCCGGAACTGTTCGAAAAGCTCGTAGTGTCGCTGTAGTGGGGAAACGGGCATGCCTCCAGGCAAGGAGGGCTCGTGCTCGGAAGTGTCAGAGTGCGGTGGGGGTGGTGGAGGACCACCCCCTCCCCCACGTCCAGCGTTGTGTCTGTCTTGCAGTCCCACAGAGGACTCCCCCTCCATGTCCCCAGGGAGAGGCGCCCGTGGAGGCGGGTGGAGCTCCTCTCGTACAATCTCCCGAATCAGCTAGGCAAGGTCCTGGGCCTGAACGCCCGGAAGAAGTGGCTGGTCCACAGAAACATCAGGCTCAATATGTCCGCCCCTCCGACCTCGTCCACGACCGTGTCCACGGCCCGCCTCAATGACTCTAAGTCGAGGCATCTCCTGCAAGGAGACGCGAACAACAAAATAGGAAAACGTCAATTTCAACGGACATTCAGCAAAAGGACCTCAGAACAGATGTCAAAAGGTACGTTGTGGTGGTTACTCTAGTTACAAGCACATGAATTGGTTATTCTCAAGCTAGTTGGTTCACTTCTCGGGATGACCTTGCTTTGATACCATCTTGTTACGACCCGGTTCCCGAATCCCTACAGGACACGAGACCAGACTGATTCGACTGATCCCAAGACCCAGTCATCCAACAAGAAAGTAACCAAAAAGCAGGAAAGTAAACCACATTCACTATGCTAAGCAACTAACAGTAACAAAAGTACAGTAGTAAAGAAGTAAAACTACTACAGTATACACCACCACAACAGTAGAAAAGTAACCAGGTACAAGAATATAAGATAGAGAATGTAAGAGTGCAAACGTAAAGGTGCAAGAGTGATGTGAACACATTTACACTACTTAAAATGTCTATTTATGCATGTTCTTAAGCATAGGATTGCATTTCATGATATAAATATTGCATAACATGCATCATCTTGCATTTAGAGTAGTTTGAATAAAATGGAGGTTAATTGTCTCCTTTTATGTGCTTGGACAGGGCAAACATTTTATCGGGGTCTCGAATCAAAGATCCAACCGTATGGATGTGATCAGGGCAACGATTGGAGTTCAACGACTCCAAGATCGCCCTAATCAGGCATCCATAGCATCAGATAGTGACCGGGGAACCCTAGAAGATCAAGGACCAGGATGGTGTAAATCTGCACTTCAGATGACAAATTCGACTGCACGGATGAATTCGGATCGACGATCGCAGCCCAACGACATAAAAATCGAGTCAATCCGACATCCATGGCACCATCTACAACTTCCAGAAGATGGACGACCAAGATGGCGCCACGTGGCGGCATCTCGGTCGCCCAAACGGCCGCTTACATTCTATGAATCCCCACACCCACTCGCTCTCCGCCGTTGGATCTTGATCCAACGGCTGTGGTTAGCTGCGCCTAAAAGCGTCCACTCGACCATCCGCGCCCCGTAGCGCAGTGGTCGAGCGCGCTTACGCGAGCGGCGGGCGCGGGTTCGATTCGCAGCAGAGGGTTGGAAGGCACGGGCGATTGAGCGCGGGCGGGCGTTGGATCATGATCGGACAGCCGCGCGCACCCGATAGCGTTCACGCGCGATTGAACGCGCGGCGTCATGCAGCATCGTATGCGCGGGAGGGCGCATAGCGCAGCGGGTGAAGGCGTGACTTAAGCTGTCGGATCTCACGATCGGATGGCTGAGGCTCAGTGGATGTGCGGAGGCGTTGTGCACACGAGCAAGAGAGTAGGCGCGCGCGAGCCACCCACGACGCCCACGAAGGAGGCTTTAGTGATGGATTTATCCGTCACTAAAGATTTATCCGTCACTAAAGACCCCTCATTTATTATTTTAAAGTTGTAATGTCCATTTTGCCTCCACTCCTTGCAACTATAAAAGGAGACCCCCTCCATATGAAATTCTCATCCCTTCCTTCTCTTCTCTACCCCTCCAAAGCTCAAGAGAAGCTTGTCCCACACCTGGGATGCTTCTCGCGAGATAAAGTCCAAATTTTCTTTCCCCTTCGAAAGTGGATCCCACGACGACGACGGTGTGCTGCTCCGTTCCGATTCTTCTGCTTCGTCCTCCTTTGTCTTGCTTCATTCCCCTTCGTCTAGGCGTCGTCCCGTCCGGCTCGTCCTCCAAGCAACCGTCGAGGAGGATTTCTCTCTCCCTATTCTTTTTACTGCTTTCTAGTATAGATTTACTGCTTTCTAGTGTAGTTCTACTTGTCCTCCAAGCGACCGTCGAGGAGGACATTTCTCCCTCCATTCTTTTAATGCTTTCTAGAGTAAATTTATCACTTTCTAGTGCAATTGTTTTATGCTTTCTAGTTGAAATGAACAATCTCCTTAATGATAAATTCCTTGTTTATTCTACATCTCATTTTGATTTCTCTGTGTAATATTCTCTTTCTCTCTTACTCTCTCTCTCTTCTATTTATTGTAAATAATTAGATAATTTTAAATTGAATTATTCCGTGACAAATAAAAAGAAATGTGCACTTTTTAAATCAAACGTCCGCCTCCCTGTGTTCGACCCGGAATTTTAATTTCGGTATAAATTTTATTTGTTGAATACGAATTCTTCGCTTTCAAGCTACAATGACAGGTTTTCCAAAATCGAACACATTAGCATAGCGATTCGCACGTTCAATAAAGAGTCTACTCACTACGACAGAAAGAAGTATAATAAGGAAGCTACAACTACTGGGCTCTACTGGGCCCAGCACCCTTTGCAGCCGTAGGCTCTGGCTACTCAACACCTGGACCTGAAATGGGTTATGAGTACACAAAGTCAGCGAACACTGAGTAGAGTGGCAACCAACTAACTAAAGTAGTAAAAGTGGACAGGTAACTATTTTTTTTCCATTTACTTTCTTGAACTAATTATTCTTTTCCACCACTTGGTTTATTTATCAGGTCTCTTTCTTGATCTTGAATGTTCATCATGGGAACGATCTTGATTGCAGCCTTTTTCGAAGAGTAGAAGGCACACGTGGTGCTCTCCTAGCCGGGAGAGTCCCCCGTGGTGATCCTACACCCAGTCAACCACCCCAAGGTCATGGATAGATGTAACAAAGACTACGGCATGTGTGATAAGTGCACGGGTAGCTACCCCGCACTAGCATGCGGTTAGTCGTTTCCGTTAGCGGGTGCGCCCAAAGTACAGCACGGAACCAGTATAGGGCCTAGCCCTCTCAGTAACAGGGGTCTCTCCCCTCCACAGTCTGCGCACCCTCGCCTGACTACCCTGGTTTGCTCAGTGGGCCTAACAAGTCGGTGTAGGGCGACTAGCTGAACCCTGGGTCCCATGGGGTGGCTAGCTCTTTCCCTAAACTAGTAGCTCTCCCCGGTACTGTGTACACGAGGGCCAAGAAGTCAGTACAGAGTGGCCAATCCTAACTCCGCGTCCTAACCCAAGGGCGGCTAACTCCACTCTGCACTAAACAAGGGATAGTCACTCTCCTTGGTACTCCATACTCAAGGGCTAGCTCACTTCCCCACTCACATTTCCAGATCCATTCCATTTATTTCCAAGAGCTCTACTCCTAATTCCCCGAGGGGTTCATGCTCATATTTCTCAAGCCATGCCACACCAGGTTTCATCATTTCTATTTCCATTCTTAGGTTATACACATGCAACTTGTATTGCCATCGTTCACATTTCCATACACAGGTTATACACAGGTAGTTCGTATTTCCATCATTCACATTACCATTCTCAATTTATATACATGCAACTCGTATTATGTTATTTAACGTATACAACAGGAATTTACATGCAACAGTTAGCTAGCACAAGCACTTCATATTTCACAGGCAGTTGTTATTCATTTACAGGCAGTTGTTATTATTCTATCTACTCATTCAAGACTGCAATTCATTTATTCAATATAGACATTTTCAGTATTTCTCTTCCTAGGATTCATGCCATGTCCTAGGTTCTAATCATTCATTCCACACAAGCATTCAGGTTTGTAATTAAATTAAGGGAAGCCACTATACCAGTAAACCCAGGAGTAGTGGGGGCTTGAATGGCAGGCTCACGTGCCTCAGCAAGACCCGAACCCGCAACGGAACGAAGTCCTATCACAAGGATCAATCACAAGAGAATATTCAAAACCGTATATAAAGTCTTCTAACAAGTAGAGGAATTTATACGGGAAACATCGGTATCTTATTTGCGGAAAACGGACCTCAAACGGACACTAAATGAGTTAAAAATAGCATTTCTAACTCAAATCAGACATCTGGAACAATTCCAGACATCTTAAAAGTGTCCAGTGTCATACCTCAAGCCTTGCGCTAATTCTCAGACGTCTAGGAACTCTTCTGGACCGTCTAGACCTAGCTCCAGACGTCCGACCACCTCTCCAGACGTTTGGAAGTGCCTACAATCTTCTGGTAAGCCCCTCGGACGTCTAAAAAGCATGGGAGGGCATGTCCTGCGCCTTCCCAAAGCGAATCCTGTACGCAGACACCCAAATCTCTCAAAATGGGCATGCAAAAAGGGATCGACGGAGCGGCCTTCATGGTCGTATCCGCAAAGAGGACATACCTTCGCGAAGCCCTTTCCTCAGACGTCTAGAACTGCCTCCAGACGTCCGCTCCATCGTCTGGAGGTCACTCCTGACTTCTGATTCTGGAAAAAACCCAGAACCAGACCTGTTTCCGCTGCTCACGCGTCGTGCGTGGCCATGCTACGCCCCCTCCCCTACAGCTCCGGCTACAGCAGTGTTGGGGAGGACCTCCCCAACGCACTCCTCTGCCTCGCACACACGTCGCTCCGGCCGTGTGCTCACCGGTGAGCTCCCATGCGAGCTCGCGAGTTCACCTCCTCCTCTCCGTCTCACGCTGCTGCTCCTCTCCTTCTCACGTCGCTCCTCCTCTTCGCCGCCCTCACGCTCTCGCTCTCTCAGGGAAAGAAGAGAGGAAGGTGACTAGTGGCTGAGAAGTGAGGAGAACGAAGGAGGAGGAGGGGTTTTATAAGGTGGGGTTTAGCGTTTTGCTGAGGACGGAAGAGAGAGAAGAAGTAGAGGGGAAGGAAAACAAGAGTACTGTCTGCGCGCAGCACGCACGCAGATGCGAGCTCGTACTCAAATTTTTCAATTTCTAGACATTTGGGAATATGTCCAGATGTCTGACCAGACGTCTGACCCACAGTCCAGACATCTTACCAGACGTCTGACTTAAAGTCCAAATGTCTTAAAAGGCTCAAACAACACCGGTCTTAACAATTTGCAACATCCTAAGGACTGCTCTATAACCATTCTTGACCACTTAAGGGTCCCTCTACTATTTTTCTACCCCTTCGCTAAGTGGCCTTTCGCGTAAATTCACCAATAGGACCCAGCACCACCTGTTCACGCGAAGAACTGAGAGCATCTTGGTCATTTAATTTTTGTTCCCTCGTTCTATGACTCGCATTCAATCTAAGCTTCGTGCGATTCGGCGTGTAGCCACACCCCCTTGCCCAGGTCCCATCCAACGGTCCACTTTTGGATTAAACTTGTGCACGCTCCTCTCCTCTCACCACCACTGCCAACGCCCTAATCATCTAATCGCACCACTACGGTTCCCTGATTCAACGATCACTCTACTTAAGCATCTCCACTGCCTCGCGCACAAGGGATTGACTCCCTTCTATACTCCTTGAGTCGATCATTCGTCCACTCCAGCTCCTCTCCTCGCATTATCCCTGTTTCACCGCCACTGGCAGTGAAGCTCCACCTTCCTCTTCGACTCTCCTTGCCACTACGGACATCGTAGCACCTGAGGGCGACCCAGAACTCCACTAGCGGGTTTTCAATCTGCTGGAGATTCCTCCTCCTTCGTCACTGCAGCCACCAGCTGCAGTTCTCCTTACAAGTCCCATTCTTCCATTTGGACTAGGTTTTAATGCTTTCTAGCTTTAGCATAGATGTAGTGAATGTTAGTATAGTGTAAATCAAATAGGAGTAGATTAGTTAGTGAATCCACTGGTTTGTAGTTTAGCTTAGGAGTATATTAGTGTAGAAATCACCTCCACCTCCTCTGATCAATTCAGATTAGAGGAGATGAATTCATCTCACTCACTGATTACTGATCTCCCGCTTTACACCCCCATTTCATGATTCTCTATTTTTCCTCGTAATTAAATCCATAAATCACCCCTTCATTAGAACTAATTTCAGATCTGAGGGCTTTGAAGCTCAGATCTAAAATTAGCATCATAACCCACCTTGGGGGGTCTCTCATTCACCTCGCAAATCACAAAACCCCTCAATCTTGTTCATGAACTCAAATGACTCGATTTTGCTTGCAAATGGTTTTCATGATCGAATCGGAGATTTGAATTCAATTTTGAGCTTTATCGGATTTAATCGAGTTGTTTGAGGATTTTAGCGGTTTTGATTTATGGATGAGTGTATACTTGATTTAAGTCACTTATTGGGGAGTTCTATCAAAGAGAATCAGTCTCCTTGATTTGAGATAGAACAAGTATCCAATGCATTATGATTTGATCGCCAACTTACCTTGATCACCAACCAATGGTGTTCAAGACAAGAATGTGATTAAATCAGTGCTAAATTCATAGCAAAAGCCCTATATGGCTGACATGTATTTCCCAATGTACATTTGGATCCCAACCTAACAATGGAGATCTAATTAACTGTTGACTACTCTTAATGAATTTGTGGTGCCATTTTTATAAGAGTTGAACCCTTGACTTGAGCTTCATGAATCACACTGTCTAGGGTGTGAAATGAAGATCAAATCAAAGTTCTATGGATTTAGGTACTCAAATGAATTTTCAGATCTCCATCTCTGATTTTTCAAAGAAGTTTTGGAAATGATTTGATCGATTGTGGCTTTAAGGTGCATCAGATCCAGCCTTCTTAGGTCTGATCTTATCTGATTTTAGCCTTTAAAATTACCAATTGGTTTTCATGGTTTTCATGATTATATCAAGTGGTTCTAATTGATCTTTAAAGGGAAAAATCATATGGGAACTCTAAAACATTTAAGTATGGGATCAGAGATCAGAATTGATTTTGGATTATTGAAACTAATCAGGTTTGTTGTGGCTCTGAAAATTAACTTCAAAGCTGTTGTAGACCTCTAAAATCAATTTAGAACAACTAAAATTCTTTTGGATGATCTGAATTGGAACTACAGTAGCAACAGAGTCTTATGGCTTCTGAAATTTAGTAGCAACCAGGCTGCTGTCATATTGTTCTTGTTATTGCAATGGTAGCTGCAAACGATCTGATTTTGAAGGATAGTAGTTTAGTTTTTAGAGTTTAAAATAGCTGGCATGTTATTCATGTTGTATTCCATGTATACAAGCCTTCATGCACTTTTACTTGACTTAAATTCAACTTGGAATGGCTTCATTGATGTTTGAAATCATTCTTTGTCAGCTAAATTGGTTACCTAATTGTCCACAATTGAAAATAAATGCAAAATGAAGTTAATTACATGTTTTTATAATTGCATACCCTTTAGAACATACTTAGGACTTAACTGAGGCAGTTCACTGCCTAATCTCAGCTACTCATTAGAGTTTAGGGTCTTAGGTTCTCTTTTAAAACACTTAAAAGATCCTAAAATGAGCTAAACTTGTATATAAAGAAAAATGATCTAAAAAATTCAAAAAAATAAAATAAACCTGTCTTGGTGAAGATTAGGTATATTTCTAGGTGTACATTGAGTTTCAAGGTCATCTGAGCTCTCAACTTGGTAGAACATACCGGCCGACTATTTAGTATACCTTTAGACCTAATAAAAGAACTTAACCTACAAAAATACCAAAAACACATTCTCTCTCTCATCCATTTCTTTCTTTCTCATCCCCTACCTCCATAAAACACCTAAAACCCATAAAAGAAGAAAAACTCTGAAAATACACAAAAATACCATGTATATTATGTATATACTTGTAAATATAAGTTATATAGTAAGCTATATGTATATATATTGTAAAATAGGTATATAATAGGTATAACTAACTTGTATATATATTGTATAAGGTAAATTAAGTATTTAATATTATTTAAACTATATATAAGTTAATCATATAACTATTTATTATTCATACTAACTTATATACACTATAACTTAAGTAAATATATAAAATCCTATAAATAACTGTATTTACTAATGATACTGTATATACATATCTATATATGTATTATGTATATTATAAACCCTGTATCATAATTTAATTATGTATATATAATAAATAATTAATTTATTAAGTTACTAGCTAAGTTATTAAGTTAAATTAAAATAAATTAGTAAATTTAGTTATAACTGAGATAATTTATACTGTATAGTTGTATTATAGTATTTTAAGTAATTAGACTAATTTAATTATATTTATAATGTATTATACTATTTATACTTAATTTATATGTACAATACCCTGAATTCATTTATTTAAACTTAAATAAAACAAACTAAATCATATAAAATACAATAAAAATGTGTATTAAATACTTTAATATGTATACTAACTCTATATAGGGTCAATTAGACCATTAATTAACGAATTTATACATTAATTAACAAATAAACGTAAATCAGTATATATAAATTGTAAACTTTGATTAATTTATTTGAATAGTAAATGTAATTAATTTTGTAAATACATTGTACAATTATGTAGCCCTATGTAAATACTTTAATACCATATAATTTAATTTTAAATTATATTAATTTATAGCCCACAAATTGAGGGCCAAAATCACCAAATCAGACATGCGTGCTGGAGTTGCAGTGCTTGGAGGCGTCAGAGTGAGTCCCACATCGTAAGATGTGGAGCGCTTGCAATGGTATAAATTGAATTTCACTTCTGCCCTCTTCAGTCGTCAAGCGCTTGGCGCTAAACAACCTCTTATCTCTTACGAGCATATGGCATGAATGAAATGGCATTGATTTGAGATGTGTGTGCGGTGCAAGACGGGGCCCTGGCACTGTGCATGGATCTGATTGGGCCCATTAATGAGCATAAAATGAAATTAAGAGGCCTAATTAACGAATTAGGGCGGCTCTTAGTAAAGGTCTGTTCTCACCTGAGATGGTGCTATGTATCCCTCGAAAAGGCCTCTCGCTAATTAAAAATAATAATTTTGTATTAGTAAACACTAATTGAGGTGATTAACGAAGAAGAAACACAGAAGAGAAGAGGCGAAAATTGGCTGAGTGTTGAAGAGTGCAGCCTTATGCCTCTATGTCAGTCGTGTGTGCGTGTGTACATATGTAAGTATTATATATATATATATATATATATATATATATATATATATATATATATATATATATGTGCATATGTATATGTATAGATAATATATATGTATATATGTATACTGATATATGTGTATATATATGTAAGTAAATAAATAATAGGTATACATAGTATAGAGTGTTTGAGCTCATAATGTGTATAAATGACATGTGAGCTTTACTAACAGACTTATACGTCACTGTTTATAGAATGAATGTCATTATAGACCCTAGTTTTACCTTAACATATGTATATAATTTTTCATAAGGTTTAGCGACATTTATATATGTCGCTGTACATATTATATATGTTACTATAGATGTTAATATATTAAGTTTAGTATGATATATTTTATAACATATTATTGTATAGATATGTAAGTATTAGTATTATAAGTTATAAATAGATAGCATATAGTATGTAATTATAGTTTTTGATGCTTGTTTATACACAGTTATTTTCAAGCATTGTATTATCTGTAATTCATTCTTGTGTATACAATTGATTCATTCTTTGATTATTTCATTCATTCATTGTTGTACATAAAATTAATCTTTTTTAAATTAAAGAATAATATTAGACTTAGATAGTGATATATATCAATAACTTACTCCCTGTGAATGACCTGGAATAAACCAGTAAAAATTAGGTAAATAAATAAAATTGACGTGACAACGATTTGTATTTGTGACATATACTACAATAATGACCTCCTTTTATACGAATCGGTAGTCAGACGTTCATAATCTCATCTTGCACGGGTGTAAAATTATTCCGAAGGTGGTCTGGTGGTTTTGTACTAGTGTAAGGTGATTTTTTACTCATACAAAGTAATTTTGACCTATGAGTTTTGGATTGAGAATTTGGGTTTAGGTTCTAGGATTTAGGTTTATGAAAAGTGGTTTCACGTATGAGAAGTGATTTTTCACTTTAACGTTTATAGGGTTTAAATTCCCTAAATCCTAAACACTAAATCTTAAACTCTAAATCATATGGAGAAAAATTACTTGTCATAAGTGAAAAAATACTTAGAATTTAATTTTGCTTCGATATAAATTTACTTTTACAAAGTAAGATTGCATCGATATAAAATTATTTCGAAGGTGATATGATGATTTTACACCGATATAAAATGATTTCGAATATAATTTAAATAATTTACACCAGTACAAAATGTGTTTACTATTAATTACAGCAGCGATGAATCAAATCACATGTAATTATTTTTTTACATAAAAAAATAATATATTAAATGAAAATCACATTTATGACCCTTTACAACAACTTTTACGTTATTTTTTATATTTTCAAACCCACGTCATTGGATGTATTGCTATATTTATTACAATCTATATCCATTCATGAAACAAAGGTTACCACCATTATTTGTTATTGTCACGTAATTGGATGACATTAGATATTCAAGAATCCTATTCTCTTTACCTCCATTGAAATTTCAATTTGATGTACTTTTTTCGATATTGCTGTATACATTGGAATCTACGTCCCTCTGCTGGGAACAAATGAACCTGCCATTATTTGATGGTGTCACATTGGAAGGTGACGTTGGATATTGCAAAAGAAGTAAGAAAATGTATCATATGATATATTTTGTAATATAAAGATGCAGGGAACGTGATCTTCATCGTATAACTAACTTTTAATGTGCAAAGATAAAAAAATAACATAAGTTCCGTTTTGGTGTGTCCCCGATACTTAAACAAGTCACCGCACTTTATAGTAGCCATAAGGTGATTTTTTATTTTAGATTATTTTGGAGTGATTTAATATTAGTATAAAATTATTTTAAATGAATATTCAGTAGTTTTACATCCATAGAAAATAATTTTATAGTAATTTTGTAATAGCATAAAATGAGTCTATGTTGATAAAAAATGATTTTGAGATTAATTTTGATGGTTTTGTCTTGTATAAAATAATTTTATTAATAATTTTAATGATTTTATATCAATATAAAATAATTTTATTTTTTATTTACAAGTGTGACAGCATTTTTTAGGTGACCATATGTTTTATTGTGTGACAGTATTTAAACTACTTTTTTTACATGGAACACATGATGTAATCCTACTTCTAAATTTACTATGTGCATACCCCTACCTTCTTATGCTGCAAAAAAACTTCTTCCTTTTCTTTGGGAGAAGATCTCAGAATTTTGTAAGGGATTAGAAAAGACATCAACAAGGGAGTGAGTACGTAGCATTCGGATTGGACCACTCCCTAATAATGATTAGCCAAAACATGAGCTAAACTTAATCATTTCCTATAAACATGAGTAATCTCCGTTCTTGCAACCTGAGGGTGCTTCTTCCCGACATCCTTGATCAGTTGCGGTATCTTTCAATCCGGAACAATTTTTCCACGTATCATATCAATCACGTTCTTTTCATGCAATTGCTTCACATCACTGACAAGTGGCAATCCATAATGCAATCTTCAACTATTCCTTCTCTGATGGCGAGCACTCTGGCCTCCATGGTAGAGCTAAGCTTCCATCCTCTTAATAGGCGCCTTCAACTGGTCACCATTACGTAGCAAGGTTATAACTGAAGCAAAGGCCTTCCCCACTACAAAGGAGGCATCTACCTGGAAGATAATTAACCTTATCCGGCTGGGATAAGCAACCATTCACGTCCACCCTTTGTTGAACGCGCTCCGAGCACACGCAATAGTATCTCAATATCGTCGTTGCAAATGCTCAAATGGATGGACAATTTTAAACCTAACAATAATTTTATAAAATAATTTGTACAGTGATTCGTGAGGGTTGAATTGCACGAGGAAGCAGGATAAGTTGCAAAATTTTTCCACTTGTGATTCAATCGAGATCAAACGATTTGCCAATTTATTAGATCAAGCAGAAAATGTTGTTCGCAAAAAAGTCAAGACCTTACTCCATCCCTTTCTTAATATAATAGATTTGACTTGTAGCGTGCATGTTTTCTATCAGATCTATTGTCATTTATTTTTAACAAAAAGTTTTTTTACTCTTCATCTCTCTTTTTTTTTATATTTTATTTATTTTATTTTTCTTACGTCATGTTGAGTACGTTCGTTTATTTTAAATTTTATCTTTACTATGATCTTTTATCTTGTATTCCATCTTTCATTAAAAACTTATATTAAATATATTCCAATAAGAATATGAAATAATATATAATTATGTTAATATTAAATTAATATAAAATTCAACCAATCTAAAATATTAATTAAAATAAAAATTTATCAAATAATATATTTTACAACATATAAAATATTTTTATTTTCAATCAAAATTTTTAATTTTTCATGGGAATAAAAAATTAAGATACACTAATTTTGATTCCGTAAAATCATGATACACAGACTTTGTCTTCCAAATAAATCCCTTTTTTTATTTTTTAACCTTTCCCGATCAAAATTAATTTTTATATTTCCACAGCGATTAGCTATTATACTCCTACGGCTCTGTACTAACTAAGAACTAATTTTATTGAAATGACAAGATAATTGATGACGGGCTTTCCTTCTATTCTTCTTGTCGCGCCGAGCTCTCCACGTGACACGCAACGTCCCCCAACTATTGCAGAAGGAATTTGACTAAACTGCAGTCCAACTATCCAACTCTCACGCCGACACCAAACCAAGTAACTCTCACACAACAACAATTAAAAGGGAGATGATCTGCCATATATCTCCTCTTCCATCTAACATAACGGACATTGCCTTTTTGACCCTAATCTTGCATGCAAGAATTGCTTTAAGGGGAAGAGTGTTGTTAAAAAGCTTCCATGGAAGAAGTTTACCATTGATTTTTGATGATTTATTATATCAATTAGGGTGTAATTGATAAATAGTGATATAATAATTCATATTAACATTAATAAGATTTGGGAAAGATTTTTAATGTTACATTAGAAGTGAACAAATCTTTTGGTATACATAAAATATTTTTTACTCACATGACTTATATATCAAAGGGTAAGAGGTGAGACTAGGAACCACAGTGCACATGTGCTACTTACTCTAGCTTTGACTTTGGGTGAAAATTAATTTAAAATTTAGATTTTTTTTGATGTAGGAAAATTTTTTGATTTTTGGATCAATTAATTAATTAAGTAATTGGATAATTACATCTCTTATTGAATGCGGTAATGTCTATAACATCTTTCGTATCTTTAAAACGGTCACGAGGATGCCACCTCCTCTTACCATCACTCTCTTTATCTCTCTTTGTGCATGGTATACATGCATATTGGTCGACCAAAGCTTAGGTTGATTGACCGATTTAAGCAAGGTGTAATACAATTCTAATGACGTTTGAATGATCAATTTTTCATTTTGATCGATCAATCAACTTCTTTTGGTCGATCAAACTATCTTGGTTGCATTTTTTAAAGATGATTTTCGAGGATGACCACGGGCGGAGCACACTGTGAATGTGGACATGAGATAGTCAGGCCTTGGGACTAACATGTTGGACCCATGCACCGGTAACGTGGGGGCCTCATCTTTCTAAGGGGAGTCCTCTTATGAACACTTTGATCGCATAATCTATCTAACTCTTCTTTTATTTTCTCGTTCACATCTAATTTGATCATGATTTCAAATATGATTTTTTTTCCTATAATCATAATATTCTTATTGTCATGGATTGATTATCTATATCATGCCAATGTGAGCATAATATAATCTAGACCATTAATTTTATATTCCCATGTGTCTTAATTTTAACACCACTTACATCTTGGCCAAACTTTCTCCACTTCATCATTTCCTATCACCCCTTTAACACCCTAGGCTTATATAAGTGTGTATAAAAAATGTTTCTTTTGGGTGGGTGGGTAGGACCCATTGATTTGCCTCGTTAAGGTTGCCACCTATATCAACATCATTGAGGGGACTTCTTATCAACTCTTCCTTCAAAAATCCCCTTTCATTCAAAATTTTTGAAACCTATTTGGGACCTTCTTCAACCTGTTGGGTAGTGACATGATTCCCCTTAACCCATCTATTAGTCCATATGTTTGCTTCCCTACCATCTTCCAAAAATCGTGCAACATCATTTTCCAATTCTTGTAGTAAATCAATGAAGGTCTTCCAGGAGAGACTCCCTTGCCTTTTCTCCCTAGCATTCAAAAACCTTATACCTTGGAAGTATTGAGATTGCAGTATTGATGAGGGAAGGAAAATTCTTACTTTAGCCCAATTGTTAAAGGCCTTTTTCAGGCTTAAGAGTAAACCCAGCGAGGCCCAACAAGCAAAAGATACAGATACTTACTCAGGTGGGTAGGCAAATAATACCTGAAGACCTGCCTAAAAGGACTTGCCAGAATAGAAGGTGATCACCTAAAGAGGATTATAGCTGACAAGGCTCCCTTTTCGCCTGACCAACTGACAAACAGCTTGGCCTTAGTCTGCCTGAAATGTCAGGCGATAAAACTTTCCATCTGCCAAAAAGATCACAGGGACAAACCCCTTTGTCTACCTGGTAGACCAAGTAGGCAACTCCTCTATCTACTTGGTGAATCATGTAAACAACGTCTCTTGTATTCACCCACCTAAGGGCACTAGTGTCAAGATTGAAGTTTCATCTTAGACCGACAAGTAAGACGTCTGACTGCATACAAGATGACGGTTACATGCAATTAGTTCCACATCCATGCATTCATTGGAAATTGATGGGAACATTATCATGAGCCATAGCTAGCTTAGTTTGATATGATTAAGTCAATAAAAGCTCCAACATATCCATCAGAAGGTCTTAAGGGCACAAAATATTGATTCGAGAAGAAAATAAGATTATAGGGTTATTTCTGTAAATTTACCATTCTATCATAAAAACAGAATAACCATGGGTTCTCTCAGGGGTGGAACAAAGGTCAAATGGTCTTAAGAGTTTAATAAGTGGGTTAGAACAGACAGAAAATGATTTTCATACGTTACAGGAATTAATGGGCATCTGAAACCCTAAGAACAGACTTGCTTAATCTACCAAAGTTATGATCAGGATAAAATTCACCTAAACCCTCTAAAAATCATAGAAAAATATTCTCTAGGGTTTGACACCTTCAATTTGACCAATGGAACCCATCTTGACCTAAAAATAGAGTTTCAGACAGACATTTGCCCTAATTTAGGTAATTATGCAAATTACCAAGTCAAACTAGGTCAAAACCAAAATCTAACTTCCCCATTGGATTCCTCATGTCCAAATTGGGTTGTACCAAAATTTGGGCCCAATTTGAGATTGTTTCAACCTAGTTTTCACTTTGGTCCAAGTCTGATTTCCTTTATTCCACATGGGTCCTTAGCTTTTGAATTTCTCACACAAAGGTCCCTACCATTATCATCTTTTTCTTCAAAAAGGTTCCTACCACCATGAATCATATTCCTACAACTCTAGCGACCTTAAAATGGTATGTTCTCCTTGATTCCTTAACGAATCCCTCTCATATTTGAAAGGAAAGTTCCTCAAGGAATTCCCTTCCTTTTGAGCCAATTCCTAAGCCCTAAAACTCTTCCAATCTCTCATGTGAACACATGAGAAATTCAAATATTATAGAATTCCTATCTCCGGCGAGCTTTCCTACCCAAGCCCAAAACACCATCCAGAGGTCTGTAAAAGACCCCCCAGATCTGACCGAAGATCCTACGCTCGATTTTGGTCGAAAACTCCCCATATTCCTCCTTCCTCTTCCGGCTGAAAGGCTCCTTGAGCTCCGACGATTCCTCTCGACCTCATTCCTCATCCGTTCGCAATACCGGCGAAGGATTTGCCTCCCTCACCTTTATCCGCATCGTGCAATACCGGTCGATGTCCTTATCTCCTTCGTCCTCGCTGTCTAACCCCCATCAGAGTCACCTTCGTCTCCGATGTCGACCATACCGCAATCGGCGCCAACTCTGATCCCTGTCATCCACTACCTATCGCTATCGACTCCTCAACTTCTCCACGTCACGACAGCACCTCTGACACTTCATTTCAACCGCCGCTACACCTCCGACCACCTTCACCTTCTTCCGCTCTGGCCACACCTCCGGCAAAGCACCTCCATCGCTCCAGACCTCCATTCACTTCACCACCGAATCCAACAGCTTCGATGTGTCCCAGAGAGCAAAAGCCTTCTGGTTATTGAGGCTATTGGCCTCTTCTCAGTGCCACCGAACAAACCCACCTCCGCCGACCTATCCCGTCACCATCTGGCCACCACAGGCCACCATCCCCCACGAAACCATCATCAGCACATTCGCCATCACCTCACGACCCTCCTGAGCTAATTTAATGTGGCCATAAGGCTGTTTGTTTGATTTCAGGTACTCAAGACCCTCGCGCTATTGTTGAAGCTTCTTCATGAAGCTCCAGGTCTTGTTCGTGCAGGATTCGCCTAGGAGGAAGTCCCAGGTGCAGTAGAGAGTCTCCAGGATCACAACCCAAGGACCAATTTGGTCCTTTGACCGAGCCTTTGACTACAATTCAACGAAGCAGCAGCTGCAGCTGCACATAGAAGAAGCTCGGTGGGATAGTCCCACCTCGGAAGCTGATAGACTCCCACAGCGGCATAAATTGATTTTTTGTCATAGGCTTATCGCCTCAACAAAACACAGGGGGTGAGGTCCCTGATCACCCATCACCTGCGCCTCGCCCGTGACTCGTCCCCCGTGGGCCTGGTGTAGATCCAACCCGCCTAAGCCCTATTCACACCTTGCTCACCACCCACTACCGGTGAGCTTAGTCTCGGGTACACTCTACCTGAATGCCCGATAACCTGGATTGTGGCCCTAGGAGGGCAGATCCCAGAGAGAGAAGGAGAGAAAGCATGAGGGTACAGGGGGGTTTTGCTCTGTGGTTCAATGGCTGACACTTAGTCATTTAAGGAGCCGTCCCCCTTGTGCATGAAGAAGAAGAAGAAGAGAAGAGAGAAGGCATAGAAGAAGAAGAGAAGAGAGAAGGCACAAAAGAAGAAGAATAAGAAGGGCTGAAGCACACAAGAGAAGCAGTACCTTTAAGATTCAACAGAAGTGCACTGTGCACTTATCCTAAGTGGCATTTAATTTATTAGTACTGTTGAAATATTTGATATAATTGTGAGGGGTAATTGATGATTCAAATCACTATTTTACTCCATTCTTTTTACATTATTTGACATACACTTTCATTCATATATCATTATTGCTTGGAATATTATTATAAATTGCTCATATATTTGTGTTGAATTGCAATCTTGAGAATCATTTTGTTAATTGCTTCCTGTGTTCGACCTTGAACTTCTATTCGAGTAATAAATATTATTTGTTTTCCGCACTGATTCAACCTATACTACACGCATTGATTTTAAAATCCGATTCAGAGAGAATAATAGAAATGTAGCTACATGATCAATTAAGATTATCACCTTATGACCATTCATTTGACCATAATTACCACAATTCAAGAAGCCCACAGATGTGACGTCACATGCATTTTGGAGTAATCATCAAATCAATAGTCGAGTGTTCCCGTAAGTGCGGGGGCATGCATGCATTATGTGAGAGAGAATTTTCCTTGTGTTCAGGAGATAGCTAGTGAATATTTTGATAGTGCACCTACTCTCCCTAGACGTATACCTTTTAAGTGGAACTAGATAATCAAATTTCTCTATCTCTCTTATATGAATGATTATTTTTGAATGATCTTACTTCCCATATTTTGAACTCAGATAGAGCTTTCCAGAGTAGGCTCCGATCAAGTATCCTAGGCATCAATCCATCATTCTCTTGAAGTACTCTCCACTTTGTTTTAAGAGGAATGCGTCATTCACAAATAGCTTGATGTTCTCCCACTCCTCCCCTACAATTTTCATAAGGTGATAGTGTTGAAATAAACACATATAGGAAATAAATAAATAAAAATAAATGCATTTCCAACGTTTTTGCATAGATCAAAAATATTAAATTAAGAAGTCAAACATGATTTGGCAAGATCCAGAATAAAATAAAGAACAAATAACATAAAATAACACAAATAAACAAAATGAAAAGGGATTAGATTTTACTCCGATCGAAGCATCCACTAAGGACTTCCCTTAAAGAAGATATTGCCCCCACAATATCTGTGCGTTGAGGTCTGATGATCCTCTCAAGATACAATGATCCACCTCCAAGATTCGGCACACTCCAATCTTGAACGTCCTTGAAAACCACCTCAGGAGAACAAAACTAAGGCAATTTAGTTTCCAACCAAATTCCTGATTGATCTATCAACTGAATGGTTTGATCAACCAAAAACTTCTCGTGGATCTCTCAATCTCCTTGTGCAAGATCGACAAAAGTGATTGGAGATTTTTCTACCAATCTCACATCAAATGAATGCACCAAGAAAGAGAGACAAGAATGAGAGAGAGAGGGAGAGAGTGGAGAGAGCTTTTCTGCTCTTGTTGTGTGTCAAATGAGAGCTCCCTCGTGGCCCTTATATAGAGCCTACGACAAGATATTTAAGGACATTTCCGTTTTATGGAAACACATTAATTGATCGATCAATTAAGTTCATTGATCAACCAAAATGATTAGTTGATCAAACTTTACTAATTGATCAACCAAACCAATTGATCGACCAAATTAAATTCATTGATCGATCAATTTTACATTTTGATTGAACAATCCAGGTCAAAATCATGAGATTAAAAATCCATAGCAAAAGGAGTCCAAGTTTCAAGTTCCAAATTGATTCTCACCCGAGCTCGAGCCTGAGCCTCAGCCGGAGCCAGAGTCAGAGCCGGAGTCGGGGAGGGGCGCACACGCGTGCTTGCGTGGTCCCCAACCCCACCTCTTAATCTTTGCTACATAAGCCATGGAAGGCAGAAGCCTTTTACACTCACCGAGAGATTTGTCCACTTCCAGTATGGGACTAAAAACCTCTCCCAAATCTCATTGATTTCAACATGAATTCTCACGCCACCATATAACAATTGCATCCCAATTAATGCAATTAGGCTCTCAAATCCAACAATCCCCAACAAATTCATAATTGAAAATCAACAATAAATTCCTCAGCTACCACACTTTGCTTTCAGTAAAGGTTCCTTCCGGTTTGAACCTTTACTTGAGTCATTTACCTTCACCACCACAGGAATAAAGTGAAACTAGTCTTGAACTCTAGACCTTTGATGTGGGGTGTATAGTGGCGACAACAGAATGAAATTCTTAGTGGTAATCTTCAGGATTGGTGCTCTTAAAAGCCATGCACCCTTTCCTATTCATGAGTATAATCAGGAAAGGCCCTATTCCCTTACCTGTGGCCCACAATAACACTCACATAGGTGGCATTCTCCAAGGATGCACTACTCACATCCTACCATAAAGGTTTGAACCCACTTAGAGCCTTTGTTCTTCCTAAATTTGCAGCTTAAGGCACTCAAGATTCTAGGGATTGAACTCAGATGCAAAAACATCTAATAATGAGTGTCAACCAGTTCCTATACATCTTCTTGTTACCACATTGAACCTATTCTGTGGGATCACCACTCAATTAGGTTGGGTTACT